>CAWUFW010000126.1:2608750-5195000 GCA_963921515.1 Calotriton arnoldi
CCCATCGTCATGTGGATATGAGAAATATAGTTTGCCCCTGGATGACCTATAAGTAACCTGGGAGGAGAATAGTTTTTATTGTACGCGCTGCATCACTGCCAAGTGTGCCCAGTGATTTCCTTCCTTTCCTGTTAAGCACTCCTCCTTGCTAGCTCCTTGTCTATTGTGCTTGTGTTTAGTTCTACCCCCTTGCTGTTACTGCCTTGCGTGTTCCTGTTTGATCGCCAGGATCTGTGGGCACAGCTGACTACCTAGGTGGTGTTTCTTGTTCACTGTGAGTATTGTCTTTGAGTTACATTTATAACATCACCATAGGTATAAGCTCCACAGACCCTGCCTTTGCATGCATATCCTACATGTGGGTATTTGCAGTCAGTATCTGTAACAGTAATTGTGGGTAAGAAACTTACTGAGCTTCAATCTTACCGTGTGGAGCTCCTGAGTGCTTTACCCCACACTCCCTTTATTGTTAATGTTGTTTCATATATATGTCTTGCACATTCGTCCTGGGTGTAGTTTTTCTGAAAGCTAAATTGCCTCATGCGTGCCCTTCCTTTCTGAGTCTTACCCATCTTGTTCACTTCTACAGGCTTCCCCTTTGGATCCCTTTTTCTCCCCTGACTCCCTGTATGATCCTGGGCAGCGCTGTACTCCTCTTTCTGTGTACGTTTTCTACCCAGTTCCCAGTCCTTGCCCAAGTCCCTGACTGTGTTCCCCACATAGTCCCGGACAGTCCCTGACACTAGGTACTTCAAACTACATATTCCTGCCACAACATTTTCGGGCAACCATCCGGGGGCCTTTTCACTTTTATCAAACACGCCAGAAGGGTAGAAGCCACAGTAATTCCTATTACCTTGTCCGAGATTCAAGCCCTACTTATCAGTGGACTAAAAAGTAAAAATCAGTCGCTGCAACTGCTTCTAGTCAACTGCAATGTCAACCCTTCACTGCACCCAAAACAATCAGGCCCTAGATTATTTTGCTGACATCATTGGAGACCTCCTTGTCAAATACCCACATCACAAGCCAACTATAGTCGGGGACTTCAATAACAGATCACTTGGCAAGCCATTAAGATACCCGAGCCCACCAAAGGAGGTCATCCAGCTGCAAACCCTTCAAGACAATCACTGCTTACTTTCCGTTCATAATGTCAAACAGACCCAAGATCCATCATGGCTGCCCCTTCACAACTTTAGGAACATCTCAACAATCGACTACATTTTCATTAGCGGACTGCTGTTAACCGACCTCTGCCATTTTGACATCGACGACCGGGATGAGAGTGATCACAGACCCCTTAGGGTGATTCTCAAACTCTCGACTAAAGCAGCATTCCAACTTACATCAATTGGAGAATCAACAGGAGAGGAAAGCCACAAAGTCCTTCCCAGAATAAAATGGTCTGCAAATCTTAACCCCAAACTAACCACCTGGATAACAACAAAAGAGCAAATAGTCTCAGTCTGAGGCCCGGAGGCCCTTCTAGAACATTGGGCCAATCTCCTAGCCGACCTACAACTGGCCTTGAAGGGTGTCCCTGCTACCCACACACAGCAGGAACAAAAGTTTCAGACCCAAGCTTTGTCCAAAGAAGCCAAGGAGATATTGGCAAGCAAGCAGAGGCTCCGAAGGGCCCTAAGGGAAAGAGGGAGAGGCGACAAAACATCCCAGGACCAAGACCTCTCAGCCCTCCGAGCAGAGCACAGGAAAAGAGTCTGGCTGCATCGAACTAAGCAGATAGAAGATGAATGGTTAAAAATGTTCACCCTTCTTGAAGAGAACAATCACGCTTAGTTCTGGAAGCACATCAATCAACTTAGCAACCACAGCCAGCCAAAGGAGAATGAAGTAGCAGACAGCATATGGGTCAATTACCCCAAGCAGTTCTACTCCTCAGTGTCGGGTGAAACAAGAACATCGAGCCCCACACTGCCACCAAACCTCCCGGACTCACAGGTTTTCCGTATCTCAGAGGCCTTAGTCATTGAAACCATCGAGCAAATGAGAAACGACGGAGCACCGGGATCCAACGGAATTCCAGCAGCAGTGTTCAAATCCCACCAAATTTTTTGGGCTGGGGTCCTTACGCCACTTTTCAGTCATGCCTTCTTCACAGCCGCCTTCTTCACAGCCACAATCCCACCAACATGGCATGGATCAATCCTCCATCCAATATACAAAAAGGGAGATCGCACGAACCCGGCCAACTATCGACTGATAGCCTTACTGGACCTCGAAGCCAAAGCCTACGCTCGCATCTTACTTGGCGAACTGTAAGTCTAGGCAGCAGAAAACAGCATACTCCCTCACTTCCAGTCAGGATTCAGACCAGATAGCTCAACCATGGATAACATTGTAGCACTGGCCTACCTGCCCAGGTGAGCCAGATGGGATAAGCAGCCACCATTATTTAGCTGTTTCGTGGACTCCAGCGCGACATTCGATAGAGGTGACTGTAGTATCCTATGGCACAAACTAAACTCCTGGGGAATTACTCCCCAACTTCTCAAAGACATAGTGTCCTATACCAGGGCACATGGGTCAGGATAAAAACTGGTGCTACGACAGCGACTGCAAAAATTCTATCTAACAATGGCCTCAAACATTGCTGCGTGTTGGCCCTGCTACTTTTTAACCTTTACACTGCTGATCTGCCCAAATCTCTGGAAGGCGCAAGCCTAATTATGCCTAGACTGGGGAGATCTCGCCTGCAGATCCTGCAATATGCAGATGACATCATCATCATGGACCACTCTCGAACTGGCCTACAGAGAGTCCTAAATTCCCTCCACAGTTACAATTCAGAGAACAAACTCCAGGTGAATCAGGCGAAGACCAAAGTAATGGTGTTTGGCAAACACCCCCGCAAGAAATTTGCTCAATGGTAAATAGGTGAACAGCAATTATCCACCTGCACAAGCTATAATTAATTGGGCATCTAGTTCAACGAAGGGGCAAATCCAGGGGCCCACCTCAAACATCTTAGGACAAAGGGAGCCGGGGTCATTTATAGCCTGAAATGTATAAAACTTCAGCTACACAGCCCAACAGCTAACCCCATACTAAATGTTTTAAGATCCAAGCTAGTACCCATCTTACGGTCACTTAGTTTTCCCAGGAAAACTCAGCTTGTGCCTCACAAATTTTCAAACAATGGCATACAAACAAATCTTCACCTATCCTGGGCATACAAGGAGGGCCAGGATGAGGCTGGAGTTGGCACTGGCAAGCCCAGACCTGTTCTGCCTAGGAGACCTAATAAATTATTACATCAGAACCCTGCGTGCCCCAGCTCCATCATTGAAAGCCTAACTTCAAACAATATTTGTAGACAAGGGCTCCCTATGGTGCTTACAGTTAATCCAAGCCATCAGCGCCCTGAAGATTGAAACAGCAAACTTGACCAATCTGAACATTTCTCTGTCAATGTGGAAAAAGGCAGTGAATGCTCAAGTTATCCAAGCCTCATTTGAAAGAGACATTGAAAGGCTCAAACACAGGCCACTCTTCACAGCCCTGGACACTTCCTACATTGAGGGGAAAACCCAGCCGTATTCCGAGTATTCACTGTCCCCTCATATTTTAAACAAAATTACTTACATTAGGCTTCTAGCACTGCCTATTGCTCACTTCAACCCACACTGGGCACGCATGGATGGGCTATCTTCTTGCAGGCTATGCAACTACTACCTCGAATCCTGGCTACACTTGCTGTGCTGTTGCCCCCACCTTGCCAACAGCTGACGTCCCCTCCTAATTCCTCTCTGCCGAGGCAACAACCCTAATTGCTGCAGGGAGGCATCGGACATGTGTTTTTCTGACCATACTCCACAGGTTCTTGCAAGGTTAGGGAAAATCATCAATATTATCTGAGCCGCACTGCATACAGCACAGTCCACTGGGCGGAACATGATCAAGACCAGCGAGGCTCCAGGTCATCATAAGCCTTGATTAACTGATCATGAAAAAGGAAAAACTCTCTTAAACAAAAACCACAAAATTTTAAGCGTGTTATATCACACTTTTGCACTGCATACTCTTCTTTTTTTCTCTTTTTTACTTTTAAGGTAAATAAATGTAATAATTTTAATGAATCGAACATAAATAAACAAATTTATAATACTAATGAAGCCAATTCACAAAGGATTTTATGTGTAAATTAGTTAGTACTTGATGAATGCTACTTCATGCTCTCATAAATACCTTTGTGAATTGGCACAGACATCGTAAAACCTTGTTATTAGTAAAAGTGGAAAAAGAGCAAGTTCCTTTCTAGTTGTACAAATGATGTATGGAGAGATTGGTTGAAAATCTTTGGCCGCCCCCTCCCTGTTACCTAATTGCTCAGTATTTTGATTTTGGGGGACTGTACTGTTGTTCGTACTCCTAGGGGGATATTCTCAAGAACGTGCGATAATCATCGCCAAAATAGGTTAACGCAATTTTTCATATCGCCGTCTATCACGGGAAAATAGCGCTGTGTTAACGTCACATTCTCAACACAACGGTAACATGCGATAGTTTCCCGATAATGCGTCAAATATCTGCGATAAAATTACCGGGACTGCGATACAAAATCCAAAGCGAACGTGAAAAAAAAGGCGATGGGCCCAACCGCGAAAAAAAAAATTAGCGATTAGCTGCGCCAGGCCTGCAATTCACACACGTCATGCGGGAAAAATCACTATAAAAGCCGAAAAAACCCCCACAAACAAAACCAAAACAACTGCGAAGCACAATGGAGGTAGCCGGAGCAAGTACAGAGGACAACCAGAACCCCACAAGCCCCACGGAGGACCAGCCTGGGACCTCAGGGTCAGGGAAGGGCAAGGAGAAGAAGAAGAGGAAGATGCGGTTCAGTCCGCAGGAAAACAGGATCCTGATAACAGAGGTGATAGAACACCATCAACAACTGTTCATCACCTCCACTGTGTCATTGGCAACAAAAAATTGAATATTGCAGTCCATCCTGGACAAGGTGAATGCAGTCAGAGTGCTGAGGAGGACAATGGAAGAGCTCAAGAGGTGCTGGAATGATGTGAAGCGCAAAACCAAGCAGAAACTTGGCAACAACCAGAAGGCAGCAATGCAGACTGGAGGTGGGAGTCCAGCGCCACAGGAGGAGCTGGATGAGATGGAGGAAATGGTGTCCACAGTCATCAGTGTGGAGACAGTGGCAGGAGTTGGGGGACCGGACACTGCTCAACATGACCTGACACAACAGCAACAGGGTGAGTAAGACCAGTGACTGGGGGGGACGGGGGAGATGGGCACAATGGCACACATGCACAATTAAGTATAGCACAGTGCACACCCACAATGACTCTGGATCATGTCCCTGATCCCCTTGGCACAATGCAGCACACCTTGAAACAGCAAGTAGGCCCCCGTCGACTATGTGCCCAGAGGGGGCCCTTCCCACACATCACCAATCTCACAACCAACCCATGCACCTGTGCCAAACCCAGCAAAGCGGCGTGTCTGTGAGCCACAATGATAATGCAAGTGACACTGCATGGCTGCAGTCAATATCTCATGACATGTTGCTCGCCACAACACTGAGGTGGCTGAGTGTGGACCACATCCGTAAAGGAGCAGGTCACACTCACACATACAACCCCTGACGTCCACAACACATCTGCGGACAAACCATGCCCCAGAGTCCCAACTCCCACCAAGAGCCCAATTTACCCAAGTATGAAACATCTCAGCACTGTATAAGCACAGAAGTCAAAGGCACACCTCCTGAAAAGGATAAGGGGCAGCAAAATCAGAGCTGCAGGGGTGACTCTCCCAAAATGCAGCACACACACATAACATTCAGAGCACATCAACATTGACAACAATGTGGTACAAACTGCAACACGTTCACAACAGAACAGAGGACACAACTGGTGCTGCTTGTGTGTAGAAACTGGCCAATCACATTTGGCATAGCAGGAAAATGTGAGATGATAATGTACAAGTACAAACACACATCCGTGATGTTGTCGAAATGTCCACTGTCCCGCATCAATAAGGCAGCTCCTCCCAAACAGTCACAATGTACATTGTCATGCAGTCTATATGTAAACTAGTACAATGCGTCAACATACATGTGAACACAATGTTAAACTGCATCTCCCCTTCACATTGCAGAGGGAGAGCCAACACCTCCTGCAGAGCAGACCCAACAACCCAGCACTGACACCAACGCCCTCCAAGAGCCCATGGACCGCTTCGGCACCTCACCTCCAGGAGCAGGGCAGCCCAGCTGCATCGAGGAGACCTCACCCCCTGCACAGACCACACAGCAGGAAGCACCCACCACCACGGCTGTCTCCCAGGACACCCACGAACAACACATGGCCTTCCAACGGCATGTTTTAGGGTGCCAGGAGATGATGGCTGATCAGGTGCGGGTGGGGTTCGACCTCATGGCAGCCAAACTAGATGCCATACGTGGGTGTCTAAGTCCCATCAGGGACCACTTACAGTCCCTAACGGACACCCACAGTCCGCTCCATGCTCTCCAACCATCCATGGCTGACATCGCTGGAGTCCTGACTCTGAGACAAGGACAACTGTCTAGTCAGAGTGGCTCCAGCGATGTCAGCCGGGAATTGGGTCACATGCGGAGGATCATGGAGAACAGGGAGCGGATGCAGGCGGAAAGAATGGCTGCCACAGCTGCACACGAGCGAGATGTAGCTGGGTTCTTCCATGCCCTGCAGACCCTCATCATGGCATTGCTGCCACAAGGCCTTGCGCGGATGAATGCTGCTACTACTACTCCATTCACATCTCCGCCGCCTGAAGTGTCAGTGCCTGACAGTGTGGCAGACAATCCACCTCCGGCCCCTGATGTGTCAGTGCAACACAGTGCTGCAGACAAAACCCCACCACCCACATGTGAGGCACATGAGACATCAGAGGATGAAGATGCGGATGATTCTGCCTTAGTGGTAAGAAGGAAGCGGTAGCATTCATCTCCGCCATATGGCCTGTTTCTGCTTGGTTCTGCCCGCTGCATCATCACCTTCCACTGTCCCCCGATACACTCGCCGACACTCACCTTGGACCTCGACATGGACTGCCATATTCTGTTTGGTTACCAATGACACCGCAATCAGACTGCGGACTGAACTCTTCCTCTACCGATGAATTTGCCAATCCCTGAAGGACTCTGGCTGGCCCTCCACAGGGCAACAATGTAAGGTGGGGTTTGCATGGCCCTGTACTGCTCCAGCTCCAACACTCCACCGAATGTGAATAAAACATTCTAATTCACACAGATGTGTCATGTCTATGTTCAATCAAGTATGGAAGTATGGATGAATGTAGGGGCAGTGATTCCCCCTCACGTCCGTGTTGCTAATGTTGCGGGACTTGAGTCACAGGGTGCCACTCTCTGCATCATGGTGGTACATATTTGACCCCAAAAGACGCCCTGTTGTCTATTCTTGGTCACAAATGACAGCCTTCATGTCATGAATTTGGACACATGTGATACGCTGCTGAGTGGGATTACGTACTATCTTTGACACCCTGAAATAGCATTTTGAATACGTGACACCCTAAACAGCCTCTCTGTTCAGAGGTGACACACTCACCATCTAATTTCCATTAGTGAGATTGTTAGCACTAAATGTTGCACTTACACTTGTCAGAGTGATGTGCTTATGCAGAGGAGTGACATGCACACAGGGAATGTGTGTTGGAATGAATGTATTTGCACATGCTGTGCCTGTGGTCATTGTGTCCTGTCCCATGATTGCTACGGACAGTCACAATGTGACGTGCTCATGTGAAGAAATTGTTAATGATTGTGTTCCTTCGGGCTAATCCTGCTGCAGCTGCACTAGGGTGTGGTTCACCTGCCTCATCTTCATCATCATCGTCCGGTGCATCTGGCACTTGGATCCATGGGGCATTGGTGCGTACACATATGTTGTGCAACACACAACATGCAATGATCATCTTGCACACTATTTCCAGGCTGTACAAGAGTCTTCCACCTGTGATGTCCAGGCACCTGAAACGTGACTTTAACACGCCAAATGAACGCTCCACAATGCCCCTGGTGCGTTTGTGGGCCGCATTGTACTGCCTCTGGGCTTGGGTGTTCGTGTCTCGGAGGGGTGTCATCATCCACGGGCAGAGTGCATATCCTTGATCACCTGTGACAGGGGAGAGAGATATGTATCAATCGGTGGTTCTGCATTCTGTGTTGGCAGGCTTATTAGTTTAGTGGTGTGTGATGTGTGCGACTTTGGGATTCATGTTTGACATGTATTGCTTGTGGCATATGAGCGGCATCCATGTGTTTTACGTTGCCTCACAGCTGCTCCTCACTCCCCCGAGCCTATTTACTTGTGTGCGCTGCGCGGTTGCATCACTTGCACTCCTAAGACACACCATTGTCATGACTGTCTGCGCATGTCCACAAGCCTGACAACGACACTGTGATATTGGCCGTTGAAGGTGGTCGGCCACGTGTGTGTAGGCCTATGGTCAGGATATGGCGGACACAGAGACACACGCAGTATTTACTTTGGTGGCCATCCCGTAAGTGAACCACGCCCAGAGCCCCGGGCTATTTATTCCCACTCCTGTGCTGGACTGGCGCACGCCGGCCCAGCCCACTCCACTGACGCTTACACGGGACGACGACATAGCTACATGTCCAAGGTCTTCCCCACTGCCTGAGGTGACATGGTTGCATCCACTGTCCACAACACTACAAACACCAGAAGTATGTGTCCACATGGACATGTCTGTGCTCTGCATACTGAAGTCTGTCCAGCACATCACCGCCACACTTGGCATTGTGTACATTCTTATTCATTGGTCACTTTCCTCCTTCGCACAGACTTGGTTCCCATCGCTCCCCACATTCTGCAATTGTGTGGCAGAGGTGCCATGACGGGGATGGTTTGTCTACATGGCTGGCCACGGTTGCCACAGTTACGTGTGTTGTCGTGTCTGGTAGGTGGGCATGTTGTTTGGCATGTTGTATGTGATTTTGTAACGTGTGCATTCCCACAGTTGTGAGTTGCATGATTGTGGAGTTGAGGTGTGTGGTGTGTTCATTTGGTACTTGCCAACGAGCAGTGCATTTCCATAGGTGCCATCCTGGAAGCGCTGGTTGATGATGGACTGTCAGAAGATGTAGGGATCATGCACACTGCCTGGGTAGTTGGCGACGACGTTGGTGAAGAGTCCCCGGTGGTCCACTATTGCCTGCACATTGATGGAATGCGTGTGCTTTCTGTTGCGGTAATTGTGTGCAGTGTTGGCAGGGGGCACAAGTAAGACATGTGTGCAGTCAATTGCCCCCAACACGTGCGGGAAGCCAGCTATGGCGTAGAAGCCTTGCTTGGTCTCCAGCTGTTCCTGCGCAGTGTGGGGGAAGTGAAGGTGCTGGGGTACCAAGCTGATGATGGCATCCAAGACAGGTGTGAGGAACTTTGATAGGGCTGGCTGTGAGACTCCTCCGACTCTGGCAGTTGTTGGTTGGAAGGTACCAGAGGCCAACAGGTGCAGCACAGCCAGTAGCTTTGTCTGCGGAGGGATGTTGGTTGTCTGCTGTGTTGGTACCGTCATCCTGTGGGCAATGTGGGTCAGGATGCGGAGGATGTTTGTCCTTTTGAGCCTGTAGTGGGCAATGACATCCTCTGGCGTTAAGTCTGTGAGGCTGGTGCGTTTTGGGAAGGTCTGCTGTCTTGTTCTGTGCTGCCTCTGTGGTAGTCTGGGGGTGGTCGGGGGGCCTGGGGGTGGTGGCGGTGGGTGTTGTGGCCCTCTTGGGTCTCCGAGCTGCATGATCAGTAGCTCCATGACATGTGTTGGTCTTCAGATGTGGCTCTGGGCTGGGATTCCTTTCATACTGCAGGTTGTCGTCCTGCTTAACACCAGTAAAAGGCAGGTGTTAAATCTCTGCTGCTAATGCGCCTTATCGCCTGTTTTTGGATCGCATCGCCGATCTGGCTGGTCGTTGAGAATATCGCGAAGTGGTGTTTTCATGTGTTTTTGCACGGGAATGCCTACTCTGCATATCATTAGCGTTAGTTGTCGCTCTCATCCGTGGCGATGTTTTTTGCGGCAGCTATCGCTGGAAAATTGGCGATTTCGGCAGTTTGCACCAGCTTGAGAATAGGGCGGAAAATCTATCACCACTTTTGCGGCCCTAAAGTGCCGATTAATCGGCGATAAGTCCTTGAGAATATGCCCCCTAGTTTGATCTATTTTGGCTGTTTTCTCCATTAATTGCAACATGGCATTCTTATCACAACATGGATTTTGCAGATTCCCTTTTATATGTTCAATTAAAGTAGTCAAGACTTCAGGAATTGTTGCTAGTTTATTAATTAGCAGTGCACAAGTGCAGTCTATATATGATGTTGTTGCTTTCATTTGCACTCGTGTTATTAAATTGTGCAAAGAGGCCAGTTTCTGATCAATTCCTGAGACTGATTTTGCTGTGACATTAAGGATGCCAATTTGAGAGTCCATTTTATTTGATTGATAAGTAAAGGCTTCTAGTGCCAATTGCGAATTCTATAGAAAATATCCCAGATAGCTCCTGATTCAATATTTGATGCTGTCAGAGAATAATGATCTTGAAAACAGTGCAGGGTTACATTGCATTGGGCTCTTACTCGTAGACTGAATTTACATTACATTTCTATTTTTACTTATATAAGCTGCGAGCTATTGGTCAAATAGCTGTTTGGGCACTGCGTAATCCAAAGATGCAGATTGTCTTCTTTTGATAACATGTCATCAGTTTTCCCATGGTTCAAATTTTCTGGAGTTGGACTACCACAGTACGTCGCTTCCTTTAACGTATCGATTTGAGCTTCTGGATTAAATTGAGGTAAATTCTTAGTTCCACTGGTGTTTACTTGTTGTTGCTCCATTTTACCTCTTGCCACTTGGCACAGTTGATTTGTTTGGGGAATATAGTTCGCTGGTTCCCAAGCATTTTTATGATCTTTAATAATTTTTACAGTCAATTCAATGGCTGTGGTGTACCGGATCTCAGTGGTTGCTTTGATAATTTCCTGGGGACTTTTGGGGTGAGCATAAACCAGTTGAAGGTTGTGGTGAAAGTGGCTCTAGTGAGAGCATCTCCAAGACTGTTATGTCCTCATTGCGAGACCTTATTTTCTGCCAACTGACTTGTAAGCCCACCTTCAGACTGGTCCATAATGCTATTACCTTGATCTGAATGTGTGCGTTTTGCCCTACTAGTTGGAGTAATTGGTGCTAGGAGGGTACATTTGTCTTCTTGCAGCGTTAGGATGCTCCAACTGGATCTTTCAGGAAGTCAAATTTATGCAGGATTTTAGTTGATTTTTCAAACATCCATACCATGGGGGAAATTAGTGGCTGGTTCTCCCTGTTTCATTTTGCCTTAACCTTTTTGTAGTTATCAGTGATTGAAGTTTCTTCTTTCTCCTTATGGGCGGGAAAGGCACTCTTTCCTGACCTGACCGCATGATCCCGTAGTCCTGAAGTGGACCTGTCCCAGTCTTTCTTTTCTTTTTATAGTTAATACCATTGGTGCCGTGCTCCCTTTAGTAAAGACCAAGACTGCTAACCGTGTATGTGGCTGAATTGATTATATGATGCGCACCCAATTTCAGCACCTTAGTGATGTCTTTCTAAGGCGTTATTGACCATAAAGCACTAGTCTTAGCGCCGCCACACTCCCCCTGCAATTTCTCTACCATATACCAGGAGGGGGGCACGAGCACGCCAGACCCTTCGCGCCCCTCCACACTGTGTCCACTCTTTTACTTCTTATCAACAAGCAGGCACCGATGCAGCCAGAGTCCGCAGAGTGTAGCTGCCCAAGTGTTTGCCCTGTTCACACTGGGCGTGTGCGAGAATCACCTAAATGTAGCTGTGCAGCTGTACAGCAGGCTGCACTACAAGTGCCCAAAGCTGCTACAGTTGCAATTAAAATGGCCACCAGCAACCTCTCTTGACCACATGCAAGCCGCAGAGAAGCCTTCTGCGATGGCCACTCCACACATGCAAGCTGAATATTCCAGCAGTGTGCTGGGATAGCTCCCTGAGAAACTCCCTTTAACTCTCTCTCTATCGCCTCAAACACCAATCCCCTCCGCTGGCCAGAGCATCCTCACTAGCAGGTGGGCAGGGAGGGATGTCAGGGAGGAACCGGAACAACTATTGGGTCCGGGCACGGATTGTGGATGCCTCACCAGCCTAATGATGGCCGCTTCTGCTTGAGAGCGAGAGATGCCATGGGCCTAGCCTTAGCTGCCTTGTTGCTGTTAGTCACTGCTAGTCCTGTGCAGCATGTCTGCCAAGCCTCTGCAGGTTCCTCCTGTCTGTCCTGGCTGGCCACAGTCCTTCCCGGTCTTCCCCGCTTGCTGCCCTGCGCCAGTGGGTGCCCGGGGCTCCGAGGTCTGCAATGCCGAGGTCCTAGGCTTCCGTTACCCATTGCCCAGTTACCCGATTGAGGGGAGTGCTGGGGGCTGCCGGAAGAAGTATTCCCCTCACCTCGCCATGCCTCTCCTCACCACTGAGGAGCTGCGTGTAATGTCAGGCCTCAGGCTCATCAGACTCGATCACTAGATCACTATACAGGAGGTTTCCCTCCCAGTAAATGCAGTGATTACCAGAGACATCACCAGCTGCCTAGGCTTTGGACTGTTGTCTCATTGCCTCCAGGGTTGGGCACTTTTTCTGTGCCTTATAGAACTCCTCTCTGGCGGGTCCTCGTTCTACTTGCCATCCACCAAGTTTCGGTAGGTCAACAAGGGAGGCAATTTCCTCCTCAGTGGGCTCCTGAGCAACCTCCTCTGGTGTCCCATCCACCTTAACTGGAGACATTCAGGGGCTGGTTTCCCACACCCCTTGCCTTTCCCTCCCTAGGCAGCTGTCTGGGCCATTCTTCCAGACTCCAAACTTCCTTGATTCCCTTCCTGATCAGTCATGGACCTGGTGTGCTCAAGATCATTACCTAAAAAACAGTCCACAGGCATGATAGGGCTCACAGCAACTTTCAGAAGACCTGAGAAACCCTCCCACCCCCACTCAAATGGAACAAGAGCCGCATGGTAGTGACCCTCACTCACGATTGTCAGCTACTACAACCTAGTGGGATGTATTGGGTAAAATCTGCTCTAGGGCCACCAGGTGAGTTCTTACTGCAGTCATATTGGCACCTGTATCGCTTAGAGCTTCAACATCTTGCCCATTAATGTTGATCCACTGCCTATACTTTGCAGTATTGGAAGACATATAGGCTTTTGGCACCATCTCCACGTCACCCAGGGACACTATGGTAACCTCACTGACTCCCCCCCCATTGATTGAGCAAACTCCTCCCCAAGCACTACACTTGCCAACCCTGATGTCTTACCTCCAGTGGGAGGTGGTGCCCTTTTGGGACATTTGGGATCTCCTTGTAACGCCCATTCTCATAGCTCTCATAGCACTTAGGGGTTTTGCTCTGACTCTTGCCATGGAAGCTCTTTTTCTGGTGACCAGATTGGGAATGGGACCCTTTCCCTTGAGAACTGTTTTGGGGGCCTTGAAAGAACTCATTGTTTTTATCTCCCCTTCCTTTTTCTGGTGGGAACCCTGATCACCCTTTTGGGAGTCCCCCTCAGATGCCTTTTTGGGCACTCTGGTGCTGGTCCAGAGGTCCGCCTCCTCAGCAAGCTTCCTGGGGTCAGTTAGCTTGCTATAAACCAGGTCTTGGCACAGCTCTGTAAAACAAATATCAAGCACATGCTCCCTCAGAATTAGGTTGTACAGCTCATTATAGTCTTCTACCTTACTGCCCCTCACCCAGCCCTTCAAGTGACTTGCTGGAATAATCTAGGAAGTCCATCCAGATCTAAGTTTGTGGCTGCTCCTGAACTTCTATCTATACCTCTCAGGGGTCAACCCAAACCTATTGATAAGTATGGCCTTCATGGCAGTGTCTCTTGTCTGGTCCTCCACCTCTAGTTTTAGGAGTGTGTCCCTCCCCACTATGGGCATGTACCTCCACAAGCTACCCCACCCCCCAGGACTCCTCAGGAACCTTGTGCACCCTTAGAGCCATCTCACAGGCTGAGAACCACTTATCAATGTCATCCCCACCGCATAACTGGGTACCAAATTATTTGGGATGTGGACTCTTCCTTCTCCAGTGGACACTGGGGTAAGCTGCCACCATTACTGCTGGACTGGCTTTGATGTTTTGCTGCCGGAGGCTTAGCTCATGGGCCATTTGCTTCTCCTCCATGGCCAGCCTCTTCTCTTCTAGAGCTTGCTCTTTCTCCAGCTTAGCAAACTCCAACTTAAGCTTTTTCTCCTCCCTCCTGAACTCCAACTCCTTTGGGGACAGGGTCCTTAATGACACAATGTTTCTTGCCTGGTGTTTAATTTCTATTCATGGAAAGATATTGCCCCCCCCATTCCACAGGTAGCAGTCCAAGACCCTCTTGTGAGTCTTGGTCCAATTCCTCCTCATCATCCAGCTCCTCCTCCTCCTCATTGGCTGTGGGGGCCTGATGGGCCTCTTCCCATGCCCTTAAAGCCTTTTGGAGCTCTGCCTTCTTAGTACTCCTCTTGTCAGGCAATCCCTTCTACTAGAAAAAGTCCTTGAGCTGGGCCACTGTGTAGCTCTCTGGGTTGGCCAGCTCAAACTCCATCTTTGCAGGTGAGTTCACAGATCCAACACGCAGGTTGAGAGAGGATACATTTGGAAAAATCAAAAATGCCAATCAGGTAGAATTGACTCAAATTGGTCTTAGGTATGGTATGGTAGTGTACACCAAATTACTGTATGGCACTGCACAAAAACAATTCCTATCCTCACCACTGATCACCAAGGTTAGAAATTGGGTTTCTGGTTGGCAGAGGTATGCACCCTGTCCAAGCAGGAACCAGAATCCTAGTCAGGGTAAGTCACAAACGCACCCTAAATAAGCCTGTGCTCACCACGTTGTGGCTTGGCACAGAGTAGTCAGGCTTAATTTAAGAGGCAATGTGTAAAGTATTTGTGTAACACTCCAAACGGTAAAATAATGAAAACACCACACAAAAGATACCACACCTGGTTAGGAAATAAAGCTTAATTTAATAAATAGAAGATGGCCAAAATGACAAAAATCCAATAAGTTAAACTCGAGATATGAATTTTTAAAGAATAAACTGTAAAATTGCGCTTTGAAGCAATAAGTGCCTATTTGGGTTAGCTGGTTGCGCTGGACCGGGACAAAGTCAAAATTTCAGGCCGGTAGCGATGGAGGGAGGGTTGAATACAGGTACCAGGTGGCCCACTTCAAAATACCTTGGTTTCATCGTCGCCGAAGACAAGACGCTGGGTGCAGGTGAGGCGATGCGTTGTCGACGATCAACAGAGCGAAGGAGATGCGTTGGTTCTGAGTCGCACAGTGGCGACGATGTGTTGGAAATGGGGTTGATGTGATGCAGTCGGCAATGTGTTGGAGTTGATCCTCGCAATGGCCACAATGAGCCTGCAGAGGTGGAGATGCGCTGTTTTTGAGTACTTGCTTAGACTGGGATGTGTGGATTCTGCTGGAACAGCACTTCAAACCCACTTGCAAGGATCCAGGACTGGGTTGGCACCACTTGGCAAGGCAGACTCACAAGAGTTGGAAGTATTTTATGTCCCTGAGACTTCAATCAGCTGGCAAGCCAGCAAGCACTTAGAGTCACTCTGGGTTCAAGTGATGCAGGTCCAGTCCTTCCCAGTCAGGCCAGAGGGCAGCAGACAGCAGGTCAGCACAACAAGAAATTAATTCTTCCAAAGCAGCAGTCCAGCGTAGTGGCAGTTTTCCAGCAACACAGCAGTATTTCTTCCTGGCAGAGTCTTCACAGGTCCAGAAGTGTACTGACGTGGTAGGGTCAGAAGTCCAGTTCTTTTATCCACTGGTGTCGTTAAAGTAGGGGAGACTTAAATGAATGGTCTTTGAAATACACAGAGGCCCTCCCTTCCTGCCCTAGCTCCAGAGTCACTACAGGGGACATGCAGTCCTCTGTGTGGGGACAGGACATAGCCTATTCAGATGTAAGTATGAGGACGCACCCATCTCCTCCCTTCCATCCTCACACGATGGCCCATCAGGTTACACTTAAGTACCCATTGTGGGTGGCTGTCTAGGGGGAATACACAAAGCCCAGCTGTCACCCACCCCAGACATGTATCATGGGCAGGCTGCAGGCACACAGGGCTAAGAGCAAAAAAACGCCATCTTTCTAAAAGTGGCATTTTTAAAATTGTGATGATGAATTCAACTTTGCCAATAAAGATGAATTATCATTAGAATTCCAAAAGTACTAAACATGACTGATTTACCTCCTTCCAATTGGAAATTACAGCTCATTATATGTAACAAGGAATGCCCAATGTTAACCTCAGGGAGGGGTAGGCCTCCCAGTAGCGAAAAACGAATTTGGGAGTTTTTCACTACCAGGACATGTAGAAAAGTACATATTCTACCTTTTAATCCCACCACACAATGCCCTATGGGCTACCTAGAGTCTACCTTAGGGGTGACTTATGTGTAGCAAAAGGGGAGTTTAAGGCTTGGCAAGGGGTTTTAAATGGCAAGTCGACATGGCAATGTAAACTGCACACACAGGCTTTGCAGTGGCAGGCCTGAGACATGTTTACAATGTTACTTGAGTGGGTGGCACAATCAGGAAAAGTAAATATGCCAATTGCGGATAAACTAATCAAACCATGTTTAGGGAAGTGAGCACAAGCACTTTAGTGCTGGTCAGCAGTGGTAAAGTACATAGAGTCCCAAGGCCAACAAAAATGAAATCAGCTAAATCGGAGGCAATCAGGCAAAAAGTTTGGGTGAAGACCACCCTGAGGCTGTCAGGTCTAGCATGCCTCAATTATGTGAGAAGAGCAATTCTGCGTTTAGCGATATTTCTTAGCCCAAAAGTGCTTGCTCACATCCATAATGAACCCTGGGATGCATTTTGCACTTAGAAATAGTGCTAAATGCAACAGACACAAATAGTGATAGCAAGCAGCCACTTGTGCTCGCTAAATGTGCTCCAGGGGTAGTATTTTCACTCAAATTTCTATCAGCATTTAGCGCTGTTTTCATAGTGCAAAATCCACCCTTGCATCCAAAATGGATGCGAGGATGTATTTGACACTAAGAAACAGCACTAAATGCAGCAGAACACGAATAGCGAGTGGCTGCGTGCTCGCTAAATGTTGTCTTGCGGCAGGATTTTTTACCCTAAATTACTCTTAATTGTGACAGCAGGAGTAATTGCCAAATTATCGGTAAATACGCATCAAAGAGTAACATGGAATTACCAAAATTACTCCGATTACTCAAGCGTAATCGAAACTCTGCCCAGGCCTAACATTTTCACTACAATGGAGTAATTCTTTGTAAATCCCTGTTAGCTTTGTCCACACCTGCACAACAGGTTACCTCCTTTAGTGCTGTGGATGTTGAATTTAGAGCACACCCCCCATCCATGTAATACTATGAAGAAATACAACTGAAAAAATAGAAAAAGTGAGGAGTGATTAGCAGAGAACAGTAATCCAAGACGGCCGCTTGATAAAGTTGCTCCCCAAACACATGATCAATACATCAATATCTGACTCTATAACATCATACTCTAAATGCAGAGAATAATACTTTTTTGGTGACAGCAGACAGGCTCTCAGAAGCTCGAAATCTTTGCACCTTACAGTGCCTATGTAGAGTTCCCTTAGTGCGACTCTCTGTGGGTATTTTCTGCAATTGGTGTCATTCATAGAGATAGTGCAGTGCCTTAGTACAGCTTTTCAAGTTGAATAGTGGAAGGGTGAATCATCTGGAATGTCAGTATAAATCAGTGTCCCAGTACTGCTGAAACGTCTTCAGAGTCCAGCAGGCAGTGGTGAGTGTTAGAACAGGCTGGTTTAGCTGCATGCTGAGTCTGTGGTCAAGCGAGGTACTTCTGTTCTGGTTGCACTCCCATCGAGCTGGATGGTCCACTGTTTAGGGTGTGAGCAGATGTCTGGATGAATCCATGCCCACAACATGCTTCTGCTAGTCACTTGGAAGTTGTAGGTGGCACTAACAGCACCAGTGCTTACACTCTGGTGGTGTTGTTTGGTGCCTGTTGTGCATGTCTTTGACCTGCCAGTGGTCGTAGCAGCCAACCAGGGCTTCTAGGAGAGTGGAATTGCCATAGAGACTTATTTGGAGGGATACTGTCATGACCTAGGCTATGCTCTTAGTATTCACTTTTGTCTGTGTTTTTCTTTATTCCGCACAGATACTGCAAGTCTGCAATCTGCAGTTGCCATGACAAGTAAATCAATGCTTGGAACAAAATATGTTGTAATTAACGAGCTTACCATTATAGCCAAAGTACAGGGTGACTTGGGATTAAAAATTCGAGTTGGTTCTGGCACTCGAATAGTTCAATAATGGAAATTCCAACTCAAAATGTAGAGACAAAATAGAAAACAAAGTCACAGGTGCAAGGAGACAGTCTGAAGTTATGGTTCTTTCATTACTAGGGATATAAACTAATAGCCAAACGATAGCATTGCCCTTTCTGATGTCTTTGAAGAATGAAGATATAAATGAAAAAAACAACTAATTTATATAGTTTAGTTTGTTGCTTGAGTTTGAAATCCTTAGAAAAAACAGAAGACAAGAGGTGTTTGGCAAAACAGGGACAATTTGTTTAATTAAGCAGTTCGGCCGGGAGAACAGTTACAGGCAGTAGGTCTGAGGACTGTCTCAATTCATTTGGAGATGTCCTTCTTATATACAAAAACACGACAGATCATAAAAGTTCCCGACGTACCATATATGGTGAGGAATGTTTGTTGCTGCCTTTGGAGTCATAAATTAATGGTCAAATGGTTACCATAGGTGGGTCTCGACCTCGCGTGGACACAGTATGGCCAGTGGTGAACGTGTCCAGATGCCTGGCATGTGGAGCGCATGATCACTACGTTTGCTAGGTCCTGATTGGCTATGTGTTCCTAACCCATATGGCATCAGACTTTATGGTGTTTTTAGGAGCGCGTGTACCCCTTCCAGCCATGTGTGCTTTATTGGGGCAATCTCCACTGACCATTGTAATGCTGCAGCGCCTATGTGTGGGATTGATCAAGAGTTTCCTGCCCGAGTGTTTGACGGACAGCTACTCACCCTCCCACCTGTGACCCATCAACCATTAATCCTGGGCCTAGGTCTCACGGCCTGTTGGCTACCTATTTGCGAGCCGAGATAGATGTGGAGTTCAGAACGGGCGATTCTGTTAATAAGGACGAGATTTCATTTTTATCGATTAACACATTGATTTCCATATTAACAAGTTCATGTCATGCCGGTAGAACTAGGACATGTTATTATGCATTTTTTATCATAAAACTGTATAAAAATTGAAATGGTTTTTGAGTCTCTTCGTGCTTCTCTTATTTCTCTTATTTCTAGCACTGTGTCTGTCAGAGACCTTGGATTGTTTCAGAAGAACTAATCTAAGCAGCCAGAGGATGACCAGTTCGTCCTTCCCCTGCTTGGCATCAAGTGGTAGGGCTGTATCAAATGAATAAGCACTGGGCAGGGGAATCAAGGAGTTCCACGTCACGTGCTCCAGGTCACAAGGCTAGTCTGTGTCTGACATCCAGAGGTAACCATTCAGTACAGTGTTTGAGCTCCTTGGATGTGAGCGCTGGGATTTGTGGGTTTGGCAGCCTTGTGAAAAGAAACAGATCATTTTCATTGGCATGAGGGGAACAGAGTGGTCTTTGTTGTGTTGCAAGTATCATACAGACCTGTAACATAGGACCAGTGGCTCACAATTAACAGGGAACAATGCTCCAATATGGCTACTGTCTGAGGAGCAGCTGAATGACTCTGGACTAATTATAAGTCCCTATCTCTAGCTTGTATCAGTGGTGTTGGGCGGGCTATAGGGACCACAGGTTTAAGTAGTGAGTTATTCTCCATGTATGATGTTGTGCAGAGTCTGTATAAGTCATTGGTGAAGCAGCTCTCTTGATGGCCGAGGGATATGTGCTGTGCATCCAGAGTGTGAGATGGTGGGAAAGAATTAAAAGATTCTATTTTCTAAAGGTTTTCCCAAGGGATGAAAATCAGTAGTGAACAATTATAATTAAAGCATGATCCCCAGAATGTAAACTTTTAACTCAATATTTTCTATCAACGGAGAGACTAACATCTCCCTCAATTTAAACAAGGATAGTGAAAAGGCATCGGATTTTGGAAATATATGGATTCCAGAACTGTTTCTTGTACTGTGGCCACATATCCATTGAATATGACCATTTCCAATTGGGAAATATAAGCAGGACTTTACTCCATATTCCATTAATGTCCATTTTATAATACTAAGGGGCCGATTCCGATTCGGGCCGGAAATCACTCTGACCGAGCCGGACCCGGAGAGATTTCCGACCGAATCGGACTCTAGCAGCCCGACCGAACGAGTACGATGCGTGCGCATGCTATTGGACTCGATTTGGTCGGACTCCCATTGAAGTCAATGGGAGCCGGTCGTACAACGCGTACGCGGGCTCCCATTGACTCAATGGGTGCGAGGCGAACAAGGGCGCCCCCCACCGCGGGTACGCGGCGATGCGACTCGCGCCATACATGCACAGGTAGGGGGACCCATGGGTCCCCCTGTGTGCGACTCGCGCGGCTACGCTGCACAGGGGTCCGACACGGACCCCCAAAGTCCAGCTCCGACTGCTCTTTCGAGCCGGACGGCGCGAGTCGGTCGGACTGCTCGAGGCGCGCATCGTACTTGCCCGGCCGGGGAACGTCTCCATTGCGCGGTGCGAACAGTGTCGTGCGAGTCGGTCGGAGCGGGTCGGACCCGCGTACGAGTCGGTCGGCGATTTCGCGAGCGCTCGCATCGTACTCGCTCGCCCGGACGCACGTACGAATCGGTCGGGAAAGAGGGCTCCGAATCGGATCCGGTTAAGCCGAATCCGATTCGGTCCCTACCGGCCGAGATCGGAATCGGCCCCTAAGTAGTTGATAGTTGTTGACATGACGATTAAAATATCTACTCCATTCTTCTTGGATACTGCCAAGTGAGGCGCACCATAACCACACAACTCATTCAACCTAGAACTCTTCAGCAGTGGCGGCCGGTAATTATGACAGGGAGGGGGCGGGCCACACAAGCACTCATATATACTCACTCACACCCATGCATTCACAAACTCTCACACACAAACACCCATTCACAGCACTCACAACAAATTCATACATTTTTACAAAATTTACGCATGCACCAAATGTTCAAAAACAGAAAACGTACCTGTCCTGCAGCACCGGGAGAGGAAAGCCTTGGATGTCCCAGAAGTGTTGGGGCTGCTGCCTTCCCTCATTGACTGACCTTTGGGAATGCAGCAGTCCCACACTCATCACAGAGTGGGATGGGTTCAGTGAGAGTTGCTGACCCCGCCCTAGTCTGTGATGAGGTGTCAATAATTGACACTTGGGCCTGGGCACTTCAGGGCTTAAAACTGAAGCACCCACGTCTGAGGCAATCGGCGATGCTCCCCCTCATCGCAAGGGGGAGGGCTTCAAGGCACTTTGCCAGGCTGAGGAGGTCACACCTACAGGGCTGTGACATCCTCAGCCTGGCAAACTTCAGCTCAGGCAACCAAGAGCCTCGGCATTTAGCGCATGTCAAGCTCATGGCTGCCTGACCTGAACAAGAAGGGGGTCTGTCAGGCTGACCTTTGCGCAGCCTGACAAACAATCTTCCTCTCTGGGAAATGGTGAGGAGGCGCAGCCCCTACACCCATATGGATGGGCCCCTGCTGCTCTTCAGTATGCTATACTACATTTGCTTGAAGTGTGTCTTTGCTGAAGGTCAATGTCTCTCTTGTTTATTTTTGTCATAGTTTAGAATGTTGCATGTGTAATGAGTTGATTAAGGGTACGCCAAGAGTATATATTAAACTTTCTATTCCTTCCACTAAAGCCCCTCACTTATGTGGATAATGTAATAGGAACACTATGTTTGATCTTTACGCTACAAAAGCACAGGAAGCACTATATGTTGAGCCTTTTGTTTCCCCCTCTGATATTGAGTTTCGCAGCAGAGATCCTCACAAACCTAATGTAAAGGTTTGTAGTGCCTGTCCACATAATGCATTTGCTAATCAAACTACTTTTTATTTAAACATCCTATTGTGTAATGCCTGCTTTGCGGTAAAACATCGTCTTGAAATAACAGACTTTTGTAAGTCTTTAAGCCTCAAGTTATGTTGTCTTGCTGAAACCTGGCTTAAAGACTCAGCTGATGTCTATTGTGACACATTAGTCCCTCCTACATGATCCTTCTTAAGGTATGGCTGCACAGAAGGGATTGGTGGAGGGGTTCCAATTTTTTTAAAATCGCTAGAGTGAAATGGCTTTAAGGGTGAAATCATTTCTATAGTAGCAGAGGTTAGGGGGGGGTCTCCTTGCACTCCATCTCAGGATAGGCATGTTCCACTTCACTCTGGCGAATGTCTATGCCTCTAATGTGAGACAGGAATGACTTCTAATGAGCTCTTTGTCCTGTGTCCTCCAGACCCCTGATCTGTAGTGATAGGTGTGGACATAAATTTAGTAATGGAATCCAACCTGGATCGCTTTGGCTAATGCTTTGCAGTGGCAGGGGCTTTCTCTACAGTTGGCCTCAATTGGCTCTCAGACTGTGGACTGCAGAATGCATTGCGCTGACTGCACCCAAATACTAGGGACTACACAGATTACTCGGCTGCACATGATATGCACGCACGCATTGATTACTTCTTGGTTACCCCATCCCTCCTGACCCTCATCTCTGATGCTTCTATTGCTCCGCAATCGCTCTCAGACCACGCTCCTGTATCCCTGACCCTGCAATTACCTATTGCCCCAGCCCAGTGCTCATGTTGGCGCCTGTGGGATACCATACTTCAATCTCAGACTACAGTTGTTTCTATCCGTAAGGTCATTGCGTCTCATATTCAAACTAATGATACCGTTGAGGTCCCCCTGGGCTCCATTTGGGAAGCTCTGAAGCTTGTGGTATGCAAGGAGCTTATTGCCATTTCTGCTGCTCAAAACCGCAGATGTTGCGACAAGTGGCAAAGTCTTAAACGCACAGTTTCCGAACTGGAAGCTATTCATAAACGAACCGGTGCCCCTAGAGTGTGGAGGGAGCAGGAGGTTAATCTCAAGCGCTTTGATTTAGATAGGGCGGAATACGCTATGATTCGCCTAAAAGACAGTTTTTACTTGGGGAGCAATTGCTGTGAGTGTATGCTGGGTCATCACCTTCGCAGTAAAATCCTCTCTGGATCAGTTAAGGAGATTCACACCGGGTCTTCCACAGTGACTTGCTCTGCAGAGGGAATAGCAGTGACTTTTAAAGACTTCTACGGCTCGCTTTATGATTCTTCAAACGGTCCCACCAGAGACCCCTTGGGATATCTCCAAAATGTTGCTCTCACCTCGCTTCCCGAATCAAAGGTCTTGTCCTTGTAACAGCCTATTCACACAGAAGAGGTGATCTCGGCTATAGCACGCTTGAAGCCTCTGATTTCCCCTGGGCCTCATGGCATTAGCACACAATTTTATAAACATTTTCTTCAAGAATTGGTCCCCTTACTCACCCGGCTACATAACTCTTTCGCTGATTCGGGCTCCCTCACAGACTCTATGCTTGAGGCTGTTATTTCAGTCATAATGAAGTTGTATAAAGACCCTGCTCTCTGTGAATCGAATAGCTCATTTTCCTCCTCAATGGCGATGCAAAAATATTCACTAGCATATTAGCGCACCACCTCAATCTGTTAATGCTGGTCAGGCGGGATTTATCCCTACATGCCAATTTGATGACAACACCAAGTGCCTACTGTATCTTATGGATAAGGTACACAGGTCGCACAGGGAGGCTCTGTTTCTTTCCATCGACGCTGAAAACGTCTTCGACCGTCTACATTGGACTTAACTCGTCAACATGCTGAAGAAATTTGGTATTGGAGATACATTTTGCAATTAGGTCCAGTGTATTTATAGGGCCCTCCGAGCCATGGTCAAGGTGTATGGCAACCTATCCCCTCCATTCCCTATTCAGCACAGCACATTAACAGGGCTGTCCCTTATCCCCTCTTCTTTGTGCGCTATACCAACATTTGATCAGTTTAAATGTGGATGATGTTATCTTAGGTGCACAGACAGAAATATCGAGTTTCAAATATCGTGATACAGAAATATCGACAGGAAGAATATCGTGGTCAAGAATATCGACTTGCAGGTAAGAAATATCCTTTTTGGAAATATCGAAATTGTTAATATCGTTTGCAAAAATATAGTTGTTTAAAATGTCGATGTTTTAATTAGTGTTATGTATTTTAGTATGTATTTTAAAAGTATGTGATCTATTTTTTGGTATAAGAATTTGTTTTGTTTTTTAATATATGTGTTACATTTTTAGTAGTTATTAATTTTATCTTAATTAAATTTTGCGTTTTTAAGTTCTGTAGCGGGTTGTGGGTTGGTAGGGGAATAGGGTGGGAAGTAATTTAATTATTATAAATTAATGATTATTTTTTATGTATTAGTATTTATTCAATTTAGATTTTATAGTGTCAATTGTGGGAATTAATTTATTATTAATTATTTATTAATTGGCTGTTAATTATTTTTAATTAATGAATTGGCAATTATGTTAATTGTGTCATTTTTCAGGAGCGGGTTGTGGGTTTATAGGTGAATAGGGCGGAAAGTAAGTTAATTATAATACATTAATTATCATTTTTTATGTATTATTATTATTATTTATTAAATTTAGATTTTATAGTGTTAATTGTGGGAATTCATTTATCATTAATGATTAATTAATTGGCTGTTAATTATTATTAATTAATTAATTGTGTCATTTTTTAGGAGCGGGTTGTGGGTTTATAGGGGAATAGGGTGGGAAGTAATTAAATTATAATATTAATATTTTTTATTTATTAATATTTATTTGATTTAGATTTTATAGTGTTAATTTTGGGAGTTATTTTATTATTAAATATTTATTAATTGGTTGTTAATTATTAATTAATTAATTGGTTGTTAATTATGTTAATTGTGCCATTTTTTAGGAGTGGGTGGTGGGGTTTATAGGAGAATAGGGTGGGAAGTAATTTATTTATAATTAATTAATAATTGTTTGTTAATTAATGCTAATTAATTAATTAAAATTATATGGCAATTGTGTAATACATTTTTTATGTAAGTTTAATTAATAAGTTGTTAATTGATAATAATTTATTAATGTAAAATTAGTTATGGAAATTGTGTAATGATTTTTAGGTGTGGGTTGTGGTGTTTATTGGGGTAGAGGGTGGAAAGTAATTTATGTTTAATTAATTAATAATTAGTTGATTATTCATATTAATTTATTAATTGATCAATATTTATGTTAAGTGTTTATTGTTATTTTGGGTGTGTGTTTTGGTTTTATAACATTTGGGAAGTAAATGAATCTTTATTTGTTTAAAAAAATGTAATTCAATAATATTTGTTTAATTGATAATTAATTATGTTAATGATAGAGGTAATTTTTTTTAAAACATTTAAATGTGGGTTGTGAATTGTGTGGTGTTATAGGGTAGGAATTTAAAAATAAGACATTTATGCAATAATTAATGTTTTTGTTTATAAAAATGTTCTAGTAAAAATTAATTTTGAATTTTTTTAATAAACTTTCTAGGTATGTTAGATCTTTTTAACATTCTAATCTGTTTCTATCTTTGTAATATTTAAAACTTTTATATATGTTTTCTTTTTTGTTTTTTAAAATCTTTTGTGTTGTTGTTGTTAATTTGTTTGTTTTTAATTTTGAACTGACTCCAGTGGAAATATTAATTTTTACCCCTCCGCTATCCAACACTTTCCCTACTGTTGCACAAACTGGAGTGGGAATAGTAATTTTTACCCCTCCGCTATCCAACACTTTCCCTACTGTTGCACTCACTGGAGTGGGAATAGTAATTTTTACCCCTCCGCTATCCAACATTTTTTTTTACTATTGTACTTACTGGAGTGGGAATAGTAAGTTTTACCCCTCCGCTATCCAACACTTTCCTACTGTTGCACTCAATGGAGTGCAACATTTAATTTTAAAGACTATTAAATATTTTAATGTTTTAATTTATAATATAATGTTTTTTAAATTAGATTTTATGTTATAAGTGTATGTAAATATATATATTTATTTGTAAATTTTTATATATTTATAAAATAAATTAAAATTAATAGTTTATTAATTGTTTTAAAGGAAATAGATATATATATATTACATTTTATATATGTATGTTTAAATATTTTTTAAATTAAATGTATTTTATTATATTAAAGTTAATTTTATTATTTAATATATTTAACATTAATTTTTATTTAAATAAAAAATCGATATTTTGTACATCTATATTTTTACATCGATATTTTTGTACTTACAATTTTAAATATAGTATGTCAATATTTTTGACATCGATATTTGTGTATGGGGATATTTTGGGCATCGATATTCTATCAGTGAACCCGTTGTCTTATCCATCACAGAGCCTTCCACCTCGCTCCCAGCCTTGATTGCTGAGCTTCAGGCCTTTGGGGAGGACTTAAGATTCTAAACAAATAGGTAAAAATCCCAGGTCTTAATTCTTAACACTACACTTGCACACAAAGCCGCATTTCAAGCTTTGTTCCCTTTCGATTGGCCAGCAGATACCATTCCATATCTGGGCATCTCCTTAGCGTCGACAATCCCTAGAACACTGGCAATCAACTACGTGACTCTCATCTTTCAAACATGCAAGTACCTTTTTACCAGTCTCGTGGATGGGATGCATAGCAGCGGTCAAGATGACCCTCCTCCCTCGCATACTGCATCTGTTTCAGACCTTGTCTTTGTCCCCTCCACCCCGTGCACTCCGTTCCCTCAAATTAGACATTAACAAATTCTTATGGGATGGTAAGAACTTCTGTCTCCACAAACATCTTCTATATCGCCCGAAACGGGGGGGAGGCCTGGCAGTTCCACACCTGCTTCGCGATTACCAAGCCACCCAAATTTGATACTTGGTAGAATTGGACCGCCCACTCTCAGAGAAGCATTGGTCCTTTATGGACCAGGCTGTCACAGGCACCAACATCTGGAAGGAAGTCTGGCTCCCTCGCAAACACAGGGCCTGGGGCATCTACTCTTCCCCGGTAACCAGCGCTACACCAGAGTAAGCCTGGGCTGTGAACTCCGCTCTGTTCGCGGAGTTTTTCGCACTCAACGCTCCGCAGATCTCGCAGAGTTCGGGGGTGGGGTTGTTTCCTTGCTCGCACTTGCCAGTGGTAAGTTGACGAGCGCAAGCGATGAATATTCAATGCTAGACCACTTCCCTGCGAGATTTCTCAAAGCGGGCGGTCGCGAATGGTCGCGACCGCTCACATTCAGAAACCTTCCGTTCACGTTGAGGAAGCTGCAGCTCGAGTAGAACTTCTACTTGTGCACCAGAAGAAGCAGTGCCCTCTTACACTGTGCAAGATGCCGTTCGCACTGATTTTACAGCATGGGACAAACACCTGACACTAAAAATCAGTGCGAACTTTGCAAGGTAACCCACTCTGCCGCTCGCGGAATTCCGCATAACTTGGCGGAGTTTTTTGTCATTTCGCGGAGTTCCGCATAGTGGAACTCTGCAAACTCCACCCAGGCTTAGTCCAGAGCGGACTTGACGACCTTTCCCTCCCCAATGACTACGCTTTTTCATAACTCTGACTTTCTCCCTGGGATGCAGCTCGAGTCATTCCGCCAATGGCAAGATGGTGGATGTAAATTGAGAGGTTGTCTTCTTGATGTTCGAGGACTTATCCCTTTTGATCAGTTACAGCTTAATTACTCCCGGGACAATTCGGAATGCATATCATATCTGCAGCTCCGACATTGGGTGACTAGCTCGGGGACACGGCAGGGTGCGGGGCGTCCAATGACCCCCTTTGAGAAGTGGCTACTCCTTAAAGCGGACGACAAGCGGCTTAAATCAGAAATGTTTGCCTTGCTGGGAGGGGGGCTGCCCCTGTTCAAATCCAAGGGACAGGTTAAATGAGAAGCAGAACTGGGCAGAACTCTTTAAGAGAAACAATGGGGAGATATTTTCTGTAGAGTCCATAATAAAGCCCACAATATAGCTAGTACCGAAACTGCTTACAAAATTGTTTACTATTGGTACCTCATCCCACCGAGACTCCAGCAGTTGATTTCATGACATTAAAAAATTTTTGGGCAGGGGTGTGGGGGACACAGGAGCTCTGCTAAACCTTCTGTGGCACTGCTCGAAGCTCACCCGCTACTGGAATCAAATTCTAGAAGATGTTGACTCTGCTTTTGACACTTCCATCCCCCAGTTCCCAGCCTACACCATATAAGGTATGCAGAATCCCCTGACTTACCCCTTGTGCTCCAATAGAGGGAGGCAAATGGCAGCACACCAGGTCATACTTTCCCTATGGGGCACAGATAAGGTCCCAGATCACACCTCTTGGTTACTCAGATTGTGGCTTATTCTGGGGATGGACAAACTGTCCCTGTCGACCTCCGTGGGATGCACCTCCTACTCTGATCTATGGGCACCCTTCATCCAACTAATATCTTCCGAATTCCACAAGCTGACATGCCCGATCCACCTACACCTCCTCCGCCTGATCCCAGATACGGTCCAGTCTGCACATTAGATCAGTTTTTGCCATCCATATACCTATTGTATCCATACATTGACCTTACACTATGACCATCTTTATGACCATTGATCATTATTCAGAAGGAGATTTGGGGGAGGTGTTTTTTGTTTTAGCATTTTGCTGTCCTTTTTATCTACCTATAGTTGGTTCCCGACCCTAGGTTTGGACGGAAGCTGGTACATGAATGTCTGAGCACTATACATTTAATTGCGGCCATCCCCTTGGGTTTGTAGGTGACATGTCTTTGCTTCGTGACGGCAGTAAAACTGTTAATAAACAGAATTTCCCCATAAATTAGGCAGCAATTGTTTTGGACAGTTTTTGGTAGAATCAAATGGAAATAGAAATACAGAATGGTAATATTTATGGTGTTTGAAAGCTACTACAGAATGCTTCCGTAATAGAAATGGAGTGGGTTAATTCAGTAGGGAAATAGGAGAAAGAATAGGACCCCATATGCCAATTGCTTAGGGATGAGCAGGGAAAATTATTTTGAAATAAAGGTGGGCAACAAGGACTTACAGAAAAGACTGGATGTCGGTACCAGTTGGGATCATGTAGCAGATATGGAAAGCCTGGAAGGGAGGATCAAGACTAGAGATGCTTAAAAACAGAAAGAGCAAGAGGAAGATAAGACCAAATGGAAACAGAAGTTTGGGAAAGGTAATTAGAAGAGCAAATGGAGGAACTTAGCAATCAAAGCATTACAGTTGAATCGGAAATAGAGCAAGGGAGTAGACAGGAAAAGCAACAAGTGAGAAAAGACAGGAGTAGAATAAGGGTTTAGTGGCATAAAGATGACAAGAGATAATGTTGTGAGTCTATTGAAGATCTGGAAGTGAGATGTGCAAGAAATTCATGCTGTATACTTAGGAGGAAAAAGAGTATTACGATCAAAGATGCTGGTAAGATTACAAGTGGAAAGGGACAGAACTAGTCATGCAGGTGAGAAACAAAAGAAGCCCAAAAAATTATTTTTGAGGGAATTCAGTGTAAGGGATTAGAGTGCAACTCCACATAAGTGAAAATAAGAAATACATGCTGATTTTAGGGATGCGTTGATAAAAAATGAACTAAAGCAGGGACTAAGGCAGAGCCCGATGGCACACCATATGGTAGGGGCTACGAGGAACAGAATGAGTTAACGTATTAGACAGATTATGATTTACGTTGGTATTTATTTTTCACTAAAAGTATAAAAAATTAATGATGTAACACTCCAACCATTTACAGTAATTATTCAAATATATTTCAATGTATTTCATTATTGTTTTTAATTTATCATTTTGACTCACTGTTTAATGTATTCATCAGGTATTATTAATCCCATTTAGGGTGTCAACAATTCTCAAGTTTCTGAGTTTTCTCCTTTTCAAAAGTGCCTCAATTATTACCAGCCTTCTTGTAGATCTCAGGTAAAAAAGGATCTATAAGACTGGCTGATTTCACCATTTGACCCTCTCCTCCCTATGGAGGTCATTACGATGGCGGACGGAAAAAAAAACGACCGCCATGGTAGCGGGAAAATACCGCCCGCCGCTACCGCGGGAAAACCGACGGCTAGATTAGGATCCCCAGCGGTAAAACCACAACCGCGGCGGAAAGGAAACACGAAAATCCACCGTACGCCTGCGAAAAGGGCACAAAACCGTCCGCGGCGGTCGGTGTCGCAGCGGAAACAGGCCAAACGCCCGCAACCACAGCGGAGACACCGCCATCAAAATTATGATATCCCCGACACCCCCGCGGTGCAGTGCGCTGCTACCGACCGCCGCGGTCGACAACAGTGAAGAATCAGTGAGACGGCGGAAGCGCCATAGCCGAGCCACCACTGCGGACGCTCCGCAAAAAAAATGGCGGTCGCCAGAAAAACACACAACATGGCCACAAAGTGCACCAACCACACAAGGCATGCACCCAAAATTAGCCAACACAGCCCAAAGACACACCCCCATGGGAAACACAAAAACTACAAATCCCAGGTACACACACACACCACACCTGCAACCAACACCCCATCCTGACACACCCACAGACACCAGTATAAATCCAGCACCCAACAGACCACAATCCTTTGCAAAACTCCACAACTGAGGGGACATCCACCACAGATGACAGGAGAGGCAAATCTGCACAACACACACACATCACCACCACCACTTCCACACCTGCACCTCTAACACCTTTGCACAGCACACACCATACACATCACAACCACCACTACCACTCCCAAACCTGCACCCTAAACACCTTGACACATCACACACCATGTCACCACAGAGAATGCCCAAATTCACTGAGAGCGAGTTGAGGGTCATGGTCGATGAGATAATCAGGGTAGAACCACAATTGTTTGGTAACCAGGTCCAACAGACACCACTGGCAACAAGGACGCAAATGTGGAGAAGGATAGTAGAGAAGGTCAATGCAGTAGGGACCATGCCACGCAATAGAGATGAAATCATGAAGAGGTGGCATGATCTGAAGGCAGTGGTCAAAAAGAGGAGAGCCAAGAACCATGAGCTGGCTCAGAGGACAGGCAGTGGCCCTCCCGTTCCACTCAAAACATTCACTGAATGGGAGGAGAAGGTGCTTGGCATTCTACATCCAGAGAGTCTCTCAGGAATACCCGGGGAGTGGAGGCTGGTAAGTACAAACAAATGCCTAACATCACACAAATGTACTGTCTTGCCCAATCACAAAATAATACCTCCTAGGTACAAATTCATTCATGTGCACAACACTCCTCCCAACACATCTCTCACAGATACAACAGACACTCCCCCTGAAGCCCCCAAATGTAGTAAGCAACATCACCATGGGTACATGTGTACATGCTGCCAGCACTACAACTCCCACAAGGCCCCCTTGTCCCACAGCTGAGCAGGATGTAGCCCTCCCCCACCCCGAAGCAAGCCTCAGCCATTGTGTGCTACACTCTCACCTAACAGGTAGGTAGCCATCTTCACAGGGAGGTGGGTGTGTGTGTGGAGGCCTGCACTACGACTCCCACCAGGCCCCCTTGTCCCACAGCTGAGCAGGATGTAGCCCTCTCCCCACCCAGAAGCAAGCCTCAGCCATTGTGTGCTACACCCTCACCTAACAGGTAGGTAGCCATCTCCACAGGGAGACGGTGCAGTGCGTTTGGCTATCCGTCCCACAAAATGCTACATGCATGCTGTCCCACCACTATGGAGGATGTGACACTACACACCCAATAAGAAGCATGTGGCAGGCAATGTATGCTACCCACCCAACTCACAGGTAGGTAACCGCATCTCACAGGTCGGGGTGTGTGGGGCTGGAAAGCTTGCACAACAACTCACACTGGCCCACCTGACCGGCAGCACACAAGACCCATTACTCCCTGGCACCAACATGCATGTGTCAGTCATTGCAATGTACACTTCAAAAGAACTTGCATGTGGACATATCATGCTGACCTGTCCCACACTGGACCAAGATGGAAGCCATCATCATACACACACAGAGAGGTCTCACAAATACAAGGAAAACACAGCAAACACAACATATCCACAGCCACAACATAAAGCCAGATATGCATTTAATAAAACATGTCGGCATAGGACACCAGGCCTCTCAATTCACAACTGCACACCCAGATAGCATTGGCAACTATAGTGTGCACACACCTAAGAAAATGAAACTGTGACAGCGACCAAAGTGTGAATGACTGAAACACATGTCGATGGAACTCCGAGCACAACCATGCACACCACTACATGCCATCTGACAGTAGCAGTGGACCAGACCACCTAGGATCTACTGAAAGCAAACTTAAGCATGTCTGGAATTGCAAATACAGATATCTACACCACAATGATAAGGTATGTATGAAACTACAATGCTCACTCACTGTGCAGAGAGAACCGCTACAAGGGCTCAACAAGTGACACATACGCATAAATGGATGACATATGATTGATCAATAACTGTATGCCAACATGAGACTGTCAATGTCATAAAACATATATTGTGCATGTCATGTCTTGAGAACTCCCAATATGGATAAGTAATGCATGTACCACAACAGCTTGTAATGCATCACTGGATGTCGGTCAATGCAAATTTGTACAGTGAACAACTGCTGGATGTACAAACAGTTGATGTAACACTGCTAACACTAACTTTGCTGGGTGCAACACAATGACCATTTCTCATCTGACCCACAGGTGTCCAAGAACTCACTGCAGAGGATGACACCACCCTGCAGAGCCAGTCCCCCCGGAACAGAGACAACTGGATGAGGACTCCCTGGATTCCTTGGATGAGGAGCTCCACGCTGGCCCATCTGGTGTGGCAGGCCGCAACCAGTCCCAGGCACCCATTGTCCCCCAACCACATCAGCTGCAGCCCCTGACCATCCTCTGACAGCTGCTGTCACGGCCTGTGTGTCAACCACTACCACCACCACCACCACCACCACCACAGCTGGCCGCAACACCCTCCCTGCCCCAGGGGTTGAGCAGCCCACTACATTGACTGCGGAGGCCAGGGAGAGGATGCAGCGGGCCAATGTGAGGACCGGACAGGACCGTGGCAGCAGTGCAGGTGGTCGGGACAGGGTCATGCAGAGGGAGACTGATCCTGGGACGGAAGCCCTGGGCCACATCGACAGAGTTCTTGGGGCCTACAAACATGCCCAGGGACGAATGGGCCGGTTAGAGGAAGAATCTCGGGAGCACCTCTTGCTGCTGAGGTCCATGGACACACGCATGGGACAGATTGTGGACTTCTGGGGCAGCTAGTGGCGGTTCTGAGGGACAGGCCAGAGCAACATTCTACCCCTCCGCCTCCCCCTGTTGGGCAGCAGGATGACACTTCATCATCCTCCCCTGCGTCCACAGAGGGGGTGAGTCCTCAGACACCACTGTCCCTGCAGCAGTGGCCCCTCCAGTCAAGCGCAAAAGGGACCGTCCAAGGAAAGGCCAGGGGACCCACGTGCCAAAGCACCTGCCAAACGCTAGTCCCCGAGCCAGCTATGATGGCAGACCACTGCACCACTGCATTGACCTTTGGACTATACTTCACCACACTGCCATGTGAATGGCATCCATCTGTTGGACTGGGTCTCCACATCATTGTGGGGACTACTCAAGTATCTCATTTACCTTGACTGTCAACTCACTTCTTCAATTACCCCCTTCACATTTCCTCCACCCTTGCATGTCACAGTTGTTAATAAATACACCTTATACACATGTTGTTGTGTCTGCTCCATCTTTAATACAGGATGTGCAACCTTCACCGTGTAGGACATGGTCCAGGGGAATGGAATGTAGGTAACAAGTGAGATGCTGAAGGGACCTATGGAAAACAGCAGAACAAGAGTCACTTGTATGGGTGTGGCATTGCACACATCACATGACACTTGTCAACAAGGTACTCAGATCTACAAACTTTACACAGAGCAACAGTCACCATAGAGACAATCTGTTCCACACTAACCAATCACACATACATTGGCAGTAGGGACTCGTCACTCACCTTCAAGTGAAGTAGCGGGTGATGAGCTGATGACGCATGTCGACCCCTTCCTACTCTCCACTGCCCTTGTCACTGGATCCGGCTTCATTTGCAGGCGGCGGCCTTGGCTGCTCATCATCGTCATCCAGGATCAGGGGTATTGCCTTGCGAATGGCGAGGTTGTGGAGCATGCAGCATGCCACCACTATCTGACACACCTTCCCTGGCGAGTACATAAGGGCCCCCCCAGTACGGTCCAGGCACCGAAATCTTGATTTTAGGAGACCAAATGTCCGTTCTATCACACGCCGTGTCCTCCCATGGGCATCATTGTATCGCACATCAGCTGGCGTGATGGGGTTCCGCAATGGGCTCAGCAACCACGGGCAGTTTGGATATGCCGAGTCACCTGTGTGTGAGAGACACAGATTAACCTTGCAGTCCCAAAATGCTACACAACAGCATGTCACACACACACACCACTCTAATCCACTATACATACTCACCCACAAGCCATGCACGCTTAGGAAGCAGATTGGCCATCAACTGAGGAACGATGCTGCTGCGCAAGATGTGGGCATCATGGGCTGAGCCGGGAAACTTGGCACACATGTGTGAGATGATCATGTCCGCCAGGCACACCACTTGAACATTTACCGAGTGTGAATGCTTCCTATTGTGGTAAACCTGTTCACGTGCCTGTGGTGGCACAAGCCCAACATGTGTGCAATCAATTGCACCAATGACATGTGGGATATGTCCAAGGGCATAGAAATCGCCCTTCACAGCCACCAACTCAGGCCCCCTGGGAAAATGGATATATCTGTCTTTGTACAGCATCATGGCCGACAGGACATCCCTCGGCACCATGCTGAACATCGGCTGTGACATCCCGCCTGCACTTGCGATCGTGTGCTGGAATGAGCCCGTTGCAAAGAAATGCAGGCATGCCATCACCTTAGCTGTTGCGGTGAAAGCTGTTGGATATGTCCGACGTGGCTGCAGGTGGGGCTCCAACATGGCACATAGGTTCTGCAGGGTTTGTCGGTCCAACCTGAATTTGCGGATTATTTCCTCATTCTCCATGTCTGCCAGGACTGTGAACGGACGATGGATATTGTGCCTCCTCCTCCTAGGACAGATCACAGTGCACAGATGTCAATGCAGAAGACCATGAAATGTGCATCACATCAATTACTTCTACAGACACATTCCCAAGTCTTACAACATGCACCATCAACCGACAGGGCACTTCACAACTAGGTTCACATCAGGCACACTACTCGTACACCTGTCCCCTTACCAGCAGCAATTATCTGTGCACCCCTCCGGCTCATTCGCATGCACAGTGTGATATACTAACAGATATGTGTGCATACCTGTGAGTCTGACCCCCAGCATATGTTGATAATTGCAATACTAGCCGAACACACCATGTTGCTGGCCCTGATACACCTCCCAACACAGGTTGCACATGGCACACATCAACTACATACTGACCACCGGCTGAGCGTGGGGGACACGTGTGTGCATGTGCATTGGACAATGTGCCAGTTGCTGATGCCCCTAGTCCAGTCAATTAGACGACATTGTGCGTTACATTGCACACACAGACATTGACCATTATCTCCATATGCTATGCAACACAGTAACTGGACAGTCTACATTTCATTACACAGCACATGTGACATGTGCGAGTGTATGTGCCCATGCAATGTATTGGCGACCCATATATGGTATGTGTTGGTGACGTGGAGTGACATGTCCCTTTTGTGCATTTGCCCTCATGAGGACCCTTCAATTGTTGAGACCCTGGGCACTGTATATGTTGGCCTATGCAGAGAGCTGGAGGACACGTTAGGTGCAGCACAGCTACTCCACAACTCCATTAATGCTCACTCCAGGCACTGTCTGCCAGACATGTGGCGGTGCCTACCGCCTGGCCACTGAGGTGCGGCACCGCACATAACCCATGCACGATCGCGGGAGACACCGCCAGTTATGTATGTGACAATTGCGGTCACCATGCACCGCTACCCAAATCACGGTCACTCCAGGCACTGTCTGCCGGACATGTGGCGGTGCCTACCACCTGGCCACTGAGGTGCGGCACCTCACATAACCCATGCACGATCGCGGGAGACACCGCCAGTTATGTATGTGACAATTGCGGTCACCATGCACCGCTACCCAAATCACGGTCACTCCAGGCACTGTCTGCCAGACATGTGGTGGTGCCTACCGCCTGGCCACTGAGGTGCGGCACCGCACATAACCCATGCACGATCGCGGGAGACACCGCCAGTTATGTATGTGACAATTGCGGTCACCATGCACCGCTACCCAAATCACGGTCACTCCAGGCACTGTCTGCCAGACATATGGCGGTGCCTACCACCTGGGCCCTGTGGTGTGTCACCGGCATGGACCATGCCCCTGCAGCCAATGGGAAGCAGCCTCGCGGTAGCCTGATGCGAGTTTGAAAATCGCGGTGGGCGTGCACCACCCCCGCGGAGGCGGTCACTGGAGGCATTCATAAGATTCACCACCGCGGTAGCGCGCACATGCATCCTACGGTGTGTCACCGGCATGGACCATGCCCCTGCAGCCAATGGGAAGCAGCCTCGCGGTAGCCTGATGCGAGTTTGAAAATCGCGGTAGGCGTGCACCGCTACCGCGGAGGCGGACATTGGATGTATTTGAATGAGGCAGACCTCGTACACCAATTGCAGCACCCTGGGACCACTGACACAGCCCCAGGGGCCTATATATGTGTGGGAGGGCGCACCACATTCCCACAGCTACCAGGGACTGCTGACTGACACCCCTGCACCTGCTGCTGCTGCCTCAAGGGACTGCTGGCTGCCACCCTGCACCTGCTGCTGCTGCCCCAAGGGACTGCTGGCTGCCACCCTCCACCTGCTGCCTCAAGGGACTGCTGGCTGCCACCCTGCACCTGCTGCTGCTGCCTCAAGGGACTGCTGGCTGCCACCCTGCACCTGCTGCTGCTGCCCCAAGGGACTGCTGGCTGCCACCCTGCACCTGCTGCCTCAAGGGACTGCTGACTGCCACCCTCAACGTGCTGCTGCTGCCACATGTCCATTGTGATGTCAAGGACTCAGAAGATCCGTGCCAGTCCCTTCACCAGTGAGGAGCTTGGGGTCCTGGTAGACGGGGTGCTTGCACAGTACCCAAGGCTTTATGGCGGACCTAATGTCATGGTAAGTTTCCCAGACTGTGAGTGAGAGTGCAGGGTGTGCACACGTGGGGTGGAGGTGCTTCGGTATGTGTCAGTGGTTGTGGGGCTCTGACATGCACTGCCCATCATGTTTGCTACTGCGGGAAGGGCTTGGTGGGCTCTTTCACAAGTTACCCTGCATGCCTATCCAGAGTAGAGGGACATGTCCTGTAGTGTCAGCCATACAGTGCAGCTGCATTTTGGTGATGCAGGAGTCTGGCCAGTTAGCGTTTGTGTGCATGGCTGTGTTGCTCCCAATTGACCTACTCAGTGTCAGTCGACCTGCCCTGCACAGTCCCCACCGAATGTCACATGTCAACATCACTGCATGTACAGTGTGTACCATGTGTGTTTGTCTCACACCTCTTCATCTAAGTCCCATCTCTGCCATGTAGATTGCACAGGAGCAGGCGTGGGAGAAGGGTGTGTGTATGACAGTCGTTGTCACTCTATGTGAGTCCCAAGACACAGTGAGGCTTTCACAGGGCTAGGACACTTAGGTCTGCGCAGTGTTGGACACAGTGAGTCCAACAACATGACACATGTTTTGCTATCTTCTGTATGTGTAGTTGTAGGTAACTGCAGACAGTAGCTGCAGGCAGACTACACGTTGCTTGGTGTGTTGGTATCCTGCATGTGAATGGGGTGTGGAGGTACTGTGTCCACCATCGAACATGCATGCCTGTACGTCTGATTGACCAATGACATTGCATCATGTTCAGAGCAATTGTTGGCTATGTGACGGTTGTAGCTTCAGTTTTGGATGAGTCACTGTCGTGCTACTGCATTTTTGTTGTGTTGTTATTGTGCACTGTGTCACTGGCACATCACCCCTCTTGTCTCCCATGCCTGCAGACTGAAGGTCCACCAGCGTAAAGCCGTGTGGAGGGCCATTGCCTCCAGAGTCCGGGATCTGGGTGTGTCAAACCGAAGGCGCACCCACTGTCATAAAAGGTGGGACGACATCTGCCGGCTGAGCAAGAACGTGGCCGAGATGACGCTGGGGAAACTCCCTCGGACTGGCAGGTTGGCTAGGCGCAGCATGACACCACTAATGGCCCGCATCCTGGCCGTCACACAACCTGAGCTGGACAGACGACTGAGGGAGCATCAGCAGCGAGACAGGGGTGAGTATGTGTTGCAGGCTGCCTTTGGCTGGGAGTGGGTGCATGTGTCTACAGAGTGTGCAAATTGTCAGCTGTGTGACGTTGGTTGTGTGGTGCAATGTTTTGTGAGTGGCCTCTGTGCTGGGTGTATTTGCCATGCTTTTGCCCAAACGGCGCTTCATGAAGTGAGTTTTAGCACTGTGCATCTCTCTTACATTTGGAGTTGTGGCCTTCAGGTACCTTCTGCTGTGGGGTAGTGTGTGAATTCTGATGGATGGTAATGCCAGTGTGCCAACTGTGAATGCGTTTCAATGAATGTGTGCAATTCCAGACCTCAGATGTCTGCCAGTCAGACATCTGAGGCCAATGTGCAACAGTAGATGTGCCCATGACCTCGATATGGTGGATGGCATGTGTGCAGGGTCATTGTGGGCTGGTATGTTGTAGTCTGTGTGGTCCCCTACTGCTCCACACATGTAGGTGATGTGCACCATGTCATGGTGTTCATCCTTGCCAACATCGGGACAGTGTGTGTGCACAGGGAATTTTGGGGCTGTGTCTGATGTGAGCCAACTGCAGGATGGAGTGCTGTGTGAATCACCTGGGTCACTTATGGCAGGACGTGTGGCGGACATGCACCGTTGTGTCGAAATTTTGGGTGTCAAGATATATGTGTGCACAGGGTGGCATGCAATGTGCTGCACTCCTCTTTCTAGGATGCAGATGTATTGGCACGTGTTAGTTCTGTTGATGCCACTCATCTCACAGTACTTCTCTCTCATGTGCAGCAGCTCCCGTATGTGCAGAGGGAGAGGGGACGGACACCAGTGGTGAGGCTTCCACTGCTACAGCCGCACCGAAGCTGACTGACACAGATGTGACCAGCGCCGAGGAGGGGGACAGGAGTCTGCTAGAGGTCTCACAGCTGGAGACACAAAGCTCTACCTCATCTGACGCCAGCGGTGACACATCCATGTTGTGGGGGTACAGGGAACGGGGAATCTGCCTCCTCTTCCGCCACACAACGTCCAGTGCCCTGCCTCCCTTCAACCTCCACTGGTGCTGCCCGTGTCCGCACAAGTAGGAAGGGTAGAGTCACCTTCACCCCAGGCACAGCTGCCCCAGCCCATGTCAGCCCTGCTGCCCTCAGTGCAGAAGCAGTCGAGCTATTGCGCCAGATGTGTGTGGGGCAGACAGCACTTCTCAATGCCTTCCAAGAGCACGACAAAAAGTTGGGGCAGGTTATAGCTTTCATGGAGGGCTTACATTCCGACGTTGGTGGGCTACACCGCACTGTGCAGTCCTTGTCATCAACTGTGACAGCAGCCCTGCAACAGGCACATAGTCAGGGAGCGACTCCCAGCACTCGGTCCGGCCCTGTGTCACTGTGCACCTCTGACGACAGTGACAATGCCCAACGGACCCCAAAGTCCCGATACAGAACCTGCAGCACACAGGAGCAGCAGCAACCCAAGCGTACTAGGGCACAGACACCATCCCCACATAAGAGTAAGGCCACCCCAGAGCGCAGAGAGAAAAGCCCATCAGGCGACAGCAAGGGCCACAAAGCAAAGAAACAAGCATCAGGGTCACAGGCCTCACCTTCCTCCCCTGCCAAAGACTCCCCTGTCCCAAAGACGTCTCGCAGAGGCAAAAAGACAGTTTCCACACCCACTGAGAAGGTGTTGCCTGCAAACATTACACAGGATGAGGGCCCCATGGATAATCCATCCTTGACCTCCACTCCCATCCCAAGCCCTGTGAAGCCAGCACGGGAGGACACTGTAGGGGGCAAAGCTGGTGGACAGAGGGAGGCAGGGCGGCGGCAAACACCAGGCAAGCGCACAGCGGGTTCCAGCATGTCCCCAGAGGGGGTCACCATCCACACCAGAATCAGCTTTGGTGTTGGGGTCACCTGTTGTGTCTGCCCCAGTTCCCCTCAATCCCCTGACAGGGAAGCCTTTCAGGATCCCCAAGAAGTGGAGAGGCACCCCTCCACATTCTCCGGCACACACTGTGTCTCACCAGGGCATGAGTCCACCTCCCCGGGCCACCACCCCACCTGGTCCAAGCAGCCCCCAGCTACCACATGCACAGTTGGCTCTTCCACAGTTGTTACTCCCACTGCCCAGGGTAGTCCGCCAACAGACCCCAACACACAGTCAGCTCCAAGTCCGACAGACAGCCCCATCTGAGTGGTGGTCACCCTCACACACCTGTCTGTCCACAGGGGTGCGTGTGATGCCCATTGTCAGACCCATTACTCTGTTGCTGGGCATGGCATGGTAGAGTTGCATACATTCCCTGTGTAGCTTCTGATGTGACTACTCTGCACGTTGTACTTGCCTTGTGTTTCACTGCTGTGTGCCCCCTGCCTGTGCAGCTTCTCATGGACTCACTCTGCACTTTGTCCTGCCCACTGGCCTTGTTGTTCACTGCTGTGTGCCCCCTGCCTGTGCAGGATCTCATGGACTTAACTTGCACTGTGTCCTGGCCACTGGCCTTGTTGTTCACTGCTGTGTGCCCCCTGCCTGTGCAGGATCTCATGGACTTAACCTGCACTGTATCCTGGCCACTGGCCTTGTCGTTCACTGCTGTTTGCCCCCTGCCTGTGCAGCTTCTCATGTACCTCACCTGCACTGTGTCCTGGCCACTGGCCTTGTCGTTCACTGCTGTTTGCCCCCCTGCCTGTGCAGCTTCTCATGTACCTCACCTGCACTGTGTCCTGGCCACTGGCCTTGCTGTTCACTGCTGTTTGCCCCCTGCCTGTGCAGCTTCTCATGTACCTCCCCTGCACTTTGGACTGGCCACTGGCCTTGCTGTTCACTGCTGTGTGCCCCCTGCCTGTGCAGCTTCTCATGGACTCACTCTGCACTTTGTCCTGGCCACTGGCCTTGTTGTTCACTGCTGTTTGCCCCTTGCCTGTGCAGCTTCTCATGTACCTCACCTGCACTGTGTCCTGGCCACTGGCCTTGTTGTTCACTGCTGTTTGCCCCTTGCCTGTGCAGCTTCTCATGTACCTCACCTGCACTGTGTCCTGGCCACTGGCCTTGTTGTTCACTGCTGTGTGCCCCCTGCCTGTGCAGGATCTCATGGACTTAACCTGCACTGTGTCCTGGCCACTGGCCTTGTTGTTCACTGCTGTGTGCCCCCTGCCTGTGCAGGATCTCATGGACTTAACCTGCACTGTGTCCTGGCCACTGGCCTTGTTGTTCACTGCTGTGTGCCCCCTGCCTGTGCAGGATCTCATGGACTTAACCTGCACTGTGTCCTGCCACTGGCCTTGTTGTTCACTGCTGTTTGCCCCTTGCCTCTGCAGGATCTCATGTACCTCACCTGCACTTTGGACTGGCCACTGGCCTTGTTGTCGACTGATGTCCTAGACTTGCCTCTGCAGGATCTCATGTACCTCACCTGCACTTTGTCCTGCCCACTGGCCTTGTTGTTCACTGCTGTGTGCCCCCTGCCTGTGCAGGATCTCATGGACTTAACCTGCACTGTATCCTGGCCACTGGCCTTGTCGTTCACTGCTGTTTGCCCCCTGCCTGTGTAGCTTCTCATGTACCTCACCTGCACTTTGGACTGGCCACTGGCCTTGCTGTTCACTGCTGTTTGCCCCCTGCCTGTGCAGCTTCTCATGTAAATACTGTGCATATTGAAATGCCCACTGGCTTTGCTGTTGCCCAGATTTGTTGGCTCTATATGCAAATTGTGAATAAACACAGTTGGTCCTGCAGTGAGTTGTGTCAGTGTCCTTCCTGAATAATGTTGTTTCTGTGTGTGCATGGTTAACTGTGTCACAGGCTCAGTATGCCACTTCGACATTGCCAATGGGTTGTGTCACATTTCATTTTTTTGCAGGGGTGGGAGGCACTTCATTTCTACATGACTGTGATACTTATGGGTGCAGTGCAGGTGGTTGGCAATGAAGTCTTGTAGTCATCTTCCTTCTTGGCTCATGTTATCTATGGTGGACACGTCAGGTTTGTGGGCAATGGCAGCACAGGGTGGGAGTTTGGGCACAGGCTTACAGGCAGGCAGGCCAGGGTCATGGGGTCTGTGTGAGCTTCCTTTCTGTGTGCCAATCAGTGTCGGTGTATGGACATCTTGTGGTGATGAGTTATCCAGGTCCCATGGCTTACTTCCAATGTGTGCATTTGGGTGGTGGAGAAGTGTGTGGTGTGAAGGGGGTGACTTTGTTGTGACGTTGGATGTGTGTGCACATGCATTGTCAACTACTGCCATGTGTGACCCTGGAGTGGTGTGCCTGTATGTGTACTTGTTTAGCCCTGTGGTTGTGTTTTGTGCACATGGCAGTATTGTGTGTTGCTGTTGTGGGAGGAGGTATGTGTGCCATATCCTACTTTTGCTTGGCTGTCATGTAGTGTGTCACTGGGCCCTGTGTGTTGTGCAGCAGACGTTGTCTTGTCCAGTATTTGGATGCCTATGTGTGGCTGGTCAGTGTTTGTGTTCAGGGCCTTCCTTACATCCCTGTGCCTATACATGGGTGTCCTTGCTGTCTCCAGGAGTTGTGGCATTGGGGTGACCGTGGTTTGTGTTGACTGACTGTGTCAGCCATGTGTGCTGTGATGGGCTGTGTGTGTTCTCACATGTGTCTTGTCTTGCATGTGCATCACACATGCTTGATGGTTTAGTCACTGCCCTTCCATTTGTGGGCACCTCACTTTGGCTTTCCTATATGTTGTCCTCCATTACTGCTGGCATGTGGTGTGTGTATGTAGCTGTGACTCTGGGTGGTGTGTGTGTGTGACTTGTCAGGTGGTGTGTGAAGTGAAGTGTTTGGTCCTCATCTGTGTGTGTGTACATTTTGTGCCTGGCCTCAGTGTTCTTGGCTTGTGTGTGATGTTGTTGTGGTGTGTGTGTTGGCTGGGGCCTGGCCTTCTGTGCTATGTGTTCCTTTGCATAGGGTCCTGCTGTGGCTGTATATGCAGTTGTTGGGACGTGGGGCATGGTGTGGCTGTAGTTGTGTTGTTGTTGTGCAGGAGTGGCACTTGTGAGACACATGTTGTGTCCCTTCAGGGCGGTTGTTGGTGTGTTGTGGATGTAGTTGTGGCTCTGTGCTATTTGTACATTGCCCTTGGTATGCGCTGGCCCTGTGCTCTGCGTTGTGTGCATGTTTTCATGCACACTGACCGCGGCGGTGACGTGACCGGGACATTTGTACATGAATGCGGTACATGGGTGGGCAGTTTGTGGCGCGACGTTTTTGTGACAGGTGGGACATGTGTGTGCAGTGCTGGCTGTGTGCCTGTCCCCACAGGGGTGTGTGGTGTTCCCATGCGATGTTTTTCCCCCCTGGAGCTGTGTATTGTGTTACTTGCACTGTTGTGTCTGTACGTACCTGTGGAGGCGTCCGTGGTGGTGGATGACTTGCAGGTAGTGGATCATGTACAGCACCGGGAGTGCGTGTAGGGCAGGATCCATCGCGGTGTGTCCCGAGTGTTATTTTTCCTGTCTCCGCTGTGATGGCTCCGCCCTCTTTCGCTGTGCGGTTTCTCCGTCGCGGTGCGCTGCCCTGTTTCCGGCATCGTGATATCCTCGGCGTACGGGACGTCATTCCGCACGGCGGTGTGTGGTGATTGGCTCACTCCGCCGCGGTGGCGGGCGCTGTTCGATGGCGGTCGGCGTCACTTTGCGGCGGACGGTGAATGCCTATGTTTTCCCATCCTAATATGGCGGGCGTGAAGACCGCGGCTGGCGTGCGGTAAAAGGCATTTTACCGCACCGCCGCCAACGCGGTCGTGCTTCCGCCCGACATCGTAATGGGCCCCTATGTTTGGTTGATGCTTTCAGAATTTCACACTGTTCCATCATCTATGCAAAACCATGCAGGGCAAGGAATATTCAAGAAATACTTCTGGAGCCATTAGGATTATTTAAAAAACTGGTTGAGTTGATGTAAAATTTAATGTTTAATACCAGTGGTTATCCAATAAGCTTACTCTTAAAAGTTGCAACCTCTTCTCATCAGTTGTGAAAAAAAAATAGATCTTGCACCACTGGGTTATGATCGGTTTGAAATGTGATACAAATGTCCAAGAAAATAGTCTGACAGGGAAATCAATAGAAGGTTCAACAGAAATAAAGCTATGGTTATCTGCCATGTTAAACACTACAGACAAGCCCAGTGAGACAAAAGAAGAAAACAGGATGACGTGAGTATGGAGATCATTAATGACATCTATGAGAGAAGTTGTAGAGTGTGCAAGGCAGAAACAGACTAAAGATGATAGGAAATGAGCGCCGTCCCAAGCATGCTATGAATTGATGGTAAATGGTTCACTCCTGGAGTCTAGAAAAATGGAGGAGCAAGGCCATGTGGCAGACGTTAGCTTGCACTGAAGGATCAAGAGAGTTTTTAGGCAGAGGTAAAACCATTGCATGTTTAATACTTAATGGTGCCAGGAGAGCATGCAGAAGGAGGTAGGTTAAAAGTGCTATTTGATGAGGGTGAAGAAAGTTCTGAGAAAGCTACAGAGTTGAAGTATAGTGAAGTAGGCATGGGGGATAGGAATGAATAAGCAAGGGACCAATAATAGAGACTGCACCACTTGATTTATGTATTTATTTTAGCATTTCAGCAGGGCACTCATGCAACAAGAAAAAGCTGCCGAAGATGGTGCTATAGGATCGAGGGATAGTAAACTCAATCAGTTCAGCAATTAGGAAGCAGATGCTTGTCAACAGAGATGGGGTTTTAAGTGTCTAGTGTCAAAAGATTTAGTACAGTTATTTAAGCACATCTGCTTATGCAATTGAGCTGTAAACTCTAATGGGCCTTTAGATAGTTTCTTAATTATCAATAGTTATTTATCAGTTAATTATCACAGATAACATCAATTCATTTGTGATAAAGATATCCAGTCTAATGATCAGATCAGTATGTAAAATGCCCCCTGCTTGACAGATCTTGCTAGGCCAGCACCACTTATTAATACTACAGATTAAAGCCTTCATAAACTCCGATATCATTGACCTACCGCACATGTATCAAGACTGGAGGCAGAGGGAATTAGATGTTTATAATGATCATTCAATAACTTGCATCCAATCCAATACTGGCTTATCAATTTTAAAACAGTTGAAATGACCAATCCTTATTTTCATGCTAATCTACAAGAAATAATTGGCAATCTTGCTTTCTAGCAAAAGTTCATGTCAAGGTTGATACCTGTGATGTAGCAGGTGAAAGACGCACAGAGTTAGCCAATGACCTATGCATTTCACACTGGTGAATGTTAACCTTAAAATGTCCCTGAGCAGAAGGAGAGTCGTGAGACTGATTTCAATGTTATCCTTAAAGAAGTTTTACTTTTATTGCATTAATGCACACATAGCTACCCAATGGTCATACTTACTCCTACTTGGGAATTTTTGGAGTAAAAGAACAGCCTTTTGATTTTAAAATGTGGATTGCCTAGTCTTAATCAGCCCATTTGGCACAAACAGTACCACATAGACTCATGCGTTGTGCATACTCAACATAGACTACACTGGGTACAACATTTGTTTTTTGCCACAGTTAATGTAAGAAGCACCTGTACATTAATAGTTTCAATGACATTTTAACATATTGTGATGTTCTGTCTACACTTGCTTACCGACTCTGATCTCTCTGTGAACTGTGCAATTCCCTTCTCTATGCTTAGTCAAAGGACTTCTCCAATAGATGTTGATTGATGAATCCAGAATATTCTCCTCTCCCAACCCAGATAATAGTCGAGCGTCTGTTGTGAAAAAATATATCCCATAATAAAGATGTAGTGGTGGGAGAAACTTCTCAACAATTGGGCACACTAATTATGTCATTTCTGAAAAGTGAAGCCTATTGTGCTGGTCTGACGCCACAGCATGGACAACCTATTATCGACTGTTTTTATTCCCCAGGAGCGCTCTCATTATGGAGGCCTGTGACGTTGAAAAGAACAAGGTCTGTATAAAGAGTAATTTTAAATTTGATTGGTCAGCCATGGTTGGGGCAAGAAAGTTGCCCCAGCTATAAGGCAAACACGAGGATTGGTGATATGCAACCCAAAAGAGTGAGTATGGCACAAATGTACATTTGCACAGTTAACTTTTCTTTCATTTTCTTTCTATGTAGAAAATATCTTTGTTTGTAGAGAAATTTCCCCCATGCATAGCCATAAAATATTCCAGCATCTCGAGAGCTTTTCCTACCGAATTGCACCCTTTTCCCAGTATTGTTTAAGATTAAATATGTGTATACAAATTGAGAGGAAAACATTGGTGTGGATATTCCAAATGTTTTGAGCTTGTCGGAGTGTACCCCTTTTTCAAATACCACTCTGCCTTTCCTCCCTGCAACAACTGTGTTTCAGCCGCTACCGTATATGCGTGATTGGGAAAATATGCCATATATACAGGTTTTATTAAGTAGAAAGATAAAGTTATGGGCAGTAATTGAGGTTTTGTAAATCAGGATTTATGAATTGTTATAGGAAATTCAACTGTTTGCACAAACGCTTTGTAAATGATGGCCACAATAAATTGTTTGTGGCCTCTGCAGCTTCTCTAGTAGGCCTCTGAACCTGTTCCTAGCATGAGTGATTGCTCAAGTCACTGGACACTACAAATTCATTGTAACGACTTTACCTTTAAAGACTGACTTATTGCAGCACCAGATTTTGTGCCGAAATACAATACACTGACAACTGAGACATCCTGCAAAGTTATCAATGGTGCTAATTAGCGGCATTTACCGCTATTTTATTTCTATAGCAAATGAAAGCAGGGAATTAAAACACCATTCCCATAGAAAAGAGGACAGTGATCACAGAGTATATGCTCCATTACATCAAGGATGCAATGTGCTGTGTTAATGTTTGAATTTAGCTACATTACAAACCAGAGTACATTAGCATTTCTTTTAAGTATGGACCATGACAATTTGTTTCCTGTGCATGCAGACCACCAATAAAAGTTGGAAGGGAAATGAAGCAGCAGCCTCCTCACCATTCCCTTCAGCCTTAGAAAATATGATTCAATCCACCACTGTGATTACCACAAATTAGAAACTGTAAAATGTTATTGTCGCTCATTTAAATGCACTCAATTATACACTAATCCATATATCATTACAATGGTTATTCTTGATTAAAAAAACAAATCCATTACACATTTTTGGGCAAGCTGGAGCTGATTCCCAAAAGCATTCATGAGTATGAACAGTAGTACTACAGGAGGAGTCTTATTACACCTACTCTTACGTGTTTTTGTGAACTGGGCCTGAAACTTCCAGCTCCCTATTAGTTAAAGTGGAAAGAGTGCACAGTCCTTGCTATTTATACTGATTGTCTATGAGTGTAGCTCAATGGTGTTTGGAGGCTAATTCAAAAAGACAGTAAGAGCATGCAAAGGACATGCAAAAGAGTGCTGCAAGAGTACTACTGTAATGACTCCAACTTGACTTAGCGAAGATACCACATTACCTTCATATAAACAATGGGGATAGCTCACAAAAGCATCTGTGAGTGCAGGAAGAAGTACTGCAGAAGCACTCTTTCAAATGCATTTAAATGCCTTTGTGAATCAGCCCTGCAATGTTCGACTCCATTTCTTAAAGTGCTATGAAGGCCAAGTTATTTCTGTGTATACTAACTGTGTATGAATATCCACTCCATGTTCCCCTTTTAATTGTTTTAGGGCCAATTCACAAAGAAGTGTAACAGTGTGTAAAACAGTGTGTAAAAATATGTAAGGGTTTAAAATAGAACTACGGGAGTACTACTTTGCATACTCCTTCATATGCCTCTGTGAATAGGCAATGCAGCTTTTAGGAGCTGATCACCAATCCATGAAACCTGGCGGGAATTGCTTTTCCTATGTTAAATTTACATGGCAATGTTAAAAACAAACACATTTTGTCCTACTTCTTTAATGATATTTGAAACATGTTTTAGCTGCTAAGGACAGGCCTTGTGTTAGAAAGAAATTGAGGATTGTGAAACAATACGACTTAAAAAGGCTAGCCAAGTCACATCTTACCACTTCTCCTTATTTATTTTTACATCCTGCATCATTTTTCGGTCTTGGTTACAGGCAGCTTTAGATGCCATTTGCCAGACCTATTGTTAGACTGGTCTTTGGGCTAGCCCTTACCCATGATTAGATGTCTTTTCTGCCTATTTTTGTGGATGGTCTGCTCTTGATTCAGTGGCTTTCCCCCCTATTCTTGTGTTTGTCTTGCCCAGGAGCATTTTGGACTCATGGTGTTCTGACTGAATGATTTGTACCCTTCTAATGCATAATAGAGGGGGCATTCTGTTATTTTAGACTGAGCACTCCCTGAGAGTGAATGTGTTGTCTTTGTTCTGCAGCCCTGTTTTTCCTCTCCTTCCTCCAAGTGCATTTCTTTCACTTCCCCCTACCCTGCTCCTGATCCCACTTTACATCCCACTTTCCTGTCTGTTTCTCATTTGTTTTCTTTTTCTTTTAATAAGGGCACAGCAGCTGCAGAGTGGTGCTGGCCTGTTTGCTTCCAGTTTTGAACTTCATGTGCACTTCATTTTCCTTTTTTAACATTTTAATTTACTGTCCTAACATGGCCATCCGCCAGGTGCCATTTTACAAAGAGAAATGGCCATCCGCAATGCTAGATTGGAACAGTAAAATGGCTGTCATGCATTAGGATGCATTTGCACGCAATCATCACAAAATGTGTTTGTGCATGCATCATGATGCATGTGCGCACAATGTTGGACATCTTTAACAGAAGCCCCATGACTAGATTGTTGAGCATGCATTTGCCTGTGTCTTGATGTATGTGTGTGCATGTGATTGGGAAAACGGATTGACAAAGCCTATAACTCAGCTCGACATTTATTGGCTGTCAAACCTTGTTAAAAAATGTTTGATTTTATTTGTATGGAGGAGAAAAACTGATGAAGTGGTACTACCTCATGATTCCAATAAAAATTAATGATGTCCCTAAAGTTTTCCTAAGTTTCGCACGCAAATATGGGAAATTATGCCGAAGAGGAATTTAGGAATGCACACAAAACGCCTGCCTTTTCCCAATATGAAACTGCATGCTTCGTAAAATTATGAAATGTGGAAATCTAGTACTTTTTTTCAGCAACGTTTTTTTCACCTTTGGAAACATCCTTTCTTTACACCTCCATCCACCTATTCATGTCCTTAATTTGAAGAATTCTCGGGCAATTTCCAGGGCGGAAGGAGTAGCATAAGAGTTTGTGAGTCCCAACAAACTGATGTGTTTATGGTTGTTCACAAACTTTCAAAGCAAATGATGTCTTGAAACACTCACCCTCCACCCCTTGCTTGGGATTTTCTCCTGTATAAATATTACAACTTCTTTGGAATAATAAAGGTAAGAAGGCTTTCAACTGCAAGATCACATTTTGTGAATTTGTTGTTATCAGAAACGTGGCCTCTTGTGCATGCAAGTCAAACTTACACGAGCAAATGGCTTTTTGAATCAGGCTTTAGAGAACTGACTAGACTCCTGAATACTTGGGTTTGCACAGTCAGCACTCCTGCTTCATCCCTATCGGTTAATCTGCAATGAGGTTATTGCCATCAAATGTTGCTCTGCTGAGTAAAAGGGCTGCTAGGACACATAGCTGTAGAGGCTTCCCGCCAGGTGTGGAGGAGTCTGCCCATCAATAGACCTGTATATCAAGAAGAGTGCCTCGGAGGCCACTCTGTGCCTGACTGGTAGCCACAGATTGGTATTGAGGACAGAATGTTACAGTTGTAGTTAATTTAAAGTGAAAATTACATAAGTGTCTGAGTTCTGAACCTCCTGCATCTTGTAGAACACTATGGGGCCGATTCCGATCTCGGCCGGTAGGGCTCCGAATCGGATTCGGCATGACCGGATCCGATTCGGAGCCCTATTTCCCGACCGATTCGTACGCGCGTCCGGACTAGCGAGTACGATGCGAAATCGCCGACCGACTCGTTCGGGCGTCCCAACCGCTCCGACCGACTCGTTCCCGGGTCTAACCGCACCGACCGACTCGCTCGGACACGACTCGCACCTCGCAATGGAGACGTTCCCCGGCCGGGTAAGTACGATGCGCGCCGCGAGCAGTCCGACCGACACGCGCCGTCCGGCTCGAAAGAGCAGTCGGAGCCGTACTTCGGGGGTCCGTGTCGGACCCCCCTGTACGCGTAGCCGCGCGAGTCGCACACAGGGCATGTGCGTGTATGGCGCGAGTCGCTTCGCCGCGTACCCGCTGTAGGGGGCGCCCTTGTTTGCCTCGCACCCATTGAGGCAATGGGAGCCCGCGTATGCGTTGTACGACCGGCTCCCATTGACTTCAATGGGAGTCCGACCGAATCGAGTACGATAACATACGGACGCATCGTACTCGTTCGGTCGGACTGCCAGAGTCCGATTCGGTCGGAAATCTCTCCGGGTCCGGCTCGGTCGGAGAGATTTCCGGCCCGAATCGGAATCGGCCCCTTAATTGTAAAATGTCATAGTGAAGCTATGCATTTATATTGAAGCCTAACGATATCCAATCATATTTAATCAGGATCCAAATGAGACATTTCTGAAGCTAGTCAAAAATGTTCCACTGCACCATGGCCCCAGATCGAGAAATCATCCTCTTGTCACTACAGCAAAGAACCCCTACATTGTTGGCAAACTTTGTATAATAAAACAGCGTTTGAAGGTGGTTTAAAAGTATGGGAATTAAGTGTAATGTAAATATATCAAGCAGAAGAATCTCAGAGCCAAATTTATCAACACTTTGCACCCTGTTTGCTTCTCAAAGTGACGCAAACTGGTGCAAAGTGTTGATTTTGAGATTTACATTCCAGTGCAAAACATGTTTTGGACTGGAAAGTAGCTCCAAAGAAAGGCAACATAGAGCTTGGTGCTACTTTGCATGAAACAGGCCTACCGTGGGAGGTACATGGATGTTCCCATGCAAACAGCAATGGGTTGGATGAAAACTATCTACTAACTTTGGTAGACTGGGATTTTTGGCAAAAATGTAAACTTCCTCGAGACAGACAAAATATTTGATAAAAGGTTTCTTTTCTCAAACCTCTTATCACTTTGCTTGTCCACTGTACTTTTCAGCACACATATACAAAGTTATACAAGTATTAAGGTGAAAGTGTGGCAGCGCAGGGAGAGAGAAAAATAGCTCCATTTCGTATTAGAATGGCGCTGTTTTGCTCTATCCCTTTCAACTTTGGTTGCTATGCTTCCCTCCGTGAAAACTTTGTAAATTTGACTCAAAGTCTTGGCACCATTTCATTTTAGCCCTATTGCTCTCATTTATATCATGACTGACTAAATCTCCTTGACACCAATGTGCAAAGCTTTGCTGTGAAATGATAACATGAATATTTTCATATGTCATTGTAATAGGTATGGAAACATAGTTATCAGTGCTAGACCCAATCCACAGGTGAGTATGTGTTTAATGACAGGATGGACTGTGAAATACGGCAGGAATACCAGACTTCACTTGCACAGAAGATGGTATAACTGTACTAAACCTACCACAGAAAAAACTAAACTAAGCTTGAAAAGCCTAGAGACTTAGGTGATAACCATCATGCAGTCAAACAAGAGGACATGCTGTCAGAGGTGGCTGAGAGGTCAAACAAATGCAAGATGGAAAGTTAGACAGCACTAGTACATCTGGGTTAGGTTGTATCAAGTGCTTGCTTCAGTCAGAGCCTGAAAGGAAGATGACAAGAAAAACATCTTCTTCGAAACTGTGAAACTCACCCAGCAGGTCATGTCTCAATTAGTTTCTGTTAGATCCACCCGGGCACTCACAAGCGGAAAGCCCTGTACCCTTCAAGTTAAATCAAAAGACAGACATATTTGATCCAAATTTGATGGCATGGCCATTTGAGGTTGAAGAGCTGTTAGACTTGTCAGCCTTAGGGTGGTCTTCCCCCAAACACTTTGCCTGCTTACCTCCTCTTTTTGCTGATTCTGTTTGTTGACCTTAGGGCTCTGAGCTCTTTACCACTGCTGAGCAGTGCTAAAGTGCATGTGCTTCTCCCCTAAACATGGTAACATTGGTGTGCACATGATTGGCATATTTAATTTACTTGTAAGTTTCATGTAAAGTGGTATACCATATACCCAGGGTCTGTAAATTAAATGATACTAGTGGGCCTGCAGCACTGATTATGCCACCCACACAGGTAGCCCTTTAAACATGTCTCAGGCCTGGAACTGCAGAGCCTGTGTGTGCAGTTTTATTGCTACTTGGACTTGCCATTTAAAACCCTTTGCCAAGCCTTAAACACTCGTTTTATTCCACATACCTTACCCCTAAGGTAGGCCCTAGATAGCCCTTAGGGCAGGGTGCTGAGTAATTAAAAGATAGGACATGCACCTCTAAGTTTTGCTTGTCCTGGTAGTGAAAAACACCAAAATTCGTTTTTCACTACTGTGATGTCTACTCCTCTCATAGGTTAACATTGGGAATTACTTAATACACTTTTAAGCTGTAATTCCTGATTAGAAAGGAAGGAGTAGCTGTGTCATCTTTACTGGTGAAGTTGGATTTAACATTACTATTTTAGAAATGCCACTTTTAGAAAGTGGGTATTGCTCTGCTCTTACAGCTCTGTGTGCCCGTAACCTGCCCCCAATGCACATTTGGGGTGGGTGACAGCTACACTTTGTGTATTCTCTCTAGACAGCCACAAACACAGGAAGGTTGGTTGTGTCTGAGTACTCATCTGCATTCTGATAGTTCTTTCTGGGCTCTTTAGTTTAGTCTGACTGTTCTGTGCCAATCTACCAGAGGGTGAGCACAGATAAACTTTTAGTGTTCATCATACTTACCCTGACTAAGATTGTGGTTCCTGCTTGGATGGGGTGTGTAGGAAGGTGGAATCTGACTATATGGTTGCCCCCACTTTTTTTATGGTGTTTTGCTGGTTTATGACTTAGTTGGACTGGGATCCTGCTATTCAGGGCCCCAGTCTATCTGCTTTCTCTGTAAAAGGTTTCCATGTGCCTTAGGCACATCACTGATTGGGATCTGGAGTGCCCTTATAAGTCCCTAGTATATGGTATACTATGTACCAAGGGCATAGGTACCTCAGAGGCCTGCCAGGGGCTGCAGCATATATTATGCCACCCCTGGAAGGCCATCCAAACTGACACCACAGGTCTGCTACTGCAGCCTGGGTAAGGTGGTGCATGCACCCCTTGCTGTGATATAGGTTACCTATATCCCTAAATACATACACACATATAAACCTATAAGTCACTCCTAAGGCAGGCCTTATCAGTCCTAATGGCAGAGTGCATGGTTCCTATGTGAGAGGGTGCCCCTGCATGAGCAGGGCCCTCTGCAGCGTTCGGAGACCATCTCTGATGCTGTTTGTAGTGCAGCCTGACCATATACTCTTAAGCGCATTATAACCTCGCGGTAAAATGCTAACTTTGGAATGGCTGCACCTAAACATGTCGTGTTTGGTGTCAAACATCTTGGAATACTACCCCCCCGCCAACTCTGGCGGCGGGGTAGCATTCCACCCTTCTAGAGGGAAAGACATGTTAACTCTAACTAACCCGGTAACTTCTTTCCAAAGCCCTGGCATCACAAAATGGATGCTGCTGCCACAGACACGAGTCTGGCCTCCTGCTGCTGGACGAAACTCCGGCAGGGGAGGCCTGGACAATAGGTTTCCTGTTGCAGGGAGGTGTGACCACCTCCCCAGACAGGATAATGTGTATTGGGGCTGGGCGGGAGCACCATCTGTGTGCTTTGAAGTCCTGCACTGGGGGCACATTTGGTGTCCCTGTGCATACCCCAGTTCAAACCGGATCAGGGGCTTGCAGCCCCTGCTTTGGCGCGAACTGGACAAAGGGAAAGGGGTGTAGCCACCCCTCTGCCCTGACCCACCCATAGGTGGGGCCACAGAGTAGTCCAACCCTATCTTTAGTATAAAGATAGGAACCCAGTCCTTAGGACTTTAGATTATCCCTGGACGAAACTCTGAAACTGAATCCTGGACCTTCGACGCTCTACTCACGATTAGAGGACAGAAGAATCTCCTTGGGGTCAAGGAGTGACTCCCCTGCTTGGCAGGCACCAAAGAAGCATCTGTCCGGTTTGCATTTCTGAAGCTCCTGCCGGACGCCGAAGTCATCGCATCACCAGAGGTAGATTCTCAGACTTCCCGAGGCTACCCTGAGTCCCCAGCAAAGCTGAGGCCCGTGGCTATCGTGGGTGACTTGAGACCGTGACCCCTGGACACCAAGCACATTTGCAAGTGCATCATCTTCTGGGTCTCCCAAGAAGTCGTGCTTTGGGCTCCGAGTAGCCCTAGCCTCCAGCACCACCTGCACCGAAGATCACTGGCCCCCACTCCACGAGTGTCCTGTAAGCCAGCTCCACTTGCGGCGTCACGAGGCTCCTTTGCGGTCGCTAGCCCGTTGGCTAGTAGCCCTTAACGAAGGTCAATCTTTTCCTAACTTGGCATCCTGGTTGCTCCAGGCCTGCCCTCACTTACCCTTGCTGGGTGAATTCCACAGACCTTAGGGGTCTGTACCATCGACGATCTACATCTTCACCGAGACTTGCCGTTGCCAAGGCTTGTTGGGTCCAATCCGGTCGCCGACACCTCAGCACTCGACAGACATCGTGTACCAGCCCGAATCCTGCTCCTGGTCGCCGATAACGCCTCCTGGACCTCGTGGCTGAAGAGTCAAGACGACCATCAACGCACCTGAAGCACTCGACATCGGTGGGCATCTGTCCATCGCCTTCCTGGTCACTGGCTAGTGACCCAGACTCTGTCCCCTCTGCTTTCAGGTTCTTCAGAACTCCGATCCACTCTTGGATCCACCCGGACACTTTTCTCTTGGCCGCCAGCAGCACTTTGCAGCAGATCGCCATTCGAATCGACGACGAAACCCGACCCCGAAAGGCACCTATGCACCCGGCTTCCTGGGTGAGGTAACACGAGTACTCCGGTGCTCCCGTGGGTAGAGACTCTTCAAAGTCCTAGATCTCAAAGGGTTTTGTCCTAGTCCTCTTTTAAGTGTCCCTTTCTCTAATTTCCCGATCACGACTTTCTCCATAGAAGTCAACGGCGTATCGCGGTTGTGTATTTACACTGCACGCGTCTCCCGTGGGTCCCCTGTGTCACTACCTTGGGTGGTTCCTCGTGGTCCAAGCACTTCTAGAGGCTCTAGGCCTAGTGTCTAGTTCAGTCGTGGTTCGCATACCACTTTATTGGTATATGGTTTGGTACGCCCCTAGGGCCCAAACGTGTATTTGTGCTATTACTGTGTTTAAATAACTTCTATCTTATGTACTTCGAACTCTAGCCTCATAAAGAGACTAGAGGGGTGTGTTTAGCAATAAATACATATATTTTGAATATATACCTGGTGTGGTGCTCTTTCATTTGGTCACTCAAGAGATTATAGACTGGTAAAACAAGCTGCTTTACATTCCTTCAAGACTTAGCCTGAAGGCTGCTCTCCATAGCTACCACTAGGATAGCTTTCAATAAGGTTGTCTTTAACCTATCTCCAATAAGGGGTTGTTTGGACTGGTGCAAGGTGCCCACTATAATTAGTGGACAGCATATGCCAGTCCAACTTCTCACATTGGTGTGCAGCGTGTGGGATTCCAGCTTGCTATTGTTTTACCAGATAATCTCAATTGAATTGATCAACTGAAAACCACTAAAGGTACCTAAGGTACATATAATTTAAGCTTAGAATACAGTAAGTTCTACTGAACTTAGAGTTGTGTGTTAAGGGATAGCACAACCCTTTCTACAACTCAAGAGAGTTTAGTAGGCCACACTAGAGTAGGTAGTGCATACACCACACCACACTAGTAATGTCTTTAAGGGTAGGCTCTAAAGAATCCTTGCAGGAAGCCATTGAGCTTCCACCCTCCAAGTATGATACACTCCCATTCTTGGAATTGAGAGCTTTATGCAACTTGAGAAAAATAAGGACAGGCCAAAGCCCCACCACCCAACACCTCAAGGAGTTGTTGGTGGCTTATGACCTTAGTAGGCCCTTGGGGACTGAAGGGGCAGGAGCTGAGGGTGGGGCAGATGATGAGGATGGGACCAGGGGTACCAATACCCCCAGCCCCCTCTGAAACTGGCCAGGAGGGCGACAATGGCCCTGACGTGGATAATCCAACCCCTCCTGAGGAAGATGAAGAGGAGGATCAGAATGATGCTCCCTTTGTCCCCCAGGAAGGATTGTGAGTGTGCCCAGAAGGTCTAGATCTTCTTCTCAGGAGTCTAACCACTCTGGCACCTCAATAGGGAGCTCTGTCTCATCTCATAGGAGGGAATCCTCTCATGAGAGAAGAAAGAGGCTGGTTCTATATGAGGAAGCTCAGCTTGAACTCAAAAAGAAGCAACTAGCCATAGACAGGGAGTCCCTAGATCTCTTTAGAGAGAGAAGAAAGTTGGGACTAGAGTCCCATGGTGGCAGCAATATCCCTAGAGATAGGGACAGGTCTTATGACCATAGAAACCTAAACAAGATTGTCCCTCCCTACCAGAGTGGGGATGACATCCACAAATGGATAACTGCACTGGAGAGGGCCTGTAAAGTTCAGAAGGTCCCCCAGAGGCAGTGGGCAGCAATCTTGTGGCTCTCCTTTGCAGACAAAGGTAGAGACAAGCTCCTCACTGTAAGAGAAGAGGATGCTGACAATTACACAGTCTTGAAGAGTGCTCTGATAGATGGGTTTGGCCTAACCACTGAACAGTATAGGTTGAAGTTCAGAGACACCCAAAAGCTCAGACTCAAGACTGGGTTGATTTTGTAGATTGTGCTACAAAGGCTCTGGAAGGTTGGATACATGGCAACAAAGTGCATGACTTTTTAGGATTGTACAATTTGATTATGAGGGAGCAGATCCTTAATAATTGTCAAAACCAGCTTTTGCACCAATATCTGGTGGACTCTGATCTGACCTCTCCCCAAGAATTGGGAAAGAAGGCAGACAAATGGGTCAGAACCAGAGTAAAAACTAGAAATCAGGGTGGTGACCAGAAGAAAGATTCTACTAAGTCCCAAGAGAAAGGTGGGGATAAATCTAAGGATAAGTCCCCTACAGGGCCCCAAAATTCCTCTTCTGGGGGTGGGTCCCAAACTCCTTCCTCTCCTGAAAAGAAACCATATTGCCATGTCTGTAAAAGCCTGGGCACTGGAAAACTGATCCCAGTTGCCCCAGGATTGGCAATAAAGAAAATGTTCCTCCCACAACTACTACCACCCCTCCTGGTACTACCAGTAGTAATCCTCCAGTTGGGAGTAGTGCACCCAAAAAGTTAGGTGCTTTTGCAAGAGGAACAGAGGTGGGCCCTAGTTTAGACAGGGACCCCTCAACAGACTCCTCTGACTCTGATGGTGGTATAGGATTTGCCACCTTTACCATGGGTCCCATAGCATTCGGCAGGTACAGATTGGAGCCAATAATTAATGGTCAGAAAGCTGTGGCATTTAGGGACACAGGGGCTAGTGTCACCATGGTGGCAGGGAAACTAGTCCCCCTCACCAGCTTTTACCTGAGTTTAAATACCAGGTGACCAACATTGATGGTGTCAGAACAGATCACCCCATGGCCATAGTCAATCTCAGCTGGGAGGGGGTCACAGGCCCAAAAGAGTGGCAGTGTCCCCAACCCTACCTGTAGATTGCCTGATGGGCAATGATCTGGAAATTTCAGCCTGGGCTGAAGTTGAACACCAAACCCATCTCAGGATGCTGGGCGTCCCTGTAAAGGTTAGTGGGGCTGTAATGGCCACAGCCCCAGCCCAAGAATTTGGAAAGATGGAGCCTGAAAGAATGGCCCACTCTCCCCAAAAGAGAGCACAAGGGTTGAAGAAAAGTCTTCTTCCCTCCAGACAGTAGGTAAGGGTCAGCCTCCTCAGGGAACTGACCCTACCCCTAGTGAAGGAACTGCCCCAGAGGTAGTCAGGCCTGGCCTGGCCACACCCCTGATGGCAGAGGACCCTTCCAAGGTGGTACCCAGTCTGGAGCAGGTAACCTGCCCCTCTCTACCCTGCCTCAGCCAGCCCAGGGCTGCAGAGGTCAGGGAGGTCAGTGGACCCCCAGGGCCCCCTGTCCAGAGGAACCCCCATCAGCAGATTAGGGGCACCCAGTCTAGTAGCCCTAGCCAGGTGAAAACTCCTCTACACACTGAGGGATCCCCCATGCCTTTATGTAGGGACCTCCCCAGAAGGACTCTGGTAGGCAAGGGCAAACCTGGGACCTGAAGGTTCCAAACCTGCCCTGTCCCTCCAGTAGTCCATCCAAAGGGACCCAACCCCCAGCTGTAGGCAGCCAAAGGTTGACCCTTAGAGCAATGTGCAACTCAGTCATGGAAAGACAGGCATACATGGTGACCAGTGATCTGAGGAAACTGAGGCCAACATTCCTAGGGCCTCACTTCCCTACTCAGACGCCTCACCAGCCTTGTACTTTACCTAAGCACACCACAGGTAGTGATTCCCCTTGGTGGAGGCCCTCTTATACCCTTAGGGTGAGGGATTGCTTAGTGGACCATAAGACAGGGGGCAACCATGCTAGTGCAGGTGCTTCCTTATATGACCACTTAGTCAATGAAGGCTCAACTGGCCAAGGTTAGCCTTATCTCCTTTCGTTTGGGGGGTTATGTAGGAAGGTGGAATCTGACTATATGGTTGCCCCCACTTTTTTATGGTGTTTTGCTGGTTTATGACTTAGTTGGACTGGGATCCTGCTATTCAGGGCCCCAGTCTATCTGCTTTCTCTGTAAAAGGTTTCCATGTGCCTTAGGCACATCACTGATTGGAATCTGGAGTGCCCTTATAAGTCCCTAGTATATGGTATACTATGTACCAAGGGCATAGGTACCTCAGAGGCCTGCCAGGGGCTGCAGCATATATTATGCCACCCCTGGAAGGCCATCCAAACTGACACCACAGGTCTGCTACTGCAGCCTGGGTAAGGTGGTGCATGCACCCCTTGCTGTGATATAGGTTACCTATATCCCTAAATACATACACACATATAAACCTATAAGTCACTCCTAAGGCAGGCCTTATCAATCCTAAAGGCAGAGTGCATGGTTCCTATGTGAGAGGGTGCCCCTGCATGAGCAGGGCCCCTCTGCAGCGTTCGGAGACCATCTCTGATGCTGTTTGTAGTGCAGCCTGACCATATACTCTTAAGCGCATTATAACCTCGCGGTAAAATGCTAACTTTGGAATGGCTGCACCTAAACATGTCGTGTTTGGTGTCAAACATCTTGGAATACTACCCCCCGCCAATTCTGGCGGCGGGGGTAGCATTCCACCCTTCTAGAGGGAAAGACATGTTAACTCTAACTAACCCGGTAACTTCTTTCCAAAGCCCTGGCATCACAAAATGGATGCTGCTGCCACAGACACGAGTCTGGCCTCCTGCTGCTGGACGAAACTCCGGCAGGGAGGCCTGGACAATAGGTTTCCTGTTGCAGGGAGGTGTGACCACCTCCCCAGACAGGATAATGTGTATTGGGGCTGGGCGGGAGCACCATCTGTGTGCTTTGAAGTCCTGCACTGGGGGCACATTTGGTGTCCCTGTGCATACCCCAGTTCAAACCGGATCAGGGGCTTGCAGCCCCTGCTTTGGCGCGAACTGGACAAAGGGAAAGGGGTGTAGCCACCCCTCTGCCCTGACCCACCCATAGGTGGGGCCACAGAGTAGTCCAACCCCTATCTTTAGTATAAAGATAGGAACCCAGTCCTTAGGACTTTAGATTATCCCTGGACGAAACTCTGAAACTGAATCCTGGACCTTCGACGCTCTACTCACGATTAGAGGACAGAAGAATCTCCCTTGGGGTCAAGGAGTGACTCCCCTGCTTGGCAGGCACCAAAGAAGCATCTGTCCGGTTCGCATTTCTGAAGCTCCTGTCGGACGCCGAAGTCATCGCATCACTAGAGGTGGATTCTCAGACTTCCCGAGGCTACCCTGAGTCCCCAGCAAAGCTGAGGCCCATGGCTATCGTGGGTGACTTGAGACCGTGACCCCTGGACACCGAGCACATTTGCAAGTGCATCATCTTCTGGGTCTCCCAAGAAGTCGTGCTTTGGGTTCTGAGTAGCCCTAGCCTCCAGCACCACCTGCACCGAAGATCACTGGCCCCCACTCCACGAGTGTCCTGTAAGCCAGCTCCACGTGCGGCGTCACGAGGCTCCTTCGCGGTCGCTAGCCCGTTGGCTAGTAGCCTTTAACGAAGGCCAATCTTTTCCTAACTTGGCATCCTGGTTGCTCCAGGCCTGCCCTCACTTACCCTCGCTGGGTGAGTTCCACAGACCTTGCTGGTCTGCACCATTGACGATCTACATCTTCACCGAGACTTGCCGTTGCCAAGGCTGGTTGGGTCCAATCCGGTCGCCGACACCTCAGCACTCGACAGACATCGTGTACCAGCCCGAATCCTGCTCCTGGTTGCCGACAACGCCTCCTGGACCTCGTGGCTGAAGAGTCAAGACGACCATCAACGCACCTGAAGCACTCGACATCGGTGGGCATCTGTCCATCGCCTTCCTGGTCACTGGCTAGTGACCCAGACTCTGTCCCCTCTGCTTTCAGGTTCTTCAGAACTCCGATCCACTCTTGGATCCACCCGGACACTTTTCTCTTGGCCGCCAGCAGCACTTTGCAGCAGATCGCCATTCGAATCGACGACCAAACCCGACCCCGAAAGGCACCTATTCACCCGGCTTCCCTGGGTGAGGTAACACGAGTACTCCGGTGCTCCCATGGGTAGAGACTCTTCAAAGTCCTAGATCTCAAAGGGTTTTGTCCTAGTCCTCTTTTAAGTGTCCCTTTCTCTAATTTCCCGATCACGACTTTCTCCATAGAAGTCAACGGCGTATCGCGGTTGTGTATTTACACTGCACGCGTCTCCCGTGGGTCCCCTGTGTCACTACCTTGGGTGGTTCCTCGTGGTCCAAGCACTTCTAGAGGCTCTAGGCCTAGTGTCTAGTTCAGTCGTGGTTCGCATACCACTTTATTGGTATATGGTTTGGTACGCCCCTAGGGCCCAAACGTGTATTTGTGCTATTACTGTGTTTAAATAACTTCTAACTTATGTACTTCGAACTCTAGCCTCATAAAGAGACTAGAGGGGTGTGTTTAGCAATAAATACATATATTTTGAATATATACCTGGTGTGGTGCTCTTTCATTTGGTCACTCAAGAGATTATAGACTGGTAAAACAAGCTGCTTTACATTCCTTCAAGACTTAGCCTGAAGGCTGCTCTCCATAGCTACCACTAGGATAGCTTTCAATAAGGTTGTCTTTAACCTATCTCCAATAAGGGGTTGTTTGGACTGGTGCAAGGTGCCCACTATAATTAGTGGACAGCATATGCCAGGCCAACTTCTCACAGGGTGCATACCTCTGCCAACCAGAAACCCAATGTTTAACAAGAACTGAGCATCATTCAGAAGTAACAAGACCATCCATACTTGTAGGTTGAAGCAAATGAGTTGGTTATTAACTGTAATAAAGCAAATGATGCATCTTTTGGGTGAAAGAAAATTGTGCTTGGTTTAAGGGAAATTCTAAAATAGAAAAAGTAAAATCATTTGAGTAGTTGGGAATTGTCTTTATATATTTTAAGCTGGAAATCTCACCTAGAATAGCAACCATAAAATGTGGAAATATAATAAACGGTTTAAAATGATTTCAGTTCCTAAATGAAAGGAAGCCCAGTTGTTCAGTTTCTAAAAACTGTGCAATGCAGCAATATGTATGTGAGTACAGTATGGCACAGGTATCAGGGTTGTCACATTTTAGACTTGGCAAAGTAAAAGGAAAGCTGTGGAAAAAAGCACTAGTCTTAAACAAGTGAACTTTAACCTTAGCGACGAGATAAGTGTTAGTGTAAAAGTTCAGTAGCTTGAAAATCATAGCTTGGGAATGAATCCTAATGATTATCCGACTTATTTTCAAAAGCATTTCATATTGGAGAAATCGGAGTTCTGGATTGCTGTTCTGACCGTCTGGAATTCTTTGGAAGAGTATTCTGCAACCTCGGCTATACTATGAATCAAAACTGGACTCTGCCTTTAAAAGGAATTGATAATTTGTGTGCATTGTTGTAAACTGGAGAAATCACACTAATCTAGGAAGAAACTTGAAAGATCTGTCTACTGCTTATATGAGTGCAGGTATTTACCTATGGCGGGGTCAGTTATCTTCTATGAATGCATATAATATGGCTGTGTCCTTAATGCTGACTATTGCGTAGGTGGCACACATAATCACAGTTTGTTACATTATTAAGATCTAAATATAAAGAGCCACGATGTAGCTAGGGAAGGCCATTCTTGGTGTGTCATGCAAAATGAATCTTTGAATTATACTGATGAAAGCAAAAAGTAATAAGAATTGTGAAATAACAATTACGATTTCAGGTAGAGATAATAGTGAATGTTACTGAATTGTAAGATGTGAAAAAATATATTGGTAGCTGGTTAAGGAATGTTTTTTTACTTTTGGAAAATCTGAAAGCAAGATAAAATGGGAAACATCCTTTACATCGCGGTGATTACACCGCGATGCATTTAGAACGCTGCCATTACAACGCAAGCGTTACATCGACTTGCACTGGAGGACGCTATAACCTAAGGAATAGTAAGATTTACTATTCCAACACCTTCCCTACTGTACGTAGACTGGTGTTGGAATAGTACATCTTACTACTCCTAAGTCCAGCACCCTCCAGCGCAAGTCGTTGTAACGACTTGCGTTGTAAAAACTGCGATGTTACATACCGCGATCATTTTGATCGCGTTGTAACATCACATATTCGATAAAATTGAACTTGGCTTACCAAAACGTTTTCTAAGGCATGACAGACATGCAACGAAAGAAAGTTTGGCCAATGCTGTGAACTTTAGTCCGTGCTTCTTAAGCAGGGTAATTAGTACAAAATGTTTTCAATACATCATGACTTCTCATTAATTCAGTTTCAAATTGTCCATGATTGCAATTGCCTGGCACCGAAAATCTGATCAATTGCTCGTCTGAAATGAATGGAGAACATATTCAGGGTTTGATGTTGGGCCAAGCACATACACCGAATGGGCAGAATGTGATAAAATAGAAACAAGTGAATGAAATGACATAAAAAAGAAAGTAGCATATCATATGGGTATTCCGGTACTGATCACTAAGCAAAAATGAGCAACTAGAGTTTATGAAAAGACAGAAAATATGAACAGCCACCTATTCAGCTGTCTCTGGAATGAATTCAGAGAGTGGGAGGCAGGGTATATCCACTTTTGGAGGTAGATAAAAGAAAACTCTGTCCCTGCACTGAGCATATTGGCAGGGGCGTAGCTTGGTCGGTAAAATTGGGGGTGTGTGAACTTCAGATTTTCCAACAATAACGCTGTCATAAAATGTTAAAATGCATTATACAATAAGCAGGGCGCATGAAGGGGCTGTGGAAAGAGAGAGAAATGTGGATCGGTAGGCGTACTAAGTAAGAGAAAACACAATATTTTGTAAAATAACCAAATTTTTTAAGACTTTCAAAACAGTGAGAGGGAGAAAGTGTGTATGTGTGTTAGTCTGTGTGTATGTAAAAATTCCTGGTGAAATCCAACTCAACCATACCCGACTGATAGCACCTGTACCCAACTACTTACCTGAAAATACATTTATTTGGTTGGGTGTAACACCCCCCTCCCCCCCGAAGCTACGTGCCTGCATATTGGATCTAGAGTGCTTGGTCTACGGTGCATGCAGATGACATTTAGGCTGATGCCTAGAAAGGCAGGTCTGGTGAAAAAGTAGTAGTAACACATGTAAAGACATTTGAAGATGATTTGCTTTGAGATTGGAAGCCAATAAAGTCTAACCAGGTCTTTTGAGATGTGCTTGCTGCAGAAAGAGGACCAAAATCAGATGAATTATGGCATTTTCTATCAGTAGCATTTTACAAATTATGAACGCCAGGCACTGGAAATGGCCATAATTTGGTCCATGCAATATGGTAGCTTGAATTTCCATTTTCTGTAAGCTGATGGGTAGAATAAGAAGGGTTTTTCCAAGAGGCTTCAGTCAGAGGAAGCATCTCAAGAAATGTTTATAAACATGAGGCTTCATGAAGAACAATAAAAGAAGATGAATGCCTGGTTATAGAGTGAGGTGACGGGGGTAGGTACTGGATCCATACTGGGTGTCCACCACTCAACTGACAACAGGTATGAAGAATGACCTACTGTTAGTATTTTGGTATAGGTATTAACTATTTTTAATTATTTTTAAGATCTTGCTCATCCGGTTGGCAATCACAGTAAGGCATTCTTCAAAATATCTCTGGGCAGAGTTGTTGGTTTCCAAGCAAATAGTCAGTAATCTGTCTAAATTGTTAGTGAACTAGGCAAACCCCAAGGAGAGGATGAGTTGTGCATAGGTACAGGGAGAACCACATAAACACTATAAAATGTGGGACTTGATGAAGACCCCTGAGTTAGCCCCCGGAAAACCTAGGAGTGCAGTAGCAATGTGAACACCTGAGCATGGTAGAGGAGAAATGAGACACCACCACTGCTGAGAGATATTTCATCTAGGTAGCATGAGACATGGGGTTAAAGGTAATGAAGATGTCCAAGAGAATTAAGAATGCTTTGATACTGTTGTCCATGATTTTACCACCTCTTCATGTTCATCATGACATTGGTCTTCTGATCACACACACATAGGAAGGTGCTCAAAAACTCTATTTATTTACTTTTTATATTTACAGAGATCATCTGTACCAGAAAGATGCCAGTGCACTCTACAGCAAGCAAATTGGGAGACAGTTGTTCTTTTTACAAAGAATTAATGAAAACCACAAGAGAACTAAACAAAAAATAACATAAGTAAACAGAGACTGGAGTTTGGCAACTAGTGAATGATTGGATGATGAAAAAATGAGAACATTTTGAAAGGAACAGGGTACAGGTATAGAGTGCTTTGAGAATGGTGATGGTGAAGAAGTGAGGAGGAGAAGACGGAAATTTGGTATCATGTTTGGAGAGGACAGAAAATCAGAAAATTAGAAGGAAGATATCAAGTAAAGATGGAGGTGCCAGATTAGAAAAGAAAGAATAGCGATGTTAGTCAACATCTAGAGGAAACAGATGTCTTCTAATTTTTTTTCCATAAAAACAGGTTCTCTATGGATCTCAGCTCTTTCAGAGAGAGTGCTGGTGCTCCGGAGAGTGATAGAGCTGTCGCCGCTTGGTGCCTAAATATTTTCATCACAAGTTTAAGAACGGTTATGCTGCAGAGAGCTTTTTCACCACTGGAGTGTTTCAGGTAAGGGAATTTCAGAGAGGAACATGGGTACATGGGTAGTTCGGGGAAAGCACTTTAAATACTTTGAATATTAATTAATTTTATTCTTTTCTCAAGGGGGAGCTAAAGTAGTTCAGGAGTGATATAGCTGAATTAGAATGGGAGTGATGTAGAAGAGGACTAATGTTGTCAATTTACTTTTTTTGCAGAGACAAGCCTGGCGGCAGAGTGCAGAAGAGCTTAAAGTGTATCAAGGTTGGCTTTTGTCACTCTCACAAGGGCTGCATTCTGATAGTCGATGGTAGAGATGACCACAGCATCTACAATGAGCCAGACGTCTGAAGGTCTGGGGGCGTGGGGGTGGTTCTATGTTTCTATGTATCTATGTATATATTGTCAACATAAATAGATGGGGAGTTAAGTATAGGAAACCTATACCTGAATATATATACTTACCTTCACAATATTTTGGTACTCTATATTTTGGCATAATATTTTTGTTAGACGATGTTTCATTCACCAGTAGTATACCGTTCTCTGATGGCAAACAATTAGAGAAATGGAAAATACAATTCAAAACCTAGAGAGAGCCTGGCATAAAAAGGAAACATGGCTAGCCAATGCACATCAATTAGAGAAATTGAAAATACAATTCAAATACCTAGAAAGAGCTTGTCACGCCAAAAACATGGGAATACATCACCTAAAATGCACCTTATTGAATGCTGCACCTCACCATCACTCTGGAGATGGAAAAGTGCTGTCTTAATGTGCTTGTTACTGTACCACTCTAGGAAATCTTAAATGCCATTATCTGTAAATATTTCCCCCAGAACTGTTTCCCTTACTGTGATATTTCTTATCAAAGACAAACTCCGACTACTGTCAGTGAAGTGCACTGATACACTCCAGGGGCCATATTACAGAAGTGCCCCGAGTGCACAATGGGCGTTTGTGCCCTCTTTGTGCGACCCCGGGGCACTTTGATATTGTAGAAGGGGCTGCAGAAACTTGTGTGTCCCCTTCTGTGATAACAATAGTGCTGGTGCACATAAAGCACCACCACTATCATCAGAGGGCGTTCCCTCATTTGCATGGGGCCATGACCCATGCAAATGAGGGAATCCCTTTGCCTCTGCGCCAGCGCCGTATTACAGACGTGGGCGCAGAGGCAAAGAAGCTGTCAGGAGACACCTGATGGCAGCCCTCTGTAGGGTGAAAGATGGCCCCATGGACCCCCCAGACATCTCCTTGCAGGCGGGTGCAGTCACTCACTGCATCCGCCTGCCAGGGGATCTCTAATCCCCCTTAAAAGGGCAGGCGGGTTGCTGCCTGCACTGTGATACACAGAGCCACTTCAAAGCAGCCACTCTGTTCTTCACATGAATGCTCTCCCCTGGGGGCAGTGCAATTTCGCTGCTGCCCTGGCAGCAGCACATTCATCCTAATACGGTGCATTTTCCCTATTTGCACCGGGCGCACCTTTTAAAAGGTGCGCCCGGTGCAAACAAGGAAAATGCACCGTATGTATCATTTGGTCACAGGAGTTTTTAAAAAGAAGTGACACCTAAAATGTAAACATTGTTTTAGAGTACTAGGGTAATTTATTTGCTTCTCAGCTTTTGTCCACATTTCAAAGAGAAGCAAACGAAATAATGCATTTCAGAGTCATCAAGGTCTGCATGCTGATATTATAACTTGCCCAGGGTGGTGTCAAATCCAGACAGATGAAACCACTCAAATTAACAAACTGTTGTTACGACCACAAGCCATAAATCACACAACAGCCATGAAAACCATATTGGCACACTAAAAGCAATGTTCATGACCTCACTCTTAGTGAAATAGATGCAATTACAAACGTTGTCAATCATTTTACAGTTGAGATTGCTTATCCCTTAGCCCTTTGGCAGGGACGTCTATGGATGTAGTACTATTTATTGGTTTGAGATGTGTTGTTGTTTAATCATAGTGCCAGTGCTGGGGCCCCCTAATCCCAGTGATCAAATTTTGATCTAATTTTTCTTTAGTCGACCAAGCCAGAAAATGCCTCACCTTTTTGCCCTCTTCATATACCTGATTGTTAAAAGTACAGCTATTTAAAACCTCCATCTTTCAGGCTTCCCTCTTATCTAACCAATTGCAATAGGCCTGGTGTGATTGATCTTCCAAAACCTTACAATATGCTTTATCCATGACCAATTGTAAACTGTGTTGCTCATCTCTATCCTCTTTTCTCTGATGAGCCAAAAGGGAGATCGCAAAGCCCCGAATTGTGGCCTTAAAGGCCTCCTGTTAGACCTGGCAGACTTGACGTGGTTTCCCCAGACTTTTTGCCTTCTGACCTCCTATTTTGTTGACTTTATTTTTGCTGGCCTTAGTATTCTGGGCATTTTACCACTGCTAACCAGAGCTAAAGTGCATGTGCTCTTTCCCTAAAACATGGTAACATTAACATATCCAAAACTGGCATATTTAATTTGCTTGCAAATCCCTAGTAAAGTGAGCTACATGTGCCAAAGACCTGTAAATTAAATGCTACTAGTGGGCATGCATCACTGATTGTGCCACCCAATCAAGTAGCCCTTTCAACATGTTTCAGGCCTGTCCATTGCAGAGACTGTGTGTGCAGTTTTAAACAGATGCAATTACAAACTTTGTAAATCATCTTACAGATGTGATTGCTTATCCCTTAGCACTTTGGCAGGGACGTCTATGGAAGTAGTACCATTTATTGGTATAAATGTGTTGTTTAATTATATTGCCCTCTCAGGAAAAAGTTTTACCCTGTCTGCCAAATGACACCCAAGTTCTTCCCTAATCTCAGTGAAAAGATTTTGGCATGTACATTAGTTGTTAGTTATACATTTCCTTCTACTCTTAGTTTTTTGTCCTAGATCTTTATTTCTTGTATGAAAGTTATCGGTTATTGCACTTGTTTACTTCATGAATGTGATTTTTTATCTTTATAATCATTTCTGCTAACACATCATTGTGTTGTAGGCTTCATTTTTTTTGTGTTATAAGATTTTGTTGGATTATTTTATTATGTAGTTACCTTTTGTTTCCTGGGAGATGTGGTGCCCTCTTGGAGTTTCATAACGTAACTTGGAACGCATGAGGAAGTGACATACCAGGCCCCTGCTGTGTACATACTGCAAAAGTACTGTCTCCTACAGACCACTTTACACCCCATTCATCAGTTGTGCCACTACAGGGGTATACGGTGCAGATATAGCTGTCACCAACAAAGTGATAGTAAGTTTGCAATGTACATTTAAATCAGGTGATGTAGGGCTTAGTCAAAAATAGAAGACACCTCACTGGTTATACTCCGAGTAGGGATGAATTTCTCTTATGGATCAACATTTCTCTGAGAGAAGGCTCAATTAAAATACATTAAATAATGAATTTATCATAATTCTATAAGCATGCACGCAAGTGGCAGCACTTTGGAGCAACCCTGGGAGTGATAATACATATATGAGAGAATAGCTAGACCAATTATGGTCAGAGTAATTTGGTAGAAACATGTTTTAGTTGTTTTAGTTCAAAATCGTGGATTGAGATTTGTGAGGTTATAGTGCCATTCTAAAAAGAGTGTTTTTTTTGTCTTCAGAACTTTGGACAAACATCTGATTTGAGTGGTTTCTAGGAGTGCCCTCTTACCTATTAAGTTTTTTTTACCTTCATCCTTACAGTTTCTTGTTGAGCAGTGTCAGAACCCTGTTCAGAGTGCCACAGGGCAAGCAGGGGTTACTGGGCCCAGCCGTGGGGGTCGAGACCTTTTTCTCTTGATATCCCTTGGCCCATTCTACTACGGATCCTGAGCAACTGGGCCAAGTACACTTTCAGCACTTGACTCTCAGTAATAACATGGTTTGAGCAGTCCAAGGCTGTCTTGGGGGGTTTGGGGGGAAGGTAGATACAGGAGTGGACATAGGCTCCAAACTCAAAATATGCACAGCAGCAGTAATACATTATTGTCCAGCCAAATACTCACTTTTATGAAAAAAAGAAGTATTTTATTTTACCACTACCATCACAAAGGGAAATACAACATTCACAAACACCTTCCACAGAACCCCTGAGGTCAGGGCTCTAGTGATTCTTAGGCAGTTCCCTGTGTTACACTCTCTGCTCACTCTAGCAATAGTGGTTATTTCCCATTCACTATAGGCAACATCCAGGGTAAGCTCCATAAGTAGTCCGAATCTCAAGATATCTGATTCTGTCTTAAAGTCAAAAGTGTGCCAGCTCCAAAGTGCTGTCTGGCAGGCAAATTCCCCCTGGGCTGACTGGCCAAAATAAGTCTTACCTGCACTTGCAGGGTCTGAGCAACCGAAGTTTCTGAATGTGCCCCCTTGGCAGGTGCTGGAGTTGCAGTGGCTGGTTCCAGTGAGTTCATTGCTTGCAGCCCAGGTGGGCTGTGTTTAGTGGTCCTCAAGTTCCTCATACGCAAACGTGCAGCCGCATTGACCGAAGGTTCTTCATGGCTCCTCCAAGCTGGGAAAGGTTTGGGTCTGTTCCATGGTGAGTGGGTGATGGGAGTAGTGCAAAGGTCCTGACGCTTATTCTCTCTCATGGAACAGGTCTGCAGGGGCCTCCACTGCGGCCGTTCTTCACCGGTGACGATACCGACCCGGTCACACTTCTTGCTTGGGTCCGGTGACCCTCATAGGGCATACAGGTTCACAGTCTCTCTACTGTACACAGGCTCCGACCCAATTGGCACAGCATATTTGTTCACAGCGGCCCCTCCTGGCAAACGGGCTCACCGGCTCACCACCACACATGGGCTAAGGCCCACTCAGCACAGCAATCTGTCCACAGTGGTCTCTCCTGGCATTTTGGGTCACAAGTCCTTTACTGCACATGGGTGAGGACTCGTTGGGCAAAGCGATGATCACAGCTCACTTCATGACAGGCCCTCCCCTGGCACATGAGGGTCGCTGACTTTTCCTTGCACACGTGCAACTACCCGATTGGTACAGCAGCCGTCTCCTCACACTTCGCTAAGGGAGTCCACTCGACAGGATTCCCCACCGGACCTCACTCCCTCCAATGATGTCCTCTTCCCCACAGGGCACACTGGTCTTGGCAAGCAGACAGGCACTGGTGCTTCAGGCATGTGGTCTTGGATTCTCTGGGTGATGTCTCCTCACCCAGCTGGGAGGCTAGCAGGCCTTGGCCCTCAATCCTGGTCTCAGACCAATGTTTTGCAGAGCTTCTATTGCTTACACCGCCTGACTGGCTGCTTGACAGTTGAAAAGAGGTCTTAAGTTCCCCTTCTTGTAGTCCATTTCCAGACACCAAAGGTGATTTAGAGTCTGAATCTTTGAACTTTATGTTGGAGTATATGCTTCCTTTTGAAGTGCCCACTCCTCTGCTCTCTCTTCCTCCAGAAAACAGTCTGTCACAGCAGGAGAAGCTCCAAAGCTGATAGTCCCAAAACACAGGCCATGGGCGTGACTAGAGTTCACATGTGGATGGCAATCACAGTGATATGTGTATTAAAAGGTTAGCCCAGGGCCGCTGGCCTACTCTTTATGATTCTCTTATCAGTCCCATCTCCTTCCTGAGATATGCCCAGGCCCCTTCCTTGTGACCTCCCTCTGAATCAAAGAGCACCCTTTGAAGTGTATCTTTGGAGCCTGACTCTCACTGTCTCCAGAGTGTTCCACCCAGCTAAGAGGAAAGCAGAAATACACAAATCTGTCTGGGGGGATTCCTCTACTGCCCCATGTTTCACCATGCATCCCTGGGACTCCCAAAATGGAACCCAGAGTCATCCATTTACTGTACCATTCACCGCAAACACATACACTCAGCACATGTAAACATAAAACATATACTGCACTACATCCTTCATGTATTGCACCATTCACAGGCACACATACAGCCAGCACATGTATATAGCATACACGCACTGCACAGCACTATATCCTTCATGTATTGTACCGCCCACAGGCACACATAAATCCAGTACATGCATATAACACACACATAGTAAAGTACTTCATTAGCCCTGTATCGCACCACTCACAGGGACACATACATCCAGTACATGTACATAACACATGCACTGCACAGCACTAAACACCAATCTGATGTAAGCCAAGGGTGAGTTAAGCACACAGCAGTGGAACTTTAAATGAGTGAACCTGTAAGCCTCACTCTAGTGACACAGGTAAAAAGGACCTGTTCCCTCCTACTGATCACTACACGGTATGTTGCTACCACTGCACCCATGCTGCTTAACTCCTGGTAAAGGCAGCAGCTTTTCACCACTTTGAGGGCAGTGCTTTGAGACGCATGATCCTTGTTTCCCTATGACAACAGAAATCCGCTTTAGGGATTCAGAGATCAGTACAGTTGGGGCACTCAGGGCAGGGTACATGTCTATTGCCATGCAGATGACTTTTCTGTCCCAACATGTGGGTTGAGCAGGTTGATACTCTTGGAGAGGAGGTCACCCGTTTGAGCCTATTTGTGGACTATGTTTTCTCACCCATCCCGCCATTATCGTTATAGTTGCCTACAATATTTTTTGACAGTTGTCTTTGCAATTCACAGGATGCTTTGACTTCGGTGGCATCCTGCAGTTCATCCCAGGAACAATTGTTAAGAATCCTTCAAAAACATTTTCAGGAGTGTATACAGCTTCATCAAGACAGGTTTCCCGTATCTGAGCAAAATAAATGCTTGAGAATACTCCATCTGTCATGTTCCTTCTGTACATCTAATTGAATCAGCAAGAAGCTCACATACCCAGTTACTAACGGGGCATGATCATCTTCGATAGCTATTTTGTGAGACCCAGCAGACTTTGGGGTTTATAACATGGGTCTGATGATTAGAAAAGAAGAAAGTGCTTGCTCCAAAAAAGTTGTGCATCTCCCTCATTCTGCAAGTTTGCCTTACTTTGCAAATCCATAACAGTTCAGCCGGTGCTGAGCCAGCAAATGAAAAATAAAACGATGCTCTAGCATTGTTTTATTTTTCGTTTGCCGGCTCTAAGCCAGCTTGTGCAAGGAGGGGTGGGGTATGGGGGGAGGAGTTTTTTGCACTCCCTTTGTGCGATATGTGTTTGGCCGGCCGTCTCAGGCTGACCAAAACACACATGCACACTTAGGTTTCTCCATCCCTGCTGCATTAAGCAGCCACGCTGGAGAAACCCCACAGACTCCATGACCTGAGTGGAGCGTCTATCCAGCCTGCACAGGCCAATCCCCGCGCTGCTCTGCAGCACAGGGTTTGGATGGGAGTCTGTCCCAGGGGCTGCTGGGACCAGAAAAAAGACAGCAGTAGCGACGCGACGCTGGAGGCAGGCGGCTTTAGGTAAGGTATTATTTTTAATTATTACTAACACGCCTCCACGCTCCCCTCACCTGCCTCACCACCCTTTGTTAGTGGCAGCCGCCACCGAGTATGTTGTCTGTCTCACGCCTGAAACAACATCTTTAAGACTGTCTTAAGCAAGGCAGGACAGTCTTAGCACCGTCTTAAGACAAAAGTCTTTCATAAATCAGGGTCTCAATACATCTGGAGCAATATTAATTTTCATGACCACCACGAAATAAAATGGAGCAAAATAGCACACTTTGCTCTATGGTTTCGATTCTTCTGATGATGTGGCTAAATTCTGATTTCTGTGCAAACTCCTGTTTGAGCAGTGATAGAACTTCTGACACCTGCAGAGTTTTCTGGGTGTGATAAAGATCGCACCCCACAATTTTCCCCTGTCAGTTCTGGCAGGTGAAACCTGCTGAAATTGACAGGGAGAAAAATGCCTGGTCAAAAAGGAGACGTTCAGAATTATGTCCATTCTGCAACAAATTCCATATGCTATGTCCCATTTCTGAGTAGGGAACAGAGAAGTGAAGGTATTTACCGGACCCTCCTAATGGAGCCTAAAAATGTGGGGTAGCACTCTAATCCAATCCCTGGATTTATAACTTTGGCGAGCAATGTATAAAATGTTTTGGGAGCTTGAAGAGAACTAAAAAATATAAAAAAAACACACACAACTTACTGAAGATCAGTTTCCCAGATATATTCATTTTCTATAGTTTTACGTATTTTTTCACAGTGTTTACTCAACAATGAATGACCCAATCCTTTTGGATAATTTTTGCACAGTTCTTTATCGGACAAGAATACAAGCAAAATGAGAAATTGTGCAGCAGCCTGGTCAGTATGCATACTATGGGAGATATTCTCAAGAACGAGTGATAATCATCACAAAATCTGCTTAACGCAACTTTGCACATCGCAGTCCATCGCGGGAAAATAACGCCGTGTTAACGTTGTATTCCCAACACGGCGGTACCATGCGAAAGTCTCACGTCAACGCACAAAATGTCCGTGAAAACATTACCAGGACGGCGAAGAAAACCCGAACGCGAAAAAAGCTGCAATGGGCCCAACCGCGATAAGACAATCAGCGAAAAGCAGCGCCAGGCCTGCAATTCACACACGTCAGGCGGGAAAAACCACTACAAAAGCACCAAAAAATAACACAAACAAAAAACAACCTACAGCGACGCACAATGGAGGCAGCCGGAGCAGTGACAGAGGACGGCCAGAATCCCACAAGCCTCCCGGAGGAGCAGGCTGGTACCTCGGGAACAGGGAAGGGCAAGGAAAAGAAGAAGAGGAAGACGCGGTTCAGTCCGCAGGAAAACAGGATCCTGATCACGGAGGTGGTAGAACACCATCAACATCTGTTCGTCACCTCTACCGTGTCATTGGAATCAAGAAATGGAATATGGCAGTCCATCGTGGACAAGGTAAATGCAGTCGGAGTGCGGAGGAGGACAATTGGAGAGGCCAAGAGGCGCTGGAATGACGTGAAGCGCAAGACCAAGCAGAAACTCGCCAACAACCAGAAGGCAGCAATGCAGACTGGAGGTGGGAGTCCAGCGCCACAGGAGGAGCTGGATGAGATGGAGGAAATGGTGTTCACAGTCATCAGTGGGGAGACGGTGGCAGGAGTTGGGGGACCGGACACTGCTCAAAATGACCCGACACTACAGCAACAGGGTGAGTAACGACCAGGGACTGGGGGGACGGGGGAGATGGGCACAATGGCACACATGCACAATGGAGTACAGCACACTGCACACCCACAATGACTCTGGATCATGTCCCTGAACCCCTTGGCAAACTGCAGCACACATAGCAACTGCACGTAGGCCCCCGTCGACTACGTGCCCAGACGAGTCCCTCCCACACATGACTCATCACACTACCAACCCATGCACATGTGCTGAACCCAGCAAAGCTGCGGGTCCGTGAGCCACACTGACAATGCAAGTGACACCGCATGACGATTAGCATGGCTGCAGTCCGATCACCATGACATGGTGCACGCCACCACACTGTGGTGCGGAGTGTGGACCACATCCGTAAAGGAGCATGCCATACTCTGCCACATCCACCTGCACAGACAACCCCTGACGTCAACTACACATCTGCGGACAAACCATGCCCCAGAGTCCCAACTGCCACCAAGACCCAAATCCACCCCAGTCTGCAACATCTCAGCACTGTATGGGCACAGATGTCAAAGGCACACCGCCTGAAAGGGACAAGGGTCAGCCAAATCCGAGCTGCAGGGGCGACCCCCCCAAAATGCAGCACACACACATGACATTCAGAGCACATCAGCATTGACAACAATGTGGTACAGACTGCAACACGTTAACAACAGGACAGAGGACACCACAGGTGCTGCCTGTGTGTAGAAACTTGCCAATCACATTTGGCATAGCAGGGAAATGTGAGATGTCAATGTACAGGCACAAACACATATCCTTGATATTGTCGAAATGTCCACTGTCCCGCATTTAATAGGCAGCACCTCCTGGACAGCCACAATGTACATTGCCATGCAGCCTGTATGTGAACTTGTACAATGCGTCAACACACATGTGAACACGATGAAATACTGCATCTCCCCTTCACATTGCAGAGGGAGCATCAACACCTCCTGCAGAGCAGCCCCACCAACTCTTCACCGATGACGGGGAGGACACCTCCGCAATCGACACCGAAGCCCTCCAAGACCTCATTGACTGCCTCGGCACCCCATCTCCATCTCCAGGAGCAGGGCAGCCCAGCTGCATCGAGGAGATCCCACCCCCTGCACAGACCACACAGCAGGACGCACCTACCACCCTGGCCATCTCCCAGGACCCCCACGAACAACACATGGCCTTCCAACGCCGTGTGTTGGAGGCCCAGGAGAAGATGGACGATCAGGTGCGGGTGGGGTTCGACCTCATGGTAGCCAAACTTGATGCCATACATGGGTGTCTGATTCCCATCAGGGACCACATACAGTCCCTGACGGACACCCACAGTCCGCTCCATGCCCTCCAATGATCCATGGCTGACATTGCTGGAGTCATGATACTGAGACAAGAACAACTGTCCAGTCAGAGTGGCTCCAGCGATGTCAGCCGGGAGTTGGGACAGATGCGGGGGAACATGAAGAACATGGAGCGGATGACGGCGGAAAGAATGGCTGACACGGCTGCACACCAGGGAGTTGTGGCTGGGACCTTCCATGCCCTGCAGCACATCGCCATGGCATTGCTGCCTCAAGGCCTTGCGCAGATGAATGCTGCTGCTGCTTCTACATCCACATCTCCGCCCCCTGATGTGTCAGTGGCACACTGTGCGGCCGACATACCACCACCACCCACGTGTGAGGCACATGTGACATCAGAGGACGAAGATGCGGGTGAAGCAACCTTCCTGGTACGGAGGCGGCAGTAGCATTCATCTCCGCCATATGGTCTGTTCCTGCTTGGTCCTGCCATTTGCATCATCAACTTCCACTGTCCCCCGATGCACTCTGCGACACTCACCTTGGACCTCGACATGGACTGCCATATTCTGTTTGGTTGCCAATGACACAGTGATCAGACTGCGGACTGCACTCTTCCTCTTCCGTGGTACCTGTCATTCCCTGAGGAACTCTGTTTGGCACTCCACGGGCCGAATATGTGAAGTGGGGTCTGCATGGCCCTGTACTGCTCCAGCTGCACCACTCCATTGGATGTGAATAAAACATTCTGATTCGCACAGATGTGTCATGTCTTTGATCATTCAAGAATGAAAGTATGGATGAATGTAGGGTCAGTGATTCCCCCTTACGTCCATGTTGCTCATGTCGTGGGACTTGCGTCACAGGGTGTCGATAGCGGGCCATGTGGCGCAGACACGGCAACAGAGACACACACATCAGTTGATTTCCTGTGCAGCCCAGATATGAACCACGCCCAGATGCAAGGGATATTTGTTCACACCCCTACGCTGGCCTGGTGTACGCCGAGCCAGCCCACTCGGCTTACGTATGAAGGGGTGATGATGACGCACCGTGTCCCAGTTCTTCCCCAATGCCTGAGGTGACATGGCTGCGTCCGCCTGCCATATGACGAGGCTCACTCAGATAGGGTCCATGACTTGCGTTGCACGGAGTCGGTGGCACCGGTTACACTGCGGCCGGCACGGGCCGACCGCCACGGCACGGTGACTTTCTGTGCACTGAGGTAGGGGCACCTAAAGTGCTGAGCGGGTGTGCAGCCTGCGATGATGCTGTGTGCACTGATATGGTCTCTGCCATTGCAATATCAAGACCCAGAATCAAGTGTGCGACATGGTGGACCGCGGTGCATGGCTGCATGATGTGGAGGCTGCCAGGGTCGCGTGCCCCGGGCTTGGAGTTTGCACCGGCTCGTGGTGGGCCCTCTTGGGGACACGCCGGTGGCGGAAGGTGAGCAGTGAGGCCTGTGTGCGCAGTGTCGGCACTGTCTCTCCCTGTCCCTCTCTTCCTTTCACTGTCTCTCTCTCTCCCTCTCTTTCTCTCTCTCTCTCTCTCTCTGTCTACATTTCTTTCTCTCTCTCTCTGTCCCTTTTTGGCCGCATGACGCACCTTCTTATCTTCAATTTTGTCTTGCAGGTTTTGACTTGCAGATTGTCCAGAGGAGACCCGCCATGACTCTTCCACTTATTGGTGTTGAGTTGAATTTGGATTAAATATTTATTTTTGGAATTCTCAGGTGTATGGATGTTTATCCTTTTTCTGGCCACATCTGGATGTTGATTGTTGTACTTGTGCGACATCATGCGAATTGTTGTGTACATGTATTTGTGAGGTAGATGTGAAATCTCTTTGTCCGGGGGGGGTGCCCGGGGTAGGGCCCCGGGGGTGGTGGGGGTCAGGGGGGGTGCCTGGGGGTGGTGGCAGGGGGTGTTGTGGCCCTCTTGGGGCTCCGAGCTGCATGATCAGTAGCTCCATGGCATCTGTTGTTTTTCTGGTGTGGCTGTGGGCTGGTCTCCCTTTTATGGTGCAGGTTGTCGTCCGCTTTAGCACCATGTAGGAGCAGGTGTGAATCCCTGCTGCTAACGCGCCTTATCGCATGTTTTTGATTCTTATCGCCGATCTGGCTGGTCATTGAGAATGTTGCGGAGTGGTGATTTCGCGGGTTTTTGCACGGGAACGCCTACTCTGCATCTCATTAGCGTTAGTTGCCGGTGTCATCCGTGGCGATGTTTTTTGCGGCTAGTATCGCAGGTAAACTGGTGATATCGGCTGTTAGCACCAGCTTGTGAATGGTGCGATGGATTTATCACCACTTTGGCTGCGATAAAGTGCCGCTAATTCTGCGTTAAGTCCTTGAGAATATGCCCCTATATGTGAAACCCAGATGTCAAAGTAATTTTCAAATATGTCCTGTCACGACGATTACCATGGGAATAGTGAGGCTAACCACGTCATTGTAAGCGATACGTATGCAATCTCTGCAGTTTATTGCTAACTTACAGAGCTGCAAGTTGTTTTTATTTTAAGAAATCTTGCTCCCAGTGTGTTTGAGGTTTTGTGGTTCCGCCAGCAAAACAGAGTTCTCGAGCTCTATGTAGTCTGCATTGAACGAAGTATTGACTGACTAAAAGACTGCGTTGTTCCACGGCTCGATCTTTATGTAAAAAATAGAAGTTTGAGATTCTGCTTCTGAATGGCTAGCTTCAATCAGTTGTCTGTAGCCTATATGTAGAAAATCCACTGAAAAATATGCAGTTAAGGCACAACTGAAAATATTGCTAAAATTAGAGACCTGCCTTATTGACTAGCTCCTGATTTAGCACACCATGAATGATTCTCCGAGCCATATCTGTGAAATGTGGTGTACTGGCTAGAGCTGCCCACTTTGGCACAACGCAACCAGTTTCGAGTCCTGAGGTTGGTTCGACATCCAGTGATTCTGGGCAAATTACTTAATCATGCTGTCACTAAAAACAAGCATTAGCAAAGCCAATATGTCTAGTGCTGGCTGTCAGTCTAACCACAAAAAGCTGCTCCTAACTGAATTACCACTACGAGGTTTGGGATGTATTTGTAAGTGAAGGCATCTCACAAAAAGTAACGGACTGGTCTCACACACCACCTGGTGTCATGCTTCATCATTGACCAGTCCTCGCCCTCTAAAACCTTGGTTTGATAGAGGGCGGGCATACACCTGACGACAGGGATGCACTTCTTAAAAAACTTAAATTGACTTAAAAAAGTCAATTGGTTTGGCATTGGTTGCCAGCCTCTTGCTTTTGATAAAGAAGGCAAGAAAAAAACAAGGGAAGAAACAAAGAAAGACAAAAACGAAAGAGAGAGCAAGAAGGAGAGAAAGAACGAAAGAAGAAGGCAAGAAAGAGGAAGGCAAGAAAGAAAGAAAGGAAGGAAGAAAGAAAGAAAGAGGAAGGCAAACAAGAAAGAGGTAGGCAAGAAATAAAGAAGTAGAAGGAAGAGGAAGGCAAGAAAGACAAACGAGGAATGCAAGAAAAAAAGAAAGAAGAAGGTATAAAAGAAAGAAAGTGGATAGCAAGAATGAAAGATAACAGATGGCAAGAAAGATGGAAGAAGAAATAAGGAAAGAAATAAGAAAAGAAAGAACAAAAGAAAAAGAAAGAAAGAAATAAGGAAATTAACAGGAAAGAAAGAAAGAAAGAAACAGGATTTTTTTTTTTTTTTTGTGTTTTATAGAGCGCGAACTTGACCCGTTAGGGTATCAGAGCGCTTTACAGGAAACATAGAAATGTACAATAGGCTTGGAATCACAATAATATACAAAAGGTAAAAGGTAAAAGGGGGCAGGGTGCAGGATATATAAAGGATAGAGGACATGTATGTAGAGTTTGCATTTTATAGTTGCTCGAGACAAGTCCCCAGGTTTCTAGGAGAGGTGACTAGGTAATCCGAGGGGAGGCGCTAGTCAGGAGTTGATCAGGGTCTCTGTGCTGGTTGGAGGCAACATTTAAACGAGGAATTTACCCATAAGGAAGGTTTTGGCCTCCTTTTTGAAGCGTGTCAGAGAAGGGATTCTTCTGATGGTGGGCGGGAGAGAGTTCCATATTCTTGGAGCAATTAAAGAGGAAAGGTAGAGGAAAGGAAGAAAAAAAGAAACAAACAAACAAGCAAATAAAGAAATAAAGAATGAATGACAGACACACAGGATTGAAAAGATAGAACATCCTCATGAGCTTATATTCAGAGTTCATGTGAGCTGCTTGTTTGGTGTGAAAAGGCAGCTGTCAGATAAACATTGAATGATTCAAAAGGAATTTACAATAGCATTGGCAGGAGGTAGGAACTGATAAAGTTGGAATGTGACCCCCGAGGCTTTCTTTTGATCAAAACTTAACCTGGCAGAGCCTACATCAATCCAGGGCTGCTTATACTCAAAGAGCTGTGGAGGCAGTGTTCTCATTTGCTAGAAGGCTGGGCCACAAACTGATTAAAGAACTGATGGAGATTAATAGGAGTAAATGTGTTTCTGTGGCAACTTATGGGACAGAAGTCTGGGGCTACATAGGCCCTGGGCCAATTCAGCAGGTAGAAAATGTTTGCTCGTAGGCTATTGGGCACTCCCCTATCATGCCATGCCTTTATGTGCCTATTAGACCTGGGCTTAACACCTGTTTTGGGGTGACAGTATTGGGGTATTGTCTTTCTCTGGACAATGCCCTCAATATACCCTGGATTAGATTTATAAAAAAGAATTCCTGGAGTTGTGCCTGAAGGAATATGCAAAAAACCCAGCAGGCATTGACTTCAGGGCTGTTTCTGGGGTAAAAGAGGCATTTCGGTACAGGCAAGACAGAGCCCATCAGGCGGCTTTTGATAATCTGCTTGTAAACTGCACTTATAATCCAATCAATGAGACACAGTGCTGTGAGCCATATCTCTCCTTGTTTCCGAATTGGAACCTCAGGTTTTATCTAACAAGACTACAATTCAGTCTCTTGCATCAGATAGGTGCTTTTCCTAGAATTTAGTCTGGGGAGAACCACTGCCCAGATGTCCGTGCAATAATTCTGATACGCAAACCACATTGCACTTTATTGTATTTTGCACTCTGTATGCTCATGCTAGGAAGCGGTTTTTGTGCCCTATTTTACGCTCCTTTAATACGGACTTCCATAAGGAGGCTTTTGAGCGATTGCAAAGGCTGGAGAATGAGAAAATTAGCATGGCAGTGGGAAATTTTGTCTGCCTTTCACTGGGGGTTAGAAACAAATACTGCTTAATAAAACTACCCCACTTGTATTATATTTGTATGATCAGGATCTAATCTAATTTTTAACTCTTTTAAACTTTTTAGTCTCTAGTATGTGACCCATCAGCCCTTTTTATATGTTTTATGCATCTTATCACAGATATATACTCTATGTTGTGTCTCTTTTTTAAAATAACTGTATTATCCCCGAATGTGATTTGAATCATGTAATGCTGCTATATCTATTTATGGAATGTTTTTATCCTCCGTACTTTTATGGCCGTAATTGGGCGAAAAAAGTTTTTGTGACTGACTGACTGACCCCCGGTGCTGTGGAAAGCATCCTGCCATCATATCAGGCTCTACAAACGAAGACAACACTAAAGTAACAATGAATTAAAACCAAAAACACTGCCACTGAAGAAAACTACCTTGTGTGTGGATTTGCCCTAGTGGAAGAGCAAAATGCAGTCACTTCAAGCCAATGGCTGAAGGAGGCTGACCCTTTGCACCATGCTGGATGTTGTAGTGGGCAGAAGCAAAATGTGAATGACACAAAAACAGACCAATAGGTGAAGAGAATTGGCTGAAACCCCCTTTAAGCAAGCATATTATACACGTAATTTTACTAAAACCAAAAGGTGTTGGCTAATGCCAGACTTAAAAAGAAATGTATAATGTGATCTGGTGCTGATGTAAAGCATTCTAATACCATTGGGCAAGTTTGAGCATATTGAGCATTTTCTGCTGGCTGACTGAAACATTTTGTTGAGTCCGACAAGGGTATAGTAGAGCATCCAACCGTTACAAAACAACAGTCTGTAAAAATGTGCCCCTCTCGGAAAAGAGAACCCAAAGCTGAAATACCTCTGCCAAACATTGGCACCTATGAGGCGTCCCCATTTAGCATGGATCTGCTCAATTGCCTGGATGCGATCTTGGCAGAGATCCATTAACCTTATCTACAGCTTACAGGGGCATATTTATAAAGGTTTTGCCTTGCCCTTGCGAAGCAATTCGGATTTATCAAGCCAAGCAAGGGCACCTTGCATGGCCCTCCATGGCTTGATAAATCAAGAGTATCACAACGCAGTGCAAATCGCTGCATGGCGTTACACTGCCTTGGATAGATATTCCATAGGAATGGCTGTTCCCACAAATTCACCCATGGAATTTGGTGCATTCCCAGATTTACCAACACTGGTAAACCTGGGAACGCATCAAAATGCTACGCCTCCCCAGATGAGGCGTAATGAGGAGAAATATCTTTACTTCTCCTTGTTACTGCCTCTTTCTATGTGTGCTGCATTCTGCTAAAGGACAGGAATGTGCCATATATTTTTAAGTATGGCACATTCCTGCCCTTTCCCTATCACGCAGCGCAGTAAGATTACTTGCTGAGTTCCACCGCACAGTAATTTCATAAATATCTCTCACAGTTTTTTAACTAATATCTCTGATTGATTCATATCTTACAGAAATAGATTATTGAGAGCGGAGGTGATAAAAATATAATAGGCTCTGTGCCAAAGGCCGGGCAGGCAGATTGCCCCATAAGATTTAATTCTGGTGCCATCAATAAAATCTCCCACTTCACAGATCTTAATAATCTGCCACTGGTTGATGACGCCCACAGAAAAGCAGGGAGCTAGGTGCTTACGGTTATCCAAAGCTGTTTCAGCATGGATGGTGGAAATTTTGTACTTCAGAAATCATTGGTGCCGAATGGCCCATAATACTTGCAGGGACTTATATCTCTCCTTTTTTGGCACCTTTGGCTCCCTAATCAGCTAGGGGAGGCTGCTAATACTATAATTGATCAGCATGTAAAGCCCAACAGAATGATCAAATTTGGAGGTCTACATAGAAAATCCCCTTAAGTGTAGTGCACAATGCCGCTCAATAGTACAGCCTAAAACTGGGGAGTGGCAGATGAACTTCAGATTTGGGAGTTGTAAAATGTTTACACTAGTACCAGGTCTTATTACCCCATATAAATTAGTTGAACAACTCAATATGTAATCCCTCTCTGTTTTGAAAGACTTAAAAAATGTTGGTTATTTTACAAAATGTGTTTTCTCTCAGTGCCCCTTCCAATCCGCATTCATCTCCCTTTCTTCTGCCCATTTAGCCACTTTCATGCACACTGCTTGTAGTATAATGTATTTTGACATTATATGCCAGCGTGATCGTCTGAAAATCTAAAGCTCACACTCCCAGTCTTACTGACCAAGCTATGCCCTTGCTTTCTGGAAGTAAAAAAAGAGCAACATCATCTTCATATAGCTTAATTTTGGCTCCTCCTGCTATAGGGGGGATAATGCCTTCATGGGAATGATAGGATAAAGGATCAATGAATAAAGCAAACAAAATAATTTTGGCTCCTCCGGCTATAGGGGGAATAATTCCTTCATGGGAATGAATAGGATAAAGGATCAATGAGTAAAGCAAACAAAATAGGGGAAAAGGGGCAACCCCGATAAATGCATCTACTGTGAACGCAGTACTGACACACAAATTATTTATGATAAACGGGCCGAAGTATTTTCATAGAGCTGGGCAATTGACCTTGTGAGCACTGATGGACACTTGAATTTTTCCAGAATCCTGAATAAAAATCCCAGCTCACAAAGTCAAATACCTTCTCCTCGTCCAGCAGAACTATAGCCATGGGAATATTATCAGTTGTTCCCATTATCGATAAACTCTGCTAAGTAGTGCGTGTTGGCTTTCAAACTACGCCACGAATAAAACCATTCTGGTTGAAATGGATTAGGCTATTGATAACGGCATTAATGCGATTAGCTACAATTCTCATAAAAATGTTATAATCAGTATTAAGCAGTGCTATTAATCAATATAAAGATGGTTCAGTCGCATCTTTCCCTTTTTTCAAAAAAATTAATTAATGCTCCTGTTTAAACGAGGACGGGATAAGCCCCCTGATAAAATAGAATAATAAAGTGCTGAAACATTTATAAAATTCAGCTCTGAAGCCATCTTCCCCTGGGGTTTTGAATCCTGGCAGTTGTTTAATCACATTCCTGACTTCATTCCTGGTAATGGGGCTGACCAGGCAACCCACCACTTCAGTCTCTAGATCTGGTAGTTGCACTTTGTGCAGAAATTGCTTTATTTGAGCTGAACCCAGAGTCAAAGATTCCCCCTTATACAGAGAGGAATAGTAATGCACAAAGATGTTTCCAATGCCCTGACTCTCTTTTATGATAGTGCCAGTGTTGGGGTTCCCTAATCCCAGTGATCACATTTCAATTTAATTATTCTTTAGTTGACCAAGCCATAGAATGCCTCACTTTTCCCCCTCTTCATAAACCTGATTGTTAAAAGTACAGCTATTTAAAACCTCCATCTTTAAGGCTTCCCTCTTATCCAACCAATTGCAAGAGGCCTGGTCTGATTGATCTTCCAAATCCTTGCAATATGCTTTATCCATGACCAATTGTAAGCTGTGTTGCTCATCTCTATCCTTCTTTTCTTTGATGAGCCAAAAGGGAGAACACGAAGCTCCGAATTTTGGCTTTAAAGGCCTCCTGTTAGACCTGGCATCCTTGGTGTGGTTTCCCCTGACTTTTTGCTTTCCCACCTCCTGTTTTGCTGACTTCATTTTTGCTGGCCTTCGTATTCTGGGCACTTTACCACTGCTAACCAGAGCTAAAGTGCATGTGCTCTTTCCCTAAAACATGGTAACATTAGCGTATCCAAAATTGGCATATTTAATTTGCTTACAAGGGAAGGATACAGTGTATTTAAAATGTTGGGCATGTACTTTTAAATTTTACAAGTCCATGTAGTGAAAACACTTAAATTCATTTTCACTACTGCAAGGCCTATCTCTATAATAGGTTAACACTGGGAATACATTTTTACATTTTATAAGTGTAATTTGCAATTGGGAAAAGGTTGATATTTCGAGTTTGGTGTCTCAGGACTCACAATTTAAAATCACAACTTATGGCAAATTCTGATTTTAAGATGTAAGTCTGAGAATGCCACTTTTACAAGGTTGGCATTTTCTTACTCTAACCATTCTGTCTCTGCCTGTCTCTAAATACACATCTGGGGGTGGGTGACAGCTGGGTTTTGTGCATTCCCTCTAGACAGTCACACATAAAGAGAGCTTAGGTGTGCCTAATGGGCCATTCACATCCTGATGGGCCATGACCAGGCTGATTGGCCATTCTGGGCAGAATTAGAGGGAGGAGCTGACACTTGCACCTGAATAGGGCTGTGCCTGTCCCTACGCAAAGAGCTGCATACTCCCCTGTAGTGAGCCTGGATTCAGGGCAGGAATGGCAGGGACCTTGTGCACTTCAAAGGCCTCTCTTTGAAGTTTCACTCACTTCAAAGTACTGAACCGTTGACAACACCAACACAGTACACTTCTAGACCTGAGGACGCTCTGCCAAGAAGAAAGATTGCTGTGCTGCTTAAAGGACTGCCACTCTGCTGGACTCCTGTTCTGCTGAGCCTGAAAAGCTGCAACTGTCCTCCTTGCCTGGTAGTGAGAAGGACTGGACCTGAATCTCTACATCCCCAGAACCAAGTGACTCCAAGGGGTTGCTGGCTTGCCTCCTTTTTTGAAGTCTCAGGGACAGCAAAGACTTCAATCAACCCTGCTACAGCCTCTGGACTCTGCCAACTGTGCGTCCTGCCCTGCCAATTGGTACCAATCCAGTACTGGACCCATGGAAGTGGGTTTTCTGGCTGTCTCTACTAAAATCCAAGCAGTACCAATGTTGCACTGGTCAGAACCGACACATTCCCTTTGACTACGATGCATCAATGCTTCTAGGACCTCACAGCGCTGACAGCGTGGCTCAACGACGACACATCGCCTGCCTTGATAGGGGTTCAATGACAGCGTATCTCCCAAATGCGTGGCTCGGAACCAACGCATCGCCTACAATTCTAAGGATCGCTGCATCGCCTCGGACTGCTCCTCGCATCTTACTCCTCTACGCCAACGCTTCCTCCATGAAGGTACTGTTTGCAGCAGGCCCTGCGTTGCTCCTGTATCCGACCCATGCTCCATCGTGGCTGGCCTGACTTTTTAGATTTGACCCTGCCCAGCACAACCAGATAGCCCCAGTTAGCACTTTGTTTCTAAGCACTATTTTTCAGGATATTCTTTAAAAATTCATAACTTCGGTTCTACTTTTTGGATTTTTGTTGTTTTGGTCTTGTTTTGTTTATTAAATTTAGCTGTGTGTGTCAAACCTGGTGTGGATTATTTTTGTGTGGTGTTTTCACTGTTTTACGATATTAATTGTGGCGCAAATACTTTACACATTGCCTCTTAAGTTTATCCTGACTGCTCTGTGTTAAGCTACCAGAGGGTGAGCACAGGTTAATTTAGGAGTGTGTATCCGACTTGCCCTGACTAGGGTTGTGGTCCCTCCTTAATCAGGGTGCATCCTCTGCCAACTAGAGACCCAATTTTGAATATCTCCCATGCTACAACCACATTCGCAGTGTTCTATTTTCTCTTAAGAAATTATTAAATTTCAGTAGACTGAGCCTTAATGTTAGCCTCTTGGCTCAACAAATAGTTATCCATACTCCATCTCCCCTCGTTTTTTAAACTGTACAGCAGAAATTTTAAAACCACCAACAGAGTGATCCAAAAATCCCCCAGCATGACATTGCTGGGAAATTGTAGGCGGGGATAGAAATAGATCCATTCTTGAAGCTGTCCTGTGACATTTTGAGAAGGAAGCATATACTCTGCTAGTTGGGTTCTATTTTTGCCAAACATCTTACACTCCTACTGGGTGCATAAGACAACAAAGATCTGCTCCGTCTACATTTTATGCTGAATTCGCTTAGGATTCCAAGAATCCATAGAAGCAGAAGGCAAAATATTAAAATCTTGACCCACAATTGGAATCCTAGGCCTAGCACATAGATCCCACTGTAGGGACTGAAGGCGTTTAGCGTTGTTGTGAATGTGGCCATAATACGAAGCAATATTATATCTTATATTGTGAAACAGTGCTGGAGCATTGCAACAAAACCCCTCTTTATTGGCTACCAGGGGTAAACAGCTACAGTCTGCTTTTTTACATCACTGCAGTCCCCCTGTGTGAAGCTCTGGCTGACAAGAAGAAGCGCTCTTTAACCCAAGGGTAATTCAGTTTATTGCCTTCCCTCCCCCTTATAAAGTGAGTTAATTGTAAAAGAATAATTGTGGTTTAGTACTGTTGTAAACTTAAAAAGATAACATCCCATTTCTGTCTATTGTTAAGACCATTAGCATTATAGCTAACACTGACTACTTCCTTTTACTCTATTTCTTCCCCCTGGGAATTCTGAACCTAATTCCTTGACTACTATTAGGTATACATTGCAAAATACTAAACCCTAAAAGTAGCCATATACACCATTCAATCCAGTGGTCATGTAGTGCGTTTTCATTCAGGTGTATCCCAGCAGTTTTTCCCATTCAGTCATCCCCTACCCCTCCCCCACTAGCCCTTGCGCCCGTGTATCCAATCCCCATCTTACCCCCTCTTGCCTGCCCTCTACATTCTGGCATGGTGTTCCTAGCACCCCGAAGCTGAGAGCAACCAACCGTTTTGTCTAATTGGTGCGTTCTCCTGCACCAGTGACAACTCAGAGCTATGTTTTCTCACCTCTTGGGCGACCCATCTGAGAAAAAAAGTTTTACGCTTCAGAGGGTTCAGTGAAAATATGGCATCAACCCCACCACAAAACTTTCTGTTTTGTGAGGTACACCAATTGAGGCTGGACTCTCTTCACCTTGTAAGATTCAGATAGGCATTTTAGCTCCTAACGACATCTGGATGTTTCATAAGCAAGATCTGGAAGGATTTTAAAGGAGAAATCAGTTCCCACTTTGATTGATTTCCATTCAATTGCTCTCCTGAAGATTTCCTTCCAAATTCTGAAATCCTGAAAATAAACCAAAATAGTCTTTGCTTGCCTTGGATAAACTGGAGGGAACCCTGTTGGCTCCAGCAATAAAGACATCTGTGGATTGACTGGACAAGGACTGTTTGGATAGAAGTTTTGGTGTTTCCTCGATCAAATCTTTATTTTGCTCAAAATTATCTGGCATGCCCACCATCCTTGGGTTTGCCTGCTACAATTTGTTCTCCAGATCTTTCAGCTTATTTTTTACTTGATGCATTTCTTTCAGAAGCTGAGCCATTATTTCGGAATGAGAGCGTTGAAAGTCCTCTAAGTCTAAGATCTTTTGTTCAGCTTCTGCGCATCTAGAGTTCAAACCCTGTAGGCCTTTTTCAATTAGGTCTGGTTTATTCTCAATTTTACATGCCATCTTCCTGTGAACTAATTAAATCTCATGAATTTCTGTCAGAGGCTGGTTGAGTAGAGCGCAAAGCTCTGTATGAGGCTCTTTCAAGATACCCCAAGCTCATTCTTCCCCTTGCCCCAAAAAATTGCATTAGTTTCAGATTTTTCAAGGGTTAATTGCCTCAGTTCCATTCTCCTAAGCTATAGCCACGGCCTCTTGCTGAACTGTTGGGGACAAATCAATGGCGTGGATTTAATCACTTCATTCATGGATGTTGAATGGGCTATTTCGAGCCTACGTGTGCCAAATTAATTCTGAACTCCAGTGCTTCCTTCTGTTAGAAGGGAATCATCATTCTATGCATACCCGTGTACCGAATCTTTACCAAAAATTGGATATTGAGACAAGAAGGTGGAGCTATTAGTTGTTTGGCTGGCTGGCACTGGTGGAAGTGACTTTGCAGTGGTAAAGTCTGCATGAGATAGCTTTCCCTTAGGCAGTGGATTATGTCTTGTGGTCTCTTCACTATGATTTTCTATAGCCAACCCGTTCTGCGAGAGGTCAGCCGAGCCAGAAGATCTGGTTACCTCGGTGTGGCTTGAGTGTCTGGGTAGCGCTAACTCCCCTCCTTCTGTCATAGTAAGAGTAAAGATTTGCACCTGTGGTGAGCTGTATGTTTCCATACACCACTTCATGCCCTGTGTCTCTTGAGTGGGGGAAAGTGAGTTAAATAGCCCACTCCCTAGCCATGAATTCTCTTTGCAGCTGACTTCTGAACTTCTCTTTGTTTTGAAGGGTGCCATCACAGTCCCATTTTGAGTACGGCTTGTATGTATTCCCAGATCAGCTTTCTTGACTCATAGACTTTTTATTTTTCTCCCTATCTAGGGCTTCATCAGTTTCTGTGTTATTAGGGCTTAAAAAAGCTACAACCCCATGGCTCAAAAAATAGCCCTTCCAACCAGCCTACCCAGCAGTTGCTACCCACTGTGACCTATCTTTTTAAGGCCAAATAACAATAGACAAATCAGCCCCAGCGGGAGCATGAGCACAACAATTACGAAAAAAATTACGAAAAGGGGCAGGGTTTTTCAAAGTTAGCCCTGGATCAGCGAGTCCTATAAAAAGAAACAAAAGGCAAGGCTGACAAGGTATTTGTTAGGCTTGCGGGTTCCCTGCTGGCAGCCAACAGCAATCCGTCGTCCACTGTCTACCACTACAGGTCACAAACAGTCCCACTGTATGAGAACGCATCTTCTTAAAACTACCTGGGGCTCCAAACCGGACTTTCTTGCAGGTGGGGTGATGGCTCCTCTAGCACGATTTTTCCATAACAGTGATCCACAAGCCTGTCTGAGCTTCTCCAAAGTCTCCCCCTCCAAAATCAAATAGCATTTGAATGCCTTTGTAAAATATGTGTGAAGATCTTACCATCACTGACCAGGATCCCATTTCTGAGCCAGAAATATACAGTGAGCTACGAAAGAGGTACAAAGCAGAAATCAGAAGCCAAATGTTTCCATTGAGAAACCAGGTATATAAAACAGAGGTTATTCCTTGAAGGAGCTACTGGGAGCAATACAATTTTAGCTCTCAGTCCAGTACTACATGGCAATTACTACCAGCCCATCTGCTACACATATCACAATATCAATTCACACAATATCGATTACAATTTTATCACCAAAATAATTAAATAATCATGAATAAATCTACAATTTTTTTTACATACAACAATTACTTCAAATAAACCCAAATGATTTAATACACATGCTTACATTAAATAAATCTACATTACATCAACTAAGGGGCTGATTTAGATCTCGTCGGAAGGAATACTCTGTCACAAACGTAACGGATATCCCGTCCCCATATTATGACCTCCATAGAATCTAATGGGATCGTAATACGGCAGACGGGACATCCATCAAATTTGTGAGAGAGTATTCCCCCTTGCTGAGATCTAAATCAGGCCCTAAATCTTTACCATTGTCCTCAAAACAAATATAACACAAATTAATACAATACAATCCCAAACAAATATTAGCACGTACTACAAACATTTAAACTACAACCTAAATGTATATATAGTGGTTGATGTTTGGGCAGGGCCCATCAAATAAGCGAGCGACCCTGCTGCCTGCTGGGGGACATGACCTCCTGTCTTAACAGTTGTCGAGGGGACCGCCCCGTCTGACTGTGCGGACATCCATCTACCTCATTTGACTGGATTATATTTAGAGGAGTTTGGTTCAACAAGCACACAGCCTCACTAGAAGTTAACCTTTGTTCAATTTGGGTTAATTTGTACATGATGGGATTTAAAAGCACAGTCACCATGGTTTCTATCCTCTTTAGGAGATCGGGGTCAGGATCAGTCATCAATGCGGGTTGTGTACTAGTGTCCATGGTCCTTGTTAACACAGGAGGGCCCGAATCCAGATGACCTTTCCCATTAGTTTTCCCTGGGCGTGTCCCTTTCGATGATTTTTGCTTTGGGGCTCCGCCTCCCCTTCTTTTCTTAACTGGAGGCTCGAAATTACAATTTTCTAGCTGGAATGATGCTGTCTGTCCTCGGGTCACTACACAGGAACTAGATGGAGCATTAGTAAGGGAGGCTGGACTCATCACGGTGACCTGGGGGGGCGGTAGTGTAGATAGTGTAGGTTGCACAGAAATCAGAGGATCAGCATCCGTAATTCGACCTACAAGGGAGGAGCGTTTTTGTGCCATGAGTGAAGCCAGGGAGAGCCTTCTCTCCGTTAACTCGATTTCATGAGTTAATACGGTCTCAGCCCTTGTTAAAAAGGCATCAAGGGTCCCAGCAACTCCACCCCCGGCCTTTCTATATGACCCTTCCGTTTGTTCATTTCAGTAGGGGAAGTTTTTCAGAATATCCCCCAACAGATCAAATATATTGGCGGCAATTAAGGTGAAACGACAGTACCTTTAAACTGTTCCGTGCTGCAGAAGTCCAATCTTAGAGGTGTGGCCCAGCCCAGCCTCCTCCGGGCTTCGACGGGCGTGGACGGGCCCGCCCTTGACCCGGGCTTTGCCAGGGCGCGTCCCGCGCTGCGAGGCGATGGCGCATTTAAATGTGCAAATTAAGGAGCAGAGGGTAATGGGAGTTGTAGTTTCCTCCAACAATGCTGCAGAGTCCCACGCACAGCTTCCCCTCTCCGAGGCAAGGCAAGGTCAGTTTCAGCGGCTACACGGGCCGCGAGGCGATGGCATGTTTAAATGCACAAATTAAGGAGCAGAGGGTAATGGGAGTTGTAGTTTCCCCCAACAATGCTGCAGAGTCCCACGCAAAGCTTTCCCTCTCCGAGCCAAGGCAAGGCCAGTTTCAGCGGCTACGAACCGTGACCGAGGTCTCAGGGAGACCAAAACGCGTTGGTTTGTTTTGTGGTAACTGCTCGTAATTTGGAAAGCTGAATTAAAGCTGATAAAATCTTTTCCGTGAGTGCGCTCCGTTTGTTTCCCTGGAGGGAAGGTTGTGGAAATGTAAAACAGCGTGGCTCTGCCCTGGAGCCTGCACCGCAAAGAAGCGCCGTAATTCCAGCAAAGGAGAGCCAAGTGTGGGATGATATATATATATATGTATATAAATATATATATATATTTTTTTCCACTGAAAAAACCATAGGTTTCAGGGTCCTTATAGTTAGTTGGACATTTCACTCATACAAAACCATAGAAATTCCACCGTTATAGTTAGTTCAGCTAACTATAACTCGCGCCCCCGCAATGCACTGCTGATGACGTCACATATTACATCATTCATGACATGGTCAGTGACATCACTGATGACATCACTGATGACATCTCAAATGACATCACTGATGACATCATCCAGTGACTGTGTGTTTCTGTAAAATTTAAATTTGTTTTATATATATGCCAAGCTGTATTGAAGAATGAGTGGTTGTTTAAGTGTCTGTATGGAGGATTTACTAGGTACGTGACTGACTGTATAAGTGAGTGATTAAATGTTTCTTACTGAATGCATAGGTTAGTGACTAAACTGTGTGAAAGTCTGTATCAGTCTGTGTGTAAGCTGCTGCATGGGTTGGTGAGTAGCTGCATGAGTGTCTATATGACTTATTGATTGCTTGCCTGAGTATTTGTATGGCTGCCTGAGTGTGTATGTGTGTGTGGGTGGGAGGTGTGTGACTGTGCATAGATGTGTGAGTGGTTGATTCACTGGGCGTATGGCTTCAAGAGTGCATGTGGAAACAGCTGTATGGGTGGGTGAGTGTGTGTATGGGTGTGTTGGTGAGTGAATGGATGTTTCAGTGGTACATGTGCAATTAACTACATATGTAAAAGGCAGTATATGTGAGTGATGGTGTATATAAATAACTATATGTGAGAGTCAGCAATTGTGAGAGTGGCTGCATGGATGAGTGTGTATTTGTATTAGTGATTCTATAACAGAGTAATTATGTGTTAGTATCTGTATGAATAAGTGAGCTGGTGTCTGTATAACTGTATAGGTTAGTAAATGGAAGTATGATTGATTCTTTGCATGACTGACTAGCTGTGTGAGTAACTCTGGATATGTGGCAGTGTGTGAGTGTCTGTATAGGTGTATGAGTGCATATGATAGTGTTGTATTGATGTGTGACTACTTGTATGAGTGACTGTATGGGTGAATGAGTGGATGTGTGTGTAGATCTAGGAACCAGTCAGTGCGTATTTAGTAACTGGTATTGATGTGTCTATTTTTTCGAAATTGGTAGTCTGTATTTTAGAGTGGGTGTATCAAAGGTTATATTCAGGTGTGAGGAGGTGCATCAGATTTTCACGTGGATGATGTCATTAGTGATGTCATCAGTGATGTCATTTGAGATGTCATCAGTGATGTCATCAGTGATGTCACTGACCATGTCATGAATGATGTAATATGTGACGTCATCAGCAGTACATTGCGGGGGCGCGAGTTATAGTTAGCTGAACTAACTATAACGGTGGAATTTCTATGGTTTTGTATGAGTGAAATGTCCAACTAACTATAACGTCCCTGAAACCTATGGTTTTTTCAGTGAATTTCAAAGGTTTTTTAAATGCTAATTTCTAATTATAACGTCTGTAAAACCTATGGTTTTTTCAGTGAATTTCTAAGGTTTTTTAAATGCTAATTTCTAACTATAACGTCTGTAAAACCTATGGTTTTTTCAGTGAATTTTTAAGGTTTTTTAAATGCTAATTTCTAACTATAACGTCTGTAAAACCTATGGTTTTTTTCAGTGAATTTCTAAGGTTTTATAAATATTAAACTACTATTCTGCTATTTCTCATTAGTACTGTTTCTTCTAACTTTTCCACTACAGAAAAGAAAATAAACTGTAAAACTGTTGTGTAATGTAATATATTTCAGAAATTACAGTGTTACTTATCAAATAATACAACATAATTTAACATTTTGAAAACATATTTTTGTCCCTTTTTCTGTTTTCAGATTCTACTTAACTTCACTATTCACAGTGATGTCAGTGTAGTATCATCATAAACAGCTGGGGAAAAAAACAATCAACTAGATTGTTAAAAAAAAACAAATGACTAATTCTTGCAACCACAATACGAAATCAACACAAATAACACATTCAATACTATTTCCAATTTTTAAATCTTACCTTTACTCTGTAGTTTCTGTTCACATTTTCCCCTAAGGCCAAATAATGTGTAGAATTTTTTTCCGAAATCATCCAGTATAAATTCCTTAAAGCATCTTCCCATTTTCCCTCTAGGCCGAATAATGTATCTAAAATTTTTGCTTAAGAAATATCAAGTATGAGTTGGGAAATTCATAAGGCAATCTCGATTTTATTTCCAAGTGTGTATCATTGCAGTGACTCCAACCATTATTACATTTTAAATATACAGTATAATGTCCACATGTGGTAGTAGCTCCAGCATGGAAAACAATAGCCAGTGTTGCGAATGTTCTTCCAGAAATAGATACTTGACTAGCAACAACATTTTTAATTTTCGTTTCCACTTTTCTTCCATTTGGTCTACAGCGTTGTAGCATTAAAATTACATATTTTCCATATCTTTCTAGGCATAATGTAGATAACATTTCTGATTGACAACGAGAACATTTCATATCATGATTTGCTTCTTTTACTAATTTCGGAAAAGGTACAGATTTGCAGTCAGGTATTGTTAAATATAGAAATCGTTCTCTGTCAACTATAGTACTAGAAGTTATTGAACACTGTTCACATTTGTGATCCCATTTGTAACTGAGTCCAAATAAACTCTCAATCTGGATTCCTTCATCTTCTAATACTCCAAGCATAACCATCAGAAACTCTTGTGCATCTTGTTGTATATTAGGACTGAACGTTAAAGATCCAGTACATGTGTCCAACAGTTGTCGAATACCAGAAGCAGTATGGATCTTACTTCTGTCAGTTCTCAATTGTTCAAATAAAGTATAAAGTGCAGAACATAATCTTTTTTCCTGACTTTCCATAATTTCACCATACAGATCTTCTAGATAAAATATAACGTTTAGAATAACATTACCATAGCAGTTGACACCAGAAGCATTTTCTAATTGGTATCCCACAACATCATCACTTGTTTCTATTTTCTGTTTCTTTGCATCTTTTCTTTTCTCTTGAATTTTTTTCTGCTTTTCAACCACATTTGATTCATCAACATGTTTGCGTTTTGAACACACAGCACGTTTTTCATAAATAGGATATTCACCTAAAGTTGGTGCATAAAGTCTTCTTAAACATTTATATTCTGTTACACAATTTACATCAGCACTAACCTTGTTTTCATCGAAATCAATTAAATACAAACTAGACAATGTTCTAACTCGAGATAATGCAACGTATGCCATTCCCTCTTTAAACACAGTTCTTCCAACATTTACTAAAGCATTATCTACACTTAAACCTTGACATTTATGAATGGTTATTGCATATGCTAAACAGAAAGGAAACTGTTTTCTACGAACATACAAGTCTTTTACCAGCAAAAAGCGTACAGCACAACGCCCAATTTGTTTCACCTCTGCAATCTGATCAAATTTAATTTTCAACAATTCAATTGCATTTCTGTTTTGATATTTTACAAATTCAACAACTTTCCCTATTGCTCCATTCACTAAACCTTGTTCTATATTCAAATTACACCTCAAAATTACCCGACAGTTTATACATACATCTAAAAAAATTCTAAGCCAGCAGTTTTTGATACAGACTTTTCCAAAGAATCCAATTTAGTCTGTAGTTTATTTGAAAGAAGAATTGTTATTCCTTGATGCTCGATTTTATCAATAGCTTAAATGTGAACTATTTCTTGATTTTCCAATTGCAGAAGCTCTTGATTAAATGTATAACACTCTTCCAGTGTAGGCATTAAGCAAAGTATTGACTTTTTTCTGCAAAGTTCTTGTACAGTACTCCTCCTGGTGTGTTTTCAGTTGTAAACAAGTTCTTTAGTAGACGACTTTGTAAAGCTTGTTTACCATGTTTGCTTAGAACACCAATTCTTACATCTTTCAGAATATTTCCATAATCTTCATCACTTGCTTGTCGCATATTCTGAGTGAGTTCTTTATATTCAAAATTTACCCAGAGATTCACATTTCCAATACTTCCCAAAGATTTCCTAGTGTCTTCATGTAGAAGAGTTTTAAAGACTGGTTCTCCTTTGACAGGAGTTAGTTGTAGCAGATCTCCAAATACAATTAAATGTTTTCCTCCAAAGAGAACGTCGTAATCTGTTTTTAATACCTGTTGCATTCTTAAATGCACGAAAGCAAGCATTAAGTTTGAGACCATGCTCACCTCATCAATAATTAAAAGTTTCATCTACTTCAGCACTCTTGACACTTCATAAGAAGCTTCTCCAGACAACTTCTGATATTCTAATTTATTATCATGCTCAACTGGTAACATTAGTAATCTATGCAAAGTAATTCCTTTAACATTGTGCGCAGCTAATCCAGTTGGAGTTGTTAATACACAAGATAAATGTGAACCAGTAGTTTTTTTTAAGATAACTGGTCAAAACTTTAATTAAAAAACTTTTACCCATTTCAGCTTGACCACTGATGTACATCAGAATAGGTTTAAATGATGAACATACACATTCTTTTTTCATGCAACAAACCATGTTCTATCTGTTCTCTCACTTGTACATATATTTCTTTCTGTTCAATATTTACTTGGTCTTCTAACTTTTCCAATGTAATATTCTCCTCTTGTGCTTGTTGCATTGCAATTTCCACTTCATGCATAGCAATCGCTGCTTCATTTTCCACTATTGGTTGTCCAAGTGGATCTTGACTACATGGACCAGAACTTTGACTATCTTGAGAACTTTCATTTGCAACTTCAGCTGTAATAATCTTTTCCTGTTCAACTTCATCATTCAACATTTTTAAATATGTAGGAAAAATTGAACATGCAATGCTATCTTTACATGCATTAAAAGAATCTTCGTAGCAGTCGAAATCTCCAAGTAATTCACTTTCGGTACGCCATGGTTTGAACAGTTGGAGAAGTACTAAATAGTAAAATTCTCGCTTGTCTGGAGTTTCACAACTGAGTTTCTTGTGGTTGATAAGGTTACCTTTTGTGTGTTTTCCTAAACATCCATGACATTCAAGTACTGCATATTTTCCTTGTTTTAAATTCTGTTTAACATTTCTTTTGAAGCTGTAATGTTGAAGTACTTCATACAGACATACAGACATAGCTGTTCCAGATGTCGACTCCTTTTTGGATAGTATGTATCCAACATATTCGTTTTAAGAATTTCTGTACTGTCTGGTTCATTTGCTGCTAAGTATTCAATTTCTTCTAATGATTTCAACACTCTATTTCGTGAGCAGGCAAAACCTAAACTTACCCAAATGATCCCTCGTGATTTTGAATATAAACTTGAAGAGGACAAGCGGTCTGAACATTCATACGATCCAATTTCTCTGTGGGAAAGCATTTTCAAAGTAAAGCTGTACAATTTTTTGCTAAGGCTTTTCTCTTGTGCAATTTCTTCCCACATTTGTTTCATCTCGGTTTTTTCTGATTTCGTTATATATGATGTATGTAGCGTGCAACAGCAATTGAGTTGTCTGCAACATACTGGATGTCCATATTTGCATTCCACATTTTTAAAATAACCGGATTGTAGTCATTAATATACTTTGACAGTTCTGTTCTTTTCAAGTTGTAGGTATTCTTTGGAGATTTGCGAGTTATTGTGTGCCTTACAGAAGAAAAAAAAGAATTTACTCTTCCTTTAGAAATTACTGGATGTGGAAATCCAAACCGACACTTGGTATAAAATTTTCCTTTAGACTTGTATTTTCGTCGGCAGTACTTTCCACAATGGTGACTTTGGAAACGTAAAACCTGCTGTCTCAAGCTTCTATCTCCTCCTTCTCTTGGAATCTCACATATCACATACTGTTCAATGAAAGACAATACTATTTCATCTGAATCAGTTCCAAATTTAGGTGCATCCTTGATCCACAATAGCATATGTATATGAGGAGCACCTCTCGCTTGTTACTCCTTTCTCCAAAAGAAATCAGTAACTTCTCCAAGAGGTGGATTCTTTTTATTGCAGATGAAAGACATCATAGCTTGAAACCTATGATTAAAATATCTGCACACATTTACAGGATCCAAAGAACACAGTTCTCCAGGTGTCTTCATTTCAACATTCTTTATATTGGAATTTGCTTCTCGTAGAAATTCAAGCAAATCTTCCCATGCATACTCTGCACAGCTAAGTGTCACAAACCATGTTGGTGTACCTAAGTTCCGTAACATACACTTCAGTTCTCCATGACGACGATACCAATACTCATTTGTTCCTCGTTGACATGCCATCAAATTAATTAACTGTGCTTCTAAATTTTCATCTGTTTGTTGAACTTTCTCCACAAATTCTTTCGCTGAAAGAAGTGATTAATGAACTCCAGTTTTCAGTATGTGGTTCACTGCATAGGACAGAGAAGACAGATCACTTTCAAACAAAAGGTGAAATATATATGGTATACACTGCCGGAATCTAGGATCTTCAGAGTATAATCTTGTTGAGTGATATTCTGAAGCTGGAATACGTACAGGTCGGTCATCATATCGTCCACCTTCTCCAGTAGGAAACAGCTGTGGAAAAGAACGAGCTTCTAAGCTTTTCTCCCATACACTCATTGGAGTTCCCTTTACTTTTTTCATTTGAAATAACTCAATACTGTTTCCTATTACTTCTTTTGAATGTAGAGGACATATTGTGTAATGTTCTTAAATCTCTTCACTCCTTGACTTGTCCACTTTCTCTATTTGACCACTTGAAATTTCAGATTCATCTTCCAAACTTATTACCTGTTCTTCCACATTTACACTTTTATAATAAATATTATTCTCCACAAGATATAACGTAGCCTTTTGAAGTTTTTAACATCCACAAATTCTTGCCATATTTTCCGACTCTTTGTTGGTACTCCATTTACTAGAATGACTACTGCTTCATTTTCATCTTTGTCTCCACCAACAATTTCAATATTTTTCTTAAAATCCAAAGGTAAGTACACTACTCTTCCTTTCAGCCCTCTATTGTAAGTCTGTTGGTGACAGTTTACCTGTTTTAGGCTCCATGCGAATTATAGTTTGAAATGGATGAACAGATTGAATTAGAACTGACTCATATGTATTCAATAGCTACTAATTCTAACTTATTATGTACTGCTCTAGCGGGCACTTTGTTCTCTTCTAATTTGTTATAACAATATTTACAAATACGTTGATCACTGCCTAACTCAAATTGACCTTCCACTAACAAGTAAGTTGCAAATTCTTTCCATTTATCATTATTCTTCTTTTCAGATTTCAAATACAAATCAACATTCCTAGTTTGAGTTTTATAATTAGTACGTCAACAACAAACACAAACATAGTTTGGAATTTCAGAGCACATTATGTTAAACTTTCCAATTTCTTCTTCAAACTGATCAATCATAATCACTTTCCCATCTTCTTCAACATCTGTAATTATCAAACTTTCACTTTCTATACACTGCTCTTCTGAACCAAAATATCGGAACTGAATATCATCACACTTTTTTTGTACATCTGATAAAGAACCATGTAAAAGAGCTGTATTCAGTTCACCTAAACATAATGCAGGACTTTTTACATAGTACAGTTTCCTTACAAACTTCCGCATTTCTGAATGGTGTACTGCTAACATCCTTAAGTGATGAAAAACACTTTTACACACTTTTCTTGAAAGACAAGCCAGAGAATGCCCATGTTTCTCAGTATATTTTCTTACATGACAAGGATCTAGTGTTTGTAACAACCTAATCTTCTGTTTTACACTTTTCTGTGCATATTCTCGTAACAAATTTTGCATTATATCAATAATTTCTGTCGAATACTACAAATACTGCTACAACCCCACTTATACACAGGAGCTTGTGTGCTTTTCCCTTGCACTTCTTCAGCTATTAACTGTTCTGCACTAATAGTAACCATTTCCTCTTTTGCAACAGGACAACTATTCTGAACTTCGTAGCAACGACCTCCAGTATCAACTGCAAATGGTAAACTATTTTCTTGGAAGTAACTCTCTTCATTAAAAAAAGGTTCACTATTAGATGTATGTTTCCATTTTACATTGAAGATGTTACAAAAGTTGCTTCTGTTGACACGTCTTTTTTAAAACTTTTGTCTGTCAGAATCTTCATTGTTTTATCCAACACTTACATTCTCTTCAAAATGAAAATAAATATTTTTTGTTTTAACTTGAAAGCAGTATCCACTATGCTTTCAACACGCTGTTTCTGTTTCAATTGCAGCACTTTCTTTTTATATTTGCGGCATCCTTTTATTGAACTCTGAATTACTCTATTTCGAAAAACTCTTTGACGAATTTCTTGAAATAGTTTTTGTCTACGGGTAACAAATACTCTTTCCTTATCATGTTTTTTTTTCTTGCAATTTGAAGTCGAAGTCTGCTTCTCCTTACTTGAATTTTTTTTATTTTTCCTTTGTGTGATGTTATTTTCATTAAATGTTCGTAGTACTTTTTTTTAGAAATTGTCTAGTGTTTTTACCAGAAGAAACTATTTTTGTAGTACTCTGATTTTGTTCTAATCCATATTTTTGACTTTTCTTTAAGTAGATTGCCTTTTTGTTTTTCCTTTTTTTTTCAGTTCTTCTAGGCATTTTCAATTTTTAATCCAAACAAAATAATTTTCTGCGAATGAAAAAAAAGTTTCAATTATTTGTTACATCTGTTCAATATGTCAAAATAATCACATACAATTATATAAGTTCCAGTGGTGGCTTGCAGAGGAAATGCTGCATGGTACTGGAGCGGAATAAGGGAACAGTAGGGTGGCAGGTAGTGTCACACAAGCAGCAAAATAAACATACATGCGTGACCAGAAAATGGAGAATCAGTCATACAGCAATGCAACCACCAACACAAAACCCCAGACAAACAAAAGCAGAAACAACCCCTAGGATGAGTCCTAGCTGCTCCCACTGGACAATCCGTAGCACACAGCCCGGTAGACCAAATCCAAGAGAAGAAGGTGTGCCATGCGCGCAACAAAGGAAAGAGAGGGAGAGAGCGAGGGAGAGAGACGGAGTGAGATAGCACAAGCAGCGCAAGGCCGCACGGGCACCTGGCTCCACATGCCAACATGTGTGTGTACATCGCCATCCGTACACCATGAGCCCAAGGCCGTGTCCCAATCTCAGCACCAAAGCCACATCACATTCCCAAAATGAAGGTATGAGTGAGACAAACATCAGGGATGAAAGCACCATTGTCCCAATGCAGAAGCCGGGAGGACACCTGCACCTCTGACCTTGGTCCCGAACGCGCCTGGAACACCCTGATAGAGATACAGTGGCAGATGAGGACGACTCCCACACCACACATTCCACAAATAAACCATCCGACTTATCCACAGCCCACACATAGAAGCCCCTGCCTGTGGTACCCCCGCATTGGATGCCCTTGACACCCACGGAAACAGCAACCCATGTCCCACAACGTTGCACACCCATTCAAATCATTGCTCAGAGCTGTGGCATATCCTCCACACAACAGCCACAGTCCAGAAGAGTGCCTGTTCACGAGACGCACCAACGCAATGGCAGGCCATACCGGGCACATGCACAACACCCATCACGTGGAACAGTACCGGGCACGTATGCTGCATTTACTGGGCGCACTGCCACTGGCAGTGCTGTGGATCAGTTACAGGCTCAGCTTCCGCATTGCCCATGTCACCTGCGTCCAGCCCTGGTTCCACTGCCGAACATGCACATTCGAGTGTCCCATGGATGTCTGCCTATCCAACACAACTGTTGATGAATTGGACTATGACTTGTGTCTGCGCCCCCTGTTGGATCACGAACAGGAGTGTAACAGAGACAGCCGTGCATGGGATGCCTTGACATACTGCGTATGTATTGGTAGTTGTGCATGGGAGATTGCACAATTTCTCATCTGCAGTGACCACATCGAGGCGCTCCCCTATTGGGCTGTGTTGCGGATCGGTGAGACGACGTGGGCTGAGCACACCTGCCCGGACCACCTAATGGATTGGCTCACCCTGGTGTTCCTTGAACACGACAACGACGTACTATTGGAACACATTGCACATGAAGCTGCACGGGCATTCATGGATGAGTAACTACGTACCTGCAGCCACATCCTATTGCCACCCACAGCACATGGCCCAACAACTTGTTGCACAGTGGGGATTGCTCACATATCCCACCAAAACAGAGGACACGTCTGCCTTCGGTCGGGCTCTGGATGCATGTGGGTGGAATAACGCATGTGCACACACACCTGTCCAAGGCGACGCAGGTCCATGGTCCGAGCAACACAGCGTCGTTTGGCAACGTTGCCAATTCGGACATACTGCTGGGTGAGAGCACACAAATGGCGATGTAGCACGACATGTGAACCTGTCGGACCCTCACACCTGATCACTGTCGGCAGAGCAGACAATTGCCGCACCCCGGAGGCAGAGCACCATGCAGACCCCACGTACAGTGAGTCGTGCCCCCTCACACGGGGCACTGTGCAGACGCCAAACAACACATGACTTGTCCAGCAAGGCAAGGTGGTCTGTGAGCGTTGCCATATGTGATGAATTTTGGCCATTTCAGCCCCAACATCATCTGCCCCTCGACATGTACCCATGCTGCGTGTAAGTGTCTTAAGCATGTCCGTGCCTGTTGTGGCCGTTGCCTCGTCCGTACTGACACGCACATGCCAATAAAGCCTATGCCACTCCACTGGTGTCTAACTGTGAGGTGTGTTGTAAAGATTGTCCACTCGTGTGCCACAATGAGCCTCATCCCAACACAGGGAAGAACTGACTGTCGCATGTGCAATGGGGGTGTATCCCTTTGGCAAGCTCCACCTCTGTGAGCCAGACATTGTTTTTGCATAGGTGCTGGATGACATCTGATGCAGCCCCATCACCTACGCAGTCTGATGTGTCAGGGGCACACATCCATGCAGCCATCACCCCGCCACACACACCGGACACAGAACCCATATGAGGAGAGTTTTGTACCACATTGCCTTCATTGCTGATGTTCTGTGATTGCTATGTGTGTGGGCTGCATTGTGGGAGAGTTGCCCCTGCAGCTCTGATTTCATGTAGCCTTCTCCCCTTGAGACGGGGTGCCTTTGTATTGTGTGCTTTTCGGGGCCTGTTTTGCTTTTGACTTGGGTGATGTGTGCTCGCGGACTGATTTTGTGGCCTTGTGGATTGTTGGTCTGCTGCGTGTATTGTAAGGCATGGGTTGTGGTTGCACGTGGACACATCGGAGTGTGACCTGCTCCTTTGAGGATGTGATCCGCACTTGGCTCCGTCCATGTTGCTTCGTGGGCCATGTCATTTTGTTTGCGCAGCTGCTATGCTATCCGACATGCAGTGTTACTTGCATAGTCAGTGTGGGTCACGGATCTGCTGGTATGCTGGATTCAGCATATGTGCAAGAGTAGGTTGTGATATTGGTGATGGGGGGCACTCTGTGCACATTGTGGATGGGGGCCTACTTGGCGTTTGGATGTGTGCTGCAGTGTGCCAAGGCATTCAGGGACATGTTCCAGGGTCATTGTGGGTGTACTGTGTGCTGCACAAATCAACGCCGTATCTGATTTACAAAAATACATACTTGTTTAAACATAACAAACTATACTGCTTATTTGTTACCTCTATACCTTACTCCTAAAACCATGTAATCTTTCAAACATATGTCACGTCACTTTTGTACCATTGAAACTGATTACGACCTTCTCTTTACACTACAGATCCCATGAACATGCTAATAAAGGTATAAATGCTATTTTCATACTAGATAAAGCTCTCTTACTTAATTTTTATAAACACTACTGTTTGGTGCACAAAATGGGGGTGACACATGAGGAGAGGAAACGGAGGTGTAATCCCTAAACTTTTATTGTACCGTTCCTTTAATATACGTATATTGAGGGTTTTAAGTGGGATGAAGAAAAATGCGGGTGTCTAAAAGGGGTAGCAGTGTTCAGCACCGGTAAGACCCAGCCCACTTAAAGTCCTGCGTATATTCAGCACAGAGACACACCCTAATAATTTTCATCACTTATAATCACAGTTAGTTTACTAGTGTGAAAATATTGTACAGAAAATTTACTAAGAACATTTGTAATTGTTTTTTATCTCTCACACATTTATAAAATATCTCTTGTAAAGAAACGCCCCTCTCCACCTTTATTCCGTACGAACGAGCAATAAATAATCCCTTTACCAGCATCTAGTCACTAACTACTAACACTGTGCACTGTACCCAATTGTAAAGCAGAAATAGTGTTTAGATTATGTCTTAAAGTATCATCAAATGATTTAAACCATGCATACATACACAAAGCAACGTGCACGTTTACTTTGTCCATTTACTCTCTATGTAATCTCTGCACATTCTGAACGGGTTCGCAGTATATCACCTGTTTTCACTTATACTCAAATGTACCTTACAGTAAAAAAATGACATCACAACCTATGCATATGTAATATTTCCTACATAATACAGTGCATTTCTATACCATTGAAACTGATTGCAACATTCTTTATATAGTACAAATTCTACCAATATGCCAATAAACCTATAAGTGCTATTTTTATAATACAAAAAGCTGTATTAGATTATTTTTATAAACAGTACTGCTGCGGGCACAAAATGGTGGTGCAAGGTAGACTCAGTAAATGAAGGTGTAATTCCAAACTTTTTATGTATCGTCCCTTTACTATACGTATATTAACAGCTTTAACTGGGATGAAAAAATTGGCGGCTCTCTTAAAGGGGTGGCGGAGCCTAGTACTGATAACACCCGGACCACTTAAACGCCTGAGTATATTCAGCAGAGGAACACACCGTGACAATTACTATCACTAATAATCACATTTACTTTACTACTGTGAACAAAATCGTACAGAAAATATACAAAGAACATTTTCATTTATTTTTATCTCTCACATATGTAAAAAAATGACTTCTGAAGAAACGCTCCCCAACAACTTAGATTTCCTAAGAACACCCAAATGCAAAGCCTCGCAGTACCACACCCAGCCTTCAATGACATTGAAATCTACCTCTCAGTGTAAAAAATGAGACCACAAACTGTGCACACAACCTTTCTTTTTTTTTTTCCATCTCTGTTAAGTTAATAACACATGAATTTTCTACTGTCACCCCTTCTCCACTATTTCCAGACTGAGCATAATTTCCAAACGTGCGACATTCTGTTTATCTCGCCGGAATAGATATACAAATCAAAATTAACGCTACATCAAATTTTCAAAACCATACAGGGCCATATTCACAAGAATGGCGATAACATTATCGCCGCTTTAGCGGCAGGAAACTGCCGCTAAAGCGGCAATAATGTTATCGCTGGTCTTGAGAATATGGCCCACAGTCTTTACATATGACAACTTACACCTTTTCTTTGTGAAAAACTCCTAAACATATATAAAGTACTTGTTTAACAACTAGTTACACATTATGCATATTTTAGAACCAATAAAACACCAGACTTTACTAACACTATGTTATTTAGAAATAAAAAATACTTTCAAAGTTAAAAATATCGTCTCAAATACTTAACCACTACTACAAAACACATAACACACCTTCTTAATTTCTAATTTACCTTCGTAGTTGGTATGCAGATTTCAAATGTCACAAACGCATGCAATTCTTTTCTTGTCACACAGTACATGTAATGCACCGCTTTCATCAAGAATGGAAGCAGTAATGGCACAATTTCCCTGTTGCTCCACACATAAATACATGTAAAGAACAAATCAGATTAGTTCCTTATTTTTTTAGATTGCAAAACCTCTCTTTATTGGTTATTTTTGAACTTTCCATATAAACAGTTTTTTTAAGGACACATACAGGTGAAAAGTTCAGCGTATTGTATCAACACTTTCTAGAACATTCTACGACACGTGCAGGTTAAAAGTTCATCATTTTTTTAAACCTACCGATTTTTTTTTTGCAACATTTTCTCCAACAATTAACGGCACGTGGAGGTCAAAAGTTCACCATTCTTTCAAGTTTGAACTGCACCTTCCAAATACAATTAGCAGGTGTGGTTGGGCTGAGCAAATTTCATCCTATAATATGTACTCCACGTATAAACTGCTTTTTATTAACCAATCACAAAGATGCTTTTCATCAAAACTAATATAAACCCTACTTTTTAGGACACAATACATTTCATCTCCCAATCGGTTAACGTTTTGTATGTAAAAAAAAGTAGTTCCCCATGTTTAAACATATCTCTCATTCTACGAACAGACTGCATGAGCTACAGACATTTATCCATATTTTCTAGCCATACCTTCAAAATGCTAGTGTGGATTGTAGGACATAGCTATATTTTCTGGTGCAAGAGGTATGCAGAACAGAGACGTATTGACTTAGACCTAGGTTTACAAAATGTGCACATTAAATGGTTTGCACAGAGAGGATTGAAGTGGCACCAATTGCTCCCTTTGGTTAAAACCTGTTTGCATCTCCAACACCCTGATCTCATGATTGTGCACTGTGGTGGTAACGACCTAGGCACATTGACTGGGGTAGGTTTGGAAATGCTTATGAAGGACACCTTTGGACAATTGATGTTACTTTTGCCTCAAACTGTCTTTGTATATTCCATTATATGCCAAAGACAGAAGTGGAAATGGTCAAACCAATTTTGTCATAAGATTGAAAAATCTAGGAAGAATGTCAACAAAGCTGTGTCTGCATACCTCAAAGACCATAGAATGGGGTCGATCTACAACAACAACATACGTTTTGATATGGCTGATATCTACAGAAGTGATGGAGTACACTTCACAGATGAGGGAAACCGAATTTTCCTGATTAACCTGAAGCTGTGCATTCGCACTTACATGTAGCTCCAACTAATAAACACAAGCGCTCTTTTAGAGCCGCCTTATATTCCCAATTTCGGCTCGCAGAGTGTCACCTGCGGTTCCGCTAGCAGAGGGACACCTGCGGGCCATCGGGCAAGCTCGCAGAGGAAGAGCTGTGGCCCGTGGGCTCAGCTCGCAGAGGGAGACCTACGAGCCGTTGGCTTGCAAAAGCACAGCACTGTACCGGCTCGCAGAGGGAGAGCTGTGGTCTGACTCGCAGAGGGAGACCAACGGGCCAACAGGCCTGCTAGCCGACTCACAGCTATCAGTTAACGGGCTGGCTCGCAGAGATACAGCTGCGAGCCCTCCGAGCTGCAACCGACGGGCTAACTCGCAGAGGGAGAGTAACGGGCCGACGGGCCTCCTAGCACAGACACAGCTACGAGCTAACGAGGTGGCTCACAGAGGTAGAGCTGCTGGCCCGACAGCTCGCAGACACAGAGCTGCGAGCCGACGGACTGGCTTCTAAAGGCATAGCCGCGAGCTGATGATGTGGGGAGAGGGAGCGTAAAAGGAGTATCTTGCACAGACAGACCTGCAGAGGTAGAACTACAGACCTGATGCCTTGTAGAGGGAGAGTTGTGAGCTGACGGACTGAATCACAAAATGGCTGCCAACACTTCCTAGTTTCAACAGTTCACAGCCAATCAGCCGCAATCTCGTGCTCGTAACGCTTCAGCCAATCAGATGTCAGAATTCTCAAATATCGATATCTGTAAATTTTGATATTTCTCTAAAACTACTGAACGGACTTACCCCATTTAAACAAAAGCGTGTTTTCTGGACCAAGACCTTTCTCCCTGCCAAATTTGGCGTAATTCCGTTCAGCAGTTTGACCTGTAGCCTTGTCTAAAGATTCCTATGGAAATTGCATGGAGAAACACGTTTAGCCCCCCTTGACGAATCCCCCAAACTTTTAGGATAGCAGCTGACCTGAAAAGAGGATCTTTTTGGAAAATTTCGTAAAGATTTGTCAAACGACGCCAAAGTTATAAGCACATCAAAAAATGCTTTTCCTATGGAAACGTGGTCCTAACTATAACTACCTACTGGCGACCGCCAGTAGGTAATGTGTATATATATATATATATATATGTATATATATATGTAAATATATATGTGTGTATATATATATATATATGTATATATATATATTCACTGAAAAAACCATAGGTTTTAGGGACAGTTATAGTTAGTTGGACATTTCACTCGTACAAAACCATAGAAATTCCTCCGTTATAGTTAGTTCAGCTAACTATAACTCGCGCCCCCGCAATGCACTGCTGATGACGTCACATATTACATTACTCATGACATGGTCAGTGACATCACTGATGACATCTCAAATGACATCACTGATGACATCACTGATGACATCATCCAGTGACTGTGTGTTTCTGTAAAGTTTAAATATGTTTAATATATATAGGGAAAGGCGTATTGAAGAATGAGTGGGTGTATAAGTGTCTGAATGGATGATTTAGTACGTGCGTGACTGACTCTACAAGTGAGTGATTAAACGTATCTTACTGAATGCATGGGTTAGTGACTAAACTGTGTGAATGTCTGTATCCGTCTGTTTGTTGGTGTGTAAGTGGATGCATGGATTTGCGAATAGCTACATGAGTGTCTATATGGGTTATTGATTGGTTCTCTGAGTATCTGTATGGCTGCCTGAGTGTTTGTGTGGGTGGGGTGTGTGTGACTCTGTACATAGATGTGTGAGTGGGTGATTCACTGGGTGCATGATTTCAAGAGTGCATCTGTGATGGACTGCTTGGGTGGGTGAGTGTGTGTATGGGTGTGTTAGTGAGTGAATGTATATCTCAGTGGTACATGTGCGAGTAACTACATATGTAAAAGGCAGTATATATGTGTGTTAGAGTATTTAAATGGCTTTAAGTGAGAGTGTGTGATTGTGAGAGTGGCTGCATGGATGCGTGTGTGCTTTTATCAGTTATTGTATAAGAGCGTAAGAATGTGCTAGTATTTGTATGAGTAAGTGAGCTGGTGTGTGTATAACTGTATAGGTGAGTAAATCGGTGTGTGATTAATTTTTGCATGACTGACTAGGTGTGTGAGTACCTCTATGGATGAGTGGCGGTGTGTGAGTGTTTATATAGGTGTATGAGTGCATATGATAGTCCTGTACTGAGTGACTGTAAGTATGAGTGACTGTACGGGTGAGTGAGTAGATGTGTGTGTGTGTAGACCTAAGAATCAGTGAGTGGGTATGTAGTTATTGGTATTGGAGTGTGTATGGTTTTGAGGATGGCAGTCTGTAATTTAGAGTGGGTGTATCAAAAGTTATATTAGGGTGTGAGAAGATGCATGAAATTATCACATGGATGATGTCATCAGTGATGTCATCAGTGATGTCACTGACCATGTCATGAGTGATGTAATATGTGACGTCATCAGCAGTGCATTGCGGGGGCGCGAGTTATAGTTAGCTGAACTAACTATAACGGGGGAATTTCTATGGTTTTGTACGAGTGAAATGTCCAACTAACTATAACTGTCCCTAAAACCTATGGTTTTTTCAGTGAATTTCAAAGGTTTTTAAATGCTAATTTCTAACTATAACGTGTCTGAAACCTATTGTTTTTTCAGTGAATTTCAAAGGTTTTTTAAATGCTAATTTCTAACTATAACGTGCCTGAAACCTGTGATTTTTTAAGTGAATTTCAAATGTTTTTTAAATGCTAGTTTCTAACTATGCCTACAGAGGTAGGACATGTGAAGAAAGAAGAAAAAACGCACAGAAAGAAGCAAAAGAAATGCAGAAAGAAGCAACCGAAGTCCACAAAGACGAAGAAAAGTGCAGGAAGAAGCAAAAGATGTGCAGAAAGAACCAACAGAGGAGCAGAAAGAGGCCTTGTTGCAAAATCATCCTGTGCCCACAACATTTTCAGACGGGTACTGGTGGTAACTGACTCTGACTAACCAGAGCCAGTGCTATGCTAAAAGACACTTAGAATACAGTGAAAACACCTACATACACTAGGGAACACTATGCGTTGGGGTACCCCTGTGATTAGCATGACCTCCTCTGCAAGTCCCTAGTACATAATAGGGCAGGGGGATTAAAACTACCTCTTAAAACGCGCTACAGGGCGCGTTTGCACAGTGGTGAAGGGAGGGGGGGCCTGAGGTGACATGTGTGCAAACGCGCCCCGTGGTGCATTTTAAGTTGCGGGATTAAGTCCCCTTGAATCCTGAGGGTCCCTGGGGCCCAACTAGCCCCCCAGGTACCTACAGTTAGGACCACAGAGCTGAGTTGCAGAGAGGCGTTCCGAGGCCACGCACCTTTTTCACCTCTCTGCAACGCAACTCTGTTGTGCTTACTGAAGGTACCTGGTGGGCTAGTTGGCCCCAGGGTCCCTCAGGATTCAAGGGAATTAATTCCCCAACTTAAAACGCACCACAGGGCGTGTTTGCGCACATGTCACCTGAGGCCCCGCCCCCTCCCTTCACCACTGTGCAAACGCGCCCCGTGGCGCGTTTTAAGTTGGGGGATTAGGTCACCTTGAATCCTGAGGGTCCCTGGGGCCCAACTAGCCCACCAGGTACTTCCAGTAAGCACCACAGGCCTGCGTTGCAACGCCTGTAACAAATTGTGCAGTTTGTTTAGGTAGTGAAGGTGGTCGTGCTGGGGGTAGTGTTTTAGGGTTTAGGGTAGTGCAGTGGTGTTTGTGTAGTGTAGGGGGTCATGCTGGGGGTAGATTTAGGGTTTAGGGTAGTGCAGTGGTGTTTGGGTAGTGTAGGGAGTCGTGCTCGGGGGAGTGTTTTAGGGTTTAGGGTAGTGCAGTGGTGTTTGGGTAGTGTAGGGGGTCGTGTTGGGGGTAGTGTTTTAGGGTTTAGGGTAGTGCAGTGGTGTTTGGGTAGTCTAGGTGGTCGTGCTGGGGGTAGTGGTTTAGGGTTTAGGGTAGTGCAGTGGTGTTTGGGTAGTGTAGGGGGTACTGCTGGGGGTAGTGTTTAGGGTTTAGGGTAGTGCAATGGTGTTTGGGTAGTGTAGGGGGTACTGCTGGGGGTAGTGTTTTAGGGTTTAGGGTAGTGCAGTGGTGTTTGGGTAGTGTAGGGGGTACTGCTGGGGGTAGTGTTTTAGGGTTTAGGGTAGTGCAGTGGTGTTTGGGTAGTGTAGGAGGTCGTGTTTTAGGGTTTAGGGTAGTGCAGTGGTCTTTGGGTAGTGTAGGGAGTCGTGCGGGGGGTAGTGTTTTAGGGTTTAGGGTAGTGCAGTGGTCTTTGGGTAGTGTAGGGGGTCGTGCGGGGATAGTGTTTTAGGGAAGTGCATTGGTGTTTGGGTAGTGTAGGGGTCATGCGGGGGTAGTGTTTTAGGGTTTAGGGCAGTGCAGTGGTGTTTGGGTAGTGTAGGGGGTCATGCTGGGGGAGTGTTTTAGGGTTTAGGGCAGTGCAGTGGTGTTCGGGTAGTGTAGGGGGCCATGCTGGGGGAGTGTTTGAGGGTTTAGGGCAGTGCAGTTGTGTTCGGGTAGTGTAGGGGGTCGTGCTGGGGGGAGTATTTTAGGGTTTAGGGTAGTGCAGTGGTGTTCGGGTAGTGTAGGGGGTCGTGCTTGGGGTAGTGTTTCAGGGTTTAGGGCAGTGCCGTGGTGTTCGGGCAGTGTAGGGGGTGGTGCAGGGGGTGGTGTTTCAGGGTTTAGGGCAGTGCAGTGGTGTTCGGGCAGTGTAGGGGGTCGTGCAGGGGGTGGTGTTTCAGGGTTTAGGGCAGTGCAGTGGTGTTCGGGCAGTGTAGGGAGTCGTGCTGGGGCTGGTTTTTCAGGGTTTAGGGCAGTGCAGTGGTGTTCGGGCAGTGTAGGGGGTCATGCTGGGGCTGGTGTTTCAGGGTTTAGGGCAGTGCAGTGGTGTTCGGGCAGTGTAGGGGTCGTGCTGGGGCTGGTGTTTCAGGGTTTAGGGCAGTGCAGTGGTGTTCGGGCAGTGTAGGGGGTCATGCTGGGGCTGGTGTTTCAGGGTTTAGGGCAGTGCAGTGGTGTTCGGGCAGTGTAGGGGGTCTTGCTGGGGCTGGTGTTTCAGAGTCTAGGGCAGTGCAGTGGTGTTCGGGCAGTGTAGGGGGTCTTGCTGGGGCTGGTGTTTCAGGGTTTAGGGCAGTGCAGTGGTGTTCGGGCAGTGTAGGGGGTCTGGCTGGGGCTGGTGTTTCAGGGTTTAGGGCAGTGCAGTGGTGTTCGGGCAGTGTAGGGGGTCTTGCTGGGGCTGGTGTTTCAGGGTTTAGGGCAGTGCAGTGGTGTTCGGGCAGTGTAGGGGGTCGTGCTGGGGGTGGTGTTTCAGGGTTTAGGGCAGTGCAGTGCTGTTCGGGCAGTGTAGGGGGTCATGCTGGGGGTGGTGTTTCAGGGTTTAGGGCAGTGCAGTGGTGTTCGGGCAGTGTAGGGGGTCGTGCTGGGGGTGGTGTTTCAGGGTTTAGGGCAGTGCAGTGGTGTTCCAGCAGTGTAGGGGGTCGTGCAGTGGGGTGGTGTTTCAGGGTTTAGGGCAGTGCAGTGGTGTTCGGGCAGTGTAGGGGGTCATGCTGGCGGTGGTGTTTCAGGGTTTAGGGCAGTGCAGTGGTGTTCGGGCAGTGTAGGGTGTCATGCTGGGGAGTGGTGTTTCAGGGTTTAGGGCAGTGCAGTGGTGTTTGGGCAGTGTAGGGGGTCGTGCAGGGGGTGGTGTTTCAGGGTTTAGGGCAGTGCAGTGGTGTTTGGGCAGTGTAGGGGTCCTGCAGGGGTGGTGTTTCAGGGTTTAGGGCAGTGCAGTGGTGTTCGGCCAGTGTAGGTGGTCTTGCTGGGGGTGGTGTTTCAGGGTTTAGGGCAGTGCAGTGGTGTTCGGGCAGTGTAGGGGGTCTTGCTGGGGCTGGTGTTTCAGGGTTTAGGGTAGTGCAGTGGTGTTCGGGCAGTGTAGGGGGTCTTGCTGGGGCTGGTGTTTCAGGGTTTAGGGTAGTGCAGTGGTGTTCGGGCAGTGTAGGGGGTCGTGCTGGGGCTAGTGTTTCAGGGTTTAGGGCAGAGCAATGGTGTTCAGGCAGTGTAGGGGGTTGTGCTGGAGGTGGTGTTTCAGGGTTTAGGGCAGTGCAGTGGTGTTCGGGCAGTGTAGGGGGTCTTGCTGGGGGTGGTGTTTCAGGGTTTAGGGCAGTGGTGTTCAGGCAGTGTAGGGGGTCTTGCTGGGGGTGATGGTTCAGGGTTTAGGGCAGTGCAGTGGTGTTCGGGCAGTGTAGGGGGTCTTGCTGGGGGTAGTGTTTCAGGGTTTAGGGCAGTGCAGTGGTGTTCGGGCAGTGTAGGGGGTCATGCTGGCGGTGGTGTTTCAGAGTTTAGGGCAGTGCAGTGGTGTTCGGGCAGTGTAGGGTGTCATGCTGGGGGGTGGTGTTTCAGGGTTTAGGGCAGTGCAGTGGTGTTCGGGCAGTGTAGGGGGTCGTGCAGGGGGTGGTGTTTCAGGGTTTAGGGCAGTGCAGTGGTGTTCGGGCAGTGTAGGGGTCGTGCAGGGGTGGTGTTTCAGGGTTTAGGGCAGTGCAGTGGTGTTCGGGCAGTGTCGGGGGTCTTGCTGGGGGTGGTGTTTCAGGGTTTAGGGCAGTGCAGTGGTGTTCGGGCAGTGTAGGGGGTCGTGCTGGGGCTGGTTTTTCAGGGTTTAGGGCAGTGCAGTGGTGTTCGGGCAGTGTAGGGGGTCATGCTGGGGCTGGTGTTTCAGGGTTTAGGGCAGTGCAGTGGTGTTCGGGCAGTGTAGGGGCGTGCTGGGGCTGGTGTTTCAGGGTTTAGGGCAGTGCAGTGGTGTTCGGGCAGTGTAGGTGGTCGTGCTGGGGCTGGTGTTTCAGGGTTTAGGGCAGTGCAGTGGTGTTCGGGCAGTGTAGGGGGTCGTGCTGGGGCTGGTGTTTCAGGGTTTAGGGCAGTGCAGTGGTGTTCGGGCAGTGTAGGGGGTCTTGCTGGGGCTGGTGTTTCAGAGTCTAGGGCAGTGCAGTGGTGTTCGGGCAGTGTAGGGGTCTTGCTGGGGCTGGTGTTTCAGGGTTTAGGGCAGTGCAGTGGTGTTCGGGCAGTGTAGGGGTCGTGCTGGGGGTGGTGTTTCAGGGTTTAGGGCAGTGCAGTGGTGTTCGGGCAGTGTAGGGGTCGTGCTGGGGCTAGTGTTTCAGGGTTTAGGGCAGAGCAATGGTGTTCAGGCAGTGTAGGGGGTTGTGCTGGAGGTGGTGTTTCAGGGTTTAGGGCAGTGCAGTGGTGTTCGGGCAGTGTAGGGGGTCTTGCTGGGGGTGGTGTTTCAGGGTTTAGGGCAGTGGTGTTCAGGCAGTGTAGGGGGTCTTGCTGGGGGTGATGTTTCAGGGTTTAGGGCAGTGCAGTGGTGTTTGGGCAGTGTAGGGGTCTTGCTGGGGGTAGTGTTTCAGGGTTTAGGGCAGTGCAGTGGTGTTCGGGCAGTGTAGGGGGTCATGCTGGGGGTGGTGTTTCAGGGTTTAGGGCAGTGCAGTGGTGTTTGGGCAGTGTAGGGGGTCGTGCTGGGGGTGGTGTTTCAGGGTTTAGGGCAGTGCAGTTGTGTTCCAGCAGTGTAGGGGGTCGTGCAGGGGGGTGGTGTTTCAGGGTTTAGGGCAGTGCAGTGGTGTTCGGGCAGTGTAGGGGGTCATGCTGGCGGTGGTGTTTCAGGGTTTAGGGCAGTGCAGTGGTGTTCGGGCAGTGTAGGGTGTCATGCTGGGGAGTGGTGTTTCAGGGTTTAGGGCAGTGCAGTGGTGTTCGGGCAGTGTAGGGGGTCGTGCAGGGGTGGTGTTTCAGGGTTTAGGGCAGTGCAGTGGTGTTTGGGCAGTGTAGGGGTCCTGCAGGGGTGGTGTTTCAGGGTTTAGGGCAGTGCAGTGGTGTTCGGCCAGTGTAGGTGGTCTTGCTGGGGGTGGTGTTTCAGGGTTTAGGCCAGTGCAGTGGTGTTCGGGCAGTGTAGGGGGTCTTGCTGGGGCTGGTGTTTCAGGGTTTAGGGTAGTGCAGTGGTGTTCGGGCAGTGTAGGGGGTCTTGCTGGGGCTGGTGTTTCAGGGTTTAGGGTAGTGCAGTGGTGTTCGGGCAGTGTAGGGGTCGTGCTGGGGCTAGTGTTTCAGGGTTTAGGGCAGAGCAATGGTGTTCAGGCAGTGTAGGGGGTTGTGCTGGAGGTGGTGTTTCAGGGTTTAAGGCAGTGCAGTGGTGTTCGGGCAGTGTAGGGGGTCTTGCTGGGGGTGGTGTTTCAGGGTTTAGGGCAGTGGTGTTCAGGCAGTGTAGGGGGTCTTGCTGGGGGTGATGTTTCAGGGTTTAGGGCAGTGCAGTGGTGTTCGGGCAGTGTAGGGGGTCTTGCTGGAGGTAGTGTTTCAGGGTTTAGGGCAGTGCAGTGGTGTTCGGGCAGTGTAGGGGGTCATGCTGTGGGTGGTGCTTCAGGGTTTAGGGCAGTGCAGTGGTGTTCGGGCAGTGTAGGGGGTCGTGCTGGGGTGGTGTTTCAGGGTTTAGGGCAGTGCAGTGGTGTTCCAGCAGTGTAGGGGGTCGTGCAGGGGGTGGTGTTTCAGGGATAAGGGCAGTGTAGTTGTGTTCGGGCAGTGTAGGGGGTCATGCTGGCGGTGGTGTTTCAGGGTTTAGGGCAGTGCAGTGGTGTTCGGGCAGTGTAGGGTGTCATGCTGGGGGTGGTGTTTCAGGGTTTAGGGCAGTGCAGTGGTGTTCGGGCAGTGTAGGGGGTCGTGAAGGGGGTGGTGTTTCAGGGTTTAGGGCAGTGCAGTGGTGGTCAGGCAGTGTAGGGGGTTGTGCTGGAGGTGGTGTTTCAGGGTTTAGGGCAGTGCAGTGGTGTTCGGGCAGTGTAGGGGTCATGCTGGCGGTGGTGTTTCAGGGTTTAGGGCAGTGCAGTGGTGTTCGGGCAGTGTAGGGTGTCATGCTGGGGAGTGGTGTTTCAGGGTTTAGGGCAGTGCAGTGGTGTTCGGGCAGTGTAGGGGTCGTGCAGGGGGTGGTGTTTCAGGGTTTAGGGCAGTGCAGTGGTGTTTGGGCAGTGTAGGGGGTCCTGCAGGGGTGGTGTTTCAGGGTTTAGGGCAGTGCAGTGGTGTTCGGCCAGTGTAGGTGGTCTTGCTGGGGGTGGTGTTTCAGGGTTTAGGCCAGTGCAGTGGTGTTCGGGCAGTGTAGGGGGTCTTGCTGGGGCTGGTGTTTCAGGGTTTAGGGTAGTGCAGTGGTGTTCGGGCAGTGTAGGGGGTCTTGCTGGGGCTGGTGTTTCAGGGTTTAGGGTAGTGCAGTGGTGTTCGGGCAGTGTAGGGGGTCGTGCTGTGGCTAGTGTTTCAGGGTTTAGGGCAGAGCAATGGTGTTCAGGCAGTGTAGGGGGTTGTGCTGGAGGTGGTGTTTCAGGGTTTAAGGCAGTGCAGTGGTGTTCGGGCAGTGTAGGGGGTCTTGCTGGGGGTGGTGTTTCAGGGTTTAGGGCAGTGGTGTTCAGGCAGTGTAGGGGGTCTTGCTGGGGGTGATGTTTCAGGGTTTAGGGCAGTGCAGTGGTGTTCGGGCAGTGTAGGGGGTCTTGCTGGAGGTAGTGTTTCAGGGTTTAGGGCAGTGCAGTGGTGTTCGGGCAGTGTAGGGGGTCATGCTGTGGGTGGTGCTTCAGGGTTTAGGGCAGTGCAGTGGTGTTCGGGCAGTGTAGGGGGTCGTGCTGGGGTGGTGTTTCAGGGTTTAGGGCAGTGCAGTGGTGTTCCAGCAGTGTAGGGGGTCGTGCAGGGGGTGGTGTTTCAGGGATAAGGGCAGTGTAGTTGTGTTCGGGCAGTGTAGGGGGTCATGCTGGCGGTGGTGTTTCAGGGTTTAGGGCAGTGCAGTGGTGTTCGGGCAGTGTAGGGTGTCATGCTGGGGGTGGTGTTTCAGGGTTTAGGGCAGTGCAGTGGTGTTCGGGCAGTGTAGGGGGTCGTGCAGGGGGTGGTGTTTCAGGGTTTAGGGCAGTGCAATGGTGTTCAGGCAGTGTAGGGGGTTGTGCTGGAGGTGGTGTTTCAGGGTTTAGGGCAGTGCAGTGGTGTTCGGGCAGTGTAGAGGGTCTTCCTGGGGGTGATGTTTCAGGGTTTAGGGCAGTGGTGTTCAGGCAGTGTAGGGGGTCTTGCTGGGGGTGATGTTTCAGGGTTTAGGGCAGTGCAGTGGTGTTCGGGCAGTGTAGGGGGTCTTGCTGGGGGTAGTGTTTCAGGGTTTAGGGCAGTGCAGTGGTGTTCGGGCAGTGTAGGGGTCATGCTGGGGGTGGTGTTTCAGGGTTTAGGGCAGTGCAGTGGTGTTCGGGCAGTGTAGGGGGTCGTGCTGGGGGTGGTGTTTCAGGGTTTAGGGCAGTGCAGTGGTGTTCCAGCAGTGTAGGGGGTTGTGCAGGGGGGTGGTGTTTCAGGGATAAGGGCAGTGCAGTTGTGTTCGGGCAGTGTAGGGGGTCATGCTGGCGGTGGTGTTTCAGGGTTTAGGGCAGTGCAGTGGTGTTAGGGCAGTGTAGGGTGTCATGCTGGGGGTGGTGTTTCAGGGTTTAGGGCAGTGCAGTGGTGTTCGGGCAGTGTAGGGGGTCGTGCAGGGGTGGTGTTTCAGGGTTTAGGGCAGTGCAGTGGTGTTCGGGCAGTGTAGGGGTCATGCAGGGGTGGTGTTTCAGGGTTTAGGGCAGTGCAGTGGTGTTCGGGCAGTGTCGGGGGTCTTGCTGGGGGTGGTGTTTCAGGGTTTAGGGCAGTGCAGTGGTGTTCGGGCAGTGTAGGGGGTCTTGCTGGGGCTGGTGTTTCAGGGTTTAGGGTAGTGCAGTGGTGTTCGGGCAGTGTAGAGGGTCTTGCTGGGGCTGGTGTTTCAGGGTTTAGGGTAGTGCAGTGGTGTTTGGGCAGTGTAGGGGGTCGTGCTGGGGCTGGTGTTTGAGGGTTTAGGGCAGTGCAGTGGTTTCGGGCAGTGTAGGCGGTCGTGCTGGGGCTGGTGTTTCAGGGTTTAGGGCAGTGCAGTGGTGTTCGGGCAGTGTACGGGGTTGTGCTGGGGCTGGTGTTTCAGGGTTTAGGGCAGTTCAGTGGTGTTCGGGCAGTGTAGGGGGTCGTGCTGGGGGTGGTGTTTCAGGGTTTAGGGCAGTGCAGTGGTGTTCGGGCAGTGTAGGGGGTCGTGCTGGGGCTGGTGTTTCAGGGTTTAGGGCAGTGCAGTGGTGTTCGGGCAGTGTAGGGGGTCGTGCTGGGGCTGATGTTTCAGGGTTGTGGGCAGAGCAGTGGTGTTCGGGCAGTGTAGGGGGTCGTGCTGGGGGTGGTGTTCAGGGTTTGGGCAGTGCAGTGGTGTTCGGGCAGTGTAGGGGGTCGTGCAGGGGGTGGTGTTTCAGGGTTTAGGGCAGTGCAGTGGTGTTCGGGCAGTGTAGGGGGTCATGCTGGGGCTGGTGTTTCAGGGTTTAGGGCAGTGCAGTGGTTTCGGGCAGTGTAGGGGTCTTGCTGGGGGTGGTGTTTCAGGGTTTAGGGCAGTGGTGTTCGGGCAGTGTAGGGGGTCTTGCTGGGGGTGATGTTTCAGGGTTTAGGGCAGTGCAGTGGTGTTCGGGCAGTGTAGGGGTTCTTGCTGGGGCTGGTGTTTCAGGGTTTAGGGTAGTGCAGTGGTGTTCGGGCAGTGTAGGGGGTCTTGCTGGGGCTGGTGTTTCAGGGTTTAGGGTAGTGCAGTGGTGTTCGGGCAGTGTAGGGGGTTGTGCTGGGGGTGGTGTTTCAGGGTTTTGGGCAGTGCAGTGGTGTTTGGGCAGTGTAGGGTGTCATGCTGGGGGGTGGTGTTTCAGGGTTTAGGGCAGTGCAGTGGTGTTCGGGCAGTGTAGGGGGTCTTGCTGGGGCTGGTGTTTCAGGGTTTAGGGTAGTGCAGTGGTGTTCGGGCAGTGTAGGGGGTCTTGCTGGGGCTGGTGTTTCAGGGTTTAGGGTAGTGCAGTGGTGTTTGGGCAGTGTAGGGGGTCGTGCTGGGGCTGGTGTTTGAGGGTTTAGGGCAGTGCAGTGGTTTTCGGGCAGTGTAGGCGGTCGTGCTGGGGCTGGTGTTTCAGGGTTTAGGGCAGTGCAGTGGTGTTCGGGCAGTGTAGGGGGTCGTGCTGGGGCTGATGTTTCAGGGTTTTGGGCAGAGCAGTGGTGTTCGGACAGTGTAGGGGGTCGTGCTGGGGGTGGTGTTTCAGGGTTTAGGGCAGTGCAGTGGTGTTCGGGCAGTGTAGGGGGTCATGCAGGGGTGGTGTTTCAGGGTTTAGGGCAGTGCAGTGGTGTTCGGGCAGTGTAGGGGGTCATGCTGGGGCTGGTGTTTCAGGGTTTAGGGCAGTGCAGTGGTTTCGGGCAGTGTAGGGGTCTTGCTGGGGGTGGTGTTTCAGGGTTTAGGGCAGTGGTGTTCGGGCAGTGTAGGGGGTCTTGCTGGGGGTGATGTTTCAGGGTTTAGGGCAGTGCAGTGGTGTTCGGGCAGTGTAGGGGGTCTTGCTGGGGCTGGTGTTTCAGGGTTTAGGGTAGTGCAGTGGTGTTCGGGCAGTGTAGGGGGTCTTGCTGGGGCTGGTGTTTCAGGGTTTAGGGCAGTGCAGTGGTGTTCGGGCAGTGTAGGGGTCTTGCTGGGGGTGGTGTTTCAGGGTTTAGGGCAGTGGTGTTCAGGCAGTGTAGGGGGTCTTGCTGGGGGTGATGTTTCAGGGTTTAGGGCAGTGCAGTGGTGTTCGGGCAGTGTAGGGGGTCTTGCTGGGGGTAGTGTTTCAGGGTTTAGGGCAGTGCTGTGGTGTTCGGGCAGTGTAGGGGTCATGCTGGGGGTGGTGTTTCAGGGTTTAGGGCAGTGCAGTGGTGTTCGGGCAGTGTAGGGGGTCGTGCTGGGGGTGGTGTTTCAGGGTTTAGGGCAGTGCAGTGGTGTTCCAGCAGTGTAGGGGGTTGTGCAGGGGGTGGTGTTTCAGGGATAAGGGCAGTGCAGTTGTGTTCGGGCAGTGTAGGGGTCATGCTGGCGGTGGTGTTTCAGGGTTTAGGGCAGTGCAGTGGTGTTCGGGCAGTGTAGGGTGTCATGCTGGGGGTGGTGTTTCAGGGTTTAGGGCAGTGCAGTGGTGTTCGGGCAGTGTAGGGGGTCGTGCAGGGGTGGTGTTTCAGGGTTTAGGGCAGTGCAGTGGTGTTCGGGCAGTGTAGGGGGTCGTGCAGGGGTGGTGTTTCAGGGTTTAGGCCAGTGCAGTGGTGTTCGGGCAGTGTCGGGGGTCTTGCTGGGGGTGGTTGTAGGAAGGTGGAATCTGACTATATGGTTGCCCCCACTTTTTTATGGTGTTTTGCTGGTTTATGACTTAGTTGGACTGGGATCCTGCTATTCAGGGCCCCAGTCTATCTGCTTTCTCTGTAAAAGGTTTCCATGTGCCTTAGGCACATCTCTGATTGGAATCTTGAGTGCCCTTATAAGTCCCTAGTATATGGTATACTATGTACCAAGGGCATAGGTACCTCAGAGGCCTACCAGGGGCTGCAGCATGTATTATGCCACCCCTGTAAGGCCATCCAAACTGACACCACAGGTCTGCTACTGCAGCCTGGGTAGGGTGGTGCATGCACCCCTTACTGTGATATAGGTTACCTATATCACTAAATACATACACACATATAAACCTATAAGTCACTCCTAAGGCAGGCCTTATCAATCCTAAAGGCAGAGTGCATGGTTCCTATGTGAGAGGGTGCCCCTGCATGAGCAGGGCCCCTCTGCAGCGTTCGGAGACCATCTCTGATGCTGTTTGTAGTGCAGCCTGACCATATACTCTTAAGCGCATTATATCCTCGCGGTAAAATGCTAACTTTGGAATGGCTGCACCTAAACATGTCGTGTTTGGTGTCAAACATCTTGGAATACTACCCCCCGCCAATCCTGGCGGCGGGGGTAGCATTCCACCCTTCTAGAGGGAAAGACATGTTAACTCTGGCTTACCCGGTAACTTCTTTCTGAAGCCCTGGCATCACAAAATGGATGCTGCTGCCACAGACACAAGTCTGGCCTCCTGCTGCTGGACGAAACTCCGGCAGGGGAGGCCTGGACAATAGGTTTCCTGTTGCAGGGAGGTGTGACCACCTCCCCAGACAGGATAATGTGTATTGGGGCTGGGTGGGTGTACTCTTAGAGTGCTTTGAAGTCCTGCAGTGGGGGAGCAAAGGCTCCTCTGTGCATATGCCAGTTCAAACCAGCTCAGGGGCTACCTGCCCCTGCTCTGGTGCGAAACTGGACAAAGGGAAGTGGGTGTAGCCACCCCTCCCTTGACCCTCCCATAGGTGGGGTCATAGAGCTAGTCCATCCCCTCTTTTTAGTATAAGAGGGGGAACCTTGCCATTGCAAAGCAGATAACCCCTGGACGACACTCTACAGAAGAATCCTGGCCCTTCGACGTTCCACTACCTTTGGAAGACGGAAGAATCTCCCTTGGAGTCAAGGAGTGACTCCCCTGCTTGGCAGGCACCCAAAACGACAACGACGGTCGCAAACTACACTGCTCCCGCCGGAGTCCGAAGTCCCTGCAGCCCAGGAAGTAAATTTCCTGACCTCTCCCAGGCCATCGTGAGTCCCCAGCGAAGCTGAGGCAAGTGGACCCCACGAGTAACGAGGAACCGCGACCCCTGGGTACCGTGCACTATTGTCGAGTGCAACCCCTTCACAACGTTCTACGAACCTGTGCTTTGGACCACGTATGGTCCCGACCTCCAGCAGGAATTCCCCCGAAGATCAGAGGCCTACACCGTCCCGAGTGACCGTGGACCCCTGTTGAGTGATTCCGCCCGAGGTGTCTTCGCGATCCCTTGACCGCTGGCTTGTGGGTCCCCAGAAGACTTCTTAAAGAAACCAAAGGGCTCCCCTGGTTGCTCCAGGCCTGCCCTGACTTACCCTCGCTGGGTGAGTTCCACAGACCTTGCTGGTCTGCGCCATCGACTTTTCTTCATCTCCCCGAGACTTGTGGCTGCCAAGGCTTGTTGGCTCCGATCGAGTTGCCGACACCGCAGTCAGCTGCAGACGTCGAGGCACACACCGAATCCAGCTCCTGGTCGTCGTCGACGCCTCCTGGACCACGTGGCTGAAGAGTCAAGGCACCCGCAACCGACCTGAATCACTCGACGACGGTGGGCATCCATCTTCCTTGCCCCGAGTCACTGCCAAGTGACTTTGAACACTGTCCCCTCTGCTTTCAGGTCATCCTTCTTCAGAATCCAGGCTTGGATTCCACCGGACACTTCTTCAGCTCCCGCAAGCAGCAAGTCTTCTTTGTTCGCCATTGAAAACGACGCCGCGACCCGACACCAAAGGACACCTGTGCACCCGGCTTCCCTGGGTGAGGTAACTCCAGCACTACGGTGCTCCTGTGGGTGTGGGCCCTAGAACGACTTACCCTGTAAGTGACTTGCTTGTAGGTTCTATAGAAGTATCCTAAAACTCTTTATTTCCAACCGCGACTTGCCCCATTGAAGTCAACGGCGATCCGCGCCTGTGTATCTACACTGCACGCGTCCCCCGTGGGTCCTTTACTTACCTGCCTTGGGTAGTTTCGTGAGGCCCCAGCACTTCTGAAGGCCCTAGGCCTTGTCTCCCTGCAAGTCGTTGTCCCTAAGTCTCTTACTTAGTATATGGTCTGGTACGCCCCTAGGGCCCCAGCCATATTTTGTGCTTAACTTATTGTGAAACGTTGATTTGTGCATATGTTTGTCTTCTAATCTCATAAAGAGATTAGTAGAGAGTTATTTAGAAATAAATACATATATATTTGATATATATACCTGTGTGGTGTCTTTTCATTTGGTGATTCAAGAGATTATATGGTAAAACAAGCTGCTTTACATTCCTCCGAGACTTAGCCTGAAGGCTGCTCTCCACAGCTACCACTAGGATAGCTTTCTTTAAAAGGTTGTCTTAAACCTATCTACCATAAGAGTCGATTTGCCCTGGTGCAAGGTGTCCACTTTAATTAGTGAACAGCATATACCAGGCCAACTTCTCACATTGGTGGGCAGCGTGTGGGATTCCAGCTTGCCATTGTTTTACCAGAAAATCTCTATTTGAATTACTAACTGAAAACCATTATAGGTACTCAAGGTACATATAAAGTCAAGCTTAGTATCAATAAGTTCTACTGAACTTAGAGCTGGGTGCCAAGGGATAGCACACCCTTTCCACAGCTCAAGCTAGGATCAGTAGGCCACAAACTAGTGTAGGTAGTACAACACTGCACAACACTAGAATGTCTTTAAGGGGAGGATCCAAAGAATCCTTGCAGGAAGCCATTGAGCTTCCACCCTCCAAGTATGATACACTCCCATTCTTGGAATTGAGAGCTTTATGCAACTTGAGAAAAATAAGGACAGGCCAAAGCCCCACCACCCAACACCTCAAGGAGTTGTTGGTGGCTTATGACCTTAGTAAGCCTGTAGGGACTGAAGGGGTAGGAGCTGAGGGTGGGGCAGAAGAAGAGGAGGAGGCCAGGGGTACCAATACCCCCAGCCCCCTCTGAAACTGGCCAGGAGGGTGACAATGACCCTGACCTGGAAAACCCAATCCCTCCTGTGGAAGATGATGAGGATGATCAAAATGATGCCCTCTTTGTCCCCCAGGAAGGATTAAGAGTGTGCCCAGGAAGTCTAGATCTCCTTCTCAGGAGTCTAACCACTCTGGCACCTCTATAGGGAGCTCTGTCTCCTCTCACAGGAGGGAATCCTCTCATGAGAGGAGAGCCAGGCTGGTCCGGTATGAGGAAACTCAGCTGGAAATCAGAAAAAAGCAACTGGCTTTAGATAGGGAATCCCTAGATCTCCTCAGGGAGAGAAGAAAGTTGGTACTAGAGTCCCATGGTGGCAGCAATATCCCTAGAGATAGGGACAGGTCTTATGACCATAGAAACCTAAACAAGATTGTCCCTCCCTACCAGAGTGGGGATGACATCCACAAATGGATAACTGCACTGGAGAGAGCCTGTAAAGTTCAGAAGGTCCCCCAGAGGCAGTGGGCAGCAATCTTGTGGCTCTCCTTTGCAGACAAAGGTAGAGACAAGCTCCTCACTGTAAGAGAAGAGGATGCTGACAATTACACAGTCTTGAAGAGTGCTCTGATAGATGGGTTTGGCCTAACCACTGAACAGTATAGGTTGAAGTTCAGAGACACCCAAAAGCTCAGACTCAAGACTGGGTTGATTTTGTAGATTGTGCTACAAAGGCTCTAGAAGGTTGGATACATGGCAACAAAGTGCAGGACTTTTTAGGATTGTACAATTTGATTATGAGGGAGCAGATCCTTAATAATTGTCAAAACCAGCTTTTGCACCAGTATCTGGTGGACTCTGATCTGACCTCTCCCCAAGAATTGGGAAAGAAGGCAGACAAGTGGGTCAGAACCAGAGTAAAAACTAGAAATCAGGGTGGTGACCAGAAGAAAGATTCTACTAAGTCCCAAGAGAAAGGTGGGGATAAATCTAAGGATAAGTCCCCTACAGGGCCCCAAAATTCCTCTTCTGGGGGTGGGTCCCAAACTCCTTTCTCTCCTGAAAAGAAACCCTATTGCCATGTCTGTAAAAAGCCTGGGCACTGGAAAACTGATCCCAGTTGCCCCAGGATTGGCAATAAAGAAAATGTTCCTCCCACAACTACTACCACCCCTCCTGGTACTACCAGTAGTAATCCTCCAGTTGGGAGTAGTGCACCCAAAAAGTTAGGTGCTTTTGCAAGAGGAACCGAGGTGGGCCCTAGTTTAGACAGGGACCCCTCAACAGACTCCTCTGACTCTGATGGTGGTATAGGATTTGCCACCTTTACCATGGGTCCCATAGCATTGGGCAGGTACAGATTGGAGCCAATAATTAATGGTCAGAAAGCTGTGGCATTTAGGGACACAGGGGCTAATGTCACCATGGTGGCAGGGAAACTAGTCCCCCTCACCAGCTTTTACCTGAGTTTAAATACCAGGTGACCAACATTGATGGTGTCAGAACAGATCACCCCATGGCCATAGTCAATCTCAGCTGGGAGGGGGTCACAGGCCCAAAAGAGTGGCAGTGTCCCCAACCCTACCTGTAGATTGCCTGATGGGCAATGATCTGGAAATTTCAGCCTGGGCTGAAGTGGAACACCAAACCCATGTTAGGATGTTGGGCGTCCCTGTAAAGGTTAGTGGGGCTGTGATGGCCACAGCTCCAGCCCAAGAATTTGGAGAGATTGAGCCTGAAAGAATGGCCCACTCTCCCCCAAAAGAGAGCACAAGGGTTGAAGAAAAGTCTTCTTCCCCCCAGACAGTAGGTAAGGGTCAGCCTCCTCAGGGAACTGACCCTACCCCTAGTGAAGGAACTACCACAGAGGTAGTCAGGCCTGGCCTGGCCACACCCCTGATGGCAGAGGACCCTTCCAAGGTGGTACCCCGTCTGGAGCAGGTAACCTGCCCCTCTCTACCCTGCCTCAGTCAGCCCAGGGCTGCAGAGGTCAGGGAGGTCAGTGGACCCCCAGGGCCCCCTATCCAGAGGAAGCCCCCATCAGCAGATTAGGGGCACCCAGTCTAGTAGCCCTAGCCAGGTGAAAATTCCTCTACACACTGAGGGATCCCCCATACCTTTATGTAGGGACCTCCCCCAGAAGGACTCTGGTAGGCAAGGGCAAACCTGGGACCAGAAGGTTCCAAACCTGCCATGTCCCTCCAGTAGTCCATCCAAAGGGACCCAACCCACAGCTGTAGGCAGCCAAAGGTTGACCCTTAGAGCAAAGTGCAACTCAGTCATGGAAAGACAGGCATCCATGGTGACCAGTGATCTGAGGAAGCTGAGGCCAACATTCCTAGGGCCTCACTTCCCTACTCAGACACCTCACCAGCCTTGTACTTTACCTAAGCACACCACAGGTAGTGATTCCCCATGGTGGAGACCCTCTCATACCCTTAGGGTGAGGGATTGCTTAGTGGACCATAAGACAGGGGGCAACCATGCTAGTGCAGGTGCTTCCTTATATGACCACTTAGTCAATGAAGGCTCAACTGGCCAAGGTTAACCTTATCTCCTTTCGTTTGGGGGGGGGGTTATGTAGGAAGGTGGAATCTGACTATATGGTTGCCCCCACTTTTTTTATGGTGTTTTGCTGGTTTATGACTTAGTTGGACTGGGATCCTGCTATTCAGGGCCCCAGTCTATCTGCTTTCTCTGTAAAAGGTTTCCATGTGCCTTAGGCACATCTCTGATTGGAATCTGGAGTGCCCTTATAAGTCCCTAGTATATGGTATACTATGTACCAAGGGCATAGGTACCTCAGAGGCCTACCAGGGGCTGCAGCATGTATTATGCCACCCCTGTAAGGCCATCCAAACTGACACCACAGGTCTGCTACTGCAGCCTGGGTAGGGTGGTGCATGCACCCCTTACTGTGATATAGGTTACCTATATCACTAAATACATACACACATATAAACCTATAAGTCACTCCTAAGGCAGGCCTTATCAATCCTAAAGGCAGAGTGCATGGTTCCTATGTGAGAGGGTGCCCCTGCATGAGCAGGGCCCCTCTGCAGCGTTCGGAGACCATCTCTGATGCTGTTTGTAGTGCAGCCTGACCATATACTCTTAAGCGCATTATATCCTCGCGGTAAAATGCTAACTTTGGAATGGCTGCACCTAAACATGTCGTGTTTGGTGTCAAACATCTTGGAATACTACCCCCCGCCAATCCTGGCGGCGGGGGTAGCATTCCACCCTTCTAGAGGAAAGACATGTTAACTCTGGCTTACCCGGTAACTTCTTTCTGAAGCCCTGGCATCACAAAATGGATGCTGCTGCCACAGACACAAGTCTGGCCTCCTGCTGCTGGACGAAACTCCGGCAGGGGAGGCCTGGACAATAGGTTTCCTGTTGCAGGGAGGTGTGACCACCTCCCCAGACAGGATAATGTGTATTGGGGCTGGGTGGGTGCACTCTTAGAGTGCTTTGAAGTCCTGCACTGGGGGAGCAAAAGGCTCCTCTGTGCATATACCAGTTCAAACCAGCTCAGGGGCTACCTGCCCCTGCTCTGGCGCGAAACTGGACAAAGGGAAGTGGGTGTAGCCACCCCTCCCTTGACCCTCCCATAGGTGGGGTCATAGAGCTAGTCCATCCCCTCTTTTTAGTATAAGAGGGGGAACCTTGCCATTGCAAAGCAGATAACCCCTGGACGACACTCTACAGAAGAATCCTGGCCCTTCGACGTTCCACTACCTTTGGAAGACAGAAGAATCTCCCTTGGAGTCAAGGAGTGACTCCCCTGCTTGGCAGGCACCCAAAACGACAACGACGGTCGCAAACTACGCGGCTCCCGCCGGAGTCCGAAGTCCCTGCAGCCCAGGAAGTGGATTTCCTGACCTCTCCCAGGCCATCGTGAGTCCCCAGCGAAGCTGAGGCAAGTGGACCCCACGAGTAATGAGGAACCGCGACCCCTGGGTACCGTGCACTATTGTCGAGTGCAACCCCTTCACAACGTTCTACGAACCTGTGCTTTGGACCACGTGTGGTCCCGACCTCCAGCAGGAACCTCTCCGAAGATCAGAGGCCTACACCGTCCCGAGTGACCGTGGGCCCCTGTTGAGTGATTCCGCCCGAGGTGTCTTCGCGATCCCTTGACCGCTGGCTTGTGGGTCCCCAGAAGACTTCTTAAAGAAACCAAAGGGCTCCCCTGGTTGCTCCAGGCCTGCCCTGACTTACCCTCACTGGGTGAGTTCCACAGACCTTGCTGGTCTGCGCCATCGACTTTTCTTCATCTCCCCGAGACTTGCGGCTGCCAAGGCTTGTTGGCTCCGATCGAGTTGCCGACACCGCAGTCAGCTGCAGACGTCGAGGGACACACCGAATCCAGCTCCTGGTTGTCGTCGACGCCTCCTGGACCACGTGGCTGAAGAGTCAAGGCACCCGCAACCGACCTGAATCACTCGACGACGGTGGGCATCCATCTTCCTTGCCCCGAGTCACTGCCAAGTGACTTTGAACACTGTCCCCTCTGCTTTCAGGTCATCCTTCTTCAGAATCCAGGCTTGGATTCCACCGGACACTTCTTCAGCTCCCGCAAGCAGCAAGTCTTCTTTGTTCGCCATTGAAAACGACGCCGCGACCCGACACCAAAGGACACCTGTGCACCCGGCTTCCCTGGGTGAGGTAACTCCAGCACTACGGTGCTCCTGTGGGTGTGGGCCCTAGAACGACTTACCCTGTAAGTGACTTGCTTGTAGGTTCTATAGAAGTATCCTAAAACTCTTTATTTCCAACCGCGACTTGCCCCATTGAAGTCAACGGCGATCCGCGCCTGTGTATCTACACTGCACGCGTCCCCCGTGGGTCCTTTACTTACCTGCCTTGGGTAGTTTCGTGAGGCCCCAGCACTTCTGAAGGCCCTAGGCCTTGTCTCCCTGCAAGTCGTTGTCCCTAAGTCTCTTACTTAGTATATGGTCTGGTACGCCCCTAGGGCCCCAGCCATATTTTGTGCTTAACTTATTGTGAAACGTTGATTTGTGCATATGTTTGTCTTCTAATCTCATAAAGAGATTAGTAGAGAGTTATTTAGAAATAAATACAAATATATTTGATATATATACCTGTGTGGTGTCTTTTCATTTGGTGATTCAAGAGATTATATGGTAAAACAAGCTGCTTTACATTCCTCCGAGACTTAGCCTGAAGGCTGCTCTCCACAGCTACCACTAGGATAGCTTTCTTTAAAAGGTTGTCTTAAACCTATCTACCATAAGAGTCGATTTGCCCTGGTGCAAGGTGTCCACTTTAATTAGTGAACAGCATATACCAGGCCAACTTCTCACAGTGGTGTTTCAGGGTTTAGGGCAGTGCAGTGGTGTTCGGGCAGTGTAGGGGGTCGTGCAGGGGGTGGTGTTTCAGGGTTTAGGGCAGTGCAGTGGTGTTCGGGCAGTGTCGGGGGTCTTGCTGGGGGTGGTGTTTCAGGGTTTAGGGCAGTGCAGTGGTGTTCGGGCAGTGTAGGGGGTCGTGCTGGGGCTGGTTTTCAGGGTTTAGGGCAGTGCAGTGGTGTTCGGGCAGTGTAGGGGGTCATGCTGGGGCTGGTGTTTCAGGGTTTAGGGCAGTGCAGTGGTGTTCGGGCAGTGTAGGGGCGTGCTGGGGCTGGTGTTTCAGGGTTTAGGGCAGTGCAGTGGTGTTCGGGCAGTGTAGGTGGTCGTGCTGGGGCTGGTGTTTCAGGGTTTAGGGCAGTGCAGTGGTGTTCGGGCAGTGTAGGGGGTCGTGCTGGGGCTGGTGTTTCAGGGTTTAGGGCAGTGCAGTGGTGTTCAGGCAGTGTAGGGGGTCTTGCTGGGGCTGGTGTTTCAGAGTCTAGGGCAGTGCAGTGGTGTTCGGGCAGTGTAGGGGTCTTGCTGGGGCTGGTGTTTCAGGGTTTAGGGCAGTGCAGTGGTGTTTGGGCAGTGTAGGGGGTCGTGCTGGGGGTGGTGTTTCAGGGTTTAGGGCAGTGCAGTGGTCTTCGGGAAGTGTAGGGGGTCGTGCTGGGGCTAGTGTTTCAGGGTTTAGGGCAGAGCAATGGTGTTCAGGCAGTGTAGGGGGTTGTGCTGGAGGTGGTGTTTCAGGGTTTAGGGCAGTGCAGTGGTGTTCGGGCAGTGTAGGGGGTCTTGCTGGGGGTGGTGTTTCAGGGTTTAGGGCAGTGGTGTTCAGGCAGTGTAGGGGGTCTTGCTGGGGGTGATGTTTCAGGGTTTAGGGCAGTGCAGTGGTGTTCGGGCAGTGTAGGGGGTCTTGCTGGGGGTAGTGTTTCAGGGTTTAGGGCAGTGCAGTGGTGTTCGGGCAGTGTAGGGGTCATGCTGTGGGTGGTGTTTCAGGGTTTAGGGCAGTGCAGTGGTGTTCGGGCAGTGTAGGGGGTCGTGCTGGGTGTGAGAAGTTGGCCTGGCATATGCTGTTCACTAATTAAAGTGGACACCTTGCACCAGGGCAAATCGACTCTTATGGTAGATAGGTTAAAGACAACCTTATTGAAAGCTATCCTAGTGGTAGCTATGGAGAGCAGCCTTCAGGCTAAGTCTTGAAGGAATGTAAAGCAGCTTGTTTTACCAGTCTATAATCTCTTGAGTGACCAAATGAAAGAGCACCACACCAGGTATATATTCAAAATATATGTATTTATTACTAAACACACCCCTCTAGTCTCTTTATGAGGCTAGAGTTCGAAGTACATAGGTTATAAGATGTTAAATCACAGTAATAGCACAAATACACGTTTGGGCCCTAGGGGCGTACCAAACCATATACCAATAAAGTGGTATGCGAACCACGACTGAACTAGACACTAGGCCTAGAGCCTCTAGAAGTGCTTGGACCACAAGGAACCACCCAAGGTAGTGACACAGGGGACCCACGGGAGACGCGTGCAGTGTAAATACACAACCGCGATACGCCGTTAACTTCTATGGAGAAAGTCGGGATCGGGAAAATAGAGGAAAGGGACACTTAAAAGAGGACTAGGACAAAACCCTTTGAGATCTAGGACTTTGAAGAGTCTCTACCCACGGGAGCACCGGAGTACTCGTGTTACCTCACCCAGGGAAGCCGGGTGCATAGGTGCCTTTCGGGGTCGGGTTTCGTCGTCGATTCGAATGGCGATCTGCTGCAAAGTGCTGCTGGCGGCCAAGAGAAAAGTGTCCGGGTGGATCCAAGAGTGGATCGGAGTTCTGGTGAACCTGAAAGCAGAGGGGACAGAGTCTGGGTCACTAGCCAGTGACCAGGAAGGCGATGGACAGATGCCCACCGATGTCGAGTGCTTCAGGTGCGTTGACGGTCGTCTTGACTCTTCAGCCACGAGGTCCGGGAGGCGTTGTCGGCAACCAGGAGCAGGATTCGGGCTGGTGCTCGATGTCTGTCAAGTGCTGAGGTGTCGGCGACCGGATTGGACCCAACAAGCCTTGGCAACGGCAAGTCTCGAGTAAGATGTAGATCGTCGATGGTGCAGACCAGCAAGGTCTGTGGAACTCACCCAGCGAGGGTAAGTGAGGGCAGGCCTGGAGCAACCAGGATGCCAAGTAAGGAAAAGATTGGCCTTCGTTAAGGGCTACTAGCCAACGGGATAGCAACCGCAAAGGAGCCTCGTGACGCCACACGTGGAGCTGGCTTACAGGACACTCGTGGAGTGGGAGCCAGTGATCTTCGGTGCAGGTAGTGCTGGAGGCTAGAGCTACTCGGAGCCCAAAGCACAACTTCTTGGGAGACCCAGAAGATGGTGCACTTGCAAGTGTGCTTGGTGTCCAGGGGTCACGGTCTAAAGTCACCCACGATAGCCACGGGCCTCAGCTTTGCTGGGGACTCAGGGTAGCCTCGGGGAAGTCTGAGAATCCACCTCTGGTGATGCGATGACTTCGGCGTCCGACGGGAGCTTCAGTAATGCGAACCAGACAGATGCTTCTTTGGTGCCTGCCAAGCAGGGGAGTCACTCCTTGACCCCAAGGGAGATTCTTCAGTCCTCTAATCTTGTCGTAGAGCGTCGAAGGTCCAGGATTCAGTTTCAGAGTTTCGTCCAGGTATAATCTAAAGTCCTAAGGACTGGGTTCCTACCTTTATTCTAAAAATAGGGGTTGGACTACTCTGTGGCCCCACCTATGGGTGGGTCAGGGCAGAGGGGTGGCTACACCCCTTTCCCTTTGTCCAGTTCGCGCCAAAGCAGGGGCTGCAAGCCCCTGATCCGGTTTGAACTGGGGTATGCACAGGGACACCAAATGTGCCCCCAGTGCAGGACTTCAAAGCACCCGAAAGTGCTCCCGCCCAGCCCCAATACACATTATCCTGTCTGGGGAGGTGGTCACACCTCCCTGGGACAGGAAACCTATTGTCCAGGCCTCCCCTGCCGGAGTTTCATCCAGCAGCAGGAGGCCAGACTCGTGTCTGTGGCAGCAGCATCCATTTTGTGATGCCAGGGCTCTGGAAAGAAGTTACCGGACTCGTCAGAGTTAACATGTCTTTCCCTCTAGAAGGGTGGAATGCTACCCCCGCCGCCAGGATTGGCGGGGGGGTAGTATTCCAAGATGTTTGACACCAAACACGACATGTTTAGGTGCAGCCATTCCAAAGTTAGCATTTTACCGCGAGGATATAATGCGCTTAAGAGTATATGGTCAGGCTGCACTACAAACAGCATCAGAGATGGTCTCCGAACGCTGCAGAGGGGCCCTGCTCATGCAGGGGCACCCTCTCACATAGGAACCATGCACTCTGCCTTTAGGATTGATAAGGCCTGCCTTAGGAGTGACTTATAGGTTTATATGTGTGTATGTATTTCGTGATATAGGTAACCTATATCACAGCAAGGGGTGCATGCACCACCTTACCCAGGCTGCAGTAGCAGACCTGTGGTGTCAGTTTGGATGGCCTTCCAGGGGTGGCATAATACATGCTGCAGCCCCTGGCAGGCCTCTGAGGTACCTATGCCCTTGGTACATAGTATACCATATACTAGGGACTTATAAGGGCACTCCAGATTCCAATCAGTGATGTGCCTAAGGCACATGGAAACCATTTTAGAGAGGAAGCAGCTAGGCTGGGGTTCTGATTAGCAGGGCCCCAGCCAGACTAAGGTCGAAAAACAGTGAAGCATCAGCAAAAAGTGGGGGTACCCATGTGAAGCAGATCCTACTCTCCTACACAACCCCCCCAAACGTAGGGACATTAAACTAACCTTGCCCAGTTAAGTCTTCATGTTCTAAGTGGAAATACCTAGAGAGTCCATCTGCATTCGCATGGTTACTCCCAGGCCTATGTTCCACTGTAAAGTCCATCCCCTGTAGGGAAATGGACCACCTAAGCAGTTTGGGGTTTTCACCCTTCATTTGTTTTAGCCATAAGAGGGGCTTATGGTCTGTCTGAACCAGGAAGTGTGTACCAAACAAGTATGGCCTCAACTTCTTCAGAGCCCAGACCACAGCAAAGGCCTCCCTCTCTATGGCTGACCAACGTTTCTCTCTAGGGGTCAGCCTTCTGCTAATAAAAGCTACTGGCTGATCCTGACCTTCTTCATTCAATTGTGACAGTACAGCCCCTACCCCCAATTCAGATGCATCAGTTTGAACAATGAACTTCTTGGAGTAATCAGGACTCTGCAGAATTGGAGCAGTGCACATGGCCTGCTTGAGGTCATCAAATGCCTTTTGACAGCTAACTGTCCACTGAACCTTTTTGGGCATTTTCTTAGAAGTTAAGTCATTCAAGGGTGTCACTATTGATCCATACCCCTTGACAAATCTCCTATAGTACCCAGTCAGGCCTAAGAAGGCTCTCACCTGAGTCTGGGTAGTGGGAGCAGTCCAGTCCATGATGGTCTGGATCTTGCTCTGCAAAGGTTGAACCTGGCCTCCACCCACAAGGTGGCCCAGGTACACAACCTGACTCTGCCCTATCTGGCACTTAGTGGCCTTGATAGTCAGGCCTGCCTTTTGCAGGGCCTGTAAAACATTCCTGAGGTGGACCAGGTGATCCTCCCAGGTGGAGCTAAAGACAGCAATATCATCTAGATAAGCTGCACTATAGGCTTCCAGTCCTGTGAGAACTGTGTTCACCAACCTCTGGAAAGTGGCAGGTGCATTTTTCAGACCAAAGGGCATTACCACAAATTGATAATGCCCACTAGGGGTTGAAAATGCTGTTTTGGGCTTTGCAGTATCAGCTAGTCTGATCTGCCAGTAGCCAGCTGTTAGGTCAAATGTGCTGAGATATTTGGCAGAGGCCAAAGTATCTATGAGCTCATCTGCCCTGGGTATTGGATGGGCATCAGTCCTAGTGACTGCATTGAGACCCCTGTAGTCTACACAAAACCTCATCTCTCTTTTTCCACCACTGGTGTGAGGTTTCGGTACTAGGACTACTGGACTAGCCCAAGGGCTATCTGAGGGCTCAATTACTCCCAATTCCAACATTTTCTGGACTTCAGTCCTGATACAGTCCCTGACATGGTCAGGTTGCCTATAAATCTTGTTTTTAATAGGCAGACTGTCCCCAGTGTCCACTTCATGAGTGCACCAGGTGGTCTGACTGGGTGTCAGTGAAAACATATGTCGAAACTGATTGAGGACTTGCCTGCAATCAGTTTGTTGCTGGGTAGTGAGGCTGCCTGCCAAGGCTACACCATCAACTGACCCATCGTCAGGGTTCTGCGAGAGCAGGTCAGGGAGTGGGTCACTCTCTTCCTCCTGCCCTTCATCAGTAGCCATGAGCAAGCCCATGTCTGCCCTGTCCACATATGGTTTTAACCTGTTGACATGGAGAACCCTGTGGGGACTCCTGGGTGTTCCTAGGTCCACTAAATAAGTGACCTCACCCTTCTGCTCAACAATAGTGTGGGGTCCACTCCATTTATCTTGGAGAGCTGCTGGGGCCACTGGCTCCAACACCCACACCTTCTGTCCTGGCTGGTAAACAGTCAGAACAGCCTTTTGGTCATGCCAGGCCTTCTGAAGTTCCTGGCTAGCCTCAAGGTTTTTGGTTGCCTTTTTCATGTACTCAGCCATCCTGGAGCGGAGACCAAGTACATAGTCCACTATATCTTGCTTTGGGGGCTTGAGAGGTAACTCCCATCCTTCCTTCACCAAGCACAGTGGACCCCTCACAGGGTGGCCAAACAGAAGTTCAAAAGGGCTGTAACCAACCCCCTTCTGAGGCACCTCCCTATATGCGAATAAAAGGCAGGGCAAGAGTATGTCCCATCTACGCCTAAGCTTTTCTGGGAGCCCTTTAATCATGCCCTTCAAGGTTTTGTTGAATCTCTCAACTAAACCATTGCATTGTGGGTGATAGGGTGTGGTGAACTTATAAGTCACTCCACACTCCTTCCACATTGCTTTCAAGTACCCAGACATGAAGTTAGCACCCCTGTCTGATACTACCTCCTTAGGAAAGCCCACTCTTGAGAAGATTCCCAGGAGGGCCCTTGCCACCACAGGTGCTGTAGTGGTCCTGAGGGGAATAGCTTCTGGGTACCTGGTGGCATGATCCACTACCACCAGGATAAACCTGTGCCCAGAGGCTGTTTGGGGATCCATGGGACCAACAATGTCAATCCCTACCCTCTCAAAGGGCACCCCCACCACAGGTAGTGGTATCAGGGGGGCCTTTGTAGTGCCACCTGCTTTGCCACTGGCTTGGCAGGTTACACAGGAGCGACAAAACTCCTTACTGTCTTCAGACATGTGGGGCCAGTGAAAGTGAGGGACAATTCTGTCCCAAGTCTTGTTCTGGCCCAGGTGTCCTGCTAAGGGAATATCATGGGCTAGGGTCAATAGGAAGCCCCTGAACTTCAAAGGTATTACCAACCTCCTGGTAGCACCAGGCTTGGGGTCTCTACTCTCTGAGTACAGGAGTCCATCATCCCAATACACTGTATGGGGACCACTAGCTTTCCCAGCAGCCTCAGCAGCAGCTTGCTGTCTGAGGGGTTCAAGGGAGGGGCAGCTCTGCTGCTCCTGGCTCAGATCTGCCCTAGAAGGTCCCCCTGTCCCCAAGAACTCAACCTGGTCAGGTTCAAGTTCCTCTGGGACAGTTCCTTCTTCAGGGCTGAGATCATCCCCCTCAAGGGACTGATCTTCCTCCTGAGCCAAGGGGGAAGGCACTGCCTTAACCCTACTACTCCTCCTCTTGGAAGGCACTTGGTCCATTCTTCCAGAATCCAAGGCCTGTTCAGTGCTAGACATTTTGGCTTGTGACCTGGTCACAGCAAACACATCTGCAGGGATCCCCAGCATTTCTGCATGGGTCCTGAGCTCCACTTCTGCCCAAGCAGAAGTCTCTAAGTCATTGCCAAGCAAGCATTCGACTGGTAGGTTTGCACTTACCACAACCTTCTTAAGGCCAGTTACCCCTCCCCAGGAGAAGTTAACAACTGCCAGAGTATGGTCTGTTCTGACATTGCTAGCATTGGTCACTTGGTACATCTCACCAAGCATAACTTGCCCAGGTAGCACAAGGTCTTGTGTCACCATTGTGACACTTGCCCCTGTGTCCCTAAATGCCAAAGCCTCACGTCCATTAATTAAAGGCTGCTGTCTGTACTTGCCCAGATTACTGGGACTCACAGTGGAGGTCACATCCATGCCTCCATCACAGACTAACACAGCCTGAGTCAGTTCTCTGACTAAGTCAGAGCCCAACTCAGTTCCCAGGGTGAACCCTACTAAACCCTTTGCTGGAGCACTTCCACCAACTGTACTAGGGGGAACAGGTGCCTTAGGGGCATTGGTGGGTGCTGGACTGGAGTCTTTGGACTTGGTGCAATCACTGGTCCAGTGGGTCTTTTGCTTACAGACCTTGCACCATGGTTTTCTTTGGCCTTTACCCTTGGTAGACTGGGAATCCCCACCAGAAGAAGATTTTTGGGGGCCTGATGAAGACTTTTGATCTTTACCCTTCTCCCCACCCTTGTCAGAGTTCTTAGCATCTTGCTTCTTGGTTTCCCCACCTTGGTTCTGTACCTTCTGCTTCACCCTGGTTCTGACCCATTTGTCTGCCTTCTTTCCCAATTCTTGGGGAGAGGTCAGATCAGAGTCTACCAGGTACTGATGCAACAGCTGATTTTGACAGTTATTAAGAATCTGCTCCCTCATTATCAGATTATACAATCCTGAGAAGTCACACACCTTACTGCCCATCAACCAGCCTTCCAGAGCCTTGGCAGAACAATCCACATAGTCTACCCAGTCTTGAGTCTGTGCTTTTTGGGTGTCTCTGAACTTCAACCTGTACTGTTCAGTGGTTAGGCCAAACCCATCAATAAGAGCACTCTTCAAGACCTTGTAATTGTCAGCATCCTCCTCTCTAACAGTGAGGAGCTTATCTCTACCTTTGTCAGCAAAGGAGAGCCACAAGATTGCTGCCCACTGCTCCTGAGGGACCTTCTGTACTTTACAGGCCCTTTCTAAAGCAGTTATCCATTTGTGGATATCATCCCCACTCTGGTAGGGAGGGACAATCTTGCTCAGGTTCCTATGGTCATAGGACCTTTCCCTATCTCTAGGGACATGGCTGCCACCATGGGACTCTAGTCCCAACTTTCTTCTCTCTCTAAGGAGATCTAGGGATTCTCTATCTAAAGCTAATTGCTTTTTTCTGAGTTCCAGCTGAGTTTCCTCATACTGGACTAGCCTCTTTCTTCTCTCATGAGAGGATTCTCTCCTATGAGATGAGACAGAGCTCCCTATAGAGGTGCCAGAGTGGTTAGACTCCTGAGAAGGAGACCTAGACCTTCTGGGCACACTCTTAATCCTTCCTGGGGGGACAAAGAGGGCATCATTTTGATCATCCTCATCATCATCCACAGGAGGGATTTGGTTTTCCAGGTCAGGGTCATTGTCACCCTCCTGGCCAGTTTCAGAGGGGGGGCTGGGGGTACTGGTACCCCTAGCGTCCTCCTCTTCTTCTGTCCCACCCTCAGCTCCTACCCCTTCAGTCCCTACAGGCTTACTAAGGTCATAAGCCACCAACAACTCCTTGAGGTGTTGGGTGGTGGGACTTTGGCCTGTCCTTATTTTTCTCAAGTTACATAAAGCTCTCAATTCCAAGAATGGGAGTGTATCATACTTGGAGGGTGGAAGCTCAATGGCTTCCTGCAAGGATTCTTTGGATCCTGCCCTTAAAGACATTACTAGTGTGGTGTGGTGTATGCACTACCTACTCTAGTGTGGCCTACTAAACTCTCTTGAGTTGTAGAAAGGGTTGTGCTATCCCTTAACACACAACTCTAAGTTCAGTAGAACTTACTGTTATTCTAAGCTTAAATTATATGTACCTTAGGTACCTTTAGTGGTTTTCAGTTGATCAATTCAATTGAGATTATCTGGTAAAACAATAGCAAGCTGGAATCCCACACGCTGCACACCAATGTGAGAAGTTGGCCTGGCATATGCTGTTCACTAATTAAAGTGGACACCTTGCACCAGGGCAAATCGACTCTTATGGTAGATAGGTTAAAGACAACCTTATTGAAAGCTATCCTAGTGGTAGCTATGGAGAGCAGCCTTCAGGCTAAGTCTTGAAGGAATGTAAAGCAGCTTGTTTTACCAGTCTATAATCTCTTGAGTGACCAAATGAAAGAGCACCACACCAGGTATATATTCAAAATATATGTATTTATTACTAAACACACCCCTCTAGTCTCTTTATGAGGCTAGAGTTCGAAGTACATAGGTTATAAGATGTTAAATCACAGTAATAGCACAAATACACGTTTGGGCCCTAGGGGCGTACCAAACCATATACCAATAAAGTGGTATGCGAACCACGACTGAACTAGACACTAGGCCTAGAGCCTCTAGAAGTGCTTGGACCACAAGGAACCACCCAAGGTAGTGACACAGGGGACCCACGGGAGACGCGTGCAGTGTAAATACACAACCGCGATACGCCGTTAACTTCTATGGAGAAAGTCGGGATCGGGAAAATAGAGGAAAGGGACACTTAAAAGAGGACTAGGACAAAACCCTTTGAGATCTAGGACTTTGAAGAGTCTCTACCCACGGGAGCACCGGAGTACTCGTGTTACCTCACCCAGGGAAGCCGGGTGCATAGGTGCCTTTCGGGGTCGGGTTTCGTCGTCGATTCGAATGGCGATCTGCTGCAAAGTGCTGCTGGCGGCCAAGAGAAAAGTGTCCGGGTGGATCCAAGAGTGGATCGGAGTTCTGGTGAACCTGAAAGCAGAGGGGACAGAGTCTGGGTCACTAGCCAGTGACCAGGAAGGCGATGGACAGATGCCCACCGATGTCGAGTGCTTCAGGTGCATTGATGGTTGTCTTGACTCTTCAGCCACGAGGTCCGGGAAGCGTTGTCGGCAATCAGGAGCAGGATTCAGGCTGGTGCTCGATGTCTGTCGAGTGCTGAGGTGTCGGTGACAGGATTGGACCCAACAAGCCTTGGCAACGGCAAGTCTCGAGTAAAATGTAGATCGTCGATGGTGCAGACCAGCAAGGTCTGTGGAACTCACCCAGCGAGGGTAAGTGAGGGCAGGCCTGGAGCAACCAGGATGCCAAGTAAGGAAAAGATTGGCCTTCGTTAATGGCTACTAGCCAACGGGCTAGCGACCGCAAAGGAGCCTCGTGACGCTGCACGTGGAGCTGGCTTACAGGACACTCGTGGAGTGGGAGCCAGTGATCTTCGGTGCAGGTGGTGCTGGAGGCTAGGGCTACTCTGAGCCCAAAGCACGACTTCTTGGGAGACCCAGAAGATGGTGCACTTGCAAGTGTGCTCGGTGTCCAGGGGTCACGGTCTCAAGTCACCCACGATAGCCACGGGCCTCAGCTTTGCTGGGGACTCAGGGTAGCCTCGGGGAAGTCTGAAAATCCACCTCTGGTGATGCGATGACTTCGGCGTCCGACGGGAGCTTCAGTAATGCGAACCGGACAGATGCTTCTTTGGTGCCTGCCAAGCAGGGGAGTCACTCCTTGACCCCAAGGGAGATTCTTCAGTCCTCTAATCTTGTCGTAGAGCGTCGAAGGTCCAGGATTCAGTTTCAGAGTTTCGTCCAGGTATAATCTAAAGTCCTAAGGACTGGGTTCCTACCTTTATTCTAAAAATAGGGGTTGGACTACTCTGTGGCCCCACCTATGGGTGGGTCAGGGCAGAGGGGTGGCTACACCCCTTTCCCTTTGTCCAGTTCGCGCCAAAGCAGGGGCTGCAAGCCCCTGATCCGGTTTGAACTGGGGTATGCACAGGGACACCAAATGTGCCCCCAGTGCAGGACTTCAAAGCACCCGAAAGTGCTCCCGCCCAGCCCCAATACACATTATCCTGTCTGGTGAGGTGGTCACACCTCCCTGGGACAGGAAACCTATTGTCCAGGCCTCCCCTGCCGGAGTTTCGTCCAGCAGCAGGAGGCCAGACTCGTGTCTGTGGCAGCAGCATCCATTTTGTGATGCCAGGGCTCTGGAAAGAAGTTACCGGACTCGTCAGAGTTAACATGTCTTTCCCTCTAGAAGGGTGGAATGCTACCCCCGCCGCCAGGATTGGTGGGGGGTAGTATTCCAAGATGTTTGACACCAAACACGACATGTTTAGGTGCAGCCATTCCAAAGTTAGCATTTTACCGCGAGGATATAATGCGCTTAAGAGTATATGGTCAGGCTGCACTACAAACAGCATCAGAGATGGTCTCCGAACGCTGCAGAGGGACCCTGCTCATGCAGGGGCACCCTCTCACATAGGAACCATGCACTCTGCCTTTAGGATTGATAAGGCCTGCCTTAGGAGTGACTTATAGGTTTATATGTGTGTATGTATTTCGTGATATAGGTAACCTATATCACAGCAAGGAGTGCATGCACCACCTTACCCAGGCTGCAGTAGCAGACCTGTGGTGTCAGTTTGGATGGCCTTCCAGGGGTGGCATAATACATGCTGCAGCCCCTGGCAGGCCTCTGAGGTACCTATGCCCTTGGTACATAGTATACCATATACTAGGGACTTATAAGGGCACTCCAGATTCCAATCAGTGATGTGCCTAAGGCCCATGGAAACCATTTTAGAGAGGAAGCAGCTAGGCTGGGGTTCTGATTAGCAGGGCCCCAGCCAGACTAAGGTCGAAAAACAGTGAAGCATCAGCAAAAGGTGGGGGTACCCATGTGAAGCAGATCCAACTCTCCTACACAGGGGGTGGTGTTTCAGGGTTTAGGGCAGTGCAGTGGTGTTCCAGCAGTGTAGGGGGTCGTGCAGGGGAGTGGTGTTTCAGGGATAAGGGCAGTGCAGTTGTGTTCGGGCAGTGTAGGGGGTCATGCTGGCGGTGGTGTTTCAGGGTTTAGGGCAGTGCAGTGGTGTTCGGGCAGTGTAGGGTGTCATGCTGGGGGGTGGTGTTTCAGGGTTTAGGGCAGTGCAGTGGAGTTCGGGCAGTGTAGGGGGTCGTGCAGGGGGTGGTGTTTCAGGGTTTAGGGCAGTGCAATGGTGTTCAGGCAGTGTAGGGGGTTGTGCTGGAGGTGGTGTTTCAGGGTTTAGGGCAGTGCAGTGGTGTTCGGGCAGTGTAGGGGGTCTTGCTGGGGGTGGTGTTTCAGGGTTTAGGGCAGTGGTGTTCAGGCAGTGTAGAGGGTCTTGCTGGGGGTGATGTTTCAGGGTTTAGGGCAGTGCAGTGGTGTTCGGGCAGTGTAGGGGGTCTTGCTGGGGGTAGTGTTTCAGGGTTTAGGGCAGTGCAGTGGTGTTCGGGCAGTGTAGGGGGTCATGCTGGGGGTGGTGTTTCAGGGTTTAGGGCAGTGCAGTGGTGTTCGGGCAGTGTAGGGGGTTGTGCTGGGGGTGGTGTTTCAGGGTTTAGGGCAGTGCAGTGGTGTTCCAGCAGTGTAGGGGGTTGTGCAGGGGGGTGGTGTTTCAGGGATAAGGGCAGTGCAGTTGTGTTCGGGCAGTGTAGGGGGTCATGCTGGCGGTGGTGTTTCAGGGTTTAGGGCAGTGCAGTGGTGTTCGGGCAGTGTAGGGTGTCATGCTGGGGGGTGGTGTTTCAGGGTTTAGGGCAGTGCAGTGGTGTTCGGGCAGTGTAGGGGGTCGTGCAGGGGGTGGTGTTTCAGGGTTTAGGGCAGTGCAGTGGTGTTCGGGCAGTGTAGGGGGTCGTGCAGGGGTGGTGTTTCAGGGTTTAGGGCAGTGCAGTGGTGTTCGGGCAGTGTCGGGGGTCTTGCTGGGGGTGGTGTTTCAGGGTTTAGGGCAGTGCAGTGGTGTTCGGGCAGTGTAGGGGGTCTTGCTGGGTCTGGTGTTTGAGGGTTTAGGGTAGTGCAGTCGTGTTCGGGCAGTGTAGGGGGTCTTGCTGGGTCTGGTGTTTGAGGGTTTAGGGTAGTGCAGTGGTGTTTGGACAGTGTAGGGGGTCGTGCTGGGGCTGGTGTTTGAGGGTTTAGTGCAGTGCAGTGGTTTTCGGGCAGTGTAGGCGGTCGTGCTGGGGCTGGTGTTTCAGGGTTTAGGGCAGTGCAGTGGTGTTCGGGCAGTGTACGGGGTTGTGCTGGGGCTGGTGTTTCAGGATTTAGGGCAGTTTAGTGGTGTTCGGGCAGTGTAGGGGGTCGTGCTGGGGGTGGTGTTTCAGGGTTTAGGGCAGTGCAGTGGTGTTCGGGCAGTGTAGGGGGTCGTGCTGGGGCTGGTGTTTCAGGGTTTAGGGCAGTTCAGTGGTGTTCGGGCAGTGTAGGGGGTCGTGCTGGGGGTGGTGTTTCAGGGTTTAGGGCAGTGCAGTGGTGTTCGGGCAGTGTAGGGGGTCGTGCTGGGGCTGGTGTTTCAGGGTTTAGGGCAGTGCAGTGGTGTTTTGGCAGTGTAGGGGGTCGTGCTGGGGCTGATGTTTCAGGGTTTTGGGCAGAGCAGTGGTGTTCGGGCAGTGTAGGGGGTCGTGCTGGGGGTGGTGTTTAAGGGTTTAGGGCAGTGCAGTGGTGTTCGGGCAGTGTAGGGGGTCGTGTAGGGGGTGGTGTTTCAGGGTTTAGGGCAGTGCAGTGGTGTTCGGGCAGTGTAGGGGGTCATGCTGGGGCTGGTGTTGCAGGGTTTAGGGCAGTGCAGTGGCTTCGGGCAGTGTAGGGGGTCTTGCTGGGGGTGGTGTTTCAGGGTTTAGGGCAGTGGTGTTCGGGCAGTGTAGGGGGTCTTGCTGGGGGTGATATTTCAGGGTTTAGGGCAGTGCAGTGGTGTTCGGGCAGTGTAGGGGGTCTTGCTGGGGGTAGTGTTTCAGGGTTTAGGGCAGTGCAGTGGTGTTCGTGCAGTGTAGGGGGTCGTGCTGGGGATGGTGTTTCAGGGTTTAGGGCAGTGCAGTAGTATTCGGGCAGTGTAGGGAGTCATGCAGGGGGTGGTGTTTCAGGGTTTAGGGCAGTGCAGTGGTGTTCGGGCAGTGTAGGGGTCGTGCTGGGGGTGGTGTTTCAGGGTTTAGGGCAGTGCAGTGGTGTTCGGGCAGTGTAGGGGGTCATGCACGGGGTGGTGTTTCAGGGTTTAGGGCAGTGCAGTGGTGTTTGGGCAGTGTAGGGGGTCATGCTGGGGCTGGTGTTTCAGGGTAGTACAGTGGTGTTCGGGCAGTGTAGGGGGTCGTGCTGGGGCTGGTGTTTCACGGTTTAGGGCAGTGCAGTGGTGTTCGGGCAGTGTAGGGGGTTGTGCTGGGGCTGGTGTTTCAGGGTTTAGGGCAGTGCAGTGGTGTTCGGGCAGTGTAGGCGGTCGTGCTGGGGCTGGTGTTTCAGGGTTTAGGGCAGTGCAGTGGTGCTCGGGCAGTGTAGGGGGTCTTGCTGGGGGTGGTGTTTTAGGGTTTAGGGTAGTGCAGTGGTATTCGGGCAGTGTAGGGGGTCGTGCTGGGGCTGGTGTTTCAGGGTTTAGGGCAGTGCAGTGGTGTTCGGGCAGTGTAGGGGGTCATGCTGGGGCTGGTGTTTCAGGGTTTTGGGCAGAGCAGTGGTGTTCGGGCAGTGTAGGGGGTCATGCTGGGGGTGGTGTTTCAGGGTTTAGGGCAGTGCCGTGGTGTTCGGGCAGTGTAGGGGGTCGTGCTGAGGATGGTGTTTCAGGGTTTAGGGCAGTGGTGTTCGGGCAGTGTAGGGGATCTTGCTGGGGGTGATGTTTCAGGGTTTAGGGCAGTGCAGTGGTGTTTGGGCAGTGTAGGGGGTCTTGCTGGGGGTAGTGTTTCAGGGTTTAGGGCAGTGCAGTGGTGTTCGGGCAGTGTAGGGGGTCGTGCTGGGGGTGGTGTTTCAGGGTTTAGGGCAGTGCAGTGGTGTTCGGGCAGTGTGGGGGGTCGTGAAGGGGTAGTGTTTCAGGTTTTAGGGCAGTGCAGTGGTGTTTGGGCAGAGTAGGGTGTCGTGCTGGGGGTGGTGTTGCAGGGTTTAGGGCAGTGCAGTGGTGTTCGGGCAGTGTAGGGGGTCATGCAGGGGCTGGTGTTTCAGGGTTTAGGGTAGTGCAGTGGTGCCTGCGTAGTGTAGGGGGTCATGCTGGGGGTAGTGTTTTAGGGTTTAGGGTAGTGCAGTGATGTTTGTGTAGTGTAGGGGGTCATGTTTTAGGGTAGTGCAGTGGTGTTTGGGTAGTGTAGGGGGTCGTGCTGGGGGTAGTGTTTTAGGATTTAGGTTAGTGCAGTGGTGTTTGGGTAGTGAAGGGGGTCGTGCTGGGGGTAGTGTTTTAGGGTTTAGGGTAGTGCAGTGGTGTTTGTGTAGTGTAGGGGTCGTGCTGGTGGTAGTGTTTTAGGGTTTAGGGTAGTGCAGTGGTGCTTGTGTAGTGTAGGGGGTGGTGCTGGGGGTAGTGTTTTAGGGTTTAGGGTAGTGCAGTGGTGTTTGTGTAGTGTAGGGGGTCATGTTTTAGGGTAGTGCAGTGGTGTTTGGGTAGTGTAGTGGGTCGTGCTGGGGGTAGTGTTTTAGGATTTAGGTTAGTGCAGTGGTGTTTGGGTAGTGTAGGGGGTCGTGCTGGGGGTAGTTGTAGGAAGGTGGAATCTGACTATATGGTTGCCCCCATTTTTTTTATGGTGTTCTGCTGGTTTATGACTTAGTTGGACTGGGATCCTGCTATTCAGGGCCCCAGTGTATCTGCTTTCTCTGTAAAATGGTTTCCATGTGCCTTAGGCACATCTCTGATTGGAATCTGGAGTGCCCTTATAAGTCCCTAGTATATGGTATACTATGTACCAAGGGCATAGGTACCTCAGAGGCCTACCAGGGGCTGCAGCACGTATTGTGCCACCCCTGGAAGGCCATCCAAACTGACACCACAGGTCTGCTACTGCAGCCTGGGTAAGGTGGTGCATGCACCCCTTACTGTGATATAGGTTACCTATATCACTAAATACAGACACACATATAAACCTATAAGTCACTCCTAAGGCAGGCCTTATCAATCCTAAAGGCAGAGTGCTACCTGCCCCTGCTCTGGCGCGAAACTGGACAAAGGGAAGTGGGTGTAGCCACCCCCTCCCTTGACCCTCCCATAGGTGGGGTCATAGAGTTAGTCCCTCCCTGTTTTACTGGTTAAAATGGGGAACCCTTGCCACAGCAAGATTAGATTATACCTGGACGAAACTCTGAAACTGAATCCTGGACCTTCGACGCTCTACTCACGATTAGAGGACAGAAGAATCTCCCTTGGGGTCAAGGAGTGACTCCCCTGCTTGGCAGGCACCAAAGAAGCATCTGTCCGGTTCACATTTCTGAAGCTCCCGTCGGACGCCGAAGTCATCGCATCACCAGAGGTGGATTCTCAGACTTCCCCGAGGCTACCCTGAGTCCCCAGCAAAGCTGAGGCCCGTGGCTATCGTGGGTGACTTGAGACCGTGACCCCTGGACACCGAGCATCCTCTTCTGGGTCTCCCAAGAAGTCGTGCTTTGGGCTCCGAGTAGCCCTAGCCTCCAGCACCACCTGCACCGAAGATCACTGGCCCCCACTCCACGAGTGTCCTGTAAGCCAGCTCCACGTGCGGCGTCACGAGGCTCCTTCGCGGTCGCTAGCCCGTTGGCTAGTAGCCCTTAATGAAGGCCAATCCTTTTCTTACTTGGCATCCTGATTGCTCCAGGCTTGCCCTCACTTACCCTCGCTGGGTGAGTTCCACAGACCTTGCTGGTCTGCACCATCGACGATCTACATCTTCACCGAGACTTGCCGTTGCCAAGGCTTGTTGGGTCCAATCCGGTCGCCGACACCTCAGCACTCGACAGACATCGTGTACCACCCCAAATCCTGCTCCTGGTTGCCGACAACGCCTCCTGGACCTTGTGGCTGAAGAGTCAAGACGACCGTCAACGCACCTGAAGCACTCGACTTCGGTGGGCATCTGTCCATCGCCTTCCTGGTCACTGGCTAGTGACCCAGACTCTGTCCCCTCTGCTTTCAGGTTCACCAGAACTCCGATCCACTCTTGGATCCACCCGGACACTTTTCTCTTGGCCGCCAGCAGCACTTTGCAGCAGATCGCCACATTCGAATCGACGACGAAACCCGACCCCGAAAGGCACCTATGCACCCGGCTTCCCTGGGTGAGGTAACACGAGTACTCCGGTGCTCCCGTGGGTAGAGACTCTTCAAAGTCCTAGATCTCAAAGGGTTTTGTCCTAGTCCTCTTTTAAGTGTCCCTTTCCTCTATTTTCCCGATCCCGACTTTCTCCATAGAAGTTAACGGCGTATCGCGGTTGTGTATTTACACTGCACGCGTCTCCCGTGGGTCCCCTGTGTCACTACCTTGGGTGGTTCCTTGTGGTCCAAGCACTTCTAGAGGCTCTAGGCCTAGTGTCTAGTTCAGTCGTGGTTCGCATACCACTTTATTGGTATATGGTTTGGTACGCCCCTAGGGCCCAAACGTGTATTTGTGCTATTACTGTGATTTAATAACTTATAACTTATGTACTTCGAACTCTAGCCTCATAAAGAGACTAGAGGGGTGTGTTTAGCAATAAATACATATATTTTGAATATATACCTGGTGTGGTGCTCTTTCATTTGATCACTCAAGAGATTATAGACTGGTAAAACAAGCTGCTTTACATTCCTTCAAGACTTAGCCTGAAGGCTGCTCTCCATAGCTACCACTAGGATAGCTTTCAATAAAGGTTGTCTTTAACCTATCTCCAATAAGGGGTTGTTTGGACTGGTGCAAGGTGCCCACTATAATTAGTGGACAGCATATACCAGGCCAACTTCTCACATTGGTGTGCAGCGTGTGGGATTCCAGCTTGCTATTGTTTTACCAGATAATCTCAATTGAATTGATCAACTGAAAACCACTAAAGGTACCTAAGGTACATATAATTTAAGCTTAGAATACAGTAAGTTCTACTGAACTTAGAGTTGTGTGTTAAGGGATAGCACAACCCTTTCTACACCTCAAGAGAGTTTAGTAGGCCACACTAGAGTAGGTAGTGCATACACCACACCACACTAGTAATGTCTTTAAGGGCAGGATCCAAAGAATCCTTGCAGGAAGCCATTGAGCTTCCACCCTCCAAGTATGATACACTCCCATTCTTGGAATTGAGAGCTTTATGTAACTTGGAGAAAAATAAGGACAGGCCAAAGCCCCACCACCCAACACCTCAAGGAGTTGTTGGTGGCTTATGACCTTAGTAAGCCTGTAGGGACTGAAGGGGTAGGAGCTGAGGGTGGGGCAGGAGAAGAGGAGGAGGCCAGGGGTACCAATACCCCCAGCCCCCCCTCTGAAACTGGCCAGGAGGGTGACAATGACCCTGACCTGGATAACCCAATCCCTCCTGTGGGTGATGATGAGGATGATCAGGATGATGCCCTCTTTGTCCCCCCAGGAAGGGTTAAGAGTGTGCCCAGAAAGTCTAGATCAGGGGTGGGCGGAATTTGCGTAGTCGCGTTACGCAAATCCTCGCGAAATTGCTAACAAATTCCGCGAGCTCGCGGAACTTTCGCGAAATCGCGGAATTGCTTGTGCCGTCCGTTCGCGATGTGTTTTTGCGTGCTCGCGGGGCAATATATCGCTAACTTGCCCATGCGGTCGCTAATGGGCGCGGCCATCTTGTTTTCACTTGTCCCGCCCGCTCGCGATGGTATTTCCTGTTCCGGGTCGCGTATTGCATGCTCCCGCCCGTTCGCGATAAGGGTTTCCTGTTCGGGAACGCGTATTACGTGTTCGCGATGCTTTTTGCGTGCTCGGGGGGAAATATCGCGCGAACTTGCCCATGCGGTCGCAATGGGCGCGGCCATCTTGTTTTTCACTCTATTTCTATGGTTCTGGGCCTGCTTTTCAATCCTCCCTCTATCTTTTCAATCCTTTGTTTCTGTAAACTTATTTTGGGTCTTTTTTGTTTATTATCTATCTCTCTATTTTCCTGATTCTATATTTTGAGTTTTTCTCTACTTTTTGTGTGTTTTTAACTACTTTTTCACACTTTTTCTATTACCTGCTTTTTCATTTCTTTTACTTACTTTATTTAATTCCTACCTTTTCTTTTCCGCCCCCCTTCTACCCAGAACCATGGCAAAGGGACACAGGGCTCGAAGTCGGAGCCAGAGCCGCGACCGCCTTCCTTGCGGAAGACGGCGCCAAAGAGGGGTGCAGGCACGGGCCTTATTTAATGAGGCGGAGGTGGCCGCACTGGTTTTTTCGTTCAGCGCCACCTCCCCTTAACCCTGGCAGCAGGCGGCAGGCCTGGGTCCGGGTACGGGCTCCGGGAGCGTCGTCAGCGGTGGGGCAAGGTGCGTCGGGCAGTGTTTCGCTGCTCTGGTGTCCGGCGCACCCAGAATCAGTTGACGCACCGGTGGTCCGATATTCTGGACCGGGAGCAGGACCTGCTGGACCTGCTAGGAGTGGAGGTCCCGGGGCTTGGTGAGTAGCTATTTAATATTACTACTTTGTGTTCTTCTGCTCTGTGTTATATATTGCGAATATTTTTTTTTCTCCGACCAGCAAGAATGCTGCTGCTTACATTGCAGGTAAATGACGTTTAAAAATCGGTGATTGTTATGACACAGGCGCTCGACGCTACTAATCTTACTTGTTTGCAACTTTGCGCTCGCTTGGCCTGATGATTATGTAAGAGTTTACTTTAGAGAACTTAAGTGATGTAATGCTAGAGAGAGTAGTCCTTCCTTTGTCCTCGTGCCACTAAGAAGGGATAGTGGTGGATTGATAGGTTTAGTTACTTATTAGTTGGTAATTTCTAAGTTGTGTGCGTGACGCATCCTCTGTCACGTCACGGGCTGCTGAGTGATGCTTACCCCAGTCCTTAGCAGAACCTTTTGTAGTTTGTTTACTGAGTGTTAATAGGCTTATATCATCACTAGCAGAACATTAGCAGCAACCAGCCAACAATTTGGTGTATGCAAAAATGTATGCATGTGTCCTCCATCTATGCATTTTTGAGGACTAAAATAAATGGAAATGCAGACTTACTGAACAATTGGCCCGTCTGGATTGGAATCGGTGGGCTAGGTCAGGTGGTAGTTAGGCTTGCTAGACGGTCCGTGAATCTCGCAATACTACCAGTCGATCAGATAGGTCAATTTTATTGCAATTTTTGTAACCAAAAATGTTTTTGGTGCCTATTTTAAAATATTTTATTTATTTCACACCAAACTTTAATTTTTGTCTCTTTCTTTATGAAATCTTACATGATCAGCAGCACCCAGGGACAAGAAGACGGGGTCGCAGGCGGTGGGCCCACAAGATCTGGACGATGCCTCCCAGGGACAGGACCGCTCCTCTATCGAGGGCTCTGCTGCTGGCCCCAGTAAGTCCACCAGTGGTTAATATTAATAATTATATTTCCTAAACTTTTCCTGCACCTTATTTTTTCCGAACTATTATTTCGGTATCCTGATTCGCATTTTTACAAAATCTTCTTTGCTCTATACTATCTGTTTCTAAATTATTGTTATCCCTGCCTCTAACTGCGTCTGCTATGACTCTCTGTACTACTACTATTAGTCTGTCTGTAGCCAAGCTTGCCCAGTTGCCCACTCTTTATTTCAAATATTTTAAATTAAACTCATTCACCAATAGCTATAGCCATTGAGTTTTGGTTGTCCTCTTCTACTACTTCTAGTCTTCTTATTCTTGAGGCTTTTTGACAATTCCCACCAAGAAAATGCCCAACCAAATTTTAGAAGTTTAGATAGGATAGGACATACTACTACTGTTGTAGGGATTCTGCACATACAGAACTTTGCACAAGAAAATAGGTCGTTGGTGATGGGAGGTTGGACCTTCCTCACACCTCAATCGGAAGCCACTACAATCCCCTGACCGACTTGTTATAGTGTCTCATTACTCCGAAAGGCCCCCCCCACCCCCAAAATACCCAATGAGTAGACAACCCAGACAACATAACACTCCCAACCTGTGTCGCGGAAGCAATGCACACCCTTTTGCTCACTCTTGTGTAAGTCCACACCAAATACCACCGAGTCTATGTAAGTTCAAAAGGTTTCTTTTTATTTCCAACTGACAAGCTCTGTATGTTGTATAATGCAGCAGCAACAGCAAAATGTATAAGATTAAAACAATAAACATTGTTACAGTTAGACTTACAAGTTACTTACAACTAAAAGTCCATAGAAGCCAAAAGGCGAGATCATGATAACTGAACAGTGGTGGGCGAACCACCCTCCCCTTGGTAGGAATCGAGTTTATATAAAATTCTAAATGGAGATGTGAGAATTCTGGGGAGCCCTCACCTTAGAATAACCTAGTAGTGGTGACATCATAAGCTCTGCAAAGCTCTGGTTCTTCTTATAAGTGAATCTTCCGTCTGTAATGAGAAAAATGGTGCGCGTTAGTATAGTGCAAGCATTTCTCAGTCGTGCCAAAAACTGTAATTTATTTTTTATGGATAAGCAATATGGACTAACACCATAACTCCATAACAAAGTCGCTTGTTTCTCGACCTTGTACGCAGTGCTCAGACAGTAGCAGTATGAGCTCATGTGGCCTCAAAGGCGTATTTCACAACAAGCTGCGAGGTAACTTGCGCAAAAATAAAAGACAGAGCTAAAATGGTTGCATGGCTCGGGGTAACTTAGCAAAGACTAAAATGACCCTAGGGACCATATAACACTACTAGTGTCTAGTCTACTACCTGATTTATACTAGTGATGTATGTTGTATATGTATTAACTTTTTTTTCATTCATGCTAGTGAAAAATAGGGGGAGGTGTATATGGCATCTGAAAAATGTGTAATGTTTTTTCTAGGCGTACTACCGACCACCAGTACCGGGGCCAGCGGTGAAGGTGACGCGGCCGCTGAGGGTGCAGGCGATGCGGCAGTTGGAGTAGCTGCAGGGGGTGAGCCAGCACCAGTGGCGGGCGGTGGTAAGTTATATTCCTAATCCTTACTTATTGACATTACACTCGCTGCAAGGGTGTAATGTATACTGTACTGTTGAGACTTAAGTAAGAAGTAGTTGTGAACGCCGTTTGAAGAAGACACCCTTTACTTAGCAGCATTAGCAATAGCATTAGCGACAGGAGTCTGAGAGTAACCAATGGCCTCTATCGGACTTCAACTCAGCTGTGAAATTTTTATGGAGAAGAATAAAAGTCTGATCAGATGACCTTGATGGATGGGTTGAACGAAAAGGGAAAGAAGGGTGGAAGGAGGCAGGACGGGCGAGATTTTATGTTTATGACTGGCAGAGAAGGATACGTGGCATGCATGCATAGGTGTGTGATATGAATCAGATGCATGGGTGGCGGAATGCCTGAAACTCTCCCAAATGTTCGAGGCTGAGGTAGTGGGAGGATAGATACATACCACAAATGTTACGTACTGTGCTTGCTAGTGCTACTGTGCCACTATGTGTAGAATGTATTTGTCTGACTGCTTTGCTAAGAGTATATTTTACAATAGTCTTGTTTTTTCTTCTTGATATAGCTACTCCTAAAGTCAACCGGAAGGAGTTGGCAGCCAAGGCCCGGCGCCGTAAGCTGGAGGCCATACAGGCCGAATACCGGCGCCTCGTTGTTCTAGAGGAGGAGGAGGAGGAGGCGGCAGCAGCTGCAGCCTCCTCCAATGCCCCGGGCCCCAGACACCCCCCCAGTCTTACGGCGTCACCGCCTGTCAGCCACCCTCCGCCACACAGGAAGAAGCACTGCTGCCCACCCCCACTGTGGATGCAACTGCCGCGCGCTGAAGCACCGCGTGGCCCGCCTGGAGGAGCGCATCCGTGTCCTGGAGAGGCGAGCCCGCTGAGACCCCGTTAATTTATTGCCCCTTTTTTAGTTCTTATTTGGGTGGGTGGGAATCGGGCGTTGGGTTTTGGACTTGGACATTTGTTGGACTTTTTCGTTGCGGGACATGAACATTGGTTGGGGTTAGGGAGGGGGTGGGTCAGGTGTTGTGGGATTTTTTTACATAGTTTATTTTTGTTAGGGTATTAAATTACATATTTAGACTTAATATACGATGTGGTTAATGTTTTGTGGGTGGGGTTACTGTTTTACGTCACACGGTTTCCTTGCTGGTGCAGTGCCACAGCCAGTGTTTGATTTTAATAATTGGCTGAGTTACTAAGACACAAACAGACAGATGCGGTACCCGTCACTGAGGGACTTGTCCTACTAGTACTGTCAGTCTCCCCTGATAATCTATGCATTCTGCAACTGGACTCAAAGGGGTGTGTGAAATAGAATTAATGAAAAAAAATCAGTTATTAATTATGCCTCACCCAAACCTCTTCTCTTACCTGTGCTTGATGTTTAACTTGGGCACGGCGATGGCTGCATGGTGGTGATGGTTTTCTTTCCCAACATGCCATGGGTGTGGTGGTAGTAGTAGTAGACCCTGGCAGTAGCACTTGCAAATAAAAGAAAATGAGACAGTCAGTCGCCTGAGAGAGACTGTGGGAGGAGTAGTAGAACAAAGTACAGTACGGAACTTACTGCCAAACAATAATATGCCAAAATACAAGGAAACATAATGGTTGCGGGGATAGCCTAGTACATAGAGTTACAAACTCTAGCTGTGTCGAGTCACTCGACTAGGCCTACAGTACACCGTGGTCCGTGACTCGACACAAGCGTAACCGTTAGTGCTGTTTCGGATGATGACAAATCCAATCTATGATGGCATTTAATGCTGATGGATTCGGTTCCTTTGGTACAAAAACCCAAATATACTGCTCATAGGAGGGTGGGCAAGCAGAAGAAGATCTGCGCCCTGCCTTGAAAATGCATTTATGTTGCTTTAGCCACATCCGCCCCAGCAAGCGTGTGATAAATTATTGGTGTACATTTAATTTAGTCACACCTCAATAAGCCACACAGCCCGGGGGAAGAGGATTAGGGTTTGAAGAATGGTTGGGAAGGGGGTGTTTTGGGAAAGGTTTGAGAAAGAAAAACAGTACGCATGGACAACAACAAAACACAATATTGGCAGAGAACCATATCCATAAATCAGTTAAGGGAGAAAAAGGAAATGCATGCATGATGATGATAACTTGATGGTTAATGATATTACTAACTACTACTACTAGACAATTAGACAGTACAGGGCAGCAGTATATTATGCTATTTGCCTTGCCTGTCTGCCCTCAGAGAGACCCGAATTACATACAGTTTCTGTTCTTTTGTACCCGCCCGGGCTTAAAGATAGCAAAGAAAAGTCCAAAAATGCTGTAGGGATGAATTGAATTATATAAGCAGAGAGCAAACATAAAAACAACAACACACAGTAGTAATGATTGAAGACAAAAAAAAGAATCGAAATGTAAAAGATGATGAAAGTTGATACTGTCACTGTATGTTATCCTGGTCAAAATGGGGAGTTGCATCTCGGCGTTCGTCTTGGTCCTCCATCCCATGGACGCTCCGGCCATCAATCTTGCGTGACGCCACTGCCTGCCTGGCACATGTAGATTCATTGGTAAGGTAAGTGAAAGTTGTTTTTCCCAGTCTAGCACAGGGTAAGGGCCGGCCTGTAATTGCAGATGGGAAAACCAAAGGGATATTGAAAAATCAAGTATAAAAAAAATGCCTAAATTACGGTGGAGTGCAACAAGAACACTTTCAGAGGCGGCATGGATTTGGATACATCATGTCTAACTTAGTCTGTTTCCAACATTAACCTCCAACAACAACAGGACTGAGCAGGCCCACGGCACCCGTGACACATCCTCCATTTAGCGTACATTTTTTGACAGAGGCAGACAAAGCAGATATACAGCAACATAGCATTTTACAAACTAAGTGACTAAATCAATGCCCCGCTGTCAGTCATACCATACCACCACACTCGACTCCACCACTACACAGACATGTAGGTCTGCAGTGGTTGTTGTTGACTTGGTTACCTTGTAATGCACTCATTAAACGCACTGAGTTATTCCATCAATCATCTCGGATCGTACTGAGTGACTGGAGTGCGAAGAGATAATGTCACTGTGGTCATCATCATGGTGTGTTGTCCAACTCAGTGTGCAGTAGTGTACAGATTGAGTCCCCTTTCCATATTCAAAATGCAATGGATCGGCCTGCAGTAGAAGTAGAAAATTGTTATTGAAAAACCATATTGGGAAGAAACATTGCATTGGGTTACTTTTAGTGTGTAGATTAGATAATAGTACACAATGAATTACCTTCATGCACTACAGTACAAACAACAACAACACAAATCACTCAGTCAGCGTCCAATGCATGTCATCATTCATTACCTGTTCCTTCTCATCTTCAGTTAATGGGCAGTCTGTATCGGCTCTGAAAGGGTGATAGCTATAGTAGTCATCATCATGTTCCACTTCTTTTGGAGAGACTCAACGAGGCAAGATTAGGTTTTCTTCGATTATGCTACATCCAATAATCATCTGGCTTGAGGGCAATACATTTAGGTCGATTCAGGAGGATGGAGGAGCAGGACTCGGAGGAGTGGACTGAAATGCAGAGAGCTGAAACTCATAAGGCAATAAAATAAGAAGACGGTGGTGATGGATTTGTTGTGATTTGAAGTTTCCAAACAGAAAGACAGACACAGAAATAGAAGTAAATAAGGGAGAACCACAGTAAGAACTGGAAGCCTAGTTGTCACCGTCAGGGAAGTATAGCTCGTCCTCAAACTCTGGAGGTTCAACCAGAAGTAGGTAATCAGCATCCAACACGCTACTTCCATCACCTGAGCCGCTGTCCTCATCTTCCTGCGGTGATTCATGTATTGTATAATTAGGTGGTATAAATTGCTGATTCATTTTGATCATGGTTAACCTCTCCACGTTTATGGGTGAGAGACTGGTCCTTTTCACTGTTACAATGGAACCAGCAGCACTGAAAACACGTTCAGAAGAGACACTTGCGATAGGGCAAGCCAGATAGTTGATCGCCAGCCTGCTGAGCACTGGCCATTGGCCCCTTTTGCCATACCAATACCGCAATGGGTTTTGATCAATGAAGACCTCTGTTGGGTCATCCAGGTAGGCCTGGACCATTCGGTCAATGTTCAGGGGTGCTAAACTTAGTGCGCCCTCTTTTGTCTTTGCATCAGCACTGGACCTAGCAAGTCCTTGCTGTAAATACCAATTCTGTGCCGTTTGTACTGGGGCTGATGATGATCCGGTTCTTGCTGTTGTCGATAGTGTTGGTGACAGCTGTGAACCAAATGCACTGCCCACAGGCTCTGAAGTTGAACTTGACGCAGGATGCCCTGCTGCAGTACTTGATGTGGGTTTGAGGCCTTTAATTACCAGCCGTTCATTTTCCAATGTACTGGCTGCCTCAGCTATCCAAGTTTTGTACCGGGCAACATCCACTTCTGAAAAAGGGAGTAATGTCTTACTGTGCAGTGCCGCTTTGTACCGTGGATCCAGAATTGTGGCACAAATGTAATGTTGTTGTGACAGAATCTTATTTTGCACCCTTGCATTTTCACTTAAGCGACATGATAAGCTCTCCGCCAACTGGTATGCTTCTTTTTTTCCTCCACACCTATGTACGCTTCACACACCCTCTTCAGCTCTTGCTCTAGCATGTGCAACAATGGGATAGCTTGGCCCATAGTACAGTCCTCCTTGCTGACTTCACGTGTGAAGACCTCGAAAGGAAGAAGCATCTCTGTAAGAGATTTAACTAGGCACCATTGGTCCACCTGAAGGATCATGCCTTTCACAGCAGCATCCGCCCTTTGCATGACATATTCATTGATTGGTCTGTACTGCTCAAACAGACGGTCAAGCATGTAATACGTTGAGTTCCAACGTGTTGCCACCTCCTGGATCAGTGCTTTGACTGGCATTCTATAGTCACGTTGAATGATCCTCAGCTGCTTCCGGGCTTTAAAAGAATGGCTGAAATGCGTGCATATTCTGCGGCAGGTGGTCAGTAAGTTGCTGACTATGGGTTCTTTTTTCAGAAAGTCTTGAACTATAATGTTAATGCAGTGCGCCAAACACGGGACCCTGAAATACTTACCAAGCGTCATGGCCTTAAGTATATTACTGCCATTATCCGTGGCAACAAAACCAATGTGAAGCCCTCTGGGGCGCAGCCATTCAAAGACCTTGTTGTTAAACTCTTCCAAAAGGTTTTCAGCAGTATGAGATTTCTCCATGGCGAACATGGCTATAGTTGCATGTTTCCGAGAAGCATTAAAAATTGCAGCTGTGTCAACAGCACCTACTTCAGATAGCTTGTCTCTAACCCCCACAAAAGAGACCCAGTGTGCAGTGATGCACATGTAATCAGTGGCTTGGCAACTGGTCCACATGTCTGTTGTCAGGTGGATTTTGTGAACAGCACTCTGCTGCAAAGCTTGTCCAACCAATTCAAGCACATCGTGATGTAGTGCTGGAACAGCAACTCGGGCAAAATAAGAACGGCTGGGAACCTTCCATTTAGGGCAGATGGCCGACACAAATTCAAGGAAACCCACCCCTTCCACAAATGAAAAAGGGAGAAGGTCCAGTGCTAACATTTTAGCGAGCTTCGCATTGTACAACCGTGCCGTTGGGTGGTTGCGTTGGTACTGCCCCTCCGACCAAAGCATGCTGTCAATGGTAGGCTGGAATATTTTCCTTACTGCTGCACCTTTCTTCTTTAACCCAGCTAGGCTCAACGACGCTGCACTTTTGCTCATTGCAGTGCCCGGTTGCCTTGCTGTCTCATGTTGACTCTTACTACTGTGCCACTGAGATGTTGCTGAGGATGCGGGCGTTGCCAGTACACTGCTGGGGGTTGGGCTATAAATGTCTCCCTCTTGTTGACCTTCCTCCGCGATCATATCTTCCCCTACTTCTTCATCCACAACAACAGCAATGGGTCCAGTTTTACTTTTTTGTAAGTGAAGTAGGTGAGCCTCCCACCTGATAGTGTGGTGTTTTTTGAGATGACTTGTTTGTCCTCCGGTACCATAGTTTGTACCAAGCTTACCCCGCCTAACAGCCTGCCGACAAATTGAGCATATAGCAATGTTCTCCTCCTTACTGCTAACCGAAAAGAAGTCCCAAACTGGGGAGGAGAACTTTCTGGCACTGCTGTAGGTGCCACTTTCAATACCAGATGAAATGGAGGGTGTGCATGGAATTTGACTCTGTGCACTTACATTACCACCACCTACTGAGGTGGTGGTTGAGCTTGATGTAGGTCCCTGCCGGGCCTTTGCAAAGGCAAATATGGAAGCTGGAGGTCGTGTTGGCGTTACCTGTGTTGGTGGTATCCGTGCTACATCCCTCGCAGCGATTTGGGATAGTCTAATAATGTTGGTCTCCATCTCCGCAGGCCCAGGAGTGATGTTCGTGATGACTGGCTCTTCATCATCATCACCCCCTCGTCTAAATCGACCTCCATAACTGTAAGGCTTTCGGGAACCTTCCTTTTCACTAGCCTTGTCTTGTGGTGTGCATCACTCTCAGGCTGAGCTGGTGGCTTCCAAGTGGCATCTAGATCATCAGAAGCGGGGCTTGAAGAAGAAGTTGATGTACTAAGCCTCCTTTTCCTTGCTGGGGGTATGGAAGACACTGGATCTTCTGGAACAGTGGCTTGCTCCTCTCCGTCTGCAAAAAGCTCGATTTCCTGAACTGCCCCTACTTCAGGTGGAACAGCTACTATTGTGGGCTGTGGTTCCGGCTGTGGTTGCGGTTCCGGCTGTGGTTGCGTTTCCGGCTGGGGTTGCGTTTCCGGCTGGGGTTGCGTTTCCGGCTGGGGTTGCGGCTGTGGTTCCGGCTGTGGTTGCAGTTCCAGCTGCGGTTCGGGTTGCGGCTGGGGTTGCCCACTTATCTCCTGAGTTTGCGCCTGCGAGTGCGTGGATTGGGTACTACTTTGCGATAATGACATTTCAACATCACTGGTCGTTAGTAGACTGGCTACCTCTGCCACAGTCATGGGCTTGGGCCTAGGTTGCTGGGGTGGGGCCACTGATGCAGAGGTGCTGCTCCCAGCTTGGTCCCCGCTGGACACCGCTGCTGCAGGCGTACGTTTTTTTTCCCCAAAAAACACATCGGCCGGCACCCCAGTCTTGGCAAGTGCCACTTCCTTCTTCTCTCCCTGCTCACTGGCAACTTTATTGCTACTGGAGGACCTTGTACCTTTCTTTGGGGCCATCTTCTTCAGATGTCAGCAGGACGCAGGTGCACAAGTTGCAGAGATGTCTGTGGTCACACGTGGACGTGACGCGCAGCAGGACTTCAGCCTGGCAGTACAACGGGTGATGTTGATGATGACACCTCCTCCTCTGTCTTTTTGTGCACCTAAAAGCAAAGAAGCCAGGAGAAGAACATCAGTGAAACGTTGCATTTGTTGTTGTGGTTCAATTACTAGTAGTACAAACAAACAAATAAAAGATATAAATTAGTGTAGCCATTTGTGAGACTGTCAACAAGGGCTTTCCTGGTATACTGTGTACACTGTCAGGACAACCAAAATACAAATGTAATACAAGTGGACCCTGTTTGGCAATAAATTATTTGCTCATCACATCATTCAGGGAGCTGCAGCTGGCAAATGGGATGGATGCAAGCAGTAAGCCAAGAGGAAAACCATGCAGGCCTAAATGGCAAAAGCAGCACACTTATAACTCCCACCAGAAATGGCCACCAGCCACATGGACACTCACAAATCACAAGCAACAAGCATGAGGCCTGGAAAACAATGTACTGACACAGGCCTACGATAGCCAGGCAAAGGCTGCATGGTAAACCACACTGCTTTGCCTGTAATGTAATGCAATAAAATGCAAACACGAAAATACACAGGGCTAAACAAGGCCTGCAACACACCACACACAACTAAGGCATGTAACACACCCCAAAAAACAGAAATACAGCCAAAATAATAAATACACATTTTGCAATTCAATGCCATCCATGTGCCCTAAATGATGTTTGAATTCAACTGAACACACAAACAGTTCTTTTATGCACCCCTGACTATCTCTGGGCCCACTGGATGGAAGGCCTGTTGGCAGATTAGGCTACAAGCTTGCAGGCCTATGACAAAAAGCACACTGCCTGGCTTCAAAATGGCCGCCAGCCTCATGGCCAGGCCCACAACAACAAGAAACTGAAGACAGACAATGCAGGCCTATGGCCAAAAACACACTGCCTGGCTTCAAAATGGCCGCCAGCCTCATGGCCAGGCCACAACAACAAGAAGCCTAGGCCACAAAGGAAACACATGCAGGCCTATATGGCAAAAGCAGCACACTTATAACTCCCACCAGAAATGGCCACCAGCCACATGGACACTCACAAATCACAAGCCACAAGCATCAGCCCTGGAAAACAATGTACTGAAAACAGGCCTACGATAGCCAGGCAAAGGCTGCATGCTAAACCACACTGCTTTGCCTGTAATGCAATAAAATGAAAAAACGAAAATACACAGGGCTAAACAAGGCCTGCAACACACCACACACAACTAAGGCATGTAACACCCCCAAAAACTGAAATACACCCCAAAAATAAATCCACTTTTTGCAATTCAATCCAATGCCATGCATGTGCCCTAAATGATGTTTATATTCAACAGAACACACAGAAACAGTTGTTTCATGCACCCCTGACTACCTCTGGGCCCACTGGATGAAAGGCCTGTTGGCAGACTAGGCTACAAGCTTGGAGGCCTATGGCAAAAAGCACACTACCTGGCTTCAAAATGGCCGCCAGCCTCATGGCCAGGCCCACAACAACAAGAAACTGAAGACAGACAATGCAGGCCTATGGCAAAAAGCACACTGCCTGGCTTCAAAATGGCCGCCAGCCTCATGGCCAGGCCCACAACAACAAGAAACTGAAGACAGACAATGCAGGCCTATGGCAAAAAGCACAATGCCTGGCTTCAAAATGGCCGCCAGCCTCATGGCCAGGCCCACAACAACAAGAAACTGAAGACAGACAATGCAGGCCTATGGCAAAAAGCACACTGCCTGGCTTCAAAATGGCCGCCAGCCTCATGGCCAGGCCCACAACAACAAGAAACTGAAGACAGACAATGCAGGCCTATGGCAAAAAGCACAATGCCTGGCTTCAAAATGGCAGCCAGCCTCATGGCCAGGCCCACAACAACAAGAAACTGAAGACAGACAATGCAGGCCTATGGCCAAAAACACACTGCCTGGCTTAAAAATGGCCGCCAGCCTCATGGCCAGGCCCACAACAACAAGAAGCCTAGGCCACAAAGGAAACACATGCAGGCCTATATGGCAAAAGCAGCACACTTATAACTCCCACCAGAAATGGCCACCAGCCACATGGACACTCACAAATCACAAGCCACAAGCATCAGCCCTGGAAAACAATGTACTGAAAACAGGCCTACGATAGCCAGGCAAAAGCTGCATGCTAAACCACACTGCTTTGCCTGTAATGCAATAAAATGAAAAAACGAAAATACACAGGGCTAAACAAGGCCTGCAACACACCACACACAACTAAGGCATGTAACACCCCCAAAAACTGAAATACACCCCAAAAATAAATCCACTTTTTGCAATTCAATCCAATGCCATGCATGTGCCCTAAATTATGTTTATATTCAACAGAACACACAGAAACAGTTGTTTCATGCACCCCTGACTACCTCTGGGCCCACTGGATGAAAGGCCTGTTGGCAGTCTAGGCTACAAGCTTGCAGGCCTATGGCAAAAAGCACACTACCTGGCTTCAAAATGGCCGCCAGCCTCATGGCCAGGCCCACAACAACAAGAAACTGAAGACAGACAATGCAGGCCTATGGCAAAAAGCACTATGCCTGGCTTCAAAATGGCCGCCAGCCTCATGGCCAGGCCCACAACAACAAGAAACTGAAGACAGACAATGCAGGCCTATGGCAAAAAGCACACTGCCTGGCTTCAAAATGGCCGCCAGCCTCATGGCCAGGCCCACAACAACAAGAAACTGAAGACCGACAATGCAGGCCTATGGCAAAAAGCACACTGCCTGGCTTCAAAATGGCCGCCAGCCTCATGGCCAGGCCCACAACAACAAGAAACTGAAGACAGACAATGCAGGCCTATGGCAAAAAGCACACTGCCTGGCTTCAAAATGGCCACCAGCCTCATGGCCAGGCCCACAACAACAAGAAGCCTAGGTCACAAAGGAAACACATGCAGGCCTATGTGGCAAAAAAAGCAGCACACTTAATACTCCCACCAGAAATGGCTACCAGCCACATGGACACTCACAAATCAGAAGCAACAAGCAGGAGGCCTGGAAAACAATGTACTGAAAACAGACCTATAATAGCCATGCAAAGGATGCATGGTAAACAACACTGCTTTGCCTGTAATACAATAAAATGCAAAAACGAAAATCCACAGGGCTAAACAAGGCCTGCAGCACACCACACACAACTAAGGCATGCATTTAGCACACAGCACAAAAACGGAAATACACCCAAAAATACACATTTTGCAATTCAATCCAACGCCATCCATGCCCCCTAAATGATGTTTGAAATTAAAAAATACATCACACAGCAAAGGAACAGTTGTTTCATCATGTTTCATCATGCACCAACCCATGACTAGCTCTGGGCCTACTGGCTACAGTGGCTACCCACCACTATATTTATTTTTAAAAATGATGAAAATTAAAAATTGTAATTGCAGCAACTGCAATGACCCAATCAAACAACACCAACTTACTTGTAAAATCTCAAATCCAAAAATCCTCAAATCAAATCAAATGATAATGATGCAGCAGACACAAACAGTGATCCTTCCAGCTCAAATCCAAGTGAAAAATGAACAAGAGATGGAGAAAGCACTGGGAGGAGCCTGCTGGAAAGGAACAGGAAGTAGTAGACTCTGTGGCACTTCCTCCCTCTCCCCCGCCCACAAAATGAAAAAAAAACACACCCAAATATCAATCTGAGGTTTTTTTTCCATGGAAATCATCAGTTTATAGAAGGTTTTATGCTGCTCGCGATATTATTCTTCTCCAGATTGAAAATTTTGCGTGTTCGGGATCGCAGGTTTACAAAGATTCCGCCGGAAATCCGATGGCGCGCCCGAATGACGTGTTCGCGACCGCAATCTCTCTCGTGGTGCACGATGGCGCATACGAATGACGTGTTCGCGATCGCACACTCTCGCGTTGTCCGATGGCGCATCGAATGACGTGTTCGCGATCGCAAACTCTCGCAGGATCGCGCGGCCGGCTACCGAAATCTCGTGGCGCCCGCGAACGAATAGGAAAACCCGTCGGCGAACGCAGGAATCCCGGTAAGTCATAATCGCGCACGCTAGAATGCATTTTTAAAGCGCGAACAAGAAAATAATTCCGCTTCGCCGCGGATCGCGGAATTGATGGCAGTTCCGCGCTCTCCGCGGAACGCGAAATTGTCCAACTTCCGCAAATTCCGCGAGCGGAACGGAATTCAATGCCCAGGCCTAGTCTAGATCTCCTTCTCAGGAGTCTAACCACTCTGGCACCTCTATAGGGAGCTCTGTCTCTTCTCACAGGAGGGAATCCTCTCATGAGAGGAGAACCAGACTGGTCCAGTATGAGGAAACTCAGCTGGAAATCAGAAAAAAGCAATTGGCTTTAGATAGGGAATCCCTAGATCTCCTTAGAGAGAGAAGAAAGTTGGGACTAGAGTCCCATGGTGGCAGCAATATCCCTAGAGATAGGGAGAGGTCTTATGACCATAGAAACCTAAACAAGATTGTCCCTCCCTACCAGAGTGGGGATGACATCCACAAATGGATAACTGCACTGGAGAGGGCCTGTAAAGTTCAGAAGGTCCCCCAGAGGCAGTGGGCAGCAATCTTGTGGCTCTCCTTTGCAGACAAAGGTAGAGACAAGCTCCTCACTGTAAGAGAAGAGGATGCTGACAATTACACAGTCTTGAAGAGTGCTCTGATAGATGGGTTTGGCCTAACCACTGAACAGTATAGGTTGAAGTTCAGAGACACCCAAAAGCTCAGACTCAAGACTGGGTTGATTTTGTAGATTGTGCTACAAAGGCTCTGGAAGGTTGGATACATGGCAACAAATTGCATGACTTTTTAGGATTGTACAATTTGATTATGAGGGAGCAGATCCTTAATAATTGTCAAAACCAGCTTTTGCACCAGTACCTGGTGGACTCTGATCTGACCTCTCCCCAAGAATTGGGAAAGAAGGCAGACAAATGGGTCAGAACCAGAGTAAAAACTAGAAATCAGGGTGTGACCAGAAGAAAGATTCTACTAAGTCCCCAGAGAAAGGTGGGGATAAATCTAAGGATAAGTCCCCTACAGGGCCCCAAAATTCCTCTTCTGGGGGTGGGTCCCAAACTCCTTCCTCTCCTGAAAAGAAACCCTATTGCCATGTCTGTAAAAAGCCTGGGCACTGGAAAACTGATCCCAGTTGCCCCAGGGTTGGCAATAAAGAAAATGTTCCTCCCACAACTACTACCACCCCTCCTGGTACTACCAGTAGTAATCCTCCAGTTGGGAGTAGTGCACCCAAAAAGTTAGGTGCTTTTGCAAGAGGAACAGAGGTGGGCCCTAGTTTAGACAGGGACCCCTCAACAGACTCCTCTGACTCTGATGGTGGTATAGGATTTGCCACCTTTACCATGGGTCCCATAGCATTGGGCAGGTTCAGATTGGAGCCAATAATTAATGGTCAGAAAGCTGTGGCATTTAGGGACACAGGGGCTAGTGTCACCATGGTGGCAGGGAAACTAGTCCCCCTCACCAGCTTTTACCTGAGTTTAAATACCAGGTGACCAACATTGATGGTGTCAGAACAGATCACCCCATGGCCATAGTCAATCTCAGCTGGTAGGGGGTCACAGGCCCAAAGAGAGTGGCAGTGTCCCCAACCCTACCTGTAGATTGCCTGATGGGCAATGATCTGGAAATTTCAGCCTGGGCTGAAGTTGAACACCAAACCCATCTTAGGATGCTGGGCGTCCCTGTAAAGGTTAGTGGGGCTGTAATGGCCACAGCCCCAGCCCAAGAATTTGGAGAGATGGAGCCTGAATGAATGGCCCACTCTCCCCCAAAAGAGAGCACAAGGGTTGAAGAAAAGTCTTCTTCCCTCCAGACAGTAGGTAAGGGTCAGCCTCCTCAGGGAACTGACCCTACCCCTAGTGAAGCAACTGCCCCAGAGGTAGTCAGGCCTGGCCTGGCCACACCCCTGATGGCAGAGGACCCTTCCAAGGTGGTACCCAGTCTGGAGCAGGTAACCTGCCCCTCTCTACCCTGCCTCAGTCAGCCCAGGGCTGCAGAGGTCAGGGAGGTCAGTGGACCCCCAGGGCCCCCTGTCCAGAGGAAGCCCCCCATCAGCAGATTAGGGGCACCCAGTCTAGTAGCCCTAGCCAGGTGAAAATTCCTCTACACACTGAGGGATCCCCCATACCTTTATGTAGGGACCTCCCCAGAAGGACTCTGGTAGGCAAGGGCAAACCTGGGACCAGAAGGTTCCAAACCTGCCATGTCCCTCCAGTAGTCCATCCAAAGGGACCCAACCCCCAGCTGTAGGCAGCCAAAGGTTGACCCTTAGAGCAAAGTGCAACTCAGTCATGGAAAGACAGGCATACATGGTGACCAGTGATCTGAGGAAGCTGAGGCCAACATTCCTAGGGCCTCACTTCTCTACTCAGACACCTCACCAGCCTTGTACTTTACCTAAGCACACCACAGGTAGTGATTCCCCATGGTGGAGACCCTCTCATACCCTTAGGGTGAGGGATTGCTTAGTGGACCATAAGACAGGGGGCAACCATGCTAGTGCAGGTGCTTCCTTATATGACCACTTAGTCAATGAAGGCTCAACTGGCCAAGGTTAGCCTTATCTCCTTTCGTTTGGGGGGGGGTTATGTAGGAAGGTGGAATCTGACTATATGGTTGCCCCCATTTTTTTTATGGTGTTCTGCTGGTTTATGACTTAGTTGGACTGGGATCCTGCTATTCAGGGCCCCAGTCTATCTGCTTTCTCTGTAAAATGGTTTCCATGTGCCTTAGGCACATCTCTGATTGGAATCTGGAGTGCCCTTATAAGTCCCTAGTATATGGTATACTATGTACCAAAGGCATAGGTACCTCAGAGGCCTACCAGGGGCTGCAGCACGTATTGTGCCACCCCTGGAAGGCCATCCAAACTGACACCACAGGTCTGCTACTGCAGCCTGGGTAAGGTGGTGCATGCACCCCTTACTGTGATATAGGTTACCTATATCACTAAATACATACACACATATAAACCTATAAGTCACTCCTAAGGCAGGCCTTATCAATCCTAAAGGCAGAGTGCATGGTTCCTATGTGAGAGGGTGCCCCTGCATGAGCAGGGCCCCTCTGCAGCGTTCGGAGACCATCTCTGATGCTGTTTGTAGTGCAGCCTGACCATATACTCTTAAGCGCATTATATCCTCGCGGTAAAATGCTAACTTTGGAATGGCTGCACCTAAACATGTCGTGTTTGGTGTCAAACATCTTGGAATACTACCCCCCGCCAATTCTGGCGGCGGGGGTAGCATTCCACCCTTCTAGAGGGAAAGACATGTTAACTCTGGCTTACCCGGTAACTTCTTTCTGAAGCCCTGGCATCACAAAATGGATGCTGCTGCCACAGACACAAGTCTGGCCTCCTGCTGCTGGACGAAACTCCGGCAGGGGAGGCCTGGACAATAGGTTTCCTGTTGGAGGGAGGTGTGACCACCTCCCCAGACAGGATAATGTGTATTGGGGCAGGGTAGGTGCACTCTTAGAGTGCTTTGAAGTCCTGCACTGGGGGAGCAAAAGGCTCGTCTGTGCATATGCCAGTTCAAACCAGCTCAGGGGCTACCTGCCCCTGCTCTGGCGCGAAACTGGACAAAGGGAAGTGGGTGTAGCCACCCCCTCCCTTGACCCTCCCATAGGTGGGGTCATAGAGTTAGTCCCTCCCTGTTTTACTGGTTAAAATGGGGAACCCTTGCCACAGCAAGATTAGATTATACCTGGACGAAACTCTGAAACTGAATCCTGGACCTTCGACGCTCTATTCACGATTAGAGGACAGAAGAATCTCCCTTGGGGTCAAGGAGTGACTCCCCTGCTTGGCAGGCACCAAAGAAGCATCTGTCTGGTTCGCATTTCTGAAGCTCTCGTCAGACGCCGAAGTCATCGCATCACCAGAGGTAGATTCTCAGACTTCCCCGAGGCTACCCTGAGTCCCCAGCAAAGCTGAGGCCCGTGGCTATCGTGGGTGACTTGAGACCGTGACCCCTGGACACCGAGCACATTTGCAAGTGCATCCTCTTCTGGGTCTCCCAAGAAGTCGTGCTTTGGGCTCCAAGTAGCCCTAGCCTCCAGCACCACCTGCACCGAAGATCACTGGCCCCCACTCCACGAGTGTCCTGTAAGCCAGCTCTACGTGAGGCGTCACGAGGCTCCTTCGCGGTCGCTAGCCTGTTGGCTAGTAGCCCTTAACGAAGGCCAATCCTTTTCTTACTTGGCATCCTGATTGCTCCAGGCCTGCCCTCACTCACCTTTGCTGGGTGAGTTCCACAGACCTTGCTGGTCTGCACCATCGACAATCTACATCTTCACCGAGACTTGCCGTTGCCAAGGCTTGTTGGGTCCAATCCAGTCGCCGACACCTCAGCACTTGACAAACATCGTGTCCCAGCCCGAATCCTGCTCCTGGTCACCGACAACGCCTCCTGGACCTCGTGGCTGAAGAGTCAAGACAACCATCAACGCACCTGAAGCACTCGACATCGGTGGTCATCTGTCCATCGCCTTCCTGGTCACTGGCTAGTGACCCAGACTCTGTCCCCTCTGCTTTCAGGTTCACCAGAACTCCGATCCACTCTTGGATCCACCCGGACACTTTTCTCTTGGCCGCCAGCAGCACTTTGCAGCAGATCGCCATTTGAATCGACGACGAAACCCGACCCCGAAAGGCACCTATGCACCCGGCTTCCCTGGGTGAGGTAACACGAGTACTCCAGTGCTCCCGTGGGTAGAGACTCTTCAAAGTCCTAGATCTCAAAGGGTTTTGTCCTAGTCCTCTTTTAAGTGTCCCTTTCCTCTATTTTCCCGATCCCGACTTTCTCCATAGAAGTTAACGGCGTATCGCGGTTGTGTATTTACACTGCACGCGTCTCCCGTGGGTCCCCTGTGTCACTACCTTGGGTGGTTCCTTGTGGTCCAAGCACTTCTAGAGGCTCTAGGCCTAGTGTCTAGTTCAGTCGTGGTTCGCATACCACTTTATTGGTATATGGTTTGGTACGCCCCTAGGGCCCAAACGTGTATTTGTGCTATTACTGTGATTTAATAACTTATAACTTATGTACTTCGAACTCTAGCCTCATAAAGAGACTAGAGGGGTGTGTTTAGCAATAAATACATATATTTTGAATATATACCTGGTGTGGTGCTCTTTCATTTGATCACTCAAGAGATTATAGACTGGTAAAACAAGCTGCTTTACATTCCTTCAAGACTTAGCCTGAAGGCTGCTCTCCATAGCTACCACTAGGATAGCTTTCAATAAAGGTTGTCTTTAACCTATCTCCAATAAGGGGTTGTTTGGACTGGTGCAAGGTGCCCACTATAATTAGTGGACAGCATATACCAGGCCAACTTCTCACAGTAGTGTTTTAGGGTTTAGGGTAGTGCAGTGGTGTTTGTGTAGTGTAGGGGGTCATGCTGGGGGTAGTGTTTTAGGGTTTAGGATAGTGCAGTGGTGCTTGTGTAGTGTAGGGGGTCGTGCTGGGGGTAGTGTTTTAGGGTTTAGGGTAGTGCACTGGTGTTTTTGTAGTGTAGGGGGTCATGTTTTAAGATGCAACGCTCCAATACCTGACCAGTCTGCACTACATAAAACTGCAAAAAAACTAAAAATAAAAAGTGTTTTGCACACTTTTGTCATTGGGCTATATTAGGGCTACATCTGGGTAATATTTGTGCTACATTTGAGCTCTTTTTTTCTCTGGTGGCCATCTTGGAAGACTTCTTTGTTATGAAGTTTCCTAATTTCCTCATTTACTGCAGTCTCCTCAGTAGAAAATGCTTTCAGTTTTTTACTTTGATTCCATCAAGAAGGCATTCAGATGTGTCTCACATTTGCCATAAATTCAGAATGTTAGCACTCTAGTTGCTCATTAGATCACTGTAGTAAAGCTACTGCTCACCAGGGAGTTAACTGGAAGTCTGCTGCTGGTATTGAAAGTGATTGTTTCAGTCTGCATGTCAGAATTTTCTAATGAAATAGAAGAGGATTTGAGATCTCACTTAAAACATGCCCTAATTTTTCTTTCTGCAGCACTAACCATAATTTCTATTTCAAAAAGAACCCCCTCATTTTGTTCCTTTTTAAATTAAATGTTTTAAGTGTTACCGGTTTATTCCAATCAAGATGGCTTCAGGTGTGCCATACTTTTGTCATAAGTAAGGCTGTTAGCGCTCTAGTTGTTCTTTAGAACACTCTGGGAAGCTGCAGTAGAACACAAAGGCATCAACTGGCAGGCTGCTCCTGTTGAAATATAACAGGAAGATATTTGAGATCACACTTGAAACATGTCCTAATTTTTCTTTCTACAGCACTAACCATAATTTCTATGACAAAATGAACCCCATCATTTTGTTCCTTTTTAAATTAAATGTTTTAAGTGTTACCAATTTATTCCAATCAAGATGGCTTCAGGTGTGCCATACTTTTGTCATAAGTAAGGCTGTTAGCACTCTAGTTGTTCTTTAGAACACTCTGGGAAGCTGCAGTAGAACACAAAGGAATCAACTGACAGTCTCTGCCATTGTTGGATGTACATGTTTTGCTGAGAATGTCAGACTTCATTCTCACATGACTGAGAAAGATAATGTGAATTTACAGAAAATATGCTCTCATTTTAGCTTCTGGAGCACCTTCCAAAACTCTATGGGACAAGAATGTGAAAATAGTTTTCTCTCAAACATGATTCATGATATCCCAGCAGAAGGTTTTTCACAGGGTAAAATCACCTTAGAACACACCACAATTCCTGAAATGAGTATGGTACCATCAACAAATGAATTCTAATGTAACTAAAGTCTGTTATCACCCTTTATAGTTCTCCTTTTGGTAACCCTCAAAATCTTTGATTCACTACAATGCATTTCAATGGGGTACTATCATGTATATTGGTCCCAAGATGGCTGCCAGCAATTCCAGGATGAAGTGCTGACAGCCAATCAGATCTCACAATGACATGTGTGGTTAGGCTCCGCTCAGATATATATGTGATTTTACTTTTGATTTTCTCAGGAACTACTGAACGGATTTACACCATTTAACCAAAAGGCACGACTCTGAACCAAGGGCTACCTTTTTGCCAAATTTGGTGTAATTCCGTTCAGCAGTTCGGGCTGTAGCTGCGACTAAAGGTTCCTATGGAAAATTGCATGGGGAAAACACGTTTTGGGACCCCCCTTTTTTCTCGGCCCCCGCTTGCCGAATCACCCCAAAACTTTCAGGATAGGAGCAGACCGGAGCGCCTCACGAGTTTTGAAAATTTCATGAAGATTCGTCAACCGGCGCCAAAGTTATTGGAAATAGAATGTTGTGAATTTCCTATGGAAAATAGGTCCTAACTATAACTATCTACTGGCGACCGCCAGTAGATAATATATATATATATATACATACATATACATACATATATATTTGTGCTCCTCTCCTTCTCGCTGCTCTTCCGAGAACTCACAGCACTACAGACTCCGGTACAATTCCAGTTCTTTTTATTATCTTTTAAAACACCAATAGTGCAAAAAAACAGACAGACGGTCAATATATATATATTACCTACTGACGATCACCAGTAGGTAGTTATAGTTAGAACCTAGTTTCTATAGGAAGAATTATTTTTTTTATGCCAATACCTTTGGCGCCGTTTGATGAAACTTCAGGACATTTTCAAAACTAATACAACGCTCACTGGTGTCTGGAATGTTTCGGGGTGATCGTGAATCGGGGGCTGAGTAAAAGGGGGTCCCAAAACATATTTTCCCCATGTTAATTCCCATAGGGTTTTTGAACACCACTACAGCCCTAACCTTTGAGCACAATAGCACTAAATTTGGCAGAAAGGTAGATATTGGCCGAGAGAAGCACCTGTTTGTGATTTGGTGTACATTTGTTGAGTAGCTTTAGAGATATTAACCAAAATCCAAATTTGTTTATCTAGGGGCATGGATCCAACAGTCCCCGTGCTGAAATCTGATTGACTGCCAACACTTCAACAAGTGTTGGCAGCCATCTTGGGTCTCGGCTCAAAGCCGAGTCCCACAAAAAGCATTATAAAACCTAAAGAAAAGGGGGTGAGGTAGGAATACCCTGACCACCTAGGTGTGGTAATGGGGTCTCACAGGGACACTGCTGGGGGTTAAACATTTTTTTTGTCAATTTTGCTTGAAATCGCAAGTGAATCTGTGAATTCATGGCAAAATGTTTTAAAAAAAAGTCTCCTGTGCTTGTTTTTAATCAAGCCCATAGGTGGGCCAGGTCCCGGGGGCAGGCCTGCTTTATTAAATTAGGGGGCACACATGGCCCGCCCCATAAGCACTTATATGCCCCAGGGACCAATATCTCCGGGGGCTTATGCTTCTATTACTGTGGCCGCACATACACCCGGGCCCGGCAACCATCACCTCCCAGGGGCTTTAATAAAAAAATTGTGCGGGGGCTGTGTGGACTCCCCAGGGCCCCAAGGACTACCACCTCCCCGGGGCTAAATAGAAAGAAATGGGGAGGCCTCATGGACCACCCCGTGCCCCAGGGACCACGACCTCCCAGGGGATAAATTGATAGTAATGGGGGGGCCTTATGGACCCCAGGGCCTCAGGGACCACCACCTCCCAAGGGCCAAAATAACATTTGTAAAGTGGGAGGAGGGCCAAGTGGCCACCCTTCTGGGCCATACACGGCCCCAGGGACCACCACCTCCCCGGGGCTGGCTGGGAACAACAAAGGAGGGGGGGCTGCATGACCCCCCTCCTGGAGCCCTATGTGGCCCTGGGACCACCACCCCCCCAGGGAGAACACCTGCTATGTTCTGGGGTGCCCACCCCAGTAAATAGTTGCTTCCTCTGACTTGGTGTCAGAACTGGTAAATATCATTGGGTTCCTCAGGAGCAGTACCCTCAAGAAGCCCACCTTCCAGCAGCTTCGACTCAAGCTTAATTGCACTGAGGATCAAAGTGGCTAGACGGGGGGAGGGATTTGGGAAGGGTACTGCGGGGAGGGAGACCTGGAACGAGACGTTGTCCTCAGTTAGCTTTCCTGATATACCGTGTGAACTCTTGAACGAAATAAGCATGGTTAAATAACAACAACATACCTGTAAAGAAAAGCAGGTTACTTATGAAACAGTCGTCACTCTAATACCTTCTTTACAAGGAATGGAATTGCTGTTCCTATAATCCTCAAAACAAAATATAACAATATAGATTCTATGATTAATCTAGTGCTTGCATGAACACTATGCTCCAGAGCGAGTCACACTTTCATATAAGAGAGACTATTAGTTTTTGTTACACTGTCTCTTTCTTAAATTATGATTTGCATGTAACACTGTTAAGAATGACAGCACTAATTCCAACAAGCGTTTTTATAATGCACAACAGGTTTCAAATGCAAGGTTCGTTTCAACTTGTAATGTGAATATTATCTATGCACATGCCCAAGAAAGCGCTTCAGCGTGATGTGCCACGTTCAATATACAAATGTTCAAGAAAGCGCGTCAGCGCGTTGTGCCAAAGTCAATAAGCAAATGCCCAAGAAGCGCTCTATCGTGATGTGCCATGTTCAATATGCAAATGTCCAAAAACGCGCTTCAGCGCGATGTGTCACATTCAAAGATGCAAATCCCCAAAAAGCGCTGCAACGCGATGTGCCAATGTTCATTAAACAAATGCCCAATAAATTGCTTCGACAAAGAGAGCTCGAGTCAATATGCAAATATCAACAGGTTGCTCCTTTAAACAAAATGGAACGATCCTACCTGATGGTGATCAAGGGAAGGATCTACAACCTGCATTAAGTCATCAGAGATCTTCTCACTGAAACCGGAGATCTGCTGCTGCTGCTCACGCTCAGAGTTCTCAATAACCAGCAAAGAGAACAGGGTGTGGCTCCTATTTAAAGGCTTTCTCAAGAAGTTTCCAGATGACAGCTCCCAGGTAAACTACTGGAGCTGTGAAGGGCCAATAGACCTTGGGCAGCAGACTATAACAAGCATTGGTACAAACAAGTGACAGTGCAAACAATAAGCACAGGCAAAAACAATAAACAATCACTGGTAAAAGCAATAGAAAATACTAAAGGACACGTGATTGGCAGAATCGTGACAGTCCACCCCATCAAAAATGCTTACACTCCCGTTTACCTAGGTGCCTCCGGATGTTGGATGTGAAATTTACGTAACAAACGTGGTGCATGAATAGCGTCACTTTGTTCCCAAGAGTCCTCATCTGGACCATAGCCTTTCCAAGAAATTAGGTACCATAGTTTTCCTTTTAAGCGCTTACTACCTTTTATACTGTTTACCTCGTATTCTTCATGATCTCCGACAAGGAGGGGCGGTGGACGTGCTCGTTGTTTGTTCTTTGTTGGTTTCAATAATGAAGTATGAAATACAGGATAGATTTTTATGGCACTTGGCAATTTCAATTTAAACGCTACTGGGTTAACACATTTTTCAATTTCAAATGGCCCAATAAATCGTGGATGAAATTTATATTTCCTTTTAAATTGAAAATTTCTCGTAGAAAGCCAGACGAAATCTCCTGGCTTGTATTTTGGTCCTAGTTTTCTCTTTCTATCAGCAAATCTTTTGTAGTCTGCTTTTGCTTTCTGTACATTACGTTGTAAATGTTTCATGATAGTAACCAGTTCCAGTTCATAAAACTTTATTTCGGCACAATTGGCCATAAAAGCACAATTTTTAAGTAATAATTAAAAATTGGGTAAAATACAATAGATAAAAAGCAAGACAAAAGGATTTACATTCCACGCACTGGGAGAACTTTCCCAGGCATCAGCCATCTTATAGAACAGGACATAAAGTGCATGTGCATGTGCTTTTAGAGGCTAGTTCCAAGTAATTATTTGCTCCATTTTGTATTACAAGTTAAAAAATTACGCTACACATAAAAAAAGTGACTAAAAAAAGCAAAATAAGAAAAGATTTACACAGCCGGCATATTTGCCTCCAGTTATCAACACAGTGCATAAATAAAACCACAAACATTCGGGAGGAATGGTCTATGCACATTCAGAGACAGGCGTAGTAGTCATTAAAAATAGTTCAATTATCTCCACAACAACCAACTAAATACAATTTGTGCAAAGGACATCTGTTAAAACATATCATAGACAATTGTCATTCCTATTTAAAGACTTATTCAAGATAGCTCTGCGCGTGCACCACATGGTAAATAAAAAGCGTGAAATTGAAAAAACAATGGGCATGCGTGTGTCAGATTTTAAAATCCTATACACGCTACGACAATGTCTCGACCCCAAGTTCCTGCACAGTTGTAGTAGCCATCGCGACCTGGCCTTCCTGTATCCCTGGCAGAAAAATATCACATGGAGATCAGTCTCATCTACGTTAAGGCACGCAGGGCACTCTGCGTTTGTGTGGCCCTCCCACTTTTTTGTGAATGAACGCAGCGGAAGGACTCTATGCCTAAATTGCAGATAAAGCTTCTTAGCCAGGAGCGGCTGTATGTCGTCCAACACTGGTTCTAAGATATATGTGGTTTTTACTTCCAGAAACTCAGCCGTCAGTCTCCCCACTGAGGGTCTCATCTCAAGCTGGGAGAGTTTAAGGTCTCTATAACTCTCAACCAAAGCTTTTCTGGAAGTTATTTGGGAGATTTCTTCTGCATTGTGCCACAAACTGCCCCTGCCCAAGTCCTCACATGTTTTCTTGACATATAACAGCCAAGGCAGCTTCCCTGCACCTCGCAACCCCAAGACATCGATCAGTTCTTCTCTATAAGAGGCTAATTCAGGGGTGCACCACAGGCGCCGCCAGTATAATAAAGGTCTAAGAGCAGCTTCTTCCTCGATGGGTCTGATCCCTAGATCCATACGTAGGGGTATTAATGGTGTACTGGGTGGCAATCCCATAAGTTGTCTAGCGAATAAATTCTCAATACGGGCTAACTGGCCAGATGGACAATGCCCCCATAGTTCGGCTCCATAGAGAGCAGCCGTCCTAGCCTGGACCTTGTAAATTTCCACTGCAGGACTCACCAGTTTTTCAGAGCATGTCCTATATAGTTTTAAAATACCCCCGTAGTCTGGGATAATTTTAAGCCTATTTTACTTATTTGGGCTCCCCAATCCATTCTCTCTGTCAATGTGATTCCCAGGTACTCAAATATTGATACCCTCTCTAGGGGACTTCCATCCAGAGAAGGTTTTGGGCGAGTGGTGTTAACTATGTTAAAAGCCATGTACTTTGTTTTTTGTAGGTTAATTTCTAGTCCCCGTTGTTTGCAGAAGGTGCTAAAATTGTCCAGGGTTCTCTGGATTCCCATAGGGGATTTGGCAAGCAGAAGGGTATCATCTGCAAACATGAGGGCAGGTATAGTGCGTTTCGCTAACCTGGGAGCATTGATGTTTACCCCAGCATTCAATGATTCTATTAGGCCATTAATAAAAAGGCAGAAGAGAGTTGGGCCAGGACACAGCCTTGCCGAACCCCTCTCTCGACAGGCAGGGGGGATGAGAGTTCGCCATTTTTACCAAATCTAATTCGAGCAAAGTTGCCCTCATGTAAGCCTTTTAACTGGTGGCAAAGATACTCTGGGACACCCATGTCTAATAGAGTTACCCAGAGTTTGTCCCTTGGTACCAGATCGAAAGCTGACTTAAGGTCTACAAATATAAGGTAGAGGCTGCCACCCTCTATACTAACAGTTTTCCAGTAAATCATCTGTAGCCTTAGGATCTGGTCAGGTGTTGATATCCTTGCTCGAAAACCGGCTTGGAGGGGAGTAAGAATGTTATGTTCCTCCATCCAGTTTTGGAGACGCCCCAGTAGGACACGTGCAACATTTTTTTGGCTTACATCTATCAAACTAATCGGACGATAGTTGACAGGTAAAAGCGGGGAACCCTTTTTGTAGATTGGTATTATTTCGGCCCCTGCCCAGGTGGTGGGAATCGCCATACCTTGGAGAATTGCATTGAACAGGGAAGATAGGTAAGGGGCCCAGACAGTCGGCTCAGAGCGGAAAAGATCACCAGGGATCTTATCCAGCCCTGCGGCTTTTGCTGGTTTAATCATGCCCAGGGCCTCAGAAACTTCTCTCAGCGAGATCGATGGAGTTTCTGCAAATATCGTGCAAGGGGACGATAGGGGTCTGTGCACTTGTCCTTCCCCGTCATCAACCCTTGTGTAGAGTGATTTAAAATGGGCCTTCCACACTTCTTCACTGATATTGGGTTCGATGGCTGATTTGCCCTCCTGAGACCCTGAGTTAATGATATTCCAGAAAGTCCTCAGGTAACCATTCCTTGTAACCTTTCATTCAAAGAGGGTATATTAGTTTGAGGTTGTGCTAACAGTAGTGGAGCGTAATGTGGGTGACAGCCATGATTTGCAAAGAATGGTGACATGTTTGTTGAAGCATGCTTTAGATTATTATAAGCGAATTCTGCTTCCCAAAGAAGGTTCACCCATGAGCCTTGTTGTTTAAATAAATAGCATCGTAAATATTGCTTTAGTATCTGATTTACCCGCTCTGTTTGGCCATCCGATTCGGGATGGAAGCTCGTGGACATGTTTCTTTTTATTTGTTATGTTTCGCACCAAGCTTTCCATACCTTTGATGTGAATTGCACCCCTCGATCGGAGGTTGTAGTTTGAGGCAAACCATGTAATCTTACTACATTTTGAACCAATAAAGTCACTAACTGAGTTGCAGTTGGCATTTTCTCACAAGCAATAAAATGAGCCATCTTTGAAAGTCTATCAACCACTACTAAAATGGTAGTTTTCCCTTGATCTTTAGGTAAGTCAGTAATAAAGTCCATGGAAATATCTTCCCAAAGACGCATTGGCGTAGGAAGAGGCTGAAGTAACCCTTTTTTAGCACCATGTTCTCCTTTAGCTTGAGCACAAACATCACATTGTTTTACATATTGGAGAGCATCTTGTCTCCATATAGGCCACCAGAAATGTCTTTGGACAAGCTCTTGAGTCTTTGCTATCCCAGGATGTCCAGCTAATGGTTTTGTGTGACACCATTGTAGAACTTGTCTTTGTAATGGTTTTGATGGAATGTATAATTATGGTTTTTGAAACGGCAATCCTTGAATTATAGTTCTCTCTTTGTCTTTTTGTTGCCAAAATAGAACTTGGTTTAACGGCATACTTTTTCGTATGTCTTGAAAAAATTGTTCAGAGATTGTAACTCCAATAATTTGTTCTTTAGGAATTATGGATGGTGGTGTACTTTCCTTTTTTATTTTTTCCTCTGATGTTTCGCATCGAGATAAGGCATCTGCTTTATTATTTATTTTGCCTGGTCTGAAAGTTATAACAAAGTTGAATTCTGCAAAATATAAGGTCCAACGTAACTGTCGCGGTGTCAAAGCTCTAGCACATCGTAAAAATTGGAGGTTACGATGGTCTGTGTAAACAGTTACAATATGCTTTGCACCTAAGAGATAATGGCGCCATTCTTTAAAGGCGAGACGAATAGCCAATAACTCTTTCTCTGCCACAGTATAGTTCATTTCAGCAGGTACATTTTTTTTTATAGGAATGCAATGGGATATAATTGGTTATCTCGTTCATCCTTTTGAGAAAGAATTGCCCCAATTGCAGTATCAGAAGCGTCTGCTTCAATATAATGAATGGCTGATTGATGTCTGGATGACTTAGAACAGGGGTTGCCGTGAATGCTGTTTTTAAGGTTTGAAAGGCGGATTTTGTTTCAGCAGTCCATTGAAACAGAACATGTTTCCTTAACAATTTTGTTAAAGGACTTGCTTTGGTTGAAAACTGGTTGATAAAGCGATGATAAAAATTCGCAAATCCTAAGAATCGTTGGATATCCTTAACTGAAGTTTGTTCTGGCCAATCTAATATTGCTTGCACTTTTCTGGGTGCCATTGTGATTCTGTGAGGTGACAATATAAAACCTAAAAATTCCACTTGGTAAGTATGGAATTTGCACTTTGATAATTTGCAAAAAAGACCATGTTGGCGCAGGGTGGTTAAAACAAGTTTGAAATGTTTTTCATGTTCCGAGATAGATTGTGAATAGATTAACAAGTCATCTATGTAGGCAATGAAAAACCTGTCAAGAAAGTCTCGTAAGACATCATTAATAAAAAATTGAAACGCCGCAGGGGCGTTGCATAGACCGAAGGGCATCACGCAATATTCAAACAAGCCAAAGTGAGTTCGAAAAGCGGTCTTCCATTCGTCTCCGGCTCGAACACGTACAAGATGGTATGCTCCTCTCAGATCCAACTTGGTGTACATAGTTGCAGATCTTACTTGGACCAAAAGAATGGGAATAAGTGGCAAAGGATATCGGTTTTTAATGGTGATGTTATTCAACGCGTGATAAACTATGCACATGAGTAATTCCCCATTACTTATGGGCACAAAGAAGAGAGGAGAAGCTGCCAGAGACTTGGAGGGTCAGATGAAACCATTCTTTAAAAATGTGTCTAAACATTTCCCTGAGATGTTGGTTCTCCTGCTCGGTAAGCGCGTAGATCCTACTACAAGGAATTTTAGCACCAGGTACAAGATCTATTTCACAATCATATGTTCTGTGAGGTGGAAGGGTCTCAGCACTTTGTTCGCAGAATACGTCTCGAAAATGTTCATATATCATGGGTAATTCTATGTTATGCTCTGCAGCCGTAGCAATATAATGAGCAGTTGTTTTACCAAGCTCTTTAACCATGGTTTTGGACATGGTTTCTTGTGAATGTAAACATTCCTGGTGACACCAATCTGATTGAAAAGTAACACTTCTCTTAGCCCAGTCTATGGTGGGATTATGGTCTGTCAACCAAGGCATCCCGAGGATGACACCAAATTGAGGAGCATCAATGATATCAAAGGATATTTCTTCCACATGAGTTTGGTCTTGAGTAAAGCATGTCATGGTTATCTTAATGGTGGAATGCGTAATTAATCCAGATGTTAATTGTTTGCCATCTACCGCATGAACCATTTCTGGTTTTTGTTTTGCTAAGGTTGGGATTTCCAGTTTTGTTGCGAAAGCGGCGTCAATAAAATTGCCAGTGGCTCCTGAATCTACCATGACCACCGCAGCTTTAGGTTCTTGCTGAAAAATTACGAATTGTGCGTTCAATACTAAATGTGGGACAGAAATTTGTAATGTGTTAGCAACCGATTGTTCAGGAGATAAAGATGTGTTACTCGAGGAAGTCTCCTGGCTATTCCTCGAGTATATTAGTTTCCCACCTTGGTCATGGTTGTGTTTGGTTTTGCTAAACAGTCTTTGACAAAATGTCCTTTTGTACCGCAATATAAGCATAGACCTTTTTTCCGATGAGAATCTTTTTCTTCAGTCGTCAAAGGTTTTCGTATTCCTCCGATTTCCATAGGTTCACTAGTATCTGGGGCTACAACAGGCGGTTTGTCTTTGGGTCAAAATGAAGGCCTAAACTCTAGACGCTTCCTGTCCCCTCTACGATTTGATACTCTATGATCCGATCGAAGACTTAGAGCTATTAAGTCTTCGCATGGTCTTGGCTGTGGATCTGTTGGAGCTATTAAGTCCTTTAATTCGTCTCGTAGACCTTGGTAATATAGAGCGGCTCCTTTATCTTCCGGCCAATTCATTTCTGCTATTAAACGATTGAATTGAGTTAAATAATGGACCAAATCCTTATTTCCTTATTTTAACTCTAATAATTCACGATCAGCTGATCCTGTAATTGTTCGTCGGTCAAAAAGTTTTCAAATCCCGATTTGAAACGAGACCACCTGTAAAGCAATGGGTCATCCGATTGTACAAGAGGAACTGCCCACATAGCAGCGTCTCTGCTCAAATAAGAAATCAGAAAGGCAATTCTAGATTGAGCGTCAGGGAAAGATGTGGGTTTTACCATAAAGTGTAGCTGTACTTGAGTTAAGAATGTTTGAAATTTGTGTGGTTCACCTGCAAATCTTTCTGGAGGTGACAAAGGAACTGTCATTGGAACCGTCACTGATACTGTAGAGGTATTAGAACTACTAGCAGCAGTTACATCTGGGGAATGAGACGGTGCTATTTGTGTATGTAACTGAGTGACCTTATTAGCTAAAGCCGCTGTCTCTTGTCTAGCTGCTGACAATTCTTTTTGCATGTTTCCCAACATGGAACACAAGTCCTCCAAGGTGGCCATCCTGAAGATACTGCTCAGGAGGAACCAAAATTTGTGGGCTGGTTATTCTGTCAGAACTGGTAAATATCGTTGGGTTCCTCAGGAGCAATACCCTCAAGAAGCCCACCTTGCAGCAGCTTCGACTCAAGCTAAATTGCACTGAGGATCAAAGTGGCTAGACGGGGGGAAGGGATTTGGGAAGGGTACTGCGGGGAGTGAGACCTGGAACGAGACGTTGTCCTCAGTTAGCTTTCCTGATATACCGTGTGAACTCTTGAACTAAATCAGCATGGTTAAATAACAACAACATACCTGTAAAGAAAAGCAGGTTACTTATGAAACAGTCGTCACTCTAATACCTTCTTCACACGGAATGGAATTGCTGTTCCTATAATCCTCAAAACAAAATATAACAATATAGATTCTATGATTAATCTAGTGCTTGCATAAACACTATGCTCCAGAGCGAGTCACACTTTCATATAAGAAAGACTATTAGTTTTTGTTACACTGTCTCTTTCTTAAATTATGATTTGCATGTAACACTGTTAAGAATCACAGCACTAATTCCAACAAACGTTTTTATAATGCACAACAGGTTTCAAATGCAAGGTTCGTTTCAACTTGTAATGTGAATATTATCTATGCACATACCCAAGAAAGCACTTCAGCGCTGTGTGCCACGTTCAATATACAAATGTTCAAGAAAGTGCGTCAGCGCGTTGTGCCAAAGTCAATAAGCAAATGACCAAGAAGCGCTCTAGTGTGATGTGCCATGTTCAATATGCAAATGTCCAAAAACGCACTTCAGCGCGATGTGTCACATTCAAAGATGCAAATCCCCAAAAAGCGCTGCAGCGCGATGTGCCGATGTTCATTAACAAATGCCCAATAAATTGCTTCGACAAAGAGAGCTCGAGTCAATATGCAAATATCAACAGGTTGCTCCTTTAAACAAAATGGAACGATCCTACCTGATGGTGATCAAGGGAAGAATCTACAACCTGCATTAAGTCGTCAGAGATCTTCTCCCTGAAACCGGAGATCTGCTGCTCACGCTCAGAGTTCTCAATAACCAGCAAAGAGAACAGGGTGTGGCTCCTATTTAAAGGCTTTCTCAAGAAGTTTCCAGATGACAGCTCTCAGGTAAACTACTGGAGCTGAGAAGGGCCAATAGACCTTGGGCAGCAGACTATAACAAGCATTGGTACAAACAAGTGACAGTGCAAACAATAAGCACTGGCAAAAACAATAAACAAGCACTGGTAAAAGCAATAGAAAATACTAAAGGACACGTGATTGGCAGAATCATGACACTTAGCAGGAGCTTTGACAGCTCTCGTCAAGTCAGAGCAAACACGAACTCCGCTCCCAGCAAGCGAGAACAGTGAAACCGCTCCCACTTGCTGAGAGCAGAATTTCCGTCTGTTTCCCTGCCCGCTGCAAAGTTGGCAGGGAAACAGAGGAAAGGATTGCTCTCACACAGACGGAGCTGCATGTTTAACAGCTCCCTGTGTGTAAGAGCAATGCTGGCTCCCACATGAGACGCGGAGCCCGCTGTCCCCAACTGTGGTGACTGAGTGCTCTGGGTGGGCTCCAGGGCACCAAGCATTGTAAGACCGGCCCCAGGGCCTTAATTAGCCTGGGGAGGGGGCCGCGTGGTCCCCTTCCCCCATTGAATTAAGGCCAGACTCCGGGGGATGGAGTCCTCCAGTGGCGCCTGCAAGCCATGGAGAGTGGTGGGCCAGGCGATCCGCCGCTGGACAGATGTGACCTTTAACAGACAATCCTCAAAAGTCTAAGAACTGTCACATGCACTTGCAGCATCGGTCAGCTGCCAGAGAAACACCCAGCTGCAATCCGTGTTCTTGTACTCACCAACCCCTATGCCGGTCCCACTCCCTATCTAAAAAGAGCACATTACTGAAGCAGTCCATATCACCACACACCAGAAAAGCACCCTACTTCTTCAGGCGCCAGAACCTGCATGCAGCACAACCAATACCTAGTGAGCTGGTTGCACAGGGAGAGGTACAATGTGCTTCACTAGCCCCAAAGGTCACTATTGGTCTCAGAATCTGGTAATCAATGTGGTAGCCCTGGCGGGCAGCATAGTTTGGGCGCAGTTAATGTAAGGGACTGTGTGGTGACAATGAGAAGCAGTATGGCAGTGCGTAATGATCATCTCTCTAGTAGTTTTAACTAGGGAACAGGGGTTAACTTGCACACTGGGATGAGATAAAGGTATTTCAATAACACAACATTAATTCACCAGGTACAACAGTGAATTACCCATCATGTTTTGAACTGTGCACTTGTTAACCCCTTGACCGCGATCGGAATTCCGCTCGTGTGCTGGACATTCCGATCACGGGTGCGGTCGTGACGAGTTCAGCTCGTCATGCGCACAGCGCTACCGCGCAGCATGACGAGCTGAGCTCGTCACGCGCATCGAAGGGGTTAAAATACCCTGTTTAATTCTACTAATCATTCCATATAAATGAAATAAATGAGGCACGGTATAACGTTGCACAAACTGAGCAGTCTTGTAACTTACCTTTTCTTTACAGTAATCCATACTGAGCACACAAGAGGAAGTCTCTGGAATCTTTTTTAAAAAGCAAACATTTTATAAAATATAAACAACGGGAGGTAAAAAGAAGCAACAGTCGCTTTCATACCCTGTTTTCTAAAAGCCCCCATCCTGGATAATGAGGCTTAACTCGAAAACTTCTGTAAAAGAAATTAATTTGTTAAAATGACTCTACCATGAAAACAGTGTGACTCACCATCTCTAAGGACAGTGCAAATGGAATGGATTAATGTTAAAGGAAAGACAGAAGCGCAAAGTATAAAAAACAGGACATCAAATATAATGACATTATAGAGAGCACACACAGACCCATGTAGATACTCATGCACCCACTCACAGACTCATTCAGACACTCGTGCACCCACTCACAGACCCACTCAGAGATTCATGTACTCACTCACAAACTTGTGCACTCACTCACATACCCACTCACTCATGCACCCACTGACAGACCTACTTAGACACTCAAGCACCCACTCACAGACCCACTCAGAGACTCACAAACTTACTCACAGACCTACTCAGACACTCACACACCCACTGGCAGAACCACTCAGAAACTCTCGCACTAGCTCACAGACCTACTCAGATAGTCATTCACTCCTCCCCATAGAGACTCTGCTGTGCTTGTGCCCACCCACAGGCTAGGACAGCAAGCCAATTGCTGATCCACATGGTGCTGCTCCCAGTCAGGAGGTAGACACAGGATCGGAGCCCGAGACATCGTGCCAGAACTGAGAAATAGGCATCACAGTGACATGGGGTCTATTTTCTTGCTCTCAAGACACCCTGGTGCAAGAGAATCACCTTCAAGCTCCTCACACATACCTACAAAGCCCTCCACGACAAAGGGCCAGCATGCCTGAACTACCACATCGCATTCCATGTACCCGCCAGACAACTCCCTTCTGCCCAACTCACCCGAGCCTCCGTCCCCAGCATCTACAAGACCAGAACCAGAGGAAGCTCTTTGTCCTACCTCACCACCAAGACCTGGAACACACTGCCCCTCCACCTCAGGCAATCAGCTTCGCTGACCGAATTCAAGAAGGACCTCAAGACCTGGCTCTTTGAGTTATCATTATTACACAAAGAACCAAGGCAGAGCTGCCGAGTTGCGAATGCACATCTACACACTTCGTCCGTCGGGAAATAATTTCCAGTTTCTTAGTATATTGTGGTGCTCTCCAAGCAAAAAGCCCCCCTCCACCTTTAGGAGACCAAACCAACTCTCTCGGGAAAAACAAGTCCCCTTTGAGGTTTACAAATATATTGCACAAATGCCGAGGCACATCCAAAATCAGTCCAAATCTGTGAAATAGGCATTAACCTCCATAATATGAAAAAGGAAGTCCATAAATCGATATTTGTTTCCTTCGGTATATCCTTTATTTCATGTCAAAATTTCCATTACATAAGAAACAGGCAGCCAACACGTGTTTCGTCCGAAAGGACTTTCTCAAGGCTGCAAACAATTTAAATATACATTAAAACAATTTATGATATAGCAATATCAATTACAAAAGTTAAAAACTCTCACAAACATAAAGGCCTAAAATTATGGACTTGTGTCCATTTACTACCAAAAAACAACCCAAATCTAGCGCCATGATGAAGACAGAAAAAGCTGGAAAATATGTTGCAACCACGAGTCACCAAGATACTGTTGCATATGTTCTAAAGCTGTATTTCCCAGAAAAAAGAGGAGTGCGACAATCCCAGTGTTGTTGATTCTCCACTAAAGATTTTTAGAAAAGGGTAAGCGTATACATGCAGCAATGTCTATAGTTACACCATTGTAGTGTGACATAGCCATAATAAAACTGTGACACCAAAAAAAAACACCACCAGGATTGTGATAAATATACAGGTCAAGTAAGCTAGTCTCCATATCATGCTGTACTGGCAAAGTGTACTACACAAACTACATCTTACCTAGAAAGAATAGTAGAGCAAGTCGTAATTCCAAAAATCGTATTTTTGAAAGGGATCACAACCGCATTAGCGGTATTAAAACCTAGTAAATATGCATATATAAAATTCAAAGTAAGTATAACATATCTGCTGTGGTAGAAAGAAAATAGTACTAAGAACTAGCAATCCGAATACTCCAATGTCCGTTTCTAAGTATCACATTAATCAAAAAACCCACCGTAGCCACTCACTCCAATAATAATTTTCGGGACATATTTGTATGATGAAAATATCAAATCACATTGTTAGTATAAGCACGCATGTAATAGCACAAAAAGAGCCTATGTCAATTACAAGGTGGATGGGGTCTGCAAAAACCAACTACTCTAGAAATTGCACACAAATAATATAAATAAAATGTACTCAGTGTGTAAGCACTGCTACGCTATCTACGGGTGCCAAACATTCTGCTTGCGGTGAAAATCTAGTCACCTTACAGAGTGATCAACATGTCGTAAAACGCTAGTTTCCCTACAGGGTAATAATCAGAGACGGATTAAGAATAACAACAACCAAAAATGGATGAGTGTCTTACGAGGAAGGGTCTACATACAACCAATAATAGATGTGTATCTTACGAGAGAGGGTCTACATACGCTCTAAAAAGATGCAATAATAGATCTATGCATACAAAATAAGGACAATAGCCATGACTCAATAGTGTAAAACAAATGTTACCTGTAGCACTGGGAACCGGTACGTATCCGCTACCGCTACCTCAGTATCACCAAACAAGCCTTGATAAGCCTGCAAACTAATGGCAGACACGCATGGCAAATAATGTAAAATTTACGTAAAAAGCTGCACAATATCGTCAAAACGGTGATGAACTAGTTCTATCAAATTACCTGTAGCGATGACAACTCGGATCGCGTTCAATTCCGATGCAGCGAGACACCGCCACACGACCCGCGTTTTAAATCAGAAACGCATGGCCATAGACATAGAAAGAGGGGGTGGAGACTCACGTCCCTCGACATGGTCGCCATCTTAAAGTGGTAAAATACAGTCCGATAGCTATGATAGAGTGCTGATTAAAGCATAAATGGTTGATGGAGAAGGCAAAAAAAAAGCTGGAGAGTCACCTGTACATACAGTACCATGTTTGAATGAAGTAGTACCACATGGTTCTTCAAAAGAGAATAAAGCATGTCTATGTAAAGTGCCCCCTGTGAATTATGTGGTTCCAACAAAGATGAGTAGCAACCTTATCCCTGGTCAGAAAAGCACATATTTACATAGGAAGATAGTTAGTATAGTCCTTAGACACCCAGTGAAGGGAAAAAGGGGCATGTGCTCATCTCCAATCTCTGCTATCTTGGTGACTCGTGGTTGCAACATATTTTCCAGCTTTTTCTTTCTTCATCACGGCGCTAGATTTGGGTTGTTTTTTGGTAGTAAATGGACACAAGTCCATAATTTTAGGCCTTTATGTTTGTGAGAGTTTTTAACTTTTGTAATTGATATTGCTATATCATAAATTGTTTTAATGTACATTTAAATTGTTTGCAGCCTTGAGAAAGTCCTTTCGGACGAAACACGTGTCGGCTGCCTGTTTCTTATGTAATGGAAATTTTGACATGAAATAAAGGATATACAGAAGGAAACAAAGATCGATTTATGGACTTCCTCTTTGAGTTATCCTCCACCCAGAGGGACCAGCAGCCCCCATCCTTCAGCGCCTTGAGACCCTCACGGTGATTGCATGATCACACGCAGAGTTCGTGTTCAAGACCTGCCCCTCTCTGTCCATCCGGAGGTGGTTGGTATGGTGAGCGGGGGCCGCATATCAATGTGGGACCCCTTCCTGGTTCCTCTACATGGTGACATCATTATCCGATCAACGTGTGGGTCATGTGACTTTTGATGCTGATGCGGTAGCCATATTAGACTTGTGCAAGTCGATCGAGTCCTCTACTAGTAAAAATATCATGAAGAATTGTAATCATGAGATTATGATTTATTATGCCTAGTGACAGTTAAGTGGCAACCTAGTTGGGGTTGTCGACGTTTTCGAGCACTACCCAGTGGAGAGGGGTGTGATCATAGATTTTTGGGGCCATCTTGGATGAGTCATTTCTACCCCTGGGGGTATGTAAACTGATGGTGACGGTGGAAGGTGGAAAGTATCACCATAGAGTGGCCCTTAAAGGCCCGGGAGATAGATGTGTGCCTATCCATATTGATGGATTAGGGGTCAGAGTGGAAACAAGTTATTATTTAAAATAAAATGTAACTGTCTCTGACAAAGAAAGTAAAAAACAAAATCACTCCATCACATAAATTATTTGCAACACATAAAGCAAGCAATTCCACATAACAATAACTAATGTTTACACAAACATTCTAAAATTACATTTCTCACCCGAGTAAATATTATAAATAAAACTTACAGTTCTGTAGCTGCAGATATTTCTCCGCATCCATGTAATAAAAATAGCAATCCACCAAAAATAGGAAACATTTTGTCCAACAGGCCCACAAAAAATGCAACAATGAAACAAATCCAATAAAATATCCCTCAAAGCAATCCAAAGTATGTAGGGTTCATAAAAAAAAGTGTTTTAAAAAAATAAATGCTCCAGAAAAAACATTCCCAATCAAACCATATTGGGGTAAGGTGTTGGACACTAAAGGAGTGATGTTTACTATTCCCGCTCCCATCTATACCAATTTGGTGTAGGCCTTTAACGCTAAAGGGGTGACATTTACTATTCCACTCCAATCTAAACCAATTTGGGGAAGGCGTTTAACACTAAAGGGGTGACACTTAATCTTCCCACCCAATCTAAACCAATTTGAGGAAGGGAGTGAACAGTAAATGGGTGACATTTACTATTTCCACTCCAGTCCAACCATATTAGGGGAAGATGTTGGGCACTAAAGAGGTGACTTTTACTATTCCCACTCTAATATAAACAAATTTGGGGAAAGCGTTGGACACTAAAGGGGTGACATGTACTATTCCCAATCAAACCATACTGGGGTAAGGTGTTGGACACTAAAGGAGTGATATTTACTATTCCCACTCCCATCTATACCAACTTGGGGAAGGTGCTGGACACTAAGGGGGTGACATTTACTATTCCCACTCCAATCTAAACCAGTTTGGGGACGGTGTTGGACACTAAAGCGATGACATGTACTATTCCCACTCCAACCCAGCCATATTGAGGGAAGGTGTTGGACAATAAAAGGGTGACTTTTACTATTCTCACTCCAATCCAACCATATAGGGGGAAGGTGTTGGACACTAAAGGGGTGACATTTACTGGGAAGGTTTTTAACACTAAAGGGGTGACAGTTACTATTCCCACCCCAATCTAAACCAATTTGAGGAAGGCATTGGACAATAAAGGAGTGATATTTACTATTCGCATTCCAACCATATTGGGGGAAGATGTTGAACACTTAAGGAGTGATATTTACTATTCCCACTCTAATCTATACCAATTTGGGGAAGGGGCTGAACACTAAAGGGGTGACATTTACTATTCCCACTCAAATCTAAAATAATTTCGGGAAGGCATTGAACACTAAAGAGGTGACATTTATTATTCCCACTCATATTGGGAGAAGGTGTTGGACACTAAAGGTGGGGGGCATTTACTATTCCCACTCCAATCTAAATCTATTTGGGGAATGTGCTCAACACTAAAGGGGTGATATTTACTATTCCCAGCCTAATCTAAACCACTTTGAGGAAGGCATTGGACATTAAAGTGATGACATTTACTATTTCCAGTTCAATCCAACCATACTTGGGGAAGATGTTGGACACTAAAGGGGTGCCATTTACTATTTCCACTTCAATATAAACCAATTTGGGGATGGCATTGGACACTAAACGGATGACATTTATTCTTCCCAATCCAACCATATTGGGGGAAAGTGTTGGACACTAAAGGGGTGACATTTACTATTCCCACTCCAATTTAAACAAATTTGGGAAGGCGCTGTACACTAAAGGGGTGACATTTTCAATTCAGACTCCAATCCAACCATATTGAAGGAAGGTGTTGGACACTAAAGGAGTGACATTTACTATTCCTACTCCAATATATACCAATTTGGGGAAGATGTTATACACTAAAGGGTTGACAATTACTATTCCCACTCAAATCTAAACCAATTTGGGGAAGGTGTTGGACATTAAAGGGGTGACATTTACTATTCCCACTTCAATATAAACCAAAATCAGGTGAAGGGGTTGGACACTAAAGGGGTGAGATGTACTATTCCCACTCCAATCTATACTTACTAATATTAGTTGAAACCTTTTTGAATTTTTTTCTAACATTCCTAAATAATCATAAAATACAAAAAGTTGTAAGTACATTTATAAATTTAAATTTAAATACAATTATAAGTTTAAAACAAAAAAATAAAAGACAATTCTACAACTTAAAATAAATTTTTCCAAAAATTTAAAAAATATAAAATGTTCCTTCAAAATATTGATAAATATTTTATTTCATCAGAAATGTTGTTATATAGTTTAAAATGTAATTTTTTAACTAGATTTTGTTTTATACCATTAATATATATCTTAATTAAAATGAAAATTAACATTTATTGAAAATATTGATATAATAAAATATTTATTTTAATTCAAAATGATAAATTTGCATATCTTGAAAAGTATTCACATTAATTTTAATTTAAAATGTACATTTTTTAAAAATCTCCCCACCCTTATCCTTTAAAAACCCAAAATCTAACTATTAAAATTTTTTTTTACCAATTATTTATAACATTATTGCAACTAAATATACAAATTTCAATGATTTTGAAACAAGAAAATAATCATACTAAAAACACAATAAAAAAATAAATAGATACAATAACACACAATAGAATACATTACATACTAATTAACACTTACAAATGATATTACATGCAACGATGTTTGCTACATTGATATTTTTTACAACAATATTAAAAACACTAAAAACAATATTTTTACCTTCAACATTCCTGTCGATGATATTTTTGATGTCCTGATATACTTAACATGGTCAAGTTGTATCGCGATATTTTTTTTCCGATAGTCTATCCAAACACGTTTTTGGTTATTCTCTTCCACATATGGTTATATTTTCATCAGCCTATAAGCTGAGAAATAGCAACTGTCAAAATAAGTATCAAAATGGAAACAGAAAACATGTTAAAATGCTTTGAACTCAATAAGGCATTGAAAGGTAGGTACCTGTAATGACATCTGGTCAATAAAGACTGCTTTGTCTCCAGCGTGGAGAAGAGTGGAACTAAAAGAAAGAGTACAGTAGACCATGTAATAATTTTGGATGTCGTCAATATTTAATAAGATATTTGAGACATTTAGCAAGAAACTTTGATTAGAGTAAGTAATTAGAAGATATTCAGAATGACAGCTCCACAGTTCCATTTAGTGGAAATGAGAATAAATGCTTTGAGACAGATAGTAAGTTAAATTGTGAAATCCTTCTCATTCGCATGCAGCCACACCCACTAAGCAAAGCATTAATTAAAGAGGTAAGCAAATGGGTTTGAGGAATTAGCCTGAGCTTCCTTCAGTGGCCACATCTCCACATTCCCTTCTAACTTACCCACAAAGCCAGCTGGGTATTTGTCAAATCCTAAATAATTCTGGTCAGCTATATTCCGAATTAGTATGCTATTGCCACTTGTTCTACCAATAATATAAATTTGCACCATCTCCTTTCAGTGATGGGTATCTCCAGATTCCCCTGTCCCCTTATCATCACATTCCCCCAAAGGCTGGTTGATAATTTGTCTAACTTCACACTGTAGCTTGTTAGCTCCTTCATTCATCATAAATATTTAGCTATTTGACCAGTTTCCCAATTTGGGGATTTTGCCCTTGTTCTGGCATGAGACTGATCTTGAAGGTTCTGCAGATGGAATGGAGGCTGTTGGTAAAGATTCACAGATTGCTTCTGGTGGAGGTAGTTGAGTCTCACCTGGAAGACCAAATTTGGCCTACACACTCTCTGAGTTAGGATCTACAGGAGCCATTGATTAAAGTATAGATTAAAATAATTTGTGTGTTTTCCAAACGAGTATTGTAATGTTTGAATGCAAGCTTTCCCAAATTGAGAGTGCTAAAGTTTGCACATTGCAACAACTGCTTCTGGAAGATCGATTTTATCCAAATGAGAGGATTTCTACAGTTTACATTGTGTAAAGACATTGATTTTCACCTACTCAATGGTTTCTTGAATCACTGAGAGTTTTCCAAAAGATGTCCAATAAATGAGTTTTAAATTGGTTTCCTTGATTTCTTTCAAAAGAAGTTACCAAGATTTTTTAAGAAGTTGCAAGATGAGTATGTTTTGATATGGTTATTAGAAAAATATTTTGTAGCTCTGTAAATGTGTAATATTTTTAACATAACACGTGTATTTGTAAAGCACACTTATCATCCACGGGTCTCAAGGTGCTGAATAACAGATGTTTATTGTTACCCAACTCAGTGGTACTCATTTTATCAACCTCGGATTGATGAAAGGCTGAGTGGACCCGTCAGGATTTGAACCTGTAACCAGGAGGTCGAACGCAGTCCCCAGCAGTGGATGCATTAGTCCACTAAGCCACCAGACGTTTGAAAGTGTATAGGCTGATTTAGGAGTGTTTTTATGCTTTGCCAATATCTAACTTCAAAATGTGTTGCTTTCACTATATTTCAAACTGATTCAATGATAAATGTGTGTTTATTCATATCTAGTGTTCAGATTAACATAGTGATTTTACAGCATAAACTAAATAAAACATTATTGTATTATTTATTATTGGGTTTTATAATATTGAATTTGATTTTGAGTTTACGTGGCACATTTAAGGCCTCATTTATATTTCAGCAGATGGGATACTCGATCAAAAAGTAACGGTTATCCCTTCCGCTGTATTACAAGTACATTATATCCTATGGCACTTGTAATTCGGCTGATGGGATGCCCGTCAAGTTTGGGACGGAGTAAACCTGTCCCCTGAAATATAAATCAGGCCCCTAATGTTTATCATCATCATCAAAGACTTTATTTCAGTCATACGACCATAAAAGTGAAATGTGCAATATAGCTTGAATAAAAATACATAAATATAACAAAACATATAATACATGATACTGCCGGATGTAGGCCAGGAGCAGAATTGCAATCACAAAGGTGGACCGATCTCTCTATAGTCCAAACAGAACGATAACAACAAAAACCTCAGACTAGCCATATAACACCATCAGGGTCCGCTATGTTGTCAAAGTTCATCAATTACCCTGCTACTACTAGTCCTTTGATACTTCCCCAGTCAAGAGACATAAAGAATCTCATCATCATCATATGACTATATTGCATCATTAGATCATAAAAAGCACTGAGCACCTCGTAAGAATGATAAGATAAAAGACATAACCGTCAGCATATACAATAAAAAGAATAAAAACACTTCATGCTATACATTTGGTACGCATAATCCAGAGTGCGTGCCAATATTTGACCAAGCAAAAGACAGTTAACCTGCTAGTGTCCGTGGAGAGAAATCTCAGCACCTTCAGATAGTGACCACTGTAGGAAGGTGGAATCTGACTATATGGTTGCCCCCACTTTTTTTATGGTGTTTTGCTGGTTTATGACTTAGTTGGACTGGGATCCTGCTATTCAGGGCCCCAGTCTATCTGCTTTCTCTGTAAAATGGTTTCCATGTGCCTTAGGCACATCACTGATTGGAATCTGGAGTGCCCTTATAAGTCCCTAGTATATGGTATACTATGTACCAAGGGCATAGGTACCTCAGAGGCCTGCCAGGGGCTGCAGCATGTATTATGCCACCCCTGGAAGGCCATCCAAACTGACACCACAGGTCTGCTACTGCAGCCTGGGTAAGGTGGTGCATGCACCCCTTACTGTGATATAGGTTACCTGTATCACTAAATACATACACACATATAAACCTATAAGTCACTCCTAAGGCAGGCCTTATCAATCCTAAAGGCAGAGTGCATGGTTCCTATGTGAGAGGGTGCCCCTGCCTGAGCAGGGCCCCTCTGCAGCGTTCGGAGACCATCTCTGATGCTGTTTGTGGTGCAGCCTGACCATATACTCTTAAGCGAATTATATCCTCGCGGTAAAATGCTAACTTTGGAATGGCTGCACCTAAACATGTCGTGTTTGGTGTCAAACATCTTGGAATACTACCCCCCCGCCAATCCTGGCGGCGGGGGTAGCATTCCACCCTTCTAGAGGGAAAGACATGTTAACTCTGACTAGTCCGGTAACTTCTCTCCAGAGCCCTGGCATCACAAAATGGATGCTGCTGCCACAGACACGAGTCTGGCCTCCTGCTGCTGGACGAAACTCCGGCAGGGGAGGCCTGGACAATAGGTTTCCTGTCCCAGGGAGGTGTGACCACCTCCCCAGACAGGATAATGTGTATTGGGGCTGGGCGGGAGCACTTTCGGGTGCTTTGAAGTCCTGCACTGGGGGCACATTTGGTGTCCCTGTGCATTCCCCAGTTCAAACCGGATCAGGGGCTTGCAGCCCCTGCTTTGGCGCGAACTGGACAAAGGGAAAGGGGTGTAGCCACCCCTCTGCCCTGACCCACCCATAGGTGGGGCCACAGAGTAGTCCAACCCCTATCTTTAGAATAAAGGTAGGAACCCAGTCCTTAGGACTTTAGATTATACCTGGACGAAACTCTGAAACTGAATCCTGGACCTTCGACGCTCTACGACAAGATTAGAGGACTGAAGAATCTCCCTTGGGGTCAAGGAGTGACTCCCTGCTTGGCAGGCACCAAAGAAGCATCTGTCCGGTTCACATTTCTGAAGCTCCCGTCGGACGCCGAATTCATCGCATCACCAGAGGTGGATTCTCAGACTTTCCCGAGGCTACCCTGAGTCCCCAGCAAAGCTGAGGCCCGTGGCTATCGTGGGTGACTTGAGACCGTGACCCCTGGACACCGAGCACATTTGCAAGTGCATCATCTTCTGGGTCTTCCAAGAAGTCGTGCTTTGGGCTTCGAGTAGCCCTAGCCTCCAGCACCACCTGCACTGAAGATCACTGGCCCCCACTCCACGAGTGTCCTGTAAGCCAGATCCACGTGCGGCGTCACGAGGCTCCTTTGCGGTCGCTAGCCCGTTGGCTAGTAGCCCTTAACGAAGGCCAATCCTTTTCCTACTTGGCATCCTGGTTGCTCCAGGCCTGCCCTCACTTACCCTTGCTGGGTGAGTTCCACAGACCTTGCTGGTCTGCACCATCGACGATCTACATCTTCACCGAAACTTGCCGTTGCCAAGGCTTGTTGGGTCCAATCCGGTAGCCGACACCTCAGCACTCGACAGACATCGTGTACCAGCCCGAATCCTGCTCCTGGTTGCCAACAACGCCTCCTGGACCTCGTGGCTGAAGAGTCAAGACGACCATCAACGCACCTGAAGCACTCGACATCGGTGGGCATCTGTCCATCGCCTTCCTGGTCACTGGCTAGTGACCCAGACTCTGTCCCCTCTGCTTTCAGGTTCTTCAGAACTCCGATCCACTCTTGGATCCACCCGGACACTTTTCTCTTGGCCGCCAGCAGCACTTTGCAGCAGATCGCCATTCGAATCGACGACGAAACCCGACCCCGAAAGGCACCTATGCACCCGGCTTCCCTGGGTGAGGTAACACGAGTACTCCGGTGCTCCCGTGGGTAGAGACTCTTCAAAGTCCTAGATCTCAAAGGGTTTTGTCCTAGTCCTCTTTTAAGTGTCCCTTTTCTCTATTTTCCCGATCCCGACTTTCTCCATAGAAGTTAACGGCGTATCGCGGTTGTGTATTTACACTGCACGCGTCTCCCGTGGGTCCCCTGTGTCACTACCTTGGGTGGTTCCTTGTGGTCCAAGCACTTCTAGAGGCTCTAGGCCTAGTGTCTAGTTCAGTCGTGGTTCGCATACCACTTTATTGGTATATGGTTTGGTACGCCCCTAGGGCCCAAACGTGTATTTGTGCTATTACTGTGATTTAATAACTTATAACTTATGTATTTCGAACTCTAGCCTCATAAAGAGACTAGAGGGGTGTGTTTAGCAATAAATACATATATTTTGAATATATACCTGGTGTGGTGCTCTTTCATTTGGTCACTCAAGAGATTATAGACTGGTAAAACAAGCTGCTTTACATTCCTTCAAGACTTAGCCTGAAGGCTGCTCTCCATAGCTACCACTAGGATAGCTTTCAATAAGGTTGTCTTTAACCTATCTCCAATAAGGGGTTGTTTGGACTGGTGCAAGGTGCCCACTATAATTAGTGGACAGCATATACCAGGCCAACTTCTCACATTGGTGTGCAGCGTGTGGGATTCCAGCTTGCTATTGTTTTACCAGATAATCTCAATTGAATTGATCAACTGAAAACCACTAAAGGTACCTAAGGTACATATAATTTAAGCTTAGAATACAGTAAGTTCTACTGAACTTAGAGTTGTGTGTTAAGGGATAGCACAACCCTTTCTACAACTCAAGAGAGTTTATTAGGCCACACTAGAGTAGGTAGTGCATACACCACACCACACTAGTAATGTCTTTAAGGGCAGGATCCAAAGAATCCTTGCAGGAAGCCATTGAGCTTCCACCCTCCAAGTATGATACACTCCCATTCTTGGAATTGAGAGCTTTATGTAACTTGAGAAAATAAGGACAGGCCAAAGCCCCACCACCCAACACCTCAAGGAGTTGTTGGTGGCTTATGACCTTAGTAAGCCTGTAGGGACTGAAGGGGTAGGAGCTGAGGGTGGGGCAGGAGAAGAGGAGGACGCCAGGGGTACCAATACCCCAGCCCCCTCTGAAACTGGCCAGGAGGGTGACAATGACCCTGACCTGGAAAACCCAATCCCTCCCGTGGACGATGATGAGGATGATCAGGATGACACCCTCTTTGTCCCCCCAGGAAGGATTAAGAGTGTGCCCAGAAAGTCTAGATCTCCTTCTCAGGAGTCTAACCACTCTGGCACCTCTATAGGGAGCTCTGTCTCCTCTCACAGGAGGGAATCCTCTCATGAGAGGAGAGCCAGACTGGTCCAGTATGAGGAAACTCAGCTGGAAATCAGAAAAAAGCAATTGGCTTTAGATAGGGAATCCCTAGATCTCCTTAGAGAGAGAAGAAAGTTGGGACTAGAGTCCCATGGTGGCAGCAATATCCCTAGAGATAGGGAAAGGTCTTATGACCATAGAAACCTAAACAAGATTGTCCCTCCCTACCAGAGTGGGGATGACATCCACAAATGGATAACTGCACTGGAGAGGGCCTGTAAAGTTCAGAAGGTCCCCCAGAGGCAGTGGGCAGCAATCTTGTGGCTCTCCTTTGCAGACAAAGGTAGAGACAAGCTCCTCACTGTAAGAGAAGAGGATGCTGACAATTACACAGTCTTGAAGAGTGCTCTGATAGATGGGTTTGGCCTAACCACTGAACAGTATAGGTTGAAGTTCAGAGACACCCAAAAAGCTCAGACTCAAGACTGGGTTGATTTTGTAGATTGTGCTACAAAGGCTCTGGAAGGTTGGATACATGGCAACAAAGTGCATGACTTTTTAGGATTGTACAATTTGATTATGAGGGAGCAGATCCTTAATAATTGTCAAAACCAGCTTTTGCACCAGTATCTGGTGGACTCTGATCTGACCTCTCCCCAGGAATTGGGAAAGAAGGCAGACAAATGGGTCAGAACCAGAGTAAAAACTAGAAATCAGGGTGGGGACCAGAAGAAAGATTCTACTAAGTCCCAAGAGAAAGGTGGGGATAAATCTAAGGATAAGTCCCCTACAGGGCCCCAAAATTCCTCTTCTGGGGGTGGGTCCCAAACTCCTTCCTCTCCTGAAAAGAAACCATATTGCCATGTCTGTAAAAAGCCTGGGCACTGGAAAACTGATCCTAGTTGCCCCAGGATTGGCAATAAAGAAAATGTTCCTCCCACAACTACTACCACCCCTCCTGGTACTACCAGTAGTAATCCTCCAGTTGGGAGTAGTGCACCCAAAAGTTAGGTGCTTTTGCAAGAGGAACAGAGGTGGGCCCTAGTTTAGACAGGGACCCCTCAACAGACTCCTCTGACTCTGATGGTGGTATAGGATTTGCCACCTTTACCATGGGTCCCATAGCATTGGGCAGGTACAGATTGGAGCCAATAATTAATGGTCAGAAAGCTGTGGCATTTAGGGACACAGGGGCTAGTGTCACCATGGTGGCAGGGAAACTAGTCCCCCTCACCAGTTTTTACCTGAGTTTAAGTACCAGGTGACCAACATTGATGGTGTCAGAACAGATCACCCCATGGCCATAGTCAATCTCAGCTGGGAGGGGGTCACAGGCCCAAAGAGAGTGGCCGTGTCCCCCACCTTACCTGTAGATTGCCTGATGGGCAATGATTTGGAAATTTCAGCCTGGGCTGAAGTTGAACACCAAACCCATCTTAGGATGTTGGGCGTCCCTGTAAAGGTTAGTGGGGCTGTGATGGCCACAGCCCCAGCCCAAGAATTTGGAGAGATGGAGCCTGAAAGAATGCCCACTCTCCCCCAAAAGAGAGCACCAGGGTTGAAGAAAAGTCTTCTTCCCCCAGACAGTAGGTAAGGGTCAGCCTCCTCAGGGAACTGACCCTACCCCTAGTGAAGGAACTGCCACAGAGGTAGTCAGGCCTGGCCTGACCACCCCCCTGATGGCAGAGGAACCTTCCAAGGTGGTACCCAGTCTGGAGCAGGTAACCTGCCCCTCTCTACCCTGCCTCAGTCAGCCCAGGGCTGCAGAGGTCAGGGAGGTCAGTGGACCCCCAGGGCCCCCTGTCCAGAGGAACCCCCCATCAGCAGATTAGGGGCACCCAGTCTAGTAGCCCTAGCCAGGTGAAAATTCCTCTACACACTGAGGGATCCCCCATACCTCTATGTAGGGACCTCCCCCAGAAGGACTCTGGTAGGCAAGGGCAAACCTGGGACCAGAAGGTTCCAAACCTGCCATGTCCCTCCAGTAGTCCATCCAAAGGGACCCAACCCCCAGCTGTAGGCCGCCAAAGGTTGACCCTTAGACAAAGTGCAACTCAGTCATGGAAAGACAGGCATACATGGTGACCAGTGATCTGAGGAAGCTGAGGCCAACATTCCTAGGGCCTCACTTCTCTACCCAGACACCTCACCAGCCTTGTACTTTACCTAAGCACACCACAGGTAGTGAATCCCCATGGTGGAGACCCTCTCATACCCTTAGGGTGAGGGATTGCTTAGTGGACCATAAGACAGGGGGCAACCATGCTAGTGCAGGTGCTTCCTTATATGACCACTTAGTCAATGAAGGCTCAACTGGCCAAGGTTAGCCTTATCTCCTTTCGTTTGGGGGGGGGGTTATGTAGGAAGGTGGAATCTGACTATATGGTTGCCCCCACTTTTTTTATGGTGTTTTGCTTGTTTATGACTTAGTTGGACTGGGATCCTGCTATTCAGGGCCCCAGTCTATCTGCTTTCTCTGTAAAATGGTTTCCATGTGCCTTAAGCACATCACTGATTGGAATCTGGAGTGCCCTTATAAGTCCCTAGTATATGGTATACTATGTACCAAGGGCATAGGTACCTCAGAGGCCTGCCAGGGGCTGCAGCATGTATTATGCCACCCCTGGAAGGCCATCCAAACTGACACCACAGGTCTGCTACTGCAGCCTGGGTAAGGTGGAGCATGCACCCCTTACTGTGATATAGGTTACCTGTATCACTAAATACATACACACATATAAACCTATAAGTCACTCCTAAGGCAGGCCTTATCAATCCTAAAGGCAGAGTGCATGGTTCCTATGTGAGAGGGTGCCCCTGCCTGAGCAGGGCCCCTCTGCAGCGTTCGGAGACCATCTCTGATGCTGTTTGTGGTGCAGCCTGACCATATACTCTTAAGCGCATTATATCCTCGCGGTAAAATGCTAACTTTGGAATGGCTGCACCTAAACATGTCGTGTTTGGTGTCAAACATCTTGGAATACTACCCCCCGCCAATCCTGGCGGCGGGGGTAGCATTCCACCCTTCTAGAGGGAAAGACATGTTAACTCTGACTAGTCCGGTAACTTCTCTCCAGAGCCCTGGCATCACAAAATGGATGCTGCTGCCACAGACACGAGTCTGGCCTCCTGCTGCTGGACGAAACTCCGGCAGGGGAGGCCTGGACAATAGGTTTCCTGTCCCAGGGAGGTGTGACCACCTCCCCAGACAGGATAATGTGTATTGGGGCTGGGCGGGAGCACTTTCGGGTGCTTTGAAGTCCTGCACTGGGGGCACATTTGGTGTCCCTAGTGCATACCCCAGTTCAAACCGGATCAGGGGCTTGCAGCCCCTGCTTTGGCGCGAACTGGACAAAGGGAAAGGGGTGTAGCCAACCCTCTGCCCTGACCCACCCATAGGTGGGGCCACAGAGTAGTCCAACCCCTATCTTTAGAATAAAGGTAGGAACCCAGTCCTTAGGACTTTAGATTATACCTGGACGAAACTCTGAAACTGAATCCTGGACCTTCGACGCTCTACGACAAGATTAGAGGACTGAAGAATCTCCCTTGGGGTCAAGGAGTGACTCCCCTGCTTGGCAGGCACCAAAGAAGCATCTGTCCGGTTCACATTACTGAAGCTCCCGTCGGACGCCGAAGTCATCGCATCACCAGAGGTGGATTCTCAGACTTTCCCAAGGCTACCCTGAGTCCCCAGCAAAGCTGAGGCCCGTGGCTATCGTGGGTGACTTGAAACCGTGACCCCTGGACACCGAGCACATTTGCAAGTGCATCATCTTCTGGGTCTCCCAAGAAGTCGTGCTTTAGGCTCCGAGTAGCCCTAACCTCCAGCACCACCTGCACCGAAGATCACAGGCCCCCACTCCACGAGTGTCCTGTAAGCCAGATCCACGTGCGGCGTCACGAGGCTCCTTCGCGGTCACTAGCCCGTTGGCTAGTAGCCCTTAACGAAGGCCAATCCTTTTCCTACTTGACATCCTGGTTGCTCCAGGCCTGCCCTCACTTACCCTTGCTGGGTGAGTTCCACAGACCTTGCTGGTCTGCACCATCGACGATCTACATCTTCACCGAGACTTGCCGTTGCCAAGGCTTGTTGGGTCCAATCCGGTCGCCGACAACTCAGCACTCGACAGACATCGTGTACCAGACCGAATCCTGCTCCTGGTTGCCGACAACGCCTCCTGGACCTCGTGGCTGAAGAGTCAAGACGACCGTCAACGCACCTGAAGCACTCGACATCGGTGGGCATCTGTCCATCGCCTTCCTGGTCACTGGCTAGTGACCCAGACTCTGTCCCCTCTGCTTTCAGGTTCTTCAGAACTCCGATCCACTCTTGGATCCACCCGGACACTTTTCTCTTGGCCGCCAGCAGCACTTTGCAGCAGATCGCCATTCGAATCGACGACGAAACCCGACCCCGAAAGGCACCTATGCCCCGGCTTCCCTGGGTGAGGTAACACGAGTACTCCGGTGCTCCCGTGGGTAGAGACTCTTCAAAGTCCTAGATCTCAAAGGGTTTTGTCCTAGTCCTCTTTAAGTGTCCCTTTTCTCTATTTTCCCGATCCCGACTTTCTCCATAGAAGTTAACGGCGTATCGCGGTTGTGTATTTACACTGCACGCGTCTCCCGTGGGTCCCCTGTGTCACTACCTTGGGTGGTTCCTTGTGGTCCAAGCACTTCTAGAGGCTCTAGGCCTAGTGTCTAGTTCAGTCGTGGTTCGCATACCACTTTATTGGTATATGGTTTGGTACGCCCCTAGGGCCCAAACGTGTATTTGTGCTATTACTGTGATTTAATAACTTATAACTTATGTACTTCGAACTCTAGCCTCATAAAGAGACTAGAGGGGTGTGTTTAGCAATAAATACATATATTTTGAATATATACCTGGTGTGGTGCTCTTTCATTTGGTCACTCAAGAGATTATAGACTGGTAAAACAAGCTGCTTTACATTCCTTCAAGACTTAGCCTGAAGGCTGCTCTCCATAGCTACCACTAGGATAGCTTTCAATAAGGTTGTCTTTAACCTATCTCCAATAAGGGGTTGTTTGGACTGGTGCAAGGTGCCCACTATAATTAGTGGACAGCATATACCAGGCCAACTTCTCACAACCACGACCAATCGATCTGCACAATGGTGAAATACATTTGCCCCGCAAGTTTTTGTAATAGGGGAAAAAGAATAACAAGTGAACTATTGTTTCTGCGCTAGTTTTACAAGATGGGCAAAGGGCCTCTGTGGAAGCATTGTGGCTCCATTTGCTGCAGAACACTTTGGTCGGTAATGTCTTGTAGCGAAACTGTATGAATATTTTGCGAGCCAAGGAAAGAACGATTTTGTCAATTGTTTCCTCATACCTGGGGGTGGGCTTAAAATGAATAAAAACTGGACAAGGTGCGCACCGCATTCACTGTTTCCTTCTCCACAGTTGATTCCTAGTAGATCAGTTTGACCCTAGCTTTTGGTAGTAGAGCGAAGCTTTCGCGATTAATCCAGTAGGCCTCCCGCGCTAGTCGCTGAAGTAGAGTTCTCAAGGAATAGAACCAGGGGATCAAGGTTATCTGGGGATAGTGCAAAAGGCCGATCACTAGTGCTCGACATGGCGCTAACTCGTCAACGGACCACAAGCAGGGCCAAAACATTTGCAATTTATAGTCAAGCTTGTGAGACAGTTTTCTCTGGGCTAGATCCAGGCACAATGGGGTCAGGGGAGTGCTTAGGGGCAGATTTAGAAGAGATCTTAAAAAGCTATTTTCTACTACATTGAGGCAATTATTATTCCCGATACCCCACAGTTCTGCTCCATAGAGTACCTGTAGGAAGGTGGAATCTGACTATATGGTTGCCCCCACTTTTTTTATGGTGTTTTGCTGGTTTATGACTTAGTTGGACTGGGATCCTGCTATTCAGGGCCCCAGTCTATCTGCTTTCTCTGTAAAAAGGTTTCCATGTGCCTTAGGCACATCTCTGATTGGAATCTGGAGTGCCCTTATAAGTCCCTAGTATATGGTATACTATGTACCAAGGGCATAGGTACCTCAGAGGCCTGCCAGGGGCTGCAGCATGTATTATGCCACCCCTGGAAGGCCATCCAAACTGACACCACAGGTCTGCTACTGCAGCCTGGGTAAGGTGGTGCAAGCACCCCTTACTGTGATATAGGTTACCTATATCACGAAATACATACACACATATAAACCTATAAGTCACTCCTAAGGCAGGCCTTATCAATCCTAAAGGCAGAGTGCATGGTTCCTATGTGGGAGGGTGCCCCTGCATGAGCAGGGCCCCTCTGCAGCGTTCGGAGACCATCTCTGATGCTGTTTGTAGTGCAGCCTGACCATATACTCTTAAGCGCATTATATCCTCGCAGTAAAATGCTAACTTTGGAATGGCTGCACCTAAACATGTCGTGTTTGGTGTCAAACATCTTGGAATACTACCCCCGCCAATTCTGGCGGTGGGGGTAGCATTCCACCCTTCTAGAGGGAAAGACATGTTAACTCTGACTAACCCGGTAACTTCTCTCCAGAGCCCTGGCATCACAAAATGGATGCTGCTGCCACAGACACGAGTCTGGCCTCCTGCTGCTGGACGAAACTCCGACAGGGGAGGCCTGGACAATAGGTTTCCTGTCCCAGGGAGGTGTGACCACCTCCCCAGACAGGATAATGTGTATTGGGGCTGGGCGGGAGCACCATCTGTGTGCTTTGAAGTCCTGCACTGGGGGCACATTTGGTGTCCCTGTGCATACCCCAGTTCAAACCGGATCAGGGGCTTGCAGCCCCTGCTTTGGCGCGAACTGGACAAAGGGAAAGGGGTGTAGCCACCCCTCTGCCCTGACCCACCCATAGGTGGGGCCACAGAGTAGTCCAACCCCTATTTTTAGAATAAAGGTAGGAACCCAGTCCTTAGGACTTTAGATTACACCTGGACGAAACTCTGAAACTGAATCCTGGACCTTCGACGCTCTACGACAAGATTAGAGGACTGAAGAATCTCCCTTGGGGTCAAGGAGTGACTCCCCTGCTTGGCAGGCACCAAAGAAGCATCTGTCCGGTTCACATTACTGAAGCTCCCGTCGGACGCCGAAGTCATCGCATCACCAGAGGTAGATTCTCAGACTTCCCCGAGGCTACCCTGAGTCCCCAGCAAAGCTGAGGCCCGTGGCTATCGTGGGTGACTTGAGACCGTGACCCCTGGACACCAAGCACATTTGCAAGTGCACCATCTTCTGGGTCTCCCAAGAAGTCGTGCTTTGGGCTCCGAGTAGCCCTAGCCTCCTGCACCACCTGCACCGAAGATCACTGGCCCCCACTCCACGAGTGTCCTGCAAGCCAGCTCCACGTGCGGCGTCACGAGGCTCCTTCGCGGTCGCTAGCCCGTTGGCTAGTAGCCCTTAACGAAGGCCAATCTTTTCCTTACTTGGCATCCTGGTTGCTCCAGGCCTGCCCTCACTTACCCTCGCTGGGTGAGTTCCACAGACCTTGCTGGTCTGCACCATCGACGATTTACATCTTACTCGAGACTTGCCGTTGCCAAGGCTTGTTGGGTCCAATCCGGTCGCCGACACCTCAGCACTCGACAGACATCGAGCACCAGCCCGAATCCTGCTCCTGGTTGCCGACAACGCCTCCCGGACCTCGTGGCTGGAGAGTCAAGATGACCGTCAATGCACCTGAAGCACTCGACATCGGTGGGCATCTGTCCATCGCCTTCCTGGTCACTGGCTAGTGACCCAGACTCTGTCCCCTCTGCTTTCAGGTTCACCAGAACTCCGATCCACTCTTGGATCCACCCGGACACTTTTCTCTTGGCCGCCAGCAGCACTTTGCAGCAGATCGCCATTCGAATCGATGACGAAACCCGACCCCGAAAGGCACCTATGCACCCGGCTTCCCTGGGTGAGGTAACACGAGTACTCCGGTGCTCCCATGGGTAGAGACTCTTCAAAGTCCTAGATCTCAAAGGGTTTTGTCCTAGTCCTCTTCTAAGTGTCCCTTTCCTCTATTTTCCCGATCCCGACTTTCTCCATAGAAGTTAACGGCGTATCGCGGTTGTGTATTTACACTGCACGCGTCTCCCGTGGGTCCCCTGTGTCACTACCTTGGGTGGTTCCTTGTGGTCCAAGCACTTCTAGAGGCTCTAGGCCCAGTGTCTAGTTCAGTCGTGGTTCGCATACCACTTTATTGGTATATGGTTTGGTACGCCCCTAGGGCCCAAACGTGTATTTGTGCTATTATTGTGATTTAAGATCTTATAACTTATGTACTTCGAACTCTAGCCTCATAAAGAGACTAGAGGGGTGTGTTTAGTAATAAATACATATATTTTGAATATATACCTGGTGTGGTGCTCTTTCATTTGGTCACTCAAGAGATTATAGACTGGTAAAACAAGCTGCTTTACATTCCTTCAAGACTTAGCCTGAAGGCTGCTCTCCATAGCTACCACTAGGATAGCTTTCAATAAGGTTGTCTTTAACCTACCTACCATAAGAGTCGATTTGGACTGGTGCAAGGTGCCCACTATAATTAGTGGACAGCATATGCCAGGCCAACTTCTCACAGTACCCCCCAACGATTTGACATTGTTGATTTCTAGTGCAGGGGCTTCTTTCCCAGACACCGTTTTTTCCAAGATTTTTGCAATGTGGGCAGTCTGCTGAATTAATATCAAATTAACTTTTCCGATGTGGGGAGCCCAGTTTAGATTAGGAGTAAGACGGACACCCAGGTAATCTAAGGCCGTTACTTGTTTGAAAATGATGTCCCCTGAAACAACTGTCTTTTAGACAAGTTTACATTTCGTTTGCCAAAGACCATGTACTTGGTTTTCGCCTCATTTAACTCCAGACCTCGGTTATGGCAGAACCCGGAGAAATCGTTTATCAATTGTTGGAGACCTTGGGGGGATTTCGAAATTAGGAGGGTGTCATCTGCAAAGAGGAGCGCCGGTACTCTCTGCTCTCTTAATTAGGGGGCGTCACACCCATCTCTATTCAGGAAATCGACCACTCCATTACTAAAAAGTGAGAAAACGGTAGGCGCAAGCACACATCCCTGCCTCACACCCCGTTCGATTGGAAATTTCTCTGTTTGCTGATTATTCACACCCCATCTCACTTGGGCTACGTTTGAGGTGTGCAGTCTAATTAGGATGTCTAGGAGGTTTTGGGGAATGCCCAACTCTTTCAACACTCTCCAGAGAGTGGCTTGAGGAACCAGGTTGAATGCGATCGGAGTTCGACAAAGGCCACATAAAGTTTCCCTCCCTTAATAGTCACTTCCTTCCAGTACAAACAAAGGAATCTAAAAACCTGGTCACCCGTGCTGATATTAGCACGGAGGCCAGCTTAGAAGTCACTTAAAATATGAAAATCAAAATCCAGTCCAGTATCCTCGCCAGGATCTGCTTACAAAAGATTTTCTGAAGGGAGTCAATGAGGCTTATGGGCCTATAGCTAGCTGGACCAGCTCTATCGCCCTTCTTTTAGATGGGTATTATTTCAGCTAGCTTCCATGATGGTGGAATATCCATGCCCGATACAATGGCGTTCGTTAACAAATTAATATGCGAACCCCAGACAATAGGATCCTCCCTGTACAGGTCATTTGGGATTCTGTCTGGGCGGGGAGCTCTGACAGGGACATATAAATGGATTGCCGCCTGAGTTTCTTCCAGAGAGAAGACCGAAGTGTTGCCCACTGCATATAATGTTTATCAATGTCATTGTTAAGTCAGGTTTGATAAATTTTGAACCTCTTGATTTTGAGTAAAGGTAATTGGATTGAATTCTAAAGATATGTGCATATATATATATATATATATATATTACCTACTGGCGGTTGCCAGTAGGTAGTTATAGTTAGGACCTCGTTTCTATTCAAAAAGCGTTTTTTCTTTTCCCAATAACTTTAGCGCGGGTAGACGAATCTTCGCAAAATTTTCAAAACTAGTGGGGCACTCCGGTCAGCTCCTGTCTTGAAGTTTCGGGGTGATTCGTCAAGCGGGGGCCGAGAAAAAAGGGGGATCCCATAACTCGTTTTCCCCATGTTAATTTCCATAGGAAACTTTAGACAAAGCTACAGCCCGAACTGCTGAACGGAATTACACCAAATTTGACAAAAAGGTAGCGCTTGGTTCAGAGAGCGACCTTTTTTTTAAATGGTGTAAATCCGTTCAGTAGTTCCTGAGAAATTAAAAAAAAGAAAACTTTCGATATCTGGGCGGAGCCTAACCACACATCTCCTCCCGAGCACGAGCTTGCCTCTGATTGGCTGCCAACACTCCAAACCAGGAAGTGTTGGCAGCCATCTTGTGACTCGGTAGAACCGAGTCACAAGAAATGAGTGAGCAAAAGGTTGAAAAAGAAGAAAAGGGGGCAGGGTAGAAACACCCTGACCCCCTAGGCCTGCTCAGGGGGTCCCACAAGGACCCCCAGGTAAAAAAAAAAGCATTTTTTAAAATAATTTCGGCCGATTTCGCGTAGGGTCCGCGAATCCGGCTGAAATTATAAAAAAAACCAAAGCGCGGCCTCCCGCGCTTCGTTAGTAAAAAAGCCCCCGGGTGGGCCAGGTCCCGGGGGCAATATAAAATAATGGTGTGGGGGCCTGCGGGGGCCCCCACAGCCCTGGGGACCACCACCTCCCCGGGGCTTTATAAATTATGCGGGGGGCACGCGGCCCCCACCCAAGCCCCGGGGACCACCACCTCCCCGGGGCTTCTTTGAATACTGAGGGGGGCCTCGTGGGCCCCCCTAAGCCCTGGGGACCACCACCTCCCCGGGGCTTCTTGGAATAATGAGGGGGGGGCCTCGCAGGCCCCCCCAGCCCCGGGGACCACCTCCTCCCTGGGGCTTCTTTAAATAACTGGGGGGGTCTCGCGGGCCTCCCCGAGCCCCGGGGACCACCACCTCCCCGGGGCTTTGAAATAGAGGGAGGGGGGCCGCGCGGCCCCCCTCCAGGAGCCCTCGATGGCCCTGGGGACTGCCACCCCCCAGGGCCGGCTCCTGCAGTGTCCCGGGGTGCCCACCCCCGGGACACTGCTGTTTGATATGGCAGGGCGGGAGCCGTGCGGCTCCCGCCCTGCCATAGCAAACTCTGCTTTGCTTCATTGAAGCGAGAGGAGGAAAACCTGCTCTCGCTTCAATGAAGCAAAGCAGGATTGCTTTTGAGCAATTGGAGCTGCATGTCTGCAGCTCCCCTTGCTCAAAAGCAATGCCGGCTCCCGCAGGACGCGGGGAGCCGGCGGGACTGTGGGGGCATTGGGGCTCCCCCCACGGTCCCCAACGCAGAGGCCAGGCCCTGGGGGATGGGGTCCCCGGGGCCAGAAATGGCCCAGGGGAGGGGGCCCCCTCCCCGCAAATAATTAAAAAAATAAAATAAGGGCAGGCCCCGGGGGATGGGGTCCCCGGGGTCAATAGTGGCCCAGGGAAGGGGGGCCACGCGGCCCCCTTCCCGTTTTTTTTTTTAATAAAGAAAATGCTCAGGCCCCAGGGAATGGGGTCCCTGGGGCCAAAAGTGGCCCAGGGAAGGGGGGCCATGCAGCCCCCCTCCCATAAAATAAGCAATAAAAAAAAAAAAGAAACCGGCAACTCGCCGGAGGCCCCGTCCCCTCCCTGCAGCACTCTGCAAACGCGCCCCCTGGCGCGTTCTAATTTGGGGGATTAAGTCCCCTTGAATACTGAGGGTCCCTGGGGGCCAACTAGCCCACCAGGTACCTTGAGTAAGCGCCACAGAGCTGCGTTGCAGAGAGGTGGTCTGAGGCCACGCCCCTTTTTACACCTCTCTGCAACGCAGCTCTGTGGCGCTTACTGGAGGTACCTGGTGGGCTAGTTGGCCCCCAGGGACCCTCAGTATTCAAGGGGACTTAATCCCCCAATTTACAACGCACCAGGGGGTGCGTTTGCCCAGTGGTGCAGGGAGGGGGTGGGGCCTGAGATAACAAGTGTGCAAACAAGCCCCCTGGTGCGTTGTAAATTGGGGGATTAAGTCCCCTTGAATACTGAGGGTCCCTGGGGGCCAACTAGCCCACCAGGTACCTTCAGTAAGCGCCACAGAGCTGCGTTGCAGAGAGGTGGTCTGAGGCCACGCCCCTTTTTACACCACTCTGCAAACGCGGCTTCTGGTGCACTGGTGGTGGGGCGATGAGGTCCTCTTGTGTCCTGAGGACCTCAGGACACAAGTGCACTTCATCCTCTGAGCAGCAGTGCGCCAGAAGCCGCGTTAGCAGATTGGTGTTAAAAGGGGCGTGGCCTCAGACCACCTCTCTGCAACGCAGCTCTGTGGCAATTACTGAAGGTACCTGGTGGGCTAGTTGGCCCCCAGGGACCCTCAGTATTCAAGGGGACTTAATCCCCCAACTTAGAACGCGCCAGGGGGCGCGTTTGCAGAGTGGTGGAGAAAGGGGGCGTGGCCTTTGTCCACCTCTCAGCAATCCCACTGTGTGGGGCTTACTGGAGGTAAGAGGTAGGCTAGTTGGCCCCTAAAGGACCAGGGAGCGCATTTGTAGAGTGGTGGGAAGAGGGGGCGTGGCCTGCTCTTCGAACTTAGCAATACTGCTGTGTGGGACTTACTGGAGGTAATAGGAGGGGTAGTTGGCCCCCAAGGATGTTCTTGTGGGCCAACTACCCCTCTTGTTACCTCCAGTAAGTCCCGCACAGTGGGATTGCTAAGAAGTCTTCGGAGGCCATGCCCCCCTTTCTCCACCATTCTGCAAACGCACCTCCTGGCAGACTACGGGATGGGGGATAAAGTCCAATTTACTCCTGAGGGACTTTGGGGGCCAAGAAGCCCTACTGGTACCTCCTGTAAACCCTACGCACCGGAATTCCTGAGCACTGGCCGGAGGCCCAGCACCCTTTCTCCACCACAACGCGACTACTAGTTAAAGAAGTGTTTGCAATGTAATAGGTTTCGCATTTGCGATAATTAGAGCTATTGGCGTTGTAAATGCAAAAGTTTTTTACTAATGTTTTTTGGAGTGGAGTGGATGTACGTTGTGTGTAGTGGAATTATGTGATATGTTGTGCAGTGAAATTATGTGGATAGAAAGTATGTGGTATTTAGTGTATAGGAATTATGTAGAGTGGGATTATGTGTTATGGAGAGTAATTATGTGGTATGGTAGTCTGTGTTGTGGAGTGGTAACCTCAGGTTTAGTCTTCCTCGTTTCCATAGAAGCTCAACTATGAACTCAGTAAGACAAAAAAAGATCGAATCACTGAGGAGCACTTGTGAACCTAGTCAGAGGTATGAGCAGGGCCACTGGAATTATGTGACTGTTTGGCTGCACCGACTTTTGCACAATTATACATTTTCTGCATTACCCACATAATTCATCATCTGCACCCTAATCTGCAGATTTGAACAAACAAAGCCTTGTTTCTAGCTGAAACGGGTCAAACGTTACCAAAAATGCAGCGACAAGTGTTACAGCGTGGAAGAAGGCCCTTTGCAAACCTAGAATGGTCACCTGTTACTTATTGCTAAATCTGTGTGTTAAATTGGTACTAATGGTGTGCAAGCCACTCTTGCTTCCCTCTGCGCCTCTCTTGCCTCTTTCTGCATTTCTGTTGCTTCTTTCTGCACGTTTCTTTCTTTTTCTGCACTTCTCTTGACCTCATTCTTCAAATCTCTTGTACTTTCTGCACCTCTCTTCCCTCTTTCTGCACGTCTGTTGCCTCTTTCTGCACCTCATTTGCTTCTTTCTGCACCCCTGTTGTCTCTTTCTGCACTCGTCTTCCCTCTTTCTGTACCTTTCCTGCCTGTTTTTGCATCTCACTTGCCTCTTTCTGCACTTTTCTTGCTTCTTTCTACACCTCTGTTGCTTCTTTCAGCAAATCTCTTGCCTCTTTGTGCACTTCTCTTACCTGTTTCTGCACCTCTCTTGCCTCTTTTTGCACCTCTGTTGGCTCTTTCTGCACCTCACTTGCTCCTTTATACACTTCTCTTGCCTCTTTCTGCACCCCTGTTGCTTCATTCTACACTTTCCATGCTTCTTTCTGCACCTGTCCTGCTTCTTTCTGCACCCCTGGTGTCTCTTTATGTACCTCTTTTGCCTCTTTCTGCACTTTTCTTGCCTTTTTCTGCACCTCTCTTGCCTCTTTCTGCACGTCTGTTGCCTCTTTCTGCACCTCATTTGCTTCTTTCTGCACCCCTGTTGTCTCTCTCTGCACTCGTCTTCCCTCTTTCTGTACCTTTCCTGCCTGTTTTTGCATCTCACTTGCCTCTTTGTGCACTTTTCTTGATTCTTTCTACACCTCTGTTGCTTCTTTCAGCAATTCTCTTGCCTCTTTGTGCACTTCTCATGCCTGTTTCTGCACCTCTCTTGCTTCTTTCTGCATCCCTGTTGCTTCATTCTGCACTTTCCATGCTTCTTTCTGCACCTGTCTTGCTTCTTTCTGCACCCCTGTTGTCTCTTTATGTACCTCTTTTGCCTCTTTCTGCACTTTTCTTGCCTTTTTCTGCAGTTCTCTTCCATCTTTCTGCACATCTGTTGCCTCTTTCTGCACCTCATTTGCTTCTTTCTGCACCCCTGTTGTCTCTTTCTGCACTCGTCTTCCCTCTTTCTGTACCTTTCCTGCCTGTTTTTACATCTCACTTGCCTCTTTCTGCACCTCTATTGCCTCTTTCTGCAGTTCTCTTGCCTCCTTCTGCATGTCACTTGCCTCTTTCTGTAACTCTCTCACCTCTTTGTGCACCTCTCTTGCCTCTTTCTGCACCCCTGTTGCTTCATTCTGCACTTTCCATGCTTCTTTCTGCACCTGTCTTGCTTCTTTCTGCACCCCTCGTGTCTCTTTATGTACCTCTTTTGCCTCTTTCTGCACTTTTCTTGCCTTTTTCTGCAGTTCTCTTCCTTCTTTCTGCACGTCTGTTGCCTATTTCTGCACCTCATTTGCTTCTTTCTGCACTCCTGTTGTCTCTTTCTGCACTAGTCTTCCCTCTTTCTGTACCTTCCCTGCCTGTTTTTGCATCTCACTTGCCTCTTTCTGCACTTTTCTTGCTTCTTTCTACACCTCTGTTGCTTCTTTCAGCAATTCTCTTGCCTCTTTGTGCACTTCTCTTGCCTGTTTCTGCACCTCTCTTGCCTCTTTTTGCACCTCTGTTGGCTCTTTCTGCACCTCACTTGCTCCTTTCTACACTTCTGTTGCCTCTTTCTGCGCCCATGTTGCTTCATTCTGCACTTTCCATGCCTCTTTCTGCACCTGTCTTGCTTCTTTCTGCACCTCTGGTGTCTCTTAATGTACCTCTTTTGCCTGTTTCTGCACTTTTCTTGCCTTTTTCTGCACCTCTCTTCCCTCTTTCTGCACATCTGTTGCCTCTTTCTGCACCTCATTTGCTTCTTTCTGCACCCCTGTTGTCTCTTTCTGCACTCGTCTTCCCACTTTCTGTACCTTACCTGCCTATTTTTGCACCTCTATTGCCTCTTTCTGCAGTTCGCTTAGCTCCTTCTGCACTTCACTTGCCTCTTTCTGTAACTCTCTCGCCTCTTTGCGCACCTCTCTTGCCTCTTTCTGCATCCCTGTTGCTTCATTCTGCACTTTCCATGCTTCTTTCTGCACCTGTCTTGCTTCTTTCTGCACCCCTGTTGTCTCTTTATGTACCACTTTTGCCTTTTTCTGCACTTTTCTTGCCTTTTTCTGCAGTTCTCTTCCATCTTTCTGCATGTCTGTTGCCTCTTTCTGCACCTCATTTGCTTCTTTCTGCAACCCTGTTGTCTGTTTCTGCACTCGTCTTCCCTCTTTCTGTACCTTTCGTGCCTGTTTTTGCATCTCACTTGCCTCTTTCTGCACTTTTCTTGCTTCTTTCTACACCTCTGTTGCTTCTTTCAGCAATTCTCCTGCCTCTTTGTGCACTTCTCTTGCCTATTTCTGCACCTCTCTTGCCTCTTTTTGCACCTCTGTTGGCTCTTTCTGCACCTCACTTGCTCCTTTCTACACTTCTCTTGACTCTTTCTGCACCCCTGTTGCTTCATTCTGCACTTGCCATGCTTCTTTATGCACCTGTCTTGCTTCTTTCTGTACCCCTGGTGTCTCTTTATGTACCTCTTTTGCTTCTTTCTGCACTTTTCTTGCCTTTTTCTGCACCTCTCTTCCCTCCTTCTGCACATCTGTTGCCTCTTTCTGCACCTCATTTGCTTCTTTCTGCACCCCTGTTGTCTCTTTCTGCACTCGTCTTCCCTCTTTCTGTACCTTTCCTGCCTGTTTTTGCATCTCACTTGCCTCTTTCTGCACCTCTATTGCCTCTTTTTGCAGTTCTCTTGCCTCCTTCTGCACTTCACTTGCCTCTTTCTGTAACTCTCTCGCCTCTTTGTGCACCTCTCTTGCCTCTTTCTGCATCCCTGTTGCTTCATTCTGCACTTTCCATGCTTCTTTCTGCACCTGTCTTGCTTCTTTCTGCACCCCTGTTGTCTCTTTATGTACCTCTTTTGCCTCTTTCTGCACTTTTCTTGCCTTTTTTTGCAGTACTCATCCATCTTTCTGCATGTCTGTTGCCTCTTTCTGCACCTCAGTGCTTCTTTCTGCACCCCTGTTGTCTCTTTCTGCACTCGCATTCCTTTTTACTGTACCTTTCCTGGCTGTTTTTGCATCTCACTTGCCTCTTTCTGCACTTTTCTTGCTTCTTTCTACACCTCTGTTGCTTCTTTCAGCAATTCTCTTGCCTCTTTGTGCACTTGTGTTGCCTGTTTCTGCACCTCTCTTGCCTCTTTTTACACCTCTGTTGGCTCTTTCTGCACCTCACTTGCTCCTTTCTACACTTCTCTTGCCTCTTTCTGCACCCCTGTTGCTAAATTCTGCACTTTCCATGCTTCTTTCTGCACCTGTCTTGCTTCTTTCTGCACCCCTGTTGTCTCTTTATGTACCTCTTTTGTCTCTTTCCGCACTTTTCTTGCCTTTTTCTGCAGTTCTATTCCCTCTTTCTGCACGTCTGTTGCCTCTTTCTGGACCTCATTTGCTTATTTCTGCACCCTTGTTGTCTCTTTCTGCACTCGTCTTCCGTCTTTCTGTACCTTTCCTGCCTGGTTTTACATCTCACTCGCCTCTTTCTGCACCTCTATTGCCTCTTTCTGCAGTTCTCTTGCCTCCAACTGCATGTCACTTGCCTCTTTCTGTAACTCTCTCGCCTCTTTGTGCACCTCTCTTGCCTCTTTCTGCACCCCTGTTGCTTCATTCTGCACTTTCCATGCTTCTTTCTGCACCTGTCGTGCTTCTTTCTGCACCCCTGTTGTCTCTTTATGTACCTCTTTTGCCTCTTTCTGCCCTTTTCTTGCCTTTTTCTGCAGTTCTCTTCCATCTTTCTGCACGTCTGTTGCCTCTTTCTGCACCTCATTTGCTTCTTTCTGCACCCCTGCTGTCTCTTTCTGCACTCGTCTTCCCTCTTTCTGTACCTTTCCTGCCTGTTTTTGCACCTCACTTGCCTCTTTGTGCACTTTTCTTGCTTCTTTCTACACCTCTGTTGTTTCTTTCAGCAATTCTCTTGCCTCTTTTTGCACTTCTCTTGCCTGTTTCTGCACCTTTCTTGCCTCTTTTTGCACCTGTGTTGGCTCTTTCTGCACCTCACTTGCTCCTTTCTACACTTCACTTGCCTCTTTCTGCACCCATGTTGCTTCATTCTGCACTTTCCATGCTTCTTTCTGCACCTGTCTTGCTTCTTTCTGCACCCCTGGTGTCTCTTAATGTACCTCTTTTGCCTCTTTCTGCACTTCACTTGCTTTTTTTTTGCACCTCTCTTGCCTCTTTTGGCACCTCTGTTGCTTCTTTCTGTACTTCTCTTGCCTCCTTCTGCACCCATGTTGCTTCATTCTGCACTTTTCTTGCCTTTTTCTGCACCTCTCTTCCCTCTTTCTGCACATCTGTTGCCTCTTTCTGCACCTCATTTGCTTCTTTCTGCACCCCTGTTGTCTCTTTCTGCACTCGTCTTCCCTCTTTCTGTACCTTTCCTGCCTGTTTTTGCTTCTCACTTGCATCTTTCTGCACCTCTATTGCCTCTTTATGCAGTTCTCCTGCCTCCTTTTGCACTTCACTTGCCTCTTTCTGTAACTCTCTCGCCTCTTTGTTCACCTCTCTTGCCTCTTTCTGCATCCCTGTTGCTTCATTGTGCACTTTCCATGCTTCTTTCTGCACCTGTCGTGCTTCTTTCTGCACCCCTGTTGTCTCTTTATGTACCTTTCTTCCCTCTTTCTGCACATCTGTTGCCTCTTTCTGCACCTCATTTGCTTCTTTCTGCACCCCTGTTGTCTCTTTCTGCACTCGTCTTCCCTCTTTCTGTACTTTTCCTGCCTGTTTTTGCACCTCACTTGCCTCTTTGTGCACTTTTCTTGCTTCTTTCTACACCTCTGTTGTTTCTTTCAGCAATTCTCTTGCCTCTTTTTGCACTTCTCTTGCCTGTTTCTGCACCTTTCTTGCCTCTTTTTACACCTGTGTTGGCTCTTTCTGCACCTCACTTGCTCCTTTCTACATTTCTCTTGCCTCTTTCTGCACCCATGTTGCTTCATTCTGCACTTTCCATGCTTCTTTCTGCACCTGTCTTGCTTCTTTCTGCACCCCTGGTGTCTCTTAATGTACCTCTTTTGCCTCTTTCTGCACTTCACTTGCTTTTTTTTGCACCTCTCTTGCCTCTTTTGGCACCTCTGTTGCTTCTTTCTGCACTTTTCTTGCCTTTTTCTGCACCTCTCTTCCCTCTTTCTGCACATCTGTTGCCTCTTTCTGCACCTCATTTGCTTCTTTCTGCACCCCTGTTGTCTCTTTCTGCACTCGTCTTCCCTCTTTCTGTACCTTTCCTGCCTGTTTTTGCTTCTCACTTGCATCTTTCTGCACCTCTATTGCCTCTTTATGCAGTTCTCCTGCCTCCTTTTGCACTTCACTTGCCTCTTTCTGTAACTCTCTCGCCTCTTTGTTCACCTCTCTTGCCTCTTTCTGCATCCCTGTTGCTTCATTGTGCACTTTCCATGCTTCTTTCTGCACCTGTCTTGCTTCTTTTTGCACCCCTCTTGTCTCTTTATGTACCTCTTTTGCCTCTTTCTGCACTTTTCTTGCCTTTTTCTGCACCTTTCTTCCCTCTTTCTGCACATCTGTTGCCTCTTTCTGCACCTCATTGCTTCTTTCTGCACCCCTGTTGTCTCTTTCTGCACTCGTCTTCCCTCTTTCTGTACCTTTCCTGCCTGTTTTTGCATCTCAATTGCCTCTTTCTGCACTTTTCTTGCTTCTTTCTACACCTCTGTTGCTTCTTTCAGCAATTCTCTTGCCTCTTTGTGCACTTCTCTTGCCTGTTTCTGCACCTCTCTTGCCTCTTTTTGCACCTCTGTTGGCTCTTTCTGCACCTCACTTGCTCCTTTCTACACTTCTGTTGCCTCTTTCTGCGCCCATGTTGCTTCATTGTGCACTTTCCATGCCTCTTTCTGCACCTGTCTTGCTTCTTTCTGCACCTCTGGTGTCTCTTAATGTACCTCTTTTGCCTGTTTCTGCACTTTTCTTGCCTTTTTCTGCACCTTTCTTCCCTCTTTCTGCACATCTGTTGCCTCTTTCTGCACCTCATTGCTTCTTTCTGCACCCCTGTTGTCTCTTTCTGCACTCGTCTTCCCTCTTTCTGTACCTTTCCTGCCTGTTTTTGCATCTCAATTGCCTCTTTCTGCACTTTTCTTGCTTCTTTCTACACCTCTGTTGCTTCTTTCAGCAATTCTCTTGCCTCTTTGTGCACTTCTCTTGCCTGTTTCTGCACCTCTCTTGCCTCTTTTTGCACCTCTGTTGGCTCATTCTACACCTCACTTGCTCCTTTCTACACTTCTCTTGCCTCTTTCAACACCCCTGTTGCTTCATTCTGCACTTTCCATGCTTCTTTCTGCACCTCTCTTGCTTCTTTCTGCACCCCTGTTGTCTCTTTATGTACCTCTTTTGCCTCTTTCTGCACTTCACTTGCTTTTTTTTTGCACCTCTCTTGCCTCTTTCGGCACCTCTGTTGCTTCTTTCTGTACTTCTCTTGCCTCCTTCTGCACCTCTTAGTTAGAGGTAGTTTTAATCCCTCTGCCCTATTATGTACTAGGGCCTTACAGGCGAGGTCATGCCAATCACAGGGGTAGCACAACCCATAGTGTACCCTAGTGTATGTAGGTGTTTTCACTGTATTCTAAGTGTCTTTCAGCATAGCACTGGCTCCGGGCCTGGCTAATCAGGGTCAGTTACCACCAGTACCAGTCAGCAAAAAGTTGGGGGCACAGGATGACTTTGCATTAAGGCCTCTTTCTGCTCCTCTATTGGTTCTTTGTGCACGTCTCTTGCTTCTGTCTGCACCTTTCTTCGTCTTTCTGGACTTCTGTTGCCTCTTTCTGCATTTCTCTTGCTTATTTCTGCGCCTTTCTTCCTCTTTCTGTACATGTCCTACCTCTGTAGGCATAGTTAGAAATTAGCAGTTCCAAAACCTTTGAAATTCACTGAAAAAACTACAGGTTTCAGGGACGTTATAGTTAGAAATTAGCATTTAAAAAACCTTTGAAATTCACTGAAAAAACCATAGCTTTCAGGGACGTTATAGTTAGAAAGAAGCATTTAAAAAACCTTAGAAATTCACTGAAAAAACCACAGGTTTCAGGGACGTTATTGTTAGTTGGACATTTCACTCGTACAAAACCAGAGAAATTCGGCCGTTATAGTTAGTTCAGCTAACTATAACTCGCGCCCCCGCAATGCACTGCTGATGACTGTGAGAAGTTGGCCTGGCATATGCTGTCCACTAATTATAGTGGGCACCTTGCACCAGTCCAAATCGACTCTTATGGTAGGTAGGTTAAAGACAACCTTATTGAAAGCTATCCTAGTGGTAGCTATGGAGAGCAGCCTTCAGGCTAAGTCTTGAAGGAATGTAAAGCAGCTTGTTTTACCAGTCTATAATCTCTTGAGTGACCAAATGAAAGAGCACCACACCAGGTATATATTCAAAATATATGTATTTATTACTAAACACACCCCTCTAGTCTCTTTATGAGGCTAGAGTTCGAAGTACATAGGTTATAAGATCTTAAATCACAGTAATAGCACAAATACACGTTTGGGCCCTAGGGGCGTACCAAACCATATACCAATAAAGTGGTATGCGAACCACGACTGAACTAGACACTAGGCCTAGAGCCTCTAGAAGTGCTTGGACCACAAGGAACCACCCAAGGTAGTGACACAGGGGACCCACGGGAGACGCGTGCAGTGTAAATACACAACCGCGATACGCCGTTAACTTCTATGGAGAAAGTCGGGATCGGGAAAATAGAGGAAAGGGACACTTAAAAGAGGACTAGGACAAAACCCTTTGAGATCTAGGACTTTGAAGAGTCTCTACCCACGGGAGCACCGGAGTACTCGTGTTACCTCACCCAGGGAAGCCGGGTGCATAGGTGCCTTTCGGGGTCGGGTTTCGTCGTCGTTTCGTATGGCGATCTGCTGCAAAGTGCTGCTGGCGACCAGGAGAAAAGTGTCCGGGTGGATCCAAGAGTGGATCGGAGTTCTGAAGAACCTGAAAGCAGAGGGGACAGAGTCTGGGTCACTAGCCAGTGACCAGGAAGGCGATGGACAGATGCCCACCGATGTCGAGTGCTTCAGGTGCGGTGACAGTCGTCTTGACTCTTCAGCCACGAGGTCCGGGAGGCGTTGTCGGCGACCAGGAGCAGGATTCGGGCTGGTGCTCGATGTCTGTCGAGTGCTGACATGTCGGCGACCGGATTGGACCCAACAAGCCTTGGCAACGGCAAGTCTTGAGTAAGATGTAGATCGTCGATTATGCAGACCAGCAAGGTCTGGGGAACTCACCCAGCGAGGGTAAGTGAGGGCAGGCCTGGAGCAACCAGGATGCCAAGTAAAGAAAAGATTGGCCTTCGTTAAGGGCTACTAGCCAACGGGCTAGCGACCGCGAAGGAGCCTCGTGACGCCGCACGTGGAGCTGGCTTGCAGGACACTCGTGGAGTGGGGGCCAGTGATCTTCGGTGCCGGTGGTGCTGGAGGCTAGGGCTACTCGGAGCCCGAAGCACGACTTCTTAGGAGACCCAGAAGATGGTGCACTTGCAAATGTGCTCGGTGTCCAGGGGTCACGGTCTCAAGTCACCCACGATAGCCACGGGCCTCAGCTTTGCTGGGGACTCAGGGTAGCCTCGGGGAAGTCTGAGAATCCACCTCTGGTGATGCGATGACTTCGGCGTCCGACGGGAGCTTCAGTAATGCGAACCGGACAGATGCTTCTTTGGTGCCTGCCAAGCAGGGGAGTCACTCCTTGACCCCAAGGGAGATTCTTCAGTCCTCTAATCTTGTCGTAGAGCGTCGAAGGTCCAGGATTCAGTGTCAGAGTTTCGTCCAGGTATAATCTAAAGTCCTAAGGACTGGGTTCCTACCTTTATTCTAAAAATAGGGGATGGACTACTCTGTGGCCCCACCTATGGGTGGGTCAGGGCAGAGGGGTGGCTACACCCCTTTCCCTTTGTCCAGTTCGCGCCAAAGCAGGGGCTGCGAGCCCCTGATCCGGTTTGAACTGGGGTATGCACAGGGACACCAAATGTGCCCCCAGTGCAGGACTTCAAAGCACCCGAAAGTGCTCCCGCCCAGCCCCAATACACATTGTCCTGTCTGGGGAGGTGGTCACACCTCCCTGGGACAGGAAACCTATTGTCCAGGCCTCCCCTGCCGGAGTTTCGTCCAGCAGCAGGAGGCCAGACTCGTGTCTGTGGCAGCAGCATCCATTTTGTGATGCCAGGGCTCTGGAAAGAAGTTACCGGACTCGTCAGAGTTAACATGCCTTTCCCTCTAGAAGGGTGGAATGCTACCCCCGCCGCCAGGATTGGCGGGGGGTAGTATTCCAAGATGTTTGACACCAAACACGACATGTTTAGGTGCAGCCATTCCAAAGTTAGCATTTTACCGCGAGGATATAATGCGCTTAAGAGTATATGGTCAGGCTGCACTACAAACAGCATCAGAGATGGTCTCCGAACGCTGCAGAGGGGCCCTGCTCATGCAGGGGCACCCTCTCACATAGGAACCATGCACTCTGCCTTTAGGATTGATAAGGCCTGCCTTAGGAGTGACTTATAGGTTTATATGTGTGTATGCTTTTAGTGATATAGGTAACCTATACCACAGTAAGGGGTGCATGCACCACCTTACCCAGGCTGCAGTAGCAGACCTGTGGTGTCAGTTTGGATGGCCTTCCAGGGGTGGCATAATATATGCTGCAGCCCCTGGCAGGCCTCTGAGGTACCTATGCCCTTGGTACATAGTATACCATATACTAGGGACTTATAAGGGCACTCCAGATCCCAATCAGTGATGTGCCTAAGGCACATGGAGACCCTTTTAAAGAGGAAACAGCTAGGCTGGGGTTCTGAATAGCAGGGCCCCAGCCAGACTAATGTCGAAAACCAGTGAAGCATCAGCAAAAAGTGGGGGTACCCATGTGAAGCAGATCCTACTCTCCTACACAACCCCCCCAAACGTAGGGACATTAAACTAACCTTGCCCAGTTAAGTCTTCATGTTCTAAGTGGAAATACCTAGAGAGTCCATCTGCATTCGCATGGTTACTCCCAGGCCTATGTTCCACTGTAAAGTCCATCCCCTGTAGGGAAATGGACCACCTAAGCAGTTTGGGGTTTTCACCCTTCATTTGTTTTAGCCATAAGAGGGGCTTATGGTCTGTCTGAACCAGGAAGTGTGTACCAAACAAGTATGGCCTCAACTTCTTCAGAGCCCAGACCACAGCAAAGGCCTCCCTCTCTATGGCTGACCAACGTTTCTCTCTAGGGGTCAGCCTTCTGCTAATAAAAGCTACTGGCTGATCCTGACCTTCTTCATTCAATTGTGACAGTACAGCCCCTACCCCCAATTCAGATGCATCTGTTTGAACAATGAACTTCTTGGAGTAATCAGGACTCTGCAGAATTGGAGCAGTGCACATGGCCTGCTTGAGGTCATCAAATGCCTTTTGACAGCTAACTGTCCACTGAACCTTTTTGGGCATTTTCTTAGAAGTTAAGTCATTCAAGGGTGTCACTATTGATCCATACCCCTTGACAAATCTCCTATAGTACCCAGTCAGGCCTAAGAAGGCTCTCACCTGAGTCTGGGTAGTGGGAGCAGTCCAGTCCATGATGGTCTGGATCTTGCTCTGCAAAGGTTGAACCTGGCCTCCACCCACAAGGTGGCCCAGGTACACAACCTGACTCTGCCCTATCTGGCACTTAGTGGCCTTGATAGTCAGGCCTGCCTTTTGCAGGGCCTGTAAAACATTCCTGAGGTGGACCAGGTGATCCTCCCAGGTGGAGCTAAAGACAGCAATATCATCTAGATAAGCTGCACTATAGGCTTCCAGTCCTGTGAGAACTGTGTTCACCAACCTCTGGAAAGTGGCAGGTGCATTTTCAGACCAAAGGGCATTACCACAAATTGATAATGCCCACTAGGGGTTGAAAATGCTGTTTTGGGCTTTGCAGTATCAGCTAGTCTGATCTGCCAGTAGCCAGCTGTTAGGTCAAATGTGCTGAGATATTTGGCAGAGGCCAAAGTATCTATGAGCTCATCTGCCCTGGGTATGGGATGGGCATCAGTCCTAGTGACTGCATTGAGACCCCTGTAGTCTACACAAAACCTCATCTCTCTTTTCCCACCACTGGTGTGAGGTTTCGGTACCAGGACTACTGGACTAGCCCAAGGGCTATCTGAGGGTTCAATTACTCCCAACTCCAACATTTTCTGGACTTCAGTCCTGATACAGTCCCTGACATGGTCAGGTTGCCTATAAATCTTGTTTTTAATAGGCAGACTGTCCCCAGTGTCCACTTCATGAGTGCACCAGGTGGTCTGACTGGGTGTCAGTGAAAACATATGTCTAAACTGATTGAGGACTTGCCTGCAATCAGTTTGTTGCTGGGTAGTGAGGCTGCCTGCCAAGGCTACACCATCAACTGACCCATCGTCAGGGTTCTGTGAGAGCAGGTCAGGGAGTGGGTCACTCTCTTCCTCCTGCCCTTCATCAGTAGCCATGAGCAAGCCCATGTCTGCCCTGTCCACATATGGCTTTAGTCTGTTGACATGGAGAACCCTTTGGGGACTCCTGGGTGTTCCCAGGTCCACTAAGTAAGTGACCTCACCCTTCTGCTCAACAATAGTGTGGGGTCCACTCCATTTGTCTTGGAGAGCTGCTGGGGCCACTGGCTCCAACACCCACACCTTCTGTCCTGGCTGGTACACAGTCAGAACAGCCTTTTGGTCATGCCAGGCCTTCTGAAGTTCCTGGCTAGCCTCAAGGTTTTTGGTTGCCTTTTTCATGTACTCAGCCATCCTGGAGCGGAGACCAAGTACATAGTCCACTATATCTTGCTTTGGGGGCTTGAGAGGTAACTCCCATCCTTCCTTCACCAAGCACAGTGGACCCCTCACAGGGTGGCCAAACAGAAGTTCAAAAGGGCTGTAACCAACCCCCTTCTGAGGCACCTCCCTATATGCGAATAAAAGGCAGGGCAAGAGTATGTCCCATCTACGCCTAAGCTTTTCTGGGAGCCCTTTAATCATGCCCTTCAAGGTTTTGTTGAATCTCTCAACTAAACCATTGCATTGTGGGTGATAGGGTGTGGTGAACTTATAAGTCACTCCACACTCCTTCCACATTGCTTTTAAGTACCCAGACATGAAGTTAGCACCCCTGTCTGATACTACCTCCTTAGGAAAGCCCACTCTTGAGAAGATTCCCAGGAGGGCCCTTGCCACCACAGGTGCTGTAGTGGTCCTGAGGGGAATAGCTTCTGGGTACCTGGTGGCATGATCCACTACCACCAGGATAAACCTGTGCCCAGAGGCTGTTTGGGGATCCATGGGACCAACAATGTCAATCCCTACCCTCTCAAAGGGCACCCCCACCACAGGTAGTGGTATCAGGGGGGCCTTTGTAGTGCCACCTGCTTTGCCACTGGCTTGGCAGGTTACACAGGAGCGACAAAACTCCTTACTGTCTTCAGACATGTGGGGCCAGTGAAAGTGAGGGACAATTCTGTCCCAAGTCTTGTTCTGGCCCAGGTGTCCTGCTAAGGGAATATCATGGGCTAGGGTCAATAGGAAGCCCCTGAACTTCAAAGGTATTACCAACCTCCTGGTAGCACCAGGCTTGGGGTCTCTACTCTCTGAGTACAGGAGTCCATCATCCCAATACACTGTATGGGGACCACTAGCTTTCCCAGCAGCCTCAGCAGCAGCTTGCTGTCTGAGGGGTTCAAGGGAGGGGCAGCTCTGCTGCTCCTGGCTCAGATCTGCCCTAGAAGGTCCCCCTGTCCCCAAGAACTCAACCTGGTCAGGTTCCAGTTCCTCTGGGACAGTTCCTTCTTCAGGGCTGAGATCATCCCCCTCAAGGGACTGATCTTCCTCCTGAGCCAAGGGGGAAGGCACTGCCTTAACCCTACTACTCCTCCTCTTGGAAGGCACTTGGTCCATTCTTCCAGAATCCAAGGCCTGTTCAGTGCTAGACATTTTGGCTTGTGACCTGGTCACAGCAAACACATCTGCAGGGATCCCCAGCATTTCTGCATGGGTCCTGAGCTCCACTTCTGCCCAAGCAGAAGTCTCTAAGTCATTGCCAAGCAAGCATTCGACTGGTAGGTTTGCACTTACCACAACCTTCTTAAGGCCAGTTACCCCTCCCCAGGAGAAGTTAACAACTGCCAGAGTATGGTCTGTTCTGACATTGCTAGCATTGGTCACTTGGTACATCTCACCAAGCATAACTTGCCCAGGTAGCACAAGGTCTTGTGTCACCATTGTGACACTTGCCCCTGTGTCCCTAAATGCCAAAGCCTCTCGTCCATTGATTAAAGGCTGTTGTCTGTACTTGCCCAGATTACTGGGACTCATAGAGGAGGGCACATCCATGCCTCCATCACAGACTAACACAGCCTGAGTCAGTTCTCTAACTAGGTCAGAGCCCAACTCAGTTCCCAGGGTGAACCCTACTAAACCCTTTGCTGGAGCACCTCCACCAACTGTACTAGGGGGAACAGGTGCCTTAGGGGCATTGGTGGGTGCTGGACTGGAGTCTTTGGACTTGGTGCAATCACTGGTCCAGTGGGTCTTTTGCTTACAGACCTTGCACCATGGTTTTCTTTGGCCTTTACCCTTGGTAGACTGGGAATCCCCACCAGAAGAAGATTTTTGGGGGCCTGATGAAGACTTTTGATCTTTACCCTTCTCCCCACCCTTGTCAGAGTTCTTAGCATCTTGCTTCTTGGTTTCCCCACCTTGGTTCTGTACCTTCTGCTTCACCCTGGTTCTGACCCATTTGTCTGCCTTCTTTCCCAATTCTTGGGGAGAGGTCAGATCAGAGTCAACCAGGTATTGATGCAACAGCTGATTTTGACAGTTATTAAGAATCTGCTCCCTCATTATCAGATTATACAATCCTGAGAAGTCACACACCTTACTGCCCATCAACCAGCCTTCCAGAGCCTTGGCAGAACAATCCACATAGTCTACCCAGTCTTGAGTCTGTGCTTTTTGGGTGTCTCTGAACTTCAACCTGTACTGTTCAGTGGTTAGGCCAAACCCATCAATAAGAGCACTCTTCAAGACCTTGTAATTGTCAGCTTCCTCCTCTCTAACAGTGAGGAGCTTGTCTCTACCTTTGTCAGCAAAGGAGAGCCACAAGATTGCTGCCCACTGCTCCTGAGGGACCTTCTGTACTTTACAGGCCCTCTCTAAAGCAGTTATCCATTTGTGGATATCATCCCCACTCTGGTAGGGAGGGACAATCTTGCTCAGGTTCCTATGGTCATAGGACCTTTCCCTATCTCTAGGGACATGGCTGCCACCATGGGACTCTAGTCCCAACTTTCTTCTCTCTCTAAGGAGATCTAGGGATTCTCTATCTAAAGCCAATTGCTTCTTCCTGATCTCTAGTTGAGTTTCCTCATACTGGACCAGTCTCTTTCTTCTCTCATGAGAGGATTCCCTCCTGTGAGAAGAAACAGAGCTCCCTATGGAGGTGCCAGAGTGGTTAGACTCCTGAGAAGGAGACCTAGACTTTCTGAGCACACTCATAATCCTTCCTGGGGGGACAAAGGTGTGGTTTTCTAGATCCTCATCTTCATCTTCCCCAGAAGGGATTGGGTTTTCCAGGTCAGGGTCATTGTCACCCTCCTGGTCAGTTTCAGAGGGGGGCTGGGGGTAGTGGTACCCCTGGCCCCTTCCTCATCTGCTGGCCCACCCTCTGCTCCTACCCCTTCAGTCTCTGAGGACTTACTAAGATCATAAGCCACCAACAACTCCTTGAGGTGTTGGGTGGTGGGACTTTGGCCTGTCCTTAATTTCCTCACGTTACATAAAGCTCTCAATTCCAAGAATTGGAGTGTATCATACTTGGAGGGTGGAAGCTCAATGGCTTCCTGCAAGGAATCTTTGGATCCTGCTTTTAAAGACATTACTAGTGTGGTGTGGTGTATGCACTACCTACTCTAGTGTGGCCTACTAAACTCTCTTGAGTTGTAGAAAGGGTTGTGCTATCCCTTAACACACAACTCTAAGTTCAGTAGAACTTACTGTTATTCTAAGCTTAAATTATATGTACCTTAGGTACCTTTAGTGGTTTTCAGTTGATCAATTCAATTGAGATTATCTGGTAAAACAATAGCAAGCTGGAATCCCACACGCTGCACACCAATGTGAGAAGTTGGCCTGGCATATGCTGTCCACTAATTATAGTGGGCACCTTGCACCAGTCCAAATCGACTCTTATGGTAGGTAGGTTAAAGACAACCTTATTGAAAGCTATCCTAGTGGTAGCTATGGAGAGCAGCCTTCAGGCTAAGTCTTGAAGGAATGTAAAGCAGCTTGTTTTACCAGTCTATAATCTCTTGAGTGACCAAATGAAAGAGCACCACACCAGGTATATATTCAAAATATATGTATTTATTACTAAACACACCCCTCTAGTCTCTTTATGAGGCTAGAGTTCGAAATACATAGGTTATAAGATCTTAAATCACAGTAATAGCACAAATACACGTTTGGGCCCTAGGGGCGTACCAAACCATATACCAATAAAGTGGTATGCGAACCACGACTGAACTAGACACTAGGCCTAGAGCCTCTAGAAGTGCTTGGACCACAAGGAACCACCCAAGGTAGTGACACAGGGGACCCACGGGAGACGCGTGCAGTGTAAATACACAACCGCGATACGCCGTTAACTTCTATGGAGAAAGTCGGGATCGGGAAAATAGAGGAAAGGGACACTTAAAAGAGGACTAGGACAAAACCCTTTGAGATCTAGGACTTTGAAGAGTCTCTACCCACGGGAGCACCGGAGTACTCGTGTTACCTCACCCAGGGAAGCCGGGTGCATAGGTGCCTTTCGGGGTCGGGTTTCGTCGTCGTTTCGTATGGCGATCTGCTGCAAAGTGCTGCTGGCGACCAGGAGAAAAGTGTCCGGGTGGATCCAAGAGTGGATCGGAGTTCTGACGAACCTGAAAGCAGAGGGGACAGAGTCTGGGTCACTAGCCAGTAACCAGGAAGGCGATGGACAGATGCCCACCGATGTCGAGTGCTTCAGGTGCGGTGATGGTCATCTTGACTCTTCAGCCACGAGGTCCGGGAGGCGTTGTCGGCAACCAGGAGCAGGATTCGGGCTGGTGCTTGATGTCTGTCGAGTGCTGAGGTGTCGGCGACCGGATTGGACCCAACAAGCCTTGGCAACGGCAAGTCTCGAGTAAGATGTAGATCGTCGATTATGCAGACCAGCAAGGTCTGGGGAACTCACCCAGCGAGGGTAAGTGAGGGCAGGCCTGGAGCAACCAGGATGCCAAGTAAAGAAAAGATTGGCCTTCGTTAAGGGCTACTAGCCAACGGGCTAGCGACCGCGAAGGAGCCTCGTGACGCCGCACGTGGAGCTCGCTTGCAGGACACTCGTGGAGTGGAGGCCAGTGATCTTCGGTGCCGGTGGTGCTGGAGGCTAGGGCTACTTGGAGCCTGAAGTACGACTTCTTAGGAGACCCAGAAGATGGTGCACTTGCAAATGTGCTCGGTGTCCAGGGGTCACGGTCTCAAGTCACCCACGATAGCCACGGGCCTCAGCTTTGCTGGGGACTCAGGGTAGCCTCGGGAAGTCTGAGAATCCACCTCTGGTGATGCGATGACTTCGGCGTCCGACGGGAGCTTCAGTAATGCGAACCGGACAGATGCTTCTTTGGTGCCTGCCAAGCAGGGGAGTCACTCCTTGACCCCAAGGGAGATTCTTCAGTCCTCTAATCTTGTCGTAGAGCGTCGAAGGTCCAGGATTCAGTGTCCGAGTTTTGTCCAGGTATAATCTAAAGTCCTAAGGACTGGGTTCCTACCTTTATTCTAAAAATAGGGGATGGACTACTCTGTGGCCCCACCTATGGGTGGGTCAGGGCAGAGGGGTGGCTACACCCCTTTCCCTTTGTCCAGTTCGCGCCAAATCAGGGGCTGCGAGCCCCTGATCCGGTTTGAACTGGGGTATGCACAGGGACACCAAATGTGCCCCCAGTGCAGGACTTCAAAGCACCCGAAAGTGCTCCCGCCCAGCCCCAATACACATTGTCCTGTCTGGGGAGGTGGTCACACCTCCCTGGGACAGGAAACCTATTGTCCAGGCCTCCCCTGCCGGAGTTTCGTCCAGCAGCAGGAGGCCAGACTCGTGTCTGTGGCAGCAGCATCCATTTTGTGATGCCAGGGCTCTGGAAAGAAGTTACCGGACTCGTCAGAGTTAACAGGCCTTTCCCTCTAGAAGGGTGGAATGCTACCCCCACCGCCAGGATTGGCGGGGGTAGTATTCCAAGATGTTTGACACCAAACACGACATGTTTAGGTGCAGCCATTCCAAAGTTAGCATTTTACCGCGAGGATATAATGCGCTGAAGAGTATATGGTCAGGCTGCACTACAAACAGCATCAGAGATGGTCTCCGAATGCTGCAGAGGGGCCCTGCTCATGCAGGGGCACCCTCTCACATAGGAACCATGCACTCTGCCTTTAGGATTGATAAGGCCTGCCTTAGGAGTGACTTATAGGTTTATATGTGTGTATGCTTTTAGTGATATAGGTAACCTATACCACAGTAAGGGGTGCATGCACCACCTTACCCAGGCTGCAGTAGCAGACCTGTGGTGTCAGTTTGGATGGCCTTCCAGGGGTGGCATAATATATGCTGCAGCCCCTGGCAGGCCTCTGAGGTACCTATGCCCTTGGTACATAGTATACCATATACTAGGGACTTATAAGGGCACTCCAGATCCCAATCAGTGATGTGCCTAAGGCACATGGAGACCCTTTTAAAGAGGAAACAGCTAGGCTGGGGTTCTGAATAGCAAGGCCCCAGCCAGACTAATGTCGAAAACCAGTGAAGCATCAGCAAAAAGTGGGGGTACCCATGTGAAGCAGATCCTACTCTCCTACAATGACGTCACATATTACATCATTCATGACATGGTCAGTGACATCACTGATGACATCACTGATGACATCTCAAATGACATAACTGATGACATCATCCACGTGATAATCTGATGCACCTCCTCATACCTTAATATAACCTTTGATACACCCACTGTAAAATACAGACTACCATTTTCGAAACCATAGACAAACCAATACCAGTTAGTACATACCCACTCACTAATTCCTAGGTCTACACACACATCCACTCATTCACCCATACAGTCACTCATACATGCAGTCAACCATCAATACGGCACTATCATATGCACTCACATATCTATACAGACACTCACACACCGCCACTCATCCATAGAGTTACTCACACACCTAGTCAGTCATGCAAAGAATCAATCACACTCCCATTTACTCACCTATACTGTTATACACACACCACCTCACTTATTCAAACATATACAAACACATACTTACACTCTTATACAATAACTAATACAAGCACACACTCATCCATACAGCCACTCTCACAATCACTCGCTCTCACATATAGTCATTTAGATACTCCAACACTCACATATACTGCCTTTCACATATGCAGTTACTCACACATGTACCACTAAGACATCCATTCACTCATCAACACACCCATACACACACTCACCCACCCGTACAGCCCTTCACAGATGCACTCTTGAACCCATTCACCCAGTGAATCACCCACTCACACATCTATGCACAGAGTCACACCCCCCCACCCACCTACACAGACACTCAGGCACCCATACAGATACTGAGACAACCAATCAATAACCCATATAGACCCTCATTTAGCTACTCACCAACCCATGCAACTGCTTACACACCAACTGACAAACTAAACTGTGTGAATGTCTGTATCAGTCACTAACCCATGCATTCAGTAAGACACATTAAATCACTCACTTATACAGTCAGTCACGCACCTACTAAATCATCCATTCAGACACTTATACACCCACTCATTCTTCAATACACCTTGGCCTATATATATATAAAACATATTTAAACTTTACAGAAACACACAGTCACTGGATGATGTCATCAGTGATGTCATTTGAGATGTCATCAGTGATGTCATCAGTGATGTCACTGACCATGTCATGAATGATGTAATATGTGACGTCATCAGCAGTGCATTGCGGGGCCGTGAGTTATAGTTAGCTGAACAAACTATAACGGCCGCATTTCTCTGGTTTTGTACGAGTGAAATGTCCAACTAACTATAACGTCCCTGAAACCTGTGGCTTTTTCAGTGAAAATACATATATATATATATATATATATATATATATATATATATATATATTTGAAAATTTCCACGCTCGAAGAACGAAAGAAAGAAGAGCCGCACTCAGGATTTCTGGATTTAGCAGTTAAGATTTTAATGACTCGACGCGTTTCGACAGCACGGTCTTTGTCAGAACGTCAAATCATAGGCGTACTGCTTGCTGCAAAGAAGACCAACAAGCAAGTACGCCTATGATTAAGGGCGGAAGCCCGAAACACGTCAGGGAACTGCGGACGTGGGCAGTTCAGGAACCCTCCCTGACCCGACAACGCCGCACTGGGAGTGTGCCTTGCTTTTGGGAGCTTTGTGGAACAGAATACATCCGGCTGTCCCGGCCGGGAGGCGCACCGCCGCATATTCAGCGGTTCCGCTGCTGTCCCTCGTGAGATAGCGTGAGCGGATCTAAAGTGGCGAGTGGCTGAACAGGGGAAGAGTGTCTTGTCTTGCCTGAATATATATTTTTTTAAATGACATTGTGCAGCAAAGAGGCCAACAGCCCACGGTGGTTGTATTTTTGGACTTCCAGCCCCAGAATGCTCTATGGTATTACTCACCTGACTGTCATCAGTTTATCAAAAGGGAGAACGCTGGGTAGTGCTTTGTTGGTCTTCTTTGCAGCAAGCAGTATGCCTATGATTAAGGGCGGAAGCCCGAAACGCGTCAGGGAACTGCAGACGTGGGCAGTTCAGGAACCCTCCCTGACCCGACAGCGCCGCACTGGGAGTGTGCCTTGCTTTTGGGAGCTTTGTGGAACAGAATACATCTGGCTGTCCCGGCCGGGAGGCGCACCGCCGCATATTCAGCGGTTCCACTGCTGTCCCTCGTGAGATAGCGTGAGCGGATCTAAAGTCGCGAGTGGCTGAACAGGGGAAGAGTGTCTTGTCTTGCCTGAATATATATTTTTTTAAATGACATTGTGCAGCAAAGAGGCCAACAGCCCACGGTGGTTGTATTTTTGGACTTCCAGCCCCAGAATGCTCTATGGTATTACTCACCTGACTGTCATCAGTTTATCAAAAGGGAGAACGCTGGGTAGTCCTTTGTTGGTCTTCTTTGCAGCAAGCAGTACGCCTATGATTAAGGGCGGAAGCCCGAAACGCGTCAGGGAACTGCAGACGTGGGCAGTTCAGGAACCCTCCCTGACCCGACAGCGCCGCACTGGGAGTGTGCCTTGCTTTTGGGAGCTTTGTGGAACAGAATACATCTGGCTGTCCCGGCCGGGAGGCGCACCACCACATATTCAGCGGTTCCGCTGCTATCCCTCGTGAGATAGCGTGAGCGGATCTAAAGTGGCGAGTGGCTGAACAGGGGAAGAGTGTCTCGTCTTGCCTGAATATATTTTTTTTTAAATGACATTGTGCAGCAAAGAGGCCAACAGCCCACGGTGGTTGTATTTTTGGACTTCCAGCCCCAGAATGCTCTATGGTATTACTCACCTGACTGTCATCAGTTTATTAAAAGGGAGAATGCTGGGTAGTCCTTTGTTGGTCTTCTTTGCAGCAAGCAGTACGCCTATGATTAAGGGCAGAAGCCCGAAACGCGTCAGGGAACTGCAGACGTGGGCAGTTCAGGAACCCTCCCTGACCCGACAACACCGCACTGGGAGTGTGCCTTGCTTTTGGGAGCTTTGTGGAACAGAATACATCCGGCTGTCCCGTCCGGGAGGCACACCGCAGCATATTCAGCGGTTACGCTGCTGTCCCTCGTGGGATAGCGTGAGCGGATCTAAAGTGGCGAGTGGCTGAACAGGGGAAGAGTGTGTTGTCTTGCCTGAATATATATTTTTTTAAATGAAATTGTGCAGCAAAGAGGCCAACAGCCCGCGGTGGTTGCTTTTGGGAGCTTTGTGGAACAGAATATATATATATATATATATATATATATATATATATATATATATATATATATATATTTTTTTTTTTTGTATATAACAAGTACAATCTTTATATTTTATTATGATGTCTTTTGATAATAGATGTGCCTTTGACCTCCAAAAAGTGGGTAACATATATTGCCTTTCTACACACAATGTCATGTTACATCTATGCCGGTTAGGTATAGAATCCTTTAAAATAACTAAAGGATGTGGGTGCTTGGGCAGGCAAATCCCAAATTTACTACTCCAGAAACCGTAGGGAAAATTCTGACTGCCCATGTAATTGGTACCCTTATACAATGCAAACTAGGAGCGTGTACCTAGCCCCAGAAAACTTTTAAACTTCTTCTGTTGGCCTGTCAAGTTCTGATCCATGTGTAGCCTTTCTTTCTTCTTTTCTGTCCTCTCTTCCCTATCATTCTACCTTAATTTTGATTTTTTATTTCGTACACAGCATCCTTCCTTTTCGAGAGTACCTAGGGCACTTTTATCTATTACGACTCACTTTTCTTCTGTATCATCCATTGATTTATCTGCATGAATTGTTTCATCTTCTTTATCATATCTTTCCATCTATTCTCACAATTAGAAAGCTACTAGGTTACATAAAATATTCAAAATCACTAATGTCTAAAGCAACCCTACACCTCAGAAAAGTATCCAGCAACCCCAAAGTAGAAGACGTTGCCAGCAAAACCACTTCAACCCTACAATGAGGGGATTCCAGAAATGTATGAAGTTGTGCCTAGATGTCTGAGTCAATGCAGTTCAAAAACAACTGCCAACCAGTGAGAAACTATGTGAATCCACCTTCAGGGAACTGCCACCAATAATTGTTTGTGTGAATCCATGTTATAAAGTGAACTAATCATTTTCAAGACATTGACATGTATCACCAAATCCCAAACTCCGGCAGCAAAATTGCCCTCAGAGAGAACCCATCATCTTTTCCTGATCAGTATCTACTTCTCGCTCCTAGGTATTAAAAACCCCATGATTATAACCAAAATGTTAATGGGTGATTCCAAAATCAGTTAGAAGTAGCTTCTGTTAAAAAAAATACCACATTTATCCTCGTCACAGCCTTATGTCAAAGGTCATCTCTATTTATGGAAGAGAGGACAAATATGCTTAGGTGTATTCCCTGAGAGCAAGAAAGTGATGATAAAATCCTTAAACTGGATAGACCTGTGTGACAGATGCCTGACAGTTTACCTGGAAAGATTTGATGAGGAACTGAATAGCCAGTCCTTTGTAGATAATGGGAATGAGAACATATGCGTAAATTCCGTCAATATTGATTCTCCACAATGATGAAAGAGAACCACATATAATGGAAGCAACAGCATGCGAGTGAGTAAATTCTTGCATCATACAGAGGGGGAATGTGTCAACCCATGGAGTAAATGTTCCCTATTCTTAAGGATTCTACTCCTATCAAATTAAGGGCGCGAGAAAGGAGATTGTGTTCGCTTAAATTAGGCCTGGGCAAAATATGTGCTATTCTGGCGAAATTAGCATAATTTCAGAAATTTTGTGTAGCTCTCGTTACATGAAATTTCCCAAATTACATTACTATGCCACATTGCATAATTACATGGTGTTTGTGGTACAAATTGACCATAAATGTGCTGTTCACTCTAAAAACTTGCCACAGACTCACAGGAACAATACAAACAACTGAGCGCGAGTGGCTGTTGTTCGCAGTCCTTTTGTTTTTCTGGCCACAAAATGCATCCTCCCATCCACAGTTCGATGCAAGAATTCAATTGTGCTAAAATACAGTGCTAATCAGCAGTTTTGGATTTAACTTAATTACGTGTGAATTTGAGTAGATTTGCAAACATTTCACATATTTATGCAAAAGCAAATTACACAAATTTCACACACCCCTAGTTCAAATGCTCATTTTCATGTAGAAAAGTATAAAAAGAAAGCTGTTCAATTTGATTTAAAGACTAACTAAACCATTTGCTTTAACATGGTTGCAGTGGAAATATTTTTTTTTTAAACTTTGGTGATTTGGTAAATGGTAACAGTATTCTTTGTTAAATGGATTTAACAACAATTTGAAACATGTAGAAAGCTGAGACAGATTTAAGGTGAATTTCTCAATGTAAAGCTGAAAATGACCTGTGGCTTTCTATGGAGGCACCCAAGAAAAAAAATTAATAAAAATCCAGCCTTTATTTGATTGACATGAAACCTTCCCACAACAAAATTCCAATGACAAAGCATAGAAAGTGATACACCTCAATTATTCAAAAAGGTGATGGTGCCTAGCGAATTCTAAACCCTAAGGATGTGTTTCTTTAATTAAAGACCCCCTTGTGAATTATCTCAAGAGCCCCCATTTTTAACACACAAGTGGAAATGCATATAAATTATTGCCCTTCCCTAATTAAATTTAGGGCACACAACAAGAACATCCTGATAGGAGCAGTGAAAACATGAACGTAAGTGTGTCCTAAACTAAAGGTAGGGATACTGGGTAGGCTCCTACATAAGAGGAATGGACTATAGATGATAGGTTGTTAGCAAATGCACCAGTTAGTGATCTTGACCTGTAGAATAAAAAGAGCAGTGCTACATTTTCTGTTAAATCCAAACCAATTCATAATGGTTTTCCTGTTATAAAATTCCTACCACAATCAAGGAGGAGTCACAACAAGACAATGGAAGAAATGAAGATTGATATTGTTGATAATTCCCATTACCCATGCAAACTAGACTGCATAGAGCAACACTATTATATGTTCTGTCTCTCATTGTTTCCTGATTAACCCTCCAGGGGTTTTAAGATTTGAGGCTACTGGGAATTAAAAATATCAAGGTCAGACATAAACCTCAAAATGAATGCCAGATGACCCAGCCATCATTCCATATAGGGTACTTCCATCCTACTAACATGTTTGTGCATGTCCCTAAAGCATTTAGATCAGTACCAATTGAGACGTAGTACCTTGACCCATATTGTGCAAAGGTCAGGATGCATTTAAGTTCAGATGGCATTTACACTGCCCATGTTCATACTTATCCCTGCCTTCGTCAATTATGCATGGACAATATTTTATGTGTTGATGTTGATAGGAGCCATGAATGGCTTGCCTATCTTGTACCCATGCTAAATGTTATTTAGTTTTAGGACTGGCTTGACGAGGCAGCAATCTATAAGATACATTGTTTACAAAATACAGCATGTGGGTTTTGGGTTAGTCCCTTTAAACTTCAGTGTTTGTTTGGGGGTTTCCTTCCTCAGTCATTGTACTTTTTTACACATCCAGTCCTTTGTGTTGTACTTGAATTTCACAAGCCAACCTTGTTTTTATGTAGCAGCATTTTTATGAATGTGGCTGGACTCAAACATGAGTTTCACCCAATGATAGCTGCCTTATTGTCTTTTCTGTTTGTAGATGGAGAACAGTCTGATCCCAAGATGGCCATTCTAAAGTCTAGCAGGATCAGCAGCAAAGGTGGGCTCGTTCAAGACTTCTGGTGGCCATCTTGGTGTAAGGTTAACAACAAGGAGTGGTTCTCCATTTCTGACCTCTTCTCCTCTTTGCATCTCAACATTCAGTTTTCTCCATGTTTTCTGTGCCTTCCAGTTTCTTATTGCCCTTCTGCTCCTCAGCTTCAAACTCTCTGATTTGCTCCTGTGTCCTTCCTCTTGCCCTCTTCTCTTTGCCTTCCATCCACTCCCCTTTCCGTGGAAGTTGCTGTTCGTGACTCCAAAGCACTTTAAGAGTACAGGGAAAGCACCATTGTATGTTTTCACTATCAATCTGCCCCCCCCCCTCCAACTGTCTAGCCAACATAGGACAAAGGAAGCTCATAAAAATTCTCAGCTCTCTGCTGGTAGATAACTTGCTCACAAGAAAAAATATTCAGTTATGTATGTACTACAGCTAGCATTTATAGTGTCTCAGTGTATTGATTCAGGTTAACTTGTAGAAGATATCTGTGTTACTTTTCAAAATCCTTCGGAACAAAATGTCAGAGAAGAACAATGGGAAGGACGATGAGTGACCTGGTGGCTGCAGTCCTTCATCTCATATGTGCATAACTAAAGCACCAACGAGAAATTGCTTGGTGACAAAATAAAAAGAGTGCAATGATGTTTGATGTACCATGGATTATTTCAATTCATTCAAGCAAGAGATACACTTCATTGAATATGATTACAGTTAATGTGAAGGCAGAAACTCATTCTGTGGGTCTTTCACCCAAAAATTAAGTGAGGCAAGCATCTGTTGATGGTGAAAAGAGCGTGTTTTAGTTATTTCAATAAAATCTGTTATTTCTTATTACTTCTCTAAGTTTCCCCACAGCAAGACAGGTTATCACACACTGCTTGTGCAGGCATCTCCAAAGCAGTCTAAGAAATCTCACATTACCTATTCAGGTATCACAGTAACTTGTTTTGTTACTATCACATGTTGTCTGTCCAGATACCTACTTCTCAGGATGAGTTATCTCACAATGTCTCTTCAGGTGCCTCAATAGCAGTAGTTTTTTTCACATTGCCTCTACAGGTACCTCCAAGTAGAATAATATCATGTTATATTTTCAGTTGGTGACGCTGAACAATGTTCTTTTTACTTCTTGATTCCCTCCTTTACTAGGTTGAGCCTACCAAACAGCACAGCTGTCTGTTTGCGGAAAACATATTGTGGGATTGCTAAGAACACAGACAGTCTTGCAGCCCTCACATTCCTTACTATTGGTTGACTTTATCGTCACTTTCAACTCTGTGCTTCTCATTCAATGGATTGCTTTGTCCATCTGCTGTCTGTTCCTCCCTTAGAGTATTGACAATTTACATATGTCTTTCCATTGTAAAATGTTAGGTAGATGCAATTTATTTCTTTTTTCTTAAGCACTTCACAAGAGTGCAAGTGTTTTCCAGCTGTCTCTATAGTGTGCTTCTCTTACCCCCTCTGAGCTCCATGTTGCTTTCTCTCACCTGTGTGCTTCTCCCCTGCTCCCACAGTGGTGTGCTCGCCCATGTGTGTTTCTGCCTCTCTGTGTTGCTTTCTCAATCAATCAATCAATCAATCAATCAAATGGTATTTATTTAGCGTGGTTTGTCAGCAAAGAAGGTATCCAGGCGCTGTGCTGCAGATCTTAGTCGAAAAGCCAGGTCTTGAGTCCCTTCCTGAATTGGGTCAGCGAGGGTGAAGTGCGGAGGTGGAGGGGGAGGGTGTTCCATGCTTTGGCGGCGAGGTGGGAGAAGGAGCGTCCTCTGGAGCAGCAGCAGCGGATTCATGGTATCTGTGCGAGGGTGAGATGAGCGGAGCAGAGGTTCATGGGAGATCGGTGATAATTAAGGCAGTGGTTCATGTAGGTAGGTCCTCAGTCATGGAGGGCTTCGTAGGCGAGGATCAGAAACTTGAATTGGCATCTCTTCTGGATAGGGAGCCAGTGGAGGTCCTTCAGGTGCTGGGTGATGTGGGTCCTCTTGGGTAGGTTGAGGATCAGCCTGGCTGCTGCGTTTTGGAGAGTCTGGATTCTTTTAATGAGTTCGGTGGTGGTGGTGCCAGAGTAGAGTATGCTGCTGTAGTCCAGCCGCCTGTGTGCTTCTCCCCTCAAGTTCCGAATTGCTCTCTCTCTCCCATTTGTTATTCTCCCCTGCACTCTGCGTTGCTCTCTCTCATCGTTTACTTTTCTCCACCCCATCTGTGTCTTCCATGTTGCTTCCACCCACCCATGTCCCTGTGTTTCTTCTGCCCCCTCCTCCTGTGTTGCAACTATCACCTGTGTTCCTTCTAAGCCAGGGCGGAGTTGGTGGAGTGCCACTACGTGGAGTACCACGGAATTGGAAAAAAACTCTGTTGAACTCCGCTCTGCTCCCCTCCACCCTCCCTAATTTAAAAGCAATTAAAAAATCACTTACCTGCTGTTGCATCTCCGGGCTGCCCTCCTCCTCGCCATGGTCTCTCTCTCCTCCTCGTCCTCACCGTACTCGTCCACGCAAACCCCATTAATGTGCGTCTTGGGAGGACTGCGCATGTGCGCACTGCGCATGCGCACACCGTGCATGCGCAGTCCTCCCAAGACGTACATTGTAGGGGTTTGCATGGGCGAGGATGGCGAGGACGAGGAGGAGAGAGAGACTACGGTGAGGAGGAGGGCAGCCCGGAGATGCCACAGCAGGTAAGTGCTTTTTTTTACTGCTTTGGGCATGGGCAGGGGCCGGCTTACTCCGCTCCTCTGCGGAGTTGGAGTTTTGCCTGAACTCCGCATTCTCAACGGAACGCGGAATTGGCAAAACTCTGCAAACTCTGCTGGTGGAGCGGAGTTTTCTGCCCGGGGTTAGTTCCTTCCCCCACCCCTGTGTTGTTTTCCCCACCCTCTTAAAATATGTTTTTGCATTTTTTATTTACCAATCGGAAAATAAAATGAAAATGGGGAAGGAAGATGGCGGACTAGAGCCGTCAAGACTCACAGGTACCGCGAGCGGCTCCCGTCCACTCTACTCGTCACCGCCGCCATCGGTCTGAAAAATGGAGAAGGAGAAAGCTAGTTTCTGTAGCTGGACTTAAAACTAAACTGCAACAAAAAAATAACAAACTTGTAGATCTATGAGGATTCGGTGTGCATTCAGTAGCCACCGACTCGGATGCTCGGAACAGTGACGAAGAGCGTTTGGCGGCTCTGGCTGTGATCGCGGCTCGCATACTGTTTGGCCGCTCCCCGTCGCTCTGGGCTCCACTGGATGGGTCTTACTGGTCGCGCTGCAATCTCGGCGCCTCTACCTGTTAGCGAGATGGCCCCACCAAAAGTCGCCGCAAAGGCAGCCCGTGCAGCCAAGACTTCTGGAATGCAAGGTGGATTGCCTCTGGGGGGAGAGGACACGGCAGTAGCAGCATCAAGCAATGCGGTAAGAGGAGGCTCATCCCGGTTTGGCAAACCGGCATTGCGACTGTTACAGTCACGTCCCCCGATGAGAGCTGCTCTCATCGGGGGACGTGACTGTGCAAACGGCTGATGTGATTGCAATTGACACTATCCTATGCGCGTTACCGGCACGCAATCTAGGCAAGAATGTAAGCCAGGAGGGATCTCCTAGCAGCAGCATCACTTTGGACAATAGCTTTGTTGGGAAGGGAGCCAAAGTTCGTGATACACTGTTTCCAGCCGATATGCCTGCAGAAAATAGTAACCTCGTGAATGAGGCAGCTGGGGACTGTAATGACACGCAAAGTGCAGGGGAGGGCCGGACAGCGGAGGGAGAGCCTGTACCAGGGGAAGACAGACCCTTCTCGGAATCCGGTGGGCTAGGAGGGGCTGTGCCTCTGGGGGACAGAGACCAGGACCAGGATGGAGGCAATAGGAGGAGCCCTATGCCTAGTTGCCTAGACCCTACTGCTCGCAGTATAGATCAGGATCTGGATCTATTAGATGCTAATGCAGGGGGCCAAGGGATGCCTACGGCGCATAAGGATCAGGCGACTAAGGACTGCGTACCTTCTCTTATTGAAGCAAGATCAGGGAGCCCACCCATATTGGACAATGCTAAAAAAAAAAGTGGGCACGCAATGGGGGTCAAGCTCTTTCCCTAGAAGCAAAAGTGAGCAACCTAAGTCAGGCAGGCTACGCAAGAAAGGGACAGATATGTTTGGAAACAACTGGCATAACAGCTCCGGCACACGTGTGAAAGTTACCCCAGAGGGCAGTCCCCTCCGAAAATGGGTCCAATCGAAGGGAGATGTGAAATCTCTGATCTCTCGGATGTCTGGCTCAGGCTCAAGCTCAAGAATTGGGCTGAATCCTAAGAGGACAAGCGACACTGAAAGGGCCTCAATAGATTCAAGTATCTAGTCCGAAGTAGTGACTACGCCTGATCATCCAACGCAAACCCCCGAAGTATCGGAATCTTCACCAAATGCTGAGTGTGCCCGTGAAGGTTCAGATATGGCTGCAAGTCAATCACCAGGTATATTCAAGGAGCCATCACTTTCTTTAATCATGCAGGCATTACAGGAGTAGAGGCGGGAGGCGCAAGATCACTATGCGCAGGCCAAAGCTGATAATCTCAGTATTCAGCAGTCTTTGAACGAGGTGACCAGCACGGTGGGGGTATTAACAAGGGATATCACTGAGCTACAAACACGGGTCACGGAGACAGAAGATACTATCGCGGTAACCACAAAAGCAGTACAATCCCACGATGAACAGCTGCTGGCCATGCAGGCCAAAATAGAAGATTTGGAAAGCCGGCAACGCCGGAACAATCTAAGACGATTTGGGGTTCCCGAAGGCAAGGAGGGCTCTGATCCACGCACCTACGTAGTCCATCTGTTTCAAAAGGCCTTCCTGGAACTGTCGGACTGGGACTGGGACTGTCAAATCCAGAGAGCACATAGGCTGCCTATAACCCTGCATAGACCCAACTCCCGGTATCCCAGACCTCGCCTGATCTTTTTTGGTAACTTCTTGCTAAGACAGGCGATTTCTTTAAAGGCCTGGCCCAGTTCTCCAGTAACGGTTGACTCCCTATCCATCTTTGTTAGATCAGACTTAAGCAGAGCCACTATGGACAAACGAATGAAGATGAGACAACTCATTGATCCTATAAAGGCAGAAGGTGCCCAGGTGTTCCTGCAAGAGCCGGCTCGGCTAAAAGTCATAAAAGATGGACACTCACAGTTCTTTCTTACGGACCAGGAGGCTAAGCAAGCTTTGAACCAGTGGCAGGCGGCGAGGGCCTCAGATAAGAGCTAGTACTTAAGGATAATAAGGACGATAAGTGCTTAACTTTGGATTTGCGATGTTGTCATTAGATACATTCGTGTTTGCTTTCTCTTCTCGTCCGCCTCCCTCTTTTTCTCCCTCTTGTTTTTACTTTATATGATGACTAGGGGACGGCTATGCTCTTTATTCTTTATGAGGGGAGGCTTGATGGTGGGTAGGGGGGTGGATGTGGGGTCGCTCGCGAGGTGCTGGGAGTCAACAGCTGCCATCTCTAGCGGCAGCTTTCAAGGAGGATGATTCCTTCTTTAGGATACTGGGGGGAGGGGGAGCAAGGGGCACAGGGGTAGGAGGGGGAAGGGATGTGGTGGCTGCAAAAAAAAAAGTCAAAAAGGGTACACGTGAATGGAGGAGGAGAATGCTGGGGAGCAGGATAATGGTATACAAAGACGGCTGGAGGACAGATAAAGGGTTCATACTAAAAAGCTATGGCAGGTGGTGTGCATATCAAGGGTTATGGCATTGATTAGGTGTTTGGCCTGGAATGTGTCAGGCTTAAATAGAGGAGCAAAACGGCAACTAGTACGGTAGGAGCTCAGAGCATATAAACCCCATATTGTACTCCTCACGGAGACACATATAGCATATAAGGATAAAGGCCTGCTTAAACAGCTGGGGTACCAAATAATAACTTGCACTTCACAAAGCGAGTCTATAAGGGGTACTGCTATTTTGGTGAGTAAGACACTGGATTGTAGAGTCCTCAAGACTTCAGCAGATAAAAGAGGGAGGTGGGCTTTGGCGCAACTCGAAATTAAAGGTATGAAATATGTGTTCTGTGCATTATATGGCCCCAATGTTGATGACCCTGCTGTTTTAGATTTTATCTGCTTGGAGCTACTGGACTGGCAGGGGGAAAGGGTAATTATGGGTGATTTTAACTGTGTAATGAAATACGCTATTGACTCTACTAGCCGGGCGTCCACTTCCAGAATGGCGAAGGTGAGAGCTTCAATCCTGGAACTAGGGCGGCTGCACTCCTTAAAGGATGCGTGGCGTTCCCTATTCCCAGCCATCCCGGGATATACATACTATTCTGCTCCACACCGACAGTACTCCAGGATCGATATGGCTTGGGTTTCAGATAGCATACTGACTATTTCTGATATGGAAGTGTGCCCCCGGATTACATCCGATCACAATCCTATTTTATTATCTTTTCAGGTTAATTCGGGGCCCAAAATATCCCGGTCTTTCTCATTCCCACGCTACTTGCTCACTGACTCTGATTATCTGGCTTACATTCATAAAAAACTAGCTGACTATTTGGAGGATAATGTGGGGTCAGCCTCTCCTTGTGTAGTATGGGATGCAATGAAGGCATATATTAGGGGGGCTACCCAGCAGTATGTCTGGCAGCAAAACAAGGAACTAGAAACGTTAGGCAAAGTGGCCTTCCAAAAGCTAATAGCCAGTGAACATCGCCACGCTGAAGCTGTACGCCGAGGGGCGTTAGATCAGGACTCACTGTATGCTTCTCTGATAGATGAAAGAGTAGCAATAAATAGGTCTTTAAAGGAGAAAGTAGCCGTGAGTTACAACAAACATAGAACACTACAATATGAATATGGCGACCGAATTGGGAAGGTGCTCTCTCATCAGCTAACTGATAAACACGCCAAAACGACGGTTAAAGTTATTAAAGGGGAGAATAATATATTATATAAGAACCCCAAGCTATTGCTGACCAATTCTCCATCTTTTATCAAAAATTATACTCCCAAGAGGCGGGGTTGGATATGACAGGCATGCAGAACTATCTAGAGGAGAACAATCTGCTGTCTCTGAGGGAGGAAGATTCGGTTTTATTAGAACAGGAAATCACGCAGGAAGAAATTGAGGAAGCAATAGTGGGGTTGCTATCGGGGAAGGCAGCCGGGGAAGATGCTATCCCAGCTGAATTCTATATGGCCTGCAAGAGCTTGGTGGCCCCGTTGCTGAGGGAGGTAATTCAGCTAATAGGAGTAAGTGGTCGGGCTCCTGACTCATGGAACATCACTAACATTGTTTTTTTTTTTTTTTTAAAACAAGGCACCGGAGGAGCGCAGCTCCTACTGGCCGATCTCCTTAATAAATTCACATGCTAAGGTATTTGCCAAGATACTGGCCACCCGGTTAGCCCCTATGATGCCTGGCCTGGTTTCTCCCCAGCAGCATGGATTTATACAGGGGAGAGATACCACCGCTCCTGTCAACACTGTGGTGGCGGCCTTTGATGCTGCGGGGAAGTTAACAATGAATCTGGGCATGGTGTTGTTGGACGCATAAAAAGCTTTTGAGCGGGTAGTTTGGGATTATCTATGGGCAACGCTTACAGTATTTGGATTAAGGGGAAAATACTGTAAGAGGGTACAAGCTCTGTATTGTAGACCACAGGCTAAACTGCTTAATGCTAGTGTGCAAACGGCTCTATTTTCAAGCTGCTGTGGTGCTAGACAGGGCTGCCCTCTCTCTCCCCTTCTTTTTGCCCTCTACATTGAACCATTCATCAAGGTGCTACAGGCCAGTGTACAGATACTTCCTTTGATTATAGGGCAGCGGCAGTTGAAAGTCACTCCATATGCAGATGACATAGCCATCTTTACTACCGATCCAGCGTCCACAATAGAAGGTATTGAAACCGAAGCTAAGAAATTTGGCCTTTTCTCGGGTTATAAGCTGAATGTTAACAAGACGCAAGTGCTTCTTAACTTTCAGCCGGAACATCCTATTACAGGGGTCTGTCCGACTGCTACGTACTTAGTGGTTTGTATATCTCCTAAGATTGAATGCATACAGGCATTAAATTACGATCCTTTGCTGGCAAGCATTACTAAGCAATTGAAATGCTGGCAAAAACTCCCAATTAGCATCCTGGGGAGGTGCAATATTATAAAGATGAAGGTGCTACCGAAATTTTTGTATCTATTCCGTTCAAGCCTGTTGCGTATTCCCAACTCTTTCTTCAACAAGTTAGATGGGGTCTTGAGTAGTTTTATCTGGGGGTACAAAATATCGAGACAGGCAATAGGATTAATGAAACTTCCGTATAACCAGGAGGCTTTAGAACTCCCCAATTTTAAAATGTATAGTTGGGCAGCGTTTGTGGGGCATCTATGTAGTCTTTTGAGCTCAGGTAAATTGCATTTTTGGCACCGGTTCGCTCTTGGTCCTGAGAGCCAAATGTTCTTATATAGAATCAATGACTCCAACTACTTTAAACGTGTACGTTTCAAATCCACCAGGGATTGTGTACATATATGTCAGGGCATTATGGCTAGGTGCTCTATCTCTCTCACACATGATAAACTTCCCCTTTGGGGCAATCCAATGTTGCCTGAGGTATTTCAGGACTCTGAGGGTCGGAAATGGGCAAAGTATGCCGTTCACTATTTGGGTCAGTTATATGATATTAACGGCTTTCTATCATTTGAAAACTTGGAACTCACATTTGCTATCCCTCAACAGATGTTTTTTAAATACCTCCAGCTTAGGGACTATTTTACAAGACACCTCACACTGCGAAATGTATCAAGTTCAGCGATGTGGGAGTGTCTGCATGCGCAGAATCGGAGGGCAGCAATCAGCATGTCGTATCGATCCCTGTGTCAGGTCAGAGTGGATGGCTGTGAAAAATTAGCAGCAAGATGGAGTGAGACTCTGGGATCAAATGTCACTCTTGAAGGGATCAAGATGGCATTTGACGTTATAGAACGATCAGTGCACTCGGTCAGTCTTAGACTGCAGCAGTTCCAGACGATCTGTGCACTTTATTATACTCTGGAGAGGTTCGCTAGATGGGCCCGAGGCGGGGGCGTACAAGGGGGGACGCCTGGAGGGCAGGGCCGGACTGGGAACAGAAACCGGCCCTGGCAAACTGTTCGGCCGGCCCCCTGGGAGGGGAGGGGGGGTGCGGCCGAGCTGTTTGTTAAGGCCGGTTTCGGCCGATTTTGTTACAGGCAGTGCTTAATTTGTGTCGGTGCTTTCCGGTGCTTAGCACCGGCACTTAATTATCAGGGCCGGGTCTACGCGTCTGCTGGCTGCACGGAGTATTTGTCACACATGGATTATATATAATAAGTTAATAACTCACATATATATATATTATAAAGCTTAACTCACTCCAGTACTGACTGGCGCAGTGCTGTTTTTAATTGCTCCCGAGTTGGACTCGAGAGTTAGAGTCGAGTCCCGACTCTACTCCCGAGTCCCGGTGAAGAAGAGTGTTGCGGCGGCTGTGAGAGCCAGAGACCTGAGCCATTATTCGGCCAAGTGACAGAAAGAAGATTAAAAAATCAAATATGATGGCATTGACGGCTACCGGGCCACGGCCTTTAGTTCAGTGTACTGTTGTGCCGGTGGGCAGGACATTGAGATTCGAGCATTGGGCTGGATTTGGTTGTTCGGGGGTAGGGGCTGTGCGGCAGCGTGCGCAGATTTTATTCAGATTGCCACGCCCCGGGCCGGCACACCCGCACCGAGTCATCATCATTCAACGCACGGCCGCAGCACGACGACGTTGAGGGCAGGCAGCCAGTGTAGCACCAGGCCCAGGCCAGCTTAAATCAGTTAATAAAGGCTCTAAGGCAGTGTGCCCCGGCCCAGCCCACCACCGTAACTGTAAGTAGTTAAGTACTACTAAATTTAGCAGTATTATAAAGTAAATTAAATAACGACGCGTCGTCGTTACTGTCCGCCCCCATCCTGTGGCGTACCTTGGGCCGCCAAACGCGCCTCTTGGTGTGGCACTGACCCAGCGTCTGTGGACGGGGCTCGGGGGCTGTCGAGCGTCTTACACTTAATTTACGATTGTCTTGCGCCGGTGCACAATTTCACTACAATCTCTATCAGGGCCACCACTGTTAGTGCGCTGCCGCCCGGTGAGCTGACGGTATAGTCACTGACTCTAGTGAAAGAGGGTGCAAATGGTGCCTCTCCAGACAGCAGATCTACAGTCTGGGCCTCCGCCCATGTTACACATATGCCTCTGTTTCACATGTGTGATTGTTACACGCGCTAAGGTGGGGGGTTAAAAACATACCGTTTTTCTACAATGAACCCAGAGCAGTGATGCACACATCGCAGAGTCATGCAGGGGGCTTTTCTCTGTTCCAAAAATGTATTGCATTGGAGAGCAAGAATAAGAGGGAGAGAGGGTGAGGGACAGAGGAGAAGGAATAACATTGAGAACAAAAGACTGAGGCAGATGGAGAGGGAGGGAGATGCGGGGAAATTGTTGAGCAAGAGAGAGAGTGATCATGCTCTTGTACATGTCTGGTTGCCATACAAACCAATGAATAATCCCTCTCGGGCTCAGCCCAGATAAGAACCCCAGGGTTTAGAGTGCAGGATCACCTGTGTGTGCTGTGTATGTTTCTGGGAAGTTAACTGAGTCAGTTCATGCAGCTGCTGCGGAGCTCCTTTCAAGGTCGAGAAACAAATAGCATGAGATTTTAAAAACATGGTAACACTTACAACCTATGAGTTGATAGTATATGGGTCAGCGGTTCTACATTTCCAAAGAATTGTGGCTAATCCATCCACAGAAGTAATTTTAGCTTAGTCACACAACTTGTGCTTGACCATCAATAATCTTATATCAGTTAGCTAAAGTGAATGAGTTCCCTCAGTGTGACTGCCTTCTCAGCAGTAAGGTAGGCCTTTTGTTTCTTCAAAGTGAAAAACCACTGAATAAACAAACCACCATTTACTTCCCTTGCTTGCCCTCGTTAGTAACTCTCGATCCCTGCCTATGTACAAAGAACACGCTTTAATAACAGTTAGCGGTTTGCTCCAAACAACAGCTGCCACACACCCACTAATGCAGCCAAAACATGCCATGAACACGTACTATCAAAAGCAGCTTTTAAAACCTCACCTGCTAACTGATTTAAGCATGTAATACCTACATATTATCGGAGTCTATTTGACAGATTTTAACATATTGGTGCACACTGCTGCTGCGGCTACCCTAAACATCTGGAAATTAGCACCACCGAGGCAGAGACTGCACAGCACCTGGTGCACAATCATTTAAAGCCTTCCTGAAGGGGTTAGCACTTGTGTGTCTATCAAGAACGTATTTACGTAGTCAGTGGCTGGTCTGTTCTAAATAACAATGGCCTACTAGGGTACACCTACTTCTGAATATGTGGAAAACAAAAAAAGCAACACGGACTCCAGCAATTTGTAAATGCCACCAGACCTCATTTTGCTTTATTTCCACAACTAAATATCCAGGTTTCATCTTGAAATCCTCGCTGCATTCATTTAAGTCTACAACGTGGCATGGAATTTTCACTTCAGACATCATCAGCAGGTCGTCTAGGTCGAATATCATTTTAATGAGTGACACTGCTTTGTTTTCACAAGTGAAATTAAAAAAAATGATCATTCAACTATGTAAGGGGAGATCAAAAAGTGAAAGTGTTTATAAGAAACAGGAGGTGTGAAAGACAGGGATATGGGCAAAGGAAGGCTCAGTGTAAGGGAAATTAAGTGTGAGAGAATGGCAAGTAAGTTGGGTTTGAAAGAGACAAGGTAACATATTCATATGGGATTGTGAAGGAAGCATTTTATTGAGAGATGAGGGGATGAGACTGTGTGTGAGTGCCAATGAGACAGTAAGAGGACTGTGTGGGAAAGAAAAGAGTATGTTTGCGAAAAGGATGCGAGAAGAAGTTGACACTAGGCGATATGTGAAAGGAGGATGTGATGAAGGAATATATGAGACAGTGCTTAATTTGTAAAAAATAATAATAATTAGTTCGAGAACCCCTCTCCGGAGGTCATTGTTGCAGCTTGCACCACCAATTGCCCCTGCTATGCTGCCAACACAACTGCTAACCATCGTACTACCGCAAGCGTGACAATTTAGACTGTTGCAGGCCACACAAAGCCATATATATACCTGGCGTGGGTGGCTGGTATTATTCATTTTTAATGTATATTGAATTGCTATCTCTGTTGTGCTCATCTTAAAATTAGACAAACTACACCGCCATATATTGGGCTGTCATAAGGGCCGGTGTTGATAATTATGTACTGGTGCTGAGCACCGGAAACCACCGGCTCAAATTCAACACTGGAGATACAGTAGTGAGATGATAGGGAGAGTAATGTGTGGGTGAGCTTGAGGGAAGAGAGGTGGCTTGAGTGAGCAGGGTTTCAGAGGATGGACAGAATTAGGTGTGTGAATGAAAAGTGGGAGGAGTGATAGTCAAGGTATCTGAGGCAGAGAAAGGGAAGCGAAAGAGTGACAAGAGAAAGTGTGAGGATCTAGTGTTTAAAAAGATTAAGGAGGTTGATTAATAAAAAGCTCAAGAGAGTAGCTGTGAGAAGAGAAGATAGTGTGAGCTATAGTAGAGAGCAGGACATTTTGTGGAGAAGAGAATACTGGGTGTATGCCTAAGGTGCCCCCAGTAGGAGTATTACATTATCAGCACAAGCAGCAAATGTGGCACAATTGCTACAGTGGGTAAAACAGAAAAATGTACCTTTGTGTAAGATGGCAAAAATCCCTGTGCAAGGCCTTAGGTGGTGCACTTACTTCTGCAGTTTAGGTGATTCCATCTGGATTACTTTGATAGCAGTGTGCAGATGTTATACTACAGTCTGATCCCTATAATACATTTGTTCAATGTATGGAAGGGGAAATTTCTCAAAACTCGTGTTGCTATTAATACCAACATAATACCGGAGGAATGGACACAGTGCCTTTTGCTACTTTGTTTGGGGTCTGAGGGACAAGAGAGTTTCAGAATTCTTCCCAAAGTGGAACCCCCCCAAATGGGAAGTGGAGTATGATGAGTATGGGGAAGCTGTACTTAGTTTAGTGAACTATTAAAAAACTTTCATAAATATAACAATAGAGAGCACTTCTGTACTAGGAGACACAAGAACCTGAAACTTTTAATGAATTCCAGACAGCTTTGAAGAGTTTATTTACTACATGCAACTTTGGTACAACCACCAATAGGACGCCTAAGAACCAATTGAAGGTGAACACTAATACCAAAAGCGTACAGGACTAGTTATGCATCATAGATGACCCTACCTTGAGGGAAGAAGTAAAGACAGCAAAAGCTATTGAACAGTCAGTGGCAGTAACTATGTATAATGTGAACCAACTCAACCAAGACACCAGGCCTTTGGTCTAAAACACCATTTTACTACAAAATACCTACTCACATTGGTCAGAGACAGATACTCTCTTTCATCCTCACAATGAGCAACCCTCCTAAATAAACTGGTACACCTCCTGTCCCCTGTGAGACATCCACCTCACTCACTTGACTGATACATTAGCATGCCACTAGCCTTTAATGCCTACCGTAATAATGGTTGAAGACCTCTTCACTCGGCTGCATTCTTGTTTTACTGGTCTCAGACTCCTTTCTGTTAGCCTGAGAGACCCTCAAATGACTGGGCTGAAACTTTCCCCTGCCTGGACTGAGAGACTCTCCACCTCAGTAGATTGATACCCTACCTCACTTGACTGAAACTACCTTCTAATTGGACTGTAGCCCACACTGAATCGCTGGCATAATTAAAATTGAATACCCCTCCTCACTGAGCTAAGACCACCAAATAACTTGAGTAAGACCTCCACCACAACTGTCAAAAATCCAATTTAACTTGATTGAGACCCCGATTTCATAGGACTAATATCTCTGTACATGGTTTCTACCACCCCTTTGGAATGAGACTTCCTCGTTTTGAGAATTCCGCCTCATTGGTCTTAGTCCTCCATCTCACTGGATTCACTCACTGGACTCACTTTGTTTCACTCTCTGAGACTCCCATCCTATCAACTACCATAATAAGAGTAATCTGCTTATAGTACTTTCCCCTCACCTGGAATGACAAAAATGAAGCTAAAACCAATTAACTGGACTGATGGAGTAGAATATAGTCTGGACTCATAATGACTTTTAGCAGTGAAAGTTGAGGATGTGGGTGGAGCTAATAAAGTGGGTGGAGCCAGTGGAGGAAGTGGGTGGAGCCGGAGAAAAGTAGGTGTGGCCTCCGACAAACATTTGAGCACCTGCACTTCATATTTTACAAATTAAGCACTGTGGGCCGAAATTGCCGACCCCCGGTAACAAAAGCGGCCCCCCAGGGGCCAGAAACCGGCCCCCACCCTGGCGGCCCACCGGGGAAACGCCCGGTGCCTGCTAGGGCCAGTCCGGCCCTGCTGGAGGGGCGCACTGTAAATGCCCCAAATGTGGTATGTATGCAGCTGACATGGTGCATATGTTCGCTACTTGCCCTGAACTAGTAAAATTCTGGCAGACAATATCATTTGCCATCAAGCTCCGACTAGGAGGTGAATGTACTTTCTCGACAGCTGAGAGGATGTTCGGCTATAAAGAGGATAGTCGTGGCTGCAAATCCATCATTTCAATAATGCTAGTAGCAGCCCGACTTGCCATAGCCAGAGCCTGGATTTCACCTAAGCCTCCCTCAGCTGCCGAGTGGTGGGTAATCGTGAGAGAAACTTGTGAAAGAGAGATGGCTCTAGCCAGAGCTAGGGGAATACGAGCCCTGCAAAAATGTGACTCTATTTGGGGCTGTTTAGAGGACACATAGCGTACTGGCTCAACTGGTATTTTTTTTTTTTTCTTTCTCTCTTTCTTTGTATAGCGAATTTATGCTCGTTTGTAAAGTACCTGGTTTGTTCGCTTGGTATGAACCTGAATATTGTAAATTATGGTGTTATTGTCACCTTCCGTTACCATTCTCTATTATTGTGGATTAGAATATTTTGATGTACCTTCTTTTTGACAATAAAAAATGTATTAAAAAAAAAAGGAAAATAAAATGAAAATAAAGCACCTGCTTCATTTTGTAGGCGTGTGCATGTTTGGTGTGTGTACCTACAAAATGATACAGCTGGCCTCTTTGTAGACTTTTTAATCATTCTTCTTTAGCCATGCAGCACAGAAACGGGGACGTTGTTCCACATTGCTAATAAACATTGGCAAAGCAAATCGGTACAAAAGGTGAGACCAATTCTTATTGCCAATACTTATTGATTAAAATATTAGGCTGCGTTGGTAACTGCCAACAAACCTTATGCTAACATGTTTTCCTATTAATCTTTATATACTCATTTTTAATGCCAACAAGTGTTATATTGTTCACTGCTTTAATGCATTCTACATGTCCTCATTTAAAGTGTTCTGCTACCCAGCTGGGTCCGGTTCGTCGTATATAAAAGTGCAAATAAATAAATAAATAAATCTCACATTGAGGGGACAGGGCAGTAACATTATTCACACAGAATAATAGACTTTGGAAGTACACACATGCTCTCCAAATTTGACCTTTCTTAACTTCACCGCATCTCCCAGTAACAGCGTCAAGTGAAAGACAAAATTCAAGTTGTCTGTTGATATCATAGCATAGGGCTGTAGTTTATAAAGCTAATATTAACCTGGTATTTGTTTTGGGGAGGCAATGTACGATGATTAAACAAGCACTGGCAAAGCCAATAGGTCTCGCTTCAGTGCACCCACCCACACAGGCAGCATTTGAGCTTCCTTATGTTTGCATGCCTCAACATATTAAAGGCAGACCTATTGATTTTGCCAATGCTTGCTTAAATTGGAATAGAAAACTGCAGTTAATTTAGTGGAAACACGAACCTTTATGCACCAGCAAAGTTGGATGTTAGATTTTACTCCTTTTAAATGTGTGTGAATTATGTATTGTACATTTGTCGTATATGGCAATAAATTGTAACTACACATGTGCAGTCCATTGGTTAGGAACACGATAGAACCCCAAAGTCACTGCATTGCTTTTGACTCGTTCATGGTCTTTGTAAGTTTACCCAGGGTAAGCTAGGTGACGAATGCATTATGTAAATGACTAGTGGCATATAACGGGCAGCCATAAGTAGAACATGCCACTTCGTGGTTTTAATTTCATTTAAAGTCTAGCCAAGTCTAAAGCAGAACATAAATCTTTAGATGAGACCAGCCACTAAAGTTCATACGGTGATTTTTTTACTGTTTGCCAAAATAAAAGTAACAAAGCTATCATGAGCACGCAAAGAAAGTTGAAACTCGGTATAATTAGTTAAAAAAAAACAAATCAGGAAACCTGGCAAACAGTCTGCTTTATTTCAGTAATTTAGCCTAATTGCATCATTGCAAATATAATTATAACATCTGCAGGGCCCAACATAAACAGTGTTTGAACTACAGGACCCAGACACGCAGTATCAGAATGATAGATAGCGCCTTCTTCCAGGCCCGCTCGCATCTGAAAGGTTACATTCCAAACAGCTTAGGTTGGAGTAAAACCTGGTTTGAAAAGCAGGTTTTGGGCCAAGCTTTGTACAAAATGTCCTTTAAATCCTTTTCATGCATTTAGGAAGTAAAAGATATAGGGGCATATTATCAAGGGCTTTATCGCCGCTTTAGCTGCACTTTTTGCCGCTAAAGCGGCGATATTTTTAACGCCCTATTAGCAAGCTGTCGCTAACGCCTCAGGCGTTAGCGACAGCTTTCAGGCGATAGCGGGCGGGTTTTACATCGCCTTGCATGTCAGCGATAATTATCGCTAATGACATGCAAGGTAGGCGTTCCCAACTAAAAGCGACAGAAAACAGTCGGTTACATACCTATCGCCTATTAGCAATACCCGCGAAGCGATAAAAAAACGCGCGCTAACCCCGATTAGCGCTTGTTTTTTAGAACTGATAAAAACATGACTTAGCAATGAAAGTCAATGGGGGTGGATTGTAAGGTTAAGTCCCCAGAATTAGCGATAGGATTTTATCGCTGGATTTCTCGCGTTAAAGCTGGGTTTCGCCGCTATCGCTGGATATTTTATCGCAATGGAGATAAACCTTGCTAATAGCATGTTATTTCCGCAGTAATATCCAGCGATAGCCGGCGATAAAAAAAGGCGCGCTAAGCAAGGTTTGCGATATTTATCGCATGTTCTTGCTAATATGCCCCATAATTGTATCGCCTGCATGTTCTTTCTCTATAGAGGTAAAATTTGAGGTTGCCAGAACACTATAGAGCACATTTTGAGTCCCTTGCGAAATAAAGAAGCCGTACGGTAACTATAATGGTACCACAGGGTGCTTCGATCTCATTTTGCTCTTCACCCCAACAAGTGAATTTATTTGTACCGTTAACACTAGCTTTTTGATGGGCTGTGATAGGGTTTTACCGCATCTGGCAGAGTCTATGACTGCATCACATGTTGCAGTAATACTGCAATTGAACAATCTGCTTTTCTACGCTGCAGCTTATATTACTTTTAGGGCTGGGTATTCACAAATTAAAGAAGGCATCCCCTTTTTACACACACTGCCACTTTTATGGGCAGAACAATATCTCTGCCACAGTCCAGTATCGAAGGGCGTGGTCAAGGTCGTGAGTTTGTTGTATTACAATAAAAAACTTTACACCTCATGTGGATTAAAGCTAGATGGGTCGCGCAAGCTTGTTGTTCTAAAAATTCAGTCATGGTTCTAAAAAGTTTGGGAAGCACTGTTTTAGAAGCACTCAATTAGCAACCTCATTTCCATTTCTTATCCATATTTAAAAATAAATAGAGATAGTAAAATAAATGTTTTTCTGTCTGTATGTATCTGAAAAAGACAGTAGAGACAGGAGCTACACCATGGGTGAAAAAATGAAGATTGTCACTGAAGTAAGTGCTATCATGAACTGCATTTACCTTGATGCATTGGGACGAACTGAGTGCTGGGATGTTGAGGCAGTGTGCTCCCACCCTCTTTTTGTGAGTGGTGCCAACTGCAGTGGACGTCTCTGAAATACCTTGGTCCTTGGCACTTATTTAATTTTTTACAAATTAAAATGGGGCCACACCAGCCCTGCACTGCAGGAACAGCATCAAAATATGCTATTGCACTAACCCTGCAGTGCTGACACAGGGCAGTGGCTGAACTCTGTCGGTCTCATCATAGCACAAGCTACAGTTCAAAATCTGCTCCTCAAACATAGCTAAAATACCAGATACTCAAAGGTTTTTATCTTTGCATTTCCTGTGCAGTGCTGTCTTTGAAGTTGTTTCTGAGGTGTAACGATCATTGGGTGGGCACATCAAAATTGTAATAGTTAAATAGTAACTAAGCAAATATTCAGTGGTCACCTATACTGGCAAACCAGTGCAAAATGATATTTGCAGTGATCAGTCAATATGAGTACCACATATACAGAGATTGAAATTACATTTGCATAGGTCGATCAGTGCCAATGCTAACGGAAAATACCATTTGCACCCTCTGCAAAATTGCTCAGTCACTAGTACAATGCATGGATTTCAGCCTCAAGTCGTGAAGTCTAGCATTAACCCCTCCAAGTAGTTGATAAAGCCCTCGCAGAGAGGGATTACACAGAGTAAACCATTTATGTGAGGGAAGGCGCGGAAAAGGATTGAGAATACCTCTGCAATTTTGTGATGTGGCAGGATCTTGCTCCTGGTGAAGACTCTTTTCCTGCTACATAATCAATATGCAATTGCTCGTCAGTGAGAGTATTCAACACTTTTTCAGTTGATAAATTATTTCAGGGGTTTGGAGCTATGGCCCTGCGCTACTGGAAGTGGTGATTGGACCCGGACCTGTAAATGGAAAGGGTCCATACAGCCTAGTACAAAGTATCTGTGCAACGTACGGGGTGGAGATATTTAAAGAAGGTGCCAATCAATAATCAAGCATGTTAGAAACTAATGAAAATAAAATGATTATAGAAAGTATGAACAGATACCACCAAAAGCAATCTGAAGACCGAGGTGGAAATTACAGTTCACCGTTTCGAAAGGTTTCTACTGAATACTTTTCCAGGCATATATTGTTTTTTGAGAGCCAAGAAACTACTATGGAATTATTCCAGTTGCATCTTGAAACTCAAATATAGTGTGCATAGGGTGTATTTAAGCCAATATTTCTACCAGATCTATAGACATTACCTTGTTTTTTCTGTGCAACATATCAGTCTTTATTACTTAATAATAGTTACTTGTTGTTAGACCGGGCCCTTTGTGTGCAGGTTTATCCCCAAACTTTTTACCTTTTGCCTCGTATTTTTCTAACCTTGTTTTTGTTGGCTATAGGACTCTGGGCTCTTTACCACTGATGATCAGTGCTAAAGTGCATTTGCTCTCTGTGTAAATTGTGAATATGATTGGTTATCCATGATTGGCATGTTTGATTTACTGGTAAGTCCCTAGTAAAGTGCACTGAGTGTGCCAGGGCCTGTAAATCAATTGCTACTAGTGGGCTTGCAGTCCTGGTTGTGTCACCCACATAAGTAGCCCTGTAAATGTGTCTCAGACCTACCACTGTAGTGTCTACGCACGCAGTTGTAAACTGCCATGTTGCCTTGGCAAGTGCACCCACTTGCCAGGCCCAAGGTACCCTCATGGGCAGGGTGCAGTGTATGTGAAAGGTAGGACATGTACTGGTGTGTGTGACATGTCCTGATAGTGAAATACTGTATATTTTGTTTTTCACTGTTGAAAGGCTGTCTGTCCCATAGGCTATCATTGGTACTGCACTGTAACATCTTCCATGTGTTACTTCCAATTGGGACAACATGGAGAAATGGAGTTTAGGCTCTCTGAACTCAGAATTTATTAACACACCTTTTGGTAAAGGTGGTTTTGAAATTGTGTGTTTGAAAATACCACTTTTAGAAAGTGGGCATTTTCTTGCTTTACCATTCTGTGTGCCTCTGACTGTTTGTGTATTCAGCGCCTGGTTTTGGAGTGACAGGAGCTGGGGATGTGCTCGTTGCTGGGCTGAATAGACCTGGTCTGCATTTATTTAGAGTGGTGAGAGGAGTTTTGCTTGCACCTGAATAGGCTGTGTCTCCTTTGCACAATGCTGACTCCACCCCCTGTGGTTATGCTGGACCAGGGAGGACAAAACTGGTTTGGACTGAGCTCAGAGACTCTGAAACAAAGAGAATAATGACACAATGGGGTATAAGTGTTGGATCTAAAACCCCAAGACTTTAGATTACTTCAAGAAACAAGAGGACACTGCCAAGAAGAAGAGCGGAAGGACTGTGTGAGGAGCACTACCTTTCTATGTGAGTGGTGGGTTGGCTTGCAGTTGCTGCTTCTGTCTGTGGTGGAGAAAAAGGACAGACTCTTTTTGCCCTGCCGTGATATCCTGCTGGTGAGGAAATTCTCCAAGTGACTTGTGTGTGCTTGACCCCAGTTGGAAGTCTCAGGGAAATCAAAGACTTCATGAAAATATCCTTGCTGGATCTAAAGGTGACCTGCCTGGGAGGAGAGCTTAGAGCTGTGTGAGGAGTGCTACCCCTGCTGTGTGTGGGGTGGGCCAGCCTGCAGTTGCTGCTCTTGCCTGGAGCAAAAGAAAGGACTGGACTGTTATTTCCTAAATTGCCAAACAGCACGTGGTGAGCGCTGTAAATCTCATCTTGAGGAGAAGGAAGCTGGATGGTGTGACAGAAAGCGCGTGGTGAAGGCTTTCTTGGGCAATCCCCTTTGCAAGAATAAGTATGTGTGGTGTGCTTTACTACAGGCTTAGGGCCACGGGAGGGGAGAGTGTATGCGTGGAAGTGATCTTCCCCCTCCTTAACATCCAGTGCGTGTGCTTTCACTTTATCTTGAAAAACGCCTGGCACTTTACGTGTTTGGAAGTTCCTGGTGCTGGGTGTGTTGAAGTTTCCTGGTGAGGGGTTTACTTGCATGGAGAGATTGCCTTGGCCCAATTGCAGGGCCGACTCCCGCTGTAACCATGGCATGCAGCAAACAAAGCCCTGCCAGCCGGGCCGTGTCGTGAGTTCCCCGGGGAGAGGGACCGTGGCCGCCCGCCAGCTGCACGAGCACCACGAGTCCCTAGGCATTGCTTTAGCAAGTCACCAGGAACGGCCCGGATTCCCCCCACGTGTCCGCCCGGCCCCACCTCCAAGAATCCCTCGTGGGCAGAGGAAGAAGGCGCGGATTCCGGAAGCGAGGCCGCCACCCCGATTGGAGCGGCCTTATGCAGGTTGCCGCAGCTGCGCCGCGCGACTCGCAGGCAGCTGCACACAGTGAACTGCTGCCTTGGGGGGACCAAGAGAGAGGTCTCTCCGCCTTCTGTGGAAGTTGGGTGGCTCCAGGATCCAGATAGAGGCTGCGCTGAGGGGCCCGCAGCGGCACCGCATGTTTGCAGGCTGCTGCATTGTTTTCCCTCGGTACCTCTAACTAGGCGAGACAGCGGGAGGTCTCCCCCTACCCTTTGCCAGATGTGTGCCCCTCCTCCATGTCTGCACCTACTGGGGAGGGCACGGTAGCAGAGTTCCAAAACAGGGTGAGTCCTCAGTGGAAGCCCCACTTCGTGCTGGCAGAGAAACCCAGATTACCGTATTTCTGATATTAGGAGCACAGGGACTGCTTCTTGGGTGACTATGCATGGTGATACCTAGGCCATGGGGGCCGGGGCCCTATAGTGGTTTAAGTGATCGAGTTCTGCACCTAACTACTGCAATTTGATGCCCTAATGTTATGAGTTATGTCATTTTACATCTGGCCATGCTAGGGTAACAAGTATCCTTTTCAGGAAATACATAATATGTACAGTAATGATATTCTGATGACATGGCTAATATATATATCTTTATTCTATTGCCCTACCTGTGATGTAATGACAATTGCCTAGTTGGCAAAGTGATTTATGATCTACGTGTTGTTATGACAATTGCCTAGTTGGCAAACTAATGTATGTGATTGTGGTCTTATGTGTTTTATATATAATACAAGTGATATTTTTACATAACCTTGTGTGGAGTCTCTTTTGTGGTTTGCCTAGTATGTCACTGGTGTGTGTGTGTTGCGCAAACGCTTTACACATTGCCTCTGGGATAAGCCTGACTGCTCTGCCAAGCTACTAAGGGGGTGAACAGGGGTTATCTAGCCAACCAGAAAACCCATTTCTAACACTGGTACTCATAAATTACACCTGCACTGGAGACTTTATTACGTAAAAATAATTCCTGCTACTTGTAAATTACAACTGAACTGAGATTAACAGTCTACCGGGATTATCCCTCTACTATCCCTTGAGTTATTGCTATTATGCTTTACCACCAGCACAATGTAATTAGTGCAATATGTAAATAGTTCTAGGTTAATTACAGCTGGGTGGCAGAAATACAACAACTGATCTCAGATACTGGACAGGTTTTCACTCTCATGGTGTCAGCATCTTCTCCAGCACGGTTGTCAGGTACTTCTGGAGAAGGCCGAGTTGTATTGGTACACCTTGTTTACCGAAATAGTTAATGCAGAGCCTTTTTACACCAACGCAAAGAAATATCATGGTCCCAGCTCTTTCCTGATATAGATTTCACCTTGACGCCAAAGGACACTAGTACAAAACATAATAAACAGCAGTGAACATTAACATAACATCATTTTAGCGATGTATTTAATCGTTCTTTCTCATTGTATTTTTTTAAAAGTGGCAAATCTAGATTTAAATATAAAACCAATCCCAAGCAATATATAGCCCTTCTGGGAGACATGGCCCAATGTGCAGTCACTGGACAATATCCTTCAAGATCCACTTTTCTTGCGGGGAGCACTCCTGATGTCTGGTACATGCTCTGGCATAATGACTTCATCTACCATTGTGAATTGTGCTTATCATCATAAGGACAATGCTAACCCTGGAACCATTCTACGGCAGTTGCTCCACTGGTGAACCCATTTGACAAGTTGCATCTCAGGCCTCTACTCGCTTCTTTGCCACACTAACATCAGCCTCCTGGACATGGCATCACCACCAAACTATATCCCCAAGCAACCTCTAGGCTTAAAATAGGCACCCTTGAAGTCCGCTCACAATGTAGTTTTCTGTGATCACCTATTGCCATTAAGAATGCAGTGATCCTTATAAAGACATTTTTTCTCATGTAGGCTTCCTCCTGTGGCTTTCGTTCATTGTAAAATCCATTTCTTGGACCACATTTTGGGCTCTCTTTTAATCTTTAGCTGCCTCTATACTGGCCACCACACAAAATTGCCCAGCACATCTGGAGTGGAGGCGTACAACCCCCATGTCCGGTGCATACTTCAGCATGCTCACTTGCTGATTTTCATAGGGGCCTATCTCTAACAGTTGTTACTCGCAGGAGGAGCCATCCAGCTGTATCTCAAACCTCTGCCTGCATCACAGCCACAGTGACAAGGAATGCAAGGGTAGTGCAACCACTGGATTAGATTCCCCAGGACCGCTGGGCTGTAGGTCAGGACCTCTGACATCCAGCACATGCTCAAATCATCTGCTTATGCTTCTTCCAATAAGCTGTCAGTAACCCTGATCTAGTGGTCCATACTTGGCAGGCACAGGGAGAGCATAACTCTGTTAGTGCGGAAGCGGATTTTATTTTAATCAATTAAACCTGTCACCTGCAAAAGTGGACTCTGCTTCCGCACCTTCTTTTCCTTCAGGCCAAACAGACTTTTCCACCTTTTTATAATGGAACATAAATCAAACATATCTCAATAGACATTATAATTTTTATTTATTTAATTCAGTCAATAATGAGAATTTTAGGATCAGTTCAAAAACCTTTATTTCTCATTAAGAGTTTAGTAGATTTGTATTTGTCTTTTTATTCAATTAGCAAGTCAGATAAATCAGTTTACAGAAATATCTGGAAAATGATGGTTAGATACAATAAATGCAAAAATATCACAAGCAAGTTTCATAAAGGAATTAGTCCCTATTCTATTTAAGTTTGATTCAGAATTCTAAGTAGAACCCATGAAGAGTTCTTGAAAAGAGTAAGATCTGTGGAGCATTCAAGAAGTTGAACACCCCATAAAGAGCAGTTCAGGAAAACTCAGCCGAGTCTCTCTATGCGAGCAATAGGTGTCATAGGAAAATGATGTAAATCAAGAGAAAGTCAATGCCCAAGTGGCACGTAACCATCACCAGTAGCTTTCAGCTAAAGTCGGTAAGGAAGGGCATCTGACCGTCAGAGAAGGCCAGAGAGAACTTGTGATAAAAAGCAGTTCAGGAAAAAATCTCCTGTACTAGCTAGGAAAACATGCACTAATATGAAACATAAAAACATGTATCAATCCATTTCGGTGTTAGATCATCTCGAGCCAATAAGAAGCAATCGTCTACAGCTTCTTCCTTTGTTCCCACGATAAACTCATGATGTCAACAAAGTGCAAACATTCCTACACTTGTAGCAATATACTTGGGTTCTCATGAGAACTTCAGCAAGTCTGAGCTATCAGCTATTCCGAGTTCCACTGCGTAACAATGAACTACTCTAAGGACAGAAACATTTTAATTCAGCATCCTGGTTAAGTCATGAGTTTCATGTCTTTGTAAGCTTTATTTGTTTTATTATGCTGTTCACTATTCATCATTGTATACATGGTAGCTAGAAAAGTATCTAAATACGATTAGAACATGTAGCTTAGAAAAAGTAGAAATACATTTTATAAAGTCAGCACATTCTACTGCAATGACAAGTTTAATCAAGTCTAGTTTAGGTCATCTAACAAGTACATTTGTGCGATGCTCAGTATTTCCAAAAGGCATCTATTTATTAAAAGAGAGAAAATAGGAAAGATAGACAAAGATGAGGCCTATTCTTGCCCTTTCAATGACATTATGATAGAATTTAATGCTTAGTGTAAATAAACAAGCTACACGTTAATTTAGCATGCCACATTTGTCCTACATGTCAGTTCTGCAAAGGGGTTTCACATTAATGTCTCCCTAAACTTTCAGCTCTGTCATTAGATTTATTTAAGCTAAATTTTCCTGCTCTATCAGTTCCAAACCCGCTCGCACTGATTTATTTTAAGGAGGAAATGGCTAGCCATAGTTGTTAAGTGTCAGCGCCACCTGGCTTCTTGCTTATGGAGCACGCCCTACTTAAGGACTATTGACAAGAAAACTACATTTGGCAAGAATTCTTGAACTCTCACGTTGTATGGAGATTGTGGCAGACATTTTGAATCATTAGGTATTACTTTCATCATGTTCCACGACATCATTGCTCAGTAATTATCGCTCAGACAACTTTTGTTCATCTTGATATATATGTTTGATTGTATATAAGTGTTAGAAGGTGGTTCTGACCATCTGAGCTGCCCGGATTTTTCGCTTTTTGAACACCTAATTGTTGAGACTGCATATGGATTTTACCGGTGTCCCCCTGGTGAGAGTAGGCCGCTGCGCTGCAGCCGGAGTAAGGGGCACCGGGCTGGTTACATGCAGACACGTGTGTACATGCGTGTGCACACATGTAGGGGCTGCGAGGGGGAGATTCCTGGCATGCGCAGCCCAGGAGCAGGTACGGACAGAATGGTGTGGCAGGAATTATGCAGAGTTGGGTGGTGACATGGAATAGGCTTTATACTATGGGCATCAGAGGCCTAGCCCTTCACTGCAAGCATTCCAAAGGTGAAGGTCTCCTCTCCAAGAGGGAGAGATGGGGGGTGGAGCGGCAGGTTATCCATCAGCAGCTGTCACCTGGTGCCAGGCACCAAGCTGCTTTGGAGAGAAGACAGCAAGGGGGGAAGGGGGCTTCTCAGAGACCATGTGGCATGAGACCCCTGGACGACGCCATTTCGAACTCTCCCAGGGGCCTGGGCAGGAAGGAGGGAGCAGGGGCCGAGAGGGGATGTGTCGCTGCAGGATAGGGCAGCAGAGCCTTCTTGCCAGCCCCCTCCAAATTCTTTTAAAAGGTCTTGCACAGGAAGAGGAGCTCTCTCTGGGGTGTGGTCTGCTGAGGAAGACTGGTGCCGGAGCCTGGCGCCATGGGCAGTAGGAAGGAAGAACCCCCTGACTGTCCCAGGACCCTGAATTGTGCCAAGAGGGCAGCCCAGGACCAGCGAGCCGAAGCCTGGGCCTCTACGCAAGGAGAAGAGAGTCCCAGGAGGAGAGCCAGGTGAAAGGCTGGCGCGGGGAGCCAGTGAAGACAGCTCCCTGCTGAGTTCACCCTCCTTGAGACCAGGAGGGCGGCAGAAAGTGCTCGCCGTGGCTGGGGCGCGCCACCAGGAGCAAGAAGAGGCCCAGATCGTGAGAATCGGTCCCCTGGGGGCTGAGATATGCCCCCCAGAAGGTAGGCGACCTTTGACCTCTGGCCTGACCGATGACGAAGCGCGTGGGGCTCCGCCACCGGTCTTGCATGGGCCCCCGGGGTGGGCAGGTCCCAGGGGCTGCCCCCCGAAGAAGTAAAGTCGGGGAGCGCTGTCGCGCTCCCCGTGAAATAGCCCAGGAGGGGTGCCAGGAGCCCACCTGGCCCCCAAAGACATCGGAGGGGGGGAGTGCTGTCGCGCCCCCCTCAAAGGGATCTCTGGGGCCCGGGACCCCCAACTCCGGGACCCGCCAAAAATGAAGCCGGGGAGCGCCGTCGCGCTCCCCGTGAAGATCTCAGGGGGCCCGGGATCCCCAACTCCGAGCCCCGGTGTCGGCGCAAGGGGAGGTGAAGAGGGGTGCAGTGCCCTCGCGCTACCCCCCTGGCGGAAGAAGCCAAGCCGGGGCGTGGCATCGCGCTCCCCGCGAAGAAGACCCTGGGGCCCCAGATCCCAACTCCGGTCCCCGATGCCAAGAAGACAAGCCGGGGAGCGATGTCGCGCTCCCCATAAAGACTGCCCAGGGGGCCCGGGATCCCCAACTCCGGGCCCCGGTGTGGTGGAGGAGGAGGGGGGAGTGCCGCCGCACTCCCCTGCAGTAGCGGGAAGGCAGGGGGAGTGCCGTCGCACTCCCCCGAGGACCCACCGGACCGGGGACAACCTCCGTGTCTGCCAGCCGGGGCGGGCAGACCAGAACAGAGGTGCCAGCTCCCGTGGCAGCACGTGAGGGTGCTGGTCAGTGGGGGAGCCGGCGGGAGCCACCGGGGGTGGGATCCCTGAGTGGCTCTCCAACAATCGTGGAATGTGGGGTGCCCGGGTAGGACCGGGCCCCCGAGAGGCAGCCGGAGCAGCCGGGGCTGGGCTCCCCGAGCTGCAACAACTCACCGGAGATAAGGGCCCGGGTGGGACAGGGCCCCTAACGAGTGCAGAAGCGGCGTGAGGCCGCCAACGCTAGAAGCACGGCTCTCCCCGAGCAGCGGGGGAGCCGCTGCTATATTATGCATGGAGCAGGAGCACCTCGCCCCATAATGCCTTGCAGGACTGGACCGGCCTGCAAGGAAAAGCGGCTTGTTCTCTGTGCGTGGTGGCCCCAGGAGGACGGGGTCACCACTAAGGGGATGCAAAGGTGCAGGGGAGCTGCAGGAGCAACACAGTCTCCCCCAGCACGAAGACCTGAAGTCCCTCCCTAAGTCTCTAGGGGACTTGAAAGAAACAACTCCTCAAGGGCTCAGCCATGTGTCAACAGCATTCTGTTGCTGGAACTTTTGTTCTTCATCTGGGGGGTGCGTTTGGGACTGCACCAAGGTGTGAAGGGCTGAGCTGAGGTTGTCTGGAGAAGGGCATCCCCTGGAGGTGAAGAGGTGCAATTGCACGAGAAGTGCATTTACCTACTGTTATTTCGTTTGAGCGACTGAAAGTCACATGTGTAATGTGAAGTCATAAGCAAAGCGGGGTTATGTTGCTGGACATTCCTGCTAGCATGTCTGGCTGTATATGCTTAATCCTGTGATTATAACTGTGATGTCTTTTAGGGGCTTTGATTGCAATGCATTATAATTGTTATCAGCTATGATAAGTACTGTCATTTTAAGTGATGCCTAAAAATGTATTCTTGCTGCTGCATTAGGTGAGGAACAACCCAAACTGTTAGCCACTAAGGTTTATACTGTAGGATCAGTATGAGGTGCTCAGTCAGGGTTATGTGTCACCATGGCAGGTGTGCCCATTTTATATGCTTGTTGAGATAATGGGGTGGGTCGCCACAGGGATGGTGCCAGAGGGCAAGGCCCTCACTTCAGGTTATGGTCAACCTACTGCATTAGGGGGGCAAGATGATGGGCATACATGGGAGTGGTGGTACTAGACCCCACCCTCCCTGCGGGAAGGGTTGAAATGTTATGTAATGTCACTAAGTAAGTCCAACAGCTTATGTATATTTGTAAATTGTTGCATAGTATTGAGTAGTGTGTGTGTTTAATAAATGTACTCTTCCTTTTATAAAGCAAAGTACAGACTGGACAATCAATTATTGAGTGTTATTCCTGCGTACTGGTAAATGGCGATTACTAGCCCACACCACCTCCCTTGAGTAAGCCTCAGACTGCTCTGCAACGCTACCCTCTGAGAGTCAGGCGCTACAATGGAGTGTTTGGTTCCCAGTGAAGGACAAATGTAGTCATGTTATTTGTGCAGGCCTCACAGATACTGCCTCGTTTTCCAACAATAAGGTATAATAAGTGTTGAATAGTACATGTAGAAACATAAATATATGTGTGTATATAAATATTGCTGGTATATAAATCACAAAATGTTCATGACTGTTAATTCTCTTACAGGTACACATACAGCATAGATAGGAAATAACTCTATCATCTCAACGAAGACTGCACATTTAAACACCTGAAGGTAGTTACCTTATCATAAGAGAAGGAGGGAAGTTTAACATTCAAGTCCATAGAATTTTGTTGAGTTAAAAAAATATCAGCTTCATTTTTTAGAGCACAGTGATTGGGTTTTGCAGAGATACTCTTAAGGTGTATCATATTTACTGTTAGGCTAGATGATATGTACAAAATGACAGATTACTAAACATAGCCATTTGCCTTTAAATGTCCATCTTCACCACCAGATGCCATTGTCCAGCATAGCAATGAGTCAGAGGGGTGAATCTGGTGTCTCTGTTTTCTCTTGGATCCCATTCCCATTATCTATTTTTCACTATTAGCCCACACATTCCTGCTGTGTAGGGTTGATGATGGATGTGGTGTGCAGTGGAAGAGTACATCGCTCCAGCTGGATTCTGAATATAAGGTTAGTGGTTTATGGCACTATTATGCTCATTATACTTCTTATTAATCATGCAGGTCTGACTGCCTGGAAATGGGCAGAACCTAAGGGAAATTACCCATTAGTTGCCATTTCCTGCATGTTGCTGGGTGTGCCTACAGTAACTTATAGTTCTTTGGTCCAATCACTTTTGTACCTCAGGATTACAATATCACACTTTCCATCATCATGGTTTGTTAAACCCACTAACCAGTGGGCCGAGTCACTTCTGGACTTAGCACCCAATGTCTCTTTCAATAGGAAACACTGTCCAAAAGCAAGATTTTACAGTCACATACAAGCTCAGCAATCTCTGAATGATTTATCTTTAAACCAGAGAAAACATCCAAGGTTTTTCCCTTACGTGCACACGCGAAAACCATCTTTGAATGATTTTTCTTAAAAGAAAAGAAAAACCATTGTAAAATGGCCACCACATCTGAGTGTGCAAAAGCCAGTAGGTGTCAAGGGCAAGACCTATTTGCTTTGCCAAGGCTCATTATTCTACGTCACTCAAAATACTCAAAACACTCAAACAAACGCTGTTGTGTTTTTATGTGCTGTAAATAATAGATGCAGTGCTATAAATAACAGATTTTACTATACCTCAATTAATTGTACACATTTTAGTCATCTGTTAAGGATTAAAGGCTGAGAGTTAGATTTAGCGTAGGGGCGGAATTGGAGGAATTTAGTAATTCCGCGTTCTTCTTGTAACACAGAATTACTAATAAATTCCTCCACACCGCCGCCGAAATTAATCAGCACTAGGGCCAACAATCTGTCCAACGGTGCCACATTCAGACTTGCTTGGGAGAGAAAGCGGATTTAAAACGTATACAGTGCTCCAATACCTTCAAGTCGACTTCGCGCTATCTAAAACTACAAAAATATGCTAGTGCTCTAGCTCTCAGGAGTCCGTAGGCATGTCCCTCCTGCTCACCAATCACTTTGGGGATTCGCGCCTGTCAACTTACCTAGTTTTTCTATCGTTTTCAGTATGTTTTGTTTTAGTCTTTCCTTGTTGACCTATCTTCCCACTCACTTCTGGCAATTTAAACCAATAGCACTCCTAGCTAGCTGAACTCGCCCATCACTCATGCAGCCTCTGCTTTAGAAGGGAAGGGCAAGAAAGTTTAGCTTGGGTGTCTAGATTCACTGAGTACCTGATTGTCATGTGACTCGAGTGTGTTCATGACATCTACTTTGGGGTCAGGAGCTCCTGAAGTGGGAGCGTTGCTTGACCGTAGGGAGGGAAAACTCAGAGTGTGAAACCACGGAGAGTAGTGCTGGTTGAGACCAGGAGTCAGCTGCGCAAAAGAAGAACCTTCCCTGGTAGGAAAAAAAACATCTGTACTCTGTTTGTTGGGCTGTATACACCAGCCCATGACATTGCTTGTTGTGTATCGCTTTTCATGCTTGTTTTGTGTTGGATAATAACCGCTGGGATAACCCGGTATTTGTAAAGCACAAACTAATCACCCTTGAGGGTCTCAAGGCGCTAGGGGCCATAAAGAGATTAAGTGAGCTATTGCCCAGAGTCACATGATGCTGAACTGAACTACCTCTGGCGATTGAACCGTGAGCCCCGTGCTCTGGAGTCAGCCGTGCTGGCCGCTGCGCCACACCTCTCCCACTGGGAGATACGAACTTGCACATTCATTGTAGGTTTGGAGTGAGTAGCAAGAGACTGACAGCCCCTGTCAGCGTGTAATTGCAGATTAATAGGATGCAGTCCGTCATTATGGCAGCTTGATAGTGAGCTGCTAGCCGGCAGTCTGACTTCCATGTCTGGTGGAGGCAGGTTTGCCTGATCCGGCTGAGACGTCCAGCTAGCGACGCTTCCCCAGAGCTTAATTAGTCAAATGTCTTCCACCTGCTTGACAAAGAGTGATATGTGTACATCTTGCCTTGTTGGGCGGAACTCTACAGAATCTTGCAGAGTTTTTATGTAACTCCACGAGTTTCGCCCACCCCTAATTAAGAGTTTGGTTGGCAGTGTACTCTGTCACAAACAAAACAGAGTACTCTGCCCACCAATCAATTTTTCATCAACAGCGCCCCAGTTGGCTCTGTCAATGAGGAAAGCTTCCACCAACTGCCCAGTGAGAAGGGGCCATCTGTGGAAGGACATCACACCTCCCACCTTATTTCGGGTGTAAAGTGTGATGTCCTTTTTTTCCTGTTACTTGGCAGAGACCAATTAATACCAATTGCAGGCACCACCAAACTTTTTGCACCTTGACAGGAACTGCCATGAAGGTGGTTCATATAAAGATAAAGAGAGATCACTGCTGGAACATATCTCTTGATTTGGAGGATGGCAGTACATCAGGGTGGCAGATGTCATTTTCTCTACCACCGTGACAGACAGTACTCCTTCTGCGAAATTCTAGATTAGACCCTGAGCCTGCCTTGCTGGGATTCCTCCAGAAAACCACATTTTGCCTGAAGTGAAAGTTCAGCTCAGTGAGTCTTTCTTCTGGCAACAGAAGCTGAGACATTCACAGATCTAACAAATAAAAATTAACCTCTAGTCTGATTTCTATAATACACTAGTACCCTACACTGACACTTGAGTGGGCTCTGCTCTCACCTGTCGAGTGTCCCCTCAGAAATAGCACCAAGTAAAACCTATGAATTTTTTATATCAATTACTGTCAATTTGGGCTATGAAATGCATAATTTTGGTCTATTATTTTCAAACTTTTCTTGGGAAGACCATCACTTTTCTTGCCTCCGCAGAACCGTGATTGAGAGACTTGGACTCACTAGCTTTGTTCATGTGACTAACTTGCTACAAAAATATTGCAACCTGGCTCACTCCCAAAGACATTTGGACGCCCCTGCTATTACTATTCCAGGCCAGGCCTACCCTGCCGCACCTGATGCCGACTTCTTAAGGCAGAAAGCACGCAGACACTTTGAGGTGGGATTTTCTTCATCGTGCTCCGGCTCTACCAATTGTCAGGCTCACAGCAACTATCTACACTAGTAGCTGCATCGTATGCAGCGAGGCTAGTACAAGCATATGCACTGCATGGTAGTGTGTGCCTGACGGCCATACCTATTCCTCTTCAGGAGGATTTAGCTATACACTCCCCTCCTGCTGTGCAACTCCCAGCCATAACTTAATATGTCATGCTTTATATTTAGGTGCAAACATTATTGAGAGGCTCTCACAAATCAACATGTGCTATGGTATATGATCAAATGAGTCCACAATGTGATCATTGTACTGTTTGTGCCCTTTTTATGTAATAGGGTATCTCTTAACCGACTGGCATTGGTAATGTTAGATTTCTTTACGCCCTTCTGTTCGTCCCGAGCCAGCTTTTGAACCATAAGATTGGACTGAAAAGACATTAAAAGATAATAAGATTAGAAATGTTGTACAGGCAAGGAATGTCCACACACTTCTTTAATTCATGCGGAGTATGGTGCGCATTTCCCCAGCACGATGCTGAAGGTAAGTTTAGAATATGAAGCTAAGTCCCACCCTAAAACAGGTGCATTGTAAGCAACCACACAATATGCAATACCGTGGGGTGCAACACTCTGTGGGTGCGCTATTACCTGACATTCCAATTGTAGCACCTCAAAATGGGAGATACGATGCTAATTGTGGGGTTTTCACTTGCTCCCAATGGGCAAACTGGGAATGTGCGCCGTTTGTTTGCAAACATTTTGCAGGTTGTATCTGTCACAATTTGTGTGTGCAGACAGCTCGTGTTGTGGCAATTGCCACAAAATGTGTACTCCCACATCGAGATCTCGCTTGCTCCTGATTCTGGATGGTCAGAAAGAGGCTTTGAATATCTCATAATAGCGCAATGACTGCCGAGGGGAGGAGTTTGGATTTTATGAATGAGTGGGAGAGGGATTTGGAAACCAGACTTCCTTACAAACAGAACAACCATATATCATTAAGATCAGATTCATCATAAATTCCAATCTGAAGTTTGAGTGTTTCTTAGTAGTTTCTAACTTGCCAGTGAGACTTTAGTGTAAATGTAATGTCTCTTCCGAGGGCATTTGTTACAAAAAAGTGCATTTGTTCATAAAGTGGTGCTGTGAGCGATTGCTTGTGAATGCATACATCTAGACGTTGTAGCCACAAACACATTGAAGGAAACAGTTCCCATAAATCATGTTACAGAACCAGAATGGAATCATTGCTCTTAATTTCATTTTTTCCCATGCATGATATGTATTAGGTTGGAAAGCGCCAGAAATACAACTTCCAGCGTCTCAAGGGAAGATGAAAAGAATTCTTTCTATAAGGAGCATGTAGAGCTGGCCGAATAAAAAACAGCAAGAGACTGACACCGCTGTGGAAAAAAAGTAATGTTGCTGGCGCCTACTGTACAAGTCCAAAAATTCTGGGAAGCATAACATGGTGCATGGCTGAAATAAAACCTTCAGTTCCTCATACAGAATAGGTATTGCATGCAGGGGATATTCGGGTTAGGAGCTGTTGATTCAAGCAGGCCAGCATCTGGTTTATGTTATGTGATGTTATTTCATGCTTGTGCAGCAGGACAGTGTGACCACAGGGAGCAGGCCGAAGTGTTAGGACCATTTCTTTCTGTAAATGTTAGTATTCCCATTAGACAATGCAGACAAAGACCAAGGAGAGTGAACATCTGGATGGGTCTCTGACTAACTATGCCTTTTGATCTTCTTACAAAAAAGGTATCACTTACAGGAAAAAGGTACCTACTTTGAAGGATTATAATCATGGCACAAACTGGAGCCTAAACGAATGCATCAAATGGTATGGTCCTTCTTCTTGAAGAGTGGATTCTTTTATTTATTTCATTTGGGATTATTGTGAAGCACTTAGCGCTTCAGAGAGCTTTGAGATACAGGTGTGGAGGTAAACAAGGGGGGGAATATGAGAGAAATAGCTAAAACATCTAAATAACTATGCAAAGATTATGGAGATAACAATACCACATGCAAGGATGGGATCTACCCATGGAACACTCATTCAAACATGACTACAGAACGATGTCAAACCCTTTAGTTCTTCTCCAAGTCCACTTGTGTATTGATGTGGTGGTGATGGGAAACATGGACGTCATTTAGGGTTCGCCAGGGGCCGATGCTGTGGCCCCTGGATTGCCCTTTGCTACCCCTTGCACTGCCTATCCGACCCCTGGCCTCAGAGGTGGCAAATTCAATGCCAGGAACACTGGGTCAGCTGCGGCACCACTCTCTTTATTTTCTGTCAAGTTTTTATTACACTAATAGTGAATGAATAAACTGTATTATTCACTAACAGTGTAATACAAATTGAGTACAATAAGCTGGAATATGCCCTCTCATGGCAGCTGAGGTAAGTTAAAAATGCTTTTAAATGTATGTTGTGTGCGTGCTTGCGGGTGAGAGTCAAGGGCATCTTAAGGATTTTGGGAGCTCTGGGCCAAATGCATTTTAAGGGTCCCCATTCCGGACAGCTTTGAATCTATGAATCAATTTCAGCACTTTGGACTGGTCACTGGCAGTGCATAGGCACACGTGTCCAAATTCTAAATGTGTTTACATATAATATTCAGAGAAAGTGATGTGTTTTCAATATCACAGAGCAGCAGTGCACTAATATTACTGCAAATAATCTCTGTGACACCCTCCCATTTATCATATGTGAGGCCCTATTGTCACCTAAAAGAAACTTTTTTATGGATGTTGCGTAAAACAAATGCTTCTCTGCAAGATGTCTATAGTAGACTCTCACACATCACCCACATTAAAAATTAAGGGAAAACAGTATTTTAAACAATCTGTTTAAGTTTTATTCAAGGTCATCAGTGCAAGACTCTCTGCAGAACACAGCTTTCTCTATCAGGCCCCCCCTGAAAGGCTGGGGCCCTGGGCCAGAGCCCACTTTGCCCATGCCTTAAAACGTCTCTGGTGAGAGTGTGTTTATGTGTGAGAGAGTGTATATGAGTGAATGTGTGTGTGTATGTGTGTGTATGTGTAAGTATGTGTGTGCAAAGGTAGAGGTTAACATGCGTGCGATCTCACTTCCGCTATCCCTGGCATTTCGGTGAATTGACATCCATGATGGGAAAACTATTTTATAGTGATCACTAGCCTTTGTTTGCTGACAATTCCTATCACAATCCCAAGAAAAGTCACACAGTCATGCATAATTTTATGTTAACTTGTTTCTCACTAAGAATATCCTCTGATGTACCAGTTGTGGATTTTTAAGCCACCTGCCTGTATAGAGCTCTGATGCCTATAGGACTGAAATATACTTTATACAACAGATATAAATAAATACACAGATTAATATATTTGATTAGTAGTTTGCCTTCAGCATCTGAAAGCACAATGAACCAATAGTTGCTGCCATCTTTTCTAATGCCCATTTTGGGAGCCGCCTACAGACAGCTTTTAGCTGTCTGTTTACAATAGACCAGTTGTGGATCATACCAAAAACATACAGTGGGGTTAGAGTTCATCCATTGCTTACCATTGATTGACATTATTGTCCCTCACATTTGCTTGCTTTTTACTCAATGGCTTGCCTTCTTATTCTTGTGTTTGTCCCTCCCCAGGAACATAGCATCTTTGCCATCCTTTTAATTGGATAATTTGAATCCTTCCACTGCTCATATTTAGGAAACTACTTTTTTCTTTTCAGTTAAGCATCCATGAGAGTGCATGTATTTTCTTTCTTCCTCTCGTGCTGCTTCCTCCCCTAATACTCACCCCATGTGCCCTGCGTTCCTCCATCCTCCCTACTCGCTCTTTCCTTCCTGTGCTGCTTGTCATTGCATACCCACCCTCACCCCACGCACTGCATGTTGCTCCCTCCTTCTCCACCCCTGTCCATTACTTAACTACTCTTTTTTAAATGATTGTCGATTGCCTACCCATTCTTCTTTTTTTCTTCATTTTTTAAACATTATTCTCCCTCAGCCTCAACATGGTCGTTTGCTCCCTCTGCATAGTCTCAGTTGCTTCCCCAACGCACTCCTTTGTTGGCCACCATCCCTCAAGGTCCTTGAAAAATATTTTTAATTTTTTGAAGGCTCTGACAGCTGCCATTCACTGCTGAGTGACATTTTCTTTTTTGTTTAAAGCGCTTATCCGCAGGTGACATTATTTTTAAATTTTCTGCTCCAAGTGGTGTCTGCCATCTTGGATAAGTAAATAAAAAATATAAAGAAAATGGCTCCCACATTATTCAATGGATGCAAGTATGCATTGCAACGCATGCACGCATACGTCAATGCACATGCGTGCATCTCCTGAATGTCAGAACTGTAATCAGCGTCATGACGCATTGGGCACTGCTACACGCATCACGTCCTTATGTATTCTTTTCTTCTCTTGTGCAAACGCTGCATATTGCTAAAACTCATTGGCAAAGTCAAAAGGTCACAAAGGCAAGACCTATTGGCTTCGCCAGTGCTTATAGAATAAGGGAATTCAGCTGCTAAGCATGTGTTAGAAAGATTTCAAAGAATTTGTGAAGCCCCTTTTTAATCGTGTCTAATTGTTACCTTTTGTTATCATTAATCACAGAGGAGATTTCTTGTAAAACATCCTCTCCTTCCTTCGTTCCTGTTGTAACACATTGCTAGCTTGGTGTAAATGCTTGTGTTTTGTACTTGAAAATTATTCTGTCTATCTTCATAACAGCTGTGCAGACTCGCAGAGAAAACCTGGACAGAAAATCTGTCCTCCATGTGGGCAAACAAAGAATGAAAACAAATAATGGTTAAATTGGCATAGTCCAGGGAATTGTTACCTGAAACGCTACCTCAAACTTTAAGCAGTGTTACAGAAAATTATTGACAGAAGAAAATAACTATATGGAAAGGCCCCGATTAAAAACAAGCATTTGCAATGCAATAGGTCTTTCATTACTGAAAGTTTGAGCTATTGCGTTGCATTATTATTACCAACGCCCACAGCTCAAATTTTCAGTACTGCGAGACCTATTGCACTGCAAATGCTTGTTCATGCTATTAACCAGTTGTGCACGAAGGGCCTTCTTGGAACTGGGAAGTGTAGAAGGAGCTCCTGAGGTGTGGAGGCAGATATAATAAGTCTCAGATCTGGGGGTATGGATATATTTATCTTAAGAGTCTGAGGGGCATATTCACAAGGAGCTATCGCCGAATTAACGGCACTTTATCGCAGCCAAAGTCGTGATAAATATACCTCCCCATTCACAAGCTGGTGTAAACAGCCCACAGCACCAGTTTACCCGCGATAGCAGCCGCAAAAAACATCGCCACAGAGGACCCGCGCAACTATCGCTAATGAGATGCAGAGTGGGCGTTCCTGTGCCAAAAGACGTGACAACATCACACCTCAACATTCTCAACAACCAGCCACATCGGCGATAAAAACACAAAACAGACGATAAGGCGCGTTAGCACCAGGAAATCTACACCTGCTCTGACCTGGTGTAAAGTCGGACGGCAGCCTGCAAACCAAAAGGGAGCACAGCCCAGGGCTACATCGGAAGGGCTACAGATGCCATGGAGCCACCCATCATGCGGCCCGGACACCCAAGAGGGCCACAACACCCACCACCACCACCCCAGGACCACCCCTCCCTGGCACCCCCCGACCAAAGACATGCCACATCAGCCACACCTAAACATGTACAAAATATTCCGCTTGATGTCGCACAATCACAACTGGTGACATGCATGTGTCGTCACAGAAATGAGCAGCACACATTCACTTTCGAAACAACAAATGAAACTTTATTAAAATGAACACCGAAATGAAATGAAGACACATGGCCGCTCCCCTCGGGACAATACGTAGGTCACAGCCTGTAAGACAAAAAACATGATGAGAACGTGTGTCCTGCGCACATCAGAGGACAGAGAGAGAGCGAAGGAGAGAGAGAGGAAGAGAGGGAGGGAGAGAGAGAGGAAGAGAGGGAGAGAGAGAGAGAGAGAAGAGGAGAGAGAGAGGAAGAGAGGGAGAGAGAGAGAGAAGAGGGGAGAGAGAGAGAGGAAGAGAGGGAGAGAGAGAGAGGAAGAGAGGGAGAGAGAGAGAGAAAAGAGGAGAGAGAGAGGAAGAGAGGGAGAGAGAGAGAGAGTGCCGCCCCTGCGCACCCAGGCCACACTGCTCACCTGCTGCCACCGGTGTGTCTCCAACCACGTGCCGGTATGTATAGCAGGACACCAGGTCACACATCTGAGTCAGAGCCATCAGCTGAAACAGAGTCCAGATACATGACTGGCACAGTACACACACTTGCACAAGACAACATCGCCTGCCCGCCCATGCACACCCAGGCAGAGGCACCCCAACCCCTCCCGCCGCCCATCGGAGCATGCCCGCCCATGCACACCCAGGCCTCAATGCTCACCTTCCACCACAGGCGCGTAGACAGGAGGTCCCACCACGTGCCGCTGCAAGCCACAAGCCTGGGGCCCGCGGACATGGCACCCTCCACATCATGCAGCCCCGCTCCGCAGGCCACCAGGTCTCACGTTTGGTGCTGGGTCTTGATTACTCCATGGCATAGGACATACTAGTGCACCCGACACCATCGCAGGCTGCACACCCGCTCAGCCCAATGGGTGCCACCAACTCTGGGATCCCGGAAGCGACGCCACGTGGCGGTAGGCCCACGCTGCCCGCTGGCTCTGGCCTACACTGCGGTCCAGCAGGGCACACAAAACCTGAGCTGTCCAGACCGCCGGGACGGGGCATCATCGCAGGCTGCACACCCGCTCAGCAGCTTAAGGTGCCACTGACTCAGTGCACCCAAAGTCACCGTCCCGTGGCGGGGTGCCTATGCCGTCCGCAAGGCCCCGTGTGCCACTAACCCTGTGCAACCCCAGTCTGCGCCATGTGGTGGTAGGCCCGTGCCGTCCACAAGGCCTTGTGTGCCACTAACCCTGTGCGCAAAAACTCATGGGCCCTTAATGATTGAGAACCGTGGAGCGTCCGTCATCCAGTCACCACCGGCAGAGGGGAATGTGACGTCGTCGGCCCCTTATGTTGGTGGAGTCACATGGCCTGTGACGCCTGTGCCGGATGGGTGTGGTGTGCGTGGAAACCTGCCCTCAGGGAGTGGCTGTGACATGCTGACAACTAGACCAGTGACCTGCACACCACCAGCGAGTACGCCTGCGACGGGTAGCAATGAGGGCCCCCCCTCGGAGCGTTAGCGGAGTGGTCTGGCCTGCCGTACGGCGGACCAGCGCAGGGCTTGCAACAACGACTCGTGGGCTCTGGGCGTGGTTCAGTCCATGTCCGGACAAGGAAGTGACTGATGCATGTGTCCCTGTTTAGTGTTCACGAGACCGGGTACACAAAATGCAATGTAGCACCCTCTGACTGGCATCCCACAGGATGAACATCATTGACGCAAGGGAAGTCACTGTCCCTACATTCATCCACACATTCACACATGAATGATGAAAGACATGACACAGCAGTGCGTCACTGGATGTTTATTGCACATCCAGTGCAGTTATGCAGCTGGAGCGGTACAGGGCAATGCTGAGCACACTACACAATATGGGCACGTGGAGGGCCAGCCAGAGTCCATCCGGGGATGACATGTACTGCGGAAGAGGAAGGGTACAGTCCGCAGTCTGGTCGCCGTGTCATTGGTCGTCAAACAGGATGTGGCAGTCCATGTCGCTGTCCAAGGTGAGTGCATCGGAGTGTATCAGGGGTCAGTGGAAGGTCATGAGGCCATGTGCGGGACCAAGCAGAAACAGGCCAGGTGGCGGAAATGTATGCTAGTGCCTCCTTCTGAGAGCCAACCCATCCACGTCCTCATCCTCGGATGTGTGCTCTGCCCCACCTGTGGGTGTTGCAGTACCGGATGTGGCACTGTGTGCCACTGACACATCAGGGGCCTGAGTGGATACGCCTGCCACACTGGGAGGCACTGACACACCAGGGGGCGGAGATGTGGATGGTGTGGGGGCAGCCGCATTCATCAGCGGCACGCCTTGTGACAGCAATGCCATGATGAAGTACTGCAGGGCATGGTAGATCCCTGCTACATTTCGATGGTGTGCAGCGGTGGCTGCCATCCTTTCTGCCTCCATCCGCACCATGTCCTCCATGAGCCTCCGCATGTGTGCCAGCTCACGGCTGGCATCGCTGGAGCCACTCTGAGCGGACAGGTGTTCTTCTCTCTGCGTCATGACTCCAGCGATGTCAGTCAGGGCTGGTTGGAGACCATGGGGCGGACGTAGACACCCATGGATGGTGTCCAGTTTGGTAGCCATGAGGTCGAACCCCAACCGCACCTGCTCAGCCGTCTCCCTCTGGCCCTCCAGCACACGGCGTTGGAAGGCCATGTGTTGTTCCTGGGGGTCTTGGGAGAGTGCCGGGCCTGTGGGTGCCTCCTGCTGGGTGGTTTGGGTGGTGGGTGGGGTCTCATCGATGTGGCTGGGCTGCCCTGATCTTGGAGGTGAGTGGCGGATGAGGTCAATGATGTCTTGGATGGTTTGGGTGTCGATGCTGGTGTTGTCCTCCTCGTCATCAGTGAAGAGTGGCTGGGACTGCTCTGCAGGAGGTGTTGACGATGCCCCTGCGATGTGAAGGGGAGATGGTGTATTACAATGTGTCCACATGTATGTAGCCGCATGGTACAGGTTGACATTCAGACAGCATGGCATTGTACATTGTGACAGTCTGTGGGTCTGGGCGAGGACCCAGGGTCATTGTGGGTGTGCACTGTGCCCTGCTTGCTTGTGCATGTGTGCTATTGTGGCCATCTCCACCCATCCCCCCAGTACCAGGTGGTCACTCACCCTGTTGCGGTTGTGTTGTGTCCTGTCGAGCAGTGTCCGGGCCCCCGACTCCAGCCACAGTCTCCACACTGATGACTGTCGACACCAGCTCCTCCATGTCATCCAGCTCCAGCTGTGGCGCTGGGCCCCCACCTCCGGTCTGCGTTGCTGCCTTCTGGTTGGCGGTGAGTTTCTCCTTGGTCTTCCGCTTGATGTCATTCCATCGCCTCTTGACCTCGTCCATTGTCCGCTTGTGCTCTCCGACGGCATTCACCTTGTTGACGATGTCACGCCATATTCCAGTTTTGGTGCCCAATGACACGTTGGAGGTGACGAAGAGTTGTTGATGGTGTTCCATCACCTCCGTGACTATGATCCTGTTCGCCTGCGGACTGAACTTGGTCTTCCTCATCTTCTTGTCCTTGCCCTTCCCTGTCCCCGAGGTCCCAGGCTGGTCGTCCAGGGTGCTTGTGGGGTTGCGCTCGTCCTCTGCGCCTGCTCCGGCTGCCTCCATGGTGCTTGGGTGTTGGTCAGTTTGTGTGTGGGTGTTTTTTCTACTTTTATGGTGATTTTTGACGCCTGCCAGGTGTGTGTTGCAGGCCTGGCGCTGCTTGTCGCTGATTTCCTCACCGCGCTTTGGCCCATCGCGTGTTTTTTGGTGTTGTGGTTTGTGTTTTTATCTCCATCGTGGTGCTTGTATCGCGGACATTGTCCACGGTTTCGGCAGACTATCGCTTGCTACCGCCTTGTTGTGAATTCCACATTGACACTGGGTTATTTTCCCACGATAGGCTGCGATATTGAAAGTTGCGTTACGCTACTCTTGCAGTAGTTATCGCACGTTCTTGTGAATATACCCCTGAGTTGTGCAGAGTTGTGGTGAGCTTTTTAGAACACAAGGACATATACTGTCATGGATCTGTGGTCAATGGGTTGGCATGTAAATGATGTGCACAGGTGAGTATTAGGTAGGTGGAACTCACAATAAGACTGAGGCCTATGGCAATGTATCTAGGATGAAAAAGGGGGAATTACAAGATATGAGAAAGAGTAAGAAATAAAAGGAAAGGGCGTCTGACTGAGAAAAAAGAGCAGATGAGGGCAAGAACGCACTGGAGAAGAAATGAAGCAATAAAGGGAAAATAAATATATGAGGAGCGCTAGTAAAGTATGATAGTGGAGCCGATGGAAAATATCGGCTGTATAAAAAGACCTGAATGGCAAGGAGAAACTGCAGATATGAAAGAGCAAACAAAAGCGAGCACAGGAGAAACCAGTTTATGCTTGTATTGTTTTCTGTGAACACCAAGGGACTGTGCCTGTGTGTGTGCCCGTGGCTCTAATTTTTGTGCCTATATCTGCATGCAGTGAGTGACTATGTTAATGTACAGTGAGAGGCTGTGAATATTTGCTTTTGGAACAACCTGCACCTCCATGTTTAGTGAATGGCTGTTCTGTGTGTAGAGAGTGCCTGTGCCTCTGTGTACTGTGAGTGTAACAATAGCACCTGTTCTTCACGGTGCTACCAACAAAACATAAAGCGCGGCACCCATGTTGCAAACATAACATGAAAAAAAGTTGCTGTTTTACTAGCAGAGGCAGAAGCTGAATGGGTATACCAAAAAAAACATTATAAACACCCAGGCAGCATAAATAATTGTTTTTATCTATGCCTGAAGCAATAGAAACTTGTTCTGTTAATATCTGTGCTGTAGGATATTCAACTTTTGTATTAGAATGACAAAAAGCATCAAAATCACACAGTTCACCTCTAGAATTTCTCCTGCACGGCACGATCAAATAAATGTATTGATACTGTTTTATGTAAAGAAAATGGGGCTGGATATTTTAATAAACTGGGGCATTTGTTCTCAAATTTAAATAGCGGATTATTTTTCTTATTTGTTTCTATCTTTGCAGTGATTCGTTCCGTTTTATCTTACACACTTTGTTGTCATGTAATGTGTTTCCTGCGGCTTTTGACTTATAGAAACTAATAAATAAATGAATATGTTAGAACCTACAGCAAACACAGGGCTTGTTTCTTTAACTCGCATGCTAACGTACAACCGTTTGGCTATTTACAAAGTTGCTTCACTGGGGCACGCCCAGTTACTTCTACAAGAGCTAAAAGCCAAACAAGTCTCGGCTTGACGTAGCAACTGGCAACCGCCGGCCTCTGGGCACTGCGAGTCCACCACCAGGCAGAGCTGACCAGACTAGTCCTGTCCCGTCAGATTACATTGAACGGTAACCCCAATGCACCATGGGAAAGAGACGCTTATCCCACAGTTGCCCTGCTTGCGGACGAGGTGGGACAGTTAATAGAATGTGTCTGGCGAGGATAAGGCTTACGGTTGTGGGCGGAAGATGCCCTCAGCTTAATGATTTTAATACTGCTGCATACACCGTCACCAACTATGATGGAAATGTCATAAATGTGTGTTTGAGGAAGAAGCACAATTGCTGTAACTGGAGACGAATACACCAGGGCCACAAAAAGAAAGAACAATTAGTCATACATTGGAGCGCAGCCAAAAGTGCTTTTGAATGTGACTGCTGCTTCCTCCCTGCTCACGTCACTTCCAGGGCACCCCTGCATCCAGTCTGGTATTAACAATAACGTTTCAGCTGTGACCTTTGCTTACATTTGCATGCACGAAAATGTTGGATTAGTTTCTCTGAAACTGCTTTGTTTATACATCCAGCTTCGCACAATATTGTCACAATGCCCTGAACATCATGCACTGGGCCTCTCTACGCACTAGGTACAAAAGTCTTCCTATCTTCATCCACGGGGGAAAGCACTATCCACATATCCATAACGTCACTAATCTAGCGCGCACATCGCAAAGTCTGCTTTTTATTATAAATAATAGGCATCCCGATAGATTGGTAGAGGACAGTGGCGGCTGGTGACATTTGTAAAGTGGTTAGGCGTAAAACAAGTATCGTACTGCGCTGCGGCGAGCGAGCAGCGAGCGAGCCCGAACCACCTATGGGGGGTTTGGAGGGGTTCTCCCCCCGAGAAAATTTTGAAAAAAGAGTGGGCAAATGGTGCATTTTCAAGCAAATTTGAGAAAGCAGGAAGGTTGAGCAGCACTCCTGCTAGGCTTAATATTTACATTCAATTTGTTCGCAATCGCAGTACAGACATTTGCCTGGTTCCTTCTGGCACAGGAACAGCGATGGGCTTTGTGTCCTGGCACACAATACTATATCGGACTGTTTGGACTTAGGGGCACTGTGTAGGAGGTAAGCACTGCATCCCCTTTGGCATAAATATTATCCTAGTTTTCAGCCACCTATCACAGACCCCGCAATGGAAGACGGACTGCAACGCACCCCTTTAGGACCTCTCGTGGCCCCCAACAGGCTGTAAAGTACCCTTACCATGCAATACAAATATGTTTAATTTTGCCCACGTCTATCTATGTGGAAGAAATAAAGGGTTACATGCAATTCTCTGTTTCCAGGGGCTCTACGTTCCAATCCTTGAAACAGAGAATAAGTGACCTACAAGTTGTACTTTCAAACCACATCAATACACCAGACTGGTTGTTCTGCCCACAGTTCTGACTGAAAATAAGATTAGAAGGGCCACATGTGTCCCTAAAATTACACATATTTACCAGATAGCTCTTAAAATGTGAACTCAAACCCAGAAAAGAAACCAAACAATGTTCACTTAAAACATCGGACGTTGCAGTAAAACGCAGGTAGAGCAGCTCGGCGGGTGGAAGGGTTCGTTGTGGGTACTCTGGGCACAACTTGTGAATTAGTGGCCTGCTCCCTCTATTTATTTTCAATTTATCTTACATACATCCCCACGTGAAAAAAGATAAAACAGTGCCCACACCCTCACACAGGGGTCTTCCAGGAGAAGTTGCGGCCGGCATGACAGTCGGGTGGGGGGGGTGGAAATGGGGTCGTCGCGGGGGGATGGGGGGAGGCGGGAGGAGTTTAATTAAATTAAAATAAAACTTACCTTCTCCAGGCCGCCTCAGCTCCTGGCCGGGTCCCGATTCGCGCTTTTTCTGCTGCTCCAGTCCTCAACAGGAAGCAGCCACCCACAGGCAGCCTCCCTCCCCTCCGCCAATCACAACGCTGCTAGGTGAGTACTAAACTCAGCACCAAAACTAATATTGAATACTAAAAATACATATCACGTCACATAGACCCTCACACCTTCCCAATGAAGAGCTATATGCTCTGATATGAAAAACATACAAAGCCTTACATCATGACTCCTTGGCTTACCTTGCACAGAAACTGAATGTACAAGGATGAACCAGAAATGCCTGAAGCAAGGATCTGCAGATGTTAAAGACTGCAAAATTCAAAAGCTCTCTACCAATCATTCCATAGACAGCACCAAGAATGTGGAACAACTTTCCCTTCAGGCCTCAGGACAGCTCCTTCTTACACTTCTTTTAAGGGAAGGCTGGAAGAATTCTTAATAAACCAACAACATGCTCCCGCCAAACTGGCCTACAAACAGCTTTCCAAAAGCCTCAGATCCTTAGGACACTCTATGAATATCTATAGGCTATTGATACGTCCATACTGACTAGAGTCCATCAGGCATTATACATCAATCTGTAAAGTGAAGGACCATGTCACCTACTGGGATTCAGTATAGCAACACTTTTGTACATGCAGAATGTGTCTTGTCATATAGTAATGTATTGTATCTTTGACATCCAAACGTTTTATTATACATGCTATATGTGTAGCGCTTTGACGTCAACAATGACTTGACCAGTGCTATAAAAAACCACAAAAATATCCCATTTTCTCTCATCTTATCAAACACTATTTGTCCCTCTCTCTTTCTCTCACCCTTGCCCCATATGTCTCCTCCTCATATCTGTCTGCTTTCCCTCCCCTCACACAACCTGTCCCCCCATTGCTTCCTCCATTTCCCTTTTTCAGCATCTCATCCTGTCCCGCTCCCTTTCCCTCCTCACTCACACACCTTCTCCGTGCCCCTCTACATTTATCTGTGCCTTCCCCCATACACCATCTCTCCCTCCACGCACACCTCTCTATTTTCCTGCTCTTCCTCATTTCCCCCTCTGTTCTTCTCCTGACACACCCATTCCCCCGCCTCTCTCCCTTTTCCTCGGGCTCTCGTCCTTATCTCTGTATCTTTGTCGCTCTCCCACTCTCTCCCCCTCTCTGTCCATCTTCCTTTGCTCTTTCCCTCCTTCTCTGCACCCTTTACCCTTCTCTTCATCACTCTCCCAACTAAGCATAAACAGAAGCGGCATTGTCAGGGGAGCGCATCTGCCCATTAGCACTGTCTGTTCAGACTTAGTAAGGAGCTGCACTTACTGTATGATGAGAGAGAGGGATCCATTAACTGCAGCCAGGACGGAGAGAGCTCAGATGTGCTTAGGATTGTAAATGATTAAACCCTAAAACCCGCGCAACGAGGCAAGGTCTAGAAAAACATGGAGAGGAGACATGCTGATGCAAGCAAGCCGCGTGCTGCCACCAGAGCCTGGTGACACAGCTGTGGGGCGCTGTTTCCTTTTCAGTCTTCCCATGCACTGCTGGGGCACACACTGACCTTTGCACCTTGAGGCAGGAGTGGCAAAGGGTCATCTCTGCGGTTAGAGGCCTTTCCGAAGCACAGAGGCGCATCGTGGTTGAGCTTTCGGAACTCTGGATGCGTGAAGAATACAAAGTAGTGATCGTGTGTCGTTGGCAATTGAGTTGGGGGCTATCAGAGGAGAGGGCTGGCAAGCACCCAGCAAAACAGATGCCAAAGTAAGGCCCGAGATGTTCTGATAAATGTGTAGTCTGTCGGACTTTGCCCGGGAAAAGAACGGCGAATTTGATGCTCTTTCTTTTTTATTTTTTTTTATTTTCAAAAACCTTTATTAAGAAACTTGCACATCAAGTTACAAGATATGCAGGCGGGGATTCCACAAACAAAGAGGAAAAACCACATCTGTTACATGCATCATAGGAACAATTGTCCCATAGCAGCCCACAACAGTACACGGAGGGGAGTGACAGGAGATGGAGCAAGAGGGGCATGGAGGAGCTCCCAGGAGAGGCCAAGTGCTGGCGGGAGAGGCCGCAGAGAACCAGCAGAGTGCATAGATGGGGAAGGAACACTCTACGAGCCAACACCGGCGGCCGCCGCGGGCAATGAGCCGGCAGGGGGCGCGGGAGAGGCCAAGGAGGGCGGAGCGCTCTGGCGCAGGAGGTATGAAACGAGGGGACCCCAGATGTCGAGCGGCCGGCAAGTTGCCGGCGTCAAATCCCAGAATTCGGACAGAAGCGTCTGACAACGTGCAGCATCCTCTAGCCAAGCGCTGACCCTGGGTGCGGGTCTCCGACCCCAATGCATGGCAACCCTGCACCGCGCGAGAACGAGCAGCATAGCGGTGAGCCGGCGGGAGGCGTCAGGACAATGTTTCACAAAGCCTAAGAGGCAGATCAGTGGGTCTGGCGTGACAGGCGTGGAGGTGATCTCAGTGATGGCGGTGCACACATCGTGCCAATAAGCAGAAACCTTTGGGCACAGCCAGGCGAGATGAGAAAAGTCGGCAGCGGGGGCGGAGCATCGGAGACAGCTATCGCTAGAAGCGAGGTCCATTCTGTGCAGCTGGGCAGGGGAGCGGTACAGTCTATGCAGATATTTAAAATGTATGAGGCGCAGGCGGTAGTTAGGGGACAGACGTTTGGTCTGCTTGCAACAATACAGCCAGACCTCCTGAGAGAGATCGGTGCCTAGGTCCTCGCTCCAAGCAGCGCGGGAGCGGTCAGCGGAATTCGGGGATGCCGCCAGCGTGAGGGCATAAAGTCTGGAGACCAGTTTGCGAGGGGAAGTGGATGTGTATGCAAAGTCGAGGGCAGCCATCGAAGGAGGGGGCTGAGGAAACGTGGGGTGCATCTCCCTGCAGGACGCTCTAAGTTGGTAATATAGCAGAGTGTCCATGGGGCTGGACTCGGCTGGAAGAGAAAATGAGCCGCCGGCTGGGTAGAGGTCCGATAGCGTGGACAGCCCCAGGCGCGTTGCGCGTTTAACCATCCCGGCAGTTTGCAGTAGAGGGAATACCGGATTGTGTGCGATGGGCATGGCATTGGCGGAGAGCATGCTGGAGGCAGAGTAGCTCCGGAGGCCGTCCCAGGCCCAGCGCAGGGTCTCCACCGTGTCGATCTCTCCGCGCGGGGGTTTTGCGGGGGCAAAGATAGCAGTCTGGAGCGGCGAGGGGGCCGCAAGATCAGCTTCCACCGCCACGTGAGGCTGAAAAGGCGTCGGATGCAGCCAGAAGTGAAGGAAGCTGGCTTGGGCACTAAGGGCATATAATTTGAAATCCGGGGCGCCCAGCCCGCCACACGATGAGGGGAGTGTGAGAGTATCATATGTAATTCTAGGCTGACACCCAGCCCAGACAAGAGAGATGATGAGGGAGCGAAGTTTACGAAAAAATTGAGCCGTGAAAGGGATGGGGATATTCAGGAACAGGTATAGAAACTTCGGGAGCACCACCATCTTGGCGATGGCTATGCGCCCCACCAGGGACAGGGGCAAGCGCCGCCAGAGGGAAATTTTAGTTTCCAGCCAGTCAACCGCCCGGCCGAAATTTGCCCTCCAGAGTTCGTCCACGTTCCTGCTGAGCCAAATGCCCAGATATCTAGTGGGCCCCGATGCCCACACAAACGAATAATCTGGAGTGAAGGGGACAGTGGCGTCCATCAGGGGAAAGAGAATAGACTTACCCCAGTTAATCTGGATGCCAGACAAACCCGCGAAGCGCACCACCTCGCGGACCATGGGGCCGAGATTTTCTTGGGGATTGCGGACATAGAGTGTGACGTCGTCCGCGTACATGGAGACGACCAAGGCTCGAGCCGCAAAGCCAAGACCCCTCTGGGTGTGATGCTGCCGTAGCCTAGCGGCAAGGGGCTCCATAGCTACAGCGAAAAGCATGGGTGAGAGTGGGCACCCCTGCCTCGTGCCCCTAGCAACGGGGATGGGCTCCGTGATCTGACCATTAATCCGAAGGCGAGCTGTGGGGAGAGAATAAAGAAGGTGGACTTTGCGCAGAAATACCGGGCTAAAGCCTAAGCGAGGGAGAAGGTAAAAGAGGAAAAGCCACTCAAGAGTATCAAAGGCTTTGGTAGCGTCTAAGAGGGCAGCCACGGCCGGAATTGCGGGGTTGATTTGATGGAGAACGGCGAATATAGCCCGGAGATTATGCGACATTGCACGACCAGGGATGAAACCGGACTGGTCTGGGCGAGCTATCAGGGGCATGAGAGGAAGGAGGCGGGAGGCCAACAACTTGGCGAAAATCTTATTATCGGTGTTGATGAGAGACAGCGGGCGGTAAGAGTCAAGGAGCTCAGGGGACTTGTCCGGTTTTAAGAGAAGCGTTAACAGGGCCTCGCGGAGCGAAGAAGGGAAGTGACCGCACTCAAAGGAGTCGTTATACATAGCGGCAAGGTGCGGAACGAGAAGGGGCGTGAAGGCTTTGTAAAAGGATGCAGGTAGACCGTCGGAGCACGGAGCCTTATCGCCAGGCAGACTATTAATGGCTGCCAGGATCTCCTCCTTAGAAAAGGGTTGGTCGAGGTACTCCCGGTGGCTGTTGCCCAGCCAGAGGAGCTCAAGAGTGTCGAAGTATTGGTCAAGGATGTCGCGCGAAGGAACAACCCCAGCGGTGTAGAGTTGAGAGTAGAAGGCGGTGAATCTAGCTACCACCTCCTCGGGAGAGGTTGTTCTTTCCGGGCCCCCGTCCTGGAGCGCTGTGATATAAGAGGCGGCATGAGGTCATCGTAGGAGATTGGCTAAAGTCTTGCCCGGGCGATCCCTCTCACCAAAGCGACGCGTCCTCGCCTCCCGACCCAGAAAGGAGAGTTCCCTATTGGCCTCATCATTAAAATCAGAAAGTTTTCCCCTGAGCTGCGCAAGGATGTCGGGATTAGGGCTAAGAGAATGCAAAGAGTCAAGAGCCTTGATTTCTCCCTCCAATCGTTCAAGAGCACCACGAAAAGAGCGCAGGACACCAGCCTGCTTACAGATACATTCGCCCCAAATCACCACCTTGAAACCTTCCCAAAGTGTGGAAGGGGAGTTGATGGAGCCGGCGTTAAGATCAAAATAATTCGCGATTGCGGTTTGGATCTCGTCGCAGAACACCGAATCCCGGAGCGCATTGGGGGCAGCCACCAGGCAAACATGCGCCGCGGGTAGTGCGGGGGGAGCAAGCTAAGGCAGACGGGAGCGTGGTCAGAAAGGGTATGCGCCATATGCTCTACAGAGGTGACCCACGCGAAAGCGTCCTGAGTGGTGATCCAGAGGTCCAGGCGGGACCAACAGCCTAGAGAGCCCGTCACGCACGTGCCTTCGCGCACTTTCGGGTGGGTGTGCCACCACGCATCAAGCAGGGAGATGTCAGTTATTATGGAGTGCAGGAGAGAAGTAGCGCGCGGGTGCAGAGCGCGGGGTCCAGCGCGATCAAGGGTGGCTGAAGGTGTAATGTTGAAATCGCCCCCCCAGAGCAGCGCGGCAGAGCCCAGGGAGGAGATGTGTCGCCACACTTGCGCAAAGAATTCAGGGTCATCAGAGTTGGGGCCATATATCGCTGCAAGGATCAGGGGTTGGGCCAGGAGATTGCCACGCAGAATGACAAAGCACCCCCCAGGGTCCGCAATAACCTGGGATGTGTGCCAGGGAAGCCCTCTGCGCATTAGAATGGATACCCCACGAGAGTAGCAGGAGTAGAAGGAGGAGTGAATTTCACCCCAATGTCTAGAGAGAAGCCTGGAGGATGTAGCGGGTAGCAGGTGGGTTTCCTGGAGGAAACAGATGTCAACCTTATGTCGGATGAGGTGGGCATGTACTAGGCGGGCCTTCCGATGGTCATTAAGACCGCGGATGTTCCAAGTCCAGAGTACGGTGTCCGTCATATCGCTGTGCCATGAAAGTGAGTGGCGGATGAGGACAGATGTGAAATGGGAGCCAGTCGTGATTGGGAAGGGATGTGCAGTGCAGAAGTCAATGTAGCGATTAACACGTTACAGAAAAAGTCATAAAACAGGACAAACAACAGGCCTCGGAATGGAGGCAACATACCCAATGAACCCCCCCCACCACCCACACCAACCCCCCAATCAAGTTGAGAAACCATCCCCACCCACCTAGGGAAACCCCAACTAGGAAGGGGAAGATCAAAGACAAAGAAGGAGGGAATTATCCCGTGGAGGCATGGCTCTGCTCAGCGAACACCCCTGCCACTAGGACATGGTGGCCAAGCCGCGGGTTATCGCAGACAGTGAGCGTAGACTTAGGAGGGCAACAGGGTGCCTCACACACCAGGGGTGCATCACAGGGAAGCAAGCAAAATAATGGGTAGCCCAGAGCGGGAGTCAATATTTACTGCGTGAAGAAAGAAGGGAGTGTAGGGCTGGTGTATTAGGAGCAGTGGGTGCCCCTTCGACAAGGGTAGACCACCGGGCCCACATGCCGGGGAACAGGAGAGCGTCAGATGAGGGTGGGGACAGGAACGGCTTCATGAGCAGATGGTGCTGCAGCCAGAACAGGCAACGTCTTGCCATGAAACACAAGCAACAGGCATCCAGGAGAAAAGGCTACGATCAGTCATTGTCACTCAGATTGTCGTCGGCAGCTCTCTGGGAACTGGAAGGTGTAGATCGCTGTGGTTTGTCCAGCTTTTTCGCGTAGGCCAGTGCCGCTTTCGGCTCCGTGAAGACGTGCACTTGTGAGCCCTGCCTGACTCGCAGCTTGGCCGGATACGCCAGGGAGTAGGAGATGTCATGTTTCTGAAGCAGTCGTTTGGCCGGGAGGAATTCACGACGGGCAGCCTGCACCGCCAACGTATAATCAGGGTAAAAGGCTAGAGAGTTCCCCTGATGGCGAATTTCACCCTTCTCCCTGGCTGCACGTAGAACGGCATCCCGGTCCCGAAAGTTTAATAATTTGGCGATGATTGGACGAGCAGACAGGCCAGGAGCGATGGGCGCGCTCAGCGATGAAGACAGGGGAAAGAACCTCGCCAAATAGGTCCCGGATAAGCTGCTCAACAAAGTCCTCCATTTTGGAGATGTTGGAGGATTCGGGCACGCCCGTGATGCGGAGGTTACTCCTGCAGGAGCGCGCCTCCAAATCCTCGTTCTTATTCTTGATAAGCTCTAGAACCTTGTCCATTTGGAGAAGTTTATGGTGGTCTCGAGTCGCGGCGTCTTCCACATCGGACACCCTCGCCTCCACGTGGGTCAGCTGTGCGTCGTGCGAGTCCACCCGGGCTTTGACAGTGTCCAGACAGGCGGATAATTGATCGAGCTGGGTGGCGATGCCAGTGACTGTGGCCTTCACATCTAGCATGATGGCTTTAAGGTCGTCCTCTCGGGTCGGGCCGGCTTCAGGCTGGGGGGCAGGTTTGCCAGCGTCTGGGGCCGCCCCATCCTGTCGTGTTTGCCTGCGCTGGTTGAAGGCCAGCTTTGGCTGACTGGGGTCTGCCTTTCCCATGGTCAGGCCGCCGCCTCCCACACAAGCACGCCACCCGCACCGCCGAGGAGCTGGAAGCGGAGGTGCGGCGTAGGAGGAGGCAGGAGCCAACAAGAGGGGATATGGCCGAGGATGGCGCACCAGATGATGTAGCAGTCACAGGGCCCAAGGGGAAGGCCGAAGCAGGAGAGGCGTTGGACAGTGACCTGGTCCGGCGAGGGGGAGCAGCGTCCGACCAAGTTCCGGGGCGATCGTACAGGTCCGGGGGAGAGGCGGCGAGGAGCCAGATTCTGCAAGCGGGGTTGTAGATGGAGAGGCAGGAGCAGGCGCCTGCAGCATGCCGGGTGGAGGATCCGGGCAAGGCCGGAGGCAGGAGGGCCAGGGGAGGGAGAGGTGATTTCCAGTCACAGGCCGGTGTGAGTAGGGCCCCAGGAGGCCAGCCCAGCTCCGGGCCCCAGAACCGCAGGCGAGCCCTCTGATGGGTAGAAGGTCTGGGAGGCCGGGTGGGCACCGCCACATGCAGCAGCAGGCAAGCAGGGCCCCAGAACAGGTCGGCAGATCCAAACGGCGAGTGAGAGCTGGTGCAGAGAGCCTAGCGTGTAGGACAGCGGAGGTACGCCCCTCAGTGCACAGGAGCGAGGAAGGCCGCAACGAGGCCTAGACCATCACGGCCGCGCGGCAGGAGCACCCTGGTAGGCCCGCGCGCGTGGGGGCGAAAGGCAGCGGGGAAGCACGGGGAGCGCACCGCCCACAGAGGGGCCCCAAATCAAGCAGCAGGAGGCGAAGGGCACTTCAGGTGCCGGATGGCACCAGACAGCGGGAGGTGAGGCCCTGGCCCCGAGGTGCGGCACACGCGCCCCCAACCCAGCTGCAGAACGCCCCAGCAGCAGCGCTACCCACCAGGGGGAAGAAGCAGCAGGGCAGCGGGTTGTCGTCAGCAGGATGTCCCGGTCCCGGCAGGCCGGCGTTGGCAGTCTCCCAGCTCCGCTGAAGCCTGGCGCAGCCGCCAGCCACACACCGCCAGGTAGGCCCGGCAGCAGCGCCCGGGACTTGAAATGGTGGCAGATCTCAGTGCGGCGTCGGAGGCAGGAGTCAGCTGGGGGATCAATCGTCACCCCCGGAGGCAGGGAGTCGAGATGGCGTGAAGCGGAGGGTCAGCTCACCCAGGGTCCGCAGGATCGTGGCGGATTAAACGGCTTGGCCGGCAGAGCCCACTCAAGGTGCGGCCATCTTACAGCCGGCTAAGCCACGCCCCCGATTCTCTTTCTTGGTGCCTGGAATTGTAGGAGTTGCATCGGGCACAGAGAGCAACATGGCTGGATTTGGGGGGATTGGTAAAATCCAGCCGCGACCGACATGCTCGCGGGAGGGGGGGGAGGCGCGCAGTTGGGGAATAATAAAAAAATAAAACCTACCTTATCGCCGGTGCCACCTCCGCTCCTGGCCGGTGTGATGGTGCAGCCGGGTCCGCAGGAACAGGAAGCAGCCAGCAGGCAGCCTCCTTTCCCGGCCGGCCCTAAGCCAATCACAACGCTGCAATGGCAGCGTTGTGATTGGTGAGGCGCAGCAGGAGAGCGCCCCAGCCGGGCCATTTTCTCTATGTAGGCTGCCGACCAAACAGTCAGTACCCACAACAGTGGGCAAGCCACTCCCCCCCTGCCCTCGAGCAGGACCGCCCACCCACGCGCCCACAACCAGGCACTCCAGGCACTTCTGCTTTCTCGCAGTGCGAGAAGCAGAAACATAAAATGGTAGTTTTACCATTTTATGTTTCTGCCTTCTCGCAATGCGAGAAAGCAGTGGGGCAACGCCCCCACGCCCCTATGGAGGAGCCGCCACTGGCAGAGGAGGCACTTCTGCTGACACTGAAGGTCCCTGCCTGCTGAGAAATCACCATGCACCGGTCTGACATTCCGTGAGGGGTGTCAAACTCGAGACCAAGGCGGACTCCTTCACTCTCTCCCATCAGGTAATGGGGTTGGATCGTCCCTAGGGAGAATTCTTGGCTTTACACCTACACACACTCTAGGTACACTTAGAGTAGAATTCGCATCGTAGGAGTACATTAGATTACCATATTACATATATGTCTGCATATTTCCATTACTTCAGCACCATGGTAGAAATGTATTTACTGTTTACTCTTTTGGTGCTTGTAAACTCTAATCTCCTTTATTTGCTTCTGTCTCCTGATCATTGCAGCACACTTATTTTTATGCAAAAATAACATTGGTTCAATAAATATCATTGAAAACATCCCACTGTGTATTCTCAGTATATTTCTCTGAGAATAAGTGAGCACGAGTTACTGAGCGAAAGGTTCTGTACTGATTCCACGATTCCTGAGGAATCAGGGTTGTCATGTTCAGTGGTTGCCAGAAACTGTTCGCTCCTTGGTGAGTTAGGGGGGCTTGCAGTGGCACTGTGAGCTAGCTGGTCTATAGGCCAACATATCCTGCGGGGGTGTCCGGAATCAGTCTAGGCATCAAGCCCTTAGTTTATGTTGTGAAAACAATGCGCAGGTCCTACAGATTAGTAGGAAATACACAACAGGACGAGCGTGCAACCGCCAAAGCAGATGAAGCGGGGACCGTGGGGAATCACTAGCAGGAAAAAAAGCTAGTATTCCCTAAAGGAAGACATAACCAGTTACAGCGTAAGTAAACTGTAGTTGGTCGGTCCTGCTCGGCAAAAAACGTAAATGATGTATCAGGAGCACCAATAAGGAGGCAGGAAAGAAGAGTAGCGGAGGAGTTAACCAATGGCAAGCTGCAGGCGGGATTATACTCAGTACAGTGATTACAGCAGGTCTTGCGACAGTGCATGTGCGCTGTTAATGCTCGACCTAAAAATGGAAATCCTCAACTACAGCTCTGTGACCCCTGTGGGTGCAGATTTCGGAGTTTATGAAATGTACAGGGTTTGCAAGAGTGCGTCTTGAAACCTGTGACAGGTGCAGGTTGTGATGCATGATATTTGAAGCCTTCTTATGAATTCTGATTTGAAGCCATACAAAGGCATTTATATATATGTATTTTTTTTATAAACAATTTTTATTATTTTGTTTTTAGACACATCAAGCAAGGAAAGAGGAATGATACATGCAGCCATCGTTCTGTATGAGCAGTTGTACATAGGCTACAATTAGGAGCGGGGGAATCTCTTCTCATGTGTGCAAGACAACCTTTTCTGACACCATGAAATGTATCTTAGATGCGCAAATCGCCTTTTTTACAAGTGTAAAACAACTTTTGACATTCACAAAACGTGGTTTTGCACACGTAAAATCAAGTACTTAATCATTGCTGAATAAATCTGCTCCCAAGGGTTGGAAGTAGGCGATTCAGTTCCTCGAAGGTGGTCAAAAGTACTTGTTTGCCTATATCCATAAACTCTTTCCAACCTACTCAGACCCTGGAAATGTTTGGAGATTTACTCTTGTCAAAGGCATGAATAACCTGTTTTCCAAAGTTGAAATGGAAATTTACCGTAAAATTGTGAAGGGGTGTAGGGGAAGCTGATTCTCAATGGAGAGCGTATTTAGCCCTGGAGAAATAAAATGAAAATGAATGTACCATGGCGCTCATTTGAAGGCATTTTCACAAGTGTAATGCAATTTGGCATCTATTTTTTCTCATGGAACATAAGGCCTCAGTTTGAGGATAAAAGTAGTGCTTTAATGGGCGTAAATTATTGTTGTATCTGCATTGCATTTAATGATGGCTGCATATTGAATACTAGTTTATCCCTCTGTATTATTAATGGATGTAAAAATGAAAGTTGACATTGAAATTAAGTGCCACAATTGCTAAAAATGGGCACTTAAATGGAACAAAAACCATTTATGCTCCGTTTGTCACATTTTTACTTCAAAAGGCTAAATCAGGTTTAAAACCCTGGTGATGCCAGGACACAAAACAATTTGCAATTTGTTTTTAACTAGTAAATGAGGCCCATGTTGCAGGTATGAAAACTCGGTGAAAAAAGCACCGAGTAGGCTTGTGACTACCTAGGTACACATTACCTTGCTAATCGGTACTACCCCAAACATAAAATTCACACCTTTGCATTTTATTTGTTGTAATTGGATATTGTAGTCACAAAATAGACAACCATGATTCTGCATATTCAGATTCTGCAAATCAGGATTTCCATTTCTGAAATTATATTAAACCTTCTCGCATACAAGTGGCATTTAAGTGTGCAACAGTTTTTCTACAACCATAAATTGCCATGGTTATACTATTTATGGAAGAAACAATACGACGTGGTGAATTAAGGGGTAATTCCACCACTTCTACACAGTAGACACAACAGTCTTTAATGTTGTGAAGTCCTAAATGAAATATACTGTTTAGCTACATACATCCAAACATTTTGTGCCCTCCCATCCAACTGTTTCATCCTTGACTTAAAAATACACAGACCCTGGGCCTGGCTTTAGGATTAAGATTTTTTGTCTTGAGCTTTGCTTTTTGAACTCTGCTTTTTCACGGCATTCTGCATATTTTTTTTGTGAAATCTATAAAGCTTTGACACTTAGGGGCATATTCCCAAATGAAGTGGCGGAGTGCGGCGATAGCCTTCCTGGCTTAACGCCTCTCTACGCCACTTCAGAAACCAAGAATATGGTGCAGCCCTGCGTTTTCCCCTGCGCTGGCGCTACACTTAGCAGCCTAGCACCAACGCAGGCACCCTTGCACCATAGTGCAAGGGTGTCTGCGTGGAGGGGAAGATTATTACAGGAAGGTCCCCCTTCCAGCACATAAACAATCTTTAAATGCCATATTCTAATTTCTGTGTGTGCTGCTTGCATACATAGAAGTTGCAAAACGGCATTTAAAAAAATGTTTGTTTATGTGTAGGAAGGGGGACCTTCCTGTACATAAACAATCATTGGCATTTTGCTGTTTTGCAGCACACATGAAAACAGCAAAAACTAGGAGAAATGAAGCATTTGATCCAGCGCGGCTAATATAAATTTCTCCTTATGACACCAATCCAGGAAAACACCTACACACAACTTATGTCGGTGGGGCCCATGACACCGCATACATACATTCATTCAATTTCCGGATTAAACGCTAAGGAGAATGAGCTGCTGGACAAACGGGATACCTTGTTAAAATTGACAGAATAATAACCTATACATTATATACATTAACTTTGGATCCTGTCGGTTCTAAACATCAAGGTACTCCGCTATTCGGTCGATGGACCAACTAGTAGAATCAGTTGATGGAGATTAAGACCAGCTCAATCACAATTAAAACCTTTAACCTTTATTAAATCATAAACTTTGTTTTAAAGAACCACAGACTCATTTTAGAGTTAGGATATATTTTTATCTAAATTTCTTCGAGCAAATAAGTGAAATTCTTTATTAAGTAAAATATTTAGAAATATCAATAAACATTTTAAGAAAGATTTTTAGGAAAAGATAAAGGGGCATATTAGCAAGACCGGCGATAATGGGCTTGCTAATATGCGTTATAGAATTCCAATAGAAGCCCAGGTTAGATGTCATGCACATCTAAGCTGGGCTTCTATTGGAATTCTACAACGCATATTAGCAAGCCCATTATCGCCGTTTTAGCGGCAGTTTCCTGCCGCTAAAACGGCGATAATTTTATCGCCGGTCTTGAATATGCCCCAAAATTACTTATTACCCTTGGCCATAGGGCGATGACAAGAATGGTTCACCAAAGGAAGATGAACCGCAGATCACAGGATAGGACTCCCAAACTGACTGACTGTCCCGCTAACCTCCTCGGACGCAATCACCTCCCGGGTAAATTCCCGCAACGATCCCGTACCTTCCCCAGTCAAAGTTCAAAGTCCAAATTGACAGAGTATCTCGCAGCATCAAGGTGGAAAAATGAAAAGCAAGTTTTTTCACAACGTAAGAGCTGACTCTTATACCCTATTCTCTGGCTCACTACACTTAAAAGTTGCAATCCTTAGGGGCAAGAATCACGCTAATTGGTCCATTGGAGGGGTGGTGATGGTCACCTCATCGCCCTCCTTGTTCGAACTGGTTTGGGGACAATAAAGCACACAATAAGTATCATGATCATGGTGTCCAAAAGTAGACCAATTTGTTAATCCATTTTGCAACAATCTTTGATGGTCACACATTAGTTCATCCCCTGTCGCTCGACTTTCCCATCCATTCCCAGGCATATATGCTGAACACTTGGTACGCTCCTCGTTGCAGGTCAGATTGGCCTTGACATCTCTCACTCCGAGCACAGGCCGCATACACGTGACTGGAGCTTTCATACTGAGTCTGCGCGGGGGCCATCTTATTCAGCGCACGCGATCTCATCCTTTCCAGCGGCCGTTTTAGAAGCATGGCCTAGCAGGCCCGAACGAAACTAGTATAAGAACAAACACAATAGAAATTAAAATATGGAAAATAAGCCTTTCTGTTTACCACCCGCCTTTCTAAAGACCCGTGTTAGATATTACCTAGCAGAAGCGACATTTAAAACCATTTTACTTACCATCTGCATTCTTTGCCACAATACAATTCTATTACGCAACACAAATCATGCAATTCACTCTATTTACTACGTAAATCACAATACTCATGTTAATTAGCTTCACATTTGTAAATAGATTAGATTTTTGCAACATTTAGCAAATTGCCCACTTGTAATGTCTACTAAAAAGGTGTATTTTGTTGATTAGTCCATGCATCTCAAACGGTTAGTGCCATTAATGGTTATGGGGTCATTAATTTCCAAGGGGTACAAAAAAATATTTAGTTTCCCTTGCTCCATCAATTCCCCCCTTTGGTGATTTTTAATATCACCACTAAAACCTATCCCTACAAACTGTATCAGATAAATGTTTCTTGTCCACTTGCATTTGTTAATTTAGACAATCGTGTTCTTTTCATCCTGTCTTTTAGACCTTTTGTACATGTTCTCTTTAAACTCTTCCAATTCGATCTCTCCCATCTCCCGTTCTCTTTTTTTATTTTTCTCATTTTCTCTTTTTGCTTTATTTTGTCTTTTTCTTCTTTTAACACACATATATGCTAATCTCAATATTGATATTATCACTATTACTAAGGTCACTGGAATTAGTATTTTCCCAATAAGAGAACTACCTATTTCGGTGAACCATTTCTTCATAGAGGAAAAACTCTTACCAAGTCTCTCCCAAGCACCTTCAACCTCCAGTGGGGCAATTTCTTTATGCAAATCAGTAATGTTCTTTATATACTTCTGTATATTCTGACTTTTGTCTGGAATGTAAGTGCAACAATGTTGTACCTTCAGAATTCCACAGACTCCACCCTCTTTCGCCAAAAGAATGTCAAGGGCAAGTCGATTTTGCATTACCATAGCTCTCATGGCAACCATTTCGGTATTTACCATCAAGAACCCTCCATCAGTATTCGTTGATAAACGATCTACTACTGTAGACAATTTCCAAATCTTGTATGCATTCAAAGATATACCCACTGCTGGTATCAATGCTCCAAAAATGTCACCTATTATTTCTGAGAAGCTTTCCCTCCTCCTACGGGTTAATGGTTTACCTATCTCGTGAACTCCTTTCGTTCCTCTTTCCACGTGAAAAATCTTTGGAAAGACCAGGCCTAGATAGCATGTTCCGTACCAATGGTCCGGCAACCTATAATAAGCTCTATTTCCGCAAATATAATAGATCCCTGGAAATACTGGATCTTTTCCTCCTTTAAATCCCCATCCCCCTAGAATTTGGTATGTATCTCGGCACTCACTAGAACCCACGAAATAGTCATCATACATAGTGTTATCTCTACTAATACACAATTTTCCCTGTTGGGGCCAATCTAGAACCATAGCTGCATTTGTTTCGCCTTTGTCATAACTTCCTCTTCAAACGCCCAAGGTGGGGTTTTTATCTTTTCTCCTGCTGCCTTTCTTTGAAACCTAACCCTTCTGTCTTCTTCCATGTCTAAGAAAACCTTTTCTTCCTTTCTTAACCCACAAGTAAGATTATGTCTAAATGCATATTCTAATGTTAATTCTTTTGTTTCTAAGAAAAATTCTACAAAAATCTTTGCAAACTTCACCTTATTTAGTTCAGGGATTACAGGAACTTTAGCAAAAACAGCATCTGTGTCAGTGTAGTAATACTCTAATTTACCTGTTTTGTAAAATAAGCTAGCTAAAACACTACAAGTTATTCCATACGTCAAAGGAAGGTGATGATACATCACACCTTCTGTTACAGATGCAGGTAACTGCATACAAACATAACAATCTCTCTCATCCATTGTCTCCACATATTCGTACAAAGGCTTCGTGAAGACATTCTTGGAGAAATCAGTTATTGACTTATCCCTTTGAAAATCAGTACTATCTATCAGTGTTGCAGTGTTCTTTATGTTAGATTTCTTGTCACTATTCGTGTCATTCATGATTGCAGATGTATTTTCTACAACTAATCTAAGTGGAATTATGATTGCTAAAATAAACCAAATAAGCATTAGTAAACCTGTACAATAGAAACACATCCTACACCATCTACGGAAAAACTCACATTTAGCTCTTCTATTCTCAGTGTCTACCATGTTGAAGTATTATCTAAATATATGTACAGAAATGTGTTTCCACACCTCAAATGACGTAGTGTTGACTAGGATCAACTGCCTTTTGGCGCACCTTTCGGTTTTTCAGAAATTTCTTTGTCTTATCAGTTTTGTGTCTAGTCCGGTTTTCTTTCTTTGTCTTTCAGGATTGGCGCAGTTCATTCTCACCCACTTGTTCACAGTCTTTGTCTTGGTTCTCGTGACTGCTATCCACTTCTTTAATGTCAGACAGTGCTATGTATACCCATTCAGGTGACTTGAATTTCAAGTTAGGTCTTTTCACTCTTTTGGGTCTCTGCAATTGTCTTTTATCTGTTTTTCTTTGTCTTTCCTGACTTGTTATTTCATTTACTTGTTCTGCATTGTCTTTGTTCAAATTTATTAGTTTATATCTCAGTCTTTTAATTTCGTTGGGCCAATTGTCTCCTTTTCTTGGCCTTTTCAGTTCACTTTCTTTTTCTCCTCGTTCTGCTCTCCAAGTTCTCTTTCTTGGTCCTATTCTTTGCCTTCTTTCTTCTTCACTTTCTTCAGATTCTGTCTCAGATCTCACATTACTTCCTCTAACTTTGAACTTTATGATCTCAGTCTCTTTGTCCGAATCCGAATCTTCTTGTGTTCCTTCTGCTTGGAATTCTGAATCTAATCCTCCTCGTATTTCTTCCACAATTTCCCCAAACTCTCTATCTAGATCTAAATTTCCCTGTGTTTCTTCTGCTTGTAATTTTGAGTCTAATCCTCCTCGTGTTTCTTCCGCAATTTCCCCAATCTCTCTATCTGAATATAAATTTTCTTGAGTTACCTCTACAATTTCCGGTGGAATTTTCCCAAAACTTGTACTTGGCTGTTCACTGTCACTATTTATTAGTTCAGTTTCTCCTGTTTCAAGATCAGTTCTTTTGTTTTCGGATTCTTTCTTTTGTCTTTCACTAGATTCAGGTTGGTCTGCTTCAGATGCCGAACTGGTATCTGATATTTCCAGATGTCGACTTACAGGTCGAGCTTCAAGATCTGGAACTCTGATTGTTTCAGTCTCTTCTTCAGTTGACAAACTGGTACCTGATCCTTCCAGATGTCGACTTACAGGTCGAGCTTCAAGATCTGGAACTCTGTTTGTTTCAGTCTCTGCTTCAGATGCTGAGCTGGTATCTGATATTTCCAGATGTCGACTTACAGGTCGAGCTTCAGGATCTGGAACTCTGATGGTATGACTGGCATGAATCCAATTTCTCACACCTGCACACTTTACTGCAGTTGTTGTCACCAGGATCACTTGACGTGGCTTATCCCAGAGTGGAACCAAGCAGTTTCTTCTTCTGTGGACTTTTATGTGGATCCAGTCTCCTGGACTGAGATCATGAGCTGGTTTTCTTTCAAGAGTGGTTGCATCCGGCCCAACCTGATGAAACACAGAATGCACCACTTCAGCCAATCCTTTGCAAAAGTCCAATACGAGATCATCAGTTATAGTCAGCACTTTGTTGACAGGTACGTGTGCTTGTCTCATTGCTCATCCCGTGATTATTTCATGAGGACTCAGACCTGTTTTTCTGTCAGGTATACTTCTTATGCTCATTAGCACCAGTGGTAAGGCATCGGGCCATTTGAGTCTTGTGGCTTGACACATTTTCCCTAACCTATTCTTTATTGTGCCATTTACTTGCTCTACTACTCCAGAAGCCACTGGTCTGTAGGCACAATGCAGCTTTTGTTGAATGTCTAGTGCTTCACATATCAGTTGGATGATTTCATTCTGGAAATGCGTTCCTCTATCTGTTTCGATCGTTACTGGAAAGCCATATCTAGGAATGAATTCTCTCAGCAGGAGCTTATCTACAGTAACTCCATCATTCCTTCTTGTCGGATAGGCTTCCACCCAACGAGAAAACAAACAGACGACCACCAGGACATACCTCAATCTGTTACTTGGGGGCATTTCAATAAAATCTAATTGCATTCTGGTAAAAGGACCTCCTTTGCGTCCTATTGTTCCCAAACTCACTACTGTCTTCCTTCCAGGATTTATCTGTTGGCATATAAGGCATCTTTGGCAAAGGCTTTCAGATATAGCCCTACATTTTGGGTTGTACCAGGTCTGTTTGAAAATTCTGATCATGGCATCTCTACCTATGTGTGCCTGTCCATGGTACATCTGTGCCATGTTAGAGATCATGCTATCAGGCATAACTGGTCTTTCATCCCTGTAAACCCAGACTTCATCTTCCTCTCTTTGTCTGCAACCTGCATTTATCAAACCATCTTTCTCCTCATCACCTGCCTCTTCCTGCAATTGTTGTACCTCATCCCATGTTTCAACTGTGTTAGTAAACAGAAAGGGACATGAAACATTTTCTTTTTCCCTTCTCCGATTCATTGAGGTCATATTTCTGGCACAATATTGAGCTAATTCATCAGCAAATTTGTTACCCACTGCAATGTAATCAGTTCCATTTTTGTGAGCAGTGCATTTTACCACCGCAATCTGTTTAGGCAGCTGTATCGCCTCAAGCAACTTCTTCACAAACTCACCATTCCTAATAGGAGACCCTGAGGAAGTCAGGAATCCCCTCTGGGACCAGATCTGTCCAAAATCGTGGACCACTCCGAAGCCATATTGGCTATCTGTGATCACAGTAATTCGGAAATTCTTTCCCAGTCTGCACGCTCGAATCAGAGCAATCAGCTCAGCAACTTGGGCTGAACGTATTCCTCTCAAACAGGATGCTTCCATTATGGTTGCCACCGTACACACAGCATATGCAGCACTTAAAACTCCTTCATTTGTCCTCAGGCATGACCCGTCCACAAACATCACATAATCTGACTCTTTTAGCGGTTCATCCCTGATATCAGGGCGAGGCTTTGTGCAAAATTCAAGCACATCCAAACACTTATGATCAACATAATTTTTGACTTCTGCATTTTCTTCATCTGGCAGTGAAGTGGAAGGATTCACACTCGTGCATCTTACAATGGTTACATTGTCTGCACCCAAGATCACTTTTTCATACCTAGTCTGCCGACTATGTGTCATGAATTGGGTTTTTGTTCGGGTCAGAAGGATTGCAACTGAATGTGGGACATATACTTTCAAAGGATATCCCATCACAATGCCTTCACTTTGCTCCAGACTCACACAAGTAGCAGCTACTGCTTTCAGACATCCAGGCAACGCCTTTGCTACCAAGTCTAAAACAGCAGAAAAATAGGCTATTGGTCGTTTCAATTTTCCATGCCTTTGCACTAATACTGAAAGTGCACATCCGTCTCTCTCGCTACAATACAGCTCAAATTCTTTCTCATAATCAGGCATTCCCAATGCTGGTGTCTCACACAAACTTGTTCTCAGTTCCTCGAAAGCCTTCATTTCCTCCTCATCCAATGCAATCGGATCTTTGACATCCTTCTTTGTTAATCGCTGTAGAGGTTTTGCAATCAATGAAAACCCACTTATCCACTGTCGGCAATAACCAACCATTCCAAGGAACATTCTCACCTCTCTTTGTGTCATAGGGGCTCTCATTCCTTTGATAATCCTTATTCTTTCTGTTGTCACTTTTCGCATCCCTTTCTCAATCTTATGACCTAGGTACTGTACTTCCTGTTGACAGAACTGCAGTTTTGATGGGGACACCTTGTGTCCTCCTTCTGCCAAATGATTCAATAAAGCAATTGTGTCCGTAACATATGCTTCTCTGGTCTTTGATGCCACTAATAGGTCATCAATATATTGGACCATCACAGACTTTTCAGGCATTTTTAAATCTTCTAAGGATTTCTTTAGAATCTGGTTAAAAATTGAAGGACTTTCAGTATACTCTTGAGGAATTCGGCACCATGCCAAAATACGCTCTCCGAACCGGAACGCAAATAATGGCTGGCTGTCAGGGTGCAATGGAATAGAAAAGAATGCATGGCACAAATCAATAACTGTGTACCATTCTGCATCATGTGGGATTTGATACAGTATTACAGCAGGGTTTGGCACAATTGGGCAGCAAGGAATAACAATTTTGTTTACCTTTCTTAAATCTTGTACTATCCTATATGTTCCATTTGGCTTTTTCAATCCCATAATAGGAGAATTACATGGGCTGCTCATTATTTCTCTCAAAATTCCCTGTTCAATCATCTTATTAATTACAGGTGTCATTCCTTCAATAATTTCTGGCGTCAGTTTGTACTGCAGGGTGTTTGGGTAATTCGTTCCCTCTTTTACAGTAATTTTTACAGGATCAACTTCTCTCATTAGTCCAATATCTTCACCTGTGAAATCCCACACATCAGACCTTACTATTCCTTTTAATTCAATAGGGATTTTCTCCGCATCAAACACAGGAAACATATCATTCGCTCCTGGTTCTAGTTCTGCCATTGCCATTTTATACAGAACATCCTCATCTGGTGTCTGAAAAGCAATACCATCTGGGGTACAGTAGATGGTACAATTCATTTTGCAAAGCAGATCGCGTCCTAATAAATTTACAGGACTACAATCACACACCACAAAGCGATGCATCTCTTTGAATGGTCCAATTTCCACCTCTATTGGTTTTGTAAGAGGGGTTTTAATCTGCCTGTTTGAAACACCTACAACTTGGATATATTCTCCTGAGAGAGGAAGTTTTGGAATTTCCACTGATCTAACAGTAGAACGGGTAGCACCAGTGTCCACAAGGAATGTAACATTTACACCATTCACTTTTCCATCCACAAATGGACCTGACTGATCTACCTCTAGAGTTGCGCCAAGCACGCACTCTTCTTCCTCTCCTCGGCACCGTCATAAACTTTCATCCGATTCATCTCCATCCTGCCATAACCAATACTGCGAAACTGCAGCTGCGCGCGGCAATTTTGTTACCTGCTCTCCTCCGTAGAATCCTGCCTCTGTACTGTATCTTTGAGGATTTACACTCTTTGGAAGAGGTGGCTGCGGCACCTGACACTGTTGAGTAACTACCTACGGCTGTTGTAGCTGTTGGTAACTCACCTCATTCTGCACCTGTGGATTCAATGATTGAGTTTCAGTATTAACTTTCGGAGGAAATTTACACTCGTTTCTCCAGTGCCCTAATTTTCCGCAATAATGACATGGCCATTTCTTTTTAGCTTCTTCTATACTCATCTGACCTTTTCCCTTACCAATATTTGGTTTGGACTTGGTCTGTCCTGCATCACTAGACTGATTATTCATCTGAGCTTCTTGCTTTTCTGCAACCTTTACTTGTGCCCACATTGCCTTTTCCTTGAGTTTACGCTGTCTACATTCAATATCGTCACTACAATATTTCGCATACCGTAATACCTCATCTACTGTGCTATTCTGCCAACATAACATATGCTGCTTAATCATTTCACTTATTTCAGACCTCAGACCATATACAAATCTATACACAAAATTACTCATGTCCTTTTCACTCAAATTCTCGTATCCACTATACTGTTTAAAGACCAAGAGCAATCTCTCGTAATAGGCATGTACAGATTCCTTACTCTCCTGAGTTGTTCTATCAATCTTTACCCAGTCCGTTTCTTTTGGTGTGATTTTATTTTTCAAAAACGTGATTGCCTGTTCATATTTTTTCATTACTTCTGAACCTGGGGCTCCTGTTTTTGCATCTCTAGGATATTCTTCCTTCGGCCAGTCAATTGTAATTTTACATTCTGTCCATAAATCTGCAGGAACAACAATCTCAAACAATCCATCCAGATCTTCCCACAACACTTTTGAAACTTTTACAAACCTTTCTACCTGTCTATACCATTCTACAGGTTTTTCTCTCAATCTTGGAAAATCATTTGTAAATGACAATATATCTTGCCTGGACCATGGGACATGTACATAACTTCCTCCTGGAGTTTCTCTCATTGGACACTCCATTACCGTCGGTTCTTTCTCTTTTACCGGAAAAGCCAATGATGCTTTATCCGTTGTGCCCTCTTTTCTTCTTATCCACCTACTTCTCCACATCTCCCCATTTTCTCAATAAAACAATCAGTTCTTTTATCTGTGTTAGTTGTCCTGAAGTGTTCAGATTTTCTATGTCCTTTTCACAAAAATCTACCCTGTACAATTTCTGCAATCCTCTAATTTTTCCAAAATCTACTCCTTGTTCGTTTGATGTTTCTTCCAATTTTTCATGCAAGTTCCTAGCTCTCCAAGTGACCAGTAGCGGTAGGTGGTGGGAGTGCCGCCGGGCGCTGATGTGGGGCGGGGGGTAGTAAACTACGGATTACGGCCGATTACAGGTAAGCACATATAAATAAATAAAACGAATTTCGTTTCTCACGCTGCATCGCCAAATGCGATGCAGCACGCACAACGAAATTTGTTTTATTTATTTATATGTGTACTTACCTGTAATCGGCCATAATCCGTAGTTTACTACCCCCCACCCCACGTCAGCGCCCGGCGGCACTCCCACCACCGACCGCTACTGCAAGTGACGCTTTTACACATAAACATTAATTCATCATCTTGATAGGACCTCAATCGATCTGTACCAATGGTTCCTAGAATTAATTCCTCCATGTCTATCTTTAATCTGACCACATCGTTCGGCATCTTTTTTCTGCAAGCTCCTCACCCAATCATTTAATTCCTCTGCAGTCGGACCCACAGGGGTTTTATTTAATTCTATCCAATTTGCACTTCTCTCTGGGGTTTCAGTTGCTGACTCGGCTCCCATAGGAATCCTATTTATCGGACTCTCATTAATTGTCAAATTTACAGGTGGACTTGACCTAAATGGACCAACAGAATCTTCTTTCTCTCTATTTTCTGGAATCATCCCTTCTCTTACTCTTTGCATACTGGAATTGAATGGAATTGTTAAGGAGTGTTCATCTATCTTTTGGTTTTCAAATACTGGGATTACTGGCCCTATAGTTACTGGCACAGTCACAGCTTCCATATTCTTTGTCAGTTCTCTTATCTTTTCAGTCAACTCTCTTGTGGTTCTGGCTAATTCAGCTGTATTACCATTATCATGTTTCACACTCTGTGGTGTTTCTAGCTTATTAAATGGACTATTTATTTCAGACATTTGTTCAGGACTTTGATTTATTACAGTTCTCATTGGCGGTGCATTTGGTGTCACCACCACAGAATCCTGTTGATATGGAGGGGGTCTTTTATTTAAAATGTCCTCCAGCAACTCATCCTCTGTGTTGCTAACTCCATACCCATATCTCACTGTTACTGCATGCTTCGTTTTCTCCGTACACTTTCTCCCTGTAACTTCTTCAACTGTTCTGACAGGAAACAAGCCATCCGTCATGTTAGCATACCGCCATCGTCTCATCCTGTCTTCATGATTCAAACCCCATACTCTTCCATGAACTAAACTATAATTCTTTGCACCTCTGTGTCTTTCCCTTTCATACATTTCATCTTCCCATTCACCTAAGGCTTCGAACTGTGTCGGTCTAGGTCTCGGTTCAAGTTTCATCATCTTTTCTCTCAAATTTCGAAGTACTGCTGTGCTAAACGATCCATTTTCTGGAAATGCCAATACTCCATCGTCTTTGGTATACTTCGCCCAATTTTTCAACCAAATGCAAGTATGATAGCCATATTTCAACATCATATGAGATGCTGGCGTTTTCGGCGGAGGAAGTACTTCTCCTTCCCTAGTCACAACCTTCTTGTCTTTCTTGAAAAAGTTTTTAAGCTTCGCAAACCATGACGGTTTCTCTCTACCATACTCATTATAATAAGCCATATTTCACTGCTCTTTTCCCCAAAACAAATTCACGCAATTCTTCACCACTCTGTTCTTTCTATTACTCGGCTATTCAGACCTATCCCAGCGCGTCTCACACCAACGCACCAATCAGAAAGCTTTTACGTCACTCTCCCACTAACCTATCCCAGCGCGTCTCACACTAACGCACCAATCAGGAAGCTCTTCGTTCTTCCACAACTGGCCAATACCAGCGCGGTTTTTGTTGACATCAGTTCTAATCCTGCTTCTACTGACCCCTCCTTTACAAAAATTATCGGCAGTTTTCTTAGCTTTTCTTTTCAACTAAAATCGATTAGTTACAACGTAAAACACATTACCATTGCCTGTTCCTCTAAACAAAAGAGATAGTTTATTCTAACTTACAAGAATACTGTTTTGTTCGATAAGTGCAGCACTTCTCTCTACCTTACCCTTCTCTCAAGCAAGAGGTAAACACGTTTCTCTGGGGAAAAAACACATGTGGAGACTACACTGCTCCTGAGAATTAAGGCCATAGTTTCACAAGAAAACCTGTTGCTATTTCACTCAAATGCAATTCATGCGTGAAATTTCCCTAACATAACACAGTCCTGTGTTATCACCAATTTTGAAATCAGACAATGCACATTTCCGTGTGACCTGTCTTGTCGCACGTGTCCACTTCCTACTTCCCGGAAGCTTCAAAATTTTGACTTACACATAACATAACACAAACCCAACATAGAATGTTAGACATGAAAAATCAATAATCAATAATCACCAAACTAATCTATAGTAACCATAACTCTGCTACCAAGAAATCTGATCCAGCGCGGCTAATATAAATTTCTCCTTATGACACCAATCCAGGAAAACACCTACACACAACTTATGTCGGTGGGGCCCATGACACCGCATACATACATTCATTCAATTTCTGGATTAAACGCTAAGGAGAATGAGCTGCTGGACAAACGGGATACCTTGTTAAAATTGACAGAATAATAACCTATACATTATATACATTAACTTTGGATCCTGTCGGTTCTAAACATCAAGGTACTCCGCTATTCGGTCGATGGACCAACTAGTAGAATCAGTTGATGGAGATTAAGACCAGCTCAATCACAATTAAAACCTTTAACCTTTATTAAATCATAAACTTTGTTTTAAAGAACCACAGACTCATTTTAGAGTTAGGATATATTTTTATCTAAATTTCTTCGAGCAAATAAGTGAAATTCTTTATTAAGTAAAACATTTAGAAATATCAAGAAACATTTTAAGAAAGATTTTTAGGAAAAGATAAAATTACTTATTACCCTTGGCCATAGGTCGATGACAAGAATGGTTCACCAAAGGAAGATGAACCGCAGATCACAGGATAGGACTCCCAAACTGACTGACTGTCCCGCTAACCTCCTCGGACGCAATCACCTCCCGGGTAAATTCCAGCAACGATCTCGTTCCTTCCCCAGTCAAAGTTCAAAGTCCAAATTGACAGAGTCTCTCGCAGCATCAAGGTGGAAAAAAGAAAAGCAAGTTTTTTCACAACGTAAGAGCCGACTCTCTTATACCCTATTCTCTGGCTCACTACACTTAAAAGTTGCAATCCTTAGGGGCAAGAATCACGCTAATTGGTCCATTGGAGGGGTGGTGATGGTCACCTCATCGCCCTCCTTGTTCGAACCGGTTTGGGGACAATAAAGCACACAATAAGTATCATGATCATGGTGTCCAAAAGTAGTCCAATTTGTTAATCCATTTTGCAACAATCTTTGATGGTCACACATTAGTTCATCCCCTGTCGCTCGACTTTCCCATCCATTCCCAGGCATATATGCTGAACACTTGGCATGCTCCTCGTTGCAGGTCAGATTGGCCTTGACATCTCTCACTCCGAGCACAGGCCGCATACACGTGACTGGAGCTTTTATACTGAGTCTGCGCGGGGGCCATCTTATTCAGCGCACGCGATCTCGTCCTTTCCAGCGGCCATTTTAGAAGCATGGCCTAGCAGGCCCGAATGAAACTAGTATAAGAACAAACACAATAGAAATTAAAATATGGAAAATAAACCTTTCTGTTTACCACCCGCCATTCTAAAGACCCGTGTTAGATATTACCTAGCAGAAGCGACATTTAAAGCCATTTTACTTACCATCTGCATTCTTTGCCACAATACAATTCTGTTACGCCACACAAATCATGCAATTCACTCTATTTACTATGTAAATCACAATACTCATGTTAATTAGCTTCACATTTGTATATAGATTAGATTTTTGCAACATTTAGCAAATTGCCCACGTGTTATGTCTACTAAAAAGGTGTATTTTGTTGATTAGTCCATGCATCTCAAACGGTTAGTGCCATTAATGGTTATGGGGTCATTAATTTCCAAGGGGTACAAAAAAATATTTAGTTTCCCTTGCTCCATCACATTTCTCCTCGTTGCGCCAGGGTAAGACCAGGTTTTCCCTGGTCTTAATTCTGGCTCTGCCTCCTATTTATGCCTCCCTTGTAAATAGGGGGCAGCGTCAGTATCAATGGGTGTTGCGGTGGAATGCCCACAGCAACACCCATTGCCCTCCCCTTTCACGCTAAGCATAGCGTGAAAGGGGGCCTTATTTACAAGGCAGCGTTAAGCCACATAAATTTACGATTTGTTCGAGTATTCACAAACTGGAGAAGATGCAACTGTAGCAGCTTTTCAAGAGTACCTATGAAATCCTTTTGTCAATTCCATTTTCGCATAAAATCTTGTAAAAGTGCAAATTAACTTGTTACCTCGTCTTAGTTCCAGTTCTATTCTTTTTTCTCTGGTACAAATACGGTTCCATGAGCAGAGAATCCTTCTGCTCCAAACCCACAAAGTTTGGGGGTAAGCCCTACCCATTTCAACCAAGTATTAACTTTTGTCTTTGATACCTCCCCATGCCCAAGTTGTGAACCGGTTAGGAAAGGTTTATGAAAGAAACAAGCAAGTTTGTGGGTGTGCACAACGTTTGTCTTTCCCAGGCTAGAAAGAACATTCACTTCCGCTTTCCCCCTGGGAGTAGATTTACCCACATAAACATCTGTGTGTGAGAAAATCTTTTTAGGATAATAAAACCATTTTTTTTTAATGTTACATTGTTTTTGTTCAGATAAAAAACACTGTTTGCATGTTCAGTCTAAATTACACTTGCAACAGTTTTGTGGAACAATGTCATTGCCTTTTTTAAATTTATCCAACATGAATTTTAATTGCTGCAGGTGTGCCTGTATGTGTTTCCACAAACGTTTTGCATTTCAACAGCAGCAGCTATTGCCTTTGCCAATGCCATATATTAAGGGGTCATTAAAGGTTGGTGTAGCGGGATAGCTATGTGAATCAGAGCTTTTAGAGTCCTGCCAAACCTATTGTTCCTGTGGCTCATTTACTGGTGGGGACAAGATCAGGGTACCTTCGGTAAAGAAGCAGCCGACCTGGCTCTGCCGGTGCACACCTTTGACCTGGCACCCCATCTGCCACTGGACCATTGGGTCATAGTGATTGGTCCTGCATTATTTTGAAAGCCTGATGACTGTCACTAGATTTCCCTGCCCAAGACCTTCATCAGAGGCATGGTGGTCTCAGACAAGGACATCAATTATTGGTTCTGCGTGTCAGTGTTATTTATTTATTTATGTTCAGCAACAAACTCCTGCAGAGCATATGAAAATAAAATATATCCACCAATTAATTAGTGGCGTAGCAATAGCACTGTGTTGGGCGGCCCGACCTCCAGAGTGCCCCCCCGGAACTGTGCACGGGTGGTGGGCCCCTGTCCTGAAAACTCCTGACTAGATCTGGAGCCCCTCCATGTGCTTTGCAGGGGCCCCCTCAGGTTTGGTAACACCACTGCCAGAAATGTGACTGCACCAGTGGTTCCAATGAACGATTTACAGGTGAACACAGTGATCCTCACTTGTGGAGCAGGAGCCATAACCTCAGCTGACCTGGTCAGTACCTGAGGAACGGCTGACCGAATCACACGTATTTATCCGTGCGAATCGATAACGAAGGTATACATAAACGGACTACTGGTTATTGAACTAAGAGCTCCCGTGTCCATCTGCCGTATTGCACTGAAAAAGCCACGGCCCTTAATGGATTTTACAGATCTAAGGATTAAGCAATAATATCCGGATCTAAAGGATTTCAGACCATCAGCTGAATAGGAGGAAAATCCCCACCAAATAATGAATGAATCTCTATGAAACATGAAGAATTTCAGTAGGGAGCATCTCTAAAATCAACTATATTGTATTTTACGCATAAACCTGTCCTGAAGAAGGCGGAGTCAACCAACTCCAGTCCACCGAAACGCTGTGTCGACATTTGGTTTTAAATAATAAGATACTTGTTTTAAATTATATTAGTTTTCTAACTGTTTTTTTCCTTTGATAGACAATCTGTGTATATGTTTGAAAATACTCTCTCATGATATGTTTCTTTGGGAATATATGTAAAATTACACATCATATAGATCAATTCAAACCATCAATGTGTGAGATGTGTACTCCAAAGTTGTTGAACTAACTTCTACACTTGGATAAAAACTAAGGACTGTCTCTTGGAGGAGAAATTAATTATAAATAAGAAATATTGTGTTTTTAAATGAATGGGATATTAAAATGTATTCATAAAGTGTTTTTATTAACGATTTGCATAATCTGTTTTGTAAAATAAAGGCGGAGATATAATTTTTACTAAAAACAAGGCTTATTGGTTGTATGCTTTAAATGTATGAATGAGTATGAGCTATTATTTGTGTTGATAATTGAGGAAGAATCACATAGGGAACACTCTTTTGTTATCGGTGTTATTTGACCCAGTTCTCTTTGTATCTGAAGGGCTCCTTTCTGTTTTGGTTTTCGAAAACTATTCAGGACATTCATAGCCAGAAGCTGATACAGTCCTCCTTACAGCCATAACCTAGATCTCGCTATGTCTTGTTCTTATTACATCGGTAAAAAGAACTAAAGTGTAAACGTAGCTCCCTGAATGCACAAGCATTGCAAGCTCCGCTGCTGAACAAGGCTACTTTAGAATCCTTCACTTTCCTGGGAAGGGGGCTATTGATGTACAGAAAATGGGTTTCCATTTTGCTTCTACACGATCTCAGAATCATTCTTTCATGGCTTGTCTTAAGTAGATATATTTTTCCCCATTTGTGAAAATAGTTTTAAGCTGTGAAGTGCAAGACAAATCTCACTGCCTTTTAAAATAGTTATCTCATTGTTCAGCTAAGATCATATGTTAAAGGTTTTACACTTGAGAAATTATTTATTGCTTGTTTTATTAAGAAGTCTGTCCTGTTGGTGCTCTAAACCTTCTACAAGTGGGGCAAAGTGGTAGAGCTTCCAAACCGAAACCATCATTAGCTTTAAATATGTTTACAAAATTCAGCACATCAGTTCAAGAAAGAACCAAACATTGAAATCGCATTATATCCTTCAATAGTCAAACAGGAAGATAACACGTTGAGCTAACGTGGTTGGGGAGGGTGGAGGGGGGCAGAGAGAGACACATTCAGTAGTATAGCTCTAATGAATCACAGTATTAGAAGCAAACAGCATGCTGTACATGAATGCTAGGCATATCACATGCATTGCAGTATTCTCTGAACTACAGATGGTCACAGCACTAAATCACCCCAAAATGTCATTTGGTCAAAAGAAGTGTACAGCCACGGAACGAAAGTCGTCCTTCTTTGCTGCTAAATAATCCCTGGCTGACTCAGGCTCTTAGAAAACAAATATTTTGCCCTCCATACCCGAACCACAATCATGTGGGAAACAACAAGGAGACCAATGGAGAGCATTTCTTTTTTCATTGATTGAAGGTTCCAGTGCCGCATCATGAAGACGCGACTAAACAGAGCAACAGTATGCAGGTTGATCAGCAGCTCAGGCTGCTTTGAGTCAGCCAAGGTTGTCCTTTTGGATATTGTTTTGCGCAGATGGCCTCTGGTTGATAATGATGTGTTCAGAGTATCACACACAACCATTGTTGTACCGCCAAGTACCACCGCATTCCAAAAAAACACTGAAGCTCATTACCAGGCACCAGAGTAGTAGACGGTCCCAGCCTCCCAGGTTCTGGATCTTGAGCACTTTAGCAGTATTCTCTAACAATTCTACCCAAGACTCGAGTTTTTGCAATCGAGGAATACGCACATTTGTCGTATTTTTGGTCCCTTTTGACCTTCTGCTCATAATAGTGCACTGGTTCTTTCACAGACATGGCCTTTTGTTCGCAGTCCCCGAATGTTATTTTTGTAACCACCTGGTCAGTTTAAAAAATGTAAAGTGATCTCTCCATAACCAACATCCTTGATTAAATCGAGCACATAACTCCTTGCATGCCCCTTAGAGCAGACATCAAGCATTCTCTCTCTAAGAGCAAGACTCTTAACACCTCTTGTGTAACAAGGTGATCTTTCTGCAATTCCTTGGACGTTGGAGCAGATACACACTTCCCCTTCACAGCCTTTTGATTATGTTCTTTGGGAGGCTTCTCGAAAAATAACCGTCAACACCTTATTTCTCAGTAAATAATGCTTATTGTTGCAATCCAAACAGTATAAAACCAGGATCCCACCTGTCCTCCTGCACTGCAACAGTCCCAGAGGCCAGGTCCCTCACCACTCCTTGGTGCCTTTGATACCTTCCCTCCTGGAAGACGCTCTCAGGCTCCTCCTACCTGGGGGTTTGGATGCGTGATGCCCTAAGCTCTGTTACATCTGCTCGTGCATTCCAGGATGGAAGCTTCCACAGACTGCAATGGGCTTGAACAGTTAATCTTCTATGCAAATGTTAGAACTCTTGTAAAACTATAGTAAAGCACTAGAGAATCAATTTTCAAACTACAGCTCATATTGGAATGCATGTTTCACTCCGCAGGACACACATTTTTTTTATACGACCGAAGAATATATTTGTGAATTTCTTAACAGAATGTGGTTTCATTTCAAGTGGGACACTAACACTAGCCATAATTCCCTTTAGGAATTTAGGAGAGTAAAATATTTTCTTACAAAGATGGTTCATCACATCACAGCAGGGTCGACATCATATTTTGAAATCAGTTTATAATTTACCACAATTCCTAAAATAATTGTGACATCACCAATAAATTATTGTAATTTGTTATTACCTTTTTGTATTCAACTTTTTGTGACCCAAGAATACATTGTAAAGCATTTCAGTGGGAAAATGGCAGCGCCAAATCATCTTCAACAATCCAGGAATTTCATTATCAGCGCAGGCAAAATTAACAAGAAATAATAAAACAGGATCCTGGAAAAGCTTTTCCAGTAACATGTACATATTTTCTGGGATCGGAGGACAGACCAACGGTTTCTGTTCCTGTGATCAATATTTGTTACATTTCAAGTGAAAAATACTGAAAGGAACTTGTTCGGAAAGCATGTAAAAGGCTAGCCTCTGTCCGTGCTGGAACAGCTGCAATGCTGGCCTTGCTCTAATGAAGATTCTAGTAGATATTTATGTCAAAATAAAGAAATGTCTTACAATGTAACGTAAGTTTATTAATTCTTCTACCCTGTTAAGACTGAAGCCACCACTCTCACCTATGCTTCATGTGGCATACCTAGAAGACATTGGGGGCAGATTTACAAGAACTGACGCATCTCTGCATATCAGCAGAGATGCGTCAGTTAATTTGTGTCACGCAAAAAAAACCTTGCGCCACCATGGATGCGTCGCATTTACGATGCGTCGCATTTACAATGCGGCGCACCGTGGCGCAAAGATTGACAGATGCGTGACGCATCTGTCGCCGTAAAGGTAATGCATTGCGGGAGTCGTGTCGCAAGCTCGACGCAACTCCAGCAATGCTCAGGGGCGGCCTATACTTATTGTGCTGCGTCACTCCTTATGCCTGCTTCAAGCAGGCGTAAGGTTTTGACGCAGTGGCGTCGTAAAAGTGACTCCGTTAAATCTTGTAGATTTCACTGCGTCACTTTTACGAGGCTTTCTTGCTTGGGAACGCCCACCCTGCATACATTATACCTGATGCAGGTATAATGTGACGCAGGGCTTTACAACGTGACGCATCTCCCTAGATGCGTCACGTTGTAAATGTGTCACAACGTGGCGCTTTGTTTACGCCGCCGCTGCGTCACAAAAGTGATGCATCGGCGGCGTAAAAGTGTGGCAAGGGGCTTGTAAATCTGCCCCTGGGTCTTTACCCCTGGTCAACTATTGTAAATATATTTTGGTTGCTATTGCCTCTTACATCAATTTGTATGGGTATTGGCACAAGGCCCAGCCAATGTTCACGTCGTCTCGGGAGATTTGCTGTTCTTAATAGTAATAGCCATAATTTCTATTTTTCATTTAGATAAAGCGTTGGATTTCACAGCAAAAGCTTAAGCTGAGGCCCTGTCTGCTGAAGTAATAATTAAGTGGTGTATGACATTAGGACATACATTTTGGGAGGTTTTTACACTCTTTCCCCCGCTTGTATGTATTCTTAATAATTGGCTGTTCTCAATAATACAATCCAGCAAACTATATGTTTGAGTTTTGCCACAGTTGTAAGTATGAATGCATCATTAGTGCCTCAGAGGAATTATTCTCACCTTCCCTCTGGTCTTGGGGGAACAGACCTCTGGGAAAAGATATTATAGGAAATGACAACGATGGCGACGCTATTGAATGAATGCAATAAATGTTTTTTAGGGAAAATTCCTTGGCCATTAGCAAACCAACCAGAACCCAGAAACACTCCAGTTTCCGTCATTACATATTCAATAGCAAATCTATGCAATTTTGGGCACAAAGCACTATATTGTGACTCATGTCTGCCATGGATGAGCTCATTGATACAAATGATCCTAAATGTACTTAGTGGTTTCGGAGGACCCACTTCTCCAAAGTACTGAAAATGTGATCTGAACTGTTAACCAATGTACTTCTAGTATTTTCTAATTCAAACTATGCATAAACACAGCAGGGAGAAGTAAGAAGCAATAGAGAGCCTTAGGGAAATTGATTGTGTGAGTCTGCAGACCTCTTTCTCTCATTGTTTTTGTGTCGTAATTCTTTATTAAGAATTTAAGGGTAGATGCATGAATAAGTATGGTATAATAAAATATGATATAGTATAATATATTATACCCAAAGTATTCTAGTAATATTACATATACGATATAATATATAGAGAAATAGTATATAAGAGAGAAAAGGGATGGGAAAAGAGGGGTAGGATAATGAAAATCAGATCTTTCTCTCATTGTTAACAAAATACAGGTTCTTACACATAAACTATACTGGTCTCCGACCTGACGTTGCTAACATTGGCCTTCATTTTGAATAATATCATTTAATGTTAAAATTACTTCATCAGATGTATGGTATAATGCTGCACAACATAATTTAAAAAAATAAACATAATAGAAGAAATGAAAAGAAAACTGAGTTATGTCTGATCTCATTAATTTGTGCCAGAAGCGTTTGATTAACACTTTTAGAACCACACATCCATGTCCTATAATTGGATACAGAGTTTAGCATTTACCGTCTGGACACCTTTCGAGGTTTACATGCTATAAAAGTGTCACGAACTGAACTGATGTGGATATGATGCTCCAATTTTAAATTAAAAGAAAGGTTTTTAATTCTGGTAGATTTCTATTGTTTGTAGTCCTCTTAAATTTGTGATGACCTTAAACGTACATGGGCTAATTAATAGCACATCCATTTTTTTATGAACATGACGGTGATGTGGTAGGCATTTCAATGCATTAAAACAATTGTTCAAAATTCCTAGTGTATAATTACCCATGGTACAATAATACAATGATTTGCCACATCTGTTTCTCTGTGCATCCCTGTGTAGGAGTGTATAATATGTTAAAGGTGCCACGATTAGCAAATGATTATGTAGTAATCAATATATGTATTTGAATAGGACATAGTCATATTAGCAGAGTGTGCCCTTTCAAAGTGATATACATAACTATAAGAAACATAAAATGAACCACAATGCATTGTTCTCAAATAACTGTACTTGTTAGAACACTTGCAGCACATGTATTTTTTAACTTGACTCATGTATTTGCAGGGGTGCCCTTGTACTAAGTATAACAGAGACAAGTTAATGTTATTATGAGCAGCAGGCTAGTCGTCGTCGTCTTAGTAGTAGTAGTAATAGTAGTAGTACTACTCGCCATTGTACCCACTACATCTAAAAACATTAATGCAGAAGCACTGCCAAAGTGTGACAGCAAAAGGATTGCTATGGAAACCCATTATGATTCCTTCATGCTTGTGTTGTTAGGGTCTATCCACAAACAGCACAGCGAAGTACGTTTAGTAGTACTTATAGTAATACTACTCATGTAACTCCAAATGCTATTTTCAAACCTAGGTGAGGAACCTTTGCCTCTCCTATCTTTTCTAAGTGGAAGCCTCTGCCCCGGTTGTGGAGATTTCTGCATATGTGGGCATACGTTGTAGTTATACATGTGGGAAGAACCTAGGTGAATAGCTGTAAAATGGGGAATACTTACTACCAAATGAGACTGGATTAGGGAGGGGTACGAGGGGCCTTACGGATAGTAAGGAGGGGTTAGGGAGGCACATGCAAATACAAACACCCACCCATTAAAGAGTAAAAATAATTGCTATTCACAAACTGCAGTTCTACAGTTAAGAGAAACAGAAAGTGCACAAAACCTTATTTATTTATTTTTAACTTTGAAGAAGGTTACATCTTCCAACAGTCACCTCTATCATGTCAGTGTGCTGCTGGGGATTTATGGAACAAGTGGCTCATTAGCAAGTAAGAACATCTCACATTGGGCCTGCATGCGCATCTGGGAGATGGCATGGCATCTCAAACATACTTAACCATTACTAACTACAACACAATTGACACACATAAAAAAATAATAAATGTGCAGTTAGTGATCATTAAAACTAGCTCGGGTATATCCGCTGCTATGCTTTATTCCTGGATTACCCGGCCAGGGTTAAAAGAGAATAGTATGGTGGTGAAAAATATTGTTAGTAACCGTTCACCCCTCCTTACTGCATGTTCGTCAACATGTATCAGACGGCTTCCAATAGCCCTCAATCGAAGGCCTATACTATGGGACCTCTTGATGCCTTTTTAGACCCCTCCTGTCCTACCTTAATTCTGCAGGTTAATTTGGGAATTTCCCTTTTCATTCAGAGGATTCAGAGGATATGTAAAACACACTCCAGTGGTATCGAGTTTCATCAGTATGTGCGCTCGAAATGGCGTGGGAGTAGGAGCAGCTCCCTGTAGTCACACATTCTTCAAGGTGAGACCGCTGCCTTCGCACTGCTCTCCTCGTGCCACAATTAAGGTAGGACAGGAGGGGTCTAAAAAGGGATCAAGAGGTCCTGATGAAAGCCGTAGTACAGGCCTTCGATTGAGGGCTATTGGAAACCAGCTGAAACATGTTGACGAACATGCAGTAAGGCGGGATGGACAGTTACTAAATGTCTTTTTCACCACAATCATATTCTCTTGTAACTCTGGCTGGGTAATCCAGGAATAAAGCGTAGCAGCGGATATACCCGAGCTAGTTTTAATGATCACTAACTGCACATTTATTATTTTTTTATCCCGTTATTATTTGTATGTTTGTATTTTCTTCCCCTCCCCTTTGCTCCACCCCAGGCGTTGGTCTGTGCAGGGGTGTTAGTTAGCAAGCCCAATGATGAAGCATGTCACAATTTGTGAGTGAGGGCAGTTTTTTCGCACTGAGCACATGCAACTTGCACACGATTATATAGTTGTCGAAATGGCACTATGCCACTGCATTCAGGCTGTAATGACAGGCCTGGGACATGTTTTGGAGGGCTAATTAAGTGGGTGCACAATAAGTGCTGCAGGCCCACTGGTAGCATTTAATGTACAGGCACTGGGTATATAGTATACCACTCTACAAGGGACTTTTAAGTAAATTAAATATGCCAATTAGGTATATGCCAATCAAACCATGTTTAGGGGAGTGAGCACAAACACTTTAGCATTGGGTAGCAGTGGTAAAGTTCACAGAGTCCTAAGGCCTTCAAAAACAAAATCCAGCAAAAATTGGAGGTAAGTAGGCAAAACATTTGGGGGAAGAGCACCGTAAGGCTGACAGGTCTGAACAACTCACATTTGAATCAGCTTTGAACTAAAGGTCTGGCCTTAATTGCAGCCTTTTTAAAACTATACAGGTCACTGAAGTGTCTATCACCTCTCCCAATGTTAAAACTGTTACCAACACTGACATATGGTAGTGTTCAGGCAAAGGTGTAAATTTTCACCTGTTCTTTTATGGTTATTGTTTTGTGAACAGGACTATACTGACTTTTTTGAATTTGTGTTTTGTTGTCATTGCTCTCAATAGTGTTATGTGGAACTCACAACTGTTACCTACTTTATAGGTCTTATAGTCCCAAATTTAGATCCATTTACTTAATTCAATGTGTCTCGCAAATATTTGCAAAGTATAAATGAGTAGAAAATAATTCTGGGTCTGTATGATTATTCCAAATTCATTCACATAATATTATCTGTTCCAGTGTATCAATACCTGCATTCACATTTCAAACATGATGGTTGCGATTTCTTCTGGTATTCCAATCTCATTCTCTTATACAACAGCCTTTTTGAAGTTCTGGCGCATGCCTCTCATAGTATGTTAATTCTAAGCACCATCTTTGCGAGGGAGAGCAACCTTTTGTAATTAATATCAATTAACGGTATTCTCTACAAGCTGAGCTGTTTTCCACTTGTTCTAATGGTGATAACACCTACTGTATACCAGCTTGGAATTCACCTTAGATGCAAATGCATCCTTTGCAGCCAGTGTGAAAAACTGATTTGAATGACCTCTAGATAAGAACATGGAAAAGATGTTCTTTGATATTAAATGTTTGATTACACTACAATGCTCCCAATAAATATACAAATGAAACGTTTCAGGCCTTTTGTAGTTTCGAGCCAGGCCTTAGGTGGAGGCCTAATGTCTTAACTCTCCTTTTGGAAGTAGATGCCAGGGCCGCAGATTAGCATATTTAATTTGATATAGACATTTTACACATTGTGATAGCTTATCACTTTTGATGTTCAGTCCCTTGATGCAACAAATTGAGGCCCGTTCACAGAGGTAAATTTACATGTGTAGATTTGCTCATGTTTACATTTTACACCGAGGGGTCACTTTACCGCTGTTTATTGTTCAACATTTCCAAATGCAAAGTCTTTACTACTTTTTCTGTTCACCATTTCTAAATGTAAAGTTACTCCGAGGTACAGACGTACATGTCTCCCCCTGCCCGTTCAGGGGGTAGAGTCTACTACAATGTAATTTCTGACTGTAATGTTACCACTAGTAACTTTATGGCCACTTTTTATCTTCTGCACACTTGGTGGAGACATCCACAACTGGGCGGAGGCTCTGTGTGGGAGGGGGACCCCTGGAAGTTGAGAAACAGAAAACGCTGCTGGGTTACACAAAGTACGTTAAAGGGAGAGATTGTGCATATGATATATCTTACTAAATTAAGGTGTGGAAATGAAGTGCAAATGTTATGATAAATTGAGCATATCATGTTTGTGACATTATGTTAATTAACCATTGTCATCTCAGGTTAGTATATCTTGACAGTGTAGTAGTCCACCATACATCATAGACAAGACACTGTCCAATCATATAAATGGAAAAACCAAACTAGCAGCTCAAGTGAAAAATGAGTTAACTAGTTGATCCCGCACCTGTACACCCTTACCTATGTTCTGTACCCCACCCGGGATACCCAGGTGTGGCAGTAGACCAAGAGTAATGTCTCTATGTAGGCCCCATTGCAGGGTGATGTTGTAAGACAATCAACAAGCTACAACCTTCCTTAACACATCTGGGAAGTACACCAGCATACCCCTGTACAGTGAAGACATCTAAATCATGACATAAAAATGCAAAAAGTTTATTCAATGATGGCTCATGTACATGTGTGTGCTCTTTGTTGAGATTGTGTGGTTGGACATCTGTAGGGTGTGAAGAGGTGGAGAGAGAGCATAACCAACACCATCTGCAACAAAGACATATGATATTTCTTAAAATGGGATTCTATTCTAAATGTAAGACATGATGTCTACATACACACAGTGGCTACCAGGGTAAGGAGGGGTGAACGGTTACTAACAATCTTTTTCACCACCATACTATTCTCTTTTAACCCTGGCCGGGTAATCCAGGAATAAAGCGTAGCAGCGGATATACCTGATCTAGTTTTAATGATCACTAACTGCACATTTATTATTTTTTGGTCCCGTTATTATTTGTATGTTTGTATTGTCTTCCCCTCCCCTTTGCTCCACCCCAAGCATTGGTCTGCGCGGGGGTGTTAGTTAGCAAGCCCAATGATGAAGCATGTCACAATTTGTGAGTGAGGGCAGGTTTTTTTTGCACTGATCACATGCCTCTTGCACAAGATTATACAGTTGCATCCTCCAGTCCTACCTCTCTTTTGTGTGGACATTTAAAGGCCCTTACCAAGCCTTAAACTCCCCTTTCATTACAGATGTCACCCCTAAGGTAGGACCTAGGTAGCCCATAGGGCAGGATGCTTTGTAATTAAAAGGTTAGACATGCTGTTTTAAGGTTTACAAGTCCTGGTAGTGAAAAACTCCTAAATTCATTTTTCACTACTGTGAAGCTAACCCCTCCCATTGGATAACATTGGTGATTCCTTATTACATTTACTAAGTTATTATTCTTAATTGAAAGCAAGTAGATATGTAATTGTAATGATAAACCCTCTTTAATGCTAAAATCCGATTTCTCATTACAATTTTGAAAATTCCACTTTTAGAATATTGGCATTTTCCTGCCCTTAGCCCTTTGTGCCTGCAGCCTGTCTTAGGTCACATGACTGGGTGTAGCTGACAGTTAGACTTTGTGAATTCCGGCCAGACAGTCACCCAATAGAGGGATTAGGTGTGCCTCAATGGGCCATCTGCTGGCAGGATGGGGCAGTGCTAAGCATAGCCCAACTTACACCTGAATATCCTGTGCTCTGCCATCACACAAAAGGCCTAACAACCCTGTATGTCAATGCAGCCAGATTGGAGCCAGGGCAAGGGAGTTCGGGAATTCCATGCACTTAAAATAACCTTTCCAGAAGCTTCTCTCCCCCCTCAGAAAAGGGAGCCAGGGTATAGAAATAGGACCTTAGGACATCAGGCCCACTCTTCAGTTCACTACTGGACCTATGGAAGGACTCTCAGAGGACTGTCTGCTGCTGTGACCTTATGTGCACTCTGTCAGACTGCTGCCATACCTGGAGGCACTCCTTTGCTGCCTGGGCCCTGCCTTGAACCCTCAGAGGCCAGCTCTTTTGTTGTGCCCTGGATCTTCATCTGCACATAGTACTACCAGAAGTGACTCTAAGGGCTAGTTTGCTGGACTCTTGCTCAGAGCTACAGGTACATAAAAGTCTCCCACCATCTTGACCCTACACCTGGAACCAGCCTGAGGGAGACTTGAACCCCCAAGTGGTGTCCTACCAGTTCCAGACCCTTTGTTGTGGTACTAGAGGGGCTTGAAGGTCAATTTCCCAAATTGAGGACTTAGACAAAATTTGGTCAAACAGTGCTCTGGGAACCAGGAGGAAACCGGGACCAAACTGCTTGCCTATCTGCCGGTTGGATTGACTTTGTTGCTTCTCCCGCTACATTCTTCTCCGCAGCAGCAAATCCTATTCAGCGATACTCCTTCAAAGGGATGTATGACCTCATGGAACTGTCTTTGGCTACAGCCCTCTGGTTAGTACAGCTGGAGTTTTTCGATTTCCATTTTGGTGACTAAGTCCGAATTTAGAAATCTTCACCAGGGCTTCAACCCAAGGCAAACCATTGACAAAGCTCCCTCCTTGGACACCTCCTGCAGCCTTGCCCTGCTGAACTTTACCTTCTCAGAACTTTTTTTCTAGAATTCTTTTAAGTCCGAAGATAAGCACTGATTGGGCCCAGTCCATTTCTTGATTTGAACAGTTCTTCATTGTGGTCGGCCTTAACTTTAGACTTTGACCCGGTCTCACACGACCAGATGTCCGCAGTTGGCGCTTTGCAATTTTAGGCGCTAATTTTCACTAAAAACATTCAAAATTTATAACTCCAGTTCTACTGTTTTTTTTGTTGTTTTGGTGCCAAATAATTTATTAAAATGTAGTCTATTGTTCCAAATTGGTTTGTAATTTTTCTTATGCTGTGTTTTCACTTTATTACTGTTTGTGTGCTCCATAAATACTTTACACATTGCCTCTAAGTTAAGCCTGACTGCTTTTTGTGTCAAGCTACCCTGGGTAAAGCATAGGTCAATATAGTGACTTTTTTGTGGTTCAGTCTGCAAGGGTTATGGCTCTTGCTTGACTAGGGCTCACACCCCAGTCAACCAACAACCCAATTTCTCACAGATGCAATCAAACTTTTGTTGCCAAACAGAACCCCTCTGTACTTATATTCCGTCAGTGCAATCTGAGTACCTCCCAAGTTCCATTTTGGTGGGTTTTTCTTTTACCTGTCAACCACTGCCATTGCCTTGGTCTTGGCCAGATTTAGTTCTAGTCCTTTGTCATGAGTATATAATGCTAGGGCATCTAACAGTCTTCAGAGGTCTTTCTGGGTTTTATTTATTAAGATCAACTCATCAGCATAAAGAAGGCTTGACAGCTGGATCGTACCCAGTTTTGGGGCATACAAGTTGACCATGTTCAATTGTGACCACAGGTCCGCAAAGTAAAGATTAAATAATTTTGGTGCCAGCACGCATCCCTGTTTTAAGCCTGTACACGTGTCAATTTTCCTTGAGATACATGTACCATTTCCGAGTTTTATCTTTATCCAGATATTGGCATACAACATTTGTATCTGTTTTAATAACAATGGTGGTATACCCCTTCTGACCTGCTTTACCCATATCCTTTCACGTACTATGCTATCAAAAGCAGTTTGAAGTCCACAGAACAAAGATAGAGATGTATGATTCCTCAACTGTTGATTTATGATGAGAGAGAGTGCAAGGATGTTCATGGAGGTACCTACCTATCGTCTGGCTAAACCCTGTTTGATTTAGTGGTATTATCTCAATTTCTTTTGCCCAGGTTGACAGGTCTTGCATGAGTAGTGAAGCGAAGCATGTAGCTTTGCTCTCAAGCAGGGAGATCAGTTTATAGTTTTCTGGTAGTGACCTCTCTCTACCTTTGTGAATTCGGTTGATCACTGATCCCTTCCATGAGTCTGGTATCACTTCAGTTCGAAGGACAAAGTTGTACACCTTGGCTAAGTGTGCTGCCCAGCACCCTTGTTTTGTTTAATGAATTACTTGTGGTACGCCACTGGGACCTGGTGCCCCTTCCACGCGGCCTGCTTTGATAACTTTCATGAGCCTATTCTCTGGGTCAGCGATTATGGGGCAACCTTCATTATGTTACTGCTCTGGGTCACAGTACATGTGTCCTTGTTTGCCTGGAGGTGCTGTGCTGTTAAACAGCACTACTCTCATTTTATTACGTGGTGCTGGCATAGACACCTGAGTACCGAAATGTTACCTTAATAAGAAGAGCCATTGGTCCTCTGGAATGTTGGAGTTGTTTATACTATAAGGGAACCGGCCTATGCTGTTAACAGTCTGCCAGAAGAGTTTTTAATTTGCATTTTTGTTTATGTGTAGCAGCTTTGCCCAGAAGGTTTCCTCGTTCCGTTTTTTTCCTCCCAGATTAGCTTCCTATATTTTAGTCTTTGTAGCTGAAACTGTTCCTTGTCTTGTGAATCTTTACCTAGGCATCTCCACACTATTTACTTCCTTTTTAGCTAATAGGACTGCTATGGATTGAGCTTTGGTGGATGTCTCTGGTGGTATGCTAACCTCTGTTGCGGATCTATGTTTGACAGCAGCTAAGTTAGTAGTTTCTTAAGGAAGGCTTCCCAAGTCACCAATGCAGTGTGTCCTGGTTCTGGCATTCTTGTATCAGCTTTTCTGCTGCTTCCTCTAGTTTGCTGATCGTGTTCTCTGTCCATCTTAAATGTTTATAATCTACTTTGATTATAATTCCAATCTGTGCACTTGCTGTGTCCAGGACTGTTGACTCTATCTGTAGTTCAATTCTCTGTGGATTGTGGTCACTTTCATATCTTTGCTGGATAGAAAATGAAGTGATGACCTGATAGATGGATAAATATACTGTTGTATAATCTATTATTGAAGTTGTTGTGGTTGTGCAGTGCGTCAGTGCTGAAGGGTTGAGTGCTAGAAATCTGCCATTCAGTGTTTTGAGGCCGAATTGAGCTACCTCTGTTACAAAACGTTCCCCCAGTTTGTCTCACTGTAGGGGGATATTGTGCCTCAGTGGTTGGACATTCCACATATGATCTTGTATTTGCAGTATGTCATCTTCCAGAGATGGACAAAAAAGGTTTATATTAAAATACCCAGAGATTACAAGGTCTATCAGTTCTGGATGGTTTTGCTAGTCTGCTATTATTGTTATCAGTTTCTTTGTTAAGTTCTGCTTTATTGTCTGATTAGGAGGTATATCTACATTAATCAGGTCAAGAAATGCATTATTCGCCATGTTCCAGTGTTTTATTATGACCACAAGAATTCCAGGGACGTCCATTGGTCTCACTGTCTATCTTGCCTGAATGGAGGCACTGATGTAGATAGCCAAGCCCCCCTTCGGGCATCCTTTCATGTGAGTTTTTGACACCGGATTAGTAAATTCTAAAAACCTGGAATTTCCGTCGGGGCTAATGACCATGTTTCTTGTAGCATAATGATATGATGTTAGATGAGGTATTTCATGACCTCCGGATTATTCAGTTTGTTTGATAGGCCTACAGTGTTCCAGGAATATATTAAGAGATGAGTGTGTGTACTACTATCATTGGGCTGTGCACTGGCCTCATTTAACTTATTAGATTTAGTTTGTAACACTGCAGGTAGCCGTCCCCAATCCAATATATTCTTGCTTTTTTCATGATTCAGTGACTCATTTGTCCCCTGCTGCCTTTGATTATTTCCTATTTCTGATTTACTATTTGCATTCCATAGTATGGAGTATACTGGTTTCTGCTCAGGCCACATACTTTATTTCCGGTTTCAGTCTTGTTTGCCAGTAGGTGCAGGTAACCTGGTACCTCATACTGAGCAAGACTTTTGCCCCATGATTTTAATTGTGATTCTTCTGTAAGAATCTCATGTGCTATTGTGGAGGTGGCCCATGTTACCATAGTTGCACCATACCCTTTGTCTCCTTGTGTGGTCTGAAACTGAATTGAGTCAATGTCATTCAAAGTTACATAACATGTATTTGTAAAGCGCACGTTCACTAAAGTGTATCTTGGCGCTGAATAACAGATGTTCATTGTTACCCAACTCAATGGTGCTCATTTAATTTACCTCAAAAGGATGAAAGGCTGAGTGGACCCGCTGGGATTTGAATCTGTGACCATGAGGTCGAACACAGGCCCCCTACAGTGGATGCATTAGTCCACTAAGCCACCAGACCTGGCTAATGTCCTTTGATATTTCCTGTGATTGTAATAGCCTCAGGATGTTCCCTCGGTTTAAAATGTTGTGTTGCCTCCCTTGAATCTTATTCTGGTATAAGTCGAGTCTGCCTACCTAATACTACCTCCACTGATCTTCCTGTTGACTGCACAGCCTCCACTGGTTGACTGTTTATGGACCTCTGAAGCTTCATAGGTGTAATATTGCTGCTGTTGACATTGCTACCCTGAACAGTGATACATACTACTGGGTCATTCCTGAACTCTGAGGAGTAAATGGCTGCTTGAGATGCCCTTAAGGGGTCCCCATTTTCAGGCGGACCTATTTATTGTTTTTGCTCTTGTCGGGTCTTCTTCAATATTTCTTCTGTTATATTTGTTGATACCACTGAGTCTGATTCTTTTGTTTGAGGTGCTACTTTCCTTCTCCCCCGGAGCATTACCTGCCATAGATCTCCTTTCATCTCTTCCTCACTTTTACTGGCATGACTGGGCCTTTTTACAGTGTTAAATAGTTCAAACACCTTCATTGCATAATGGTTGTTCAATGTGCCATTTGATTTTTTTGTCTTGTATTTTGTATCGGTCTTTTGAATTAGAGTTAAACTTGAGGAATCCCATGATATATTTTGGGTGTCTTGATCGACTCTATCTTTCGTTTGAGCCATAAGTGCATGAACCTCAGCTTCTGTACATCCGCAGTTTGGGCCGGTGCTTCCAAAGCCCAGGGGATGCGTGTTAATTTGATCCAATGTTTCAGGAAGTCCCTTAGTGGCTGAACCATCAAGTTCCACATGGCCCTCTTGTGATAGTTGAGAGAGAGGGAGCATTGACTCTTTACTTGTCTGTAATAATTGCATATCCATATGGGCTTCTGAACTACTGCATATCAAATGCTTATTTCTACAAGCTTGACACAGCTTGAGCATGCATGTTTTGAATTGTGTAACTATTGTGTTTAGAACTGAAGGTAAGGTACTTCGTTTGTCCAGGATGGGTGCACATGCGCATGTTACTTTTTCCCTGTTTGTGTTCCTCTGCATTCGTTTTACCATGTTGGTCAGGTTCCCCAGTTTGGTGTCTATCCTTGAAACACACATCCAGCAGGTTTAACAAGTCGACTTGCAGGTCCAGTTTGTTTGACTGGTTGTTCAGGGCATCCACTGTTGCTTGGAAACGTCTTAGCAACATCGCCCAGGTATCTGCTGTGTTGTTTCCTGCATTGTTTCCTGATCCTCTGCCACCTGTGTCGGCCTGCTGTAATCGTTGTGGTCATGTATCCAGTTTATTATTTTGTGTCTTATTTATATTATTGTATTGTATGGCTGTGCTCACCCAAGCCTGATTATGAGGCTTGTCGTATTCCTCCCCATCTTGTTTTTTACCCCAATTGAGCAAGGGATCCATTGGTGCCTTCCTGTTTCTGAGGATCCGGAGGAGCTGATGCTGGTTCTGTTGGTTCTGTTGCCGAGTTATTACGACATCCTTCCTTAGTCACTACCTCACTGAGATTCTCAAGTGCACCCAGCATACCATCGATGTTCCGCCATGGACTACTTACTGACTGCCTTCTTGAGCCCCACCTCCTGAGTTTCTTTATTTAGCACTTTCCAATGGGCTAACTGGGATAACACATTGAGGTACCTCCCACCTTGAGGTGATCTCTGCCTGACAAGTCCTTCAAGAGGCGGGGGCAGACTGACCGTTTCTGTATCTACTGACAGATCATCTTCGTAGATTGGTGTGGAGGTATTCTGTGTGAGCAGGAGATCTTCAACCATTAGACTTTTATTCCCACTGTTAGGTGGGGTACTCTCCCCTCCCTAAGGTGTTAAGTTTTATTCTGTTATTCTTTGAACTTTGAATGGGTGTCATTGGTGGTGGAGACCTGATTGCTCATTTTCCTTTTGCACTGTAAGGAGGGATGGGATGCTACAATATCTTGTTTCCTTTGTTTCATAACTAGTAGCTGATGTCACTAAAATGGCAGCTGAAGTTGGGGCCAACTGTGCTAAGAGCCTTCCTTCCTTCACCTCCTTTTGTGACAATGAACTGAGGGCCCGATTCACAAAAGTATTCTGAGAAAAAATCCTAACTTTACCACTTTCGGTATTCACAAAAGGCATTTAGGAGTAGCAAAGTTAGGATTCCTAACTTTACTACTCCTAAACTGAGAAAAATCCTAACTTTACGACTTTCGGTATTCACAAAAGGCATTTAGGAATAGTAAAGTTAGGATTCCTAACTTTACTACTCCAAAATGCCTTTGTGAATACCGAAAGTCGCAAAGTTAGGATTTTTCTCAGATTAGGAATAGTAAAGCTAGGATTCCTAACTTTGCTACTCCAAAATGCCTTTTGTGAATACTGAAAGTCGCAAAGTTAGGATTTTTCTCAGATTAGGAATAGTAAAGCTAGGATTCCTAACTTTGCTACTCCAAAATGCCTTTTGTGAATACCGAAAGTCGCAAAGTTAGGATTTTTCTCAGTTCAGGAGTAGTATAGTTCGGAATCCTAACTTTACAACTCCTAAATGCCTTTTGTGAATACCGAAAGTCGTAAAGTTAGGATTTTGTCTCAAATTACTTTTGTGAATCGGGCCCTGAGTCCTTATTCTTGGCTGAGTCTCCATTTATGTGCAAGATAGGGTCTGGTGGTGTGAGTTCTGGCGGCTTCTTAAACATTAGCAATAGTGTTTAAACTGGTCTTGGCTGTGTCGATGTCTCCAAGCCACTGGTTGCTTCCTTCTGCTGCCTGTTCCTTCTATGTAGGTTTGGCTTGGGGGTGGACCTTATTATGCCTGACCTCATGTTAGCTAGGAGGCCTCTCGTACTGCGCTAGGATGCACTAGTTATTCTTGTTTTTACGTGTGTTTGTGTTAGTCATTCGCTCAAGAAGAAAGAGAGAGTTATTAGTGTCTGCTAACCCATACTAATGATGCTGAATAGTATTATGGGGTGCGACCCTCATTGGAGGGTCGTAGAGCAGGCTGGGAGTCTGACAGGCTGGTAGGTGGAGTGATGGGTTGCACTGGGTAAACCAGGTGGGGGAGGCCTGATGCACAAGCTGCACCGGTCACTAAACCAGCCGCTTCCTGCTGTCAGGCCTCAACCCTACGCCACAGTGCCTACTGCGCCAGGGCACACTGTTATGATGAATGCACTGTGCTACTTGCCCCCCCTACTCTGCTTCCCACTCCCTACTGGCTCCTATGCTCCTCTGCTTAATGACACCCAAGATCCCCACACCACATTGCTTCGTCCAATGCCCCAACTCATTGAAAATGGTGCGAGCGAGTGCCGGCAAGTGGTGCAGGTGAGTGCAGATGGGCGGTGGGCAGTCGACAGTGTTTCTAACACTGGCCTTATGGAAAGCACATCACACTTTCCCTCTTATGTGGGGCACAGCTGGAAAGTTGGCTAGGGAGTTGGCCCCCGGCCCGCTTCGATCCCCTAGGGCTCCGCCTGGAGCTGCTCCTTGCTCCTGCCTTGCGGCGCCTCGCTGCTCCTTGCTCCTGCCTTGCGGCGCCTCGCTGCTCCTCCACAGGCTTCTGGCTCTGACGTCTGACGTAACTCCAATGTTGCCTCATTACTGTAAACATATATATTTGTGGGTGTTCCCAGACTTTCAATGCAAACCTTGCCTTGGAACACCCCCTTATGGAGGTATTGTATATGTTTATGACCCACAATATCTTTGTCGGTAGGGCCCCAATTTTTTAACATAAAACAATCATACTGTTCTGAGTTGAAAAGCAAACTGATTTGGGTGAGGCTTAATTTAGTCAGACAAGGCAGAGGTGTTGGCAACAGAGAGCTTTATACATCTGGCAAAACAGCAAATTTTTTAAAGGTCTTGCCAACTCCAGGCTGTGCTGTGATTTTGTTCCAAAGGAAGGCTTCTGCTCAAAATAGGCTTTTGCTTTTAAGTCATGGCATTCTGAGATGCAAATTGCCACTGAGTAATTGGTTCACTGCAGTTTGTGTGTGCTGGAAGTTTTCATGTTACACTGGCTATTCCACCCATATCTGATGGAATGTATTGTGTGCAGTATACTGGCTTCTTACATTGAGCTGACCATTACTGTTCTTCATAAATAACAAGCATTGTCAAGCTAGTGAGATGGTTATTTTTAAAGATTTTGACCACAAACAAAATGTTGTTAATTTTCATTCTCATTACGGGACAATATAATTCTTATTGGTGCAAAGAATATGTACCATGTGCTTTGATTTTCTCTAACCTGAAGGCATACGTTAAATCACAAGGATTTCTACAAAAATGTAAAGGATAATGGATTGAAAGAAAAAAAATCACTGGTAAAGTAATGACCCACCAGTGAACTTCTTTTTAGGGCGAGATGCACACGTGATTAGGCGAAATGCCTTCACTTACAGTGCAAGAGAGTCAGTGGCTGTATTGGTCTCAATCAATCAATCAGGGAATTGTAAGCGCGCTACTCACCCATGAGGGTCTCAAGGCGCTGAGGGGGGGGGAGGGGGGATGGTCCGCAGATCTGTTTAGCCGAAGAGCTAATGATCCATTTTCCCCTGCAGCTAGCTGTCATGGACTGAAAGTAAATGTGAATGGTAGTTGAAAAGACTAATGGATGAAGAGGGCTGAACCTATTCTACTCTATGTATGTGTTTTTAAATACATATTTTGTATAAACCAGCTAAAGCAGTCTCTAGTTCACACCTAAAAAAGGCATTCATCATATAGCATTAAAAGTGCTAAGAGAATTTTTCAAAATTATTTAAATGCTGTTCCCTGTAAGAAAATGTGTAATGCCATGTATCGCAGTATAGCCTAATAGCAACATTCCCTTTGTATTGTTTTCAGGTCTCATGCACGCCCACTTGCGAGAGATATTTGTATACAACAAGGGGCTTGCAGCCCGCCCATTGCTTAACATTCGTTGGCTTCATCGTCACTCTTATTTGCTGCTTTCTTATTGGCCAGCACCTGCTGACTTCACTTCCTCTTCTTTCTGCTGGAGCATGGACCAAGTGCTGATTGATTCAGCTTGATTGCTGTCCTTCCGATTATTGAGGTACTACTTTTATTTTGTAATCTTTGCTGTTGTCCTTGTTTAACCTCTTGCCACTTGTGACTATGTGTTACTATGCTGCACACACTTAAAAGAAGTCCTTTTCTCGTTTAAATGGATATTTATTGTGACAACAGATGTTATCTGCTTCTAATGTGACAACAGATGTTATCTGCTTCCAACATTTATTTTCACTAAGACAGGGTCATGGGTGCAATTGCATTCTACTTATGATAGTATTTTTTGCCAAATGTCTTTTTTTCAGTCATGGGGTGAGTAACTGATTTGCTGAGAATCACAGAGGTATTGTGCCGAGACCTAGCAAGCATTGGCAAAGTCAATATGTCTCACCTTTGAGACAATAGACTCTGCCATTACCTTTTGTTCGTGCTGTAAAGCATTGAAATTGCTGACTTTGGCAATGACTTATAGCCATGCTGTATAGCAGCATGCCTGCTATGCAGCATGGCTAAAAATAATAATAATAATAACAAACAGTGACAAAGCCAATTGGTCTGTGTTGGCTGCCACCCTTCTGGGAATTCTTGTTTTGCTTTGTTTTGCCATGGTTTTTGCAAAAAGTTATTGTTTGAGAATATGCCCTCATCAAATTTAAAAAATCATTTGCCAAAGGCAAAAATGCTTTTTTGTTCTAAAAAACACACATTACCATAGTTCTCCTTGGCACTGAAGAGAACTACCTATAAAGTCAATCAGTCTGGCATTGGCTGCAAGCCTCTTGCCTTTGAGAAAGAAAGAAGGCAAGAAAGAAGGAAAGAGAAAACAGAAAAAAGGCAAGAAAAAGGGAAAGAGAATAAGAAAGCAAGCAAGAAAGAAGGAAAGAGAAAGAAAGAGAAAAAGAAAGGAAAAGAAGAAAAGAAAGAAAGAAAGGAAGAAAGAAGGCTAGAAAGAAGGCAAGAAAGAAAAAAGGAAAGAAATTAAGGAAGAAAGAAAAGAGAGAGAAAAAAAGAGGAAAACTTAACACAAACATTTTCAAATGGACACCATCTGATATGCTGTGAAATAGCAGCAGTCTGAAAAGCACAGCACTCCAAAAGGACTTTACAACAGCATTGGTGAGAGATGAGATCTAATAAAGATGGAATGTGCATCAGAAGCGTCCTGCTATCACATCAGGCCCTAAACCCAAAGGCAACACGGTAATCATAAAGTAAAAACAAAAACACTGGCATTGCAGGAAACTAGCTTATGTGTGGATGTGCTCCTTGTGAGAAAGCAAAATGCAGTTACTCAAAATGAAGTCAGCCAGTGGCCCATGTAGGCTGACCCACTGCCCCATGCTATATGCTGTAGAGGGCAGAAGTAAAATGTGAAAGGCACAACAACCGGCAATGGATGAAGAGAAGTTTCTGAAAGCCCCTATATGTAAGTATATTATACATATTTTAGTAAAATCAAAAGGTATTGGCTAATGCCAGACCTAAAAAGGACTATGATGCATCCAGTGCTATTGCACATTTTTTGGGGAGGAAAAAAGCAAATTAGCCCTGGCTGCATCATCACCCTTTTTAAAACTAGCTTTAGCCACACTGGCTTGGCTAGAAAACATTGTCAAACCCACTAGCTCTCACAGGCGAGACCTATTGGCTTTGCCAATGCTTGTTATGGCTGTCTAGAGCATGATAGTGCTGCAAAAGATTACATTCAGCATCTCTCAAAGGTATTCGGATATTACAGTTAACAAATGTTTTTCCACATGGCTGCGCTGTTTCCAGGGGTGCACCATTGTCCTTTGTTTTGACGTCAGGGCCTGGAAATAGACACCCGGGTCTCTGCTCCCTTTGACTAGACCACAGTATCAGCCCCTGAATGATCATGAGGCGGGACAGGGCACCACTCAAGCCTTTTCCTGGGCACGCGACACCCACAGACCACAGGCTGTTCACAGCGGTCTCTTGAGCCCTGTTGAGCGCTCGCTACCGAAAGCTGAGGCCTGCAGGGACTGGGCTTTCACTGTGGTGCGCCTCACGATGCTTAAATACCTCAGCAGCACTTCCGAGGCTGACCACAGAATTCTTGGAATTCTGAAAGAAATTAAAAAACGTAGCTATTTGCACAGTTGTTTTACAATAAAATTTTTACTACCGCGGGGATTCGCTGAATGTCAGCTGCTGTCTTACTGATTCACAGTAAAGCCTGCGTTGCATTACATCTTGGGCTCGTTTCAGTATTTACGAGTAGTTCGTGCACAGAGGTATGCCTAGAGGACATGGGTTTGCGAGCCTGCACATTTCATTTTATGGCTGGTTTTAAAGTGCTGACAAATTGCACACAATTATTTGGCCTGTTAAAGGATATAAATTACCTACAAAACAACCCTTACTTCCCCCATCAAATCAGATGACGACCTTCCTCCCAGTCTGTATTATGGCCCCGGCACTGAGAGAGGGTTGTTTCAGCTCGCATGGCGGAAGAGAGCAGGAGGAAGTGCATGATTCCATTTGGGGTGCTATTATTCTAGTAAAATGAAAACACCCGAGCCTTAACTTTTCCGAGACAGCCAACTTAATTGTTTGTTTTATCTTGATGATTTCCAATTGGACGTGAATGGATATCAACTCGGATGGGATACTCCTTCAAGACGTCATGGATACAGTGGTGTAATGCAAAATGCACCCCCACCGCCCCCGCAGAATGTGATGATGGTCTCTTGAGCCTCCCACATCACATTAACTGGCCTTGGATAAATAGGGGCCCCTAGAAGAGTTGGGCCCCCTTGAAGTTTTGCCCCTCCTGTGCTGTATGGGCTGTAGGTGCCTGTGTTTTCCCCCTAGGATGAATATCGTGCCCCCATATTACAAGAGGTATAGGCTATAATGCACTTGTAATATGGCAGAAAGGACATCCACCCTATTTGTGATGGAGTACTACATCTGCCAACATCAGGACCTCTGTCATCATTTCAGGACCTCTGTCATCATTTAAAGAATCATTGATATCAACTGACATTGGGGGTACGAAACCTTATCCACATCTAGCTATCCGTAGGTGAAGTCCCCAAGAAACTCGAGTATGATGACCCAGATTTACTAACATCTTGGGCTGGGTTTGCATCACAAAAGTGAATCATGATTTGCGTTTGAAAGTTGCTTAAAGTAATGCAAAGTGTGCTATGCACTACCTGCTGCTACTTTGCGTCAAGAGGGCATCCCGTGGATGGTATATGGTTGTTTCCATGCAGCCACCTAAGGTTTTTGATGGAAATCCCTACCTACTAATATTTGTAGTTTGGATTTGCCCCAGATGCCTTCTCGAGGCAGGTGTAATAGTGGAGAAAGTTTTAAAAGTCTCCACATTCATTAATCCAACTTGCATGTGTCCTACACTATCCAGCACATATACCAAGTGGAAAAGTATTACAGCTTGGTTTTTGTTCTAGTAGGGTCCCCTTCTATCACAAAACCTAGCTTAACAGAAAACACCCACCCTTGTACTGTGATGCACAAGATATTTGCACTGTGATGCAAAGATATTTGCCTTGCTACATGGCAGTGCAATGTGTGCCAGTGCTTTGGGAGAAAAATAGACCATATTGCTCTGTTTTTCTCTCACCCTTTGACAAAACGGTCATGATGCTCTGTTGCGCTAAAACTTGGCAAATCTCCCTCGACATCTTCACGTCAATCTCGAAAAAAAAATACTGAACCCAAATATATATCCAACCACCTCCCTATCACAGGCCAGCCTCACATTGAGCTGCATAGCAAAGGCCATGGAACCTGCAACTGGGTAACTGACCACCTGGCAACTTATAACCAGTTCAAAGATCACCATTCAGGGTTCTTACCTTCTCGAGGGATTAAATGACACACTCTTAAAAGGGGAATTTCATTCTGCTTGGAGCCAGAACCAACAATGTCCTCTGGTCTTTGCCAGCCCTTTTTCAACTTAAGTCACCAAAATCATAACGCACCTGCACTTCAATCATTGCACTTCCTCTGCATCAGTGCAAGACCACATTTTAAGTCTCCGATTGGACAGCATCCCACTGATGACTGTGTTTCAGGTGAGTGGGCTAGGGATAAAGAGTCGTAGTATTATGAACTGTGACAATTTCCTGCAGTTCTCGAGATTGCACCACTGGTTTAATCTGACAAAAATATCTACAGCTACTTTCATTCCTGATAAGCATTTTGATACAAGCTTGAAGAAAAGTCGTGCAAGAGCTACGCAGTTGTGGGGAATATGACTGCTTCAAGATTTTCCGTAGAAACAACTCATCTATGCACAACCGAACAGGCCAAATAAAAGGTACTGGAAATCTACAAGGCAGGATGGGACAGAGGAACGTCTTATCAGGACTGACCCTGACACACAATCCAGGGTCATTTGCAGCTTCTATTTACATCCAAGAAGCAATACTCACAAATAACCAATCATGGAGAATGGAGTGCATCTTCTCAACAGCACCTTATTGGTTGCCATGCTGCAGAATGGTGTGCTGGGACTGAGAAAGTTTGCTATTCAAGAGACATTGTCCTATGAGACACATCATATTCCAGCAATTTCCAAACCTTTAATGTTGGCTGATTAAAATTACTATACAACATTTGTAAGAAAGTGTCTCTTTTTGCGTGTTCACTCCGAATTATGTGGACTAATGCTTCTGTTTTTTTTTACTCTGCACACTGGGCCCATGGTGACCAATTCTCAGTGTATTGGATCTGACCCCCAAAACATGACAGTTTTGGCTTACTCTGAAGTGGCATATTTAAATTACCATCATGCTTTTTCAATATGTCCTATCGTCTTTGATTGCCACCTGATCACCTCTCCTAGGAAGATTTCTGCTTGGCCTGCTACTAAAAAATGATCATGCAAAATAGCAATTGCTGCCTCTTAATACTGAAAAAACACAGCTGATCTTGGCTAGATTTCCAGTTTGATGGCCACATACACATGTACCAGTCCTTTCATTCATAATACACCTTGTACCATAAAAATAAAATTAAGATGCAATTACAATATATAGGGGCCACAAAAATATATCAAAAATATTGGCAGAAAAAGCTGCTTGTAAAAACTGAACTGATTTCTAGGCCTTCCTCAAGAAAGGATGACTAACAGCATCAGAGAGGAAAAGGAACGTAGAAACAGTAAAGATGTAGAAAATGTGAACATTTCTTAGGTGAAATGAGCAGGAGAAAGCTGGAAATGAGTCTAGCTCAGTCTCTGTAAAAGAGAATGATTTCCAGCCGTTAAACTTCCTCCTATGGCACCCACAAGGGGGCCTTCTCTGGGAAAAGTAGAAAGCCATAGAGCCAACATGGAGAGAATGAGGATGAGTTAAAGAAAAGCTATGGCTCATGAAAGACGAAACATGGCCCACCGAAAATAAAAAAATAAAGAAATTCACTCGAACCTAGCCGTATCCTCAGGGATACGGCTAGGTTTATAGGCAACAGCGCACCGCATTTCATGCGTACTGCTGCTGCCGGGCACAGGATTCGAGTGAACATGCGGATTGACCCAAGTACCCTATCTGACTACACTGGAGGCTTACTAATGCCATAAAAGTTAGTTCTTCGCCATCGGAGACAACGTACGTTCTCATTGGATTGATGATACTTGGGTACTCTTTACTGGCATTAGGCCTCATATTTGGAGACTACGTGCACCAACTGGGACGGTTCTCTTTTATATCTATTGCTGGATTACATAAACGGATACAAGAATCTGGCCATCTTACCCTTGCCTTGAAGAAGCCCTTGTGAAGGGTGAAACGCGTTGGCTGTTTTCCACATGTACACAAAGGACTGTTTGAAAATAAAGATTTGCAACAAAACCAACAACACCTGCGGAATGAACTTTGCTTCGTGTGTACTGTAATTTGATGATTTTGTGTATTGCCTCTCATCAGTCTTTTTTCATGAATTTATTTATGATCATGTGGCAGCTGGCCATATGAGGTGGGCAATACAAGTTGAAAGTACCTTTAGTGACTAGCTTAGGTAGTGCAGTTGCCATATACCCTGCTGCCTTCTGCCTTTCCTTGAATTTTATTGACTATGTCTTTTTTTTAGGAAGCCCTGCATAATTAAGTTGGTGCAATGTGCTAAACATAGGACTCTGAAGTATCTTGTGTCAGCAGTAGCTTAGACAATATTACTGACATTGCCAGTGGCAACTAATCCAATGCTGAGACCTCTCAATTGAAGCCATTCGTGGACTTTGGTGTTAAATTGTTCTAGGATGTTGCAAGCTTTATTTGCTTTCTCCATAGAAAACATTGAAACTGCTGCAAGGCACTGAATGCCTTGAAAAGCCAGGTGTCCCTCCAGGGTCCATGGGACCCCTAAATGAGGCAGGCAAAAGATGAATACTTGAATTAATAAATAGTTAGTGTCCCTCCAGGGCCCATGGGGTCCCTCTGTGAGACAGGGGGAGTCACAAATCAAATACATTACTATACAAATACCTGGCATCCTTCCAGGGCCAATGGGCCCCCTATAGGAAGCAGGCACACACCGAATAAAGTAAAACATAAATACCTGGTGTCTCAGCAGAGTCCATGGGGCCCTTCTAGTTTGCAGGGAAAAATAAAATAAATTAATTAATTAAAAGTTGATGTCGCTCCAGGTTCCAGGGCCCATGGGAGCATGGGGAGAAAGTTAAAAATTTACTAAATTAATTATTAACACAACTTTGTACTACAGAGTAATATAGTCTGCCACAAGCACAAATAAATATATCAGGAACAATATATTATGAAAAAAATGAACAAAAATCACATAAGATTCTAAAATCAATCCTTCTAGGAAAGGACTTTTAAAAGTAGAATAAAGTGATCAATTATCAGAAACACACTGGCTCCACAAAGTTGTGGTTGCTCACCACAAGCTCAGCAAAGAAGGAGACATGGAGAACAAAGAGAACATGACTGCCATATCCTGGCTATAGGACCTTCCTTCCCCTCCACCAACAAAAACATGCAGAAATATAGTGAAAGGATTGTTCAAATATATACCCCAAATGTGACTGTGACTATTCTTGGGACATAGTACAACATCAGTAAAGCAGCAACAATAATGTAAAAAAAAATCAACCAAGTCTTATTCCACACTCTGTAAAGAAATGAGGGAGAATTGAATGCCAGATCCTTTAGCGATAGATACATTCTTATAAGAAATATATCTCCCTGCCTTGAACACTGAGGCTGCAAATTTTCTAGTTAATCCAATATCTAAGGTTGAAATTAGGGAGGCAATTAAACTGCTTTAAAAACTCCTGGAAAAGACGGTTTTGCTGAGGAATTCTTTAAAATATTTGCTAACAAATGAGTAAAATCCCTTAAACATTTTGTTTAATTAAATATTATAGGCTTACAAGATACCCCCTTCCTTTAAAAAAGGTGTATTGATCAATTTGCTGAAAAAAGGAAACCCTGAAACAGAACAAGCCTTGTATCGTACTGACCTATAACATTGCTCAACATGAATTACAATATCTCTACCAAATTATTTACTAATTGCATCAATACTATAATCAACAAAATCATTCAGAAAAATCAAAATAGTTTTGTTGAAATCTGATGATTACCTTTCTGAGTTTATTGATTTGATTACTGCAGATAATATCGGTGGTTGTAATTTTCCAAGATGCAAAAAAGATTTCAACCTCGTAAGTTGTAAATTTCTCTTCGAAATCTTTGAAAAATTTAACTTTCCTGTGCAATTCACTGGGCAAATACTTTATAAGGATATTTTAGCTCTCTCATCATAATCTATCTATTTATTTATTTGCCAGTCAAAATTTTATAAATCCATCGACAATAAGACCATGAACCAAACACTTGGTTAAAAATGATTTAAAAATATAAAAACTGTATAAAAACAAAATGACATCATAAAAGATCGCTTTTCTCAAGAGTGTTTCTTCTCTGAATTACAATGAAAAGATCAATATCGAAGTTAAAGATATGATAACTGGAAAAGAGAAGCTGTGCATCAGTTAAAATAGCTGTGCTACAGTGCAGCTATTCAAGTGCAGTAGGGTATGGATACCCAAACTCACAGCAATGAATTACCTCTAGATCTTTATACAAGATACAACGTACCCAGCCTTAGTTGAATGGACAGCTTCCTCAAAAGTGGTGCATGCAGTAAGTTTGAGAATTTTTCAAAATGAAAATCCATTTTTATATTCACAAAGGATTCAGTTAAGCTTTCAAGGGACGGTGTGCTTCCACTCATTTTCTGTGAAGCTTGTCAGAAGTCTTTTTAACTGACAGGTATGCACTTGGAGTGATGGAGGTTGGATCATGCCAAAAGTCATCAAATCTTACATTCGTTAGCAACTTCTTGATGTACCTTATCCAGGTAATCTTCAACACCTGTGGTCTTCTTATGTCACTAAGACCTGCACTATAGTGTGCTAGCTCTTCGGTCGACTAGACCCTAATCCAATTCAAGACAGGTTTTAGTCTGGTCAGCTCATTTATCTTGTGTAGGCCTAAATCTAGGCACAGGGGTAAGAAAGGGAAGCCCTGTGGGAGTTTCAGCAGAGATCTTATATAGGAATTCTCAGGCGGAAGTAGATATTCGACTTCACAATGACCCCATAATTCGGCCCCATACAGTGCCGCAGTAACAGCCTGCGCTTTATAAACCTCTAATGAAGGAGAAATTGGGTGATTGTTATAGCCCCTGAAAAACTTAACAATAGCGCAAGTCCTGTGTTTTAAGAAAATGTTGCTTTCTGTGGGGGAACATGGCAGCCAGCCAGCATGCCGGTCGCGAGCTACTCCTCTCCTGCGTCTGAAATCCGAATTATGAAGCAGCCCATTCTGCCATTTAAATTTTGAAACCCGAAAACGTTCCTCGGGCCCGCTCTCTTGTGGGCTTCTGCCTCGGACCCTCGATCATACAAGGGGCTTGTTCGGTGGCGGCCTCGGGCTCTCCGTGGTCGCTCACCACTCTGCAGTTGTGCCAGGATAGGCACGCGGCTGCCCGCATCGGCTTCGGGGTGCCCTCGATCGCAGCCGGCAGAGCCAGCACATGCCAGCTGGAATTGCATTGGTGCAAGCCGAGGCTGGAACTGCGGGGGGGATCGCGCTCTAGGCATATGACCCCTAAGAAGAGCGCTAGGGTTGGCTCCAACAAAAAACAGGGGCTCCAAACAGCGGTAAAGCCCTCCAGTTCAACGGGGAGAGCTGGGACTCAAAAAAAAGAAAGACAAGCGGCCAGCTCCACAGAAACAACACCGATTGAACTCATCCCTGCATTTACTGGATCAGGTAAAAATAGATATGCACTAAGGAATGCTGGGTTTGGGGTACTGCAATTGCAGGGTGGGGGGAAACATGATAAAGACCAGAACCTAAAAAGGGTAACTATTACTCCCACCCCAGTTGCACATACAAACACCCAATCCCAGTCCTCATCCCAATCAGGGAATCAATCAGCGAACCAGAGAGGAACCAAAACGTTACAGGCGACAACTAACATCCTAGGTGGTAAAGTTGAAATCACTCCATCATTAGGATCGTACTTTAAAAGACTGAACTACAGGATAGTACGCCTAAGTCAACCCATACAGGCCATATAGATTTTCCCCAGGATATGGATTCATCTAAGCTCTCTCCACCTAGGGACTAAGACCTCCCTCTTTCAAACCAGTTTTTGGCACTCTTTGAAGATTCCAATGTTGATAACTTGATAACAGGGCGGGTACAAATGACCTCTTACAAAGAAGGCGTGGCCATGGCCGCTTTAAAGAACACAGAGATTACAGATACAGGTCTGCTCTCATTGTCCAGCGATATCAAAGAAAAATTTGCAATCTCTGAAAAAAATCAAGCAAAAATTCAGGAGGCCTGTGAAAACCTTGAAATCAAAATGGCTGACATCACAGAAAGGCTATCTACGATGGAAGCCTCACTAGGGGTACTGCATGAGGAAGTTCAGTGTAACCATAAAGAGATTCAAGCTTTAAAAACTGGGGAAAAAGTACTCAGAGATAAATTGGAGTCGCTAGAAAATAACTCTAGAAGAAACAACCTAAGGCTTCTAAATATTCCCGAGGGAGCAGAAGGTGGAAATTTAAAAAGCTTTGTCATTGATTAGCTTAAAGAAAGCATCACAGAAACGTCTGGCTTTGATTTGGAACAAGATATCCAAAGGGTTCATCGGGACCCATTCAAGAGAAACCCTGAAAGAGAAAAACCAAGGAAAATCTTAATAAATTTCCGCACCTACATAATAAAAGAGTCAATTCTCACAGCAGTTCTTAAGGTTAACCACTTCCAAAAGAATGATTGGTCCTTTACCATAAGGTCAGACATTGCAAAAGTGACATAAAATCGGCAATGGAAGTTAAGGAAAGACATTCAAGATCTGAAAGCATTGGGTGTAAATGCACAGCTAAAATTCCCAGCATCACTAAGAGCCATGTGGAATAATATAGCCTTATAGCCCGCCGTAGCGGGCTATACCGGCTATTAAAGGCCCGCTTCAGCTGCTAAAGGCCCGAGCCGAAGGCGAGGGCCTTTAACAAGGGAGCGGGACTTTATTAGTCAGTATAGCCCAGCTACGAAGGGCTATATAGTTATTAGAACATTCTGCCACTAGAGGGCAGAATGTTCTAACAAATGAAACAAAGGCCTCTCGGAGCCCGAGGGGTTTAAATCCCTCGAGCTCAGAGAGGCCTTTGTTCACAGCAGTAGCTGTGAACAAAAGCAACATTGGAATGTTGCTCTGCGGGCCTTTACCGGCCCATAGAAGCACAGAGCACTCCATTGTATTCAATGGAGTGCTCCACATTCCAATGTTCTAATAAAATGTACAACATGAGGGAGGTATCGGAGGTCGAGAGCTTAATTATAATTACTCAGATAAAAACGCAGAAAGACCTATAATAAGGTAAACCGGAGAGAAAGAGCTCAAGGGATATGATGAACTAACCCGTTTGGATAAAGGAGGGTTCCCCAAGGTGGGTAAGGAGGGGGTGAGGAAAGAGGGGTCATATATAGACAATTGTTTTGAGCACTGGGTGGGGAGCATATGGGAAAAATAAAAATGTTAAAGTCCTCATGTATATCAATAGGTTGAGCATTAGCAGGAGATGGCTTGTCCATATATACACAAATGATGACAAAGGATAAGGAAAAGACCCATGAAATAAGGTTACTGACCTGGAATGTAAATGGTTTAAGGGTTAATAGCAGAAGAAGGAAGATCCTGGAATTGCTCAAACTCTCTGATAACGACATAATAATATTGCAGGAAATGCACCTACCTCATGACGAATGGGATGGGATCCTTTAGAGGAATAAATGGATCACGAATTTCTTGTGCACTAACCAATCTTGCAAAGTGAAAGGGGTGGCGATTATATTCAAAGGTTTGTCACAAGCTAGGATTGAGAACTCCATCGCAGACCCAGGGGGCAAATGGCTAATTAGTAACATCAAAATACACAACACGGGGTACACATATGTAGGTTACTATGGGCCTAATATAGATGACCCGTCGCCGCTTAGGGAATTATACAAATATCTGCTTGGTACAAGATACTATATAATCATAGGGGGAGATTTTAACACACTTCTGGACCCAGTTTTGGCCAAATCCACACCTAGACCCACAGTAAACTCACCAAAAATGAGGGAGAGTATGCATCAATTAATAAAAAACCTGGGCCTGGTAACTATTTGGAGGCTAAAGGCGGGCCAGAGGAAAGACTACAGAATAAAAAATACTCTCACTCTTCTCTGATAGATTTCTTTTAATGGATATAAAGCTAAGTAAAAACATTAGTAGGGTAGTACACCAACCAGTGCACTTATCAGATCACGCAGCAGTAAAACTGGAGCTCTCCCTTGAGAGTCTTCACTCCCGGATTAGATGGACCTTCTAGGGGAGCAGGAAATCATAAATGCCCTGAAGAACGATACGGTAGAGTTCTTTGATTTAAATGAGGCCTCGGCCACCACACATATTGTGTGGAATGCATATAAAGCTTTTATCTGTGGGAGGTTAATTAATTATGCAGCACACAAAAGAAAAGAAAGCAAAAACAAACTCAGAGAATATGAATTGAGAATTGAGGAAATTCAGGAAGTACTTCACAGTAAATTAAAAGAGGCTAAGGGGCATTTACTAAAATATCTGGAAAGTAGGGTGCAGAAGAGGTGGAACGCTAGCAAGTTGGCATATTACGAGTATGGGACGAGTGTGGGAAGTTGCTAGTCTGGAAAACAAGACAAGATAATATTCAGAATGATATTAAGGAAGTAGTGATTAGCACCACCAAAGATCGATGCATGGAAGACCTGAATATTGGGAGGGCTTTCATCGGCTTCTTTCAGGAATTATACACTGACAACAGAAAAGCAACACAAGTACAAGTAAGGGGGTGGTTGCAGCAGGATACTATTCCCAGATTGGGTATAGATCAACAAACAACCCTTAACGATAAAATAACCACCCTGGAAATGGATAAAACTATCAAAGGATTAAAGAACGTGGAAAGCGCCAGGCCTGGAAGGTCTACCTAATGAATTATACAAGGCATTAAAGGAGGAGCTCACGCTGTTTCTTATTAAATTATCAAACAGTATTTATATTGATCATCTGTCTCTCCCACCCTAATGGAATGAGGCAATTATAAAGCTAATTCTAAAACCTAATAAAGACCCAAAAATCGCAAGTCATATAGAGCAATATCCTTGCTCTGTACTGATTATAAGATATACACGCCAATACTTGCCAAAAGATTGGATAGGACATTAGGGGATATTGTACATGAAAATCAAAAAGGCTTTATGAAATATAGACAGCTCCACCATTTAACTCAAGATTTGGTTAGTGCGATTGACGTGGCCTTGGTTACGAAAACCCCCTTAACAATTATAACGGTGGACGCTAAAGCTTTTGATAGAGTCAGCTGGCCTTATCTATATGAAGTAATTGAGCAAAATGGATTTGGGGATAACTTTCTTAAAACAATAAGATCTACATCCAATACCCCTATAGCAAGGATATTGGTCAACAGCTCTCTCACTGCACGATTCCATATAAGTAGAGGTACCAGTCAAGGCTGCCAACTCTCGCCCCTGCTATTCAATCTATACATAGAACCATTGGCTAGAAGAATAAGGGAAGAACAGAAAATTTTACCCTTTCATTACTTAGACTGGGTTAAAAAAGAATCTCTATACGCAGATGATTTGATAATCTATACACACGATTGTAAAGCGTCACTACCCGTCATAATGAAATCACTGGGCGACTTTGAGAGAGTCTCCGACTACCTAGTCAACGAGGGTAGCAATTTTGGGGATACGTGTGGTTAAAGACCTGGAGAAAATGGTGTACATAAATATCAATAGACTTATGATGGAAACTAAAAAACTCTTGCATTTGTGGGCTCACCTCCCACTTTCCATCCTAGGGAAAACTAATATAGTCAAAATGATGATTCTCACAAAATTTGCCTTTATTTTTAACACTCTACCTCTGCACTGCAAAACAAAATGGTTTAAAATACTACATGGAGAACTTAGTAGCTTTATATGGAGGAATAAGAGTGTAAGGATAGTGTGGAAAAAACACCAGAAAAAGGAAATTGATAGAGGGACAGCACTCCCAGATTTTCAACTATACTACTGAGCCTTCTTTTTGAAAAATACAAGACGGCCGCTAATGGATAACAATCAAGACACACCTTTACGACTTTGGGTGCTAACAAAAATCTCCTCGAGGAAGGCAATTATTTTCTATTCAAATTAAGACACCCTAAGTACGTTTAAAAATCAAATTCAAAATCTTAACTGCAGCATGCAAAGTATGGATCCAAGTTAAATGAATCCTGGGAATCCCATATTATAGTAGCAAGGCCCCTATATGGAAATCCCGAGGAACCCCCCCATGTCTACAAGATATCTTAGCCACTCCACTGCTAGCTGGCGGCATAGTACGATGGGGTCAGTTATTAAAGCAAGGATCTTTGGTATCTCTTGCTACCAGTTAGCAAGTTGGTCCTGTGTGCAATTGAATATAGGGATTAAAACAGAAATGGAGGAAGAGCTACAGAGAAATCAGACATATAGAAAGGAAGTGCCCAAGTGGTACTGGGCTTTGGTACAAGGAGAAGATGGCCCCCCAACTCTACCAGAGGAGATCTGGGAGGTTGACCTGCCAGGCTCCGAAATTCTTCACTTATGGAAAGTATCCATGTCTACTCTCTGGGTAACAGTGAGAATGCATTTCTCAGGAGAAATCATTTATTTACCTTATACAGAGCGTACTGGTCTCCCAAGAAGCTTTCGAAGATGGGTGGATACAAGAAGAGGTACTGCCCTAAGTGTGCGTTAGAGAATGCGGATGATGTTCATCTCATATGGCAGTGTCCAGTCATCCAGTCCTTTTGGCAAAAAGTGGGTATTTATTTATTTTATTTAAACAGTTTTATATAGCGCTGGCTAGACCCAAAGGTATCAGAGCGCTTTACAAGGGTTAAGAGAGGAGCAAGTTGCAATATAACATTTGTACAAAAAGCAGTGCCAAATAATCAAAACCATAAGCAAAGAACAGTGAATACAAGGTCGAGAAAGTCAAGGGTACACTTAGGCCATAGCCGGAGTTGGATGGGAGGGCTAGCATGGGTTATCTGGGAAGGGGGGGAGACAGTAAAGAGGTAGGGGGGAGTAGAGGAGGGTGATGGGAGAGGAGGTGGCATGTGGGGGTAGGCCGTGATTATAGGAGAACTAGTAAGGGGAGAGGTGGAAGTGTATGTAAGGATGGGAGGAGGGGGGTGCAGTGAGTCAGATATAATGTGGGGAGCACTGGAAGGTGCTAACTGGAATCCTGGGGTAAAATATTGAGGCAAGCCTTGCATTGATTATTCTGGGGGTTCTGACCAGTTATGGGGTTTCTCAAAAACTGGGGACATTACAAACCCAGTTGATCTTTAATTTAATACTTATTGCACAAAGAGAAATATTTATAAAATGGGTCTCAACCATACCACCCTACTGCTCGGATTGGGTGGACTCTGCTAAACATGTTGGTAGGCTGGACTGTTTAATCTGTTCAGCAAAGAGGAAGAAAATGTGGTACCCTTTTCTCTCAATTCCTAGTTAATGTTATTCATAGTAAGGTGGGGTGTTTGCTCTCCTATGGGTCTATGGTAAAAAACACAACTATATCTATGAAAGTCAGAGGATTAAGACAAACTTCAACAGTCAAGGAGGATGGTGGTGGTTTCTACATAAGCCCCCTCAACAATTGCTTGAAGAAGGCTTGTTAAAGGAGTTTAAATTACCAATGGTTATGTTGCGCTCCCACTCCGCTTCCAGATTACTTCTCCTGCCTATGTCAGATATGAAGACAAAAAAAATGGTTGCTTTTGTGACTTGTTCAACCTATCTGTCATTTTCTGACAATTCGATACCTAAGTAACCAAAATCTTTGATGTTTTCCAAGGCACTGGTATCCACTGTTATCGCACATCTGTTAGACTTTTTAGCATTGAAAGTCCTTAATTTAGTTTAGGATGCGTTTATTTCTAAGCCATGGGTTTTACAAAACTGTCTACATTTCTAAACCAAAATCTGGAGGCCTCTGGGCATTTTAGAGCTCAAAAATGTATCATCAGCGAAAAGCTGCGCTGGTTTATTTTTTCCTCCCAGAGTGGGTGGATCATTTTCGGATATAGATAAAAAATGTATGTGCACATTTATGAATAATAAAAATATTGTGAGGTCCAGCACACAACACTGGCACACTCCTCTTTTATTTTGTTTTCCATAAGCTCTTCATTCAGGCCATAGTATTGAAAGGTAAGAAAGTATAGAATATCTGTATCTAACTCCACATATGTACCTTGATGGTATATATGTTCAGGGTATGTATATGTGGAGTTAGGAATAGTAAATCTATACTTCCTCTATATGCACTCGCTGTTGGATATTTCAGTCTTCGATATTTTGTCAATGATATTCTTGTATTATGATGTTCAGAGCCTCAATATTTAGTAGTACATTCTTCTAAAGGTATTAGTTTGACTAATGTAACTCCCACTTGCAGCCAAAGCCATATGTTAGCTGAGTCCAGTTACTGCAAGGGATGCCAAGGTAAAACACTCTTTTTGCAATGACCTGCTGGCCCTCACCTATTTTCCCCATATATTTCTTGAATCATGGGCCTTAGCTGCTGAAGGGAGCTCTTGGGAATGATTTTAGGCTTTGAGTCAACCTAGGTGGAGAGGTGATTGCTACCTTACCCTAGTACATAAGTGGTTTCTAAGAGAATGGAGCTGAGCGAGATTTTACGTTCAAAGGCTGATTAGCACCTCTATGGAATCTAAGGTTGCTTTCAAATTTATCTTTGGTATAAATCTATCCCAATTGTTTCTTCAGCCAAGACATTTGTGAAAAAAGAGCATCATCTGAAACTTTTTGTTTGGCTATCTTTCACAACTAAGAGTTTGTGGAAGAAACAGTATGTTTAATTCAACAAAGTATGCAGAAAAATTACACTTCATCTCAAGCAGTCAATTTTGTGCGCTAATGTACATGTAACAACATAAAACACATCACCAGGGTAATCCTCTCTGTGTACAGTGCACTGAGAGCAGGCTGCATCCAGAAGTTGTACCACTTGTTTTCAATTTCTCACACTGGCCGAGACTAAGCTCCATTCAGCCCTCCAATGGCACGACACCACTATTGTCAGTTGACCAATGTAGTCTTTGGTCTGATTGATAACAGCTGTTGGTTCAACAACTTTGCAATTATTTGTACTCTCTCCTGTATTCCACTTTACTTTGAGCCCTAAAAGACTAGTTGCTTTGACTATAATATGTTATTAGTCCATTCCTGTTTGAAATTCGGTCTCTAGTTGGCAGAGGTAAGCACCCTGTCCAAGTAGGGACAACAATACTAGTCAGGCTAAGCTAGATGCACACTTTAAATTGACCTATGCTCACCCTCTGGTAGCTTGGCACAGAGCAAGCAGGCTTAACGTAAGAGGCACTATGTAAAGCATTTGTGCAACACACACACAGTAACACAATGAAAACATCACAAAAAGATTCCAAACAGGTTTAGAAATATAGGGAATATTTATCTAAGTAAATCAGGACCTAAACGACAATCATCCAATCAGTAGACGTTGAGTTATGAATTTTTAAAGAATAAATTCAAAAGCTGCTTTGAAGTCTATAGCGCTAAAAGGTTACTTGGGGTCGCGAGGGACCGGGGTATATCCAAAGTTCAGGCCGACCACGATGGAGGGCAGACTGGCTATGCGACTCATACATGTCCTGCTGAAAAAGTACCTTGGATGGAGCAAAGCTTCATTGTCTAGACTCTGATGCGTCTGTTCCTATGCAAGCAGTCGTGTTGATGCGTCAAAGTCGAGCATCCCTGTCGGAACCTCAGATCAGCGTTGCGTCGGAATCGAACCTCGCCATCGGGACTTCAGATTGGTGCTGCATCATCGTCGAGCCGTGCAGGGATATCTTTGGATCAGCACTGCGCTGGCATCGAAGAACACTGCGCCAGTTCCGATCGGCGAAGTAGAGACGATGTGTCAGTTTAAAAAAGAAATCAGCTGCAAATCCCACTTCTGAGGCCCAGTACTGGAGGGGGCACCTCAGGAAAGGGTAGGACTCACAGATGGCAGAGTCCAGCAGCACCAGCAGGATTGTAGGATTCTTTTGTGTCCCTGAGACTTCAGTAAACAGGAGACAAGCCAGCAAGTCCTTGAAGTCAGCTCACCAAAGCAGGGAAGCAGTTCCTTGGAATAGTCAGTAAAGGCAAAGTGGCAATCCCTACAGCACAGCAGGCTTTACTCCAGCAGAGTTCTTCCCAGGTCCAGTAGTGCACTGATTTGGTAGAGTCAGAGCCCCAGTACTTATACCCAAATGTGCCTTTGAAGTGGGGGTTACTTCAAAGCAGCTCCTTGTAGTGCACATGTCCCTTTTCATCCTAGCCCTGTCTGCCAGGCTATCTGTGGAGGTAATCAGTCCTTTGTGTGGGGGCAGGATCCAACCTATTCAGATGTAAGTGTGAGCTCCCTCTCCCCCTTCTTGCCCAGGAAGTGTATCAGAATGCAGATGAATTCAGATGAGTCCTCTTTCAATTCCACCCTTCCTGTGTATGTGGCTGTCTAGAGGGAATGCACAAAATGTAGCTGTGGGCCAGATGTGTGTTAGAGACAGGATGCAGGCACATAGAGCAAAGTTAAGAGCAGAGAAATGTCCACTTTCTAATAGAAGCTTTTCCAAAATAGTAATGTCAAATCCAACCTAAACAGTAAAGAGGATCTATCATTACCATTCCAAAGATATGAAACATGATTTATCAACGCCTTTCTAATCAGGAATTACCGCTTAAAAGTGTTTTAAGGAATTCTCAATTCTAGCCTACGAGAGGAGTGGGGATCACAGTAGTGAAACACAAATTTAGCTGTTTGTCACTACCAGGACATAAAAATCTTAAAAGGACATGTCTCACCTTTTAGTTACACAGCACCCTGCCCATAGGGCTACCTAGGGCCTACCTTAGAGGGTGACCTATGTGTAATTAAAGGGGAGTTTAAGGCTTAGCATGTGGTTTTAAATGCCAAGTCGAATTGACATTAAATTGCACACACAGGCCTTGTAATGGCTGGCCTGAGACTGGATTGAAAGGCTACTTGTGTGGCTGGCACAACCAGTGCTTCAGGCCCGCTAGTAGCAGTTATGTTACAAGCGTGGGAATATGGTATACCACTTTACAAGGGACCTACAAGTAAAATAATTATGCCAATCAGGTATATACCAATGTCACCATGTTAAGGGGAGAAGCACATACACTTTTGCACTGGTTAGCATTGGTAAAGTGCTCAGAGTCCTATGGTCAACAAAAAGATACAGCAACAAGTGGAGGTAAGCAGACAAAATGTTGGAGGAAGACCACCCTAAGTCTAACAATTCCATTGCATTCTTGATAATTGGCTTGGTTGTGTTTCTGGTCCGATTAGACGTTTTTAATTATTTAATTTCTACTGTACATGCCTTCTGAAAAGTTAAAACATGTATTGTGCTACAAGGCTAATGTGGAGCATCATACATCCTGTGAAACAGGTGTGAGAGCCTAACCTTACTTACCTGACCAACGTCCCTCTCTAGCCTGCCCTCATAGAAGACTTTCAGTCTCTCTTGGTACCATAGAGATGCCTTCACCTTGAGAACAAGCAAGTCCCTCTTAATCCACTGAAGTTAGTGACATCTTCTCTTAGTTAAGTGGCAGAAGTCTAGAAAAAGTAGGACACATACACTGCCTAGGTGTATTTTTCCTCTTGGTAAACAGCCTCAAATACAACATTTCTTTCCATTTCAACAATCACAGTGTCTCTCATCGCAGTATTTCCACTCCCTTTCTCTTTGAGGAGCACTGTCTCTGCACCTTCTGCCATTGCCCGGAGCTCTGATGCTAGCTAGTAGGCTTCATCTTGAAAATGTCTGTGGCTTAAAAAGGAGGTGTTCGCTGGCTGTTCTGGAGCCCGTATCAGTGAAACAGTAAGCACGCAATATATCTACAGGTACAGCTTCTACTCACACACCTCAGACTGATCTCGTCTGGCTTTCCCTCAGACACCCTCAAGTCCCTGAGGCTTCAGATGGATCTTCTACTGGAGAGCTCCAATACACCGCATCTTCCTCAGACCCCAGTTGGGATTCTACCACATTATATGATTTATTGATAAGCCTCTGCTAACATCTGACCCTATTTATTAGATGTATGTTGATCAAGCTAAGAGAGAGACAATGAACGAAGAGTGATGTAGTAAGACAATTTACATTATGAGTCCTCTTCGATGATAGAACATTATCCTTTAAACTTCTAAGGCTAGGAACGCGTACCCCCTGGACTTGGTGGGAATACACAGATATGACTTTGATCTCTAGACCTTGAATTTTCACGCTTCTTCATTCGAGTATGTTTAAAAAATGTGACATTCTTTTTTTCAATTAGTTTGGTCAGTTCGACATTTAAATTCCAAGCAGCTTTATCAAAAGAACTTACCATGATTGTCATTCTTAAATAATCAACAGCACTATTAGGATGTATGCCAAATGTGTATTGCTATTTCCTCAGTTGGGTCGTAGCCTGCCAAACACCTCGAACTATTAGCACAGTTGTCAGCAAATAAATAACACAATTTGAAACAGACAACAAAATAAACTAGCCCTGTCCCACTTTAGTGTACTTCCTGCACACTTAAGACAGGAGAAAGAAATGCAAACTTTCACTATTATAAAAAAAAATGGAAAACTACCCCCTTCAAATGCACACAAAGAGAAGTCCTCCTTGGCCGAGAGAGTTAGAGGACAACAGAGCAGAGGTGCCTTCACTGTTTCTTCCTGTGCACAAGATCTTGCAATAGGTTCCTGATGCTTTGGGCAGCCTTAAAGAGGAATGCAAATCACTTTATATGTGTAGAGAAACAGTGTACCCCCTCTTACCACTCTTCTCCTAAGCCCCCCCTTTTAAGTCACACTGGTGGAAGTAGAAACAGACTTTGGTAATTATTTAAAGTTTGTAAGAGGCAGAACATTTGCCAAATGTGGAGAATGAGACTTCTGCCCTATAAAGTTCTATACTGTCGTTTTCACTTTAAATTGGTTCTTCTGGTGGGACAGCCATTGCTGAACCTTGTATGGCATGCCCGCCAGGTAAAATGTGGGATGGTCCCAACTTGCAAGGAGAAAACTCCGTGCAGGGCGGGCCATTTATTCTTTCTTAAAAAAAAGAAACTTCCACTTTGAGAGTATTTTTATTCTTAACAAAAATGTTGGCTGAGTAGGCACTTCAAACCTGGCACCTGCTCAGCAACCAGCAGTGCAATGAGAGGAGTTGCTCACTTCATTGCCCTGCGATCTCTGCCAGGCAGGTGGCGGTCTCTCATAAGGGTGGATGGTCCTCTGACCTCCTAGTGGACTGGTTAACTGTCAGCTAGAGTCTACCTCCAGATGTGATGATGAGGCTTTCTGTGGAAGGGAGTCTAAACTGTGACCTAAAGTTTCCAGCAGTGACTACTCAGCTCCTTGAGTCTCCCTGATTGCTGGTGCTGAAGCCCCATTTTCTACTATAGGCTGTCTGCAAATCCATAATGGTGGTATAAGGCAACCATAATCTGTCTCAATCTCAATGAGTCCTTGTACGGTTTCAATTACTTCCTCTGTGAGAGGTCCCAGCGACTGATACACAGCACCTCTGACTGTTAAGTTCCAATCACTCCCTGTGTAGTTGCAATAACATTTTTTTTAAAAACAAGAGTGACATCATATCCACGTAGATTAGTGTAGATTTTACTTTTGTGTGTAATAGTAAACTGTTGCTTAACAGAAATCTCCAGTGGAAGCCAGTCAGCACCAATACTGGGTGATGACAAATCATTATCATAGTAAGAGCCATCTGTAGGACTCAAATTGTTCAGTGTGTTTCTACCAAAAGGCGTTCCAGTTTGACATCTGGATACCACCAATGTATGGGTTCAAGCCCTCCATACAGTAGCTGATAAGAGGCTGACAATGTAGATGCTGCCTGAGCACCGGCTAAAACAAAATAAAAGGGATTGTTAAAAGACATGGCTGTTGTAAAAACTATTATAATAGAATTGCAGGAAAGCACATGCGGGGAACTTTCTTTTTGAATGCATGCACTGTGAAAGCTTGCACATGGACAATGGCACAAACAGGCGGTGATGAGGAAGAGATGAAATGGAGATGAAAGACGGCAGTGAGGATGATGGGGGCAGATAATTTGAGGATGTTGGCGTGAGGGGAAGTATGAAGAAGACAGGGATGGAACACTATTCCACTGCCCTATCCTCAAATCCAATGGGAACCTTAACAGTCAATCTAAGCTTCCACGAGATAACATGGGCTTGGAGGACAGCCCATTCAAAAAATGGCAAACCTTGAAAATTACATGAGAGCCAATGGCTGGAGGGAGCTGGCCCATAGACCATTCTCTTGCTCTACCTTATCTACTGCATCCATTGTAAGTATTGATAATATGAGGACACCCAACCAGTTGAACCTGCCTGTAAAGATACCTACAAGACCTAACATGGTAGGAAGTGAGCCGCACTGACTTGGTCTGTTCCAAACACTCACACCAACAGTTTGATTCAATGTGTTCCAGCCCTTCCGGTACTGAGTTGCTCCCACATGAAACTAGCCATCCAAATTTCTTCCCGCTGTGAACACAGAGAAATGCTAAATATGACTCATTTGCATTAAACGAATAAACACCATACCAGAAGCAGCTACCCACTACAAATGCAAGGCTAAACACATCAATGCGTATTGTTAATATGAACACTCTGGACAAATGGCCTATACACGATGTTCCAATTTCTAGCATGCCCACAACCTCAGAAGATGTGCCACATGACCATATTAAACCAAGACCCTGAGCTACATAAGCAGTATATTAAATTAATATGAAAAAGTGAATGGTTACTGCTCCAGCAATCACGCTTCTCCAACTCCTACTGTTTCTTTTGGACATCAACCCATTGAAAATTCAAAAAGCATATGCAGTAATAGATACTATGCTACAATAATTCAAAATAATAAAAGACGAGTGCAATTAATAAAGAAAGCCAAACTAGTATATATTAGCTGCATAATTGTATCATATTTGGAATCTTCTCTGCTGGATTCCTCACTTACCGGGACTCCTGAGCCTAACTCTATGTGGGTGCTTTAACGCACATTCAATACATTCTTAAAGCAGTGTGATCAGCTGTCTTTGTGTCCACTAACTGATATCTCACTCTGGCACATCCACATATAACATCCTCATCCTGGGAAATTATACTGTTGAGAGAGATACCTTTAACTGCTTAACCGCGGCGCGAATTCCGCCGCGGTGCGGCAGTTTAAACGAGTGGGCGGGGCCGCGTCGGCCAACGGACGTGCACAGCACTACCTAGGTAGTGCTCGCGACGGCCGCTGGCCGACGGACGCAGCGAAGGGGTTAAAGCACTCCACTGATGAAACTGCAGGGTGCTGTTGCCATCACCAAGGTCTAGCCTCATGCTGTTAGTTGTAGGTGAAGGTGAGAATGTGTAAACAATCTGTGCTAGAAGACAATAGACCCAAAGTACGTTGCACTATTTCAGACATTAGTAAGTAAATGGCAAATTAAGAATAAAGGGACAGATGTACAAATGTCTGGTAACAAAATACTGGTAGCAAATTGCAAATAGCATTTTTATGATCAGTAATGATTTTTAAGAAATGACCTGTGTAGTGGGTCAGAATCCAACATCCCTCATGAATATTAAGGAGGTAGGTCACAAATTATGACTCACTATGATTGGAGGCCATCACAGGAATGGTGGCCTGCTGGAGCAAGCAACCAGCATGTCTGTTATGTTTTGTTATGTTATGTTATGTAGGCTTATAACACACAGACTCACTCAAAGGAGTATCTCAGTGGGGTGGCATAGAGACAACTAACTCATCAAGTGGAAACAGGTCCGGATCTAAAATAAACGTGTCTTGAGAAGCTTCTTGAAATTCATAATTTTATTACAGGAACGAATTCGCGGAGGAAATTTGTTCCAATGCAAGGCTGCCAGGTATGAAAAAGAGTGCCTCACTGTTCTGGAATGCTGGATACCACGCACATTTACTAACATTATCGAGGAAGACCTCAATTCAATGCTCAACTAAGGGAGTAAAAGCTTACTCAGCTAGGAAGATTGCCAGGGTCACTCGTATAAAGTGCTCTGCGTATGTGACATAACAATTTAAAAACTGTACGTTCATGTTTGGGTAGCCAATGAAGTTCTTTGTGAACGAGCTTGGACAACGTTCTGGGAGAGAGGTCTAAGAGCTGTGTTGTGGATGGTCTGAAGATGGACTAGCAAAGAATTGTTAATGCCAATATAAAGAGCATTTCCATGATCCATAATGAGTGCCTGTGCACCTTTTGATCAGTGTGGCAATGGGGCCTAAAGCACCATCACCACAGTCACCAAAAGGTAAGTGTGGGATCCATGGCTGATGCACCTTTTGATCAGTGTGGCAATGGGGCCTAAAGCACCATCACCACAGTCACCAAAAGGTAAGTGTGGGGTCCAAGGCTGATGCACCATTTGATCAGTGTGGCAATGGGGCCCAAAGCCCCATCACCACAGTCACCAAAAGGTAAGTGTGGGGTCCAAGGCTGATGCACCTTTTGATCAGTGTGGCAATGGGGCCCAAAGCACCATCACCACGGTGATCATAAGGTAAGTGTATGCATGGTAAAAGCTGCCAAAGACAAACTGTATGGATGAATCCTGGTCACACAACAACTAAAACATCTGTGGCATAGTAGTGCTTGTGTCCCATTGCAACATAGATTGGGCGAGGCTAACAGTGCAGTGTCACAGAAACATCGTTTTGGCCATGTGCATACAAACATCACACATGGGGGACCACATTGTCAACAATCAGCCAATTACACAATGACAGAAGTGACCATCATGATGCTGACCCACATATCTGCACCTATGGACACACAAATGTATATAACCTGTGGAGACTGTCGATGTCAGGTGAACAAATACCATACCATGGCAGCAATGGGACATACAAACCATGATCATTGTGCTGACTGATGACCCAGGAGTCCCAGGAGAGCAGGGGAAAATCACCAAACTACATACAGCCAATGGCACACTACAGAAATGCCAATGCAGTGATGCAAATGCACTAACACAAACAGGCAGACTCACACTGCATATCAAACACAACAGGTGATGGGGGTGTGTGCCAGTGTCCCCAGGCAACCACACAACACATGAGGAGGCCTGAATCCCAATTACACAGATGTGTATACAGTGCCACACACAAGTAACTCATGGATTGGATTCCCCTATGTGGGCAATCTGGCATTGTTAGATGAGAGGGAGCCCAAATTACACATGTCACACAAGCTTGTAGGAACAGCAACTAACACAGCAAGAGACCCACCCACCACAGCACTACCCCCAGGGACCCCACATTGTGCAGACACTAGCCTGCATGACAATTCCACTGTGATGACAAAGGTAGATGTTGATCACACTGTGAACCACAGCCATGTGTCCTCAGCTACAAACTACCATCACACCTACACAAGCTCCAATCAATCAGCAGGGCCTGCCAGCCAAGGCCAATATGGAGGTAGTGGTCTAGCCATGCAACAACTCACATTTGCACACTCAACACCACACACCCTGATCTCCACCAATGTGCAGCAGTGAAGCTCACATGGACTGGTGACATTGCACATGCACCCATGACAATCCCAGGGGTGGTGGGGGAACTAAGGTGCAGAAACCCATCACACATGCCCACTCAACATGACTCGTCTATGTATGACACACAGCACAGTACGCCGTACATGCGCATGATGTGAAATCCACCACAAACAATGGGATCCTGGCCATGGTCACACACCAACGAAGAAGCCAAGGTGAGACACAAAGAACACACGTACACAACTTCCAACATTGCAGCTCTGACCCTGAGGAGTGGCAGCAGTCACACACACAACGCGTCACAATCATTGAAAGCTACCACAAACTCAAAATCACATTACTTGTGTAAACAACAAGTGCCAAGGGGAATCCTGAATGTGTCCCATCAGCATTTGCCCACATCCCCAGCCCTGCCAACAAAGACAACCTGGGATGACAACCTCATGAACATCAGTTTGCCATGCACCCACATCACGGAGAAACCAGGTCCAAGATGCTGGATGAACACATACCAACTCTGCAAGCATCACAAACAGGAACATCCCTAGGGACACAGCCTGTGTATGAAAAGGGAAGGGAACATGCACAGACATGCTCACACAACACACAACACGGGCACACGCAATGTCACCAGATTACACACAGCCATGAGGGCACTCCACTCCTGTGGAAGGTCCGCTGTGCCAAACCTTGTCTGTGCACGACTCAAACATATCAGCAGGACACTCCGTCAGTGAGTCAACAACTACAACACACAGAAGCCTCTGCTCACATCAGCCTGGGTACGGGCGTGTCACGTCAGTCATCTGCATACACCCAAAACACGTGGCAATCCAGTTGTACTGTATACACAGATGAGTCCTCCAAAATTGATGTGCAAAACTGCATGTCCAGTGGAGACGGGCACACAGTCAGGGTACTAGGAACATTGGACAGTGGTAAGCCCAACAGATGTGCAAAAGTGTAGGACAAAGATGGTAATCTACAAATGCTAAACGTACATCCCTGTGTCAAATGCTGAACATTACACCCTCAGACTGCAGCAAGGGATGCTATAGATCCAGACTAGATTAGGACACATATCCCATGGACCACATGGAGCCCATCACAGCAAAACTTCATTTACCTGATCTGAACACAATTACAACAGCAAATGCACGATTCTACACATCTACATCATGTACCTCCAAAGATTAACCACAAGTAAACAAAAAGAGGCTTTATTCAGCAAGTGTGCAACTGAAATCAAAAGTCCAAAATAAACTACGGCCAATGTCCAGTCCAAATACACAGTCCCAACAGGGTGATGTGTGACAACTTGTCACCAATTGCTTGCCTGCACAGGTACCGACAGGGGACATCCCCTTGGAGGGGCATATGAGGGGCAGGCCAGGCACCGCAGGGACAGGATCAGGGGATGCCAGAAGGAGGCAGGGAAGGTGAGGTGGGTGCAGGAGTGTCACCGGCAACTGCAGTGGAGGTGTCTGACTCAGGGGGGGCCGGCACCACCGCAGGGCTCAAGTCCGATGGTGTTGGTGCTGCAACCACTGCAGTGGGCTGGGCAGATGGAGTGGACTCGGTCCCCAATGCAGTGCCCGAGTCAGACGGGGTTGTTGTGGACTCCACCGCAGTGCATGACTCCAAGGGAGTGGAAGGGGGGCAGAAGAGCTGGGCAGGACAGAGGGGGGACACGGTCTCCACACCAGTGGCACATACAGGCAGAGCATCTGGTTTGGGGGTGGAAGAGCAAGTGGCAGGGGGGGAGGGCCTGAGCAGTTTGGGGATGCGATATCGGTGTGTGGGTGAACCTGGGGCAGGGTGTGGCGGTGGAACATGTGGAGTGGTGGCCTGGGGGATGGAGGTGAGAGACTGGGTGGGTGACTTGCAGGGGCGGTGGCGGGGTCTTGCTCTTCCGGGTCCGGGGGACTTGCGGGTGGGGGCTCACTCTGCCTGCGCCTGGGGAGGGTGTCCGGGGCGAGGGGCACTCCTCTCTGTGTGTGGACTTCCTCTTCCCCCGGTATGCTGGATCAGCGGGATTGGAGGGGAAGAGGCCGAGGTCAGAGAGGAAGAGCTGCTGTGTAGGTGGGGTTGCAGGTGAGGCAAGGGAAGGGGTCTTGGAGGGAGAGGATCTTGAGGATTGCGGAGTGACTGTGGTTGCCTGTGTGTGTGTCAGTTCCCCATTCCCTGTGTGTGTGGAATCGGTCCCCTGAGGATGCTTGTGTGCATGTCTTGCCTTGGTTTTGGGTGTGTGTGTGCTGCTCGTGTCTGTGTGTTTGGGTGATTGTGCAGGTGTGCATGTGCTTTGGACAGGTAGGGTGGTAGGAAGTGTGGATGGGGCAGAGGTGGGAGGGGTGAGGGACTGTTGGAGGAGGGACACTGCTGCCGTCAGGGAGGAGTCCATGGACCTATTGCTCCTCTGTAGGGCAGACATACCCGTTGAGATGCCCTCCATGAACGACACCAGCTGTGTCAACAGAGTGGTGTGTGCATGGAGGACAGTCAGCATTGCTGTCTGCACTACATGGAGCTGCCGAAGGAGGTACACAGACTCCTCACTCAGGGCAGCAGGGGACACAGGGGCAGGGGGTGCGGTGCCTGGCTTGAAGGAGACACGCTCCCGAGCACGGGAGCCTCCACGGACCTCAGGAATGGGAGCCAATGGGAGGGCGGTGGTGGTGGTGGCGGGGTCAGACAGACTAGCTGGGGTGTGGTGGCTGCTGACACCCGCATCCACAAGGGAGTCATCCTCCGAGCTGCTGTGGTCCCCAGCTGAGGTGGATGGTGCTGAGGACTCCTCGGTGTGGCTCCCTCGCCCTCCGTGCCACTGGGTCCCTCTGACCACTCGTCGGACGCTGACCCAGTCTGGCTCCGCTGCTCCTCCTGGTCCGTGGAGCTGTCCCCTCCTGTGGCTGTGGATGTATCTGCAAACAATTAGGGAAACAGACAAACATCAGTCACCTGCACTGACCGCACACACCACAGTAAGTACAACACATCACAGAGCAAGCCCTGGCATCTTTAGTAGAACATTGCCAAAAGTCATCACACAGATTAGGAGAAGCCAATTGTCAGTCTGATGGTCAACCATGGAACAGACACCCCTCCTGCCCTTGCACCCATCTGTCTGGTGCCTGTCTGATGGTAAGACCCCAGTGTGGACACATGCACCACCTACACAGTAGTTGGACATTGCTGAGAACACGGTGAAGTATGTGAACATGCCCACATCACATCTCTTGCCACTGAGTCAGTGCAGTTGTCTGGATAAATGGACGGCCAGAGTCTAAATAGAAATGCATGTGATGCATACCAGCACCAGACCCCATGAAGCACCCATGTCCGGATAGTCAATGACACAATGGGGTGCATGTTGCACATGTCACTCCCCTGCAGGATCACTCTTAGGAAGTTTAATGCCATGACACAGGCATGCCTGCAAAGTCATACATCACTGTCTCCAGTCACATGGCCATGGCAGCCAGCCAACAACAGTCTGCACTGTGTCACAATCCTAGGACATGGGGAAGGCAAGTAATGTAACTGACAAGTGCACATGTCCATCCCCCAAAAACCACATCATCTGAACTACTATTTGTCCACGTCAAACCAATTGGACATATGGGGGACATGAAACACAACTCTCTGAACATGAGCACCTCACAGTGTGCTGAGAATGAAAAACAGCTGCCTGAAAGTCACAGTGGCATACACCTGTCTGCACAGTCATGTGATCAAACACCTATAAGTCACAGAAGTCTTGTCTCACATGGTCCAATAGCAGATGGCATGCTGACCCCTAACCGATAAACATCACAGGAGTCCCGACAACGTAGTCGCAGCACAACGACACAGAGGCAGACACCTGAGGGAACATTTCACTGAGCACAGCATGTCAGCTGATACACGGGAGTGGGGGTACAGAGTGTATTGTATGCCCTGGAGTAGGCATGACTGTCTGGCTCCACCTGCAAGATGGATGAGCCCTGGTCAGTAGGCAGGTGGCTAAGCATGTGTGACACACTTGACATACATACTCCTGAGGCCCAAACATTTTACCCACCCGCAGCATGGGGGTGTGGCAAATACCCCAGGGACATGTGGTGATTCTGATCTGCAAGTGGATCACATATCAAAGTTACACCCAGACTACATTGCACGACTCAGGCATTGTGTGAGCAATTGACCCACCCATGAAGGCTAACACAATATCACGGGAACAAAAGCTGTCACCCACCTTGAGCAAAGCAAAATGCAAGGACCCTGTACCCGAGTGACACAATTATCCTGAGCGTAAGGAGCACACCGGCCTATCAGATGGGTAGTGGCCATGTCACAATAGAGGGACATGGGTACTGGACAACAAGACTGATGTACTGGGGAAGTTTAACCACGCCACAGGAGGGCACATAGAATGTCAGACAGAGTTCACAGTGCAGTCTTTGACTCACCCCTCCTTGCTGCTGTCTGGCCTTCAGCTGCCCATCCAGCTCCGGGAAGACCACCGGCAGGATCTGGAGCATGTGGGGGTCAGGGTCCGGTGTCCGCCCCTCCTGCGAGGAGGCGACAGCTTCAGCTGGACCCTTGCAATCCTCCGGGTCCAGCCCCGAAGGTCCTGCCACCTCTTCTGGCAGTTGCGGATCCAGTGCTTGTAGACCCCCACGGATCTGACTGCCCGGACGATGGCCAGCCAGATATCCTGCTTCTGATGGGCATCAACCTGTGAGGATGACAAAGTGAAAAGGCCATTACTACACATGCAACATATCCGTGCATCACACAGTTGGAAATACATGTCTCAATCACAGGGGCATATGATGTACACAGGCAGTGCAACGAGGGCTGTGGACAGTTTGCCAACAGTTACTACATGGTATCATTGCATGGGAAGTGAACCTTGTTTGAATGCACTGTTACTCCACTGTACCTGTTCAGTGCATGTGACTACACACTTTGGGGGTGAGAACTACTCAGTGAGCATGCTAGCCAGTGGTGTGCACACTGTAAATCCTGCTAGTCAGACAACATGCACAATTAGTAAGGCAGTGGACAGCACACTCACCTGCTCCCCTGGTGTCCCATACAGCTTGCTGTACTGTGGAAGGAGGTTGTCCAGCAGGGCCTGGTTCTCCTCATGGGTGAAGGCTGGGGCTCTCTCCACAGTACGTGCCATTGCAGTAGCCAGAGGATGCAGAGACAGCAGCAGTGTAGTGGCAGATGTCGTCCTGGAGCATGTAGTGCAGGCAAGTGAGCCCTCAGGGGAACAGCCAGCATTATATGTGTGCTGCAGAGGCAGATACTGTGCCATGTGTCGTAAGTGATAGGTCCAAGTCGTATGCATCTTATGAATCTGACCAATCCATGGAATTGCAGCACCAAGACATGCCCACAGCATCCTTCAAAAATATCAACTTCATGACACCCATGAATTTGCAACATTGTTGTGGCTGGCCAACTGAATTCACTGCATCAGACTCGTTGAAGCTTCAAAAATGCGTCCGTTGCCATGCCAGGCCCCAGCCAATGCGTGCGCACCGATCGGACCATTGCTGTACAACGCGTACTCCGCGATACAACGCGTACTCCGCTCACATTCAATGCAATGGTCCGTGCGGGCACACCGATCGGACCATTGCTGTACAACGCGTACCCGCTCACATTCAATGCAATGGTCCGTGCGGGCACACCGATCGGACCATTGCTGTACAACGCGTACCCGCGATACAACGCATACCCGCTCACATTCAATGCAATGGTCCGTGCGGGCACACCGATCGGACCATTGCTGTACAACGGGTACCCGCTCACATTCAATGCAATGGTCCGTGCGGGCACACCGATCGGACCATTGCTGTACAACGCGTACCCACGCACATTCAATGCAATGGTCCGTGCGGGCACACCGATCGGACCATTGCTGTACAACGCGTACCCGCGATACAATGTGTACCCGCTCACATTCAATGCAATGGTCCGTGCGGGCACACCGATCGGACCATTGCTGTACAACGCGTACCCGCTCACATTCAATGCAATGGTCCGTGCGGGCACACCGATCGGACCATTGCTGTACAACGCGTACCCGCGCACATTCATTGCAATGGTCCGTGCGGGCACACCGATCGGACCATTGCTGTACAACGCGTACCCGCGATACAACGCATACCCGCTCACATTCAATGCAATGGTCCGTGCGGGCACACCGATCGGACCATTGCTGTACAACGCGTACCACGAGACAACGCGTACCTGCTACATTCAATGCAATGGTCCGTGCGGGCACACCGATCGGACCATTGCTGTACAACACGTACCCGCTCACATTCAATGCAATAGTCCGTGCGGGCACACTGATCGGACCATTGCTGTACAACGCGTCCCTGGACAGGCCACACGCATATGTCACCATGCTGGTCACTGGTGAACCTATGTCAGAAAGCAATCCCTTTAGGAGCAAATGTTTAAACATAAACACTACTCTTTACATACACCTCCAATACTTCTCACTCAAACAGGGTGCACCATGCTCAGAGGCGTAGATGACATGACCTGAAAAAATCAAATCAGTGCAAAAATGTATATATATCACACTTATTCCCAAAATTTATTAAAATAATGTATATTCATATAATATAAAATTACAAAGTTTTTTAAAAATCATACATTTCAAAGACAAATGTAATATTCAGATATATCAATCAGTTTAAAAACAGATCACAAAAATTCATTCCAGTTAAAAAACCACAACAGCAAGTGGGACACAAAAAGCTGCAAGAATTTTTTTTTCCAGTCAGGAAGACATCACGATAGTCAAACAAACAATAAAATTCAAATGCACACAACTTAGAACAGCAAATTCCTGTCAAATATTAGTTATGAAGTGTCGCATTAGTCATTGATCCGTGATGTATTCTAAAACAGAGCATCGACGCGTTTCGGTGGGTCCAATCTTATATCTCCCCACCTTCTTCAGGAAAGCAATAATTCTTCCCACCTCATTTCAATAATTCTCATAATTAACGTACTCCCAAACACAGATATACTGGAGAGGCACAAAATAAAATCCTCACCATCCACAACTGTATGGACTTGTTGAGAGATAGAAAATTCCTCACGCTTCTGTAAATAGAGTATCAGCACCTTTTCTAGAAGAGATTACCTTCCTAATGTGTGCTGAGAGGCAGAGTACCCGGTTTTGAATCCCTGATACAAGGAACGTGGCTTTTATACATAGTTGCACCGTATGGAGTGAGAATCTGTCTTCCCTCCTTTGGACTTGAAAGCAAGATGACGATATTTTGAAAACCATTTTCTAATAAAAGATTGGCAGTATACATTTCTTGCCTTCTCTCAGCACACATTAGGAAGGTAATCTCTTCTAGAAAAGGTGCTGATACTCTATTTACAGAAGCGTGAGGAATTTTCTATCTCTCAACAAGTCCATACAGTTGTGGATGGTGAGGATTTTATTTTGTGCCTCTCCAGTATATCTGTGTTTGGGAGTACGTTAATTATGAGAATTATTGAAATGAGGTGGGAAGAATTATTGCTTTCCTGAAGAAGGTGGGGGAGATATAAGATTGGACCCACCGAAACGCGCTGATGCTCTGTTTTAGAATACATCACGGATCAATGACTAATGCGACACTTCATAACTAATATTTGACAGGAATTTGCTGTTCTAAGTTGTGTGCATTTGAATTTTATTGTTTGTTTGACTATCGTGATGTCTTCCTGACTGGGAAAAAAAAAATTTCTTGCAGCTTTTTGTGTCCCACTTGCTGGTGTGGTTTTTTGAACTGGAATGAATTTTTTGTGATCTGTTTTTAAACTGATTGATATATCTGAATATTAAATTTGTCTTTGAAATGTATGATTAAAAAAAACCTTTGTAATTTTATATTATATGAATATACATTATTTTAATAAATTTTGGGAATAAGTGTGATATATGTACATTTTTGCACTGATTTGATTTTTTCAGTTCATGTCATCTATGCCTCTGAGCATGGTGCACCCTGTTTGAGTGAGAAGTATTGGAGGTGTATGTAAAGAGTAGTGTTTATGTTTAAACATTTGCTCCTAAAGGGATTGCTTTCTGACTTTGGTCTATTGGTACCCTACCCTTTTGGTGTTATAGGGTCCCTCTCTCTTTTTTTTAAAACACTGGTGAACCTATGCCAGCCACATATACTTTCCAGGGACTCAGGGGCACACCTACTACACCACACCCAGTCCACACTGTATCTAAGGCATGTGTGGCAGCATGACCTTATCTGTGTATGGGGGTGTACATGTTGTTTTTGGGGTGGCACTTGGGGGCAGACACACCCAGGATGTGCACGTGTTCATGGGGACAGGGTCCTTTGTGTGTTGTGCACATGACCACTGTGATGTGCAAATGTTCATTTTGGAGCATGTGGCATGGCCACATTTCCAGGTTGTGTATGTGTATGACATGTCACATACCCCCAGGCTCACGTGGGAAGGCATGTACGTCACAGGGTGGACCATTGCCACAATAGTCATGTCCCTCCACAGTCTGTGTGCATGTTGAGTTTCACATGTCTGACTCCATGTGCACAATGGGAGACAGTATCCACATCCACGTTGTTTGTGCATGGACTTAGATGTTGTGTGTGTGTGTCACAGACGTCCATGTCTGTCCTGCAGAGGCTACAGGGTCCACCACCTGTGGGTGTCATGTTTGTTTTTCTGACGTGTACATGATACGCCATGTCATGCCAGTGTCCATGTGGCAAGACAGGGTCCCTGGGAATCTACCTGTCAATGAGTCGTGATGCCTGTGGCGCATCTGTCCAGACATGTCACTGTGGTATGTGTGTGGAATGTGAGAGCAGTAAATGGGTACTGTGACACATCCAAATAGTTTCACATTGCACACCCTGGAACCTGTTGTCCACACTTGTTGAACAGAGATGTTAGATGATGTCCATGTAGGTGCCATATATGTCCAAACAGAACGAGACACACATCAAGTACTTGTGTTTGGTAATGATGTATCATGTGAAATTGAGTATGGTGAATGGAACATATGTGGGGTGACTGGCAATCTTGCTTTCTTCACCTCTGCACTGCAGGGCTCCTGCTGTCCATAGACCATTCCCAGACCTGGCAACGATGGTGGAACGTGACAGCATCCGACGGTACCGCTTCACCAGGCAGCTGATTGAGGATTTGGCAGTGCGGTTGGACCCACATTTGCAGCCTGGCCGGCCATATCCTACAGCGCTGACCCCCAAGGTGAAGGTGATGGCAGCCCTACACTTCTTTGCCACCGGTACCTTTCAACACACTGTGGCATCTACTGGTGGTATGTCACAGACTATGTTCAGCCGTGTGCTACGCGATATTTTGGTGGCAACGTTGAGGTGCCTTAACCAGTACATCTATTTCCCACCACGTCAACGACTCACTGACGTCAAGAGTGACTTCTATGCCCTGGGGAGGATGCCACATGTCATTGGCTCCATTGATGGAACACATGTGGCTTTGGTACCACCACAGGCACATGAGCAGGCATACAGGAACCGTAAACATTACCATTCTATAAATGCTCTGGTGGTATGTCTTGCAGATATGACCATCACACATGTGTGTGCCCGTTTCCCCGGTTCGGCACACGATGCCTACATGATGAGGAGTAATCGCATCCCGAGGATGATGTCACAGATGCAGAACCAGCGTGCCTGGCTTGTCGGTGTGTACTGACTTTGTACCATTGTGTGTGTTCTGCTATGTTGCTTTCCGCACACTTTTCCAAATCGGCTAATGTGCAATTGTCTGTCTGTAGGTGACTCGGGATACCCCAACATGCCGTGGTTTCTGACACCCCTCAGGAACCCTGTGACACCAGCCCAGATGCGCTACAATGAGGCACATGGTCGGACGAGGAGGGTGATTGAGCGGACCTTTGGTCTCCTGAAGAGCCGCTTCCGCTGCCTGGACAAGACAGGAGGGGCCCTCCCATATGCCCCAGCAAAGGTGTGCAAGATTGTCATCGTCTGCTGCATGCTACACAACCTGGCAGTGCGGAAGGAGTTGCCTCTCATCCTGGATGACGATGACCAACATCCGCCACCTGTGGAGGATCCTGGCCTGGGCCACGATGCCAGTGATGATGATGATGATGATGATGATGATGGTGATGTCCGCACACAGCTCATCACCAACTTCTTCAGCTGAATGTGAGTATCCAGAGGGTTGTGATGTCAATGCTTTAGATTTGCATGATATGTGTGTGTGGTGCTCTGGTGCTGTTTGAGTGTGGCCATGTGCAACTTGACTGGATGCGTGCAGGAATGTGTCCTTGCAGGTGGTCTGTACTGCCCAACAGTGTTGACCTGCTAACTTGCTTTTGTGTAGTTATCTTGTGAGAGGTATTAGACATGAGTATTGCCGTTCTGTGCTGTTCTTCAGTGGTTCTGACTGTGTGTCATGTCTGTCCTTCACAGGGTGCTACCGGAGTTGTTTGATCAACTTGGATCCCCCGAATCCATGATTCAACTTCCAAGGTGGCAGCAGTTGTTTACCTACAGGTGATGTGCCACACACCCCTGGACTTTCTATCTTCTGCATTGTTTGACTTTGTGGCCACAGCCATGTGGGATTAGCTTGCATTTGTAGTGGAAACAACATGTTGCAAATGTGTAATCACCTGTGCTTCACTTTGGGATGTGCGTTGTCTGTAGTCACACATCTGAGTGACATTTGCTTACTGCACCTGTAGTCTAGTTGACACAGACTGTGAATAGGTGTGGTGTCTGTGCATTGCACTGTATTTCCTGGCAACATCAGTGTAGGGGATGAGTCTGATGGCCCTGGTGTGTATGTGTTGTGTGGCCCTAGTGGTGTGTCTCCCTCATATGTGTCACTTCGCCATGACTGACATGACGGTGTTGGAGTTGCTGTAGCAGTTAGCATGCACAGTGTAATCTTTCTGATCACCATCTCCATGACAGACACCACTTTGGAATCACAACAGAGGCAGATATGGTGTATTGGTGAGTTTATTTACAAAAGGTGTGGGGATGGTACACAGGATGGTGGGTGCTGTACATAGAAATTGGAATCCAAAGTTCCCATGTGATTTTGAAGTCTTGGTAGCTGAAATGTCCAGAGTAAAGTCCACAGTCATCTGATGAATTTGGACAACTAGAGCTCCCCATGTCATGTGGGCGAGTTGGGTTGCCTTCGACAGGGCGTGCAGTTTGCACACAGAGGAAAAGTTCCAGAACAGGTGTTGGCTTCATGGGGATGTAGCTGGCCATCGGCCTCTCAGTTTGGCCTCCTCGGACGGCCCCTCTTCTTGGGGGGGGGGACCCTCAGGTGCAGGCTGCGGCGGTGCAGGGGACTCTCCGCCAGAGTCCTCCGCCCTCCCTGTGGCATTTGCAGTTGTTTCAGCAGCAGATGTTGTGGGCACACAGGGAGGTGAGGCCATGTTGGTGCTAATCTGGCAGAGGCATGTCAGTATGTCCCTATGCACCGCTGTTAGTTGTTCCAATGTGTCCCACTTGGACTCTATGCCAGACATGTGTGTATCGACATGTGACATGTGTGTCTCGACACGTGACATGTGTGTCTTGACACGGGACATGTGGGAATCCAAGCGGGCATGATGGGCAGCCTGCTGCTGTTGTATGTCCTTGAGGATCCCCACTACCTGGCTGACCTCTCCGGTGCTAGTCTGGTACGCATCCGCAATGCGTGCCAGTTGTGGGTCATCATGCAGTCCCGACCCCTCTGCAAAGAGCGACCTGTGTCTACCACCCCTCCCACCACCCCATGCGACACGTGAGGGACCTGCGGTGGCACGCACAGGTGACCGTGTGCCCACTTGGGTGTTGTTCGTGGGCTCGTTGTCAGCAGCTCCAGTTTGGGCCTGGGTCCCTGCGCTGTTGTCACCTGTGGTCCTTGGTGTGTCCGTGTTGGCAGAGGTGGCCTGTGTGTTGGCAGTAGTTGGAGGGGTGGGTGCAGGGGGTGCAGATGTTGGTCCTGCTGGTGCTGCATGATGACTGACACCGGAGGGTCCAGCTAGTTCTTCGCCATCCGAGGAGTGCAGAGGCTGATCCACACCAGTGAGCTGAGTGACCCCCGGAGCCTGGGACAGGGACTCCTCCTGGTCTGCTGCTGAGTCCCCATCATCACCTGTTTTGGGGAGAGACACAGATTGTATGGTATGTTTCTACAGGCATCAATTGTTCAAACACCTGACAGTTGTGACTGTACCTCTGGATGCGGGCCTGGACATAGCATTCTCCTAAATTGTGACAGTCAGAGAGTGATATTGGTGTAGCATATTGTCCTGCCAACCTGTGGCATGTCAATGTGAATATTGAGGTGTGTGCCTGACCAGCATTGGTGCTATTTGGTTGCCATCCGGGCCTCCTTCTCCCCCCAGCCCAGATATCCCACCATGGACCGTGCTTCCATTGCAGGGAGTGCAAGTTGTCTTTCAGGATGTCAGTCAGTGGTGTCCAGCTGTTGGTTGTTGCACAGTTCCCAGCAGGGCCTTGTGCTTCCTCCAGCAGTACCCAGTGTTAGCCATCTTGTGAGTCCTTTTCCACTCCCTGTGATGTGTGCATGGTTCAGGGTGGTGTTGAGGGGCCAATTGTGAGGGTGAGCAATATCTGTGACTACCACTCCCATCATGCTATTGCCTCCACCCCCTTCCCAGCATGCCCATCCTTCCTTCCTTTTGAGTGGACTTCAGTGTGTGTGAGTGTGACAGCAATGGCAAGATGGCTGACAATGTGGTCGTGTTGTTTGTTGGTGCCCAGTTCCCAGCAGGGCCTTGTGCTCCCCACAGCTGAGGCCAGTGTCAGACATCTTTGAAGTAGCTTTTCACTCCCTGTGAGGTGTGCATGCTTCAGTGGTAGCTTGCTGGGCCATGTGGGTGGGGGATGTTGAGCTGTGACTACCACTCCCATCATGCTATTGCCTCCACCCCCCTTCCCAGCATGCCCATCCTTCCTTCCTTTTGACTCTGCTTCCCTGTGGGGTGGGGTGCCTGTGCTGACAGGATGGCTGTGAGTGTTGTCCTTGCGGTTGTTTGGCTACAAGTCCCAAGAGTGTCCCTGTGCTTAACACAGCATGACCCAGGGTGGTGGTTCTTTGTGGGATCTTCAGTTAGAATGTGAGGCATTGCATTCTCCCAGGTGGGTTATGTGGAGTTAGTGTTGAGGGGGTGTGTGAGGGGAGGTGCTGGTAACTATGGTTAGAGCTGTGAGTCCTCCTTCCCACCCAGCCAGATATCCCACCATGGAACGTGCTTCCATTGTAGGGAGTGCAAGTTGTCTTTCTGGATGTCAGTCAGTGGTGTCCTGCTGTTGGTTGTTGCACAGTTCCCAGCGGGGCCTTGTGCTTCCCCCAGCAGTACCCAGTGTCAGCCATCTTGTGAGTCCTTTTCCACTCCCTGTGATGTGTGCATGGTTCAGGTTGGTGTTGATGGGCCAATTGTGAGGGTGAGCAATATCTGTGACTACCACTCCCATCGTGCTATTGCCTCCACCCCCCTTCCCAGCATGCCCATCCTTCCTTCCTTCCTTTTGAGTGGACTTCAGTGTGTGTGTGAGTGTGACAGCAATGGCAAGATGGCTGACAATGTGGTCGTGTTGTTTGTTGGTGCCCAGTTCCCAGCAGGGCCTTGTGCTCCCCACAGCTGAGGCCAGTGTCAGACATCTTTGAAGTAGCTTTTCACTCCCTGTGAGGTGTGCATGCTTCAGTGGTAGCTTGCTGGGCCATGTGGGTGGGGTTATGTTGAGCTGTGACTACCACTCCCATCATGCTAGTGCCTCCACCCCCCTTCCCAGCATGCCCATCCTTCCTTCCTTCCTTTTGACTCTGCTTCCCTGTGGGGTGCCTGTGCTGACAGGATGGCTGTGAGTGTTGTCCTTGCGGTTGTTTGGCTACAAGTCCCAAGAGTGTCCCTGTGCTTCACACAGCATGACCCAGGGTGGTGGTTCTTTGTGGGATCTTCAGTTAGAATGTGAGGCATTGCATTCTCCCAGATGGGTTATGTGGAGTTAGTGTTGAGGGGGTGTGTGAGGGGAGGTGCTGGTAACTATGGTCAGAGCTGTGAGTCCTCCTTCCCACCCAACCAGATATCCCACCATGGAACGTGCTTCCATTGCAGGGAGTGCAAGTTGTCTTTCAGGATGTCAGTCAGTGGAGTCCTGCTGTTGGTTGTTGCACAGTTCCCAGCAGGGCCTTGTGCTCCCCACAGCAGTTCCCAGTGTCAGCCATCTTGTGAGTCCTTTTCCACTCCCTGTGATGTGTGCATGGTTCAGGGTGGTATTGATGGGCCACTTGTGAGGCTGAGCAATATCTATGACTCCAACTCCCATCATGCTATTGGCTACACTGACTTGACCAGCATACACAGAATTCGTTCCTTTCAGTGATCTTCCCTGTGAGGTGGTGTTCTAGTGGTGTCAAAATATCTGAGAGTATTTGTTGGTTCTATTTGTGCCACTGCCTTGCTGTATTTGTTGTTAGGTTTGTACATGTCATGACACAGTTAGATATCAGTATGAGATGGCAGGTATTGTGTTTGTCTGACTAGCTTTCACATCTTGGGATGAATATGTTTTGGTTGCTGTGTATTTGCTAAGGGTGCATGGTTTGCCTATCCCCTTGACTGTGATGTGTGTGTGTTGTCACACCATATTGTGTATATTAGTTGTGTACTCACCAGGCTCTGGGATGTCTGTTAGTCCGTATACGCTCACTGGTGGTAGGATGGCCCGCACCTTCTCCTCCCAGGGCCTGAGGTATACTGGTTTTGCAGGAGGGCCACTGCCGGTGTGCTGGCTGAGGAGGTAATCCTTTTTAAATAGTTCCCGGACCCTCCTGCGCACATCATACCACCTGTTCTGGATGTCTTCCTTTGTGCGCAAACATGGTGATTGTGCGTTCACCCTGTCGACAATCCTCGCCCACATCTTGGTTTTCTGCGACATGGGGGTCTGTTGTACCAATGTACCAAACAACTGTGGCTCTACCCTGAGAATCTCATCTACCATGACTTCCAATTCACTATCTAGGAACTTTGGATTCTTCTTTAGGGGCATGGTGGTGGTGGTGATTGATGTGTGTGTGTGTGTGCAAGTGGGGGTGTGTGAGTGTAGGTTTAGCTGGGTGTGTGTGAGGGTGCGATTTGTAGGTGTGGTAATGGTGTGTGGCTTGTGTGATGTATGAGCTGTTAGTGTGTCTGTGGTTGCTGTGTGATGGTGTTGTTTGCTGGCAGGTCAGTGGAATTTGCAAAGGATCATGGTAGGGATTTGTGGCCTTTATGTAGGTGGAGTTGGAGGTGTGTCCTTGTTCCATTTCCCCTCCCCCCAAGTATTTATTGGCTTAGTGGTTGCTTGTTTGGCCCTTTTTTTGTGACTTTTTTTCCTTGGTGCTATTGGTGCATGTAGGTGTCGTTCTTGTGTCTTGTTGTCTGGTGCGATGTTGTCCGACTCGTTCCCGCTGTGTGTCAGCTATATTTCATATGCGGCGTACGAGTCGGGCGCGGAGTATTGGGTTGCTTCGGCTGGGTTTTGTATGCGTGTCAGTCGTACGGCTTGAGCTCCGTGCGAGTCAGTCGTGTTTTGCACGCACAGCATCGTACTACGCGGGTCGGAGTTCGCGGGTACGTTTCGTTCGGGTTCAATCCGGGAGCGTGTCGGTCGGTTCGTTTCTGCACATTTTCCGGCCGGATGGCTTGTTTCCGTCCGGCTCGGTCGTTCGTTTTGTATTCCGTCCGAGTCGGTTGGGTTTCACATGTATTTCATCATACTACCCGGGTCGTACAGCGCCGGTCCGAGTCGGTCGGACTGAAATCCCGCACCGAGTCGGTCGGTCCGTTTTCCGGCCCGAATCGGAATCGGCCCCTAAGTGTAAATTTCTCTCCATGAATGGAAATTTTGAACCCTAGGTATGTTACTGCAGAAACATATCTCTTATCCATTTCATCCATCTATTGAATACATTACATTTGTGTGTTTCTCTGATTGAGATAATAACCGGTAGCCAACTTTATGGCTCTTATTTATGTGGTTGGATTGGAGGTGAAAATAGGGATATCATCCATATAAGCAGCAATCCTGTGCTTGTTCCCATTAAAAAAAAAGAAAGACTATTATCTGAGTATTTTAGACACCAAATAAACAGTTCTAAATATAAGGCAACAATGAGGGTGAAATTGAGCACCCCTGCCTGGTCCCCTGGTATGTAGAAATTTAGCTGTGTTCATATCCATAAAAATAATTTCATCTAAAAACATTTTAAGTAACTTATTATTAATATTGGTTTGGTATTGTAACATATTTTTACCTATTTCATCAAGTAAAGCTTTAATTCTTCTGCAAAGAATTACTACCTTTAAATCAATAAAATTATGATCTGCCAAGCAGAGTTGCAGGTGCACTGTTGCTAAGGATATCTGTTGACAAATCTTTTCTCCACATTTCTACCAATCAATATTATAGCATATTTTATTATCAATATCAGTATAAGCTCTAAAACATTTTTACAATATGCCTAAATAAGTCAGCCAAGAAAGCAGTGCACGAAAATCAAATAGAAAGAAGGAGCTCCTATTGCATTAACAAATCAGTAATCCCTTTTTTATTTTACATTTTTATTTGAAAAAATTGAGTACAATCAAGTAATACTCAAGCTATACTAAGATTAACCTCAAAACAACAATACTATTTGAAACAATAAAATAAATATTAGTCACCATCTAAAACATGCAAGTTACCATGAAGAATTTCATAGGGATCCAAATAAGGTCCAAATATCAACAAAGTCAAAAAAGGTTTTAACCTAAAACCCACACTTCCATAACACTTTCCCCCAAACACCTTCTCACCAAAGAAAGAAAGTAAAAAATTCTTACTTTGAAGAAATGATCTTCCTCTTCATTTATAGCTATTTTCATTGTAACCTGAAGGAATAATTTTAAAGAAAAATCTGTTTTGAAATCAAATTGCTCAGGCATGAGCATGGGGGCACTGCCTACTATAAATAAAAAATGGTTTTCACCATTCACAATGGGAGGTCCCTTCCCATTTGTGAATGGGTAACCCCTTTCTTCATGCTGGTTGTAAGCTATTAATGTTTTGCAACTGGGTTTTGGCACATACCTTAAAGTGCTTTAGCGATCACAAACCCTCAGATTTAATGAATCTGATTGTTTGCGACTATTAAAACACTTGGTACATGAGGGCCTTGATCTCTAATATCAACAATCTTTTTTTTTCTGTCACTCCTGATGGGCTTGCGTACCAAATTGGATAATACAAATGATTCCTCAGAAAGATGATGTTGAAAAAAGGTGAAATTGTATTGCCTTTTCTCTTTTTTACTTTTTAATCATTCTTATCTTGGTGCTTCATAAAGAGATCCAGTTGTAATAAAGCCAACACCTGTTTCACCCCATGTTTAGCACGCAAGCCTGGCGCTTCTTCATGGCTGAAAACTTGATTGTACCAAAAATAATCGCTAGTGATGAGCTCCCAATATAACGATGAACTTTGAGATTCTTATTGAGGTTAGATTAATTTGTATAAATGTATATGGCTTTCTGGGGTCCAAAGGAGTTTTGGGAGAGAAAAGCGATGTCCGTTACATTGGCAATTGCAAAGTGCGCTAGTGATTATGTGTTACTATCTCGATGAATTTCTTTAAAAAAAATTATGTTTGGTGCAACTGTACCTGGTAATTAAAACATAATTGCTGATATTTCTTTATTAATTCTACATAACATACCTATTGCATTATTGTAAGTAGCACAATACCTATATACCAAATATAACCCAAGAGGGTCATTTAGATTTTGGTGGGTGGATAGCCGGCCCACCAAGTTAGAGGAAGCTCTGCTCTCCTGGTGGAGGACCACTTGCCAAACCTAAAGATCACTGCCTGCCCGGTGGGGATCTCTCAAGCCTCCATTGCAACTACCAGCGAGGCAGCGAGGCTCTGATTTTTGTTGAGTGGCTCTGTGTTTGTTGCATCAACTTAGCAAAGTATTTTCTGTTCCAGAAACAAACCTTCAAAGCGAGGGAGTATTGCTTGAAAATAAAAAATGAATGACAGTGTGCATTAGGCCATTAATTTAAATTCCTAATAAGTGAAGGTTGACTGTAAAAATGTCCTAACTGCCCAGTGGCTAACAGGCAGCAAAGTCAAAAATGTGTACCTTTGGAGCTAGCTGAGGCTCATTCGACACAAACCTAACACTTTCCCTGCCTCTAAATGGAGTGGGGGAGCTACAAGGTTGGATGGGTTGGAAACCACAAATTTATAGAAGCTCTTTGGTTACACCAACCCCTAAATAACCCCATTAATACATTGTAATATTGAGTCTGAAATTTGTGTTTATAGAGTGATATTAGATCTGATATCTAGGTTTCTACATACCAAATTAATTACAACAGAGTCCTGGTGCTAGAATGAATTTTTAACTGACATATGTGTACATGTAGGCATCAGCTCTACAGATAAATGCACCCTGACTTTGACCATGCCATTCCTTTGGTTCACAGGGTGAATCCTGTAGTCATTTAGGGAGGATGTTAGCCTTTATTTGTGGTGAAATATGATCCCTGGCAAGCTAATGATCTTAAAATTGTCATCTGCACATATGTAGAACAGATGAACAAATAGATGTCACAGACAAGTCAATATAGAGACACGTAGATTAAAAGTAATGGTGTGTATCATGAATCGTGTGGTGCTCCACTGGTAAGTTTAGGCTCTAAGGTGTATTGTCCTAATGTGACTGCTTGGTCTGTGTCAGGGAGAAAATATTGTACCCATTCAAGAGATTGGCCCAATACAGAGCAGTCAGGAAGACGCAGAAGTAAAACCAGTACTTCTGTACTTATGCCAGGATGGAACCCGACTTTATGACTATTCAGCAGGTAGCACCCTTAAGCAAATGTTTGTATTTGTCTTGCTGCTGACCTTTCAGGAAACCTGTCTAGCTATTCATTTAGAAATACTGATTATTAATAATTAGTTGGGCTAATAAGGAAGTCTTTCTGATTAGTGGTGGGCAATGGGAGAGTACAGCTTCACTTGGATGCTACCAAAAGTAAAGGAACTAGCTAGTGATTACTTCACACCGAGAAGCATTATCTTGCTCCATGATTATCAAGAATGGTTTGTAAGAGCAAAAGTCTTTAGTGGAGTATAAAGGAATAACATTTTTTTTTTGATGTATAGGATTATATGCTAGGCCTGGTTACAGTTTAGTGAGGCCTACTGTGCCAAAAATGGGGAAGATGTCCCAGCCAGCAAACGTGTGGTTCTCCTGCTCCAATCAAAGTTGAGAACAATGCCATCCTTCTGACGGCGGAGTCTAAATTGGCTCTGCCAGTGGAAACCTTGGACCAAAGGTCTATTGGGCATTGGCCATCAATCAAAGCACCTAAGACTATCTGTCCTATTTATGGCAAACAAATTACCTCACGCTATCTGCCCCATTCACGGCAAACATTCCTACATACATTTTGCTGCTTGGGACCACCAGGGAAAGCTTGGCAGTGCTGAACAGAAAACCAAAGAAATGACCCTAAAGACATTTCCTTCTTGTTTGTCAATGACAAGGAGCTTTGCTGAGTGAGTACATTGAAGATTGCACCTCATTCGCAAAGTCTCAGTGCCTTCAGAAGAGCTGCCACATTGAGGGTCTGCTGAAGGCACAGGGATAAGTATGATGGTCTGTCGTCTGTTGAACAATCATCCCACTGCTGCCCTGAAATATCGGTGGACAGGTCTCCATCCTCCAAATCAGGCTATATATGCCTTATTTAGAGACTGGTGACCATCTGCCATTTCACCCTGGGGGGAAGCCATGCCCTCCATCACCCTGGCAGATGACTACTGCCATTATTATAGATCTCCTCCTGACTGACGGAGATCTATGTGCCTTCAGAGGAACCACCACCAAGGTGGTTTCACTGAAGATACAGTAACTTTGCTGGCCGTGCTCTGGGGGTCATTTTAATTTTTTGTCTTGCTTCCTTGTATTGTATTTTTTTATTTAATTATTTCTGTTTTTATGAAATATATTTGTAATTATTTCTACAAATTGTAGTAATGTATCATTTTTGAGCTTATTGGATTTCTTGAGGAATTAGGTAGATAGCATTTTTTTAAATTATATATTCATTACTTTTAAATGATTACATTTTTATTATTTTGTAATTGGTATTTATTTGTTTACATCTTTAATATTTTTTTGAATTAGGTAACAATGTTAAGTTTGGGTGGCGTTTATTGGTAGATTAAGTGGGTAGTATTATAAATAAAAGATATATACATTTATAATAATTGGTCAATTATTGATTATTGAGTTTTTAGAAAATATTTTTATTAATGTTTTACTGCATAGGTGAGTACATTGGGGTTTGGTTGAGTAGTGTTATTTTTACAGTTTATTATTACCTGTTGTTAACTAATATTTTATACTTTTCAATGTTTGTAATTTTTATTTTTTACATGTTTTATAATTTTAAAATAATCTCCTTTATTTTTGGATCATGGGGTTTACTTGGTACATTGGGTAGGGGATTCTATTAAAAAATATATTAACTAATGTATTAATTAATGTACATTAATCTCAAAATCTTAAAATTAATTAATCTATAAATTATTTTAATTTTTGAAAGAACATTTTTACTTAACTTGTTAATTTCGTCATTTTTCTAAGTTTTCAATTTCTAAAAAATATTGATTCAATTATTAATAGGGGTTGCAGGATATATTGGGGGAATGAATGGACTGTGCTTTCTAAAAGGAATAATTTTATTAAAACAATTTTAAAAATTTCAATTTTTAAATTTGCAAACAAATTTTTTGGTTCTGTAATTTTTTTTCATTATCATGTGTTTTTTTGAGTTTGTGTTTTTATGTAGGATTTTGAGGTATATTGTTTATTTAAAACATACAGGATTGTATAGTTTTTTAGCAATCTCGATTTTTTAAATATATTTGAATAAATTGATACAAAAATATATTGTTTTATTTGAAACATATGCATTTGAAGTTTCTATTTAAATTGTAAAATAATTTCAAATGTGTATTTATATTTTGGGGATTACTGAATTTAACCCTCCAATTTATGCTCTTTTCCCAATGTTGGATAGACTAGAGATAGAATAGTACGTCTGATTCCCCCTCCAATGTCTGCACTCCACCATTCTTTGTTAGATTGGAGTCAGAATAGTAAATCTGATATCCTTCCCTAAAGTATGCACTGACCTCAATGTTTGCTAGGTTTGAATTAGAATAGTAAAGCTGACACACTTCATGTATGCACTTTCCCCAAAGTTTGCTAGATTGGAGTTAGAGTAATACATTTCAACCCCCACCCTTCCAACAATGCTTGCATTTTCCTTAATGACTGCAGGATTGTATTTAGTGTAGTTGACTTGTTTTTATATGCTTTTTTACGTTTAGTTAAATTGCTATGTTGCTAGAATTGTGTAAGTTATTTAGAGCATATTTAATTTTAAAATATGCGTATTTAGTTGATTATATTTCTTTCAATTATTTCCATTGGGTTTTTTAAATTATTTACTCTTTTTTGTTATGTGGTCAGTATTTTAGAAATGTTTCATTGTGCTACATATGTTCAAAAAAGTGATTTATAATGGCTAAATGAATGTAAAATGTTTTTTGTGAAAGATATGCTTGTATATTTTGTATTTTATTACTCAACAAAATTTTAAAATATTTAAATTTAATACAAAATAATACATATATTGTCATTTATAATTTACAAGTTGTATGTATTTTGAGAAAAAAAATTAAGTAACATTCATGTTTATGTTATTTTAATTTTTTTAAATGTATGAATTTAGAAAATAACTTTTAATTTCAATTATAAAATTATAATAATGTTAATATTTTCGACAATATTGTTTTGGTAGTTGATATTTTTTCATATGTTTGCGAAGTCAATATTTTTGTTGTCAATATCTTAACAACAATATGTTTGTACTACAATGTTTTTGTTGTCGACATTCTTTCATACAACCTTCAGTTCATCACTTCTGCATACATCCGCTAGTAAATGAGAAGGGAGAGACAACCTCATAGAATACTAATTAGCTTTAAATAACGATGCACCTGTTAGCAAAGTAAAAAAATAACTTATGAAGAGCCAAAAAAAGAGGATCGAAATTACATTAAATTAGAAGTACCAGAGTGTCAAACAAGGAGGTGGAAGTTGATAACCCTTGAAGCTGCCCTCATTGTGGTCTAAGATGGCTGTTTTGCTAACAGGAGGCAGTCCCGTTATTAAAGATATCTTTTATGGTCGTATTTTTTATATATGCCGAATAAAGATTATTATTATTATTATTATTAAAGATGTGCCGTCAGCTGCAGTAAACAAAAGCTTGAAAAGAATAAATGTATATGGAGCCCAGGGCTCCCCCTGCTGAAACAAATACTAGAAAAACAATAATTGGCAATAATAGGTCTAGTCTTTCATTAATTAAAGTGCCTTTTGTGTCATTGTTAGGTTTCGGCACTCAATAAGTCATCATACATACACTCTTTCATTGATCTTTGCACTTACACATCCATTCATCCATCCACTGACTCACTATTGAATTCACCCTCTGACACAACCACAACCACAACCACAACTACACAAACAATCTCAAGAGCATGTGCAAGATAAATAAAAGAGTCGAAAAAGAAAACATGCTGCTTTCTGAACACTGTGAGGATTTGCTTGCAATAATGAAACTAAACATAGCAGTGGGTGTCCATCTTGCAGAGGTATTGTTGTTGTAAAGTTCCAGCATGGCAGCCACATTAGAAACCAATTTGTTGGCCATCTTGGAAAGGTAAAACAATGGTACTCTATGGACAGCAACATTCAACAATGGTCTCCTGGTTTCGAAGAAGAATCCATTTGGACTGTGGCTCCCTGCAGATGAAATGAGCAGCAAGCAAGCAACCCACTAGCACTGACTGGAGAGCTGTCATATCCTCTTAAATAAACCCAAAAAAACAGAAGAAGCAAAGAAATTGAAGGGGAACTATAAAAAGAGAACATTGAAATCTAAAGGACTACACTGAAGCACACTCATTTTCAGATAGATGTACACGTGATCAGAAAATGTCATCATTCACAGGGCAAGAGAGCCAATGTGGACTATGAAGTACTCTTTCATGGATGGAAGCAGAGTGCAAATGTCACTCAGACAGACCAATTGCAGAACAGAGCTGACCCAAATGCCCTCCATGTATATATGTGGATATATAGTTATATATGGATTGATGTATCATTTAATTATTTTTTACAAGATCCTGGCAGATAGTTAAGAAGAGATTCAAACAAGAGTTATTACAGTGCAAATGTTCTCCCACAGAGTATGTAGCAAACACCAAAACCCTTCTCTAAACAGGTAATCTGTGGCATTTCATGTAACAAAATAACTATTTGAAGTCTTTACTACAGAGAAATATTAATCCACCCTTAAATGTCTATTGAGTTTAGCATATGCTTTTCACAATCAATATGTCAGGCCCAGTGTGTTTCTTAAATACTATCTCTTCTAAAAGGGACTAACAAGGGCTTTCATAGTGCTAGTCTTTCTACACCTATGGTTTGTCAGAGGGGATAACCAGCACAAAAACCCCTTCCCTATTACGGTACTCTGTGAGATTCCATGTGGTAAACACCTATGTGTGCAGATGAATGACAATCTTCCCTTAAATGCCTGTTTACTTTAACAATTAGTTTTTTCAACCAATATGTACGGCCTTCTGCCTTCATCGTGACTTTTCATTATAAACAATCAGGGCTATAACTTTTATCATTGGCTTGTCACCATAAACAACTCAAACTCACTGTGGTGGTCATAAACCTTTCTACAAGGCAACCATCAGTTATACTGTAATGTGGATGGAGACAAAGCCCCTGTCTCAGTAGTACTCTGAGAGCTATATTTTGTTGATCGCATAAGGTCAGACAACAGTTGCACTGTCAAGCCAGACATAAAAATCTATGTAGATTTGTGTAGCCCTGGGCATCTTATGTTGCTCTCAAACAAAACACAGCTCTCTGAAGTTTAACATTAATGATGGAAGGTGAGGGTGCTGGAACTGCAATGCATTTCTAATGGCTGCGCTCACCTCCACTGTGCTTCTGCCAGAGACAACCAAATAATGTAAATTATCTAGCTATCTAAGACACTTTAAATATTATTACAAGTCACTTCAAAATACTTTATTCGGTTAACCAGAACCATCAAAGTAAAAAAATAAAACATTAAAAACAGACAAGGTATCATGAGTAAATTTGATATCAAAATACAATCAAATAAAATCATTTGTAGTACAGTGTCCAAAGGACAAAAAATTAAACCCCAAAGGCACTAGTAATCAGATATACACTTACAAGAGCCAAAATTAAAAGTTCTGGGGCCAGATGTACGACCATTTTTTGCACTCGCAAACGGGTAATCGACCCGTTTGCGACTGCAAAATAGGTCTGCCCTATGTACAAACCCTATGTTGGGAGTCGGTAACCTATTACCGACTCGCAAAATAGGGATTGCGACTCACTATTATGAAGGGGTGTGCCAACGGCGTCCCTTCCTAAAAGCGACTCGCACTTCAATGTAAGATTGTTTTGCAGCCGCAATTGTGGCAGCAAAACACTCGCAGTTTAGCACCCATTTGAAATGGGTGGTAACCCACTCCCAAACGGGAAGGGGTCCCCATGGGACCCCTTCCCCTTTGTGACTGGCATTGAAAATATGCTTCGGGGTCCGGTTAGAGAGGTTCCTCTCAGGTTCCAAACGGGTGCCTGGCGGACAGGGCGGTGTGCCAAAGCGCCTTCACCCCCCTCCCGAGACCTATGGTGCACTGAGTGCTAGTACCTTTTAATAAACTCGGTTCCTCTCTAAATTGAGGGAATCTTTCTAGTGTTCTGAGTATTTTTACACTAGCAACCCCTGGTTAGGGTGGGCCTTAGCACGCCCATACCACCGGGGTTCATCACCACACACACTGGTCCTGACGAATGCCTGACGAATTGTTCACCTAAAGGCAGAAACATGTTGACCTACACCTGGGGATAAAAACAGACTTTTAATTTGGTCCTTTATCCTACACCTGTTTTTAATTATGTCTAATTGGCAAAACAAATAAAATATTTTTTTGATACAATTTGGACTATTTTAAAATTCACTCATCCCACTCTTCACTAATCACTTAACCAGCTCCGCAGTAAACTGGCGTTGCAGCACACTAGGGTGGCATTCGGCCACTCCTGGTGGGGCCCGATGATGAAGCATGTCACCAACTAGGTTGGTGAGTGAGGGCCTTCTGAAAAACCTAAAGTGGTTTTATTCACAAGTAAACATTACAGTGAATAAGGATACATGCGTGCTCTTCTTTTATTAGTGATACACTCCTTTGTTGTTTACTTGGCATTGAAAATATACTTTAACAGCAGGCAGTGGTCTCACGGACTACTGCCTGCTCTTAAATGAAACAGTAACGTTTCATTTTTCTTTTTTAAATGCATCCAGTTTTCCTTTAAGGAAAATGGGCTGCATTTTCAAAAAAACTGCTTTATATAAAAAGCAGTCACAGACATGGTGGTCTGCTGACCCCAGCAGGCCACCATCGCTGGGAGTGCTAGCCATTCCTAATGGTGTCACAAATTGCACCTGCCTCATGAGGCAGGCAATTTGCTACCCCATTAGGAATCGCAAACAGTGTCTGAGATACTGTTGTACATTCCTATTTGCGAGTCGCAAATTGCGAGTCGCAAAACGACGCAAATTGCGACTCGTCTATTGGTAGGGTCGTACATCGGGCCCTTGATAAATTAGTGTCTACTAGCAAAATGTATTAAGAATGTTATAGACCCAGATAAAAAGAAATTCGTTAGGAAACAAGGTGTGCTGGAATCCAGGAGCAAGATCAAGTTAGAAAACTCAGTGCTCAACTTTAAGCTTACTATTGTGCAGATTAAAAAACTCATTCAATCAACACTACATGACCAGATATGTAGCTCTCTTGTTCCAGACATTGAACAAGAAGTGACTAACTGCAAAGACTATAGGGCCAGAAGTGTCTGTTTTTAAAACTCTCAAAGCTTCCTTAAAATGAGGGGTACCCATATTTTGCCAAATCTGCCGTATCCACTTCCGACGTGCATTTTGATACTCAGTGCAAAAAAAAAGAACATGTTCCTCAGGTTCAGAGGTTTGGGCACAGACTGGCTAAATAGCAGAAGACAAGTCTTTCCTCCACTTAGAATTAAAAACCATAGTCAGTAAACAGCCTTGGGGAAACCTCACATACAGACTCCTCGCCAGAGGTGGAGTAATGGAGTCTAGAAAGACTTCAAACTGAGGGAACAGTTTAAACTCTAAAAACTGTATAATCAGACTGCCAGAGGACCCACTTGATATCTGCTTCTCATGAACATAGTTCCAATAAATAGATTTCAATCTTGCCAACTCTGACCTATGTATAGCACAGAGGTGATCCCATAACATATTCCACCCAAACTTCCTTAACCAGCTCAATACAAACTTAAACCAGGAGATTATACATACACCTCTCGTGCCCAGTCGGTAGACAAGGCACGCCTGGTACACTGAAACCTCAAGGGTGGTCCAGACACGTACCCAATAGTTCAAGGGCTTCAATTGCACCAGATCCACAATTCGCTTTAAGTCTAAATCTAAAAAAAGGGGTAAAAGAGGAGTAGTTGCTGGGACTGGCATAAGGGATCCAATAAATGAATGCTCAACTATGGAAAGTCTCTGGAGGTGAGCATACCCTCGCAGTTCGGCACCGAAAAGTGTTGCACTCTGAGCCTTTGCTCGATAGGCCTAAAGAGCATGGGAAATAGGTCGTGAATAGGAAAGTTTATGAAAACTATAGATAGCACTGGATCTGTGGGTCAATAGCAGGGAGCTTTTGATAACCTGGGAGCTCCAAGATAAGTTGTCAGTCAGTCTGACTACCAGGTAATCAAAGCTGCAGAGGCTGATTCTCAACCTTTATAACACAGTTGCAAGTTTTCCCAGATTCAAAAATCAAAAATGTAGATTTATTAGTATTAACCTTAAGGCCTTGCTGATTACAAAAGCTCACAAATTTATTCAGAAGCAACTGTAGACCCAGAGGGGTCTTTGAAATGAGCAGGGAATCATCAGTGAATAATAAAATGGGCACCTTCTTACCATTCAGAGATGGAGAATCATTTTGCAGGCCTGAAGCTCATCAACCAATCCATTTATATATAACGTAAATAACGTGGGAGCAAGGACACATCTTGTCGCACGCCATGGGCAATAGGAATACGATTAGTTAACTTTCCTCTATTACCCCAGTGGACCTGGGTGTAGGTCCCCTCGTGCAGCCTAACTAAAAGATTAATAATAATTACAGGTACCCCATTTCAGCTAACACCTCTCAAAGCTTCTCACAGGGTACCAAATTGAAAGCTGCTTGGAGGTCTACGAATGCAACATATATTCTTTGCCTCCCTATTAAAGCATACTTCCAATATAGAAGTGCAAATCTAAAAGCCTGGTTAGAATTACCTTGTTTTGGCACGAAAGCCAGCCTGCAGGAGACATACAATTTCATTCTGTTCAATCCAACTAAGCACTTAACAAATATCTGCCTTGCAAAAAATGTTTGCAAGTTGTCGATTAGGCTTATAGACTTGGGCCCAGATGTACGACCAAGAAAATTGCGCATCGCAAATTGCGACTCTTTTGCGAGTCGCAATTTCCGATGTACAACAGTGTATTTCACACTGTTTCTGATTCCCAATGGGGTCGCAAATTGCGAGGCTCATTAATATTAATGAGCCTCTCGCAATTTACGAGCCCATTGGGAATGACAGCTCTCCCAGGGATGGTGGCCTGCTGGGCTCAGCAGACCACCATGTCTGGGACTGCTTTTTAATAAAGCAGCTTTTTTTTTTTTAAATGCAGCCCGTTTTCCTTAAAGGAAAACGGGATGCATTTAAAAAAGAAAAATGAAACCTTTCAGTTTCATTTTTTAAAGGGCAGGCAGTGGTCTCTGGGACCACTGCCTGCTCTTAAAAAATATTTTCCAACATACTCACAAAGGGGAAGGGGTCCCCTGGGGTCCCCTTCCCCTTTGCGAGTGGTTTACCACCTACGTGAAGTAGGTGGTAAACTGCGAGTGTTTTGCTGCCGCAAATGCGGTCGCAAAACACTAGTACATAGCATGTTGACTCGCTATTAGGAAGGGACGCCCCTTCCTAATAGCGAGAGTCGCAAATGCTATTTTGCGAGTCAGGGACTCGCAAAATAGCATTTGTACATGCTATTACCCTTTTTTGCGGTCACAAACGGGAGGTTCTCCCGTTTGCGGCCGCAAAAAAGGGTCGCACATCTGGCCCCTAATAATTGAGGGGCTACTTGCATTACCCTTCTTGAATATTGGAAAGATTTCCGCCCCCTTCCAGGTGACTGGAATTTCCGCACCAGCCACAATAGTATTGGATAGGATATTATTGTAGGGGGCCCACACAGAAGGTTTGGTCTTATACAAGATAGCTTGAATCTGGTCTGGTCCGGGGGCCTTAGCCATTTTTAACTGACAAACTGCAGTGTAGGTGTCTTCTAAGCTAAAAAAGAACTCACTACTCCAATGAATAGGGGGCCAATAAGAAGTCAGCGTAGGGAGAAGTGACCTATTCACATCGAGGGATAGACTTGAATTGCTTGGGGCATATAGCTCTGCAAAGTGCTCTTCCCACTTCTATGGTTGAATATTGTGGTAGAAACTATTGCTAGCATCTGCACTTCCCTGAGAAATTTGGCGCCAAAATGTTCAACAATCATTTGATTTCGCAGCGCACAACAAGTCATCCCAGATTTGCTCATCCCAATCTTGTTTGGCTTTTTTCAAGGTTCTCTTGTAGTTGTGTCGCGCCTCACAGATATCTGCTCGTACCCCCACTTTTACGGCCACTCTGAGAGTCACTTTGGCAGAGTTACAAGCAGAGTTGAACCATTTTCCCTTATTGTCTCCCTCACAAAGGACCCCCACACCACCAGACTCAGCTTCCTGGAAGGAATGAAGGACGTTGCATCCTGGATGAACAGCAGCTGCCTGAAGCTCAACTCAGAGAAGACAGAAGTCCTCATCCTCGGCCCCTCCCCCTCTGCATGGGACAACACCTGGTGGCCCACTGCCCTCGGCTGCCCCCCCACGGACCACGCCCGGAACCTCGGCATCATACTCGACTCCTCCCTCACCATGACCCAACAGATCAACGCCGTCGCCTCCACCTGCTTCAACACCCTCCACATCCTTCGCAAGACCTTCAAATGGATCCCTCCCCGAATTCAGAAAGACCATCACCCACACACTCATAACCAGCAGACTGGACTATGGAAATGCCCTCTACACCGGAGTCAACAAATCCCTGCTCCTCAAGCTTTAGACCATACAGAACACCGCAGCCAGACCCGTCCTCAGCATCCCTCGACATGAACACATCACCCAACACAAGCGAGACCTCCACTGGCTCCCCGTCGAGAAGAGAGTAACCTTCAAGATACTCACCCACGCCTACAATTGCCTCCACAACACTGGACCCCAATATCTCAACGAAAGAATCTCCTTCCACGTACCCAAGAGAAACCTCTGATCCGCTGACCTCGCTGAGCCAGAACGGGTTTAAGAGCCTTCTCCTACATTGCGGCAAAGACCTGGAACTAGCTCCCTATCAACATCAGACGGAGCTGCACCCCCCCCCCAGCAACCTTGAGACCCTCACGGGTGAGTAGCGCGCTTCACAATTCCCTGATTGATTGATTGATTTTGAGTCATATGGGAACCTCTGTTTTTTACCACTCGTTTCCCTGGAAAAATTATTAAGTAAAGTACTAAAAAATTTTGATGAGTAGCTAAGATAGTTTCTGGTGACATAAAGCTAACATCAATTTCAGACACAAAATGGGGAAACCAGCTATATATGTCAGCATGCAGCTTAGGGTTGGCTACAATCCAGGGCCAAGAAACTCATTATTATCAATAATCGGAGTTATGGCAACCATGTCTCAAGCAGTCATAGGCCTTCTAATGACATCTCCTTTTAAAAGTAGTAAGAGGGTTATGGTCACTATCTGATCGGGTCACTACTACCATATCAACTAGTAACGACCAAAGCCTAATGTCCAAAAGGACATAATCACTAACATCGGTATAAGTTCCTCTTTTAAACGTATTGCAGTCAGAGCGAGTATGACCGTTACAAGCCCGGACTCCCCACCCAACCACCAGGGATGTCATTCGTGTGCCCCTGAAAGTTCAAGCTCAGGCAGCCATTCTGCTGCTGGCTCAGTCATTTGGATAAATAAACAATATAATCACACCTGTGTGGAGGGGAAGCACTTTTTCCCATGGAAACACACAACTTCTGCCCCATCAAAACATATACTCCTGGCTACCAACATGTGGCCGGAGCCAAAGCCACTTTCCTGTAGTGCTTCATAAAGATCTTTTTATGTTGATCACATAATGACTGCTGACCTAAAAACATAAGTTAAATAAAAGATAGAAATAAACTCAAAGAACAAGAATCATATTAGTTCTGTATCCAAGTGCTAATGAAAAAAGTAAATGAAAACAAAAGGAGGTGACTGAGGGGTAGGTTCCCACCTTATAAGGAACAAAATGTGGGCCAAAAGTAAAAACAAGCAGCAGCACAAATGTGCCAATTTGGGATCTGGAAACTGAATTTCGAAGAGAGCAATACTTAAAGCATTGTGTATGCTGCACAATAAACTTAAAAAAATGTAAACATCCTTACTGGTCACTGAATGAATTTTGTGCATATCAACTGACTCAGCACAGTTGTTTAAGTCAGTTTGATAATGCTTCCCTCTTCTCACCCTGCAAGAAAATTGTGTTATTATTTTTCAATTTAGACAGTCTCTCTAAGAAATTCTCTTTAGAAATGGTGCATCAGAACCATTAATCGTCTGTAAAAATAATAATAAGCAAGCCTTCAATTTTTACAGAGGAATGCTCTTTTAGAATACACCACACAGTTTTAACAAATGGATAAACAATGAATAGAAAATGACATGGAAGGCTGAGGAGGATAAGGTGGTACTTTATTTATGAAAAGTGCAGATTATGCCATATGATTTTGATGTTAGATTTTAGCTGTGGTCCATGGAATTTGTGCAGGTCAAATAGCTGTACCGTGTGTGCAGAATGGTAAAGGGTACAGCCATAATTCAAATAAGTGTACTGTACTTATATTTAAAAGCTTTTTTAAACAAATCAGTTAGGACTACATAGTCAAAAATCAAACACTGTATAATCAGTACCAAACCCATACTAATTTTAAACAACAAAAATAAGCGATATCCTAAATGACTGATAGATATTTAAAGCAGAAAAGATCGTACCATACAGGCTTTTGAAAGTTATTTTTTCTTTTAATGGAAAAAAACAAGGGGGGAATAAAGGCAAGAACAAAACTATATGAAGTATATAATAAGTGAAATAAAGACTCTATCATAAAAACACAATGTACTAATGATTAGCCAATGAAGATCATGTGTTTACAAAAGTATTCAACAATTTAACATAGAATTAAAAAATATTATATGACATAATATGAGCATACCAGAGAATCCAAAACATTCAAGGAGATTTAAAGTTTTCAGATCTCAATACCTGTTTAGTAGTTGAAGTTTTACTAGAAATACTAAAACATGATAATGTGAAAAGTAACCATAACAAATCTCTGTTGAAAGAAGTAGATGAAGAATCGGCAAATTCTCAGTCTGATCTGATTATAGCAAACTACATACCACCATGCCTTAAAGGAAATGTTTGAGGTACACTTCCAGTTGGTAGTAATTTGCTAGAAAGCAATAGCTAATAAAAGATCCAATAACGTATTGTTGAAAAAATATGAACACCAATAATCAACCAAACTACCCAAAAGTATATTATTTATAATAAATAAATTGAAGAATGAAAAATAGTTTTGGTTTGATTTCAAACTTTGTGCCAAAAAGTAAAGTATTAGGGCATGAAAGCAGCATGTGCATCAAGTCACTATGGGCACAGCTGCAGGACCAACAAGTAGCATCAGTGGTAATGGAAGTCTTTAAAATTGAAAGAGGAGTTAGATGTAACCTATGATAAACAAAAATAATCGTGTATAAGTAAGATCCGCAGCTCTGGAGGTTTTGTCAAGTTTGAGCCATAATTTATTCCTGAGAGGTATTGACTATGTGTGACGTAACTCATTCTCCCATAAGATTTCAAGTTAAGTTTTAGTTCTCGAAGGACTTGAGGCAGACACAAATTTATAAATAAGAGATGCTTTGGGACTAGAGGATAAGACTTGAAACAAAGATAGATGAGGAAGGACTTCATCAATATCATCAGCATCAATATCATCGTGTAACGTTATGAAAGGAAAGATGAGTTTTATCTTCGAATAAATTGTGAATCCAAGTTATACATTTCTCTGGCCATGATTTCCCCAAAATAGGTCTGTTGTTTACCTTAGTAAACTTATTGTACCACAGGGGCATTTGGAGAAAAGCAGTACATTGCTAATGATCCCTACTGGAAAGTGGTTCAAGTAATCTACAAGCATGTCTAGAAATAAGTGTAATTAAAACAGAAGGAGTGGAAGAAAAGCAAATGGACTCCTGAAAACTAAAAGACTGAATCAAAGCTCTTCCTATAGTCAAACACAATGGTAAAAAAAAGGTGACAAGCCTTTTATTAGCCAGACAGAAGCCTGTCAAAGACAAAAGGCTGCATGATATTGTCTCGAACCAGGAAAGTTGACACTTCCATCCCCTTTAAATCTTTTAAGTTTGGACAATGAAATTCACACCGCAGCCCTGATCCTACTCGACCTCTCTGCAGCCTTCGATACCGTCTCCCACCGCACTCTCGCCACCAGACTCCACAACGCCGGCATACAGGAAACCGCCCTCAAATGGCTCCGGTCCTTCCTCACCAGCAGGACACAAAGAATCAGACTGCCACCCTTCCTCTCTGAACACACAGAGATCAACTGCGGAGTACCTCAAGGATCATCTCTCAGCCCAAAGCTCTTCAACATCTACATGACCCCCCTAACCGCCATCGTCAGACAGCACGGACTCAACATAGTCTCCTACACCGACGGCACCCAGCTCATCCTCTCCCTCACCAAGGACCCCGTCACCACACAACTCAGCTTCCAGGAAAGAATGAAGTACGTTGCATCCTGGATGAGCACCAGCTGGCTGAAGCTCAACTCGGAGAAGACAGAGGTCCTCATCCTCGAACCCACTACCACCGCATGGGACTACACCTGGTGGCCCACCGCCCTCGGCAGCCCGCCCACCCCCACCGACCATGCCCGGAACCTCGGAATCATACTCAACTCCTCCCTCTCCATGACCCAGCAGGTGAACGCCGTCGCCTCCACCTGCTTCAACACCCTCTGCATCCTTTGCAAGACCTTCAAATGGATCTCCGGGAACCAAGAAAGATCATCACCCACGTACTAATAACCAGCAGACTGGACTACGGAAACGCCCTCTACGCTGGAATCAACAAGTCCCTGCTCCGCTAACTCCAGACCATACAGAACACAGCAGCCAGACTCGTCCTCGACATCCCTCGACAAGAACACATCTCCCAACACCTGCGAGACCTTCACTGGCTCCCCGTCGAGAAGAGAGTAACCTTCAAGAGACTCACCCACGCCTACAAATGCCTCCACAACATCGGATCCCAATGCCTCAACGAAAGAATATCCTTCCACGTACCCAAGAGAAACCTCCGATCCGCTGACTTCACCCTCACTGAAACCCAGCGCATCCGCATAGCCAGAACGGGTGGAAGAACCTTCTCTTACATCGCGGCCAAGACCTGTAACGCGCTCCCGGTTGACATCAGACGCGCCCCCTCTATGCACATCTTCAGGAAGACCCTCAAGACCTGGCTCTTCGACTGACTGGAGCTGCATGCCCCTCCTCCCTAGCGCCTTGAGACCCTCACGGGTGAGTAATGCGCTCAACAGTTCCTTGATTGATTGATTGATTTATTGATAGTTTCTTCATATTCCATTAAAATTTGGAAAGGAGTGAGTTAATTCTTCTGAAATGTATCTGTGGTATTGAAGCAGGTATCATAGAGATTGTATAGAAAACAATAGGAGAAATCATTATTTCAATTGAGTCTAAATGACTCTGCCATGATGAAAAAAAGGAATTCCAACAAGATATTAAGGATTCAGATTTAAGAAAAAGCTCTTTAAGAATAATGGAGATTGAGCTGGGAATTGAATTGGTAAACCAAATCCCATTTCAATTTGCCTGATTTTGGATAGAAATTGTTCTAATGTTAGAATGAAAAGTGAAGGAGATAAGGGGCAACCCTCTCAGACACCTCTTTGATGATTGAAATAGTTGGAGGATTTTCCATTGACAAATACGGAGTCTTTAGGAGAGTCATATAACAAGGAGATTAATGAAACCAACTTATGACCAAAGTCATGCCAATGCAATGATTTAAGCATAGACTTCAAGTCAAGTCTATCAAAAACCCTTTCTGCATCAATGGTGATTGCGGCTAAAGGACATTTGACATTAGAGGCTTTACTCAGGACATTAAAAAACATTCTGGTGTTATCTGAGGCAAGTCTTTCCTTTATAAAGTATGCTTGCTCGGGTTCAACTAATTTTGGTAACAAGGGTTTTAAACATTGGGCAAGTAGTTTGGCAAATATTTTATAATCAACAATTACAAGTGATATAGATCTGTAGTTTGTACACAAAGTAGGTTCCTTAAGACTAATGGCTGCCTCTTGAAAAGTCTCTTTGACAGAGTTAATAGATGAAAAGGATGTAAATAAATGCAGCAATTTTGGTAATAAGTTGGTGGAGAAATGAGAATAGAATTTGATAGAAAAGCCATCAGGGCCAGGTGTTTTACCCTTCTTTAATAAGTTCACTGTATTGCTAGTTACTTGAAGAGATGTATCTTGGTCTAAAGTAGAAAACTTTAAGTCAGAAGTAATTGGTTTGTTGATAGAATCTGGAAAGGAATCAATATGTGAGTCCAGAGGAATGATGTCTGGTGTATACAAATTCTTGTAAATTGTTTCAATTTCCTGAAGAATGTAAATATCTTTAAAAATTGTGGCACATTATGTAACGATTCTATTTTGGTCTTTTCGTTCCTTATTTTGAGATAATTTGCTAACATCTTCCCTGCCTTATTATGACCTCCATAATAAGGAGCACTACTTCTTAGTAAATAGGCAGAGGTATTTTCAGTGGAAATTCTAGTAAAATGAAACTCTGCTGCTATTAAGTCTTGTAAACTATTGTTTGATTTAGAGGAATAACATTGGTGTTCCAGTTTGTCAGTATTAATAACCAAGGCATCACGTCCCTAGGCTAATATCTTCTTTTTGTTGGAGAGATAATCAATAATAAAACCATGGGAAAAAGCTTTAAATGTATCCCACAGTAAAGGCATAGGATAGGAGTAGTAGGGTCATTATGGATATCCCAAAATTCAGAAGTAAATGTAATAAATGAGCAAGAACACACAGTATGTGATAACAAACAATTATTACAATTCCATTTGTTAGTTGATTTTTCGAAAAGGGAGTAGATCCAGATCAGTTACAACCTAAGCATGATCTGAGATCAAATTTGGCCCAACCTGTTTTAATAGAAATCTGCAATAAATATTTACTAAAAATAATTGATATAAACTAGTAAGAGAACCATGGACCCAGGAGAAAAAAGTATATTTTCTTGATATGGGATTATAGAACCTCCAGGTACTCTTGGGGAAACTCCAAGTGGTCATGAATGACGCAGCGAGGCTGATCTATAAATTGCCTCGAAGAGCGCATGCCACCCCCCTGTTGCGTCAGTTGCATTGGTTACCTATTAAGCAAAGGGTAAGCTTCAAGGGTCTGTGCATTGCACATAAATCCCTGTTTGGTGAAGCACCCAAATATATCAAAGACCGCTTGAAGCCCTATGAGCCTGGACGTCACCTTCGTTCTTCACAGGCTAGCCTCCTTGTATGCCCTCGCTTCAATAGGGCCACTTTCGGAGGCCGAGCCTTTTCAGTCTCCATCCCCCAGATTTGGAACAAGCTACCGGATGGTATGCGTAAGGAAGCCAGACTGCTTCCGTTCCGGAGGAGACTCAAGATGATGCTGTTCACAGAGGCGTTTGGCCATGCTTATGCTGTTCCATGTTGAGTTCAGTGGCGTGAAAGAACTTTGGACTGTCTGATCCATGATGCAGCGCTTAGAGACCTTTGGTGATTAGCGCTTTATAAATGCAACTTAACATTAACATTAACATTAACATTACTAGAGATTGTTTATGCATTTTATGAGGAGCTAACTTTACTGCTGATTGACGATCTAAAAAAGGATATAAAATTTGGTTACAATGGCTTCCTAAAATAAAATAATCGTCATCATATTGAATATATATTGTAATGCTAAGCCAAAAAGTTAAATCATTTTGAGTAGGACCATTGACATTAAATATCATTACTGGAACTTAATTAATATTAAGTTTAGCAATAATGCATCTCCCCCATTATCTCTTTCCTGAGAAATAACATTAGAATCTAAGGGCCAGATGTTTGACCGTTTGCCAAGGGCGCCCCTTCCTAATAGTTACTCAAACTTCAATGAACGATTGTTTTGCCACCGCATTTGCGGTCGCAAAACACTCTCAGTTTACCACCTATTTCAAGTAGATGGTAAGCCACTTGCAAATGGAAAGGAGTCCCTAGGGGACCCCTTCCCCTTTGTGAGTGTGTGCGAAAATATTTTTTAAGATCAGGCAGTGGTCCCAGGGACCACTGCCTGCTCTTAAAAAATGAAACATAAACGTTTCTTTTTTCTTTTTTAAATGCATCCCGTTGTCCTTCAAGGAAAACGGGCTGTATTTTTTTTTAAAGACAGCTTTATTTAAAAAGCAGTCACAGACATGGTGATCTGCTGACCCCAGCAGGCCACCATCCCTGGGAGTGCTAGCCATTCCTAATGCCTCATGAATATTAATGAGGCAGGCAATTTGCGACCCCAATAGGCATCGCTAACAGTGTCTGAGACACTGTTGTAAATTGCATTTTGCGAGTCACAAATTGCGAGTCGCAAAGTGACGCAATTTGCAAGCCGCAAAATGTAAGAGTCTTACATCTGGCCCTAAGTATTTACTACATAACAAATGAACATCATTCTTAGTATGCTGAGTCAGGGAGACAAGAACCGTGCCCAGCCAATTTATTTTAAGCTTGAAAGCTTCTTTTCTGTAAGGTGAGTTTCCTGTAACAAAACTAAGGGCCTTATTATGAGTGGCATTCTTCCGACAACCCTGTTAAGACCAAGGTGGTCGGGCCGCCCTGGGACCACTGCAATTACCAGGGATCAGAGATCCCTGGCGGTGGTGCGGCGGTCTTGAAGCCTCAATGTGCTTGGCGGGGCTGCTGCAGTCCCGCCAAGCATTTTACGAGTTTCCTCACCGCCACACTTTTCATGGCGGTGCGACACCATGAAAAGTGTGGCAGTGAGGAAACACAGGGGGACCTACAGGGCCCCATTGTGCCTCTGTGCCATAGGGTGCATGTGCCCCCATGTCTGCATGCATCCCAGTATCTGCACAGCATGGACTGCACCAGTCCATGCCTTGCATGTACTGCTTTTGAAGTTCCCATTGCAGTGCCTATTTCATAGGCATACATAAACTCCTGTAAATTCTAAGGATGTCCAAATTAATAAACACACACACACACACACTAGTATCTTAATACTTATACTCTAAAATTAGCTCAACAAAGACTTGGGAGTGTTACCAAGAACTTCAACAGTTGAGACTATGATCAAACTCAAGACGTGTTACAGGTAAGAAAAAATAATGTCTCAAATAAAACAAATGCCATAAACCTGGCTTCATTAAGGCTTGGGTGTATGATCAAGCCCTTCCATAGTAATGAGGTACTGTCAAACTCAAGACCCGTAGCAAATTAAGGCAAGAATGTCACACAAGTATGCAAACTCTGTAACCCATACGTAGGAAGCTCAGAGAGACCCCGTGGTAAGTGAAATTGGCAGAGAAGCCCCGAATGAAATGAAGTTCAGCGCCCAAGGGGCATGGAGACTTAACTGTTTACAGCAGGATTCACAGTAGCCCAAGAAACTGATATAGGAAGCCGTCTGAGGAGGGGTGAAGAGCCACCGGACTGTTCCGGCAGGAATCCTCAATGCGAAGCATTGTGGAGTGCTGGGGCAGAGATTAAATGCCAGCGGAATCATCAAGATAGCCCTTGCGAGTTCAGAGAGTCCTGTGAGGGAGCCCCAGCTGCGTCGGGCCTTCTGTGCAGCAGCTCAGAAGAGCGTAGGCCCAGACTCTCAGGACCATCCAGGCAGAGGTAGAGAGTGCAGCCCCAGTCACCGCAGGGCTGGTCCTCACTTGACTTTTTGTTCCTCAGGATCCAGGGGCGCCTGGAGGAAAAGGAAGATATGGAAAACACCACAGGACGACAGGGCACACCACATCACAACAGGCACACATTCACAAGATAAGAAAAAGTCCTGACTGGTGTAGAACAATGCACAGCATGTGTGACATGCGCTGAGAGTGTCTACAAGGTGCTAGAAGTGTGCATGAGAAGGAGGGACCTGTTGGGGGCCAAAGCGGATTTCCTAGGGAGGAGATATGTTACCTGTGAAGGGACCACCTGTCCGATGGCAAGGGAACGTACCCCACCCCTACTGGAGTGATGAAGGGTCCGAGTAGCCCAGGAGATTCTGACACCAAACAATGGTCTTCCAAATGGCCCTCATCTGATGGGCATTAAGCTGTATGGATACATGAGAGGAAAAAACAGAATATCACTGCAAGTTTTGGGATATCTGTTCTGTTGACACACAATTTGTATACATCTAGCACAAGCATAGATGAAAAGTTAACACACATTAGTTTTCACATGTACAAATACATAAATACACACTATTGTAGTCATCTGCTGACTATCATGATCCCTGGTCATGTCCTACACTGACTAAGTCAGCCCGCTAACATCATGTAGCCCAGGGCCATCTAACATGTACTGTGATGTGAGCTACTATGAAACACGACACTCCATTGTGACCTTTTGAAGACTATACTACTTTTGCATTATTGTACAAACACCTTTACAGCCAGGCCCATTGACTTGAATGCGGTCCATAGATTAAGGTCTCAATGAAATGGCTGGCATGTGTGTCAGTGAGAGCTTCCTCTCTGGGGATGTGTGGACATGTGGACTACTTAACGGGATATCATACTACGTCGGATTGAGTTTGTTTGGTAGGTACTGGCACCACAGGACACACCTTTTGCCATATTGGGCACAGTTACAGGTGTGACATCAACATACCATTGTATTTCTTGCTTTATTGTCTGAATGTAAAAAAGCTGGTGATTCACATATCAAAAAACTCTTCTGAAGTAACCAACTATCTGTACTGTTAATGTGTCAGATACAGAAAAGGCCTGTTCAGTGACATAACTTATGGAAAAGTGAACAGAGACCTGTGGGAGTAAGAGGCCTGTCATTAGTAAATGACACACATTGACAATGTGGGTCAATGGAATGAAGTATCGGGTCAAGGAGTTACCTCAGTCACCATTCCAAATGCAGTCCATGGAAAACCAATCAGGGCTACTATTGTATCTGAAAATTCATTTACCTCCTGATTGCAACTTTTGGTGCAGCAGGAGCGGGCGGTATGTCACTGCCACGCTCCCGCTGTGGCAAAACCGTGGTCGTGCTGCTTGCCAGATTAGGAGTTTCCTCCTGTATGGCAGGCTGTTTTTTGGCGTTCGCACAGCGGTACCTCAGAAAAAGAGCACCACAATGGGAATGTCAAAAACAGTTCCTGCATGGTATGGACTGTAAAGTTTATGTAGTGCAGGAACTGGGGTGCATGCATACAGGGAGGCACATGTTGTGCACCCCTGCATGCATCCACATGGCGTGAGGCACCAGGGGGTCCTATAGGCCCTCTTTGTTTCCTCTCTGCCATGGTTTTCATTGAGGTGGAACCCCCAAGAAAACCATGGCAGAGAGGAAACTTGTCATATGCTTGGCAGGACCGTGGCAGTCCCACCAAGCTTATTGCGGCCTCAAGACTGCAGCACCACTGCCAGGGAATGGCGGTTCCCTGGCGGTGGTCCCAGGGCAGTCCGACAGGCCTAATCATAATGGGGCGGTAGGAGCACCGGTGTGGTGGTGGCTGGACTGCCACCGCCACACCACCATGAGTCTGGTGGTCCTCGGACCATCAGACTCATAATTAGGGCCTTTGTGTTCATGCAAGGACCTACAGGTCTACAGGAATTTTACTCTGTTATGTTATGTTACAGAAGCTTAATATAGCGCTACGACTCGCCCCCGAGGGGGCTTCTCAGTGCTTTAATAGCAGACCAGTTAGGAAGCAACCATTAAAAGAGCCAAGTCTTGAGATGTCTTTTCAAGCCTGAAAACTCGATGCATGTCCTGATATGAAGGGGAAGCTTGTTCCAATGATGGGGAGCAAGATACAAAAAGGACCGACCAACGTCTTTTAGTGTTTGAATACGACGTGGATGGAGGTAAAGCTGGCTACTTGATCTGAGGTTTCTTTGAGGAAGATAAGGGACCTGTTTATCCTGCAGATATTTAGGTCCTTTGCCTGACCAAGCTTTGTAGGCCAGACAGAGCAGTTTACAAATTACTCTTTTCTTTACAGGTAGCCAGTGAAGGGCCCTGAGCAGTGGGACTGAGGGTGTGCCCGGTGGCTGTTTATTAACCAGTCGGGCAGCAGTATTTTGTACCACCTGTAATTTCGATTGGAGGGATTCTTTAGATGCTATGAGTAGCGCATTTCCAAAGTCCAGGCGACTGATTATCAGTGCCTGGACTAGGGTCTTCCGGGAGGTCAGCGGGAGCAACTGGAATACCCTCTTAAGGAGGCGCATTACCCGAAGCACGTGCCACAGTTAGCGATTACCTGATCTTTCATTGATAGTTTGTTGTCTATCAGAATACCTAAATTTCTTAATGTACTTTTAGGAGAGGGAGTTGGTCCGAGCTAAGGGGGCCACCAATCAGTTGTCCAAAGGGACTGCGCTTTTCCAAGCAATACAATCGCAGTCTTGTCCCCATTCAACTGAAGGCAATTCAGGGACATCCAAGTAGCAATTTTTCTCTTGCATGTAATAAAACGCAGTTTGACATTCTCTATATCAGGCCCAAAAGAGATGACCAGTTGTGTGTCATCAGCATATGAAAGTATTTTAAAGCCACAAGACTTATCCAACTGAGCCAGGGGAGTGATGTAGATATTAAAACGTGTGGGGCTTAGGGCTGAATCCTTGAGGCACTCCCCTGCCCAGGGACAGAGTCTTAGATTGGAAAGGACCAAGAGTAATTTTTTGAGTCCTGTCCTTGAGAAAGTCAGTTGGCCAATTCAGTGCAGTGCCATGAATTTCCATCTCCTCAAGTTGTTGAATCAGGATGGGATGAGACACGGCATCGAATGCCGCCGACAGATCGAGAAGAACCAGCATAGTTGGCATACCTGCATCCAGGGAAAGGCTGAGAGAGTCAACTACCGCTAAAAGGGTGGTTTCTGTGCTATGAGTGGGACGAAAGCCTGATTGAGAAGAGTCCAGCAGGAAATGTGTCTCTAAGTAAGAAGAAAGTTGTCTATTAACATGAGATTCCAATAACATGGTAATCGAGGGCAAGAGAGAAATAGGACGGTAGTTTGCCACGTCCATGGGATAGGCATGTGACTTTTTTGAAGATAGGTGTGACAAAAGCGGCTTTCCATTCATTAGGCACTGTGGCTGATGATAAAGATAAATGACATAGGTTGCATCAGTTGTATTGCCACAAAAACTGTGCCCCAACCTGGCTCATGGGTCAGACTGGGCGCAACTCATTGTCAGGCCTTGCTCTCTGCAGACTGGGCATACTGATCCCACATGAACGTTACATTTCCAGCAGGTAAATACATAAAAGTTCAGCCTGTGGTCATCCTATACATGACCTCAAGGTTGTGTTGCACTCTGACGGGGTCTGTGAGCTATTGCTAGCTCCCAGACAACAGTTTGGCAAGCCCTGATATAGGCTGAGTGATATGTGGGAATATACACATAGCTAACATCATCCTCAACTGCTTTTTACAGAATAAACACACAGCTCATTCTGTATAGGCTATAAATTTGTTTGCACATTTAGCATGATCTGAACAGTAAATATTTTATAGGTACCATGAAATGTATACATGCATAGATGTGTACATGCACCACAAGTAGAATCTAGGGCTTTCCATACATCACACATCCCAGTGGTGATGTTAAGTATACAATGCATAGTGCTCAGCAATCTCTGACATGATTGTTCTATGTAGGGACCACAAAATGTCACATTGTAGCCTGGTGGAATGGAAATTATGGAGTTAAACAGAGTAACATATGTATGTAAGATAGTTGCCTGTTCCTCTAGTGAGCCATAGAGCTGGCCATATAGGGAAAGAACCTCACCAGCCAGCAGCTCCAGCTCCTCTGCAGAGAAGGCACGGGCCCTCTCACCTGCTTGGCCGGCATGATTGCTCCCAGAGGAAGCAAACAGCAGCTAAAGTGGAGGAGGTCTTGATAGCAGCAGTGTCAGGAGGCAGGTGAGGTATTTTTCAAACCACAGCATACATGTACGTGGCATACGCGGTCATGAGCGTATGTGGACACAGCCATTGGCCCTTTACCATAACAATCGCCAATGTTAGCCTATGGCTGTGTCTGTCGTGGAGTCAACCGCCCACTGCGCGGTCAACTTCCGCCGGCAGCATCAGAAGGACAATGCCCAATATGTAAGGTCATTTTAGCGGTTGAAAGTACTGTAATGGTGACTGTTAACTGTGTCACCACCACTCGATATGAGGCGTTACATGTTTAAATATGTTCAAATTCATTGCCATTAAAATGTTACTACACTTATCATTTGCCTAGTGCGTTGCTGTGCATTAAAGGTATGTTAGCGCAGTGCAGTGTATACCGCCTGTAACAGTATTTTGTCCAAAATAATAAAAAAAAAAAAAATAAGGATGCAAATAATTCACCAGAGTTGTATTATTTACACATTAATGGTCAAGACACATGTCAAGGCCACAATGGGGATTTGTGATAGATGTTGCATAATATACTATTTTAAAGTATATGTGTATATTGCAATCTGAAACATTTATGTACTGTCACATGAGTTTTGGCTTACTCTTCACAAATACTACTGTAGACATTGTGACCAATGTTCACAAACTGTTTTAAATTCACACATAGGTACCCTGGGAGAGGCTGGAGACGACAGCCTCCAGTGTACCGCCCATTCCCAGACCTTCATACTAGGGAAGAAAGGGATATCATCAAGAAGTTTTATTTGAATAGGCAAACCATATTGGATTTATGACAACAGCTGGAGCCTGATCTCCTGCCTCACAACACTAGTTTCACATGTATCACACCAATTGTGAAACTTACGGCAGTATTGCATTTTATGGCCACAGATTCCTTTCAATACACTGTGGGAATATCTGGTGGTATGTCACAACAAATGTTCAGTGGTGTACTACAAGACGTGCTTTTGGCAATGATGATACACATTGACAGCTACATCCAGTTCCCCAGACGTGAGGATCTAGCCAATGTGAAGGTTGACTTCGATGGATTCGCTCACCTACCACATGTGGTTGGACCCATTGATGGCACCCATATTGCGTTAGTAACACCGGAAGCCAGAAAACAAGTTTACCGTAACAGGAAGCACTTCCATTCTATCAACGTACAAGTTGTCTGCTTACCGGATTTTTATATCTCAAACGTATGTGCTCGGTTTCCTAGATCAGGCCATGATTCCTTTGTACTGTGGAACAGCACCATACCCCAGCTGATGTCATAACCAGTGGCGGCTCGCATAGGGTGTGCTGCGGGGCAGTGGGGCGGGGGTGGGGGAGGGGCAGGGTAGGGGGGGTAGTAAACTCGGACATACGACGGAATGGAGGAAAGTAATTATTACGTTCCTCCGTTCCGTCATATGTCCGAGTTTACTACCCCCACCCTGCCCCTCCCTCCCCGCCCCGCCCCACCGCCCCGCAGCACGCCCTATGTGAGCTGCCACTGGTCACAACTACTACCGGAGAGGGCTTGGCTTGTTGGTAAGTATGATCTGTCCAAACTTTGGGTGGGTAATGTCAGATCAGTATAATCAGAAAGTGTGTAACTTATTGTTGCATTTATGTCTGTCTTCCAACTAGGAGACTCAATCTATCCCAATCGGCCATGGTTGTTGGCACTGCTGAGGAATCTAACAATGCCAGGGGAAGGCCGCTTCCATAAAGATCATGGTAGGACACAGCGGCCAGTGGAGCTGGCTTTTTGGCTCCTGAAAGCCAGATTTAGATGTCTGGACAAATCTTGGGGAGCCCTCCTCCACTCACCTGGGAAGGTATGTCAAATCACCGAGGCCTGCTGCATGCTCCACAACATCGCCCAGCGATGGAACATCCATTATATCGCAGAGGATGGAGACCATGAAGACCCACCGGGTGAGGATCCTGAAATCTCAAATGATGATGATAGTGGTGAAGAGGAAGGATCTGACTTGAGTTAAGATATCATCAACAACGTCTTCTCATGAGTGTAAGTATTTTGTCAAATGTCATAACTTTAACTGTTACAGCAACTCTTTTTGTGATGATAAGAGGAGTATGTTAAGGGAAAATATTAGGAAGGGCAAGCTCTGCGAAATCTAGGTGAAAGGTGTTTGTTGAACAAGGTTTTGACACATGGCCATTTTATTTGTGTTTCTTTGTTTTGCTCAGATTTTTGTCATGGACTGTGTTCTCCAGAAGTTGACTATGTGAATTGTCCTATATGTATGGGTTGATAGCTAATTTCTTTGTTTTGTCTGTTCTAGGTACCTTCGAAATGGCATCTTCATTTGTGATATCTGGGGGTATATGATGCTGTTTGGAAGTACAAAGGGGACATGGATTGTTCCTGTGAATGACAGACACAGACTTTGGGTGTACAAATCCTGTACCAGATAACTTGCACTGTGATAGGAGGGAAGTTATGAGGAATCCACTGGACTCATTCCTTGTCACATGGTGGACCAGACGCAATATGTGTGCCATCATGTGCTTCAACAAAATGTTGTTGTGGAGCCAAATCATGCTATTCTCCCTAAACATTGGCTTAATCCTCATTGTGTGTAAAGTGTATGTAGCTGATGACGTGTATTCTCATTGTAGGGCAAAGTACTTGCAGCACACAACAGAAATTTGTCACATTCCACCAGATACTGGAACAATGGATTGGAATGATCCTGCGATCAGAAAGTGTAGTACTGCCATGCATTTGTCTATTGGTGTTATTGATGTGGGATTCCATTTGTTAGGCAATAAGGCTCCAGCTGATGACAGTGACCAATTTAATTTTGCCTATTCAGTAGGAAATTGTCTGATGTATCTCCTCCTTCCATGTTGTTAAGGTCTGCAACTGAAAATGTGACCACTAGCACAGATTATTGGTGTCATGTATGATTTGCTATGTTTCTTACATAATGCTAGCCTATTGTTGGTACAATGGAATAAAGATGGTACATGAGACACACATGTATTTATGTTTTGGTGAGACAAGGTTGTGATCCTGAGCTAAACATTGTGTACATGCAACATATCCATGCTTGCACAAGTTGATATTTTTGCCATTCTAAAGTTCAGATGGAAGTATATATATACATTGCTAGATGTGAGATATACTACAGGGTGCAGGGACAGAATATCGATTGAAAAATATCGACTTGCACAAATATCGAGTTGCAAATATCGTGGGTCAGAAATATCGACATACAGATTCTCGTGGTCAAGAATATCGATTTTAGGTAAGTAATATCGATGTTAAAATTATTAAAGTGTTTAATATTGTTTGCAAAAATATAGTTGTTAAAAATATCGTTTGTTTATTAATGTTATGTATTTTAGTATTTATTTTATATGTATGTGTTGTATGTTTTTTTGTATAATAATTGTTTGTATTGTTAAATTTTTAGTAGTTATTATTTTTTTTTTATTTGAATTTTGAGTTTTTAGTTCTGTAGCTGGTTGTGGGTTTATAGGGGAATCGGGTGGGAAGTAATTTAATGATATTAAATGTATTGATTATTTATATTTTATTAATATTTGTTTAATTGAGATGTGATAGTGTTAAATGTGTAAAGTAATTTATTATTAATTAATTAATAATTGGATGTTAATTAATTTTAATTAATTAATTGGTAATTAATTATGGTAATTGTGTAATTAATTTTAGGTGTTTGTTTTGGTGTTTATAGCAGTAAAGGGTGGGAAGTAATTTGTATTTAATTAAATAATATGTAGTTGTTAATTAATGTTAATTATTTGATATGTATTTTGGGTATTTGTTTATTTTTTTGTCTAGTATTTTTCCTTTTAAAAGGATAAAGTGTGGGTATTAAATACATTTTAATTACTTTATTATTAGTTGTTAATAGTAATAGTTTTTAATTTATAAATAAGTTTTAATTTTGTTTTATTATTTTAGAGTTTAATTTAGTTGTGTGTTGTGGATATCATAGTGTTAAAGTGTGTGCAGTCAATTACTGTTTATTAGTTTTTATCTATTAATAATATTTTTTAAATTGATTATCAATTATCTTAATTTTGGAAAGAATTTAATTAAAAATGTTGAAGTGTTTTGTTATTTGTGTGGTGTTATGGGGTAGGAAATAGAATAAATACATTTATGTATTAATTAATTTGTTTGCAAATAGTTTCTAGTTTAAAAGAATTTTTATTTTATAAATCTATTTATTATTTTGTATTATATATTATTTGTAGGTTTTTTATGTCATTAATATTATAATAGTTTTAATTTTTATATATTTATTATATTTGATTGTTAGCCACAGAGCGAGGTCGAGGCGAGGAAGGCGCTGGGAGGATAGCTGGCACGCTGGTACCCCGGTCCGCGGGCTGCTGCCTACAGCACACTAATCATCTGAAAACCCTCCGCAAACCAGGCAGGCCCAAGAACGCCGCTCGGCGAGCCGCTTTACTGCCTTTACTGCCCTCCAGCCAGCCGCCGCTGCCTGCCACTGACCACCTGCCGCATCTTGCAGCCTCCGGGACTCCCGCGGATTCTGGATTCCTGCGGCCCCCTGTCGGCTTCTTGACTGCTGATAGTTGCTGGGCCGCAGCGCCGGTTAGCAGAGCTGCTGAGGGGAACACTGAGGAGCCGATTGGGTCCATCATCGAGCCCCAGGGGGGCCCAGCACAGCGCCGGTCATCCAACGGGCCGGCCGAGGCGCGGCTGAGGTGCGGAGGAGCCCCGGAGAGCCTTGCTGCCCTGAATTTCCACCTTACAAGCAGGAGCACTTGGCATCGCAAGGCTCAGGTGAGCGAGGCCACCAACCAGCGAGGCTATCACAAGGCTTTGGCTAGGGGGACACCGCAGGGGGGCTGTACAAGGGAGCAAGGTGCCTGGGCAGTCTCGATCCATCTAGTGAGCACTGCCTGATACCATCAGCCTCGTCACTCCGCTGCCCCGCCGATTGTTTGCACCTGGCACCTGGCTCCCGCCTCCCTGCCTCACTGTCTCGCCGCCTCACTGCCCCATTGCCCAGCCCTGCCTTTCGCTCGCTACACACTGCATCACAGTAGGCAACGTGTAACGGGGAGACTACTGGGAGACCACTGTGCACAGCCACGGTCACACCACGGGCACGCCAAGAGACTCAATAGACTCAACAGACTTAAAAGACTTAAAAAGACTCCCAAAAAAAACCCCTCCCCCAGCACTTCGCAATCCTTAAGCATCAACGAAAGGAGCACTCGTCCCATCAGCACCTTAGCACCCAGCACTCATCGGTGCGCAGACAGGCCAGGGCTGCAAGCAATCAGCAGGAGGAGGAGCCCCCCCAGGGTTCCCACCCAGCATTGGGCCCAAAAAGAAAAGGGCCAGCGCACACGACCCCAGAGGAAACTCTCAGAACTCATCCCTCAAAAAAAAGGATTACAAGGGCTTCAAGGAGTAAATCACTCACAGATAACAGAAAGGAAATGCTGCAAGATACTGCACAAAAGGGCTCAATAAGGTACTTCCTCAGTAAAAAGGGCACCTCCACAATGACCATGGGACAAACCCAGGTGCCCCGTCACACGGCCCGAGCCTGGCCCAAGACAGCAGCCCCAAAAGGGCAGACAGATCACCCCCGGAGCCCACTCGTATCTGCGAAGAGGGTCTGTACCCTTGTGAGGAACACAGGATTCAGAAGGAGAAGGAGGATGCACCACTCGGGCAACCAGGCCAATCGCAGCTCAACGTCTCAGCAAGGAGTCAAACCCCTCCTCAAATCTTAGTCATGGGTCCAGACACCAAACCCACGAAGCCACACGAAACAGTTCTAATTAAGGATGCACCAACCACAGTGACAAAAGCACAAATCCACCAACCCACGGCCCACGGATCAGACACCCAGAGCATGGAGCCTGAAGCAAACTGCATAAGCCCGTGGTCATACTCAGCTATCGAGGGATTAGACTCCCCTGCGGGAGGGGATCTAACAGCTTCATTCCTCCATAACTTGGGCCAAAAGATCGAAAGAACTTTAGAATTAACCCCACAGCTGCTGCTGACACCAACACCCTCATGGGGCATTAATCCAAAAGCTGACAACAAACACCGTAACTCCAGCACAGACGCGGATTCGGAGTAATCTCCTTCAATCGAGACTAATTGTATCATAAACAAAGCACTTCTGTGGCAGTCATCTAAAATGGAAGTCCAAATAGACCTCCTCCAAGCCATTGCAGCCCATCTAGTCAACATAAGCTCCAGGGTGGACGAATTAGACAACAGGTTCGCCCAGTATTTGGTCTCCAACCCGGGGGACTGTACCTGTTGCTGCTCAACCCTCATGGAGAAATGGGCCGCCCTCCCGGAGATCCTAATGGACATAGTAGATATAGCCAAAGGACCCAGGGAGGCAACCAGCACAATCACCACAGATGACAGCGCGCTGACAAACCGTAATCGCCAGGAGGCAAGACAGCCCATGGGACTCCGACCAGGTTCTGAATCAAAGACTCCAGCTGAACAGGGCAGCCCCAAAAGGGCCCAAGGGACTCCCAACACAATCCGGGGGCATAGCGGGGGAGCAACGCCCCAGCACAAGCCCCGCAGGAACACACCCTCAGTACATCGGATGCACAAAACTCCACTCTATCAAGGCGAGCAAAAAAGAAGTTAAGGAAACAACGGAAAAAAACAAAGACAAGAGGTAGACAACTGCAGTTGATGAAGAGTACCCATCCACCCCCGCAAGGGGTTACCAATCCACCTCAGCCGTACCCAATTTTCATCGCCAAAAACTGGGGCAAAAAGGTCGCCCAGGTAGCACTTCCTCCGGCAGAAGAGCAAACACAATCACTCTCACCGTGCACTCCAACCGTGATGGACCAAAAATCTTCAACAAGGCCAGATTAGCCCACTGGCAATGCTACGACAGCCAGATCAAGCTCGCCGTCTTGTGAGGCAAGCCCCCAAACAGCGACGGCCACAATAGCGCTGCAACCGCCGGTTCTGCCCCCACGCCATGCAGAACCCGGTCAAGAGTTGGGCGCTGGTTGCACTCAAGGCCACAAAAAGCGGCCCCCAGTAGGACATTTTATGACCAAACAAGGAAGCAAAAACTCAGGACAAAGGCCAGCAGCATCCTCAACACACAAGGGCAAAGTGACCCTAACTTCGGGCTTACCAACAGAGGTCCAAGAGGTAATCCTCACCCCAAGGTACCACAGTATGGGACAGTATGACATCCTAAATAGGAGCAACATACTCCGCCTCTTCAAACATCTGGCCACCCTTGAACAAATACAAATGGGCGACATAGTATGGGTGAAATTCCTGAGCACGAAGAGGGACACTCATGGCGTCTCAACAGTGGTGGGCCTAAATCATGTAAAAACTCAACAAGCCGTTGTGAACAACTCTATACAACTCGCAGAGTGGGGCATCGACGTCCAGAAGGTCCCACACCCAAAATACCCTCATGTTCTGGCACCAGACAACAGGGGAAAGGCCCCATGGTCTATCCTGCATGGGACAAACAGCTCGGGCTCTCCGGGCACAACCCGGATTGCCCCCAGGGCCCCAATAGACATCAGGATCTCATGCCAAAACAACCACCGGGATATCTGTGCAGGCCCCTTTTCTCCAAATCCATCCAGAATTTCCAGCGGGGGGCATCAGCATCCCTAACTGTAGAGAACTCCAGGTAGCCAGGGGAGTGGACAGGCGAAGAGCAGTCCACAAACCACAACTAACCTTAATCTCCTGCAACATAGCAGGGATTAGTAAAATCAGTAGAAATGAAAATCTGAAGCAGTTTTTGGAATCGGGCGATATACTCTGCCTCCAAGAGACCTGGGCCCTATCCAGCACTCCACTGGCAGGGTACTACGAACACTTCATTCCAGCCACAAAAAAGAATCTATTTGGCCGACCGGCCGGCGGTCTATCAGTCTTCATAAAGCACGAAAGTACCCTCGAAGTTACAGCAATCAACTTAAACTCACCCAGATCTCCATATCAGAGGCTTGAAACTTAATACACATCCCATGTCCCTCTTAATAATCAACTGCTACATCAATCTGGTGCAGTACACCATGAAAGAGAAGTTGGAGGGAATGCTGGGGAAACTTGATGATCTCCTGTGTAAATATAAAACTCACCAGGTCATCCTAGCAGGGGATTTCAACCAGAAGGACCTGGATACAATCAAACCGACCACCCCGGGTTGCGGCAGGGTAGCACCCTTGTTCAACCTTATCAACAACCACAAGCTGATCTCAACTCATGCACTGAAAAAAGCTAACTTGAACACATGGGACCCTCCCCCTACCTACAGAGACATCTCAAGAATTGACTACATCATGGTCAGCGAAGCGCTGGCGGCTAGATTGGATGACTATGATGTCGAAGACAGATCGGAAAGCGATCACAGACCATTGAGAGCGGTCTTCTTGTTGACAGTTCCGTCAGCTCTCAACCACCAAACCATTGGTGTGTTGACAGGGGATGAAAAATACAGTGTCTTGAGGAGGATCAAATGGTCAGACAAGACAGACAACACGCTACAAAAATGGCTGGAAGAGAAACTTGAAGGCAATCTACCCTCATCGCTTTCACCCATAAAGGTCTGGGAAGACATAGTGGAGGACCTACAAGCAAAGCTCGGGAACTCCCAGTCACAACCCCGCAGGCCCAAAGGGCAAATCAGAGGTGGCAGCACCGGGCAAAACAAAGACATACAAGACTGTAAACGGCTCTTGCGCAAGGCCCTTGTAAAAAAGAAAAGAGGGGGCGGCCAATAGGAGGGACCGTTGGTAGCTTCGCTGAGGGCAGCACTAAGGAAGAAAATATGGGAACACAAAAATGCTACCACGGAAAGGGAATGGCTCAAAGTCTTTTCCCTGATAAAGCGGAAGAATCCAGCGCATCTGTGGAGACATATCAACCAACTGAGCAGCAGAGGAATCTCACGGGAGAACGGAGTAGCAGAAAAGGTCTGGCTGACTTATGTCAAACAGCTCTATGCAATCGCCCCCCATGCAAACACAGTCCAGGAGAGGCCAGTGGTTGGGTTGGCCGGGACTGGCCAGCAAACATCAAGCCACGAGACACGATCGCCAGCCAATGCAACTGGGCAGTGGGAAATAGAACGCCGGTGGAAACACACAGTACATCACCCGCCCAGATAAATCCCCATATGGTCATCAAGACCATCAAGAACATGAAGAACGATGGGGCCCCGGGCCTAATGGGATTCCAGCGCCAGTTTTTAAAAAGGCCCCAGACTTCTGGGCAGCAATGCTAACACATTTATACAATCACTCTTTCCAGACAGCTATAACTCCCGACTCCTGGAGGGGCTCCATCTTGGTCCCCATTTTCAAAAAAGGTGACCGGTCAAAGCCATCAAATTATAGGCTTATCGCCCTCCTTGACCTTGAAGCCAAGGCCTACGCCGACCTACTATTAAAGGACTTGGAGAAGTGGGCAGATGAGAATAGCATCATACCTCTTTTCCAGTCTGGCTTCAGGTCACAGGCATCGACCATGGACAACGTATTGGCACTGGCACACTTATCAGCCCAGGCAACACAGAAGAACCACCTCCCACTTTTTTGTTGCTTCGTGGATTACAGCACCGCCTTTGATAAGGTTGTCCGCAGAAGACTATGGTGGAAGTTAGAAAACTGGGGCATTCCCCCAAATCTACTGACGGCAATCAGATCACTGTATGAAGCCACCTGGGTACGGGTTAAAACCAGCGCCAGCACAGTGTCCTCGAAAATAATCACGGAGAGCGGGTTGAAGCAAGGCTGCGTGCTGGCACCCATGCTTTTTAACCTATACACGGCGGATTTGGGGGATGCCCTAAAAGGAATTGGCCTAGTAGCACCAAAACTGGGAAACATGAGGCTGCCGGTGCTCCAATACGCTGACGACACAGCCATAATGGACCCCACAAAGGTGGGCCTACAAAGAGCCCTAACTGTATTAAATCGCTTCAACAACATCAATAACCTGACAGTAAACCAAGGAAAGACCACGGTTGTCATTTTCGGGTCTTACCACCAGAAAAAGAACCCACAATGGCAAATGGGCAACTTGAAAATCAAGACGGCGGAGTCATATAACTATCTGGGGGTGTGGCTGACGGAACGGGCTAAGGCGAACGCTCACTTGAAGCACCAGAGCATCAAGCCCAATAAGGTCATACATTTACTCAAGCAACTAAGCCTCCACCTGATCAGTCCAACCGCCGGTCCAATACTGAAAGTTTTAAAAGCAAAACTTCTACCAGCAATCAGCTTTGGCCACCTGGCCTTCCCCGGGTTACAGCACGCCTCCTTAAACTCGGCACAATCCAAAGCATACAAAATAGTGCTTTAAATCCCAAGGACAGCAAGGAAGTCAAGGCTAAGGCTGAAACTAGGCGTGGCTAGGCCGGATTTGATGTGCCAGGGGGAATTTATAAAACTCTATCTCAGGATATTAAGGGCCCCAGCCAACACACTAAAACACCAACTAAGAGCTATTTCTGAAGAGCCACGCACGACCTGGCACACCAACCTTAACAAAGCAATCAAAACATTGAATATAGTGGATGAGAGCTTACCGCGGCCAGAAATTCCGATGAACGCCTGGAAAAGAGCCATAAAAAAACAAGTGTGCCACATCTCATTTGATCTTGATCGTAACTCTCTTCGTTCAAGTTCACACTTAGACCCGTTGAACAGCTCATACACGGCTGGCAAAACCCAGGCATACTTAAGTGACGCTCTCACTCCATTGGCCCGAAGGAAAATCCTGTCCATGAGATTAACCACCATAGGTATTGCAGACTTCAATCCTGCATGGGCCCGAAGGGGGGATGCCACAAACTGCAGACTCTGCCCCTATAGGAGGGAATCGTGGCTGCACCTCCTATGCTGTTGCCCCAACCTCATCGATGAACGCCGGCGTCTACTGCGCCCGATTTGCACCATCAACGGAATAAAAACTTGCAGCGAAGTGTCAGCCATGTGCTTTTCAAATTCCAGCACGACGACCTTAGCCAGACTGGGGAAATTTATACATTACATCAGGACTGCCGTAAAAATGGCAAATGAACGAAATAATACAGTGGGGAAGAGCTAAAAAAATCTAGCGGAAGACAGTTGAGGTGGTCCCGATTGTGAACTGTCACCTTCTTGCACTCCCAGCACCCCCCCAAGGATAGTGCCTCAAAGGACAACTGACCAGTGGTCAAGGGGAATGAGTTACAGCTTTATAATGATACCCATCTTCACAGAACATCGTGGGATTTCTGATTGCAACTCCGTAGCTACAATTCCTTGGGGAAGGTAGATCATGGCGGAACAGGGGAGGGGCGGCAAATCCCCCCATTAAAAACTTTTACATTTTACTCACAAACTGAAGTTTTATCATTGTTTTAGTAGTAATAGGTTGATTGCTTTTACTGTAATGATTTTAATTAATTGCACAGTTAATAATAAAAGTACAAAATACAAATATTTGACTGTTAACTTCTACATATTGTTTCTTTTTTTAATGATTTTTTAAAATAATTTTTTAAGTTTTTCATTTTTGTTTTAACTGTTTGAGTTTGAATAGTAATTGTTGTCTCTTCGCTATCCAACACTTTCCCTACTGTTGCACTCACTGGAGTAGGAATAGTAATTTTTTCCCTCCGCTATCCAGTACTTTTCCTACTGTTGCATTCTTTGGAGTAGGAATAGTAATTTTTTCTCCTCCGCTATCCAACACTTTCCCTATCCTTTGCACTCTTTGGAGTGGGAATAGTAATTTTTGTCTGTTCGCTATCCAACACTTTCCCTACTGTTGCACTCACTGGAGTGGGAATAGTAATTTTTACCCGTGCGCTATCCAACACTTTCCCTACTGTTGCACTGTTTGGAGTGGGAATAGTAATTTTTACTCCTCCGCTATCCAGTACTTTCCCTACTGTTGCATTCTTTGGAGTGGGAATAGTAATTTTTTCTCCTCCGCTATCCAACACTTTCCCTACCGTTGCACTCTTTGGAGTGGGAATAGTAATTTATGTATCTTCGCTATCCAACACTTTCCCTACTGTTACACTCACTAGAGTGGGAATAGTAATTTTTACCCCTCCGCTATCCAACACTTTCCCTACTGTTGCACTCACTGGAGTGGGAATAGCAATTTTTACCTCTCCGCTATCCAACATTTTCTCTACTGTTGCATTCACTGGAGTGGGAATAGTAATTTTTACCCCTCCGCTATCCAACACTTTCCCTACTGTACCTCTCACTGGAGTGGGAATAGTAATTTTTACCCCTCCGCTATCCAACACTTTCCCTACTGTTGCACTTTTTGGAGTGGGTATAGTAATTTTTACCCCTCCGCTATCCAACACTTTCCCTACCGTTGCACTCTTTGGAGTGGGAATAGTTATTTTTACTCCTCCGCTATCCAATGCTTTCCCTTCTGTCGCATACTTTGGAGTGGGAATAGTCATTTTTTCACCTCCGCTATCCAACACTTTCTCTACTGTTGCTCTCAATGGAGTGGAAATAGTAATTTCTACCCCTCCGCTAAGCAACACTTTCCCAACTATTGCACTCACTGGAGTTGGAATAGTAAATTTAATTATTTTGCTATCCAACACTTTGCCTACTGTTGTACTGATTGTATTGGGAAATGTAAGTTTAAATATTTTTTAATAGTTTAATGTCTTAAATTATTGTAGAATATTTTTAATTATTGATATATATATATTTTATTTTTATATAATTTTAAAGTTTTACAATAAATTAAAGATAATAGTTTATTAATTATTTTAAAGTAAATATATATATGTATAAATTATTATGTTTGTGTGTTTATTTTTTTAATTAAGTTTATTTGTTATATTTTGTTAAAATGTATATTAAATTTAATTTATTTTGTTAACATTAATATTAATATTTAATATATTTAATATATATTATTTTATTTTATATATATTTAAATCGATATTTTTAACATCTATATTTTTAACATCGTTATTTCTGATTCAATATTTTTGTACTTACCTGTGGAGGTATGGGAGTTGATATTTTTGTATTCTATATTTTTTTCCGATATTTTTAACACTGATGTTTTTGTCATCGATATTCTATCAGTGAACCATACTACAGCAGGCAATGTGAACAAGGTGAAAATAAACATTGTGAAAGTCATACGGGAAAACTGAAAAGTGCCGAAATCAGTCATGGTGAATGAAACCATGGTGGTAGATGTCAAATTGTTTGCAGTCCACTGTCCAAAATACTTCTGCCATCAGAAAGGTAAATTTATCCAGAAATAGTCCACAGAGTGAATGTGTTACACACACTGGAGGAACTTAGGTTTGAGATTTCTTGCTGCTACTGGTGGAGGTCTTGCCATCCACATGTCCTGTAAATTTGCGTGGACGTCCCCGCCTGCCAGTGCCGGAGGATCCACAGCTACAGGGGTGTCTGCAGGTGTGTCTTCCTCAGGCAGGGTCTTGCTTCTTGTGGCTGCCACAGATGTTGATGGGCCTGATGTTGTTGGACCACAGGAAGAGGTAGATGGTGCTGGAAAAGCCCTGAAAAGGTGTGGGTGAATATCCTGCAGCACCCCAATTAGGGAGCCCATGTTTGAATTATGGGCCTGCATCTCATGGTGTACGTCCCTTTGTAACTGCTTCATCTCCTGGATTTTGGTGAGTACCTGGCCCATCATGCCTTGGGACTCATGATAGGCTCCCAAGACTTGGTCGATGGTGGCCTAGGTGTGAGTGGCCCTAGTGGCCTCACTCTGCCGGCCCACTGATACCCTCCCACGACCCCTACTCCCAAGAACCTGTACCCTTGGCCCAGGGTACCCTATCCAACTGGCTCCTGACTCCTCTGTACCCGGGGTGATGATTGGCACATCAGGATCCAGGTCTGGGGGGCACACAATGGTTGTTACTGTGCTAGGTACACAGGTTGTGGGGACTGACATTGGCTGAGGTTTTGCAGGTGGGGTGGGAGGTGTTGTGGGCCCAGTTCGACTCACTGTTGCCATCTGCCCAGGCTGACCAGATGGCCCAGCACCATCATCCTCATCCAGATCACCAGAGTATTGTCATCACTGAAGGCTTGGTCCTGGGATGGAGTGGGTGTCTCTTCTGTGGCCAAGTTCTATGCACATGCTCTGCCAGATAGACCTGTGGTGCAATAGAGAACATTGTTATTGGTGGAAGTGTGGTATCTACATCCAAATCTTTTGTGACACAGTAAGTACAAACCTAGGAACAACAAAATAGGTAGAGATTACCATTGTGATATATTTCAGTGGTATTGAACTTGTTAACAAGACATTTGTAGACATGAAATACATGTACTTGAAGTAAGCAGCTCAACAGATGTCCTGAGATGGTGCATTTTGGATTAAGGAATAACATAACATCTGTCAAACATTCAAGCCAACACAGTGGAGAGGTAACATGTGTATTTGACCATTCCAAGACCTAGTTGTCTCCAAAATAGATGATTACACAACTTGGTTGTATATTTAGCATTTGTCATCAAGTGAGTAGTGCAGAGTCAATGGGTCACCTGCCACTTCTAATCGGCTGAGTTAACTTCATGCCTTAAAAATATTTGAGCCACACACTTGCTATGGTGTCACTCATTCCAACAATTGTTTCAGATGAGGAGACCTGGACAATATAGAGCAAAGTATTCAGTAACGTCTCTTAGTAGAGCATTGCATGTAGCTTGCTCACTTCATGAGAAATGAACATCAATTGTAATATGTCAGACAAGTGAGAATGGTAGGTCTGGGCGGTGAACTCCGCTCCGCTCACGGAGTTTGCGGAGTTTTCCACACTCCGCGTTATGCAGAGCTCACGGAGTTCCGAAAAACTCCGCTTTGCGCAGCGGAGCAGAGTTTTTTTTCCTCGTTTGCGTTCGTCAACGTCAAGTTGGCGAGCAAGGAAAATCCACCTGCCGGTGAGATTTTTTCTCGTTCGCGATCCTCAACATCAAGTTGGCGATCACCAGCGTGGAAAATCAACCTCCCGGCAAGATTTCTCAACGCGGGCAGTCAGATTTCTCATTGCCAGTGGTCGCGTATGGTTGCGACCGCTCGCATTGAGAAACTGTCCGTTCGCGTTGAGAAAGCTGCCGCTTGATCAAAAATCTACTCGAGCGGCAGAAAAGGAAGCAGCGCCCGCTTGCGCTGTGCATGGTGCCATTCGCAATGATTGCAGAGTGCGGGCAAGCATCTGGCACTGAAAATCATCGCAGACAGCATTTATCTAACGCACTCCGCTGCTCACGGAGCTTCGCGGAGCGCGGCGGATTCTTTTTTGCACTCCTCGGAGTTTCGCGTAGCGGAACTCCGCGAACTCCGCCCAGGCTTATAGAATGGGCAAAATCACAATTTCATCTTGTTTTGAGTTACAAAAACAGGGCCTCATGGTAATTGTAGTCATTTCAATCTGTACCTGCCAACACTTGCAGAATGGTTATTGTAACATACCTGTTAATAAAATGCAGGTGGGATGGACCATACGTTTACATATTAACACATATCATGGGTCCTGGAATGATATTTTTATAGTAATACACTTACAGACACCATTCCAACATGTGGCATGTAATAGAGATTGATACATGTGATCTTATATGCAACAATACACATTAACGCAGACCTCCAGCATCTCTGATACTTTGAGGATTGCATGTTCTGAAACTAGGTACACAGTACAATGGCAAAAGCTAAGTTAACAGCAAACAGGACATTGTGGTATTGTGACAGTTAGGTGCAATTTACCAGACTCCACTCCCTCAGGTATTCCTGTCAAGCCTTCAGAATATAGGATCTGCAAGACCTTCTCCTCCCAGGGAAACATTCTTATTGGGGTACTGGGAGGACCACCACCAGTCCTCTGGGCCTCCAGGTATTGCTTGGAAGCCAGGGAACACACCTTCCCCCTCAGGTCGTTCCACCTCTTCCTATTTCCTCCTGTGTGCGCAGAGTGGTACCTACAACATTCACTCTGTCTAGTGTTCTGGAGCACCTGTCCCTTTTCTGACTGCTAGTAGTATGTTGAACTTGGGCTCCAAACAATTGTGGCTCTACTCTTATGATTTCATCCACAATGACAGACAACTCTGCCTCTGAAAAACGTGGACTTTTTTGGCCTGGCTATATCCCCAAATTAAAGTCAGTGCCAATACAACCAAAAATACAACAAAGGATTAACAGAAAATGTGCTGCAAAAGTGTGTGGAGAGTAGTAAAAGGTATGGGGGAAAAAAGTCTGCCTTCTCTCACCAATTGATGCCTCAGAATTGCTGTGCTGCAGTTGGGTGGCAAAGGATCATGGTCTGAAATGGGGTGTATTTTATAGTGTGGTTTGCAGGTGTATCCATTTGGCCAATGGACATCAGGTGTGTTGTATTAGTATCCATCCAATGGCCACTGTTAAGGTGCTTTGCTGAGATCGTACCATGACGGACTACTGCCGTCGAGGAACTGCTGCAATGGGACCGCCAGTACAACTGTGTTTTCATTATCTGCTCGGCCGGAACCTGCAGCCGTGGTGGCGGCGGAGTACAAATCGTAATCATTTGAATCATCCGCATCGCAGGCAGGACACACTCAGCCAACGCAGTCAGTGGTTCAGGCTGCATGCATCATAATATGGCTGGCGAAAGACCGCTGACTCCATGCAGTACTTGGGACGCCGCCGCAGCTTTATGGCAGTAAGACCGCCAAACTTGTAATCAGGCCCTTAGTTTCCTTTGGAAAGGAGCATAGTGTTTTTATTTCATCCAGCAAGAGCTCCATGGAAATGGATGAGGATGATTTGTCAGGTGAGGGAGGATCCTGTTTATAACTTGTAGTAGAATCTGCACTTTGAGCCTTGACTGTAGTATTGAGCTTAGGAATTTCCAAAGGCATGGTAATCTGAGAAGATTGACCCATGGTCTCCACTGAGTGGTCACCAAGCGACGGAATGAAATTCAAATTCACTGAGAGAGAGGATTTATTCAACATGTTGAGCTTTTGTGTCTTTCCCATAGAGAAAGGACGACAGGGGTACTCTAGGTATGAATAAACCATAAAAAATGAAAGTTGGTATTTGTGCTGCTGCACCAAAACTTAAAACCGGCCAATTTTGAAGGGAATTAACATAGCCAATATGTAGCTATATGCAGGTATTATTAAAAATGCCAGACACATCCAGCTCTGCAAAGAAGAGGACAGCGGAACATAAAAATACTGCAAGAGGGAAGAAACTCAACAAAAAATACCTCGCAGGCATAAAAGGGCAAGTTGCGGCATCCTGAGGTGGTTCCTTGTAGCGTCATGGTGAAAACAAAAGCAGGAAAATGGCACGCGCAACTTGACAGTGAGCACGATTGGGAGAAATATTGCAGAACCTCTAATTTCAGGCCCCCAGTAGGAAGAAAGATATACACCGCTTGTCTACAAGGTGTTCATATTGCCGGAACACCTCATGCAAGCAACTGAAAGTGTGTAAGTAATGCACCTGAAGTGGCATTAAACAATCACAGCGTGGAGCTCTCTCAGAGAGCGGCCATCCACTGTGGCGTCCAGGCCATGCTCCCAAGTGCACTGAACTTAAACATGACTGGAGATTATGCTGTAAAAGATAAAACAATCATTTTTTGTCTTGTTGGCTGAATAGATCAGTTCAAATGGAAAGAGAATTTTTCATTAGCTTCAGGCAGATATACCAGGTTTGCCCATTAAATGCTCTACCTTTGTAAATTTGTAGCTCAACTAGAGCAAATAAGACTAACTGATCTTCACGGAAGATTTAGTCAGTGAAGTGGGCTGAAAACGTTAATTAAAAATGATAATATTTTTGATGTAGCTACAGCTGGCGTCTTGTTGACATACAGGAGCTCAGTGGGATTATCAAATGAAAAATGAAATAAATGTGCGCTCCTACAGGAATGCAGAACACTTCAGCAACAATTTGCATATGACAGTTTTAACATATACATTTATCATAACTGAAGGACAAGGCCTGGATCAGAACACAAAATGCATCGGATAAATGTCTTGACTTGAGTGACTTTTCACCTTTCCAGTTTTTGAAATACTTGCTCATGTTTTGTTTGAAAGCAGCTGATTTCTTAGCCCAGGGGTAATCTTTTGATCACCTGCCTGCAGCGATAATCTTTGTCTCTTTTCAATTTTAACTTAGAAGGGCCGGTTCATACAAGCGTCTCGCATCAGTCAGCGGATGTGGTTGCCAATTTTCCAAGCTTCATTTTAGTGTAAAAAATATGCTTTTTAAAAATACATTTAATAATGGTTTGGTTAAACTATCGGTGATTTTTTTGCTTTCTTGCAAGGTAAGCTGCGTAAGGCAAGATATCTGTGTGTAGGCATCACTTACTCATTCCTTAGGGCCTCATTTGTAGTTGGGTAGTCACAGAGCATCTTCCAAAAGTTGTCGGATGCCGTTTTCACTCAACTCTCAGCCACCACTGCTCATTTAGAAGTGTGGGAACAGCTTTTGTTTCAGATGGCAGAGCTTCAGCTGACTTTACTGTTGGAATCACCCTGTCTACCGAGGCACTGCCAGCTTGCATATCACAGGTAAGCCTGTGATAGAGCGCCATGTTCATGTGAAATTGTAGGGGTGCATCATAATCACTGGTAGTTCGCACCCACATATGTCCAGAGATGTATCCAATATATTCAGATATATTCATGTATGTTTAGCAAGAGTAGATAATTCACAGGTATTAAAGTGTATCAGTAGTGTAATTGTGCTACGATAATCATGCAATGTAATGCTTAATTGAATGAAGTGAAAAATAATGCATGGGTGAATCAGCCCATGTGTAATCCAGCTGCAATAGTTTAACGTGTACTATATTAAGTTGCACACGTAGTTTATTTTTCGAATATGCAATGTAATGAATTAATGCTTATAGAAGAAATTAAGTTGTGTGTTTAAATATGTAAAGGCCTGACTACATATACGACAGGGAAAGGCCTGGTTTGTTCTTATGTTAGCTTATTTTGCAGGCAGGGAAAAGTTTCTCTTGGAAAGGCTCTCTGGGAACCAACGGTAGATTTAATTAGCACAGTAGAGGGTTTTTGTTGAACGTATCTTCTGTTGCAGGTGCAAGGACACATGCCTCGTTAGTAAAAGACTGGCTCTTTGTTTCACAAAGTTAGAGAGATGGGAGGCATGGAACTGAGAGTGCAATGGAATTTAGGGATGATACTTTCAGCGGAGAAGGTGCCTGGGACTCAAGGTCATCGCAACCGTCCAGGATGAAGTAACCGTTTCGATGGAAAAATACAAGAAAGAAGACCTGGCCAAAGAGGCGTGACAAAGGCGTGTTCAATTGTATTGGGATTTTGTATTAGGGATAGTGCCCCGAGGGAGGAGGCTGGAGATGAGGTAGGGGAGACCAGAGAGAAGGACAGAGAGGGTCCTGATGAAGGAGCATCTAAATTTCTGAGCATAGGTACTAAGTGATTGTACTTCTTAGGAAGTCTTCACAGCTGACACCTTTTCTTTTATTTACTCTTGCTTGGGAAAATCGTTAAGTAGGGATGTCACTTAGTGTTAGTGTAGGGACAGAGATTGATTTATGCTTATTTAGATAAATGAATAGCAACATTGAAATTGGAGCAATCATTGCTTGTTTGATTCTTTTAGAACTATCAATCCTCCTTATTCTGAGTCGGATGAGACTCCTGCGTAGATTATTATTTGTATTAGTTCCCATTTATTTCTTTAACCTCGTGTTGAGGTGCTTACATGTTCAGTTATTTTTGGCGATAATAAATTCCTAAACTTGAATTCGGAGTCAGTGGTCCTTTCAGGTAACCTGGTCAAATTGTTATATAACCAGATGAGATTCTCTCCTTTACACTATTCAACAGGTAAAAAGATCCTGGCGACCAGAAGGTTCTTATAGGTGATTAGATAAGAATCTTCATTAACAGTTGGTAGCAGAGTAGGATGGTTACCTTTGATGGTAAGGGGAGATCTAGATTAAGATAAGGAGACTAAGTTGCCCCATGGAGCCAGAGTGATGCTGATCCAGTGGATCGTAGGAGAAGGACGTCGGCGGTCAATGAAAACTGACGGAGAGTGACGGTGTGGCGGAAGTAGCAGTTCATGGTAGAGTGAGTATGAAAAGAGTGGTGGTTGATAGATTGCGGTGTTAATTGTTGTGTGATGTCTTGCGGAGTTGGAATGAGAGTTGTGTGACTGAGGATCGGACCGTGAGCGCGCGCGGGACCGAGAGATTTGATATTGTGGTGTAGAAGACACCCAGAATTGAGAGCGTTGACCAGAGGTCGTGGGGGTCATGAGACGTCGTTGACAAACCCACTGAAGATAGTGTGTGAATAACCAACGCAGGTCGTAGGTTATTATCGATTGTGTTAGAGGTGATTGTCCGGTCGTATTGCGGACAGACAGTTGCCAGATTGAGGTCAGCAATCTCGAGAGGCTGATCGGTCATTGATAGACTGACAGTCAGAGAGGTAATTGTTCGGTAGGACGGACATTGCTTCGGAGTATGATTGGGACAAGAGTGAACGAGAACGAGTGAATTAGGAAGGAGGGGAACTGCTGCGAGCGGAGGAAAAGTGACGTCAGACAAGTGCCGCGCTGTGATAGGTCGGTTGGTGTGAGCCGCGCTGGCATTGGTGGATTAAAGTCAGGAAGTAAAGCTGACATATTGAGTGCGAACAGAAAGTTGATTCATCATGAAATGTTTTAAAGTTTTACGAGAACTCTGTAGAGGAGATAGACATGTGGTTGTTCGGGGAGGAGAGGAAGCCCCTCCCGAGGATACGCCAGCACATTATATGGCTACGAATGTAGGATTGCATACCATAATTTGGCTTGAAAATTGGCACAAAATGACATTTGGAGAGGAAGAATTGACTTTCCCACGCTATGGTACTTTCAGGTTAGAGGTGTTGTACCAGCTAAAAAGTATAATGGCTTCTTTACGACCACTGCCTAGACCGACACAGTTTGAAGCGCTACATGCATGGATTAGAGCAGCGCATGAAAGAAAAAGAGACAAGAGTCAGGAAAGGGTGAAGAAATCGATCAGGGCATTTCAAGATGCGAAGTGGGATGCACTGGAGAAAAGGTGGAGGGTGGAAACGATTGAAGGTGATAAGTTATACCCACTGCTAATACAAAATGGGAAAATAACAAGAGTCGAAGAAGACGACAGTGATACAGATGACAGTCTTATAGATAGGCTGCTAGCAGAGAGACCACCCCCATTTAATCCGGATTCGGCAGAGGGAAAACCAACGTTGGCAATAGAATCGGGTGAAACGCAGGGTCAGACTAACATGAGGGTAATGGGAAGAATTTCCACAGGAACAGAAGGGGCGACAACATCTTTGATAACACAGCCTCCCGTAGGGAACACCAGGTTACCAGACTCCTTGACTGTACCGGTTACCATCGGTCCTATAGTATCGGTATACGACCCAGATCGAGTGAGAGAAGGGAGTTCCGTACAGACGGGAGGAGAAGAAATAACCAGTGGGAATGGGAATGGGTTCGGAGTACGAGTGGTACATTTCCCAAGACCACTAGAAACAAGTACGCCATTACCAGCCACTGCAGACTCCTCTTTTAGACAGGAGGATGAGAGACCAGTCAGACCAAGGTCTTTACACGAATCTAAGTCAGCGTTGAGGATGTGGACACCAACAGTGAGAAATCAAAGTGATAGGATGCCAGGAGATAGGGAACAAAATGTTTCAGAAGATAGACCAAGCTCTAGAAGCATGGCAGAAGCGGATAGGTCCCAAGGACAGAATAGTGACTATGATGAGCGAGAGGGAGCAGCTTGTCGAGAAACACTCAGGAGCGCAGTACAGGCAAGGTTGCTGGACGTGGTGAGACTGAAAGCAGAGGTAGACGAAATGATTAGTGGAAGCCTGCCTTTGGAAAGAATAGAGATTTATGGGCCAGATGAGCTGCTGTTTGTAGCAAAGGATGTGACTCGAAAAGCCAGGATAGCACATGAAAACTTGACAGCATTAGCCAGGAGATATGAGGTAGATTTGAATAAAACAAAAACGTTGCAAGGACCGCATAGGCTGCAATACAGTGACCAGGAGCTGGAGGAGAAAAGAATTACGGGGTTAAGGACGCATACCAGAGATCTGATCGTAGGGATGCGGATATGGATTATGTTGGACAAATGGGAAGAAAGGTGGTCAAAGAAGAAAATAGCAAAGAAAGCCGAGGGAGAGACGCCGCCTCCGGGAGGGGGGCGACAGGTGTTGGAAACTTTCCTTTACGGGAAGTACAGAATGGAGGGTACGTGCATGTGCCGTGGAGTAGAGGTGATTTGGCTGCATTCACAAATGATTTTCCTCGGCTGAGGGAGAAACCGGTAGAGTGGTACAAGCAGGTTGAGCGGTTCGTGAAAATTTCAAAAGTATTGTGGATTGATTTGAACACCTTGTTTGACATAGTGGTGCCGGGAGATTTGTGGACAGCTTGTAAAGTCGCGGTCGAGTGGCCGACTTCTGAACCTGACAGGGATGCTGTCACGAATGGTCCGTCACCCCTCGTTATGAAAAAATTTGAACAAGTGATTACATGGTTAAAACTGAAGATTTCACCCCAAGATATAGATTGGGTTAAGATAGACCGAACTGTGCAGGAACCCAAAGAAACGGTGCATGAATACTACGAAAGGCTTTTGCAAGCTTTCAAACAGTATAGTGGATTAGATACATTAGACCCCAAGGATATGGGACAGTTTGTTTCAAAGTTCGTGTTGGGTCTGAGATCAGAAGTCAGCCTCATGATACAGCACCATTTGATCTGTTGGCAGAACAAGCCGGTAGATGAAATTTTGCGGTATGCAAGGTACTGTAGTGATGAGGTGGACTCGAAACATCGGAAGTTAAAAGACAAGTTGATGCTCGTTCAGATGCAGACAGCAACAGGGTCAGCCCAATGGAGGGACCTTAGGAAGAAAGCAAGGAAATTTCCAGACGAATCAGAATGGACAAGGACAAGGACAAGGAAAAGGAAAACCAATAGATCCCAAGACGGGGGTGGATGTGGCGACACTGAAGAAGACCACTGCGTGTCATCTTTGTCGTCAGGTCGGGCATTGGAAACGCGAGTGCCCCTTGAACCCAGCTAACCAATTGCAGGAGGAGGTAGAGGGGGTCCAGGCACCTGCGCCGGAGGCAGTTAACACTGTGACGAGGCCGAGGTTGATGAAAGGGGGGACATACAATCCTCAAGCACAGGTTCCCCAGGCTCTGAGGATCCCGCAAGGAATACGGACTTACCAACAGATGCCCCTGTTTGAAGGATATGACGAGTATAGCTTAGACCCTTTATCCTGACGGTGCCTGAGGGGGAGGAAGACTGCACACTTGGAGCGGTCTTAGAGGTAGACCAGAGGGGACCTTTTGTGGAGGCAGACATTAATGGAAATCCTGCTACACTTTTGGTCGACACTGGTGCTACCCGGTCTACTGTAAGATCAGCAGTGGTCCCTAACCTACCCCTCTCGGGACAATCAATCCAGGTTGTTGGAGTGGCAAATAAAAGAATAAACAGCCCGTTGACAGAGCCGATCTCGGTAAAGATAGGTTCCTTCCAGACCAAACATCAGTTTGTGGTGTGTGATACGAGTCCAGTTTGCCTTTTAGGAAGAGACCTATTGTGCAAGTTGAATTGCACGATTTATTGCACACCCCAGGGAGTGGAGGTTCAGACGAAGGATGATGATGCTGACTTTAAAGTTGCAAATCAGCATCTATGCATAGATCTGTACCCAATGGTGACCGTGGAGGAACTTCCACCGGATTTGAGAGACACGGTGTCGTCTGAGGTGTGGGATTTCACAGGCGAAGAAATAGGACTGATTAGAGGGGTTGAACCGGTGCGGATAGAGGTGAAACAGAATGTTGATTTCCCCAGGACACCGCAGTACAACCTGTCGCCCGAAACGATCGCAGGGATTAAACCTGTAATCGAGACTTTCATTGAGAAAGGCATTCTGAAGGAGATCAGAGGTAGCCCCTGTAATTCACCTATTATGGGACTACAGAAACCGAGCGGAAAGTACAGGATCGTGCAAGACCTGCGAAAGGTCAACACGATAGTTGTTCCTTGTTGTCCAGTGGTACCGAATCCATCAGTAATATTGTTTCAGATCCCGTGCGAAGCTGAGTGGTTTACTGTCATCGACTTGTGTCAAGCCTTCTTTTCGATACCGCTCCATGAGGAAAGCCAATTTCTTTTTGCATTCAGGCTGGAAAATCGTGTGTTAACATGGTGTCGTATCCCTCAAGGGTATACAGAAAGTCCATCGATCTTTAACCAGATCCTGAAGAAGAATCTTGAGAGTCTTGTATTGCCGCAGAACTCAGTCCTCGTGCAATACATAGACGACTTGCTTATTGCCTCGGAAACGGAGGATGCTTGCAGAATAGACACGGTAGCCCTGTTGAATCACTTAGCAGAGAACGGACATAAGGTGTCCCCAAACAAGCTGCAGTACTGTTTGAATGAAGTACAGTACTTGGGACACAGACTGGAAAAAGGAAAGAGGAAGGTGTCACCAGACCGAATTGAGGCAATAATGAGTATGGCAGTACCCACCACACAGAGGGAAGTCAGGATGTTTTTGGGAATGGTCGGCTATTGTCGGCAGTGGATACCTAGTTTTTCCTTGAGAGCAAAGCCTTTACAGAGGCTTACGCACAAGGATGTGAGTGATCCGGTACCATGGGACGAGGAGTGCTTGATGTCATTCCTGAAACTGAGAGAGGAGTTGTGCAGTGCCCCAGCACTGGGGATGCCTGATTATAACAAGGCCTTTTCATTGTTCTGTTGTGAGAGGGAAGGATGTGCATTAGCAGTCTTAGCTCAGAACCATGGAGGTGTCCGTAGACCAGTTGCCTATTTCTCAGCTACTCTAGATCCAGTAGCTTCTGCGTTGCCCGGATGTCTAAGATCCGTTGCTGCAACAGGTGTCAGCATTGAAAGGTGTGAAAGCATTGTAATGGGTCACCCTTTGACTGTATATGTGCCACACTCGGTTGAGCTATTGATGACCAGGACTAAGACTCAGCACCTGACAAACAACAGGTTAACAAGGTACGAGCAAGTCATACTTGCCGCAGAGAATGTGATTCTGAAAAGGTGCTCTGTCTTAAACCCTGCGACATTAATGCCCGTACCGAATGCAGATGATGAAGATTGTGCGGACCATGATTGTCTCGATGTGACTGACCTTTGCACCAAACCGAGACCTGACATTGTCGATGAACCACTGACTGACCCAGATGAAATTTTCTTTGTCGATGGTTCATGCCTAAGGGACAGTGTCGGCCAGTTAAGAGCAGCGTTTGCTGTATGTACCATTTCTGGAGTGGTTGAGGCTGCTTGCCTAGAAGGAGTACGCTCCGCGCAGGTAGCTGAGATCATTGCTTTGACCCGTGCCTGTTTGGCCGCTGATCAAATTCGAATCACGATTTACACGGACAGCCAATATGGGTTTGGTGTGGTGCACGACTTCGGGCAGTTATGGTCTCAGAGGGGATTTTTGACATCATCTGGCTCACCCATTAGGAATGGAGAATATGTAAGACAACTGTTGGATGCATTACAACACCCAAAGGAGATTGCTGTTGTTAAATGTTCCGCACATGGGAAGGGGGAGGACTTTGTGTCTTTGGGCAATAATTATGCGGACGAAGTTGCCCGTTTCTGTGCAGAACAGGGATGCATATTTACAGACAGATACGCAGGGGAGAGCCAAGAAAGAACCGAACTCAACATGATGTTGGCCATGGCAGACACCTGGGAAGAGCTCAAACGGCTGCAGGATGAAGTCTCAGATCAGGAACGAGAGGGATGGATCAAAGCAGGGTGTGAGAGAGGAGATGTGGATGTGTGGGTCTCCAGTGATGGGAGAGCTGTATTGCCAGAAGAGTTGTTGAGCCCGATGGCAAGATTGATACATGGACCGGCACATCTTGGCAGAGATGCAATGATGAGGGTGTTTAGACAGACGTGGTATAGCCCGCGATTTCGTGCAATGGCAGAAACAGTGTGTCAGAGGTGTGTTACGTGTCAGCAGATGAATGCTGGAAAGAAAACTGTAGTTACTTTGAGTCACATTGGGAGGTCAGGAGGGCCTTTCAACAGGATACAGCTAGATTTCGTGGAAATGCCTAAATGCAATGGGTTGAGGTACATTTTAGTGCTAGTATGTGTATTCTCACGGTGGGTGGAGGCTTACCCAACACGCAGGTGTGACACTCTCACAGTGGCTAAGTTATTGTTGAGGGAGCTTATCCCTAGATTCGGGATTCCGACCTCTTTGGAATCAGATAGAGGAAGGCACTTCCACAGTGAAATTATGAAGTTACTTTGTGTTGCATTGAATATTGACCAGAAACTCCATTGTAGTTACCGACCAGAGGCTTCTGGGATGGTGGAACAGGTTAATGGAACTTTGAAAGCCCGGATGGCAAAAATGTGTTCTTCAACATCCTTGAAGTGGCCCGATGCTTTGCCGCTCGTGTTAATGAGCATGCGAAGTGTCCCAGACAGGAGGACTGGGTTGTCACCCCACGAGATACTAATGGGAAGGGCAATGCGGTTGCCGGCAGTACCAGCTACAGCTTTGATAAACATCACTGATGATTTGATTCTCGATTACTGTAAAGGACTATCTGATGTGGTCCGTTCTGTATCCCAGCAGGTGCAGGCTACAGTCGTTCCAGCCTCGAATGATCTGTGTCACGACCTGTGTCCCGGAGACTGGGTGCTGGTCCGGAAACACGTGAGGAAGAGTTGCTTGGATGCTCGTTGGCGAGGCCCGTACCAGGTGATCCTAATCACGAACACAGCAGTAAAGTGTGGAGGATTGCCGAACTGGGTGCATGCCTCCCATACCCGCAGAGTTTCAGCACCCCTGGAAGAAACAGCTCCTCTCGTAGATGAAAATCCAGCTGATGTGGCAGGGCCACATGAGGGGACAAGTCAAGCTGTAAGGGTTGCTGACACAGCTGGTGGTGCACTAGAGCAAGCTGAAGGGGGTTTCAACAGCTCGAACCCTGACTCAGACCCCGAAGACAGAGATGGTGCAGTGGGCGGAGAAGAGTCAGATTCGACAGAAAGAGGAAGTAGTGCACTGGGTATAGAAGAGGAAGACAGAAGAACGACTAGAGCTGAAGAGGGTTGGCCTGAAAGACAGAGGCGGTTGAATCTGAGGTTGGCACCCGAAAGAGATCTTGCTCCGGTATCTGAGGTGTCTGAAACGGAAGCAAGTGACGAAGATCAGACTCAAGAGAGCCGGCGAAGGTCGAAAAGAACAAGAGTACCCTGCCGGAGATACTCTACCCCTGAGTGGACTTACACAGTGTTCGATGCAGGGGGTAGTGAGTACGGGGAGACTGAGGTCGGTGTTGGTGTTCAGCAGAAGCCCGAATGTGGTAGTGAAGGTGGTGCTGCTATTGCCAGGGCTCGAGGTCGAAGGAATACTGACCCTCACAGTTCCGAATCCCCCGCTTCTGAGCAAAGTCCGACAACTGGTTTTGCATCGGGTTGAATTTCCATCTTTTGGGTTTGAGCCGTCTTCACATGAAATGATAATCTTGCGTCTTGAACTTTTGTATCACGTTTTGGAAGTGCTCAACGAGGATCTTATTATGGATGAACTATAAACTGTGTAAATAAAAGTCTAAAGGAGAAGATAACCTAGGCCCGAGTGGAAGAAGAGTAAACTTAGGGACTTTCCACAGAAGAGGAACGAAAACTAGGGAAGTCTTTTCTGGACTGTGCAAATAAGGTTGTGACCGAAAAGGGAATTTCCAGAGATTTCATGGTTGCTCGAGCTGGTTAAGCAAGTCACGAGTTGAGGACACAGAGACCTTTGAGGGTTCATTGCTAAAACCAAGAACTTTTGAGAACTTTCGAAACCATGGAGGCTGGAGATCCCAATCGTAGATCGAAGTTGATTGTAGGCATACTTATAAGTAGTGTAATAGTTTCTATAATCATAGTAATCATAGTCTCATATACTGTTCCACACGAGCTAGAAGTGGAGGGGGTGCCAGGGACACCTACACCTACTACACCTAGCCAAAGAGAGGTAAACATGGGAGCTGATAGAGCTTTGCTATTAGAAGAAAGTCGTAGGTTACATGTAGATTTGTCTAGAAGTGATTTTAAGCTTAATGCATATGCCAAGCTGCTATATGAATATGTTGATGCGATGAATGCTAAAGATTGTTATGTGTGTATGCAGTTGCCTGCTTCAGTGGATGAGGGTATTAGGTACCACCATCTTCCACTGACATATGGAATTTCATGTAGTCTTTTACTTAGTATATTTTATGAAAGAGATCAGTTTGAGTATTTCTTTTCCAATTACGATGCTGTGCTTCCTGAAGTCCCAGCTTACAAGCATTTGAATAAGTACGATTATTATAAGACAGAGGATCGACTCAGGAAGTTCTTTATACCGTCTTTGGAATTGGATACCGCATTCGCTCATAGACATAATCTGACGTGCTCTTTGTCAGAGGTGGAGAAGAAGTTTGTAGATCAGGTGGAAGACAGGTATAGAAAACTGACACACTCACGAGACACAGGGCATAGCAGACTAGATTGGACAGATGAGGAAAAATTGCATAAGACAAAGGGAAGTTATGGTCCTATAGCGTTAGATAAGGAGCAGAGGGGCAAGCTTTGTGTGAGGCGTTATCAGACTTATTATGAAAAGGTTGCAGTAGGACAGAGCACTTGTGATCACGTTTTCACTATGGCAGATGTAGCAAAGAATTTTCTCCAAGGCCCTGTACAAGTGATACCAACGGTGTATTTTGTGTGTGGAAAGAATGCTTATGTGAGGTTACCTGCGAACTGGTATGGTACATGTTACTTGGGAATAATATTTCCAAAGATTTACCATACTGAGGACTTGGAACTTCTGGAAGGTGGGAAGCATTCAAGAACGAGAAGAGGTGCGAGTGCAGGGATCGTGGTGGGGGATATCTTTGGAGCCATGATACCCAGTCTGGGAGTGATCTTGAATGATGTGAAAATTCGGAGATTGGCGACTGTGGTAGACGAACTATCAATGAATACAGCAAAATCGTTGGTACTGGTGGAGGGAGAGATGTTGTCGATAAGGACAATGGTTTTGCAGAATCGCCTTGCTTTGGATGTCCTGTTGGCAAAAGAGGGCGGAGTCTGTAAAATATTGAAGGTTCAAGAGTGCTGCACTTATATACCAGACCGTAGCAAGGATCTGGAGAAATATATAAGTAACATCACTACAATCCACACAAAAATAGCGGATTTGACCGAAGAGGGGGTTTGGGAAAAAGTTGGCAAGGGATTTGGTCAAGTGGGAAGCTGGTTTGCTGATCTGGGAAAGGGATTCCTTGGGTATGTTCTGAAACCCCTCCTTATCGTGGTGGTTTGTGTGGTTTGTCTGTGGGTCTCGATCAAGGCCTACAAGTGGTATCGAGCAGGCCGAGTTGAGAGAGCTTTGAGGGAAAATGAGATGAGACTGGCAAGACTGCAGGACAGTCAATATCAGAGGCTTAAGAGAAGGGAGAATCACCGATCAGGAAAAATGGCAACGAGTTCTGTTTAGGTCGGTTCTTTCTCCAAGGGAGTTGACTAAATTGTGATGACAGGTGTCATCAAAGGGGGAACTGATAGAGCGCCATGTTCTTGTGAAATTGTAGGGGTGCAGCATAATCACTGGTAGTTCGCACCCACATATATCCAGAGATGTATCCAATATATTCAGATATATTCATGTATGTTTAGCAAGAGTAGATAATTCACAGGTATTAAAGTGAATCAGTAGTGTAATTGTGCTATGATAATCATGCAATGTAATGCTTAATTGAATGGAGTGAAAAATAATGCATGGGTGAATCAGCCCATGTGTAATCCAGCTGCAATAGTTTAACGTGTACTATATTAAGTTGCACATGTAGTTCACTTTTCGAATATGCAATGTAATGAATTAATGCTTATAGAAGAAATTAAGTTGTGTGTTTAAATGTGTAAAGGCCTGACTACATATACGACAGGGAAAGGCCTGGTTTGTTCTTATGTTAGCTTATTTTGCAGGCAGGGAAAAGTTTCTCTTGGAAAGGCTCTCTGGGAACCAACGGTAGATTTAATTAGCACAGTAGAGGGTTTTTGTTGAACGTATCTTCTGTTGCAGGTGCAAGGACACATGCCTCGTTAGTAAAAGACTGGCTCTTTGTTTCACAAAGTTAGAGAGATGGGAGGCATGGAACTGGGAGTGCAATGGAATTTAGGGATGATACTTTCAGCGGAGAAGGTGCCTGGGACTCAAGGTCATCGCAACCGTCCAGGATGAAGTAACCGTTTCGATGGAAAAATACAAGAAAGAAGACCTGGCCAAAGAGGCGTGACAAAGGCGTGTTCAATTGTATTGGGATTTTGTATTAGGGATAGTGCCCCGAGGGAGGAGGCTGGAGATGAGGTAGGGGAGACCAGAGAGAAGGACAGAGAGGGTCCTGATGAAGGAGCATCTAAATTTCTGAGCATAGGTACTAAGTGATTGTACTTCTTAGGAAGTCTTCACAGCTGACACCTTTTCTTTTATTTACTCTTGCTTGGGAAAATCGTTAAGTAGGGATGTCACTTAGTGTTAGTGTAGGGACAGAGATTGATTTATGCTTATTTAGATAAATGAAGAGCAACATAGAAATTGGAGCAATCATTGCTTGTTTGATTCTTTTAGAACTATCAATCCTCCTTATTCTGAGTCGGATGAGACTCCTGCGTAGATTATTATTTGTATTAGTTCCCATTTACTTCTTTAACCTCGTGTTGAGGTGCTTACATGTTCAGTTATTTTTGGCGATAATAAATTCCTAAACTTGAATTCGGAGTCAGTGGTCCTTTCAGGTAACCTGGTCAAATTGTTATATAACCAGATGAGATTCTCTCCTTTACACTATTCAACAGGTAAAAAGATCCTGGCGACCAGAAGGTTCTTATAGGTGATTAGATAAGAATCGGCGTTAACACCTGTGCTATTCAGGGTGAGGCTTCCCAGCATGGCAGTCCGGGGAAAGAAAAGGCAATCAGTGTACCCAAAGTGTTGGTCAATAACTAAGTACACATCAAGGGCATAGTTTATTTATTTATTTATTTTAAATAAATCCCCTCTTTGGAGTTTTGTCTTTGAAAACTAAAAACTGAAAAAAATGCAAGACCGGTCCATTATGCTGCTATTGCACTGCGGGCCAGTTGACATTGTGCAGTGTTGCCTAAAGTACTCCTGCCCTCTTTAGATTAGGGATGCAGACTGTGCCTCTGAGAGCACATACTAGCACAAAATTGTGTGGTCAAAAATGAAACATTGCTTAGCAGCAGAATGCAGGTAATCCGACCCCTATAAATGATTCTACCTGGTGCCTTCTGGGGTCTAACAAAAGGGACAAATGTCGCAAAACATCAAGAAAATATATCACAGTGTGGCATGTAGATATTTGTCATCTGACATGAACAGTGTGGTTCTGAGAAGAGTTTTGGAGTTGGAGGAGTTTAGTAGCCATATAACTATATAAATAGTGGAAAAACCATGTTGCATCATTTTGTGATGCGTTAATGATATAGAATTGGGTAAATTGTATGTGGAGTAGGGCAATTAATAGAAAAAACACATTTCTCTTTTCAAATGTGAAATTTGGGACTATGTATAATGATTAATAACAAGATCATGTGTATTAAAAACTAGGCCTGGGCGGTAAATTCCGTTCCGCTCGCGGAATTTGGGTAATTTCGCGTTCCGCGGAGAACGCGGAATTGCCAAAAATTCCACGAACCGCGTCTTCGCGGAATTTTTTGCTTGTTCGCGCTTTAAAAATGCGTGTTCGCGAGATATTTCTCCCCAAGCGTGCAAACAGCATTCGCGAACAGGAAAAAAGCATCGCGAACGGGCGGAAGAAGCAATTCCGCGTGTTCGCTGAACTTTTGCGTGCTCGCGGAGATTTTTTACCGTTTCGCGGAGCTTTGCGTAGCGCGACTACGCAAATTCCGCCCACCCCTATTAAAAACTGTTACAAATCAATTGCTTTTTCTCTAAAGCAGTAGCCAATTCAAAGCCTTTATTTGCATCAGATAAGGATAGGGTATGAGGCAAAATTTAATCATGATGTGGTGAGGGGGCGTGGCCTGGCCGAGGACCAAGATGGTCGCTGGAGTCTGAAGCTCCGGATGTCGCACCGACATTAGAAGGCCTAAAATCACCTCAATATCTCTAAATACCCTCCACTATATCGGCGAAGCATACGGAACATATAGATATGTAGCTGAAACAAGAACGAGCAACACAATTCCACGAGAAGCGGAGATGCGTCTGGTGGCGACTGCAGCCTGACACGGCCCTTGGAGGCCCCGTGGTGACAGGGGTCGTGGGCGAGCCTGAGGGTGGGGCGGTAATCGCGTCTGCCGGCTGTGCCGTAATCGAGACCAATTCACTGCGGAGACCTGCGCTACGGGACGTGCTGCTCGCCACGAGAGAGGAATTGCAGACAGCGTTCGGCACTCACCATGCTGAGAGAAGGGGGTCCCGAAACACTGGTGAGTCAAACTCCGATCACATTTCACAGCTGCGCCCGTCTCACGCCGAGCGCAGCCATGTCTGCCAGATGGTAAAACCGAGGGACTACCCGAGAATTACCCGAGAATTACCCGGGAATTACCCGAGAGCCCCACATGGTCCGCCATGAGGCACTTCGGGTGCACATTAAATGCGAGCACCCCTCCTGAGCCTCGGGTGTGATATCTCGGATTCTTGCCTCGGCTGCAGTGGTAAAAGGACACTGCACTCCACCGCTCGACAAGTGAAGTGCATTGCTTCTGCCATTAACGCATAATGGCATGCAGCATTACCCACACCAGTGCGCATGAAAAGGTAGGGGGAAGAGCGATTTTATTGGAAGAGAGCAGCTTTATATTAACACTGTGTACTCCTGCACGATGCAAGCCACTGCTGCACAGGGAACAGACCCATCATAGAAGAAGCTACTTTGCACACTAACGTGGTACCATGGGCCTGTCTAACAATTGGCATTCTAACCCAAGCCCCTACTGTGGGTGACCGCCGGGATGGGGCGCACAGATCCTCGCCAGCACCCACTGTCATTTGACTCTTCCAAGACCCCCAGACGGGGTGACGATGAGCCTCGTGGGGGCACCAACTCACACACAGTATGTGCAGAAACTGCGACAGCTGAGGGAACTGTGGCCAAACTCACTGATCTGAAGGCGGAATTCGGAGCTGTGGATACTCGCCTAGATAATATTGCTGCTAAACTGGAGAGCATGCATGAGCGTCTTGACCAGCAAGAAGTGCCATTAACTGCAGCTGAGCAACTAATTTCGGTCATGGAGGATATAGGTTCGTCCAGCTCCAAACGGATTGACAAACTGGAGAAGCAACTTAAACAAACACCAGCAAAAGCAGAGTATTTAGAGGCGAGATCCCGTAGGAATAACATACGCATTTTAGGAATTTCTGAGTCTACCAACACAGGACGCATGAGCGGCTACGTGGAACAGCTGCTTACTGATCTATTTGGTAGAGATGTCTTTTCAACCACGTTTGCAATAGAGAGGGCCCACAGAACCCTTGGACCGAGGCCGGTTCCTGGTGCCACCCCCGGCTGATAATCGTCAAGCTAATCAATTATCAAGATCGTGACACAGTACTGCAGCGCGCCCAAGAATAAGGTTCACTGCAGTATCAAGGCATGGCACCAGCATTTTACCCAGACTACACCCCAATTGTGCAAAAAGCACAATGCAAATTTACAGACGTCAAGAGAATCTTAAGCAATGCCAATGTGAAATATTCAATGCTCTACCCAGCAAAATTACGCATACAATACAGCGGTAAAGTGCATATATTTGAAGCAGCAGATGAGGCTGCCCAATTTTGCAAACAACATCCAACTGAACTCACTACCATGAACAAGACGACCGATGATCCCACCACTGCCCACTCATTAACCATATAATACCACAATACATCCGGTCAATACCGGGAATGGTTTTTGTTACAAACTGGTGATTGAATTCTTTATTTTCTCACTTAATTGGTGAAGACATGGCAGCGCGCTTCTCCAGATGTGTGAACCTATGATTCGTTCTGTTGATGACACTGGAAATTGTACAGACACCTCGAACTCATTTATCGCCAGGCCATTACCAATTGTTGCATAACCATGGCTAATAGGTGCTCTCCTTGAGTGTTGCCTCCCCCCCAGGATGACTCCTACAAATTGTGATTCTCTGACAGTATCTGTTGCACTGCCGGAAGTGGGAGGGAGTTCTAGGGGTTCACATATTGTGTTATTTGTTCTCTATTTGTTTTCTTCTCTTGCCTAATTGGTCTCTATATATGTACAAAATACAGAAAGTATCCTATACAAACAGGTTACCTCACTCTGGGTGGGCAAATTGTGATATTTAGCCTCCCTGTGCACTAATTTCTGTCATAAATTGGTGCTCCCACTAAAACCACGGATCGTTACCCACTGAAGTGCATGACCTGGAATACACGGGGGCTCTGTAACTAGTGGAAGGGCCGACAAGTACTATCCTATTTAACCAGGCATGGGGTGCAGATCGCTTTCCTCCAGGAGACTCCTTGCGCCCCAGACGCTACACCCCGATATGCGTCTGCTTGGGGTACAAACCAATTCTTCGTGAGTTATAGCACGTATTCCAGAGGTGTATGTATTCTAGTGTACAGGAAAATACCTTTCACAGCACAGGAAGTGATTGCTGACCCCGGAGGTCATTACCTAATAGTTGCAGGCACATTAACCACTATCCCTCTTCTGTTAGTAAACATCTATACACCAAACACAGACTCCCCTGAAATCTACTCACTCATATCTGCGCAACTTACTCAACTACATGCTTCCACTATACTCATGGTGTCCTGTAGTTCCTATAAAACCTATATAGGATCTGCACGCTTAGACAACATACACTGTAGGATTGGCGACAGACTGATTCTAGACACCCCTAGCTCACAGTGCCACTAGAAACCCCTCTTACCAAGGAGAGAATAGTTCTTGGCAACTATCGAACATGACAACCCTGATCTCTCAGGACTGTGGAAACAGTGCAATACTTTTCGCTCAGTCACACGTGCTTACTTCGTCTCGGAGAGATACACAGAATAAACGATATGGACATTTTTCAATAAGCATTTATTAAACAGTCGTCATTCTAGTGTAAAATAGGTGTGCTGAAACAACCACTAGACAGAAACAGATATAAATGATTAGAAGCACTAGGAAAGTAAAAGGATGTTAGATTCCTACCATTATGCTAAAACCATGAATACAGGCAGGTATATAAAATACATGACAGTAAAATGAGTACTCCTACGATGCAATCCTAACTAGATGTACCTAAGTGTACCTAGCATGTGTGTAGGTATTAAGCCAAGAATCCCTCTAGGATAAAGTCAACCCCATTACCTGAAGTGAGAGACTGTGGGACCCCGTCTTGGTCTCGAATTGGACACCCCGCAAGGGATGTTAGACCACTGCGAGCTGGAATATCTGCATGCAGGAGCCTCAGCGTCTCGCGTCAGTGTGTCGGCATGGAATTCCTAGTTCTCCTCTCTCTATCTCAGCAAGATGTGATGTTTATATGGATCACTGACAGAATATCGATAACAAGAATATCGACCTACAACAATATCGAAGTAAAAATATCGAATGCCAAAATATCGACTCCCTATCTACAAACAGGTAAGTACAAAAATATCGACTCCAAAATATAGTTGTAAAAAATATAGTCAGTCAAAATATCGAATTTTTAAATGTATGAAAAGTAATGTAAAATTAATGAAATAATATATATAATTAACTAAAACATACTTAAAAATACTTAAATAACTTTAAAATTAATAAATAATTAATGTAACTTAAAAAAATAAACATACATTTTAATTTTTTAATACATAAATATATTAACGTAATATTTATAAAAAATATTCAATATTTTTAGCGTAGGATAGCGGGACGGTAAAATTTACTATTACCACTTCAGTCAGTGCAACAGTAGGGAAAGCGTTGGATAGCGGGAGGGTAAAAATTACTATTCCCACTCCAGTAAGTGCAACAGTAGGGAAAACGTTGGATAGCGGGAGGGTAAAATTACTATTCCCACTCCAGAAAGTGCAACAGTAGGGAAAACATTGGATAGCGTAGGGGTCAAAATTACTATTCCCACTCCAGAGAGTGCAACAGTAGGAAAAGCGTTGGATAGCGGGAGGGTAAAAATTACTATTCCCACTCCAGACAGTGCAACAGTAGGGAAAGCGTTGGATAGCGTAGGGGTAAAAATTACTATTCCCACTCCAGAGAGTGCAACAGTAGGGAAAGCGTTGGATAGCGTATTGTGTGGAGAAGTGTGGCTCAATGGTTAGAGCGGCAGACCCTGATGCAGAGATCTGGCCCGGGACCAGGGTTCAATTCCCGCCTCAGCGGGTCTTGGGCTCAATTTCCTCGGACCTGATAATTCTCGCCTCGGTGCCTATTCTAATCATGGGTCCCACTCTGCAACTCTGGGCAATAGCTTGCTTAATCTCCACAACGGCCCCAACAGCGCTGGGATGCCTGGCTTCACCCTGGGGGTGCCCAGGAGTGGACATTTCACAGGGAAAAGCCAGGAAGGGTTCCACAGCGGTATGCGTACAGCGCCTGGACACCCCTTTGGGGGTATGGGTGCGCTTTACAAGTACAAATTTCAATTTCATCATAGCGTAGGGGTAATAATTACTATTCCCACTCCAGAGAGTGCAACAGTAGGGAAAGAGTTGGATAGCGTAGGGGTAAAAATTACTATTCCCACTCCAGTGAGTGCAACAGTAGGGAAAGCGTTGGATAGCGTAGGGGTAATAATTACTATTCCCACTCCAGAGAGTGCAACAGTAGGGAAAGAGTTGGATAGCGTAGGGGTAAAAATTACTATTCCCACTCCAGTGAGTGCAACAGTAGGGAAAGCGTTGGATAGCGTAGGGGTAATAATTACTATTCCAACTCCAGAGAGTGCAACAGTAGGGAAAGAGTTGGATAGCGTAGGGGTAAAAATTACTATTCCCACTCCAGTGAGTGCAACAGTAGGGAAAGCGTTGGATAGCGTAGGGGTAATAATTACTATTCCCACTCCAGAGAGTGCAACAGTAGGGAAAGTAATACTTTAATATTTTACTAAAAAATAATTAATTATCAATACTAATAAATATTATTAATAACACTAATTACCAATTATAAAATCTTTAATAATTAGTTTATTATAAATACAATACATATGATTTATTAAAAGTTAATTACCTATTAATAAATCATTAACAACCAATTAATAATCATTACCAGATTTGTATAAATATTTAAATAAATACCAATTAATATTTAATTACCAGTAAATTAAGTATCAATACAAAAAAATATTTTCTATAATTAACTAATTACAATTAAATTACTTCCCCCACATTCCCTATAAACCCACATCCCACTACAACTATTTAATTAATAGAAATAACATAATTACCAATAAATAAATTTAAAAAAATTATTACCAATTAATAAAATGTAATTCCCAATTAATAATTAATTAACAATAAATTAATTATCAATACCAATTAATATTAATTAATATGTACTTAATTTCAATTAAATTACTTCCCACCCTATTCCCCTATAAACCCACATCCCGCTACAACTATTTAATTAATATAATTAACATAATTACCAATTAATGAATTAAAAAAAATAATTACCAATTATTAAAATGTAATTACCAATTAATAATTAATTAACAATGAAGTAATTATCAATACCAATTAATATTTATTAATATGTACTTAATTTCAATTAAATTACTTCCCACCCTATTCCCCTATAAACCCACATCCTGCTACAACTATTTAATTAATAGAATTAACATAATTACCATTTAATCAATTAATTTTGTTTTACCAATTAATAAAATTTAATTACCAATTAATAATTAATTAACAATAAATTAATTATCAATACCAATTAATATTTATTAATATGTACTTAATTTTAATTAAATTACTTCCCACCCTATTCCCCTATAAACCCACTACCCGCTACGGAATTAAATTACGCAAAAATTAAATAACATAAAATTCTTTGCTTTTAAAAAATTAAACATACATTACAACAACTAATATACACTTTTAACACATATACTAACATAAAATACACTTAGAAAAATTCGATATTATTAAAAATTCGATATTTTTTAATGCCTATATTATGTACTTCGATATTTTAACAATCGATATTACTTACCTTAATTTCGATATTTTTAACGACTATATTATGTCCATTCGCTATTATGTCCATTCTATATTTTGGACTCGATATTGTGTCCATTCGATATTTTTGTTTCGATATTATGTCTGTTTACCGTTTATATACCCAAAGGTCTCCCCAGGGGTTCTACCTTGCTGTGCCATTGTCGGACTTAGGATGACGTTGGGAATGAACTTTATACATAGTTATTATGCAGGAGATGGTAGTCCTGCTGAGTTTCCAAGAATCCTCATGCATAATGTATTAGGCTCTTACTAGGAAAAATCCCACGTTCTGTGTGCAGTGTCGTATCTAGGTAAAAGGTCAGTCCCCAAGCCCCGTTATGTGTGTAATGTAGGGGAGAATATAGGTGAAAGGTTAGGATGTTACCTGAGCCTATATTGGGGTACCTATATGGAATATAACAGGCTTTAATCTCTCCCCGAAACCACAGCTTGACACAACAGGCTTAGGCCCTGCTTCTAAGCCACATTCCTTGCAGGCCCTATCAGGGAACACAAAATCCCATCTTTCAATTAGTGTTTGGCGGCATAAATACCCAAACACCAAGGAATATTCATTTTACTCTGCTCCACATGGAACCTGGTCCGTATTGACCATTGGTGCATCACGACAAATTTAACGTTGGCACTAACCGATATTGCACACCTCCCCAGAACACTATCAGACTGCTCCCACAAGCTACTTACTTTACAGATGTCCGAAGGCCTCCTGCCATGCGCGCCCTGGGGCTTCCCTACGAACGCGTTGCTAGACAAGGTCTTCCGATGCGAAGTGCATGACACAATTACTGAATATTTCGAGCACAATGAGGGAACGGTGCAGAAATACTCAACACTATGGGACGCATTCAAAGCATACACAAGAGGGGTGTGTATTGCAAAACACTCCGGAGTACTGAGATCAATACGTAAAGACCTAGAACAAGTAGAACAAGCGTTGAAGCTACTCGACACTGAGATGCTCTCAGGAGACCATCCGACTCATCTACGTAGAAGGGCTACACTAATGCAGGAATTCCAATATCTCGCACACCGCGAAGTTAAATACCTAGGTAAATATGCCAGAGAACGGGCCTATGGAGAGGGAGAGAGACCTGGTAGCACCCTAGCCAATAACCTGCGTCCGCCATATCAGGCGGCAATGATCCCGTCCCTACAGTTAGAAGACGGAACCATTATCACAGATCCAGAAGATACAACTCACACATTTACACATTATTATACTCAATTATACACATCTAAATGCACTGCCACTGAAGAAACCATTGCGAACTAACTCGCGGAGATTGCCATGGTCTGGCTAGAAACGGGACAGCAACAATTCTTAGCTGCACCTGTCACTTGCGAAGAGATCACTCAAGCAATAGACGATCTCAACGGCTCTCGCCCCTCGGACTAGATTGCTTCACCGGAGCCTTCTACATAGCATACAAAACTGAATTAACCCCACACCTCCTCGAGGTATACGCAGAAGCCTCCTCAATTGGCATCCTCCCCCAAACAATGTGAGAAGCGGTCCTAACCCTCCTATTAAAACCTGGCAAACTGCCTGAATTCTGCACATCCTACCGGCCGTTTTCATTATTAAACCATGACTATAAAATTTTCGCCAAAGTACTAGCTACACACCTGTCCCTTCTAAACAATACAATCATATCCTCACTGCAATCAGGCTTTGTGCCCAATCGCTCCACGTCAGTAAACTTGCGAACTATATTCGCAGTAATTCATCAAATGAATCCTGAGCTACCTGCAGTTGCAGTTCTATTAGACGCTGAAAAAGCGTTTGACTCACTAGAGTGGCCCTTGCTCCTCACCACATTGAGCAAACGTGGCTGCCCTAAGGGATTTTATGACCTAGTCTGACTATTGTATGCAGCTCCCACAGTGCGCTTAAAAGTAATTGGTAATATAACGGACCGGTTCCTTTTATCTCTGGGTACGCTGCAGGGATGCCCACGATCCCTGCTATTATTCATAATTGCCATGGATCCTCTTGTTCGACAATTACAAGAAGGACACTTGGCGAGAGGACTTCAATTCAAGCGTGGCCCACTGTTTGCATCGTTTTATGCAGATGATGTTATGCTATTTCTCAGGAACCCTGACTCCAACCTTGCTCCGGTGCTGAAGGAGGGGATCCGCTATGGGGAACTGTCTGGTCTGTCAATTAACTGGACCAAATCTGAGATTTTCCTACTAGCAGACGCCACAATCCAGGTTGCTCTGGACTTCCCTTTCAAATGGTGTATAGACCCCCCCAAATATTTAGGGGCTTACTTACATCGTCAAAGTTCTGCGGTAATATGACTGAACTATGGCCATTTAGTATCCAGACTCTACCACACATCATCTAATATGAAACCTATCGTTGACAGGGGATCAAGGGTGGCCTGGGAGAGAGATTTGGGAACCCCATTGCCAGACAGGATATGATTCTATTGTTTCATGTCCTATTGCGGATGGTGGAGACCGAGATCGATCCCACTCCACATACTACCCTCCTGGGCTACGTCCGGCCATTACCGAAGGGCATCTAGTGCTACACTGCTATTGCGCTGCTATTAGCTAAACGCCAAGTATATATGCACTGGGGAGCCAGAACTCGCCCCACAGTCAAATGCTGGATGCAAGATTTAGTAAATTGTGATAACACAAGCAACATTTATGCCTCTCTCCAGCCACTAGCATCCAGGCCTAAAAAGATTTGGTAGCCACTGATATCATATTACAAATGTTTCCATTGGGAAATGGAGACCACACCTCAGACTAATACACATAACACAATGAGACCAACATGTAAAACTGAACTCAGCCGAATCAGATGCAAAGCCTAATCTACTACCCCTTCTCCCACATGCAGCTTGCACTATGAGAGGGATGCATCGACCGATAGTACACACTCCCTCCTTACGAACTAGATATCTTGTTGTATCACGCTCATGTTACACTCTGTGCTACGGATGCCATGCATTTACTTCTGGTATATTTTGGTGCTGCACTATGAAGGTGCTTGTAATGTATAACAATGTGCAATCATGGAACGGTAACTGGAACATGCTAGGACTTATGTATAATGCCTGTTAGTCGGAGACTGACATCTTTGATTCTGTTGTATTCTGCTATATTCTGTAAAACTTAATAAAACAATTAAAAAAAAAAAATCATGATGTGGTGAGAAGCTTTGCGGTCATTGTCATTAGGCTTGCCAAAGCTGTCTACTCTTTCAGAAATAACACCTACATTTTTCCTTTGAAAAAAAAGAGCTATGAGGATACATCATGATATCATTATACAAAGGTATTGAGGCACCCCAACAGGATGAAAATCAAAAGGGCAATGTTAAAAGTATTCACTGAGAGACTACTGGGGAATCCTATAACCAGGAAATGGAACCGCTATACATTGTATCAGCATAAGACAGAAAAGCAGGTGATGAAATGTGAGCTCTACCAATGCATGCAGCATATCACCCCAAACACCGACTTTTTTTATCGATAGCGCCATCAAATGCTCTACTGACATCTGGCCCAATCACCTTTTTGGTGCCCATTACCCTGTCGGTGACCAGCAAAACTTGTAAGCACCTCCTGCAGCACCATGTTGGATGAGCAGACAGGTTTTTGACAGAGCACCGCCCAAGTCAATGCTCACTGAAGCAGAGAAGTTAACTTATTCTGGGTATATTAGCAAGACCCACGTTAAAATTATCGCCGCTTTAGCGGCAGGAAACTGCCGCTAAAACGCCGATAATGGGCTTGCTAATATGCCTAATGGAATTCCAATAGAAGCCCAGGTTAGATGTCCTGCACATCTAACCTGGGCTTCTATTGGAATTCCATAACGCATATTAGCAAGCCCATTATCGCCTGCCGCTAAAACGGCGATAATTTTAACGTGAGTCTTGCTAATATGCCCCTCTGTGTTCTGATTCTTGGACTAGCTTTAATTGAATTGATTTAATTTTTCTACATTTGATGTTGGTTTAGAGCTCACTTCATTTAAAAGTGCAATGCTAACGTAAAGGCCTTCTTGAAATGCTTTTTCTCTACTGCTAACCTTTCCCCTGATTTAATACAATGGGTCATTTTCTACAAGTAAAATGTTGCTTATTTGTCCCTTACATGTCTACATCCTGACATTGCTGAATATTTCTTCGATGTGCACCCTTGAGATATTCCTGTAGGAATAGAATTTCAGCAACTGCTATTGACAAACTACTTTCTATCTTTTTTATCGATACTAGGCTTATGTGGACTCTCGATCTTTGGTTTCTGATGGCTGGCATGGGAAACCATCTCGATGTTGCAAGTGTCCTAGGTGGCACTATGCGAAGATGGACATGTGATAGTTTTTCCATGGTGATATGATGCCATCTCACCGGGCCGATCTTAAAAACCTTATAAAAGAAGAAACCCCAAAGGAGGGTCTACGAACGCCATTCAGATTTTTCCTACTCGAGACCTGGATGCTGTGCTGACCGATTTTTGATGAACTTTTCTCTTATTCTTGAACTGCTTGGTCGGTGGTACAATTGAAAGCTGATGGACTGATCATTCTTTGCTGAACCATTTCCATTTTTTCCATTTCTCTATGTCCTTAGTTATGCTAATGGACCCACCCTTAATGGAATCTCAATCTGTCCTTTTTTAAACCTCTTATGATCTGAGCTGTTAGACAACGAACTATCCTTCTGCCCTAATGGTGGTAAGACTCTGTAACTCTGTGATACTGACTCTAATAATAACCATCCAAGAAAGACTGTTTAAAAGTTTGACATTGTTATGAAAGCTGTGATACACTTAACTGAACTTCTGAAGAAATTACTTCTGGCAATGAATTTTGAATCTTTAATATAATACACAAATGAATCAATTATCTGTCTGAGTCTATTATTGAGTCCTCTTGATTTGTTCATTCAAACTCTGCTGTTTGACTTAACGCATTGTAGGGAGAATCATCGAGCTCTGACAGAACATCAGGTGTTACTTCTTTGTTTTGTGTTGCAGTTGCAGAGCTTTTGGTCTGCATAATCCTAATTCAACTTCTTTAGGAGGTTGGGACTTCCTGTTGCTATTCTTTATTTCTACAGCATGGTCTTAAGGGTGGTGTACCTAAATTTAATCCCTAATTTGTGAAGTTGGCTGTCAATTAATGTTCCTCATTGGACAGCACACAAGGTGTTTGGTCACCCTAATATCCACCCCTCCTATCGGCGGAGAAAGATTCATCAGAGGATCATTGCCTCTGGGGTAAATGGAAATGCTTCAGATTGCCTAAAGGGCCCATGTATGTTGGTGTTTATGAACAGCAAGGCTGTTGCCAATTGAAATGATGTGCCTGAGAAGGTTTGTGCAGTAAAGAACCAGCAGTTTGAGACATGTTAAGCACACAGGACATTGGAATATGCAACAGCAAAAATAGAAGTAGAAAGAGAATGAAGATAACTGTGTTAATGGGTTAATACAACATGCAATGGGGCCAGAGGAAATGCTCTCCTAAGGACAAGGAGCCTCTCAATCCTGAGTCTTGAATGTGAAGTCAGCAGTCAAAAACCATCAGTGAATAGCTGAATAACATTAACACCAACTAAGGGGTCCCAATGCACCATTCAAACAGTGAAGCATCAACCCCCATCAACGTCAGCTACTTGGTGTGGCAACACTAATGGAAAAGCCAAGCATGAGGACATAAACAAGAAATCACCCAACTACACCCTCAACCCTTGATCCCCTCCCTCTCTTCTCTACATTGGGATATTTTTGGAATTACCAAGAAAACAAAGTCCCTTACCCCCACCCCAAAAGAGGGAACCCACTCTTTCACATTGTCATAAGCAGCCACCAAGGAGTGTCTATTACTACTAAAAAATGAAAGAGCAATGAGAAAAGAAGAAAGCTATACCATAAGTCAAATCATATAAAATACTAAATTACAGTGTACACAAATAAATAAAATATATACATTTAAATAAATGGGAAAAAATACAATTATATATGATAATATAAACTTCCCAAACTACCCAAAATATAACAACATTTTACATAGAATAACAAATAACTTTTAAGAAACAGATGATTACTTATAATAAATTAATAAATCACATATAAACATCAATTAATATGAAAACATATGATATATTTATTTTATTCCCAGCCTACTCACCTAAAAAACACAGCATTGATTAATACATGTGTAATACTTATATAAAAATTAAAATACATATTAAAAGAAATGAAACAGTACAACAATTATACAATTATTAATAGGTTGAGTAATTTACACAATAATTTAATAGTATTTAGTTAGAAAGTTTAGCATTATCTTAAAATGTATTTAATTATATTTAACTTATCACCCTATTCTCCTACCACCCCAGCAACCCGCAACTAAAGTATAAGTTAAATAAATCAGTATTAGGCTGTTTATACAATTAACAACCAATCAAATAATTCATTACTAGTTAAAAACTAATTAACAATATTTTTTCATTTATAACTTAATTACCTTCCCACCCTGTACTGCTACAAACCCAAAAATTCACTACTATTACATAGCTCACTATTGTTGACAATAAAATTAAATGGTAATTACAATTTCAATTTAAAATTCAAAATAGAACACTTACAACATTTACATAAATAAAAATCAATAAAAAATAGCTAACGATAAAAAAACAATTAACATTAAATTAAATATGTTTCTGATGTAAATAACATCCCACGCTATTCCCCTACAAACCCAACAATGCTCTATGACATTATAAACTACTGATAACATAAAAAAAGTACTTAAATATTCTATAAAATTAATACCAACAAACCTGACACCTGAAAGTAATATATTAACTAAAACACATTCAAATAATAAAAAATGATAATTTTTTACAATTATATTACTGAAAACTATATTAAAAACAATACTCTTGAAAACAATCTTATCAAAAATATGATAGTCTTGACAACGATATTCTATACCATGATATTTTTAAATCACAATATTTTTTCTGATATTTATGTTTTCCGATATTTTAAACTCAATATTTTGCCCCTACACAAGAAAGGCTGACATCGTAACTGGATGTTTCTGTCTCATTTTTCTATCCAAGTGTAGACAGACTTTATGTATTCCAATAGTTCTGTGACCAGGTCTGGGCAGGTATACTTTTTTACTATTTCCACAGAGATTGGTCTGGCTGTGGTCTTTAATCCAAGTGTGAACAGGAAGGTGGGGTGGAGCAGGGAGGCTTCAGCCAGGTGCAACCCAAAACAAACAAAATAGGGGCACTAAATATATGACTATCCACTAAAATATCTGTTAAATGGTGGGGCAGGTCTATCCAGATGACAATGGGTCAGGAAAGAGCATAGCATAGTTTCAAAGGACCACTGTCTACTGTCCTTAAAACTCTTCAGTCTGACCCATCACAAGGATACCTGAAAATAGTCTTGTAATTCACATCAGCTGTTTGGGCTCTCCTCAACCCTCCATCTTAGGTGCCACTTGGATTTTGTAGCATACAAACTACAATAAAATACTCACTTAATACTGCTCTACCTCTACATAGGGTCCTACACAATGAACCATACAATCCTTTTGGAAATGCTGAATAACTGAAGAGTCCCTGGTGTGGATCAAGTTCTTTCTTTTCAGTTGTACTCTGAAAAAAAGTATTGGCTTAGTGGATCATCTTTATGATTTTTGTTGTAGGAAGTTTTTCAGGAGTCCCTGGGCATCCAGTTGTTACTGAACTCAGATTTTTATGTTAAGTTATGTCTATTTGTATAGTGCACTAATCACCTGTGAGGGTATCCAGGTGTTTGAGCAAATGTGTATGGGAGTGTCTCCAATCAGTAATTCAAAGAGTAGGTCTTCAGCTTCTTGGGGCACTCAAGAAGTAAGGAGGAGGCTCTGTTGTATTGTGGGAGGCGTTACATGTTTTTGGTGCGATGTATGAGAATAAGTGACTTCTTGTTCTGCTCTTGTGATTGCGGGGGATGTGTGTGAGTGAGAGTAAGGCTGAGCGTAGTCATCTTTTAGGTTGGTAAAAGTTTATGCGTTTGTTGAAGTATGCTGGGCTAGTTTTGTGTACCACTTTGTATGAGTGTTTGAGGAGTTTGAATTGGCTGCGTTTGTGAATGGGGAATCAGTGGAGGTCTCTTAGGTATGGTGAGAAGTGGGTACGGTGTGGAGGTCAAGTATGAGTTTTACATTGGCATTCTGTATGGTCTGTAGTCTGACTAGGAGCTGCTTGGCGATTCCAGTGTAGAGTGTGTTGCTGTGGTTGAGCCTGATAGTGATGAGTGCTAGCATGACAGTACATTTTGTATTCTGTGACAGCCACTTGAAGATTTGTCATAGCATACATAGGATGTGGAAGCAGGCGGCACTCATTGTGTTGACTTGTCCTGTCATGTTGAGCTTGTCATTCAGGATGATCCCCAGATTCCTGGTGTGGTCGGTGGGTGTTGGTGTTGGTCCAAGCCCAGTCGCCCACCAGTTGGTGTCCCATGGGAGGTCTTGTTTCCCAAGAACAGTATTTCCGTCTTGTCGTATATTAGCTTAAAGCAGTTGGTATTCCTCCATTCTGCTAGAATGGTCATGCAGTTGGTGAAGTTGGTTCTGGTGGTGGTTGTCTTGTCCATCAGGGTGAGGATGAGTTGTGTGTCGTCAGCATGGGAGATGATGTGGATGCCCTGGAATCGGATGATGTGGTGAGTGGTGCCATGCAAACGTTGAATATGGTGGGGCTGAGGGACGAAGCCTGGGGGTCTCCACAGATCAGGTTCTTGATCTCCGATGTGAAGGGTGGCAGTCTGACTCTTTGGGTTCTTCCTGTGAGGAAGGAACAGATCCTTTTGAGTGTAGGTCTTTGGATGTTGATCTTGTGCAGGCTGCCTTCTGATGTGTTTGTTGTGAGATACTGTGGTGAATGCCACGGAGAGGTCGAGCACAATGAGGGCCACTATTTCTACTCGGTCCATGATGGTCTGGATGTCATTGGTGGCTGAGGTGAGTGCTGTTTCGGTGCTGTGGTTCTTTCTCAATCCTGATTGAGTGTTGTCCAGTCAGTAGTGTAGTTCAATGTGGGTTGTGAGTTGCTTGTTGATGGCCTTCTTTATCACTTTGGCTAGGTAGGAGAGCAGGGCAATCGGTTGGTAGCTACCCAGTTGGTTTGGGTCAGCCGATGGCTTCTTGAGGAAGACGTTGACCCCAGTATGCTTCCAGTCTTCCAGGAACTTGGCAGATGCGATGGAGGTGTTGATGATGCTAGTGAGTGTGGTGCTGATTGGTGATGCCCCCCAGGCTGTAGATGTAATGGGGCATAGAAGATCGTTGATTTGTCGTCTCTGGTGAGGGTTGTCCATTTGGTCAGGTGGCCATCTTGGATTGTGAAAAGTAGGATGGGTATGAGATCGCTGGTGTCGGCTTGGTGTGCGAAGCTGCTGTAGATGTTTATGATTCTTCTGTGGAAGAATTTTGACAGGTCGTCGCATAGTTCTTTGGAGGGGGTGATGTTGTTGACAAAGGCCACGGGTGTGGTGAAGATTTTGACGATTGAGAAGATCTCCTTGCTGCTGTTGGAGCTCCCTTCGATGCGTTTGACTAGCGCTCTTTTCTCAGTGTCTATCCGTTGCTGGTGGTAGCGTCTGAGTGCAGTCTTGTAAGTGGTTCTATCAGTGGTTTTGTGGCTGGCTCTACAATTTCCCACTAGCTGTTTGCAGTGTTGTTTGGCATCTCGAAGTTCCTCTCTGTACCAGCTGGCCTGCTTGTTGAATCTACTTTGCTTGTTGAGTTTGATGGGTGAGATGGCGTCTGCACAATTCTTGATCTAGGTTTGAATGGTATGTTTCAACTAGAATTCATTGGGGATCATGGGGAGTAAATATCAGCATACAAATAAAAAATGTGAGCCAGAAAAGTAAATTGTTAATATAGTATTACTGTATTTTCTTATTAATGTAAGCAAACATCATAATCACAAATAATCAAATAACAAGAGGTGTGCTCCAATGTGAAGCCATATCAATCACAAATCACAGTTATGCTCTTTTGAGAATAAGGAGTCATTGATGAGTATTTGAGAGCAAGCATAACATTCAAGTAACATAATTTAATTGTTGAACATAGCACCGAAAGTAGCCATAGCACTGAAGTAGCTAACGTGTTTCGCGGAATCCTTGCTTCTTCAGGGAACATGTGTTTAGCAGAATCCCGCCTTCTTCAGGCCAAATTCAATCCATAAGGTGAATAACAAGCAAGAGCCCCAAATTAAGCAGGATTAGAAAGTCAATAATGGAATTAGCATGGAAGCCATTGCCTCCTGGGTTCTTATTGTGTTATATCCCATTCACATAAACAGCCTTATTCGCCCACAAGACGTTCCGGGATACAGCAACCATACAGGACTCCATAAAAGAGTTGCAGATAAAATAACTGCAACAACGTCGTCAAGGATGATAGCACGTTCCCACATAAACCATCTAGCCAGCAAGAGAAAAAAATTAGGTAATATACTTGAGGTTCTTTAAATGACTTTGACCAAACCATATGGGTCTCTTCATGCAGTTTCTATTTCTGCCATTGACCCATTACATTGCGTTGTCTAAATTGGTATGAGAACAGGTGGTCTTGTGGCCTGTTTACCTTAAATTTTCTATTGCTTATTATAGCTTGGATGACTGAACCATTGACTCCATGAACTCGATTTTGAACTTACGTAGGCCGTTAATTGCTTGCTTCATGACTTAAGACAGTTTACATAAATTAAGGTATTATAGTCATTTTGAACACAGCTTGAGGAAATAGTGATTTTGCACTATATTTGCACAATACTTGGAGACCCACAATTTGTGTATTTCATTTCACAAGTAACTTCGGTGATTTCACACCCTTTTAATTTAAGTTTGATTTCTTTTTATTGGGGAGCACATACCTTTAGCACATGGTGAGGACTCCTGTCTCCTTTGTACATTTATTTTTATTTTTATTTTTAGTCCACCTTTCTCTTTTTTCTACTTTCATCTCAAATCATTATTTGAAATGATAATTCATAACGGTTATCAACTTCATTTTGTAGTGTGCCCTGGAAGTTGGCCGGTTTTGCTGATACTGTTGATTACTTTGGTTTTGTACACCTTCTTCATTGAACTTTGGTAAGGTATCGGACACACTGCATATGATTGCGTCTCTCGTATTTTATGCAGCCAACTATTCTACTTCACTGCGTCTCCTCTTACACTTAATGTGATTTCATGTATTAGGATATCTGACTATGCATCTCTGTCCCTAGTTTCCTTTGCCAGTATTTCGGAATCCATTTCTTCAAACTTTTACCTTTTTCTCTTTGTTTCTTTTATAACATTTGTGTTGATCTTACTAACATAGATATCCATAGGTGTTGTTCTTGTACATATTGTGAACAGTATATGTTTGTTATGCTATTCCTGTATATACCTGTGTGGTTTATTGTTTTATTTTTACTTTTGATTTAGTAATGTTTGCAAAATCTATGGGTGTTTGTAAAAATTACAAACACAAGGAGATGGTGGATAGAGCGCTGAAACTTTTCAGACACTCAACCCCACTCACAGATCTGGGTTGAATCCATCATCGTTCTTTAGCTCACTTCACCACCCCAGTTCAGACACAGCTATATGCAAATCAGTCTTGACCCTGTGCCTCATGGGAACAGTCCAGCCCAAACTGCCAAGCCATGTCTTCCCTGGACCGGAAACAAGCATCCTGGGACCGGGTTCGGGCTAACAGCCCTCATCAGCCAGGCTAGCTTGAATCCAGTGGCAAAGTGAGCAAGGACCCACGTCTGGGCATACCCTGCCAACTTAGGGCGAACAAAGCAAACACAAGGAGATGATGGACGGAGCGCTGAAACTTTTCAGACACTCACCCCCAGTCACAGATTTGGGTTGAATCCATCATCGTTCTTTAGCTCACTTTGCCACCCAAGTTCAGACACAGCTATATGCAAATCAGTCTTGACCCTGTGCCTCATGGGAACAGTCCAGCCCAAACTGCCAAGCCATGTCTTCCCTGGACCGGAAACAAGCATCCTGGGACCGGTTTCAGGTTAACAGCCCTCATCAGCCAGGCTAGCTTTAATCCAGTGGCAAAGTGAGCAAGGGACCCACGTTTGGGCATACCTTGCCAACTTAGGGCGAACAAAGCAAACATAAGGAGATGATGGACGGAGCGCTGAAACTTTTCAGACACTCACCCTCAGTCACAGATCTGGGTTGAATCCATCATCGTTCTTTAGCTCACTTCGCCACCCCAGTTCAGACCCAGCTATATGCAAATCAGTCTTGACCCTGTGCCTCATGGGAACAGTCCAGCCCGAACTGCCAAGCCATGTCTTCAAGCTAGCCTGGCTGATGAGGGCTGTTAGCCTGAAACCGGTCCCAGGATGCTTGTTTACGGTCCAGGGAAGACATGGCTTGGCAGTTCGGGCTGGACTGTTCCCATGAGGCACAGGGTCAAGACTGATTTGCATATAGCTGTGCCTGATCTGGGGTGGCGAAGTGAGCTAAAGAACGATGATGGATTTAACCCAGATCTGTGACTGGGGGTGAGTGTCTGAAAAGTTTCAGCGCTCTGTCCATCATCTCCTTGTGTTTGCTTTGTTCGCCCTAAGTTGGCAGGGTATGCCCAGACGTGGGTCCCTTGCTCACTTTGCCACTGGATTTCAGCTAGCCTGGCTGATGAGGGCTGTTAGCCCGAAAACGGTCCCAGGATACTTGTTTCCGGTCCAGGGAAGACATGGCTTGGCAGTTCAGGCTGGACTTTTCCCATGAGGCACAGGGTCAAGACTGATTTGCATATAGCTGTTTCTGAACTGAGGTGGCGAAGAGAGCTAAAGAACGATGATGGATTTAACCCAGATCTGTGACTGGGGTGAGTGTCTGAAAAGTTTCAGCGCTTCGTCCATCATCTCCTTGTGTTTGCTTTGTTCGCCCTAAGTTGGCAGGGTATGCCCAGATGTGGGTCCCTTGCTCACTTTGCCACTGGATTCAAGCTTGCCTGGCTGATCAGGGCTGTTAGCCCGAAACCGGTCCCAGGATGCTTGTTTCCGGTCCAGGGAAGACATGGCTTGGCAGTTCGGGCTGGACTGTTCCCATGAGGCACAGGGTCAAGACTGATTTGCATATAGCTGTGCCTGAACTGGGGTGGCGAAGTGAACTAAAGAGCAATGATGAATTTAAACCAGATCTCTGACTGGGGGTGAGTGTCTGAAAGGTTTCAGCGCTCCGTCCATCATCTCCTTGTGTTTGCTTTGTTTGCCCTAAGTTGGCAGGGTATGCCCAGACGTGGGTCCCTTGCCCACTTTGCCACTGGATTCAAGCTAGCTTGGCTGATGAGGGCTGTTAGCCCAAAACCAGTCCCAGGATGCTTGTTTCCAGTCCAGGGAAGACATGGCTTGGCAGTTCGGGCTGGACTGTTCCCATGAGGCACAGGGTCAAGACTGATTTGCATATAGCTGTGTTTGAACTGGGGTGGCGAAGTGAGCTAAAGAACGATGATGGATTTAACCCAGATCTGTGACTGGGGTGAGTGTCTGAAAAGTTTCAGCGCTCCGTCCATCATTTTATTGTGTTTGCTTTGTTCGCCCATATTGGCAGTGTCTGAAAAGTTTCAGTGCTCCGTCCATCATCTATTTGTGTTTGCTTTATTTGTAGACATTATTCATAAGTCTCTAAACCAACATACTTGAGTGTAACTGTTAGCAACCTATTATGTTTTTACATTCTCTTTTTAGCAATATTGTGAGCCCTCTTTTTTAAGTATTGTGTAATGGGCATCATGCATGTAGTCTTTTATCATTTTTGTATGTTTTACTATGATATGTTTAACACCCCGGTAATAACATCATACTTTTAATTATAGTAAGTTTCTAAATAATTTACACCTGTATTATTTGAACTTTGCAGCCCTGAGGAAGCCCGCAGTAGGGCAAAATGCATTAGCTGCACTTGTTGTGTACACTGACGAAGAACAAAATTAAAAAGACACAAAATACAAATGACCTACTCATCTTGTTCTGGTTTTCGAGGGACTTTCTTTTGTATATTCTTCATTTATGTCACCTCTCTACTATAATCAAAAATAGGTTGTTCGTGGGGTTGGGTTGATCAGTGCTGAGGGTGTTGATCCAGTCTGCTTCTGAGATTTTGCCCCAGCTGCGGCTTGGCAGGCTGATGCTGTTTGGTGCATTGACTTGTTCATTGGTTTGGGTTGATCAGTGCTGAGGGTGTGGATCCAACCTGCTCCTGATATTTTACCCCAGCTGCAATTGGCAGGCTGATGCTGGTGGGTACGTTGACTTGCGGTGGGTTGATTTGGAAGTGGATGATAGCGTGGTATGTCAATGTGAGTGGTGTAGTGGAGTTGTATTGGATGCTGTCGCTGGTGGTGAAGATGGGGTCCGGTGTATGTCCTGTGATGTATGTTTGTCCTGTAACAAGCTGGGTAAGTCCAATGTTGTTTAGGTTTTTGGGGAGTGCTGTGGAGCAGGGGTCGGTTCTGTCTTCCAGGTAGAAGTTGAGGTTGCAGAGGAGCATGTAGGCTCTGGAGTCGATGGTGAGGGGACGATGAAGTCTGTGGTGAGGCTGGTGAAGGTGGCTCACGGTCTGGGAGGTCTGGGAGGTTGGTAGGCGAGGGTTCCATTCAGGGTGCAGTTCTCAGAGATCTGCAGCTTGCAGTGCAGATGTTCCATGTGGCACTATCTGTGGATGTTAAGCACTTGATAGAGCCCTTGTGGATGACTGCGAGTTTTCCTCATGGCTTGTGAGTGCGGTCCTGTTGTGCAATCTTATAGCCCACTGGGATTGCTGTGGCGATGTTGGGTGCTGTGGCTATGTTGGGTGCTGAGATGGAGTTGAGCCAGGTTTCCTTGAAGAAAAAGAGGTCCGGTGTGTTGCTGCTTAGCAGGTCCCAGATTTCAGTTGCATGTTTGCTGAAAGATTGTTTGTTGAGTAGCATGCATGTGAGTGAGTGTTGGCGTACGTGTTTGTCATGACGTGTGAAGTTGGTTGGGGGTTTTTATAGCATTCCTGGTGCTTGCGTGGGGTGTGGGTAGGTGACTGCAGGAGAGCCGGCAGTGAGTGCAGGTAAAGGTTCCAACTATGATGTGTGGTGCAGCAGCAGCGGAGCGCATGGCGTCCTGGGTGAGCAACCGGAGGAGGGCAGCTGGGGAGGGGGGTGGTAAATGGACCAGGGTTTCTGGAGCTGGGTGCAATCTTCTCCCATGTTCAGGTTACATAGCCACAATACCTGGCTACCCATGCAGAGTTCCTGAATTCCTTAAGGCAGGTAGCACCTGCCGGTTTTGTTGATCAACAGGGGCAGTGTCACATGAGGTGTTGTGCACCCTCCAATGCCCACCAAGTGGGGATGTCAAAGTCCCTGCTTGTGAAAGCTGACAAGATCACTCTTCATGAAAAGAGACACTGCTGCCCACACATTTGGGAAAATTACAGCAGCACCATTCCACAGGAACAAAAAGCAGGGCTCAGTACCCACCCTGGGTCACCACTGTTCAGTGGACATTGATCCTCTTTCAGTGCTTGCAACTGTTCATTTACCTTGACTGTGGACAGCGGTCAAATCATCTTAGGGCTTCAATATTTCTTGATGCTGGATGATGCAGTGGAACTCCTGTCTCTTTGAATTCTGTGATACTCTCAGCTTCAGGTTTCAGTGTCAACAGTTCTATACTGAGGACATGTCTGGGACTCAACTTTACCCTTAGCACAACAATACAGGTATCGCTCTGTGTCTTAGTAGCATCACAAATCTGCCTTGCCTAGGCTCTGTTTGCAGTCCATCTCCACTGCAGTAGCATGTTCCTCGTTCAAGGACACCTTGTGTCAGTCCCTCCTTACAGACTCATCACTTTCCCCCAGTTTACTAGTCCTGAACCTGGAACAGGGAACTGGCAATAGATACCCCAACCCTGGTGATTTAATGATTCTCCCAGACTCCAATAGTGTGGACCCTAGGCATCTGGTAAAGAAATCTTGACACCCTATCTGGACATTTATGTCCCATCTTTCTACCTAAGCTCAAGACAGACTTTATATATTCCAGTAGTTCTATGACCAGTATTCGGCTGGTCTACACTTTTGCTATTTCCACACTGACTGGTCTAGACATGGTCTTTGTTCCAAGTGTGAATAGGAAGGCTGGTTGGAGCCAAGAGGCTTCAGCTAGGTGCAATACAAAATAAAGGGTGTCAGAAAGACTGGAATGCCCCTTTTTTGATGGTTTCCCATCCCACCCACTTGTTTTTTTCAAAGTATTCCCTCATGTCTAGTGAGTGCAGATTTGGGGGAAACACCCATGTTCCCTCAGTGGGGGCAGAAAGACAAACTAATAATCCCTGGTGTGTAGTGGAATTGCCAGGCAATTACATTCCACTGTGATTGCCTAGCACTTTTCAGTGTAAGAGAGGTATGGCAGGAAACCTGGGTTTCTAACTTTCCAATGAGAACTCCCTTTAGGCATAATTCTCTGCGAGTTGGAGGATGAGGATGTTTTTCGCCCCTTCACACTCCCAGGGGAATTAGGAAGCTGTTTCTGGGAGCTGGTGCTGCAGATTACATGATATTATTACCAACACAATTACATCATTTGCAGCATCATTACACCTTCCTGGTCCGGAGCGGGAGATTCTTCTGCTCCAACCCGAGGTCTGGGTGGGTGGGGTGACAGGAGGGTACTGGAGCACCAGGCAACAGCTTCTACTCCAGTGCTTGGTGCCTCAACTTGACCTTCGACTGCATAGTGCCCAGTTGTGAGTGCTATGGACGTGGAGGTTGCGTCCATAGCGCCTGAGGGAAATAATGATAATGTTATGTTCTAAATGAAAACTGCAGAATTTAAAAATTGGGATTCATCTCAGAAACATGCATCCGTGCTAACATATTTAATGCAGAGGAAAGTGAATTACCTCATGCTGTGAAGTGAGAAGAGAATAAACTATGGAATTAGTTTATTAAATTGAATTGAATTCTGTTGCATTTACACATATTTTAGTGTGCCTTCAGTACTGGTTTATGTTGTTATACATCCCTTTTAGTAGTGAGAATAAAAGCACTTTATGATAAAATGATAAATGCTATGGCAGACTGAGTAGAATCTCTCTTATGCATTGATGAAGGCCCATTCTTTCTTCATTACATAGCAATTACAAATCAAATGGAACTTTCAGATGTGTCAATGTACAGGGCGGCCTCAGTATGGCTTCATGTTAAGCCTCAGCTTCCCAGAAAAGTATTCTCAGCCTGTCATTTCCTTTTTGATAAAGACTGCTTCGCAGACTCTTTGCTTCTAAGCTTTTTTTCAATCACACAAATATTTCCTGACATTGTGCAGTTAAATCCCCTTGCTGAAAGATGACTCACAGTTTGTTCACCTGTGATGGACAACCTATCATGATTTCTGCTGTACCTAGTACCATCTGGGGAGGAAGTCTTTTATCATGGCCATGTCATGATCCTTTTCCCATTCTAACTTATTTGAACCAGGTAGGCACAGAGATGTGCTCCTCCAGACTTTTTAGGTGCTCGAGTCTTCTTTAATAGTTAGTGGGGCATGTAGAATGTCAACTATGCTTGGTATGAGGCTTTGCATCTGCGCTACTTCTACTACACAAAACGCAGAAGTGGAGTCAAGACAGACTACATTTCCAACAGCATCATGTGACTTTCATAAGACTTGCAATGGTGGTGGCCATCTTGGATTCATGGAATATAAATTCCTTGTGCTTCACAATGTTCCTTGAGAGGCAATTGATAGTTACTGCAGCTGGACCATTGTTGTCGGAGATTGGAGCTCAAAGTGCTATCACCTGACGTTATCAAGACTTATTGGATACAGAAGAGTAGTGTATGATATAATTGAAATCAAGGAATTAGACTTTGAAATTTGTAAACTATTACACGAGCCTTATATAGATTATGAACCTTAACTTTGAACTCTTTCTTTGATAGAAGGAATCAGAAAAGTCATTGACTTGTACAGAATATGTTTGTATTTCTTTTGAGTCATTTATGGTGTTAAGGCTTTACCTGTGGTGGGAAAGGGGTTGGGTATTGTGAGGAGGAAAAATACAATACGAATATGCATTCATTTTGTTACAGCTGATGCACTTTTTGCATCGCAGAAAATATATGAATCACTCAAGATAATTTACATAGAAATGTTAATTGTTTTTCAGGTTATTTCTAACCCTGGGCGTAGTTCGCGAAGTAGCGCTTCGCGAAGCTACGCAAAGTGAAGTTCGCACTACGCGAGCTTCGCGTAGCACTACGCGAACTGCGTAGTGCGTGTTCGCAATGATTACACAGTGCCGGATGCTTGTCCGCACTGTGCAATCATTGAAAACGGCATCTTGCACAGTGCGAGCTGTCTTTACTGCCGCTCGAGTAGATTTTTACTCGAGCGGCAGCTTTCAACGCGGACTGGTAGTTTCTCATCGCGAGCGGTCGCGAGCATACGCGACCACTCGCAATGAGAAACCTGACCTCCCGCGTTGAGAATCTCGCCGGAGGTTTATTTTCCACGCTCGCGATCGGCAACTTGTGTTGCTGATCGCGAACGAGGAAAAGTCTCGCCGGGATAGTCATTTTGCTTGCTCGCGGTCGCCAACTTGACGTTGAGGACCGCGAGCAAGCAAAAATGACCGCTGCACTGCGCTACGCTATGCGTGTTTGCACTGTGCTACGTGCAATTCGCGTTGTGCGAAGTAGCGCAAACTTCGCAAACTACGCGAGCGTAGCGTAGTCTTCCGCCCAGGCCTAGTTATTTCCTGCATTTTAACTGACTATTTAGAAATGTATATTGTTGTTCAGGTAATTTCTTGCATCTCTCTTAGAAGTGCCATTTGAATTTCAGCTCTAGGAAGTCACAGAGTGTCACCCCACTGTAGTGTCTGAAATACAGTGATTGTCACATCATGTCGTATTATGAATAATGAATTGTAATTCAAATGACAAAATACTAACAGAGTTATTTCTTGTTTTAGATATCAATGGTTCTGCAGTGATGGTTAAGCCCAGCTTTAAGAACAGACAGACTGAAGATATTCAGAGGCCAATTCACAAATTATTATTATTATTATTTATAACATTTGTAAAGCACAACTGTCACCATACAAGTCTCTTGGTGCTTAGAGCTTCTATATGGACAGAGCAGCTGCTAGTGTAAGAATATAATGATGCGAAAAAAGGTTACATGGGTAAAAGCCAGGTCTTCAAGGCTTTCCTAAAGTGCAGTAACTCAGTTGAAGATCTAAGAGTAGCTGGCAGCTTGTTCCATAGCTGGGTCGACCTTGACTGTAAAGGCTCGCCTATGCTGTCTAGTCTTTCAGAATTTTCTTACACAGGTGAGGTTTGCGGAAGCCGAGCAGAGATATCTCCCAGGGGTGTATCTCTTTAGTTTGTGCTGCCAGGGCACAGGGCCCTTGCCCTGCAGTGCCTTGAAGACAATACACATAGATTTCAAGGCCATCCTCTGTTTCAGAGGAAGCTAGTGAAGTTCCTTCATCACATTGTATGCAGTTAATCTTCGAGGTCTGTTAAGGGCCAGTTTGACCACTGACGCTTTGATTCTATATGTTCTGTATATCAGATAGTCTGCTGCTCCTAATAGTAGAGCATTGCAGTAGTCTAGCCTGCTTAATATTATGCTGCGCACAATTTGTGATTTTGCTTGGGCTGGCAGTAGTGGTAGAAGCTTCCTTAGGCGGTGGAGAAGGGCAAAACTGGTACCCGCAACTTTGTTGACATGGCTCTCCAAAAACAATTTGTTATCAAATGTGATCCCAAGATTGCATACCGTGTCCGAATGTTGCAGCTCTTCACTGGTTCAAAGAGGCCAAAAAATAGAGGGTAGTGTCATGGGGATTTTGCAACAGAGCTGCAGAGAAACTCAGTTATATCCCCGTTGAATTTATGGGAGTTTGTGTTAAGCCAATTTACGATGCCCGTCAAGCAATTCTGGAAGGCATTCACTACATCCTATTGGTTGTTGTTGATAGACCGAATCAACTGCGTATGGACAGCGTAGTTGACCAGCCTAATATTGTGGGCTTAGTAAGAGCAATGTGTTACCTCAAATAAATGTTGGGTGCCGGATCCTGTGGAACTCCATGTTGGATGGTTTTAAAGTCAGAGTTTTAGGTGGCAAGGCAACCGCCTGGCATCAATCGGAAAGGTAGAAACTCATCCACTTCAGTATGGTACCACTAACTCAAATTGAAGCTAATCTTGCCAGGAGAGTTTTGTGGTTGGCTGTGCAAAGGCGGCTGACAGGTCAAGCAGAATCAGAACTGTTGCCTGGCTGCTATCCACCTTCATCCAAAGTTTGTCCATAGCTAGGAGTAGGACAGACTCAGTGCTGTGCCCTGGTCTGAAACCAAACAGTTCCTCCTCTAGGAGAAAATGGTCTTCCAGATACTGTTACAGTGTTCTACTAACAAAGCGCTCTAATGTTTTTACTGGGAAGGGTAAAAGCAGTATAGTCCTAAAGGGTCTGCAGTAGATTTTTTCAGAAGAGAGTGACTATGTCCTTCTTCCACATCCGTGGTACAGCGCCCGACTCCAGAGATTGATTGTATAGCTGCAGTACGTGGGAAATTAATTAATCTGCCATGTCTTTCCAGACCCTGTGTGGTAGGGGATTGAGGGGTGAGCCTGACGAGGTGGATATAGCAATGGCTCAGAAACAGGAGTTTGACCTTTCATGTGCCTCGGTTTTGCATAACACCTGTGCTTCAGTTTTGGAGTGACTGTTGCGATACTTTCATCAGGATCTATGCTGCCCAGATCGGAATCAATCGGCTGGGGAGAACCTCCAGTGTCCTCCAGAATCTTACTGATCTTCTTCTCAAAGAAGTCAACAAGATTGTCACAGAGAGCTTGTGAGGGTATTACTTCCCGTTTTAGAAACTTGGCATTAGATAATTCACGTAAGACATCTAAAACCTTCTTAGCGCTGTTTGGGGCAGCAAGAATAATATTGGCATAGTAGTCAGCCTTTACTTTGCAGACCTCACTCTTGTATTAATTTAGAGGTTTCTTTAAGCATTTGTTGTCCTCTTCTGTATAGGAACTGTGCCATTTTCTTTTAAGTTTATTACAGTCTTGTTTTAAGTTTTTAGTGAAGCACTATACCATGGGGCAGATGGTCGATGACGATTTTTTAGTTTAGTGAGGAGTATTTCTTTATCTAGTGTTGCTAAGATTCCTTCCTCAAACACTATGTAGTTGTCCTTTACTGTTTTCCTAGAGTCGAATATATTGGAGCCCTTCCTTTTCTTGTTTTGGCTGCAACCGTCATGGGAGTGTAAGGAAATTAGCCCGTCTGAAGAAAAATAGGACCCAGGGTGTGGCTAATCTGATGTGTAGGGCCTTGTACTTGTTGCTGCGGTCCCACAATTTTGAAGGAACCTTGCAGTTCCTTAAATGGAAGTGATAGGCCCCCCTCCGCCCACAGAGTAAAGTCTCCTAGTACAAAGAAATTAGAGTGAGCGAGGGCCAAATTGGAAATGACCTCTGTGAGTGGTTAAAAATATGGGCTCAGGGCCTGGGGGTCTATGGCATAAAACCCCAGAACAAACTCTGCCCTTTCTCGATTTCATGGTAAAACCCAGCAGTTCAGGGCCTTCTAGTTCATCAAGGGTGAGCGTGGAGAGATTACATTTTTAATTGAAGATAATACACTCTCCTCCCCCTTTCTTGTTGATATGTGGTTTATGAAGGACTTTAAAGCCTGGAGGAGCCTTGCCCAGATCTATGGCAGAGTCACGGGTGGTCCATGTTTCTGTTATAAACAGTGCATCCCAGTTGTCAGTTTCTAGCAGCAGATTAATTTCTGCAGAATGCTTACTAAGGACTTTACATTTAATAGGCCGCATCTCTTAATGGCGGGCGTTTTTGTGTTTGTACATAGAGGAGGGTTTATCCCTGTCTCAGTGGGGGTAGGTAAGGGTGATAGGTTGTTAATCTGCTTACCTATATGCAGTGACAGATCAATCAAATAGCAGGTCCTAGTCGCCGCACTAACATTTGGGGTCCCCTGGGACTCATAAGTGCAACCAGCAGCATGGCTGGCACTGTGCGCGGTCGATGCGCGGACGGGCGCAGACATGGTTGATTTAGGTGCACCTTTGGTGCACCAGTGGCACGTCCGCTGCATGGTCGAGCCAGCATTCTGAATAAATAGTCTCCTTCAAGTACAGACTAGATCGCCAACCAATATGGGGGTCAAAAAGTGTCTCCCTCTTACTGGCGAGAAGAGTATCATGCACTCAAGATCACAAACACATACAAAGAACCTCCACACTCGCGGCCAAGGCCTTGCAGTCATGGCAAGGTGCACTCACTCTTGGCAGGATTTCCTCAAGAGAAACTACAGTTCAGAGATCTCACTACAACTCCCCACTCCCCCCCCCCCCCTGCTAGGACTGCGTGGCCTCCGCCACGAGTACAGAGGCCTTTTATGAATCAGGCCTTCAGTGACTTTGTACCTCTTTCTTGTCCCACTCCCCTTTCCCCAGGTTTACTGCTGGCCAGAATGATATCCTTTGTATGGTTAACAGTGAGTTAAGGGTAATATGGAGATTAACATCGCCCTGTTGGATCTGGATTTCTAGGTTAGTGCAAACTTGACAAGTCATCAACATACCTGAAGCAATCAATGTATTGAATGTTACAATGAAAAAAATATGATTTTGTTTAAAAAGTGAGGCCCTTACCTGGATATTTTAACTCAAAGAATACAAGACAACAAGACCTTGTTAGATATCACAGCAATTTTGCATAGGTTATGAAACTTTTATGTAGCAGAATAGCTATTGCATCAGGTTTCTTGTGTAATTTCCCTGTGAAATTAGAAAAGCACTACTGTGAACATTACACGATAGATGTGAAAACACATTTTGAAAGACGTACATATTGTCCTTATTAAATATGTGGTGCACTTACATGACCAATACTGTCCAAAATAGTTTTGTTTTGCTTTTCGACTTGTTTGACAAGGGTGTGGGACTACTTGGCTTACAAGCTAAGGTCAGTTTGGCAATGGCGTCCTCCTATACATGAAAGACAGACTCAGCAACCTATTATGTGAGTTTTGATAAGCTCCTTCTACATTTTTCATTGTTCAGAAATCCATTTGATCTCTTATGTGATAATGTTTTTGTTCCAGTTCAATTTTGCATACAGAGGTTACATTAGCAATGTTTAATTTGAGTCTGTGGTTGTCGGTGGTGCCCACCGGCACTTATTTTTCCTCATTGGTAATTGCCCGAGAGCAAGACAGGCATAAACAAACAGAGGGGAATGAAGGAGAAAGAGAAGGATGGAAAACCATTGTAAAGAAAGAAAGCAGAAACCTGTGAGGGTGAGATAAAGGGGCCAGAAGTGTCTGACAATGGACTAAAGAGGCCTGAGATGGATTCAGGACTAGGCAGCCTTGTTATTCTGCACACTGATATGTAATAGCACCAGTCGTGGGCTTCTTAGTAGAGCTTTGGGCACTCATTCTTTTACAAATTATGCACTGTCATTAGTTATTTATATTTATTATTTTACTGTAAATCTTCAACAGGAAAGGATGTCCTTGTAATAATTTTCTGGTAAAAGAGGCCTATGGAGTTGAATATTGTTACCCATTCCTGATGTAGGTAGCCCTTTCAATGTGTAATGTAGCTTATATCAAATATCATTTTTGTCCCCTTTACCATTCATCAATTTTGCATCTAATGAATGGAATGCCAGTGAGGAAAACACAGTGATATTTGTTTCAGGTTTTAGGATACATGAATAAGTGAGTGATTTGGTGAAAATAGATGAAGGAACAAATGAATGAATGCATTAATGAATGAATAGTTCCATTTGTATAATACAGCCTCATAATTGACTGCCTCCTTGCTCTAATCCTTGTTCTGAGAAGGGATTTTCTATTGGCGTGCTTCAATAATTGATGATTATGCAGATAAGAAATGATGCCAATTGAAAAAAGGATCATCTACCATCATGGATGGAAACGTTTACTCTGCTAACCCAAATGTAATTCAAACTAATACTGTCTGAAAATCTGATTTTCATGAATAAACATGTGATAAATAGTAAAGGAAAATATCCCAATATGTTGCACAAAGGGTATATTCTCCTTTGAAGGACTGGCTGCTATCATGGGTTCTTTCGCCAGAATTTCCTCCTCCATACTCTCCATAATGCAGATATAATTCTACTAGTGAAATCAACAATGGTGGTAAGTCCTCCAACAGAATAATGTACTCCATGAATGCTATGCTTGTAGGTTTCAGGGCAGTGAACAGGGTCCTAACTGGTCTCAAGGCATCATTGCTTACAACAGCCAGTGTAGAAATAATGCACTGAAGCTAGACAAGTCTGACTGGACCAGAAAAGTCCTACACTACACCTGGGCCTCCTAACATTTTCATCTCTTTTTGTGCAGTGAGGACTTCACTATTTTCAATGATCATCTAGCAATTCAACCATCTTTGAAAATCGCAAGGCCAATATGTATCTAGAATTAGAAGGTGGCCTTGCATCTGTGGATTGTAGAGTTTGAATTGTTCAATGGCCAGCAAACAACTAAACTGACTTGTCTGGATTTCCACTAATACACAAATCAAAAAGACCTTTCACAGTCGAAAAATACATATGCTGCATTGTGCAGTGACTCTGTACCATGGTTATGCGTATAGAAGTTATTTATTTTTTTTAGTTTAAAAAAAAGATTTTATTTATAGATAGAAAAATACAATATAATAAAACACAAGATAAAATTGTCAAGACATTAGATAAGCAAGATAAAAGAAGAAAGGAAGAGAAAGAAAAAACGACAATCATCAATGTTCAGAATAAACATAACCACTATATAATAATTATTGTAAAAGCAGAGAGTAAGAAAAGATGGAACTGGTTAACAACTACTATAAATACAATATAAAAAAAGTAAACATGGGGGTTTAGGTGCTTCTTCAATTCGGGGTTATGAAAGCATGTTTTATTTGCAGACATTTCTAAAAAATTAGTTATGGGTAACCATAGAAAGTCTTGCTTGATAGCAAGAGAAACTGGAAAAAGATATGCCTTATCTAATCTGTGATTATAACAGACTGCAGAGCACCAGGCCTGGTAAGATACATTAGTAGAATCCTTCCATGCCCTAGTGATCTGTTGGAAGGCAACTGCAAGAAGCAAATCTAATATATAAAAATTGCTAGATTGAGAGATCCAATTCTCAGAAACACTACCTAGAAAAATATTAACAAAATTAAAAAGGATTTGTGTGTGAAAAATGTCATTTATTTGTTGCCAGATGTGTATCCAAATATTATAAATATGGGGACTTTCGAATAACATGTGTTTTAGAACAGCAGTATTTACAGTACATGACCAACAAGAAGAAGAAAGTGTTGAGTTTATTTTGTATAATGAAACAGGAGTGAACATAAGCCTATTGTAAATGAAATTTAATGTTTGAGAATTGTTAACCGCTCTAGAGGATTTCCCTTTTTTACTCCAAATACTATTCCAAACGGAAATGGAAAAAGAAATTTGGAGATCAGATTCCCAAGAAAGTTCCACCTCTGTTTTATTTCAAGTATCTAGAAAATAAGTTACATGTTTATACAATTATGATGCAGAGGGAGAATTGGTCAGAACCAAAAGTATACTGGGAGTTGAAGAGATAGAAGAGAGGACTGATTATAAGTTGATTGAATCACTGAAATTGAAGATGTATATTTAGATTCATAAGAAGAAGGTAGGGAAAAACGTGTTTGAGCAAATATAAAAGGTATACAAGTTTCATCATGAAATAGTTAAAAAATCCAACGAAGACCTTTAGCATGTCATTTCTTCCAAAAAATGGTTTTATTATTAATTCTAAGGTATTTATTGTACCAGATTGAGGACTGCAAAAATGGACCCTTAGCATTTTGATAAAAGATGAAAATAGGTTGGAGAATTTTACAGGTATTATTAAAAATAGGAAGGGATAGTGACAAAGGTCTATGTGTGAGAGATAGGAATTCTTTAAAAGAAAATGGCTGAAAAAAAGATTTTTCAATATTAATTCATGAAGGGAGGCTTGATGTATCATCCTCTTGGAATAAAAAAGAAGATTGTTTGAGGGAAAATGCTTTATGATAAGAATGAAAATCTGGAAAGTTAACCGCCCCCCCAAATGTTTAGGTCGTTTGAGTTTATGGAGAGACATGTGAGACTTTTTATTATTCCATAAAAATTTAGATAAAATAGGATATATTATCTTATATTGAGAGTGAGGTATATTTATAGGAATATTAGAAAGATAAAAAAGTATTATGGGAACTAGCATCATCTTTATTACATCTAGCCGGCCCCACCAAGATAAAAATAAAGGGTTCCATTTCAATTTTGTTTGTAATTCTTTCAAATTAAACAACAGAGTTTCTTTAATATTAGATTCAAACCATAAACCAAATATATTTGATTTTATATGGGTTCCAACAAAAATCAGAAGAGATATAATCTGCATAAAAACATAATTTATTTAGCAGAAAAATTTCACACTTATCAGTATTTAAATTATACCCTGACACAGAGGCAAAAATATTTACCTCTGATAAGAAAGCTGATAATGAAGTTTGTGGTTGTGAGATAAGGAGTAAAATATCGTCAGCATAAACTGAAATTTGTAATTGACTATCACCATATTGAAAGCCTTTAATCTTGGGATTCAGATGAATTTTTATTTAAAAAAATGAGACAGAGGGCAACCTCGTCGAACCCCATGATATAGAGAAAACGATGGAGAGAGAAGACCGTTAGCTAAAATAGAGGCTGCAGGAGAGGAATACAACAAAGAGACATAGTTAATAAAATTAGTGCCAAAGCCAAACCAAGATAGAGTAGAAAAGATAAAAGGCCAGCTTACATGATCAAACGCCTTTTCAGTATCTAAAGAGATAGCTGCTAAAGAATGTTTATAAGATTTAGACTGACTAGGGACATTGAAAAATAATCTAATGTTCTATGAAATATGTCTGCCCTTATTAAAACCACATTGTTCCTTCCTAATTAGCTGAGGGAATAATATTTTTGCAGATATTTTATAATCTAAATTAATCAAAGAAATGGGCCGATAATTTTTACATTGTGTGTGATCCTTATTATCTTTGAGAAGAAGACATATTAAAGCATCCTGAAAAGAGCCACTAAGGGGCATATTTACAAGCGCTTTATCTCCGCTTTTTTGGCTTTGTAAGCCAAAAAAGCGGAGATAAAACCAGTGCCCTATTTACAAGAGGGTGCTAACATGCATAATTGCATGTTAGCACCCTTTTTCACAAAGCCTCACTGTGCATCTCCAATGAGATGCAAAGTGGGCGTTACTGGGCGTACCCAAGATGGGCTACCTTGCAAATATCGCTGATGTTTACATCGCGATATTTACAAGGCAGCCCACATGATTTTAGCACACATTAGATTTTGGCGATAACGGCCGTTTTCGCCAAAACCTAACGTCTGCTAAAATCCTGACTTAGCCATCCCTAACATAGGGGTGGATTATGCTGATACGACCCTGTGGGTCGTATCAGCAAGGTTATCGCCCTTTTGCGGGGAACATCGCTGGAAAACCAGCGATGTTCCCTGCAAAAGGGCGATTACCTCGCTATCTCTGGAATGTTTATCGCCCTGGAGTAACACGTTGTTAATAACGCGCTACCAGGGCGATAAATACCAGAGATAGCCTGCGATAATATAATTATCGCTAAGCACGGCCAGCGATAATTATCGCTGACCGTTGTTAATATGCCCCTAGATTTTTCAGAAGATATAAAAAAGAGAACTTTAGGGATAAGAAATTTAGAAAATGAGAGTAAAACTCAATAGTAAAACCATCAGGGCCTGGCGCTTTAGCACTCTTAATAGTACATATAGCAGTGAGAATATCCTGAATTTTAATCTCATCATCTAGCATTGAAAAATTTATATTAAGATGAGAAGGTGGAGTAATAGAAGATAAATATTGGAGAATATCTTCTTGAGGTGTAGGAGATTCCGGAGTATAGAGATTCTGAAAGAAATGTGTACATTCTGATAATGTATCTATATTGTTATGAACTATACAATTAGTAGAAGTGAGGATAGAATCGATTTTGGCACGCTCCTTTTTTATCTTAAGGTAATTAGCCAAAAGCTTTCCAGATTTTTTTGACCTCCATAGTACTTAGTTGATGTTTTAAGTAAAAATGAATTGACATTTTCTGTGGCTAGTTTATTGAAAGTAAATTTGGATTTAATAAGTTCCTCTAGGCAAGTTTTAGAATTGGTATGATAATAAGAATGTTCTAATTGTTTAATATGTGCTACAAGTAATTTCAAATTATTTAAAGAAGCTTTATTTTAATGAGACACAAAAGAGATAATGAAAACTCTAGAGGCAGCTTTAAAGCAGTCCCATATAATCTGTGGAGAGGTGTTCCGGTTTTTATTTCAAGAAAAAAGGTAGTAGCAAAAGATTCTAAACTTTGAGTAAAATTGGGATCTAAAAGGAGAGAATTATTGACTCTCCACCTTCTAGTACCTTGAGTAGAGGGAAGAAGATCCAAATCCAAAGTGACAGGGGCATGATCCGAGATTAATATGGAGCCTATATCCGAGTGATTAATATGTTGTACAAGTGATTTAGAAAAGAACAAATAATCTAATCGGGATTGGGAAGAATGTACAGGGGAGAAAAAGGTATACTCTAAAAGCCTAGGATTACATAGTCTCCAAGCATCCACTAAAGACTGTTGCTGAATAGTAGATGTAAACTGAGAGTGCTTGTTGGAAGGAATGAATTTAGATTTAGAGTTACGGTCAATAATGGGATCAATAACCATGTTACAATCACCACCTACCAATAAATAATCATCTTTATAAGTCATCAGTTTAGATAGTATTTCAGGCCAAAAAAGTGTCTGGAAAAGTGGGTGCATAAAGATTAAAAATAGTCATAGGGATTGTATTAACCAATAAAGAAACAGAAACCCATCTACCCATTACATCAGTATCTTGTGTAAGTAACTGTATGTCTAGACGTTTATGACATAAAATGGCTACCCCATTACGTTTCCCGGTGCCTGGAGAAGCAAAAACATGGCCTACCCATTGTCGTTTAAGTTTAGATATTTCTTTATCCAAAATATGAATTTCTTGAAACAAAGCAATATCGCATTTTGAATTAGAAATATGTGCTAGTACTCTCTGACATTTTATTGGAGAGCCTAAACCCTTAACATTCCAAGAAATAATTCTTAAAGCCATCTATAATGCAATAAATATTGTAAGAATTTGAGATAAATAACAACAGCTGTTAAATACAACATCATTTAAGTAATGAAAATTATCAAAGAACAAGCATAAATATACCACCAAAATTGATTAGCATAGAAAAAGAAGTAAGTAGTCATGAATGAAGAAAGAGTAGAAAGCCAATATGAAGCTAGATAGAAGAGAGAAAGAGTATAGAAAGGACGGAAAAAGGGAAAACTATATAATAAATAAAACTGATTGTTGGAAAAAAGACAGGAGAGAGGATAAGAAAAAAGATAATGGTGTACAAAGAAGAAAATCAGAAACAATATATGCAAAAAACAAACTAACATACAACAAATGACATAGAAAAAATGACCAGATAACTCAGGACGGATCGGGAGGGAAGGACACAACATCCGAATGGACCAGGAATCACAATGATCAGACACGAAAACCAATCCTAACAAAAAGGAGAAACATGAAGGATAAATGGCACATATTTGTCACAAACCACAATTGCATGTCTGAGCAGAGACAGTCATCCTGAATGACTGCAAATGTAATTGTTCCCACAAGGAATACGGGGGAAATTGTTGATTGTTTTCTGTGGATCTCTGTCAATTAGGAATATTTTCTTACCATAGATCCTGAATACTTCTACAGATTTCTTGAAGTTTTGGTAGTCCACTGTACTTCTACAGAGGTTTCATTCAACTGTGGAAAAGATGTTTTTCATCTACTGAACCCAAAATCATGAAATACAATAACCCCATTCAATGGGTGAAACATCAGAGGGTTTCCTGAACACATTGGATTGCATCAACACAATGTACTTACAGTCTGGTGAGGAGCCAATGACATGACAGGGGCAAACTCAAAATTGCTATCTAAACATCTCAGCTCACCCACAAGCCAACTACTCTGCCAGACTCAAAGGCACAGATTTTCAAAATAGTCAAGGAATGCAGCAGCCATAAATGCTGCTCTGCATTGCGTGACAGGGAGGGAGCTGGAGAGAACCATATCTACAGAGATATGGTTCTCTCTCCCCCTCTCCCGAGCGCCGGCGCAGATTTTCGCTGCAGTGCACCAGGCACACACCTTTGCGCCATAGTGCAAGAGTGTATGCCTGAGTCTACCATAGGTTTTGTACAGGAAGGCTACGCTTCCAATACAAAAAGCTATGCTTAGACATACTTTTAAACGTTTCTTACTTTGTATGCCAATTTAAAGGCACCGACGTTATAAGCACCAAAGGGAGAGTCAGTTCTGCAAGGACTGAGACCGTTAAACTTCCCGGAAACCTCCACAGATGGCCCTCTAAACACTGTATTATCTACACTAAATGTAAAAAGAGAAGAAAAAAACAAAATAATTTGGAAAAACAGAAAGACGACAGATACGGAAAAATATCATCTCAGCCTCTAGCGCTTGGAGAATAGCTCTGTGAGATAAGCATTCACTCTTGACATGTCCATTGTTATAAAACTGGGTAATAGTAATGGTTGATATTATTTACAGCAGAAGTGTGGTAAGAAAAAAAAACACACAAACCTTATTTAGCAATGTTTGAATTCCTTTCCAAATCTGATCCTACTGTTTTCACAAATGCACATGCAAAAGTCGTATTTTTAAGAAACGTGTAATCTATACACTGATTTACAAAAAAAATTGTCATCCTTAAAATGTTTGGGTAAGGACTGCATAGAGAGATTTGAATGGAAAGCTGCATGACTCGGACCAAAAGGTTTTCAAAACTAGAGCGGAATATTTTGCATAATATTTATAGTAGCCACTAGAGGGCAGCGGGTTACCAGTGCAATCAATGTTTACAGGGGACTGTATTCTTCCCCTTCGGTGCTCATGACGAGCTGAGCTCGTCATGCTGCGCAGTGCTCGTGTGCGCATGACGAGCTGAGCTCGTCATGAACCCGCCCACTCAATGAAACGCCCCGCACAGGGCGAAAATCGGCCGCGCACCGAAGGGGTTAATTTAGCAGAGGCCCAAACTAGCTAACGCCTTGTATGCACTCATGTTTACTACTCTATGTGTTAGCGTTACTTAATGTGACCTACATGCACAACAAGGCAATTGTGATTATGAATTTCCTATTCACTTAAGTGCTTCTCCTTCTTTGCTCTCTCCTAGTTCCTCATTTCAGTTTCTCTTGCCCCGCCCCTCCGGTGTCAGTGCTTTGAGGTGACTGTATGGCCGCTGAAAGAATGGTACAAATTGGCAACATAGTAGCTTAGGACAGCCACAGCCATTAACCATAGTCCCTCTGCATTGGAATGCTAGGTTATTTACTTTTAAAAAAAAGGGTTTTTCTCACTCACTTTCTTTCACTCTTGGTGCAAGGACTCTTGGCTCGCTCTCTCTCTGTCACTCTTTCTAGGGCTCTCTCTCTCTATAAAATCTCTGGGCCTCTCTTGGTCTCTCGCTTGCCCCATTGTGACCTGTGCACCAGGGCTGGACTGGTTACCGGGCTTTCCTTAATAAACAATGCAAAACAAATGTTTTAAAAAGTATGCTTTAAAGCTATTTGTTTTGCATTGTTCATTAAGAAGCCCTGGCAGCTCCCCAGAAACACAATCAGCCCCTCAGCAGTAAACCTGGACCCCACCCTGCCACTCCAGCAAAAAACGCCCGGTAGCCAGTCCGGCCCTGCTGTGCACGGCAGGAAGATGCAAAACAATGGGTTCAGTCATAAGAGAAATTGAGAAGGAATATTGATGTTTTACCAAATACTCCTTCATCTCCCCTTGGCCTCATATCACACATCCCTTCCTCACTTTTTCTTGGCATCTTCCAGAATTCTCAAATACATATTGAAACCTCCTCTGTACTACACAGCACAGAGGTTCCTCCTCTGCCCCTTATCCTACACCAACGTAGCATTCCTTGCCCCTTGTCCATCTCCCTTAGCATTTCCACTCCTATTACCTCTTCAGGCTTTTTCCTTGGACACAACAGTGCTTAGTTTGCGCATGTGGTTGTCGATGGTGAGCACAGTCACTCAATTTATGGGACCGGGACTTATTTACCATCATTTGACTTTGAGCCAGTGAAAGAGACACAAAGGAAGAAATGGGAGAAAGAAAGAACGAGCGAAAGACCGGATAGCAGTACCAAATGGAGATGGCAGGGATAAACAAGCACCTGCAAGAGTACGTTAAATAGGAAGTATAGGTTAGTGGAAGAAAGTAGCATAATGTGGAATCAGTCGTGGTATACATCAACACTGGTAGCGTGCCAGCAGTGTGCTAGGAGACACTTTTGGGCATATTTACGACAGAATGGTAGAGCGCGGTGTTACGCCACAATTGGTAACGCCGTGCCTCGACATTCTGAAAATGCAGGGATATGCCATATTTACAATAATACAGCGCATCCCTATGATTTCCCTAGCACTGGGGCTAAATTTAGCTGCCTAGCGCAAACGCAGGCACCGTTGCACCATAGTGCGCTGCAGGGAATGATTGTTCATATGCAAGAAAGTGTCTCTTCCTGCACATAAACAACCACTATTAGCGATTTGTAAGTTATATTTGTACTGCAGAATGCAGCACATATAGAAGTTGCAACTCGTCATTATTTATGATTGTTTATGTGCAGGAAGGGACACCTTCCTGCACATTAACAATCACTAATGGCGATTTGCTCATTCTATGTGTGCTGCAGGATGCAGCACACATAGAAACAGCAAAAACGAGAAGAAATTAATAATTTCTCCTTGTTGCCCCAGTTTACGACCAGGTTTTCCCTGGTCTTATTTTGGGCGCTGCCCCATATTTACACCAGACTCGAAAATAGGGTGCAGCGTCGAAAAGCACAGGGGGTTGCGGCAGAACACCCACTGCAACTCCCATTGCCCACGCCTTTCACGCTAAGTGCTGCATGAATAGGGGCATTATTTAGAAGGCGGGGTAAAGCCACGTTAAGTGGCTTAATGCTGCCTTGTAAATAAGGCGAAGGGGTTATTGCCACCAGAACATCAAAAAAAGTGATGTTCTGGTGTCGATAACCCCTTGTAAATATTCCCCTTTGTGCCCCTGTGTGTCTTATCGGTTTGTTTAATACATTAAGCATGGAGGCAGTCATTTCTCCCTTGGCCCTTTCACCTACCCTCAGCCATCTCTTCTCTTCTGCATTATTGGGTAATTTCCAATTTATTTCTTGAAAGGTTTCTGATATTGGATCTTTGAAGTTGACTGCAAGTACACTCAACGCACCCCGCAGTGTCGGAAATATGACCAAACTAATGTAGGTTGTCAGATGGTCGCCATGTCTGTCTCCAGCAGCAGCGAAGAGCTGCTCGGTCTCTCTGGGGTCTTAGAGCCAGTGGTGCCCCCTGTCAGTAGTCAGTTTAGAGCTGCATGTTCGATGGGGCTTCAGGCCTCCTGTGCCTCCAAATGGACTGGGTATCTGTATACCAAAGCAGTTGCTGAGGTTCTGTCCTTTGTTGTGTGTGTTCTGCCTTTGTAGAGGAACCTAGTGCCACTGTTTGTAGAGAAAGATTGTGTTTCAGCATTTTTGAGAAATTTTCTTTTTTTTGTTACAATAAAGCTGCAACACACGTATTACTACACCCCATGTTGCAGGCAGGGAATAATGTCCAAACTTTGAAGTGACACAAAAACATTAAAGTGCTTTGCTGAAAAAGTGCTTATAAAAATAAATCAAGGAACAGCAGGGGGCAGGACCAGCTGGGAACAAACATGGCCATATACTGTTAGTGCTGCAAACCAGCTCCCTGTTTTCATTAGGGGGAGCAGGCCCTCCTAGCAAACTTTGACAGCCAAGTGGGTTATATGCCTGAGGACTTTGGCAGTACCTCTGATGGGTGAGTCTTTGTGGTTTATCCTTTTTTACCCCTGATAATCACTGTTAAAAAACCCAAATGACTACTTACATACTTTGCAAACCCCACAAACCTAAAATAAATTGCAAACTCTAGGGAATCCTGACAAACACCATAAATCCCAGGGACCTCTGACACACTCTGTAAACCCCTTAATATCTCAAACCATGAAGACCCCTCACACTGCAAGCTCACTAACCCTTAACACTCTGCAGACTCTGCTGGCTCCTTACAGACATTGCAAACCCTGCTGACCTTACAGACTTTGGAAACATTGCTGACCTCTGACACTCTCCGGACCCACTGACCACATACCACTTTGCTCCAGCATTTGAGACACACACATGGCTACCCTGATATATTCAGTACAACAACATACCTCCGACACACTGTAAACCAGCTCACCCCTCACATACCCTGCAAACACCTATTATTCATAACACATTCTGCAAACCCAACAGACCCAAAACACAAAGCACCATCCACTGCCTGCAAGACATTGCAAAATCCACTATCTCCCTGACACTCATTAAACGCCACTGACCCCAGCACAAACTGTAAACCGCACTGACCTGACACACTCTGTAAACCCCTCAGATTCTGCAGCACTGTGCCAGATTCCAAAATATAAGATCTCTTTTCAGTTTCCATGTGGAAAACTAAACAAACTGAAAACTACAAAAAATTATAATTGCAGAATCACCATTTCAGGAGGAATTTGGATGTTTACACAAGTGATGAACTTTGCAATAAGTGCAGAGATTTTAAAGTGCAATGACAATGGGGCTATTCATGCAGAGAAGGGCATGCTTATAGAGCGCTTCCTTAGGGCAGGCAGTACCTGGCGACAATGCGATTACGGAGGGGGCATGTAATTGTAAAGGCAGAGCCAAATGACTTTCAACTTATGTGGGGCAACTGTGACCCAGTTAAGCCTGGGAGGAGTTTGCGGAGTTCTGCTTTGCGGAACTCTGCAAAGTGATGCAAAAACTCAACTGCACTCCTTGGAGTTCCGCAAGCAGCACAGTTTGGCAAGTCGCGCTGCTCGCACTGATTTTTAGTGCCGGGAGTCTGTATAGCGCAAACAGCACTACACGCACACAAGAGGGCACAGCTTCGTACTGATGCTCAGGTAGATGTTATACTCGAGCGGCAGCCTCCTCAACGCGAGTGACAGATTTGTCAACACTACTGGTCACGACGTACTGCGACTGCCCGCGTTGAGAAATTTCACTGGGAGGAGGTCTAGCGTGCGTTTATTTCTCGTGAGCGCTTGCCAACTTAATGTTGGCAAGGTGCTCGAGAGAAAAAACTCTGCTCTGCGTCACTTCGCGGAGTTTTGTGGAACTCCGCGCTCCTTGCGGAATGCGGGGTGGGCAAAACTCCACGAAGTCTGCCTCCGTGCAGTATGCAGAGTGGGCAAAACTCAGCGAATTCTGCTGGCGGTCGGAATTCTTCTCCCACCCCTAGACCCAGTATTGACCCATACTACAAATGGAGAGAAGAGTGCCTGGAACATTCTTAATACTGACTGAAACTAATATTTTCTGCTGACAGTATCCTGAATCTGACAAGTCCACCACACCTCTTATATTGTCACAGACCTAAATGTGACACTGAGCTACTGCCATTGAGATACTTTACATTGTTTTTCAGGGCAGATATGACACAAACATCATCAAACTGAAAATCAAAACAATATCAAAATCAATATATCAAAAATCAATTCATTTATGAATCTTTTTGAAGAAAAATCCAAATGTCACAATACATTGTCTTTAGCCTCTGATACAATGTTGACAACAAAAAGCGATAGAAAAATCCATATCATAATCCAGTTTGTGACATGTGTGTCCAGTATCACATAATGGAGGCTTCAAGTTTCAATGTTAGCAGCCAATGCGTGTTTCACGGGTTTCGTCGCTACTTCAGGACTGTATTGTATTGTATTGTATTGTAACATTTATTGTATAGTTAATTAAAACCATAACAAATAGACATAAAATTATTAAAATCAGACAATATGAATCACTTCATCATCTAAGACTCATTAAATGATGTAATCACGATATTCCATTCTTTAAATAACCTATAAAGTACCCTTATTAAAATACCAAATGCCTCGTTCTACCCCAGCCCAACAGGGTCAACTCCATCAGTAAGTTGAGCAACAGGTATTGTACGTGCGGCAGTAGGGCCAATTTACATCATACAAACGGTTACAGATCATGGAGCAGCTGTGCAAGCTTCACTGCTTCACATATTATTATTATTATTATTAAATTAAATTAGCACAGTTAATTAAAACCATTGCAGTAAAATGTCATTGTAGCACTGTTACCACATTAAAAGCAAAGCAAAGCAAACCATCAAATTTCAATTCATACACATGTTACTGACGAGGCAGACTTGTAGTTACTGTTGTAATCACGTGACAGGCTTCAAAAACCAAGGATAAAGTGATTTGGTACAGAGACACTAGGGTGAAGTGCAAAAATAGTCTGTGATAAGTTTTTGGGAAGGAGGAGCTGGTAGGGCGGGGGCAGGAGAGGGAAAAAGCAGATTGTCCAAGAGTCTCACATATTTTCCGGACCTTGCAAGCACTTGAATATCTGGGGAAGTAAAGCAGAGAGCAGATGCCTCCCAACATGTACTGATGCCCCTTTTTGGATATAAGGGATTTAAATGAAGTCTTCTGGGAGCGTCAAGGGCGGGACAGCAGCACAGAAGATGCAACCATGATCAATAACAGTAAATTAGAATACCCAAAAAGACAATACTAGATGATACATATACAGCACTCTGAGGTAGCAGAAGCCTGTCTAGACACAATATTTTATCATTTTTAATGCTAAGTGAAAAAGACCAAACCTTTCCCTAAAATGTATTTACAATAAATAGACATCCTATCAAGCAGCATTTTTGGCAGACAGTCATGGTATCCTACACTCGTACTGTGCCCCTAATATCCACTCTATACCTATATCATAACATCTAAGAATAAATACACACAGGAGGTAACCCGTAAGTCTAAAAGAGGCTGTTTGTTTAAATTTCTCATGAAATCCAGGAGTAGTGCAGAATTTCCCTCTTAAATAGATAGTATCCGAAGTTTTCATATGAATGGGTTTATTCATAGACTTTTCGGATCTTAATGTCAAGACATAGAAGAGGGGTGGAAAAACGAGACAGTTACTTGTATCAATAATATCAGTATGCTAGCCATATCCAGGAATAAACAAATCAACCTGCAATAGAATAGTACCTCACCATATTAATAAAGGACTCAATTATTTGTTCCATTTTTCATAATGATCAAAATCAGCCAAAATACCAATAAAGATGCACCAAAAGTAGACACATTCCAACAATAAAGGAAGGTTCCCAAGGTCCAGCATGTATCTACGGACATAACATAACAGGTAAATCCACACTACCCTAAGTCACCCAAACCTTCAAATTTCAGCCAGCCTAGCATTCCATATTAGTAGTTTTCATGATCAAAGCATTCTCAACATCAAGTCCTAGTCCCTTTATAGGGAATCACTCGCGATTTAAAAATATAAAAAATATTGTAAACAACACCTGACCCTGCCTAAATAAGAGACACCACAAATTAACAATCTCAAATGCCTGTAGGCACACTTTTCCAACTCTTACTCTACCCACCCAATGGGAGAAGCAACTGATATAATTTGAATAACTTCTATATCCTCCCAACTTAGGACCTGGTTTACAAAGAGCCTCTGCACTCATGGTGGAGGTCCCGCAGTCGTGGGGGAGTCCCCGCACTTGGGGCAGAATCTCCACAATGACAATTTACATTGGGCTGCCACAAGCACTCTTCAAACACTCAACAGTAAGATGGGCAACTTTCCTGGCAACAATGTTCAACCACATCCTAGCAAACGGAGCTGTGCCAGAAAGTTGGAAAGGGTCAATAATTCATCCCGTCTTTAAAGGAGACCAGGCTTCCTCACCCAGCAATAATCGCCTAATTGCTCTTTTGGATGTGGATCTTAAATATTTTTCCACACTATTGCTTCAAGATCTGGAGAAATGGGTTCTAAACAATGGGAGACTCCCATTTAATCAAACCGGATTCGCAAGGAGTCATGGGACATTAACCAACGTCATGGCTGTGGGCCTGACACTCAGCAGAGCAAAAGCTACAGGTACACCTGTATATATGTGTTTTGTCGACTTCAAGGCAGCCTTCGACTGTGTTCCACGTAACAGATTATGGGCCAAGTTTCAACAATGTAGAATTCCACCCAAAATCCTTCGAGCAATCAGGCTGCTTTACACAGACACAGGGGTTAAGATCAAAATCGGAGATGGTACCTACCTGTCAAGGGAAGTAAAAATGTCATCTGGCTTAAAGCAAGTCTCCGTCTTGACACCACTTCTTTTCAATTTATATATTGCAGACCTCTCCACAGAACTGGACCTGCAGATATACCAAACCCCGAGTCTGGGTGGCCAGCAAGTGTCAAACATCCTGTATGCCGATGATCTGCTACTTCTCAGCAACACAAGAATAGGCCTACAGAGGTTACTTAACTGCCTCGGCACTTATGCAGGTAAAAACGAGTTGGAAGTAAACCATAAAAAATCAAAAGTGATTGCATTCAATGTTAAATAAGTGGCATCTCAGTGGAAAAACAATCAATGAAGTAATGACCTACGTGTATCCAGAAGTAAAAATAGATGCAAGGGGCATGTTTGCACCCCATAGAGAGGTGATTAAAGGGAAAGCGCAGGCACTTAATCATGCTTTTTCATCATTGGCTAGATCCATCCGAGGTCATAACCTGAAACCACTGGTAGCGGTACTGAAGGCTAAACTGCTACCAACTCTTGCATATGGATCAGAAGTAATGTTAGGCGCTGAGGCCAAACCTTTGGATAAAATACTGATAAGATCAAATAAACAAACTTTCCGGTTACCCAAATCTGCATCTGCTCAAATTAGATTTGAGTTTTCATTAAAAAAACAGACCCTTTCCATGCCCGCAACATGCATTAAATGCTGCCACAAATAACGATCCGCCGCAGATGACTCGCTGGCTCTTTGAGTCTGGTCTGAAATAAATCTTCGAAGAGGGAATGGCGAATATCAAAAATATCTTGAGAGTAGCATTGAGAAGCTCGAAATAAGAGACCTATATCGAGTATATCAGGGCAGGCTTTCAGGAAAGCAGTAAATACATCTATGAAATTACAAAGTTGGACGATTGATAAAGAAAAGCTGTCCAAGCGGTCACATGGGTGGCTGGTCCTGAAATCTTATACTAACCTAAGAGAATCCCCCCTTCTGGAAGCAACCTACCATTGGAAGATAAAACAGAGCTTATTAGCACTAAGACTTGGTGAAATCCCCATGATAGATTTCCTTCTAAAATGGAGTGAACATGACCAAGCAGGGGATAAGAAATGGCGTCTGTGCCATCAGGCAGATGAATCCCTGCAGCATGTTATATGTATTTGTCCTGTTCTGGCCACACAGAGAAGAGGTCTGCTGAGAAAAGAGTTTAACAACCTAAGTGTCAGGACCTGCAGACCTGCATTGATGGAGTCATTGGATCCAAAGAATACAATGATGAACATTATTTTGGTATAGTTCCAGACCATCTTTAGAATCCTTGTCAAAACACATGTGGGGTAGAGGGAAAGGTAAAGAAGGCCACAGATAAGATCGCCTGTGTATACCATGCGACAGTGGGCTGCTAGGGAAAATGAACAACAGTTAATCACTATCCTGTTAGGCTGAGTATAAAATTAACATCACCTTGTCTGTCCCTTGATTATTTTTATTTTCTACATAAATTTGCACAACTGCACAAATGCACTTTTAGCACAAATTTGCACAAATGTATTAATACTTTAGCAGGTCACTAGGGACCACAAGCTTTGCGGTTATTAAAGTCCGGAAAGTCGAAAAACAGCATCTTTCCTTCCCCACCTTTCCAGTGGCTAAACATGTGCACATTTTGCCCCATATGCGAAACTGACCTCTGTACATGCATCAAATTTTGTATTAATGTCTTCTCCCCAAATGGGAATGAATGTGTTCATGATCAGTATCTGTTTTTAGATTCAGTTTTTTATTTTATCGTGTATGTTTTTTTGTCAAAGTTTATGGTTTAAATTGACTAATAAACAAATCTTACTACTACTACATTACAGAGATTCTGCCCCGAGTGTGGAAACACCCACACGACTGCAGGGCCTCCACCACAAGTACGGCGGCTCTTTGTGAGTCAGGCCCTTAGTGATTAGCAATTCTACACATCAGTAATTTTAAAATGACTTTTAAAAAAGCCATCAACAACCAAACAAAACATTCCGACAGTCCTAGCTGGCTTTGAGCTTTCTCTTACTCGATCGATTCTCAAGAGCCCAACTCCAACAATTTATCTCCATTCCCCGTAGTGCGAGTGTTGCAGGGATTCTGCTCAGGAACAGAACTATGCTTGGGACCATAGAACATCAGTATGTTGTGTACTGAGTCACCATAACACATTAGTATCTATGGGCCAGAGTCTGACTAGCTATAGTGCCTCACTTGCCCTCCTAACCTTTCCAGATGTGATTTGGCAGCCCTGAACACTCCAGACCCTGTCAGCGATCATTGTAACAGGACACCCCCTTTTGCTCTCTCACTTATAGTTGACTACAATATGATAAAAAAGAGACACAAAGGGAGTTTGCAATGTTTATTTAAACTATTGTGCTCTAAGATACAATAATTGTGCCACAATTATTAAACAGATACATGTCAAGAATGTCATTAACATGGTTAATATACAATAAAGAGTCCTGTCATGTTATCTGACAGATCTGCCTAAACCCTCTCCCACTACTAAAGCTAAGCAGTTGTAGATTATAGATCTCTGGGTTCGGTGGCGGACCCCGTACCTTAGCAAACATAGGTGGATGTTCTACATCTCGACTGATGCTGCGCTCTTGTCCCAGGACCTTTGCTCGGGGAGTCTGTTGTTTTTCAGATTTCCTGTCCCTAGTTATATGACAGGAAATGTGTATTCAAAACAGCAGCTACATTCTCTTATTATGTGTAGGTGCTAGTGTCTGACCAGAGAAAATAACAAGGGGCAATGTTGTCTGACCTTGCTTAGGCTGTTCAGACTAAATCCCAGGAAAAGAATAAAATGTGAAAACATTTGCTGGTTCTGTGTGAAAATAAAAGTGGCACAAAGCAAGCGTGATATTTAGTAACGTGCAAAACCAAAACGGCCTACAGCGTGCATAATCAGGCTAACATAGGGAAAACAACAATGGGCCATGTGTGAAACACACGACATGAGCACAAAGAAACATACCACCTTTTCTTTCTTTTTTTATAATGTAGCGAGTAGCAGCAATTGGCTTTAATATTTTCCAAACAAATCACCTGGAAAATAATTCAATTATCCGTTACTCGTACCGTTCATTTCATTCCACCATCCACCATATTGAATTCGATACATCAATAAAAAATTTTTTGCATCATTTCAGCACGGTGCTATTAGTAAGGAATCAAGCATAAACAAACCATTAGAAATGGAATCAGGATAATCAAAAATTAAGAGAACAGAACATGCTCGCACCACAAAATCTAAACAACCTAAGTTGTACTGGAACAACAAGCCCCATTGCTGATGTACTGAAAGTTGACGCCACATGCATCAGTCAATTAGGCAGCCAAAACTGTATTTGATAAATCCCAAAAAACACAAAAGTTCATTTTGCATCACTACAACATAATGTTACCTTCTCAAAGTCAAACAAAATTAGAACACAAAAAATAAAATTAAAGTAATCCAACAATGAAAAAAAGCTTCAAACTATCCCCCAAGAATCACAATCACCAAAGGTATACTCTAACTTTCCGTCACGTCAAGCCACACTGATCTCATACTAAATCTGGTGCCAGATGTTTCTCAGGTAAATAGTCAAACAAAGCTATGCTAGATAAAAATAAATAACCAAAAAAAACAAAAATACCATGGGGCAGATTTATAAATCTTTCACGCAGCATCGCGCAGTAAGCCACCTTGCTGAGCTGCGCAAAACGGAAAAGCAAGAATGTGCCGTATTTAACATTATAAGGGGCATTCCTGTCCTTTCCTAGTGCTGGCACATTTTTGGCTGCTTAGCACCAACGCAGGAACCCTTGCTGCATGGTGCAAGACTGCCTGCATTGTAGGCAAGATTCTTTTTGTGAAGGAAGGATCTTACTGCACAAAAACAATCCTCAGACGCATTTTCCTCTTTCTATGTGTGCTGCAGAGTGCAGAACACGTAAAAAGAGGAAAGAAATCGAGAAGAATTTAAAGATATTTCTCCTCATTAGGCCACATTGGGGAGGCATAGCATTTTGACGCATTCCCGGGTCTACCACTAATGGTAAATGTGGGAATATACCAAAATCCTTGGGTGAATGTGTGTGAATGCCTCCCTGTGGCAGAGTAACGCAAGGCAGTGATTTGCGCTGCCTTGCTTTGCTCTAGATTTATCAAGCCGTGCAGGGCTACACAAGGTGACCTTGTGTGGCTTGATAAATCTCACTTGGATTTTGCGTCACCCTTGCTCCCCCATGGCGTGGCGCGAGGGTGACGCAAAACCTTGATAAATCTAGCCACAATAATACAAGAAAAGCCCTGTGACCCCTAAATTCACTACTATCATTGTTAAAGAGGCTAACCACATACATGTTAAATTCAAAGATGTAATCTCGACCAGCATCACATAATGTTATTGCTATTGAGCACCACCAAGCTCAAGACAGTGGGTGGAGCAATAAATTAAAAGGATGAATTTTTTAAACTATGCAATATGTGTGCTTTAAACATTGAGAATTTTGATTTGAAAAATATGTCAAACAGCATAGATGAATAGAGCAAAGAGCAGTTCTAATGAAGCTCCCAGGACAAACATCTGGACTAATCTAGCTTCACTTAACCACTTTGTCACTGACTCCATAAAGCTAAAGAATAGTTTTATTTTTGGGAGCAACATAAATAAACAATCAATAAAAACAGTAAAATTTGTTTCGAATGAGACAAGGACCCATCTGAAAACCCTAGAGTAGTACATACTGGAAGAAAGAAAACATCATAGCTGAAATAAAGTGCAATCATCTGTGCTTTATGTTTACTAATCACAGGCTGTGAGATGCATGTGCGTGGATCTACATTGGGGTGAGGGGGGCATCTTTGGATTCCCAGGGCTAACAACTAGAAATCGTCAGGTGCTCAGTTTCAGCTCAAGTTGAGGAACTACAAACCGTAGGGTGTTCAGGGCTGCAAATCTGTATGCTCTGGGTGCTTATCTTCAGCTGTTTGGGCCTGGTGTGTCATCATTTGGGACAGCGGTGTCTGTTCGGAGCCTTCTTCCTGTGGGGAAAGTAGACATTTCAGGAAAAAAAAGCCTCGTAAAGCAGCACTATTGTCTGGAGAAGATAATAGAATACTTTGGATACGCTAGATCTCCAGGCCTGGCTACCCAGCCCAGAGACTTCAGCCCATGGCAGCTGACAAGAGGCTAAAGCCCTTTTAGCGTCATTGCCCGCCTGGTTTGAGGGTTGGTGTGGGAAAGGGCATGTTCCCAGGTGAGGGGAAAGTCAATGACTCATTAAAAGGCAGTGAATCTTTACAAAGGCATTAGTTTGCGGTAATTTACAATCTTTTCTAATGATTTTCTGAATTTATTTATTCCACGCAAAGTTAGTGTTAGCCTATGCTTAATTTGTAAAAAATATATTTATATATCTATATATACATATATAGATCTATATATATCTATATATACATAGATATAAATATATATGTATATATACATATATATATTCACTGAAAAAACCATAGGTTTTAGGGACAGTTATAGTTAGTTGGACATTTCACTCGTACAAAACCATAGAAATTCCCCCGTTATAGTTAGTTCAGCTAACTATAAGTTGCGCCCCCGCAATGCACTGCTGATGACGTCCCAGACCTATTGAACAGGGGGTTGCCTTTCTCATATCCTGATGACGTCACATATTACATCACTCATGACATGGTCAGTGACATCACTGATGACATCACTGATGACATCATCCAGTGACTGTGTGTTTCTGTAAAGTTTAAATATGTTTAATATATATAGGGAAAGGCGTATTGAAGAATGAGTGGGTGTATAAGTGTCTGAATGGATGATTTAGTACGTGCGTGACTGACTCTACAAGTGAGTGATTAAACGTATCTTACTGAATGCATGGGTTAGTGACTAAACTGTGTGAATGTCTGTATCCGTCTGTTTGTTGGTGTGTAAGTGGATGCATGGATTTGCGAATAGCTACATGAGTGTCTATATGGGTTATTGATTGGTTCTCTGAGTATCTGTATGGCTGCCTGAGTGTTTGTGTGGGTGGGGTGTGTGTGACTCTGTACATAGATGTGTGAGTGGGTGATTCACTGGGTGCATGATTTCAAGAGTGCATCTGTGATGGACTGTATGTGTGTGTGAGTGTGTGTATGGGTGTGTTAGTGAGTGAATGTATATCTCAGTGGTACATGTGCGAGTAACTACATATGTAAAAGGCAGTATATATGTGTGTTAGAGTATTTAAATAGCTATAAGTGAGAGTGTGTGATTGTGAGAGTGGCTGTATGGATGCGTGTGTGCTTGTATCAGTTATTGTATAAGAGCGTAAGAATGTGCTAGTATTTGTATGAGTAAGTGAGCTGGTGTGTGTATAACTGTATAGGTGAGTAAATGGGTGTGTGATTAATTTTTTGCATGACTGAATAGGTGTGTGAGTACCTCTATGGATGAGTGGCGGTGTGTGAGTGTTTATATAGGTGTATGAGTGCATATGATAGTCCTGTACTGATTGACTGTAAGTATGAGTGACTGTACGGGTGAGTGAGTAGATGTGTGTGTGTAGACCTAAGAATCAGTGAGTGGGTATGTAGTTATTGGTATTGGAGTGTGTATGGTTTTGAGAATGGCAGTCTGTAATTTAGAGTGGGTGTATCAAAAGTTATATTAGGGTGTGAGAAGATGCATGAAATTATCACATGGATGATGTCATCAGTGATGTCATCAGTGATGTCATTTGAGATGTCATCAGTGATGTCATCAGTGATGTCACTGACCATGTCATGAGTGATGTAATATGTGACGTCATCAGCAGTGCATTGCGGGGCGCGAGTTATAGTTAGCTGAACTAACTATAACGGGGGAATTTCTATGGTTTTGTACGAGTGAAATGTCCAACTAACTATAACTGTCCCTAAAACCTATGGTTTTTTCAGTGAATTTCAAAGGTTTTTTAAATGCTAATTTCTAACTATAACGTGTCTGAAACCTATGGTTTTTTCAGTGAATTTCAAAGGTTTTTTAAATGCTAATTTCTAACTATAACGTGCCTGAAACCTATGATTTTTTAAGTGAATTTCAAAGGTTTTTTAAATGCTAGTTTCTAACTATGCCTACAGAGGTAGGACATGTGAAGAAAGAAGAAAAAATGCACAGAAAGAAGCAAAAGAAATGCAGAAAGAAGCAACAGAAGTCCACAAAGACGAAGAAAAGTGCAGGAAGAAGCAAAAGATGTGCAGAAAGAACCAACAGAAGAGCAGAAAGAGGCCTTGTTGCAAAATCATCCTGTGCCCACAACTTTTTCAGACGGGTACTGGTGGTAACTGACTGACTAACCAGAGTCAGTGCTATGCTAAAAGACACTTAGAATACAGTGAAAACACCTACATACACTAGGGAACACTATGCGTTGGGGTACCCCTGTGATTAGCATGACCTCCTCTGTAAGTCCCTAGTACATAATAGGGCAGGGGGATTAAAACTACCTCTTAAAACGCGCTACAGGGCGCGTTTGCACAGTGGAGAAGGGAGGGGTGCCTGAGGTGACATGTGTGCAAACGCGCCCCGTGGCGCGTTTTAAGTTGCGGGATTAAGTCCCCTTGAATCCTGACGGTCCCTGGGGCCCAACTAGCCCCCAAGGTACCTACAGTTAGGACCATAGAGCTGAGTTGCAGAGAGGCGTTCCGAGGCCACGCACCTTTTTTCACCTCTCTGCAACGCAACTCTGTTGTGCTTAATGAAGGTACCTGGTGGGCTAGTTGGCCCCCAGGGTCCCTCAGGATTCAAGGGGAATTAATTCCCCAACTTAAAACGCACCACAGGGCGTGTTTGCGCACATGTCACCTGAGGCCCCGCCCCCTCCCTTCACCACTGTGCAAACGCGCCCGTGGCGCTTTTTAAGTTGGGGGATTAGGTCACCTTGAATCCTGAGGGTCCCTGGGGCCCAACTAGCCCACCAGGTACTTCCAGTAAGCACCACAGGCCTGCGTTGCAACGCCTGTAACAAATTGTGCAGTTGTGTTTAGGTAGTGAAGGGGGTCGTGCTGGGGGTAGTGTTTTAGGGTTTAGGGTAGTGCAGTGGTGTTTGTGTAGTGTAGGGGGTCATGCTGGGGTAGATTTAGGGTTTAGGGTAGTGCAGTGGTGTTTGGATAGTGTAGGGAGTCGTGCTCGGGGAGTGTTTTAGGGTTTAGGGTAGTGCAGTGGTGTTTGGGTAGTGTAGGGGGTACTGCTGGGGGTAGTGTTTTAGGGTTTAGGGTAATGCAGTGGTGTTTGGGTAGTGTAGGGGGTACTGCTGGGGGTATTGTTTTAGGGTTTAGGGTAGTGCAGTGGTGTTTGGGTAGTGTAGGGGTTCGTGCTGGGGGTCGTTTTTTAGGGTTAAGGGTAGTGCAGTGGTGTTTGTGTAGTGTAGGGGGTAGTGTTTTAGGGTTTAGGGTAGTGCAGTGGTATTTGTGTAGTGTAGGGGGTCGTGCTGGGGGTAGTGTTTTAGGGTTTAGGGTAGTGCAGTGGTGTTTGTGTAGTGTAGGAGGTCGTGTTTTAGGGTTTAGGGTAGTGCAGTGGTGTTCGGGCAGTGTAGGGGGTCGTGCTGGGGGTGGTGTTTCAGGGTTTAGGGCAGTGCAGTGGTGTTCGGGCAGTGTAGGGGTCTTGCTGGGGGTGGTGTTACAGGGTTTAGGGCAGTGGTGTTCGGGTAGTGTAGGGGGTCAGGCGGGGGGTAGTGTTTCAGGGTTTAGGGCAGTGCAGTGGTGTTTGGGTAGTGTAGGGGGTCATGCTGGGGGAGTGTTTTAGGGTTTAGGGCAGTGCAGTGGTGTTCGGGTAGTGTAGGGGGTCGTGCTGGGGGAGTGTTTTAGGGTTTAGGGCAGTGCAGTGGTGTTCGGGTAGTGTAGGGGTCGTGCTGTGGGGGAGTGTTTGAGGGTTTAGGGCAGTGCAGTTGTGTTCGGGTAGTGTAGGGGGTCGTGCTGGGGGAGTATTTTAGGGTTTAGGGTAGTGCAGTGGTGTTCGGGTAGTGTAGGGGTCGTGCTGGGGGTTGTGTTTCAGGGTTTAGGGCAGTGCAGTGGTGTTCGGGCAGTGTAGGGGATCGTGCTGGGGCTGGTGTTTCAGGGTTTAGGGTAGTGCAGTGGTGTTCGGGCAGTGTAGGGGGTCTTGCTGGGGGTGATGTTTCAGGGTTTAGGGCAGTGCAGTGGTGTTCGGGCAGTGTAGGGGGTCTTGCTGGGGGTGGTGTTTCAGGGTTTAGGGCAGTGGTGTTCGGGCAGTGTAGGGGGTCGTGCTGGGGGTGGTGTTTCAGGGTTTGGGGCAGTGCAGTAGTGTTCGGGCAGTGTAGGGGGTCGTGCAGGGGGTGGTGTTTCAGGGTTTAAAGCAGTGCAGTGGTGTTCGGGCAATATAGGGGGTCGTGCTGGTGGTGGTGTTTCAGGGTTTAGGGCAGTGCAGTGGTGTTCGGGCAGTGTAGGGGGTCGTGCACGGGGTGGTGTTTCAGGGTTTAGGGCAGTGCAGTGGTGTTCGGGCAGTGTAGGGGGTCGTGCTGGGGCTGGTGTTTCAGGGTTTAGGGCAGTGCAGTGATGTTTGGGCAGTGTAGGGGGTCTTGCTGGGGGTGGTGTTTCAGGGTTTAGGGCAGTGGTGTTTGGGCAGTGTAGGGGTCTTGCTGGGGGGTGATGTTTCAGGGTTTAGGGCAGTGCAGTGGTGTTCGGGCAGTGTAGGGGTGTAGGAGAGTAGGATCTGCTTCACAGGGGTACCCCCACTTTTTGCTGATACTTCACTGGTTTTCGACATTAGTCTGGCTGGGGCCCTGCTATTCAGAACCCCAGCCTAGCTGTTTCCTCTTTAAAAGGGTCTCCATGTGCCTTAGGCACATCTCTGATTGGGATCTGGAGTGCCCTTGTAAGTCCCTAGTATATGGTATACTATGTACCAAGGGCATAGGTACCTCAGAGGCCTGCCAGGGGCTGCAGCATATATTATGCCACCCCTGGTAGGCCATCCAAACTGACACCACAGGTCTGCTACAGCAGCCTGGGTAAGGTGGTGCATGCACCCCTTGCTGTGGTATAGGTTACCTATATCACTAAATGCATACACACATATAAACCTATAAGTCACTCCTAAGGCAGGCCTTATCAATCCTAAAGGCAGAGTGCATGGTTCCTATGTGAGAGGGTGCCCCTGCATGAGCAGGGCCCCTCTGCAGCGTTCGGAGACCATCTCTGATGCTGTTTGTAGTGCAGCCTGACCATATACTCTTAAACGCATTATATCCTCGCGGTAAAATGCTAACTATGGAATGGCTGCACCGAAACATGTCGTGTTTGGTGTCAAACATCTTGGAATACTACCCCCCGCCAATTCTGGCGGCGGGGGTAGCATTCCACCCTTCTAGAGGGAAAGGCATGTTAACTCTGACGAGTCCGGTAACTTCTTTCCAGAGCCCTGGCATCACAAAATGGATGCTGCTGCCACAGACACGAGTCTGGCCTCCTGCTGCTGGACGAAACTCCGGCAGGGGAGGCCTGGACAATAGGTTTCCTGTCCCAGGGAGGTGTGACCACCTCCCCAGACAGGACAATGTGTATTGGGGCTGGGCGGGAGCACTTTCGGGTGCTTTGAAGTCCTGCACTGGGGGCACATTTGGTGTCCCTGTGCATACCCCAGTTCAAACCGGATCAGGGGCTTGCAGCCCCTGCTTTGGCGCGAACTGGACAAAGGGAAAGGGGTGTAGCCACCCCTCTGCCCTGACCCACCCATAGGTGGGGCCACAGAGTAGTCCATCCCCTATTTTTAGAATAAAGGTAGGAACCCAGTCCTTAGGACTTTAGATTATACCTGGACGAAACTCTGACACAGAATCCTGGACCTTCGACGCTCTACTCACGATTAGAGGACTGAAGAATCTCCCTTGGGGTCAAGGAGTGACTCCCCTGCTTGGCAGGCACCAAAGAAGCATCTGTCCGGTTCGCATCACTGAAGCTCCCGTCGGACGCCGAAGTCATCGCATCACCAGAGGTGGATTCTCAGACTTCCCCGAGGCTACCCTGAGTCCCCAGCAAAGCTGAGGCCCGTGGCTATCGTGGGTAACGTGAGACCGTGACCCCTGGACACCGAGCACACTTGCAAGTGCACCATCTTCTGGGTCTCCCAAGAAGTCGCGCTTTGGGCTCCGAGTAGCCCTAGCCTCCAGCACCACCTGCACCGAAGATCACTGGCCCCCACTCCACGAGTGTCCTGTAAGCCAGCTCCACGTGCGGCGTCACGAGGCTCCTTCGCGGTCGCTAGCCCATTGGCTAGTAGCCCTTACCGAAGGCCAATCTTTTCTTTGCTTGGCAGTCTGGTTGCTCCAGGCCTGCCCTCACTTACCCTTGCTGGGTGAGTTCCCCAGACCTTGCTGGTCTGCACCATCGACGATCTTCAGCTACATCGAGACTTGCCGTTGCCAAGGCTTGTTGGGTCCAATCTGGTCGCCGACACCGCAGCACTCGACAGACATCGTGTACCAGCCCGAATCCTGCTCCTGGTCGCCGACAACGCCTCCTGGACCTCGTGGCTGCAGAAACGAGACGACCGTCAACGCACCTGAAGCACTCGACATCGGTGGGCATCTGTCCATCGCCTCCCTGGTCACTGGCTAGTGACCCAGACTCTGTCCCCTCTGCTTTCAGGTTCTTCAGAACTCCGATCCACTCTTGGATCCACCCGGACACTTTTCTCCTGGTCGCCAGCAGCACTTTGCAGCAGATCGCCATAAGAAACGACGACGAAACCCGACCCCGAAAGGCACCTATGCACCCGGCTTCCCTGGGTGAGGTAACACGAGTACTCCGGTGCTCCCGTGGGTAGAGACTCTTCAAAGTCCTAGATCTCAAAGGGTTTTGTCCTAGTCCTTTTTAAAGTGTCCCTTTCCTCTATTTTCCCGATCCCGACTTTCTCCATAGAAGTTAACGGCGTATCGCGGTTGTGTATTTACACTGCACGCGTCTCCCGTGGGTCCCCTGTGTCACTACCTTGGGTGGTTCCTTGTGGTCCAAGCACTTCTAGAGGCTCTAGGCCTAGTGTCTAGTTCAGTCGTGGTTCGCATACCACTTTATTGGTATATGGTTTGGTACGCCCCTAGGGCCCAAACGTGTATTTGTGCTATTACTGTGATTTAAGATCTTATAACCTATGTACTTCGAACTCTAGCCTCATAAAGAGACTAGAGGGGTGTGTTTAGTAATAAATACATATATTTTGAATATATACCTGGTGTGGTGCTCTTTCATTTGGTCACTCAAGAGATTATAGACTGGTAAAACAAGCTGCTTTACATTCCTTCAAGACTTAGCCTGAAGGCTGCTCTCCACAGCTACCACTAGGATAGCTTTCAATAAGGTTGTCTTTAACCTACCTACCATAAGAGTCGATTTGGACTGGTGCAAGGTGCCCACTATAATTAGTGGACAGCATATGCCAGGCCAACTTCTCACATTGGTGTGCAGCGTGTGGGATTCCAGCTTGCTATTGTTTTACCAGATAATCTCAATTGAATTGATCAACTGAAAACCACTAAAGGTACCTAAGGTACATATAATTTAAGCTTAGAATATCAGTAAGTTCTACTGAACTTAGAGTTGTGTGTTAAGGGATAGCACAACCCTTTCTACAACTCAAGAGAGTTTAGTAGGCCACACTAGAGTAGGTAGTGCATACACCACACCACACTAGTAATGTCTTTAAAAGCAGGATCTAGAGATGCCCTGCAGGAAGCCATTGAGCTTCCCCCTCCAAGTATGACACACTCCCATTCTTGGAACTGAGAGCTTTGTGTAACGTGAGGAAAGTAAAGACAGGCCAAAGTCCCACCACCCAACACCTCCAGGAGTTGTTGGTGGCTTATGATCTTAGTAAGTCTTCAGAGACTGAAGGGGTAGGAGCAGAGGGTGGGCCAGCAGATGAGGAAGGGGCCAGGGGTACTACTACCCCCAGCCCCCCTCTGAAACTGACCAGGAGGGTGACAATGACCCTGACCTGGAAAACCCAATCCCTTCTGGGGAAGATGAAGATGAGGATCTGGAGAACCACACCTTTGTCCCCCCAGGAAGGATTATGAGTGTGCTCAGAAAGTCTAGGTCTCCTTCTCAGGAGTCTAACCACTCTGGCACCTCAATAGGGAGCTCTGTTTCTTCTCACAGGAGGGAATCCTCTCATGAGAGAAGAAAGAGACTGGTCCAGTATGAGGAAACTCAACTGGAGATCAGGAAGAAGCAATTGGCTTTAGATAGAGAATCCCTAGATCTCCTTAAAGAGAGAAGAAAGTTGGGACTAGAGTCCCATGGTGGCAGCCATATCCCTAGAGATAGGGAAAGGTCCTATGACCATAGGAACCTGAGCAAGATTGTCCCTCCCTACCAGAGTGGGGATGATATCCACAAATGGATAACTGCTTTAGAGAGGGCCTGTAAAGTACAGAAGGTCCCTCAGGAGCAGTGGGCAGCAATCTTGTGGCTCTCCTTTGCTGACAAAGGTAGAGACAAGCTCCTCACTGTTAGAGAGGAGGATGCTGACAATTACAAGGTCTTGAAGAGTGCTCTTATTGAGGGGTTTGGCCTAACCACTGAACAGTACAGGTTGAAGTTCAGAGACACCCAAAAAGCACAGACTCAAGACTGGGTAGACTATGTGGATTGTTCTGCCAAGGCTCTGGAAGGCTGGTTGATGGGCAGTAAGGTGTGTGACTTCTCAGGATTGTATAATCTGATAATGAGGGAGCAGATTCTTAATAACTGTCAAAACCAGCTGTTGCATCAGTACCTGGTTGACTCTGATCTGACCTCTCCCCAAGAATTGGGAAAGAAGGCAGACAAATGGGTCAGAACCAGGGTGAAGCAGAAGGTACAGAACCAAGGTGGGGAAACCAAGAAGCAAGATGCTAAGAACTCTGACAAGGGTGGGGAGAAGGGTAAAGATCAAAAGTCTTCATCAGGCCCCCAAAAATCTTCTTCTGGTGGGGATTCCCAGTCTACCAAGGGTAAAGGCCAAAGAAAACCATGGTGCAAGGTCTGTAAGCAAAAGACCCACTGGACCAGTGATTGCACCAAGTCCAAAGACTCCAGTCCAGCATCCACCAATGCCCCTAAGGCACCTGTTCCCCCTAGTACAGTTGGTGGAAGTGCTCCAGCAAAGGGTTTAGTAGGGTTCACCCTGGGAACTGAGTTGGGCTCTGACTTAGTCAGGGAGCTGACTCAGGCTGTGTTAGTCTGTGATGGAGGCATGGATGTGACCTCCACTGTGAGTCCCAGTAATCTGGGCAAGTACAGACAACAGCCTTTAATCAATGGACGAGAGGCTTTGGCATTTAGGGACACAGGGGCAAGTGTCACAATGGTGACACAAGACCTTGTGCTACCTGGGCAAGTTATACTTGGTGAAATGTACCAAGTGACCAATGCTAGCAATGTCAGAACAGACCATACTCTGGCAGTTGTTAACTTCTCCTGGGGAGGGGTAACTGGCCTTAAGAAGGTTGTGGTGAGTGCAAACCTACCAGTCGAATGCTTGCTTGGCAATGACTTAGAGACTTCTGCTTGGGCAGAAGTGGAGCTCAGGACCCATGCAGAAATGCTGGGGATCCCTGCAGATGTGTTTGCTGTGACCAGGTCACAAGCTAAACTGTCTAAAACTGAACAGGCCTTGGATTCTGAAAGAATGGACCAAGTGCCTTCCAAGAGGAGGAGTAGTAGGGTTAAGGCAGTGCCTTCCCCCTTGGCTCAGGAGGAAGATCAGTCCCTTGAGGGGGATGATCTCAGCCCTGAAGAAGGAACTGTCCCAGAGGAACTTGAGCCTGACCAGGTTGAGTTCTTGGGGACAGGGGGACCTTCTAGGGCAGATCTGAGCCAGGAGCAGCAGAGCTGCCCCTCCCTTGAACCCCTCAGACAGCAAGCTGCTGCTGAGGCTGCTGGGAAAGCTAGTGGTCCCCATACAGTGTATTGGGATGATGGACTCCTGTACTCAGAGAGTAGAGACCCCAAGCCTGGTGCTACCAGGAGGTTGGTAATACCTTTGAAGTTCAGGGGCTTCCTATTGACCCTAGCCCATGATATTCCCTTAGCAGGACACCTGGGCCAGAACAAGACTTGGGACAGAATTGTCCCTCACTTTCACTGGCCCCACATGTCTGAAGACAGTAAGGAGTTTTGTCGCTCCTGTGTAACCTGCCAAGCCAGTGGCAAAGCAGGTGGCACTACAAAGGCCCCCTGATACCACTACCTGTGGTGGGGGTGCCCTTTGAGAGGGTAGGGATTGACATTGTTGGTCCCATGGATCCCCAAACAGCATCTGGGCACAGATTTATACTGGTGGTAGTGGATCATGCCACCAGGTATCCAGAGGCTATACCCCTTAGAACCACTACAGCACCTGTGGTGGCAAGGGCCCTCCTGGGAATTTTCTCAAGAGTGGGCTTTCCTAAGGAGGTGGTATCAGACAGGGGTGCAAACTTCATGTCTGGGTACTTAAAGGCAATGTGGAAGGAGTGTGGAGTTACTTATAAGTTCACCACACCCTATCACCCACAATGCAATGGTTTAGTTGAGAGATTCAACAAAACCTTAAAGGGCATGATTAAAGGGCTCCCAGAAAAGCTTAGGCGTAGATGGGACATACTCTTGCCCTGCCTTTTATTCGCATATAGGGAGGTGCCTCAGAAGGGGGTTGGTTACAGCCCTTTTGAACTTCTGTTTGGCCACCCTGTGAGGGATCCACTGTGCTTGGTGAAGGAAGGATGGGAGTTACCTCTCAAGCCCCCAAAGCAAGATATAGTGGACTATGTACTTGGTCTCCGCTCCAGGATGGCTGAGTACATGAAAAAGGCAACCAAAAACCTTGAGGCTAGCCAGGAACTTCAAAAGGCCTGGCATGACCAAAAGGCTGTCCTAACTGTTTATCAGCCAGGACAGAAGGTGTGGGTGTTGGAGCCAGTGGCCCCAGCAGCTCTCCAAGACAAATGGAGTGGACCCCACACTATTGTTGAGCAGAAGGGTGAGGTCACTTACTTAGTAGACCTGGGAACACCCAGGAGTCCCCACAGGGTTCTCCATGTCAACAGACTTAAGCCATATGTGGACAGGGCAGACATGGGCTTGCTCATGGCTACTGATGAAGGGCAGGAGGAAGAGAGTGACCCACTCCCTGACCTGCTCTCACAGAACCCTGACGATGGGTCAGTTGATGGTGTAGCCTTGGCAGGCAGCCTCACCACCCAGCAACAAACTGATTGCAGGCAAGTCCTCAATCAGTTTAGACATATGTTTTCTCTGACACCCAGTCAGACCACCTGGTGCACTCATGAAGTGGACACTGGGGACAGTCTGCCTATTAAAAACAAGATTTATAGGCAACCTGACCATGTCAGGGACTGTATCAGGACTGAAGTCCAGAAGATGTTGGAATTGGGAGTGATTGAGCCCTCAGATAGCCCTTGGGCTAGTCCAGTAGTCCTAGTACCTAAACCTCACACCAGTGGTGGGAAAAGAGAGATGAGGTTTTGTGTAGACTACAGGGGCCTCAATGCAGTCACTAGGACTGATGCCCATCCAATACCCAGGGCAGATGAGCTCATAGATACTTTGGCCTCTGCCAAATATCTCAGCACATTTGACCTAACAGCTGGCTACTGGCAGATCAGACTAGCTGATGCTGCAAAGCCCAAAACAGCATTTTCAACCCCTAGTGGGCATTATCAATTTGTGGTGATGCCCTTTGGTCTGAAAAATGCACCTGCCACTTTCCAGAGGTTGGTGAACACAGTTCTCACAGGACTGGAGGCCTATAGTGCAGCTTATCTAGATGATATTGCTGTCTTTAGCTCCACCTGGGAGGATCACCTGGTCCACCTCAGGAATGTTTTACAGGCCCTGCAAAAGGCAGGCCTGACTATCAAGGCCACTAAGTGCCAGATAGGGCAGAGTCAGGTTGTGTACCTGGGCCACCTTGTGGGTGGAGGCCAGGTTCAACCTTTGCAGAGCAAGATCCAGACCATCATGGACTGGACTGCTCCAACTACCCAGACTCAGGTGAGAGCCTTCTTAGGCCTGACTGGGTACTATAGGAGATTTGTCAAGGGGTATGGATCAATAGTGACACCCTTGAATGACTTAACTTCTAAGAAAATGCCCAAAAAGGTTCAGTGGACAGTTAGCTGTCAAAAGGCATTTGATGACCTCAAGCAGGCCATGTGCACTGCTCCAATTCTGCAGAGTCCTGATTACTCCAAGAAGTTCATTGTTCAAACTGATGCATCTGAATTGGGGGTAGGGGCTGTACTGTCACAATTGAATGAAGAAGGTCAGGATCAGCCAGTAGCTTTTATTAGCAGAAGGCTGACCCCTAGAGAGAAACGTTGGTCAGCCATAGAGAGGGAGGCCTTTGCTGTGGTCTGGGCTCTGAAGAAGTTGAGGCCATACTTGTTTGGTACACACTTCCTGGTTCAGACAGACCATAAGCCCCTCTTATGGCTAAAACAAATGAAGGGTGAAAACCCCAAACTGCTTAGGTGGTCCATTTCCCTACAGGGGATGGACTTTACAGTGGAACATAGGCCTGGGAGTAACCATGCGAATGCAGATGGACTCTCTAGGTATTTCCACTTAGAACATGAAGACTTAACTGGGCAAGGTTAGTTTAATGTCCCTACGTTTGGGGGGGTTGTGTAGGAGAGTAGGATCTGCTTCACAGGGGTACCCCCACTTTTTGCTGATACTTCACTGGTTTTCGACATTAGTCTGGCTGGGGCCCTGCTATTCAGAACCCCAGCCTAGCTGTTTCCTCTTTAAAAGGGTCTCCATGTGCCTTAGGCACATCTCTGATTGGGATCTGGAGTGCCCTTGTAAGTCCCTAGTATATGGTATACTATGTACCAAGGGCATAGGTACCTCAGAGGCCTGCCAGGGGCTGCAGCATATATTATGCCACCCCTGGTAGGCCATCCAAACTGACACCACAGGTCTGCTACAGCAGCCTGGGTAAGGTGGTGCATGCACCCCTTGCTGTGGTATAGGTTACCTATATCACTAAATGCATACACACATATAAACCTATAAGTCACTCCTAAGGCAGGCCTTATCAATCCTAAAGGCAGAGTGCATGGTTCCTATGTGAGAGGGTGCCCCTGCATGAGCAGGGCCCCTCTGCAGCGTTCGGAGACCATCTCTGATGCTGTTTGTAGTGCAGCCTGACCATATACTCTTAAACGCATTATATCCTCGCGGTAAAATGCTAACTATGGAATGGCTGCACCGAAACATGTCGTGTTTGGTGTCAAACATCTTGGAATACTACCCCCCGCCAATTCTGGCGGCGGGGGTAGCATTCCACCCTTCTAGAGGGAAAGGCATGTTAACTCTGACGAGTCCGGTAACTTCTTTCCAGAGCCCTGGCATCACAAAATGGATGCTGCTGCCACAGACACGAGTCTGGCCTCCTGCTGCTGGACGAAACTCCGGCAGGGGAGGCCTGGACAATAGGTTTCCTGTCCCAGGGAGGTGTGACCACCTCCCCAGACAGGACAATGTGTATTGGGGCTGGGCGGGAGCACTTTCGGGTGCTTTGAAGTCCTGCACTGGGGGCACATTTGGTGTCCCTGTGCATACCCCAGTTCAAACCGGATCAGGGGCTTGCAGCCCCTGCTTTGGCGCGAACTGGACAAAGGGAAAGGGGTGTAGCCACCCCTCTGCCCTGACCCACCCATAGGTGGGGCCACAGAGTAGTCCATCCCCTATTTTTAGAATAAAGGTAGGAACCCAGTCCTTAGGACTTTAGATTATACCTGGACGAAACTCTGACACAGAATCCTGGACCTTCGACGCTCTACTCACGATTAGAGGACTGAAGAATCTCCCTTGGGGTCAAGGAGTGACTCCCCTGCTTGGCAGGCACCAAAGAAGCATCTGTCCGGTTCGCATCACTGAAGCTCCCGTCGGACGCCGAAGTCATCGCATCACCAGAGGTGGATTCTCAGACTTCCCCGAGGCTACCCTGAGTCCCCAGCAAAGCTGAGGCCCGTGGCTATCGTGGGTAACGTGAGACCGTGACCCCTGGACACCGAGCACACTTGCAAGTGCACCATCTTCTGGGTCTCCCAAGAAGTCGTGCTTTGGGCTCCGAGTAGCCCTAGCCTCCAGCACCACCTGCACCGAAGATCACTGGCCCCCACTCCACGAGTGTCCTGTAAGCCAGCTCCACGTGCGGCGTCACGAGGCTCCTTCGCGGTCGCTAGCCCGTTGGCTAGTAGCCCTTACCGAAGGCCAATCTTTTCTTTACTTGGCAGTCTGGTTGCTCCAGGCCTGCCCTCACTTACCCTTGCTGGGTGAGTTCCCCAGACCTTGCTGGTCTGCACCATCGACGATCTTCAGCTACATCGAGACTTGCCGTTGCCAAGGCTTGTTGGGTCCAATCTGGTCGCCGACACCGCAGCACTCGACAGACATCGTGTACCAGCCCGAATCCTGCTCCTGGTCGCCGACAACGCCTCCTGGACCTCGTGGCTGCAGAAACGAGACGACCGTCAACGCACCTGAAGCACTCGACATCGGTGGGCATCTGTCCATCGCCTCCCTGGTCACTGGCTAGTGACCCAGACTCTGTCCCCTCTGCTTTCAGGTTCTTCAGAACTCCGATCCACTCTTGGATCCACCCGGACACTTTTCTCCTGGTCGCCAGCAGCACTTTGCAGCAGATCGCCATAAGAAACGACGACGAAACCCGACCCCGAAAGGCACCTATGCACCCGGCTTCCCTGGGTGAGGTAACACGAGTACTCCGGTGCTCCCGTGGGTAGAGACTCTTCAAAGTCCTAGATCTCAAAGGGTTTTGTCCTAGTCCTTTTTAAAGTGTCCCTTTCCTCTATTTTCCCGATCCCGACTTTCTCCATAGAAGTTAACGGCGTATCGCGGTTGTGTATTTACACTGCACGCGTCTCCCGTGGGTCCCCTGTGTCACTACCTTGGGTGGTTCCTTGTGGTCCAAGCACTTCTAGAGGCTCTAGGCCTAGTGTCTAGTTCAGTCGTGGTTCGCATACCACTTTATTGGTATATGGTTTGGTACGCCCCTAGGGCCCAAACGTGTATTTGTGCTATTACTGTGATTTAAGATCTTATAACCTATGTACTTCGAACTCTAGCCTCATAAAGAGACTAGAGGGGTGTGTTTAGTAATAAATACATATATTTTGAATATATACCTGGTGTGGTGCTCTTTCATTTGGTCACTCAAGAGATTATAGACTGGTAAAACAAGCTGCTTTACATTCCTTCAAGACTTAGCCTGAAGGCTGCTCTCCACAGCTACCACTAGGATAGCTTTCAATAAGGTTGTCTTTAACCTACCTACCATAAGAGTCGATTTGGACTGGTGCAAGGTGCCCACTATAATTAGTGGACAGCATATGCCAGGCCAACTTCTCTAAGGGGGTCTTGCTGGGGGTAGTTTTTCAGGGTTTAGGGCAGTGCAGTGGTGTTCGTGCAGTGTAGGGGGTCGTGCTGGGGATGGTGTTTCAGGGTTTAGGGCAGTGCAGTGGTGCTCGGGCAGTGTAGGGGGTCGTGCTGGGGGTGGTGTTTCTGGGTTTAGGGTAGTGCAGTGGTGTTCGGGCAGTGTAGGGGGTCGTGCTGGGGCTGGTGTTTCAGGGTTTAGGGCAGTGCAGTGGTGTTCGGGCAGTGTAGTGGGTCATGCTGGGGCTGGTGTTTCAGTGTTTTGGGCAGAGCAGTGGTGTTCGGGCAGTGTAGGGGGTCGTGCTGGGGGTGGTGTTTCAGGGTTTACGGCAGTGCAGTGGTGTTCAGGCAGTGTAGGGGGTCGTGCTGGAGTTGGTGTTTCAGGGTTTAGGGGCAGTGGTGTTCGGGCAGTGTAGGGGGTCTTGCTGGGGGTGATGTTTCAGGGTTTAGGGCAGTGCAGTGGTGTTTGGGCAGTGTAGGGGGTCTTGCTGGGGGCAGTGTTTCAGGGTTTAGGGCAGAGCAATGGTGTTCAGGCAGTGTAGGGGGTTGTGCTGGAGTGGTGTTTCAGGGTTTAGGGCAGTGTAGTAGTTTTTGGGCAGTGTAGGGGGTCTTGCTGGGGGTGGTGTTTCAGGGTTTAGGGCAGTGGTGTTCAGGCAGTGTAGGGGGTCATGCTGGGGGTGGTGTTTCAGAGTTTAGGGCAGTGCAGTGGTGTTCGGGCAGTGTAGGGGGTCGTGCAGGGGCTGGTGTTTCAGGGTTTAGGGCAGTGCAGTGGTGTTCGGGCAGTGTAGGGGGTCGTGCTGGGGGTGGTGTTTCAGGGTTTAGGGCAGTGCAGTGGAGTTCGGGCAGTGTAGGGGGTCGTGCTGGGGCTGGTGTTTCAGGGTTTAGGGCAGTGCCGTGGTGTTCGGGCAGTGTAGGGGGTCATGCTGGGGCTGGTGTTTCAGTGTTTTGGGCAGAGCAGTGGTGTTCGGGCAGTGTAGGGGGTCGTGCTGGGGGTGGTGTTTCAGGGTTTAGGGCAGTGCAGTGGTGTTCAGGCAGTGTAGGGGGTCGTGCTGGGGGTGGTGTTTCAGGGTTTAGGGCAGTGGTGTTCGGGCAGTGTAGGGGGTCTTGCTGGGGGTGATGTTTCAGGGTTTAGGGCAGTGCAGTGGTGTTCGGGCAGTGTAGGGGGTCTTGCTGGGGGCAGTGTTTCAGAGTTTAGGGCAGAGCAATGGTGTTCAGGCAGTGTAGGGGTTGTGCTGGAGGTGGTGTTTCAGGGTTTAGGGCAGCGCAGTGGTTTTCGGGCAGTGTAGGGGGTCTTGCTGGGGGTGGTGTTTCAGGGTTTAGGGCAGTGGTGTTCAGGCAGTGTAGGGGGTCATGCTGGGGGTGGTGTTTCAGGGTTTAGAGCAGTGCAGTGGTGTTTGGGCAGTGTAGGGGGTCGTGCTGGGGGTGGTGAGTCAGGGTTTAGGGCAGTGCAGTGGTGTTCGGGCAGTGTAGGGGGTCATGCTGGGGTTAGTGTTTTAGGGTTTAGGGCAGTGCAGTGGTGTTCGGGCAGTGTAGGGGGTCGTACAGGGGGGTGGTGTTTCAGGGTTTAGGGCAGTGCAGTGGTGTTCGGGCAGTGTAGGGGGTCATGCTGGGGTTAGTGTTTTAGGGTTTAGGGCAGTGCAGTGGTGTTCGGGCAGTGTAGGGGGTCGTACAGGGGGTGGTGTTTCAGCATTTAGGGCAGTGCAGTGGTGTTCGGGCAGTGTAGGGGTCATGCTGGGGGTGGTGTTTCAGGGTTTAGGGCAATGCAGTTGTGTTCGGGCAGTGTAGGGTGTCGTGCTGGGGGTGGTGTTTCAGGGTTTAGGGCAGTGCAGTGGTGTTCGGGCAGTGTAGGTGGTCTTGCTGGGGGTGGTGTTTCAGGGTTTAGTGCAGTGTTGTTCGGGCAGTGTAGGGGGTCTTGCTGGGGGTGGTGTTTCAGGGTTTAGGGCAGTGCAATGGTGTTCGCACAGTGTAGGGGGTCTTGCTGGGGCTGGTGTTTCAGCGTTTAGGGCAGTGCAGTAGTGTTCGGGCAGTGTAGGGGGTCTTGCTGGGGGTGGTGTTTCAGGGTTTAGGGCAGTGCAGTGGTGTTCGGGCAGTGTAGGGGGTCTTGCTGGGGCTGGTGTTTCAGGGTTTAGGGCAGTGCAGTGGTGTTCAGGCAGTGTAGGGGGTCTTGCTGGGGCTGGTGTTTCAGGGTTTAGGGTAGTGCAGTGGTGTTCGGGCAGTGTAGGGGGTCTTGCTGGGGCTGGTGTTTGAGGGTTTAGGGCAGTGCAGTGGTGTTCGGGCAGTGTAGGGGGTCGTGATGGGGCTGGTGTTCCAGGGTTTAGGGCAGTGCAGTGGTTTTCAGGCAGTGTAGGCGTTCGTGCTGGGGGTGGTGTTTCAGGGTTTAGGGCAGTGCAGTGGTGATCGGGCAGTGTAGGGGGTCATGCTGGGGGTGGTCTTTCAGGGTTTAGGGCAGTGCAGTGGTGTTCGGGCAATGTAGGGGGTCGTGCTGGGGGTGGTGTTTCAGGGTTTAGGGCAGCACAGTGGTGTTCGGGCAGTGTAGGGGGTCGTGCACGGGGTGGTGTTTCAGGGTTTAGGGCAGTGCAGTGGTGTTCGGGCAGTGTAGGGGGTCGTGCTGGGGCTGGTGTTTCAGGGTTTAGGGCAGTGCAGTGATGTTTGGGCAGTGTAGGGGGTCTTGCTGGGGGTGGTGTTTCAGGGTTTAGGGCAGTGGTGTTTGGGCAGTGTAGGGGGTCTTGCTGGGGGTGATGTTTCAGGGTTTAGGGCAGTGCAGTGGTGTTCGGGCAGTGTAGGGGTCTTGCTGGGGGTAGTTTTTCAGGGTTTAGGGCAGTGCAGTGGTGTTCGTGCAGTGTAGGGGGTCGTGCTGGGGATGGTGTTTCAGGGTTTAGGGCAGTGCAGTGGTGCTCGGGCAGTGTAGGGGGTCGTGCTGGGGGTGGTGTTTCTGGGTTTGGGGTAGTGCAGTGGTGTTCGGGCAGTGTAGGGGGTCGTGCTGGGGCTGGTGTTTCAGGGTTTAGGGCAGAGCAGTGGTGTTCGGGCAGTGTAGGGGGTCGTGCTGGGGGTGGTGTTTCAGGGTTTAGGGTAGTGCAGTGGTGTTCAGGCAGTGTAGGGGGTCGTGCTGGAGTTGGTGTTTCAGGGTTTAGGGCAGTGGTGTTCGGGCAGTGTAGGGGGTCTTGCTGGGGGTGATGTTTCAGGGTTTAGGGCAGTGCAGTGGTGTTTGGGCAGTGTAGGGGATCTTGCTGGGGGCAGTGTTTCAGGGTTTAGGGCAGAGCAATGGTGTTCAGGCAGTGTAGGGGGTTGTGCTGGAGGTGGTGTTTCAGGGTTTAGGGCAGTGCAGTGGTTTTTGGGCAGTGTAGGGGGTCTTGCTGGGGGTGGTGTTTCAGGGTTTAGGGCAGTGGTGTTCAGGCAGTGTAGGGGGTCATGCTGGGGGTGGTGTTTCAGGGTTTAGGGCAGTGCAGTGGTGTTCGGGCAGTGTAGGGGTCGTGCAGGGGCTGGTGTTTCAAGGTTTAGGGCAGTGCAGTGGTGTTCGGGCAGTGTAGGGGGTCGTGCTGGGGGTGGTGTTTCAGGGTTTAGGGCAGTGCAGTGGAGTTCGGGCAGTGTAGGGGGTCGTGCTGGGGCTGGTGTTTCAGGGTTTAGGGCAGTGCAGTGGTGTTCGGGCAGTGTAGGGGGTCATGCTGGGGCTGGTGTTTCAGTGTTTTGGGCAGAGCAGTTGTGTTCGGGCAGTGTAGGGGGTCGTGCTGGGGGTGGTGTTTCAGGGTTTAGGGGGCAGTGGTGTTCAGGCAGTGTAGGGGGTCGTGCTGGGGGTGGTGTTTCAGGGTTTAGGGCAGTGGTGTTCGGGCAGTGTAGGGGGTCTTGCTGGGGGTGATGTTTCAGGGTTTAGGGCAGTGCAGTGGTGTTCGGGCAGTGTAGGGGGTCTTGCTGGGGGCAGTGTTTCAGGGTTTAGGGCAGAGCAATGGTGTTCAGGCAGTGTAGGGGGTTGTGCTGGAGGTGGTGTTTCAGGGTTTAGGGCAGTGCAGTGGTTTTCGGGCAGTGTAGGGGGTCTTGCTGGGGGTGGTGTTTCAGGGTTTAGGGCAGTGGTGTTCAGGCAGTGTAGGGGGTCATGCTGGGGGTGGTGTTTCAGGGTTTAGGGCAGTGCAGTGGAGTTCGGGCAGTGTAGGGGGTCGTGCTGGGGCTGGTGTTTCAGGGTTTAGGGCAGTGCAGTGGTGTTTGGGCAGTGTAGGGGGTCGTGCTGGGGGTGGTGTTTCAGGGTTTAGGGCAGTGCAGTGGAGTTCGGGCAGTGTAGGGGTCGTGCTGGGGGTGGTGTTTCAGGGTTTAGGGCAGTGCAGTGGTGTTCGGGCAGTGTAGGGGGTCGTGCAGGGGGTGGTGAGTCAGGGTTTAGGGCAGTGCAGTGGTGTTCGGGCAGTGTAGGGGTCATGCTGGGGTTAGTGTTTTAGGGTTTAGGGCAGTGCAGTGGTGTTCGGGCAGTGTAGGGGGTCATACAGGGGGGTGGTGTTTCAGGGTTTAGGGCAGTGCAGTGGTGTTCGGGCAGTGTAGGGGGTCATGCTGGGGTTAGTGTTTTAGGGTTTAGGGCAGTGCAGTGGTGTTCGGGCAGTGTAGGGGGTCGTACAGGGGGGTGGTGTTTCAGCATTTAGGGCAGTGCAGTGGTGTTCGGGCAGTGTAGGGGTCATGCTGGGGGTGGTGTTTCAGGGTTTAGGGCAATGCAGTTGTGTTCGGGCAGTGTAGGGTGTCGTGCTGGGGGTGGTGTTTCAGGGTTTAGGGCAGTGCAGTGGTGTTCGGGCAGTGTAGGTGGTCTTGCTGGGGGTGGTGTTTCAGGGTTTAGTGCAGTGGTGTTCGGGCAGTGTAGGGGGTCTTGCTGGGGTTGGTGTTTTAGGGTTTAGGGCAGTGCAATGGTGTTCGCACAGTGTAGGGGGTCTTGCTGGGGCTGGTGTTTCAGCGTTTAGGGCAGTGCAGTAGTGTTCGGGCAGTGTAGGGGGTCTTGCTGGGGGTGGTGTTTCAGGGTTTAGGGCAGTGCAGTGGTGTTCGGGCAGTGTAGGGGGTCTTGCTGGGGCTGGTGTTTCAGGGTTTAGGGCAGTGCAGTGGTGTTCAGGCAGTGTAGGGGGTCTTGCTGGGGCTGGTGTTTCAGGGTTTAGGGTGTGCAGTGGTGTTCGGGCAGTGTAGGGGGTCTTGCTGGGGCTAGTGTTTGAGGGTTTAGGGCAGTGCAGTGGTGTTTGGGCAGTGTAGGGGGTCGTGATGGGGCTGGTGTTCCAGGGTTTAGGGCAGTGCAGTGGTTTTCAGGCAGTGTAGGCGGTCGTGCTGGAGGTGGTGTTTCAGGGTTTAGGGCAGTGCAGTGGTGATCGGGCAGTGTAGGGGGTCATGCTGGGGGTGGTCTTTCAGGGTTTAGGGCAGTGCAGTGGTGTTCGGGCAATGTAGGGGGTCGTGCTGGGGGTGGTGTTTCAGGGTTTAGGGCAGTGCAGTGGTGTTCGGGCAGTGTAGGGGGTCTTGCTGGGGGTAGTTTTTCAGGGTTTAGGGCAGTGCAGTGGTGTTCGTGCAGTGTAGGGGGTCGTGCTGGGGATGGTGTTTCAGGGTTTAGGGCAGTGCAGTGGTGCTCGGGCAGTGTAGGGGGTCGTGCTGGGGGTGGTCTTTCAGGGTTTAGGGCAGTGCAGTGGTGTTCGGGCAATGTAGGGGGTCGTGCTGGGGGTGGTGTTTCAGGGTTTAGGGCAGTGCAGTGGTGTTCGGGCAGTGTAGGGGTCTTGCTGGGGGTAGTTTTTCAGGGTTTAGGGCAGTGCAGTGGTGTTCGTGCAGTGTAGGGGGTCGTGCTGGGGATGGTGTTTCAGGGTTTAGGGCAGTGCAGTGGTGCTCGGGCAGTGTAGGGGTCGTGCTGGGGGTGGTGTTTCTGGGTTTGGGGTAGTGCAGTGGTGTTCGGGCAGTGTAGGGGGTCGTGCTGGGGCTGGTGTTTCAGGGTTTAGGGCAGTGCAGTGGTGTTCAGGCAGTGTAGTGGGTCATGCTGGGGCTGGTGTTTCAGTGTTTTGGGCAGAGCAGTGGTGTTCGGGCAGTGTAGGGGGTCGTGCTGGGGGTGGTGTTTCAGGGTTTAGGGTAGTGCAGTGGTGTTCAGGCAGTGTAGGGGGTCGTGCTGGAGTTGGTGTTTCAGGGTTTAGGGCAGTGGTGTTCGGGCAGTGTAGGGGGTCTTGCTGGGGGTGATGTTTCAGGGTTTAGAGCAGTGCAGTGGTGTTTGGGCAGTGTAGGGGATCTTGCTGGGGGCAGTGTTTCAGGGTTTAGGGCAGAGCAATGGTGTTCAGGCAGTGTAGGGGTTGTGCTGGAGGTGGTGTTTCAGGGTTTAGGGCAGTGCAGTGGTTTTTGGGCAGTGTAGGGGGTCTTGCTGGGGGTGGTGTTTCAGGGTTTAGGGCAGTGGTGTTCAGGCAGTGTAGGGGGTCATGCTGGGGGTGGTGTTTCAGGGTTTAGGGCAGTGCAGTGGTGTTCGGGCAGTGTAGGGGTCGTGCAGGGGCTGGTGTTTCAAGGTTTAGGGCAGTGCAGTGGTGTTCGGGCAGTGTAGGGGGTCGTGCTGGGGTTGGTGTTTCAGGGTTTAGGGCAGTGCAGTGGAGTTCGGGCAGTGTAGGGGGTCGTGCTGGGGCTGGTGTTTCAGGGTTTAGGGCAGTGCAGTGGTGTTCGGGCAGTGTAGGGGTCATGCTGGGGCTGGTGTTTCAGTGTTTTGGGCAGAGCAGTGGTGTTCGGGCAGTGTAGGGGTCGTGCTGGGGGTGGTGTTTCAGGGTTTAGGGCAGTGCAGTGGTGTTCAGGCAGTGTAGGGGGTCGTGCTGGGGGTGGTGTTTCAGGGTTTAGGGCAGTGGTGTTCGGGCAGTGTAGGGGGTCTTGCTGGGGGTGATGTTTCAGGGTTTAGGGCAGTGCAGTGGTGTTCGGGCAGTGTAGGGGGTCTTGCTGGGGGCAGTGTTTCAGGGTTTAGGGCAGAGCAATGGTGTTCAGGCAGTGTAGGGGTTGTCCTGGAGGTGGTGTTTCAGGGTTTAGGGCAGTGCAGTGGTTTTCGGGCAGTGTAGGGGGTCTTGCTGGGGGTGGTGTTTCAGGGTTTAGGGCAGTGGTGTTCAGGCAGTGTAGGGGGTCATGCTGGGGGTGGTGTTTCAGGGTTTAGGGCAGTGCAGTGGTGTTCGGGCAGTGTAGGGGGTCGTGCAGGGGCTGGTGTTTCAGGGTTTAGGGCAGTGCAGTGGTGTTTGGGCAGTGTAGGGGGTCTTGCTGGGGGTGGTGTTTCAGGGTTTAGGGCAGTGCAGTGGAGTTCGGGCAGTGTAGGGAGTCGTGCTGGGGGTGGTGTTTCAGGGTTTAGGGCAGTGCAGTGGTGTTCGGGCAGTGTAGGGGGTCGTGCAGGGGGTGGTGAGTCAGGGTTTAGGGCAGTGCAGTGGTGTTCGGGCAGTGTAGGGGGTCATGCTGGGGTTAGTGTTTTAGGGTTTAGGGCAGTGCAGTGGTGTTCGGGCAGTGTAGGGGTCGTACAGGGGGTGGTGTTTCAGGGTTTAGGGCAGTGCAGTGGTGTTCGGGCAGTGTAGGGGGTCATGCTGGGGTTAGTGTTTTAGGGTTTAGGGCAGTGCAGTGGTGTTCGGGCAGTGTAGGGGGTCGTACAGGGGAGTGGTGTTTCAGCGTTTAGGGCAGTGCAGTGGTGTTCAGGCAGTGTAGGGGTCATGCTGGGGGTGGTGTTCCAGGGTTTAGGGCAATGCAGTTGTGTTCGGGCAGTGTGGGTGTCGTGCTGGGGGTGGTGTTTCAGGGTTTAGGGCAGTGCAGTGGTGTTCGGGCAGTGTAGGTGGTCTTGCTGGGGGTGGTGTTTCAGGGTTTAGTGCAGTGGTGTTCAGGCAGTGTAGGGGGTCTTGCTGGGGGTGGTGTTTCAGGGTTTAGGGCAGTGCAATGGTGTTCGCACAGTGTAGGGGGTCTTGCTGGGGCTTGTGTTTCAGCGTTTAGGGCAGTGCAGTAGTGTTCGGGTAGTGTAGGGGGTCTTGCTGGGGGTGGTGTTTCAGGGTTTAGGGCAGTGCAGTGGTGTTCGGGCAGTGTAGGGGGTCTTGCTGGGGCTGGTGTTTCAGGGTTTAGGGCAGTGCAGTGGTGTTCAGGCAGTGTAGGGGGTCTTGCTGGGGCTGGTGTTTCAGGGTTTAGGGTAGTGCAGTGGTGTTCGGGCAGTGTAGGGGGTCTTGCTGGGGCTGGTGTTTGAGGGTTTAGGGCAGTGCAGTGGTGTTCGGGCAGTGTAGGGGGTCGTGATGGGGCTGGTGTTCCAGGGTTTAGGGCAGTGCAGTGGTTTTCAGGCAGTGTAGGCGGTCGTGCTGGGGGTGGTGTTTCAGGGTTTAGGGCAGTGCAGTGGTGTTCGGGCAGTGTAGGGGTCATGCTGGGGGTGGTCTTTCAGGGTTTAGGGCAGTGCAGTGGTGTTCGGGCAATGTAGGGGGTCGTGCTGGGGCTGGTGTTTCAGGGTTTTGGGCAGAGCAGTGGTGTTCGGTCAGTGTAGGGGGTCGTGCTGGGGGTGGTGTTTCAGGGTTTAGGGCAGTGCAGTATTGTTCGGGCAGTGTAGGGGGTCTTGCTGGGGGTGGTGTTTCAGGGTTTAGGGCAGTGGTGTTCGGGCAGTGTAGGGGTCTTGCTGGGGGTGATGTTTCAGGGTTTAGGGCAGTGCAGTGGTGTTCATGCAGTGTAGGGGGTCTTGCTGGGGGTAGTGTTTCAGGGTTTAGGGCAGTGCAGTGGTGTTCATGCAGTGTAGGGGGTCATGCTGGGGGTGGTGTTTCAGGGTTTAGGGCAGTGCAGTAGTGTTCGGGCAGTGTAGGGGTCATGCAGGGGTGGTGTTTCAGGGTTTAGGGCAGTGCAGTGGTGTTCGGGCAGTGTAGGGGGTCATGCTGGGGGTGGTGTTTCAGGGTTTAGGGCAGTGGTGTTTGGGCAGTGTAGTGGGTCATGCAGGGGGTGGTGTTTCAGGGTTTAGGGCATTGCAGTGGTGTTCGGGCAGTGTAGGGGGTCGTGCTGGGGCTGGTGTTTCAGGGTTTAGGGCAGTGCAGTGGTGTTCAGGCAGTGTAGGGGGTCTTGCTGGGGGTGGTGTTTCAGGGTTTAGGGCAGTGGTGTTCGGGCAGTGTTGGGGGTCTTGCTGGGGTTGGTGTTTCAGGGTTTAGGGCAGTGCAGTAGTGTTCGGGTAGTGTATTGGGTCATGCAGGGGGTGGTGTTTCAGGGTTTAGGGCAGTGCAGTGGTGTTCGGGCAGTGTAGGGGTCGTGCTGGGGGTGGTGTTTCAGGGTTTAGGGCAGTGCAGTGGTGTTCGGGCAGTGTAGGGGGTCTTGCTGGGGGTAGTGTTTCAGGGTTTAGGGCAGTGCAGTGGTGTTCGTGCAGTGTAGGGGGTCATGCTGGGGATGGTGTTTCAGGGTTTAGGGCAGTGCAGTAGTGTTCGGGCAGTGTAGGGGGTCGTGCAGGGGGTGGTGTTTCAGGGTTTAGGGCAGTGCAGTGGTGTTCGGGCAGTGTAGGGTGTCGTGCTGGGGGTGGTGTTTCAGGGTTTAGGGCAGTGCAGTGGTGTTCGGGCAGTGTAGGGGGTCTTGCTGGGGCTGGTGTTTGAGGGTTTAGGGCAGTGCAGTGGTGTTCGGGCAGTGTAGGGGGTCGTGCTGGGGCTGGTGTTCCAGGGTTTAGGGCAGTGCAGTGGTTTTCAGGCAGTGTAGGCGGTCGTGCTGGGGGTGGTGTTTCAGGGTTTAGGGCAGTGCAGTGGTGTTCGGGCAGTGTAGGGGGTCATGCTGGGGGTGGTGTTTCAGGGTTTAGGGCAGTGCAGTGGTGTTCGGGCAATGTAGGGGGTCGTGCTGGGGCTGGTGTTTCAGGGTTTTGGGCAGAGCAGTGGTGTTCGGTCAGTGTAGGGGGTCGTGCTGGGGGTGGTGTTTCAGGGTTTAGGGCAGTGCAGTGTTGTTCGGGCAGTGTAGGGGGTCTTGCTGGGGGTGGTGTTTCAGGGTTTAGGGCAGTGGTGTTCGGGCAGTGTAGGGGGTCTTGCTGGGGGTGATGTTTCAGGGTTTAGGGCAGTGCAGTGGTGTTCGTGCAGTGTAGGGGGTCTTGCTGGGGGTAGTGTTTCAGGGTTTAGGGCAGTGCAGTGGTGTTCGTGCAGTGTAGGGGGTCATGCTGGGGGTGGTGTTTCAGGGTTTAGGGCAGTGCAGTAGTGTTCGGGCAGTGTAGGGGGTCATGCAGGGGGTGGTGTTTCAGGGTTTAGGGCAGTGCAGTGGTGTTTGGGCAGTGTAGGGGGTCATGCTGGGGGTGGTGTTTCAGGGTTTAGGGCAGTGCAGTGGTGTTCGGGCAGTGTAGTGGGTCGTGCAGGGGTGGTGTTTCAGGGTTTAGGGCAGTGCAGTGGTGTTCGGGCAATGTATGGGGTCATGCTGGGGCTGGTGTTTCAGGGTTTAGGGCAGTGCAGTGGTGTTCGGGCAGTGTAGGGGGTGTGGCTGGGGGTGGTGTTTCAGGGTTTAGAGCAGTGGTGTTCGGGCAGTGTTGGGGGTCTTGCTGGGGGTGGTGTTTCAGGGTTTATGGCAGTGCAGTAGTGTTCGGGCAGTGTAGGGGGTCATGCAGGGGGTGGTGTTTCAGGGTTTAGGGCAGTGCAGTAGTGTTCGGGCAGTGTAGGGGGTCGTGCTGGGGTGGTGTTTCAGGGTTTAGGGCAGTGCAGTGGTGTTCGGGCAGTGTAGGGGGTCTTGCTGGGGGTAGTGTTTCAGGGTTTAGGGCAGTGCAGTGGTGTTCGTGCAGTGTAGGGGGTCATGCTGGGGATGGTGTTACAGGGTTTAGGGCAGTGCAGTAGTGTTTGGGCAGTGTAGGGGGTCGTGCAGGGGGTGGTGTTTCAGGGTTTAGGGCAGTGCAGTGGTGTTCGGGCAGTGTAGGGTGTCGTGCTGGGGGTGGTGTTTCAGGGGTTAGGGCAGTGCAGTGGTGTTCAGGCAGTGTAGGGGGTCGTGCACGGGGTGGTGTTTCAGGGTTTAGGGCAGTGCAGTGGTGTTCGGGCAGTGTAGGGGGTTGTGCTGGGGCTGGTGTTTCAGGGTTTAGGGCAGTGCAGTGGTGTTCGGGCAGTGTAGGGGGTCGTGCTGGGGCTGGTGTTTCACGGTTTAGGGCAGTGCAGTGGTGTTCGGGCAGTGTAGGGGGTCATGCTGGGGCTGGTGTTTCAGGGTTTAAGGCAGTGCAGTGGTCTTCGTGCAGTGTAGGTGGTCGTGCTGGGGCTGGTGTTTCAGGGTTTAGGGCAGTGCAGTGGTGTTCGGGCAGTGTAGGGGGTCGTGCTGGGGCTGATGTTTCAGGGTTTAGGGCAGTGCAGTGGTTCTCGGGCAGTGTAGGGGGTCGTGCTGGGGGTGGTGTTTCTGGGTTTAGGGTAGTGCAGTGGTGTTCGGGCAGTGTAGGGAGTCGCGCTGGGGCTGGTGTTTCAGGGTTTAGGGCAGTGCAGTGGTGTTCGGGCAGTGTAGGGGGTCATGCTGGGGCTGGTGTTTCAGTGTTTTGGGCAGAGCAGTGGTGTTCGGGCAGTGTAGGGGGTCGTGCTGGGGGTGGTGTTTCAGGGTTTAGGGCAGTGCAGTGGTGTTCGGGCAGTGTAGGAGGTCGAGCTGGGGTTGGTGTTTCAGGGTTTAGTGCAGTGGTGTTCGGGCAGTGTAGGGGGTCTTGCTGGGGGTGATGTTTCAGCGTTTAGGGCAGTGGAGTGGTGTTCGGGCAGTGTAGGGGGTCTTGCTGGGGTAGTGTTTCAGGGTTTAGGGCAGTGCAGTGGTGTTTGGGCAGTGTAGGGGGTCGTGCTGGGGGTGGTGTTTCAGGGTTTAGGGCAGTGCAGTGGTGTTCGGGCAGTGTAGGGGGTCGTGAAGGGGTGGTGTTTCAGGGTTTAGGGCAGTGCAGTGGTGTTCGGGCAGTGTAGGGGGTCGTGCTGGGGGTGGTGTTTCAGGGTTTAGGGCAGTGCAGTGGTGTTCGAACAGTGTAGGGGGTCGTGCAGGGGCTGGTGTTTCAAGGTTTAGGGCAGTGCAGTGGTGTTCGGGCAGTGTAGCGGGTCGTGCTGGGGGTATTGTTTTAGGATTTAGGTTAGTGCAGTGGTGTTTGGGTAGTGTAGGGGATCGTGCTGGGGGTAGTGTTTTAGGGTTTAGGGTAGTGCAGTGGTGTTTGTGTAGTATAGGGGGTCGTGCTGGGGGTAGTGTTTTAGGGTTTAGGGTAGTGCAGTGGTGCTTGTGTAGTATAGGGGGTCGTGCTGGGGGTAGTGTTTTAGGGTTTAGGGTAGTGCAGTGGTGTTTGTGTAGTGTAGGGGGTCATGTTTTAGGGTAGTGCAGTGGTGTTTGGGTAGTGTAGGGGGTCGTGCTGGGGGTATTGTTTTAGGATTTAGGTTAATGCAGTGGTGTTTGGGTAGTGTAGGGGATCGTGCTGGGGGTAGTGTTTTAGGGTTTAGGGTAGTGCAGTGGTGTTTGTGTAGTATAGGGGGTCGTGCTGGGGGTAGTGTTTTAGGGTTTAGGGTAGTGCAGTGGTGCTTGTGTAGTATAGGGGTCGTGCTGGGGGTAGTGTTTTAGGGTTTAGGGTAGTGCAGTGGTGTTTGTGTAGTGTAGGGGGTCATGTTTTAGGGTAGTGCAGTGGTGTTTGGGTAGTGTAGGGGGTCGTGCTGGGGTAGTGTTTTATGATTTAGGTTAGTGCAGTGGTGTTTGGGTAGTGTAGGGGTCGTGCTGGGGGTAGTGTTTTAGGGTTTAAGGTAGTGCAGTGGTGTTTGTGTAGTGTAGGGGGTCATGTTTTAAGATGCAACGCTCCAATACCTGACCAGTCTGCACTACATAAAACTGCAAAAAACTAAAAATAAAAAGTGTTTTGCACACTTTTGTCATTGGGCTATATGTGGGCTACATCTGGGTAATATTTGTGCTACATTTGGGCTCTTTTTCTCTGGTGGCCATCTTGGAAGACTTCTTTGTTATGAAGTTTCCTAATTTCCTCATTTACTCCAGTCCCCTCAGTAGGAAATGCTTTCAGTTTTTTACTTTGATTCCATCAACAAGGCATTCAGATGTGTCTCACATTTGCCATAAATTCAGAATGTTAGCACTCTAGTTGCTCATTAGATCACTGTAGTAAAGCTACTGCTCACCAGGGAGTTAACTGGAAGTCTGCTGCTGGTATTGAAAGTGATTGTTTCAGTCTGCATGTCAGAATTTTCTAATGAAATAGAAGAGTGTAGGAGAGTAGGATCTGCTTCACAGGGGTACCCCCACTTTTTGCTGATACTTCACTGGTTTTCGACATTAGTCTGGCTGGGGCCCTGCTATTCAGAACCCCAGCCTAGCTGTTTCCTCTTTAAAAGGGTCTCCATGTGCCTTAGGCACATCACTGATTGGGATCTGGAGTGCCCTTGTAAGTCCCTAGTATATGGTATACTATGTACCAAGGGCATAGGTACCTCAGAGGCCTGCCAGGGGCTGCAGCATGTATTATGCCACCCCTGGTAGGCCATCCAAACTGGCACCACAGGTCTGCTACTGCAGCCTGGGTAAGGTGGTGCATGCACCCCTTGCAGTGGTATAGGTTACCTATATCACTAAATGCATACACACATATAAACCTATAAGTCACTCCTAAGGCAGGCCTTATCAATCCTAAAGGCAGAGTGCATGGTTCCTATGTGAGAGGGTGCCCCTGCATGAGCAGGGCCCCTCTGCGGCGTTCGGAGACCATCTCTGATGCTGTTTGTAGTGCAGCCTGACCATATACTCTTAAACGCATTATATCCTCGCGGTAAAATGCTAACTATGGAATGGCTGCACCTAAACATGTCGTGTTTGGTGTCAAACATCTTGGAATACTACCCCCCGCCAATCCTGGCGGCGGGGGTAGCATTCCACCCTTCTAGAGGAAAGGCATGTTAACTCTGACGAGTCCGGTAACTTCTTTCCAGAGCCTGGCATCACAAAATGGATGCTGCTGCCACAGACACGAGTCTGGCCTCCTGCTGCTGGACGAAACTCCGGCAGGGGAGGCCTGGACAATAGGTTTCCTGTCCCAGGGAGGTGTGACCACCTCCCCAGACAGGACAATGTGTATTGGGGCTGGGCGGGAGCACTTTCGGGTGCTTTGAAGTCCTGCACTGGGGGCACATTTGGTGTCCCTAGTGCATACCCCAGTTCAAACCGGATCAGGGCTTGCAGCCCCTGCTTTGGCGCGAACTGGACAAAGGGAAAGGGGTGTAGCCACCCCTCTGCCCTGACCCACCCATAGGTGGGGCCACAGAGTAGTCCATCCCCTATTTTTAGAATAAAGGTAGGAACCCAGTCCCTAGGACTTTAGATTATACCTGGACGAAACTCTGAAACACAATCCTGGACCTTCGACGCTCTACTCATGATTAGAGGACTGAAGAATCTCCCTTGGGGTCAAGGAGTGACTCCCCTGCTTGGCAGGCACCAAAGAAGCATCTGTCCGGTTCGCATCACTGAAGCTCCCGTCGGACGCCGAAGTCATCGCATCACCAGAGGTGGATTCTCAGACTTCTCCGAGGCTACCCTGAGTCCCCAGCAAAGCTGAGGCCCGTGGCTATCGTGGGTGACTTGAGACCATGACCCCTGGACACCGAGCACATTTGCAAGTGCACCATCTTCTGGGTCTCCTAAGAAGTCGTGCTTTGGGCTCCGAGTAGCCCTAGCCTCCAGCACCACCTGCACTGAAGATCACTGGCCCCCACTCCACGAGTGTCCTGTAAGCCAGCTCCACGTGCGGCGTCACGAGGCTCCTTCGCGGTCGCTAGCCCGTTGGCTAGTAGCCCTTAACGAAGGCCAATCTTTTCTTTACTTGGCAGTCTGGTTGCTCCAGGCCTGCCCTCACTTACCCTTGCTGGGTGAGTTCCCCAGACCTTGCTGGTCTGCATCATCGACGATCTACATCTTACTCGAGACTTGCCGTTGCCAAGGCTTGTTGGGTCCAATCTGGTCGCCGACACCTCTGCACTCGACAGACATCGAGCAACAGCCCGAATCCTGCTCCTGGTCGCCGACAACGCCTCCCGGACCTCGTGGCTGAAGAGTCAAGACGACCGTCATCGAATCTGAAGCACTCGACATCGGTGGGCATCTGTCCATCGCCTCCCTGGTCACTGGCTAGTGACCCAGACTCTGTCCCCTCTGCTTTCAGGTTCTTCAGAACTCCGATCCACTCTTGGATCCACCCGGACACTTTTCCCCTGGTCGCCAGCAGCACTTTGCAGCCGATCGCCATAAGAATCGACGACGAAACCCGACCCCGAAAGGCACCTATGCACCCGGCTTCCCTGGGTGAGGTAACACGAGTACTCCGGTGCTCCCGTGGGTAGAGACTCTTCAAAGTCCTAGATCTCAAAGGGTTTTGTCCTAGTCCTCTTCTAAGTGTCCCTTTCCTCTATTTTCCCGATCCCGACTTTCTCCATAGAAGTTAACGGCGTATCGCGGTTGTGTATTTACACTGCACGCGTCTCCCGTGGGTCCCCTGTGTCACTACCTTGGGTGGTTCCTTGTGGTCCAAGCACTTCTAGAGGCTCTAGGCCTAGTGTCTAGTTCAGTCGTGGTTCGCATACCACTTTATTGGTATATGGTTTGGTACGCCCCTAGGGCCCAAACGTGTATTTGTGCTATTACTGTGATTTAAGATCTTATAACCTATGTACTTCGAACTCTAGCCTCATAAAGAGACTAGAGGGGTGTGTTTAGTAATAAATACATATATTTTGAATATATACCTGGTGTGGTGCTCTTTCATTTGGTCACTCAAGAGATTATAGACTGGTAAAACAAGCTGCTTTACATTCCTTCAAGACTTAGCCTGAAGGCTGCTCTCCACAGCTACCACTAGGATAGCTTTCAATAAGGTTGTCTTTAACCTACCTACCATAAGAGTCGATTTGGACTGGTGCAAGGTGCCCACTATAATTAGTGGACAGCATATGCCAGGCCAACTTCTCACAAAGAGGATTTGAGATCTCACTTAAAACATGCCCTCATTTTTCTTTCTGCAGCACTAACCATAATTTCTATTTCAAAAAGAACCCCCTCATTTTGTTCCTTTTTAAATTAAATGTTTTAAGTATTAACGGTTTATTCCAATCAAGATGGCTTCAAGTGTGCCATACTTTTGTCATAAGTAAGGCTGTTAGCGCTCTAGTTGTTCTTTAGAACACTCTGGGAAGCTGCAGTAGAACACAAAGGCATCAACTGGCAGGCTGCTCCTGTTGAAATATAACAGGAAGATATTTGAGATCATACTTGAAACATGTCCTAATTTTTCTTTCTACAGCACTACCCATAATTTCTATGACAAAATGAACCCCATCATTTTGTTCCTTTTTAAATTAAATGTTTTAAGTGTTACCAGTTTATTCCAATCAAGATGGCTTCAGGTGTGCCATACTTTTGTCATAAGTAAGGCTGTTAGCACTCTAGTTGTTCTTTAGAACACTCTGGGAAGCTGCAGTAGAACACAAAGGCATCAACTGACAGGCTGCTCCTGTTGAAATATAACAGGAAGATATTTGAGATCTCACTTGAAACATGTCCTAATTTTTCTTTCTATAGCACTAACCATAATTTCTATGACAAAATGAACCCCATCATTTTGTTCCTTTTTAAATTAAATGTTTTAAGTGTTACCAGTTTATTCCAATCAAGATGGCTTCAGGTGTGCCATACTTTTGTCACAAGTAAGGCTGTTAGCACTCTAGTTGTTCTTTAGAACACTCTGGGAAGCTGCAGTAGAACACAAAGGAATCAACTGACAGTCTCTGCCCTTGTTGGATGTACATGTTTTACTGAGAATGTCAGACTTCCTTCTCACATGACTGAGAAAGATAATGTGAATTTACAGAAAATATGCTCTCATTTTAGCTTCTGGAGCACCTTCCAAAACTCTATGGGACAAGCATGTGAAAATAGTTTTCTCTCAAACATGATTCATGATATCCCAGCAGAAGGTTTTTCACAGGGTAAAATCACCTTAGAACACACCACAATTCCTGAAATTAGTATGGTACCATCAACAAATGAATTCTAATGTAACTAAAGTCTGTTATCACCCTTTATAGTTCTCCTTTTGGTAACCCTCAAAATCTTTGATTCACTACAATGCATTTCAATGGGGTACTATCATTTATATTGGTCCCAAGATGGCTGCCAGCAATTCCAGGATGAAGTGCTGACAGCCAATCAGATCTCACGATGACATGTGTGGTTAGGCTCCGCCCAGATATATATGTGATTTTACTTTTGATTTTCTCAGCAACTACTGAACGGATTTACACCATTTAACAAAAGGGTTCTTTCTGAACCAAGAACTACCTCTTTGCCAAAATTGGTGTAATTCCGTTCAGCAGTTCGGGCTGTAGCCGTGTCTAAAGTTTCCTATGGAAAATTGCATGGGGAAAACACGTTTTGGGACCCCCCTTTTTTCTCGGCCCCCACTTGCCGAATCACCCCAAATCTTTCAGGATAGGAGCGGACCGGAGCGGGCCATAAGTTTTGAAAATTTCGCGAAGATTCGTCAACCGGCGCCAAAGTTATTGGAAATAGAATGTTGTGAATTTCCTATGGAAAATAGGTCCTAACTATAACTATCTACTGGCAACCGCCAGTAGATAATATATATATATATATATATATATATATATATATATATATATATATATATATATATATATATATATATATATATATATATATTCACTGAAAAAACCATAGGTTTCAGGGACGTTATAGTTAGAAATTAGCATTTAAAAAACCTTAGAAATTCACTGAAAAAACCACAGGTTTCAGGGATGTTATAGTTAGTCTGACATTTCACTTGTACAAAACCGTTATAGTTAGTTGAGCTAACTATAACTCGTGCCCCCGCAATGCACTACTGATGATGTCACATATTACAACACTCATGACATGGTCAGTGACACCACTGATGACATCACTGATGACATCTCAAATGACATCACTGAATACATCACTGATTACATCATCCACTTAATATCTGATGCACCTCCTCATGCCCTAATATAACCTTTCATACACCCACTCTAAAATACAGACTACCATTCTCAAAACCATAGACACACCAATACCAGTTAGTACATACCCACTCACTGATTCATAGATGAACACACATCCACTCACTAACCCATAGTCACTCATACACAAAGTCACTCATCAATACAGCCACTGATATATGCACTCATACACCCATACAGACACACACCGCCACTCACCCTTAGAGTTACTCACACACCTAGTCAGTCACCCAAAGACTCAATCACAGTGCCATTTACTCACCAATACAGTTATACACACACCACCTCACTTATTCATACAGATACTAACACATACTTACTCTCTTATACAATCACTGACACAAGCACACACTCATCCATACAGCCATTCTCACAATCACTCACTCTCACATATAGTCAGTTATATACTCCAACACTGACATATACTGCCTTTCACATATGTAGTTACTCACACATATACAACTGAAACATCCATTCACTGACCAACACAGCCATACGCACACACACTCAGCCATACAGCCCCTCGCAGACGCACTGATGAACCCATACACCCAGTGAATCACCCACTCACACATCCATGCAGGGAGTTACACCCCCACCCACCCACACAGACTGGGATGTGAAGTCCGAAATAAATCCTCAAATGGATGCGCTTTTAAAATAGTTGCTGATTCAGGCTCTCCATGAGCCCCGGAAAATGTAAATGCCATTAATCCTAAACTGCATCCCACGTGTGGAGCTCCTCATTCCAGGAACCCCGTGGCCCCCTTGATCTGAGGTGGTGCAGGCTCAGCGGCAGGACAGACGCTAAATATCACGCTCGGTGGGGTTTGTCCAACATTCAAGCCGCACTCGGAGACAGTTGGGTGCTCCCTTGTATCTGGACAAAGTTAAACCTCTCTGAAGAGCTATAATGCTACCAAAACTCGTGTCAGGGATTGCTTCTATTCATTTCAGGTTGGCTTGGATGGCATTTTACCAATTCAAAGCTGTAATACTGTGCCGGGGGGGGTAAAAGGCTTTTTCTCATTTTAGAGCTCGGCATGGATGTCACTGAGCTAATCCTATGCTTAAAAACTTTGCTGTAGAAATAGCAAAGACTTTGACCCTTTTTATCTTGGCATGGATGCCACTGTGCTAATCATATGCTAAAAGATTTTGATAGGAAAGCAGACATTTGAGGTGAGCAAATTTAGAGTTTTGCTGGTGTTGAGGGTGCTCTATAGAGGAGCTTTCCCCCTTTAAACTTGGGAACTACCGGGAGTGCTCTGCTTCTTTTTTGTATCTATCTATCTATCTATCTATCTATCTATCTATCTATCTATATATATATATATATATATATATATATATATATATATATATATATTATAAATATATAATATATTTATGTTATGTACACACACATACTTATAACACACATATAATATATATATATATATATATATATATATATATATATATATATATATATATATATATATATATATATATATATATTCACTGAAAAAACCATAAGGTTTTAGGGACAGTTATAGTTAGTTGGACATTGCACTCATACAAAACCCGTGAAATTCCCCGTTATAGTTAGTTCAGGTAACTATAACTCGCGCCCCACAATGCACTGCTGATAACGTCACATATTACATCACTCATGACATGGTCAGTGACATCACTGATGACATCACTGATGACATCTCAAATGACATCACTGATGACATCATCCAGTGACTGTGTGTTTCTGTAAAGTTTAAATATGTTTAATATATATATGGGAAAGGCGTATTGAAGAATGAGTGGGTGTATAAGTGTCTGAATGGATGATTTAGTAGGTGCGTGACTAACTCTATAAGTGAGTGATTAAACGTATCTTACTGAATGCATGGGTTAGTGACTAAACTGGGTGAATGTCTGTATCCGTCTGTCTGTTGCAGTGTAAGTGGCTGCATGGGTTTGTGAATAGCTACATGAGTGTCTATATGAGTTATTGATTGGTTGTCTGAGTATCTGTATGGGTGCCTGAGTGTTTGTGTGGATGGGGTGTGTGCGACTGTGCATAGATGTGTGAGTGGGTGATTCACTGGGTGGATGGTTTCAAGAGTGCATCTGTGATAGACTGTATGGGTGGGTAAGTGTGTGTAAGAGTGTGTTAGTGAGTGAATGTATGTCCCAGTGGTACATGTGTGAGTAACTACATATGTGAAAGGCAGTATATATGTGTGTTGGAGTATATAAATAGCTATAAGCGAGAGTGTGTGATTGTGAGAGTGACTGTATGGATGAGTGTGTGCTTGTATCAGTGATTGTATAAGAGCGTAAGAATGTGCTAGTATTTGTATGAGTAAGTGAGCTGGTGTGTGTATAACTGTATAGGTGAGTAAATGGCAGTGTGTTTAATTATTTGCATGACTGACTAGGTGTGTGAGTACCTCTATGGATGAGTGGCGGTATTTGAGTGTCTATATAGGACTATGAGTGCATATGATAGTCCTGTACTGAGTGACCATAAGTATGAGTGACTGTACGGGTGAGTGAGTGGATGTGTGTGTGTAGACCTAAGAATCAGTGAGTGGGTATATAGTTATTGGTGTTGGAGTGTCTATGGTTTTGAGAATGGCAGTCTGTAATTTAGAGTGGGTGTATCAAAGGTTATATTAGGGTGTGAGGAGGTGCATTAAATTCTCACATGGATGATGTCATCAGTGATGTCATTTGAGATGTCATCAGTGATGTCATCAGTGATGTCACTGACCATGTCATGAGTGATGTAATATGTGACGTCATCAGCAGTGCATTGCGGGGGCGCGAGTTATAGTTACCTGAACTAACTATAACGGGGGAATTTCACGGGTTTTGTACGAGTGCAATGTCCAACTAACTATAACTGTCCCTAAAACCTTATGGTTTTTTCAGTGAATTTCTAAGGTTTTTTAAATGCTAATTTCTAACTATAACGTGCCTGAAACCTATGGTTTTTTCAGTGAATTTCAAAGGTTTTTTAAATGCTAATTCCTAACTATAACGTGTCTGAAACCTATGGTTTTTTCAGTGAATTTCAAAGGTTTTTTAAATGCTAATTCCTAACTATAACGTATCTGAAACCTATGGTTTTTTTCAGTGAATTTCAAAGGTTTTGTAAATGACAATTTTTAAATGTATTAATTGTTATATTTATTTTTTGATACTGATTTACAACATTTTTTTAAACTATTTATTTTTAGATATTTTATTTTTTAAATTACATTGTAATTACATTATACATTGCATTACAAAATATACTTTCTCAGAATGAATTACTTTAGTTTAAATACTTTGCAAATAGGCAATAGACTTTTAAGTACAGTAGTTACAGTTGTTGCAATGGGCAACACAATTTCAAAAACAAAGCAACATTGAGCTCAATGTGAATTTCTAGTTAAATGCAATTAGTTACTTTATGGATTACTTTTCTAACCACAGGACTGGATCCTAGATTCAGTCCTGGGACATCTCCTGTAAACAGTTGAGTAAAAGCGTTTTGGTTACAGTAGTGATTTTTAAGGAATATTATTGTATTTTAAAAGTTGACACTTAGAAACTTTTTCATATAGAATGACCAATGTTATCCTATGGGAGGAAATTCACTTAGCAGGTAAGTAGTGTTATCGTTAATTTTTCTTACTCAGTGGTGGATCCTGGAACTACACTGGTGCATCTCCTGTAAACAGTTGAAAGAATGCGTTTAAGTCACACATGGGATTTTTAAGGAATATTTGTAGTTTGTGAAAATCGACACTTTGAAACTTTTCTGCTGAAAACCAGACAATGGATTCCTATGGAAGGAAATTCAAGTTACTGGTAAGTACGGTTAGAATTACTTTTCAGGGTCAGTGCTGGGCTAAAAGATGCAGCACTGGGTTCTCTCCTGATAACAGGTGAGTAAATCGGAATTCGTATTTCGTCTGATTTTAGAGGAATATTTGTATGTTTCAAAAATTGACACTTAGAAACTTTTTCAGCAAAAAGCAGGCAATGATATCCTATGGAAGGAAATTCAAGTTACTGGTAAGTACGGTTAAAATTACTTTTCAGGATCAGTACTGGGCTGAAAGATGCAGCACTGAGGTCTCTCCTGATAACAGGTGAGTAAATCGGAATTCGTATTTCGGCTGATTTTAGAGGAATATTATAAAGTTCCAAAACTCCACACTTAGAAGAATTTCCAAATGAAACCAGTCAATGTTAGCCTATGGAAGGAAATTCAAGTTACTGGTAAGTACGGTTAAAATTACTTTTCAGGACCAGTACTGGGCTGAAAGAAGCAGCAATGAGGTCTCTCCTGATAACAGGTGAGTAAATCGAAATTCATATTTCGGCTGATTTTAGAGGAATATTTGTATGTTTCAAAAATCGACACTTAGAAACTTTTTCAGCAAAAAGCAGGCAATGATATCCTATGGAAGGAAATTCAAGTTACTGGTAAGTACGGTTAGAATTACTTTTCAGGATCAGTACTGGGCTCAAAGATGCAGCACTGAGGTCTCTCCTGATAGGTGAGTAAATCGGAATTCGTAGTTCGGCTGATTTTAGAGGAATATTTGCACAATGGTGAAGGAAGGGGTGGGGCCTAAGGTGACATGTCTGCAAACACGCCCTGTGGCGCGTTTTAAGTTGGACAATTAATTCCTCCTCAATCCCGAGGGTCCCTAGGGGCCAACTAGCCCACCAGGTACCTCCAGTATGCGCCAGGGGCTGCGTTACAGAGAGGTGTTCAGAGGCCACGCCCTTTTTACAACACTCTGCAACGCAGCTCCGTGGCGCCTACTGGAGGTACCTGGTGGGCTAGTTGGCCCCTAGGGACCCTCAGGATTGAAAAGGAATTTATTCCCCATCTTAAAACGCGCCACGGGGCCTGTTTGCACACATGTCACCTGAAGCTCCGCCCCTCCCTTCACCACTGTGCAAACGCGCCCGTGGCGCGTTTTAAGTTGGGGGATTAAGTCCCCTTGAATCCTGAGGGTCCCTGGAGTCCAACTAGCCCACCATATACCTCCAAAAGCGCCACAGAGCTGCGTTGCAGAGAGGTGTAAAGGGGCGTGGCCTCTGTACACGTCTCTGCAACGCAGCCCCTGGCGCATACTGGAGGTTCCTGGTGGGCTAGTTGGCCCCAGGGACCCCCAGTATTCAAGGGGAATTCGTTCCCCTCTGCAAACGCGCCAGGGAGCGCGTTTGCAGAGTACTGCAGGGAGGGGGGCGGGGCCTCCGGCACGATGCCGGTCGGTTTTTTTTTTCTATTTTTTTTTTAATGGGAGGAGGGCTGCGTGGCCCCCCTTCCCTTGCCCACTTTTGGCCCCGGGGGCCCCATCACCCGGGGCCTGAGCATTTTATTTATTTTTTTAAATTAAAAAAACGGGTAGGGGGCCGCGTGGCCCCCCTTCCCTGGGCCTGTATTGGCCCCGGGGACCCCATCCCCCGGGGCATGGCCTCGATTTTTTTATTTTTTTATTTGGAGGGGGGCTGCGTGGCCCCCCTCCTCAGGCCATTTAAGGCCCCGGGGACCCCATCCCCGGGGCCGGCCTTGCACCTTTTTAAAAAAAAAAAAAAATTGGGGAGGGGGCTGCGTGGCCCCCCTCCCTGGCCACTTATGGCCCGGGGACCCCATCCCCTGGGGCCTGCCCTCTGGTTGGGGACTGTGGGGGGGTCCCCAATCCCCCCACAGTCCCAGCCCTTGGTTCAGTGTCGTGCCTTTTGCTTAAATGGTGTAAATCCGTTCAGTAGTTCCTGAGAAAATCAAAAGTAAAGTCACATATATATCTATGGCCGAGTAGGGTCCGCGTACCCTCCCGATCACGAGCTGCATGCTAATTGGCTGTGAAGTGGCTGTCAACACTCCAAATCAGGAAGTGTTGGCAGCCATTTTGTCCCTCGGTAGAACCGAGGGACAGAAACAAGTGCGCAAAGCGCAAAAGGGGGCAGGGTAGAAACACCCTGACCCCCTAGGTCTGCTCAGGGGTCCCACAAGGACCCCTGGGCAGAAAAAGCATTTTTTTTTAAACGGCGGGATGCGCTTAGGGTGCGCGGATCCCGCCGATTTAAAAACCACACAAGAAACAAGTGCGCAAAACGCACAAAGGGGGCAGGGTAGAAACACCCTGACCCCTAGGTCTGCTCAGGGGTCCCACAAGGACCCCTGGGCAGAAAAAGCATTTTTTAAAAAAAAATCGGCGGGATGCTAATTTGCCCCCGGGTGGCCCAAGTCCCGGGGGCATGCGAGGGTGGGTTTAGCTTTTATGGGGGCCTCTAAGGCCCCAAGCCCGGGGACCGCCACCCCCGGGGCTTCTTTTTTTAAAAATTTTTATGACCTGTGTGGGGGGGGCTCCAGTCCCCCCACACGCCCCGGGGACCGCCACCTCCCCGGGGCACTAACAAGTTTAAAATGGGGGTCCGTTTTGGACCACCACCTCCCCGGGGCTGTGCAATTCAAGGGAGGGGGGCCGTGCTGCCCCCCTCCTGGAGCCTGTGATGGCCCTGGGGACCGCCACCCCCCAGGGCCGGCTCCTGCAGTGTCCCGGGCCCCCCTCCCCCAAAAATAAATAAATAAATAAAGGCCTGCCCCGGGGGATGGGGTCCCCGGGGCAAAAGGAGGCCTGAGGAGGGGGGCCACGCAGCCCCCCTCCATGAAAATTAAAAAAAAAATAAGGTGGCAATGACCCGGGGGATGGGGTCCCCGGGTCAAAATTGGCCACGGGAGGGGGGCCCACGCGGTCCCCTTCACGTACCTTTTTTAAAAAAAATAAAAATAAAAGGGGGTCAGGCCCTGGGGGATGGGGTCCCCAGGGCCCAAAATAATTACAAAGAAGGGGGCCACACAGCCCCCTTTTAAAAAAAAATCCCCCCAAAAATCCGGCATCGTGCCGGAGGCCACACCCCTCCTTCTCAGCACTCTGCAAACGCGCCCCTGGCGCGTTTGCAGAGAGGGAACGAATTCCCCTTGAATACTGGGGTCCCTGGGGGCCAACTAGCCCACCAGGAACCTCCAGTATGCGCCAGGGGCTGCGTTGCAGAGAGGTGTTCTGAGGCCACGCCCTTTTTACACCTCTTTGCAACGCAGCTCTGTGGCGCTAAATGGAGGTAGCTGGTGGGCTAGTTGCACCCCAGGGACCCTCAGGATTCAAGGGAGTTAATCCCCCGACTTAAAACGTGCCACGGGGCGTGTTTGCACAGTGGTGAAGGGAGGGGCGGGGCCTGAGGTGACATGTGTGCAAACAGGCCCCGTGGCACGTTTTAAGATGGGGAATTAAATCCCCTTCAATCCTGAGGGTCCCTGGGGGCCAACTAGCCCACCAGGTACCTCCAGTAAGCGCCACGGAGCTGCGTTGCAGAGTGTTGTAAAAGGGGCGTGGCCTCTGAACACCTCTCTGCAATGCAGCTCTCTGGCGCATACTGGAGGTATCTGGTGGGCTAGTTGGCCCCTAGGGCGTGTTTGCAGACATGTCACCTCAGGCCTCACCCCCTTCCTTCACCATTGTGCAAATATTCCTCTAAAATCAGCCGAACTACGAATTGCGATTTACTCACCTGTTATCAGGAGAGACCTCAGTGCTGCATCTTTGAGCCCAGTATTGATCCTGAAAAGTAATTTTAACCGTACTTACCAGTAACTTGAATTTCCTTCCATAGGATATCATTGCCTTCTTTTTGCTGAAAAAGTTTCTAAGTGTCGATTTTTGAAACATACAAATATTCCTCTAAAATCAGCAGAACTACGAATTCCGATTTACTCACCTGTTTTCATGAGAGACCTCAGTGCTGCATCTATGAGCCCTGTACTGATCCTGAAAAGTAATTTTAACCGTACTTACCAGTAACTTGAATTTCCTTCCATAGGCTAACATTGACTGGTTTCACTTGGAAATTCTTCTAAGTGTGGAGTTTTGGAACTTTATAATATTCCTCTAAAATCAGCGAAACTACGAATTCCGATTTACTCACCTGTTATCAGGAGAGAACCCAGTGCTGCATCTTTTAGCCCAGCACTGACCCTGAAAAGTAATTCTAACCGTATTTTCCAGTAACTTGTATTTCCTTCCATAGGAATCCATTGTCTGGTTTTCAGCAGAAAAGTTTCAAAGTGCCGATTTTCACAAACTACAAATATTCCTTAAAAATCGCCTGTATGACTTAAACGCATTCTTTCAACTGTTTACAGGAGATGCACCAGTGCTGGATCCAAGATCCACCACTGAGTAAGAAAAAGTAACGATAACACTACTTACCTGCTAAGTGAATTTCCTCCCATAGGATAACATTGGTGATTCTATGTGAAAAAGTTTCTAAGTGTCAACTTTTAAAATACAATAATATTCCTTAAAAATCACTACTGTAACCAAAACGCTTTTACTCAACTGTTTACAGGAGATGTCCCAGGACTGAATCTAGGATCCAGTCCTGTGGTTAGAAAAGTAATCCATAAAGTAACTAATTGCATTTAACTTTAAATTCACATTGAGCTCAATGTTGCATTGTGTTTGAAATTGTGTTGCCCATTGCAACAACTGTAACTACTGTACTTAAAAGTCTATTGCCTATTTGCAAAGTATTTAAACTACAGTAATTCATTCTGAGAAAGTATATTTTGTAATGTAATGTATAATGTAATTACAATGTATTTAAAAAAATAAAATATCTAAAAATAAATAGTTTAAAAAAATGTAGTAAATTAGTATCAAAAAAATAAATATAACAATTAATACATTTAAAAATTGTCATTTACAAAACCTTTGAAATTCACTGAAAAAAACCATAGGTTTCAGACATGTTATAGTTAGGAATTAGCATTTAAAAAACCTTTGAAATTCTCTGAAAAAACCATAGGTTTCAGGCACGTTATAGTTAGAAATTTCAGACATGTTATAGTTAGGAATTAGCATTTAAAAAACCTTTGAAATTCACTGAAAAAACCATAGGTTTCAGGTACGTTATAGTTAGAAATTAGCATTTAAAAAACCTTACAAATTCACTGAAAAAAACATAGGTTTTAGGGACAGTTATAGTTAGTTGGACATTGCACTCATACAAAACCCGTGAAATTCCCCGTTATAGTTAGTTCAGGTAACTATAACTCGCGCCCCCACAATGCACTGCTGATAACGTCACATATTACATCACTCATGACATGGTCAGTGACATCACTGATGACATCACTGATGACATCTCAAATGACATCACTGATGACATCATCCAGTGACTGTGTGTTTCTGTAAAGTTTAAATATGTTTAATATATATAGGGAAAGGCGTATTGAAGAATGAGTGGGTGTATAAGTGTCTGAATGGATGATTTAGTAGGTGCGTGACTAACTCTATAAGTGAGTGATTAAACGTATCTTACTGAATGCATGGGTTAGTGACTAAACTGGGTGAATGTCTGTATCCGTCTGTCTGTTGCAGTGTAAGTGGCTGCATGGGTTTGTGAATAGCTACATGAGTGTCTATATGAGTTATTGATTGGTTGTCTGAGTATCTGTATGGGTGCCTGAGTGTTTGTGTGGATGGGGTGTGTGCGACTGTGCATAGATGTGTGAGTGGGTGATTCACTGGGTGGATGGTTTCAAGAGTGCATCTGTGATAGACTGTATGGGTGGGTAAGTGTGTGTAAGAGTGTGTTAGTGAGTGAATGTATGTCCCAGTGGTACATGTGTGAGTAACTACATATGTGAAAGGCAGTATATATGTGTGTTGGAGTATATAAATAGCTATAAGCGAGAGTGTGTGATTGTGAGAGTGACTGTATGGATGAGTGTGTGCTTGTATCAGTGATTGTATAAGAGCGTAAGAATGTGCTAGTATTTGTATGAGTAAGTGAGCTGGTGTGTGTATAACTGTATAGGTGAGTAAATGGCAGTGTGTTTAATTATTTGCATGACTGACTAGGTGTGTGAGTACCTCTATGGATGAGTGGCGGTATTTGAGTGTCTATATAGGACTATGAGTGCATATGATAGTCCTGTACTGAGTGACCATAAGTATGAGTGACTGTACGGGTGAGTGAGTGGATGTGTGTGTGTAGACCTAAGAATCAGTGAGTGGGTATATAGTTATTGGTGTTGGAGTGTCTATGGTTTTGAGAATGGCAGTCTGTAATTTAGAGTGGGTGTATCAAAGGTTATATTAGGGTGTGAGGAGGTGCATTAAATTCTCACATGGATGATGTCATCAGTGATGTCATTTGAGATGTCATCAGTGATGTCATCAGTGATGTCACTGACCATGTCATGAGTGATGTAATATGTGACGTCATCAGCAGTGCATTGCGGGGCGCGAGTTATAGTTACCTGAACTAACTATAACGGGGAATTTCACGGGTTTTGTACGAGTGCAATGTCCAACTAACTATAACTGTCCCTAAAACCTTATGGTTTTTTCAGTGAATTTCTAAGGTTTTTTAAATGCTAATTTCTAACTATAACGTGCCTGAAACCTATGGTTTTTTCAGTGAATTTCAAAGGTTTTTTAAATGCTAATTCCTAACTATAACGTGTCTGAAACCTATGGTTTTTTCAGTGAATTTCAAAGGTTTTTTAAATGCTAATTCCTAACTATAACGTATCTGAAACCTATGGTTTTTTCAGTGAATTTCAAAGGTTTTGTAAATGACAATTTTTAAATGTATTAATTGTTATATTTATTTTTTTGATACTGATTTACAACATTTTTTTAAACTATTTATTTTTAGATATTTTATTTTTTAAATTACATTGTAATTACATTATACATTGCATTACAAAATATACTTTCTCAGAATGAATTACTTTAGTTTAAATACTTTGCAAATAGGCAATAGACTTTTAAGTACAGTAGTTACAGTTGTTGCAATGGGCAACACAATTTCAAAAACAAAGCAACATTGAGCTCAATGTGAATTTCTAGTTAAATGCAATTAGTTACTTTATGGATTACTTTTCTAACCACAGGACTGGATCCTAGATTCAGTCCTGGGACATCTCCTGTAAACAGTTGAGTAAAAGCGTTTTGGTTACAGTAGTGATTTTTAAGGAATATTATTGTATTTTAAAAGTTGACACTTAGAAACTTTTTCATATAGAATGACCAATGTTATCCTATGGGAGGAAATTCACTTAGCAGGTAAGTAGTGTTATCGTTAATTTTTCATACTCAGTGGTGGATCCTGGAACTACACTGGTGCATCTCCTGTAAACAGTTGAAAGAATGCGTTTAAGTCACACATGGGATTTTTAAGGAATATTTGTAGTTTGTGAAAATCGACACTTTGAAACTTTTCTGCTGAAAACCAGACAATGGATTCCTATGGAAGGAAATTCAAGTTACTGGTAAGTACGGTTAGAATTACTTTTCAGGGTCAGTGCTGGGCTAAAAGATGCAGCACTGGGTTCTCTCCTGATAACAGGTGAGTAAATCGGAATTCGTATTTCGTCTGATTTTAGAGGAATATTTGTATGTTTCAAAAATTGACACTTAGAAACTTTTTCAGCAAAAAGCAGGCAATGATATCCTATGGAAGGAAATTCAAGTTACTGGTAAGTACGGTTAAAATTACTTTTCAGGATCAGTACTGGGCTGAAAGATGCAGCACTGAGGTCTCTCCTGATAACAGGTGAGTAAATCGGAATTCGTATTTCGGCTGATTTTAGAGGAATATTATAAAGTTCCAAAACTCCACACTTAGAAGAATTTCCAAATGAAACCAGTCAATGTTAGCCTATGGAAGGAAATTCAAGTTACTGGTAAGTACGGTTAAAATTACTTTTCAGGACCAGTACTGGGCTGAAAGAAGCAGCAATGAGGTCTCTCCTGATAACAGGTGAGTAAATCGAAATTCATATTTCGGCTGATTTTAGAGGAATATTTGTATGTTTCAAAAATCGACACTTAGAAACTTTTTCAGCAAAAAGCAGGCAATGATATCCTATGGAAGGAAATTCAAGTTACTGGTAAGTACGGTTAGAATTACTTTTCAGGATCAGTACTGGGCTCAAAGATGCAGCACTGAGGTCTCTCCTGATAGGTGAGTAAATCGGAATTCGTAGTTCGGCTGATTTTAGAGGAATATTTGCACAATGGTGAAGGAAGGGGTGGGGCCTAAGGTGACATGTCTGCAAACACGCCCTGTGGCGCGTTTTAAGTTGGACAATTAATTCCTCCTCAATCCCGAGGGTCCCTAGGGGCCAACTAGCCCACCAGGTACCTCCAGTATGCGCCAGGGGCTGCGTTACAGAGAGGTGTTCAGAGGCCACGCCCCTTTTACAACACTCTGCAACGCAGCTCCGTGGCGCCTACTGGAGGTACCTGGTGGGCTAGTTGGCCCCTAGGGACCCTCAGGATTGAAAAGGAATTTATTCCCCATCTTAAAACGCGCCACGGGGCCTGTTTGCACACATGTCACCTGAAGCTCCGCCCCTCCCTTCACCACTGTGCAAACGCGCCCCGTGGCGCGTTTTAAGTTGGGGGATTAAGTCCCCTTGAATCCTGAGGGTCCCTGGAGTCCAACTAGCCCACCATATACCTCCAAAAGCGCCACAGAGCTGCGTTGCAGAGAGGTGTAAAAGGGCGTGGCCTCTGTACACGTCTCTGCAACGCAGCCCCCTGGCGCATACTGGAGGTTCCTGGTGGGCTAGTTGGCCCCCAGGGACCCCCAGTATTCAAGGGGAATTCGTTCCCCCTCTGCAAACGCGCCAGGGAGCGCGTTTGCAGAGTACTGCAGGGAGGGGGGCGGGGCCTCCGGCACGATGCCGGTCGGTTTTTTTTTTCTATTTTTTTTTTAATGGGAGGAGGGCTGCGTGGCCCCCCTTCCCTTGCCCACTTTTGGCCCCGGGGGCCCCATCACCCGGGGCCTGAGCATTTTATTTATTTTTTTAAATTAAAAAAACGGGTAGGGGCCGCGTGGCCCCCTTCCCTGGGCCTGTATTGGCCCCGGGGACCCCATCCCCCGGGGCATGGCCTCGATTTTTTTATTTTTTATTTGGAGGGGGCTGCGTGGCCCCCTCCTCAGGCCATTTAAGGCCCCGGGGACCCCATCCCCGGGGCCGGCCTTGCACCTTTTTAAAAAAAAAAAAAAATTGGGGAGGGGGCTGCGTGGCCCCCTCCCTGGCCACTTATGGCCCGGGGACCCCATCCCCTGGGGCCTGCCCTCTGGTTGGGGACTGTGGGGGTCCCCAATCCCCCACAGTCCCAGCCCTTGGTTCAGTGTCGTGCCTTTTGCTTAAATGGTGTAAATCCGTTCAGTAGTTCCTGAGAAAATCAAAAGTAAAGTCACATATATATCTATGGCCGAGTAGGGTCCGCGTACCCTCCCGATCACGAGCTGCATGCTAATTGGCTGTGAAGTGGCTGTCAACACTCCAAATCAGGAAGTGTTGGCAGCCATTTTGTCCCTCGGTAGAACCGAGGGACAGAAACAAGTGCGCAAAGCGCAAAAGGGGGCAGGGTAGAAACACCCTGACCCCTAGGTCTGCTCAGGGGTCCCACAAGGACCCCTGGGCAGAAAAAAGCATTTTTTTTTTAAACGGCGGGATGCGCTTAGGGTGCGCGGATCCCGCCGATTTAAAAACCACACAAGAAACAAGTGCGCAAAACGCACAAAGGGGGCAGGGTAGAAACACCCTGACCCCCTAGGTCTGCTCAGGGGGTCCCACAAGGACCCCCTGGGCAGAAAAAAGCATTTTTTTAAAAAAAAAATCGGCGGGATGCTAATTTGCCCCCGGGTGGCCCAAGTCCCGGGGGCATGCGGGGGTGGGTTTAGCTTTTATGGGGGGCCTCTAAGGCCCCCCAAGCCCCGGGGACCGCCACCCCCCGGGGCTTCTTTTTTTAAAATTTTTATGACCTGTGTGGGGGGGGCTCCAGTCCCCCCACACGCCCCGGGGACCGCCACCTCCCCGGGGCACTAACAAGTTTAAAATGGGGGTCCGTTTTGGACCACCACCTCCCCGGGGCTGTGCAATTCAAGGGAGGGGGGCCGTGCTGCCCCCCTCCTGGAGCCTGTGATGGCCCTGGGGACCGCCACCCCCCAGGGCCGGCTCCTGCAGTGTCCCGGGCCCCCTCCCCCAAAAATAAATAAATAAATAAAGGCCTGCCCCGGGGGATGGGGTCCCGGGGCAAAAGGAGGCCTGAGGAGGGGGCCACGCAGCCCCCTCCATGAAAATTAAAAAAAAATAAGGTGGCAATGACCCGGGGATGGGGTCCCCGGGTCAAAATTGGCCACGGGAGGGGGCCCACGCGGTCCCCTTCACGTACCTTTTTTAAAAAAATAAAAATAAAAGGGGTCAGGCCCTGGGGGATGGGGTCCCCAGGGCCCAAAATAATTACAAAGAAGGGGGCCACACAGCCCCCTTTTAAAAAAAAATCCCCCCAAAAATCCGGCATCGTGCCGGAGGCCACACCCCTCCTTCTCAGCACTCTGCAAACGCGCCCCTGGCGCGTTTGCAGAGAGGAACAATTCCCCTTGAATACTGGGGGTCCCTGGGGCCAACTAGCCCACCAGGAACCTCCAGTATGCGCCAGGGGGCTGCGTTGCAGAGAGGTGTTCTGAGGCCACGCCCCTTTTTACACCTCTTTGCAACGCAGCTCTGTGGCGCTAAATGGAGGTAGCTGGTGGGCTAGTTGCACCCCAGGGACCCTCAGGATTCAAGGGGAGTTAATCCCCCGACTTAAAACGTGCCACGGGGCGTGTTTGCACAGTGGTGAAGGGAGGGGGCGGGGCCTGAGGTGACATGTGTGCAAACAGGCCCCGTGGCACGTTTTAAGATGGGGAATTAAATCCCCTTCAATCCTGAGGGTCCCTGGGGGCCAACTAGCCCACCAGGTACCTCCAGTAAGCGCCACGGAGCTGCGTTGCAGAGTGTTGTAAAAAGGGGCGTGGCCTCTGAACACCTCTCTGCAATGCAGCTCTCTGGCGCATACTGGAGGTATCTGGTGGGCTAGTTGGCCCCTAGGGCGTGTTTGCAGACATGTCACCTCAGGCCTCACCCCCTTCCTTCACCATTGTGCAAATATTCCTCTAAAATCAGCCGAACTACGAATTGCGATTTACTCACCTGTTATCAGGAGAGACCTCAGTGCTGCATCTTTGAGCCCAGTATTGATCCTGAAAAGTAATTTTAACCGTACTTACCAGTAACTTGAATTTCCTTCCATAGGATATCATTGCCTTCTTTTTGCTGAAAAAGTTTCTAAGTGTCGATTTTTGAAACATACAAATATTCCTCTAAAATCAGCAGAACTACGAATTCCGATTTACTCACCTGTTTTCATGAGAGACCTCAGTGCTGCATCTATGAGCCCTGTACTGATCCTGAAAAGTAATTTTAACCGTACTTACCAGTAACTTGAATTTCCTTCCATAGGCTAACATTGACTGGTTTCACTTGGAAATTCTTCTAAGTGTGGAGTTTTGGAACTTTATAATATTCCTCTAAAATCAGCGAAACTACGAATTCCGATTTACTCACCTGTTATCAGGAGAGAACCCAGTGCTGCATCTTTTAGCCCAGCACTGACCCTGAAAAGTAATTCTAACCGTATTTTCCAGTAACTTGTATTTCCTTCCATAGGAATCCATTGTCTGGTTTTCAGCAGAAAAGTTTCAAAGTGCCGATTTTCACAAACTACAAATATTCCTTAAAAATCGCCTGTATGACTTAAACGCATTCTTTCAACTGTTTACAGGAGATGCACCAGTGCTGGATCCAAGATCCACCACTGAGTAAGAAAAAGTAACGATAACACTACTTACCTGCTAAGTGAATTTCCTCCCATAGGATAACATTGGTGATTCTATGTGAAAAAGTTTCTAAGTGTCAACTTTTAAAATACAATAATATTCCTTAAAAATCACTACTGTAACCAAAACGCTTTTACTCAACTGTTTACAGGAGATGTCCCAGGACTGAATCTAGGATCCAGTCCTGTGGTTAGAAAAGTAATCCATAAAGTAACTAATTGCATTTAACTTTAAATTCACATTGAGCTCAATGTTGCATTGTGTTTGAAATTGTGTTGCCCATTGCAACAACTGTAACTACTGTACTTAAAAGTCTATTGCCTATTTGCAAAGTATTTAAACTACAGTAATTCATTCTGAGAAAGTATATTTTGTAATGTAATGTATAATGTAATTACAATGTATTTAAAAAAATAAAATATCTAAAAATAAATAGTTTAAAAAATGTAGTAAATTAGTATCAAAAAAATAAATATAACAATTAATACATTTAAAAATTGTCATTTACAAAACCTTTGAAATTCACTGAAAAAAACCATAGGTTTCAGACATGTTATAGTTAGGAATTAGCATTTAAAAAACCTTTGAAATTCTCTGAAAAAACCATAGGTTTCAGGCACGTTATAGTTAGAAATTTCAGACATGTTATAGTTAGGAATTAGCATTTAAAAAACCTTTGAAATTCACTGAAAAAACCATAGGTTTCAGGTACGTTATAGTTAGAAATTAGCATTTAAAAAACCTTACAAATTCACTGAAAAAAACATAGGTTTTAGGGACAGTTATAGTTAGTTGGACATTGCACTCATACAAAACCCGTGAAATTCCCCGTTATAGTTAGTTCAGGTAACTATAACTCGCGCCCCCACAATGCACTGCTGATGACGTCACATATTACATCACTCATGACATGGTCAGTGACATCACTGATGAGATCACTGATGACATCTCAAATGACAGCTCAAATGACATCATCCAGTGACTGGCCCCCGCAAATATTAATAACAGTGGCCCTGGGACCTGGCCCACCCGGGGGCTTCTACAAAAATAAGCGCGGTAGCCTGCGCTTCGTTTTTTAAAAACATTTTTGCCGGATTCGCAATCCCAGCGCGAATCCCGCGGATTTTTAAAAAAAAAAGAAGCTTTTTTTGGCCCTTGTGTTCCCTGTGGGACCCCTTGAGCAGGCCTAGGGGGTCAGGGTGTTTCTACCCTGCCCCCTTATCTTCTTTTTTTAATCGTTTTTTGACCCTTTTGCTTGAGACTCGGTTCAACCGAGTCATAAGATGTCTGCCAACACTTCTTGGTTTGGAGTTTTGGCAGCCAATCAGAATGAAGCTCGTGGTCGGGAGGGTTCGCGGATCCACCGCGGTCACCAGATATCAATATTTTTTTATTTTTGCATTTCTCAGGAACTACTGAGCGGATTTACACCATTTAAAGCAAAGAGTGCACTCTGGACCAAGAGCTACCTCTCTGCCAAATTTGGTGTAATTCCGTTCAGCAGTTTGGGCTGTAGCCACGACAAAAGTTTCCTATGGAAATTAACATGGAGAAAACGTGTTTTGGGACCCCCTTTTTTCTCAGCCCCCGCTTGACGAATCACCCCGAAACTTTCAAGACAGGAGGTGACCGGAGCGGGCCATTAGTTTTGAAAATTTCACGAAGATTCGTCAACCAGCGCCAAAGATATTGGCAAATCAAAAAACGCTTTTGCTATGGAAACTAGGTCCTAACTATAACTACCTACTGGCGACCGCCAGTAGGTAATATATACATATATATATATATATATATATATATATATATATATATGCTTACGGCTCCTGCTCCGATGCAATACAGGCACCGACAGCACTGGGGGTCCGTTTTTAATTTTTAAACTTTATTGCAACACGGGATGGTATGGCATGACGCGTTTCGGCAGTCACAGCTGCCTTGTTCACAATACATATATATACCATTCTTGGAGGGTTTTTCCATCCTTGCTTTCTGCATTTGCCAGTGTTTTCATATGTCTCTTTTCCTCTTTCCTTCTCTCGTAGGGTGAATCATAGCCTGATGATGAAATATAAATCCTGAACTCCAAAAAAGAATGCTAGTGTCCACCACCTGCAACCAAGAGACAAACTAAGCCCTGGAATACCAGTATAACCTTTTAAAGTGGGTATGACAAACATGCTAACACCGTCATGTTTAATTGGGGTTCAGGTATGAGAGTTATTCAGAAAACTGTTTCCTTTGTAGAAATAAAGAATAAAGATGTGAAAGTAAATATGCACTTTAAATTTAGCACTAAACTGGTGGATTTTGAAATACCAGGTAATCTGCCTGTTTAGTGATAGGTTTTCTTACAAAAATCTAAAACTCGTGTAGATTAGTTGGCTTATTCCTGAAGATTTCTGGGTATCTATGCAAATCCATGAAAGAGGTTATAATCTTTAGGTTTCTGATTTTTTTAGGGAACTAAAGTTGCTTGCTTTCCGAAGTCATTGAAACACCAGGAGGGGACAACGTACACAACTATTATGCACTCACAAAACCTGTGATTCTCAAAATCAAAGGGTTTGTGACTGTAAAGGGCTTTTTAGAATGTACAGAATCTCTTTCAAAAGTTAGAAAACTTTTGCAATCCTTTCCGAAACCCAAAGAAGGGTGCTTGAAAGGGGTGTCTCTTTCCTTTTACGTGTTGCAAACGTACTAATCATTTCTTTGTCAACACAATTCCTGCCCCAAACCACTCATCAGTTACCAACCCCCATGTTGGGGTGGTAACTGATTTGAAAAGAGGAAGCTGATGCAGTGAAAAAGCTGGGCAAATTTTATCTCTCTCTAATATACTTTCAAATCATCATCGTCTACTGGGCCCATAAATATATCACTTTTCACTTTATCCAATAACCACCATACTATTATCAAACCTTGGTCCCTCAATGAATCTTTTTGTCGAGCTAACAGGGACTTGGATATTCAGAGAACATGAGGCAATTTCTTATGAGGACCTGGACTAAAGAAATGCCAAATACATGTCTATTTCATCACCATTACACAGTTCTCACCAAAATCCAAAAGCCTTAAGACAAATACATTTACTCCAAGAATGATTCAAATATGATAATGTTGCTCATGGAAAACATTTATCTAAAGACTCGATTTGAATTGTCAGAAACATGAAATCGCATTTCATAAACACATTTAGTATTAGTAAATTAGTACAATTAACCACACAATACCATACAGATTCAATAAGAACTTTTGCTGGTTGCCCAGAAAAAGAATGAGATAGAAAACATGGAAAAAATCGAGATTCAGCATTTAGATCATACAAACCAAATATACAGACATGGACCACAGCGTGCCTCAGAAAGGAGTCAGTTAACCCTTCAGCCAAAAGGATATGTCCTGCTCACTTTACCAGCTGGCAAAGTGCAGGTTCCAGATTAGTCAAGAAAGTTCAGTTCAATGGTTTAGCATTAGAGGGAGATCAGAGTTCAGTCTGACAGCATGCCAGGCAGGGAAAGTAGAAAATGACTAGGCCTGGGCGGTAAATTCCGCTTCGCTCGTGGAATTTGCGGAATTTTGGCAATTCCGCGATCCGCGGAGAACGCGGAATTGCCGAAAATTCCGCAATCTGCGGCGTAGCGGAATTTTTTCCTTGTTCGCGCTTTCAAAATGCGTGTTCGCGCGCGCGGGAGCGACTTACCGGGATCCCTGCGTTTGCCGACAAGCTTTCCTATCCGTTCGCGCGAGCCACGAGATTTTGGTAGCCGGTTGCGCAATCCCGCAAGAGTGTGCGATCGCGAACACGTCATTCGGGCGCGCCATCGGACATCTGCGTTCGTGAACAGGAAACACGCATCGCGAGGGGGCGGGACAAGTGAAACAAGATGGCCACGCCAATTGGTGACCGCATGGGCAAGTGCGAGATATTTCCCCCTGAGCACGCAAACAGCGTCCCCGAACAGGAAAAACGCATGGCAAACGGGCGGAACAAGCAATTCCGCGTGCTCGCGGAATTCTGCGTAGCTCGCAGAGATTTTTTACTGTTTCGCGGAACTTTACGTAACACGACTACGCAAATTCCGCCCACCCCTAAAAATGACAGCCAGCCCCGACTCCTCTTCCAAGGGGCAATTATACTTCCAAAAGTTTATGGTTTATGCCCACCAAGTATCTTTTCCATCCTCCCATATGGTTTCTATTGGTTGTCCAAAGTGGGCTGCTCATGGTGTGATCAATACCTCACTAAGAAATCCGGAAGCATTAAGTAATCCTTTTGCAAATTTATCAAATCAAATTATTTTATAATTCCATCCTTTCCTTGGAAGTAAGAAACTTCACTTTGCTCACAGTCTGTCCGTTCCCATGCGCTCTCTCTGGGTTTGCAATAATATTGATAAGTTTTTGTCCAACGTGTTGCTGAATCAAAAGTGAGTTCATTGTTATAGAATACAGAAAAGAAAGGTCATAAAAGTTCTCACAGCGTCTAAAGTGACTACTTTAGCTAGATTCTGCCTTTCGAGCAAGGAAAGAAAAGCATCTGAGGCCTACATGAAAATTTGCTGAATCATTGCCACATTATAATTAATATAAAACACACATTAATAATTGTATTCCAAGTTTTCTTCAGTAATTCAGTCATTATTCTTCTTTTAAAGGTTATATGTCAATATTAGGCACTACTTAAAAAAAAAATCATTTGCATGTTTATTATTTTCAAAACAAAACATTTACGTGTCACTCTGAAGCTCACGTTTTTATCACACGACATTAGCATAAGCTGTAAGTTTTCATACTATCGGTCATTTCTGGATTAAGCCTTTTTAATCATTTCATGTGCTTGGATTATGCAAACATTAATTCATTACGACACAATTTTAGAAGTTATCATCACCCCATTTTTCTGTTAATTTAAGTTTAATTTCCCAAATCACGTGATTACATGCATAGGTAATAATCATTGTTTCTCTCTTTCTTTACGTTTTCACATTACCATGTTTTCAGACACTTCTGCTTGCTTTTATGTTGCAGATAGAAATCTTACGTTTTTCGACTTAGCCAGTTTTTATATTTTCATCTAGACATAATTATTGTAAATCTCTTTTGACAGGTGAGAATTGATAGAAGCAACCGTCATTTAAAATTCACGCTCCATCAATTCCCCCTTTGATGGCGAATCAAGTCATCACACAATCTTATCATTTGATCATATTCTGATGTCACATTAGAATGCAGTTGTTTCATTTGCTTCCGTCTCACTTGTTCCAAATTTTTCAAATCATAAAAAACACATTTTCTATCTTCTAATTCAATTTCTGCTCTTTTTCGCCCTCTATATTCTTCATTATTTCTTCTATGTTTACAGTAGCGATACATTAGTACTATGATTAATATGCCAATGTCAATTGTTATTAATAGTGTCAGTATTTTTCCCACTAAGCTTTTTCCCAGGGCTGCAAGCCAATTTCCCACAGATAAAAATCCTTTCCCAATTTTCTACCAAGCACCATCTACTTTTAGTTCAGTTTGTTCCTCCCTAAATTAGTAATATTGCTTATATATCCCTTCAGATCTTTACTTTTATCAGGAATATAAGTGGAACATTGTTGAACTTTCAGCATGCGACAGACTCTGCCTTCTGTTGCTAATAGTACATCTGTACATCTAAAGCAAGCCGATTTTGTAAAACCATAGATCTGATAGCAACCATTTTCGTATTGGTTACTAAAAATCCACCAGCAGTATCTATCGATAGACGATCCCCTACTGTTGAAAACTTTTCCAATTTTGTGTGAATTCAATATTACCCCAACTGAGGGTATTATTGCGCCAAAAATATCTATAATAATTTCAGCAGCACTAATTCCTCTCTTAAAATGTGTAAGTTTCCTTTCATTGGTTCCACTGTTTTCATTTACGTGATACATTTTTGGAAATATAACAACTCCCATACCATTGTTTAGGTAATTTATAATAAGCATTGTTCCCACAAACAAAATATACTCCTGGAAATACAGGATCTAATCCTGCTAAAAATAGTCCAAAACCTCCCACAATTAGGGAAAGTATGTTCACATTCACTGGAACCAATGAATTTATTGTTGTGGTCTGTTTTGCACCTCAATATGCAAAGAATTCCTTTATGTTGCCAATCTAGAGTCATTGCAGCATGTGTCTCTCCCTTTTATAGTCACCTTCTCTATGTGCCCCTGGAGGTGTTCTCACTTGTTTTTCAGCTTTTCATTTTATCTCTTCCCGTCTATCTTCCACTGAATTTATAAATTATCTTTCTACACTATGCAAAGCACAAGTTAGATTATGTTGATGTGCATATACAGTATCTATAGGTGATGAAGGATGGAAAGATTCCCCCATTACTTCCACATCTCGTGCATCTAGTACTGTAGTCAGATTTGTCTTACTTCCGAAAAGATCAAATCATAATTTGAATAATAATATTGAAAACGCCCTTAACAATAAAATAAACTTGTTAGTACGCTACAAGATATACCATATGTTAATCGAAGGTGATGGTAAGTCACCCCCTCAGACACAGAAGTAGGTAATTGCATGCACACATAACAATCTCTCGCATCCATAGTATCAACGTATTCGTACAACAATTTAGTAAACACATTTAGTGAAAAATCTTTGATTGAACGATCATGATGTAAGTCATTACTTGTTAAATCTTTTTTTTTTATTAATCTTTTTATTAATTTCACAACAATCAAAGTCACATACATTTTCCAGTTATCATTTCGAGTAATCGTACAATGCTTCATTGCAATAGGTGAGGTGAAAGTGGTTACAATCATAATATGCCTATACCTCGCTCTCCCCGTACTGCATGTCCATTGCCGCCGATGGGGATATACACAGGTTGCCACGGTATACATTCCATTTGCCCCATTTCCTATCCCATTTCCTCGGACACCCTCGTGATTTAAATACTTCCGTTTCTGCAATCATACACTTATCGAACTCTTTCCACCCACACTCGGGGAGAAGGCTCACCTGCCGCCCCCATCCCTTCGCAATCTCACGCTTGACAAGGGTGTAGCCCAGTGTGGTCAGTTGTTGTTCCACCTCCGTGAGGTCAGTCGGCTCCCATATGTTAAGAAGAGCTAGACTCTGTGTAAGGATTAACTTTTTTCCCAGGGCAGTCCGGATATGGGTCGTGGCCCCCTCCCATATTTGCTGCACTGCAGGGCATTCCCAAATCGTGTGATAGAAGGTTGCCTTTTGTTGGCATCCTCTGAGGCAGAGTGAATCTAGTCTAGCGCCTATCTGCGCCAGAGTAACTCCTGTTAAGTAAGAGCTATGTAAGATTTTGAGTTGTATCAATCTGAAACGGAGGGTAATGGCTGCTTCCCTAGGGGACATTAGTGCCGTTTGCCAGTCCTCATCGTCAATGGGTCCTAGGTCTCTTTGCCACTGCTCTCTTAGTTTGTGGAACGTGTCAGGTAGGTTGTTGCATAGTTTTTTGTAGGTCAGTGATATTGCTTTTGAGTGCAGCGGGCCGTCAAGCAGTCGGTCTTCCAGTGGTGAGGACTCCGGTATGTCCGTAAGATCAGGTAAAGCTGTTGTAAGGGCGTGCCTAATTTGCAGGTACCTGAATACCTCCCCTTGGGCCATGTCGTATTTCTCTCTGAGCTCCTCAAACCTAAGGATCGAGCCCTTTTTGACCAAATCCCCTACAGTGGAAATCCCTATGGTGTCCCACTTATCAAAGCCAGGTTGGTGACACAGGTGACCCAGTTTCTGTGTATACCACAGGGGCGCGGCTTTTGTGAGGACATTTGACCATCCCAGACGGGAGTTCGCCTGATGCCAGATTGTTATAGTGTGAGATGTGGGCCCAAAATAGCGCCCCTTACTAACTTTTGAGTACAATGCCCCCAGATATCCCGTCCGTCCAGTTTGGTATTTGTCCAGCAAATAAGCTGGATCTATAGGGGAGCGATATATCCAGTGATTGACTACCATTAATTGCGACGCCCAATAGTAGAGCCTAATGTCTGGGAGGGCAATACCCCCGTCATACCACCCCTTTGTCAACTTTCTCATCGCAATACGAGGAGATCCACCGTCCCATAGCAGTGTCCGGACTTCACTCTCTACTCCTGAAAAATAGGCATCTGGGACCCGGTGTGGACAGTTCTGAAGAATGTAGAGAAAGCGCGGGAGGGCCAGCATCTTAAAAAGGGCAGCTCGGCCCACCAATGAAAGAGGTAGGGATCTCCAATGCTTAACATCTGCATGCAGTCGGGCCAGAGGGGGTGCGAGATTACGGTCATAAAAAAGGTGGGGATTTGGAGTTATATATATTCCGAGATATCGGAAGCCATCCGTAGCCACCTCCACTTTGCAATCCGCAGGGAGCCGAGGAACCGGACCCCGGAGCATGAACAACACCGACTTGCTCCAGTTGATGGCATTGCCGGAGTACTTCCCAAAGTTTGTGAAGATATTTAACACCCTATGAATAGATCTATATGGGGAGGCAAGGTAGAGCAAGATGTCGTCGGCGTATAGGGATATTCGGTCGTCGTGCCCCTCCGCCTACTTCAGACCCCTCACCATTATATCCCGCCGCACCCAAGCAGCTAGCGGTTCCAGCATGAGGGAAAAAATCAAGGGGGACAGAGGACAACCCTATTGAGTGCCTCTTTTTAATGAGAATGTTTGAGACGTATAGTTGTTTACTCGTACTTGGCCCTGTATACCCGTATAGAGTAGTTTCACCCTACCCAGAAACTTCGGGCCGAAGCCCATCCGCTTCAGGACTTCAAATAGGTATGGCCACTCGATAGAATCAAACGCCATGGAGGCATCTAGGGACAATACCACTGCGTCCTCCTCTATAAATTCACAACGCGCGAGTACATTGTGGAGACGCCGAATATTTAGTGCTGTGTTTCTTCCTGGCATAAAGCCAGATTGGTCTGGGTGGACTAAAGAGGAGACGACCGTGACCATTCGTGAGGCAAGTATTTTCGCTAGAATTTTAGCTTCTACATTAATTAACGAAATCGGTCTATATGAGCCGCAGTTGTCAACTGGCTTCTCTTGCTTACGAATCACAACTATGGATGCCAGGCGTTGATCCTCCGGCAGGATCCCTTTTTCATAGCTTTCATTGTACATAGCCCGTAGATGCGGCGCTATCTGGGAGGCAACCATTTTTAGAAATTCAATGGGAGTCCCATTTGGTCCCATCGCCTTCTGGATCTCATCGTCCGTCAAGTCCTCGTCAAGGGTGTCTTTATCAGTGTCAGAGAGCGTCTGTATGTCACTATCAGAAAGGAATTGGCGGGAGTCTTCCGCTGTGTATGTAGTAGAGGGGGAGTAGATTCGCTCTAAGTGATCGGCAAAGGCTTCTGCTATGTGATTTGCATGCCATGGTTAAGAGTCAATCTTGGCACCCATCTGTCACCTTGATCTCACTTCTCTAACCAGGCCAGGGTTTTACCCGCCCTGTCCCCCAATTCATATATTCTATGCTGAGTATGGAGAAGTTTGGCCATCATTTGTTCCCTAGCCCTGATCTTATATTCCTCCTGTTTAAGTGTGAGGCTATGGAGAGCGTCCTCTGAAGGCGCATTGATATTTTCGGCCTCCAATTGCTGGAGTTCGCTTTCTAGTTGGACTAGCTGCTGGCGTCTCTTGTTGATATATCCCGTCTTGAGAGACAATGCCTGTCCCTTCAGGACCACTTTAAAAGCTTCCCATATGGTTAGCGCCGAATCAACGGAACCTATGTTTTCTTTAAAATAGTTGATGGTCTGCGTGTACAGTTCCTCTTTAATGTCAGGATTTTCAAGAGCCAGGGATTGAGGGTGATCGTGGTCCGCGGTTGGTAGTCACAGTGTGTGAATTCGATCCTCACCGGGGAGTGATCAGAAATACCCCTCAGCAGGGCGTGAGGATTGCGGAAGTGGCCAATTGAAGCCGTATATGTTAGAAAGTAGTCAATTCGGGATGAGCTCTTGTGTGTGTTAGAAAAGTAAGTGTATTGGGCTCCGTCCGGCTGCAGCGCACGCCATACATCGGACAGTCCCATAGCAGTGGTAAATTCTTCCATTAACACATTCGGTCTCGCCCCCGGCCTTTGTGGGTGCCTGTCTCTTCGATCGTCCATGGTCATGTTGAAATCCCCCCCTAGGATCAGGGTGCCTATGGGAAGGTCTGTTAGTATCTTACCCAGGTCTGCCAGTGCCTCCTTGCCCAGTGCTGGCAGAAGGTATAGTGAAATGACATTCAGCGCCCTCCCCTCCCATTGCGCCTCTAGGACCGCAAATCCGCCCACGTACGCTTCACTATGAGCGCCAGGTTCTTTTTGACTAGAATACCCGTCCCTCGAGATCGCGAGGTATATTCAGCATGTATCAGGAGTTTGTAACCCCACCTTGTAAGGGCCTTACTTTTATTCCCCACCATATGCGTCTCCTGTAGTAACACCACATCGGGTGTCTGACGCTTAAGATATTTTCCCCGTTTAATTTTGTCCCCCATTCCATTTACATTCCAAGTAAGCACAGAGAGTGACGTTTCCATTCTACCCCCCATCATCCAAAGTAAGGACAAATGAATTAAGACATTCTAAAATTTCTCCGGGCCCAGTATCCCCGGTCTGTACACGTGATTTGCAGCGGCCCGTTTGTACGATACAAGTAGATCCACTTGTTAAATCTTTAGTTATTATTACTCCTTCTTACACTTTTGTCATTCCAGTAGTTGTGGTCACATGCATATTAGTATGATTATTTGAATAAAGATGATGAGGTAGATTTAGTATTACCAACAACATGACAAGGATTAGAACAAAAGCAAATAAAAAGCAAGCACATATACGCTTATGCCTTAGTGAAGCTTGATTTGGACTTTCTATCTCGGAGCTAGAGGCATTCATTTTTTTTATTTTTTATATGATGCTCTGTATCAATAGGCTTTGTGCGGTAGCTTTATTGCGGTGTCTCGTCACTCTGTCTTTATCCCTTTGCTTTCTTTTGGCCTTGATTTCTTCAACACCCATTTTCACAACAGTTCTCTCAGGGTGGTTTGTATGAGGTGTAATCCTTGAAGCAAAACGCAAAATATTCTTTCTCCCAGTCGTTTGCAGCAGCTAAATATGTCCACTATGGAGCTGCATATCTTTGACTTGGTGTTCGTGCTCTCTTTGTTCTGCGTAATATAGATTCTTCTCGATCTGTGTCACTCTGCTCAGATTGACTGGAAACTTCAATCACAGTTGAAGGTATTTTTCCTGTGGTCAATATATGTCTCAATCTTTCAGATTTTCTGGGCCAATGGTCTCCTCTTCGCACTCGTTTTTCTGGTACACTATTCACATCATTTGAGTCGTCACTTCTCTTAGTTGGATCCCCTTCACTTTGACCCTCATTACCAACCGGGATCAACTCTCTTTGACTCTCGTTTGAATCAGTGTTTCGAAACCCAGTAGCTGGCGCCCTCTCTACTCTGTGCTCTGTCTGAACTGGACATCTTTCTGTTACCACCGGTTCATCCACCTCAGACCCTGCACTTTCAAGAGGACATGGAACTCGACGAGTGTGGGCTGCATGCACCCAATTAGGTAGACCACCACATTTCACAGCAGTTGTGGTTACAAGTATCACTTGATAAGGCCCACGTCAACGAGGTTCCAAACAGGATTTTCGCACGTGCTTCTTTACTAGTACCCAATCACCTGGGCATAGATCGTGGCACTGCACCTGTTGAACTGTAGTTGCGACTTCTCCAACCTGGGGTGACACAGAACATACCACATCAGCCAATCCTTTACAATAATCGAGTACCAAGTCTTCAGAAATATTCACAAGCTGATTTGCTGGGACTGTAGGCTGCCTCATGCCCCTCCCCATTATTATTTCGTGAGGGGGACAGTCCAGTTCTTCTGTCGAGGATGCTTCGCAAACTCATCGATACCAGAGGTAGTGCATCAGGCCATTTCAGGGATGTAGACGCACACACTTTTGCTAGTCTGGACTTTATAGTTCCATTCACTTGTTCAACAACACCAGATGCCTCTGGTCGATAGGCACAGTGTAATCTTTGCTCAATTTGCAATGCAGCACAAAGCATTTGTACCACCTCATTATTAAAGTGGGTATCTCTATCCGATTCCAACGAGACTGGAAATCCAAATCTAGCTATCAACTCTCTAAGAAGCTGTTTAGCTACTGTTAAGCTATCATTGCATCTTGTAGGGTAAGCCTCTACCCAACGAGAAAACAAACAGACAATCACAAGGACATATTTCAATCCATTGCTAGGGGCATCTCAATAAAGTCAAGCTGCATGCGGGTAAAAGGACCTCCTGATTTCCCAAAGTGACTCGTACTGACCACTGTTTTCCTTCCTGCATTTTGTTGTTGGCATACCACACATCTTTGCAATAGACTCTCTGCAATGGCTCTAAATCATGGGTTGCACCAGGTCTAGTGAAAGAGACGTAACATGGCATCTCTTCCCACATGTGCAGGTCCATGGCAAATCCTTGCCATTGGAGACAATAGGCTGTCTGGCAACACAGGTCTCCCATCTGTGAACACTCACACCTCACCTTCCTGTCTACGGCTACACCCTGCTTTGATCCACCCTTCTCTTTCTGCTTGTGGCACTGAATCTTGTAATTCTCTTATTTCTTCCCAAGTTTCCACAACTGAAACCATCAATCTGCATTCTGTGTCATCAGACTGTTCCTTCAAAGATTCCCCATTAAATGCATGAGAATTTAAGGCGCAATAACGCGCATTCTCATCCGCGTAGCGATTGCCAATGGTCACATAATCATGACCAGTCTGGTGGGTGGAACACTTCACCACCGCAATGTGAGCCGGCAGTTGTAGTGCCATCAGTAGGTTTTTCACACACTCTCCGTTTCATAATGGTGAACCCAAAGAGGTCATGAACCCACGTTGAGACCACAACTGCCCGAAATCATGGAGCACCCCAAAACCATATTGACTGTCCGTAAAAATTGTTACTCTCATTTGTTCTGTAATGCTCCAAGCCCTGGTAAGTGCAATCAATTCAGCCACCTGAGCTGAATACGTTCCTTTCAACCACAATGCTTCAACTACTCCCACTGCAGTGCAGATTGCATACACAGCATGCAAGTTACCTCCTGAATCTCTCAAGCATGATCCATAAACAAACAAAACATGGTCCGGCTCAGGCAACGGAGTATCTTGGATGTCAGGATGCGGTTTGGTACACAATTCGGTCACATCAAGACAATCATGATCAGCTTCTTCCATTACAACTTCATGTCCTGGCAGCGTCATCAAGGTAGCTGGATTCAAACTCGTGCTTCTTGTCACTGTGACATTCTCTGCACCCAAAATCACCTGCTCATATTTTGTTAACCGACTACTCGTGAGATGCTGTGTTCGAGTTCGGGTCAACAAAATCTCAACAGAATGTGGCACATACACTTTCAAAGGATGACACATCACAATGTTTTCACACTGCTCCAAACTCACACATGTCGCAGCGACAGCTTTAAAACATCCAGGTCAAGCTGCAGCTACAGGATCTAATGTAGCTGAAAAGTATGCAAAGGTCTGTGACCAGATCCGTGCATTTGCGTTAGATCTGATAGTGCACAACCTTCACGCTCACTGCAAAACAAAGTAAATCTCTTGTTAAAGTTGGGCATCCCCAATGCTGGAGCTCGCCACAAACTGTCTCGTAGTTCAGGAAAAGAGCGCATACATTCTTCATCCCACGGAACAGGATCTGACACGTCTTTGTGTGTCAATCTCTGTAGTGGCTTGGCTATCAGAGAAAAATTGGGTATCCACTGCCTGCAATAGCCAACCATTCCCAAAATCATACGAACTTCCTTTTGTGTACTCGGAGGATTCATCTGCAAAATAGCAGTGATTCGATCTTGTGACACTTTCCTGACTCCTTTTTCAATATGGTGTCCCAAATAGAGAACTTCTCTTTTACAAAACTGAAGTTTTGCTGGTGACACCTTATGTCCACTCACTGCCAAATGATTCCCTAGGGCGACAGTATCAGAAACACAAGCTTCCATCATTCCTGATGCGTCCAATAAATCATCAATGTACTGCACCAGCACAGAGTGATTCGGCATTTCCAATAATTCTAAATTTCTCTTCAATATCTGATAAAAAATTGAGGGGCTTTATGTATACCCTTGTGGAACTCGGCACCAAGCCAAAACATGGTTTACGAACCGGAACGCAAGCAAATATTGGCTATCCAGATGCAAGGGAATGGAGAAAAAAGCTTGACAAGTCAATCACCGAAAACCATTCAGCTTCACATGGAATCTGATATAGAATCACAGCAGGATTTGGTAGTATTGTACAATCCTCAATTCTATATTTCCCGTTAGGTTTTCGTATGCCCATGATAGGTGAATTACACGGGCTGCCCAAAATCTCTCTCAAAATACCTTGTTCAATCAGACTCTCAATCAACGGTGTTATTCCAGCAACAGTTTTGGGGCTTAAATTATACACTGGAGTTCTTGGGTATTCTGAATTTGGTATTACTGTAATTCGAATTGGAGCTACTCCTTTCATTAATCCAATATCTTTTCCTGAAAAATCCCACACTTCAGGTGAGACTGTATCTCGTTAACACGGGTGGTAAGTCATTTTCAGTCAGCAAGGGATACAAACTCTTTACTTCTGTCTGTTGTCTGGACATTTTAAACACTACATCCTCATCTTTGGTATGAAATTCTATTCCTTCTGGGGTACAATATATGGAACAATTCATTTTGCACAACAAATCACGCCCTAACAAATTTACTGGACTGGAATCACACACCATAAATTTATGTAAATCCTCAAAAGTTCCAATTTGTACTTGCATAGGTTCTGTTAAGGGATTGAAATCAATTGATTCAACACTCCTACAACTTGGGTTCTTTCTCCCGAGAGGGGTAGATTGAGAATTTCCACAGTTCTCACAGTGGATCGGGTAGCACCAGTATCTATAAGGAATGAAATAGATATTCCATTTACCTTGCCATCCACATAAGGATCATTCTGATCTACCTCTAAGGATGCACCAATCACGCATTCCTCCACCCCTCTCACGCTCCATCATTGGGATGTATCTGAGCCACTATCATCCATCTGCAACAAATATTGTGGGGCCACTTGTACATTTGGATTTACTTGATCATTTGTATGGAAACCCATTTTCACATTGTATTTCTGTACCTGTCCATTCACATTTTGCATTGGAGCTTGAGGTATATTTTGATTCTGTCCCCTTACATTTATCATAGGCTAATTCATCATACCATTATTCACCTGTGACTGCACCATTCCATCTGCACCTGTCACCATTGTCCCCCCATTTACCTGATTAGCCAAATTAGACTTACATTTGCGCTTCCAATGCCTGAATCCCCTGCAACTGTGACACGGGTATGTCTTTTTCAATGTATCTATATTTGATCCTTGTCCCCTTCCTTGAGGCATCAAATTTTGCATGAGCTTTACCATCATACCTTTTTATTCCAGTGGTGGTCTGACCATTTTCCTCTATCATACGTGAAGAAATCAGAATCAAAACCCACATATCCTTTCTTAGCTGCTCTCATCTGTGTCAACATCAATTTCTTCTTCAACTTTTTGTGACGCAAATCGATATCATCTCCACAATACTTAGCATAACAAAGTATTTCATCTATAGACCTGATCTGCCAGCAAATTAAATGCTGCTGAATCATGGCACTAATCTCAGGCATCAAACCATATATGAAACGATACACAAAATGTCCCATGACTTTTTCTGACGCATTCTCAATTCCACTGTGCTGTATAAATGCTTGTAATAGTCTCTCGTAATATGCATGAACTGATTCTTTCATTTCTTGTGTAGTCCTATCTATTGTTACCCAATCTGTTTCTTTCAGCGAAATCTTTCCTTTCAAATACATAATGACCTGATTATACTTTTTCATCAACTCCGTTGATTGCGCACCCGTTTTTGGATCTTTAGCAGGTTCTATCTCTGGCCAATTAACAGCAATTTTACATTCCACCCATAAATCTGTTGGAACCACCATATCGAACAAAGCATCCAAATGTTTTTGCAAAACTTTTAAAACCTTCACAAATCTTTCCACTTGTTTATACCACTCAATGGGCTTTTCTCTCAATCTCGGAAAATCATTGATAAAGGACAATATGTCTTGTCTATTCCAGGGAACATGTACATACCCTCCTCCTGGTACTTCTGTCATAGGATATGCCATTATGTCTGCCTCACCCTTTTCTTTCTCCATCATTGGGTATAAGGGCAGAACCTTTATTGCATCTTCTTTCTTTTTAGCCCATCTGCCTTCCCATCTTTCTACTTCTCCCCATCACTTCAAAGTAGTTATTAACTCCTTAACCTGCAGTCTTTTCCCAGAGGGATTCAGACTCTCCAAATCTCTGTCACTGAACTCCAATCGATATATTTTCTGTAAAGCTTTAGATTTTTTTACATCTACTCCATATTTCTGTGCTATCTCAGCAAATTTCCCATAGGTATTTCATGCTTTTTGTGTTATATCCTTACACATAAATAGTAATTCCTCATCACAATATTTTGATAGTCTCTCTGGACTAATTGTTCCCAATATCATTTCCCCTAATTCTACTTTCAATTTGCTTATATCTATGTTCATGCTTTAATTTGCATTGCTTATTGCACTACCAGTAGGGGTTATATCTCTAATCCAATTATCAGATTCTCCCGGGGATGGCCCTGCTGATGTACTCATTTCTGATCTCTGAGATTCTCCACTAGCTTCTCCTGTCTTTTGCATTACTTGTGAGTTTGCTCTCTGGTTTCCCATTTGCAAAAGTCTCCCAGTAATTATTCGCTGACCCCTACTTGGTGTTTCAGGACTCTTTTCTGAAATATTTATTAATGGCTCTGTTCCCCCTTCCATGGTGGAATTCATTCTATTATGTGTCTCCACACCTCTCCCAGGCACTTCAATTCTTTCCGATGTTGATAATGTTCTTTGATTACTCACACTTTCACTTGTATCATGTAAGGAATATGCTTCTCCTGTAGTTTCAGTTGGAACAGTTATTGCATGGGGTTGCGAAACTCTTCGCCCTATTTGATATAAAGGAACAATTGGACCTATAGTTACGGGAACTGATAATGCATCCGGACTATTTGTCATGACCACATTTGAAAACCCTGCTCTTTCAGGAGTCTGATCTCCATTCAAGAAAATACTTTTATAAGCTGGATCTAGATTTGCAAGAGGGGCTTCTGGCCTTAAACCCACAAACATATTTGTCCATGAACTACACTGTTCTTCATGATAAGGTGGAGGTCTATTTAGTAATAGTTTGTTCAGTAATTCATCATCTACATCCTCTAAGCTCTCATCTATCAAGGTGATTTCTTGAGCTTTTGGCTCTTTAGTATGTTTCTTCTTTTCCTTACACTTTTCTCCTTCCTTATTTTCAGCTACCATTACAGGATACATTTGTGCTCCCAAAGCAACATCTTGTCTCCATAATTTTGTCTGAGAATCCCATTTTGCCTCTGCATATCGATTCAACTTATTTCTATATCTTCCCTGACATTTCTGTTTTTCTCTTCGATGGGCTTAATGTTCCCATTCTTCAAGGGCTTCATATTGTAGGAGTCTAGGACTAGGTTTTAGATCATTCATCTGTCTCCTCAAATTTTCTAAAATTCTTACATTAAATGTCCTGTACTGCGGAAATGCTAAAAGACCATCCTTTTCAGTATATTTTACCCAATTCTCTAACCAGGTAGAAGTGTGATATCCCCTCTCTAATGACATCTGCAAAGAAGGTGTACCTTCCGGAGCCACAGGAACTCCTTCCCTAGTCGGTATAGGCTCATCTTTGCATATTAAAGCTTTTAACAGCTTAAATAATTTCATGATTTCTTTATCTCAATTCAATCTGTTTTTAATCCTACGAAACTCTCTTCTGTATTATTGTTTCTGCTTCCAATCACTGTTTGTTCTCCACCACCAATGCTAGCGCAGCTTCACACCAACCACCAATACCAGTGTCTCACTTGAATGACGCCAGCCTAACTTCTCAGGGCGACTGACCCTCCCTTCACAATCTGTTCGTCATCTTTTTCTCTTTCATCTTTTTAAAACAAAACTCACGGACTAACAAAAACAACATAAAACAACTTTGGGGCCAATTCCGATTCGGGCCGGAAATCTCTCCGACCAAGCCGGACCCGGAGAGATTTCCGACCGAATCGGACCCGTGCAGCCCGACCGAACGAGTACGATGCGTCCGTATGCTATCGTACTCGAGTCGGTCGGACTCCCATTGAGTCAATGGGAGCCGGTCGTACAATGCGTACGCGGGCTCCCATTGCCTCAATGGGTGCGAGGCGAACAAGGGCGCCCCCTACAGCGGGTACGTGGCGAAGCGACTCGCGCCGTACACGCACAGGTAGGGGGGACCCATGGGTCCCCCCTGTGTGCGACTCGCACGGCTACGCGTACAGGGGGGTCCGACACGGACCCCCAAAGTACGGCTCCGACTGCTCTTTCAAGCCGGACGGCGCGTGTCGGTCGGACTGCTCGTGGCACGCATCGTACTTACCCGGCCGGGGAACGTCTCCATTGCGCGGTGCGAGTCGTGTCCGAGCGAGTCGGTCGGTGCGGTTAGACCCGGGAACGAGTCGGTCGGAGCGGTTGGGACGCCCGAACGAGTCGGTCGGCGAATTCACATCGTACTCGCTCGTCCGGACGCGCGTACGAATCGGTCGGGAAATAGGGCTCCGAATCGGATCCGGTTATGCCGAATCCGATTCGGAGCCCTACCGGCCGAGATCGGAATCGGCCCCTTTGTCTGCTCCACTAAAAGAATTATAGATCCCACTCATTCAGGAAATATTGCATTCGCTTCCAGTGAGACCTCAAGCAGCGCGATCTCACTCTCTTTAAGTAAAAATCTTTAAGATCTTTCCTGGTGTGCTTTCCTGAAGAAACCTAAACAATTTCAACTTGTCACGTTTCAAAGTTCACCTTCTCAGTACCAGCAACGACATCTCATGCACAGTACTCACATAACAGCAGACAAACACACTTAGGGCCAGATGTACGGCCATTGGCATTAGCGAGTTGCAAATTGCAAAAAATTGCGACTCGCAATTTGGCAGTCGCTAATGCTAATGTTGTGATTCCCAATGGGGTCGCAAATTGCATGCCTCATCAATATTCATGAGGCACTCGCAATTTGCAACCCCATTGGGAATGGCTGGCCCTCCCAGGTATGGTGGCCTGCTGGGCTCAGCAGACCTCCATGCCTGGGACTGCTTTTAAATAAAGCAGTTTTTTTAAAATGCAGCCCGTTTTCCTTAAAGGAAAACGGGATGCATTTAAAAAAGAAAAATGAAACATTTTCCTTTCATTTTTAAGGGCAGGTAGTGGTCCCTGGGCCCACTGCCTGCCCCTAAAAAATATTTTCCCCTGCATTCAAAAAGGGGAAGGGGTCCCCTGGGGACCCCTTCCCTTTTGCGAGTGCTTTACCACCCTGTTGAAGAGGGCGGTAAATTGCGAGTGTTTTGCAACCGCAATTACTGTAGCAAAACATTCTTACATAGGGTAGCGAGTCGCTATTAGGAAGGGACGCCCTTGGGACGCCCCTTCCAAATAGCGAGTCGCAAATCCTATTTAGCGAGTCGCAAATAAATTGCGACTCGCTAAATAGGGTTTGTACATGGCTCATTGATATTTTTGCATGCGCAAACGGGTCGCAAACCCGTTTGCGCATGCAAAAATGGGTCGTACATCTGGCCCAGAGTGTATGCCACACTAAGACTGCACCAAGGCGTGCCCTGGTATCTTAGGCCTCGACGGACCTGTACTCACTTAGGCCTCAACAACATAGACATACAATTTTCACAATATAACATAGTACTTCTGTGATGAAAAGTCCATTTCAGTCTTTGTCAAGTCAAGATTTTACGATCAATCAAAACCCTACTATTTCTTCTAAGCTACTAGAAACACCCTATAACCATGTCTCCTCATATCCTAGTTTAATTAGTCAAACTAACCATCCGACAGGCTACCAGAAAACTGATGCAGCAGAAGATTGGGCAAATTTGATCTCTCTCTAATATAATTTCAAATCGTCATCTACTGGGCCCATAAACATATCATTTTTCCCTTTATCCAATAACCACCATACTATTATCAAACCTTGGTCCTCCAATGGATCTCTTTGTCGAGCTAACAGGAACTTGGATATTCAGAGAACGTGAGGCAATTTCTTATGAGGACCTGGAATAAAGAAATGCCAAATACATGTCTATTTCATCACCATTACACAGTTATCACCAAAATCCAAAAGCCTTAAGACAAATAAATTTACGCCAAGAATGACTCATATACGATAATGTTGCTCATGGAAAACATTTATCTAAAGCCTCGATTTGAATGGTCAGAAACATTAAATCATATTTCAGAAACACATTTAATAATAGTAAACTGGTACAATTAGCCACACAATACCATACAGATTCAATAAGAACTTTTGGTGGTTGCCTAGAAAAAGAGTGAGAGCGAAAACATGGGAAAATCGAGATTCAGCATTTAGATCATACAAACCAAATATGCAGAAATGAACCACAGCGTGCCTCAGAAAGGAGTCAGTTAACCCTTCAGCCAAAGGGTTATGTCCTGCTCACTTTACCAGCCGGCAAAGTGCAGGTTCCAGGTTAGTCAAGAAAGTTCAGTTCAATGGTTTGGCATTAGAGGGAGATCAGAGTTCAGTCTGACACCATGCCAGCCAGGGAAAGTAGAAAATGACAGCCAGCCCCCAACTCCTCCTCCAAGGGGCAACTATACTTCCAAATGTTTATGGTTTACCCCCACAAAGTATCTTTTCCATCATCTAATATGGTTTCCATTGGTTGTCCACAGTGGGCTGCTCATGGTGTGATCAAGGACCTCACTAAGAAATCCAGAAGCATTAAGTAATCCTTTTGCAAATTCATCAAATCAAATTATTTTACAATTCCATCCTTTCCTTGGAAGTAGAAAACTTGCTCACAGTCTGTCCGGTCCCAGGCACTCTCTCTGGGTTTGCAATATTATAGATACATTTTTGTCCAACGTGTTGCTGATTCAAAAGTGAGTTCATTGTTATAGAATACAGAAAAGAAACTTCATAAAAAGTTCCCACAGCACCTAAAGTGACTACTTCAGCTAGATTCTGCCTTTTGAGCAAGGAAAAAAAGCATCTGAGGCCTACATGAAAATTTGTGGAATCATTACCACGTTATAATTAATATAAAACACACATTAATAATTGTATTTCAAGTTTTCTTAATTAATTCAATCATTACTCTTCTTTTAAAGGTTACATGCCAATATTAGGCACTACTTAAAAAAAATCATTTGCATGTTTATTATTTTCAAAACAAAATATTTACGTGTCAGTCTGATGATCAAGTGTTTATCACATGACATTAGCATAAGTTGTACGTTTTCATACTATCGGTTATTTCTGGATTAAGCCTTTTGAATCATTTCATGTGCTTCATTATGCAATAATTATTTCATTACAACACAATTTTAGAAGTTATCATCAACCCATTTTTATGTTAATTTAAGGTTAATTTCTCAAATCATGTGATTACATGCATAGGTAATAATTATTGTTTCTCTCTTTATTTACGTTTTCACGTTTCCATGTTTCCAGACACTTCTGCATGCTTTTACGATGCAGATAGAAATCTCATGTTTTTCAACTTAGCCAGTTTTCATATTTTCATCAAGACTTAATTATCGTAAATCTCTTTTGATAGGTGAGAATTGATAGAAGCAACCGTCATATGACATTTACGCTCCATCAAAACTGTGCCACCTTCCACTTTGGGAATCGTGCTGGGTGCTATCGGTTGGAGCAGGCACTGGTCCTTAGGACATTTTTTCAAAGCAGCATCTGTTACTTTAATGGACACAGTCTGCTACTAAAAAATGTTTTCTATTTGGGAATGGGAATGCAAATTCAGATACAATAGTCAGTCCTCTATGTCTGCATTTGCAGGCAATCATAAGGAGTCTACATCTTTGTCTCTTCCTTGCATTCCTCTTTTTAATTTCTTTTCTCCTGTTGTATTCTCTGCTGCTGCTGCTATGCTCTCCTTTTTTTGGTCTTGGCTTTTGTTTTGTTTTTGTTCACAGAGTCCAACTTAAAATTGTCAATGTTTCCTTCCAATCTTGGATCGCTCCCTTGGTCCTCTCAGGTATTCTTCTCTTTCTCCTTCTCCCCCTACCCAACTTGATCTGCCTTTTAAATAGTCTGTGCAGTGGTCCTTTCCTTTGCTCCCAGTTTCTCCTTTCACTGTTTAGCTTTACTAATATGCGTTGCAATGTAGATGACTTAATTGAATTGGGTAGAGAAAAATGTTCTAAAGAGTCATGTCATGAGCAGGGTACAGTCTGAGGCAGTGCATTCATATAAGAAATCTTCATTATGCTTACACTCATTGTGTTGAGTTTAACTTTCGCAATTTGTGATGGGGCCAGGTAGAGAAAATAGTGTCCTCTCCTCAACACAGAGCCTTTATTAGTATCAGGAAGAAATTTCTGTTTTGTGGGCCAGGACACACAACAAAAAGAGTGGTCTTGAATGATGGATTTGTGAAATGTGAAGGCCAGACATTTATAAGTTTTAAAGTCTAAAGCACAGTGCAAAGCAAAAATGTGTTGGTCATTTTGTTAAAGTAAAAGGATAACGGGGCCTAGCAGTAACAACTTTATAGAAGATTCCTCCACATGGTAAAGTTACATCTGCAGCATGTGGATGAGAAGGCTGAGTGACTTCCAGAAAAGGAGCATGATACTCAAGGTAGGTCGTCCCATGCTATGTCTAGATAACCACACAGGCTGATACACATTGTGCACACTCCTCAGAAGGATGGTAAGGTGTGTCCTGAATGCGGAGGTGCAGGGTGACAAGAGGTGAGGGTAATTGAGCTGCCCACACACTGACATGCAGAGGATGTACAAGATATAGGAGTTACCCCTTGAATATCATCTTTGCAAAAAAGGAAGAAGGACTACAAATTTGTGAAAGTCCTCAAGAAAGAATGTCCAGAGATGTTTTTAATAAAAAATAAAGAATTATTATGCTGATTAATGGCAATACATATAATATATAAATGCTACAATTTGCCTATGTGAAAAACAGATACTGGAAAGGATTGTGTATATATTAGGCATATATATACATGACTCATTGCTTTGGAGTTCAATGACTCATTTAAGAGTAGACTCACATTGCATTTGGTTATGTCAAGCATTATGACGAACATATTTTTTAATTTTGTTTCACAATTTATTAAAGACAGGGTTTAAACAAATTGCAGTGCTTGAACACTACATGTTGATTAGTAATGCATCAGATAAGATACCGGGGATATGCCCCTTTTGTGTTTCTGTGTGTTTGTTGTGTTAATGGTACAAAATGTAGAATGTAACAACACCTCTATTTTTTCTGTCAACACCTACTAATTTCAGTAGGAAATGGGCTAATTGAAAAAATGTTTTCAGCCTTTGTGCTAATGTGTGTGGGGTGTGCTGCAGCAACAAATGATGGGCGGAATGCCGAATGAATCAAACATTCATCCCCAGTCAAGAGATCTGGGTTAAATCCATCGTTCTTTTGCTCACTATGCCACCCCAGTTTGGACCCAGCCATATGCCAATCAGTCTTGACACTGTTCCTCATGAGAACAGTCCAGCCCGATCTGCCAAGCCAGGTCCTCCCTGAACCGGAAACAAGCCTCCTGGGACCGGTTTCAGGGTAACATCCCTCATCAACCAGGCTAGTTTGAACCCAGTGACACAGCGAGCAAGGCACCCATGTCTGTGCATACCCATCCCACCTAGGACAAATAGTGCTGTGGCAACAAATGATGGACGGAATGCTGAATTAATCAAACATTCACCCCCAGTCAAGATTTATGGGTTAAATCCATCATTATTTTGCTCACTATACGACCCCAGTTTGGACCCAGCCATAATCAAATCAGTCTTGACCGTGTTCCTCTTGGGAACAGTCCATGAGAGCTTAGAGCAAGACTTCATGATTGATGCACTGTTTCAGTGTTTCGTGGGAAGACGTCTGTGAGAATTCACTTGATGGGATGGATGAAAAAGCTAGAGGTTTGAACAAGTATAAAATGTGTAAAAAACAGATTTACACTATTTACCAAAATGAGCACAATCCTGTTGAGATATCATTTTGGTTTGAGTCCACTGAGGGATGCTGAAAGTGTAAAGGAGCTTGTCACAAAATTGTTAAGTCTGGCTGCCTCTTGCAAGTTTGGGAATAATATGAAAGAAAGGATGTATAATCAGTTCATGTTAAGAGTTAGAAGGTCATAGAAGAGTTGCAGTTAATGATGATCAATCATTAAATGAAGTATTAATAGTCGCGAAGTGAGTTGAGTATAACTTGGCAGGCGTGGAATAGATAAAAAGGATACTGTAAAGAGTGCAAGTGTGCAGGTAATAGAGCATATGCAAGGGGGTAGAGTGAGTGGAAATGACTTCATGTTTAAGGGAGTGTGTTTCAGATGTAGGATGGTAGACCGTATGGAGCACAATAGGGAGTGTCCTGCTACTAAACAAACATGTAAGAAGATGGGCCATTTAGAGAAGTCTAGTAGAAGTACAAGGAAAAGTACAAGATTAAAGGGTACTGCTGTGAGATTGCAATGCAGTTGAAGGGGGCACTAACTGCATAGTAGAAAACATTTAAGTGACTATATTTACATTTGTGTTCAAGTCTATAATTTTGCTGAAAATACATGAAACGTATTACAGACACTGGGTGCAATTCAAAAGATGAGATGTAAGGTCAGAAGGCTATGGCGAGGAACCCATTAGGATGAGGCGTTACTTTGAAGAATGTGTAAAATAAGGAGTAAAGTATAGTGTGGGGAAAATTTGATTCAAAGATAGGGTACTATATTTTGAGTTGATCACATCAGATGTTACTAGGAATTAAGTAAAATCTCAATGCCAATCCATAGGTACTACTCGCTAGATTTGGAGTAGACACAGTAGATTTTAAATCAGAATTCTCTCCCATGTTTATAGACACATGGTCACAGAATTAAACTGAAGGTAGGCTCTAAACCAGTAATCAGCAAACACTTCCCATTAGCGCTATAATGGCAGTTGCTAGTGAATGTAACACTCTATGTAGAATGGATATCATAGAACCAGTTGAGACCACTGAATGGTTGGCTCCTGTTGTGGTGGTGATGAAATCATGAGGTAATATTTGTCTCTGCACCGATTTAAGATGGCGCTGAACACCAGGGGACGTATTATAGAAAGTGCCACAGGGGACCAACAGGGGGGCACTTTGGTATTATAGTAGGAGCCACACATGCTTGTGCAGTCACTTCTCTAATACTGATAGCGCTGGTGCACATGTTGCGTCAGCGCTATCTAAAGAGTGTGTTCCCTCATTTGCATGGGGGCGTGGCCCCATGCAAATGAGGGAATCACTTTGCCTCTGCTCCCACACCATATTATGGATACGGGCACAGAGGCAAACATGCCTTTAGGAGGCATACTGAAAGTATGCCACAAAAAGGTGGCGCACTTTCTGTGCACCTCCTTAAGGGCACTGGAGGAGGGAATGGGAGGCCCATGGACCACTACACATCACCTTGCAGGAAGGTGCATTCACTCACTGTACCTACGGGCAAGGGGATGTCTCTCCTCCCTCTTAAAAGTGCAGGCTGATTTCCACCTGCACAGTGAAAGAAGGAGCGGCTGTGGAGCTGCCGCGCCATCATTCACTTGAATGTGCTGCCTTCAGGGCAGCACGAGTTCGCAGCTGCCCTGGGGACAGCACATTCACTGTAATAGGGCGACCTTCCCTGTTTGTGCTTGGTACACCTATTTAACAGTGCACTGTAGCGCAAACAGGTAAAGTGCACTGTATATGTAATACGGCCCAAGCTCTACTAAGGTTTAATGTCACTTTGTCATAATTGAAATATCAACCCTAAAAAATATCACATCTGCTATATCAACTATCACTTAATTGTCAAGGTAAGCAGGCGTGGCCTGTGCAGGTAAGAGCGGTGGGCGGTGGGCGGGGTGGGGGGGGATGTGACATACAATGATGAGGGAAATTTAAATTAAAAAAAGAAAGCTATGGTTTTGTTTTTAATTTAAGTTTCCCTCGTCGTCGTATGTTGAATCTTCCCTCACCCTGCCCCCTCCCCACCGCTCTTATCTGCATGGGCCGCACCTGAAGGTAAAATATGTATTTACTATTCTTAACTCCACATCACCTACCTTGATGATACAGTGGTAATTGAAATAGTGAATGTGATATTTTTATAGGTCAATATATCAACCATGTTATAGTGGTAGGCCATGCTCTATGAAGGGTGCCCTCAATATTGCTGCCCTAAGAAGAGGCATAAGGGGGTTTGGCAGTTTACATATATAGCAGACTGACAGAAAAACAAAAATAATTAGTCTTTAAATTATGTGAATGCGAGTTTACTACGTGTTCACAAATACAATACCCCCCATTGCTAATGTTTTAATTATTTTTACTTTAGTAGCCTTGCATCTTTTATAGTCTAGATCAGTGTCTCTTCAGTCTTGAAAAATATTTTTGATTGTGGTTGTCTTTGGCTTCTCTGAACAAAGGAAGACCCCACAAATCTAAACTAACCCAGCAGTGTTTCTGGCAGGTCTGAGGTAGTGTTCATATTATGAACTTTGCCCATGGGAGGGTCGTTGAGCCTCTTGCCTGTTTTTCTCAGCTCTGCACATTCACAGGCAAGGTATGTGGTTCTGACCGTCAGGGAAAATCTAGCTAGGGCAGAAAATATGTTGGCTCATGTCAAAGTACCATCAAAACTAAACTAAACGCATTTAAGTAATCAGAAAGGTACGAAATGTTCACTGATTTGTATCAGTAATACTAATTAGAGAGTATTAAATTTAGTTGGCTTAAGAAAGACAAAGTGCTTAACAAAAGACAACTCTGGCTGCAAATTCTATTATTCACAAATACAGCTTCCCCTCGAAAGGAGGACTATGCAATAGCATGAATGGGGAAGGGGTTTAGTCTCCAGGCCCTGCAGGTCAGATATTCTTGTAAAAATCTCTTGCACCAACCTTCCCCTTTCAGCTTGGGTAACACGAATGGCTTATGTAAACAAACTCTACAAGAGGGTTGGTGGAGGTGTGGACTGCAGTGGTGATTTCCTCTGATATGTTTTAGAAGTTACTGGTCCAGCCAAGAGTCAGGTTAGGAAGCAGGCAGACCTCTGCTCAAGAGCGCGGGATCCAGCATGGGACTGTGGGAAACATGTCTCTAGTACAGAAACCGGGTCACATTAGTGTAAAATATGGAAGAGGAAAGCCCAGGAACTTAAGTGATATTTGCTAACTGATCATCAGTAAGAGTTGGCTCCCTTTAAAACTCATTTTTTGACGCACTTCCAGTAGAGAACTGCTTTGAACAGATGAAGAAAAGAAGACTTCACATCCTGATGCACTGATGAATCCAAACCTGTATGACCGAAGGCTTTGCAGAGAGGTATCTTCAGTTCTGTTCTGAATAACTTTGTCTAGAATGTTGCCTATCTCCAATGTCCAAACCCAAAGGCCACACGGTCCAGGCCATACCTGCTATTCCTGTGGGACTTCTCTTCTCGGATTCTAGAATTTAGACACTCCTTTGGCAGGCAGAGTTTTTGCCTGTCTAGAGGAATATCAATGACCAGTTACTGCTAGACATTAAGGCCTAGATTTATCAAGCCTTTGCATTGTCGTTGCGTCGCCTTGCCAGCACAAAGGCTTCAGTAATATTTACCAAGCCAAGCAAGAGGAGATTTCGCCGCCATGCATGGCTTTGTAAAGAAATGTAACACAACGCAGTTGCTTGCGCTGCTATTTTACATTTCAAGCTGGGAGGTGTTCCATGGGTGAAGCATGGGTGTTCCCATGTATCCACCCATGGATTTTGGCACATTCCTCAATTTACTAAAGCAAGTAAACCTGGGGAAGCGTCAGAATGCTACGCCTTTCACAGTGAGGCTTAATGCGGAGAAATGTCTGCATTTCTCCTAGTTATTTCCTCTTACCATGTGTGCTGCATTCTGCCGCACACATAGAGAGAAGAAAATGCCTCCAAGGATTGTTTTTGTGCATGAAGGTATCCCTTCCTGCACAAAAAACAATCCTTCGTGTAATGCAGGTACCCTTGCACTATGGTACAGGGGTGCCTGCATTGGCGCTAGGCAGCACACAGTCCATTAGACCTAGGCAAGAGAGGAAATGCTCCATATCTGTGTAAATATGGAGCATTTCTTCTCTCTCCCTTTCACTTAATGCAGCCCAGCAACTTAACTTGCTGCTGTGCGTTGCGCACGAAAGATTAGTCAATATGCCCCTTATCTTTCTTGTGTGCTCTGAGGCTTTCCTTCTATGGCTGAGGAATGCAGTAGGTCCTTTGACAAAGGAAAGTTGCAGAGAATCCCTAAAAAGGCCCGTTGGAATGAACATTTGCCAGTGGCCCTGAACTGGAGTTCTGAGGAGCCCAATGTTACTGGAAACCTTGGACTGATGTCTAGAGAACCTGTGATGAATAATTTAACTATTTTTACTTTTTATCAGGAACATTCCCCACCAAGTTGGGTAGTTCTGCTAGAGTAAGCAGTGTGTTTCTTTTTTAAATACTTATTTTCCAAAACTATTCTATTTCTCCCAAAGGAGCTTCTGGGAGCTTATTGTTTCCTATAGCTTTCAAACAGGCATCGCTGAGCCCCCTCCTCCCCATCCCCCTCCCACCATGCCCATTTTAAGCTATTTGTTTTTTATCAATAAGATTTACAAGTTATTTTCATTTTAACATGTGTTCCCAACATCATATTACCCTCTTTCGACGCCACTGTACTTATTAATGTTTTTTTTAACTAATTTGGCCTGTAGAACCTGATTTCCTAGACTTTGACTTGTTTACAATCTTTGAAAACGTCTTTACTATCTTGATATTTTGGTATCAAAGGATTTTCTTCCGAGGAGCTTCTCTACTGTAAGGTTTGGCTTTATAAATAGTGATAAAATCAATCATTTGCCAACTCCTTCTGGCGATATAATTTGAGTAAAGAACTCTAGACCTCCAGTTCTTGATATATTACGGAGAACAAATAAATGTGAATCTTACCCTTCAAGAATGGAGTTTTCCTGTGTGCATTCTCGTTTTGCATCTGCAGTTTCCACTGCTGCTACTGGTAAAAATAAATGCTGCTTCTGGTAAAAGGAAGTCCTATGGATTTAGGAAAGTTTTGCTGCAGGCTAGAAGTAAAAAAGTTCACTAGTGTTTGCATTTCAGTATTAGTACAGTAATTGATGTAATAAGTCATCTCTTTCAACATTCAGTAAACATAATTGCTCATTGGACAGATTTATAGCAAGATACCCTTCACATCTCTGTTGAAATGTTTTTCAGACAAGGACTCAATAAGATAAATAAAACATTAGTACTTTATGCAGCCACGTAAAAAATGACAGGCCCAACGGAACAGCTTTTCGAAGACGGAAGCGAAAATTTTAGCTTAGGGTACAACATTTTGGGCCAGATGCATCAACACTTTTTGCAATCGCAAACGGGCCGATTCACAGAATCGGCCCATTTGCGAACGCAATAATGCGTTTTGCAATGTATCAAAATGTTTTAATTCACAATATGGGTAATCGCAATTATTTGCGATTACCTAAATTGCAAATGCAGTTAGGAAATCGCAATTTGCGATTCCCTAAATGCAATTCTTGTAGCTATCGCAAATTGCAACTTTGCATTTAGGAATCGTAAATTACCACCAACTTCTAGTTGGTGGTAATTTGCAAATTCCTAGAAAAATGCACCTTTTTGCATTTTTCTAAGTGCCATGTGGCGCACATACATGCCCTTAGGGCACATGTGCACACTTACCTTTTGTGAGGGTGCATCAGGGTGGCCTTTTGCCCCCCCTATCACCCTTGAAATTGCATTCGCAATTTGCGAGTACATGTCTTCCCATTCATTCCTATGGGCCTCTAGGCCCATAGCAATGAATGGGAAGGCATTCCTTAATAGCGAATCGCAATTGCTATTAAGGAATATGTAGGAATCGCACATTTTTTGCCAAAACCTACATACATTGCATTTTGCAATTCTATAATAGCGAATCGGTAAAATTCGCTATTATAGAATCGCACAATGCAATCTTGATACATCTGGCCCATAATTTGGTACAGTTAATTCATGCAAATTGCAGTGTATAGCTAAGAATAAAAAAATCTATCTATATAAACTAAGGACCTAAACCTATTTTGCAGTTGCAAATACTCTGATCTGCAAAATAGGAGTGCCTGTGACTGCAAAATTGTTTTTCCTCGTGTGCAAATCCCATTTTAGGAGTTGGTGAACATTTACTGGCTCCTAAATGGGATTTCAAAGGGATCCCAGTTTCCAATTTGGAAGAGGCATGTTATATGCATTCCTTCCATACTGCGAATCAGTATCCAATGTATCAATAGTTTGCAACCAGAATTGTGGTCACAAGCCCTTAAAAAGTTACCAACTCGCTACCATGCCCGCATTTGACGCCATAAACACAGGAACATTTGGTGGGATTGGGGACTATACAGAGGGATCCAAATAGACCCCTTGAATGGGGGGTGATGGCACAGGAGGAATTAGGGGTTATGACCCAGGGGAATCGGCCTGGGGAGAGGAAGGGGGACATCTGTATGTTGAATCTGGCTCATCATAATGGGCAGCCCTTGTTACTGATATTCACCAGCTGTATTGACTACAGATATTTGTTGAAGACCCTTCGTTTCTTTCATCGTAATCTCAGAAAACCAATAAAGTCAGTTATAAAAAAAAAGAAGTTACCAACTTACAAATCGAGCGATAACTCATTCACATAATGGAAAGGGTCCCCCTTAGTCCTCCTCCCCTTTGTCAATTCTAAAGAAAGTTTCAGGGAGAGTAGGCGGCTGACTACAGGACCACTGCAACCTCTGAAATACATTTTTTAAGGAAAACAAGATGCTATAAAAAAGTTTCATTATTTAAAAGCAGTCATAGACATGATTGTCTGCTGTCCATTGCAGGCCACCATCCCTGTGATTGTGTCCAATCAGACTGAGTCATAATGAGCAACCTTCCTCATGAATATTAATGACCTCTGTCAGATTGCGACTCAATACATTTTGGAATTTTGACAACAAACCTATTGGTATATAGGTTGGTTTGCAAAATTTCCCACTGTTTGCAAAAATACTAGTTGCATCTTACATCCAGTTTATGCAACAATGTATTAGTACATATAGCCCCAAACACCAAGAAATAGATGTATGAAGCATTTTTGCAGTAGTGAGTGGTCCGACTAGTGTTTTCTGATGTACTAAGCCCAATTTGGATTCAGTAACTTGTTACTGCATCTCAATTTGGGTTTTGAGATTCTGTATTTGAAAGGGGCGTGTTTAGGGCGCCCCTTTGCAATACTGATTCGCAGTGTTATGTATGAATTTGGTCTCAAAACATTCACAATTTACCGCCAACTCATTTGCAAATAGGAAGGGTTTCTTGAGGGACACCTTCCCTTTGAGAATGGTTGAATAAATATTTTTTAAGAGCAGGCAATGGTCCCATGGGCCACTGCTTACACTAACTAAAACGTTTCATTTTTTTCTTTTTAAATGCATCCTGTTTTCTTTTAAGGAAAATATGCATTAAAAAAAAAATCTTTGTTTTAAAGCAATCACGGACCCCAGCAGGCCACCATCCCTGGGATGGCAGCGCATCCTAGGGGGTTGCAAATTGCAACCTACCTCATTAATATGCATGAGGAACATCTATTTGCGTCCCACTAGGAATCGCTAATGAAACTCAAAAGAGTTTCATACATTAGGAATAGAGATTTTCTTATTGCAATTCACAGGAACTCGCAATTAGGAAAATGCTATTACTAATCTACGTACATCCGGCCCCATGTTTCTAGTTCTGTTAGCGAATCAGCACATTTTGCAGTTGTGTTTATTTGCTTCATTTTCTCAAATCTGACTAATACTTTTGACAATAGCCTTTTGCAAAACAAAAGCATAGGACTGAATCCATGTTGTGCACTATATAATGAGTAATCTGTCAATGCTAAATATGAACTCGGTACTAAATTGCAGTGTTGCATATTTAGATCATTGCTGAGGCTAGAGATGGAGGGCTCCATATTTACCAGGCAGCACTAAGCTACTGTGCATGGCTTAATGCAGCCATGTAAATATTGTTCCCTTTACCACAGTTTTCTGTGTTAAAGGGGCATGCAATGGGTGTTGCTGTGGGTGTTCCCAGCAACACCCAAGGCTTTTTGACACTGCCCCAGGTGTACGAGGAATCATAACTCTGAGGCAGTGCCAAAAACTTACCCCTCCCCACGGGAGGCGTAATTGAGGCGCAACTAGGAGAAATACCTTTATTTCTCCTCGTTTTTCCTCTTTCTATGTGTGCTGCATTCTGCAGCACACGTAGAAAGAGGAAAAAGCCTCTTGTGATTGTTTTTGTGCAGGAAGGTTTTCCTTCCTGCACAAAAAAAAGCATCCCTACAATGCAGGCACACTTGCACCATGGTGCAAAGGTGTCTGTGTTGGCACCTCGCAGCCCATTGTGCGCTAGCTCAAGGGAAAAGGACAGGAATGCCCCATATCTAATAGGTACGGCACATTCTTGCCCTTTTCTTTTGCCGTAGGGCAGTTCAGCAGGAACAGCTGCGTTGCTGCCCCGTGTCAAAATCTTGTAAATAAGGCCCAAAATTGGCAAGCAGCGCACACTGTATTGGTACATTCATGTATTCCTTTTACCAATATTAAGGACTGAATGGGCATAGACAAGATTACATTGGTGTTGATGTTCCATTAATTCCTCCACCTCAATTATAGTTTCTTCTACAGAAGGGCTACATTTGAAATGAATTTGTAACTCGAATCTAACAAGCACCAATTAAATTCCCCACTATCTATCGATTTGTTCTTTAGTCCCTATGTCTGTCTGTGCACTGTGAACGTCTGTAGGACTGTGTGTAAGTCTGTATGTGGTTTGTCTCTGTATGTAAGCCTTTGTGTATTGGTGTCTGTGTGCATGTATTTCTTTAGATCTGTGTTCTGTGGTGGATATATGTTTTAAGATCTCTGTTTACGGGTGCATGAAGTTCTGGTGGTCTGTGTGTATGCATGCCTGTAGATCTTTGTGCATAGGTATCAGCATATCTGTTCTGAGTGCTTGGCGTTGCTTTATGGTAATGTTGACTGAGAGTTAAAATGATTAGATTGACATATTTTAAATGGACATTTAAGCAGGCTAGCAATTTCCCAGGAGGCTGCTGTGTTGAGGACTGTTATAGGCGCAACATTACTCCTTACTGATAAAATAATGAACGTGCCTATACAAAGGTCGGGGGTCTCATTTACAATATTTTGCCATAGGGCAGTGCCATAAGCCTTACTGCTGCGTTGCCCTACGGCAAAAGAAAAGGGCAGGAATGCGTGACATCTATCAGATATGGTGCATTTGTGTGCTCTTTCCTTGCGCTGGCGCTCAATTGGCTGCCATGCGCCATGGCAGGCACACTTGCACCATGGTGCACGGGTGCCTGCATTGGAGGGATGATTATTTTTGTGCAGGAAGGGACACCTTTGTGCACAAAAACAATCAATGGAGTGATTTCCTCTTTCTATGTGTGCTGCATTTTGCAGCACACATTAAAAGAGGAAAAATGAGGAAAAATAATGTTATTTCTCCTCGTTGCGCCTCCCCTACGCCACCCCTGGGGAAGCATAGGCTTTTGACCCATTACCAGGTTTATAGCCTGTTGTAAATCTGGGAAAGTGTCAAATGCCATGGGTGTCACGTAGAAACACCCATGGTAACACCCATGGCATGTCTCCACATCGTAGTGTGAGACAACGCAACGACTTGCGATGTGTTGCCTCACTCCATATTTACAAGGCCATAAAAAGCCACGCAGGCTGGCCTTACATGGCCTTGTAGATATGGCTAAGCTCTGTGCACCGCTGGAACATCACAAAAAGTGAAGTTCCAGCAGCACTTAGGGCTTGTAAATGAGCCCCCCAGTGTGTTTATTCCACAAAATTATTACATATATAACTTGCACAGTTACTGTGTTGCCATGAGAGGGACTTCGCTATATTTGAAACCTCCAACCTAGCATTTGGACATGAACCTTTTACCTTTAGATTACACACAGATCCTGAGGTAAGTATGTCGAACAGCTGATCTATATCACTACGATTACATTCATTGATCTGAAGATTATATGTAGAGCTTGCTGTACGTGCATTATACCACAGAGGCACCTACCTCATTTTGGCTGTAACACACAGAGCCACTTCTTTCTTTGCCATTCCACACCTTTATATTTTCCAGCTTGTTCTTTTTTGTCTGCAGTCTCTCCTTTCAAAACGTGTCTTTGTTTTTTCATTGTTCTGCTGACCTCTTTCTTTCATTCATTTTGGTACTTTTTCACTGTCTCTTCTTCTTGCCTAGGCCTGCATTTTATCTTCATTTACTAGGACATGCTGTCTCTTTCGCTCAATATTTCTCTTCCGTTTTCTACCTTGTTCCATTTTCCTGATTCTCTTTTCATTTCTTTACCACACTAGTTGTATATTTTTTTTGCAATTTCCTACTTGCATAGATGCTCTTGCCCTGGATGCTGGCTCCCTGGGGAACTGTATGCTCGGGGTTGGTTTTGTTGCCACTAGAGCTGTTGGAGGCCTTAATTGATGCAGGAAACCACCCTGGTTAGGCACATTTTGTACTCTCAGCGCTGTGTTGTCATTATGCAATGCATCCTCCAATTCTTTTCCAAACAGAGCAAGAACCTTGCCATAGGGACATTGCAGCTGGGTGGTAACCCATGCAAGCATGCAAGAGGATTTGAAAACAGACAGAGATACCTTCAATGAGAAGAAAAAACCAGGCCAAGAACCTTGTAAGGAATAACACAATTACTTGAATGCGAAACAGAATGATTGTGATATGCAAGGAGGCATGGTGACAGGAAAGTTGAAACAGAACAAATGCATACATGTGCACACTCACTCATGCTTACCCATACGACTTTCTTAAATGCCCTCAGGAAAATTATGAGACTTTTTAGCAGGAAGACTAGGAGAAAAGCAAAGTTTCTGCAGAGATATTCAAGTGGTATCTAAGAGTGTAGATTCAGTAGCAATAAAGTAATGGTGAAAAATAAGCCCTAAGCTGTTTGTATTATATGGGAATCCCTGTGAATCTGGTGGCACCAACCAAGACAGTAGAGGCATACTTAGCAATTGCACTGTTGAGGTATGGAGTTTGCATGAAGACTTTGGAGTTCCTTTTGACGTGCCAGATTCAAATATTAGCTTGGCCTAATCACTGTGCTTTCACCATGGCCAGTAATGCAGAGAAGAATGCATTACTAGACTATGTTATCAACTACTCTGATGTAAAGCTCTCTCTGCTGAGAGACTGATGAAAATGTAATAGTCTGTGACCTCTTTTGTATATTCCTATGGGGATGACCCCAAGTCCTTACTGGTAACAAGGCAGCGCCTATGTAAATTGAGATTCAGAGGAGGTGGGTATTTTACCATCAAATTGATAGCTGGAATCACAAGAATGCCCTGAAATAGCCACGGGTACATAAAGAAATAAAGAAATTATAAGAAGTTACAAAAGCGAATAGTGATATTTTGCATGGCTAGTAGATAAAACAAAATGCTTATGTGAAAATTAAACAATGCATACAATTGAACATATCATCTTGGAATAATTGGAGAAGGTTTCAACATTACTCGTAATTTACAACTGGATAGCTCCTCAGTGCAATTCAATCATGGATTTTGCTGAACATCTGTAGTCAACTAGATTTGTTATTGAAATAAAGTATTTGATAAATGTTTGACAGAAGTTTTATACAATTCAACACCAGTATTCTTTTTTTCAGCTAGACACAGAGCATACTACTTGTGCAGATTGCTTATTAATGAGTAATACACAAACAAAGATTAAGCGTTGGATAGTCATATTTTCACATCCTGCAGGTAAACAATGTTAGAGATTGCATTAGAGTAGGGGACGAGAGAGTTGGGACTTCTCTTGATAGACAAGACAGTAGTGGGCTCTACACTTTGTCTTATATTGGTCTGTAAGTGCCCTCCACATTCTCTCCACTTCCATTAAATTGCATGTTCTTAGATACCATAATAAAATGGATCATGAGGGGGAGGCTTTCTTTTTCCAATATGAAGCTAAGCTGGTTTTGCAGCCTTCACACAATTCCACATCAAAGTATCATCTGTCTTGATTTAATGATTTAAAAGGGGACTGTGAAGACTCAGAAAAACAAAGGTGACATCAAGGGAATAGATCAACGGAGTATCTCAAAATCACTATAAAAAAATCCCAGATCTCAGCACTAAATGGTATAATATGTGGTCAAACCCTGATTCTCAGCACTGAGTGGAATGGTTTAGTATGCGGGTCAACACCCATATATTTAAAATCTCCCAGAAGATCGTATCTGCTCCAGCATAGGGCGCTAGTGTGAGAGCAAAATGTGTACAGTTTGGCAATTTAGAGAAACCAATCAAAGGCAATCTCATTATGTGTTATGGACTGCCCTCCAAAGGATGCTACTAGAGCTTCGGGTGATGTCCTCCCACAACTGCCTCCACTGGGTCTCCCCTATCTCACTCTCCAGAATTCCATGCCACTTCGCTGTACGTGTATGAGTTGTAGTGGCAAGGCTTCTGTTAGTAGATTATATAAGGCGAAAAATTATTCTCTTCTATCTACATGCTGTCTCCAGGAGCCTTTCAATTGGGATTATGCCCCTGGAGGCAGCTTCCATGACAATCAGGTTTATTACCCAGTGCATAACTGAGCATAGTGATTTTGGCTTCTTTAATCCAAGTGGATCTTTCATTTGCATGTCTCAAAGGACAACACCTCTGTTCAATGAAACACATTCAATATAGTCAGGCAGTTCCCCTGACTCCATCTACCAAAGGGGCCAGGACACAATACCAGTGTTAAAGCCGGATTGTAGTGTATAGGGGTTTGTGGTGAGGTGAACGTAGTTAGGTTTGAGCATCTAGTGAAGGTATCCAAGGCCCTAAGCATAGTGTTTGTGGTAGTATTAATATGAACACTCACTGCTAATTTCCCATGCATCAGTGCACACTGTGGACACTAGTGGCTGATGACATATAGCATATATACTTGTCGATTAAGGAGTTCCTAAAGCTCACCAAAGCACAGCATGCTTAAAAACGTACAAAACAACTACTGAATGGGTTGAGTTATGAATAATGCTGAGTGCTAAAGGGAACCATAATTTGTCCTGCCCTAAAGTGCGTCAAAAATGGCTCAATGTGAAGGGCAAAGAACAGGGGAGAGAGGCTACAACCCTGAAATGTACCTCTACCTTCAAAGCAGGGGTATAATACTCCACCAGCATCAAGGATATAAAGTAGGCAGGGTATGCCCAGACGTGGGTCCCTTGCTCACTTTGCCACTGGATTCAAGATAGCCTGGCTGATGACGGCTGTAAGCCAGAAACCGGTCCCAGGATGCTTGTTTCCGGTCCAGGGAAGACATGGCTTGGCAGTTCGGGCTGGACTGTTCCCATGAGGCACAGGGTCAGACTGATTTGCATATGGCCATGTCTGAACTGGGGTGGCGGAGTGAGCTAAAGAATGATGATGGATTAAACCCAGATCAGTTGACTGGGGGTGAGTGCTTGCAATGTTCAACACTCCGTCCATCATCCCCTTTGGTTTTGCTATGTTCGCCCTAAGTTGGCAGGGTATGCCCAAACGTGGGTCCCTTGCTCACTTTGCCACTGGATTCAAGATAGCCTGGCTGATGACGGCTGTAAGCCAGAAACCGGTCCCAGGATGCTTGTTTCCGGTCCAGGGAAGACATGGCTTGGCAGTTCGGGCTGGACTGTTCCCATGAGGCACAGGGTCAGACTGATTTGCATTTGGCCATGTCTGAACTGGGGTGGCGGAGTGAGCTAAAGAATGATGATGGATTAAACCCAGATCAGTTGACTGGGGGTGAGTGCTTGCAATGTTCAACACTCCGTCCATCATCCCCTTTGGTTTTGCTATGTTCGCCCTAAGTTGGCAGGGTATGCCCAGATGTGGGTCCCTTGCTCACTTTGCCACTGGATTCAAGATAGCCTGGCTGATGACGGCTGTAAGCCAGAAACCGGTCCCAGGATGCTTGTTTTCGGTCCAGGGAAGACATGGCTTGGCAGTTCGGGCTGGACTGTTCCCATGAGGCACAGGGTCAGACTGATTTGCATATGGCCATGTCTGAACTGGGGTGGCGGAGTGAGCTAAAGAATGATGATGGATTAAACCCAGATCAGTTGACTGGGGGTGAGTGCTTGCAATGTTCAACACTCCGTCCATCATCCCCTTTGGTTTTGCTATAAAGTAGGCCAAGCCTGAATTTGTGAAGGGTCTTGGTGAAAAATCACCAGTTGAACTGAGTCAAAAGTCTTCTTGGCATCCACTGTGATCTGTTTAGCTGGCATATTTTTTTCTTTTCACTTTTTCGATAAAGTGGATTATTCATGGATATTGTCATGAATTTGTCAGCCCAATTGATCAGGATATACCAAGTCAGGTAGAATGGGCTCCAATCTAAGTGGGAAAATCTTTGTGTATAGTTTAGCATCGACATTGTGAATTCCTATGAGCCTATATGAACAGCTTATATTTGGATCTTCCACTCCTTTGGTTCCAAAGTGATTTTAGCCCCCCTCATCCTCTGAGCCACCCTTCCCTCTCTAGCAAATGTATTAAATAAATCTATAAAAATGTGGGGCCAATGTTTATTATTAAGTGTTATATAAATGCGCAGTGTAGCCATCTAGGTGGGGCGCTTTATGCTATTTAATAGATTCAGTTGCTACAAACACTTCTGATTTCTTGACAGGCTTGTCAAGGATGAAGCAGCTGAAAAAGCTGTAAGAATCTTTACGTGACACATAAACTGATTTTGAGACATTTCAAGTAACACATGAATAAATTGCACCATTTATATGTTAAAGAGACATGAGAAATAAACGTGAGAAAACCTAGTAACTGCATTGTAAAAGCATGCAGATAAATGTAGGATAGATCAATCAATCAATCAATCATGTCACTTATAAAGCGCACTACATACCGGCGAGGGTCTCAAGGCGCTGGGGGAAGAGGGGGGTGGTGCTGCTACTGATCGAAGAGCCAGGTCTTGAGGAGTCTTCTGAAGGCCAGTAGGTCTTGGGTCTGCTGAAGGTTGGTGGGGAGGGTGTTCCAGGTCTTGGCGGCGAGGTGGGAGAAGGATCTGCCGCCGGCGGTCGTTTTCTGGATGCGGGGGACTGTGGCGAGGGCGAGGCTGGTGGAGCGGGGCTGGCGGGTGGGGGTGTAGAAGCTGAGTCGTCTGTTGAGGTAGGCTGGTCCGGAGTTGTGGAGTGCTTTGTGTGCGTGGGTGAGGAGCTTGAAGGTTATCCTCTTGTTGACAGGGAGCCAGTGCAGGTCTCTCAGGTGGGGTGTGATGTGGCTGCGTCGGGGGATGTCGAGGATAAGACGTGCAGAGGCGTTCTGGATGCGTTGCAGCCGTCTCAAGAGCTTAGCCGTCGTTCCTGCGTAGAGGGCGTTTCCGTAGTCCAGCCTGCTGGTGACGAGGGCCTGGGTGACTGTTTTTCTTGTTTCGGTGGGGATCCACTTGAAGATCCTGCGGAGCATTCGGAGGGTGTTGAAGCAGGATGAGGAAACGGCGTTGACCTGTTTAGTCATGGAGAGGGTGGGGTCGAGGATGACCCCTAGGTTGCGAGCGTGGTCGGTGGGTGTCGGGGCTGTTCCCAGTGATGTCGGCCACCAGGAGTCGTCCCAGGCTGACGGGTTGGAGCCAAGGATGAGGACCTCCGTCTTGTCCGAGTTCAGCTTCAGGCGGCTGGTCCTCATCCATTCGGCGACGGCCTTCATTCCTTCGTGGAGGTGGGCTTTGGCGGTGTGAGGGTCTTTGGTGAGGGAGAGGATCAGCTGGGTGTCGTCGGCGTAGGAGATGATGTTGAGGTTGTGCTGTCGGGCGACGTGGGCGAGGGGTGCCATGTAGATGTTGAACAGCGTTGGGCTGAGGGAGGAGCCTTGGGGTATGCCGCAGATGATCTTGGTGGCCTTGGATTGGAAGGGGGCGAGGCGGACGCTTTGTGTTCTGCCAGAAAGGAAGGATGTGGTCCATTCCAGGGCCTTCTCTTGGATCCCGGCGTCGTGAAGGCGTGTTCGTAGTGTGTGGTGGCAGACCGTGTCGAAGGCGGCCGATAGGTCCAGGAGGATGAGGGCTGCTGTTTCTCCGTTGTCTAGCAGGGTCCTGATGTCATCGGTGGCGGCGATGAGGGCGGTTTCGGTGCTGTGGTTGCTGCGGAAGCCGGACTGGGAATGGTCCAGGATGTTGTTCTCCTCGAGGTAGCGGGTCAGTTGTTTGTTGACGATTTTCTCGGTGACCTTCGCGGGGAACGGGAGCAGAGAGATGGGTCGGAAGTTCTTGAGGTCCCTGGGATCTGCCTTGGGTTTCTTGAGTAAGGCGGTGATCTCGGCGTGCTTCCAGCTTTCCGGGAAGGTTGCTGTCTCGAAGGAGATGTTGATTATTTTCCGGAGATGGGGCGCGATGGCTGTACTGGCTTTGTTGAAGACGTGGTAAGGGCACGGGTCTAGCGGTGAACCGGAGTGGATGGTGTTCATGATCTCGCTGGTGTCCTCGTCATTGATGTTGGTCCAGGAGAGCAGGCGGTTGGTGGTTGTGGGGGCAGTGGTCTCGGTGGTTGCCGGGGTGGTCGTGGTGTTGAAGCTGTCGTGGATGTCGGCGATTTTGCGGTGGAAGAAGGTGGCCAGTGAGTCGCACAGGTCTCGCGACGGCGGGATGTCGTTGGTGTTGGAGCTGGGGTTGGAGAGTTCCTGCACGATGTTGAAGAGCTCTTTGCTGTTGTGTGCGTTGTTGTCTAGGCGGTCTTTGAGTGAGGCCCTTTTGGCGGATCTGATGAGGTGATGGTGACTGCGGGTGGCGCTCTTGTGGGCGGCGTAGCTGTCCGCTGTCCGTTCGTGGAGCCAGATCTTCTCCAGTTTTCGGCATGTTCGTTTGGAGGCCTGGAGGTCTTCGGTGAACCAGGTGGCTTTCTTGCTGGTGTGGCTGTTGGGCGGATTCTTGAGCGGGGCGAGGGTGTTGGCGCAGTCGTCGATCCACTGTCTGAGGTTGCGGGCGGCGGTGTCGGAGGGTTCGGCGGGTGGGCTCAGGGCGAGGGTGGTGGTTAGCTGGTCTTCGGTGACTCTGCTCCAGCAGCGGCGAGGCATTTGTTCGGTGCGGTGGTGCGTGGTGGGCTTCCTGTAGGTGAAGTGGATGCAGTGGTGGTCGGTCCAGTGGGGTTCGGAGGTGTGGTTGAAGGAGACGTGTGGGCTTGCGGAAAAGATGGAGTCTAGCGTGTGGCCGGCGGCATGGGTGGGTGTAGTCACGAGCTGTCTGAGTCCGAGGGTGGCGAGGTTGTCGATCAGGGTGGTGGAGTTGGTGTCCTTGTTGTTCTCGAGATGGAAGTTCAGGTCCCCGAGGAGGATGTAGTCCGTGGAGGCGATGGCGTGTGTGCTGATGAAGTCAGCGATGGAATCGCTGAACTGTGGTCGGGGTCCGGGGGGTCTGTAGATGAGGGTTCCTCTGAGGGTGGTGTTGGGATCGGTGTGGATCTGGAAGTGCATGTGTTCGGTGGTGCTGCGGGTGTCGTCGGTGTTTGTTGAGACTCTGAGGGTGTTCCTGTGGACGATGGCGATGCCTCCTCCGACTCCGTTGGTGTGGTCCCTGTGGGTGATCTTGTAGCCGTCCGGGATGGCAATGGCGATGTCGGGGGCTGAAGCGGGATTCAGCCAGGTCTCCGTCAGGAATGCGACGTCTGTGGAGGTTGAGTCGAGAAGGTCCCAGAGTTCGATGGCGTGTTTGCGGGCGGAGCGGGTGTTGAGGAGGATGCATCTTAGGTAGTTGGGTTCTTTCCTGGGCGGTGGTTTGGCGGGGCGGGTGCTGGCGAAGCTGCAGTTCCGGCAGGTGAAGGGCCCTTGGGTGCGCTTCGGGGTGGCCCGGTAGCAGGCGTGATCTTTTCTGGGGTTGAGTGCGTGGAGGGTGCTGGCGTCGTATCGGCGTCTGTTGATGTGGCGGGCGCGGGGGATGCCCGGGCCAGGGGTTCTGGCGCTGGGCGCAGTCCCGGCGCGGACGGGCGCAGACGGGCTTGCCTTAGGCGCGCCAGCGGCGCGCCAGCGGCGCGGCCGCACAGCGGCCGCCATAAATAGGGAGGTGGGAGGGAGGAGCAGGGAATGGGGCAGCGAATGGGCAGTGAGGGGGCGGGGCCGCAGGGGCGCAGCGGCGGGAAACAGGCACGGAAAGGAAAAAAAAACGAGCACAATCAGGGCAGCAAGGGGGCACAGAAAGGAAAAAAACGAGCACAATCAGGGCAGCAAGGGGGCACAGAAAGGAAAAAAAATGAGCACAATCAGGGCAGCAAGGGGGCACAGAAAGGAAAAAAAAAAACTAGCACAATCAGGGCAGCAAGGGGGCACAGAAAGGAAAAAAACAAGCACAATCAGGGCAGCAAGGGGGCACAGAAAGGAAAAAACGAGCACAATCAGGGCAGCAAGGGGGCACAGAAAGGAAAAAACGAGCACAATCAGGGCAGCAAGGGGGCACAGAAAGGAAAAAAAAACGAGCACAATCAGGGCAGCAAGGGGGCACAGAAAGGAAAAAAGCGAGCACAATCAGGGCAGCAAGGGGGCACAGAAAGGAAAAAAACGAGCACAATCAGGGCAGCAAGGGGGCACAGAAAGGAAAAGACGAGCACAATCAGGGCAGCAAGGGGGCACAGAAAGGAAAAACGAGCACAATCAGGGCAGCAAGGGGGCACAGAAAGGAAAAAACGAGCACAATCAGGACAGCAAGGGGGCACAGAAAGGAAAAACGAGCACAATCAGGGCAGCAAGGGGGCACACAGACGGAGCTGTGTGGTGGGGGAGCGACCTACCAGTCAAGGTCAGGGGTCGCTCTCTTCACCACGCAGCGGCCGCCATAAATGGGGAGGTGGGAGGGAGGAGCAGGGAATGGGGCAGCGAATGGGCAGTGAGGGGGCGGGCCGCAGGGGCGCAGCGGCGGGAAACAGGCACGGAAAGGAAAAAACGAGCACAATCAGGGCAGCAAGGGGGCACAGAAAGGAAAAAACGAGCACAATCAGGGCAGCAAGGGGGCACAGAAAGGAAAAAACGAGCACAATCAGGGCAGCAAGGGGGCACACAGACGGAGCTGTGTGGTGGGGGAGCGACCTATCATATTCTTTTGAATAATATAGGTTTATATTTTATTAATCAGCCTTAGCATAATTATTTCAACGTGTGATAGAATGGTAAAGTGATGTACTCATGTGTTATAATATTCTTAACCATCCTTATCGAAATAGTAAATTGTGTGGAGAATTACTGAAATCAACTGTAATTTAGATAATTTACATGTGATATTGAGGGTTTCCATCATGAATTCCATCTTCTGCATATGTGAAATTATGCACCAAGTGAGAAAAGCAAAAAGTGGTGCTACACAGTCATAGTGAGTGTAATTATCATGAAACCCTCAGATAAAAATCTTCATGTATGTGCTAATATAGAAACACTTGAAACAAGATTAATATTTTATAATTTGAACATTTTTTACACGCTGGTACTTTGAAATTGCAGTAAAATGGCATCGCCACATAGAAATCTTTGCAACAGAGTATTAAAAGTTCTGAATGCTTGTAAGCTGAAATGGTCTATTAGAATATCGTTTTACCTTTATACTACTTATATCTTGTATATTTTAAATTGACTATATTCTAGGCCTGCATTTTACTATTCTGTATTGTCTTATACTCATGAGAAGCTTTCTCAAACGTACATTGTGAAGCGAAACTGTTGCTTCCTAGAAGGAGTTCTCACTTGCTCAGAAGATCTTTTTCAACAAAATTGATACTTTGGCAACATTTGCTATGGGAAACTGTCCTCTTGAACTCACTCTCATGCCTGCTGCTAAAGGATCATTGTTTGGAGGTTTACGTGTACGGAATGACCCTACAAATTACGTGATTAGTACCACTTCTTTCTATGATATGTTTCTTCCTTTTTGCTGCATGACAATCATCTTATATGAACTGACCAATGGATTGAGTGGTCAGTCCCGATGAGGTGACCAAGGAGGTGTCACCCCGGACCTAGAAGACTATATTATACACTGATCAGATGAATGATGAGACCTCACTTTACCCTTACCCTTTTTGAATTACGGTTGTTCGAGTCGGACGGACGGATTCAAGAGAGACTGCTTTTGGTTTTCCTGCCACTCATTCCATTGATGCTCATTCCTTTTGATATGCTGTGTGCGCCATTCTTGGTCTCCTTCTCAATGGGACACTGCTCATGACCTTGCTGAACTCTCTTAATCCTTTTGTCACATTATGGCAAGCCCAAACTAACTAGATGATTCTGTACTCCTTTTGTTGTTTACTAATAATGTGATGCCCTTTAATTGAAATCTTTGATAAACTAAATTTTAACTAGAAATCGGAGTCTATGGCTTATCATGGCTTTTCCTTTTAAATTTGATTGTGCTTTCTGAATTTATTTATTCATGCCAAGGAGAGCCCAGCTCAGAGAAATCTCCGAGCACCAAATTCTAATGTTACTGTTGTAAATAGCCCTAACAGAATTATTGGTTGCATGATAAACTTCTTCATAAGGTTCAAACTTGCAGTGATGATCCTTTACTTGTATAGTCTGGTATTAAGAGTCATATACATGAACTTAATTATTAGCCTGTGAATCTGATATCCAATTCCTGATCCTCATTGGATATCTGGATTTTGGATCCCTTATACCCAACCCCTCATTGGCACAAAACAAGATCCATCGGAGGATCAAGTGAGTCACAATAAATAGATCAGATATGAAAAAGGGCCCAGTTTCCACTGGAACAAGGGCATCTCTCTGGTCTAGGGTCAAGCATTGAAGAAATATAGTTGATAAATAACTATACTGCTCATGATCAGACAAAGAATAAAGCAGTGTAAAAGCCTTGAAAAGCTTATAGCTTCTCATCCTCAAAGGTGAAGACCTGTCCTGTGGACAGTTCTATATTACCTATGTATGCACTTTTCTGTTTCAGCTTTTTAGCAGCATGTGTTCCCGCTTTATTGCCTTGATCACAAGATGTTTCCCTGAGGCATAAGAAAGCTATTTCTGACGTATTAGTGGACTAGCACTAAGCTTGCTGTTAAAGATTTGGCCATAAGGAAAAGGTTAATTTTGGGTATTGCATCGTTTTCTGTGTTTATAGTTCTTGTTTCCTGTATCTTAGTTTGCTTAGATTAGACATTGCCTCAATGCATTTGCCCCTCAAGACTGCCTTAAAAGCATTCCAATTACACTTCTTTTCAATCACATTGGGGGTGGTCATTTGAAAGTATTCTTCTATATAATAATGACTTTTTTGGGAAGACCAATATAGACAATATCATCTCCACCTGGTTACCAATTTGTAGCAATTGAAGAACTTCTCAGAGTGACAAGAGCTAGTTTGACATCTATGCCACTGTGTTAACTTGGAAAGTGAGGAGAAGTGCAGAGTCAAAATGTATCCTCAAGTTCCTCATTTTCAAGCTTGATGGAGGGTTTCCAATGCCTGTGCCTCATTTAAGGGTAACATGTCAGGCTGTATCTCTGTCATTATCAGAATCTTCTTCCTGTTTTGGCTCTATTCATGGAAAGAAGCTCTCCTTCATCCAGTGGAACACATGATCCAAGACCAAGATAATGTTTGTTGCAATACTTTTGAAGTGGAATTGAATTTGGGCGCCATAAGCATGGATTTGAAACTTTACCTGATACTGACAAGATGCTGGGCCAGGGGAATGTACAGATGGTGAGCAGTAGACATGAGAAGGATTGTTCATGGAGTAAGCGTCATAGCATGGGTGTATGCAACTCTTGGCTAACACAAATCTAGTTTTTCTTTTGCTTCGTGTGGTAAGAAATGATAGGATGCATGTTAGTGAAAGTCAAGTAATGCCTCCATGTTGTTCCAGCCTATCTACAAATATTGTACCTTCAACACTTTCAGAGGCAGTGGAGAGGTCATGAATTCTACGAGCTTTCCATAATACTGGGAAAAGTATGTTTAGTGCAACTCAAATGCTGAAATCCTCTCTTAGGTGGCCATTACAATGACAGACAGAAAAGCTGTCCGTCCGCCATGGTGTCGGAAAAAATCCCCCCACATGGGCCGAGGCATTTCCGTCGGTCAAAGTACGATGCAATGTATGCAAAATCAGACCGCGGCGGACGAAGCCACAAAACACCGTCCACCTCGGTCGGAAAAGCTGCAAATCCGACCGCGTCGGACGGGCAAAGCTGTACAACGGCCTGAAAAGACCGCCCCTGCCGGGCCATGACCGCACGGCTAATTACGATGAGAACGCGGAGCTGGCGGACCAAGCACTGCGTCCAACCGCCTCACACGCACACAGGCCAAATGAATGGCGTGCGGAACCAACCCCACAATAACGCCGAAGTGTGCCTGTACTCCCGGCTGCCCCAATCACAACACACACTCCACAAAGACACACCCCAACCAGCACCTGGTAGGGAAAGCCATGTGCATCATGGAAGAGACATCTGGAGGTCAACACCCATGTGGACACACCCACATACCACAGTACAAAAACAACCCCTACCTGGACCAGCAGCCTTTGCACACCACAAGCCTAGACAGAGAGACAGGACACCATTGACTCACACTGCACAACATCACACCCACCTATCTCCACACAACACCACCCACACCCACACACCGCACACACTACACATCTCTCCACCATTACCTTGCACCCTGCACCCATCATCCATCTGTACCATGGCCCCCCGAAAATGCCCAACAACCCCGAATCAGAGTGGAACGTGATGCCAGACGTGACAATCAGGGCTGAACCACATTTGTTGGGGCATCTGCTCCAACACAGCCCACTTGCGCGCAAGAATCAGATGTGGGCAAGGATCCACAGCAAAGTCAAAGCCGCAGGGACCACCCTACGCACCATGCGTGATATCAGGTAGCGGTGGGGTGACCCCAAGGGCCGGAACAAGCATCCGGCCCACAGGAACCACGCGGCGGCCCAGAGTACTGGTGGCGTCCCTCCCATCCCACCACCAACCCTCACCGAATGGGAGGAGAAGGTGCCTGCCATAATGCATCCAGAGAGTCTCACAGGAATCGGGGGGACTGGAGGCTGGTAAGTACCAACAAAATGATCACATCACACTACAATGCACCGTTGTGCACAACAAGTGAGCCCCAATCGCCCGCCCACATCAAACGCATGTGGACTGCACGCTTACAATATGAATGGATCACAAGCACAGCATCACCTCAATCAGCTCAACCCCACAGGTAGGTGGCAGCTCATGCACCCTGGCCTCCCTCCCGAACAGCATGGCTCGCCCTCCCCACCCCACAGCCATGTGGCTGCTAACTCCATCGACTGTGCTTACCAACAGGTAGCTAGCCATCTCACTGGGGAGGGGGATGTCGAGCCCTTACTGCAACACCACAACTCCCACATGGCCCTCTCTCTCCCCTCACAAATAACCCTGGGCAAAGCACTACGCTACGCTCGCGTAGTTTGCGAAGATTGCGCTACTTCGCACAACGCGAATTGCACGTAGCACAGTGCAAACACGCGTAGCGTAGCGTAGCGTAGTGGAGCGGTCATTTTTTGCTTGCTCGCGGTCCTCAACGTCAAGTTGGCGACCACGAGCAAGCAAAATGGCATCCCGGCGAGACTTTTTCCTCGTTCGCGATCAGCAACATCAAGTTGCCGATCGCGAGCGTGGAAAATAAACCTCCCGGCGAGATTCTCAATGCAGGGAGGTCAGGTTTCTCATTGCGAGTGGTTGCGTATGCTCGCGACCGCTCGCGATGAGAAACTACCAGTCCGCGTTGAGAAAGCTGCCGCTCGAGTAAAAATCTACTCGAGCGGCAGTAAAAGACAGCTCGCACTGTGCAAGATGCCATTTTCAATGATTGCACAGTGCGGACAAGCATCCGGCACTGTGCAATCATTGCGAACAGTCAATCAATCAATCAATCATGTCACTTATAAAGCGCACTACATACCCGCGAGGGTCTCAAGGCGCTGGGGGAAGAGGGGGGTGGTGCTGCTACTGATCGAAGAGCCAGGTCTTGAGGAGTCTTCTGAAGGCCAGTAGGTCTTGGGTCTGTCGGAGGTTGGTGGGCAGGGTGTTCCAGGTCTTGGCGGCGAGGTGGGAGAAGGATCTGCCGCCGGCGGTCGTTTTCCGGATGCGGGGGACTGTGGCGAGGGCGAGGCTGGTCGAGCGGAGCTGGCGGATGGGGGTGTAGAAGCTGAGTCGTCTGTTGAGGTAGGCTGGTCCGGAGTTGTGGAGTGCTTTGTGTGCGTGGGTGAGGAGCTTGAAGGTTATCCTCTTGTTGACAGGGAGCCAGTGCAGGTCTCTCAGGTGGGGTGTGATGTGGCTGCGTCGGGGGATGTCGAGGATAAGACGTGCAGAGGCGTTCTGGATGCGTTGCAGCCGTCTCAGGAGCTTAGCCGTCGTTCCTGCGTAGAGGGCGTTTCCGTAGTCCAGTCGCAGTTCGCGTAGTGCTACGCGTAGCTCACATAGTGCGAACTGCACTTTGCGTAGCTTCGCGTAGCGCTACTTCGCGAACTACGCCCAGGCTTACTCACAAACAGCATGGAGCCAAATGACCCCCCCAAGGATGTTGCTGCTCATGAGGCTCCAAAGGAGTGTGATTATGCGCACATCGATGTGCCTGCTGGCTATGCATTCCAGCTGGACGAAGGGACCGCCTGTGGCAGGGCACAAAACAGAGCATGAAAGTAAGCCGTACCGAGGCCCACTCTGAAAAAGGGACGGTGCACAGCACCGGTGAGAACCGGCCCCCTGAAAGACCTGTATGTACATCAACACCATGTGCGACTGATGACACACTGACATGAATGCCTAGTAAAGCCACGGCAAAAGTCATGTCACCTCCATTCAAATGTGGCAAACATGAACAGCTAAGTTGTGCTGTGTGCAGAACATGCTGACAAAAGTGACCTAACTACAAAAGGTGACTCGGTAGCAATAGCAGGCGACCGTGCCATGGACGAGCCCAGCCAGCACTCCGCCCGGAAGGTGAAGCCTTGGATGCAGAGTCCCTAGTCTGTTCAGGTGAGGAGAACCTACATGGCCCCTCCTGCGTGCACAGGTCAGGCATTACGCATATGGGAACAGTTGCACAATGTGTCCATTTTTTGCCAATGTACTGCTGAGTCCCCCAGAAGTGATTGTGGATAGTCAATCAAGGCCTCACATTCCCACAGCGAAAGCATACTTCAATGAGTGTGCAGGCACAATGAGCCTCTGTGTAGACAAGTAGTCGCTCCCACACCAGCCCAATGACCTTCGGATACCAGGTGTCTTGACTGTCTCGAGCGATTCAGTCAGTGCTGAACACGGCTTGCCCACTATATTCGCGGTGAACTGACACACAGAGCATTGATAGCGTCTGATACTGAAGGCCGTTGCAAACATTTTATCAGACTTGTCCCGTCCATGCATTTCCGGAAGTACCACCGGGTGTCAGTCCTACAATTTGCAGCCTGCATTTCGCGCTAACTGACCATTACTTTGGCTGTACAGCTGAGCGCTGGGACTGAGATTGCTCTCACGCCATGTCTGACCGTCCAGTGGGCCAGGCCGAGCCCGGTCTGTTGCAACTGTACCGTGCCCGCATGCAGCTTCTCTTTGGATGTGTCCCACTGGCTGTGCTGGGCATTAATTATAGGCTGACGTTCCGTCATGCCTACTTCACCTGCGTGCAACCCGTCTTTTCCTGCAGAAGATGTCTGTTTCAGTGGGCCATGGATATCTGCCTATCAAACACATCCCTTGCTGACCTGGATCATGAGCTGTGGGTGACTCCTTTGTTGGTCCACGTGCAAGACTGTTTTGGATCGTCTTTTGGAACTGATTGCCTTCTAAGCTGCCTGTGCCTTCTTGGATTCGTAACTACTTAACAGCAACAGGAACTGTTGGTGACTAATTCAATCCTCGTTTCCCTTTCATCACGCCTTCTGACCAGAATTGGCACCCAGCTCTCTGACTTTGACCCTGTCTGCATTGGCTCGGACTGTGCTGTGCTCTGTGGTCAATAGCACTTGGTACCACAGACCAGGGCGAGTGGAGGCTGTCATCTGACCGTCGTGGACATTGTCGTCTGGCATGAGCCCGGCTTACATTATGCAGCTGTAGCGCACGAAGAGGACATGGCGTTGTCGGCTTGCAAGTACCCAGGGCTCGAGTCGGGGGTACACGCAGGTACACGGCGCACCCCACGTTGCACGTGTTTGACGCCGTCCCCCCTACCAGGACGTTGGTCCCCACAGGGATATGCTTAACTTGTACCATCCAGATCCCGGGTGACATTCATCTGCACCTGCACGTTGTCTGCTGTCCATTCCCAGCAGCAACGTGCATGCAGTGAGTGTGCCTTTTTTCTCCTCCAGCCGGGCCTCAGTAAAGGGGCCATCCGCCCTCCTTTTGTTGGTACATGCTGACTGGGGTCCGCCTTGAACCTTACATTTGAATGTAGATGCCACAGAGGGGTATTTGTGCACACAGCTTGCCATCTCTACGCAGGTACTTAAGTGAGGCATGCTGTCGCCTTTGTTCTGTCCCTGAATGTCAATGCAGACACTGTAAGACTGTCAGATGGGTTGGTCTGTCCCAGTATTTGCACAAATCATGTCAGTCGCACTATTTTACTGCTTTCATAGCGCTACGTCGTGGCGTTGTGAGCTCATTAGCATTTTGTCTTACTTGGTCAGTCCCCCCACTTTCTGTTTTAGGACTTGTGCCCTGCAAGTACCGTAGTACATGTCTGTCACATGAGAGGTGTCCGCAGAGCTTGTTCACTGCGCAGTCCAGGAGTACTGTCTGAGCATTCTGTCCGTGCTCTTAGAACCCTGTCCCTTGTCATTCTGTTCTGTTCAGGCCATAGCACCCAAAATCAACAAGGTCTCACAGCTGCTAGGGGACACGGATCCCCTTTGATTGACATGGGAATGCGGGCACTTGACCAGGGTGAGCACCATTATTATGGGATTCGCCTCTGAGGGCTATAAATTTAATTTTAAAAAATCAAAAATTGCCTACCTCAGTGTCCTATTTTTAGGGTATGAGCTGTCAAGTGAAGGAAAAAGCCTAGCAGCTAACTTTTTTGAGTGTGCGCTGCTCCAACCTCCAAAATCATTGAAGAATTTACAATCAATTCTGGGATTCCTAAATTTTGGTCGAACATACATTTTGGATTACGCAGAAAGAGTAAAACCTTTCTACGACTTAATAAAACCTGATTTTTCAGTCAGACAATGGACACAGGAACATACAAATATCCTGCGTTCCCTACAGGAAGACATGATAGCTTCTAAACATTTACAGACACGCGTAAACGTACGCAACTTAGTGATCCGAGTAATAGCGGGTCAATGCGGGTACACTTATTTGACTTTCAATGAAGGCGAAACAGTACCAATCGCATACAAATCACACCTGTACACAAACGTAGAGATGCGTTTCACTTCAACAGAAAAAATTCTGACAGCAGTGCAGACCGCTGTAGCAAGAGAAAGAGCTCTGGCTCAGGGTAAACGCATAATTGTCGTGACCCCAGTACCAGCTTTAGAAGCTGTTACAAAAGCTAGCATTCCAAATGCGAAAGCCTTACATCCCAGATGGATGCAATGGGCTAATTCTCTTACTGCAACGGATGTTGAATACAGATTTGATCAAAGTTTAAAAACACAAGCATTTCTGCAATACGAACAAGAATATCCTCTACCAAATGAGATTTTGCCTCTAGATCAGTATGAATACATTATTTACACTGACGGATCTGCTCAACCAGCCATAGGGAGTAAGCAAGCTTACAGCGCAGCGTGTGCGATTGTTAAAGGTCGCATGCACGATGGAAAGTTCCATCCGAGTTGCACTAAAACGCAATCTCTAGGAGACTGCACAGCTCAGTTGGCAGAGTTAAAAGCACTGATACTGGCACTTGTAAACACTGAACACGAATTCCCCACACTAATTGTGTGTGATTCCTTTTACTGTGTACAGTTGTACAATGAATATTTACATCATTGAGAACAAAACTGGTTCAAAGATGCAAAAGGTGGCCCAATTAAGCATAAAATGCTATGGGAACAGGTAGTGGAGTTGAGAAACGAACTACCAAGGGCTCACGTGATACATACACTGAGTCATCAGCGTGATGGCGTTCACGTTGAAGGGAATTCATTGGCTGATGAAGCCGCAAAGGGGGCTATACGCACAGCCGCCGTAGCTGCAGTTACTCATTCACAAACGAGGGTAGACGGCGAGATTATGGTAGCTGTCAATGCTTCACGCAAAGGCAGCACAGCAGTACCAAAGAAATTTCCACTCAAGTACTCCAACAAGTTAGATGCACAAAACATTCCATATGCTCAGATTCCTGGAGTGGGGGATAGAGTAATACCAAATATGGATCGTAGGCAAGGCTTAATTTTAGCAGCACACGAGGGTTTGGGTTCTGCGCATACAGGCGTTACAGCGACTATTTCTTTACTGAAACAGCACTACTGATGGCCAGGGTTAACAAAGCAGACCAAAGACTATGTCTTAAAGTGCGACATCTGCCAGCAGATGAAAGGTTCCACCGTAACACGCCCAGCGCAGACACCATTGCTGAAATCAGGAAAACCTCTCCCATGTGTATATTTGGACCACTGCGGACCCCTACAATCTGATGGGGCCAAGAAATATATCATGGTTGCAGTAGATTCCTGCTCTAGATTCCTATGGGTTTGGCCTCAGCGCTCAGCTGACGCTCGAACTGTTATAAGAGATTTGCGAGTCTTTATTGGCACATACGCAGTTGGCACGTTACATTCTGACCGTGGCCCGGCGTTTAGCTCTCGGGCTTACAAAGAGGCCATGGAAGGAATGGGCGTAGCATTGCGGTACTCCTCTCCGTACCATCCTGAGGGAAATTCGGTTGTGGAGAGGAAAAACCATGACTTAAAGCAATCTTTAACAGCTAGGGTATTAGGCAAGGGCGGTAGTTGGGTCAGTCACCTTTATGGGGTCCAAAGAGCAATTAACAACCAGCCAAGAAGCTCTCTAGGAGGTGTCACTCCTTACGAGGTCCCATTTGGGACAAGAATGTGGGTACCTGATCTTGATTCTGAAGGCACAGTGGCGGATAAAAAACCATTTGATATCCATGATCGTTTGGCTGTTTTACAGGATCTAAATGAATCCAGAACACAACAAAGTAACGTGCTCCAGAAACAGACCGCCACTGAGGAAGTCAAGGCAGTAACGGCAAGACCTGTCTGGATCCCAAAAGTCAGGGATCTGGTCAGAGAGAAGATTGCTGATAAGAAAGAATTTGGGCCATCCTACAGAAAGCCTGTACCGGTCCTTGCAATCCAAGGCACAAGAACTGTACTTCTGCCGCCTCTTGCCGGGAAAAAGGAGAAAAGATTTGTCTCAATCGACTTAATCAAACCACACTATGTGGCCGATACTAAACAGTAGGCCTTGTGGACTCCACAGTAGCAGATGCCCTCCTCTCGCTACAATCCAAGAAGTCCAAAAAGAAAGACTCATCACGTTTGAAGAGCCACCTGTACGGCATGAAGGAATAAGCAACAATGCTATGGAACTCGTTCCACTTCAACAAGAAATTCATCTTCAAAATGAAAATCAACTTAACAACCAAGTTGCACTCAGACCGACTACAGATATCTACGTCAACATGCCTCTTCAAGAGCAAAATCCGATTTCAACAAATCCCGATGCAATTCCAACAATTGATCGAACTGCTTCTGGCTATTTCATGAACTTTGATACGTTTTCACTGGACCCAAGTGAGCCGGAAACGACGGCAGCCTAAAAATCATGCAAACAGAAACTCACTGACTTTTTGAACTTTTTTAGAAAGACTTACCTGGTGTCACCTTGGTTTGAACTGTGGTATATCACTGGGATTTTCTTTTTTCTTTTCTGGCTAGGTTTAATTATAACTTTTAGTATGCTTATTAATGGACGATACCTCCAACAGAGCTCTACAGCCCAAAGAGTCAATTTGATTTTAGAACCACACCAGTCTTCACATCGTGAACCAAGAGATTTGTCTTCAGTGAACATCACAGCAGTTCCTATACCGGACGGTATAGTATGGGACAAGAGTGATTATGATATATTCGGTCCGACTGAACTTTTAAAGCTTAAACATGTATTTAAAATTTCTTTAAGTGATATCATTACCACCAGTACATTTTCTGATGATTGGGACACTGAAACTGTGCATGATTTAATGTCTGATTTAGAAAAAACTGCTGCATTTCCGAACAATGAAATGTTAGAAGGTACTTCAGACCGTGATACATTGTACTGTTACCAACACTATGGTCATCATTTCTTGCACAAATCTATAACACCTAGAAATGTATTTGAATACCACCAGTGGGAACACTGCCCAGCACCTCCAAAAGGTAGTTCGCAAACTTTTGCACAGAAATTCACATACTTTTCAGGGTTTAATACATCTGACCCGAAGTCATTTTATTACAAAGTGGCAACAACATCAGCACAGAAAATTATGTTGACTAACACCAAACAGATTTACTCTGCTTCCTTTTTGGCCCAGTTGTCTACACAGGATTTCGACCTATGGAAGGACACTATAGATTTAAAATCAATCTGGGGTTCTATGGACTGGCAGGTCCAGGGAACAGAAGCGCTTTTTAGAGCATGCCTCATTCCACAGCAGCTGATATTTCTAAATGACACTGTGCAACAGACATCCTGTCTTGGACTAGCCAAGAACTAGGAACTGAACTCACCCGGGTTTCCTACACCATCACAGATGGGTGGGGGGCAGAATTCAACTACACAAAAGGGAGGATTAGATGACATTCTCCAGTACAACAGATCAGATCCTGATTGGACGAAATGGCTAATTTGGCCCATTGACACAAACATCTGTCAACAGAGATTTATGAATACAACCAAAGGGTTTAGTATCCATAGGCCAGATACACGCTATGTACAGAGACAACACCCAGAGGTAGTGACATCGTATAGTGTTGGGAAGTTGTGCCTTGATTGGCTAGAGACCTCAACACTCACAGAAGTAAAACATCACTTGACCTTACTCACACCTGATGTAGACGTTAGGGATTTTTTACTAGGCCCAAGGAAATCACGTCAGAAACGTTTCATATATGCTGGCATTTATGCCTATTATAATGAAAACTGGAAAATATCACAACAAGAGGCCGCAGAAAGAATACGGGAAATAGACCGTATTAACTTAGAGAAGACATTGGCTGTAGTGGATAATGGGTTAACAACTTTGACCTCCAGGATTTACTCCTTAGGCAACATTGTGTCTTCGGCAATCGACATATTAGAACAAGATCTGGCCTTGTTACAACACGGGCAATCTCAGCTGCGTTCTATTATGATGCTAAGCTGGACGCTACAATCTTTGTGTGCAGGCTATGTGCCCTGGCATTTTATAAACACCACGTCTCTGTTTTCAGAATACAATCTGACTGATAAACAGACAGAAATGGCACAAAGGGGAGCCAAATATACAATGCTGCGTATTGAGAAACTGGAAAGGTTACCATTCACTGTAGCCGAATCACCATCAACTGAATGGCTAATTCATGGCCAAATCACTCTGCCGGTCACTACGTTTCAGTTTCAATATTGCCTTGAGCAAAGGCAGGCAAATATGAAAAGATGGGTAAGGGTTACATTAAGGAAACTTGGGAGTTACCATATAGATACCGATGCCGGAATGGGGATCGAGAAGTATTTCTGAGCGGTGCAAACTGCAAGAACGCTTTAATCGGTTCTCTCATGTGTCAGGATATTTCACTACACGGAGCCTGTAGCGGTTCAGTAGCAAACCTATCGTGTCACATGACAGGGACCCCAGCGGCCATGATCACACCGGTTTTCCAGCTGCTCTCGAATGGGAGTTACTTGATGCTAAATGATCAAGGTTGCTGTGGGATGCTTCCGGGCATCGCTTATCTGGTCACTGTTAACTCCAGGGTTACTTGTGGTATGCAAGTATTGTTTCCGCCACTGAACATAGTCAGGGAGGCGCCGCTATGGCCTTCACTGAACGTTTCTTTCATACAATTTGATACTTTGAGCAGACTGCAAGCCATGCTTTTACAGCAACCCGTACCCTTAACCTCTGCTCGAGAAACCTTTGAACTTCAAGTTTCAAGGACCTCGACTGAGATACAGGCGCTTATACGTGCAAACTGCCCCTTTCATTTCGTAGAAATGGTGGGACGTATCTTTAATATGTCAGATACGAGCGGTATTGTTCACCTATTTAAGACCATAGGGTCAGGACTGTTAAGCACATTTCAGACAGTCCTCGGAGTAATCCCAAATTTTATACACTCCGTATTGGGAAGCGTATTTGGAGGACTCCCGCTTACTCTATTGCTGATTGCAGTGGTCATATTCATAATACTACTGCTACGAAATGTACGGCCCAATTCCCGAGGGAATGGCGAACATGCTCCTGGAGCAGAAATACCGTGAACGCATGGTACAACTTCTGGGCATTTCTTGCCTGCGAGAGCTCAATGCCTCCTGGTTTCTATCCTGTTGACCAGTCTGGGTAGACTGCATCTTACCTGTTCTTCGATGCCTGTTTTGCGGAGAAGAATGCACGTTGGATCTTTGTCTAACATTTCCGTCAGATGCGCCTCCGGACACGGATGCAATGCTGGACCCCATAAAGGCCATGCTCTGCGTTGTCCCCAGCGGCTTCCAATTCTGATGAACGCATTCCTGAAGAATCCACAGGTGCCGCTTGCTCCTGCTGGGTTAGGTGACTCCTCCACAGGCACCCAGGTAACAACTGCCGCACAGGCTGCCGCAGCATCGACTGTTGGCAGTGCTACATTCCATCTATGTGCGATTGACGTTCTCTGTGAGGCGTTGGATTTGTCGTCTGCAGTAGCTCACACAGATAATGTTGTGCTTCCCAGCCAGGACTCTTAATCTCGAATTGGCTCATCGCGTCCTGGGAAAGAATTCGGCTTCTCCACTCGTTTTCATAATAAGCGAGCAAATTTGGAACATTTCCTAAATTGACACTTTCACTTGAGAAAAGCATGACCTTCTTCCCCTTTGAGTGAAGCAATTTATATAAAGAAACAAAATAGACATTTCTATTTTTAGTGGCAATTGGAAATAGCTGAATTGTAACATTTTTTGAGGTTTTTTTTAAACAATTTTAAAACCATGTTTTTACTTGCTTTTAAAAATGTTTTCAAATTGTCCAGATTTTAAGCATGGTCATTGTCATCCTGTTCAGAAGAGGAGTGGGTGTTATGTCCCGTATAGAGGCCCTAATCTAGACCCGTTCATACATGCCCTAAAATGGACGTATTCGTATTTGCCCTAATACGGTCATATGCGTACTTGCCCTTTTATGGTCAAAGCCGCATATGCCCTATTACGGTCATAACTGTACATGTCCTATTATAGTCATGATTCCTTATATAGGCATGATCTTTCACCTACATTGGTCCTCACTAGTACACAACGTGCTCTGAAGGCTGAACGTTATCTATTCTGTGGTTTTGAATACAGCAGGGTTTTCCCCAAACACAGGCCCACACTGTACTCATCAATTATGCATGGCTCTCTAGGAATACACCACCTGCATAATATGTATGTACAAAGTTCACCCCTGACGTCTTCCTCAAGTCTAAAATGGCCAATACAAACCATACGAAGCGACCAGAGTCTTCAGGGTATAAATATACCACATCTTACCTCAGTAAGATAGAGGGAACCGAGACTTCCATGCTGACACACTGACCAGAGACGCTGAGGCTCCTGCATGCAGTCGCTCCAGCTGACAGCGGTCTGACACAGCCCTTGCAGGGTGTCCAACTCGAGACCAGGACGGGGTCCCACACTCTCTCTATTCAGGTATGGGGACTCGACTAAATCCTAGAAGGATTCTTGGCTCTTAGGCTTTTAGACCTACACACATATGCTAGGTACACTTAGGTACATCTAGTTAGGCATCGTAGGAGTACGCGCACTTTTCATAATGCTTTTTATATTCATGTATGTATTCATGATTATTGCAATATGGTAGAACTGTTCTATACCTTTGCTTTTATCGTACTGCTGATAATATATCTCTGCTATTGTCTGCTGATTGCCGCAGCACATATATTTTACACTAGAATAACAACTGTTCAATAAATACTTATTGAAACGCCCAGACTGTTTATTCTGTGTAACTCTCTGAGACAAACCGAATAAGTAAGCATGAGTGACTGAGCGAAAGGTAGTATATTGTTTCCACGATTCTGAGGAATTTGGGTTGTCATGATCTAAGGTTGCCAGAAACTAATCTCTCCCCGATAAGAGGAGATTCTAGTGGCACCGTGAGCTAGCTAATGCAAAACAGGCTAACATACGTGGTGGGGGTGCACAGAGTCAGTCTGCCACCAAGCCCACGGTTTATGTTATCCAAACGCGCAGGTCCTGCATGGGTACTATAGGAACTACACGACACGATGATGCTGAGGTTGAGGGTGTGGTCTGTCAGTGCAGGAGTGGGCCGAGTTCAGCAAGGCACCATACGTCGTTCCAGTCTGTGACGTTCATCATACATCTCTGCATGTTGGCTCTGGTGGTGGAGGAGTCTTCTGACAGCGAGAAGATGAGCTGGGTGTCGTCAGCATAGGAAAAGATGTTCAGTCGGTGCGATCTGATGGCATTGGCCAGGGGGATGATGTGAGTGTTGAAGAGGGTGAGGCTGAGGAACGAAAATTGTGAGATCCCTCAGATGATCATCTTGGGTTCCGAGGTGAACGGTGGGAGATGCATTCTCTGGGATCTTCCGGTGAGGTATGAGATGATCCATTTGAGGGTGTCTCTCTGGATTCCGATGTGGTGGAGTCTGTTGATCAAGACGATGGGAGACAGTGTCAAAGGTGGCTGACAGGCACAGGATTATGAGGGCTCTCATTTCGCTGCAGTCCAGGAGGGCCCGGATATCATCGGTGACTGAGATCAGGGCTGTCTCGATGCTGTGGCTGGCTCATAATCAAGACTGAGAGGGGTCCAGGAGGTTTTTGCATTCCAGGTGTTCAGTGAGTTGCTGGTTGATTACCTTCTTGAGAACCTTTGCTGGAAAGGGGAGCAGGGAGATGAGCCGGACGTTCTTTGGGTCTGCTGGGTCAGCATATGATTTCTTCAGATTGGGCCTCACTTCAGCATGCTTCCAGTCCTCAGGGAAGGAGGACGAGGTGATGGAGTTGTTCAGGACTTTCTTGTGCTTCTCGCCAATTGTCTTGCTCTCGAGGTTGTAGATGTGGTGGGGACAGAGGTCCATAGGTGCTGCAGAGTGCACAGAGTTTATGATGGAGATTGTGGCTTGAGTTTTGAGAGGGTCCCAATGGGTGAGCAGGTGTTCGGGGTTTCTGTTCTTGGGTGTGAGCAGGCTGATGCTGTCAGCGGCAGGGGGTTAGGGTTTGAAGTTTTTGTAGATGACTGAGATCTTGTCGTGAAGAAGTCCTCCAGGGTGCCACACAGTTTTTAGGTGGGTGTGATGTCGTTCTCTGTGGCTGAGGGTTGAAGAACTCTTTCACAATGGCAAAGAGCTTTATGCTACAGTTTGGGCTGGTTTCTATGTGGTCTGCTAGGTGTTCTTTGTTTCTTTCAGGAGGTAGTGGTACTGGTTGAGTGCTGTCTTGAAGGTGGTATAGTCTCTTGAGTCTTTGCTGGAGAGCCACTTACTTTCTATTTGCCGGCAGTTACATTTGGTAGATTTCAGCTCTGCGGTGAACCAGCTGGCTCTTCTGGCAGGCCCTTTGGATTTGGCTGGCTTGGCGGGGGCGATTGTGTCAGCACATTTTGTGATCCACTGGGAGAAGTTATTCGCAGCCTGTTCTGGGTTGGATGTTTCGTCTGGGCGGTGGGAGTTGAGAGCGTTGTTCCACTGGTCTTCTCATATCTTTTTCCAGTTTCTGCACGTAGATCTAAGGGGCATGGTGCCAGTGTTGGTAGGTCCTGAGATGATGAGGTGGATGCTGTAGTGGTTGATCCAGGTGAGTTGTGAGACGTGATTTTACTTGACTCTGTCACTGGGCGTGAAAATGGGGTTAAGCGTGTGTCCTTCAATGTGGGTAGGGTCGGTGACAAGTTGCTTGAGGCCGATGTTGCTCATGCTTTCCAGGAGGTTGGTTGTGTTGGTGTTCCTGGGGTCATCTAAGTGGAAGTTAAGATTCCCTAGGAAGATTTAGTGCGTGGAGGTGATGGCAATCGGGGCAATGAGTTCAGGGATGGAGTTGCAGAAGCTGGGGCGTGGTCCTGGTGGTCTGTAGGTGAGGGTGCCTCTGATGATGCTTTTCCGTATGTGTGGAGTTAGAAGTTGAAATGCTCCATTATCGGGGTTGAGTCGTCTGAGGAGGTCGTGCAGTGGATGGCGTCCTTACAAATGATGTCAATTCCACCTCCTTGTTTGTTGGTTATGGCCCGGTGTGTTATCATGTAGCCTTCAGGGGTGGCGATGGCGATGTCCGGCGCAGAGGTGGGGTTCAGATGCAGTTGTGTTTGTGGTGTCTCTGGCATTGTTGGTTGCTTTGGTGTTGCAGGTGAAGGGGCAGTGCTGGCAGGAGAATGGTCCTCTGGTGGTGCTTGGAGATGTGCAGCAGCAGTTGTTGTTGTTGATGCATCTGGGATCCAAGGTTTGGAGGTCTGTGGTGGTGTAGCTGTGCGGGGTGGAAGAATGAGGGTTCCTGGTGCCTTCAGTGTGCCAACGATGCAACCGCACTGAGGCCTCCATTAAGTAAGTCCTGGGTGGAGGGAGGGGCCTTGGGTGGCAGTGGACGGGGGCGGTGGGAGGCAGGTAGCAGCGAAAATGGGCAGGAAGGGGTGGAAGTGAGTGAACATGAACAGGCATGGGAGGCAAGTACACTGGGGCAGATACAGTACATACAGTGATATGGAAAGAGTGAAGACTAACAAGGCTGTTACAAAAAGGCAAAAAGCAGAAAAAGACTAACCAGGTGAATAACAAACAGGCAATGCGCTAAGGGCTAGTCAAATACAATAAATACAGTGAGGCGGAAAGAGTGAACGCTAACAAGGCACCGAAGACAACCAAGATGGCTGACAGGTGAGGAGCTCCGGCCGGGAGCTCCCTGGCTAGGGATTGCCTTTTTGGCTCTCATCCCCTGGAATCTACCCCCTCCCTGGACCTTCTACACCCCTGGGGATCTGGACTGTGGTCCTTTGACTCTCCATTCCCCGCGATCGAATTCTAAGCCTGCTTCAGCAACTTCTGTTGAACCTTTAAATTCTACCGTCAACGGAGCCCTAGCAACATGGCCGATGCCCGGTGGAGCTGCCTAGGTAGCTATAGAGGATATCGGCTGTGGATCAACCCCTCGGCCATCACCTAACCCCCCCGGACATGGTCACAGTTTCTCGTCTCTCCACTACGTCTCCTACCTCCCTCGCCTTCTGACGAATCTCCGATAATCCGCCGAATAGAGGAGTCAATTCAACTCGGCCGATGCCCGGTGGAGCTGCCTAGGTAGCTGTAGAGGAGATGGGCTGGGGATCACCCCTCCGGCCGTCACCTGTCTTCCGGGCTTGAAAACGGTTGATTGACCTCCTTCCTCGCCTTCCGGAATCTGCGACTGGGTCACACGAGTCTTGTTTTCCCCTAACAATGCAGCAATGAGGAAGCCGCGACGCTGCTGCCCTGTGCCCCTGAGCTTGTTTTCACTTTTTGAGTATGAGGAAGCATGCCCTCCTGACCCTGCTGCTGCCTCCCTCTTCCGGGGCTGCTCCCTGGGTGCCCGAGACGACTTCCCCTGACATTTCAACATGCTGAATGAAGACACTGCTGTCCCTGTAGCCCCGAGTGCTTGTTCATGACTACCCAATTGAGATCGGTGATCTCCAGCCTTCCTCCCTCATTGATCCTATGGCTGCCTCCCCCTTCCAGTCCTGCTCCGTGGAGTTGGTTTCCTTGTGGCTTTTTGGATTGGTTTTCTTGTTTATCTGCAATCCCGCCATCTTGTGATGATGTGACCGGTGTCCATAACCTGGGTCCTCCATCTTGGCGGCTTCGACCGATTCTCGGACTGATGCATTCCGCTGGTCTGCTTCCTGTGTCGCTTCACTGACCTTTGCCTCAAGTCGACCCCTACCTGGGACGCCTACACCCCTCTCATCTTGTTTAGTCTCCGCGAGGCACCCTCTTACCCCCACCCTCGGACCCGCTCATTATCCTATGTGATCCGACGCAATGAGGGAGTCCGGCACTGGATGTTTGTGTTTACTTGACCCCAACCGGTTTGTTGACTCTTTAACTCTGTCTTTTTTGGTGTTTCCCCTGAATTTCTATCTTCCATTGCCGGTCTGCCAGACCTGATCGACTTTCCAGCCCCCTGATCCTCCCCCACTACCTTCTATTCTCCATGGATTGTCTATGTGTTTTGCTATGCTCTTGTTATTGATGTAATTTATGTAACTCTGTTTTATATTTTTATTTTTGTAATGTTAACCTCATGTAAAGCGCTCTGATACCTCTGGGTCTAGCCAGCGCTATATAAAACTCTTCAAATAAAAATAAATAAATAAAATAAAAGCCACAGATAGAGAGAGGCAGCCTCCCCATGGCCGGAAGGTGTGGTGAGGGTCCGTACATAAAGAAGTACTGAAGACAGGGGAGCCTTGAAAATAGATGACAGCTCCTGTGGGGCCCCCTACAGTGCCTAGACGGCATCCTTGCTGAGCTTTAGGCAGAGAAGGGGGGAATTTTGGAAGGCCCTTGTCCCAGCCCCTGACAACCTGCCCTGGAGAGATTGCAACATCCATGAAGTTGCGGTGGAGGAAGGAGGATCCTCTGATAGATGAGTGGGACCCAAAGGTCCCCAAATTGACTGGATGACCCCAGATAAGGTTTGCTTAACTGGTCATAGAGGCAGAAAGGAATTCAAGGAGTGCCTTGCACCTAAAGATTTGCTATATACACCTGCCTTTCGGAGACACTGGACATTGGTCTGCTCGGCGGATGGGTCGCACAAGTGCTGGACTAGCACCCTGGGAAAAGTGCCCATTGTTGGCCTGCTGAGACCCTTGGACAACAGTGACTGTGTCCTTGGTGCTGAGTGCTGGCACACACAGACCACCTGGGAAGTATCAGATGATCATCTACGTGCCTTGGAATTGGGGTCGTCGCAGCCACGGTGGAGCCCACTTTCACAACAAACACTCAACAGTCTGGAGCATTGACCTCAGGGAAGATTGATAGCCACAGGCAGGACCTGCATCATTTATACAAATCATAATGGGCAGAACCCAAGAAGGCAGAGGCAAAAAAGCCCTGTTGGGTATAACGAGAATCACCCAGGAGATGGGTTGATAGGATTAAGCGGGGGGGGGCTTCCAAGAGGGGACAAAGTAGAGGCTCTACTGGTCGCCATCAGATCCACGAGAGATCTCTTGTAACACAAAATAAATAAATTCACTGTAGACATAGGGCTCCTACAGGACAATGGGAGAAAAATGTCAGAAAGAGTGCACAAAGTTCAGTCAACAGTGGTGGACCTCGCCCTGACTGAAGGCCTCGCCAAAAAGGCAGCCATTGCAAACGTGAAGATACAAGCACTAGAGATTAAAGTTCAGGATCAGGAAAGGCAGACTTGACACAACAACAGAAGGGTGGTTGGCCTTCCAGAAATCACTGAAAGCACATCCCTTCAAGGACTTGCTACAGGAGGTAGTCGCACCAGAGAGCCTATCCACATTCTGTGGACACACAAAGTTACGAGGCATCCTTTGAGACCCGGGGGGCCCGATGATGGGTGGTGGCATGCCTCCTGCCCTACAGAGGCTGTGACTTCATCCTACAAGAGTCGCATCACAAGGGTCACTTTACTGTAGGAAACAGGACAGTCTCTTCTACCCGGACTATACAGCGCAGGTGCAGAGGCAAGGGGCATCATACGTTGCAGTAAAGAGAATGATGAGAAAGCTGGGATTGCACTACGCAAACTCCAGATCCAAATGGATGGATGCACTCACATTTTTCTCTCCCCCCACAGTGCCTCAGAGTGGTTGGAGTGCTATGATGCTAGCAGATGATCACCCGCAAAATAGCACTCCCCCGGAACTACATAGCAGAAGTGACGTAGGACACATCAAGCGAGATACGGTCACCCTGCGACCCAACAGGCCAAAGTCAACAGAGAGCAAGCAGTGGTGACAATAGCCATGATGTGTAGTGCCCCTATGCACATGGGAGAAAACCTGGACTCGAGCTGTATGGAGGACAGTGCTGAAGGATCAGAAGACAGCATGATGCTGCCAAATATCACCCCTGCACTTCAGACAAAATCACATGAACCCTAAATATACAATAATCTGCATGCTGAAATAGAACAACATGGGTTACTTACCCAGGTGAACTATATCCTTTAATAACAGTTTGATCCCACTGGTTGCCGGTGGGGAGGTGACTCCTATTCTTCCCTCCCTCTTCATCTTTTCACCACTTTTCTTCTTATAGGCTCCTCCCCACCAGCACCGACAGTAGTGGACCCCTCCTCACCAGCAAGCTGGATGCTGCTCCAACTTGTCAATTAATCAGGGAATTGTAAAGCGCGCTACTCACCCGTGAGGGTCTCAAGGCGTTGGGGGAGTAAGCAGCTCCGTTCAGTCGAAGAGCCAGGTCTTGAGGGTCTTCCTGAAGATGTTCATAGAGGGGGCACGTCTGATGTCAATCGGGAGCTCGTTCCAGGTCTTGGCCACGATGTAGGAGAAGGCTCTTCCGCCTGTTCTAGCTCTGCGGATGCGCAGGGTTTCGGCGAGGGCAAGGTTGGCAGATCGGAGGTTTCTCTTGGGTACGTGGAAGGAGATTCTCTTGTTGAGGTATTGGGGTCCGGTGTTGTGGAGGCATTTGAAGGCGTGGGTGAGTATCTTGAATGTTACTCTCTTCTTGACGGGGAGCCAGTGGAGGTCTCGCAGGTGTTGGGTGATGTGCTCTTGTCGAGGAATGCCGAGGACGAGTCTAGCTGCAGTGTTCTGTATGGTCTGGAGTTTGCAGGGCAGAGACTTAATGATTCTGGCATAGAGGGCGTTTCCGTAGTCCAGTCTGCTGGTTATGAGTGCGTGGGTGAGGTTTTTCTTGATTCGGGGGGATCCATTTAAAGGTCTTGCGAAGGATGCAGAGGGTGTTGAAGCAGGTGGAGGCAACAGCGTTGACCCGTCGGGTCATGGAGAGGGCGGAGTCAAGTACGATGCCGAGGTTCCGAGCATGGTCCGTGGGGGTGGGTGGGCTGCCGAGGGCGGTTGGCCACCAGGTGTTGTCCCAAGCGGTGGGGGAGGGTCCGAGGATGAGGACCTCTGTCTTCTCTGAGTTGAGATTCAGGCAGCTGCTGCTCATCCAGGATGCGACGTCCTTCATTCCTTCCTGGAAGCCGAGTCTGGTGGTGACGGGATCCTTGATGAGGGAGAGGATGAGCTGGGTGTCGTCGGCGTAGGAGACTATGTTGAGTCCGTGTTGTCTGACGATGGCGGTGAGGGAGGCCATGTAGATGTGGAAGAGCGTAGGGCTGAGTGACGATCCTTGAGGTACTCCGCGGTTTATCTCTGTGGGTTCGGAGAGGAAGGGTGGCAGTCTAATTCTTTGGGTCCTGCCGGTGAGGAAGGAGTGGAGCCATTCTAGGGCGGTTCCTCGTATGCCGGCTTCATGGACTTTGGAAGTAAGTGTGAGGTGGGAGATAGTGTTGAAGGCTGCGGAGAGGTCGAGTAGGATCAGGGCAGCGGTGAGACCTTGGTCGAGGAGGGTGTGGATGTCATCTGTGGCGGCGAGTAGGGCGGTCTCAATGCTGTGGTTGCTGCGGAATCTGGATTGGGAGGGGTCAAGGATGGAGTTCTCTTTGATGAATTTCATTAGTTGTGCGTTGACGGTCTTCTCAGTGACTTTGCCGCGAAGGGGAGGAGGGAGATGGGTCGGTAGTTTTTGAGGTCAGAAGGGTCTGCCGAGGGCTTCTTGAGCAGGGGTTTGACTTCTGCGCATTTCGAGTTGTAGGGGAAGGTGCCGGTTTCGAAGGTGGTGTTCATGGTGCGTCGTAGTTCAGGTGCGATGGCGGCTCTGTGGAAGATGTGCAGAGGGCAGGGGTCCATGGGTGCTCCTGAGTGGATGCCTTTCATGGTCGATTCGGTCTCTTTGGTGGTGGCTGGGGTCCAGGCGGAGATGGTGGGTTGGCTGGCATTGTTGGAGGAGGGTGTGGTTTCGGAGTCCGGTGTCCGTTCATTGAAGTTGTCGTAGATGGACTTGATTTTCAGATGGAAGAAGGAGCTGAGCTTGTTGCAGAGGTCCTGGGAAGGGGTGATGTCTGTGGCCCTGCTCGGGGGTTTGGTGAATTCTTGGATGATGCTGAAGAGTTCCTTCGAGCTGCTGGCGTTGGCGGTGAGCTTGTTCTGGATGAAGGTTCGTTTGGTTGATCTGATGAGATGGTGGTGTTCTGTCATGGCGTTCTTGTATGTTGTGCGGTTTTCTGACGTTTTGCTGTTTCGCCACAACGTGTGATAATGCAAAATGAATGAGAAGTTTAGGGTCTACTACGAAAAACCATATCATAGATTACTTCTGGAACACAGGCGATTCATGACTACATAGTGAATACTAAGACACCCAGACTGTTGGGCAAAGAAGGTGACTCCCTCGGGTGGGAATTCTGGTTCAAGAAGTCCGGGGGGCCTTTAAAGAATTAGCTAGGTGAATGGTTCCCGGGCCAGGTGACTTGCCTATAGAATTTTAGAGTAAATGCGGATATGCTCGCCCCAAAGCTGACAAAATTGTTTAATGCCACCAGGGCTCAGGGAAACCTAGCAAATATGATTAGAGAAGCAATAATTGTTTCACTGCCTAAGAAGGGAAGAGATTTGCACACATGACTTCATAAAGTCTGTTATCAATGTTCAATGTAGATTATAAGATTCTGAGCATCATAATGGCAAATCGGCTTCTCCGCCAAATTGGAGCGTGGATCCATCCGGATAAGTCAGGGTTTGTCCCTGCACACAGTATGGTGTTCAATATTAGACAGCTAGCATGGGTGTTGCACTCACCACTGCAAAATTCTCCTGAGGCACTGGTCTTGTCTATAGACATTGAAAAGGTTTTTGACTCCACTCAATGGGAGTTTCTGCACACAGCCATGGCTAATATGGGCTGAGAGTAGTCTGTTTTTAAAATGGACCAAATTAATATATACCAATCTAACTGTCCATATCAAAACAGACTGAAAAATCTTGAAGGCATGTTGGGTTGGGTGGGGACAAAACAGGGTTGCCCCTTATCTCCGCTCTTATTTGCCAAAGCTGTGGAGCCACTGACTTAATGATCAGATAAGGTGACTATTATCAAGGTCTATATGGAAGGGCACACCCCTATATATCTAGTTATATGTGAATAATATGCTGTTGTACCTCCGAGGTTAGCTGGAGGACATGATGGGAGCATTCAAGACACTTGAGTAGTTTGGCCAACTCTCTGGTCTATGGGTAAACTGGAATAAATCCAGTGTCTTCCCAATTCACTCCTCCATAGAGGAGGATCAACCCCTGGAGATGGAATACGATATCCTATGGGAACCAGTAACTAATATGTACGTGGGAGTGCGCATCTACTGTATTTATTTGTGACTCTACCAATATAAATACCTAGAGGCAATATTTAAGTAGATAGACGCTTTACTACCGGACCTGACTTGGGGACCAATAAGATGCAGGATTGCGATCTCAAAACTCAGACTTCCTTCAGATGAAGGAGGTTTTGCCATCTCTCCTTAGAGAATTGCCTGCTGGACGTGCTGTACTGCGGTCTTCTTATGGCATCGCTCCTGAACCTGTTCAGTAACACTCACTTCAGGAGGGAGTGGATCTTGGTGGGGAACCTTAGGTACTCATGGACATAAGAACTGCAGAAGACACGTATGTGGCAGCCCAACTCACTGGATACCCCCCTAAAAACACTACTGGCACTGCCTCACATAGGGAATTTGAACGGATTGCATGATTGGGTAGCAAAAGGGCTGTGCACATTGTTAGGGCTATTTGAGGATGGAAGGATCAAGGTATGCCAAGAACTCATTAAAGGGTATGGAATCTCCCAAAGGCATAATTTATTGCATGGTTGAACAGTTGCTAGAATGTGTAAGTGGTGGTGGGATGGCCTGTCGGCACGCACATGCATTAGTGACTTAACTGCATTTGTATACTGGACGGCAAGCACAGAGTGATCACATTGATATACAAAGCATGATAGAAGAATCCAAGTGAAATCTGTCTGGGCTGCATGAATGTGGGTCTGGGGACATGAACACAACCCCTGACGGATGCCGAGTGGACCACCATACTACAAAATACACCAAGAATCTCTAGGAACTGTAAATTTAAGGTAACTGAATATTATCTACACACCTCAAAGAATAAACGTAATGTTTTCAAATGCACAGGCAGGGTGCCTGAGATGTCAATTGGTTGGGGCAGATTTCTATCATATGGCATGAACTGCCCCGCTTTGAGGGATTTTGGGGATAAAGACGCACACATTATATATGACTCTACAGATAGAACACTCCTTGTAACCCCAAGATCTTGTCTGTAGGGTTTAATCCGAGAAGCAAGACAAATGTTGTTCTGCCCAGATTTGCAGACCTGGCATTTTTTTGGGTCAGACGGCAACTAACAGTGAGTTGGAAAAGCATCTGAGAGCTCTACTGTTTGGATGTAGGGTAAAGAACTGAATAAGTGGGCCGAATGTGAGGGTGTAGCACTGAAAAACACGAGAAAAGGCCTGCGAAAACAAAACAGGGCATTGTCCTGGGAGGGTAAATGTTAAATTTGCCCGACCTTGGATCGTGTGGGATGGGTCTTAATCCCTCCTAATGGTAATTAAAGTAGGTAAATTAGGACTAGGCCTCATGCAGAATATGGAATTGGTAAGCTTTCACCTAAGTGTCTCGCCACATATTGGGGGAAACCAAGGAGAGGCCGAAAGCGTCACCCTAGTAGGCTCGTGCACTAGTGTACTGAGTAATTCTGACCATTTTACCTTTTCTACTCTCTCTTAAGCATGGTTGCTCTTTGTTGTTTATGCTGTATTCGAGGGCTGCTCATATAAGTCGGGAGGGTCGGCTATATGATATTACGATGGATTCTCTGCTACTCAAGGTGGAGCACCAGGCTACCTTGACAAATGATTTATGTTAAACACTATGGGGCATATTCACAAGGACTTATCGCCGATTTATCGGCACTTTAGCGCCGCAAAAGTGGCGATAGATTTATCGCCCTATTCACAAGCAGGTGCAAACTGCCGACATCGCCAGTTTACCTGCGATAGCTACCGCAAAAAACATCGCCACGGATGAGTGCGACAACTAACGCTAATGATATGCAGAGTAGGCGTTCCCGTGCAAAAACACACGAAAACACCACTTCGCGAGATTCTCAACGACCAGTCAGATCTGCAATGCGAACCAAGAACAGGCGATAAGGCGCGTTAGCAGCAGGGATTTAACACCTGCCTTTTGCTGGTGTTAAGCAGGACGACTACCTGCAGTATGAAAGGGAGCCCAGCCCAGAGCCACAGCTGAAGACCAACAGATGCCATGGAGACAATGATCATGCAGCTCGGAGAACCAAGAGGGCCACAACACCCACCGCCACCACTCCCAGGCCCCCCCCCCGGATTACCACCTAGGCAGTGATGGAGCAAGAACTCACAATGAGACTTGCTCGTAAGCATTCCTCTCACAGTATTAATTATTAATCTTTGTAATGTCTTTATTAACAGATGCACACATGAACACCATCCTAGAGAAGCTTGCCTTTGTATTTGAACTAATAAGTAACGCTTGTCTAAATCCAAAATGGCCGCTAAAGCGCGGGAATCTCAGTACGCATGTGTCAACCATAATCACGTGGTATGACGTCTTTCTTTGCTTGGAGGGAAATCTTTGCTTCTGCACAGTGTGTATTAAAATGGCTGCTGAATGTTTTCACGTGCTACAGCTTGCGCATATGCTGCAATTAAAACTGTGGTATTCTAATGCTAGTAATGCGGGATAGATTTATAATTAAATGGGAATAGAGTAGACATAATGGGTATACAGTGAAAACATTTATTTGTGATTTTAATATTTTCTTCTTTGATTTTTATTAGTTCGTAAATGGGCCTGGGGTTGGTTGAACTGCAGCTCGAGAGACCTTGGTTCTGCGCATGCGCCCTGCAAGGCTACCCAGAGGAAACGATGAAGTCAACTTGGACGTCGTCCAAGGCCGTGACCTGGTGGCCAACACTATTGCACCCACGATGTTCCTACAGAAAGAAACAATTTATATAAACATTGTAATAAACTTTGTCGTGAGACGGGTGGGAAATAAAGCAAATGTATTAATTGTGAGGGGCGGTATTTTAAAACAATAGGCTTAAAGAAATTGAACAAAAATTGACATGGTGTGAGGATCAACCCCCTGTCCCGACCAATCAGAAGTAGTGGGCCCATAATTTTGCAACATTAAGGAGAGGTACATGGGCTTAGAAGGGTATAATAGATATAGAATTAGTTAATTAGCTAGCACATTAAGGCTGTCAGCTTGGAGAACCACAGAACGAGCTGATCGATTGCAGACCAAAACGCTGTTCAGAGAGGTCCTGAGGTGGGGGCGGCGGATTCCTAGAAGACGACTCGAGGGAAGCAAGGAGAAGCGAAGTATCAGAGAGGGGAACGACGCTGGCGTCGTTGATAGAGAGGTCACCTATCCTGTCCTGTACCGGGTCCGGAGGTCTTTGATCTTCATCCTTCTTTAGACCTATCTTTCCAACTCCTTGGCCAAGGGGTTTGGTTCTCGCACCTTTAGGTAAATATAAATGCAACCTTTAGCTGTGCTGCTGTCTCTATCTTCTTCTTTCTGAGGGACCGTCATTGATCGATAATTGATTATTATGCTTCATCCTTGATATACGATTAAGTACTATGTGGTTCTGTATTTTACTCTGCTAAACTTTAGATAAACATTTTAAAACTTCTTGACTCAGTGATTATTTTAGAATTTATGAATTGTAATGAATGTCACTCATTTTAAACTTCCCAATTATCAAAGGGTCCATTGGTAAGTCATTACTCTTCAATCAGAAAAGTAATTGGTAGCAGGGATTTTGATAAAGAGTACAACTGACCCACCAGCGGAAATTGCTAGCGTAGTATGAATGAATGGGCCCAGGTGAGTATTCTGTGTATGAATGCTTGTTGCTAGTAACCCGCTGGATCAGCAGCGCAGGACAGCGTACGACCCTAAAACGCACCAGCCTCAGAGACTCAACGCCAGAGGAAGCCATTGGCCAACACAGGCTCAAAAGGACAACCATCCTCCGCATCCTGACCCACATTGCCCACAGGCTGACGATACCAACACAGCGGACAACCAACATCCCCCTGCAGACAAAGCTGCTGGCTGTGCTGCACCTGTTGGCCCCTGGTACCTTCCAACCAACAACTGCCAGAGTCGGAGGAGTCACACAGCCAGCCCCATCAAACTCTCTCACACATGTCATGGATGCATGTCCACAAAAGCAACGGCGGGCCCCTGTATCCGCACCACATGATAGTTCCAATTCGTAGTGTACCTGCGCAACCAACCCCAATGCCAGCCGTGCTAGACACCTCCGTGCCCCAGACCCAAGATCGTAGTAACCGAAATGTGGGTGTGCCAGGTCATGAAGTCCAGTAGTCATCAGTAGTGTAAAAACAGAACTTTATTACAAATACACAAACAAACAAAACGAAAATCTCAGCCAACGCGTTCCATTCCCAACGGGGAACTTCAACAGGGCAACGTGTCTTCAGAAACCTGTGGGAGATATGGTGACAATGGTCAAACATCTGTATAGTCACATGCCTAATCTGGTACAGTGTACTGCACTTAGACAAACCGGAATGCTCACAGGCATGATAAATCATGCATGAGAAGACCGTAACAGAAGTTCACGTGGACGTAACCGTCGTAGGAATGAAAAGGAAGGTAACGACCACACGAACTGCTGTTACGGTCACATCATGCAGGACTCATCCTACCTGAAAGCATCACGGTGTGTGTCAGCTCGATACCCCTGCCCCTCACTCCCCCCACACTGCGCAGGAACATCTTGAGACCACGCAAGAGAACTACGCCATAGCTGGCGTCACGCACATGTTGGGGGCCATTAACAGCACACGTGTACAACTTGTGCCCCCTGCCGACACTGCACACAAGCACCGCAACAGCAACCACACGCATGCCATCAATGTGCAGACAAAAGTGGACCACCGTGGCCTGTCCAGCAATGTCGTCGCAAACTCCCCAGGCAGTGTACATGATTCCCACATGTCCGCAAGTCCACCACCAACCAGCGCTTTGAGGATGGCACCAATGGTAATGCACTGCCCATCTGCAAGTACCAACTGAACACACCACACACCTCAACTCCACAATCATACAACTCACAGCTGTGGGAATGCGCACGTCACAAATCCACCACCAAAGTGACTACTGCGTGTGTCTCAGTCTCCGCCATAACCTGTCCATAGGCCTACACACACGTGGCCGACCACCTTCAACGGGCAGATTCACACTGGAGAAGAGGTGGCTACGTCCCAAACCAACTCACGCACATCACGTCATCGCATGCAGGGTCGTGTCTGCCAGGGCTGCGCCCCCCAGCCACGAGGCCGCCGCCGTGACCGGTGGTGCCTGCGCGATCCTGTGCGCCTGCTGCACCCCAGCCCTGGTCCCCAGACCGGTCCGCCGCCCAGCGATGACTGCCCGCCCCTGCGCACCCAGGCCTCAATGCTCACCTGCCGCCACCGGCGTGTCTCCAAGAGGGCCCTCCACGAGCCGGTGCAACCTCCTCAGCCGGTCGCTGGTTTCCGTGCCACAGGCCCCCAGCGCACCCTGCGGCACCGCACCGTGGAGTCATGTGTGTGCTGCCTGCGCGTACACTGCGGTCCAGCAGGGCACACTGTTCAATTTGAGTCTTGATTCGCTGGATGCCGTATCGAGGCCAACGCATCATCGCACGCTGCACACCCGCTCAGCTCTTCAGGTGGGCCTAACTCAGTGCAACGCAAGTCATCGCCACGTGGCGGTAGGCCCCTGCCAGCCGCAGTGCAGCGGGTGCCACTAACCCTGTGCAACGCAAGTCATCGCCATGTGGCGGTAGGCCCCTGCCAGCCGCAGTGCAGCGGGTGCCACTAACCCTGTGCAACGCAAGTCATCGCCACGTGGCGGTAGGCCCCTGCCAGCCGCAGGCCATCGGGTGCCACTAACTCAGTGCAATGCAAGTCACGGACCCCTCATGACTGAGTTCCGTGGATGCGGATGCCATCATGTCATCTCCGGCAGTGGGGGATGTGATGTGCTAGGACCCTTTTATTGGCAGGGTCACATGTCCTGGGATGCCTGTGCTGGATGGGTGTGGTGTGGGTGTTAACCAGCCCTCAGGGAGTGGCTGTGGCTTGCTGACAACTAGACCAGTGATCAGCAGATCACTACAGGGAAGACCTGGGACATGTAGCTTTGTCATCCCCCCTCTGAGCGTAAGCGGAGTGGTCTGGCCTGGCGTATGCCAGGCCAGTGTAAGGGTGGGAACAATGACCCCGGGGCTCTGGGCGTGCTTCAGTTCTGGGCTGGACAAGGAAGTAACTGATGCTTGTGTCTCTGTTGTAGTGTCTACACCACACGGACCGCAATCGGCAATGTTGCACCCTGTGACTCAAGTCCCACGACATGAGCAACATGGACGTAAGGGGGTATCACTGACCCTACATTCATCCATACTTTCATACTTGTATGATCAAAGACATGACACATCTGTGCGATTCTGAATGTTTAATGCACATCCAGTGGAGTGTTGCAGCTGGAGCAGTACAGGGCCATGCAAACCCCACTTCACATTATTGGCCTGTGGAGGGCCAGCCAGAGTCCTTCAGGGAATGATAAGTACATCGGAAGAGGAAGAGTTCAGTCCGCAGTCTGATCGCTGTGTCCTTGGTAACCAAACAGAATATGGCAGTCCATGTCGAGGTCCAAGGTGAGTGTCGCAGAGTGTATCGGGGGACAGTGGAAGGTGATGATGCAAAGGGCAGAACCAAGCAGAAACAGGCCATATGGCGGAGATGAATGCTACTGCCTCCTCCTTACCAGTAAGGTTGATTCACCCGCATCTTCGTCCTCTGATTTCACATGTGCCTCACACGTGGGTGGTGGTGGAATGTCGGCCGCACTGTGTGCCACTGACACATCAGGGGCCAGAGGTGGATTGCCTGGCGCACTGTGTGCCACTGACACATCAGGGGCCGGAGGTGGATTGCTGGCTGCACTGTGAGGCACTGACACATCAGGGGGCAGAGATGTGGATGTAGAAGCAGCAGCAGCATTTATCTGCGCCAGGCCTTGAGGCAGCAATGCCATGACGATGTGCTGCAGGGCATGGAAGGTCCCAGCCACATCTCGCTGGTGTGCAGCCATGGCTGCCATTCTTTCCGCCTGCATCCGCTCCATGTTCTCCATGAGCCCCCGCATGTGTCCCAACTCCCGGCTGACATTGCTGGAGCCACTCTGACTGGACAGTTGTTCTTGTCTCAGTATCATGACTCCAGCGATGTCAGCCATGGATCGTTGGAGAGCATGGAGCGGACTGTGGGTGTCTGTTAGGGACTGTAAGTGGTCCCTGATGGGAATCAGACACCCATGTATGGCATCAAGTTTGGCTGCCATGAGGTTGAACCCCACCCGCACCTGATCAGCCATCTTCTCCTGGACCTCTAACACATGGCGTTGGAAGGCCATGTGTTGTTCGTGGGGGTCCTGGGAAACAGCCGTGGTGGTAGGTGCTTCCTGCTGTGTGGTCTGTGCAGGGGGTGGGGTCTCCTCGATGCAGCTGGGCTGCACTGCTCCTGGAGGTGGGGTGCCGAAGCTGTCAATGAGGACTTGGAGGGCTTCGGTGTCGATGTTGGGGATGTCCTCATCGTCATCAGTGAAGAGTTGTTGGGGCTGCTCTGCAGGAGGTGTTGATGCTCCCTCTACAATGTGAAGGGGAGATGCAGTATTACATTGTGTTCACATGTATGTTGACGCATTGTACAAGTTCACATACAGACTGCATGACAATGTACATTGTGACTGTTTAGGAGGAGATGCCTATTTGATGGGGGACAGTGGACATTTCGGCAACATCACGGATATGTTTGTGTACTTGTACATTGACATCTCACATTTCCCTGCTATGCCAAATGTGATTGGCCAGTTTCTACACACAAGCGGCACCTGTTGTAAACGTGTTGCAGTTTGTACCACATTGTTGTCAATGCTGATGTGCTCTGAATGTCATGTGTGTGTGCTGCATTTTGGGAGAGTCACCCCTGCAGCTCTGATTTTGCTGCCCCTTGTCCCTTTCAGGCGATGTGCCTTTGACTTCTGTGCCCATACAGTGCTGAGATGTTGCAGACTTGGGTGAATTTGGGTCTTGGTGGGAGTTGGGACTCTGGGGCATGGTTTGTCCGCAGATGTGTTGTTGACGTCAGGGGTTGTTTGTGCAGGTGGATGTGTCAGAGTGTGACCTGCTCCTTTATGGATGTGGCCCACACTCAGCCACCTCAGTGTGGTGGCGTGCACCATGTCATGATGATCGGACTGCAGCCATGCTAATCATCATGCACTGTCACTTGCATTGTCAGTGTGGCTCACGGACCCGCAGCTTTGCTGGGTTCAGCACATGTGCATGGGTTGGTTGTGAGATAAGTGATGTGTGGGCGGGCCTCCTCTGGGCACATAGTCGACGGGGGCCTACGTGCTGTTGCTATATGTGCTGCAGTGTGCCAAGGGGATCAGGGACATGATCCAGAGTCATTGTGGGTGTGCACTGTGCTCCCCTTGATTGTGCATGTGTGCCATTGTGCCCATCTCCCCCGCGCCCCCCCAGTCCCTGGTCGTTACTCACCCTGTTGCTGTTGTGTCAGGTCATGTTGAGCAGTGTCCGGTCCCCCAACTCCTGCCACCGTCTCCACACTGATGACTGTGGACACCATTTCCTCCATCTCATCCAGCTCCTCCTGTGGCGCTGGACTCCCACCTCCAGTCTGCATTGCTGCCTTCTGGTTGTTGGCGAGTTTCTGCTTGGTCTTGCGCTTCACATCAGCGGACGAGGTCAGTACCTCTTGACCTCGTCCATTGTCCTCCTCAGCACTCCGACTGCATTCACCTTGTCCACGATGGACTGCCATGTTCCATTTTTTGTTGCCAATGACACAGTGGAGGTGACGAACAGTTGTTGATGGCGTTCTATCACCTCCGTGATCAGGATCCTGTTTTCCTGCGGACTGAACCGCGTCTTCCTCTTCTTCTTGTCCTTGCCCTTCCCTGACCCCGAGGTCCCAGGCTGGTCCTCCGGGGGGCTTGTGGGGTTCTGGCCGTCCTCTGTACCTGCTCCGGCTGCCTCCATTGTGCTTCGCTGTTGTTTGGTTTTTGTTTGTGGTTTTTTTTCTGCTTTTGTAGTTGTTTTTCCCGCCTGACGTGTGTGAATTGCAGGCCTGGCGCTGCTTTTCGCTGATTGTCTTATCGCAATTGGGCCCATCGCAACTTTTTCGCGTTCGGGTTTGGATTTTCATCGCCGTCCCGGTAACGTTATCGCGGACATTTGACGCGTTATCGGGAGACTATCGCATGTTACCGCCGTATTGAAAATACGACGTTAACCCGGAGTTATTTTCCTGCGATAGACGGCGATATGAAAACTTGCGTTAACCTATTTTGGCGATGTTTATCGCACGTTCTTGTGAATATCCCCCTATAAATGGACCAACAGATAGGACCCAGCGTTTACAATGCTATAATTATGTAACTGTGCTAAAAAATGGTGGCTCGGTATTATTATGTAGCAGGACCATTCTTGATGTAACAAGTTGTAAATACAAAAACACAATGAAATATGTTTAAAAAAACTCAGCCAGTTTATAGTTAAGGTCTGTTGGGCAGGAAATGAAATTTTCAAATAAACCTTAGAATGGCTATTAGATACTGGACCACCTAGAGATCTTCTTTCCCTGCTCGTGGTTCCTAGACAACAAAAGGAGAATGTCCATCCAAGTGGACACATTGTGGGGAACCTGTTTTTACTGAGGCAACCAGAGCCAGCTCTGAGTTTCATGAGTGAAGCAATACTCCAAATGAGAGGGTGCCTGCACCCCATTTGTAAAGGGGGTACTAAGCACTCATCTGAGTCAAACATCTTACTGAAAAAGGCACAGAGCCTCAATTAAAGTTTGGTTGCATTGAGAATTCTCCAACTTCTGGAGGAAGTTCTAAATGCAAATTAGATGCCTCTGACTGAACTTACTCCACAATAACACCCGCAGAGTGGAACAATTCCAGTCAGTGGATTTAGAGTTTTCTCCAGGAATTTCGTTCCAAACTCTAAATGAGGCCCAAACATATTGAAAACGTATTATGGGATCAGCTCCTTCCTTGTCCCGCAAAATATGCTTTGCAGCCCCCCCCCTCCACCTCTCCACCTCTCCGCCCCGTCTTTCACTTCTAAAGCAGTGTTGCACCATAGATAAAGCTATTCCAGCTGCACCACGTTCTTTATTGTATGCGCCTATAGGTCCCACAGGGAATGCATTTATGAATATGCAGTAACTGAAGGATGTGAATATACTAAAAGAAAGTATATTCCCGCGATTCTCAAACAATGACATCCAGAGGCATATGTACAAGCCCCTATCGCCACCACAGCGTCACTTTTTCCGACGTTGTGGTGGCGATAGGGGCTTAGCCTTATTTACAAGGAAGCGTTCAGCCACTTACCGTGGCTTAACGTTGCCTTGTAAATAAGGCCCCCTTCCACGCTATGGTTAGCGTGAAAGGGGTGGGCAGTGGGTGTTGCGGTGGGCGTTCCACCGCAACACCCATTGATTTTGACGCTGCCCCCTATGTACAAGGGCAGCTTACATAGGAGGCAGCGTCAAAATTAAGACCAGGGAAAACCTGGTCTCAACTTGGCGAAACGAGGAGAAATGCATTATTTCTCCTTGTTTTTGCTTTTTTTGCATGTGTGCTGCCTTGTGGAGCACACATGGAAAAAGCAAACTGCCATGGATTGTTTATGTACCGGAAGGTCCCCCTTCCTGTACATAAACAATCTTTTAAAAAAATGCCATTTTGTGACTTACATGTGTGCTGCATGAAGCAGCAAACATAAAAGTGACAAAATGGCATTTTAGGATTGTTTATGTGCAGGAAGGGACACCTTCCTCCACATCAACAATCCTCCCCTGCATGCAGTGCAAGGGTGCCTGCATTGGCGCTATACTGCTAAGTGCAGGGGGAAACGCAAGGCTGCACCATATCCTTGTAAATATGGTGCAGCCTTTATTTCTGAAGTGGCGGAGTGAGGCGTTAAGCCATGACGGCTAACGCCTCACTCCGCCACTTCCTCGTACATATGCCCCCCAGTCTTAAAGAAACGATTTCATAAGCTGAAATTACTCCAATAAATAGCTACAGGTCTAGGCTCTTAGTTAAAAAGAATCTACAGAAATATTACGTGTACTGCTCGCAAGAACTGGAATGCAGTCTAACGCCCCACAGGGAATTACCTACAGAGTTTGCTCGTTTCTGGAAAGTTAGTTGGAATGTCACGCTTCAGTGTGTGGCTGATCCCTGGATCACAGCCAAATCTTGGAGAAAGAATTTGTAGCAAAGGGCAAGCCTTCTCACACATAAGAAAACATTATAGAGATGTCTAATTTTTAGGGGGTTCCGAACACTTTTACTTTGTACACTTTTCCTGAAAAGCATTTTTATCAATCAATCAATCAGGGGTTTGTTAAAGCGCGACTACTCACCCGTAAGGGTCTCAAGGCACTAGGGGTGGGGGACGGGGGGTGCAGGTTCCATTCCATCAAGAAGGGGGTCTGTCGAAGAGCCAGGTTTTGAGGTTTCTTGTGAAGATGGGGAGCGATGTTGTCTGTCTGAGGTAGAGCGGAAGGGCGTTCTATGCTTTGGTCGCGAGGAAGGAGAAGGAGCGGCCTCCCGATCTGGTCTTTCTGGTGCGGGGGACCACGGCGTAGGAGAGCTGGGCTGATCGTAGGGTCCTTTGGGGTACGTGAAATTTGAGTCGGCTGTTCAGGTATGCTGGTCCGGTGCCGTGGAGAGCCTTGTGTGCGTGGGTGAGCATCTTGAAGGTGATTCTCGCCTCGACGGGGAGCCAGTGGAGTGTGCGCAGGTGTGGGAGATGTGGCAGTGTTTTGGCAGGTTGAGGACCAGTCTTGCGGCAGCGTTCTGGATGTTCTGTAGCTTGCGGGTGAGGTTTTTGTTTATTCCGGCGTAGAGTGCGTTGCCTTAGTTGAGTCTGCTGGTGACCAGGGCGTGAGTGACGGTCTTTCGGTGTTCGAGGGGGATCCATTTGAAGGTCTTACGAAGGAGGCGGAGGGTGTGGAAGCAGGAAGACGAGACAGAGTTGATCTGGCGGTCCATTTTGAGCTCGGAGTCCAGGATGATTTCCAGGTTGCGTGCGTGGTCCATGGGGGTTGGCGGGTTTCCGAGGGGGTTGGCGGGTTTCCGAGGGCGGGGGGCCACCAGGTGTCGCTGGGCCCAAATGTTTATGGGCCCAAATGACATATTATTTTCAGCGTGACCTTTGCACTTGAACACTTACAGCACCAGCCTTTTCTGACATGACAGAATAGTGAAAATAATATGCACTAATGACAGCTCTGCAGCAACATGGGGGAGCACATGGAACAAACCGGAAGCAGTTCTTGACTGTTGTACTCAAAACTCAGTCTTTCTGGGCACACCTTCACAATGTACAGTAATCCTATTCTTCTGTCTGGTTTATTCCTCTTGGCCCTGATCCTATATCCATAACTATCTCCAGGAAGTTCTGAGTGTGGAAAAAGTCGCATTTACTGTTTGAGTTCCCACAAAGAGCAGCTTATTCGAAAACTTGTTTTTGTAATTTATATTTGGACGAATGTTATTACAATAAAACCATATTCCATATATCACACACTACAGCTTTTCGTCCCTTGATCTGGCAGTAAATATGCTGTGTTAAATCACGACAAATTTAGTTGAGTTTAAATATGGATAATTGTGTTTACGAATCCTGGTGGAATGGAAATCTAATTAATATACCTCATTATGTATGGAGCTATTGGTTTAATCTTTGATTATTTGGCTTATGATTTCGAACATTTTCACTATTAGGGTACTGTCTCAACGTGTGACGGACTCATTAAGAAGTACAATAGGTAAATCTACATTACAGAAGCACAACCTTCCTTTGTGGCCATAGAGAAAGCAAGAATTGTCAAAGCCAATGGGTCTGGTTTTGGCTGCCAGATTTTTAGCTTTGTCAGTGCTTGTTTTGTTTTGTCATGGGTTTTGTAAAATTTTACTTTTGGATGAGCTACCGGGCCCTCACAAATGTAAAAAAAACTTTGCTAAAAGCAAAATTATTTTTTGTCTCGAAAGCATACATCACAATGGAACTCCCTGGCACGGAAGGGAACTACTTTGTGTGCAGATGTAGTTCTTGTGAAAGAACGGAATCCTTTTAATCACAGTGAAGTTAGTCAATGGCTGAAGCTGGTTGACTCATTGCCCCAAGATGTATGTTTTAGTGGGCTGAAGAAAAATATGAATGACACTACAGCAGACCAATGGATTAAAAGTTCTGCCTCAAAGCACCTGTAAATAAGTATATGATAAACATAATTTTAGTAAAACGAGAACGTTGACTAACACCAGACATAAAAATAAAAGGCACATTCAAAAATCTGAAACATGGTTTCTGAAAAAATTCTAAAAAATGCATGCAACTATCATAAGCATATTATAGACACGGTCTGTTTCATGGCATCCTGTCAGAGTGATTTAGTAGAGATACAAGGGTAGACAGTAGGCAGGTTACTGAAGAGTAAAAGCAAGGAAGGAGTGTTCTTGGTAAAACTGTGTGCTCCAGGATTGCCAATTGCCTTTGTTCCTTCTCCCTTAGTAAGATGGTCTAAGTGCTGTTTATTTCTGGCACCTCTAATCTCAGTGTGCCACCTGGTGCTGGGGCCCTTGTCAGGAGGGTACAGTAGGCTTCACCACCTGTTGTATTCCTCTTAGGGTGTCCATAAACGGGCTTTCCAGTATCATGTCCTTATATAGGCACAATTCGCCCTGCCCTTATATAGGCATAAAATCCCAGCCCTTATTTAGGCATTAACCGTGCACTCCAAATACAGGCATGGTCTCTGACATCCGTCCACCCTAACGTCACAACGAGTTCTTGAAGAACAGACCCTTAGGCTGCGGGAGTTTCCCTAGTCCAGGACTATTGATTTCTTCAAGGACTCATATATTATGCATGAACCATTATTCCTTAGGGGTTCATTCATGACGTCTTCCGCTGTCCGACTCACGTCAATGCTAACATTCTGAGGTAATTCTCAGGTATAAATATACCTTCCCTAGCCCCTGTAAATCAGAAGAGACCTCGACTTCAGAGGAGCCCGTTTCCCGGCCTGACGCACTGAGAAGACGCTGTCATCCCTGCACGCAGAGAGTCCAGCTTCCAGTGATCTGACTTCCCTTGCGGGGTGTTGGAGTTCGAGTCTGGCAAAGAGATTCCTACCTCTCTCATTCTTCAGGTATGGAGCAGACTAGAACCTAGAGGGACTCTTGGCATACTAGGCATACTGGGGTTAGCGTACTCTTAGTATACCATAGTAAGGAATACTTCACCTACTTCATACCTCGTCCTACACCTGGGTTAGGTTAGGTACATTGGGGTAGAACTAGATTAGAAACGCATCGTATGAGTACTCGCATTTTTAGTCTGTGTTATTTATGTAACAGCATATGTACTAAAAGATAATGCTCTCGCAGTATTATTTATTTCTACGGCTCACACTGTACATTATTTATCTCGCATACTGTCTTGTGATCGTAACAGCACATTTTACTTACACCAGAAACAAGACTGTTCAATAAATCCTTTATTGAAACGCCCGTCTATTTCTTTCTGTGTAACTTGGAGAAAACTAAGCATGCACGACTGAGCTGAGTGAAATAGTTATCTATTGTTTCCACGACTCTGGGACACATTCTGATTCTAAAGGGAAACACAGTGGTCATGTTTTGCGGCTGCCAGAAACTACTCCCTTCTTGTTGTCAAGGAGTTTCTAGTGGCCTCTGAGCTAGCTGGCGCAAGTAATTAAGTTTAATATACTCGATAGGGACATACTGACCTTAGTCCTATGTCAAACCTATAGGATATATTATTCCAATGCGCAGAGCCTATTAGGGAAATAGGAGCTACACTACATGGCGCCCAATGGTTTGGTAAGGCAGTAATTCAACGTTAGATACTGAGTAACTCAGCCGTGCTTTTTCTCTCAAGACCCCTACCCATATACTCCAAAAGACGTCTAGAGTGGGCAGGGTTAAGTATCCACCATGGCTACAGAGGGCAATACCCTATATATTAGCTGTTTGGTTTGCTCAACGTTGAAGGATAGAGTGTCCCAAAATATTGTCCACCTAATCTTTGTTTCCTTGAAACTTGTTCTACATTTTTCAAAAAACAAAATGACTGAAGACGCCGGAAACGGTGTAGCTGCGGCTGATCCAGCCCAAGCAGCAGCCTTTAACATTACAGGTTTAAATGAAACCGAGGAGGGTGTAATAAACATCGCTCCAAACTTAAGAAGAGCCATCACTCTAAAACTTATAAAACATGGCCTACCACCAAGAGGAGGTAGAGCAGTTTTCGTGATAGAGGCACACGAATCCTTTCAGACAAAGGTATTCTATTCATGGGTAATATTTCCTGAATCAAATTCGGTAACACACATGTTTCACTTCTACAAAGAAGATGATCCACCAGAGGAATACATTCCTTTCGAGGATATTGAAATTCCATTAACATACCAGGAGCATCAGCTCTGGTTTAAAGGCGCCCTAAAACATCACAAAAACATTACTAGGCTCGGTCCACTAGGTAGACCAGGAGCAACATGGCCGATTCTAGCCGGCTACACACCTCATCCTGACATTGAAGAGATGTCAGACGAGGATTTACTTACTCAACTCACAGAGTTAATAAAAATCTACAGACAATTAGTTCAATATGTCATGTGGACTTTCACAGTCCAACCACCATTAACACTTCCAAATCAAACCCCTCACCAGGGGAACACTCTAAAAATTACACCACAGACTCTATACGCAGTCATGGGTAAAATGCCCACAAAACGTGAGCAAATTCCATTCTGGATAGCTCAAAAAATTACTCAAATCGAAGCAGTATTTCCAAATACTAGCCCGTATGAGAAACACAGAATACTGACAATCAGTTTACCAATGGGGATCACACCACAACTGGAAGACTGCACCACTTGGGGCTCAGTCTTTGCTGCCATCTATACTAAAACACATGGCATTCCGTCAATTGCGGTAATACCTGATGTCCTGAAACAAATTCAAAACGAATACGGGGCAGAGCCTGCTCTAAATTTAGGTAGGAAATTACTGAAAAATTTCGACCAGGTCTCAACAATAATATTATCTAATATTAAAGGGGAGGCAGCAGCAGTGGCGATCCGCCAAAAATTGAGGGAATTTGATGTTACAGAACATCAAACTGAACTACCCAGAATTATAGAACAATCTTATGCAGAATTAGGCAGAGATAGTTTGGGTGGAAGACCAGTGAAGCCGAAACTATCTGAAAGTCCTGAGAAGGACTCAATTAAACAAACTCCTACATCTTCTAAAAAGAAGTGGGAGTCTACTAAACAAAAATCAAACGAGAAATGTTCTCAATCCCGAGGTAGGTCTCCTCAAAAGGAGCCCTCTGAAAGGAGGTATAACCTCAGGAATAGGGATAATTTGAGAAAACCTGATAGGTATCAAGATACTGATACACGTTCCTCTCGTCCCTTTCAGATCTCATCACAGACTTCGGAAAGAAGAGGACGAACAGAACATAGAGAAGAACGCGTGAAATCGAAAGACGACAAACACGCTCCAAAAACCAAAGTAAAACCTCAATTCTCCAAAAAGAAAGTAGCAGGTCTAAAGATCAGACATGCCGAGAATACTGAGAACACAACTCAAGAACGGAGAATGGGCTCAGACAATGCTGGACAGTGCAGCAGAAGTCACAATAGTTCGCCAGAACCTGAAGGATCTTCTGGAGATAGTGGACTTGAATGAGTACATCACAGTTGAGACTATAGACACCAGGGTTAGTACTCCACAAAAGTTATATGACATAACTCTCCGGATGGAGGGAGACAAACCTAGACAGGTAAAAGCACTTATTTGGGAAAGACTATCAAGGGGCTATGACATACTTCTAGCAGAAAAGGACTGGCCACCACAATTTGTCAGGGAGTGCCCACATGGCGAGGACATTATTATGCCTGCCTTCTCCAACCATATTCCAATTCACCTAAAATATACATATGCCAGGAAATGGGCAGTGGCCCAGGCCCCAGCATTATATAAAAATCATGTAGGATGGGATGAGGATTCACCTCACCATAAAATACATCTGAAACATGAACCAACTGCACAACGGCAGTACCCAATAAAGCAAGAAGCTAAAAACAGGTCAGGGAGATCTTAGATCAACTTGAATATTAAGGGGTGATTGAAACATGCACCTCCTCAATGAACAATCCTTTGTTTCCTGTCTCCAAACCAGACAATACATATCGTCTAGTTTTGGACTACAGACACCTAAACACTTGTTCTAAAACTTTTGCAGTGCAAAATGCACATAGCACAGCATTAATGAATAACATTGTGCGTAAAAAATATAAAACAACATTAGACATCTCAAATGGTTTATTTTGTCAAAACATAGCACCTGAAAGCAGGTACTTAACAGCATTCTCCATAATGGGGACCCAGCGTCACTTTTGTCGACTCCCACAAGGGTTCAAGAACAGCCCAGGTTTATTCTCAGCGAGGGTAACAGAGTTACTACAAATTTATGACAATGAGGCATTGTCCTATGTCGATGCCATATATCTGACAGACGATGACCTGGACAAACACTTGAACAGGGTAAGCACCATTATACTGGGCTTCGCCTCTGAGGGCTACAAGTTCAACTTTAAAAAGTCCCGAATTGCCCATCTCAATGTCCTATTTCTAGGATATGAGCTTTCAAGTGAAGACAAGAGCTTGGCAGCTAACTTTTTAGAAAAATGTGCGCTGCTCCAACCTCCAAAAACGCTAAAAAACTTACAATCCATCCTGGGTTTCCTAAATTTTGGAAGAACATACATTTTAAATTACGCAGAAAGTGTTAAACCTCTCTACGCATTAATCAAACCTGATTTTTCTATCAGAAACTGGACACAGGAACACACAGAAATCTTGCGTTCACTCCAGGCTAACATGTTAGCAACAAATCACTTACAAACACGCGTAAGTCAACGCAATTTGGTGATCCGAATAATCTCGGGTCAATGCGGATTCACCTACTTAACATTTAATGAGGGTGAGAAAATACCAATAGCATACAAATCTCATTTGTACACACAAGCGGAAATGCGCTTCAGTTCAACTGAAAAAATTCTAACAGCAGTTCAAACCGCTGTAGCAAAAGAAAGAGCCTTAGCCCAAGGGAAACGCATTATTGTCGTAACCCCAGTACCAGCTTTAGAAGCGGTCACAAAAGCAAGCATTCCAAATGCTAAAGCATTACATCCAAGATGGATACAATGGGTTAATTCTCTTGCTGCAACAGATGTTGAATATGTTTTTGATCCAGATTTAAAAACACAAGCATTCCTGCAATACGAACATGAATGTCCTCTGCCTACTGAAATTCTGCCTCTCGATCAGTACGAATTCAGAAATTTACACTGTCGGATCCGCACAACCCGCAACAGGGAGTAAGCAAGCTTACAGTGCAGCGTGTGCAATCGTTAAAGGTCGCATGCGAAATGGCATCTTCAGACCTATGGTCACTAAAACACAATCTCTAGGAGATTGTACGGCTCAGCGAGCTGAACTACAAGCATTCAAACTGGCACTTGAAAGTACAGATCGAGAATTCCCCACACTAATAGTGTGCGATTCCTTTTACTGTGTTAAGTCGTATAATGACTATATACAAAACTGGCTTGAAAATGGTTTCAAAGATGCGAAAGGTGGCACAATAAAACACAAAATGCTTTGGGAACAATTAGTTCAGTTGAAAAACGAACTACCAAAGGCTCACGTGATCCACACACTGAGTCATCAACGTGATGGCGTTCACATTGCAGGGAATTCATTGGCTGACGAAGCCGCAAAGGGGGCTGTGCAAACGGCTTCCGTAGCTGCGATCACTCATTCAAAAACAAAAATAGATGGTGAGATAATGTTGGCTGTCAATGCTTCAAGCAAAGGCAGCAGTGCAGCGCTACCAAAACAGTTTCCACTCAAGTACTCTTATGTAATTGATGCGAACAACGTTCCTTTTGCTCGAATCCCTGGAGTGGGGGATAGGGTAATTCCAAACATGGAACGCAGATTAGGACTAATCCTAGCAGCACACGAAGGGATACCTTCTGCCCATGCAGGTGTTTCAGCGACAGTATCTTTACTCAAGCAAAGATATTGGTGGCCTGGCATTCGGAAACAAACTAAAAACTATGTTTTAGAATGTGATATTTGCCAACAGATGAAAGTCTCAACAGTGAAACGTCCTGCGCAGACACCCCTGTTAATTTCAGACAAACCATTAGCTTGTGTTTACCTGGACCACTGCGGTCCCTTGCAAAGGGACGGTAACTATAAATACATCATGGTTGCAGTGTATTCATGCTCTAGGTTCCTATGGTTATGGCCTCAGCGCTCGGCTGACGCTCGAACTGTTATAAAAGATTTGCGAGTCTTTATCGGCACATACGCAATAGGCACGCTACATTCTGACCAGGGTCCTGCGTTTAGCTCTAGGGCTTACAAAGAAGCCATGGCCAGTCTGGGCGTTGCATTGCGGTACTCCTCTCCATTCCATCCTGAGGGAAATTCTGTTGTGGAAAGGAAAAACCGGGACATAAAGCAGTCTATAACAGCTAGGGTATTAGGTTCGGGTGATGGGTGGGTCAAACACCTTAGTGGGGTTCAGCGCTCATTGAACAACCTGCCAAGAAGTTCTCTAGGGGGGTCACTCCATATGAGGTCCTATTTGGGACAAGAATGTGGGTACCAGACCTTGAACACGTAGGCACAGTGGTGGAAAATAAACCCTTTGATATCAAAGATCGTTTGGCTGTTTTACAGGACTTAAACAAATTAAGAACGAAACAAAGCAACGTATTCCTACAGCCAACCACCACTGGGGATCAACCGGCGGTCCCAGCAAGGCCTGTCTGGATTCCAAAAGTTGGGGATCTAGTCAGAGAAAAGATTGCGGACAAGAAGGAATTTGGACCTTCTTACAGACAACCAGTACCTGTCCTAGCAGTTCAAGGAACAAGAACAGTACTTCTGCCGCCCCTTACTGGAAGAAAGGAGAAAAGATGTGTGTCCATCGACCTCATCAAACCACAGTATGTGGCCAATACTAAATAGTAGGCCTCGTGGACTCCGACCTAGTAGCAGACGCACTCCTCTCGCTACTATCCAAGAGGTTCAGACTGAAAGACTGATAACAATAGAGAACTCAGCTGTAACTGATGGAGGACTAAGCAACAACGCTATGGAACTCATCCCTCTTGAACACCAAGTAACAGTTCGTCCAAATACACCTGTCTACACCAACGTAACAAGTGATGAACTGGTTCCAGTGATTTCTACAAATCCTGATGCAATTCCAACAATTGACAGAACTGCTTCTGGCTATTTCATTAACTTTGATACGTTCTCAGAAGATCCGAGTGAACCTGAAACGACGCCAGCATCATTGAAATTCAAGCAGCAAGTACAAGACTTTCTTCACTTTCTGAAAAAGACTTATTTGGTTTCTCCATGGATTGAACTCTGGATTACATCTGGACTTTTTGTTTTCCTGCTCTGGCTAGCTTTGGTAACAACTGTGAGCGTGCTTATAAGTGGCAGATACATCCATGTGAACACTGAAGGAAAAGACGTGAACGTACTTTTGAAACCTCATAAATCTTCCCATCGTGAAGCAAGAGACTTGTCATCAGTGAACATCACAGCTGTTCCTATACAGGATGGTATAGTGTGGGACAAAACAGATTTTGAAATCTTCGGTCCGACTGAACAATTGAACATTCCACATTTGTTTAAAATTTCACTAAGTGATCTAATTACGTCCAGTACCTATTCAGATGATTGGGACTTTGAGACTGTCAATGATATAATGTTTGACCTAGAAAAATCTGCTGCATTTTCTAAACATGAATATTTAGAGGGTTCATCAGACTATGAACAAATATATTGTTATAACCACTATGGTCATCATTATTTGCATAAATCTGCATATCCAAGAAATGTGTTTATGTTTAACCAATGGGAACATTGTCCTACACCACCTAAAGGTAGTTCAAAAACATTTGCTAGTAAGTTTCCATATTTTTCAGGATACAATACATCTGAACCAGAAATGTTTTACTATAAAAATGTAAACAAGACAGGGCTGAAAATTATGTTAACAAATACAAAACAGATTTACTCTGCGCTATTTAATGCCCAACTGTCTAGACAGGGTTTCGACTTTTGGAAAGACACAATAGACACCAAAACAGTCTGGGGTACTAAAGATTGGCAAGTGCAGGGGATAGAAGCTTTATTTAGAGCCTGCATCATCCCTGAACAAATAATGTTTTTGAATGAAACCATCCAACAAACGTCTTGTCTTGGATTAGCCAAGATCAAAGAGATGAACACACCTTCTGTACCAACACCTGCCAGAGATAACGATACACAGGCAGTGGTGACAGTTGACAATATACTACAACTCAACAGATCTAATCCTGATTGGAAAAAATGGTTGATCTGGCCCACAGACACGAATAACTGTCAGGAAAAATTCCTGAATAAAACTCAGGGCTTTACTATTAATAGGCCAGACCCAATATACGTCCAAAGACAACATCCGGGGGTAGTAACAACATACAGTGTAGGGAAATTATGCCTCGATTGGCTGCATAAGTCTACACTACAGGATGTGAAACAACACTTAACCTTACTTAAAAAGGACGCAGACCTTAGGGAATTCTTGCTTGGACCAAGAAAACCGCATCAAAAACGTTTCATATATGCCGGCATTTATGCTGCTTATAATGAAGCATGGAAAGTATCACAGATGGAGGCCGCAGAACGAATACGTGAACTTGATCGTATTAATTTAGAGAAAACACTCTCTGTGGTCGACAATGGGTTAACAACTTTGTCCTCCAGAATATATTCATTGGATGGCATTGTATCCTCTGCTATCGACATACTAGAACAAGATTTGGCGATGTTACAGCAAGGCCAGTCTCAATTACGTTCTATTATGTTATTAAGCTGGACGCTGCAATCTTTGCGAGCGGGCTATGTGCCTTGGCGTTTCATCAACACAACGGCTCTGTTTGCAGAATACAATCTAACTGATAAACAGATCGAACTGGCACAAAGAGGAGCAAGGTATACAGTGCTAAGCATTGAAAAACTGGAAAAGTTACCATTCACAGTGGCAGAAAAACGAGCTACACAATGGCTTATTCATGGTAAAATAACATTACCTGTGAGTACTTTTCAGTTTCAGTATTGCCTCAGACAAATGCAAGCAGGCAAATATGAAAGGTTGGGTAAGGAATACATTAAGACATCTTGGGATTTACCGTATACATATAGATGTTGGAGTGGGGATCGTGAAGTGTTTTTGAGCGGTACAAACTGTAAACTTGCACTAAGCGGTTCGCTTATATGTCAGGACATTTCTTTACACGGGGCTTGTAATGGTTCTGTGGCAAATTTGTCTTGCCATCAGCAGGGTACACCAGCTGCTGTGATTAATCCAACGTTTGGACAACTTTCTAATGGGAGTTACCTCATGTTGAATGATCAGAGTTGCTGCGGCATGTTGCCAGGCATCCCATATCTAGTAACGGTCAACTCCAGGGTCACTTGCTGTATGCAAGTATTGTTTGCCCCAATAGACACAGTCAGGGAGTCGCCTCTATGGCCTTCGCTGAACGTCTCTTTTATAAGATTTGATACTTTGAGCAGAATGAAAGCCATGCTTTTACAGCAAACAGTGCCTTTGACCTCGGCCAAAGAAACCTATGATCTACAAATTGCAAGGACTTCGGCTGAGATACAGACTTTAATACGTACAAACTGCCCTATACATTTCGTAGAAATGATATCACGTCTCTTCAACTTGTCTGATACAACTGGCATTATACATGTATTTAAGAGCATCTGCTCCGGTCTGTTAGCACCTTTCCAGGCAATACTCGGAATCATCCTGAACTTTGCACATTCGGTGTTTGGTGGCATACCATTAATTCTAGCACTTGTTGCCGGAATGCTATTTCTCTTCCTGCTATTGCGCTATGGCCAGCCTATTCGCAGACATCACTCCGAGCGAAATGGAGAAAGCTCTCCTTGAACGAAAGTGCCGTGAGCGAATAGTACAGCTATTGGGCATGACTCGTCTACGGGACCTTAATACAACTTGGTTCCTGTCATTCAGACCAATCTGGCAAGATTGCATCTTACCTGTTCTACGATGCCTGCTATGCGGTGAAGAATGCGTGTTGGACACCTGTCTAACATTTCCATCAGCTACGCCAACGGATGTCGATACTCTGCTGGACCCGATAACGGCCCATGCTCTGTGTTGTCCCCAGAGGCTACCAATCCTGATGTCAGCATTCATTGAGATCTCAGAGACGCTTCCGGCTGCTGAGGTACGAGAAAGATCTACAGGCACACAGGTAACAACGCACGCGAACTTTGCTGTGGCACCCTATGCTGGAAGCGAAGCTTCACATCTCTGTGCAATTAATCTGCTACACGAGGTGTTCCAACTGACACCAACTACAGTGGACGATGTTTTGTCTATAGAAGTAGATGATCTCATGTTTACACCAGACCCGTAAACTGACTCTGATTCAGCATACAGTGTTCCAGTGTTCCAGAGATGCAGTAACAATTTGGACTTCATTTTTTCAAAACAACTTGGAACTCTACCAAAATTGAACTTTTTCCCATTTTTCGAACGAAAATGGCACTACAATCTGCTTAAAGTAGAACTAGCCTTATAATACAGACTTCAAGGTACTTCCACGGACACTTAGTCATCTTGTGTGTCTAAAACAGTTCATTAATTTTCATGACATGAAATGACTTTGATTTTTAAGATACTTATCGATCATTTTTTTTTTTCTGTCATATGTAAATATTACTGCTTATTTCATTCCAATTGCATTTATTTTCGAACTTTATGCCTGAAATGAAAAGCAATGCTTCAAATGTACAGTACCTTTTTGCATTCTAATAGGTTTTTTAAATGCCTTTTTTAAATGGTTTTATGAAATATTTTAGAAATATGCGGTACTCCATTTTAATGTTTAGCATTTTAAATGTTTAGCATTTTAGTATTATCGTACACACGAAAGTGGAGTGGGTGTTGTATTCCTCTTAGGGTGTCCATAAACGGGCTTTCCAGTATCATGTCCTTATATAGGCACAATTCGCCCTGCCCTTATATAGGCATAAAATCCCAGCCCTTATTTAGGCATTAACCGTGCACTCCAAATACAGGCATGGTCTCTGACATCCGTCCACCCTAACGTCACAACGAGTTCTTGAAGAACAGACCCTTAGGCTGCGGGAGTTTCCCTAGTCCAGGACTATTGATTTCTTCAAGGACTCATATATTATGCATGAACCATTATTCCTTAGGGGTTCATTCATGACGTCTTTCCGCTGTCCGACTCACGTCAATGCTAACATTCTGAGGTAATTCTCAGGTATAAATATACCTTCCCTAGCCCCTGTAAATCAGAGGAGACCTCGACTTCAGAGGAGCCCGTTTCCCGGCCTGACGCACTGAGAAGACGCTGTCATCCCTGCACACAGAGAGTCCAGCTTCCAGTGATCTGACTTCCCTTGCGGGGTGTTGGAGTTCGAGTCTGGCAAAGAGATTCCTACCTCTCTCATTCTTCAGGTATGGAGCAGACTAGAACCTAGAGGGACTCTTGGCATACTAGGCATACTGGGGTTAGCGTACTCTTAGTATACCATAGTAAGGAATACTTCACCTACTTCATACCTCGTCCTACACCTAGGTTAGGTTAGGTACATTGGGGTAGAACTAGATTAGAAACGCATCGTATGAGTACTCGCATTTTTAGTCTGTGTTATTTATGTAACAGCATATGTACTAAAAGATAATGCTCTCGCAGTATTATTTATTTCTACTGCTCACACTGTACATTATTTATCTCGCATACTGTCTTGTGATCGTAACAGCACATTTTACTTACACCAGAAACAAGACTGTTCAATAAATCCTTTATTGAAACGCCCGTCTATTTCTTTCTGTGTAACTTGGAGAAAACTAAGCATGCACGACTGAGCTGAGTGAAATAGTTATCTATTGTTTCCACGACTCTGGGACACGTTCTGATTCTAAAGGGAAACACAGTGGTCATGTTTTGCGGCTGCCAGAAACTACTCCCTTCTTGTTGTCAAGGAGTTTCTAGTGGCCTCTGAGCTAGCTGGCACAAGTAATTAAGTTTAATATACTCGATAGGGACATACTGACCTTAGTCCTATGTCAAACCTATAGGATATATTATTCCAATGCACAGAGCCTATTAGGGAAATAGGAGCTACACTACACACCCTTTGCCCCTGCTAGCACTGCTTATGACAGTACCAACACAACTAATAACTATCAAGCTCCTACATATGTGGCAATTCAGACATTTATAGGCCCCCAAAGCTATAGGAATGGCTTGGGTGGCGGGTATTTGTAATTTTAAAGTACATTGAATTCATAAATAGCTGTTGTTGTGCTCATCTCTAAATTAGACAAACAGTGACACCATGTGGCATACTGTTGTAAGTGCCGGAGTTGACAATTAAGTGCCGGTGCCGAGCCCCGGAAACCACTTGCTCAAATTTGGCCCTGGTAGTAGTATGCCATTCTCTGGTGCCTGTAGTTTCCGTTGGCACATCTTTGGCACCTCTGGTGTCAGTGTGCCATTCTCTACTCAGCAAAGCCCTTTCATGAGAAGTGGTGACTCATAGGTGTTGGAGAGGAGCATGCTCATCAAGTAAAGTTAAATAAAGCACCAACAGTTTGGACGGCACGAAGGGATAATATGACTAGGCGCCTGATTTAAATCTTGGCGGACAGGTTACTAAGTCACAACGATGACGGATTCCCGTCCACTGAAATATAAATCCCATAGGATAAATGGGATTTATATTTCAGCGGATGGGATATCCGTCACTGTTGTGATGGAGTAAGCTGTCGGCCAAGATCTGAATCAGGACCTAAGTCATTGCTTGCTCTGATTTTAGTCCGAGTAATAGGCTGAGTGCTGGCTTTGGTCCCTCAAGCAACCATAACTGATTTAAAACATCTATAAGACTGATTTCAGACAAAGGAGTCATGTAGATTCTTTCTCCATCACCCTACAGGCCATAAATCCAGAAAAGAACCTTTGTCACAAATTCTTTCAAGCAGTATTAGAACATTGGAATGTTGGGAGCTCTATTGAAAACAATGGAGTGCTCCGGGCTTCTAATGGCCGGTAGAAGCCCGGAGCTCCAACATTCCAATGTTTGTTCAAAGCTGTTGCTGTAAACAAAAGGCCTCACGGAACCCGAGGGGATTTCAATCCCTTATTAACACTAGAGAGGGCCTTTAATGGCCGGTAGAACCCACTACGGCAGGCTTTAAGGCTATATACATGCTGCTCCAAACAATAATGGACGTTAATTGATCACCCAACTTAAGCAGAATGGTACAGTGCATATTAGGTGGACGAACAATTGATAGGCCCTATTGCACTGCGGCAAAGGGCAATAATACTATTAGAATACTTGTGGTAAATGCGATCCTGTTGACACCAGCCTTCCCAACTGTGCAGCGCACTGCCAGCCAGGCATTATATTCTGCCCACATAAACTACTACCACAGACAATAGTTCACCATAACACAGCGCTATCCCCAGTTGGTTTCAAACATATTTTCCCCTTCTTTTATTCCCCTCCCTACATATCACCCAGCGGAGAGCACAGTGGGCATGTCCATTCAGAGGCCACCATGTGAGTATAGCATACATATAGAATCTTGACCACTCTAGTCTGTATCTCTTCCCTCGACAAACCTTACCCAGACTGAGAAAAATAGTTAGAAATTGGAGCATATAAAAGGAATGGCTCACCGAGTATTGCGCTGCAAGCTGCGCAGAAACTCTCCGCCTACCTGCTGACTGGCGGCCCTCCTCTCTTTGGGCTACACTGACCATTAAATGCTGATTCCTTTGCAGTGGACCTGCTGGTGCGAAGAAGACAGACTCTGCGGGGAGCCAATGTGCCCTTCGCTGCTGATCCGGTGAGTGTGGACTCGCAGCGGAGCACGTGTGACGTTCAGGATCTGCCTCCAGCTGAAGGCCATATAAACAAACACGGCGCTCACCACCCGATGCTGATCTGCATAGGCAATTGCACGCGGAGGCGCCGCGGGACGCCATAGAATACTCCTGAACGCTGCCGGAGGTGGGCTGGTCTCGATGCGCAAAGTGCTTCCGCTTCCAGAGGGCAAGGAAAGCAGAAAGTGCGTGGGGCATGCAGTGCTGCTGAGTGCGCTGCAGCTGGTGCATAGAAACCATCTCTTCATCTCTTCACCCTGAAAGCCTGAGCACCCCTTGGGGGTAACTCCAGCACAGAACTGCAATATCAAGTGAGAACACTGCCAGTGACATCGAATACTTACCAACATTACACTCCCAGAAACCAGGGCAGAGTTATGAAGCCACTCCATGGTCTTAGGTGAGTCTTGAGGCTGATGCAAACACTGTGAGAGACATATAGACACTGTAAATTGGCCTAATTAGGTGCACTGACGGAATTTGCGCAGGGCTGCGAAAGCACGCACTCGCTTGCCACGATGGGGAAACCAGACAAAAGCCAGTCCAAGCTGAACTTTGAGCAGCGCAAATCCATGAGGGTACGTGAAGAAGACACACCATCGCAGGAGCAGTAAGAAGGAGCAACAGGATCGGAACTTGGAGATGATGTAAGGCAGATGCTGGTGACTATGCAGCAGAGCTGGTCCACCATTGACGGCACGATTGACTCTCTCTACTACCGAATGGACTGTATGTCAGAAATGATTGACAAGCACTCAGAGAGACTAGATATGGTCGAAAAATGAGTCTCTGAAGCAGAAGACCTACAAACCGAAATATCTGAAGTGAATAAGAAAACGGAAAAACTACTAACATCACTACAAAGCAAGGCAGAGGATTTGGAAGCCCGTTCACGAAGGAACATTTGTGCATAGTGGGCTTGGCGGAATCCACAACCACGGGACACATGGGAACTTTTGCTGAGAAGCTACTGACAACCTTGCTAGGCCGAGATACCTTTTCAACAGCCTTTATAGTTGAACGTGCCCACCACTCATTAGCACCGCGTCCGGCGCCAGGTGCGCCGTCCTGCCCCATCATAGCGCGACTGCTCAACCACTGTGACAGAGAAGCGGCCCTACTTTGTGCCATAGAGCTGAAATCACTCCGCTTTGAGGGTTCCTAAATATCCTTGTACCCGGACTTCACCCCACAGGTTCAAGAAGCGAGGAGGCGATTTGCACCTGCGAAACGGAAACTCTGCAAGCTTAATGTGGAATATGCCATGCTCTACCCAGCAAGGTTGCGAATACTAGTGGATGGGAAACCCAAAATCTTTGCTGACCCCAAAAGTCTTCAACAAACACTCAAGAAGCTGGCGGCGGCTAAGGGCAACAGACGTACCACAGGGTATGCGGCAGAAGGTCAAGAAACCATCACTGAAGCAGACCAACAGGACTAACCGATGTACGTATTGACCTACCATGACACTTAAACTAAAGCCCACTAGATATAGAAGAATGACCCAACATATAAATGCTGTATGTCGAGCGCGGCAACTGAGTTCTGCGGACGCTGCCCTGGAGAACTTGGCCCCAGTGATGAGAAATAGGATATACTGTTGAATGGAGTCAGTGCTTTAAATGGGCCGGTACTGAGTATTGTCACTTTTATATTTTGAGAGGTAGAGTACCGGCACTTCTCAAGCGAGTTGTAATACTTTCAATTGGAGAGTACCTGCACTTCTCAGAAACAAGCAGGTACTTTGATTGATGACTCACATAAGCAATTTTCAAAAGGTGTTGTTAATTATATTAACATCACAACCTCAACCCATTAGACTGACATTTTGGGATAGTGTCCCTAAATGTGAGCTAGACTCTTCCAAACCTACAGCCTATACCATATTGTTAACCTCCCTCCCCCCTGAGTGAATTAAAATCATGTGCTGCCATGGACTACTTCCACTCAGCTCCCAAAACATCTGCAGCAGTTGACTCCATCTCATCCCTCACAGTTCATTCCATCTCACTGACACCTTATCATCTTTGGACCACAGCTGCTGTCCACAGGTCTGTGTTCTGGCATGCTCCCCAGTCCACTTTACAAAATAGTGGCTCCATATCCGCACTTATTTCTTTCTTACCGTTACCTGCCAACCTCTTGAAGGGTGATGCCTTCCATTTCTTCCTCCTTCCCCACATATCCCACATCCAAGCAAACTTTCATCTCCTTGATTCCTTCATCCGGCACTTGCCCTGCCCCAGTCCACGTGCTTCCTTCACAAGCCGCATAAAAACAACTGTGTTCTGTAATCTTTCTCCCAACATCCTCCCATCGCAAGCATTTCCTCAATACCCCTAACATCTGTCTGCCCACCACTCTGTCTTCTTTCTTGTGTATGAGCAAACCTGCCTATCTCTCCCACCCTCAATTCCTGGTAACCCTTGAAGGCCCTTGCTGGGTAAATAGTTTTATTGCCCAACATGCTAAACATCACCCAGCACCCCCTCTTACCTTGTTGCATCCTCACCACTAACTTATCCTCCGCCCCTTTGACACAATCAACACAATCATTCATAATGATTTGCACCCACAACTCATGACACTCTCAATGCTCCAAAAAATATAATAAAAAATATGGCTCCAAACAATCTGGTTTTTCAGGTGGGAGCACCCGCAGCTGTCACTTGATTCATAATCCTCGCCAACACTGTCACCGTAATGGGTCTCCTACTGCCTTCCACCTTTCCTTTCACTCAAGCCTACTCTTCCATTATCCTTCTTGCGGATTTGCCCCCATATGGCACATATCCCCAAAAGCATTTACCATAAAAGGATGTCCTCACCATCTTTCCTGCAATAGTCACATGTTGAAAGCACTTTTCTGCCAGTGATATCACGCAGATTACTTTGGGTCTTCTTTCTGTCACACTTTCCCAATCTCTTCCCCTCTTCTTCGCTCTACTCCTGATAAATGTAACCAGTGCTTGTCTATATTCTGTTCTTGTTGACTCTGTCACCTTGCTTTTCACTAAATTCATGCAAACATCTCGGCCATATCAACATATCCTGACTCATATTCTCATTAATACTAATCCTGTGATGGAGGCTCACTACCCATCTTATTGCCATGCCATATGTAGGCAGAAAGCCTTTCGTGGAGACATGAATTTTCAAGGGAATATTAGATACCTCTGTATTTGTCGCAGTTTCCACGAATCACATTTCTTCCTGCTGACTGCTTTTCGAAGCAGAATTATCAGTGGTGGCTATTTATCAGCAGAAGCCCATGAACACCATCACTACTGATTTTAACTCTATGCGGCACAGTATATGATATCCAAAATCCTTCTTCAAGACCTCCGCTCAACATCTCTGTACACAGAAGCCAGACGTGTGGGCCTAGATAGAGCACATAGGATAAGTCTCACAAAACGATCAACTCTGTACACAAGCGAACATTATGGTAGTTGGAGGATTCATTCCTCGTTCGTTCTAACTGGCCACATTTCCCATGACGGTTTGATTAAACACTGCCCTCAGTTGAGGTTATTACATTGAGGGTCGATCCACTACAGTGCTTCTTCAAGGAAACTTTGTGCCACAGATTGCCCTTATGCCATTTTACTTCTGTCGAGAAACCTATTCCCAGAGGGCTTTCAACGGCATATGAAACAGCTCCAACCTGGAATCTCATATTGTTACACACATGTTCTGACTGGGTACCATACACCATATAATGGGATTTATTCCCTACCACTCCTGTGCCGCCCTATGCGTCAGTACCCCTTGGAAGCATTTCCATAATCATCCTACCAATTGAGCAGGTGCTTCCCAAACCTGCATCCAGATGATGACCCTGTCTAAATTGTATGCATAGGGAGAAATGTTGACACAATAATAGTGTATAGTTATTATTTGATTCTGGAGCATTTCACTCTGTGTCAGAGTTTGTACTACCCAATTTTGCATCCTGGATCAGTCACTATTTATGTACATAGATTGTATAGCACCAGTGCACTTGACACTCACCTTTTTCACTTGCACTGCACTGTTGCGCCATTTGGGATCACCTTTTTACTTTCAATTTGACTTGAATATATAAATGCAATGATTTTTTCTACTATTGAACAAACTGAATAAAACTGTCCACTGTTTCTTTTTATTACAACATCTCTGTAGCCACCTTATCCGGGTACCGGCATAGCCACCGCATCAACACTCCCTACTTAACCGGTATACTTGCTTTTTACGATATTCCACTTCACTCTTCCACTCCCTTGAACTTGAATTTCCTTCCTGAACTGTGAAGCATTGCACCAATGGGTGTTTATCTCTGCATTTGGAACACTCATGTCTAAAAGTACATGCTAACCTAAAGCATTTCCCCTGGTTTAAGTTCCAACATGCTTCACCCAGTCCACTCTTGTATCGGGTCCCCTAATCTTCTGGCATAGGAAGACCCTGAAAGAGCATGATGTATAGTGGCAACCCGCTCGCTGCATACACTGCTTATATTTACCTGGCCAGCGTCATATATTGTAACCACAATTCCTCCATGGCTTCGTGGTGTCCAAGCCTCTACTCGACATGAATTCCTCAACATACATCTTCCATGCAACACAGCAATATATTTATAGAGACTTATGCTGCTCTGTGGGTACTTTTCACCAAATTGCTGTCGTAAATCGTGAATGCCGCCTTGAATGTGTCGATATTTGATGGAATTCTCAGCTCCTTCTTTCTTCTGTCTTTAATCCTACCTTAATACACATCTCTCTATATGGCATTTTGAAAATATCAACATATTCGGTAACCAAAATCTTCTTCACCCTACCACATAGCCCTCCAGGCACCTGTATATTCACTATTTGTACTCGCAATCTGTGTATGTGCCTCATCTTTTTGTCGCTCGTGTTCTTCTTCTTGGGATCTCCCCGTCCAACTACTGCCTCTTCTCTAAACCAAGAATGTTGTTTCACCTGTGTGGGCTGTAGCTTCTTCTCCTCACTCTTTCTTCCTCGAACCCTTCTGAAGCTTCAGAACCCTTACTCCTTTGTTCTCTCTGCATCACCATCGCCAATGCCAGCCTTTGTTTTGTTTTTTTTTATTCTTTTTATTGATTACAGGTTAAACTTGCGAGAATACGGTTACAAAATAAAGTCTTGTTATACAGAGCACGCTTCACATTACATTGATTCTTCCATTAAAACTTTACAGTTACTACATTGACATTGTGAGATATTGTCCGACATGGTTCCACACCCACCTAAATTAGCTTGAGTCTGTTTATGACTCGATCGGAGGTGGAGCACAAATGTTCCCTCTGTAAGCGTTCCACATTCCCCATACCCGTTCCCACTTTTTGGGGCACCCTCGATGTATATATACTGCCCTCTCTGCCACCATAGCACCATCCATATCTCCACACCACTCTCGGTACATCGGAAAAGTTCGTGATCCCCAGTGTTTGGCTATGTTTCGCTTTGCGAACCTCATACCCAGCGTTACCCAATCCTGTGCCGCGTGGTTGAGGTCAGTTGGCTCCCGGAGATTTAAGAGACATCTCTTGGGTTCCGGCCTGACAGTCACTCCACTAACTTGTGTAATGGCTCGCATAATTGTTTCCCAGTAGGTCGCTATCACTGGGCACTCCCATATTATATGATAGAATGTAACGACTGCTCTGCATTGTCTCAGGCTGAGTGTACTATCAGCCTTCCCTATCTTATGTAGGGTTACTCTTGTGTAATAGATGCGATGCAGTATCTTTAATTGTACTAATCTTAATTTTGAGGATATTGCCACTTCGCGTGGGGAGGCGAGCGCCTCTTGCCAATCTGTCTCATCTAGGTCCCCCACTTCAGTCTGCTATTTTTCATGGAGAGATTTCGTGGGATCTGGTTGATTATTGATGATTTTGCGATAAGTGAGGGAAATGGCCTTCTTGTCCATATATTCTGTCAGGAGCCTAACCTCTAATGGGGAGGCCTCAGGGAGTATAGCTGTCGTCAATGCATGTCTAATCTGAGTATACCTAAATATTTCCGAGGGTGCCATCTCGTACTGATCTTGGAGGTAGGCAAAGGTAACAACCTCTCCCTTACTCCATAAATCACCTACCATTGAGATTCTGATGGAATCCCATTGTTTGAAGCCTTTACTAGTACTGAGTCTGCCTAGCCTTTGTGTTTCCTAGAGCGGGGTCAGCTGTGTTATGACACCGTCCCATCCTAGTTTTTTGAGTGCTATGTGCCAAATTTGGACTGTGTGTGCAGTAGGTCCCATTAGCGGTGGTTTGCAAGTTTTAGTGTAGAGTGCTCTCATTACTCCTCCCTCTCCCAAGCTATGCCTATCAGAGTGAAACGCTGGGTCCGTTTGTGGGGCGTGTAGCCACTGATTGAGTACGATCAGTTGGGAAGCCCAGTAGTATATTTGTATATTTGGAAGGGCGATTCCGCCATCGTACCACCCTTTTTATCAGTTTTCTGTCCCAAAGCAGGTTGTTTACTTCTGCTTCAATTGCCTTGAAGTAGGTTGGGGGAACTGAAAACGGGGTATTTTGCAGGGCATACAGAAACCTGGGAAGCGCCATCATCTTAAAAAGTGCGGCTCTTCCGAGCAGTGTCCATGGCAGGGATTGCCAATGCTTTGCATCTTGGCGGAGTCTTTTCAGTGGTGGAAGGAGATTTTTTTCCATAAATTCCCCGGGTAGTGGTGTGATATAGATTCCCAAATACTTAAAGCACCCTTCTGCGATTTGCAGACTACATCCCTTTGGGAGTTGTGGTGGGGGGCCATGTAGGACATATAGGAGCAACTTAGTCCAGTTGATGGTGTAACCTGAGAGTTTGCCATACACTTCACAAATGTCTAGGAGCCTGTTGATGGAGCGCCTGGGGGACGCCATATATAATAGTACATCATCCGCATATAGGGATATACGGTCTCCCCATCCCTCCGCCCAGTGGAGTCCGCGGATTACCGGGTCTCTCCTTATCCATGCTGCCAGCGGTTCCAGTACAAGGGCGAATAAGAGTGGTGATAGGGGGCATCCTTGGCGTGTTCCGCGCCTCAGGGGAAAATTGGCAGAGACATGGTCGTTTGCAGCTACATGAGCTAGGGGATTTGTATGTAGCAGCTGGACCCATGCACAGAATTTGGGGCCAAAGCCCAGATGCTTAAGAACGGCAAATAGGAAGGGCCATTCCACCATATCAAAGGCCATACATGCGTCTAAAGATAAGATGGAAGCTGCTTCCTGGATTGTGGGTGTATGAGCCATGACACTATGCAGTCTTCTCAGATTGAGGGCAGTGTTCCTTCCCGGCATGAACCCGGATTGATCTGGATGTATTATTTTAGTGAGATGGGGCGTCAATCTAGCCGCCAGTGTTTTAGCTAGTATTTTGGCCTCTGCATTAAGCAGTGATATAGGCCGGTATGACGTACAGTTCTGGGCAGGCTTTCCAGGTTTGTGAATAGCCACTATTGTCGCCGTGCGCTGGTCCCTGGGGAGTTCTCCTGCTTCCAGGCTGGCTACATACATGCTTAATAGATGCAGCGTAATAGTATTTGCTGTTTTTTGTAAAGTTCAATGGGAATGCCATTAGGCCCCAACGCTTTCCCTGATTGTATTGCACCTATGGCTAATAGTAGTTCGTCTGCTGTGAGGTCTGCCTCAAGCATCAGGGCATCTTCCGGTGTTAGTGTGGGCATTCGGATATCTTTGAGGAATGCTTGTGCCTCCTCGATCGTTGTCGAAGAGGTTGGTGTGTAAATATTTCTGTAGTGCTTCGCTAGTGCGTTGACGATTTTCTGCGGGTCAATTATGGTTTCCCTATCTTCTGTTTGTAATTGTGCCACCCACCGGATAGCCCGTTCTCGCTTGTCTAACGAGGCCAGAAGTTTCCCCGCTTTATCCCCTACTTCATATACTTTGTGCTGTGTAGCTAAGAGCCTGGCCTTTGCGTCCTCCCACATGTACTCTCTATAGCCCTACTTTTTCAAGTTGAGATCGTGGGCAGTAGCTGCAGTAGGATTTAGGGCATGCGACATTTCCACGTGGGTCACTTCCTGTTCTAGAGCTTCTATTTGTTTCCTTTTTTCTTTTTTATGGCCCGAAATTAATGAGATGGCCTGGCCTCGAAGCACTGCCTTATAGGCTTCCCAGAGGATTGCCGGGGAGGCAACCGAGTGCTCATTTTCTTTGAAATATTGTTGTGTCGTATTAGTTATGCCTTTCAGGATCTTGGTTTTTTATAAAAATCCTGGATATATTGGGAAGGTTCGTCGCTTGGCTGCAACGTGATGTGTGTATTTAATCATAACAGGGGAATGGTCGGAAATGCCTCTAGGTAGGTGAGTTGCTTCTGTTATCTTCCCCAGAATATCTGCCACCGTGAGTATGTAGTCTATCCTAGAGAGGCTATTATGTGCCCCGGAATGGAAAGTGTACTGTTGTTCTAAGGGAAAGCGGAAACGCCAAGCATCTATGAGGCCGAGAGCCTCGAGGAACTCCGCAAATCGGGAGTTTGTGTTGCGTTGGTCTCTAGGGGGTTTACGGTCGAGTGTATCATCAATGGTGGCATTGAAATCTCCGCCTATTAGGAGTTCCCCTTCTGGGAGTGTGAGTAAGAGTGCGCTAAGAGCCGGGAGCGCCACCGAGTGAAGTGCTGGGGGAATGTACGCTGAGACTATATTATATGCCCGCCCCTCCCATTGGCATGAGATGGCTGCAAACTGCCCCTGGTCGTCTGTCCATGTCTGTTTAATAATGAGTGGGAACTGTTTTCGTACCAGAATGCCCACCCCTCGTGAACCCGAGGTAAACTCGGAGTGCACCACCATCCGGAAACCCCATCTATCTAGGGCCTTACATGAAGAACCCACCAAGTGCGTTTCCTGAATCAGTGCTACTGCCGGGTCGTGACGTTTAAGATATTGCAGGACTAACCCTCTCTTTATTTTGTCACACAATCCATTAACATTCCATGTGAGCAGTGCTAGGGGGGAGCCAGTCGTGGGGGAAGCCGTTGGTGTGGTGGTCGCGCTGTCAATCAGCACTGTAGTCTCTATCATATCTTGTAACTATGAAGTGGAAGTCTGTAGGATAATGTGCTAGAAGCGTGAAGTGCAAGTGTTGAGATTGAACCGTAAACTGTTTCAAACATGTTATAAAATGTAGATATGAACTAAGTAACCTTACCCCCCTGCCCACCCGCCTCCCTGCATGATGGACCCGAAACTACCCGCCTCCCCAAAATCGCAGAGTGCTTAGTTCCCATCCCCGGTACCTTGATGGGGGGGAGAGTCCTCCGGTAGCCCCTCCAGCATCCGCCATGCCTGTGGTGTACCTTGTTGGCATTTTCATATTCTTTGATTCATACTTTTAAATTACTAAGTGGGCAAAGCAAAACCGGCGTATGCTGTCCAGTGTGAAATAAATGGTCTGTTTTCACACCGTCATCTTGAGAGAAGCATGTGCCTCAGTGTCTCTTCAACTGCTATGCGAGGGGTCGTTCCATCATGGCAGAACTGTATGCATCTTGTCTATCTCATTGCGTACTATTCCCTGAACATTCGTAGCAGCTCCGAGATCGATTGTCGATGCAGAACTTCTCACTCTCCTCCGCTCGTTTGTGATGATCTTTCCAGTGCTCTTGTCTCTGCAGACTCTTCTAACGCCCCATCCTGCGAGCGTTGCCCGTGGTTTCTTCCTGATCGCCCCGGGCCCGGCGCCATCCCTCCAGCCATTCTCTGGCCTCTTCTGGCGTCGTAAAAAACCATGCTTTTCCTTCGACCTCCACTCTCAGCTTAGCCGGGAATAACATTGAATATTTGAGTTCACGGTCACGGAGCTCCTTTTCTACCTCTAGAAAACTGCAACGCTGCTTTGTCACTGCCGTCGTATAGTCCAGAAAAATTGTTATAGTACTGTGCTCGCGACGTATCGGAGGGGCGACGCATGCCGTCTGCAGAATTACGTCGCGATCACTGAAATTGAAAATGCGAGCTAGTATAGGTCTTGGTGGGGCCCACGGTCTGTGTCTTCCTCCTGGGACACGGTGAACTCTTTCTACGGAACAATAGTTGGAGAGACCTTGCGGCTATAGTTGATTCTTAATAATGTCCTCGACTAGTAGTTCAAGTGCTGTTCCTCCTGTTTACTCCGGCACGCCGATAATTCTGATGTTATTACGTCTCGAGCGTCCTTCTTGATCGTCGAGTTTGGCGGCCATTACCTTGTTGCTGCCTCAAGTTGGCGTACTTGTTTTTTGAGAGCAGCCGTATCACTAGTGAGGGTTGACATAGTTGTTTCGGCCTCCGCCACTCTGGTAGACATTATATGAAAATTTGCCCTGATCAATGAGAGTTCCATCGAAATTGAACCAATACGTGACTCCAGGGAGGTATGCACGTTATTCAAGGTAGTCATAATGTCCTGCAACGTGATTTCTGGTCTTTCCGCTGCTGTAGGGCTCGCTGCTCGAGTGTGGTCGTGATCCGTGAGTTCTGGTTGAGTCCTGGTGCAGGCGTACTTATCAAGTTTTGTTTGGTGCATGCCACGCTGGCCTCTGCCCCCCATCGTGACCCGCCTTAGTCAGTTCAACTTCGAGTAAAATGGGACTGAGCCGGTACTCACCGCTGACTGCCTGTGTGTCGTGTAGGCACACGCAGCCTTTCGGGTTTTCCACCCCAGACCTGTCGTAGTGCTTGTTTATCGTCACTGGGCCGGGCAATCTGGGGGGGGGGGTTCCGAGTTCAGCCGCTTACTGTAGCCGCCCTGTAGTGTTGCAGATCTTGTGTTGGGCTCGATGTGCGTGAGCGTTGTTGGGCCTTACGGTGTGGAGATCTCGTCTTGTTTCTCTTTTGAGAGTCTCTGGTATTATTTGCCCACTGGTTGCAGCTGTGTCTGCTCCTGGTATTATGGCTCCCTCGTGGGCGCCGTGGTAAAGTGCTTCCCTGTTGTCTCGTGTGCCTCAGTGCAGCCTACCTGCAGTGCGTATTACCTCTTCCCGGTGGGGGGGAGACGACCCACGACTCCCAGGGGGCCCCTGGGATGATCCGGACTTTTGGGTTGCCCCAGGTGGAGCGGCGCACAGCCAGAGTCGCTCTTAACTTCTGCTGGGTGCTCGTCCTTTCTTGACAGGCCTTACTTCGCCCGGCCGCTCCCAATCTCCACCTGCAGCTCCTCATTGACCTTTTCGCAGCCGTGAGCAGTGACCGCTGGGTGTCCGCCACTGAGGCTCAGCTAAGCCTGTCTCCGTGCCCCGGGTCCGCTACTTGGAGGATAGTTGGCCCCGGTCTCAATCCAGACGCCGAACGTCTTCCGTGGCGCAGATCGCGCCGTCTCTCAGTCTCCTCTTTACATCTGCGTCATTTCGGCCCCTGCTTCAGATTTGTCTTTTCCACGTCTCGGTGAGTACTAACTGTCGCGGCAGGTCTTTGCTGGGTGAGCCCCGTCGCCAGTGCGGCGTGTTCTTCTCTGTGCAGCCGGGTTCCGGCGCTCCCGCTGCGGTCGGGTCCGAACGAACTTCAATCCCCGGCTTCAGTTTCGGATGTAGTCCGCACCCCTTCTCCTCGGTGCTGTTTCGCCGGTGCTCGCTCTGTGGGATCCGCACCAAGCACATCGGATTCCCTGCCGTTTCCTACTTTTAGCCCACTACTTTGGGGGTGTTTATGCCAACGGATTATTGGTCGGATCGTTGGGAAGCTGGCTGGGTGACGGAGCCTCCCTAGGCAGCGGCCATTTCCTTCGGCTGCTAGCCACGCCCCCCAGTGTCAGCCTTTGTTATTGCCCCTTGCCTGCCCGTCTTGAAACCAGGTGCTCTCTCCTCCTCTTTTGTGCTCTCCTACTTTATTGAAGCCCACATGAGCAGCTCCACTTTTTCCATACCCTTCACCAAGCAAACTTCCGGCTGTCCTGTGGTCCTCATTCCTCCCACAGACCTTCGCTCCCCTCTCTGTCCTCATTTATGTCTACAGCTTGCTCTCATTCTGAGGTGGGGACTGAGCTTATTGCTTCTGTACTTGTTTAACCCACAGGGCCACTGCTTCCTGTCATCAATGTAGTCTAGAGTATGCCCTGGTAACTCTGCCCACCCCCCCCAAACTAGTTTGGCTGTTCCGAGAGTTCACCCTTCTGCCGAAAGTACTGGTCCTGTCATCCTTCCATTTCTCACCTGCAGCTGAACTGTGTCTTACTTATCCAGATGTGGTTGTCCATGGGCTCTCCATTCTACCACCTTGTCTTGTGCCCAAAGGCCTTTCCTAGGACTTGCCCATCTCCACCAACCATGTCCTCTCCTCTTCCATGGTATTGTATAGGGGTTTGCACTCATTAGCTTCCCCCAAGGCCCCTTTTCACTGCTGTCTTTGCCCACTGCAAGGGGCTTGGGCCCATAGTCCATGGTGACTGGCCTGCCCTGTTCTTGTCTTTTTCATGCCTCGCTATTTCTTCCCCCTTCTATGGCTCAACGTGTCCCCACATTGCTGGAAACCATCCTGCTTCACCTCTTCGGCAAATCATTGACCCCCTGGGCTTTTCTCTCTCCTCAGGGGCATTTCAGATGACTTCACGACTGCAAGTACTCCCACAAATGCTGCCCTGTTGGTCTTTATGTTGTGAGTATGGTCCTGCTTTGGTCAACAAGGTAATGCGGCGGCCATGCGGCCACTGACATCCACGCATTCCCATCCCAATGTCCCTGGGCAGAGAGGGGTTTTCCTCCCCTACACACAGGGCCCTCTGTAGTAGATGCGTGACTGGAATTTTTAGGTTTCGCTTGCACAGCGCTTGCGTTGTGCTTGAGAAATCTATTGTTTTTAATATAAACTTAAAAGGGACTTACATCCCGCCTCCTCTCTTTCCTGGCTTCTCATTGGTTCCTGTGTGTGCCACTTACCTTTCCCCCATTTCTATTGGCTGTAGCATATTTTCCTGCATTTTCCAATGCTTGTTCCACGTCTGCTTCTCTTATCAGTTTCCCGCAGACAAAATACTGTTAACATCGCTTTGGTGGAGCTATATTTTCATAAACTTTTTCCTTTTACTATTGCAGAATATTTATTTAACAATTTATCACCTGGAGAGATAAAGGGTCAGATGTATGAAACCATTTTGCATTCGCAAACGGTGCGATTCGCAAAAATCGGCTGTTTGCGGACGCAAAATCTCCTTTTACAATGTATGAAAGAGTACACATTTGCAAAATTGGTAATCGCAAAAAACGTGAATCCTTATTTTGCGAATACCAATATTACGAATCTCAAATTGCGAAGTGGCAAAGTGTTACTTACAGACCGATGTATGAAACATTTGCAAATTGCGAATGTTCCAAAATTCGCAATTTTGGACGTGCAAATTACCACCTATTCCAGTCTGGTGGTAACCAGGTGCAAACTATTGAAACCCAGAGGGCCTCAGAATGTTTCACAATGGCAGCGCTGTACGTTATAGCGAGGAAGATGAGGATTGATGCAGCAGCACAGAGAAGGAGGAGGAGGAGACAAGAACGTATTTTTACAGTGCGCCTAACCCTGTTTCAGCAGACAGAGGAAGAAATCTATGACAAATATAGATTTAACTACTCTACAATCCTAGACCTGATAGATGAACTACATCCACTGCTGCAGCATCAAACTCGCAGGACCACTGCCATTCCCACACATGTGTAGGTCCTATGTTCACTGCACCAGTAGCAGGAGGGTTCTCCCAAAGTACACTTTCGAGCTTTTTCAATGCCTTCTTGGACGCAATGGTCCAGAGGATACACCATTACATTAGATTCCCCACACCACAGGAATTGCAGCAGACCAAATTAGATTTCTACCAGATAACCCAATTCCCCCATGTCATTGGGTGCATTGATGGCAAACATGTAGCCATTTGATCCCCCTCAAGTAATGAGTACGTGTTCAGGAACAGGAAATCCTTTCATTCAATGAACATCCAGGTCATATGTAATGCCTCACACATAATAACTGACATGGTGGCAAAATTCCCTGGCAGTGAGCACAATTCTTTCATATTCAGACACAGTGCTATATACACACATCTCCTTGGGGTTGAATTTGGCAAAGGATACCTGCTAGGTAAATGCATGCAACACAGTCTGGTAGACTCTCTGGATATGGTGAAACAGTACAGTGACGACTCTATTGCCTATTACCCTATAGGTGACAGTGCATATGCTGTGTGCTCCTTCATACTCACCCCATACCAGAATCCCTAAACTCAAAGTGAGAGGAAATACAATGCTGCGCATAAGTTTACATGCAATGTGATAGAGCGGACCTTCAGCCTATTAAAGAGTAGGTTCCGCTGGCTACACAAAAGTGCACTGCAGTATAGACCAGAAATATGCTGTAAAATTATGGCCACTTGTGTCATGTTGCACAACCTTGCAACAACCAAAGGCATACCCTTGGACCTGACAGATTCTGAGTCTGAGGAGGAGGATGAACCACGTCAACCTCGCCGACCAGCAAACGTTGCAAGGGCAGCAGATGGTAGACAAATACGAGTTGAAATCACACAGAACTTTTTTTCAGTGAGTAATGATAAGACAATGCACTACATAAGTTTAACTGTAAACATGTTTTATTCATCCCTGAATCCAGGTTGTGTTCATTCACCCGTTCAACTTAAAGGATAATATTGGATAAAGAAATGATGCAACAAGGATAACTTTCACACAGTTCCTGACTGTCTGCCACGAAAATTGAATGCTACAGGTTACGTCACCAAATTGCTTGTCAAGACTCAAGGCCATTCTATTTCCTGCGGCCATGCACTCCTGTGGCCCGGTCTGTGTGCTCTGTTGCCTCCCTTGATGAGGCAGAGGCATGTCTGGAACTGCGCCTTCTGCATTCAGCAACTGGAACTGTGATACTGCTTAGGCTTGATGCCTCCTCACTACCCCCCCCCCGCCCAGTGAATTGCTACCACCAACAGTAGCAGTTTGCAACTGTTCGACAGCATTTGTGACCTGAATCAGACCCCTGGCCACATCACCATTACAATGTGCCATTTCCACTTGCATGGTCACTGCTCGTCGAGACAGGAGTGCTGTAATGTTACTCATGCGGTTGATGTCCCTAGTGCAGCCATCTAAATGGCCAAGTAATTGGTGGTGCCGTCTGCGGGGGGACACATAGTCTTCCTTCAGGACATTGCAGAGTTCCCTGATGGCATCTGTCATGTGCCTGAAGTTGTCTGGACTTTCTCTCTGCCATTCCATCACTGCTGTATTGAACTGTGTTATGCTGTCCTTCATTTCAGAAATGTTGTTTTTGTTGGAAGCTAGATGTGCCTGCATTGACCGCATGTGCTTACATTGCAGGCGCTGCACTTTCAACATTGCTGCCTCCAGGCCACCATAGACTGAAGAGCTGTTGCCTTCCTCCTCTTCCAACTGTGCCATTGCCCTGCACCTCCTGATTGGGATATTGTGGCGCCGCATGTGGACCTGGACTCTTGGGGGGAATGTCTGCTCTGCCTGGGTTGTGGACAGGTCAGGTTGGCTTTCTTCTCCTTCCACATCAGTCAGGTAGTGGTGGCACTTGCTTCCTGCGCCTTGTAGGTGCAGGTGTTGGGGATGAGGGGCCTCTGTTTGTTCGTCTCCTGACTGTTCCTGAATCTCCAGGGGGTCAATGAATGGACTTCCTTCTGGCTCTTGCGCTGGGGTATCTGTGACATTAAACAGCATTTGTTTAGTGTAAATATTTGTGTACTACTATGTCATATTTCACATTATTTTGGGCATTGTTTTGGGTATTAAAGTGTGTTTAGAATCACCCAGTGTGTGTTGTCACTTGCTTGGATTACTTACATACACAAATGCTGCTGCGTCATACCTCCTTGCCTTCCCTCTTGTGTCTACTGACAACTACTACCATGATGCATTGCTGTGTTGCAACAATATGTGGACTGGATTGGTATTAGGAGCTTTCTGCCTGCTCTTCCAAATTGGGTAATTTGTTACACCTAGCATGCACATGTACTTTAAAGTTCATCTTACCTTGGGAGGTACTGGGTCACACAGAGGTGTCTATCTCTGTCACTCCTATGACAGCTTCAGGCTGAAGGGTAGACTCAACCATGTCCTCCAAGAGTGTGGAACAGGTTTGAGTGGGTGGGCCTCCTCCTGTCTTCTTTGCCTCTGCAAGCCTTGCAGCCACCTTTTCCTTTGCCCTGCTGCGCAGATCATACCAGCACTTGCAAAGCTCCTCCATTGTACGATGTGTGACCCCCCACTGCATTGATTTTTCTTTGTATGTCCAGCCATGTTTTCCTCTTCTCACACTCAGGGACATGGAGTGATTTCTTCCCAAACAGTTTGTCATGGTGCATGACTACTTCCTCAGTGAGGACTTCTAACTCCTTCTCACTGAATTTAATTTTTCGTTTGCACATTGCTGGCCCCTTCCTTCTGTCTTCAGCTGCCATGGTTGTTGGATTCCACTGGCTCAGCTCTCCAAACAGGCTCCCAGGTGCTGTGCTCCTGCAGTCTGACTCCTCTCACTTAGAACACAGGTGTGTGAGCATGGGAAAACTCACTTCCTGGTTTTTGAGGCCTTCATGCTGCATCAAAATAGTAAATTCGCATGCAATTTTGCGATTCTTTAAATTGCAAAATCGCTATTTGAGAATCGCGAATTGGGAATCTGTATTTGCAAATGCGATTTTTACCAAATCGGTATTTTTTAGCGATTGTTTTGATACATTGCATTTTGCAATTACCTAATAGCGATTCGGTATTAATCGCTATTTGGGAATCGCAAAATGCTTTGTTGATACATCAGGCACAAAGTTATTTGCACAGAATCACAGGATGTTGCGCGGCGCTGCTGAGACTCGAACCGGGATCCCCAGCTCTCGAGTCTGTAGATCTGGCCGCTGCGCCACATCCTCTCCACTCCCATGTTATCTGTCAGGGAGCTCTTTCCTTCTTTCGGACCCTGATTGATAAAAACAGCTCTTTATTCATTACATAGGCGAAACCGATGCATTACCAATGCTTGTTTAGATCTCTATTCATTGTTGAAGTGCTACTGTACTTGATTTTCAATACTTCATTGCAGAAGCCCTTTAATGTTAATGGTTAAAATCCCTGTCTCCATTCTTATACACTAGATAAAGAACTTCAGATTCTAACTAACTTTCTTTTCTTTTCAGGAGGTAAAAGACCCCGTTAAACAGGCAACCAGACATTCCACTGCAGAGCAGTTCCTCTTTTATTTTAAGAAAGGGGGTATTCTGACCGTATGCAGCAAAGAGACATTGTTTTAATACGTGCTTGCCTATAAAAATAAGAAACAAACTTTGCATCGACTGTTGCCTCTATAGCCTACATGTTTAATGTTTCAAAGCACTTCGAAAAGTGTTTTCAGAACAGTTTGTGTTGTCAATTTGCAGCCTGTCATCATTTTATCTAACATAAAAAGGATAAGGTTTCCAGGAAACTTGGCAGGACCGGAGGCTTAGTGTATATATTGTGGATGTTGAAGGCTTGCATATCAGACCCTGAACTATCTCTGAAACTGTAGCTGCTTCCTTTAGATACTGAGAAGATATTGTGGCCTCTCTGCCACCTTCAGAGCTACTAGTGTAACCTTCAGAACTAGCAGTGGACTGGTTTTTGACAGATTACTACTCACCTAACCTGACTTACAAAAAGATGTGCATTGAAAGTCTTGAAAGTGCTCTTCTAAGTAACTCACTGTTTTCTGAAAGACTTAATTAAATCCAGCGATGAAATCTGTCTTCGAGCAGATAAATAGAGAGCTGTGAAACCTGGCTGAGTCTGGAAATTGCAGTCAGCGGGAGTCTTTGCCAACATTTGGCTCCATCTGGCCCGCATCTGCTGTATGTCTCCCCCCCTTCCAAGAGCTCAGACAGAGCTGCCCCTCTTCCAAGCGCTCTCCCGCTGCATCTCTCAATGATCATTCCTCATAAAAGCACAAGAAAAGCATGCCAAAAAACTGCAGCTCTTCGGGATGGGGAACACACTTGGTGCCCAGCAATGTACCTCTAGACGTGACTGCAGACCCAGAGACATCTTCAACTGTACGTAGCGCTTCAATGCCTCGTTAGGGGGAGTAAGCACTATATAAACGCAATTGTAATACAGTACAATTGATTACATTGAGGTCGATTCACAAGGGGATTCTGGAGTACAGTTTCTACAGTTCTCTTTTATGTACTTTGACATACCTTTCTGAATTGTCTGCAACAGATCTAAAATGGTAATATAACGGGAATATTCAAGAAATATTCATGTACAATTAGAATAAACGGAAAGGACTGTAACCTCCTTGCTCTTTTACTAATAGGAAGTTGGACATTTCAGGCAATTTACAAAGGCATATAAGAGCAGGGCTTTAAGTGAGCCGGGTTCTGCCGCTGTTCAGCAGAGGCAATTCTAAAAAGCAGGTGCTGAGACTGGTCCCTATCGGATTCTCCATTTTTGCCCTCGCCCTCAGGGTGGGAAAAAAAAATCTTAACTCTGCAGCAGTACCACCCTTCACTGCCTTTGATGTAACTTCAAAGAGACTCATAGTTCTTTCACAGTCTCACCAGTTTAGATAGTTGTTGCTTATTTAGCTTATGCAACTAACAACCATTGACAAAGGCAATAGTCTTGGCTTGTTGTAGGTATAATGTTACTTGCTGTATGATACATCTGGATGCCATGACAGAAACAGGAACATACCAGTAGGGCGGCACACTCTGCTAAGCACAGGATTTTAGCTTAGGTGCTTTAAAGCCATGTCCTTAATTACATAGGCCACGCCCCTTTGACAGACCCCCCAATATTTTCATCCAACTTAAAGCCCTGTGTAAGAGTGCATAAAGAGTACTCCTATAGTACTCCATCTGTAGGTATAACTGCTATTGTGTAGCAGCCCTATATACTACAAAACTGAAGTATTTCCCAAATGTATTCATAACATGGTTGCTCTGGGTCCTAACGCAAGCATACACAAAGGACCACTACACTCCAAATTAGGAGGCAAAAGATAGCCAAGTCCACTTTAAATCTATTTTTTAATATTTGGGATAGTGAAGGTTTTGCACAAAACAGATTAAGGGCCAGTGAGTGAAAATGATTACCAAAATGATAGGATCATAGGCCGCCCAATAGCACAAATAATGACTGGATTGGCGTATACCCCTTCTTCCACAGGGCCGGGTGTCACTGCACCTGCTGTACATATGATAGTGACATTCTAGTGTCCCTTGGATATCAAATCCAGTAGTTAACCACCATCACGGAGATAGAGTGCAAAAAGATAGCCCATCACACGTCTGGATTGCAGAAAACATGGAAGAACTATGGGGCATATTATCTAAAAAGTGCGCTAAACATCGCAAAGCGTGTTTAGCGAGCACTTTTTTATCGCCGGCTATCGTTGGAATAATTTGCCATGATAACACTGTATTAGCGACATTTAGCGCTATGGCGATAATTATTCCAGCCATAACGGTGTTTTCCATGAAACATCGCTGGTTTTCCAGCGATGTTTCATGGAAAACGGCGATAACCTTGCTGATACGACCCTGTGGTCGTATCAGCATAATCCACCCCCCATGTTAGATATGGCTAACACCTGCTAATTGCAGGTGTTAAATAAATGGCGATGACCCCGGTTAGCGCGACTTTTCACGTCGCTAACTGGGGCCATGGCCACCTTGCTAATAGGCGATAGGCCTGTTAGCGGGTGTTTCCCAGGTTTGTTCGTCGGAACGCCCACTTTGCATGTCATTAGCGATAAATATCGCTGACATGCAAAGCGGTAAAACACGGGCGCTAATGCCCGAAAACTGTCTCTAACTGCTGTTAGAGACAGTTTGCTGATAGGGCGATAAGAATATCGCCGCTTTAGCGGCAAAAAGTGCCGCTAAAGCGGCGATAGTGCCCTTGCTAATATGCCCCTATGATTTACGGCTCCTGAGAAAAATGGTAACGTCTGTCTGAATACGCAACATGGTGTGGCTTATTACACTTACTGTATAAATATATTTAAATGTGATTTGCAAGCTCAATCTTGTTGTCAGGGTAACATGTACACAGCCGATCTCCTATTTGCTTTGCTTTAAGACCATTTATTTACATTGAATTTTGACATTAAACTTCCTGTGGTAACAGTTGGCAGCACATATAGACCTGGATGGAAGAAGACCTACTGACATGCGGGTGATGCCACCACACGATGAGGTGTCATTCAACAGTGTTCAGCAGGCAGCTTTACCACCATAATTCAAAGTAACAACCACCAGGTGGTACCTCCAATCTCTATCGCTGAAATGAATGGCACTCTCTGGAGAAAAAGGTGCTGCTGGATTTTGACATGGGTTGGCACCATAGGGAATAAGATTAGCAGCCATTGCTGTTTACCTTCCACACAGCAGTGGCCCAGTGTATAAGTATTCTTTGATGCAACCTTCCAATATGGAAGGAGGTTCCATTTGGGGAATCGTGGCTAGGGTCGGACTGGAAACCCAAAGCAGCCGTGGCAATTTTGTCAGACCAACCCCTGAAGGATGCATAGTGAGCGAGCCTGACCACTACAAGGGGAGTTTGGAGGGCTAGGGGGGCGGGAGAGGAGTGCAAGTGTGAAGTACTGACTGGCCCCAGGAAGCTGGAAACGAACGTGAGTGTATAATGCTTGCTTGCTGCTTTTGTTACTGGGGCTGATATTGCAGCGCTGCTGCAAAACCAGCTCCCACCCTTTCAGACCCCTTGGGAAACTCCCGATGCCCAGTACAGCCAGTCCGGTCCTGATTGTGGCACAGCGGAATGGTGGAGCAGTAGAGAATTAGCCACACATCAGCCCCAAAGAGATGCACCTAAGTCAGCAAGAAACGTTTTGGTGACTCCACAACTTAGTGGATCTGAGTCTGTGGGATATTTCCAGCAGCTTACATTCTAAATTGAGTACTTGTTTTAGATACCGCCCAAGCAGTCGGTAGGTTACTTCTTTGTCACTAAATTTGAAACCTGCAATGTATTTATTTCATTAGCTTTTTGCATTCAGCACAGAAAATATGTAGATGCTTTCCCTTTGTTTCGCTCAACTTTGCACTCTTTAAGTGCATTATAAACTTGCAATACCGGTGACAGGCACTTCTGGAACAGGCGACCCAACCTCAAAAAAGGATATTAAAAATATTTGCAGTCAATTCTGCAATTGCTGATATTTAAAACTATCTTGCAGAGTCAACCCACCTATACTTTGTAGTTCAAAAATGCTTTTATCCTAATTAAAGTTCATCATGTCCCCTATTTTTAATATTCTTCTTCTGTCACCCTACATTTTTATTCTTAGAAATGGTATTTCACGGTAACAATAGTTTAGTAAGAAAGTTTAGTAATAATGAAATAGAATTAATACTACAGATCTCTAGTGCAGAGACGTCTGACCACTTTTAATCTACTTTTTAATATCCGGGAAGGTGACATTGTTTGCGCAAAATAGGTAAAGGGCTCGGGAGTGACAATGAATATCAATATAACAGCAGCATAACTTGGGCAGCTCATTGTTTCAATTAATCGTTTCAGCTATTGTAATGAGGGGGGCTCATAGTATTATAAAAATAATGGGCAATGCGCACCCCTGCCATGTTCACCATCATGCTCCCCATGTCATACAAATATTGCCTGCGTTAATTGTAAGTTTGGATCCAGCACCAGTATATATTGCATCCAGTGACCTTGAGAATTTGATTGGCATGTGGATGTAATTCATGACCTTTCACATAAATTCCCATTCCACCGGGGCATTTGCTTTTAGCACCTATAAACATGAAACAGGTTATGCTATGTTATATTATGACTATTTGTAGAGCACGTGTCTCACCCGGGAGGGCATCCAGGCGCAAGAACATAAAAAAGGGACTGTGCTAAGAGCCATGTCTTCAATTTATTGCAGAACGCAAGGACTGTGAACATTGCTCTGATGTGCAGGGGGAGGTCGTTCCAGGCTTTGGGAGTGAGGTATGAGAAGGCACACCCACCAGTTCTGGCTCTGCGGATGTAGGGGTGTGTGCGAGCAGGAGGCCAGCCTCGCAGAGGTTTCTGGTCTACATGCGCAATAGCATTATAGGACCCACGTGAACATTTGTCTTTATTGGGCTCAAGAAACAGTATCAAAATCCTATGGTGAAGGAATTTCAGCATGTATATGCTATACAGATGTTCTCCATGTCCCTTTGTCATTTCAGTGCCAAAGGTCCATTCCTAGTGTATTACCCATGAGGCAATCATAAATGGTCCAAACAATCTCTTCATGAGAAATCCAGTCTATTAATGTCTTCTTCTGTCAGTTTTGATGTGTGCCTTCCCCAGACTCCCATCAAGCTGACATTCATACAGAGTAAGATCTTAAATATGCAATTCCGCATTGAATTTAACAAAAACATGTGAAATCTCATCCATTTGTGTTCCCATCACGCTTTCTGTGTTCATTATGTTGCTAATGTGATTGTGTACTTCTCTTTTCTTAACCAGTTAGGCTAACACATTTCCAATTTTATTGCTCTCTTCATTGATGTTAAATTGCACATCATTTTCCCCCTGAAATATCATTGAGATAGACACATGCTCTTCTTCCTGCTATACTATTACGCAACAGGAAGAAGCACAAGAAACATTTATACTTTTACTGCAAGGCCATAATCATTGGATTTTGTTTTTTGCTGTGTGCTAAAAAATATTATAAGACCTCAAAGTAACGTTTAGCTTTAAAATAACTAATAATTACACTGACCCATGGTTGATTTGATAAAAACCCTGTATGTTGTCTATAAACTAATATTTTAGGCATAGCCCTGGGTCATGAGTTGTACAAAATGTAGGTTCAATGACTTCATAAGAGTTGTATAAATTAGTAGAGGCAAGAAAAACATCTACTAGACATACTTTGATGGCTGTAATGTGAAAATGCTTGCCCTTTGGAGTTCTTATTTCTCCAGACATTGTGGAAAGAAAACAAAATCTCACTAGCTCTTCAAATAGCTCATAGTGGTGTCAAAAGAGTATACATCATCCCCTTTCTTCTCACTATGCTTCCCTGTATGTACCGGTCATAATGGTACTGAAATCACTCCTCCCTACAAGATATGATAGTAGGGAAAGTAGTAATGGAGATTTTTATTGTAGAGTTAATGCATGCATTAAAACATAATATAAATAACTATATAAAACACAACTCTTTAAACAATTAAAAATCTTGTTAGTCACAATCCTCGCTTTATTATTTGGGATAACAGCGCATCTGGCAAAATAATGTAAATATGTAAACTTTGTAAAATGTATAGACTCTTGCAAGAATTCCACTGCTTGGTCAACATTTCATAAATTATGATCTTTTAAAAATTATATCAGATATGGATTTTATTCTTGCAACAAGTTTGAATAGATACTGAGTAAATGCCTGATTCATTCAAGTGAAATACATAGCTTTTACCTATTCCCTCTCACTTCTTTCAAGATCCTCAGAACTCTAGCATTGGAATTTCAGATGCCTTTGTTGTCATTTTACACTGACACTCACATTGCTTAGTAAATAGAGCTATGGTTGCACAGCTGTATATCTGTGTAGTATAATTGTTGAAACATTCTTGCTACATTAATAGTGTAAATAATCTTTAAATGTTATTGCAGTAAATCTGACTTTTGCTGCACGGTCAGCCTACAATTTTGCCCTACCTGCTTTGTTGGCTTTAGAACTCAGTGCCCTGTCCTCCTGTTAACCAGGAGTAAAGTGACTGTGCTCCCCCTTTAAACATGGTTACATTGGCTTATTCCTAATTGGCACGTTTAACTTGCCTGTTAGTCCCTAGGATATGGTGCAGAAAGTGCACACAGGGCCTGGAAGATAAATGCCACTTGTAGACTGCAACACCTATAGTGCTATCCACTCCAGTGGAGGTGCAAACCTGGCTACAGGCCTACCCTGTGTAGCCTGCCGTGTAAAACCTGCAGAGTGACGTAATAAAATAACACCTTTTGACAGGTAAGAACCTTCCTTTTAACTATTAGTAAGTCACCCTTCTTTAAGCCTTGTAGCCCACAAAATAGGGGGAATGGTAATTAAACATGGGGCAGGTAGAAAATTACTATTACCCTGTCCCTGCAGTGACAATGCTCAAAAATCAATTTTCACTGTGGCAGGCTTAGCTGTCCTATGTAGAAAACCAGAGTGCAGATTAAAATATGAAGACTAATAATTCGGGAAATGGACCAGCTGGAAAAACAGTTAAGCCACTATTTTAACAGTTATTAAAAACCCAATTACCTAGTGAAGTTAGATTTTTAATAAACATCAAGGAAAATCAACTTTTAGAAAAGTCCCCTTTTCCTGCCTGAACGTCCTGGAGGCTAATTTGCATTAGCTCTTCAGTAACTCCCAGCCTATACTTAGCCCAGGAATAGGTGGGAAATGCCTCCCAGAAGCAAAGAGTAGGCTGACCTGAATGGGCTGAGATGGCTTCTTTGAAATCCACAGAGTATTCAGAGTGGGGGCTGTGGGCATCCTGAGACACCACACTGTCACATCCTGCTTTACAGGTCTGATGAGCCATATGTAACACTTGGGGTGCACATGAAAGGAAGAACAGAGGATGCCAAACCAATTTTTGTGTATCCCCTCTCTGTTTGCTGAAGGCCCCAAATGTTGTCCTACCAGACTTGTGTGTCTGGGTTTGTTGTGGCTACAGTTCCTTCTTCAAACTGGATTTTTTTGTTAGATGTGGGAGGAAAATGATTGTTTTCCTATGACACTCCCACATATAGCCCCAACCCTCAGAGCCCAAGTTTATTGTGGCCAAAGACTTTCACCATTTTGAAAATGCCCTGACACATTGCAATTTGGGCCTGTTTGCAGTAGCACAGCAAGAATTGCTGAAAAAGTGAGTATGGTTGCCCGCTACTCACTGGCTGGTATCATGCATGAATGTGGCACCTCCAGGTACCCTCTTCAGAAATTGTCTTGACCTGCAGAAGAACAGAAGAGAACTGGGCCTACTGTCTGTGACTGAGAGGAGCCCTGAAAGATTGGACCTGCTCCCGTTTGACCCTGGCCAAAGATATGGAATCTAGTGGTCAGTTGGCTGACCTCCTGTGTGGCTACCGGGACATCACAAGCTGCAAGAGGCCTTTTTACTAAAGTGTCCAGCTGACTAGTGGCAACTATACTTGGGCAGGACTTTGCAGTTGGCCTCAGCCTGATACCTAGAGAGACTCTACGTGCCCATCCCTGAGGTCCTGGGTCCCTTAGAAGTGTTCTCCTGTGGTGGGTTGGGACTTAAAGGATTAAGTCATGACCATGACAAACCTGGTTGATGTATCTGGCCCAAGCTCCATCGTAGTTGGCCTCAAATTGTGCCTATGTACCGGTCTACTGTAACCATTAACCATCATTGGCACTTTTCTTACTTAAAACTTTAAAAACTCATATTTACAGTTCCCTTTATTAAATTTGTGTCATTTTTTGTTATTTATTGAATTTTACTCTATGTTTTCTCATTTATTTTGAGTTTTTGTTTTGCATTTTGTCTATAAATTAATTATTTTTCATACCTTTTTAGAAATGTGAACCAATTCTGACTGTGACCACTATGGGGCCGATTCCGATTCGGGCCGGAAATCTCTCCGACCGAGCCGGACCCGGAGAGATTTCCGACCGAATCGGACCCGTGCAGTCCGACCGAACGAGTCCGATGCATTCGTATCCCACCGGACACGAGTCGGTCGGACTCCCATTGAACTCAATGGGAGCCGGTCGTACAACGCGTACGCGGGCTCCCATTGCCTCAATGGGTGCGAGGCGGACAAGGGCACCCCTTACAGCGAGTACGCCGCGAAGCGCTCGCGGGCGTACACGCACAGGTAGGGGGACCCATGGGTCCCCCTGTGTGCGCTCGCACGGGTACGCCAGTACAGGGGTCCGACACGGACCCCCAAAGTACGGCTCCGACAGCGAGTTCGAGTCGGACGGCGCGAGTCGGTCGGAGCGGCCGAGGTGCGCATCGTACTTACCCGGCCGGAAAACGTCTCCATTGCGCGGTGCGAACCGGGTCCGAGCGAGTCGGTCGGAGCGGTACGATCCGGGTACGAGTCGGTCGGAGCGGTCGGGTCGCCCGGACGAGTCGGTCGGCGAATTCGCATCGTACTCGCTCGGCCGGACCCGCGTACGATTCGGTCGGGAAAAAGGGCTCCGAATCGGATCCGGTAAAGCCGAATCCTATTCGGAGCCCTACCGGCCGAGATCGGAATCGGCCCCTATGTGTCAACTTCAAATTTTAAGACACATATTATTAAATTGTGGCCATAGCTTATTCTCAGCAATGTCCTTTCCATAAATTTCTGTCCACAGTCATGTTTTCAGGCACACATCCATTGGTTGCATACACGTATCCATATATTTATTGAGAGCTTACCTGCAAGTGAGGAGTGACTGACCAGACCAATTACTAATTGGATGTGCCCTTATACAGTTGTAAATAGAGTTTTCAGTGGCAATTATTTACTCAAAACTATTTCTCTTACTCTCATCTGTATGATCATCTAAACCAATCCCATGTTTAGGTAGCAGTTAGGACTCCTCTATTAATTAAAAGTAATGATTTAGTTCATTGAAATATTATATTTTTATACACTTCAGCACTCAGAAAAGATGATCTTTAAAATATACTGAAAAAGATTACATATCAAAAGACATCACAGACATTTATAATTGTACCACAAAGTATGAGAAAGGCAAAGGATGATCCTAACAGTATAGAGGAGCTAATGGGCAATTTAGGAAATGACAACAACAGAAAAAAATCCAAACTTAGGACGTGATTTAGATTTTAAAGGACAGGATGCTTCGTCACAAACGTGATGGATATTCCATCTGCTATATTACAAGTGCCACAGAGAGGTCCTAAGTTGCCAATATTAAACTTTTGGTACAGATGGGTGTATTATAATTATCTAGCTGTTCTAAGTATCCTAAATAGCAGTAGCGGCTCCTGGAGGGAGTGGTGCGGGCGGTGAGGTGGGGCGGGGGAGGGCCAAGGTGGGGGGGTAGTAAACCACGGAATACGGCCGAACGGAGGTAAGTACATAAATAAAGGAACAAAACGAATTACATTGCGCACGCTGCATCGCCATTTGGCGTTGCAGCGGGCGCAATGTAATTCGTTTTGTTTATTTATTTATGTACTTACCTCCGTTCGCCTGTATTCCGTGGCTTACTACCCCCCACCCTGCCCCTCCCCCACCCCGCCTCACCGCCCTGCACCACTCCCTCCAGGAGCTGCTACTGCTAAATAGTAGTGTACACTAGATCACCATCAAAATGTCAACAGTTCAATCCCTGATGTGGTAGATCAGGCAGAATCATCAACAGGACATAATGAAGTTAATAGGAATCCTCTAGCCAGAAATTGATGGAAGAACACAAAACACACACAATTGTGTCTGATCAGTAGATTCAAAAGGTGGTTTAATTTAGCAAAACACACCTTCATGATGGGTTTTACTTGTAGGGCTTATGGCATGTTATATAGCTTTTTCAGAGAATATGAAAATACATTCCATATGTATAAGCTCTGTAGTGTGCAGTCCAAGCAGGAGGAGTCCAAACTACAGCCCTATTCTGATCTATGCTAGTAGTTGGTTTCCCTATTACAAGTTGAATATGCTCCCATGTGAGCTCTATTGCTCAATCAATTTTTGCCATAACCTGTCTAAATCAATTGCATTTACGACCACCACATAATCAATAAAACATGCATCCTGCCTTTCTAGCTGCATATTTAGGGGACTTTAACAATAGTGCTATGATATGATCATTGGTAGTGTCATTCTTTCTAAAGCCTGTTTGCATCTAGTATGAATTGCTGTCTCTTGTACCCAGTCTAGTAATTCTTGACTTCCTGGAGAATAGAGATAAAGGAAGGTTAGTGGTATTAAAACATGGCTCCCTGTAAAAAGAAAACAGATAAATGGGAGATGAGGGGTCTCCCTACAAGAAGCAACACAAAAATAATATAGATTTTGACACCCTCACCACTGTGTACTTAGGTCAGAGTTTCAATAGGATGAGCATTTTTTGTTTCGCTATAAACTTTTTGACAAATCTTCACAAAACATTCAAAAAAAAGTTCAGCCACCTCAACTCCTTCCAGGAAAGTTTCAACTGATCCTTTTATTAGGGAATGAGAAAATGGAAAGTGATAGGGAAAAATTGCTGAACAGACTTATGGTACATTTAGCAAAAAGGTAGATCTTTAGCTATTTTTGAGAAATTAAGGTTAAAAAAATAGAGATATCTGAACTGTTGGTCTTGCGGGAGTACCATGGTACTCCTTTGATACTGCAAATGGAAAAAATAAAGCATTCTGAATGTCCGGTAAGGCGTTTTTTCTGTTGGTCTGTGTGTTGCTTTGTTCACCCTAAGTTGGCAGGGTATGCCCAGACGTGGGTCCCTTGCTCACTTTGCCACTGGATTCAAGCTAGCCTGGCTGATGAGGGGTGTTACCCAGAAACCGGTCCCAGGATGCTTGTTTCCGGTTCAGGGAAGACCTGGCTTGGCAGTTCGGGCTGGACTGTTACCATGAGGCACAGGATCAAGACTGATTTGCATACAGCTGGGTCTGAACTGAGGTGGCGAAGTGAGCTAAAGTATGATGATGAATTTAACCCAGATCTGTGACTGGGGGTGAGTATCTGAAAGGTTTCGGCGCTCCGTCCATCGTCTCCTTGTGTTTGCTTTGTTCACCCTAAGTTGGCAGGGTATGCCCAGACGTGGGTCCCTTGCTCACTTTGCCACTGGATTCAAGCTAGCCTGGCTGATGAAGGGTGTTACCCAGAAATGGGTCCCAGGATGCTTGTTTCCGGTTGAGGGAAGACCTGGCTTGGCAGTTCGGGCTGGACTGCTCCCATGAGGCACAGGATCAAGACTGATTTGCATACAGCTGGGTCTGAACTGAGGTGGCGAAGTGAGCTAAAGAATGATGATGGATTTAACCAGATCTGTGACTGGGGGTGAGTGTCGGAAAAGTTTCAGCGCTCCGTCCATCGTCTCCTTGTGTTTGCTTTGGTCTGCTCAGTCCTGCAGGACCAGAACTGGTCCTGTGGGGCCAAGTAATCTAATTGGTAGGCTGCAACATGAAGAAAAATGCTACGGCTGCCAATACAGGACATGGGGACTTGGTCTCTCTCTGTCCTAAAATTAAAACAAAATACACATAAGGGGCAGGGTAAGGGTATACTGGCCATCTGGCACTTTTGGAGGGATTCAGAGGGACCCCCATGCCAAAAAGTAAAAAAAAACATTGTTTTTGTCTCGTGGGTATGGCAGTTTCTCTGCAGGACTAAACTAAGCCCCATGTGTAGAACCGCAGGACTATGGCGGGGCACACAGTACAAAACTGAAGCCTCCATGGTCATACAGTACCGGGGGCTTGACGCTTGGTGGTGGTATAAAAAAACACAAAATATATATAAAGGTGTAGGGTAGGGTGCATGGAATTGTTGGCCACCCACTAGTGGTTAGGTGCAGTGCCTGGTGGGGGGTGTTGGACGCAGGGACTGGCTGCAGGGAAGGCCCTGCAGCAACACCACACTATATACGACCAAAGGCCTGGCGCATCAGGCTTGGCCACCCACGGGGATATGGTGCATGGCTTTTTGTAGCAGGCATTTCCAGATGCAGTAGGCTACAAGGTATATAAGAACATTCTATCATCCCTTAGGAAAGTGCATATAAGGAAGTATAGATTTGCTGTTCCTAACTCCACTTCTGCATACCTTAAAGATATATGTACCGCGTAGGTACATATATGTGGAGTTACCTGTTGATATTTTTTGTTTCAATATTTTGTCCTTGATATTGTGTCCCATCAATATTCTGGGGTCAGTATTGAGGGTGCACACCAACGTCACTGCCTACTTCTGCAATTGCTAGGGGGGCAGGAAATGACAAAAAAGAAGCTAAGCAGACAGGGGGAAAAATAAAAATAAAAACCCTGGGGTAGAGAGACAAAATGTTTAAAGAAAGTTAAAAAAACGGGAGGTGGACAGGAGTAGGATGGATGGAGAGGGATTAGTGAAGGAAGTTAGGGAACATGAGGCAGGCAAGATCAGGCTGTAATCTAACCATAATCAAAATTGCTGTGATTATGCGCTGAGCGGCATGATGTTTTGCGCTTTTTAAAATTTTTGTATGATACACACATCTTATGTGATTAGTAAGCATGGATGAAATTTAAATTACACTGGCAAAATTTGCATAATTTTTAGAACTTCGTGTTATTTCACAGATTATGATGCTAGACCACTTTGCATAATTACACGCTATTCGTGGTTAAAGTTACAGTGATCTTCATGGTAAAACTTTATGTGAGCAGCTGATGCTTGTAGTGCTTTTGTTTAAATGTGTCTTTATGCCGAACATTAATGTGAGGATGTGTTTTGAGCTGAAAGATAGTACAGAACAACAGTTTTGCATTTTGCATAATTTCAAATCATTTGCTGAAATGTCACATAATTACACAAGCACATTTTGCGTATCTCGCGCACCCCTAGTACATACGTGCATTTTCATGTAATTCTTGGGAAATGCGGTGTAATTGTGCTACTGTAAATCGCATTAATTTTGCATGCCTCTACTCTTCCCCCAATGCATTTACAGAGTCTATTGATCTCCTGCCACAAGGCTGCACTCTGTACTCCACTGAGGTGGCATGAAGGCAGACCATGTAGTTGCTAGTAGGGTCTGACCAGAAATTTAAATGCAAGTGCTGTCTCCTCCTCACTGAAGTTCTTCTCCCTCTTGAGTGTTGGGGTGTACATCTTGGGGGCTGGATATGGTTCCCATTGGCCACAGGGTCACTTAGTCGAAGCAGATGAGAGCAGAGGAAAGACTAGGGTGTGGGCTGTATCTAGATTTTTTTCAAGTGAATAGATATCAGGTCTGTGAGCTTTTGGTCATATGTGTTATATTTGCCTATTCCTATACATTCTAAAGTCTCCACCTTCATGACAGAGGCCTCCACCTAAGTGGCGGACATCTCCACTCTGTTGACCAAACAGGCAAAATGTAAATTACAGTTGTAAAGTTGCTTGCAATAATTTATCATCATAACTTAACTAAGAGGATGATCCACCCCCTCATTTGCGAGGGATGCAGACTTGTAAGTCTGCACCTCGGTGTACATTTCCTCTCTGAAATGATGAATAGCAAAAAAGAGAACCTAGGTATAGGAGTAGATATACATGTAAATACATTTACAAATGCAAACTTACCTTTGTGATTCAGCCCATATAAATTCAGATTTGGTCAAATTTCCCCACTCAATTATTTTTGTGCTATACCACTCTGTACACATCTGGGTGCTGTTTTGGTACATCCCTCAAATTTAATGATATTTAATTTATTTGTTTATTTATTTACTTCAATATTTTTGGGGGATGTGTAAGGTACAGTATATCTCTGGGACCTGAATACCCAGGTTTTTCTATATGGACAGAAAGGTCTTTCAGCAAATAGGTGAAAAACTTGCTAGGAGTGACAAAACAAATTGCAAATCTTTAGAGTGGGATATCAATGACGTGTATGGGAATAACACAGAAATCTTACTGGATTTGCTTGAAGTTTAATACAATCCAAGAGATATCACGAATCAATTTTGTGAATAAAATTAATTATTTGGCAAGTAATTAGGATTGGCAATCAGGTAGAAGTGTCTAATGCTTCAGTTGCTACCTTTCTACTGCTTCTCTTGGATCAATATTAACCCTAGAGGAGGTGAATGAAGATGTGGGTTACTGATGCTTCGAGAGGAATCAAGAGATTGCTCTGATTTCCCAGCATTCACAGCGGTGTTCAACAGCCCTCAGTTTGGGCACTGATCTCCACCCAATGTATATGAAGGTCATACACAACCAAGCTGATGATCGTGGTTGGCAGACTGAAAACGTAGCATTAGAAAGAAATGTGTACATGTGCAAGGTGTGTGCATCCTATAAGCTGCATAGATATCTGACAATCGTGGGATTCACATGGGCACCTGTGCAAATCATATGTGTATTCTTCATCCTCCAAACTTGCTTCAGTACCCTCAGGCTGACTATGGCGTGACTCATTATTTAAGGAGATATTCATTGGCACATGTATTTATTCTTTTTCTCCAGGTCGAGGAAACTCTTCCCAGACACCTTATTACATTTCTCGTTGTTCCAGACCTTTTGCAGTGAGTGTTCTAAGATCTTTCTGGAAAAACACTCCCCCCTACCTTCTGTAGGAGTACTTTTAAGTACGTTTCAGAGAGGTAATGGGGATGCAAAATGTTTGTCACTTTTTTGGGCCATACCCTTGTACCTACGAATGTAGAAACGTGGTTTTCTACACAATTATGTGGAAATTATGTTCGGGAAATCCTGAAATCCGGATTTTGTGATTCCCAATTCGAGATCAATCTTTTTGCATGCCTAAATTGAGCTTAAGTGTGCAACAACATTTTTGAATAAGGTGTAAAATGTTCATTATTTTCTGAATCAGTGTTTGTTTAGAGGATTACTTCTAAATTATGGTCTTCAAGAGTGCAAGGTTTTTCTCCTTCAAAATTGCCATCGTTCTTATGAGCTCTGTGATTATTCAAAAGGTTTTCTGCGTTTGCGTTTTCACATTAAAATTGTGACTTTCACACACCTTTTAAATTGTTTCATGAAAAAGGATAGCAAACTTCAATCTGGTTTCAAAGTTGGGAGGCACTAGGCACAATTCACAAAGGTTTTGCTGTGACTTCCCTTCGGCTTAACATTGAAGTTGTGAAGTAAGTCAGACGTAAAATGAAAATACTCCTAGATTACCCCTGAAATTCATGAGTAAACCGAGAGTACTACAAGAATAAATCACACCTATTCATACACCAATCTTTATGAATACTGCACAAACTGTTTTAATGTTAACGTGAAAAATGCATGTGCCTTTTCAATGCTATCGAAAAATCTCCGAACTAGGGACAAGAGTAATCAGGATCTACTCGAGATTTCACCTGTGATAAAAATGTTGCAGAACCCTAATATTTATTTCAGCCCCTTTACTTGGTGGGAGTTCAATATCTCCCCATTACAAGTGGATGTAACCAGATGCTAGTGATAAAGGGAGTTACGATCAGTTACAAGTTGTGTTGGAATGCCACACTGGTGATATTTCCCCTGTGCCCATTTCCATAGGTAAAACTTGCCATATCTGCATGGGCATGAAACGCTAGGAATGTTAGGAAAACATTCTAGAATTGGTGCTTAATTTTAGCCGGTACTTAATTATCAGCGCCTGCACCTATGTCGGTCTACCACATGGTGTCACTGCCTTTCTAATTTTCAAAGGAGCACAACAACAGTTGTTTTGTGATTCAGGCCCTCATTTTGATGGAGACCATCCAACAAGCAGGCGGCGGTCCGACCACTGCATTAGGATGCGACCGCTGAGGTGGCAGTCGCAAAGGGCTCCTTATCATGGCGGTATATGCTGCGGCCAAGGAAAAGGGCTGTAGCACAAGCCGCTGTGATAAGGAGCACCTCTTGTACGTACATGAACCGTGTGCCATGCACCATGTGGTGCATGGAGGTGATTGGGGGCACTACATGTCCTGCTAATGTCACTTTGCAGTGGCCCACGAGGGACAGGGGCCCTGTTTGGGGCCCTCAATATTTCTTACAGCCTGTACATGTCGGTGTTCCTGCCATGAACAGGCTGTCGGAAAGGGATATCCAAATCCCAACAGCAGTGCCTGGCTCGGCACCGCTGACATTCTGAGCCGTGACTCCGACCGACGCCCCGTTCGGGTCTGAGATCCTGTCGGAGATGGTGGTCTGGACTCCACCTGCTGTGGGTCCGACCGCCAGTGCAATCAGGAGGAATCCGTGCATTCAAGTATTACAGATCAGTGCGAGAATTTCCGAGCAAATTGCTATTTGGCCCTTAGGTGGAAATCAATAGAAATGTGGTCTGCAACGATCTATTATTAGCAAAATGTGACAGATCTATTTATACGTTATACTGCAAAAACAGTGTTACCGGGGTGGGAATGTAATGATGCTAACCCCAATGCCTTATATAAAATTAACCCATTTTAGTATGCTTTCCCAGAAAACAATGATTTGAGTCTGTGACTACAATATATATATATATATATATAGTTTTCGCATAATTACAATAATCAAACAGAATATACATCTGAAAACAACATTAGTTAGACAAGCACATACAAAAGATGGACTGTTTAGAAACAAAGTTTACCTTCACAGTAGTAGATTTCTTCATTTTTTGCATTTATTGAATTATACTTATTTTTACAATATAATTCTTTATTTTGTCTGTGCATTCTACTGTTAAGATAATTATGTTATTAGCCATTTTAATTTACTTGTTTTAGTATTTGATATTTTGATAAATTATCCAGTTTTGCTAAGGATCGAACCATGCTTTCCCCATGCTGAAGCGGCCATTATTGCAGTAACAGTCTATAATGCTGTAATGTTACCAGAACAGGGACTAACTGAGATATATACTCCGTCACTCTATTATGCGGAATTCCGACTGGAAGAACACCAGCTTAACAAAACCAGTCTGATGAAGCTTCATTGGGGCATATTAGCAAGACCGGCGATAAAATTATCGCCGTTTTAGCGGCAGGAAACTGCCGCTAAAAGCGGTGATAATGGGCTTGCTAATATGCATGGAATTCAATAGAAGCCCAGGTTAGATGTGCAGGACATCTAACCTGGGCTTCTATTGGAATTCCTATAACGCATATTAGCAAGCCCATTATCGCCGCTTTAGCGGCAGTTTCCTGCCGCTAAAACGGCGATAATTTTATCGCCGGTCTTGCTAATATGCCCCATTATTCTTAAAGGTCATAATGACGAAATAACTTTCCCACGAAAATAGAATGATTTCGTGGAAATGGATCCCAGGATCCGAAATGAATCTCGGTTCAATCCTAGGAGAAAAAAAACTTCTTACGATTTCTATTACAATCGCACTTGTAAGAAAAAGAAATGTTCATTAAAAACACGGGTTGCAATAGTCTTTTTATGTCTACGACAAGTGGGAAAAAAGAAGGGGCATATTAACAACGGCCAGCGATAATTATCGCTGGCCGTGCTTAGCGATAATCATATCATCGCTGGCTATCTCTGGAAATTATCGCCCTGGTAGCGCGTTATTAACAACACGTTACTCCAGGGCGATAAAAATACCAGAGATAGCGATGTTATCGCCCTTTTGCAGGGAACATCGCTGGTTTTCCAGCGATGTTCCCTGCAAAACGGCGATAACCTTGCTGATACGACCCGCAGGGTCGTATCAGCAGAATCCACCTCCTATGGCTAACATAGGTAAATCGGATTATAGCAGACGTTAGATTTTGGCGAAAACGGCCGTTTTCGCCAAAATCTAACGTCTGCTATAATCCGGTGGGCTGCCTTGTAAATATCGCGATGTGCACATCGGCGATATTTACAACGTAGCCCATCTGGGTACGCCTAGTAACGCTCACTTTGCATCTCATTAGAGATGCAAGGATGGGCGTTGGGGAAAGGGCGATAGTGCAGGGATTCACGCGATAGCGTGACCTTGCTGATTAGGCGATAGAATTATCGCCGCTTTCCGTCCGAAAACGGACGCTAAAGCGGCGATAATTGTCTATCGCCTCGTTGTTAATATGCCCCGAAGTGAGCAAGATTAGGTGAGGATTGAAATTGAGATGGGAGTTTGAGAACAAGTGGAGTGGCTTGGACGGAGTCGGGTGGTTGCATGGAGGAGGGCTTTGTCAAAAAATACAAAGTACCTTCAGGTGGGGGAGGGGTAAGGGTGCTCAAGAAAGTGTAAAGGTGGTGGGAAGGAAAAACAGGTCTGAATGGGACTAAGAGGAAGATTGAAGGGGGATGGGGAAAAGAAGGAAGGATCTGAGAGGCTTAGGGGGGAACCCACATTTAAAAAGAGTCCTAAAAAAGTAAAGGTGAACATCAGGACAAGTGTAGTCCTATGTCGAGAAAGCGTTGCGCAGCGACATTTCCGAGGAGTTGCAAGGCTTTAATGTGTAGTCCTACGATATTGTTGAGGATGCCATCTATCAAGGGCTTGTAATGTGGAGTCCAGTGTCGAAGATGTGCCACGTTCTGCCGTTCAACTGTCATGGTGCCTTGGGGAAATGCGAAGAAATAATGCTATAGCTTGCCGTCACCTCCACATTGAATGGTGCTTTCGTAGTGTGAGTAGACATGGAGGAAAGGTCATTTAATCTCCTCAGACAGAGAGCAGTGCCTTCAAGACTTACGTCTCTCAAAGTCACTGCACTCTCTCCTAGCAGCACCTCGTGCCGCAGGTCAGGCACAAGGGCAACTGGCCGTGTATACACCATACTGTAAGATTTTTGGTCCACCATTGAAATGAAGGACTGCCGTCACCTCCAAAGCAGGTTCTGATCATGGCAGGGTCCCCTTGAAACCATCTGGGGTCTGAAACAGACCGTGGCCCAATGCCGTAAAAAGATGGACTACTGCAGCCCCTACCTGATGGTCATATTTTCCCTCCACTTTAGCCGTGTCTCTCGGCATCGGACAGCACAGTACCTCGGCATCGGGCAGCACAGTACCTCGGCATCGGGCAGCAGCACTATACACACTAATTCTTAGCAGATGGTAAATGTTAATCATTGGGCTCTCTGACCGGTGATTTTGCATGAACACAACATGAAAACAATAGATTGTTCTTGGAAATCTCTACAGAAAGCCCAAGGGGCAACTCCCTGGGATGTTCTCTGCCCTGTGATGTTTCTCCAAAACAAAGTCTAATATGCATTTGGGTCCTTCTCATACTGCAGTCAGTATCCTCCTTTTGTGAATTCCAACTCACCAGCACTAAATTCTAACAACATTATTACGAGTGGTGTATTCCACCTAGCACATCAACTTCAGGGGGATACCACTGTGGGCCATTACAAATAGGCCCTTGTTTCCAGACTCAATAATTTCATATCCGCAGTCGGGTGTATATGTGCAACTAGCGAAACCTCTACAAGGACAGTGGAAGAAACTTCATGCAGAAGCCTGACCTCCACCCAAAACTTGCAGCATCATGGGGGAGCAAAAACACTCTGCTGACTTAACCCAGCCATACCCTGGTCTGCCATGAACCCCTCAACCACCAACCACACCCTCCTGCTTACATCTTCCATCGAAGTGAAACAGGCAGGAAATGTCAGTGGATAGGCTCCAAGAATATGGGAAAACACCTGTCAAAGACAAAAAATCATAATTGTAGGAATTTGTTGCAGGGATACCAGCTAGAATTGGAGATTCAAGCCTCTAGTAACCCCACACCAAAATCTGTCAAACTTATAATGAGGGCCTGAGTAGAAGGGCTGTCTGACAGGTGTGTGAGCAGTGCCAGGGAAAGTGTTCCTGGCAATCAATCAGTGGTTGTATACTTTATTTTAATGAAAAACATATGATCAAGACCTTATTAACTATCCATGGTGTGGTGCTAAGCCACCTATGGTCCTAAGAAGATTGAAGCAGCTGGTAGGAAGCAAACATTAGCTCATGTGTCCAGGGATGCAGGGCAAGTGCAGAGAAGCACACATGCGATCACAGAAGCAGTATTACTGCAGTAGCAAGCAGCTTCTAAGATTCTGAGGCCCAGAAGGTCACAATGTGCCAGGAATACCTTCTGCACAGAGTACTGGGTCATTGTAATGGTCCAAAATAGATCCCATCGTGAGGTTGTGCCACGAAAAGAGGCAAAAATAAAAGATGAGCCCTCTTTCATACGTTCATGGGGGAACTTGAGGGACATGAACATGGGAGAGAGGGCTCCTCTTGATAGTAGGTCTGCCACGTATGTCAGCAGCTTCTCCTTGTATGGAGCAAAAAGCGAAAGCTTGAACTCAGGGCTTTGTCTGTAAGAAAAATAAATGCAAACAGACAATAGCACGAAAGCTCAACTGTATTCTGTGAAAAACTCACACACACTTAAGATTCGAGGCACTGTGCAGCACCCATAGTCCTTAAACACAGACCATATATTCCACATGACAACATAGCACGCCACTGCTGTTCAATCTCCTGGTGCTTCAATCCTCAAGGTCACTGAGGGCATTGTTTCATATTTTCCACTATTGCTTTCTTTTCTTTGTCCCGATGGAGGGGTGTGCTGGCAGCTGACAGGGCGTCTTTTCTTTCTTCTTCCTCTATACATGGGCTAGATGTTATGACTGTCTAACACATACGTGTATTTCTAATAAATTATACTGAATATAATATATGTAGATTTCCCAACACGGAAACCATTTCACTTATTTTTACCTCAATGAATCTGTGGATGTACATCCGAATGACTAGAAAGGGACCCACCTGGCTGCTACTTGAGGCTGATTTCGGGGTGTCATTTGCATGAAGAGAGTTCGATGGTGGTCTCCACTGCACCGCTCCTGTAAGACCTCCACTTCACCTCCCACCCAGAGCGAGGGAGAGGTATAGCGTTCAGGCTGCTTCCACTCTCCTGGAGGTGTTTGGCAGATAATGATGAACCGAGCCTTATTGTGCAGGGTGAGGATAGCAGTGTTTGCTACCCTGCACGTGACACATCCAGTAAACTATATAAAAAAAATGAGTATAAGGAGGCTGGCAGAGGAGCTTCCTGTGAAGAAAAGAAGTGAATAAAAAAATCAGGTGAGTGGAACAAGCCACAACCCATGTGGCAAGTTAATAAGACATTCTAAAAAATGAGTACTCTTCTACCAGCTCCCACGATAATAAAATGTGGGAAATGTCCTAAACCCCTGCTTCGTGCTATTGTGCTTTGTTGCCTGAAGCGCAAACTCCGTTTAGGGAAGTTAGCGAGAGAGCGCATGCCCGCAGACAGCAAGTCTGTTTAGAAAAAAAGCTACTAACCTCCTCCTGCGTCAGAGAGGGCTTTTACACGCTTTGATGATATGGCTCTGGGTGGCTTGTTTCCAGGCAGGTTTAAAATCTGAACTTTACATCGTTCGTTCGCCTTTAAAAAATAAATCCACAATGACATATAATATTAAAGACATTCTTTAAAAAAAATACTGATTTTTTTGGGTGTTGATTCATAGATATGGCAACATAGGTGCCACCTTTATATATTTTCTGTACTGCCTAAAAATTATTAGGCGTTTAGGAGGGAAGTGCGACGTCTGTTTTCCAGTTGGAAATTCATGGCGGTTTAAAAGCGCCTCGTTGGAAAAGAGGAACCCCCGTCCGTGCGTTGCAAGGTAGGATTTATTGTAGGGCACCATTTACCACTCATTAGCGGCACTCGTGTCTTGGCCTGTGTCAGCAGACCCCTTATTTGTGCCCACCTAGCTGTGTATTACTTGGAACGCACGGCTGTGCTTGGAACATACAGCAATAGGTGAAATAGTTTGAACCGGCTCCAAGACCACCAGGGTTTCTTACCAGCAGCTGGGTCTGAAGCAGCCTCTTGTCTCTTCATCGAGGCCCATGTAGCACTTTTCAGTGAGCCAAGATCAGCCTATTAACCACAGGCCACTTCACCCCGCTGGGGCTCTTCAGAATAGACTAACTACAAATCATCAAAGACCCCACAAAATACTACTAAATAACAATTAACAATGTGCATTTAATTTACTGAAGAGGACTCTGTTGGCCCCATTCACGAAGACAGTGACATAAAAGTGCTTTTGTGTAGCTAAAAGCCAGTTAGGTGCACAAAAGATGCCATGGGTTAGTTAGCACATATGAAAGATCAGAATTATAAAACCAAGATCTGCTAACATTTACTTGCACAGATGACATTTACACCTGTGCAAAATGTGGGAAAGTGGATATTTCTGGGAGAGAGACAATTAGTACTGGGTGTTAAAGTTAGGAAGACGTGTGAAGTGGGATGTTGGTGGTTATTCATAAAGTGGCATTTGACAAAACTAAAACATATTTACAACATAATGATGCAGCGTAGCGCTGCAAGCCATCTTGCAGTGCAGAGCTGCGCCATTAAGAAAGTGCAGGGATGCGTCGTATATACAACAATACAACGCATCACTGTACTCTTCTCTGTGCTGGCGCACAATAGGCTGCCTAGCACCAATGCCGACACCCTTGCACCATGGTGCAAGGACGTCTGTGTTTCAGGGTTGATTGTTTTTGTACAGGAAGGGAAACCTTCCGGCCTAAAAACAATCCTTGATGGCATTTTCCTCCTTCTATGTATGCTGCAGAATGAAGTATACATCGAAAGAGGAAAAAACAAGGAGAAATACAGTTTTTTCTCCTCGTTTTGCCAATTTATGCCTCCCCTGGTGAGGTGTTAGAATCGAACGCATTCCCAGGTTTACGAAACTTTGTAAGTCTGGGAATGCGCCAAATTTCATGGATGTTGCGAGGGAAAACCCACAGCAACACCCATAGAACGCCCCTTTCACAAAGAGTATTGCGTGAAAGGTGGCCATATTTACAAGGCCATGAAAAGCCACGCAGGGTGGCTTTGCTTGGCCTTGTAAATATGGGCCAGCACACTACGCCACTGGAGCATCAAAAAATGTGACGCTCCAGTGGCGCAAGGGGCTTGTAAATATGCCCCTAAGAGTCAGTCGAGCCACTCTGGTCCCAATACACAAAGATCTTTCTCTAAGTTCTTGTGCAGTTCCAGACGTAGGAGTGACTTACTCAGTTCAGTGCGACTCATCTTGGTCATAGCAGATGTGGTAACAGGTTCATGTGCACTTGTTCACAGTGGCTCCTTGTGCTGTCATCTATTTGGACCTCAGCATGGAAGTCTGACAAGCTTAATGCAAAGAATCATTTTACATGCTTCGTTGAGAATTGTAGGGTTTAACCTTACCCTCTATCTACCCCTTACTTTCATATGTGACTGGTTCAATGCACAGTTATGAAAGTTAAAAAAATATAAAATATAACTCAGCTGGACCAACTGCCAACATATACCTAACTTTTTAACTCCTTCATGATCACCCTGGCACCTCTTTAAATGCAAATTTCTTGAAAATTGCTGAATGTATTAACAAAATATAAAACTTTCTGAGTGAAGTTCTAACTTTCTGCCAAATTTGGCTTAGTTCTGTTCAGCCTTTTTTCCTATTGGAGAGCAAATTTTCCTATTGTAATTTACATGGCAAATCAACATTTTGGGATCTACCCTTTTTCTTGGCCCCCACTTGAGAGATTGGCACAAAACTTTCCATGAAAGGAGCTGAGGTAAATGAACTCTTTTTTAGTTTCTTGCAAATCCCTAAAACAGCGCCAAAGTTATTAGTGAAGCAAAATGCTCTTCCAATGGATACTCTGACCTAACTGTAACTGCACAGTGGCAACAAACAAATCTATAATATATATATATATATTTGTAGACCAAAGAAATGCCGCACTCCAGAAATACTTGATAAGGGTTATTTATTCCATCACCACCACTACCACCAATACGTTTCACCACAAAGGCTTATATATATTACCTACTGGCGGTCACCAGTAGGTAGTTAAAGTTAGGACCTAGTTTCCACAGGAAAAGCCTTTTTTGATTTGGCAATATCTTTGGCGCCGTTTGACGAATCTTCGCAAATTTTCAAAACTAATGGGGCGCTCCGGTCAGCTCCAGTCTTGAAAGTTTTGGGGTGATTTGTCAAGCAGGGGCTGAGAAAAAGGGGGGTCCCAAAACGCGTTTTCTCCATTTTAATTTCCATAGGAAACATTTGTCGCAGCTACAGCCCGAACTGCTGAACGAAATTACACCAAATTTGGCAGAGAGGTAGCTCTTGGTTCAGAGTGCACTGTTTGCCTTAAATGGTGTAAATCCGTTCAGTAGTTTTTGAGGAATTCAAAAATAAAAAGCGAAAGATATCTGGCTGCCACGGTGGATCCGCGAACCCTCCAGAGCACGAGCTTGACTCTGATTGGCTGCCAAGACTCCAAACCAAAGAGTGTTGGCAGCCATCTTATGACTCGGTTGAACTTTTTCACATGAAAAAATGTCGAAAAAGAACAAAAGGGGGCAGGTTAGGAACACCCTGACCCCTAGGGTTGCTCAGTGGAGGCCCAAAAAAGCATTTTTTTTTTTTTTAACTTTTCGGCGGGATTCTTGTAGGGTCCGCGAATCCGGCTGAAAATTTAAAAAAAAAAAAAAAATGCGGTTGCCCGCACTTCATTTTCTTGAAGGCCCCAGGTGGGCCAGGTTCCTGGGGCAATGGTTAATTATGATGCAGGGGACCGTGGGGGCCCCCACAGCCCCTAGGACCGCCACCTCCCCGGGGCTTTGTTTATAATATGCGAGAAGGCACACGTCCCCCCCGCAGCCCCGGGGACTGCCATCTCCCCGGGGCTTTGATTAAATAAAATGCATGGGGGGACTCCTGCCGCCACACGCTGCCCTGGGGACAGCCACCTCCCCAGGGCTTTGTTTATAATATGTAGGGTCACACGGCCCCCCAGCAGCCTTGGGGACTGCCACCTCCCCGGGGCTGTGTTTAAATAAAATGCATGGGGGGCTCCTGCCCCCCCACGCTGCCCTGGAGACCGCCACCTCCCCGGGGCTTTGTTTAAATTAAAATGGTGGGGGGCTTCTGTCCCCCCACACTATCCCGGGGAACACCACCTCCCCGGGGCATAGAGCAATTTAAATATGGGGATCCGTAGCGGACCCCCCGGCCCTGGGGACCACCACCTCCCTGGGGCTTTAAACATATGTTGGAGGGGGGCCGTGTGGCCCCCCTCGTGGAGCCCTCCTCGGCCCTGGGGACCGCCACCCCCCTGGGCCGGCTCCAGCAATGTCCCGGGGTGCCCACCCCCGGGACATTGCAGTTTGCTATGACAGGGCAGGAGCACGGCTCCCGCCCTGTCATAGCAAACACTGCTTTGCTTCATGGAAGCGAGAGCAGGAAACCTGCAGAATTGCTTTTGGGCAAAGGGAGCTGCATGTTAGCAGCTCCCTTTGCCCAAAAGCAATGCCATCTCCCACAGGAGGCGGGGACCCAGCCTGGACCACGGGGGCATTGGGGCTCCCCTTGCTGTCCCCAATGAGAGGCCAAGCCCCAGGGGATGGGGTCCCGGGGCCGAAAATGGCCCGGGAGGGGGGCGCCATGTGGTCCCCTTCACTCCCCCCAATTTTTTTTTTTAAAAGAGGCAAAGCCCTGGGGGATGGGGTCCCCGAGGTCAAAAATGGCCTCAGGAGGGGGCTACACGACCCCCCTCCAAAATGTTTTTTAAGAAAAGGCAGGCCATGCCCCGGGGGATGGGGTCCCCAGGGCCAATAGTGGCCCAGGGAAGGGGGGGCCACATGACCCCCCTCCCATAAAAAAAAAAGAGGCAGAGCCCTGGGGGATGGGGTCCCCGGGGCCAAAAATGGCCTCAGGAGGGGGCCCACACAGCCCCCCTCCTTTAAATAATGGTTTAAAAACCTCTGGCCCCCTCCCCATTTAAAATTTTTGTTTTATTAAAAAATGGCCCAGGCCCCGGGGGATGGGGTCCCCAGGGCCCAAAAAGTATTAAGGGAAGGGGTGCCACACAGCCCCCCTTCCAGAAAGAAAACAAAAACGAGAAGCCGGCATCTCGCCGGAGGCCCCGCCCCCTCCCTGCACCACTATGCGAACGCGTCTCCTGGCGCTTTCTGGGTTGGGGGATTAAGTCCCCTTGAATCCTAAGGGTCCTTAGGGGCCAACTAGGCCACCAAGTACCTCCGGTAAGCCCCACACAGTGGTATTGCTGAGAGGTGGTCCGAGGCCACTCCCCTTTTTACACCACTCTGCAAATGCGCCTCTTGGCGCACTGTTGGTGGGGCGATGAGGTCCCCTTGTGTCCTGAGGACTTCAGGACTAAAGTGGACTTCATCCCCCAAGCAGCAGTGCGCCAGGAGGCACGTTTGCAGAGTGGTGTAAAAAGGGGGCATGGCCTCTGACCACTCTCAGCAATCCAGCTGTGTGGGGCTTACTGGAGGTAACAGTAGGGCTAGTTGGCCCCCAAGGACCATCAGGAGGCAAGGGGACTTCATCCCCCAACCAAGAGTGCACTAGGAGGTGCCTTTGCAGAGTGGTGGAGAAAGGGGGCATGGCCTATGTTCATATCTCAGCAATCCCACTATCTGGGGCTTACTGGAGGTATCAGGTAGGCTAGTTGGCCCCTAAGGCCCCCAGCAGCAAAGGGAACTTTAATCCCCATCCAAGAGCGTGCCAGGGAGCACGTTTGCAGAGTAGTGGGCAAAGGGGGCGTGGCCTGCTATGAGAACTTAATCCTGCTGTGTGGGACTTACTGGAGGTAATAGGAGGGGTAGTTGGCCCCATGGACATCCTGTTACCTCCAGTAAGTGCCACACAGTGGGATTGCTAAGAGGTCTTTGGAGACCACGCCCCCCTTTCTCCACCACTCTGCAAACGTGCCTCCTGGCAAACTACTGGTTGGAGATGAAGTCCACTTCACTCCTGAGGGTCTTAGGGGGCCAAGATGCCCTCCTGGTACCTCCTGTAAGTCCTACGCAGCGGAATTCTTGAGCGCTGGTCGGAGGCCCAGCCCCCTTTCTGCACCACTCTGCAAACGCGACTACTACGTTATAGTTAGAAATTAGCATTTAAAAAACCTTAGAAATTTACTGAAAAAACCACAGGTTTCAGGGACGTTATAGTTAGGGATTAGCATTTAAAAAAACCTTAGAAATTCACTGAAAAAACCACAGGTTTCAGGGATGTTATAGTTAGGGATCAGCATTTAAAAAACCTTAGTAATTCATTGAAAAAACCACAGGTTTCAGGGACGTTATAGTTAGAGATTAGCATTTAACAAACCTTAAAAATTCACTGAAAAAACCACAGGTTTCAGGGACGATATAGTTAGGGATTAGCATTTAAAAAACCTTAGAAATTCATTGAAAAAAACACAGGTTTCAGGGACGTTATAGTTAGGCTGACATTTCACTTTTACAAAACCAGAGAAATTAGGCTGTTATAGTTAGCTGAGCTAACTATAACTCACCCCCCGCAATGCACTGCTGATGACGTCACATATTACATCACTCATGACATGGTCAGTGGCATCACTGATGACATCACTGATAACATCTCAAATGACATCACTGATGACATCATCCACTTAATACTTCATGCACGTCCTCACACTCTAATATAACCTTTCTTACACCCAGTCTAAAATTCAGACTAGCATTTTTGAAACCATAGACACATCAATACCACTTAGTAAATACGCACTCACTGATTCATAGGTCTACACACACATCCACTCATTCACCTTTACAGTCACTCATACAGTTAGTCACTCATCAATACAGCCACTGATATATGCACTCATGCACCCATGCAGACACTCACACACCACCACTCACCCATAGAATTTCTCACACACCTAGTCAGTCACCCAAAGAATCAATCACACTGCCATTTACTCACCTATACAGTTATACACTCACCACCTCACTTATTCATACAGATAGTAACACATACTAACTCTCTTCTACAATCACTGACACAAGCACACTCTTATCAATACAGCCACTCTCACACTCACTCACTCACTCACACATACAGTCACTTATATACTCCAACACTCACATATACTTCCTTTCACATGAGCAGTTGCTCACCCATATACCACTGAGACATCCATACACTCACCGACACAGCCATACATACACTCACTCAACCATACCGTCCCTCACAAATGCACTCATAAACCCATACACCCAGAGACTCACTCACTCATACATCCATGCAGGGAGTCACACAGCCCCTCACCCACCCACACAGACACTCAGGCACCCATACAGGTACTCAGACAACTAATCAATAACCCATATAGACACTCATGTGCCTACTCACCAACCGATGCAGCCACTTACACACCAACTGACAGACTGATACACACATTTACACAGATTATTCACTCACCCATACATTTTCTAAGCGACACATAATCACGCACTCATACAGTCAGTCATGCACCCAACAAATCATCAATACAGACACTCATGCATCCACTCATTCTTCAAATACAGCTTGGCGTATATATATAACATTCTTAAACTTTTTAGAAACACTCACACTCACAGGATGATGTCAACAGTGATGTCATCAGTGATGTCTTTTGAGATGTCACCAGTGATGTCATCAGTGATGTCACTGACCATGTCATGAGTGATGTAATATGTGACGTCATCAGCAGTGCATTGTGGGGGCACGAGTTATAGTTAGCTCAGCTAACTATAATGGCTGAATTTCTCTGCTTTGTACGAGTGAAATGTCAGCCTAACTATAAGGTCCCTGAAACCTGTGGTTTTTTCAATGAATATATATATATATATATATATATATATATATATATACATATATATATATATATATATATATATATATATATATATATATATATATTTTTTTTTTCTTCAAGCGAAAATCAAGAGTGATGCCACAGGCTCCTTTTGATAAAATTGACGTCTTTAGCGAAGCAGTTCTCAAGGATCTAAAAGAGTTAACTAAGACAAAGCAAAGTACAAGAAATGATTATAATATCCCGAGGAAACAATGGGAAGGGATCAAGACACTCAAAATGGACTTAACTGTGGAGATTAAGCCCTCCGACAAAGGAGGCAATATTGTTATTTTCAATAAAGAGCATTACTTGAAAGAGGCTTTAAGACAACTTGAAGATACTGAATGTTATGTATCTATAAACAGAACTGACTATCTAGATTGCATAAAGAGATACCACACATTTTTAACAGGGTGGAGAGATGAAGGGATGTTAAACCAGGATGAATTTCTTTTTTTATATTGTGAATCACCAGTTCTCCCGACATTCTACCATTTACCTAAAATTCATAAGGACCCTGTTAACCCTCCAGGCAGGCCCATTGTGGCCTCAATTAATAGTCTTTTGGAAAATACCTCGTAATATATCGATTTTTTCCTAAATCCCTTAGTCAAAGACCTTGCATCTTATGTCAGGGATACGCAAGATTTTTTACGACTAACGGAGGGCATTGTGTGGGAATCTGATATGCTTTTGATAACGCTTGACATTACCAGTCTTTATACCTGCATTCGCCACCAAGGTGGGATGGCAGCGGTCAAGTGGTTCTTAAACAAGAGATCTTTGAAATTTCACAAGCACAATACAATGCTTCTGGAAATGATCAGTTTCTGTTTAAATAACAATATTTTCCTATTTGCAGGGAAATTGTACCAACAACACCGCGGTACCGCCATGGGCACGTGCTTCGCCCCCAGCTACGCAAATATTTTCGTGGGCTGGTGGGAGAAGCACGTGGCCTGGGGGGAGACAAAGGAACCTTGGCTGGACAGCATTATTTTATGGGCAAGATATATAGATGACCTTTTTATTGTTTGGAGGGGAAGTCGCTCCTCGGCTGAGGAGTATATTGCCTCTCTAAACAATAATGGGTTGAATCTTGAATTCACAGGTCACATTAGTGACAGCGCAGTTAATTATCTAGACCTGGAAGTTTTTATTGAAAGTAATACACTACAAACCCGACTCTACAGAAAGCCAACAGCTGGAAATGATGTGTTGCATGCAGCGAGCTACCATCCCAAAAGCCTTATAAGAAATATTCCATTTGGTGAACTATTACGTATTAAACGCAATTGTTCTAACCAAAGAGATTTTAAGATAGCTAAAAACGAAGCCATAGGAAGATTCAAAAGGCGGGGGTATAGCAATGCTACCCTACAACAAGCAGAAGTAAAAGTGGGGGAAATAGATAGGAAGACTCTATTGGTAGCAAAAACTAAAACAACTCCTAGACAAGAAAGTAGTGTAAGAATGATTACAACGTACAACAATAAATCTAGTGCGGTTGTACATATCTTCCAGAAAAACTGGCACATCTTACAGACGGACAACATTTTAAAACATCATCTTCTGTCTCGCCCTTTAATTACTTACAAACGCTGCCAATCAATTAGTGACCACTTAATACACAGTCACTTTGATCCCGCGATGAAGACAAGAAACAGGATTAATATTTTGGGATTTTATCCATGTTTACGTTGTAAGGCCTGCAAAAACAGTAAGAAAACCACCACCTACAGGGGGAGGCCAGGGGATCCTAGGCCCATCAGAACCATCAAAAAGTTCCTCAACTGTAATTCAGATTTTACAGTATATTGTTTAGAATGTCCCTGTTTTAAACGCTACATAGGAAGCACCATACACCCGGCCAAAAAGCGCATCCTCGAGCATATGCGCGCAATAACAAATAAAGATGCTACCTATGCAGTTGCGCGCCACTTTGAGCAATATCATCAGAGTAATCGAGATCTCCTCCAATTTTATTACATTGATCAGGCAGATAGAGGGGAAAGAGGAGGTGACAGGACAAAAACGCTGCGGGTGTTAGAGTCCAAATATATCATTGACCTACAAACGAAGGCCCCTATTGGGCTGAACAACGATGAAGAGTTGTGGGTCCATTTGGACTAACAGGGAATATGAATTAATGAAGGAAACTGAAAACTGATAGGTGGGGTATACCTTAGAGATCTGTATATAATGTATATGTTGTATATATTGTATATGTATTGATCGCTGACTAAGATTAATGACAATAATTGCCTATTAGGGCCGAATAAGGATGTAGTTGTTATGAATTAAACCGCTCACATTGCTGCATAAATGCCCATTTAGGGCTCAATTTTGATACAAATGGAATTAATTCAGAAAGAATTACATCTTTTGAAATCATTGTATGGCAGTTCTGCCCTTTTCAGTAGCATATACACATGTATGTTAATGAAATTGTAACGGACATTTATATACTGTAGGGTAAAGACTGTCGAAATTGATTCCATTATGTATGATTTTAAATCTTCTTTCATTTCACTTATTGCACATTTTTAAACTCGGCAGTATGACAATTGTGGGATGTACATCACACTATAAGATGGCCGCCATTCTTTGGCATAGCAGTACAATGTAAGCCCATCGTTTATGTCAGTCATTGATCATGTGACACGCTGTGAATTGAAATACTGCCGGTCTAGCACAGGGCAACTGACATCGAAAAAGCCGCAAGGCGAAACGCGTCTGTCAGTAAGCGGGGGGTCTGCACCAATTAAGTATTTTATACTTTGAAACTGTTCCTGTGAGTGCTTTCCGTTGGGTACTAGGAAATAAATGTACCTTGTTGCAGCATATATATAAGTAAAAATAATTATTCACTTTAAAAGTGAATAATAAACTGATTTTAAAATACAATTAAAATACGTATGACACTTTTGTTAAAAAAATAAAATTATTTAAACTAATTCTACCCATTACTTTTAGCAACATTTAATACATATTACATGCAATTAAAATGTCCCTGTTGGTTGGAGTTTTAAAAACATTTCTTTAAGAAATATTTATGAATTAAATATATTTTAATGAATTGATTATTTAGTACACATTTAATTTAAAGAGTTTATGTGTTTTATGATGTCATTTTAGTAGTTCTATATTCATATTTTAAAATATTTTTTATATTAAAATATTTGTAATACCTTTTTAACGAATAATAAACTTTAATATTTTCCCCTGTACTGCCACAGTGGCTGAGATCTCAACTAAAAGGTGAAAGTTACCAGTAGTAACTTTAGTTTTGTAAAAGCTGTTGTTGGAGGCTCCACCACAGGGTGGAGACATATAAGTCTACACTTGTAAATGTACCAAGGGATTAGCCAGAAAATTAAAGTACCCCCACTTTGAAATAAAAGCTCCGATGGCACAAAGCAAATGAATCAAATGAGCTGAACCCTCCCTAGAAGAGTTCCTCTGTCTCTTCCTCCAAGCATCTATCTATTAATCCTTTCACCCATCCACTCACCCGCTGATATCCAATATTTCACATTATCAGTCTTACATCCATTCATTCTTTCATCCATCATTTAATCTTTCCCCATTCCATCCACTCTACCATCCATCCATCCCCATCCCTTTACTCTACCATCCTTCCACTTGTGCATTCACCTATTGAACCATCCCTTTACTTACCATCCTTTCACATGTCCATCCACCTACCCATTCCTTTATTCTGCCAACCTTTCACTTGACCATCCATAAATCCATCCTTCCATTCATCCCTTTACCCTGCCATCCTTCCACTTGTCTTATCACCTATCCATCCATTCTTTATTTGACCCATTCATGCATCTACCCAAACATTCATCCATCCACTGATTGATCCACCCACTGATACATCCACCTACTCAAACATCCATCCCTCCATCCTTCCCTCCTTCCTGTCGCCCTTCCTTATCTTCAACATTCCTTCCTCCTTTCCCTTTTTTGTTTGCACATCTTTTGTTCTTACTTGCACACCTTTGCTCTTCTATTGACACTGTATTTCTTCATAGAGCTAATCAGGAGATTTTGTCAGCCGAGCTGCAGACAGAAGAGGCCATAAAGATACCCACCCTGCTGTCGCTGCCAAAGGGTGGGTTCATGACGCCCTGCTGCAGACAGAAGAGGTCCATAAAGATCCCCACCCCTCTGCAGCTGCCAAAGGGTGGGTTCATGACGCCCCTGAACACATCCATCCATTCATCTATCTACTCTGCCATTCTTTTGCCTGTCCATCCACCTATCCATCTATCTCTTTACTCTGCCATCCTTTCACTTGTCCACCCACATTTCCATCCATCCCTTTACTCTGACTTCCTTCCACCAATCATCTATCCATTCACTTATTATTTGACCCATTTATCCATCTACCCAAACATTCATCCACCCACTGATTCATCCATCTACTCATCCCTCCATCATTCCCTCCTTCCTGACGCCCTTCCTTATATTCAATATTCCTTCCTTCTTTCCCTTTTCTGTTTAACCATCATTTGTTCTTCCTTGCGTCCATTTGCTCTTCTATTGACCCAGAATTTATTCATAAAGTTAATTAGGCGATTTTGTTTGCCAAATTGCAGATAGAAGAGGCCCATAAAGATCCCCACTCCGCTGTAGCTGCCAAAGTGGGGATTCACGACGTCCCTGAAATGTACACTCGGAAATGGTGAATAATCATAAAAGTATAGATTTATACCTAAGTGTAGTAGTAGATTTACACATAAGTAAATCATGTGTAAATTTATCTTTGTGAATCAGGCCCTTAGTTTACGTGCCGCTCCCTCCCATCGCTTTTCCACATATATCCATGCTAGGAGTTGTTCTGAAGAAGCATCCTTTTTATATAGCGCTAAATACCACACTTCTGCTGTCTGTAAGAACTTTAAATAACTGATGCTGCTGTTACCAAATCTACGTTATTTAATTTTCCTTCTGAGGAGGGCAGAATCTTTTTTCTTAAGATTCAAACTCATAGGGGCATATTTACAAGCCCCTATCGCCACCACAACGTCACTTTTTCAGACGTTGTGGTGGCGATACGGGCTTCGCCTTATTTACAAGGCGTGGCTTAACGCTGCCTTGTAAATAAGGCACCCTTTCACGTTACACTTAGCTTGAAAGGGGAGGGCAATGGGTGTTGCAGTGGGCGTTCCACCGCAAAACCCATTGATTTTGATGCTGCCCCATATTTACAAGGGTGGCGCAGATAGGAAGCAGAGCCAAAATTAAGACCAGGGAAAACCGGGTCTTAAACAGGTGAAACGAGGAGAAATGCTATATTTCTCCTCGTTTTTGCTGTTTCCATGTGTGCTGCGTTGTGCAGCACACATAGAAACAGCAAGACGCCATTGATTGTTTATGTGCAGGAAGGTGTCCCTTCCTCCACATAAACAATCACTGAAAAAATGACGTTTTGCAACTTTTATGTGTGCTGCATTAAGTAGCACACACAGAAGTTATAAAGCGCCATTACTGATTGTTTATGTGCAGGAAGGGACACCTTCCTGCACATAAACTATCATTCCCCTGCAATGCGGACACCCTTGCACTATGGTGCAAAGGTGCCTGCGTTGGCGCTAGACAGCTAAATTAGCGTCAGCACAAGGGGAAATGCAGGGCTGCACCGTATTCTTGCAAATACGGTGCAGCCTTGAGTTTCAGAAGTGGCAGAGCGTGGCGTTAAGCTACTTCTCACGTAAATATGTCCCATAGCATCCAGCTCATCGCGTTTATCAGCAGCGATCACTCAGCTCACTGAGCTATCTTGCAAGACAACACTGCAGAAAGCTCATCAAAAGTAAATTAATAACTCCAATTCAAGTGATGATATTTCTTGCCTATGTCAAGTCTCAGGGAACACACCATGGAACACCTTTACAGCTCTAGTGGAAAATGCAAAACTTGTGCAGTGATGTTTTTGAAAGCTCCACTTTAATCCCCATATTCAGGCTACAAGGGCTGCATTGTTCAGCCTTCCTTTCTACTGAGTGACATTCAAATCGAGGCCTCTGATGTGAGAATGCACCGGGCACGAGCAGGAAAGACAAGCCGTTCCTACGCCTCTCGTTTGATTTCATATAGAAACTGTCTGTGTTAGGTTGCATGTAATGGAGTGAGACCGAACATTTATTAAACAGAAGTAGAGGTTGAAAAATAGCCTTGCGGTTAATAACGCTTTTCAGTCACGTATCAAGTTTCGCGTTTCATTGGCTGAATGGAGCCTGTGTGCTCTGCTATTGTGGTTCAGTAGCCACGGGCAGTCAAATAAGTGCCACTTTTTACCCCGAGTTAATCACTCTTATAACACTCAGTGTCAAAACAATATTGTCAGTGAAATGATCTCGATGACATAACAGATTAGAAGGGATTGACTCAGAGTGTCCTGCGCTTGCGTTGTGTTTCAGCCACAGAAGGTTCCTGCAGTCTCCTGGCCATCTCAGCATGACATTTTACTTTACTATTGCTGTAAAACTTTCTATGGAGAGAGGGCGATGTTTGTGGGAGAACACGCATACACTAAATGAATATATCTTGAGTCTCTGTTAAATGCAAATAATCTTTTATGGATCCAGACCTAGTGAACTAATATTGCTTCCATTTCTAACGATAATGGCATTACTCCTAGTCCTACTCCCTCGCCTTCCTTCAATACAAGTGAGGCCCCGCCTCCCACCCAGACCCACCCCCAGCATAAAAACTCTGCCCGCCCCCACCTCCACCTGCACGTAAACAAGCCGAGCTAGCACTCAGATGAACCGCACCGGGAGGGAGGGAGGGTCCTTGAAGGAAGGCGAGGAGTAGGACTAGGAGTAATGCCATTATCGTTAGAAATGGAAGCATTACCTCCGTCCCTCCCTCGCCTTCCTTCAATACAAGTGAGGACATAGCAAGCAGAAGAAAACAGAGACGGACAGCTGAGTGCGAGAGAACACCAAAACAGAAACAGTGCCCCAAACACAGCAGATCAACATCCCAGGAACCCAGCGGCCCAGAACAGCAGACAAGCGTTCCAGACACGCAAACGGACAGCGACAGTCAAAAGGAGAAGACCAGGACGCAGTCCAACAGATCCCACAGAGGAGCCCACCCGACAGGACACCACAACCGGCAGGGACCACAGCAAAGCACGCCGGACAGCAAGCAACGCAGGCACCGAAATCGCCAAACAGCGAGAGGAACACCCCCTAATTCCCCACAGGAGGAACCACCCCCAAAAGACGGACAGTCAGCAAGACCGGGGACCAAAGCCAACGACCCAACAGAGCAGAGGAAGGCCAAACAACCACCGCAACCGGATCAAAGCAAAACGAGAACCCGCAGCCGATCCAACACCCCCAAGCGCCGCGCAGAGGGGATGGCAACCAAAAAACAAGGCCCAAAAGACAAGAGCCGCAACCCGAGACCCCCAAGGGGACCAAAGGGAGGACAGCCAATACCAGCAGCCAAGACCCCGAAGGGAAGGATCAGACAGGGCGAGGGGGCAACAGACCCCCGCCAACCCGCAAGAACGCCAGGAGCATCAAGAAGCCAGAGAGCCGCCCACAGCACCCGCAGAGGAGACACCGACAAACGCAGAAGAGCCCCACCAGGAAGGAATCGCCACGCCAAACATAGGCCAGCCACGTGGGAACAACACCCAGAGCAGAACACCAGGCCGAAAAGGTCCGCCCATGCCAAGCACAGGACAGCAGAGAGGAGGACCGACGGGAAGGCAGCCAAGCAACCGCCAAATGGACAGGAGCCCCCAACCCAGCAAAGCCCAGCCGCACCACCACCAGGCAGCAGGCGAAACCCCTGCACAGAACCCAGGGGAAGGGCCGGAAACATCAAGAGAACGGAACCACCGGAAGGACCCACACCCGAACGCAACAGAAGGCGGACAGGAGAGGAGACCAAGGCACCCCAGGCCAACGGGGAGCAACCAACAACCCCGAGCACAGAGCCACCCGACCAGAACCAGAAAGGCCCGGAGCAGTGGAAAAAAAGGGGGGGGAGGAGGAAGGCACCTAGAAGACCCCGAGGCACAGGAGAGGGAAGGCCAACGACCCCCCCGAGCCCCGGGACCCCATCCCAGAGACCAGAACCGGGCCACCAAGGCCCATCCCGGATCCGCAACCGGACCACCACAGGGAGGCCCCAACGACCCACCAACAGGCAGGCCACACGGGGAAGAAGAGAGAAAACGCGGGAAGAAGGAATGACCCAGCAAAAACTGAGCCGCCAGCCCAGAGGCCACTCGCCGAAGGGAGAGAGCCGACAGCCCCAGCCCCCAGACCGGAGCCAGGGAAACAGGACGCAGGCAAACAAGGAACAGAACCGGGACCCACCCAGAGGGCGGACAGAGGACCACCTCCCCAGAACGCCAGACTGAACCAACACCGCATGGGCCCCGCAGAGAGCCACGAAAGAGCACCAGGGCAAGCCCCCAACAAGCGGCAGCAGGAGGAACTCCGGGAGACCAGCAGGGACCAGCACCCCTGAACCCAAATAAACCGCAGCCAACCCCGCACCCGGACAGGCCGGTGACCAAAGCCACCACAAGCGGAGCCGGAGGAGGCAGCAAACAGCCAGCCAGAAAGCGACGGCGGGAGAGCCACCAGGACAGCCCCCCCCCAGACACGGACCGACACGGGCAGCGGGGACAACAGACCCCGTAGACCAACCCAACAGGATCCAGACGGTCAGGCGGAGAAGTAGAAACGAGCCCCGGAACCTGAAAACACCCCAGAAGCCACGAGCCCCCGCAGCCACAGGACCGCCGGAGGAGCCCCCGGGACAACAAGGCCCGATCCAGAGAAGGAAGAGAGACCAGGTGCAGGCAGGACAAGGGAACAGGGCCATGCAAAGGCCACAACGAGCCTCAACGAACACCAAGCCCTGAGAGGGGACCAGAGAAGACACACCCCAGGCCACCAACAACCCCGATCCCCAGAAGAACCACCAAGGTCCCCCGAACAGACCGAGCAAAAGACACTCCGGCCGCACACAGCCAGAGGCCGACCGACAGAGAAGGACGAAGGAAAAAAAAAAACCCGCACGAAGGAGAGCCACAGGAGGCACCAGGACCCGCGGGAAGACCCAGGGCGAGGGCCGGAGGCCGAACGGAAGGACTCAAAACCGAAACGGGCCACACCCACAGCGAACCGCAGAAAAGAAGCGGCGACTGGGAAGCGGAGAAGGCGTCCCCGAGACCCACGGCATGCCAAAAGATGCCAGGCAGAACCAGAGGAACGACGGCCGAAAGGACCAACACACTGAAGGGAAGGGGCCGAACCCAGGAGCAGACCCACAGGAGAGCCAGTACAGGCCGAAGCCACCGGACACCCCGAACCCCCGAAACAGAACGGAGAGGGGCCCAGGCCCGGGCACCACGACAGGAACCCAGCAGACCGACCACCTGGCAACCAAACTGGACACCCAGACCAGCAGAGCCACCCTGCGGGGACCGGAGACAGGCAGTGGAGGCAACCGAACCCCCGAATCCGGAGGAACCTGCACCAAGACGACCCTGTACACAGGAACCAAAGCACACAGGACCCAACCACCAGAAACGGGCCGCCGCCACCGAGGAAGAAAAGGCCGAAGACGACCACCCACCGGAGGGAACCGAACAGAGGGCAGCGACAGGGGACCCAGCCGGGCAGGGCCCGCAGGAGAGGAGGCAGGGAGCCAGGGCGAAAAACAGGCCAAACCGCACCCACCGTAAAGGCGGAGGAGAAGCCCACAACGGGGACAAAGGAGAGACCTCAGGACAAGGCACCCCAGAAAGGCAGGACGCCCACACAAGTAAAGGCACACAGAAGCCTCAAGGCGGCCAGAAGGACAGAGGACCTGCAGCCCACAGCACCGAATAGTCCCAGGCAGCCACCCAGCCAGGCACGAACCAGGCCAGACTCCACCAAACAGCAGAGACCCGACAAGAGCAGGGGCCCACCAGGCGCCAAGGCCGGAGGCTCGAACAGCTGCCGCCAAAGCCACGAAACCCCACACCAAGGAGGGCCTAGAAGAAGCCGAGAACAGGCCAGCGCCACAGCAACAGCCAAGGAGAACAGCCGACCCATCAAGCAGAGCGGCCAGGACAGAGACCAACAGCCCAACGGGAGGAAAGGGGCGAACACCCCCAACAAGCAAAGCCGCCGGAGGAAGCAAGGAACCCGCAGCACCGCAGGAAAAACCCACTGATGCAAAAGAGGGCGTAAAGGAACCTGAAACCAAACAGGACCAACACAGCACAGAAGGAACGCCCAGGGCGGAGGAAAAGAGACCGCACACAGCAGGCTCCGCAGGCAATCGACAAACAGTCGCCAGCCGGGCGGCCCACAGTGGACAAAGCAGCAAGCACAATGTACACAAAAGCGGAAACAGCAAGCACGGGCAACGCACGCCACTCCCACAGCACCTATCCCCACACCGGGACAGAAGGGCAAGCCCAACCAGGCGGGCCAGGAACACCATGAATCCCACAGGGCCCGTCCAGCAGGGAAGAGGAAAGCCCAGCCGACCAGCACAGGAGCCCAAGCGACCCTCCACACCCCCCAGAGCCAAAGGCAACGCCAGAGGCGGGAGAAGGCCCAGCACCCCAGGACCCAGACGGAAACCATCCGCCCACAGGATCTGCCGGACGAGGACGGAACAGACCAGAAGGCAGCGGTGGAGCCCGAAGCACCGGACAGAGCAGCCACAGCCAAGTTCCGCACCAGGCACAGACAGGAGAGGCACCAACACCCCCCGCGAAGTCCATGCAGCCAGGGCGCCCCAGGGGGACCGGTGACCAAGCAGCAGAGGAAGAAGACCCCAGAAGGCCCCCCAACAACCTCAAACGCCAGGGCAGCAAGCGGAAAACAGCCCCCAGCAGCCCCCAAGACAAGGCGGACAGACCCCCACGCCAGTCAAGGGAAAACAGCAAGCCACAGCACCCGGTTCCCCCATACAGTGTAAAGGAACAAACCACGGGTCAAAAACCCGTCCTACCAGGACACCGTGAAGAGTGCAGTCCGAGAGGAGGCATCCAAAACAGCCCGACCCGGAAACACAGCCCCAGCCACAGGAGGACCGCCAAACAACGCAGCAGCATCCTGAGCCACCGCTCCGCCCCCATCCACGAGGGAGACGAGGAGAGGAGGCATCGCCAGGAGAACTCCGTCGAGGGCACCGCCGCCGCAGAGAACCAACTCGATGACTCCCCGGCACCGCCACAAGGAGGAACTGAAGGTAAGTCTCACTAGGGAGACAGAAAAAAACAGGTGGAGGTGGGGGCGGGCAGAGTTTTTATGCTGGGGGTGGGTCTGGGTGGGAGGCGGGGCCTCACTTGTATTGAAGGAAGGCGAGGGAGGGACGGGAGGTAATGGGCACACCTAGCACACAAGCCGTGGCGTTTCTTTGATTTATTGGATCACTGGGCAGTTGGCAAATGTCATCAGTCCTATCATTCGTGGGTACTTCATGAACTCTATGGGCTTTATTATCAGTCTGGAGGCCCACAGACTTCCAGACTTGGAGGAAGTTTACTGGTCACTAGCCAACCTGCAGGTCAGAAATGAGAAGGCCATTTCCAGCTCAGCACCAGATGACATCAGTGAATCAGGCAACAGCAGTTTTGCCTTTGATCCCAAATCTCAGGGCCAATCTAGCAGGGTAACCTGGTCTCAGGAAAAGTCTTCCCTCTGCATCAGTTGGAAACTCTAAAACATTGCTCCCCTGGTCAATCACTGCCAGCTGCATGCTGAAAGACTGGACCACAATTCCTCCTGTTATACAGGCCATTACCTCTTTTCTTGCATTCAAAATTAGCTCAGGCAATTCCAGCTCAACTTCCATTCTCTCCTTCCTCCGTGTATCTTCAGTTACTCGTTTTATTGGCAGCTTCAGACCTGATATCTTTGATAGTACTGACTGGAGGTCACCATTTGTCTCTTCTCATGGCTTCACCATCTTGATTTAACTTTTTCATTATGCATTAAGTGTTCTGATGCTCTTGAGCCCTGTATGCATACTTGTATACATAAAGAAACACAACTTGGCATTGAAGAGTTTCCTCACAAAGGCAAAAACAGACCCATATGCTGATTTTTGTTTCATATAGACAGCGTCTCTGGAATTTACTACCTGAAAAGGCAGATGGGAAAGTCCAGGAGGCTGATGCATCTTTTGCCTGATCTGTGGCATTTCATCTTCTTGGACATTTCAGATCTGAACCAGACTGGGCTTCCCAGTGGCTATGGAACTGCAGCGGCTGTGAGGCCTTTGAGGGTGGGCTGCTCTACCTCATGTCTCAACAAGCAACTGAACACATTTTTGAGTCAGGGGCTGGACTCAGCCCTCTTTGTAGTCGATGGTCTTTATCAGGATTGTGGTCCTTATTTCAGCTGTGCATTTTACCTCCTCTACTTGTTCGGGCTCTCTTCCATCTGCACTGCTGCATGCCCACCTAGACCTTCTAGCTTCATTCTTGCCTATCACGTGTGGATTTTCCTTGTCCTGGTGTGTACAACAAGCCTCCCACACATTCTTCTGTCTCCGGGCATCCTTCAGGACAAGTTCTAATCTCTTCCTCTGTGTCATAGTGAGTCTCAGTGGTGATAGCAGTTGGGACATGCGTTTTCACCACATTTCCTAATGTGGAAAAATGTTGAGCCCATGATCAGAAGTGCTTACCAATGGATATGGTTATAAAGGATAGGCAGCCTGTGCACATTGGTGCTTGGGGAGAACCTATTTTCACTCATTACCTTACCAGCTTCCTTAGCTAATGCCCTTCTTTTCCAGAGACAATTTAGTTATCACTGGATCAATGTCTTTCTATTCCCTATCTATGCAAAACACACCTGGCTAGACACAGTGCACCTCGGCAAGAGCCCTTTAGTCTGCAGTTTGATGCATGGTATCCATCTCCCCTACACCTCTTTATTCAGTGACATGGCATTTCTTGTAGGGTTGTCTTATTGGTCTTAAAAGTTCAGCTTTTTACCTACGGCTTTCAGTTAAACTTCCTATGGTGATTTGTTTAGTCTTGATCAAAAAACATTTGGATACGAGTGCTCCCTACATCCCCAATGCATATCATATTGTCAAAGGAGATGATTTCTTGATTTGAGGTAGCGCCAAAGCAGGTGGCTCCCTAGTTTGTATTTATATTTTCATGACTGCACATACTCTGCATTGTTAGCTGCTTCTAAGAATGCCAGAGGAAAGGAAGATTGATTTGCTTAAGGACACCTTGTAGTGTGGTGAGCACACACACTCTATAGCTAGATGAGTCCTTCTTCTCACGTTACAGTTGGGTATTGACACCTCTAGGTTTGAGTCTCACTGTTCAAGGAGTCAAGGCTGCCAAGTTCTCTTTGCTGGCTGTGGTCTAGAAGATGTTCTAAAGGTTGTGGACTAACTCAGTGCCACTACCTAAGAACCGTCTACTTTAGGCTAGTGTACCATGCAGCGAATCACTTGCTCACTAATTTAACACGATTATAATGTGTGCGTTCTTACATTTACATATATATCCTAGCCGACACTAAGAAAATCCTAGCTTTATTAAAAACAGTGGGGTGCACTGCCCTGCCCTCAGAGGTTCACAGTAACATTATGAAGGAAGTATTAATTCTGTACTTTAGGTGTTGCGACACTTTATCTTAAATATGTGTGTTTGTCTCCTACTATTCTCAGTTATCCTTTCTTTGAAATACAACTCTTTTAAAATATCCTAACTTTTCTCTCCCACAGATGTTCTTGCCCCTTTTTCTCAGGTTCTGTCTATTTTTCTTTCTCTCTCCCTTAACCACTCGATCAGGAGTCTTTCCTAATTACCTCTCGTCCTTGCCTGGATTGGTCTGGTCACCTCTCTGCCATGAAACCTCATGTTCACTTTTAAGAAGGGCCTGTTTCTTTCTTGAAGTCCTTTGTGCGAGTGGAGTCTCCATTGCAAGTTCAAGGTCGTTATTAGAATTGCTGTCTTCTTTTAGCCAAAGTTAGGTTTGTTGCTGTAGAATCGAATGACCTGATTCAGGGTCTTTCCGGTTAGAACCTCATTCAAAGAGGCCATGTCCAGGGATGTTGTTGTTTCTGTTCCTTGCATCACATTTGCCAAAACGATTTAGACTGATATTGGGATTGCAATTAAAGAAGCAGCATGCATACAATAGCCCCCTCCTTGTCTTCAGTAAAATTGAGTTGCGTTCCTCTTAGCCTGTTTGTCTGCCTAGCGCCTAGATACCCCCGGATGATTGTCGCGCTGTATAAATCCTCATTTCATTTAATTTCATTATGCACCACCATGGAAAATCCTTATTAATAGCAGGTGTGGACGTAACTCGCATAATTTGCTGTAGTGTAATTTACGTGAAATTACAGCAAAATTATGGAATTACACAAGTGTAACCCTGTATTTAGCACTATTTTATTAGTGCAAGTGCACTCCTAGCATCCAAAATGAACCTAAGAATGCATTTTGCACTAGAACAGCAACCGCCAGCAGCTGCCCACGCTTGTTCCTTTGCTCTTGGGAATGCCTTAGTGCCCCCAAATGACTACAAATTACGTGAACTGGCTTCATCATGTAATTTTCAGTAATTTTACAAAATTACTGAAATTCCTCTGATTACTCCAGCGTGAACAACATTTCGCCCAGCTCTAATTAATAGTTTAGTCGGCGCCCCTGGAGAAACAGGAGTGAACCCTTGCAGGCAGGTCTTCAGAAATGAGTAAGTTTTAAAATATGATGTTATTCACTAATGAGGAGAGGAGAAGAGGGTGGAGGGAAGAAAGAAGGTGAGGTGGGGGGGAAGGGCCTGGGCATAGTCCATGCCCTACCTGGCCCTGACATGCCCAAACAGGGACTCACTCCACCACTGGATCTCACCCTTTACCTCTCCCCACATGCTGCACTCCCTGAGAGGAGAGGTTATGAAAAATGAAGTGGAAATGCCTAATCCAATCAGAGAACAGCAGAGCAAGTGGGGCCAGGCAGGTCATGTGACTTGGAGGCAGACTGTCACTCGTCAACACTAGAGAGGTGAGAAGACAACCTGAAAAGCAAAATAAGTGTGAACAAAACAGAAAGGTCAATTTTTGCGACAATATTGGTGACAATTGTTTGAAATGTTGTTGTGCAGAGGGCAGTAATCATGAGCATAAGTCACTGCATAGTTTGCTCGCGATCCCAAGTTGTAGAACTCAGAATTAAGGCCCGTGCTGCAATTGTATATGTTTTCTCTCGTATGGTGATCAAAAGGGAAACCTGCACTGTTTGTCCTCATAATTTGTACCAGATTTTACATGACGCAAATGAAAAGGCAAAACACCAAAATCAGGTACAATTTGCACCTTACTTGTAATAAAGAGCTGGCACTCAAAAACTAGCATCTCCAATGTAATCAGAGCCAAAGAAATGAGTAATGTACAGGTGGGGATGCCTCTAGCTACAAACAAACACATTGGTAATACATATATTTAAGGACAATGGCCGATGGGCAGATTCGGGGTCCTTTTGGGCATCGGGTGAAGGCTCCTAGTATCATCTCTCTTTGGCTGGCCCAGAAGCAGTAGAGGGCGAGAGGGTGATGTGGAGGTCAGATACACAGCAACAGGGATAATGGTAGCAGCAGTAATTAGACAGTGCATGGTGCAAATGTACTGCTACAAATAGCAAGGTCAAATATATGTCTTTCAAATAGCTATATTGCCATATACATTGGCAGCCCTACCTATTCAGTATTTGGATCGTCTGTGATGAATTTACAGGCAGATTACTTGTATTGTGATGTGAATTCCTCAAATATGATGCACCAGATTGATAAAAAATACTATTCTACGTATTTCTCTTAAGGGGCAACATGAGGTTATTATACAAACCCTCTTTTTAAAAAAATAGACTTTGTTAGATGATTCAAACCAAAACAGATCCCAAAGACACATTTGATAGAAATAGCCTGGGATGAACCAAATCATGCTATACTTGAATCACCCAAATTTTAGGTTAATTTGAGGTTTGACAAAAAGTCAAAAACTTAAGAAACTCTAGTTATAACATTTGGAACAAGTTCATGTAAATGGCAGTTCCTGCCTGTAGCTATTGATAGGAAACAGTGTAATTTCCATAGTTCTAATATTTTGGGGAAAACGGATATTTCTCTGCTGCCACTCACACAAGTGTTAATATTGCCAACTCAATAATACTTATTTTATTAATGCCAGAAAGATGAAAAACACAGGATCTTAGTTAGGGTTTGGCAGAGCGGAGTCCTTCCGTAAAGTGACTGGGCTCCCGCCCTGCCAAACCCAAAGTATAGAGGTGGGGTACTGTCACATTTCGGGTGCTGCAACCCCACCTGGCTCCATCATCAGAAACCCTTGACCTCATGGCTCATTCCTCACAGAATCACAGTGACATAATCCCTATTCTATTTAGGGCTGGACTTCCAATACCGAATTTTCCTGGCTAGTACTGCCATGCAAACCATGACAGTTATAGGCAGGAAAAAGCGGAATTATCCCAGATTTGCAGGGAGAAGTCTCCTCGTGCATGAAATGTATTTTTGCTTCTCTCAAACAACCCTCTTCTTTGGGGGAATTTTGTTGAAAAAACATAGAAAAGCCAGAAACAACACGACAGCCTGCTAGCAATTCTGTCTTGCTTAATGTGAATCTACTCCATGGGTGAGTGCACTTTCGTCAAAATGGTCTTCGCCGACATGGCGGGGTCTCTGAATTTGGAGGGAGGTCTCTACTGAGCAGGCAGAGACAAAGCACTCCACTGCACTGACAGCCTAGTGTGACACCCATCCAGTGCTAAAGGATTACCTTCATCTTAACAACTGCCTGTATTTTAGTCTATGACCTTTGCATTCCCAGCAAAAAAATATGTTAAAAAAGATTATGGTACTTCCACCAGCCTCACGGCTGCCCAGACCAAGGCACTTCAGAACCAAGGATACTAACATTTGCCAGAGGTCCACCCAAAACCTGGTCTATGAGAGTCAGGTGGTGATGCCCACCACTTGATTCCAATGCGGCTGGACACCAAGAAGGGCAGGGTGGTATTAAGGCCCACAAGCTTCCTAAGAGTCCTCCTGGAGTACGCTAATGGAGTCACTGGGTGTTACAGCTGGCCACCATACTCCTGTGCTGTAGGCTGAAAGAAAGCCTCAAGCCTTCTTTCCAGGTTGCTGCGGAGGAGGAGGCTAATATTTTCTGACTCTGGGCATGCCACTAATCCTTGGGATTTACTTCCCTGGGATGCACAAATATCCCTCTCTTGGGGTACTCTGCACATGTGTGGCACTGTCAAGGAGATCCTTCAAAGTCCCCTTTTCCCAAGTATGTTTGTATTACTCAAGAAAAGTAATCCTAAAAATTGCTGTGGTCCTCTTCCCTGGGAAATAAATAGGAACGCACCACACTTTTCATATTTTGATAACATAAAACTTTCAACAAATTAATCGCATCATCTAGTACCTATTTATTATCAGCTCCGAGCAGAGATAAGTTAAAAGTATCACATTTTGTCTGTTGTTTCATTTCATGACATGAGTTCATATTACTTCTGACATGCTCTTAAAATGTCTTCGACTCTCACCTTTACTTGTCCATGTGTGCTGCTCCAACACTAATTGCCATTACCAGTGGCGACTCCTCCATAATGGCGGAGGAGCATCTCCCCGCTTAGTGCAGAATGAAAAATAAAACGATAATAAAATAATTTCATTGTCATTTTGTTTTTCACTGGCAGTCGATGCTGACAAGTCTAGGGAGGGGCGGGGCCAATCAATCGTCTGTTGATAAGGCAGGGACTGGGAGGAGGAGTGTTGGCAGTTGTAAATGCACATGTCTGTTTGGCCGGCCATCTTAGGCCGGTCAAACTGACAGGCACATTTAGGTTTCTCCAACCCAGCTGTGTTCCACAGCCGGGTGGAGAAACAGCACAGACTCCCTGTGCCTGAGCGAGCATCAAACCAGCCTGTTCAGGCCAATCCCCACGCTGATCTCATAGCATGACAGCAGCATCTGGATTGGATGGGGAGTCCGTGAAGTGACGTAGCTTGGGCCGGGAAGCGCAGCTGATTAGTGAAGGCCCACGGGGAACCCCTAGCTGCGGCGGGAGCGAGAACAAGATCGCGAGGCAAAGCCCCTGAAAAATGCCGTGCTGGGATTAGGTGCAACATTTAAATTTGAAAGTCGCCCAATGGGCAACAAGGGTGTGGCCAGGGACAAGAGGGTAAAAGGGGGGACATGGGTCCCGCCAAAACTATTCTTTATTTGCACTGACTTCGCCGTTGATAGAAGCAGCGGTTCCCAGCCTTTTTCATCGCCGGAGCTATGAGTGCGGGGGAGCTGCACAATGGGAACCCTTCTGCGCGGCTTGGAGCGGGTCTTAACCTGCCGGAGAGAGCAAGAGGATTGGGCTCGTCATCGGGAGCCAGCGGTTTGGTGGCGGCGAGGGAGAGAGGTCAGCCACTGCTGTGGATCGCGGTCTGTCCTCAGCGGTCTGCCGAGCAGTGTGTACAAGCAGGGATCAGCGGTACAGAGGCGGCCTTTCGGAGAGGACCAGCATGTGCAACGGCGGCCTTTGACACGGACCAGCGTGTGCGTGGGAGCCCGGAGGCCTTCCGGTCTCTGTTTCAGCGAGCTGTCGGGCTCGGCCCACAAGGCTGCTCCTTCTGAGAGCACGGAATCGGGCTCTATTGTGCCGGGAGCTCCAGAAACCCTCCCGCTTGCCAGCGGTGCCCCCCGGGACAGGACAGCGGTCACGAGGCCAGGAGAAGGAGCGGTGGGGGGGGGGCCGGCAGCAACACAGGTGGGGTTTTTTGAGGCAGCAAGGGACTCCGGGGAGAAAGCGAAGCAGTGTGCCGGGAGCTCCAGCAACCACCTCCTGCCAGCGGCGGCCTCCGGAACAGGACAAGCAGTCACGGGGCCAGGAGGAGGAGCAGTAGGCGGGGGCCGGCAGCAACCCAGGTGGAATTGTTAAAGCGGCAAGGGCCTCCGGGGAAAAAGCGGGCCCCACAAACTTTCACGCGTCTGTGCCTGGGTTAGTTAAGAACGTGAGGCAAAAATTGAATTAACACGCCAAAGCCCTACTCCATCCCCCAGCGAACAGGTTAAGAACCTAGGGATGTGGCTGGACACCAAGCTCTCCTTTGAGAGCCACACCAGACGGGTGGCAGGGAAATGTTTTGGGGTAATGAGAGGACTTCGGAAGACCTTTGATGTACTTCCCATGACGACTAGAAAAACCATGGTCCATGCTCTGGTAACCTCCCACTTGGACTACGGTTACGCCCTTTATTTGGGGGCAAGTAGCAAATGTATGAAAAGGCTTCAATGCATTCAGAACGCGGCAGCCCGCCTCGTTCTGATGCTGCCCAGGAGAGCTTCCTCTAACCAGGCCCTGGCATCCCTTCACTGGCTTCCGGTGAGGGAGAGAATTCTCTTCAAAGTCCTGTGTGTTAGTCACCGCATCTTACAGAGAAAAGGGCCAACCTATCTACATGATCTACTTACCCCATACACCCCGACCCGCCTTCTGAGATCATGTGGGATGGGAAAGGTCAGAACTCCGACCATCAAAAGAGCGAGAATGGGTGGCCGATCCTTCCGTTTCCTGGCAGCCAAGCATTGGAATAACCTCCCCCTTGGTCTCCGGATGGAGCCATCGGAAACAATCTTTCGGAAAAAACTCAAAACTTGGCTTTTTCCGTCCTTAGGCCTTCCCTTCTAGCTGTTTCACAGTACTGCTACTGATGAGTTTTTCTGATGCCGCAGTGCGGGGACACACTAGTGAGTGTAGCCATGCGCTTTATAAATTTGTTTATTATTATTATTATTATTAAAGCAAATTATCTCCATCAAATCAGCTGGTGTGGAAGCACAAATAACCAATTGAAACTATCATTGCCCCCCCAGCCTTGGAAAGGGTTGAGAAGGGGCCAAGTACAACATTGTGACATAGTTACCTTTCACAGCAAGGTGAAATCAACCAGTAAGATGGCGGGGAGAGTGAGGCGGCGGCCGGCACATTTCCAGGATAGTGAGGAACAACAAAGGTCATGTAGAGACAGGGCTAGGGACTCCGGACCGGCTATGGATGATGACCTGGAGACGATATTGCAAACAGATAGGGCCGTGATTACAATGAAAGGGAAGAGATGGGTGGAAAAGCAGATGGGCGATGGGGCTGGAGGAGGCCCAGCCAAGAAACCCAGGTTGGGCAACAAGGCGGGGGCTGAGCCACAAGGGAAGGGGCATGCAGCCAAGACACGGCCCCCTCCAGGCAAATGACCCCACAGTCACAAGAGAACGCCCAGCATCCATGAAAAAATGCGGCCAGGTCTAACGGCCGCCCACGAGGTCGGTAGCAAGAGAAGCCTAGAATCCGTAAACACTGGAATACCTGCGGGTCTGACCACTGCTCGGGTTTAGCGCCTTTGGCTAGGAAGAAACAGAAAAAGTGGGACATTATTACCAAGAAATGCAAATTATGACAAAACGTGGGTCGTGAATGACCAACCATGAGAGTTGTGAAATGTTGATCCATGCTTTATGAATTATGCAATAAAACTGCAGCCTTTTTACACCATAACCTGTGCCTTTCGAATGTATAAGGAGTAAGGGGTGTAATGAATGAGGGTCATGAACTAGAAGGGAGAGCGAACTCGCAGGCCTGGGAGGGGTTGTAGCATGGGCCTGGAAGTGCAGCTGACCAGTGGAGGCCCAAGGGGAACCCATCGTGGCAGGGGGAGAGGGAACGAGATCGCGAGGCAAAGCCCGTGAAAAATGCTGCGCTGGGATTGGGCGCAACATTTAAATTTGAAAGTCGCCCAATGGGCAACCAGGGGGCGGCCAGGGACAAGAGGGTAAAAGGGGGGACATGGGTCCCTCCCAAACTATTCTTTATTTGCACTGACCTCCCGTCGATACCCACCCACACACACCAGAATATGGTAGTCGCAGACGTAAGGACAGGGGGGGGCAGAGCGGAGGCAACACAGAAAGCTACCCACGAAAAGAGTAAATTAGATAGAAGACGTGCTCAGACAGTGCCCTTGGGATGCCTCACGGCAGGGGCACAGGTGAGCATGCAACAGCACACAAGGACAGCCAGGATTGAAGGGCTGCCCGGACAGTGCCCTTGGGATGCCACACGGCAGGGGCACAGAGGAGCAGACGAGGGCTCACCAAAGGTACAGGCCAAGCGGGACAGCACTTGCAGCTCGGGCCAGGTCTAACGGCCGCCCACGAGGTCAGTAGCAAGAGAAGCCTAGAATCCATAAACACTGGAATACCTGCGGGCCTGACCACTGCTCAGGATTAGCGCTGTCGGCTAGGAAGAAACAGAACAAGTGGGACATTATTACCAAGAAATGCAAATTATGACAAAACATGGGTCGTGAATGACCAATCATGAGAGTTGTGAAATGTTGATCCATGCTTTATGTATTATGCAATAAAACTGCGGCCTTTTTACACCATAACCTGTGTCCTTCGAATGTATGAGGAGTAAGGGGTGTAATGAATCAGGGTCATGAACTAGAAGGGAGAGCGAACTCCAGGCCTTGGAGGGGTTTGCTGGGAGCAGGAAGAGCAGAAGAGCACCAAGGCGCGAGGTGGCCGGCCGGTTGGCATTAGGTACGTTTTTTTAAAATGAGTAATTCCTTACCACCCCTTACCCCCACCGCTGCTGCCACGCGGCCCCACCACCGTACATTGCCAGCAGCCACGACTGGCAATTACACATTTTTGAACCCTGCTTGACATGGTTTGTCTCTGATTTATACACATATTTTATTAACATGTTCCTCTCTCGAACGCTTTAGTAGTTTCATTCTTTTGAAAATATGTATTACACAGAACAGACTTGCAGTCCTTTTTTTTTGCTGAAATTATTTTATCGCGAAGAAAAGAATACAAATGTGAGTTATGTCACTACCCTATTAAAACCATCTAAAGTAAAACATCTCAAGGTATAGCATAATTAATGCAGAACAATGCTGAATTTCTCATGAAATAAAAGGGGGCAAAGAGATAGAAGGATAACATTATCTGTATGGAATGTTTGTTCAGAATATAATACAAATATTTGATAAAAGTTACTGCATCCTGTTGGACTTGGCCCTTTTGGCAGGTTCACCCCTGAACTTTTTGCCTGTTAAAATGACCTGATCTTAGTAGTTTTTGGCCTCTGCGCACTTTAGCACTGTGTCCCAGTGTAAAGTGCGTGCGCACTCTGAGTGCGTGTGGTGAGATTGTCCTGCCCTCCCATAGGAATGCATGGGGGATATGTGTGTCCATGGTAATTCCTGGTGTGAGAGGAGTGCAGGGGCGAGTTTAGTATGTGCGAACTCGTGAGAATAAAGGCTGCGCAATGGTGTACGCAGATTTATTATGACTGGTGTAGAAATGCCACTTTTAGAAGTTGGCATTTATGTGTGCTCTGTGTCTACCTGCCTGATGTGAATTGCATGTCTGGCTTGTGAGTGACAGGGGCTGGGAGGTGTGTGTGGCTCCAGGAGGGGCAAGATGAGTCAGCGCAGGGCTGAATAGGGAGATCTGCATGTAGATGGGAGGGAGGAGTTGCACCTGGGACCTGAATAGGGCTGTGCCTTCCCTCCACAATGCTGGCTCCGCCCCCTGTGGTGCGTCTGAGCACCTAGCCCCCACCTGACAAAGAGGAGAGGAGCTGAGCACAACAAAGTGCTCCAAAGCTCCCCCAAACCAGTTGCATCTGGTTTTCCCCCAGCCCTGTGCTGTGTGACAAAAGGGGGATATGCATATAAATATAGGGGCTGTGACCCCATGAAAATGTTCTTGTTCTTGTGCTTACTTGGACTAGCAGCTGGCTGGCTGCCAGCCTGCCAGGAGGAACCGCCGCTGGGGGGGGGACTTGCTGCCCTGCTAGGCAGCTGATGATCTGCTGGCCTGGGAGCCCCCAGCATGCTGGCCTGCCTGTGTTTTACTTGCCCAGCCTTTGCCCCCTGGACTTTTGACTTTTACCCCTGAGAGCACTTTATTTTTATTTCTGAAGAGCGCTTTACTCTTATTTTTAAGGAGCGCTTTGCTGTCCTGAGGAGCGCGTGGGCTTTGCAGCTCGGAGCTGCACATCGTGGACAGGGGATCCCGAGCGTAGGGATTCCCCCGCATTTTGCCAAACGGAGCGGGAACCTACCCCGCTTTATGCGTATTTGAAAAGCGGGTGCCTACCCCGCATTGCCGCTTTTTGTGGCGGGTGCCCACCCCGTTTGTGAGCTTAGTAGGGATGGCGGGAGCCCACCCCGCAATTATCTTTAGTTGAAACGGGAGCCCACCCCGCGTTTCACCTCCGAGAATCACCGCCGCGACCCGGAGAGAAGGCAGCGCGGCCGACCCGGAAGTCAGGCAAGCTGCCTGACTGTGGGCGGAGCAGGGAGGAAGTCGGCGCCTGCCCGAGCAGGGCTCCTGTGTGCCGGTGGGAGCCCTGCGTGTTGCCGAGGAAGTCGCCAGAGACAAAGAGGAAGGCAGCGCGACGCTGCTGCCCGGTCCACCGGGATCAGAGGAGTCCGGAAGCCTGTGTATGCCTGAGCGGGGCTCCCGTGCGGTGAGGAGAGCCCCGCCTGGCCTGCCCAGAAGATCGGGAGAGACCAAGGCATATTGTCAGTCCCTCTCTCCCTGCCTGAAACTGACCGGTGAGTGACGGGGACTGACTGGGCACGTTGTCGGTGCCCGGAGAGCAGCCAGAGGAGGTCCTGGTGTAGCGGGACTGACGGGGCACGTTGTCGGTGCCCGGAGAGCAGCGCGAGGAGTCCTTCAGAGAGCCCGGTGAGTGGGGTTCAGTTCTAACTTGGTGAGGGTGGTGTCGGGGCACATTGTCGGTGCCCGCCCCTTGTGGTTGTACTGAGGGCTCCGTAGTGCCCGTGCTGGTTCTACAGCTGCCCCGCCTGGCAGCGGGCAGCTGCAACGTTGGGGCACTTTCATTGTTAGAGAGTCCCAGAGAGGGCTCAGGTGGCACAGTGGTGCCAGTGCCTGATTTATTTATTTCAGTTGCGCCGCCATAGCGGGCAACTGCAACGATTGGGCATATTTGTTGGTAAAGTCCAAGTGGGGACCCCGAGGGCACCGTGAGTACCAGCGCCCACAGTTATCTTCACAGCTGCACCGCAATTAGCGGCAGCTGCCACGTTTAGGTTGTGCATCTGCACACTTTGCTTGCGCTGCATGCGCAGCCAGCCCTGACACTGTTGGACAGAGGGCATCGGAGCTCCTGTGAGAGGCCAGTTGGCCTGGGGATTATTTGGGTACCTGTATGTACCAGAAGGGCGCAAGGCCCTAGGGGAAGGTGATGTTTGCCCCTGATGCGTGTACTGCTGATGTTTATGCATAATGTGTTTTATGCCTACTGTAATGCCTATGGCGTAACGTGTTTATGCTAATGAGGTTTGGGCCTAATGTAGTTTTATGCCTAAGGTGATTTATGTATCCTATGTTTTACATTGCAGGTTCTCATGCTTAGTTCCTAACTGTACCAGTAGTTACTGGTTGTGCGCTACATTTATTATTTGTGCTACATTTACAATTGGTGATTTGTGATGGTTATGACAGTGGCCCCATTGGCCCTGTCGTGTGTAAATAGTCCCCTGTGAATATTGCCTAGTGCCAGTTGGCACACTGTATATTATGTGATTATGGTTCTAATGTGTTTATGACAATACAAAGGCTATTTTTATATATAACCTTGTGTGGAGTTCCTTTTGTGGTGTGCCTAGTGTGTTGCTGCTGTGTGAGTGTGTTGCGCAAACGCTTTACACATTGCCTCCGGGATAAGCCTGACTGCTCGTGCCAAGCTACCAAGGGGTGAGCAGGGGTTATCTTGGCGTGTAACTCCCTCGCCCTGACTAGAGTGGTGGTTTCTGCCTGGCTTTGGCGCAAGCCTTAGCCAACCAGAGATCCCATTTCTAACACATCCCTTTTTTGGGAGAAAATTGGACAGAGATCCAAACACGTCCATGCTCTGGCCCCACTGCTCGTTGCACATGGCTGAAAGTAATGGATTGCATGTTTTGTCTGAAGCAAGGGGCAATAGGACCAATGTGTGGCTAAAGTCTACACATGGCAGAAGGACATACTCTATTATGTATGGTAGCATCAGCACAAGCTGCACATAGAGAGACCTGTACCTGCTGCCCACCCCCAAAGGACATGCACAACAGATGGACTGAGCAAAGGTTATGGTCTAAGGCTAACCTGTTCTCAGTGGCAGAAATGCATGACCAAATGTTGCACATAGAGGGAGCATGTGCAAATGTACATTTTCCTCAAACGTACGCATGGAGAATTTTCCACCTCTTGAAATTTCTGCATTGATATACTGTACGATTTTACACTTTTCGATTTCTGCATTCATACATTTTACGATTTTACACTTGTCGATGCTCAAGGAAATCTACAACTAACTTCATAAATCAGACCCCCACCCCGTGTCCGCAGAATGCCTCACTCTATCATGGAGTGCAATGAAATTGTAAAGATATTTTTAAGTAACATGGAAATGAATGTGTAGGCGCTTTTTATATTTATCACAGTAATTTATATTGTATTTTATTTCTTTATATCTTTGGGGGTATTAAGATCTCGCAGGCCTGGACCTGGGTGCCGTGATGTTTATGTCACACAAGGAGATACCATGCAGACGTGCAATGATGGAGTACCTTTATGAAGGGAGATCAAACTGACCCCGGGAGGACGTGCTGCTTAGATGTTATCTAAAATGAACACATGATTGATTCTTTGCCGAACCAAGGTAACACTTAAAGAATCTCCCTGCAGTGACAATCGGCTGTTCTAATAATGTGCTTTTCAAGTCTAGTCAGAACTCGGCTTCTACATCTGCTTGTAATTTACTGGCATACACAGTTTTCACAGCTGCTTCCCAACCTTCCTTTATTTTGCACTTGTCTTTTCACGTTCTTTTGGAGTTTGGAACATGGTACATCATGTTAACATTAGCATCGGTCCTAAAACATTTGAGTAAACCTGGATGCAATGTCAAACAATTTTAATAGACAGTGTAGCAGTAAGAAATATATTATCAAACAGTGACTGTGAATTGAGAGTCAGTGGACAAGTAAATATTGATAGCCAGACAAAAGGTATCTGGTCCCTCGAAGATTTATCATTTATAAGAAGTCTGTATATGGGTTCTTTGTGGGATTTCTCCTAAAGAGGATGGGGGCCCTCGCCCACCAAAGTGGCATGCTTCATCATTGGGGCCCTCCTCACCCCAAACCCCAGATTTCTGGAGAACATGGTGGGCTCTACCTGGAGGTCTTCGTAGGGTTGTTTATATTTTGGATTAAAAAAATTAAGAACCCTTCCAAGAGCTCCAGGAAAAGCCCTCAACATTCTCCAAAAAGATTTGAGGTTTGTGCAGAGGTGCGCCCAATGATGAAGCATGGCACCTCGATGGGTGAGGGCCCTCGACCTTTCAAGGAGAAATCCGAAAACAATCCACATCCAGGCCTCCTATAACAGATGTGACTTATTGGGACCCGATACGAGCCATGTTATAAACCTCCCACTCCCGCTTTTGGGCAATAAAGTAAATATAAATAGCAGGCTGGCAGTTGTAGACTCTCTGGCAGGCATTCATAGAGCCCTTCACTGTCACTCTATAATCACAGTTGAACAAAGAGAGAACATTTAATGGCTGCTTCTTCAAATCTTTGCTATCTTTAATCAGCCCTAACACATGCTGTTCAAAGTTTTAAGGATGCTGCACACCACCTTGTTGGAAATGGACCTATTTATCAACCACAAAACATTTTTAACTGACGATATTTCATGTCTTCCTTGATTGTGAGTTAAGGCAGTGCTTGATACAAACACTTTTTACCACAGTACTATGAAAGCAGGTTTCTGGAGGTGGTAAAGTGTGACAAAAATGCTTGCGCATATTTATTGTGTTAGATTTTGTTGTGGTGGTGATGTGATCTCGTGCATTAGTGCAACGTAATGCTGTTGTGTTGTACTGTGATTATTGTCTTGTGTTATCACAGTTTTGTTGTGACGTTCCATTCTATATTATGAATATGTCATTGTATCGCTTTGTATATATTTTTTCCTGGTGTTTCCTTTAGCTCTCCCAAAAAGTGCTGCTATATTTCCAGCTGAAAGAAACACAATCCTTTAAAGTTCCATTGACAATAAACAATTTACCACTTTGTGTTAACCTAGTGCTACCAGTACTTTATGTGATACGGTCCATACTGTCTTAACTTAGCCCCCCCCCCCCCCTATACTCACATTATGTGATGCAGCTCTCTATGTTCAATACTCAGACATGCTTGTTTTGCCGTTGCTCCATTGCAAGTGGTGTGGTTGAAACGAGTAACATTTTCAAGGAAATAGAATAAGAATATAGACTGTTGTTTAGAGTGAATTATTGGAAAATATGCCACAAATATTTCAGCGAAGAGTGATGCATAGTTAGATATTAATTTGTTTAATAATGTTGTGCTTAATGAAGCCTTTGTTCCGCACATGCTTTGAAGTATCTCTAGGAGATTGTTATAGTGTTTTCCAGGACAATGGGTGCAGCCTTAATACTTGTCCAAACGATATTTAGCTATCCCCAGGCTCTTTAAGAAATCTTTTTGCAACAAGTTATCAGTGTAGACATGGATGTATTAACCTTTCATCTTGTGATTGGTATCTAGTTCATGCATGGCTTCCATGATAAGAGTTAGTAAGATGCACGCTAACGTACAGAAAACCATAACAAAATTATTCAATTGGCAATCCGATCTACCGTCTATAAACTTCTTCACCTAATAATTGCCAGATCCATAGATAAATTATTTGTTTGGACCAGTTACCTCTCTTGTCTTTAATATGTGTTGGGAAACACTCAACAAGCCAAATCCTTGAAATAGTAGTCTTACATTTGCATAGATTTGTTTTATCACAGACACCTGCACTCAGACATGCATGTCTGGTATTTGCAAAGGAGATTTAAATGCATGTGGTCATCAAACATTCTTCCAGATGTCTAAAAAGATTTGTAAGCATGTTCGTGAGCCCAATGTGCACCTTTTTGCAGTGATAGGTGAGAACGAGATGGCAGACTGAGCAGTCACGGATTTCTTTAACAGTATGCTTTGTTTATTATGCCATAGCTCAATGACTTTATGGTTGATTGAATAGAGTGGACTTCTTCTCCTCATTATCAGGCTGCGAGCAGCTATTTTATGATGCAGGTGGCATTATGCCCATACAATTTTTGTAATGAATATTCTGTGACAGACCTTTTCTGCGATTGTTATTTGGTTTCTTTGTATTTTGAGTCCCTACTATGGGTTCTACAAGGCTGCTATATATTTTATTTTGGATGGGTTTCCACTTTAACATTTTCATTTATTGCAGCTGCCATTTTGTATTTGTTTGACTTTCTTATCTCAGTATGAAGTGGGAAGCCTTTTCAAGTTGGTCTATTGGTTGGAAATTACATGCTGGATTTTTATTGTCAGGTAAACTTCCAGGAGTGCCTCAATATTTTTGAAATTGTGCGAAATTCCTTTTCAGGCCACCTTTAGAGGCTTTTGCGTTTAGTTTGCTCTTACTTATATGAAATGATAAATCAGTTGGGTCCTAATGCCATCATAACTTTTTAGGAGGATCTTATAGGTCTTTGGATAAGTCTATAGATCTTTCTCAAATTTGGATAATATTAATTTAGTTGATTATTCAAATCTTCAAATAAATAGGATACTTTGTCATCTAATTTTCTTAAACCCGTTTTGCCACATCAAGTTTGGTCATGCTACCTAAACATTCCAGTACCATTTATAATACTGTCAATAAGCAGTCAAACGATGATCATACATCGCATACTAAAACTAGTTCTGGTTTAACTGCAGATGTTCTACTTGAAGTGGTAAACGGAGTGAGACTAAAAACTTTTATGGAAAAAAATAAAACATTGATGATAATTGCCATTTGGTTAATAGAAAGATTACTATAGTAGGAAATGCTAGCAACTAGAAAATAAAAATTGAAGGAATATTCTTCAAGTTTATTTGGTAGCCGAAGACTCAGATTTTTTTTTAATGAAAAGCTACATGCCTAAATTGTGGACATTAAAAGACACAAATGAGATTAATATAAAATGGGCCCATCTTCTGAGTAGAACATTTCTTGTAGTTGTCAAAAATAATAACCTATATGTCTGATAATATTTTTTTTTTTAGAATATACTGACCTCATTGAATGATTGAATGAATATTGTATTAATAGTGCTTTTATAAAGCACTCCTTCACCCACTGAGGACATTATAGTGCTAGCATGACCAAACTGCCTAGATTAGGAGAATTAAAAAGTAAACAGAATTGCCTCTAGTTTTTTTCTGAAGCTAGACTTAGATGGGGAATGTTAGACCTTCCCCCAACCTTTTGCCTGCCTGCCTGCCTGCCTGAATTTTTCTGTACTTGTTTTTGCTGGTATTAGGACTCTGCACACTTTACCTCTTCTAATCAGTGCTAAAGCATGTGCTCTCTTTCCTAACCATGGTAACATTTCTCATACCCAATTGGCATATTTAATTTACTTATAAGTCCCTAGTAAAGTGCACTAGATGTGCCCAGGGCTTGTAAATTAAGTGCTACTAGTGGGTCTGCAGCACTGATTGTGCCACCCACATATGTAGCCCCTTAACCATGTCTCCGGCCTGCCACTACAGTGCCTGTGTGTGCAGGTCACTGCCACTTCGACCTGGCATTTAAAACTACTTGCCAAGCCTTAAACTCCGCTTTTATTACATATGAGTCACCCTTAAGGAAGGCCTTTGGTAACCCAAAGGGCAGAGAGCTATGTAAGTAAAAAGCAGGATATGTACTTCGGTGTTTTACATGTCTGGTAGTGACAAACAGCTACATTTGATTTCACTGCTGTGAGGCCTACTCCTCTTATAAGCTAGAATTGGGAATTCCTTAAAATACCTTTAAGCTGTAATTCCTGATCAGAAAGGAGTAGATTTTTCATGTATACTATCTTTGGAATGGTAATGATAAGTCCTCTTTACTGATAATGTTGGATTTAACATTACTATTTTAGAAATGCCACTTTTATAAAGTGGACATTTCTCTGTTCATACTGCTCTATGTGCCTTACAGCATGCCTCTACTACACGACTGGGCTAGGTGATAGATCCATTTGAGCATTCCTTCTAGACAGCCACAGACACAGGAAAGGGCTGGGTGTGATTTATTACTCATCTGCATTCATCTGAAGCCAATGGGTCTTCCTGGGCAGATGGCAGGAAGGGACGAAGGGTAGTGGCCTGACCCCAAACAAAGGACTGATAACCTCCTACTGGTAGTCTGGAGGGAGGGCTGGGATTGAAAGGGATACTGGTGCACTTCAAAACCACTCTTTGAAGTTTCCCTCACATCAAAGGCCCATTTGAGTATGCATACTGGGTCTCTGTCCCCATCAAATCAGACGCTTCTGGACCTACACGAATCCCTGTCAGAAGAACTGCAATGCTGCACAAAGGACTCAACTGGACTGTTTTTCTGGAAGGACTACATTTCTGCAGCTGGCCACGTTGCACGCAATGTGACATAGAGGGGACAGCATCCTAGTGTTGCTCCCCTGCTAGGATGGTAGCTAAGCACATGGGGCCACCACAGGTGGAGAGGATTGGTCACCCCTCTATTTCATTGCCCTGGGCATCAAGAGGGGAGGAGTAAGGCCAAGAGGTCTCATAAGGTGTCATCTCCCAGAGCTGGGTCTCTTTGGCGGTCAGCGTTAAGACAGTGGACATCGTTTGGTCAGTTCCATCCAGAGTGTGTTAGTGTCATGCTTTTTTGGAGGTGAGAAAAGGGACAGAGGAGGTGCCACAGCTCTGCCATGGACTGGAACCATTCGTGCTGATGGTCCCATGCTTTAATGATACCGTGAGGGTGGAAGCTTGCATGCATCAGGAGAATGTATTCTGTTTTTATGTCCACATGCCTGCCGGAGGTTTTTGGGAGAATCACCATCGCCGCTCTCAGATGTAGCATTGCAGAACCACACCCAATGCTAGTGTTGCTCCCCTGCTAGGATGGTAGCTGAGCACATAGAGCCACCATAGGTGGAGTGGATTGGTCACCCATCTGTTTTATTGCCCTGGGCATCAGGAGGGGAGGAGTAAGTCCAAAAGGTCTCATAATGGGTTGTCTCCCCGGGTCTGGCCTTTTGACGATCGGCATGTCTGCTTGTTGCCCTGCGGCCTGTTGCTCTCTGACTCTGCTGAAAGGAGAGAGGGACTCTGCCTTCCCTCCAAAGTGATCTCCAAGGGCTTGTTAGCTTGCCTTCTTTTTCTGAAGTCTCAGGGACACAAAAGACTTCCTGCAGTTCTGCTGGTGCTGTCGGACTCTGTCTTCTGTCAGTCCTACCTTTGCCTGAGGTGCCTACTCCAAGTTCTGGGCCTCAGAAGTGGGTTCTGCAGCTGAGTTTCTGCCAAATCCGATGCCAAGCAATGTGAAGCCCCACAAAGCCTTGTTGCAGAGTTGACAGCTCATGCAACCAATGGCAGACAGTGCAAAGAATTGCAAGCCTCTCGGAACCGACGCTAGACCACGCAGGGCCTTGCCGTGCAGACTGCACCCCAGCATCCAAGCTACTGAGTTCAATGCGCCCAAGTGGGTTACTGTAGCCATCCCACAGTCAATTGCAGTTGGCTATAACTTTGGATTTGCACCAGTCCCTCGTGACCTGAAACAACCTTTTTAGCGCTACCTGTTTCTAAGCGCTTTATTGCATTTATTTCTTCAATATTCAATAACTCGACTTCTACTTAATGGATTTTGATCATTTTGGACTTGTTTTACTCAGATAAATATTCTCTATTTTTCTAAACTGCTGTGGAGTTTTTTGTGGTGTATTTACTGTGTTGTTGTCTGAGTTATTGCACAAATACTTTACACATTGCCTTCTAAGTTAAGCCTGCCTGCTCTGTGCCAAGCTACCAGGGGTGAGCGCAGGATAATTTAGGATTGTGTTGTGACTTACCCTGACTAGGATTGCGGTTCCTACTTGGACTCAATGAATACCCTTGCCAATAAGAGACCTGATTTCTAACAGGGTGCAAAGAATTTCATCCGGAGGTTTAGTCAAGAGTAAAGTGCAAGGTAGCTAAAAGAACATTCACTATGTCTAGCCCTAAATATACACAGTGTGGTGGCAAGATTGCTGTAAGATGGGCACAGGTATCATGTTAGTTCATAGAGTTGGGTCAGTTTATGTGCGTAATTAGGACCTGAATTGTTAGGAAAATGATACAGAAAGCAGAGCAATTTGAATTTAGACAGTTTGGACACTGTTTGCCAGTGTAAGGTGTGTAGGTGGCTAGAAATGGATTGGTAGCAAGAAATTGTCAAAATAAGTCTGGCTGCCGTATTTTAAACAATTTGTAGATGCTGTATCGGTTGTGTGGGCAGGTCAAGATTCAGAGAGTTGCCGTAGTCAAGGAAGGGGTGAATAAGGACTGGATACTAGTTTTGTGAGATGGCATGGGAAGCATAGGTAGGGCCTTCCTAAGGGATCTAAGTAGTTCAAAACAGGTAGCAGAAAGTTTAGAAATGTGAGAAGAGTTTGAAAGTTGGATATCAAACCAGATGCCCAGTTTTCCTGCAGATGGTTTCAGCTGGGGATGTTGGCCCAATTCAACATACCACCATTCCTAAGAACAAGGAATAGGGTTTTTACAGAAAAGTAGATTTTTTTTAACCATTTAGCTTGAGACAATTTGAGGTCATCCAATCGGCATACATCAACAGAAATAACCTTCAATGTCCTGATGTTTTTTTAAAATGGACACAATGTTTTGAGTGTCATCTGTGTAAGCCAAAGGAGCTCAGTAATTCTACCAAGGGAGAAATATAGACATTAATGAGGGTTGCACTTAGGGTGGCACCTTGCTTGACCTCTTGATTAAGATTAGTAGGGGCAAAGGAGAAAGGGGCAATAGAGATAGATTGAGACAGCCATTTAGGAAGGAGGTAAACCACTCGATGGCCGATTGGCAGTCCCCACGTTCCAGTAGGCACCTGAGAGGATCGGAAGTGTAGAATGACAGACAGTGTCAAAAGCCAAGGGTAGGATCAGAACAGCTGATGAGCCTAGATAAAGACAGCAACAGAAATTGTTTGTGACTGACAATAGCCTGGTGCTGTGGGCAGGTCGAAAGACTGATTGAGAGTAAATGAGAAGAATATTATCTTCAAGGTATTTGGATATCTGAGCCTTAACATGCTTTTCAAGACTTTTTGCCGGGAGAGGCAAATGAGAGATAGGGCGGTAACTGGTGTAGGTGCCTTTTTAATAAAACACGAAATAATATAGTTATAATGAATGCATAGTATTAACGTGTAGGCTTTAATGAAAATGAAATGCATTTAAAAAATGCAAAATTTGTAGTGTACAGTCACAGCCTCAAATGGCTGAAGCAGCATTACTCAACAAGCCGATTGACTAGAAAATGCTCAAACACACATAAAGTTATTGACCTTTCCATGAGCATGTTTTTTCTTAATAAATAATAGTTACATCAATGTTTTCATCTAAAACTTTGCAGGATGTTTTAATTGCACAAAGACCACTGTTAACACATGGTTAGAAATTGTCACTTAGTGAAGTAATGAAGAAAACCTCACATAAAGAATGCAGCATTTAAACATGAACTTGACCTTTTTAACTTACTTTTGCTTTTCCAATGAATGGATTTATACTAAGGGACTGATTACGAAGTCGGTCAGAAAGGCTCCGAACATTATTTGGCTCGTCCGAATCAATGTCGGAAGCCTTGTTTCCGACTGACTCGGAAACATTTCCGATCAACCAATTACGATGGTTGGAAACCATTCGAATTGTCTGACTCGGTTCCGACTTGTGTCCAAACGGCATTCGGAGACTCCGAGTCGGTCGGACTCGTACGACTCGTACGTCTCTACGGACCGTGTTACCGATTACGATGTCAGATTCAGACAGTCTTTCCGAATCGGTCTGTCTGACACGGATCGGCTGTTGGAATCCGTATTTGGGGGCCCATAGCAGGCCCCCCTTCACCTAGTGGCCTCCGGTTCGGGCCCGTGGAGGTACCCATTGGTCCCCTGTATCCAACCATGCATGGTGTGGCAGGCACCAAGGGGTGCCCGCCACAGGGTGCAAGGTTTTCCGTGACCACCCCTTTCTTCAAAGGGAGCCTGTGTTGTCGGTCGGAACACAGGCTCCCATTGAAGTCAATAGGAGTCCGACCGAACGGTGTTTGGAAACATCGTATTCGGTCGGTCAGACTCCCCGAACCCGAGTTGGTCAGACTGCTTTCCGACCGACATCGTAATGAGGCCCTAAATGTTTTCTTTTCGTTAATATAAATGTTTCGAGTTCTACATAGATCATTGTTAGTAAAACTTACAATTTGATATTTAGAAGGTTAGACATGTAGTTTAATATGTGGGAAAGCAGTCTTGAATGAGAAAATCTTCCACATGAATATATAACTGATACATTTAAGTTTCAAAACCTACATTGCTGTCTGGGGACTATTGTATTTCTGTGGGAAGAAGAGGGTTAATCCTGTTCCCAGGAGAACACCGAAAGCTGATTGGACGAGAGGAGGTGAAGATGCAACATGAACTGCAACATTGTTTTTGACTTTTTATAATAATGCGTGTTCCTAGAGTAGGTTACCACATTCTTGTACCCCATTGCCATTTGTGGTTGCTACTGCTGCTGCAGATCCTATTCATCTAGTTCCTTGAACCTCTCTTTATGGGGAGTTCTGTTTTGATTGATTTTTGATTATATGAACTGCTCTATATGCTAGGGCTTTATGCTTTCTCTCACTCTCTCAAATTAGGACTCTTTATGGGTTCTTGCTGACACTTATTTTCACCCGATTCTTAGAATAGGGATTCTTTCCTTGATGGAACATGCTTAATGCATTTTATTATTGATTGCTAACTGATTTATTATTGATTTATAAGATGATTCTAATGACTACAATGTATGAATTTACTTGTGATCAAATAAAGATGACTTACTAAAAGATTTATAATAAAATCTTTTAACTCATATCAAGCTCTCATTTTTCACTGAACTTCGAATAGAAATTGTGATTTCAATTTATGTGATATTTTGCTCCGCTTCTCTAAAACAACAGCAAAGGTCAATTGACCTGAGAGAGAATCCAGCAGGGAACAGCCTGTGTGTTGGTAAACCAAGTTTTTATTAAAATTGATTCCCGCTCCAGCACTGGCAGAGAAATTAGGATTTTAAGAGGGCTTTTGGTAGTGGATTGAGAAGAATTAGCAAGAGCCGCAAGATGAGGATAGATAAGAAGGGATTCGAAGTAGCAAATAGATGGAGCACAGAGATCCAGAGGGGAGCCAGATTTGGTGGAAGTGACCAAGTGGTTGACTTCATGCAACAAAAAAGGGAGAAATTGGATAAAATGGAGTCTGAGGTAGATTTAGTTTTAAAAATTAAGATTCAATTGCAGAATGCCTAAGGGCTAGATAACTCAATATTAGGAATAGCGATTACCTAATTGCAATTTTTTTAGAAATCACAATTAGGAAAACGCTATTCCTAATGTATGAAACTCATTGAGTTTCATTTAGAAATTCCAAGTGGGTTGCAAATCGACCTACCTCATGAATATGAATGAGGTAGTTTGCAATTTGCGACCAAGTAGGAATCCCAGCCATCACTGGGATGGTGGCCTGCTGGGGTCAGCCAACCACCATGTCTGTGATTGCTTTTTAGTAAAGCAGGTTTTTTTAAAAATGCAGCACGGTTTTCCTTAAAGGAAAATGGAAAGCAATTGAAAAGAAAAATAAATAACATTTCAAAATCATTTTTTAAGAGTAGGCAGTGGTCATTAGGACTACTTCTTAAAGTAAAGTGCGAATGTTTTGCGACCGCATTTCAGTTACAAAAACATTCATACATCCCATTTTGATTCACTCGAAACACGCCCCTCCCAAATACCAAATCGGTATGTATTTGCAACTCCAAATTATTTGCAATTCCAAATTGTAATTTAGTAACATGTTACTGAATCACGATTTGGGATTAAATCATACCAATACATCCCAAAATGCATTTTTGCGCTTGCAAATGGCCCAAATCTGCAAATCGGCCTGTTTGAGACAGCAAAAATGCTTTGTACATCTAGCCCTTTGTGAGTAAAATCCTCATAGATGCTTTTGATTTTTCAGTGACGAAATTAGCACGGTTAGAACAAAGTTCTTGGGAGGGGATGATATTGGGTCTGGAGGTACTCGGATTGAGGCAGGAACTGACAATTGCAAAAAATCTTTGGATGAGTGTGCAGCCTTTTCAATTTTAGAAGGCAAGTTAGCAGCCCAAGTAGCCTAGATAGAGTAGTGAAATGTTTAAGCACCACTTTATAAGTAGACTTGTTAAGGTGATTATACAATGTTCTTCAGAGGGGCTCTAAGGACTTTCAATGTATTTTTGGGGGAACTAAGCTCTGGCTTGATTTTAAGAGAATTCTACGTTTTAGGAGGTTTCAATTTTTTCTAAAGCACTGGTGATCCACAAGTTGAATTGTTCTGCAATAGCTGGTGATGAATTAGTAAGAAAGAAAATAACTCATGGGGCAGGGGCATAAGGTTTTAATTTCTCAGGATATAGCCAAAAAACAGTAGATAGAAATACATTTCACCTGTGATCAACTCTTAAGCAAATGTATGCACCTTATGACCTTCTCCATCCATATTTTATTCCAAGTATCGCACAATAATAGGAGAATAACATACAAGGATCCTATGAAGCTGAAAGAATATACTAGAGCATGTTGAAAGGAAATGGACACCTAAATACATCTCTTCAAATCCTTTCAATTCTGATTAGATTCTCATATGTGATGTTGTAGGTTGATCACTTTGTTGTTATAGGGATTTTACTTATTGCAAGATGTTGCTATTATATTTCTAATGTATATATATGTTTGAAATTGTTATTGTATTTGCTGTTAATGTTTCATGTTTCAGGATGTTGTTTTATAATGAACTTTCCTCAGTTATGTTCAGTCATTTTCTATGTGGATGTTGTTGGACTGATGTGGATGATGGTAAGGTGCACAGTTTTTTATTGACTCTCACCACTCCTTACATAATTATTTCGTTTCTCCTGATGTATCAGTTGTAGTCATTTGGCTCATGACTATCTCTCACTCTTTGATCTCTAGTGTCATTCCCTCAAAAGGACAATTGTATTTTTATTTTTTCTTTACTCTCCTTCATGGAGCCTTTTTAGTTATTTTATTTTTTGTGATGTCTTCATCTTTGTTATCACTAACTGGTTGAGTTTAATTGTTTGTAGTCCCAGTTACAGAAGTAATTTAAGCTATATGAATACGTATTTTACAATGTTGCTCACAGTAGTTTTATGGATCTTTAAGGACCTAGGTAGTCCCATTAAGAAACAGAATTCCCGGTAATGAGTGCTCCATTAAATACTGATATTTGCAGTATCAGGCATTGTGACACATCAGAATTGTGAGTGCCGCAGTCATTACTGTACTCCCTTTCCCCCCCAGATACATTTTGGTGGGTCAAACTTGCTGAAATGTGCACATGGGAAAAATTCTCCTACCTCAGACAATCATAATTGGACCACAGAATTTCCTTTCACTTAGCAAAGCTTAATACTGATATTGCATTGATTTATTGGTCTCTTTTTGAGGCATTGAGGTTTAAAAGACAGAGGCTTGAGCAGGTGTTTGCTTCTGTGGCATTACAGAAAAAAGAATGGGGTTATTGTTTATGTCACAAACTGTTAGATATTAAAGTAGGCAATCAGAAAACAGCTTCAGAGGGTATATGGGTTTTTGTGGATCTTAAAATCAAAAACATACCTGTTTGTGTTTTAAATATTTATGATCTGATGAATTTTGATGTTTTTTGAAAGAGTATTTTATGGAAAGTGGAAATTTTATGTAAAATAAAGAAAGCTTTACATCAGACTACTTCACAATTGATGTCCAAGGTTCAGCCAATGTCAAGATGCACTTATATTTAAATCCAGATCCAACTGAAGCCATGTGAGCTTTCATACTTCTCTGAATCCACAGCCAACCCTACATCAACAACATGTAGGTTAGAAGTAGACTTGGGAAAGGGGAATGGGACAAGAAAGAGAACAAAAAACACCAAATATCATCACATTGCCTGGCTTCACAGCTGGGTCTGGTTTGCACTGCAGGAGCGTTAATATCCACAGACAAGAGAAGACTTTTAGGCTTTGATAACAACTTGAACAACTTACGTCTAATTCTGTATATGTCATACCTTCCAAACATCTCTGTATATCCCACTCTCTGTTTTACAATGAAACTCAACATTTTTCCTGGGCTGAAGTACATTGAAAATTGATAAGATAGTTGCAAACAGCACATTGAAAAACTATACTTTGTTTGCTTAAGAGAACTACCTTCAATTTAACATAATAACATTCTGTGGCTTTTGACTATATTCAGTGTAACAGGTTGATAACTGAAATATGAAAAGCATTCACAAATAACATGTAGTCACCTATGCACACAGCAATCACATACTTACTGATTCTAATACCATACTTTTTATATGACTATTAAATAATCAGTGCAACATGATTTCACCAACTTTTCCTGTAGAAGCGATTCAATTACTCTTGAATTGTAATCCAAATGGTCCACACCTAATAGAAATAGATCAATATAATAAAGTTCATAGCACTAATGGAAGACTTCTTGTGAAAACTAGCAAAGTGCAAAATGAGTCTATATTCTTATAGATCTCTCGTTGTGGAAATTAACAAATACTGCTTATTTGAGATAATATTGACATAAATAATATCAACATATAAAACTAATATTTAAAAATGTTCGGAAAACACACATAAGCATCCAATACTAAAACTCAGAAGCACAAATATTCATCACTGTTAAAAAATATCAAAATACCTAAATATCAAAAATATTAAATATCAAGATTACAATAAGACATCAGAAACATCACCAAAATCAGGAAAGCAAAAATATTGTTAAACAAAATATCTCTAAAACTCATTAGAAAATACATATTTATATTTGTTTGTTTTAAAAAAATATTTAAAAAATCTAGATAAATGAAACAGAAACATACATGAATAGTACAAAAAAAACCATAATGAACGTTCACCCTGTTAGGTGAAATACAATTCCAACTACTAAATCAACAACCAATGAAATTAAAGTAAAAAAAGGTAACAAATAGAAACACCCTTCTATTAAAAAATAGTGCAAAAAGGAAATGAAAAATGGGCAACTAACTGCTTCAGAAGAAGCCACCACTGCTGGAAAGCATCACTCTGCCCTACTAAAGCTACAACCTGAAAGGCTACAACACTCTCCAGAAACAAAACTTTACAAAGTAAGTACCGAATTGTAAAATAGCTTAAACTTAAATACAAAAATAAATTTCTTGTTTTAATAAACGCAAACATAAATATCACCTATTTTAAAAGTATATCCCCAAATACAGGTATCAAGTCTAATAAAACATGAAAATAAAAAAATACAAAGAAACCCAAGCTACAATTCAAAATTATAATAAAAGAAAGACAAAAAGAAATGTAAATATAATGATAAAAAATAATAATCTTAATCACTAAAATTAATAAATAACCATTTGTGATTTAGTAATAGCCAGAAAAAAATACAAATCAACAAAGTTAAATAAGCAACAATAACTAAAAATAATTTGTCTTTCTTTACCGTAACATTAAAAAAGAAACAAAAACACCAAACAATGTAAGTACATAATTTTGGTCCATAACACAAAATATATTTTAAAATAACATATATTGTAATAATTCTGTAATCCACAAAAATAATGATGGCAACTGCAATATACATCAAATCACAAAAGGGAAAACTAGTATTAGGGTAAAGAGTATACACCTATAGCAAAGAAAGCACTTAGGGCCTTATTACGATGTCAGGCGGATATGCGTCCAGCCAACACCGTATTGGTATGGGAACCGCCTGACCATGGGTCGGCGGTTCCGTATACCTAATTACAATGGTGCACATGGTGAGGTCGCAAACTCACAATTCCCTATGGGAGCTTGTGCTGCGGCCGTGAATCCCTGCACCGTGTTGCAGGCACCACATGGTGCAGGGATGCACAGGGGGGCACCATAGGTGTCTCCTTGGCCCCCAACCAGAGGCTACAGGGTTAAGGGGGCCCTGCTAGGGGCCCCTAATGTCGCTTTCCGACAAGCTTTCCATGTCAGAAAAGCCCGACATGGAAAGCCTGTCGGAAACCAACATCGTAATCCCAACGGCGGAAACGCCGTCCATTGGGATTGCGTGCCGGTCTCCGAGTGGCCGATGGGCTCCTTGAGTCCATCAGAATCCAGCCGGAATGACCGGACAGTTTCAGTTTTGACTGCCTGCATTGTAATGCGGCAATCAAAACTGAAACCACGATGAAGCTCGGACAGCCTCCGACCTGTGGTCGGAGGCTTTCCTCGCCTCATCGTAATCGGGGCCCTCAGAGTGAAAGAACGAATAGGAAATGCACCAAGGTCCTGATTACGTGTACGGCGGTCTTGAGACGACCGTACCGTCGGTGGCAGTCCAACCGCCGCCACCTTGTCGGTCTGACTGCGCAATTACAAGGAGGGCGGTCGGATCGCCACAACACCGCCACAACCATCAGGATCTTTGATCCAGCAGCGGTGGTGAAAGCGGCCCTGCATGGAGGTGTCAATGCTGGCACCGCTTTTGCTGATTACGACCTGCGTTTCTGCCAAACTTTTCGAAGCAGGTACCCCGCCATGAAAAGGTAGGCAGACAATCAGGCGAAGGGGAATCAAACAGGCAATTTTGCCCATTGGGCATTGTGACTGGGGGCACATGGTGCATGGCAACAGTGCACGCACAACAGTGCAGGTGCTGCAGTGCAGCAGCATTGCCTTCTGGCTCTCTCTGTGAGCCGGAGCATGCCGTCGCCGCAAGACCGCCACCTGCACACTGCCAGCTTGGCAGTAAACTCCAAGTGCCGGGGTCGGGATGCCGCCGGGTTGGCGGCGTTCTCCCGACTCTGTGGCCTGGCAATCCGAAAACCAAGGTCGTAATCAGGGCCTAAGTATTATTTCAATGCTTCCTGAAGTTCCAGAAGAAGCAACTGAATCACTAGAGAAGCACCAAGAGTATTGACTGATATAATTTCGACAGCTAACATATTGTGATAAAATATTGAACATGCAAATATTGACGTTACATATTTAATATGTAAGTACAATAATATTAATTGTAAAAATATTGTGGGCCAAAATAACATCATTATAGAGGTTAGTATATCAAATTTTAAATATTTAAATTATATTAACTTTAAAAAATGTATAAACTTGAAAAATAATATTACATTTAAAATATATCAATTTAAGGGGCTATATACAAATGTACAAACACTTGTGAGGAATTTACACATTTACGTTTTCTCTTGCATTCTTGAGTAACTTTACTACTTTTGGCTATTCACAAAATCCAAGTGTAAGTTACTCAAAAGTGTAGACTTACAAGTGTGTTTCAACTGCCAAATTTAAATAAGTGTTAAGTCCAGCACCAGGCATGGCCAACCAATGCCCACCCTGCCATAAAAATAATGGAGAAGGGGACTTAAAATAATAGGAAATAATGCAAAAATAAATCAACTGATTTACAATAGTTAAAAATATATAATATAACAAAGACTTTATTTATAGGCTCATACAGGCTTATGCATGTAAAAGGACGGAGGCTCAAACGCATGAGATCTATTTAACTTTTCTCTGCCTTGATAACATTAGTATCACTTATCACATTTCTCCTCAGTCCCACTATAACAGTTCTGAAGTTTATCTTTACCTTTTTCATCAGCTGATGGACCATTGACACATGCACACCACCCTCCAAGGCACAGGTTCAGCAGAAGAATATAAGGGTCCATCCCAAAGTAAGCATCCATGGCAGGTACAGGTAAGAATCTCTTTTACTTCATATGTATGGTCACATGTTAATCTATAACTAACAATCTATATTATTCTAATGTATCAGATATCTATGCTTAAATTTCACATGTTGCTTACAACTATTGTAAAACATCTCTATTTTAGATATATACGCAATCTGTAATATCAAAATTGCTAAATATACTTCCATTTTCTTTTAGTTCTTGGGGTCAAAAGAGCATGACGAGCTGCCATACCACCTACAAACAGAGGATGGAAGGCTATACCGCGATAAAACCCTGTCCTCTTCCTAACTGCCTTGTCTGTGGGCCTCCATAGCTGAAGAGAAGGAGATTGTTGGTCCCACCAAGGCGAACATCTATTAAAGGTCCTCAGGACCCCAGATTGCAGCTTATCTCTTAGGAAACACCTACGAACTGCAAATCCCCAGGCAACAGCTGCACAGTAACATATGCTCGTACTGGCTATGCAGGGATCTCTTGAACACAGCCTTCACCCCATTGGTACCTCAGTCACCTCTCCTCCTCCGCTCTCTAACGCAGGTGCATACTCTAGCTTTCTCTCAATCTTCTGAATGAGAAGAAACCCCTTGTGAGGAGGACTGTTCCCCATTCTACAGTCTTCCTCCCACAACTCCCCAAGGCAACATACTATGTAATGGACAACATGCTGTCATTGTCAGATGGCTACAATTGCATGGGTAAATCCTTTCTTTTAAGAGAATAAGATTTAACAGCAGTCCTCTGTGCAGATGGATATTCAGTAAATGGGGAGACATTGCACAACATTGTAGCTCCCCCTCCCAGAAAAACTATCAAGGTCGACTGAGAGAATGACCCATTTCTTGGAGAACACCAAGAAAAGTGTTTATGACGAATATGTACCAGGAACATCTCTATGTGTTGAGGGAGGAGGGGAGGAAGCATGGTGCAAGCCGTCATGTCTTGGACATGCAGGTGTTACAGGCATTAACACACAGTTGTCTGTGCCAAACTACAAAGCCAAGTAATGGGAACAAATCTTAACTTTAAAGCCCTCTCCTCCTGCAAAGATTATCAACAACCCACCTACACCCACAAACCCACTCCACAACCATAACGTCTATGGTGGGCCCGGTATTAGGTAATCAAACATGTGGATAACTATCCCCTATAGGAGTGGACGGCAACCACCACCCCATGAACAATATACACAACACTCATTAATCCATCCTAGCAACTCACCCCAACTTTTCTAATAACCCATTCCACCACTATTGATGTGTATATAAATACTTTTATTCTTAAACTTGTTGAATGAATGAAATATTTATATAGCATTTCATTCATTTCATTTTCCAAGCTTTATTTTGGTCATTATAGACCATAAAAGCAAAAAATATAATACATACATCACTGGATTTGGGCAATAAAAACATCAATAAACATTATAAAATATAACCAGAATGCAAATGAATTGATCAAGATTCATAACAGTTAAAAAGACATTAAATTTAAAAAGAAGTTAAAACAGCGATTTTTGAATTAATAGTGTTAAAACAGTAGAAAATACAAAGAGTGCTTTTAACATGTGCGGGGGGAATTTAAAAACTTACGGCGCCTATACCACATAGAATTGAGGAAACGGGACACAGCAAAAACAATCGGAGGATGGGTGTCAGTTCTCAAAACTCTAAAGGCCTCCAGACACTGCCTATACCCAAAGTTCCTGCAAAGTGGTAAGAGCCAATGCCTCCTGGCTACATTATAGCCAGGACAGAAGAAGAAAACATGAATGGCTGACTCTTCTTGGCTGTTACAAGCAGGACATCCAATGGGAGAAGCTTTTGACAATTTGTTTGTAAATGCATGAACCGGCAGGGAACCCAATCTGAACTGTATATATAGCTTCCTTGCCATGGATGGTTGAACAACGTCAAGGAAAGACTCAAATAGATACTGGTCTTTAAAATTAAGGAAGTCAGAAGTTAGGCGGCCTAGTTTTGTGCTCCCCTGAGTTTCAGCCAGTCTAAGCAGTCTGTAAGCTTTAACTAGTTCTATCCGCGATACTGTCGGGGACACTTCCTCAGGGTGGGTCCATAGGTTTGGCCGGCCTAATCTGAAGCACATATCTCTTATGTGTACAAACCAGGATAGTTTTCCCACCCCTGGGAGTCCCAGAATCGCCTTAAGTTCAGACTGGTATACTGTTAATTCGGGGGTCGCCCATAGTCTATGCCAGAAAGTCAAGGGTCACAGTCCAATCTCCTCCTCAATGGGTCTAATCCCAAGATCCATATGTAGGGGGGTAAGAGGGGTACTTAGCGGTAGACCCAAGAGCTGCCTCATAAACTTATTCTCAGATTTGGCCAGTCCACCTGCAGGGAGATGACCCCAAAGTTCTGCCCCATACATTATAGCACTCCTGATTTGGACTTTATAAATCTCGGCCAGCGGGCCCGGCAGTCTATATGATGAGTTCCTGAATGATTTTACTATTCCCCCAGCCATCTGTGCTAGCCTTAAGCCTGCCTTTTCTTGCTGCGGGCCCCATCCAAATGTTTCTGACAGTGTAACACCAAGGTAGTCAAAGACAGCTACCCTCTCTAGCTAGGTGCCATTTAGAGAGGGATTTGGGTGAGATGTTTTGCTTGGGTTAAAAACCATATACTTGGTTTTTGATGTGTTGATCTCCAACCCCCTGTCTTCACAAAATAGAGAGAAGCTGTCAAGGATCCTTTGGATGCCCATGGGAGACTTGGATAGTAACAAGGTGTCATCCGCAAACATCATTGCTGGCACCTTGTCACGGACCAGCTTTGGGGCATCATTGTTAGCTACCTCATTTAATTAGTCCACCAGAGCATTAATAAAAAGACAGAACAGTGTGGGGGCCAGAACACACCCCTGCCTTACACCTCTATTTACTGGGAAGCGAAGGGGTTAATTCCCCATATTTCCCGTATCTCACCTGGGCAAAATTTCCAGTATGCAGGCGCTTAATCAAAGACAGCAAGTAGGGCGGAATGCCCATTTGCTCAAGAACCACCCACAGTTTATCTCGAGATACCAAATCAAAGGCTGATTTAAGATCAACGAAAATCAAATAGAGGCTCCCACCCTCTATTGACTCCGTCTTCCAATATAATAATTGGAGCCTGAAGATTTGGTCAATAGTGGAAATGTTTTTACGAAAACCAGCCTGGTACGCACTCAGAATTTCGTGCTCGTCCACCCAGGACTGGAGACGCTCCAGGACAATCCTGGCAAACAACTTCTGAGTGACGTCAATCAGGCTGATCGGCCTATAATTAGTGGGCAGGAGGGGTGAGCCCTTCTTATATACTGGAAAAATTTCAGCCCCTAACCAAATATCCGGGATTTTCATGCCATTTATAATGGCGTTAAATATTACCCAAAGATAGGGGCCCCAAATATTGGGTTGTTCCCGAAATAAATTACCAGGGATCTTATCTAAACCGGGGGCCTTTCCAAGGGGAAGCTTCCCAATTGCACTTAACACTTCAGTCAGAGTGAACTCTTCAACATCTTCAAAGGAATTCCCTTCTGAGGTTGACAAAGTTCCCTCAATAAGCTCTAAGGTTTCCTGTGTGGAATACAGCGATTGGAAATGAAATTTCCAGGCGTCTGCAGCGATGTTCGGCTCAATAGGTGAGTTCTCTGTGGAGCTATCTGTACGAACTAGGATCCAAAACGCCTTCATATCCCTGCTGGTAAGTGCCTGTTTGATTGCATCCCATCTTTTGAGCTCTCAGTTCTTTTTGGCTAGCTTTATACTATCACTATATAGAGCCCTATTTGTTTTTATCAGGGATCTATCTTTGGTTTTTATAGCGTCGATAAGGGCGCCCTTTGCCATTCGGCAAGAATTATTAAACCAAGTAGATTTAGGGCTCCTCTTACCCTTGGAGTGCATCAGGGGATTAAAGATGTTGGTCAGGCTAGTGGTCAGATCCACATGTAAAGCCGCAAGTTGAGAGATGGTATCAGGAGAATTGAGTGTCTGGGCTGCCTCCTCCATCACCATTAAAGGTGAAATAATTAAAGAATAAAGGGCAGCAGCCTTGCCTGGTGACTGCTTCAGGGTTTCCCATCTAATTCTCCTTCTATTATTGGCAATGTTAGATTGCTGCCAGAGGAGGAGTTAGTAATTGAGGGACTGTAAAGATCCGGGAGCTTGTGGTTGAGTACCAGAGCATTATGGTCACTGTCGTGTCTCGGCAAGACAGCAAAGTCAACAACCCAGTGCCATATGCTTGCTTCCACTAGGATATAATCCAATAAGGATGATTGCCCTGGTCTATTAAAAGTAGGCTTCCTTGGTTGGTCTGACTTAGTACGACCATTACATGCCCTCGGTGCATGAGTTAGTGTTACTGCACTGATCTGGAGAACCAAGGGAGTCCAGGCCTTTACCTGAGGAATTTGCGGTTCGGGGATTAGCCAAAAGGAATCCTCATCAGTAAGGGAAGAGTCAGTAGGAATGGCTAGAGGCTCGAATTGACAATTAAAATCTCCCCCTATAACCATCCTAGTATTCGGGGGAATTAGTTCGATAAATGTGGTTAGCGTATCTATGGTCAGGGATTCCTGTGAAAAAGTTACCGTGCGTGAATAGATGTTAATAAAGGCAATTTTAGTCCTGGTAGAAAAAGTAAGGAGGGTACACTGGATGTCATCAGATGAAGTATTCAACTGTTCAACAGTACAGTCCAAATGTGTAGCAACCCACGTGCCTAAGCCCCCGATGGTCTGCCTCTACCCCCATAGTGGCTAGCACATTAAAAGTTACATAGCCCCTCATAACAATGTCCTCTCTTGCCCAAGTCTCCTGGAACATACACACGTCAAAATCTTGTACAAATTGCCTTCAGTCAGGATTTTGGAGTTTGCTTTTAATACCAGCGATGTTCCAAGACAAGACCCTCAGTTTGTGGCCTAAGTTCAAAGTGGCATCATATACTTTATGGCCTGAGGGGTTGGGGGTTTGTATAATCTGTGGCTCAGACCCGGAGTCTGATACACCCACTTCCGTTAGGGAGCTATTCCTAACCATACTTGGAGGTATGAAATCAGGGGTAAGAAGGGCTAGATTGTTGGACACATCAATACTAACACCATCATAATCTTGAGGTCCCTGAAGAGGTTCAGGTTGAGACTCCCCTGGTGCATCTTCAAACATGCCAAGAATACTCTGTGACTGGATCCCAAAGTTTTTCAGTTTAAACTGTCTATTGGCCTCCCGAGATCCACAGCTAGGAGTAAGATCAGGTGGTAACATAAGTCAATCCACCTCTTCAAGGGCCCCAAATCTATTTGCTACTGCAACATTGTACTGGATTCTAGGGGTTTGGCCTATTGTTGGATGGGGTTGAAACCAGTGTGTTGGAACTCTAGTGCAAGGGGTCCAGGGTGGTGGATAATTACAAGAATAGAAAAAGTCCAGGGTGTACGGTTGAATCCCTTTAAGCGATGCATAAGAACGGGAGAACTGGTCTGCCAGGATTTGGACTTTCTGGAGATTGCTAAAATTAATAACTGTACAGTCTCCTTTAATTGATTTGGGGTTCTTACCAACCCAACCCACTCTTCGAACTAGTAATATCTCACCTGCCCTGTCATAGGGAAACTGTCCATACCTGGTAAGCCAAAAAAGGCACTTATTCCTCAATTCCAACTGAGTTTCTCTCTGGCCTGGTTTGATTTCGGGTACACCAGTTAGGACTATAACATAGGGGAGTGAGGCTGGGGGTAGATCTATTGTTGGAGTGGCCAATGAAACTGGACCCGAGTTCTCACTCTCTGCAGGGTTAAGCCTTTCCCTACCTAACATCTGCTCAGAATGGGGAAGTCTGCTTCTACGTGGGCCTTCATTATTAGGAGCAGGATGGGAGCTCACATTCTCAGTAGTGAGTCTCCTGGGGCCAGGAGTAGTCCTCCGTACTTGGGCCTGGTGGATGCCAGGTTCCTCGCAATGAGAGTGAGTATTTCCCTCTTGCACAGTGCTGCGAGCCGCTGCCTTGACAGCACTCGTTAGAACTGGACAAGATGGAGCACTAGAAGGGCCACATCTATCTAAAGGGGGTTGTCCTGCTCTATCCGTCTGTGAACTACAGTCTTTCTTCTCCACTACAGCAGGTAAAATATTAACCGTAGGATTGGCCTGTGAGCTCAGGTCAGGCAACTGGCCTCTAGCTATATTCCCAAGGTAGAGCGCTAGTTCTTCCTTGACAATGGCTCTCATCGGTGCCTCTAGTTCCACTATCAAATTCCTCACCCATGAAGGGCAGTCAGTATCTTTGTAAGAGTTGTAGGGTGGTTCTGCCACACCCCCAAGGCTGACTGGTTCATCCTCACTGGAAATTATTTCTGGACTAATCCTTTTCTTAGTTCCTATCCCGTTACCCGTTTTGCTCCTACCAGCCTTAGGTAGAGCAGTAGTCGTTCTACCTTTACGGGTTGTTGGCTTTACTGGGGAATGTTGTAAAGGTGGTGGCAATGTCTCACTTGGGCCAGGCAAGGATTCTAGTGGACCAAAAGTAGATCCGGGACTAGATAATTCAGAGATTGGTGGCTCAGAAGACTGAAGAAATATGTCTGGGGTTAGGGATAAACACCTCTCTGTAAGCTCTATTTCAGTCGAGACTACCCCTATAGCTCTCTGAAGCATCCTATCAATCGAAGTTTGGGGAAGTGGGGCCGGTATCAACACCGGAAGATGTTTTTTAGCTACACAACCACGCTTCCCCATGTCCACAGCAAAGGAAAGAAGTAACAATGCCAAATTACCCCAAGGGTAGATCCAGGGAGATCAGGCAGCCCCAAAACACACGATTGTAAAAAACAGTACAAGAGGATACAAAAAACAAAAAAAACTAAAAATATACAGTCCCAAGGGTCGAATTAACAAATAACCAGTCTGTTGGTGGACGGCTGGGTGAAAGACTTAAACAATATCCGCGAATTGTTTCAAGTGTATCGCCTGTTTGCAATATCCCTAGCACCACCAGCTTCTCCCAATGAAGTTAAACGGTTCCCAAAAAGTCCTACCAGTTTTGTTGGCCCCAAAGCCCAAACTCAAGGGGGTGGACCTGCCCTGCCTCTTCCTGGCAATAACGGGCAAGGACGGACCCGCCCTTGGCCCGGGCTTGGCCCGGGCTTTGCCCCGCGCTGCGGGGGGAGAGGCAGCGCTATAAGCGCGATGACAGCACCTCCCCCTCGTTAGCAGCACCTGGGTAAGCAGCGGAGGATGCTGGGACTTGTAGTCCCCTGTGGGCGCAGCAGGCGTCTGGTGGAATGGCGGTGCTGGCGTGAAGATGGACCCTGGGATTCCAATCCCACCAGGGTGCACGAAGAGGCGAAAGTAGCCCCCAACAGAGGCAAAGAAACTGGCAACAGAAGGCGTCCCCTAGCACAAAACTGTCTGACAGACATCCCTGCACTACCTACATTGTAGGAAAAGGCGAAAGAGTATAAAGGTGATTATCATGACTGGAATAACCAGTTTTCAGTTGTATATCTGTTCAATGGTGGAGGCTTGAATTTTGAGTGGAAGGGTATTCCATAGTTTAGGGGCCCATATGAAAAAAGTACCCAGCCACCAAGCAGATGAGTCATACTGTAGGTACTACCAGCAGTGACTGATTAGAGGTTCTGAGAGCTCTTGCAGGGAGATATGCTCAAATTATATCCCTCAAGTAAACAGGGCCTCTGTCAGGAAATGCCCTAAAAATTATAAGAAGACTAGAAGAATAGAAGCTTAGCAGCTGTATTCTGATTTAGCTGCAGGCAACTAAGAAGGTAATCTGGAAGACCCAGATATAAAATATTGGCATAGTCCAAACAAGAGGTAATCAGAGAATGTGCAATAGTGTTCCTAGTGAATTCAGGAACTAACTTGAGAAATATTTTGAGGCTTTTTAGAAGGGTAAAGCATGCACCTGTGACTGCCTCCACCAGCAGACAGCTATTTATTGAATTTGACTACAAGTTTCCTTACCTAATCAATTGGATTGGGGGAGTGAGCTAAATTCTGAAGGCCACCATGCACTGGACCAGTTTGAAGGGGAGCAACCAAAGAGCAGCACTTCGATTTTGGAAAAATTTAGTTTTAAACAACTGCCCTTAATTCAGTCAGCCACTCTAAGAAGACAAGATTGGAAAGAATGCTGTAATTCACTGTTAACCTCCAAAAACAGAATATTTGTGTGTCGTCTGCATTTGATACCACCTTAAATCCAAATGGCTGTATGATCTCCTCCAGAGGGACTATATAGACGTTAAACAACATAGGACTAAGGGCCAAACCCTTTGGGACACCTTGTTTCAAACGATTAGAATTTGTAAAAGGAGGCAGATAAACAGTTTGATATTGATCAGATAGAGAAGGCTCTAGACATATCAGGGCAGACTCTCAGACGCCACTATTCGCTGGACGCTGTAACAATATCTGGTGAGAGACAGTGTCAAAAGTGGCAGAAAGATTTAATAATACCGCTGCTGCTGCATGGCCTTGATCGAGGCTCAATTTGATAAACTCGGTAACTTCAAGCAGGGCAGATTCAGTGGTACCACAAGACCTGAACGCAGATTGTGAGTCATGAAAAAGGTTATTGGACTCAAGGAGACAGTTAATCTGACCATTCACTATTTTATCCAGCATTCTAGACAGTGCTGGAAGGAGAGAAATGGGCCTGAAATTTGCTAAGACATCAGGGTCAGCTGATGGTTTCTTTAGTAGTGGAACCAGTAGAGCACGTTTCCAGATCTTCGGTACCAAGGCTTGTTGCAGTGAGTTGTTAAATACATCATTTATTATTAGATTTATAGTTTGTATGGCCTCTGAAAGAATTTCAGGAGACTTGAACCTAAAGGATATACTATAGCCTTATAGCCCGCCGTAGCGGGCTATACCGGCTATTAAAGGCCTGCTCCCGCGTTAAAGGCCCGAGCCGAAGGCGAGGGACTTTAACAAGGGACCGGGACTTTAATAGCTGGTATAGCCCTGCTACGAAGGGCTATAAGGCTATTAGAACATTCTGCCGCTAGAGGGCAGAATGTTCTAACAAATAAAACAAAGGCTTCTCGAAACTCGAGGGGATTTAAATCCCCTCGAGCTCCGAGAGGCCTTTGTAAAACATTGGAATGTTGCTCTGCAGGCCTTTACCGGCCCGTAGAAGCATGGAGCACTCCATTGTCTTCAATGGAGCTCCCAACATTCCAATGTTCTAATATCAAATGAAGATAGGACTGGGTCAGAAGGTCTGCCATTCTTCAGAACACCCTCAGAATCAACAAAGCAAAATACATTTAATTGAAGTCAGCATAGATGAAACCTTTTTAAACCTTTTTAAACGTTTTAATACATTGCACTTGCACTTACCTTTCGCCTGTTTGTTTTCTTTTGTGTGCCTGTCCATAAAGATGTGTGTATGAGAATAATGTAATAGAATGGGTTAGAAAGACAGTGGAATATTTTTGAATTAATCAGTTACAATTCTTAGGGAGCTCTTTACATATCAATTATCAGACAGTATTTGCATATCATATTTTACATCCAAGTTGTGTTAGAAAAATATATATACATACAAATGTAGTCTCTCAAATTAATTATACCTTCTCAATTCTAAAAACTGTTACATCCAAACAAATCTCATTTGGTATCAAAAAGCTTTTGTGCTGAGAATGCAAGGATATACAACATTTTGAAGAAACACTGGGGCATTTTGAAGTTGATAAGGATCTAAGGGGCCGACTACGATGCCGGTCATACGAGCGTTCGACCGGCATCGTTGCAGTAAAGGGACTGGTCAACAGGTAGGTGGTGGTCCTGACCGCCAAATTAGGATCCAACCACCGTGGAGGCAGTTGGAAATATGCCTCTTTTCATTGAGCCTTGTGCTGTGGGCAGGAAAAGGACTGCAGCACAAGCCCCTATGCAAAGAGGCATATTTTTAAATATCGATGCACCCTGTGGCAGGCACCATGCTGTGCCTGCCATATGATGCAGGGATGTTTAGGGGGGCACCACAGGTGCCCCTCAGGGCCCATAGCGGAGGGCCACAGGGAACAGGAGCTGTGCTAGGGGCCCCAATAAAGCTTTTCCACCAGCCTTTTCACTGCGGAAGAAATAACGTGAAATGGCTGGTGGAAATGTGGATCGTAATCCCCACGGCGGTGCCTGAGAAGGCACCGCCTCCATTGTGGGGAATGCAATCCTACTGACCACCTGAGGGACTCCTTGATCCCGTCGGAAGCTGTTGGTCAGTCCCTGGTCCAAGTCAGTCCGCCCAACCCCATCGTTATGCGGCGGTCTGATCGCGGATAGAGATGTGGGCTGGTTCCACCGACACTGTAATCGGCCCCAAAGTAATATTATCACAGAAAAACCTTTGGTGAAATTTTGGAAAGCAGAAACCTTAACTAATAGTATAAGTTTCAGTGACATTATTAGGTTTGCAAGAGCCAACTCTGTGCATTAGTTTAAAGATAAACCCTATGGTTGTTTTAAATACTATAACTGTGCATGTTGTAAATATATTGTGGATACAGCCAAGGAATTTCTCAGTCATGACAAAAGTAAGAAATTCAAAATCAGGTCATTTATCAATTGTAACTCTACTTTCTGTGTGCATATGCTCACCTGTCTGTGTCGTAAACGATATGTAGGATCAACTTTTCATCCGTTAACGGAGAGAATAAAAAAGTATAAAAATACAATCAAAAGTGTTGATAATAAATCCCCATTGAGCAAACAATTTCAGTCAAATCATAACCCTGATAGTATTTGAATGGTCTCAGAAATTGGCATTGACCAAATAAAGGCTCAGGTGGAGACATAATTCATGGATTACGTTTGAAGTAAACGTGGTGGATAGAAATCCTACGTACAGTGGACTGTGTTTTAAATGTGGACAGAGAATACCACACCACACAGTAAACATGTTTCAATATATTGGTAATGATGTGGAATGATGATACTTATGAGATCATTTAACATTGATTTTGGCAACCTTGATATTAAATACATTTTGGTGATATGTATGATGTAGGGGATGTGAGCAATGGAATAACACTAAATGTATGAGGAAATGTCTTGCTAAATATGTACAAAATGTTTGGAGTGAATTTGAAAATATAACCGGGTGTAACATACTATGCTACATTGATTTCGAATTTGACTGTTTACAAAGAAATTGGTATTCTATGATTTGTTTTAAGAATAAAAGATTGATTAGGAACTGTGTCCGGACGAATATCAGTTGGCTTAAAATCCATGAATTATATTATATTCTAAGTGACTTTTTGTAAACTTATTACTTGAAGGATAAGATGTCGACATTGAGGAGTGCATCTGTTTAGATTGTACAGCAAAGGTAGAGTACATTGAGGAATACTTAATATATATAGACAGCTCCCTCTCAGCTTGTAATTAGTGCAATGGTTAATGTAGGTGTTACCGGAAGAGTGAGAGTTGAAATCAACAGGGGTTTGAGACTCATATAGAACTGATATTTTAATGTAAAATGTTTTTGGTTCAAATTTTATAAGCACATTAATCGTTTTGGTGCACCTTGTAGCTCTCCATTTTTCTTTAATTAGAGATAATAAATAGGACATTTAATGAATGGCTAAACGTGTGTGACCGACCGCTAGTTATTCCCTTTAATACTTCTTAATGAGTAGGAGTACCTGTGGGTAGAGCACTGTTTAGCGTTGCAAAAAATCCATATTGGGTTTTGGAATACACTGGGAAGTGTGCATCTATTCATTAGACAGATCTATATGTGATGTTGGAGGTTTCAGGAATGATGAGATTCCTATAAAAAGGACTGTCCCTGGTAACTCATAATTACTACAATGATTAAAGGAGATCATATGGGAAGAGTGAGAGTTGAAACCAGCACGGGTTCGAGACTCATATTGAATTGATATTTTAATAAAAAATGTTTTTGATCAAATTTTAGAAGCACAATATTAGTTTTGCCCCCCACCCCCTTTGAGGCTCTCCATTTTACTTTAATTAGAGATAATATATAGGACATTTAACGAATGGCTAAACATGTATGACTGACCTGTAGTTATTCCTTTTAGCACTACATACTAAGTAGGAGTACCTGTGGGTAGAGCACTCGTTAGCATTGCGCAGCATTCATATCAAGTTCTGCAATACACTGGGCAGTTAGTCATTTGGATGTTCTTTGGAACCAGTTTTGAAGGAAAGAACGACTGATGTCAGGGCTATTAGGATCACATTTTACATGATTGAAATGGCACAGCATTCCCTTTGGGAAGCTATGTTCCCGCATCGTGGATAGATTTCCAGGTAAGTGCGTGGGAGGTCTCTAATCATTGTAATATGGGATTTTTTGAACTGTGAGTGTTAGATTTAAAATGTGACATAGATGGTCTTTCATATGCTATTCCCTAATAGTGATTTTTAGAAGGTCATCTAAAAGTATAGCTGGCTTTAATATTATTTGATGCAGAGAGTTGATTTTTTCTGGGATCATATTAGATGTGATTTAGTATTGTGGATTTTATTTGGGTTTTTGTAGGACAGAGGCTTTGGCTTCAGATGTGGACGTCTTACCCAATGAGAACTGTAGAAAAACAAGGAGTACGAACTATTATTGGATAATTGGAAGGTAAGAGTATTTGTGCTTTATGGGCATAATGATATGAAGAGGATTTAATTGTATGACAGGCTTACAATGAATGTGGTTTTGTATTTAATCAGCAGATTATGATATTAGATAGATATGAGCAATTTTTGCACTGTGGTCTTCCGTGAGAATTACTTGCATTTTATGAAAATATTCAGAAGGGATTTAACATAGCTACCCATGCAGTTCATATGCCAATAGAGATAAATTAACTAAGGTGAGAGAAGGCTTAACATCTAATTAAGGTATGCCAGTGGATAGTGATCAATACATAATTCCATGGTATTTCAACTCATTTAAGATTCAGGGCAGTACCCATATATTGTGACTATGAGGGAAGTTTTTTGATATAATAAAATGTTGACACTTTATAAGATACACTTTGATTTAATAGTGAAAGAGTATGAAAGAGATATATAATAATTATGAGTATTTATAAGCAAGGAATTTGAGGATTTCAAATATGATTACTGATTATTAAGAATGGATTCTGGGTATGTCTTTCTCTCCTCCCATAGTGTGGCATGTCAATCAATCAGGGATTTGTGAAGCGCGCAACTCAGCCGTGAGGGTCTCAAGGTGCTGGGGGGTGGCAGGGATGCGTGCAGCTCCGTCTCATCCGAAGAGACAGGTCTTGAGGCTCTTCCTGAAAGCTTGCAGAGTGGGGGCGCGTCTGATGCTGAGGGGGAGTTCGTTCAAGGTCTTGGCCGCTATGTAAGAGAAGGCTCTTCCTTCCATTCTGGCTCTGCGGATATGTCCGATTTCGGCCAGGGCAAGGTCGGTGGAGCGGAGGTTTCTCTTGGGCGCGTAGAAGGAGATTCTTTCGTTGAGGTATTGGGGTCCAGTGTTGTGGAGGGATTTGTAACCTTGAGTGAGCAGTTTGAAGGTCACTCTCTTTTCGACGGGGAGCCAGTGGAGGTCTTGCAGGTGCTGCGTGATCTGGTCTTGTCGTGGGAAGCCGAGGACGAGTCTGGCTGCAGTGTTCTGGATGGTCTGGAGTTTGCAGAGCAGAGATTTGTTGATCCCGGCGTAGAGGGCATTCGCGTAGTCCAGTCTGCTGGTAATGAGTGCGTGGTTGATGGCCTTTCTGGATTCAGGGGGGATCCATTTGAAGATCTTGCGGAGGATGCGGAGGGTGTTGAAGCACGTAGAGGAGATGGAGTTGATCTGTCGGTTCATGGTGAGGGAGGAGTCGAGTATGATGCTGAGGTTGAGGAAGTAGTCCGTGGGTGTGGGAGTGTTGCCGAGGGCAGTGGGCCACCAGGTGTTGTCCCATGCGGAGGGGGTGGATCCGAGGACGAGGACTTCTGTTTTCTCCGAGTTGAGCTTCAGGCAGCTGCTGCTCATCCAGGATGCGACGTCTTTCATTCCTTCCTGAAAGCTGTGTCTGGTGATGTTGGGTTCCTTGGTGAGGGAGAGACTGAGCTGGGTGTCATTGGCGTAGGATACTATGCTGACTCCTTGTTTTTTGACGATGTTTGCGAGGGGGGCCATGTAAATGTTGAAGAGCGTGGGGCTGAGCGAAGATCTTTGGGGTACTCCACAGCTGATCTCTGTGGGCTCGGAGAGGAAGGGTGGGAGTCTGGTTCTTTGAGTACAGCCGGTGAGGAAGGAGCGGATCCAGTCTAGGGCAGTTCCTTGTATGCCAGCGGCGTGGAGTCTGGCGGTTAGTGTGCGGTGGGAGACGGTGTTGAAGGCTGCTGAGAGGTCTAGAAGGATGAGGGCCGCCGTGCGGCCCTAGTTGAGGAGAGTGCAGATGTCTTTTGTGGTGGCTAGAAGGGTGGTCTTGGTGTAGTGGTTGCTGTGGAAGCCGGATTGGGAGGTGTCAAGGATCAAGTTGGATTCTATGAAGTTCATGAGCTGGATGTTGACAATCTTCTCTGTGACTTTTGCTGCGAAGAGGAGGAGAGAGATGGGTCTGTAGTTCTTGAGGTCCGTCGGGTCTGGGGAGGGCTTCTTGAGGAGGGACTTGACTTCTGCGTGCTTCCAGTCATTGGGGAAGGTGCCGGTTTCGAGGGTGAGGCTGATCGTGCGTCGTAGTTAGGGTGCTATGGCGGCGGCAGCTCTGTGGAAGATGTGCGGTGGGCAGGGGTCGGTGGGGGCTCCTGTCCTGAGTGTATGCTCCTCATGGTCTTAGCTGTGTCTTTTGTGGTGATAGGGGTCCAGACGGTGATGGTAGGCTGGGTGGTGTTGCCGGTGGTAGATGTAGTGCCGGTGCCTTGGTTTTGTTCATTGAAGTTGTCGTAGAGAGTGTTGATCTTGTGATGGAAGTAGGAGCGGAGTTTGTTGCAGAGGTCCTGGGAGGGAGGGGCTTCTGAGGTTTCGCTGGGCAGTTTCGTGGAGTCTTGTATGATGCTGCATACATATGGATATAATTTATATTTTTTATGCGTATATGTTTAAGATATTTAACATGTTGAACATCTGGTTGTAGACTATACCGAACAAGCAAACAGGAACTTGTTACAATTGTGAAAAGATTGAAGTTGACCAATTACATGAAATGATGGATTGAGGAATTATATATAAATGATACTGACTGGAGGTGGCACTTAGGAATTGAGCAATGCAATGTAAACTACTACAATGGTGTTGAAAACTGCTATGAATATGAATTGATTGACATGGTATATGAACTAGCTTGACAGTTGTGAAATACTTATTGGAAGCTAGGGATGGTACCAACATATAATCATAGGTTGATGTAAGATTAAAGATGGTAACTATTTATTATACTGCTTACTGATCATAGATTATAATGTGTTTCAGCCCTTAAGAAGTGGCTGTGTATGCCACGAAACACCTGTTGGCTGAGGCTGTATTTGACGTGTTGACTGAGACTTCTTTCGACATGTGGTTCTAAACAAACTGCTAAAATTACAAATCAGAAAGGTTTTTGGATGCCAACTAAGATTTGTTTGACAGTAATAGTTTTTAGAATTGATAAGGTGTAATTCATTTGAGAGACCACATGTTCATGTATATATAAATTTAATTAAATGGAAAAATGTAAGTATATTTGTGTAATAAAACTTGGATGTAAAACATGATACACAAATACTGTCTGATAATTGATATGTAAAGAGCTCCCTATGAATTAAAACTGATTAATTGATCATTTATCAGTCAAGAGGGTTACTGACCAAGTAGGTAGTACCTAGTGCAGAGCCAGCGTCATCTAATTACCCAAATGAGTTAAGCACAGTGGATTATTTAACATGAAGCTATATAGGAACACACTAACAGCAACACACTAACACTCATCCTTGTTCGTTTTGAAAATGCATGTTTTTATATATTTGTTTTTTTAAAACATGAAAATAGGAATGCCATTTGAGCATATTTTAACAGTCCTTGGGAAGGTGAGAAAGAACAAAAATAGTGCCTAAGTCCAGAGAGGAAACGTCAACTTGGAGGGGCGAAGGCAATGGAAAGAAGCACATAGAGAATATCAGGGAATCATTGTAAATAAAATGTCCAATGTGCATAAAACATAAAAATAATCAAAATTTCCAAAAAGATATAGTCCAAAGACAGGCTCAAACTTACTAAATATATTCAATTTCAAAATAGACACCCAAACTCAAACAGAAAGTGAAAGTCACTCGCTTCTGCCACATGGAGTGTCTGACTGGCTGCACTGTGTGATGGACAAAGTTTCTGGCCATCATCCGAATTGAACAGAATGGCCATCTCAAGCTCCTCAACAGGTACAGACAATTGGGGTTGCAGAGCAGGACCAGAGACCGCCTGAGGAGCTTGATACACTAAGGTAGGTTTAGGGACAGTGATGGAAGACATATTAGTGGGTACAACAATACCAGTAGGGAGGGTTCTGAGACAGAAGTTGAAATTGCTGCAGTCCAGTAGAAGAAAATGCAGCAGAGTTCTTTGTGCCCATCAGCCATTCTCTCTCATTGTGTCCTAACATCGGCCACAACTTCTTTGCTAACCTGCAATCATATGCCTCATGACCCCCTTTGAAGCACCCATGATCTTGTACTCTGGTGGCAGGGGTGGGGCATTATGTGAACACTCTGGGGTGAATCTCATCCTCAGCTGCTGATCTTCCAAGTTGACACATGCAGCAGGAAAATGAAGTAGCAAAAGGTGCAGCTGGAAGACCAATTTCATAGGGCCATTTTGAGTGGTGTATGGGGTAAGATCTGATGAACGAGGAAACTGCTCCTGGGGCAGCCCAGATGTAAATTGTTGGCCATGAGGAATCCCATTGGCTCCTTTGTCTTCACCTCTGATACTACATTTTCTCGCTCAGAAAGCAAGGAAAGGAAACAAATCCTGTCCATTAATCCACTACTTCATGTAAATAATAAATATTTAGGTTTTGAATTTTAAATGTGGCAAAGAATGAACCTACCAACCTTTTCCATGCAAGGTCATACTTTCCACATACCACTCTTAACAGTGGGTGACTCTGGTTACCAAATGTACAGATGAGGCACATATTATTTCCCAATTAAGAATTATTATGTATGTACTATATTTAATAACAGAAATGTCACCTTGGTATATGACACGACCTGAAATACTGATACAATGTAACCTTAACATGTCCTTATGATGGCAAACAGGAAGTCAGTCAATTAAAATCCATAATGGATTCAAAACAGATGCAGAGTTGAAAAATATTCACTTCATATCTAATTGTATATCAAAATGTTTCAAACAAGCTATTGAAGGTATACCATTATGAGATCTTGATGGATTGCTTCTAGTCAATATTTCAACACCTTGTACAAAGTAAACCTTAATACTTGAGAAGTAATACCCTTACGGTGCCTAAAACATAAAGCCAGCTACATCACGTGTGATGGTAGATGGTCAGTAGAATAACACATATTCAGGGGCAGGGTTGCCTGTAGCTCAACATGACTGCCGTGTGTTAGAGCTCCTGACTGAGGCCCCAGTCATCTGCCCAGTGGGGCATCTCTGGGCACAGACATTCTGCTGAAACTGGCTCATTATTTTTAGAAAGTGGTGTGTCTATGGCAGAATCATCAGCTGTGAATCACTGTCTCAGGTAAACAGCTGTGGTTCCCTTCTTCTTCCCCTGTCTGTACGGACTGCAGTTTACACTCATCCAGGTTACTGGCACAGTAGTGGCAAACCTATTAATAGGCCTGGATAGGGAGAGTATGAATGCCTGGTGCCAGAGTAGTGGGAATTAAGCAAGCCCTGTAATCAGCTGCATACTCCACCAAAGGAATCCAAGCCTGAAAAATATTATTCAGAGGGCCTACGGACTCCTCTAAAGAAACCCCAACTTTGAAAGGATAGGCAGAGCATTGATGGTAGTTTTGGGATCTTCTGACTGGAGAGATTAGGTTGTGTGAGTGGCTATCAAGCAGAAGGTTATGATGCTAAGGGAAAATAGGCCCCAATTCTTCCCAGCCATGGCATAGGGGCCAGGAAAAAGACAATGGAAGACGTATAAAGTGAGATGCGCTAATGGGTTGGTTGCTTCGGTGTATCTCCCTGTGAAAGCTTTGGGTCTGGTAGCTTAGTAGACTAATGCATCACAGTAGGGGCTTGTGTTCGACCTCATGGTCACAGATTCACATCCTGGCGGTCCACTCAGCCTTTCATCCTTCTGTGGTCGATAAAATGAGTACTGTTGAGTTGGGTAACAATAAACATCTGTTATTCAGCACCAAGATACCCTTCTGGGTAAACATATGCTTTACAAATACACAAGTTATGTTATGTAAAAGTTCCACTACCTGAGTGGAGCGTAACATGACGTTTTGCCCCGTGCAGGGGTTGGCAAGAGATAATATTCCATTATTACTGTAACTGTTGGCTATTCACGTTTTTAGGTCGAGCCTAGGCAGCGTGTATGCACTGTCTGCAGGACCTGTTGTAATCCCCATACCGAGTGAAAACCCACCTGCTACTTACCATTGGTTCACTCCTGTGTCTGTCTTCTTTGGTGGCTCCTCATTGGTTGATGCTCCCGATACATCACTTCCGTTTATTGCTTGAGAGAATCAGCCAAACACAGTTTCCTTGCACTGTAGGGGTTTACGTGTTCCTGTAGGCACTACTTCGAGAAAGAAAAAGTGTGGAGGCTTGCAACATAATGTGAGAAATCACGAACATCCTTCTGCCGACTTGTTTATCATGGGTTTCGCTCCACTCGCTCACTTTAAACCGAGAAAGCGTCTTCAAAATCAACATAACACTGCCCCCAACACGCACTCACCTGATCCTGTCCTTGGTCTTTTAACAGACAGTGTGTTTGTCCAGGCGGGCAGCTTCAGAGCACTCTATGGTATATTACATGCCTTGAGGGAAGTACGGGCCATGGTAAGGACACTATCGCATGGTGCGAGTGCTCCAGGTATTTTATGATGTCCTGCCGTACACCGCCGGAGTCACTATCACGCGAAGTGTGTGCTCCAGGTACTCTATGGTGTCCTACCGTACACCGGAGTCACTGAGCGGGATTGTTTCCAAAGTACCTTGCAGATAAGCCACTGCTCCGGGTGGGGCGTGTGCTCACCTCAACAGGGCCAACTAGTGCTATGAGTCAACTTCCCAAGCGCTGTTTATTCCAGAGACCGGACAGACCCGAGCGCATACCGGCAAGAGGAAGCACCTCGGGGATCGGTATGTGTTAACACTGGGTAGGTATTCATCATGTTATGTTTTAAATACTATACCACTCTCCTTTCTATTTCTATGCTATCGTCTGCATGAGGCTGGGGCTTACCTGACTCTACTATGGCCACCCCTGGGGACTTGGTCACACCTGTGGTTTTAGACTGGAACACACAGGTCTTTTTTGGGACGTCTGTTTCCGTGGATTTTTTTTTGGGTGCACGTCGTTCTGGTTTCAGTTGCAGTAAAAACATTGGGTGTGTTTATTTGGGTAATTTTATTCACGGGACACGATGACGTCAGCTATGGACAATTACATCAACAGTATCCTTACACCTTACTTATGCAGCCGGAGCTTCTTTCGTAATATCTATGTAATGGATTAATGCCAACTAAGGGCATATCTACAAGGGCTGGCGATAATTATCGCTCAGTGCTCTTAGCGTGAGGATAATTATCGCCGGCCAACTCTGAATTTTATCGCGGAGATAGCGTGCTATCAGCAACGCTTATCTCCAAAGCCATAAAATTCAGAGAGCTAGCTACCAACTGTGCGATTATCGCTGGAAATCCAGCGATAATCGCACAACTTTTGGCGATAGCTTGCTGATAGGGCAAGACATACTTAGCCATGATATCCACCTACCATAGGATATCATGGCTAAGTCAGTCTTGAAGCAGGCGTTAGGAAAGTAGCGATAACTGAGGTTATCACTACTTTTCTTGTCGCTATGCTTCTTTGCCTGAGGCTTGATAATAGGAGAAATGTCGCTTAGCGACATTTCTCCCGTTATCCTGGGGAGGAACGCCCACTTTGCATCTCATTAGAGATGCAGAGCTGGGCGATAAGGGAAAGGGCGATGTAGCATGGATTCACGCGTTAGCGTGTCCTTGCTAATAGGGCGATAAAATTATCGCCGCTTTTCGTCCGAAAACGGACGCTAAAGCGGCAATAATTTTATCGCCAGCCCTTGTAGATATGCCCCTTAATTTTATTATGGAGTTTCACTTTTTGGGGCAGTGGCGTTCAACTGAAGGGCTGAGTTTTACCATGTATACAAGTGACTATGGATGATAGCTATGCTTCTGATTTCAAATACTAGCTGGTCATGGACTTCAGAGACGACTGCTGCGAACAGTGCATGCCATACTTTAGGCTTCAGCAAAGTTTTGTGTGAATTATTTTATCTGCACTCAGAACCCGGAGGCAGGAATTATATCTGATTTACGTACAAGCCTGAAAACAAAATCAAGATGCAGTGATGTTCCGATAATTTGATAAATAAAAAATGTGGACGTTATTCGGCTGATGGGGTAACAATGTTGGAATACTGTCGGGAACCGCTATTTTACGATATACATTGAATTAGGATTTGGTACTTCCCTCCACAAATATCAACATTCAACCCAAATAGGTAAAAAGACGCATGTAAATGGTGTACATCAGACCCTTGATAGTCCTCGGCCCCAGTGCCACTGCACCTGCTCCACTAATGATAGGCATATGACTAACTAAGGGGCTCCATTAAGGCTGTGTGGTTGGTGGCAAACACGTGTAGTGAAAGGATTAGAGGACATTTCAGACCGCTGAGGACCTAATTGAAACATATTAACAAATTGGGGACTATGGGCTATATTTATCCAGGTCCAGCATACATGCCCAAAAGTGATACAAAGCAGAATGGTATGCAGTTCCTAGTGAACACTATAGGTTGACGTATGGATAGTGTAGTGAGTAACACACTAAGAGCAGGAGAACATTACCTCCTTTCAGAATAGAGACCCTCACACACCCCCATCAGTGGGGTGTCTTGCTTCATCATCGGGTCTGCTCCTTATCGGGTCGGCGCTGCAATACCCGATCGGCGCCTTAGCGGGGCCTTTTGGCAGAGATCTTTATTTCCTTTTGCCGTAAGGTGCCGTGCGTGTGAGGGCCCTAGTGAGTGTAGATGTAGTGAGTGTAGAAGTGAGGTTAAAACAGAAGGAGGTGGTCCACCCAAAACTACTTTAATGATCGTGGCCACTCTCCTTATTAAAAACGTGAAAGTAGCGCACCCCTGTTATAAGGTCACGGGGCTGTGCGCATTTGGGGTCAACATGTTTCTTGCCAATACTTCAATTAGAAGGCAATTCTTCAGGACCAAATCAAGATCTATCCACACTTTTTGGTAGTGGTACACAATTAACTAATAAAGTGACCACCCATACAGCACCCTAAAAAGTGGTACCTGCAGATCTATGACATCAACCCAGTCTGGGTCAAAGAGATGTTACATCGGTAGCCGGCGAGCTCAAACACTGAATAGTACAGTGTCTTGGACATCCGCGCATAACGTCAGCAGACCTAGCCCAGCTCCGCCGGTACTTTCACGTTTTTAATGAGGAGAGTGGCCACGATCATTAAAGTAGTTTTGGGTGGACCACCTCCTTCTGTTTTAACCTCACTTCTACACTCACTACATCTACACTCACTAGGGCCCTCACACGCACGGCACCTTACGGCAAAAGGAAATAAAGATCTCCGCCAAAAGGCCCCGTTAAGGGCGCCGATCGGGTATTGCAGCGCCGACCCGATAAGGAGCAGACCCGATGATGAAGCAAGACACCCCACTGATGGGGGGTGTGTGAGGGTCTCTTTTCCGAAAGGAGGTAATGTTCTCCTGCTCTTAGTGTGTTACTCACTACACTATCCATACGTCAACCTATAGTGTTCACTAGGAACTGCATACCATTCTGCTTTGTATCACTAATTGAAACATACACTCAGCTGGTGAAAGTAAACGGTAAAATGCACTTCAACTGAAATAGCCATGTTTTTATTTTTTAACAAAGAACGGCATGATCTGCAATGACTCTCATCTCTGAAATAATCTATCCGAAGTGGAGGTCTCAAACTGAGAAAGCTCGACCTCCTAACTCTGAGTGTCACCTTAGGGTACTGATTCTCAGACTGCAGAGATCTAAATGGGGTGTAAGATAGCAATAAAAACAAGCATTTTCAATGCAATAGGTCTCGCATTTGCGAGAGTTTCAGCTATTGGCATTGTAAATGACAATGCCTTTTATTTATGTTTTAAATACCAACACAAATAAAAGACATTGTCATTTACAATGCCAATAGCTGAAACCCTCGCAAATGCGAGACCTATTGCATTGCAAATGCTTGTTTCATTTGGTCTCTCTCTGCAATTCCCTTCCTCCCTCTTGTGCCTGTGAGTTGGGCTGTTGTGGATGTTGTCTTAGTGGTGACTATAGGGTCAGTTTAGAGTACAAAAATAAGGTTATTTCTGTAGTTTATTAGGTGTATGGGTGAGAAGTTTTGTGTGATTACAGTTTACATTTCCCATTTCCTTTTATTGTGGCAAATAAAACAGATTTAAACACATAAATCACCAGGCTGAGATTTAATGCTAACCTATTCAGCCTTCCAGACCTCTTTCATTGTAAAGGGTAAAAAAACAAAGGAAACAGTAATAAATAAACGTAATAAGGAAACATGAACATTTTGTCAGGATAAAGGAATTGGGATTAAATGGATAAGGGGCCGCAAACATTAGGAACAGGTGGGGTGAAAAAAGATCAGTGGGTCAAAGTGCAGGGGCAGAGAAAGAGGAGGAAGGATGACTCTGTCAAGGATCCACTTGATCACTGGATCTTACAGTTGGGGGAGTGGTAGGAAAAGGTAATAAAGGCAAGAACCAGACGGTTAGGGCAGATCAGGAGGACGGGGAAGGTGCTGCAGAGATCAGCACTGGCTGTGGGCAGGGTTCACAGAAGAGGGAGTAATGAGGGCAAATCTGTTGAAATGAGGACTTTGGGAGGGAGGGGGCAAATCTGTTGAAATGAGGACTTTGGGAGGGAGGGGGACAAGCCAAACCAAGACCAATTTCTTGTGTGTGTAAAAGGCTGCTTTATTGAAACACGTGCATATCACAATGATCAACACTGGCAACTGCCTTGCAAAACTAAAACCTCACTATACATAAAATAACTGATCCCCTGTTCCCCCCCACCCCTACGATCCCCACATCAAATCCCCCACCCTGCCGATAACAATAATAACATTACATAACAACCATATTACACAATATTGCATTTACAAATGCTGCCCTCCAATGACCCAAACCCCTACCTTCCTTTGTGCAACTGTAACTACCAAACATCTAGTCTAAACTTAGCCTACCTGCCTACCCTTTCCCTGCCCCTGCTCACAAACTACCAACACTTAACTAAAAACTTCTGCCAATCTTGGCCAACTTTTAACAACCCCGCCTGCACCTGTTCCAAGCGACGAATATACAATTAGCAAAAACCCCTATGCACCTGTCCCATAGAACCGGCCTAGACAGAAAAAACACTGACCCAAAATAAACTAACCCCAAAAGACCGAACTAGAGGGAGGGTGGGTGGGAGGGGAAAAAGCGCTAACTGACACTACCCTCCCAGCCACCAGGTCAACAAACCTAAAATGGTGGCTGGGAGCGCGCCAAACCCCCAGATATAACCATTGGGTTATAACTACCCATTGGGCTACAATTGGGCTATTCCCAATGCAGCCCAACCAACAAAATGGCCGCTAATCGGCTCGCCCCTACCCCCTCCCAATCTGCCCGGGGAGCAGACCTCACCGGGTTTGGCTGCCCCCAAACCCCCCTTGGGAGGGAGGGGGACAAGCCAAACCGAGACCAATTTCTTGTGTGTGTAAAAGGCCGCTTTATTGAAACAGGTGCATATCACAATGATCAACACTGGCAACTGCCTTACAAAACTAAAACCTCACTATACATAAAATAACTGATCCCCTGTTCCCCCCACCCCTTCGATCCCCACTTCAAATCCCCCACCCTGCCGATAACAATAATAACATTACATAACAACCATATTACACAATATTGCATTTACAAATCCTGCCCTCCAATGACCCAAACCCCTACCTGCCTTTGTGCAACTGTAACTACCAAACATCTAGTCTAAACTTAGCCTGCCTGCCTACCCTTTCCCTGCCCCTGCTCACAAACTACCAACACTTAACTAAAAACTTCTGCCAATCTTGGCCAACTTTTAACAACCCCGCCACCCAGGAAAAGGCGGGAGAGTAGGCGGAAACGCCGTCTCCCCATTTTCCTGCCCCCCTGACCTCATAGGAATGCCCCTTTAGCGCCTCTGAACATTCAACATCCTAGCCAGGACTTCTCTGATTTCCAACAAATACAAATCCATGCCCATCCGCGACAAGTGAAGTCCATCACCCCTGAAGAATTCCGCTGTGTCAAATCTGATGTCTTTATGAGCAATCCTTGCAAAACCAAGTTCCCTACAAAAACGCACCATTTCTGCATTGAGTTTCCTCCGTGCCTTGTCCACTGCCCCAGGATTAACAGCTCCTCTCCAAACTCTACGGGGAACAAACTCTGTCCAAATGACCGAACATCCAGACCACTGACGTTTTATCAAGGCCTGGTCCCGCTTCATGCTCCTCATTAACACTAGCCCTGTTTCCCTGACCATGTCGTTCTCACCCAGATGTAGCAACAAAATGTCGGGGCACCTACCAGCCACCAACACGCCATTCAAAACCTGCACCAGCTCTTTCCAGCGCATGCCCTCCCTTCCCCTCCAAGAAACTTTAAACAAATCTTTATTAAAATCCAAATTTTCTCCAAAGTAACTGGGGTGGGCCTGGACCTGTGCCCACTTCACAAAAGAATGTCCCACTATCCAAATTGACATCTCCCTGGCGAGGGGTCCAATCACTGAACCTGAAATGAGAAAATTGAAATGAACAGGGGAAAGAAACAGAACTGCGCTACATCCCCCCCTGCTGCGCCGCGAACATATCGCTTGTAACAATCTGATGACCATCTCCCCAACCTCATAATGTCCCCCCGCCCCATCCCCTGTTACTTGCTTCCAATGCCGCCCCAATCCTGAAAGAATGAGTCCCAAAACCCCTGCCATCAATTACCCAACTCTGCAAGTGCTTTCCGCAAAACTGCCCATAGTTGAAACGCTGTGGCCCTCCGACCATTCGCATGTACAAAAACCAGCCAGCCCGACCGTCAGCTAGCGCCCTCCACTTCACTTCCCACCTGCAGTGGCAAGTCAACTGTGGATCAGAAGCCTGGAGGGACACCCATTTACCTACGCCCCTCTGATCCGTTTTAGATCTTCGCAGCCATATGCAAACTCTATCCTGACTCGTTACCACATCCCCTCATTCAATCCCACCCCCCAATTTTTTACCCAACAATTCCGATACTCTAAAAGCCCCAAAAAACATCCAAACCATCAACGTGGAAAAAAGGCACAACTCATAACTGTCTGTACATATCCCTGGCAAAACCTGTAGCACCCTACCCAACAGAGTCCAAGACAGAGGATTCCTCGCCCTGCCTACCCGGCCTTGCTCCCGAGCCCACCCTCCAACATCCGCGAGCCGATTTCCCCTGTGGATGGCGCATAACCCCATAACAGCTTACCTACAAATACAAATCCTACTGGCTTACCAGCAATCGTCACCCGTGAAAGCCCTTTGTCAATCAAATCCAGCATAAATTGTATCACATCTTCCCTTCTATGCTCTACTGAAGTCCGCCACCGTGCTCCCGAGAGCAGAAATTCTTCCCAAGCTAGCCTGTATGCCATCCTTGTGGATTGTGCCAGGGACCCTAAAACCAGCTGCAACATCCTGTGTTGCCTACGTACCACAACCGCTGCGGCATGGGGGTCGGATTCCTGTCTGCATCCTTGGCTAGCCCACGGAATTTCCCCCACTGTGAACGAGACAAAGCATCCGCTATGTCATTGTCCACTCCTGGCACATGCAACGCTCTAAAGGCGATGTCATGACGTAAACATCCCAAAACGAACACCCTCAATAACTTCAAAACCTGTTCATCATTGGCAGACTGGCGGTTTACAATCTCCACAACCGCCATGTTAACAATCCTGAAAGTCACCTTCCTGTGTGCCAATTGTTCCCCCATAGAGTGACTGCCACAACCAGGGGAAAGAACTCCAAAAATGCGATACTCCTACCCCCCAACCCACTCCGCAGGCCACTGTTCAGCACACCATTTTCCCTGCCAATAGAGTCCAAAGCCCTTGCTGCCCGCTGCATCTGAAAAAATGTGGACATCCCACACCATGTCACCCTCCCGCATCAAAGGAATGCTGTTGAAATCTTGTAAGAAAAACTGCCACATCCTCAAGTCTTCCCTCACTCCCGCCGACAGTCGCACATGATGGTGTGGAGGTCTCTGCCCTGCAAGTGACCTGCCCAGTCGTCTGCAAAACGTCCTCCCTACTCTCACTACTCTGCAAGCAAAGTTGAGATGACCCAGCAGCACCTGAATCTCCCTTACTGTAACTTTGCCCTTTGCCAACATTGTCGCCAGCAGCCCCAACATTTGCTGCTTTTTATCCTCGGGAAGGCGTGCCTCCATCAGTTGAGAATCCAACTCAATACCCAAAAAGGAAAGGGCCGTGCAGGGCCCCATTGTCTTCTCCGGCGCCAAAGGCACCCCAAGTTCCCTCATGATCTCTTTGAATCTGTCCAGCGCTACCTGGCGGTCCGTGGAGTCTGAGGTGGCCACAAAGAAAAAGTCATCCAGGTAGTGTGTTACCAGCTGGTGACCCGTCCGCTCTGAGAACAACCACTGAAGAAACGTGCTAAAGCACTCAAATAATGCGCAAGACATAGAACATCCCATCGGTAATGCTTTGTCCACGTACCATTTACCATTGAAATGGATGCCCAGAAGATCCCAATCATCCGGGTGGACTGGAAGCAAACGGAAAGCTGATTTTATGTCGCATTTTGCCATCATCGCCGTTGCGCCCGCGGTCACTACCAGTGACATGGCCACGTCAACTGACGAATAAGAAACAGTAGCCTCCCTGTCATCAATGAAATCGTTCACTGAACTCCCTTCTGGCCACGACAAATGCTGAATTAAACGGAATTGCCTTTGTTCCTTTTTTGGCACCACTCCTATGGGAGACACAATCAAATTTTCCAGCGGCCAATTGTCAAATGGGCCCGCCATGCGGCCCTCGCGCACCTCTTTGTCCAATTTTTCTTGCACTATCACAGGGTGTTCTTTTGTAGATTGTAAATCGTCCGCCCACCTCCGCGTCCTAGGTCCCCCATACCCTAGTCTAAAGCCCTCCTGAAACCCTGCCTGCAAACTTTCTGCAGCCTTCCGCTTGCCGTAACCCCGTAAGGCTGCCGCTAATTTGACTGCCCTAACCAGCGTATGAGCCCTTTGGCCCAGGCCCCCTTGCCCCCCGCCCACCTGCGAAAGGCTGCTGCTGCTGTCCGCCTGCATTAAACCCCCCTTGCTGCCACTGCTGACCCCCATGTTGCTGCCCCTGCCCACCCCCGAAGCAATTAACCAAGGCGTGTCTGCCTCCACATTTCGAGCAGTCATGCCGAAACCTAAAAAACTCCCGGGTGCACATTCCCTTATTAAAGTCCCAGCAGGCCCCCCCTGCTCTTGTCTGTCCTCTGCCTGTACCGCCCACCCCTCCCTGGGTGGGTCGCCCCTGAAAGGGCTGATACACGAGCGGTAGCCCGCTAGCTGTGAAAATAGTCTTGCCTGCCCGTGACGCCCCCATTGTATGTTGCCACAAATCTGTGTCTAATTCCCCGCATTTTGCCTCAGTGTCCCTCGCCATGTGTGCCCTAAATTCCTCATCATATTGAGCCCATGGGTATCCACCCCCAGTGATCTGGGCCTTCCTGATCACATCCATGTACTTAAACAGCGCCACGCACCTCTCCGGGTATTTTTCATAGTAAACACTTGCATATATCAAAAAGACACCATCGGCCGCTTGGCCAATTCGTACTCCTCCTCTTTCGAACCCTCCTTCGCACGTAGTTCCCTGTGCAGAAGTTTGAGCATCTCAACATACTCGCCCTTCCAGATCCGCTCCTTCGTAGCCAGCATTAAGTGGACGCCCAAAGGTTTGGTTACTCCCATATAAGGCAGCCGTTTTATTTTTAATTCTTTGCTCTCTAACTTGTTATCTGACTCGACTGTCGTTGTACACCTGCATCACTTTTCATCTTAACATCGTCCCCCAGGCTCACTGACGCCTTACCTGCGTCATCTGTGCCCACTCCCACATCCAAAACATACTTGCCTCTTCGCAACTTGCCCCTCTGCCCCCAAACCCACCGACCCCCCCTGTGACAGGTACGCATCTAACTGGCCTACCCTATCTAAACCCCGCACTTCCTCATTCCAGGAGGTGAAAATATCCAGACCCTCCCAGTCCCGGCCACCCCCATCTGACTCCAGCTCATCAGGCAAACCCTCTCCCTCATCCTCTAATGCCCAGGCACTACCTCCCGTCACCCCCCCCAACCTCTGCCATCCCGGGGGAAACCCCTACACCCCCCCAGGCCCTCATCCCAACTCCTTCTTCCTCCTCCTGCCCAGTAGGGGTGGACCGGGCCAAGATCTCCCTGCCCCCCCTGTACCTGCCATAATTGGCCCCGTACTGCCTATACTATCCTCCAAAACTGGAGCTGCCATGGACTGAAGGCGTCCATCCGACAGTGCCGCCAAACCTGTCACCCCTTCATACATCCCTTCCCGCCCTCCCTCCTCTCTACTACCTGTGCTGTCCCCAGGGCCTCCCTCCCGCCCCTCCCCCGCAGCCTCTTGGTGCCTGGTGAGCCACGCGGCGAACCGCTCCTCTGGCGGGCCCCGCCCCTTTCAATCCCCTCCGGAGCCTCTACCACAGCGGGAGGCTCCGGCTCGTTGTCCACACGTGGAGCCGCTCTCCTAACATAGGAGCGGCCCCGGGCCTTTGGAGACCCCGCTGGGGAGACGCGAGATGCGCTCCCCCGCCGGGCCCCACCTCCCCGTCTCTCTGCCACAGCCTTCCCCTTCCCGCCAGCCCGCAACGCTAAAACGCCAGAAGGGGCCGTGCCTTCCCCATACGCGCGGCCCCCTACACTCACCTGCCCCTTCTTAGCCTTCCGGGGGGGCGAGCAGGCCGCCACCCCCGCCGACGCGCGCCTCACCGGGCGCGCGCTCCTCGAGGCCTCCGACATTAATAAATCAAGCCGGCCGGCCTCACTCAGCAAACGAACCGCTTCCAGAACGCGGTAATCTTCTGCTGCCATCAGGAAAACCTTGCAATACTATCCTGACAAAGCGCTACACCAATAAAGCTAACTACCACAAAAAACGCTAACTGACACTACGCTCCCAGCCACCAGGTCACCAAACCTAAAATGGTGGCTGGGAGCGCGCCAAACCCCCAGATATAACCATTGGGCTATAACTACCCGTTGGGCTACAATTGGGCTATTCCCAATGCAGCCCAACCAACAAAATGGCCGCTAATCAGCTCACCCCTACCCCCTCCCAATCTGCACGGGGGGCAGACCTCACCGGGTTCGGCTGCCCCCCAAATCCCCCTTGTCAGGGACAAAGGCCAGCGGCAACATATAGGTACGTGGGAGGGAGCGGGCTATACAGAATAATGTCAGATTGAATAATTAGCATATACAATTAATTAAGGGTAGACTTTAGCAGGCTTTGCAAGGTTTTAAGACAGGGCAGGAGATGGTATTCCATGAAGAAGTAAGGGAATACATGCAGATAGAAAAGGAGGTGTTGGGCATCCTCCACAAGCGTTACCAGGGGGAATGTTTCAAAAAATGAATTTCAGAGTCCTGTGCTCACAGTCAACAAGCAATCAATTAACGTCAAGCCCTGAAGCTGCATGCGAACCAGGATGAATAGATGTGCTCCATCACATCTGTCTACACTGAGTGAGACTATGAGGATGAAGGCTGGAAGTTGCATTACTGTGCAGAAGGCTGTCAGTACTTTATAGAATAATGGACTGTGGTCGCACAAGAATAAGTTGACCAAAGGGGGTAGAGGGTGAAAGAGGTTTTGTGTGTCTGCATGTAGCTGCGGGTTTCATGAATATGACCCTTTATGCTGGCACTTCCGAGTCGAGTGCAGAGGCGGAGTGCAGTTATTTACTAAACTCAACCAGAACTCTGGCCTCTCTGGCTTCAGTACCTCATCCCTCCCCACATCCGCTGGCGAGAGGTAGAGTTTGAGGAGGGGCTTGCTACTTGGGGTGCAGGTAGATCCCACAGCTGCTAGGGAGCAGGAGTTATACTTGTCTTTATTTTACCCTTTACTTTAAAATACTGTGATAGCAAAACAGTACTCAGGAGCCAGCTGCGGGCATGGCATGGATGGGCTGAGCAGCGCTCCAACGTCCCCAAAGATTCTACCATACAGAAAATGACAACCTACCTTATTCAGTCAGGAAGATGGATACATTTAAGCTCTGTCCTCCGTCTCTCTGAATTGCAGTTCTTATCAAACGGGTACATCTGTATTTTAAAACTGGGGGGCAGATTTACAAGCCCCTTGCGCTGCCAGTATGTCACTTTTTGTGACGCACTGGCAGCGCATTTCCCTGCCCCATATTTACAAGGACAGGAAAGGCCACCCTCCATGGCTTTTCCTGTCCTTGTAAATATGGCCCCTTTACACGCAGCACTTTGCGTGAAAGGGGCGTTCCATGGGTGTTGCTGTGGGTGTTCCCACGCAACACCCATGAAACCAGACACATTTCCAGATTTACAAGAAATCGTAAATCTGGAAATGCGTCAGTATGCTACGCCACCCTAGGGGTGGTGTAGCGAGGCGCAACGAGGATAAATGTTTTAATTTCTCCTCGTTTTTTTCCTCTTTCAATGCGTGCTGCATTCTACAGCACGCATTGAAAGAGGAAAATGTCTGTAGTGATTGTTTTCGTGCAGGAAGGTGCCCCTTCCTGCACAAAAACAATCTCCCCATGACGCAGGCATCCTTGAACCATGGTGCAAGGGTGCCTGTGCCGGCGCATGGCTGCAGTTTGTGCGCCAGTGCAGGGGAGAGCTTAGGAATGCGACATATCATTGTAAATATGTCGCATTCCTGTGCTCTGAAAGTGCCGCAGGGTGGCGCAGCCAAATTGCTTGCGGTGCTGCGCCACTTTCTTGTAAATCTGCCCCTGTGTTTCTTTCAAGAGACTAAGGATGGGGGAGGGGAGGTGTGCAGGGAGTAGTGACAGTGTATAGTGCAATATTATAGCCTCTCAAAAACATGCTTTCACATTAGATATCAAATGCACATTTTAAATTTTAGGTTTTCGCTCAGCAATCTGTATTCTTCCCAAATATGAGTTTTATACATGATACATTATAGTTTTAAGAGTTTGGTTCAATGCTTATAGACACAAGAAAGCAGGTCTGGAGTCCCTGCACAAGAGGCACAGGCCCTCATTACGAGTGGGTTGTTTAAACCCCGTATGGGACGTCGATGCGAAAAGTATGCAGAGGTGGTTCACAGAAAGGATCTTTTTAGATCTGAATAGAAACAAATAAAATAAGCAAACATGTTTCTCTTATAACCCACTGGATGATAAAATAAGCTCAAACCTTGGGCCCTAAATATGCCTGATAAAAGGTCCTGCTAGAGAAATAGTGGCTAACAGTGAATTTTGGCACCTAATATATTCATTTTCCTTATGACATATGGAAATTGCATTGGCAAACCGCAGGAATTCCAACTGAAACACCATTGCAAATAACATTTAAGCGCGGAAGAAAGGCCACCCTTCCAAAGAGCAGTATTTAATTTTATTCTCAGCTATTGTGCAAATGAAAAGCAGAGAATGTTTAAATGGTTTGTGAATCATCTTTGTATGGAAATGCCATTGCTCACAGGAATGCCGCATCTTCTGGCGTGCTGCTGGGCTGCCTGCTGTGCTTGGGCACTTTCCGAACTGAACAGCATTGTGTTTATGTTAGAAGCATGAAAACTGCCACGCTAACGGGATGAAATGCGGCTGAGCGCTGGAGTGATTCCTTTAGGAATGTTAATTATTGCATTTACGTGGCTAAGCTCCCCGAAGCTGTATCCACTTACAGTTCAACCACAGGCACAATGCACACATTTTACTAGGTTTCACTGCTATAATGTGTCTTGCCTATTGCACACATAAATGATGCAAAAAGAAGCAAGCACAAAAGGAAATGCTTCGAGTTGGACTCATGGTATGTGTTCTATACTGTTCATAAAATACTATAGGGCCTTTTTAATGTTTGGTTGGCAGAGTACAGTCCGAGCTAATGTCCTCCGCCACCCTGATGGACTACCACCTGCCAAATTTAGTTAAGACCGCCGGCTTAGCGGTCCTCTCTTTACACTGAAGTGAACATCTATCACAATGGTTCCTTTCAATGTACTTAAACTTTGGTGTACAGCCACCATTGGTTTCACAGCAATTCACCAAACTTTTAACTTTTTTTGTTTTTTAAAAGCAAACTCCCAGAGCAAGGAGTTTGTTTATGAAAAATTAAAAACACTATAGATCCCCACACCCTGCGAGCTTTATCCCAAGGTGTGGGAGTCATTATACTTTTTTCCTGTACCTTACCGTCAGACTGAAGGAAAAAAGACATTACACCCTTGACCCTAAATACAGCAGGCGGTGTAACGTCCTTCTCTTTTGCGCCAGTAGAGGAAGTATTCTGTTGATGGAGCCAACGTGGACGCTGTCAATGGAATACTTAAGGTTTGCCCTTCTCTAAATGAGGTAGGCAGACCGACGGTTTGGTGGGCAGGGTACTCTGTCGTGTTTGAGATGGAGTATCCTGTCTGTCAAAGTTAAGTCAGGTCCATAGTGTGACAATATAGATGGATCACAGTTGGGATAAAATTTCCATTATGTTGGCCTAATCTCAGGGCCGGACTGGGGATCAAAAGCAGCTCTGTCAAATTTTTTCAGACCCCCCATACTGCATGCAGCAAGCACAGTGACCGAGACTCCTGTAAGAGGGATTTGGGGACTTCTCCCATCAAGAAATGTTTGAAAAAATGGCAAATATGATATATTTTAGAACACATTTTTCATTATAGAGCCTTGTGCAATTATTGAATGGATGATAATGAATAAAGACTTATAGCAAATGGTCTCAATGCACTGACCAAGGGTGGATGCTCTGATTTTCAGTCTAGCTTCAGCTAAAACATCACCTTTCTCAAACACTACCCACACCAATTCTTATGAAACATGCATAGCCTGGATGTTTTTAACACTGATTTAGCACCTCAAAAAATTAAACACAAACCATTAAGCTTTGATCTAAAATGAAAGAGAGAAAGAAATAGCTAGGCAGTGGCTCAATTGCACAACCTAAAACCAGGAAACCTTGCATCAATTCTGGCTTTCACTTGACTACATTGTGTGATTCACTTGACTACATTGTGTGATCCTAGACAATTACTTTGCCAGCAGTGCACACTCAGTGGCGGCTCCCCACTGCTGCAGCTGCAAGCTGAATACAAAAAATAAAATGATAATAACAATCGTTATTATCATTTTGTTTTTTGTATTCAGCTTGCAGCTGAAGCCAGGTGGGTGAGGCCGGACTCCCCGCATCACAGAGGGAAGACTGGTGGCAGCACCTAAAGTGCGCATGATACTTTGGCCAACCGTCTTGAGCCGGCCAAAGCGCCATGGCACTCTGCATGTTATCCACCCAGGCTGTATTACAGCCTGGGTGGAGAACCTGCACAGCCTGCCAGCCCCTGTCTGAGCGCCAAACCACGGCGCACAGACGAATCACAACGGCTGCTTGTGGTTGGACAGGGGATTCTGAGAGGCTGTGTGCTTCCTGCCGAAAGGAGGACGGAAAAAGAAGAGGTGGCCGCTGGCAGCCGGCGGACCGGCGGTAAAGTGTTTGGTGTATTTTTTTTTATTATTCCCCCCTCCCTCGTTCCCCCAAAGCCCCCATGCCCCACCACCCCTGGTCGGTAGTAGCCGCTATTGTGCACCCTTTTCCTCATTATCATATGAGAGCACTTTTAAATACATCTGTATGGGGTGTGCGTTGCACAAAAGCAAAAAACTACAATGTTACTCCATCTATAGTAACACCATTGGCCACTTAAATGGGGTAAAAGACAAATGATTCTCCTCTTGCTTCACTAATAGCATTGTCATCAGGCCAGTGGTGAGGGGGCATAAATGTTTCCAAGCTCATGTTATAAAGACATACACTGGCTTGAATTTTGAAGGGTCTTGATCACATGTACTGGACTCCCTGTGCTAAACAACAGCAGATTCCCTCGCCTCCTTCGCGTGAAGGTCAGTGCTGCTCATGGCGACTGTGCAGGAGGCAGGAACCAACCAAATGCAAAAACAAATGGTTTAGCAATGAGGATGGTCCTATTGGGCTCGCTTTAAAACAGTTTTTTTGTATTGTTTATTTTTAAAGCACCTGAAGCATTGCAGGCAGAAAACATGTCGGTATGGCCCCCAGCTACAAAACCATCCACCGCTAGCAGTGCAACTGATCCCCACACTACCAGCCCACCGGGAAAATGCCTGGTGCCCAATAGCGCCATTCCAGGACTGGTATTCTTGCCCAAGCTTATGCTTGTTGTGCAAAATTATTGAAAAGATGTTAATATGCCACATGTCATAATTATACTGTACTTGCATCAAAATGTTACTGTGGGATCAAGGGAACAATGCGAACAACCAGAAAGGGAGCTGCTGCCATTTGGGGCACTCGTGGCTTTCAGCACTGTATGTTTTTTGCGTGAATGCGTCCTTAGGTCTAACACGGATGCGAGGATGCATATCATGCTAGTAGATAGCACCAGCTTTGCATTGCACATAAGTTTGTGTAATTTCAAGTAATTGTTGCTAAATTTTGTGCAATTACGCAAAAACAAATGAGGTGAATTTTGTCCACCCCTAATTACATTTTGATTGCAACGATGCATAGATAAAGCAGCATTGTGTTCAGCATATTAAAATGCTGAATGTTATAGTACTTGGGGGCATATTATCAAGAACGGCGTTAAGAATTATCGCAGGTTTAGCGGCAGAAAACTGCAGATAAAGCGGCGATAATGGGCTTGACAATATGCCCTTGAGAATTCCAATAGAAGTCCATGTTCTGGTGTGAACATGGGCTTCTATTGGAATTCTCCAGGGCATATTATCAAGCCCATTATCGCCGCTTTAGCGGCAGTTTTCTGCCGCTAAACCGGCGATAATTTTAACGCCGTTCTTGATAATATGCCCCTAGGTTCCATATTCACTGTGTGTTTGTTTGGGCGCTCACATAATGGAAAGTGGGACAAACAGGCAGCAAAATATATTTTGCACCAACGACTTTCTTTTGATATAGCTTATTTTATTCCTATATCAATTACAAGAACCTCAATATCTAGGCTTGAACCATCTTCCAAACTTTCTTCAAACGTGATGTCGTCTAATTCCAGCATGATGCTGTTTCCTAGAGTTATCTACTCTACAAGTAGAAGCAATACATAAACCAAAATGTAATACAAATATTTTTGAATCAGAAAGTTGCCTGTTTGAAATATTGATAAGTAGATCTGCGTTTTCTTGTCCTCCTTGCAAATTTGTGCACTTTTTTATCTCCTGAATTGCTAGTTTTTTCTTCTAATGGAGCACGTTTGTCCCCTTCCTTCCCTGGCCTTGTTCTTTTTGGGGTTGTTATCTTCATAAACTTTATAGTTGGCTTATAATATTTATGCTTTTGAAAGTTGTCTCATTGTTGATAGCCTCTTCAGATCCAGTTTCAGTACCAATCGGTTTTACTCAGAGATTGATGTAATCCTTCTACCAGTTCCAGTTCATAAAACTTTATTTCGGCACAATTGGCCATAAAAGCACAATTTTTAAGTAATAATGAAAAATTGGGTAAAATACAATAGATAAAAAGCAAGACAAAAGGATTTACATTCCACGCACTGGGAGAACTTTCCCAGGCATCAGCCATCTTATGGAACAGGACATAAAGTGCATGTGCATGTGCTTTTAGAGGCTAGTTCCAAGTAATTATTTGCTCCATTTTGTATTACAAGTTTAAAAATTACGCTACACATAAAAATAGTGACTAAAAAAAGCAAAATAAGAAAAGATTTACACAGCCGGCATATTTGCCTCCAGTTATCAACACAGTGCATAAATAAAACCACAAACATTCGGGAGGAATGGTCTATGCACATTCAGAGACAGGCGTAATAGTCATTAAAAATAGTTCAATTATCTCCACAACAACCAACTAAATACAATTTGTGCAAAGGACATCTGTTAAAACATATCATAGACAATTGTCATTCATATTTAAAGACTTATTCAAGATAGCTCTGCGCGTGCACCACATGGGAAATAAAAAGCGTGAAATTGAAAAAACAATGGGCATGCGTGTGTCGGATTTTAAAATCCTATACACGCTACGACAATGTCTCGACCCCAAGTTCCTGCAAAGTTGTAGTAGCCATCGCGACCTGGCCTTCCTGTATCCCTGGCAGAAAAATATCACATGGAGATCAGTCTCATCTACGTTAAGGCACGCAGGGCACTCTGCGTTTGTATGGCCCTCCCACCTTTTTGTGAATGAACGCAGCGGAAGGACTCCATGCCTAAATTGCAGATAAAGCTTCTTAGCCAGGAGCGGCTGTATGTCGTCCAACACTGGTTCTAAGATATATGTGGTTTTTACTTCCAGAAACTCAACCGTCAGTCTCCCCACTAAGGGTCTCATCTCAAGCTGGGAGAGTTTATGGTCTCTATAACTCTCAACCAAAGCTTTTCTGGAAGTTATTTGGGAGATTTCTTCTGCATTGTGCCTGTAATCCTTCTACTCATTTCTGTTATTTTAGGACGTCTCATGTGTATCATCAAATGTTTAGACAAATGCATGAACTCAATTGGATTTGGAATGCCATATCTCCCTCCTAAACTTTCATGTTTTCTGTTCCTTCTCTCTTCTTAAAATTTACTCATATCTCCTTCTAGTATATCATAGTTTTTTGTACCCTCTTCTAATATTATACTATTGATTTCCACTTTAATCTCAGAAATTTCTACTTTTAAGTTTAACCTTTGATTTTCGGCATGCTCAATTAACATTGAAATGTTAGCTCTAAATGTTTCTATCAATTTCTTGTCCCATCTTTCAGCTCTTGACTCATTGAAATCTTATACTGTGGGAAAGATATGGATCTGTGGGCTCAGTGATACACTGGCAACTTGATGATATCTTTAAAGTATGGTAACATCTCATCACTTTGAAATTTTATCTTAATAAAGTTTTCTAATTTGAAGAAAATATCTCTAAGACTTCTTGACTGTCTGACAACTGTGTCCCTATTTGCTATCATTACACGACCCAGCTTCCTGAAAAGATCATTCATTATCTCTTCCCTCATTTGTAAAAATGTCGAAATTATGGTACTGAATATAAAACAATAATAATGTAAAATACAGTGCAATTGTGAATGCTTGATACATACACTCGAAAAACAATAAATGGTAATGATCAGTAGGTTCACAATGCTTTTCTTAGTTTCTTATCACCACATTCGTTTCCCTAGGGGATACGAATAATTACACATGATGCAATCTTTTTGTGGAGGCACTAAACCCTAAAACAGATGAGTACTTCGCAGCAAGGTATTACTTAGCTGGTTGTTGTATTACTTCACATGTAGTTTATTATTCAATTAAATTCCTTAATTAATCCAACAATCATTATGACTTTAATGAAATTCATTGTACAATCCAACAGACAGTTGCAGAGTTTGGGGTTTGCCTTTTCAAAGCTGTGCAGATATAAAAAATGGCACTTAACCCTCCTAACCAAATTGATATTTTAATAATGCACATATTATCCATCCTATACGTCAGAAAATGTATACAATTGCTCCTCTGCCAATATTGTTCTATATTGGGTATCAATGTGCTCTAAATATTGTTGTTACATGTTTCAAACTACAGTATTCTTTTCGCACACATATATACTTATCATTTGAATTATCGTTTAATGGATGTGCCTCTTAACTAAAATTAATCATTAGAGAACCATAAAATACATGGTATAAACTATACTGAAGAGCATATGTTGTGTACCATTGGGAAGTCACAAGGAGCTTAGAACTAGTAGTCACGATTTAATTGCACTAATACAGCACACTTGCATCAAATAATTATAGATCATTTATCACTATACTTCATGTAGTACACACAGTACAGGCCTGAGGGTATGCTAACAAGGTCACTGTTAGTGCTCTGAATATGCCGGAGTACATTGTGTAAATGCAGTGCCTAGACCAGAAAATAGGGGTCACATTACACAATAAGTGCATTTTCATTGTTTGCGCCTGGCGCACCTTTGAATGCGCTGCCCCCAGGGCAGCCGCGAACTTGTGCTGCTCTGGGGACAGCACATTTATGTGAAAAACGGAGCAGCTGCTTTACAGCCATTCCGTGTTTTCACAGTGCAGGAGGCAACCCGCCTGCACTTTAAAGGGGGATTAGAGATCAGAGTCAGTGACTGCACCCGCCTGCAAGGGGATGTCTGGCCAGAGTGCTGCTCTCAGGGGGAGCACTGACAGTGCGCTACCTTCTAGGTGGCGCACTGTCAGTGCGCCCCCTGACTGCTTCTTTGCCTCTGCGCCAACGTCTGTAATAGGACATGGGTGCAGAGGCAAAGGTATTCCCTCATTTGCATGGGGCATGTCCCCATGCAAATGAGGGAATGCCCCCCGCAGATAGCGCTGGTGCTTTATGTGCACCAGCGCTATCGGTGTCACAGAAGGGGCGGCACAAGTGTCTGCGGTCCCTCCTGTAATACCCAAGTGCCCTGGGGCGCGCAAAGCGAGCGCAAAAGCCCATTGCACCCCAGGGCACTTTCTGTAATATGGCCCCATGTCTGCTAATCTAAGTAATGCTGTTTACAAAACGTATTGGATTGCCATGTAAGCTTCCTTCTACTACTATAGTTTGTATAAAAAGCAATGTTCACCACAATGGTTAAAAATGTAGGAGCTAGACATAACTGACTCCTCTTGGTTCCACAGATCTCCAAGAATAAAAAAGGTTTATAAGAGACCGGTACGGGAACAGGGCTATACACATAGGACGGTTACTAGATTGAAGGTTGCTGGAGGGGTACTGAAATACAGTATTCCAACTTCAGGTTTGATGGCACAATAAGATGCGTAGAGAGACATTCCATTACTTGCCATATTATAATAAAGTAATACAACTATTCTGCTACACAGCTGGTTGTAACTTGGGTTGGGTTTTGGACTAAAAACGAAGTATGATAAAATATAATTGGGTTTATTTTTGTCCTCGTTATAGTTTCCAACAATTCAAAGAACACATCCATTATTTCCTTCCTTCAGCTATGAAATAGAGTACACTGTGCCTTAGCGAAATTGATCCCCTCATGCCCACACCCAGGATGAGATCCAATGGAACAGTGAAGGAAAATCCACCAGAAACATCTCATAAGGACTGTACAAACAATATCAGCTGTAGTCCATGCAACAAACTGTCCGTGGATCCCATGACAAATTCACGCTATAAACTTCTTAGGCCATAATATCAATGGTGATTCCACTCTGAAGTTTTCTGAATTTTTCACGTCTAAGCCATAAGTTAACATTTCCATGGCCATTAAAGTCCAAAGCCTTTGCAGACAATTTGTCATAGTGGTAGCTTGGGGGGTCAGTTTAAGATCTGCCAAATAGATTATTTCAAGCAAACACAAGGAGATGATGGACGGAGGGCTGAAACTTTTCAGACACTCACCCCCAGTCACAGATCTGGGTTGAATCCATCATCGTTCTTTAGCTCACTTCGCCACCCCAGTTCAGACACAGCTTTATGCAAATCAGTCTTGACCCTGTGCCTCATGGGAACAGTCCAGCCAGAACTGCCAAGCCAGGTCTTCCCTGGACCAGAAACAAGCATCCTGGGACCGGTTTCGGGGTAACAGCCCTCATCAGCCAGGCTAGCTTGAATCCAGTGGCAAAGTGAGCAAGGGACCCACGTCTGGGCATACCCTGCCAACTTAGGGCGAACACAGCAAACACAAGGAGATGATGGACAAAGCGCTGAAACTTTTCAGATACTCACCTTTGTCACAGATCTGGGTTGAATCCATCATCGTTCTTTAGCTCACTTCGCCACCCCAGTTCAGACCCAGCTTTATGCAAATCAGTCTTGGCCCTGTGCCTCATGGGAGTAGTCCAGCGTGAACTGCCAAGCCAGGTCTTCCCTGGACTGGAAACAAGCATCCTGGGATCGGTTTCGGGGCAACAGCCCTCATCAGTCAGGCTAGCTTGAATCCAGTGGCAAAGTGAGGAAGGGACCCACGTCTGGGCATACCCTGCCAACTAGAAGCCTAACTTTTGATGAAGTCGGATTTTACCATGCAATTCTAAAAATGCCACTTTTAGAAAGTTTCCATTTTCTTGCGTGAGCCATATGGTGCCTGGAGCCATTCTCTGGTCACATGACTGGTTGTAGTTGACAGTTGGGCAGGGTGTATTCCTCCTAGATAGCCAGACACAATATGAGCTTAGGTGTGACTGAATGTGCCATCGCTGGCAGGAAGGGAGGGAGGAGTTGGGCGCAGCCCCAATTACACCTCAATAGGCTGTGTCCTGTCTCCACAAAAAGGGCGGCATACCCCCTGCAGTTAGTCTGGAGCCAGGGCAGGGAAGGCAGGGCATCAGTGCACTTCAAATGCATACCTCTAGAAGCTGCTCCCCACTTCAAAGGCACAACTGTCTATAAAAGAAGGACCTCACACATCAACTCTTCAGTACACTTCTGGACCCATGGATACTCTGCCATGAAGAAGGACTGCTGTGTTGCTGAAAGCAATGTCACTCTGCTGGTCTGCTGGAGCTGCTTCCCTGTTGTGCAGACCTGCTGCCTGCTGCCCTCATGGATGGGGAGAAAGAACTAGACCTGCAGCCCACCTTGAACACAGGACACAAGAGTGGATCAAAGGGCTAATCTGCTGACCTCTTGATCTGTGTCTCAGGGACATAAAAGGTTCCCCTACAGCTCCTGGACCCATCTTCAGCATGTTCCTGACCTCTTAGTGTTGCCTCTCAGGTCCTGGACCCCTGGTGTGGCTCAGCGGGTTCTTAAATCAAGCTTTTGGGCTCTTCGCAACCCTGAATGGGCCTGTTAGCACTGGAACCATGCTGCTAGCACCAAAATCAGTGCCAGCCCCCACCAGCCTGTCTCTTTGCACCGCAAGCATCGGTCGCCATAGAGGACCGCCAAGGCGAGGCTCCAGCCTGCTTCTCTGCGACACAGATGAATTTTGATGCTTCCCCAGATTTACAAGCCCATGTATACCTGGGGATGTGCTAAAACCTTACACCTACCATGGGGAGGTGCAGCGAGGAGGAATAACTTTATTACTCCTTGTTTTTCCTCTTTCTATGAGTGCTGCATTCTGCAGCACACATAGAAAGAGAAAAAAAGCTTCACAAGATTGTTTTTGTGCAGGAATATTTCCCTTCCTGCACAAAAACAATCCTGCCGACAACACAGGCACCCTTGCATCACGGTGCAAGGGTGCCTGCATTGGTGCTAGACTGCCGAAACAGCACCAGCGCAGGGGTAGAGGACAGGAATGCATTGTATTAGATAAATATGGTGCATCCTGCCCTTTCACTTTGACTTAGGGCAGCGAAGCAAGGTGACTTGCTGCGCCGCCCTTTGCCAAATCCCCATAAATCCACCCCAGGATGTCTTGTAAGGCAGGTCGAGGTAGACAAGGAGGCCTCAGATAGCAGTGACGAGCTGGCAGGTGACAGCAGATATTTCTGAGGGCAGTTGTATGTAATGCTGGTGCTTCCTATTTCCATAACACTTAAGAAACTCTTAGACAACTTTAAAGTGCTCCTAGGAGCACAACAAAAAAGGAAGGGACAGACAAGGGACAAAGAGACACAGCTAGAAATTTCAAGCTGAATCGTTCTTTGATGGTTGAGAGTGGAGAATGCTATGCCTCATTCTATTCTGGCTTCAATGAGCATTCAGAGATGGGATATGGAGGCATATATCTCTCATGTTTCCCAGGACCATGCAGGATTTGGTGTGAATCTTAGGAATTGTAGTTCAGGATCTCACATTACACAACTTGGACTACAAATTCACAAATGTAAAGAAAAAAACTAGACTGAGCTAGCTACTCATGCATTGATCTAGGGAACTTAAGTATCTGAAGGCAAACATTAAAATAGTAAGAAATCTGTCTGTAACAAATAATGCCTCTGACATTCGGGACATGAAACACACAAAAGGTGATGGGAGGCTGCCAGCAATAAGTCTAACTACTGGCAATAGCTTTGGGTGGCACTCTAACCCATCGTTCTTTTGCTCACCATGCCACCTCAGTTTGGACCCAGCCATATGCAAATCAGTCTTGACCCTGCTCCTCATGGGTACAGCCCAGCCCAAACAGCCAAACCAGGTCCTCCCTGAACCGGAACACAAGCAACCCAGGACCAGTTTCACCCTAGTTATGGGCTCATCAGCCAGGTACAGCCTGGTTCTAGTGACACAGTCAGCATGGGGCTCACGTCTGGGCTTGTCCATGCCACTTATGGCAGTACATGAAATATACAAACGATGATGGGAGGCTTCTTGCAATAAGTCTAACCAGTGGCAATAGCTTGCGGTAGCACTACAACCCATCATTCTTTTACTCACCATGCCACCTCAGTTTCGGTTCTGGGAAATAAGCTATCAGCATCATCTAATAGCTTAATAGGTGACCAACCAATGCTTTACAACCTTCCCAGCAGCTATTTCACCATTGTCCACTATTCCGATTCTCACCCTTGATCTGCTGATAAAAGCTAACTTATTTTTTTGTCAAAATTCTTTTTTATTAGGCATAGAATCAATACACAGGGTGACCGTACATCTCAGCTATAAAGATGAATCAACATTCCCCAAAGCTGTTAGAAACTCTATCGGGGGTACAGTTTCCTCAAATACGGGGGTCAATATTATTTGCCAACAGTAGTGACAACCCACCCTGTTATTCATATGTTGTATAAACCGTTAATCCTAGAACTTTATGCCCCCTCCATTCCTCCTCCCCACCCCCATACCCCTCCCTACAACAAAGTAACAACTAGGGAGATGGACGTTGGATAGTACGTACACTGGTCTCTGAGTCTAATATATATGTCTGTTCTCACTATGTGGTCTTCCGAAGCCTGATCAGTCATTCAGGGTGGCCGAGATCCCCCCGCCTAGAACTGGAATAGATGCATATCGTACAACAAGGGTGGGAAGACCGCCAAGGGAAGGCCTCTTGTTAGATAAGCTACCAGAGTGCCTCATTTAGATTCGACATTTTTATATTAATTTCTAAAAATAGCAGCCATCCTCTCCATGGTTAATATTCTCCAGAGGCGTGAGTGCCATTGGGAGAGCACCAGCGCCGCCGTTTTTTTCCAAGCCGCTGCAATCGCTATTTTGGCGGCCCCTAGGCCCGCCCACATTATGGCCCTTTCGCTTTTGTTTGACGTTCTAGCTCTGGATCTCGTATCCCTAACGGGGCTCCCTCCATAGGGATTGGGATAGGGTATCCAAGGATATCCTTCATGTGAGATAGAATGTCCTCCCAAAATGGTCTAACCGAAGGGCAGTCCCACCATATATGTCGAAAGTCCCCTAGGAGACCACCCTCATTGAACCCTCCCGCTGCACAAATTTTTCTATTGGCGTCCTTTCTCGTGCTGCTGCCTCTCTGACCTGTAGCTGTAGTACCCAATGTTTAAGTTGAAGGTAGTGGAAATGTTCGCTAGTCGGGATGTTAAAGTCTCTTTGGCAGCTATCAAATGTGAGGATATCATGGTTGTGAAATAGATCTGAAAGCATCAGGCATCCTCCCTCCCTCCAGGCGTCAAACGGGTCCTCACGCATCGCCGGGGGGAATTCCGGGTTGAAGTGGATCGGAGTGTAGGGTGATGGAAATGTAGACCAATCCAGCCCTCTGGATACCTCAACCCATACTTTGAGTTTGGTTAATGTGGGGGTGCTAATGTAAGCGTTTGGTGGTCTATCTTTCTTAGGTTTCCATATCACATCCCAGATTGTTCTCCCCACTATCGCCCTGTCCATGTGCAACCAGTGCTTTTCGGATTCTCTCTTGGACCATTCTGCCAGGATTCTGAACTGGGCTGCTTTAAAATATAGATTAAAGTCCGGCAGAGCCACCCCGTCGTTTCTTGCACGCCTTAATGTGTGAAAGGGAAGCTGAGCTCTGCTGTTCTGCCAGATGTTCTGTATAATAAGAGAACGTCGTAGCCTGGGCAAGAAGTCCCGGTCCAGTTCTTTTGGTAGGGCCTGGAATAAATATAAAAATGTGGGTAAACCAGTCATTTTTATCGCGTGTATGTGTCCCAACCATGAGATAAAGAGATGCTTCTAGTGTTTGAGATCCTGCTGGATTTGGAGCAAAAGTGGCGGGTAGTTAGCTTTAAATAAATCCTCCAGCTTGAGAGTTAATTGAATACCCAAGTATTGAAGTGAATGTTTGGCCCATTGAAGGGAGGTGAGTTTCCGAAGCCTGCCGGTTTCATCCTCTGGCAATGTGAGGTTCAGGATGTACGATTTCGCCAGGTTTACCTTAAAACCTGCTACCTTTTCAAATTCCTGCAGTTCCACCTGTAATGCTTGCAGCGAGCGGTCAGGGGTAGTGAGTGACAGCAAGACATCATCAGCGAAGAGCGATATTTTATGTTCCTCCCCCCCAAAAGGTATACCCCGAATTTCTGGTGTCGCCCGTACCCGTAATGCCAGTGGTTCTACACTTAGGGCAAAGAGTAGTGTTGAGAGCGGGCATCCCTACCTCGTCCCCCTCTCTAGTGAGAAAAGGGCTGAACTGGTCCCATTAACCTGCACTCTGGAGCGCGAATGTGCATAATTAGCTCAAACCATATCTATGAATGGCTTGCCAAAACCAAAGTATTCAAGCGTGAGAAAGAGGAACGACAAGTCCACCCTGTCAAAGGTCTTCTCAGCATCCAGACCCACCAAAACAGCCGGTATCTTGAATTTGGACACCTTCTCTATCAGATGAAGGGTCCTACGGATATTGTCATGGGTCTGTCTGCCTTTCATGAAGCCTGATTGGTCAGGGTGGATTAAGATTGGCATCAGGTCCTCCAATATCGCGGAGTATAATTTAGCATTGAGGTTCAGGAGCGCAATAGGTCTATAAGAAGCACACTGTTGTGGGTTCTTCCCTGACTTGTGGATGACCGTTATAACAGCCTCCGCCATTGATTGTGATATGGATGGGCCCTCTGCCATTATGCTGAATAATTGTGTAAGCTGTGGGATGATGTCTGGCGCAAAGATTTTGTAAAAATGGGCCATCAAGCCATTGGGCCCTGGAGACTTGTTGGGTTTAAGCGCCACAATCGCTTTCCCCACCTCCTCCTCAGTGATGAGCTCATTGAGAATATCGTTCCAGGTCTGAGAGACCTGTGGTAGATTTAGCGACTGTAGATAGAGATGTTGTGCCGTTGTATCGAGGTGGTCCCTTGTATACAGGTCCTTATAAAATGCCCAGAATGCCTTTGCCTTATCAGCATCTAAGTGTGATATGTTGCCCACTGATTCAGCTATGCCTCCGATGTGTTCTTTCTCCCTCTTTTCCCGTAGCTGTCTACCTAGGTGTGTATTGTTCCCCTGAGTGTAAGAGATATGGCGCAGCTGTAAAAGGGTGTATTCTGCCCTATTGGAGTAGATCGCTGTAATTTTCCCCTTTAGGGCACTCAGTTTACGTTGCAACGTCCGCCAGGGATTCTTTTTACGTTCCTTTTCGATAATCTCCAGTTCCGCCTCCAACGTTTCCCTCTCTTTGGCTCTCTGTTTATTTAATGTGGAGTTAAGCTCCATACACTTCCCCCGGAGGACCGCTTTAAAAGCATCCCAGTTGTTCTGGGTGGAGGTATCCTGCGGCTGGTTTAGTTGGAAGAATTCTGTAATGGCCCCTCGCAATCTATCTCTTAGTGTTTTATCCATCATCAGGGAGACTGGTAAATACCATCTTGGTGACTTGGGTGCGCCGCCCTCCCACGCTAAACAGATTGTGATTAGACTATGGTCCGATATGGAGATCAGGAGAATTTTTGCAGCTTGAAGGGACCCCAATAGCACTTGGCTTATAAAAATATAATCAAGTCTCGAATATGTTCGGTGTACATGGGAGAAAAAAGTGTAGTCTTTGGTGTCGGGGTAGATTTGTCGGAATGCATCTAAAAGTCCAAGTGTATGTATGGAGCGTTTAATACTTTTAGGAAAGCTACCTGTAGGCGTTCTATGAGGATGGGTGCTAACTATTTCTGCATGGACGTGAGATTAAAGTCTCCCATCAGTATTGTCGGCCCCTCAGCGAATCCACCTATCATGTTGAGTAGGGAGGATATGAAAGCTGGTTGCCCTGTGTTGGGAGCATATGCTGAAATGAACGTACAGAGCCGCCCCTTCAAATTCCCCTTCACCATGAAAATTCTATCCTCCTTATCTGATTTTACAGCTTCGGCTTGAAAATTCGTGGCATTGTGAAATAGTAACGCTACCCCTCTATGTTTTGTGCTAGTCAAAGACCTATAGATTAGTGCATAGCTTTTATGGCGCAGCATGAGCTCCTCCACCCGCTTCAGATGTGCTTCCTGTAGAGCCACCACCTCAAAGTTGTGATCTGTCAAATATTTCCAAACTTGATGTCTTTTGAGGGGCGAGTTCAGACCCTTTACGTTCCATGAAGCTATTGAGATCGGCATGGTATTGTTCTAAGCCCCACCCTTGTAAGCTGGACCTGTCGTAAGCATCTCTCTCTCCTTTCAAGGACTACCCTTGAAGGATAACTCATTGACTTCTCGACCCTCGGGAGTGGACTCGGGACCCGTGAAGTTGTGTGTCCATTGTTGCCAAGTATCCAACCTCTCTCCCCCTTAAATACCCCCTCCCCAATATTGTAAACAAATGTTCAAACAAAACCTGCACCGGGCAGCTCATGTGCCCCCAGCCAAAGCGTCCTGAAAGGTAGGGTTCGTGATGTAGGGTGCCTGGCCTGTGACCAGAGCCCCGGCTGCCTCTCTTAAAGTGTCTCAATCGCCAAAATGTCCTATAGAACCGCATGGTACAGGAGTAGGTGCAGGTGTACACTCTGCAGCATTATGTAACACCTCGTTTTCTCCGGCGGATCTCTCCTCCCTGCAGTGTCTTTTATCTAAGATGAGTCCCAACCACGGAGCCCTCACAGCAGAGATTCCCATCTTGCATCAAACTCTAATCCTTAGAGTGGCGGCCCCTGGAGCTCACATTCCATTGTGGAAGTTTGCTGCTTTCTTTCCCTCTTGGAGCGCCCCCGGTGTGTCCTTCTGTCGTAGGGGGAAGACCCAAGAGTCTTAATTCTTCCTCAAGGTCTGTGATGTGTTCCATTTTATTGCTAAGTTCGAAGGCCAGCCCGAAGGGGTATGTCCATCTGTATTTGATTTTTTCTGATCTTAACTTCGTTCTGATGGGTCTGAATTGCTGCCGTCGTAGTAGTGTAGAGGGAGCCAGATCCTGGTAGAGGCTGCAGCAAAAACCCTGGAAGGATATCTCATCTTTTTTTCTGGCCGCTTGTAGGATTGCTTCCTTTATTTTAAAGGAGTGAAGTTTGACAAGGACATTGGGGGTGCGTCAATGCTCTCCTCCCTGCTGGATCCCCACTCGGTGCGCTCTTTCAATCTTGATCTTCATCTGGCTCGACCCCAGGATTTACGCAAAGAGCCCTTCGGTGAACGCTTCCAGGTCTGGCCCTTCCGCCCCTTCCTCTATGTCCTTAATTCTGATGTTATCTCTTCCCGATCTGTTTTCCAAATCTTCTGTTTTTAGCAGGGCGGCTTGTAGCTGGGTGTGTAGATCTTGCATTTTATCCTGGGTGGCCGTTGTTCTTTTATCTAGCTCTTGAGCCTGAGATTCCACTGTCATTCGCTCAGATAGGCCTGCTTTTAGTTGATCCATGGAAGACTTAATATCCGCTTTGAGTTTGGAGTGGAGCTCCATTTTAAATTCCCTGAGGGAGGCTATCAGCTCGTCCTTAGTGAGTGACATGTTGGTGGTATCGCCGCCTTGTTCCTGCGGCTGTTTTTTCTCGGCTGTAGTAAAATAACTGGATACCTTAGCCGTCCCTTTTTCGGTGGCATAGATGCGGCCCGACCTCCCCCTCTCTTTGTAGGTGGGCCGCCCTCGCCTCTTGTTGTCGGGTTCCCCCAGGCGATGTTTCCTCCTGCTGCAGGGATCTAGAACGCCCTGAGGTCACTCCCTCACCTCAAAGGGAAGCGTAATGGAACTCCTCACCAGAACTGTATAGGTAGCTTGTCTTTCAGCCCCCGAGCAGGAACCCTCAGTCACAGCTGTCTCCAGTGTTCATTTTTGGTAATGATAGTAGCTTCCTGAGCTGCTGGACATTCTCTGCTGGCTCCTCTGACCCCCCTGGGGAAAGCTTAGTGCTGTACTTTGTCGGTGGGATCTCTCTTTCACATCCCTGCATTTTGCCTTGCACGGGAACGGCGGCCGCCATTTTAGAGTCAGGCAGGTCGCGCCTGGCTGTCCCCACGCTCACACACTATAATTCTGCCTCCGGACCACTTATCTACAATCGGGGGCCACACTCCAGGGGGGGCCCCGATTCCAATGTGGTCCCCAGTGGCACCGAGTGGATTCCTTTTACCGTCCGGTTGTGCAGCATGGACGGCAGGCGTGGCCTCCAGCGCAGGCTCCCCGCAGCTTGTCACTCGTTTCCCACTCAGCTGAGCCCCGTGAACCGCAGCAGCTCCCAAGGGCTTCGGGTCCGCTCACCACCGTGACCTTTGTGGATTCCTGCCACTCAGCCGGGGAAGATCTGATGCTCCGGACAGCGCCGCCATTTTGAAGGTTGCGCTTCTCTGCATCTCTTCCCCGTCGTCACCCGCTTATGGACTATAATCTGCTTTCATCGTCAAGTTGGCGGATCAGCAGCATCACCGTGGGACCTCCTACTCCCGCCGACTATGTTTTGGCAAGATATTGCTGCGGGAAGCCCACCGGACAGCCAAAGGGCTTCAGAGCCGAGGTGAATCACGTCCACCCGGCCATCTTGCATGGCCACGCCCCCCAACTTATTTTATTTTTGACTGGCACTGACCAAATCTATTTCAAGGAGAGTAGTGTTTGTACTCATTACAGGAATGAGACATTTGAGATCCCTAGCATCCTTAGCAATAATGCAGCTTCATGTAACAAGTATGTTGAGACAAATTCTGAGCATATGTTCTCCCCATGTGTTTCAGTCCTTGCTCAGAACCACGGTATTAGTGTCAGATTCGGTGTCTGGGCTTCCATCTCTTTCCATGCTTTGTGTGTGTACACCGCTTTCATGCTTTCAGATGCTTTCAAGTGTTTCTCATGATTGATACCAATAAACTATAAGAGACCAAGATGCTGAGTATCACTGATGTGATTCATCTCACCCCACCACAAGACCTCTGGGGGAGAAGTGACTGATTCAACTGTAGTGTGTCTGAATGGGATTTCTCAACAGCATGGCTGTGGCTCTTGCACAGGGCCCTGTCCTCCATTCATTCCACCAGCACTGACACAAAGAGAGGCATGCGCTGGTGCCTAATATCTGCTCTTTGGCCTGTAACTATGCGTTCTGCAGTGTGCTGCTACCATGCTGCAGTAAGATGCTGATCTATGGACTAAGATATCCACACTTCTTTTCAACCATCTCCCTTCATAACTATGTAAACGAAATTGAGTTGTTAGAAGAGAGGAGTGGAAGCACCACTCAGGGAACAACCACTATCCTTGTCAGGGTGAACCACAACGGTCACCAAATTAACTTGTGCTTAACCCTCTGGGAGCTTGGCACAAAAGCAGTCAGGCTTAACTTAGAGGCAATGTGCAATGATTAACAAATAAAATGACAGCTAAACCAACAAAATTCAATGGAAAAAACTGGAGATATTGATTTGATACATTTTTTGTGAAAATAGTACCAAGGAGCAGAAAGCTCCACTCATGGTTATCTGGTCGCGTTAAACTAGGGAAAAGTCACAAGTTCAGGCTGACCGCAATGGAGGGCAGGTGAGATACAGGGACCAGGTTAGTCCAGCTGAAGAGTTGCCTTCTCAAGTCTGGTGCGAAGAGTATCGTTCACGTTGGAGGAGGCACGAGGAAGAAGCATGGGGAGGAGACTTTGGGCACGAAGAGCAGGACAAACATTGCGGACAGTCATTGCTGTAGCGTGATGAGCCAGTTGTTACTTTAGTTTTGCACTGGTCAATCATCGTGAACAGTTGTTGTTGGCACAAAGGGCAGGTCCTGTGCTGCAAGTCTTCACAGATGGTTGCTGTTGGCACATTGAGCAGGTCTCACCGGATCTTTGCATTGGCATCATCAGAGGCAGCAAAGTCTTGATGCAAAAGAGCCTGTTTGCGATCGTGAAGAGCCGAAACTTCAGGACTTTCATATTTTTTTTGAGGAGGAGCTCTCACTGATGCCAACCAAGGGTCCAGGACCAGGGGTCACCTCTTGAGGATTAAGACTCATTCCAGCAGAGGCCAGCAGCAGGGCTCGAGTAGGTCCAGGCGGGTCAAGTTGGTGCTGCCCAGCTGGGCAGTTGCAGGGAGGCCACTGGTACCTTGTTGTGTCCCTATAGCTCACACAGGAGGTCAGCCAACCGACCTTTGGAATCACTCTGGGAAGCCTTTGATCAAGGCGATCAGGTCCAGTCTTTCCTCTTTAGATAGCAAGCCAGTCCCTCCAAGCAGCAACACAATCCTTCTGGCAGCAGGGCAAACCTAGTTATGAATCTTCCACAGGCCCAGGAGTGGTCTGATGAGTGGCTCTGAAGGTCTTATTTTTATACCTGGTGATAGCCTTTGTGTGGGGGAATTCCCTGACCTATTCTCAAAACTGTTTCTGGTCAGCTCTTCCCCTTTCCCTGGTCCTGGCTAGAAACTGTCTAGAGTGACAAAGGCAAATGAAGGGCTGGTTTCAGGATACTTTGTGTGTACTGTGGGCATGGTCCTTTGAATTGTAATCAGGGCAGGGTACATCACCTCCCCAGCCTTCATGCCAGGAAGACACTCTTCCAGCTACAGTCAGGTCCATTGTTCACTGTCTGGGCCCAATATGCATTCTTGATGGGGGAACCATTACCAGGCCCAAGCAGATGAAAACTCTTAAAAGGGACCCAGTAAATGTAGGCATAAATATACCAACTTTTTAAAATTGGCATTTTCAAAATGATGATCTAAAATCCGACTTTACCATTAAAGAGGATTTTAAATTACCATTAATTTAGTACAAACATCATTTCTCTATCTGCTGCCGATCTAAAGTTAGCACTTATTAATTGAATTAAGGTAACCCAGTGTTAGCCTATGAGAGAGATAGGTCTTACAACAGTGAAAAATGACTTTAGACATTTTTCACTGTCAGGACATGTTAAAAGTGAAACATACATGTCCTATTATTAAAATACATTACCCTGCCCTATGAGCCTTTAGGGCCTACATTAGGGCGGCTTTTAAATATTAGAAAGGAAGGTTTAGGCCTGACAAATGGCTTATTTTGCCAGGTCGAAATGGCTGTTCAAAACTGCACTACAGGCTGCAGTGGTAGTCCTGAGACATGTTTTAAAAGGCTACTTTAGTGGGTGACTGTTAGAAATGGGATTCCTGGAGGGCTGAGGTATGCACCCAGGCCAGGCAGGAACCAGCACTCTAGTCAGGGTAAGGTAGATACACACTAAAAGATAACCTGTGCTTACCCTCCGGTAGCTTGGCACAGAGCAGTCAGGCTTATCTACAGAGGCAATGTGTAAACTATTAGTGCAACACACACACACATACACACACACTTTAACACAATGAATACACCACAAAATCCAATCAGTAGAAGTCGAGATATACATTTTTAAAGATTAAATGCAAAAATAGTGCTTATAAGTCACTAGCGGTCAAAAGGTTATGTGAGGTCGCAATGGACCGGTGCAAATCCAAAGTTCAGGTCGACTGCGATGGGGGGCAGGCTGGCTACAGGACCCATGCAGGACCCGCTGAGAAAGTACCTTGGATGGAGCAAAGCGTCGGCACTGAGGGCCAGATGCGTCAATCTTTTTGTCGTCGTCGAGCTTCTCTGAAGTGAAGGCAAGGAGTCGTCGTCGAGCCGCGCTGAGCTTTGTTGTCAGGCTATGCAGGCTGTAGAACATCTATTGGCAAACAGCCTCTACATCTGCATCGAAGGCCAATGTGACAATTCCGATCAACGCAGTGGTGGCTATGCGTTGGATTTGAAGAAAACAGCTGCAGAACCCACTTTTGAGTCCCAGAACTTGGAGAGGACACCTCAGGCAAGGATAGGACTCACAGCAGGCAGAGTCCAGCAGCACCAGCAGAACTGTAGGAAGTATTTTGTGTCCCTGAGCCTTTATAAAACAGGAGGAATGCCACCAAGCCCTTGGAGATCCCTTGAAGGGAAGGCAGAGTCCAGTTCTTCTGCAGAGTCAAGGAGCTGCAGGCAGCAGGGCAACAAGCTGAAAATCAGTCCTTCCAGAAAAATAGTTTAGTCCTTTAAGCAGCATAGCAGTCCATTCTGAGAGAGGTTCAGTTCAAGATCCAGAAGTGTCTGATTTTAGGGGGTCAGAGACTCAGTGCTTATACCCAAAAGTGCCTTTGATGTAGGGGTTGACTTCAACTCTCCGAAGTGCACAAGGATCCCTTTCAATCCAGTCCTGTCTGTCGTGCTATCTGTGGAGGGTAAATCAGTGCTTTGTGTGTGGATAGCACACTACCTTTTGAAGTATAAGTGTCAGCCTTTTCCATTCCTACCTACCCAGGAAGGCCCATCAGAATGCAGATGAATGCGGATGAGTGCTCAGAATGCAGATGAGCCCCACACTGCTTTGTTTGTGGCTGTCTAGAGGGAATGCACAAAGTGTAGCTGTCACCCAACCCAGACATGTGTTGGAGACAGGCACAAAGAGCAGTACATAGAGAGAAATGTCCACTTTCTAAAAGTGACATTTCTAAAACAGTAATGTTAAATCCAACTTCACCAGTAAGAAGGATTTATCATTACCATTCCAAAGACATGAAACATGAAAAAGCCACTTCTCTCTGATCAGAAATTACAGCTTAAAAGTGTATTAAGGAATTCCAAATGCTTTCCTATGAGAGGGGTAGGCCTCACGGTAGTGAAAAACAAAATAGGCTGTTTGTCATTACCAGGACATGTAAAACATAAAAATACAAGTCATACTTTTTACTTACATGGCACTGTAATGTAGCTCCTATTTCCCTAATAGGTTCTGCGCATTGGAATAATATACCCTATAGGCTTGACATAGGACTGAGGTCGGTATGTCCCTATCGAGTATATTAAACTTAATTACTTGTGCCAGCTAGCTCAGAGGCCACTAGAAACTCCTTGGATAACAAGAAGGGAGTAGTTTCTGGCAGCCGCAAAACATGACCACTTTGTTTCCCTTTAGAATCAGAACGTGTCCCAGAGTTGTGGAAACAATAGATAACCGTTTCACTCAGCTCAATCGTGCATGCTTAGTTTTCCTCAAAGTTACACAGAAAGAATAGACGGGCGTTTCAATAAAAGATTTATTGAACAGTCTTGTTTCACGTGTAAGTAATATGTGCTGTTACGATCACAAGACAGTATGCAAGATAAATAATGTACAGCGTAAGCAGTAGAAATAAATAATACTGCGCTAGCATGATCTTTAGTAGATATTCATTTACATAAATAACACAGACTAAAAATGCGAGTACTCATACGATGCGTTTCTAGCTAGTTCTACCCCAATGTACCTAAACTAACCTAGGTGTAGGGAGAGGTATGAAGTAGGTGGAGTATTCCTTACTATGGTATACTAAGAGTATGTTACGCCCAGTATGCCTAGTATGCCAAGAGTCCCTCTAGGTTCTAGTCAGCTCCATACCTTAAGAATGAGAGAGGTGGGAATCTCTTGCCAGACTCGAACTCCAACACCCCGCAAGGGAAGTCAGATCACTGGAAGCTGGACTCTCTGCGTGCAGGGATGACAGCGTCTTCTCAGTGCGTCAGGCCGGGAAACGGGCTCCTCTGAAGTCGAGGTCTCCTCTGATTTACAAGGGCTAGGGAAGGTATATTTATACCTGAGAGGTACCTCAGAATGTTAGCATTGACGTGAATCGGACAGCGGAAGACGTCATGAATGAACCCTTAAGGTATAACGGTTCATGCATAATAGATGAGTCCTTGAAGAAATCAATAGTCCTGTGCTAGGGAAACTCCCGAAGCCTAAGGGTCTGTTCTTCAAGAACTCGTTGTGACGTTAGGGTGGACGGATGTCGGAGTCCATGCCTGTATTTGGAGTGCACGGTTTAATGCCTAAATAAGGACTGGGATTTTATGCCTATATAAGGGCAGGGCGAATTGTGCCTATATAAGGACATGATACAGGAAAACCTATATATGGACACCCTAAGAGGAATACAACAGCACCCTGACCTTAGGGTTACTTAGGGCCTACCTTAAAAGTGACTTATATGAAATAAAATGGGAGCTTAAGGCTTGGCAAGTAGTTTTAAATGCCAAGTTGAAGTGGCAGTAAACTGCACACACAGACACTTCAGTGGCAGGCCTGATACAGGTTTGAAAGGCTACTTCTGTGGGTGGCACTCACAATCAGTGCTGCAGCCCACTGGTAGCATTTGAAGTACAGGCCCTGGGTATATGGTATACCACATTACAAGTGACTTATAAGTTAACTAAATATGCCAATCATGTATACACCAGTGTCACCATGTTTACGGAAGAAGCACATGCACTTTAGCACTGGTTAGCAGTGGTAAGGTGCCCAGAGTCCTAAGGCTAACAAAAGGAATCAGCAAAATGTGGAGGCAAAAGACAAAACAACCAGGGAAAGACCGCCCTAAAGATGCCAGGTCTAACAGTGGCACAATGAATGCTGCAGCCCCCTAGTAGCAAACAGTTTACAGGCCCTGTGTACATGTAGCATGATTTACTAGGGACTTACCAGTGAATTAAACGTGCAAATCAGGTGTAAGCTAATTTTCCCATGTTTTACGGCCAGAGCTCAAGCACATTAGCATTGGTTAGTAAGGGTAAAGTGCACAGAGTCCTAATGCCAACAAAAATGAGTTCAGCAAAGTAAGGGAGTGAAGGCAAAATGTTTGAGGGAATACCACACCAAGGATATCTGGTCTAACAAAAAATGATAGGAATTGACAAAGATAAGAGATTTTGTTTTTTATGAGTAGAAGTGCTTTTTTGGCTTGGCACTTAGTGGTTGCGGTGTGCAAAAGTGGAACAACGTAAGAATGAGTGAATGTGTGTGAGTGAATGAATATGAAAAAGACCTAGGTGAGCAAATGTATCGATGGGTGGGTGATTTGATCAGCATGTGCATGGATGGATGAAGTAGTGAGCGAATAAACCAGTCTGCTCTTCTGCACGGTAGATGTGTGGTTACATTTGGAAAGCATTTTCCTTTAAGCGATGCACACTGTCCTGATATGCATCAGCTATGTGTGGAGGAGGTTCAGCATTGCAGGTGGTGCACTGAATCGCATAGGTCTAGCTATATTGTGCTAACATAGGCTAGCACAGTTTTCGTCCACGCTTGTAGTGCTGCATGACACTACAAGCTTGAGTGATTAAAATCCGGTATACAGGATAGGAGCCACAATAGAAGTCGTCTGCGAGCATTTGTACATGGCCTGACCTATTGGCTTTACCAATGCATATTTTACATAAATGGTGATATGTACATAGGGAAAGAAAAACATAATGGGTAGTCACAGATATGTATGGCTTTTCAGCAGTCATTCAAAATGGCAGATTGGTAGTATTTTATACAATTGGTCACAGAAATTGGATTTTGAGAAGTCAAATGGAAAAATAAATGATGTGCTTAAACTTAAATGGTTGAGGCTTATCTCTCCTTCTGTTCTCAAGAACATTGCTTGCTCTTCTGTAAGACGTTATGGACCTGGCTAATGACAAACTCAGCCTAACCTTGGTGCCCCATTGTAAGGCAATCTTCAGAGCCAGAAAGCCGTATTGGGTAATTCTGCTCGCTATAAATTGGCATTCCTGAATATCCAAGAGTGAGTCATTCAGACATCATCCCTCTATATCAGGCCTTTTAACTCCATCCTGTATCACCGGCAGATAGTGTTCTGCAGAGCTTGTTGCTCTCTAGCTGGTTTGCACTCTATAAGTTCCAATACACTCTTACATAGATGCACAGATATTTGAGGCTCATAGTCTGGAAAAATCAATTAGGCTGCTATGTTTCAATTCACAGAGCAGATTTCGTACGCCTGGCAGCAGCAGCCATTTGTTTTTATACATTTTGTAAATTGTTGGTATAATTGCTGAGACCGAGAGAAATGCATTAAGCATGTCTCAAGAATCTATCCGAAGTGCAGAACATAGTCTGGGTTGTAATGCTAAGCACACTGCATCCTGAGCCTGCGATGTGGAATTCACAAAATGCAGGCATACCTTCATTGTTGTTTGTGGAAACAGTAGGCACCAACTTTATAGGAACACTAACCAGATCCGCACTTGATCTATTTCTGCGCACGAGGGATATAAAGCAGGCACATCCTGTTCCAGCCTAATTAGTGATATCAATGGGCCCCCAATCAGCAGGCCCTCTGATCTCTGCCATGAATGCAAAGGCTATGCTTGACATGCTAACAAACTAAGAAAATGTTGAAAAATGAATTTGTTTAAAGTAAACTTAATGTAACCAGAGATTCCAGAAACATGCGTAGAAAACATGCGAAACGGATATACCTGCTCGTGTCAGCCACTAGAAAATAAAATATATGTAAGCTGGCAAGCTCGTTAGCAAGCTTAAGTTCAACTGAGAGAATTGCGCGTTTTTAGCTTAAATAACTATCATGAGCACAAGCCAGTAGTCTTATCATTTTATTTACATTCACTCACTGAATAGTCGATAGGTAAGGTGGTCTGATCCATGACATTTTTACATACCGGACACAGTCAGTATATAAACCTCTGTTTAACTTAAGGTTGATAGATCTTACAAAGAGATATTGTGCGTCTTTCAAGATGAACCTCTCCAGCCTGATGGCAGAGCTGCATGTGATGTGAACACAGACATTAGGCCTTAAGTAAGGCTCCAGGGCTATAGGACCAGATTAACCTGGACAAATATCGTCTGACCAAAATACTGTGTCCTAAACTTTGTTTAAAAAGTATTGCTCCATTGGAGGTAATAATGAAAAATTTCCTAGCTAACGTAACGGAAAGTTTCAATTCTGTTAAGGACACGGAGGTGAGGATTAGGCTTTTCCCTCTTCACTTTATTGTAAACCATTTACTCCAGCAGCCATTTTAAGTTTGTGAAAAATCATTAGAAAAACTACATCTCCCATGAACACTAGGGAGTGACATCAACATATTGCAGCCAATAGCATCATAGTCCAGTCCATAACATCCCGTGTAGACCTTCTAACTTCCTCTTTCTTCCTGCGACGGTTGTCAATCGCCATTTTACTGTTCCTATTTGTTAGAGTCTGCCCCTGTAATAAAGGGATACCCATTACTTGCTACGGTAATGAAATTCCAAATATCAACTATCATACCACATTAAGATTCCAAATTAGAACAGCAAGGTCATAAAACTCAACAAGGTCATAAACTCAACAAATTTAATGTCATAGCACATTCCTTAAGAACCTCAAGTTGACTCCAATAAAGGGAGGGGAAGAATTTTCTTCCAAGAATTCTTAGGGTGGGCTAATCCTTGCCTCCGTGTCCTTAATAGAATTGAAACTTTCCATTACGTTAGCTAGGACATTTTTCATTCTATGGCAGGACCCGGAGGCGAGTATTAGGCTAGTTCAAAGCTCATCCACTACCACGCTTGCCAGAGAGGGAACCGGTCTAAAATAAAAGGTCTTGAAGGTGGAGTCATTAGACCAGTCTGCCGCATTGAGGATATCCTCAAGACAGGCTCCTAGACAGAACGCCTTTGAGGCCATGGCCCCTCTGACTGAGTGGGCTCCAAAACGGGAGGTATCAATTCCTGCTTCTTGCATGACCCACCTGACCCATCTGGCAATCGTAGGAGACGAAACCGCTTTGTGAGGTTTGGTGAGTGCAATTAGTGATTGTTTCTCCCCATGAGGGCGGAGTTCTTCAGTCATAACCTCATAAGCCTTCATAGTGCAAACCACACACAACTTAGGATTTCCCCGCAAAGCTGGGTAAGAAACAGATGAAGAATTTGATTTCGTTCTACGAGAGATATGAAATAAAACCCCTTCCGGGGTACACACTCTACCTGTTATATCCAGGGCTCGGACATCCGAAACTCTGCGACAGGATAGCAGACATAAAAGCATTGCCAATTTTGCCGACAGTTGTTTTCTGGATAGATATTTATTATGAGGCCAAGATTGAAATAATGCTAGGACCTTGTTAACGTCCCATAAGGATGTGTATTTGGGTTCAGGAGAAACTGAGAGTCTAATTCCCCTTAACAGTTTCCTGACCAATGGATGTTCCCCGACTGGGTGACCATCCACATGCAAATGACCTGCCGAAAGTGCTGACCTGTAAGTATTGATCGATCGATAAGCGAAACCCCGGGAAGCCAAATTTGCTAGGAAATTTACTACATGGACAACATCTGCCCCCAAGGGATCAATTTGGTATTGATGACACCAACATAACCATCGCGACCAAGCGGAATTGTATCGACTGTTTGTATTTTCTACCCAGGCCTTAGTGAGCAAGGAAGAAGCTTCTGATGAAAGGCCTGGGACTTGCCAGCATCGCCTGTAACCCTCCAGGCCATAAGACGAAGAGATCCGGCTAGGACCAGCGGGTGAGGATTGTCTTGTGGATCCCGGAGAAGAGCCGGAAATTGGGGTAGAGGTATTGGAAAATCCCAAGAAAGTTCCATCATCACTGGAAACAAAGCTTGAGATCTACAAACTGGTGTTATCACCACTACTTCTGCCTTCTGTCTGCGCACCTGTGGCATCAGCCTGGTTATCATGGCGAAGGGGGGAAATGCATACGGTTCTTCCCTGCTCCAATCCTGTAGGAAGGCATCCAAGGGTGTCGCCTGTGGAGCCGGTCTCCAACTGCAATACCTGTCGAGCTGGAAGTCCAGTCGGGACAGGTGGGGTCCATGGTAAAAGGACCCCACCTGTTCTGAATCTGTCAGAATATCTGTGTTTTCAATTTCCACAGGCTGACATCTCTCCAATGGCGAGAGTGCCAGTCGGCAACCTGATTGGAGCTCCCAGGAAGATGTTCCGCTAATAAGGAAATTTGATTGGACAGACAATATCTCCCAAAGGGTTCGGGCTAGGTCCGACAGTGTCTTCGACCTCGTCCCTCCCAGGTGATTGACGTAACGTACTGCTGCCACATTGTCCATTTTGAGGAGCACGGAGCATTTCACCTTCTGTTTGGTCCAACAGCGGATCGCGAAGGATCCCGCCATCAACTCCAAGCAGTTGATGTGTAGAGAGCGTTCGGCGGAGGACCATTTTCCGCCTGTGGAGATATCCCCACAACGCGCGCCCCATCCGGAACCGCTGGCGTCTGACTTGATAATGAGGTCGGGTTGAGAGCCGAAAATCGCTCTGCCATTCCAGGCTTCCATGTGGCTTAGCCACCAACCCATCTCTTCTTTTGCTTCGGGCGAGAGAGGAATCATTTGTGAGTACGACAGACCCTTCCGAAGGTGTTCGATCTTCAGACACTGTAGGGTCCTGTACTGGAGTGTAGTGTGGTTTGTGGCCTCAATGCCTACATTGCTAAGTTAGCTTAGGCCTGGCTGCCATGATGCCTTTTTGCACACGTTACTTTGTGACTTTGTTTTCCAGTCTCTGCTTGTGCCCGGCTATATTAGAACTGTCTGCCTTTTTGCCTTTCACCTTTTCTCCTGTTCCCTGTGGGTTTCGTCTGCACAACATGTACAAGGTCGAAAAACAACGTCCCTTGTTCTTGCTGATCTGGTCAGCCCCTCGCACTTAGACATAACACAAAATACAGCTGCACTGGAGAAATTCGTGTGCTTTTAATATTGTGATCTCGCTGTTTGTGAGACTTGGAGCAAAACCTTTCCAGAGAGAAGAGCTGTGCTTGTCTGATGATGTAAACCTTGCATCTAGATATTGAGGTATGAGGGTCCGTCCGACAAAGCCCAGAGGTCTTCTATTTTTAATAAACTAGTTAGTAGCACGGGGAGGGTGGTAAGGCCATTAAGCCCTATATCCACTGTATATATAAAATGCTATCCCCATTTGTATTCTATGGAATTGTAACCATGCTTATTATTTTATCATTATGCATTATGCTGATAGTACTGGCACGTGTACTGTATCTTAGAGCACGATAGTTGAAATAAACATTTTAAACTGTACTATGTCTCTTATTACGCACGTTGTGGACAAGTATGAGTGAGTTATGAAAGAGTGTTCTTGCTCCCGCGAGTCCTGAGAGAGACCGTGTTCTGGGTTGTCTAATCATTGGTAGCTGCGCTGCGAATGAGATGCTAAAGCTAGTCGGATTGGGATTGTGGGTACTAAGGGGCATAGTTGGCTCACCACTATACTCCGAGGTCCTATTATCCTGTGCATAGCTCTGTGTATGTGCAGAATCCCTACAACATGGCGCCACCAACGTGGTGGGCTGCTTATCTGCGAGACGCTTGAGTAGTGCTTGTGCTTGTCCACAACACCCTTCGCATGCGTTTCCGGAAGCGTGTGTGAGGGTGGTACCTCCTATATTGATGTTTTTATAGGTTTTTTCAAGCTTGAAGTTATTAAAAGGTGTTACTATAAACCCTATATAGCGCTGCCTCGTACTAGGTTGTCGAACATTCTTAGCCTTAATGGCTGTCAACATTGCGGCACATAGCCGCGCAGCGCTCCGGGCTCATTTGACAGCGTATGGAGTGCCTGACGCGGGTGTCGATCTGATCTTTGTGGTACAAGCGGATCCTGCTTACCACTTTGAGGTGTTTTACTCTTGGGTCACCTTCCCGGCGGTGGATGGAACTGATAATCTGTTCCACGAATATACAGCCACCGCTCTTCCTATAGTTTATAGGCCTTATCGGACTCTTGAAGTACCGCTCACGGCATGGCAACACCGTGTTTGGTTTAATGGCGCCCTCCCACAACCGGTTACCCCGATTCGTTTAGGCCCCTTATGGATTGAAGGGGCCAATTGGCCAGTCTTGGCCGGGTATACCCCACATCCGCGTTATATGACGCTTGCGATTGATGAACTGCGTGCATTACATACGTCTTTGATACGCGTTCACAGAGCTTTGGTACAATATGTTACAGGCAATGTCCAGGGAGCCCCTCCTGGAGTTGCAGTGCATCCCGCTGGACCGGGCGGTGTAACCATAAGTCCCGTCATGGTTAATTCGGTGATGGGCAAGCGCCCGCAAAATAAGGATGATTTACCTTATTGGCTCGCAGAAAAATTTGACCAGCTGGAGGCAGTTTTTCCTAATACATCTCCTGTGGAAAAACACAGGATTTTGACGATTAGTTTGCCAAAAGATTTAATTCCCGAGTTGGCAGATTGCAACAACTGGGGCAAGGTATTCGCAGCAGTATATGCAAAGTGTTTCGGCACCCCTTCCATGACAGTACTCCCCTCTGTAATTAAACGAGTGCAGGACGAACATGGCCCTGAGGCGGCTGTGGAATTAGGGATGAGACTGGTGGGAGTGTTCGACGTAGTGGCTGATCTAATCCTTGCTAACGTCAAGGGTGATGCAGTTAACTTTCAAGTAGCTAATGCTTTGGCTTTGATCCCAGAACCGGACAAGCCACGCGAATTACCGAAAATTATTGCACAGGCTTATAAAACTATTGCCCGCAATAGCCTGGGAGTTAAGCCTTTTGCTAAAACGCAAACTCAATCACAACCACAACAAAAAACTCAATCTGAGAAAGATGAGAAACCGTTCTTTACTAAAAAGAGCTGGAGGTTGAAGAAACAGGGTAAGCAACAGAAAAAGCCCAGGTCGCGTACTGCGTCCCCGGTTTCCGTATCTTCTGAACGCACTTCTGATTTGCACGACCGCGCGAGAGTTAAGTCTTCAGAGAGATTTCAAGTCCCTGATCCGCGTTCTCCTCGTTCTTCACAGGCACCATCGACCTCCCAGACTGGTGGAGGAGATCGCCAGGATAGAGGTAGGGGTCGTGAAGCCCCACAGGGACGAGACCAACCTCGACAACCAGTCAGAGGGAAACCAGAAGAATTTCTACGTCCTCGCCCACAGTTTCAGAAGAAAAAAGTTGCAGCTGTAACAGCGAGGTATGCCACAGATGGTGAGAACGAGACTCCTGAATTGGACGTGGGCAGTAACGCTGCTAGACAGCGTCGCGGAAGTTACCATAGTGCGGGAGGCACTGCGTCCTCATGTGGAGGCGACAGCAACTGAAACCTTCATTACTGTCGAGACAGCTGACACCCAAGTGGCACCCCCTGACAGACTCTTTAATATTGTCATTCAAATTGAAGGTGACATTGAGCGTGTTATTAAAGGGATTTTTGGGGAAAATCTGACCTCTTCATATGACATTTTGTTAGCAGAGGCGGATTGGCCGCCCCCATTCGTACTTGCTGCTCGTAGAGGGGAGGGGCTAATCCTTCCGAGCTTTTCTCGTCATGTCCCCAAGGACAAAGCGGAGGCTCTCGCAGCTGAATGGGCAGGGGCCCTAGCTCCGGCGTTATACCGTAATCACGTGGGCTGGGATGAGGATTCTCCATCCCATGAAATACCATTGCGGTCACTGCCACAGCCACAACCCTAATATCCCATCCGGCGGGAAGCTAAAGGTCCCGTTTCCGATATTCTGACACAGTTGGAATATCAAGGAGTAATTGAAACATGCATATCACCAATGAATAATCCCCTTTTTGCGGTTTCTAAACCTGATGGATCGTACCGTTTAGTTTTGGATTACCAACATTTGAACTCTCATTGTCGGACCTTTGCGGTACAAAATACACACAGTTCTGCGCTTGTAGACAGTCTTGTTCGTAAAAAATATAAAACGACACTTGACCTATCCAATGGATTTTACACGCACAACTTGTCCCCGGAGGGCAGCCAATGGAGCGCTTTCACTTCCGGTGGTAAACAGTTCAAATTTCGGCGCCTGCCCATGGGCTACAAGAACAGCCCGGGTGTCTTCGCCGCACGTGTTGTCTCATTGTTAGACAGCATAGACACAGATGCGTGTTCGTACGTCGACGATATCTATCTGACAGACGACGAATTATGGCCGCATCTTTCCCAAGTGGACCGCATTATTCTTGAATTTGCGGTCTTAGGATACAAATTTAATTTTGCCAAATCTCACATTGCTGAATTTACCGTTTTGTTCTTGAGCTATGAGCTCAACAATGAAGGTAATTTATTTTATTTTAATTTTATTTATTTATAATTTATAAGCCCATTATTTATAAATGGGCTTATAAACCTTGCATCTAGATATTGAGGTATGAGGGTCCGTCCGACAAAGCCCAGAGGTCTTCTATTTTTAATAAACTAGTTAGTAGCACGGGGAGGGTGGTAAGGCCATTAAGCCCTATATCCACTGTATATATAAAATGCTATCCCCATTTGCATTCTTTGGAATTGTAACCATGCTTATTATTTTATCATTATGCATTATGCTGATAGTACTGGCACGTGTACTGTATCTTAGAGCACAATAGTTGAAATAAACATTTTAAACTATACTGTGTCTCTTATTACGCCCGTTGTGGACAAGTATGAGTGAGTTATGAAAGAGTGTTCTTGCTCCCGCGAGTCCTGAGAGAGACCGTGTTCTGGGCTGTCTAATCATTGGTAGCTGCGCTGCGAATGAGACGCTAAAGCTAGTCAGATTGGGATTGTGGGTACTAAGGGGCATGGTTGGCTCACCACTATACTCCGAGGTCCTATTATCCTGTGCATAGCTCTGTGTATGTGCAGAATCCCTACAACAGGAGAGGACCCGGAAAAATTGCCTGGATAGAGGACGACAGGAGTCCCACTATCCTTGCCAATTGCCGAAGTGACACGTAGGATTTGGACATTGTCCTCTGCAATTCGTGCCGAATTTTGGGTAGTTTCCTCGTTGGTAGACTGAGAGTTGCTTCGGTTGCATTCACCACGAAGCCCAGAAATTCCATCGATTGGGATAGGATTAGAGCTGACTTGCTCTTGTTTATTACGAAGCCCAAAGATTCCAGCAGATCCACTGCCGTCTGCAAATGTTTGGAAAGTCGAGTTGGGCATTGGTCCATAAACAGGATGTCGTCGAGGTAGACGATAAGTCTCATCCCTTGAGCTCGCAAATGTTCGATAACCGGCTTCATCAGCTTGGTGAAGCTCCAAGGAGCTGAGGAAAGGCCGAACGGAAGGGCGGTGAACTCGAAAACTTGGGTCTCCCAGTAAAACTGTAGGAATCGTCTGTGCGGGGGAAAAATGGGCACTGCCAAATAGGCGTCCTTCAGATCTAGGCGGACCATCCAATCGGAGACTTGGAGCAGGTCCCGCATGAGGTGAATACCCTCCATTTTGAAGTGACGATAAAGGAGCCAAGAATTGAACTCCTTGAGGTTTATAACCGTGCGCTGACCACCGTCTCTCTTTTCCACTAGGAAAATGTTGCTGACGAAGCCCCGAGGGTGAATCACTGAACGAACTATTGCCCCTTTCTGCAAAAGGCTGTCCACCTCCTCGCTCACCATCGCTCTCTGCTCGGGAGGAAAGGACAAAGGATAGGGCGGGTGGGGTTGGGACAGGGTTCCATAAAACTCGATGTGGAAACCTTCTACCATCTGTAGCATCCAAGCATCCGAGGATAACTTTCTCCAATTCGACTGAAACGGGCCAACCGCCCCCCAATGGGGATCCCCATGGAGCTCTGAATTCTCACCTTGAGTGTTGTTGAAGTTGTTGAAGTTGCCCCTTTGGCCGCCTCTGCCTCCCCGACAGCGGGGGTAGGACTTGGTCTGATAGAAATTTCCGAATTTTCCTGGATCTTGCCATTGGCCTCGCCTGGAATCGCCACCTTTGAAGGCTGTTTGGAATGGGCGGCCGGACGAGCGCCCCCTACTTTGTCCGGCTGAGGCAAAAACACAGGGGGTAAAGATTCTTTTAATTGAAGATTGCGCCTTGTCCAAAGAATTGAAAGTGTTGACGAATTTGCCCAATTCCTTTATAAAAGGCTCCCCGAACAGATTCCCCTGGGCTATCGTCCCCGCCTCCGATGTGGAGAGCTCCCCAAGTTTGGGATCAATTTTAATAAGGAGTGACCTCCGCCTCTCCATGGAGATTGCACAGTTTGCGTTCCCCAAAAATATTATAGCCCGCTGGGCCCAATTGGACAGCACCTCTGGGGATATGAGGGAGCCGGAGGCCTTGGCGTCCTCCGCCATATCCATGTTTATCCTGGCCCGGAACGATCAATCCCTTTTTTGGGGTCTCGTACAAATTTGGCGAGAAACGTGGCCATTTTGAGATCTATCTCTGGTGTCGTGGCCACTTTTCCTTCCAGGGCAGGATGGGGACATTCTGCTTTGAGGCAACCCCTCACTTCCTTATCTAACGGCTTCCTGAGCCGGCTGGCCATGTAGGCCGCCACTTTGGGAGCCGGACACCATTCTGCTGATCTAGGGTGCAGGAGGTCATCTGGATTTAGTAAATCCTCTTGGATGGTTAAGTCGGTGTCTGCAGGGAGGTCAGACCCTCCTAGGGGGTTGGTTGTCAGGCGCCATGGTCTAGAACCATCCCCGTCCCCATCGGAATTGTTGGGTGAGTCATCCCCATCCCCTAAATCCATCTGTGGTAGTGAGGGCGGAACCACGTTCGAGGGGCCCGGTGTCTGGGCATCCAGGATGGGCTGGACATCTAAAAAGGCTTTCTTGAGACGTGTGAAAGCGTACAAATCAACCCCTGGTTCGTCTGTGCGTTTACGCTTCTCAACTCTCTGGGGAGGGACGCAAGGTGGGTTATTCGCCTGTCCAGGAGGCAGGGGGACCAGGGGCCCATTGGAATTTTCCCTCGCTTTGAGGGATTGCTGGCACTGCGCCTGGAGTGCCGCTATTCTTTTCTCCAGGGGGGCCACCACCTGCGTCACTGCCCTGAGGATGGATGCGTTCATGACTTCACAAAACTGATCATCAATAGGAAGGTAAGTAACCTCTTCCTCTTCCATATAGTCCCCAGCCTCCTCGTATTCCATGAGGGTTAATAGTACTTAAGGGAAGGTTCCCACTTAAATTGGGGGATTTAGAGTCTTAAAGACTGATTAAATCAGTGTAAATCTCACTGATAGCAAATGCAGGGACTGCCCCCTATGTTTCTGTGGGGTAAAGTGCCTGTGGTGTCCCTTTCCACTGAAAACAAAGTCTTACCCCGCAGGGTGTTATCCCTTCAGGCACCGGCTCATGTCAATTACACTGGGTTCACTACGCGAGTGCAGAAACAGCTGTTAACAAAGCTGCAGCTCGTGTGTGAAACTCTGTCAATTTCAATACTCTGGACTCGCGCGCTCCTTCAACTGCCCCCGCGTTGTTAATTGCAGCCGGAACAAAGCGTCAGTTTCAACTGACGTGTTCCGGCTGCCTGGAGACAGAAGAACGCGCTGCATGTGCACAAAGGAACACGGGCCCCCTGCCGGTCGGAAGACCGCACCTTGCCACGAGCCTCAGAGAAACACCCGCGTAGGAGCGAGGGCTCCCGCGGATGATAATAACACCAATTAACAGATTATAGCAATTATCAGCACTTAGGAGCGGCCGCAGAGCGGAAGGCTCTCGAGCGTTCCCAATACCACAAAATAAACAGTATAACGAACGCTAGAGTAAAAGGCACTTATCTTGATTGCTGCTGGAGCAGCGAAGAAAGAGGAAGTTAGAAGGTCTACACGGGATGTTATGGACTGGACTATGATGCTATTGGCTGCAATATGTTGATGTCACTCCCTGGTGTTCATGGGAGATGTAGTTTTTCTAATGATTTTTCACAAACTTAAAATGGCTGCTGGAGTAAATGGTTTACAATAAAGTGAAGAGAGAAAAGCCTAATCCTCGCCTCCGGGTCCTGCCATAGAATCGAAAATCTCTATCCATTTTAGTTATATTTTTGTAAAGAATATTTAGACCACAATATATATGTCAGGAGATATTTTCATAATTGTATGTTTAACATAAATACAGCGGGCTCTGTATGGATGTCAGATTATCTAGGATAAAATATAGATTTGCGAAAATATTAACACTATATTGTGAATCTAAGCATATATAGAGAAGTGTAGAATTTGATTTCGCAAATCCACACCTACATTTCTTGACTAGTATGTCGAAGGTTACACATTTATTTCTATGTTCACAGTGCTGTGGTCGTTGATATTTTGGCCAAGATATTTGGCAGGTCGATATTAAAATCTTGATAATCTGGTAGGAAATAGTGTTGTGTTTTAATGAGAAAATCCATAGCAGAAGGGCAGTTTGCTACCCACAAGCATTCTAGTTCATTACATAATCAAGATGGAGCTGATCTGAAAGCATCCTGTTACACATGGAAGCAAAGTGGGGCATGAAAAACCAGACTCCGTGAGATCCTGGGATACCACTCTTGTAGAATCTGAAAGTAGGGCCGCTGATATCGTTGGCTAACAGTAGAGGGGATTTCTTTCCCTCCTGGGCTGTTAATCCCACCTCCACCCCATCCCAGTGATTGTGATCAATAGCTAAATACATGGCTAAGGCTGACACTAAACAACCCTCCACTCACATACCTTTCCCTCCATAGTATACCAAAGAATACCATCATTAGGTAAAATACTTCACTGGTGCTTAACCCCAAATCTGGATAGGGCCCACACTCCTAGACATTGCTGGGAACTCTTTTTAGGTCTAGCCTGGGCAGCACATGCGCTGCTCTGCGAGGCATTCTGTAATGGAGTATGCACTTGAAGCCCGCCTACTCGCCGCCCATATTTGTCATTGGCTTGTGTCATTGTCCTTCGTAAATGCTGGCTTCTGATTCATAAATAGGCTTGTTAGTCCCTCCTTAGTACTGCCTTATCTTCATTTGTGACCTCCCATGAGAACAGCCCCTTTTACATTTGTTATTGCTCGGTAGGCTTTCGTTTAATGCTTTTCGCATGCCTGCTGTTGCAGACAGGACACGCTTTCTCAACACCGCTTTATTATTTTTTTTACTTAGCATGGCACGCCACGCTGATAGCGGCGGCCGTGCCTTTGCTTTACTTGCTGCGCCAAACGCGGCCGCATTTTTTTAAAAACTATTTATTTAATTCTATTTTTTTAAATTGCCCCATGCCGCACTTACACTTTAATGTCGGCAGAGCCCGTTTCCTTAAACGAGCCGAATCTAAGGAAAGGGGCGTGGCTGCCATTAAAGTGAAAGAGTGGCATGGGTGCTTTTACAAAAAAAAAGCATTTGTTTGTTAACTTGACAAACAAATGCTTTTTTATGCAAAAGCCCCCCATACCGCGCTATTTTTTTAATGGCTTTAATGGAGGCCACGCTCCTTTCTTTAGACAGGGCTCGCCTAAGAAAGGGGCGCGGCAGATATGAAAGTTAAAGTGCCGCATGGGCGTTTTTACAAACTAGCATTTGTAATGCAACAGGGGTCGCATTTACGAAACTCTTGTAAATGCGAGACCTACTGCATTGCAAATGCTTGTTTATTGTTAACTTGTTTGACATTATTTTTTCGGAAAGCTAAATTTAAGTATTATTTCTTTGAGGTTAAATTGCTGTACCTTGAGTGGGATAATACTAAGGATCAAACAGTATTCTCTCACAAGATATAACAAAGTATCCACCCAAGGATAAGACAATCTTGCTAATTCTTGGAAATACACCTCACACACCTTTTATGGACTCCCTAGTACGTGTTTGTTGTGTATTACATTCAAAAGACATAACAGGTATGATGTTATGTGCACTGTGGGGAGATGAAATGCATATATAATAAAATAATCAAGTTAAGTTAAAAAACAAAGTTATCAACATGAAGTAAGTCAGACTCGAGTCTGAGGAGATTTCATACTGACACACATGCCCTAAACATTGTTTACAAGAGTATGTCCCCATTGATTAATAATAGAAAATCAATATCCAATGGACCCATATTTTTGTGAACAATATTAGCCCGCAATATTAATGCCATGCTATTTCTGTTTTTGATACTTTAACATACAAATAGCTCTGCATGTAGATTTTCATAAAGCTCTGATGAAGCAGAGATGGCTGCAGTAACCTGTCAGACTAGTGTATCAGATTATCAAGGGTAAAATGTCGACTTGCCAAAATATTTATTACCACTAAATTGTGAATGTAAGTCTATATAGGTAAATACAAATTTAGTGTTCTTAAATTCACATTTGCATTCCGTAAAAACACACTATATATATATATATATATGTAGTGGGGTTTTACGGGGCGCAAATGTGGATGTAAGATGCCGAGGGCCCCAGCCAGCTCCACGCATGTATGGGAGGCAATATTTCTCCTGCCCGGAGGGAGCAGCTGTTTCCTGCTGGCTTCCTCCAAGCGGTAGAAATATGCATTCTGTTTCCGTGCCCGCACCCCAGAACAGAAGTCAGCTCGCAGACAATGAGAGCATGTTTAAATCTTCTGCCGACTGGGAGCAGACTTGCATGAATGCTCACATTTTGCGGGAGATTTAAAAATGCTCCCACCAGATGGGAGCAAACATATGTTTCGGGGCAGAGAAACTACTATGTTCCGGGAGTGGGCTCCCCGGGACACAGTCACAGAGCTGACCCCGGGGGAGGGTGTCCTTGGGGCGTTCCGAGCGTCGCTTGCTTTTGGAATATGTATATTTATATATATTACCTACTGGCGGTCGCCAGTAGGTAGTTATAGTTAGGACCTAGTTTCCATAGGAAAAGCATTTTTTGATTTGCCAATATCTTTGGCACCGGTTGACGAATCTTCGCAATATTTGAAAACTAATGGGGCGCTCCGGTCAGCTCCTGTCTTGAAAGTTTCGGGGTGATTTGTCAAGCAGGGGCCGACTAAAAAAGGGGGTTCCAAAACACGTTTTCTCCATGTTAATATCCATAGGAACTTTTGTCGCGGCTACAGCCCGAACTGCTGAACGGAATTACACCAAATTTGGCAGATAGGTAGCTCTTGGTCCAGAGTGCACTCTTTGCTTTAAATGGTGTAAATCCGTTCAGCAGTTTCTGAGAAATGTAAAAATAAAAAATATTGATATCTGGTAACCGCAGTGGATTCGCGAACCCTCCTGATCACGAGCTTCATTCTGATTGGCTGCCAACACTCCAAACCAGGAAGTGTTGGCAGCCATCTTGTGACTCTGTAAAACCGAGTTACAAGAAAAAAGGTGGAAAAAAAAGATAAAAAACGAGAAAAGGGGGCAGGGTAGAATCACCCAGACCCCCTAGGCCTGCTCAGGGCAAAAAAAAAAAGCATTTTTTAAAAAAAAACTGCAGAATTCGCGCTTCATTTAAATGAGCCCCCCGGGGGCATCGCCATAAAATATGCGGGGGCCGCGCGGGCCCCCACAGCCCCGGGGACTGCCACCTCCCCAGGGCTTTATTAATATTGTGTGGGGGCACGCGCCCCCCCGCAGCCCCGGGGACCGCCACCTCCCCGGGGCTTCATTTTTTAATAAACAATTGCATGATGGGGAATCCTGCCCCCACCACGCAGCCTTGGGGACCACCACCACCCCGGGGCGATAATTATGAAATGCGGGGGTCACGCACCCCCCCGCAGCCCCAGGGACCGCCACCTCCCCAGGGCTTGTTTTAAAATTATAGTGTGGGGGGGCTCAAGCCTCCCCACACTGCCCCAGGGACCACCACCTCCCAGGGGCACTAATTGATTAAATACGGGGGTCTGTTGCGGACCCCTGGTACCTGGGAACACCACCTCCCCGGGGCAATGTGCACATTGATAGGGGGGCCACGCGGCCACCCTCCAGGAGCCCTTCATGACCCTGTGGACCGCCACCCCCCAGGGCCGGCTCCAGCAATGTCCCGGGGTGCCCACCCCCGGGACATTGCATTTTGCAATGACAGGGGGGAGCACGGCTCCCGCCCTGCCATAGCAAACAGTGCTTCGCTTCATGGAAGCGAGAGCAGGAAATCTGCTCTCACTTCCATGAAGCGATGCATATTGCTTTTGGACAAGGAGAGCTGCATGTTAGCAGCTCCCCTTGTCCAAAAGCAATGCCAGCTCCCGCAGGAGGCAGGGAGCCGGCTGGGACCGCGGGGGCATTGGGGCTCCCCCCGTGGTCCCCAACGTTAGGGCATGCCCCGGGGGATGGGGTCCCCGGGGCAAAAAAAAGCCCTTAAGGGGGGAGTAATTTTTTATTTTTTTTAAATATAAAATGGCTAGGCCTCGGGTGATGGGGTCCCTGAGGCAGAGTTTGAGTAATAAGAATGTGGGGCATTTTTTTTTTTCTCGCGTGCTTGGAGTCGCGACTCGATCGCGGCTTTCAGCGCGGCCCCCCATGCAACCGCGATGGGTTCGCGACTCCTGGCAAAATTAAAAAAAGAGTATGTATGTTTTTTAAAAAGTAAGATTATATGTTGGGTTATAGGGTGGCTCTAAAATGAGCCCTTGTTTTCATTCTGACTTTATTGAAGCTACATGTAAGTGCGGATGCACAGGTTTAGGTTGTTGAGGAAGACTCTGTTCCCTTGATCTGTGAAGTGCACTACATCACTTCTGTAGATGTCGTCCATATCAAAACATAGATTGTTGTTGTAGATGGACCCCATTCTATGATCTCTGAGGTATGCAGAAACAGCTTTATTGACATTTTTCCTAGCTTTCTCAAACTGTGGACAGAATTGAGTTGACCAGTTCCATTTCTGTCTTTGGCATATATTAGAGTAGACAAAGACAGTTTGAGGCAAAAGCAACATCAATTGTGCAAAGGTGTCCTTCATTAGCATTTCCAGACCTACCCCAGTCAATGTGCCTAGGTCATTGCCACCACAGTGCACAATCATGAGGTCAGGGGCTTGGAGATGCAAAAAGGTTTTAACCAAAGGCATCAATTGGTGCCACTTTAATACTCTCTGTGCAATCCATTTAATGTCCACATTTTCCAAACCTAGGTCTTTGGCAATACCTCTGCGTTCAGCATACCTTTTGCACCAGAAAACATAGCTGTGCCCTACAATCCAAACTGTGAGCATCTTGAAGGGATGTCTGGAAGGAATGAAAAGATGTTTGTAGCTGAGGTAGTCAGTTGGTAGAATGAAAGGTGTCTAAAATGGTGGAGAACATGTTGTTTTTTAAAAAGTTGATAAGTGATTGGCTGTTCATCAAGATTCTGCACTCAAAAATAGGATGCATGTTACTTTGCTGAGGTATCATGTTTGTGATTCGTTATTAGAAAATGTTTGAAAGGTACAGTAGATACCATAAGGTATTATTTTGCAAAAGTCAACCACACCTGCTGTTTGCATTAGTAAGCTTGTGTGCTGAACTTGAAACTACGGTGAACTTGTGACTCGCCAGTACAGTTGAATGTTTCATGAACTGTTACTATGGAAACTGCCATTAAGTAGAATGGGGGAAGGGTTGAAACTTAACTGTGAACTTAAAATGTGAAATGGATACATAAATGTAAGTGAAAATTTAGTAAATTAAGGTTTTCTAAGACAGTAGTATGCTGAGAAGTAGTGTGTTGGTGAAAATCTATACTAGTATTATTAAAAATAGGTTTTTGAACTACCATGTGGAGTCTCGGCTCCTCCGCGGTGGAGTCGCGACTTCAGAAGATTACAGAAGCAGTTTGGGCACCATTTCAAAACAGTAAGAAAGGGTTAATATGTCTAACCAATAGAATTGTGTTTTACAATTTGAAATAATGATGGAAGCAATGTGATTTGATACTTTCATGTATTTGAGTGCAAAAGGAGAGGGAAAGTTTGCCATTTCTGGCTTCACCTTTCTGAGAGAGGTGCATTACATTTCTTGTGTGGAAAAGAAAATCTGTTAAGAGTTTCTGATATTTGGTATTCTACAACATTACCTGAAACGTGAGTATCCAATTTGTGAGGTGTATTATATATTATTGAGCACTACTTTATTGTTTCTAGTGATATTTTTACTTTAAAAAAAAAAATCTAAGTGTTGACATTGTAAGATAAATGTGATGTATGTTATATGTTATGAAATGTACAGCTCTCTATTGTACTTTGTATTATTGTAATGAAAAGAGTTTTGAAATAGTTTGTAGATAGTAACATGGCAGAAGGATTAGTGTTGGCTTTCTGAAATTATCCAGGCAGTACTCTTGTACTGAACTTTTCACTGAGGCACTACTCATCTAGTCATGCATTCTCTCAGGCACTACCCATTACCTATCTATTTGTATGTTTCTTTGATATATGATGCCACTTTTAAAAGGTACAGACACATGCAAGCGTGCTTTCTGGAATATTGTGAGGGTTTTAACAGATGGATTGAAAAGGTTGGTGCTTTGTATTTGCTTTGGTGCAACACTCTGAGTAGTTACTGAATAGTGAAGCTGCAGTCCAAAACTGAGGTTTAAGACATTTTTCCAGAGGGATTAGTGATTAGTTTAGCTTGTATTGGTCTGTGGAGATGTATACTTCAAATGTGCTGCATAATTTTAGATGTCTTTTTAAAATGTACTCATATGCTCTTGTCTTCAGCATGCATTAACCTTGCACTCATGGCTTGTCTACGGTATTTTTGCTGCACTGTTCTAATCACCCATTCAGTACTGCTGCTCTCATGCAATAACCCAGGCAGTACTTTTGCACTGAACTTTTCCCGCAGGCACTACCCATCCAGTTATCCATTCTCTTAGGTACTACCCACTACTTATCTATTTGTATGTTTCTGTCATATATGATGGCACTTTTAAAAGGTACAAACACATGCATGCATGCTCTCTGGAATATGGTGAGACTTTTAATAGACACATTGAAAAAGTTGCTGCTTTGTATTTGGCTAGGCCCAACTCTCTGAGTAGTTGCTGAATAGTGAAGCTGCAGCCCAAAAGTGAGGTTTAAGAGTTGTTGGAAGAAGGATTAGTGGTTAGGTTATCTCGTATTGGTCTGTGGAGATGTATACTTTAAGTATGCCGCATAATTTTAGATGTCTCTTTAAAATGGGAAGTGCAGTCTGTGAAGTTTATTCCACCAAGGGATTTTCTCTTCTACATCTTTTATATATGATACTACTACGAAAAGGCACAGACACATGCATGGTATGTAATCCCTTAAATATTAACCATAGATTCGTGCAATCACCAAGGCACTACTATCCCACTCAAAGATTCAGTCAGGTACTATCCATGCTCTCATCTAGTCAGTCAGGTACTACTGATGCAGTCATAGAATAGCCCAAGCATTACCCTTACACTCATATTTTGTCTCAGGTACTTCCCATACACTCATACTATTATCCAGTTACTACCACTGCAGTGATACAATCACTCAGGTAGTACCTATGCATGTTTTTATTCTTTCAAGCACTACTCATACACTCTTGTTTTCCACCATGTGTTAGCCTTGCACTCATGGTTTTTCTAAGGGATTTCCCCTGCACTGATCTAATCACCCATTCAGTACTGCTGTTCTCATGCTATCACCCAGGCAGTACTGTTGCACTGAACTTTTTACTCTGTTGCTACCCATCTAGTCATCCATTCTCTCAGGCACTACGCACTACGCATCTGTTTGTATGTTTCTTTGATATATGATGCCACTTTTAAAAGGTATAGACACATGCATGCATGCTTTCTGGAATATTGTGAGACTTTTAACAGATAGATTGAAAAGGTTACTGCTATGTATTTGCTTAGGCCCAACATTGTGATTAGTTGCTGAATTGTGAAGCTGCACGTCATAAGTGATGTTTAAGATCTGTTGGCAGAGGGATTAGTTATTTGGTTACGTCGTATTGGTTTATAAAGATGTAGACTTCAAGTATGCTGCATAATATTAGGTGTCTTTTTGAAATAGAAAGTGCAGTATTTCAAGTTTATGGGACTTTTTAGCTTTGTGACTGAGGTATGTGTCTGTGTGCATATGTATTCTCTCATGTGTTATGATTAAATAGATGGTAGAGGTGTAAAACTCTTGTACACGTCTATTTGTATGTTTCTTTTACATATAATGCCACCAAGAAAAAGGCACAGACATATAAATGCCATGTAATCCCTCAGACTTTAAGCATAGATTTGTGGAATCATGCAGGCACTACTATCCCACTCAAACATTCAGTCAGGCACTACCCATGTTCTTATCTACTGACTCAGGTACTACTGATGCACTCATGGAATGGCGCAAGCATTACTCTTACACTCATATTTCCTCTCATGTACTTCTCATACAGTCATACAATCATCCAGCTACTACCACTGCAGTCATAGAATCATTCAGGCAGTACCCATGCACTTTTTTTATTCTTTCAAGCACTACTCATATACTTTGTCTTTAAGAATGCATTAGTCTTGCACTCATGGTTTGGCTAAGGTATTTTTAATGCACTGTTCTAATCACCCATTCAGTACTGCTGCTCTAATGCAATCACGCAGACAGTACTTTTGCACTGAACTTTTCACTCAGGCACTACCCATCCAGTTATCCATTCTCTTAAGCACTACCCACTACTTATCTATTTGTATGATTCTGTCATACATGATGGCACTTTTAAAAGGTACAAACGCATGCATGCCCTGTGGAATATGGTGAGACACATTGAAAACGTTGCTGCTTTGTATTTGGGTAGGCCTAACTCTCTGAGTAGTTGCTGAATAGTGAAGCTGCATCCCAAAAGTGAGGTTTAAGAGTTGTTGGTAGAAGGATTAGTGGTTAGGTTATCTCGTATTGGTCTGTGGAGATGTACACTTTAAGTATGCTGCATAATTTTAGGTGTCTCTTTAAAATGGGAAGTGCAGTCTCTGAAGTTTAAAGGAGTTTTTAGTCTTCTGACTGAGGTATGTGTATGCGTGCACATATATTCTTTCACGTGTTATGCCTAAACAGATGGTAGAGGTATAAAACTCTGGTATCCATGTATCTGTATGCTTCTTTTATATGTGATGCTACTATGGAAAGGCACAGACACATGCATGCTATGTAATCCCTTAGATATTAACCATAGATTCGTGCAATCACCAAGGCACTACTATTCCACTCAAAGATTCAGTCAGGCACTATCCATGCTCTTATCTACTCAGTCAGGTACTACTGATGCACTCATAGAATAGTCCAAGCATTACCTTTATACTTATATTTTCTCTCAGGTACTTTCCATACACTCATACATTCATCCAGTTACTACCACTGCAGTCATTGAATCACTCGGTCAGTACCTATGCATGTTTTTATTCTTTCAAGCATTACTGATACACTCTTGTCTTCAACCATGCATTAGCTTTACACTCATGGTTTGTCTAAGGTATTTCCCTTGCACTCATCTAATCACCCATTCAGGGCTATTGTTCTCATGCAATCACCCAGGCACTGAACTATTTACTCAGGTGCTACTCATCTAGTCATCCATTCTCTTAGGTACTATGCACTATGCATCTGTTTGTATGTTTCTTTGATATATGATGCCACTTTTAAAAGGTACAGACATATGTATGCATGCTTTCTGGAATATTGTGAGACTTTTAACAGATAGATTGAAAAGGTTGCTGCTTTGTATTTGCTTAGGCCCAAGACTCTGAGTAGTTAGTGAATAGTGAAGGTGCAGCCCAAAAGTGAGGTTTAAAATATGTTGGCAGAGGGATTAGTGATTAGGTTTGCTTGTATTGGTCTATTGAGATGTACACTTCAAGTATGCTGCAGAATTTTAAGTGTTTCTTTAAAATGAGAAGTGTAGTCTGTCAAGTTTAAGGAACTTTTTAGTGTTATGATTGAGGTATATGTCGAGCGTCCTCATGTATTCTCTCATTTGTTATGTTGAAGAGATGGTAGAGGTGTAAAACTCTGGTACAAATGTATCTGTATGTTTCATTTACATATGATGGCAGTAGGAAAAGACGCAGATACATGTTAAGTAATCCCTCAGATATTGACCATAGATTTGTGCTATCATGCAGGCACTACTATCCCACTCAAAGATTTAGTCAGGCAGTACTGATGCTCTCATCAACTCAATATGGTACAACTGATGCATGAATAGAATGTCTGTAACATTTCCGTTACAGTTTTATTTTCTCTCAGGTACTTCTCGTACAATCATCCAGTTACTACCACTGCAGTCATACAATCACTCAGGCAGTACCTATGCATGTTTTTATTCTTTCAAGCAATACTCATATACTCATGTCTTCAACCATGTGTTAGCCTTGCGCACATGGTTTGTTTAAGGTATTTCTCCTGCACTGATCTAATCACCCATTTAGTACTGCTGCTCTCATGCAATCACCCTGTTATGTTCCATATAGGTACCCTAATATAGGCCTGGGTAACATCATACCCCTTCACCTTCATTACCTCCCCTACACTACACTGTAACGAGCCTTTTAGGATTGAACCTTTACCTAGTTCTAGTCCTGGGTGCAGAAGGAGGGTTTCTCCTAAACAATAGAGTCCTATAACTCCATCAATAGACTCACACAGTATGAATGAATATTCATAAGGGTTCTTAGAAACCAGGCTGGGACTACACCACCTTCCTCCCCATATCTACGTACACGGTTCATCCCATGCGTCATCCTCAAATCCAACAATGGCTAATACAAGCAACAAGGGACAAATGAGCCCTAGATACTTTCTGTATAAATACAGCACCTCTTGCTAGTGTTAGTTAGAGGGAACCGAGACTTCCAGGCCGACATACTGACCAGAGACCCTGAGGCTCCTGCATGCAGACGCTCTAGCTGACAGTGGTCTGAACATCCCACGTGGGGTGTCCAACTCGTGACCAAGAAGGGCTCCTACATTCTCACGCTTCAGGTAATGGGGTTCGACTAAATCCTAGAGGGATTCTTGGCTTCACACCTACTCACATGCTCGGTACACTTAGGTACATCTAGACAGGCATCGTAGGAGTATGCGCTTTCTTTTATCCTGCATTTTATATTCATGTATTTATTTATGCGTATTGCAAGATGGTAGAACTGTACTATCCATTTATATTCACTGTACTGCTAATCATATATCTCTGCTACTGTCTAATGATTGTTACAGCTCATATATTATACACAAGAATAACAACTGTTCAATAAACCCTTATTGAAACGCCCAGGCTGTTTATTCTGTATATCTCTGAGACAAGATAAGTAAGCACGAGTGACTGAGCGAAAAGTAGTACATTGTTTCCACGATCCTGAGGGATCAGGGTTGTCATGTTCTGAGGTTGCCAGAAACTATTCTCTCCCCGATAAGAGGAGACACTAGTGGCACTGTGAGCTAGCTTATGCAAACAGGCTAATATTTCTCGGTGGGGGTGCTCAGAGTCAGTCTGCCACCAAACCCACAGTTTGTTATCCGAACGCGCAGGTCCGGTATGGGTAATATAGGAACTACACGACATGGCGCCACCAACGTTGGTTGGGTACTTATTTAACAGTAGAATCTGAGTAGTTCAGTCATGCTATTCTCAGAGACCCCTACTCACAAAACACCAGAGACGTCTGGAGTGGGTCGGCACAAAACTCCACCACAGCTGAGTAGGCAAAATATCCTATTTATTGTCTGCTGGTTAATCAAGCTTGAAGGACATTTGGTTCCTAAAATTGTGCATAAAACCTTATAATAGTTTCCTTGGAAAAGTAGTTTGTGTTCTGTACACGATGACTACACCAGTCTTAGACCCACTACAGCATCCACTCCCCCTCTCAGACGAGGAAGGAGATGCAAACGGAACTAAAATTGCACCTAAAGTCAGACGTACTATCACCCTGAAACTACTAGAATATGGTTTATCAGCTAGGGGTGGCTTAGTAGCTTTCGTGATTGAGGCACACAAATCAAACAAAACAGAGGTATTCTATTCATGGGTTACATTCCCAGAAGCAGATGCAAGAACACAGACATTTCACTACTATACAGAAGGAGATGCACCAGTGGAATATGGTCCTTGCGAGGACATAGAGTTTCCACTCACGTACCAGGAACACCTATACTGGTTTAAAGGTGCCCTACCCCATATAAGACACAGAGTAAGATTAGGCCCGCTCGGAGGAGACAGGGCAACATGGCCAATATTAGCGGCCTACACACCACATCCTGACATTGAAACAATGCCACAGGCAGACTTACTCATACAACACAAGGATTTAATTAGAATCTACAGAAACTTGACGCAATTCGTCATGAGGACTTTCACAGTCCAACCAACAACAGTTGCAACAAATGGAACTCAATATCAGAGTGCAGCAACTAAAATCACACCACAAACATTACACGCAGTAATGGGTAAAATGCCCATAAAACGTGAACAAATGCCATTCTGGGTAGGACAGAAAATAACTCAGCTCGAGGCAGTATTCCCGAATACTACCCCGTATGAAAAACACAGGATGTTAACAATCTGCCTGCCCATGGGGATAACACCACAAGTAGAGGATTGTACCACGTGGGGTACAGTCTTTGCTGCCATATATACCAGAACTCATGGTATACCATCTTTAGCTGTAGTACCAGATGTATTAAGACAAATACAAAACGAGTACGGAGCAGAACCTGCCCTAAACTTAGAGATGAAGTTACTAGGTAACTATGACCAGGTATCAGACATAATACTAGCTAATATTAAAGGGGAAGCAGCTTCAGTGGCAATCCACCAACGCCTAAGGGAGTTCAGTCCGTTAGATCAACAACACGAACTACCTAAAATAATTGAAACTGCATATGCAGAATTAGGCAGAGACAGTTTAGGTGGAAAAGCTCTAAAACCACAACTGATGGGCAGTTCTGAAAAGGACACTACCAAGCAGACACCTGCTTCTTCTAAAAAGAAGTGGGATAATAAAAAATAACAAACCTTTAAAGGAAACAGATCTCAATCCCAAGGTAGATCTCCTCCACAGTAGCCCTCTGAGAAGAGGTACAACCTCAGGAATAGGGATAGTATTAGGAAACCTGACAGGTATCAGGATACTGATACACGTTCCTCTCGTTCCTTTAAGGGCTCGACGAAAAACTCAGAGAGAGAAGGATGGTCAGAACACAAAGAGGAGCGTACAAAGTCCAGAGACAAGCATCACGCTCAAGACTATACTTCCAAAAAAGAAGAAAAGCCAAAATCAAAACCTCAGTTTAAGAAGAAGAAAGTTGCAGGCATAAAGATCAGACATGCCCAGAATTCTGAGGATGCAGCTTCTGAACGGGGAATGGGCTCTGACGATGCTAGACAGTGTGGCAGAAGTAACATTAGCTCGCCAGAACCTGAAGGAATTTCTGGTGACAGCGGACTTGAATGATTACATCACGGTGGAAACACCAGATACAAGGGTGAGCATCCCACATAAGTTACACGAAATAGCACTCCAAATGGAGGGGAACAAGCCCAGGAAAGTTAAAGGTCTCCTTTGGAAAAACCTATCAGCTGGTTATGAAATCCTATTAGCTGAACAAGATTGGCCGCCAGCATTCGTTATGGAGTGCCCTAGGGGAGAAACAGTAATTTTTCCAGCATTCTCCGACCTCGTTCCCATACACCTTAAACATGCATATGCACAGGAGTGGGCGGTTGCCCCAGCTCCAGCATTGTACAAAAATCATGCCGGTTGGGATGAGGATTCCACCCACCACGTGATCCGTTAAAAGTTTCACCAAATGCTCAGAGGCAATACCCAATAAAGCAAGAAGCTAAAAAACAGGTCAGGGAGATCTTAGATCAACTTGAATACCAAGGGGTGATTGAAACATGCACCTCACCAATGAACAACCCTTTGTTTCCAGTATCAAAACCGGACAACTCATATCGTCTAGTTTTAGATTACAGACATTTAAACACATGCACATTCGCTGTCTAAAACGCACACAGTGCTGCATTAATGAATAACATTGTGCGGAAAAAGTACAAAACTACACCAGATATCTCAAATGGATTCTTCTGCCAAAATATAGCGCCTGAAAGCAGTTATTTGACCGCATTCTCTGCGTTGGGGTCCCAGGGACAATTTTGTCGCCTCCCCCAGGGGTATAAGAATAGCCCTGGGGTATTCTCAGCAAGAGTAACTGAGTTACTCCAAATTTTTGATGAAGAAGCATTGTCCTATGTGGATGATATTTATCTGACGGACGATGACTTAAAAAGGCACTTGACCAGGGTGAGCACCATTATAATGGGATTCGCCTCTGAGGGCTACAAATTTAATTTTAAGAAATCAAAAATAGCCCACCTCAATGTCCTATTTTTAGGATATGAGCTTTCAAGTGAAGGGAAAAGCCTGGCAGCTAACATTTTAGAAAAGTGTGACCTGCTTCAACCACCGAAATCATTAAAAAATCTACAATCAATACTGGGATTCCTAAATTTTGGCAGAACATACATTTTAGATTACGCAGAAAGAGTAAAACCTTTCTACGACTTAATCAAACCTGACTTTTCAGTCAGACATTGGACACAGGAACACACAAACATCCTACGTTCACTACAAGAAGACATGATAGCTTCCAAACACTTACAGACACGCGTAAACATACGCAACTTAGTGATCCGAATAATAGCGGGTCAATGCGGGTACACTTAAGCTTCAATGAAGGCGAAACAGTACCAATCGCTTACAAATCACACCTATACACAAGCGCATTCTACATTCTCACGCTTCAAGTAATTGGGTTCGACTAAATCCTAGAGGGATTCTTGGCTTCACACCTACTCACATGCTAGGTACACTTAGGTACATCTAGGCAGGCATCGTAGGAGTAAGCGCTTTCTTTTATCCTGCATTTTATATTCATGTATTTATTCATGCGTATTGCAAGATGGTAGAACTGTACTATCCATTTATATTCACTGTACTGCTAATCATATATCTCTGCTACTGTCTGATGGCTGTTACAGCTCATATATTATACACAAGAATAACAACTGTTCAATAAGCCCTTATTGAAATGCCCAGGCTGTTTATTCTGTGTATCTCTGAGACAAGATAGGTAAGCACGAGTGACTGAGCAAAATGTAGTACATTGTTTCCACGATCCTGAGGGATCAGGGTTGTCATGTTCTGAGGTTGCCAGAAACTATTCTCTCTCCGATAAGAGGAGACACTAGTGGCACTGTGAGCTAGCTTATGCAAACAGGCTAACATTTCTCGGTGGGGGTGCTCAGAGTCAGTCTGCCACCAAACCCACAGTTTATGTTATCCGAACGCGCAGGTCCTGTATGGGTAATATAGGAACTACACGACAAGCCAGGCAGTAGTGTTGCAGTGAACTATTCCCTCAGGTACTACCCATCTAGTCATCTGTTTGACAAGCACTGCCCACTAGGAATCTATTTGCATGTTTCTTTGATATATGATGGCACTTTTAAAAGGTACAGACGCATGCATGCATGCCTTCTGGAATATTGTGAGTCTTTTAAGAGACATATTGAAAAACTTGCTGCTTTGTACGTGGTAGGACCAACACTCTGAGTAGTTGTTAAATAGTGAAGCTGCAGCCGAAAAGTGCTTCTTTCTGTACCTCTCTTGCTTCTTTCTGCACCCCTTTTGCCTCTTTCTGCACCCCTCTTCCCTCTTTTTGCACCTCTGTTGCCTCTTTCTGCATCTTACTTGTTTCTTTCTGCACTCCTCTTGGCTCTTTCTACACCCCTCTATCCTCTTTCTGTATTTCTCTTGCCTCTTTCTGCATCCCTCTTGTTTCTTTGTGTACCTCAGTTGCCTGTTTCTGGAACTCTCTTGCCTCTTTCTGCAGTTCTCTTGTCTCTTTTTCCATTTCTGTTGTTTCTTTCTGTACTTCTCTTGCCTCTTTCTGTATCCTTTTTCACTTTTTCTGCACCTCTCTTGCTTCTTTCTGCCCCTCTGTTGCCTCTTTCTGCACCACTGTTGTCCCATTGTGCATGTTTGTTGCTTCTTTCTGCACTTCTCTTACTTCTTTCTGTACTTCACTTGCTTCCTTCTGCCCCCTCGTGTCTCTTTTGCACCCATCTTGGTTGTTTCTGCAGCCCTCTTCTCTGTTTCTGCACCTCTCTTCCCTCTTTCTACATCCCTGTTCCCTCTTTCTGCACTTCTCTTGCCTCTTTCTTCACATGTCTTGCTTCTTTCTGTACATCTGTTGCTTATTTCTGCATTTCTTACATTTTTCAGTAGCTGTGCTGTTTGAGTATTTCATTTTGTTGTTTATAAACCTTTTTGTTTTTTTTCCCTTTCTCCTTTTGACTGTGTGACCACCTATTCTTGTGTTTTTGCAGATGTTTTGCTCATTTTTATACTTTTCTCTTCTTATGAGTTATAAATGCAATAGAAATGCAATTGTAATTTTGTGCTTAGTTGTTATTTTCAAAATTGAAATGTTATTAATTTTGAAATTTGAATTAATGTACTAAAATAATTAAACTATTATTTGTTTTTTAGGAAGATATTTTATTTGGATTAGAAATAAAAGATGGCAAGAAAACATGAAAAGAGAAGAGAACAAAGGAAACAGAAGTACTTAATGAAAACTAAAACGAGAGGAGTAGAAAAACACCAAGAGGATGCTAAGGATAAAGTGGCTTCTGGTAAGAGAACTAAACAATTTATTAAAAAAGTTGTGGAGAGATTGAACGATCAAAATACGAATCAAAGGAGGAAAGAAATGTCACGAACAAAGGAGAAGCAAATAAAGAAACACAATGGAAAAGAAGCACATGTGACAAAAAGACAAAAACAATTTAAGGAGTTACGTGTACGTATGTTTCGTAACAGAGTAATTCAAAGTTTATTAAAAGATTGTAAAAAGTATTTAAAAAATCTGCAGCATTTAAGAAGAAGCAACAGATTGAAAGTGTAGTAGATACTGCTTTTGAATTGAAACTGAAATTATTTATATTGGTATTGAAGAGAATGAAAACATTGAATAAAACAATGCACTTTATGAAGGAGAAAAGTAAAAGAAAAAGACTGGTTAATAGAAGTAACTTTTGCAAAACTTTTACTGGTGAATGGGAGCACACTTCTAGTACTGAGCCTTTCTTTAATGAAGAAAGCTATTTTCAAAAAAATTCATTAGTTCATGCAGTTGATACTAGTGGTCGTTGTTATGAGTTTAAAGATGGTTGTCCAATTGAAAAAGAAAAGATGGTTTCCAGAAATGTAGAAGAAGTAATAGCTGAAGAAATTGAAGGGAGATGTACTCAAGCTCCAGTGTATAAGTGGTATTGTAGTAGTATTTGTAGTATTCAACAGGAATCCATCAATATATTATGAATTTTCTTACGAGAATATGCCAAAAAAAGTGTAAACAGAAGATTAAGCTGTTGCAAGGACTAGATCCTTGTAAAGTGAGAAAATATACTAAGTTGCAGGGTCATTCTCTGACTTGTCTTTCTAGAAAAGTGTGTCAAAATACTTTTCATCATTTAAGAATGTTAGCAGTACATCACTCAGAAATGCGAAAGTTAGTAAGGAGATTGTATTATGTAAAAGGTCCAGCATTATGTTTAAGTGAAATAAACACAGCTCTTTTGCATGGTTCAGTATCGGATGTAAAAAAAGTTTATGATGATATATAGTTTCGTTTCTTTAGTTTACAAGAGGAGATTAGAGAAAGTGAGAGCTTGATAAGAGTAGATGTTGAAGAACAGCTGGAAGATATTAGTACTGAGAAGTTTGCAGAAGAAATTACAAAGTTTAAGACAGTTTCATCTGAAAAACCAAACTATGTTTGTATTTGTTGTCGACGTGCTCACTATAGAAGTCAAACTAGGAATGTTGATGTGTATTTAAAAAGTGAAAGGGAAAATAATGATAAGTGGGAGCAATTTGGTGCTTATTTGTTGGTAGAAGGTCGTTTTGAGTTGGGTATTGATCAACGTATTTGTAAATATTGTTTCAACAAATTAGAAGAGAACAAAATGCCAGCAAGAGCAGTACATAACAACTTTGAGTTGGTAGCTATTCCTCAGGAACTGGCAGATTTAAATACATATGAGTCCATTCCTATTCAATCTGTGCACCAGTTTCCGGCTATTGTTCGTATGGAGCCTAAAACAGGTAAGCTGCCTCCAACAGATTTACTAAGAGGTTTGAAAGGAAGAGTTGTGTACTTACCTTTAGATTTTAAGAAAAATATTGAAACTGTTGGTATAGAGAGAGAGGAAAGTGAGCCTGTAGTTATTCTAGTTAATGGTGTAACAACAAAGAGTCGGAAATATGGCAAGATTTAGTAGATGTCATCAAACTTCAAAAGGCTACATTATATCTTGTACAGAACAATATTTATTATAAAACTGTAATTGTGGAAGAACAGGAGATATGTTTAGAAGAGGATACAGTAATTTTAAATGGCCAAATAGACAAAATGGACAACTCCAGGAGTGAAGAGATTTATGAACATTACAGTATACATCCTCTACATTTAAAAGAAGTGATTGGAAACACTATTGAATTATTTCAAATGAAGAAAGCAAAGGGGAACTCCCATGAGTGTATGGGAAAAATGTTTAGAAGCTCATTGTTTTCTACAGCTGTTCCCCACTGGAGAAGGTGGACGAAATGATGAACGAGAAGTACAGATTCCAGCTTCAGAATACCGGACGACAAGATTGTACTCAGAAGATCCAAGATTTCGACAGTGTATTCCATATATATTTCATCTTCTATTTGAAAGTGACTTGTCTGGAGTATCATATGCAGTGAATCACATATTAAAAACAGGAGTACATCTTACACATGTTTCTGCAAAGGAATTTATGGACAAAGTTCAACAAAGAGACGATCATATGGAATCTCAGTTAATTAATTTGATGGCGTGTCAACGTGGTACTAATGAGTATTGGTATCGTCGTCATGGCGATCTTAAATGTATGCTAAGAAACTTAGGTACTCCTACCTGGTTTCTAACACTTTGCTGTGCTAAATATGCTTGGAATGATTTACTTGAATTTCTTTGACAAGCAAATTCATATGTCAAGAATATTGAATTGAAGACAGCTGGAGAATTGTGTTCTTTGGATCCTGTGCATGTGTGCAGATATTTTAATCATAGGTTTCAAACTATGATGTCTTTTATCTGCAATAAAAATAATCAACCTATTGGAGAAGTTACTGATTTCTTTTGGAGAAAGGAGTACCAAGCCAGAGGTGCTCCTCATGTTCACATGTTATTATGGATCAAGGATGCACCTAAATTTGGAACCGATTCTAATGAGACTGTTTTGTCTTTTATCGAAGAGTATGTTACTTGTGCCATTCCAAAAAAGGAGGAGAAGAGAGCTTAAGAGAACAAGTTTTACGTTTTCAAAGTCATTGATGTGGAAAATATTGTCGATGAAAATACAAGTCAAAGGGAAAATGTTATACAAAATGTCGTTTTGGATTCCCACGTCCAGTAATTTCAAAAGGAAGAGTCAATAGTTTTATGTCAGCAGTAAGACATACCATAACATGAAAATCTCTGAAGAATACATACAACATAAGAAGAACTGAAGATTCAAAATATATTAATGACTACAATCCAGTGATTTTGACAATGTGGAATGCAAACATGGATATCCAGTATGTTGCAGACAATTCAATTGCTGTTGCTCGCTACGTTACATCATATATAAGGAAATCTGAAAAGACAGAGTTGAAGGAAATGTGGGAAGAAATTTCACAAGAGAAGAGTCTTATTGACAAATTGTACAGCTTTAGTTTGAAAATGCTTTCACATCGAGAAATTGGATCCTATGAATGTTCGGATCGGTTGAGCTCTGCGAGTTTATATTCAAAGTCAAGAGGAATCATTTGGGTAAGTCTAGGTCTTGCGGCTACACGAAATAGATTTTGAAATCTGTAGAAGAAATTGAATTCTTAGTATTGAATGAACCAGAAAGTACAGATATTGTTAAAACTAATATGTTGGATATGTACTATCCCAAAAGGAGTTCACATCTGGAAAACCTATGTCTCTATGAAGAACTGCAACATTACAGCTTTAAGAGAAATGGTACTGAACATTTAAATGAAGAAAAATATGCAGTAATTGGATGTGATGGATGTTTGGTAAAACATGCCAAAGGAAATCTTATTAATCACAGAAAACTCAGTTGTGAAACTCCAGAAAAAAGGGAATTTTTCTATTTAGCACTACTGCAACTCTTCAAGCCTTGGCGTAGTGAAGCGCAATTACTTGGAGATTTCGACTGCTATGAAGATTCTATTAATGCATGTAAAGATAACATTCAATGCACAATTTTCCCTACTTATCTACAAATGTTAAATGAAGAGACTGAACAAGAAATTAAAATTGCAGCTGAAATAGCTAGAGACAGTTCTCAAGATATTCAGAGTTCTGCTCCACAAAGTCAAGATCCACTAGGACAACCAATTATTGAAAATGAAGCAGCAATAGCCATGAATGAAGTAGAAACAACAATGCAACAAGCACAACAGGATATTATTGATTTGAGAAAGTTCAAAGAACAACTAAATATTGAACAAAAAGAAATATATGAGCAAGTGACACTAGAGATACAGCATGGTTTGCTACATGAAAAAAATGAATGCCAATGCCCATCATTTATACCTATACGAATGTACATCAGTGGTCAATCTGGAACAGGAAAAGGTTTCTTAATTAAAGTTTTCACCAGTTATCTACACAAAACTACTGGATGCCATTTATCTTGTGTTGTAACTGCTCCAACTGGATTAGCAGCACCTAACATTAAAGGGATTACTTTACATCGATTTCTCATGCTACCAGTTGAACATGAAAATAAATTGGAATATCACAAGCTATCTGGAGAAGCTTGTTATGAAGTGTCAAGAGTACTGAAGAAAATGAAACTTCTAATCATTGATGAGGTGAGCATGGTCTCAAACATAATGCAACATATTTTAAAAACAGATTATGATGTTCTATTTGGAGGAAAACATGTAATTTTATTTGGCGACCTACTACAACTTACTCCTGTGAAAGGGCACTCTGTTTTTAAAACATTTGTTCATGAAGACACTAGGAAAACTTTGGGAAGGATTGGAAATGTCAACATTTGGTGTCATTTTGAATATAAAGAACTTATTAAGAATATGCAACAAGCAAGTGATGAACAATATGGAAAAATTCTTCAAGATATAAGAATTGGTGTTTTGACAAAACATGGCAAAGAAGCTTTGCAAAATCGTCTTTTAACGAAGTTGTTTGCAAACGAAAACATAGCACCTGAAATCATATACAAGAAAATTGGTGAAAAGAAGTCTATAGTTTGCCTAATGCCAACACTGCAAGAGTGTTCTACATTCAATCAAGAACTTTTGAAACTTTTCAATAGTGAAAATGGAAGCTATTGATAAAAATGGAACATGAAGGAGTTACTATTCTTCTCTCAGAGAAATTACAGTCAAAATTAGATTCTTTGGAAAAGTCGGTGTCTAAGACTGCAGGTTTAGAAAAGACTTTATATGTATGTGTAAACTGTCGGGTAATTTTAAGGCGTAATGTAGAAGAAGATTTAGTAAATGGAGCAATGGGTAAAGTTGTTGATTTTGTAAATTTTAAGAACAGAGATGGAATTGAATTTTTGAAGATTAAATTTGATCAGATTGAAGAGGTAAAACAGATTGGACGTTGTGCTGTTCGTTTTTTGCTTGTAAAAGACTTGTATGTTCATAGAAAACAGTTTCCTGTTTTTTTAGCATATGCAGTAACCATTCATAAATCTCAAGGTTTAAGTGTAAACAGTGCTTTGGTAAATATTGGAAGTACAGTGTTTAAAGAGGGTATGGCATACGTTGCATTGTCTCAAGTAAGAACATTATCTGCTTTGTATTTGATGAGAAAAAGATTAGTGCTGATGTAAATTCTGTAAAAGAGTACAATCGGTTAAGAAGATTTTATGCTTCTAACTTAGGTGAATATCCTGTGTATGAGAAACGTGTAGTGTGCCCAAAACAAAAATATGACAAATGTTCTAATGAGATTCAAAAAAAGAAAACAATTCAAGAGAATAATGAAACTGCTAAGAAAATGAAAATGGACACTGTTGATGATATTGTAGGATACCAGTTAGATAATAGTTCAGGTATCAACTGCTATGCTAATGTAATTGTAAATGTTGTCTTTTTTCTAGAGGATCTTCATCATGAAACTATGGAAAATCGAGAAAAAAGATTGTTCTTTATTGCATTATATTTTTCAAAAGTTGGTAACTGATAGAACTAAAATCCATACTGCTTCTGGCATTCGGCATCTTTTGGATATATGTACTGCTTCATTGAAATTTACATTGAATATAGAACAAGATGCACAAGAATTTCTTATGTTTATGCTTGGAGTATTGGAAGATGAAGGAATAGAAATTGAAAATTTATTTGGACTAAGTTACAGATGGGATCATAAATGTGAAGAGTGTTCATTTTCTTCTACTACTGAAATAGACATTCATATTCTTGACAATACCAGATTGCGAATCAGTGTCTTTTAACAAATTAGTAAAAACAGCTAATCAAGATATGAAATGTTCTCGTTGTAAATCAGACATGTTGTCAACATTACATATAGACAGATATGGAAAATATGTCATTTTAATGCTGCAACGTTGTAGAGCAAATGGAACAATATTGGAAACAAAAATTAAAAAATTTGTGGCAAGTCAAGTATCAATGTCAGGAAGAACTTTTAAAGCAGTGGCTATTATTTTCCATGATGGACCTACTACAACATCTGGACACTATACTGTGTTTTTAAAGTGCAATAAAGGATGGACACGCTGCAATGATGCTCATTTGGAATTCAAATGTAGGCTGCCTTATGAATTACCAAATTCATATCTCATATTTTTGATGCCAAAGTATTGAAAACATCATTCGGCCTATTGGGAAGATGTGAACACGAATTAACGACTTTATTTTGGATATTTTCAATGCAAATGGATTTGGAAACATTATTTGGTCTATTGGGAAGATGTGAACAATTAGTGTTTGGATTATTGTTTGTGCTAATTGACATTGCATTTGGAAAATTGTGTTTGAAAGAAGTAGTTTATATATTTGATCTTTATATTATTCACAATGTAAATGAGAGTGTATATTTTACAAAATGTAGTTGACAGAAAAAAAAGACTTAATGTGGTTGAAGAATGTAATTTAGAAACTGCAGATAGGTAAACAGATAAACAGAAAGTTATACTTGTTCTAAATAACGTTCAACGCTGATTTTTTTTTTCCCCAATCTCATTGATTGTTTTTTTTCCCCGCTGTTGTATGATGATCTACATTGAAATTACTGTGTATGGTGAAATTCAGTAGAATATGAGAACAGCAAAAAAGGGGAAGTGAAAATGTTATGTAATTCTAAAATTATGTTGTGATCTTAAAACTATAATATTATATTCAATAACAGTTTTTCTTCTTCTTTTTTACAGAAGGTAATTGTGAAGTTTGAAAAGATTTTAAATTCAGATTACAACAAAACTACTGTATAATAGTTCCACCGAGTTTTGTATCTACATTAGTAAAAAAGGTAAGATGAAATAATGTAATAAGCATGATAATGTGAAATAATGTTTACAGTTGCTTTTACTGCACTCATCCAATCCTTTAAACCCTAGCCATGCACTCATGTATACAGTTAGGCACTATTACCACACTCCTCCAGTCACCCAGGCAATATCCATGTATTTCTCCAATCACCTAGCCAGTACCTATACACTTATAATATCACCCAGACATTACCCCTGCACTAATACAATCAGCCATGCAATAACTATGTACTCTTCCAATCACCAAGGCACAACCCTTGCACTCCTTCAATCATGCAGGCAGTATTCATGCACTCCTCCAATCACCCAGACATTACCCCTCCACAGATGCAATCACCAAGGATTACTCATGCACTTCTTCAAACACTCAGGCAGTACCTATGCATTTGTGCAATAAGCCACACATCATCTCTGTACTCATGCAATCACCCAGGCATTATCCATGCACTCCTGGAATTACCCAGCCACTACCCATACACTTATATAATCACCCAGGCACTACCTTTGCACTTCTCCAATCACGCAGGCACTACCACTTTACTCTTCCAATCACCAAGGCAGTACTCATGCACTTATAAAATTACCCAGACACTACTTATGCACTCCTCCAATCACCTAGGCACTACCACTACACTCATGCAACCACTCAATCATTACTCAAGCACTCCTCCACTCACCCAGACATTACCTTTCAACTCATGCAATCACCTAGGCATTACCTATGCACTCCTTCAATCACCCAGGCACTATTCCTGCACTTATATAATCAATAAGGCAGTACCCTTCTACTCCTTCAATCATACAAGGCACTACTTTTGTACTCATGCAATCACTCAGGCACTAGCTATGCAGTCATACAATAACCCAGGCAGTACTCTTGCACTCTTCCAATCACCTAAGCACTATCAATGCACTACTCGATTCACCCAAGACATTACCTCTGCACTCATGCAATCACCCAAACATTACTCTAGCACTCCTCCAATCACCCGGACATTACCTTTCAATTCATGCAATCATCTAGGCATTACCCATGCACTCCTTCAATCACCCAGGCACTATTCCTGCACTTATATAATCAATCAGGCAGTACCCTTGCACTCCTCCAATCACCCAGGCACTACTCTTGAACTCATGTAATCACTCAGGCACTACCTATGCACTCATACAATAACCCAGGCAGTACTCTTGCACTCCTCCTATCACCTAAGCACTATCAATGCACTACTCCAATCAGCCAGACATTACCTCTGCAGTCATGCAATAATCCATGCATTAGCTATACACTCCTCCAATCACCCAGACATTACCCCTGCACTAATGCAATCACCCATACATTAGCTATGCACTCCTCCAATCAGACAGGCACTACACTTGCACTCCTCCAATCACCCAGGCAGTATCCTTGCACTTCTCCAAACACACAGATATTTCCCCTGCACACATGCAATCACCCAGACATTACTCATACACTCCTTGAATCATTTAGGCAGTACCCTTGCACTCTTCCAATCACCCAGACATTACCCCAGCACTCATGCAATCACCCACATACTACTCATGCACTCCTCTCATCACCCAGGCACTACCTATGCACTCATCGAATAACCAGGCACTACCCTTGCAGTCCTCCAATCACCCAGGCAGTACTTATGCACTCAGGCAATCACCCACTCATTACCTGTGCACTTGTGCAATAACCCAGGTACTACCCTTGCACTCTTGAAATTGTCCAGGCACTATCTGTGCACTACTACAATCACCCAGGCACTACCCATGCACTCATGCAATCACCCAGACATTACTCATGCACTGCTTCAATCACTCAGGCAGTATCTAAGCACTCGTCCAATCACTCAGCCAGTACCATGCACTTATAAAATCACCCAGACACTACTTATGCACTCCTCCAATCACCTAGGTACTACCATTACACTCATGCAACCACCCAGACATTACCTCTGCACTTATGCAATCACCCAAAGATTACTCAACTACTCCTCCAATCACCGAGGCATTACCCTTGCACTAATACAATCACCTAGACATTACCCCTACACTCATGCAATCACCCAGGCATTACCTATGCATTCCTCTAATTCCCCAGACATTACCCCTGCAGTCATGCAATCACCAAAGCATTATCTAAGCACTCCTCCAATCACCCAGGCAGTATCCATGCACTCCTGCAATCACCCAGATATTACTCCTACACACATGCAATCACCCAAACATTACTCATGACAGACATTATCCATGCACTCCTTCAATCACTCAGGTAGTTCGTATGCACTCCTCCAATCACCCAGACATTATCCCTGCACTCATACAATCACCTAGGCATTACCCATGCACTCCTTCAATCACCCAGCCAGTCCTCATGTACTTATAAAATCACCCAGGAACTAGGTATGCACTCCTCCAATCACCCAGGCACTACCCATGCACTCATGCATTTATTCAGGCACTACCCATGCACTCATACATGCATTGAGGCACTTCTGCTGCACTCAAGCAATCATAGAAGCACTACCCATGCAGTCTTCCTATCATCCAGGCACTACCCGAGCATTCATTCAATCACCCAGGTACTACTCATGCACTCCTCCAATCACCCAGGCACTACCTATGCACTCATGCAATAACCCAAGCACTATCCTTGCAGTCCTCCAATCATGCAGGCACTATCCATGCAGTCCTCCAATCACCCAGGCACTACCCATGCTCTCATGCAATCACCTAGACATTATCCCTTCACTCATGCAATCACCCAGGCATTACCCATGCACTCCTTCAATCACCCAACCACTCCCCATGCACTTCTAAAATCACCCAGGCACTACCCATGCACTCATGCATTTACTCAAGCACTACCCATGCACTCATGCATGCATTGAGGCACTTCTGCTGCACTCATGCAATCATACAAGCACTACCCATGCAGTCTTCCTATCATCCAGGAACTACCTGTGCATTCATACAATCACCCAGGTACTACTCATGCACTCCTCCAATCACCCAGGTACTACCTATGCAATAATCCAAGCACTATCCTTGCAGTCCTCCAATCATGCAGGCACTATCCATGCAGTCCTCCAATCACCCAGGCACTACCCATGCTCTCATGCAATCACCCACACATTACTCATGCACTCCTTAAATAACTCAGGCAGTACCCATGCACTCTTCCAATCACCCAGACATTACTCCAGCACTCATGCAATCACCCAGGTCTTACTTATGCACTCCTCCAATCACCCAGGCACTACCTATGCACTCATTCAATAGCCCAAGCACTACCCTTGCAGTCCTCCAATCACCCAGGCACTACTCATGCACTCACCCAGTCATTACCCATGCACTCGTGCAATAACCCAGGCACTACTCTTGCACCCTTCAAATTATCTAGGCACTATCCATGCACTCCAACAATCACCCAGGCTGTACCCATGCACTTATAAAATCATCCAGGCATTACCCATGCACTCATGCAATCATTCAGACACTATACAAGTAGTCCTGCAATCACTCAGGCAGTATCCTTGCACTCATGCAATCACTCAGGTATTTTTTCTATTTTTAACCAGTATATGTGGTTTTGTAAGAACCGTTGTTTTTTTTAAAGAATTTTACATATTGTTTGCATTTTCTAACAATTATTTCTTTTTTTGGGTGTTTTTGACTTTTTTTTTAAACAAAACAAAATTGAAGAGTCCAATATAACTGTTTAGACAAAAAAAAGGAAAAGAAAATTTGGGAGCAGATTAAAAAACAAAATTAACACTTATGTGTTTTAATTGCATTGGTTATGACGTCAATGCATTGCTCCCCAATGCAGAGTTTTGCATCGCATTTCTTGCAATTGATTGTGGCATCCAGTAGTTCAGGAACGATGTGTGGCCTCGGTGTAAGTGGAACTCCTTGTGAGGATGTTGATGGAGCATTTGGGTCTTGCTGTGCCGCTTCATTTCTCTCCCTCTGAGATATTTCTCTGGCTAAATGCAAAGGGTGTATTGTCTCCAAGTGCTTTTTCATGGATGACGTTCCACATGAGTACTTTTTCTCTGAACCTCTGGAGAGAACCTCTGGAGACTCTTTTGCAGATCTTGCATGTGACCTTTCTTGCATTTCCCTTCTCCGGCACAGTAAAGAAGGCCCAAACTGCACTTTCTTTCCTTTTCTTGACTGGCTCCACTAGATCATCTTCCTCTTCCAGTGGGTCTTGATCTGGATGACTGGTTGCCATTGTTTGAGAAAAAAAGTCAACAAGCACACTAAAATAGAAAATTGAAGAAAGATACAACAGGTCTTGCCAGGAAGACAGACAAATAATAAGAGGAATAAAACAGGTGTTGGATCCTCCCTCTAACAGAATGAAAATGTTTTAAACCAATCAGAAGCTTTCTTTTCAGGTCACATGGAGTCGCGCACCCGTCGCGCACAAGTCGCGCACCCGTAAAATTTCGTATACATAATTATAAAGTATAAATAGGTGTTTATAAAATATTTTAAAAGGTATATTAGTGAAAGTGTTTATACAAATCTAATATTTTAACTTTGTATAGTGATATTTCACAATTTGAAAATTACGCCGGAGTCGCGACCCCTGCGCGACCCTTGAAATACGTGCCGGGAAGGGTCTTGCAGTCTACGCGCATACGTCGCGCACTCGTGAAATTGCATATAGTTCATCGAAAAGTTAAAAATACTGTTTATAAATTGTTTTTTAAATTATATTAGTGAAAGTCTTTAACCAAAACTGTTGTACAATGATATTGTACACTTTTAAAATAACACCGGGTCGTGCCTCTAGCGCGACTCCGCAAATGCGCACCAGCAGGGTTTGCGCACCCTGAATCCGCGCACCCATCGAGTAGGTTCGCATAGGGTGCGCAACTCCTTTGTAAAAAAATAAAAAAAAATAAAGCATAGCAATACAATAAAAAAACTTTCACAGTATTAAAAGCATTATTTCAAGAAAATATAAATGTAAGTTATACATAGAAAAATACCCCTGGGCCCAAAAAAGTATTTAAAAAAAATTGGCAGAATTTGTGCAGGGTGCACTTTTCTAATCACCCAGGCACTACTACTACAGTCATGCAACCACCCAGACATTACTCCTGCACTCATGCAATCAGAAAGACATTACTCATGCACTCCTCCAATTACCTACACATTACCCTTGCACTCATGCAATCACTTAAGCATTACCCGTGCACTCCTCCAATGACTCAGACATTACCCCTGCACTCATGCAATCACCTAAATATTATCCAAGCAGTCCTTCAATCACTCAGGCAGTACCCATGCACTTATAAAATCATCCACGCACTACCTATGTACTTATGCAATCACACAGGCACTACTGATGCACTCCTCGATGCACCTAGGCATTACCCATGCACTCCTCCAATCAGCCATGCACTATCCATGTACTCCTTCAATCACCCAGGCACTACCCTTGCACTCCTCCAATAACTCAGGCACTACCCCTGTACTCATACAATCAGTTAGACATTACCCCTACACTCATGCAATTACCCAGGCATTACATATGTACTCCTATAATCCCTCAGACATTACCCCTGCACTCATGGAATCACCAGTGCATTAGCCATGCACTGCTCCAATCACCCAGGCGCTACCCTTGCACTCCTCCAATCACCCAAGCAACCTTTGAAATTCACCGAAAAAACCACAGGTTTCAGGGACGTCATAGTTAGAAATTAGCATTTAAAAAACCTTTGACATTCACTGAAAAAACCATAGGTTTCAGGGACGTCATAGTTAGAAATTAGCATTTAAAAAACCTTTGAAATTCACTGGAAATACCATAGGTTTCAGGGACGTTATAGTTAGGAATTAGCATTGAAAAAACCTTTGAAATTCACTGAAAAAACCACAGGTTTCAGGGACGTTATAGTTAGTTGGACATTTCACTCGTACAAAACCAGAGAAATTCAGCCGTTATAGTTAGTTCAGCAATGACTAGCGCTCACCCTGAATAAACAACTGTGGGATCCACGTTCGGAGTGCCGTGCTTGTTTTCTTCAACTCTGAAAACGAGATCTTCTTTGATATATATATATATATATCAAAGAAGATCTCGTTTTCAGAGTTGAAGAGTGCCGTGCTTGTTTTCTTCAACTCTGAAAACGAGATCTTCTTTGATATATATATGTAAACCCCAAAACAGACCTATGCGTTTCGGCAGGAGCCTTCTACTGGGTCATCAAGTTTTAGTGCATAGAGTGTCATTTTTAAAGGGACAGCTGCTTCCTTTCCCATCACCAATTAAAACAAACTTTATGTTCATCTTAAAGGGGAAAACAAATATATAATATTTTCTTTTTAGTTTGAGATATATCATCACTGCCAACATTTTAGTCAGTTAAATCACTGTCAGGTACATAAGTATGCCTCATAGTCTGAAATATTTTGGATCACTGTACAACCCTAATTTTCATAACATATGGTTATAAAATTTATAATTTACTAAGTGGACAGACAAATGGATAAGACTATATTTCCAAATAGACTAATGGTCTTCTTGCAGCAATAGGGGTCACTTAAAAATCTTCAATAAATGCAATAAAAGAGAGACAGGGGAGATAGAGTGCCTCATGCATTCACATTGTTAGACATAACATAAGTAGATAGATAATTCATATATTACCTATATGTTGTATATGTGCAGTTATAAGTATATCCATATGAAATAAAGTGCAAAGTGCCTTCTTCTATGTTTGTGCATTCACATAATTAGACTCATATGTTCTAAAATTCATAACCCAACTACTCCTAATTATATACATATAGTAAAACAATATGTAGAATGTATTAAAAAATGTATACTACAAGAACTCAGAAATAGGGCGAATATGGAATATAAAGTACAGAGATTATAACAAGTTTTTTTAACAGTTAGACACAGATAGAGAGACTCTGATAGCTTTCTAGATTACATATATAGATCTATATATACCTGTAAAGTGCAAAAGTAGTAAATGCTACATGGCAAGCCTATAGCAGCCTACTATGATGTCAACATTCCTCTATTCTGCTCAATCTTAAAAGTGCACAGTGCTATTCCTATTAAAACAACCGGGGGGCTGAAGCTCTCCATACGTCTTCTATGGACCCTTCTCCCATGAGTTAGATTGACAAAATACTGAGATGTTAAACTACAGTATTACGCTCATTGGGGCATATTCTCAAGGAACTATCGCCGAGTTAACGGCGCTTTATCTCAGCCAAAGTCGCGATAAAATTATCGCCCCATTCACAAGCTGGTGCAAACAGCCGATATCACCAGTTTACCTGCGATAGCACCCTCAAAAAACATCGCCACAGATGAGCCCAGCAACTATCGCTAATGAGATGCAGAGTAGGCGTTCCCGAGCAAAAAGGCGCGACAACACCACAATGCAACATTCTCAACAACCAGCCAGATCGGCGATAAGAACACAAAACAGGCGATACAGCGCGTTAGCAGCAGGAAATTAACACCTGCTCTGACCTGGTGCAAAGTCGTACGACAACCTGCACCAGAAAAGGGAGCCCAGCCCACAGCCACACCTGAAGAACAACAGATGCCATGGAGCTACTCATCATGCAGCTCGGAGCCCCAACAGGGCCACAACACCCACCGCCACCACCCCCAGGCCCGCCATCCCCCCTGGACCCCCCCGCACCCCACCGGACCACCACAGAGGCAGCACAGACAAAGACAGCGGACCTTCAGGAAACGCACCAGCCTCACAGACTTAACCCCAGAGAATGTCATTGCCCACTACAGACTCAAAAGGCCAACCATCCTCCGCATCCTGAACATCATTGCCCACAGGCTGACGGTACCAACACAGCAGACAACCAACATCCCACCTCAGACAAAGCTGCTGGCTTGGCTGCACCTGTTGGCCTCTGGGACATTCCAACCAACAACCGCCAGAGTCGGAGGTGTCTCACAGCCAGCCCCATCCAAGTTCCTCAAACCTGTCCTGGATGCCATCATCAGCTTGGTACCCCAGTATCTATACTTCCCCCACACTGCGCAGGAACAGCTGGAGACCAAGCAAGGCTTCTACACCATAGCTGGCTTCCCGCACGTGTTGGGGGCAATTGACTGCACACATGTCCTACTTGTGCCCCCTGCCGACACTGCACACAATTACCGCAACAGGAAGCACACGCATTCCATCAATGTGCAGGCAATAGTGGACCACCGGGGACTCTTCACCAATGTCGTAGCCAACTACCCAGGCAGTGTGCATGATCCCTTCATCTTCCGACAGTCCAACATCAACCAGTGCTTCCAGGATGGCACCTATGGGAATGCACTGCTCGTTGGCAAGTACATCATGCAACTCACAACTCTGGCACTCAACTCCACAATCATGCAACTCACAACTCTGGCACTGCACACGTCACAAAATCACATACAACATGCCAAACAACATGCCCACCCACCAGACACGACAGCACAACCTACTGTGGCAACCTTGGTTAGCCATGTACATCAACGGCATGGCATCTCAGCCACACAATAGCGGAATGTGGGGGAGAGGTGGGAACCAGGCATGTGTGAAGGAGGCAAGTGACCCATGAATGTGAATGTACACAATGCCAAGTGTGGCGGAGATGTGCTGGACAGACAGCAGTATGCAGACCACAGACATATCCATGTCTACATGCACTGCTGGTGTTTGGAGTGTAGTGGACAGTGGACGCAACCATGTCACCCCAGCCAGTGGGGAAGATCGTGGAAATGTAGCTTGTGACGTCCCCCCCTGTAAGCGTGTGCGGAGTGGGCTGTCCCGGAGGATGCCAGGCCAGCGTAGGGGTGTGAATAAAAAGCATGTAGCTCTGGGCGTGGTTCTCTTCCGGAATGCCCAACGTGTCTGCCAGGGTGGCACCTCCCACCCCACCACGAGGCCGACGCTGTCGCCGTGAGCAGTGTGGCCTGCGATCCTGTGCGCCTGCTGCACCCTGGGCCGCTGGTCCCCGAACCTGTCATGCCCGCCCCTGCACAGCCATGACTCACTGCTCACCTGCCTATACCGGCGTGTGTCAAAGAGGGCCCACCACGTGCCGGCGCAAGCTTTAAGCCCGAAGCCTGCGACCTTGGCTGCCTCCACAGACCATCACGGCCTCCGCGACACAGGCCTGCTTTACTCCTTTCTCGTTGACGTACTCTACCGCTGCCTCCGGCCTACACTATGGTCAAGTAGGTCACACATTTGGAACTGAGTCTTGATTAAGCAATGGCAGAGTACACACTTTATGGCTGAGTTTATATCACTGTACTCCCTTCGATGTAGTGCCACCAACTCTGTGCATAGCATTCGAACTACACCTGTCTGTGGTCACTTGCTGACTACTGCCTTCGGCCTACACTGCGGTCGAGTAGGTCACACATGTGGAACTGAGTCTTGATTTCTGCATTGCGGAGTTCATATCATTGGACGCAAGGAGACGAGTAAGAGGAAGGCGTGGTTCAGTCCGGAGGAGAAAAGGATCATCATTACAAACAAAAATCCACAAAAGGGCAACTGGCTGCCAGTAGGTAGGTATAGTTAGGACCTTGTTTCTATTCAAAAAGCGTTTTTTCTTTTGCCAATATCTTTGGTGCCGTTTGACAAATCTTCGCAAAATTTTCAAAACTAATGGTTCGCTTAGGTCAGCTCCTGTCTTGAAAGTTTCGGGGTGATTCGTCAAGCGGGGGCCGAGAAAAAATGGGGGCCCAAATCGCGTTTTCCCCATGTTACTTTCCATAGGAACTTTAGACAAAGCTACAGCCCGAACTGCTGAACGGAATCACACCAAATTTGCCAAAAAGGTAGGTCTTGGTCCAGAAAGCGTGCTTTTTTTTTAAATGGTGTAAATTCGTTCAGTAGTTGCTGAGAAATTCAAAAACTAAAAATATCGATATCTGAGCACCGAGGAGGATTCGCGAACCCTCCCGAGCACGAGCTTCACTGTTATTGGCTGCCAACCGAGTCACAAGAAAAAAGTTGTAAAAAGATAAAAAACAAGAAAAGGGGGCAGGATAGAAACACCCTGACCCCCTTGGCCTGCTCAGGGGGTCCCACAATGACCCCCAGGGCCAAAAATGCATTTTTTAAAATAAAAAATTGCCTGAATTCGAGCTGGGTGCGCGAATCCGGGCAAAAAAATAATAAAAAAATTAAGCGCGGGCTCCCGCGCTTCGTTTTCTATAAGCCCCCGCGTGGGCCAGGTCCTGGGGGCAATGTCCAATTATGAAGCGCCCCAGGGACCGTTACCTCCCCAGGGCTTAGATAATTATATGCAGGGGGCACGCACCCCCCCGCAGCCTTGGGACCGCCACCTCCCCGGGGCTTTTTTAAAAAAATGCGTGGGGGGGCTCCTGCCCCCCCACACTGCCCCGGGGACCACCACCTCCCCAGGGCATTTACATTTTAGGGTGGGGGGGCCTTGTGGGCCCCCCAAGCCCCAGGAACCGCCACCTCCCCGGGGCTTTAAATTATTTTGGGCGGAGGGTCTCGTGCACCTCCCCAAGCCCCGGAGACCACCACCTCCCGGGGCTACATGATTTAAATGTGGGGGCCACGTAGCCCCCCCGCAGCCCCGGGGACCACCACCTCCCCGGGGCTACTTCCAAAACTAAAGTGTGGGGGACTCGAGCCCCCTCACACCGCCTCCCCGGGGCATTGAATATGTAAATACAGGGGTTTGTAGCGGACCCCCGGCCCTGGGGACCACCCCCGGGGACCACCACCTCCCCAGGGCTTCAAAGTTGCTGGGAGGGGGGCTGCACAGCCCCCCTCCATGAGCCCTCTATGGCCCTGGGGACCACCACCCCCCAGGGCCGGCTCCTGCAATGTCCCGGGGTGCCCACCCCCGGGACATTGCCGTTTGCTATGGCAGGGCAGGAGCATGACTCCCGACCTGCTAATGCAAATACTGCTTCGCTTCTTGGAAGCGAGAGCAGGAAACCTGCTCTCGCTTCCAAGAAGCAAACCAGCTTTTCTTTTAATGTTTTTTTTTTTTTAAATAAGGCCGGGCCCCGGTGGATGGGGTCCCCGGGGCCATAATTGGCCTCAGGAGGGGGGCCACACGGCCCCCTTCTGCAAAAAAAAACATGCTGGCCAAGCCCCGGACGATATTTTAAAAAACGAGGCCAGGCCCCAGGGGATGGGGTCCCCAGGGCCAATAGTGGCCCAGGGAAGGGGGAGCATGCGACCCCCTTCCCGTTTTAAAAAAAATAAAAAATGCTCAGGCCCTAGGGGAAGGGGTCCCCAGGGCCCAAAAATTACTAAAAGAAGGGGGGCCACACAGCCCCACTACTAAAAATATATAAAAAAAAGGAAAAGCCGGCATCTCGCCGGAGGCCCTTCCCCCTCCCTGCACCACTGTGCAAACACGCCTCCTGGCGCATTCTGAATTGGGGGATTAAGTCCCCTTCAATCCTAAGGGTCCTTAGGGGCCTACTAGACCACCATGTACCTCCAGTAATCCCCACACAGTGGGATTGCTGAGAGGTGTTCCGAGACACGCCCCTTTTTACACCACTCTGCAAACGCGCCTCTTAGTGCACTGCTGGTGGGGCGCTGATGTCCTCTTGTGTCCTGAGGACCTCATGACACAAGTGGACTTTATCCCCCGAGCAGCAGTACGCCAGGAGGGGCGTTTGCAGAGTGGTGTAAAAAGGGGGTGTGGCCTCAGACCACTCTCAGCAATCCAGCTGTGTGGGGCTTACTTGAGGTACCTGGTGAGCTAGTTGGCCCCCAGGGACCCTCAGGAGGCAAGGGGACTTCATCCCCCAACCAAGAGCACGCCAGGAGGCGTGTTTGCAGAGTGGTGGACAAAGGGGGCATGGCCTGTGTCCACCTATCAGCAATCCCACTATCTGAGGCATACTGGAGGTATCAGGTAGGCTAGTTGGCCCCTAAGGACCCCCAGCAGCGAAGTGGACTTTAATCCCCATCCAAGAGCGTGCCAGGGGTCGCGTTTGCAGAGTGGTGGAGAAAGGGGGCGTGGCTTGGTATGAGAACTTAGCAATGCTGCTGTGTGGGACTTACTGGAGGTAATAGGAGGGGTAGTTGGCCCCCAAGGTTGTCTTTGGGGGCCAACTACCCCTCCTGTTACCTCCACTAAGTCCAACACAGTGGGATTGCTAAGAGGTCTTCAGAGGCCACCCCCCCCTTTCTCCACCACTCTGCAAACGCACCTCCTGGCACAGTACTGGTTGGGGGATGAAGTCCACTTTACTCCTGAGGGACTTTGGGGGCCAAGAAACCCTCCTGGTACCTCCTGTAAGTCCTACGCAGCGGAATTCCTGAGCGCTGGTGGGAGGCCTAGCCCCCTTTCTCCACCACTCTGCAAACGTGGCTACCAGTTATTAAATTAAGTGGATAGAAAGTATGTGGTATTTGGTATAAAGGAATTATGTAGAGTGGGATTATGTGTTATGGAGAGCAATTATGTGGTATGGTAGTCTGTGTTGTGGAGTGGTAACCTCAGGTTTAGTCTTCCTTGTTTCTATAGAAGCTAAACTATGAACTCAATGAGACAAAAAAAGAAGGAATCACTGAGGAGCACTTCTGGACCTAGTCAGAGGTATGAGCAGGGCCACTGGAATTATGCGACTGTTTGGCTGCACCAACTTTTGCACAATTATACATTTTCCGCATTAGCCACATAATCCATCATCTGCTGCCTAATTTACAGATTTGAACAAAAATAGCCTTGTTTCTAGCTCAAACGGCTCAAACGTTACCAAAAATGTAGCGACAAGTGTTACAGCGTGGTGGTAGGTCCTTTGTAAACCTAGAATGGTCACCTGTTACTTATTGCTAAATGTGGGTCTTAAATTGGTACTAATGGTGTGCAAGCCACTCTTGCTTCTTTCTGCACCTCTCTTTGCCTCTTTCTGCATTTCTGTTGCTTCTTTCTCCACCTTTTTTTCTTTTTCCGCACTTCTCTTGCCTCTTTCTGCACATCTCTTCTACTTTCTGCACCCCTCCTGCCTCTTTCTGTACCTCTCCTGCCTCTGTCTGCACCCCTCTTCCCTCTTTCTGCACCCCTACTGCCTCTTTCTGCACCACTGTTCCTTCTTTCTGCACTTCTTTTGTTTATTTCTGCACCTCTCTTGCTTCTTTCTGCACCCCTCTTGCCTCTTTCTCCACCCCTCTTCCCCCTTTCTGCATGTCTGTTGCTTCTTTCTGTACTTCTCTTGCCTCTTTCTCCACCCCTCTTCCCTCTTTCTGCATCTCTGTTGCTTCTTCCTCCACTTATCTTGTGTCTTTCTGTACCTCTCTTGCTTCTTTCTGCACCCATTGTGCCTCTTTCTGTACCCCTCTTCTCTTTCTGCACTCCTCTTGACTCTTTCTGCACCTCTGTTCATTCTTTCTGCACTTCTTTTGTTACTTTCTGCACCAATCTTGCTTCTTTCTGCACCCCTCTTGCCTCTTTCTCCATCCCTCTTCCCTCTTTCTGCACCTCTGTTGCTTCTTTCTGCACCTCTCTTGTCTCTTTCTCCACCCCTCTTCCCTCTTTTCTGTACCTCTGTTGCTTCTTTCTGCACCTCTCTTGCTTCTTTGTGCACCCCTCGTGCCTCTTCGTGCACCCCTCTTCCCTCTTTTTGCACCCCTCTTGCCTCTTTCTGCACCACTGTGGCATCTTTCTGCTCTACTCTTGCTTCTTTCTGTACCTCTCTTGCTTCTTTCTGCACCACTCGTGCTTGTTTCTGCACCCCTCTTCCATCTTTCTGCACCTCTCTTGCTTCTTTCTTCACCCCTCTCGCCACTTTCTCCACCCCTGTTCCCCGTTTTTGCATCTCTTTTGCTTCTTTCTGCACTTCTCTTGCCTCTTTTTCTACCCCTCATCCCTCTTTCTGCACCTCTGTTGCTTCTTTCTGCACTTCTTTTGCTTCTTTCTGCACCGCTGTACCTTCTTTCTGCAACCCTTGTGCCTCTTTCTGCACCCCTCTTCCCTCTTTCTGCTCCCCTCTTGCCTCATTTCTGCACCTCTGTTCCTTCTTTCTGCACTTCTTTTGTTTCTTTCTGCAACTTTCTTGCTTCTTTCTGCAACCCTCTTGCCTCTTTCTCCATCCCTCTTACTTCTTTCTGCACCTCTCTTGCCCCTTTCTGCACCCCACTTCCCTCTTTCTGCACCTCTGTTGCTTCTTTCTGTACTTCTGTTGCTTCTTTGTGCACCCCTTGTGCCTCTTTCTGCACCCCTTTTCCCTCTTTCTGCACCTTTCTTGCCTCTCTCTGCAACTCTGTTCCTTCTTTCTGCACTTCTTTTGTTTCTTTCTGCACCTCTCTTGCCCCTTTCTACACCCCACTTCCCTCTTTCTGCACCCCTGTTGCCTCTTTCTGCACCCCTGTTGCCTCTTTCTGCACCTCTGTTCCTTTTTTCTGAACTTCTTTGTTTCTCTCTCCACATCTCCTGCTTCTTTCTGCACCCCTCGTGCCTCTTTATGCACCCCTCTTGCCTCTTTTTGCAACTCTGTTCCTTCTTTCTGTACTTCTTTTGTTTCTTTCTGCACCCTTCTTCCCTCTCTTGCCTCTTTCTGCACCTCACTTGCCTCTTTCTGCAACCCTCTTTCTGCACCTCTCTTGTCTCAGTTTGCCCACCTGTTCCCTCTTTCTGTACTCCTTTTGCCTGTTTATGCAACTCTCTTGCCTCTTTCTGCAGTTCTCTTTCCTCCTTCTGCACCTCACTTGCCTCTTTCTGCAACTCTCTTGCCTCTTTCTGCAGTTCTCTTGCCTCCTTCTGCACCTTACTTGCCTCTTTCTACAACTCTCTTGACTCTTTCAACACTTCTCTTGCCTATTTCTGCACCTCTCTTGCCTCTTTCTGGACCTCTCTTGCCTCTTTCTGCACCTCACTTGCTTCTTTCTGCACCCCTTTTGCCTGTTTCTGCACCTTTCTTCCCTCTTTGTGCAACTCTCTTGCCTCTTTCTACACCTCTCTTCCCTCTTTCTGCACCACTCTTGCCTCTTTCTGTACCTCTGTTGCTTCTTTCTGCACCTCTCTGTCTCTTTCTGCACCCTCCATGCCTCTTTCAGCACCTCTGTTGCTTCTTTCTACAGTTCTCTTCCTTCTTTCTGCACCCTTCCTGCCTCTTTCTGTACCCCTCTTGCCTCTTTGTGCACCTCTCCTAACCCTTTCTGAACCCCTCTTACCTCTTTTTGCACCTCTGTTGGTTCTTTCTGCACCTCTTTTGCTTCGTTCTGCACTTCACTTGCCTCTTTCTGTACCCATCTTGTCTCTTTCTGCACCTCTGTTGGTTCTTTCTGCACCCCTCTTCCTTCTTTCTGCACCTCTCTTACCTCAGTCTGCCCACCTGTTCCCTCTTTCTGCAACCCTATTGCCTGTTTCTGCAACTCTCTTGCCTTTCTCTGTAGTTCTCTTGCCTCCTTCTGCACCTCACTTGCCTCTTTTTGTACCTCTGTTGGTTCTTTTGCACTGCTCTTGCTTCTTTCTGCACCTCTCTTGCAAATTTCTGCACCCCTCTTGCCTCTTTCTGCACCCCATTTACCTGTTTCTGCACCTCTCTTGGAAGTTTATGTACTGCTCTTGTTTCTTTCTGCACCTCTCTTGCAAATCTCTGCACCCCTCGTACCTCTGTGTGCACCTCTCTTGCCTCTTTCTGCTCCTCTCTTGCCTCTTTCTGTACCCCTCTTGCCTCTTTCTGCACCTCAATTGGTTCTTTCAGTACTTCTCTTGCCTCTGTGTGCAACACTGTTCCCTCTTTGTGCACCTCTTTTGCCTGTTTCTGCAACTTTCTTGCCTCTTTCTACACTTTTCTTGTCTCTTTCTGTACCTCTGCTGCCTCTTTCTGAACTTCTCTTGCCTCTTTCTGCACCTCTGTTGCTTCTTTCTGCACTTCTCTTGCCTCTTTCTGCACCCCGCTTCCCTCTTTCTGCACCTCTGTTACTTCTTTTTGTACCTCTCTTGCTTCTTTCTGTACCTCTCATGCCTCTTTCTGCACACACAGGGCTACTTTTAAACTGACCTCAGGCTCAGCAGTGAGCACATGCAAGTGCAGAAAAGGGCTGCTGGCCTCTAAACTGCCATGCCCTGTTATACGCTAGGGACTTAGAGGTAGTTTTAATCCCCCTGCCCTATTATGTACTAGGGCCTTACAGGGGAGGTCATGCCAATCACAGGGGTACCCCAACCCATAGTGTACCCCAGTGTATGTAGGTGTGTTCACTGTATTCTAAGTGTCTTTCAGCATAGCACTGGCTCCGGGCCTGGTTAGGCAGAGCCCAAGGTGATTCAGAGTCAGCAAAAAGTTGGGGAGTGCCCAGGGCACAGGAAGATTTTGCAACAAGACCTCTTTCTGCACCTCTGTTGGTTCTTTCTGCATATCTCTTGCTTCTTTCTGCACCTTACTTCCTCTTTCTGGACTTCTGTTGCTTCTTTCTGCATTTCTCTTGCTTCTTTCTGCGCCTTTCTTCCTCTTTTCTGCACATGTCCTACCTCTGTAGGTATAGTTAGAAATTAGCATTTAAAAAACCTTAGAAATTCACTGAAAAAACCACAGGTTTCAGGGACGTTATAGTTAGAAATTTTCATTTAAAAAAACTTTGAAATTCACTGAAAAACCATAGGTTTCAGGGACGTTATAGTTAGTAATTAGCATTTAAAAACCTTTGAAATTCACTGAAAAAACCACAGGTTTCAGGGACGTTATAGCTAGTTGGACATTTCGCTCGTACAAAACCAGAGAAATTCAGCCGTTATAGTTAGTTGAGCTAACTATAACTTGCGCACCCGCAATGCACTGCTGATGATGTCACATATTACATCATTCATGACATGGTCATGACCCTAAGAGGAATAAGCCAATTAAAGGATAAAACATAACAGCTCCTGGGCTGACATGAGAAAGCTATAAGGTAAAAGGGGGATTTCTTTGGGACGCCGACCCCGAAGATCTTGCCTTATCAAGGGGTTCGTTTACCTTTACTTCTTTCATTGCGCGCCATGGATGATTGGTACCAGGCACCACATTGACACAGATAACAAACTTTTGTTGCACATTATAGATGCACATTTCATCATTCGACTAGCAACATGAGAATACAACTACAGCATTTCTACCATGCATCAATTGCCCTGAGGAAGTCTTGGATAAAGACGAAACACATGTTGGCTGTGTTTTGATCTGACTACATGTTGTTTAAGCTTTGCTTGGATTGTACAATACACTATAAACCTTGTGGCTATTTTCATTTGAAACACTTTGCATATTGCTTCAATCGCATTCTGTACTGCCAGCGTTATAAATGTTAATGACAAATAAAATATTTTTCTCAATTAATTTTTGACTACAATAAGTGAAATTGAATTGTTCTGTGCTCTAAACTTGTATCAAATGTTATATTTGGCATTTCCTTTCATAATGTTCATTATTGCACTTCCTTGCAGAAGTAGTGCTGTCTGTTGTAGCACAAAAGTAATCTGTTCACTGACCACAATCTGCGGGGGTTTCAGTGCTGGTTTTTTCTATTCCACTGCTTCTATTTTGAAATAGATATATTTTCTGGTCCCTTAATTGATGTGTGCTGCTGCATGTAGGATCCCTCTTAAGAATATATGATGTTACTTAGCATACCGTTACTCCGCAGGTATTTACTTCGAAGTTTTTACTTCGCAAATACCATTACTACGCATGATTTTAGTGCGCCTGCGTTTACTTCGCAAATATATACAAATACATTAAAAATGCTTTTACTTCGCAGTTAATTATTACGCATACCGTTACAACGCGTTATTGGTATTTTAAAACAAAAAATGAATTGTAATAGTAACCTATCCCCTGGCACGCACCCTGAACCCTAAAAATACCCCCTACACCCCAAAACCCTATCTCAACCTGACCCCTAAAAATATCCCAGCACCCCAAAACCTAAACGCACCCTGAACCCCAAAAATACCCCAGCACCCCAAAACCTTAAACGCACCCTGAACCCTCAAAATACCCCATGCACCCCAAAACCCTAACCCACCCTGACCCCTAAAAATAACCCAGTACCCCAAAACCTAAACGCACCCTGAACCCTAATACCCCCTACACCCCAAAACCCTATCCCACCTTGACCCCTAAAATTACCCCAGCACCACAAAACCTAAACGCACCCTGAACCCCAAAAATACCCCAGCACCCCAAAACCTTAAACGCACCCTGAACCCTAAAAATACCCCCTACACCCCTACACCCTATCCCACCCTGACCCCTAAAAATATCCCAGCACCCCAAAACCTAAACGCACCCTGAACCCCAAAAATACCCCAGCACCCCAAAACCTTAAATGCACCCTGAACCCTAAAAATACCCCCTACACCCCAAAACCCTAACCCACCCTGACCCCTAAAAATACCCCTGTACCCCAAAACCTTAAACGCACCCTGAACCCTCAAAATACCCCATGCACCCCAAAACCCTAACCCACCCTGACCCCTAAAAATACCCCAGTACCCCAAAACCTAAATGCACCCTGAACCCTAAAATTACCCCCTACACCCCAAAACCCTCACCAACCCTGACCCCTAAAATTACCCCAGCACCCCAAAACCTAAACGCACCCTGAACCCCAAAAATACCCCAGCACCCCAAAACCTTAAATGCACCCTGAACCCTAAAAATACCCCCTACACCCCAAAACCCTAACCCACCCTGACCCCTAAAAATACCCCTGTACCCCAAAACCTAAATGCACCCTGAACCCCAAAAATACCCCCACACCCCAAAACCTTAAATTCACCCTGAACCCATTAACAGAATTAATACTACAATGCACAGTAACTCCATTATGCGTAGTAAGTGCATGCTGAGTAATGGAACATGCGTAGTAAATGCATGCTAAGTAATGGCATCTGCGAACTAAAATATGCGTAGTAATGGTAATACAAAGTAATGACCGCGTAGTAAAGGTAGAATACCCCCTCTTAAGTATGACCAGTGGGAAGTACATTAATAACAATCATCTCCTGGGGAAATCCCTACCTTGGTTTGCTCTGGGCACAGCAAATAAACCCCCATCCATAAAATTGTGGATTACACGTTTCATCCATTCAACGAATAACACTCCTGCCTCCTCATCCTCCTCAACCATTCAGTAGCCTTTGACACTTTTGACCACAAACGTCTCATAAAACCCCAAGAGGCTGAATGTGTATGGAGATTTAACTTTAAGAAATTTGACAATACTTCAAATCTGGGAATCATTTCTCCAACCCTTACAAAATCAAATACAGTGTCACTCAAGAATGTATCCTCTTCCTATTACTTTTGAACCTTTATTTTTGGGACACTAAGGGCCATATGTAGGTAATTTCTATTTACCGATTCCTAAATACCGAATTTTACCGATTCGGTATTTAAGAATCGGTAAATAGAATGTAGGTAAACATTCGGTAAATTTTACCGATTCGGTAATATTCGTTATTACCTATTCGGTATTTACCGAATCGGTAATAAGGAATACCTTCCCATTCATTCCTATGGGCCTGGAGGCCCATAGGAATGAATGGGAAGCCATTCACTATTACCGATTCGGTAAATACCGAATCGGTAATAGGGGGAGCATATTCAGGGTGGCAGGGTGTCAAATTGACACCCTGTTGCACCCCTGAATCGTGCATGTGTGCACATGTGGCGCACATACATGCCCTAAGGGCATGTATGTCTGCCACATGGCACTTTTAAAAAAGCACAAAATTGCTTTTTAAAAGGTATTCGGTATTTACCACCAACTTGTAGTTGGTGGTAAATAACGAATCCTTAAACCAAAAATGCACTCACTTGAGTGCTCCCTACATAGGATTTAAGGAATCAGTAATTTACCGATTCCTTAAAATAACGAATCGGTAAATTACCGACTCCTTGAATCCGGCCTCCTACATCGCAAAGTGCTAAATACCGGTCGGTAACGGGAAATTTACCGATTTTCGGCCGTTACCGACCGGTATTAGCCCACCTACATATGGCCCTAAATCAGACCATAACATATCAGGTTATCTCCTTTTCCCAAAATGCTCATGACACCCCCCTAGATATATCATTATTGAATGCTCCAGACTCTTCTAGGCATTAACCCTCCCTTAAGCAAATTCAAACTGATTGACCAATGTAAAACTTTAATTGAACCCACAGAAGACAGAATTACCCACAGACTGAACAACCCAACTTACAACCATGTGTTTTTCACCAAAAACAAGCTAAATCTCTTGGTTTCAACTTTCAAAGTTACTCTATGCTGATCTCTAAATCAAAGTGGTGGTCAGAAATCCAGATTCCTGCTAACATTTTGCCGTAGTCTCCAACTCTTCCTCCATTTCATTTTTTTCCAAAGTTAGGAGGAGTAGCTAGGATGACATTTATGGCAATGATGGAGCCAGGTTTTTCAGTGCCGGGGTTCTATTTCAGAGATGGAATAGGGGCTTTGCTTAAGAGTCTAGTTTTGTGAATTCCCCTGAAAAGAGGACATCTATGCCTGTTCTAAAATTTACATCTACACTTCTCCTACCATGTAGGCCATTTGGTGACCATTCAATGGATTGTTGCTATGGGTATGTAGCGTCAGTGCTGTTGAGTAGTGATCAGTTTGAATAATGTTTAAAGTGCTACAATGCTAGGGTTTGGTATTTTTACCTATTAATCTGTTCTATGCAGGCTCAGTAAGCTTGGTTTTCTTTTCGGATAGGAAGGGGTTATCTGCAAACACATTTCATAAAACGTACAATCCTTTGCTCTCTGTCCTGAACCTGTGGCTGTTTTTATGGATGCTGAGTGCTTATCTCATCAGTAGGTTCTTAATGATTGTCTACCACAATTTTTCTGATGCACCTTATAATGAGAGATTAGGTCTAATTTGATAAATCATTGAGCCCTGGCCAGAATAACATGGGAAGCATATTCTGGAGATGGTATTGCCCATTTGCATCAAAAGGTCTTGTGCACCTTGATTGAACGATAGTATCCAACTGGTCCTTCAAACTCGATAATTTCGCCAGATGTTCTTGGCAGTTTGCGGGGACCCTTTCCTTATTCAAGCTCATCTCCACTGTCTTCATCTCAGACTCTATTTGCGCTACCTCTTCCCTGTACTTCCTGTTTTTATGGCTGACCCTGCTCATCACTATGCCTCTTATAAAAGCCTTCCAGGCATCCCATACTACAGAAATCTCAGCAGAACCTATATTCGTGTTAAAGAAAAACTCTGATTCCTGTGATAAGTATTTAACTTCAGGTTCATTAAATAGTAGAGAGTGGTCGAATGTCCAAGTCCTGGAATGTTCTTTCTTTTCCAGAGCTAGATCTAACCATACAGCCGCATGGTCAGACAGATGTGGAGTCAAGTAGCCCATGTCCTTGATTTTACCCCTCAGGTCATGGCTGACCAATATGTAATCAATTCTGGACTTATGTCGGTACTTATTATTATAAAAAGAAACACCTAGTTGAGAGCCCGATCTCTCTCTCCACACGTCGCACAGTCCCATCTGTGCCATCATCATTTGGAGATATGTCCGGGACTTAGGTGATGTATTCGCCCTACTGCTTGGAGACTTATCTAGTAGAGGGTTAAAAACTATATTAAAATCGCCTGCCATTATAATGGGCTCTGGGAATTCCAAAAGATTTGAGAAAATGGTTTTCAGCGAGGAAGGGTCATCTTGGTTCGGGCCATAGTAGCCCACCACTGTCATCAGAAAACCTAAGATAGACATTTTAGCGATGACCCACCTGCCACCTGGGTCTACCATAGAGTTTAATACTCGAGCCTTAGCTTGCTTTTTGACCAGAATAGCTACCCCTCTGATGTTAGCACTCTGATTGGAGCTAATAAAATGTTCAACCCATTTTACTCTTCTGAAAATTTCAGACAGTTCTTCCTTCAGGAGATGAGTCTCTTGCAGAATAATGACCCGAGCAGGGATATATTTATATATATACTTTGAGATATTGCAAAATCTTCGCCCGTCTGGTTTTTACCCGCAGGCCATTTACATTCCAAGATAAGAACTGAATGCTACTCATGGTGGTTTGGGTACCAGAACCTTTAGCATGCTACATCTCCCACCATGCTGATCGCAGGATAAACACATCAAACATGGCCAATATAACAAGTGTGAGTTAATCTGACTAGAAGGCAGATGAGGATTTTTTTTCTCTTTTTTTACCCCTATGCTCCCCACCCTGTGCTCCCTCTCTTGCCCTGCAGGAGCCCCCACCCCTATTTCCTCCCTGGAGAACCCAACCCCCATTTACCAGGACTGATAGTCCAGATTCTGCTACCAGGGCACCCATGAAGTCCCTCTATGCTCAAAATACTATACAAAAGAAGGGGCGACTGGAGTAGGTTAGGCCGCAGGGTAGACGAACACCCTGATCCTGACAGTCCCCACCCTCCACTCTGGGACTTATTGTTAGTCCCTCCCCTACTCTCTTCTGGCGCATCCATCTCTCCTTCTTTCCTTCCCTCTTCTCTTTTCTTTTCTCTTCTTGATCTTTATTTTTTCTCTTTTGCCTTTTCTTCATAATTTTCTTCTTTTCCTTTTTCTTTTTCTGTTTAATACAGTTTCACATGTTGATTGTCACAAACTTTGTCAGTGCGGTTGCACTGTGCCTTAAGAGGGGCGAGGGCCTTGTTTAGCCAACTTTTGTCAGGTTTGTGTCCCTATTTGCTTTTCTATGAATAGCTGGGATCCTCCGGGATAGTCCATCCTTTCTATACTGGCCCTTAGATCCTGGGTTTACTTTAGGCCCTTCTGGGCTGTGTAGGAGAATCTTCCCCTACATGAATGGCTTTCAAATCCTGGACTTTTGCCTCGGCCCAAATTCATAAGTATTGTCATCCCTCCAACTTGCTTTTTCTGTTTGCATATCAAATATTTGCACTTTCCTGTGAGGGATTTGCTCTTTGTGCTCATCATCTGCTACTCCCTTGCCCCTTTCCTTTGCTATTTGTGACAAGTATTGTTTTCTAATTGCTCTTGCTCAATAAACAGATGTTGAACAAAAAAAGAAGGGGCGATGAACCGAGACCCCGATAGAGAGACCCTATTCTTTAAGTTTGGGCTTAAATTAAGCTTCTGGATGCAGCCCCACAGACTTAGGCTTGGCAATGATTAGCTAATACGTCAGTATATCCTCCCTATTCTTCTAAGATCTAATCTCTCAAAAAGCCTATACACCTAAAATAAGATTGCGATTACCCCCAAGAGCAAAAAGAAAGATAAAAAGAAAACCTTATGTAGTGATAATGTGAAACTCCATACTAAACTATTTTGTGGTCTTGCCTAGGCTTTCCAGCAGTTCGTCTGCCTCTTGAACTGATTTTAAATTGTACATCTTGTTGTTGTACATAACTTTCAAGAGTGCAGGGAACTTCAGCTGGGCAACCGCACCAAATTTCTTGAATTCGTCCATTTTTCTCCCCAGCTCCCATTGTCTGTCCAACGTGGCACGAGCCAAGTCAGAGCAAATTTCATAGGAAAAATCCCTGGGTTTCAAGGATTTTTGCTTCAGAGCACAATTTAAGATCTTTTCCTTCAGGGAAAACGTGAGAAAGTTTATGAGGATCTTCCTTGGTTTGGACCGATTCGGATGTTTCCTAAAAGGGTCCCTGTGGATCCTCTGTATATCCTTTTTCAAGTCCTCCTCTGACTCTTCTATCTGTAGTGAGTCTTTTATGAGGGTCACAATGAAGGACTTGATGTCGTCTCCTTCTCTGCCTTCCGGGACATTCAAGAGACGCAGATTGTTTCTCCGTGAATTATTCTCTAACATCTCAAGCCTGTCCCGGAGTGATGCCTCATCTTTCTTGAGTTGTACAATTTCTGATCTGGCAACTCCCAGATCGTCCCTTATCTCTTCCACTGAGCTTTCTAGGGCCACTGTCCTAGAATTTAGGAGGTCAATTTTCTTCTCCAACGATTCGCAAAACAGCCGGATCTCCCCTTGATTTGCTTCGGAGACAGAGAACCCCTTCCTGATGTCCACAGATAAAGAAGAGAAAAGAGCCTCCATAGAAGCTGCTGAAGGTCCTGCAATTCCCTGCTCCTCGGAGGCTGTAACTTGCTCTGTACTATCATTGTCTGCTCTGACTTGGTTTACCTCTTGCAAGTTGCCATCGTTTATGCCTGGGGCCCTAATTTGGGCTGATCCTGAAGCTGCCAAAACCATTTCAGGAGAAGGCTGTAACGTAGAAGGGGGACTGTTCCATGCTTCCATCCTGTCTTGAGAGGGTACTAGCTCCTGCTGCCCCTTTGAGCACTTTCTCAGAGCCTCCCCCTGTTTAACCACGTCTAACACTAATGGCTGCACTTTGAAATAGGACCGCAAAGACGGAGTAGTTTTAATCCTCGAGTCCAAAGAAGGCTTTTTAGCTCTAACTGACTTGATACTCCTGCCTTTAACCTCACAAAACTGAAAAGTGGAATGGCTATTAGCAGTCACTATATCTGGGGTCACGCCATCTTTTTTCTCCTCCCCCTGACTTAGGCTATTACTCGTGCCTAATTTTCCTTCTTGAATATGCTTATTAATTTTGCTAGCCAACTTTGCCTTTGTCCCCCACCACCTCGCCTCTTTCCTCTTTTGCTGCCTGTTGTTGAAAGCACTGTGGGGGCAGTTTTGTTACTGATAGAACTGATAGATCTGGTACAGTTATCCCCCCTCCTCTGTGCCTCCTGTTCCAATTGTTTAAACCCCCGCTGTGGCTGTGACCGTTTGGGCGTGAGTACAAGCTTGCCTCCCTCCGCAGACAGCGTGGCACTTGCTGGCTCTGCAACCCCCCCTGCTTGCCCCCCCTGCACCTGATTTTGTTGGTCCTGCTGCGGAGGTAGTCGCTGTTCTGACGATTGTAATTGCGGCTGCGGCAATGGTGGCTGAAGTCCTTCTTCCTCTAGAGACAGAAGTGTGCACAGCCGCCTCGAAAAAACTCGCCGTGGTGCCGGTGAAAGCTGTCTTGTGCTGCCTCTACCAGTGACGGCCTGGAGGAGGCCACGAGCCGCTGCTCTGCGGCCCCTCCTCAACTCCAGGGGGGCGGCAAACCAGCGCGGCAGATCCAGGGGCGCGCCGACACACATCCCACGGCGCAAACAAGGAAAAGAAAAGAAAAAACTAGCCCATAGACGTTGAAAGAAGAGAGGCACTCGGCAAAGGCGAAGGCGCTGCGGATCTCGCTTCGCCTACATCACAATGCGGGACGTGTGTACCTCCGGTAGCAAGCGACCGCTCAGCTAGCGGCCGCCATGTTCTCCGAAAATGAGAAGTTTTGTCAAGGATCACTAAAAGATGGGAGGCTAGCAAGCTCGCCCACTTTGAATACGGGGAGGGGGCCAGTAAACTCTTGTCATGGAAGGCCAAGGCCGATAGGACACGAAACATAATAAAGCAAATAGACAGTGAGGATCACAGTACCTCTGTGTCCACCGATGAAGAGATTGGGGATGCTTTTTTTGCCTTTTTTCAAGATCTATATGAAGAAGACAATGCAGTTGATAAAACTAGCGCCAGTGAGTGGTTAATGGGAATCAGGCTTGTCTCCTTCAATTCTTCCCAGCGAGAAAATCTGGAGCTAGAGATATCCCAGCAAGAGGTCAGAAAGGCAATCTCAGCCTGTAAGGGAGGAAAGGCTGCAGGGCCTGATGGGCTGCCAGCCGAACTGTATAGATTCTTGGGAAAGGCAGTAATTCCGACCATGACCACACTTTTTAATAAGATCCTATCGGAAGGCGCTAAGCTTCCCGTCTCATGGGGAGAAGCCACCATTTCACTGATTCTGAAACCTGGGAAAATCCAGCGGAATGTGGGTCTTATAGACCCATTTCACTTTTAAATACAGACTATAAAGTTTTCGCGAGGATTTTAGCAGACAGGTTGGGAGCAGTAGCTGGTGGACTACTCCACACTGATCAGAAGGGCTTTGTGAGGGGCAGGAATTTATCTAATCTTACCTATGATTTTATTGGCGCTATCGACCTGGCCTCAACCTTCTCACTACCTCTAGCAGCAATGACACTTGACGCTACCAAAGCCTTTGATAGGGTCAATTGGGCATACCTCGCAGCAGTAATGGATAGGTATGGCTTCGGAAAAAAAATTTGCAGAGTCATTCAGCTTATCTACCATGATCCCTCGGCTAGACTTCTAGTCAATGGCAAACTGACTAACCCTTTTAAAATCACCAGAGGAACTAGACAGGGCTGCCCCCTCTCCCAGCTTCTCTTTGACCTATACATTGAGCCCTTTGCTCAGCGTTTGAGGGATGAGCCGGGTATTCCATCTTTTAGGTTTGGGGCATGGGAGAGGAAGGTAGCTCTCTATGCGGATGATGTTTTGATCCTTTCTTCCGACTTGGAGACATCATTCTCTCAGGTTATTAAGTTGGCACAAGACTTCGGGCAGGTCTCTGGTTATGAGGTCAATGCTGGAAAGACAGAGATCATGGCGTGGAACCTGCCAGATTCTCAGTACCAAATCAAGCGTGAAATAAGATATTTGGGGGTCAGAATTGTCCAAAATATTGATAAGATCTCAGGGACTAACCTTGCCAACGTATCCAAAGAATGCCAGAGGCTTATGAAATCTTGGGCTCATCTCCCATTGACCATCTTGGGCAGGATTAATTTGATCAAAATGGCCATACTCGCGAAAATCACATTTCTTTTCGACACTATTCCTTTACACTTTGATAAATGGGGGATCGACAAACTTCAGCAAGCAATCAATTCATTTGTATGGGCTTACAGGGCCACGAGGATAGCTTGGAAGAAGCTCAGGCGCAGGAGGGAGAAGGGGGGCTTAACACTACCGGACTTGCAGTATTACGCGTGGGCATTTCAGTTATCGCATGCAAGAATGCTGTTAATAACTACAGATCATACAGGGACGGGGGCCATGTTCTCGGCCATGTTAAAAGGAGGGGACCTCCCCCAGGAGGGATTTCTGTTTAAGTATGGTGACCAGAAGTTTTTCAAAAAGATCAGGCTGAAAGTCTTGCTGGGGATGGCGCGTATGTGGGCTAGAATTAAACAATGTACTGGCCTAAATTACTTTTCGAGCATGGCCCCCCTGTGGGATTCTCCAGGGGCTCCTGACTGTCTAAAAGACAAACTAGCCACACCACTTAGGACAGCGGGATTAAAAGTGTGGAGGGATTTGGCTTCTGATGGCTCCCTAAAACCATGGTTATTACTCCATAACAGACTAGAGGGAGGTATGTCTGGGTTTAAATATCTACAGCTGCAGAGTTGGTTCCAGAATCTTAAAAAACCTATAGGCACAGGAAACATCTTGGAGGAGCAACTAGTATCTAGGCCAATGGGGAGGAAGGAGGTTTCTTTCTTTTACTGGGCCATACAAGAAGCCATAGATGGAGATTTTAAACTAGCCGAAGAACAATGGGGAACCTTCATGCCAAATGAACAATTGGAAGATCTGTGGCAAACTTCCTTCAACATCTTATATGCTACCGTAAAACCAGCTTGGCTGAGAAGGAATCACTATTTTACCACCCACAGGGCTTACTTATCTCCAGCACGACTATCTAAAATAGCGAAGGGTCCCCCGTTAGCTGTAAGAAGTGTGGTCTGGTAAATGCTTCAGATATCCATATGTTCAAGGATTGCCCTGCGATAATTGAATATTGGGGGAAAGTAGGTATAACTATATCGGATATCTTGGGGTTCCCCGTCCTTTTTCTCTCCCCTTGGTCATTTTTGGTATAGCTAGCGAAGTAACAGGGCCTGCTAGGGGTTCCTTTTCTACGCAATATTGCTGGCCAGGAGAGAAATTTGTAAGAAATGGGTAGAGGTTACACCCCCACACATGCAGAGTGGCTGTCCTCCCTATATAAGACCTCTAAGATTGATCTGGTCAGATTGCAGAGTAGTAGGAAAAAGTAATATGGGATTGTTTAGTGAAGTGATCTCAGTCGCATTAATTGCTTCAATAATAACTGCTTGGATCCTTTGATTAAGCCTCCTGGATGCTCTTTGACTGTGTTGGGCCCTTCCCGAAGCTCCTTTATTCAGCTGGCCAACATAAACAGTCTTCGGTCACAGGTTATCAGAAGAGAGCGAGACCTACCTCTATACTCAAAACGGGGACAGTGACACTATGTGGGAGAGCTCTTTACTGGTAGGCGGGTGTTGTTTCCCGGTTCCAATTTTGATGCCTACGTCTCCTTAAAACCGAGTAATGGTAATAGACATCCTACTTTTTTGTCAACTGAGGTCTGAGGCAAATGAGTGTAAAAAAAAAAATTTAAAAAAAAAAAAGGTCTTGTGCATATGTATTTTATTTTACAAAGGTTCATTAGAGATTTGAATATATCTGAAGAAAATAAATTCCCAGGGCCACATTTATGAGGCCCCTTGCACCGCTGGAATGTCACTTTTTGTGACGTTCCATGGCACAGGAGCCTGCTCCATATTTAACTAAGCACTAAGCCACTTTTTTTGGCTTAATGCTGCCTCGTAAATATTGTTCCCTTTAATGCAGTTTTTTGCAATGGGTGTTGCTGCAGGTGTTCCCAGCAACATCCAAGGCATTTTGACAATGCCCCAGATTTACGAGAAATCGTATAGCTGAGGCAGCGCCAAAAACTTACGCCTCCCTAGGGGAGGCATAAGGGAGGCACAACGAGGAAAAATATCTTTATTTCTCCTCGTTTTACCTTTTTCTATGTGTGCTGCATTGTGCAGCACACATAGAAAAAGGAAAAAGCTTTTGTGATTGTTTTTGTGCAGGAAGGTTTCCTTCCTGCACAAAAACAATCATCCCTCAACGCAGGCACCCTTGCACCATGGTGCAAAGGTGCCTGCGTTGGCGTACGGCAGCCCATTGAGCGCCCGCGCAGGGGAAAAGGACAGGAATGCGCCGCAGAAACGGGGCATTCCTGCCCTTTTCTTTTGCCGTAAGGCAGCGCAGCAGGGAGGCCTGCCGCGTTGCCCTACGGTAAAACCTCCTAAATGAGGCCCCCAATGATCATCTTTTGTAAATTTATGGGTTGGTACCTCCTTAGCAATGTATAATGCATTTCTATACACGAGACTCTGAGCAGAAGGAACAGACAGGTGAAAAGAGCATGGCTGACAGTCAGGGCAATAAGTCCATAGGTGTGAGTAATTGGGTTGTTGGTTGACTGGGGTGTGAGCACTGGTCAAGCAGGAACCACTTTCTTTGTCAGGGTAAGGCACAAGCAAACCACAAATTAACTTGTGCTCAACCCCCTGGTAGCTTGGCAAAGAGCAGTCAGGCTTAACTTGGAGGGAATGTGTAAATTATTTGTGCAACACTTCAGACAGTAATAAAGTGAAAACACCATTCAAAAAGAATCCCACACCAAGAAAAATAGAGCAAAATTTGACAAATAAAACAAGGCCAAAACAGTACAACCGGAGTTATGATCTTTTAAAAAATTGAGTGAAAATAGCACCAAAAAGCACAAAGTGCCAATTTGTGATATATGGTTGTGCTGCACCGACCGGGTCAAAGTCATGCTTTCAGGCCGAAAGCGATGGAGCGCAGGTCGGACACAGTCACCAGGTTAGGATTGCTGAAGTCTATCTTCTTGAATTCGTGCCAAGAGGTCAGTTCGCATTGGGAATGACTGGGAGGAGCAGGAAGAGCGTTGTGGGAGGCTGCTGGCATAGCATGAAGAGCTGGCCGTCATCACAGGTGGGTGTTGTTGAAGCTTCTTCTTGGTGGTCCCCACGAGCGGTCAATGCTGGAGTGTGAAGAGTTGGGCTGACGGAGCTTTGCGCTGAATAAGGGTGCGAGTGGCGAGGTCTCGGTGCAAAAGGGCCGGTTCGCAGTCGCGAAGAGCCCAATAGCTTGATTTCAGTTCACTGAGCCATGCCAATGGTCCAGGACCTGAGGGTCAACCCTTGGGGATCAGGACCTCACTGCAGCTAGGTCCAGAGGCTAGTACAGGATTTTGGGGAACTTTTTATGTCCCTGAGCTCAGATGAGGATGCCAGCAGACTGACCCTTGGAGTCACTCTGGGAGCCCTGGGTTCAAGATGAAGTTGCAGGTCCAGTTCTTCCTTCCCAGGCAAGAGGGCAGCAGGCAGCAGGTCAACACAGCAGGGAAGCAGTTCCTTCAGAGCATCAGCCTAGCAGAGTGGCAGTTTTTTGAGCAGTACAGCTGTCCTTCTTACTGGCAGAGTATCCACAGGTTCAGAAGTGTACTGAAGATTTGGTGTCTGAGATTTAGGGGCCGATTCCGATCTCGGCCGGTAGTGCTCCGAATCGGATTCGGCTTTACCGGATCCGATTCGGAGCATTATTTCCCGACCAAATCGTACGTGCGTCCGGGCGAGCGAGTACGATGCGTGCGCTCGCGAAATCTCCGACCGACTCGTACGCAGGACCCGACCGCTCCGACCGACTCGCACGGGGACGACTCGCACCGCGCTATGGAGACGTTCCCCGGCCGGGTAAGTACGATGCGCATCGCGACCGCTCCGACCGACTCGCGCAGTCCGGCTCCAAGGAGCTGTCGGAGCCGCACTTTGGGGGTCCGTGTCGGACCCCCCTGGAAGCGTAGCCGCGCGAGTCGCACACAGGGGGGACCCATGGGTCCCCCCTACACGTGCATGTACGGCGCGACCCGCATCGATGCGAACACGCTGTAGGGGGCGCCCTTGTTTGCGTCGTTCCCATTGAGTCAATGGGAGCCCGTGTACGCGTCGTACGACTGGCTCCCATTGACTTCAATGGGAATCCGACCGAATCGAGTCCGATAGCATACGTGCGCATCGTACTCGTTCGGTCGGACTGCTAGAGTCCGATTCGGTCGGAAATCTCTCCGGGTCCGGCTCGGTCGGAGAGATTTCCGGCCAGAATCGGAATCGGCCCCTAAGTATTTATACACAGTTGTGCCTTTGAGTTAGGGAGAAACTTCTAGAGGCATGCCTTTGAAGTGCACAGATTACCTGCCTTTCTGCCCTGGCTCCAGACTAACTACGGGGAGTATGCAGCCTTTTGTTTGGAGACAGACCACAGCCTATTCAAGTGTAAGAGGGGCTGGGTCCAGATCCTCCCTCCCATCCTGCCAGTGATGGCCCAGCCAGGCTCACCTAAGCTCCCCTTTGTGTGCGACTGTCTAGGAGGAAAACACAAAGCCCAACAGTCAACTATGCCCAGTCATGTGACCTTGCGACAGACTGCAGCACCAAATGGCTAAGGTAAGAAAATGCTGACTTCCTAAAAGTTACATTTTCAAAATTATAATTGAAAATCCGACTTCACCATAAGTTAGGATTTTAAATTCCAATTCCAGAGACACCAAACATGAACTGATTACCTGTTCCTATTTGGAAATTACACTTATAAAATGTAATAAGGTAACTCCAACCTTATCCTTTTGGACAGGTAGTCCTTACAGTAGTGACAAATGAATTTAAGAGTTTTTCACTACCAGGACATGTAAAACATAAAAGTACATGTCCCACTTTTTAAATACATTGCACTCTGCCCTCTGGACTGACAAGGGCCTACCCTAGAGGTAACCAATATGTATTAAAAAGGAAAGTTTTGGGCCTGGCAAAAGTTTACTTTGCCAGGTCAAACATCCAGTTTAAAACTGCACACACACAGGCTGCACTGGCACGCCTGAGACATGTTTAAAGTGCTGCTTAAGTTGTTAGCACAATCAGTGCTGCAGGCCCACTAATAGCTTTTCATTTACAGGTCCTGAGTACATGTAGTACCACTTTACTAGGGACTTATTTTCAAATGTAATCTACTAATTGGGTATAAGCCAATTTAACATGACTCAAGGAAAGAGCACTTTAGCACTGGTTAGCAGAAGCGGCTGCTACCGAACGGGGGTGGAATACATTTAAAAAAAAAAGTTCTTACCTTAGTACTGCCGACCGCCGGCCTGCCTCTTCTCTGTCCTCCTCTCTGCACCAGGAAGCACACAGCCTCCCAGATTCCCCTGGCCAATCACAATGCTGCCTTACAGCAGAGTTGTGATTGGTCTGAGCGCCACGGTTCGGCGCTCAGGCAGGGACTGGGAGGCTTGGCATGTTCTTCACCCTGGCTGTAATACAGCCTGGGTGGAGAACATGCAAAGTGTGCTTGACAATTTGGCCGCCTGAGACGGCCGGCCTAACTGTCATGCGCATTTAAGGTGCAGCCTCCACTCCGCCTCCTTGTAACGTGGGGAGCCCAACCCTGCCCTAACCTACCCTGGCTTTAACTGCAAGCGAATACAAAAAACAAAATGATAATAACAGAACGTTAATATAATTTTATTTTTTGTATTCAGCTTGCAGTTGAAGCAGTGGGGCGTCGCTTCTCCGCCTTAGCAGAGGAGCCGCTGCTGCTGGTTAGCAGTGGTACAATGCACAGAGTCCTATGGCCAACATAACAAATTCAGCAAAAAAATAGGAGGAGGAAGGCAAAAAGTATAGGGATGACCCTGCAGAAAGGTCCAAGTCAAACAATAGACAAAAAGGATTGGAATGATGTTTATAAATGGAACAGGGATTCAGTGGTAAGCTTGTGTATGTGAAACCTAGTGTCAGGCGCATTAGGATCATTGTAATCAAAAATCATTTAATTATTCTGTGCAACAACATCCATGTTCCATACACCCTCTCCTGTGCATTGACCTATCCACTCACCACAGTAATATGTCCTTTCAACCTTCTACTCCCACTTAGCCATTCAAGAATGTATCTTTTTATCTTTCCTTCCTGCTCAGCCTTAGAAAGCCTTCCATGTGTGACTTCTATGATGCTATTATTTAATCTCAACTCTAGTGCAAGAAAATAAGTAACTCCGTTTTGCTGCTTGCATGAAAAAAACATAGTATTTTTGTTGCTTGTGCATTAAAGAATACACGTAACTGAGTGTAGCATGTGTGTTTTATGTATATCCTTTGTTTTTAAGTTTTAAAGGAAGTTTATTGAGGCAAGATAATGCAATACAACAGTTATAGAAATAAAGTAAAGGGTATATTGAACCATATAATTTGATAATTGAGGGAAAGGGGAAGGGAGAAAAAGAGGGGGAGGGGCGAGGAATAGTAATCATAAAATGACGCATTTAACATGTCCATTTACATAAATATCAACAATAGTAATAAAAATATTCAGTAAGCATACAATCAGGATAAGGAAATAAATAACAATATAAATAAATCATGGAGGCACTTCTTCTACACGAGGATTATGTATTCTTGTTACCTTTGCGGACATGTCTAGAAAATGGGTAATAGGTGACCATAAATATTCTCGTTTTATAGCGAGAGATGTGGGATGGACATATGCTCTATCTAGTCTATGATTGTAACAGACTCCATACCACCAGGCTTGATAAGAAATGTTTTTGGTATCCTTCCATGCCCTAGTGACTTGTTGGAAGGCCACCGCAAGCAGGAGATCAACTATATGAAAGGTCTTTGAATAGGATACCCATTCTGATGACACACTGCCTAAAAATAAATTAGCGAAGGTGAAAGGTATGCATGTATGAAAAATAGAATTAATTTGATTCCAGACCCGTAACCAAAACGCATGAACAAGAGGACAAATAAATAACATATGATATAAATCAGCAGGGGAGTCTTTACAGGACCAACAAGATGGAGAGAGAGTAGAATTAATTTTATGCAAGGACATAGGGGTTATTAATAATCTATTATAAATATAAAACAATGTTTGGGTAGTATTCGCGGCTCTGGAGGATTTCCTGATTTTAACCCAAATCTTGTTCCAAGTATGAACAGTGAAGGACAATTTGAGGTCCGTCTCCCATGAAGTTTCTGTTTTAGTTTTATCCCGAATAAGTGGAGAAGGGGAAAGCTGTTTATACATTTGAGATGCAGACGGAGAGAGAGATAAAAATTGAAGGGTGATATGAGAGGAGCCAGAAGGCGGAGAAATAGATGATAAGTTAGTGTAGCGTGGATAAAGATATGTATTTAGATAAAAAAGAGGTAGGTAGAGAGAAACATGTCTGAGCCACAGAAAAAGAAATACATGTATCATTCTGAAAAAGTTGATGAACCCAATAAAGTCCTCTCGCATGCCAGTCCTTCCAAAAAATTACTCTAGGATTGATTTTGAGAGATTGATTATACCATAAAGAGGATTGCAAAAAACGGTCCCTGGGAGAAAGAGAGTCAGTAAGCAAAGGTTGAAGGGTTTTACAGCAGTTATTAAAAATAGGAAGAGAGAGAGATAATGGACGTTGGGTAAAGGATAAGAATTCCCGAAAGGGGAAGGGATGAAGGAATTGCTTCTCAACAGTGGTCCATAAAGGTAAAGGTAAGTCATCGTTGGTTTCTTGAAGCAAGAGAGAAGATTGTTTAAGAAAAAATGCGTTATGATACGCTTGAAAGTCTGGAAAGTTGACGCCACCTAATTGCTTTGGTTTTTTAAGTCTGAATAGGGACATACAAGATTTCTTATTATTCCACAAAAATTTCGATAGTATAGAATAGATTATCTTAAAATGGGATGCAGATATATTTATGGGAAGATTGGAGATATAAAAGAGTATTATAGGAACTAACATCATCTTTATTGTGTCAAGGCGACCCCACCAAGATAGAAATAAAGGATTCCATTTGGATGTCGCATTCCTTAATAAATTCTGTAGTTCCTTTAAATTCATGGCAACGGTTTCTTTAACAGACAGATAGAACCATAGACCTAGATATTTTATCTTAATTGGACTCCACTTAAAACCTGAAGAAAGAAAATCTGCAGAGAAGCATAATGTATTTAATGGGAGTATTTCACATTTATCCGAATTTAAAGTTTGTATCCCGAGACAGTGGCATAAGATTAAACCTCTGATAAAAAAGATGGTAAAGAAGATTGGGGTTGTGATAAAAAAAAGCAAAATATCGTCAGCATATGCAGAAAGTTTTAGTTGATTAGTGCCATATTTAAATCCACTAATGTTGGAATTTAGACGAATCTTGATCAAAAAAGGTTCCAGAGCTAATATAAAAAGAAGAGGGGAAAGAGGATAACCTTGTCTTACCCCGCGATGTAAAGGAAAAAAGGGAGATACAAGACCATTAACCAATATAGAAGACACAGGAGAAGAATAAAGCAATGAAACATAATCTATGAATTTTTTACCAAAACCAAACCAGGATAGGGTGGAAAAAATAAAAGGCCAACCAACTCTGTCAAAAGCTTTCTCAGCATCCAGAGATATAGCTGCCAAAAAGTCTTCATATGACTTAGCTTTTGTGAGGACATTGAAAAACAGTCTTGTGTTGTCAGAAAGGTGCCCTCCCTTGATAAAACCACATTGTTCGCCACCAATTAGATGAGGTAGAAATTGTTCCAAGCGAGAAGCTAAGATCTTTGCGAAAATTTTATAGTCTATATTGATTAGCGAAATAGGCCTATAATTTTTACAAAAGTTGTGATCCTTACCCTCTTTGGGAAGAAGGCATATCAAAGCTTCTTGAAAAGATCCAGCGGATTTATTGGAAGAATTAAAAAAGTGAAATAGATTATATAGTTTAGGGGTAAGAAGCTGAGAGAAATAAGAATAAAACTCAATCGTAAAGCCATCAGGTCCTGGAGCTTTCCCTCGTTTGATAGCTCTTAGAGCCGAAAGAATATCTGATTCCCTAATATCCTCATCCAACACTGAAAAGTCTAGATCATGAGATGGAGGGGTAATGGTGGCTAGATATTGAGATACAATATCCTGGGATATAGGTTGTTCAGGAGTATAAAGAGTTTGGAAAAATTGCGTAAATTCCGCCGAAAGAATCGAGCTGATTTGAGTGCGCTCTTTTTAACTTTAAGATAATTGGCTAAAAGTTTCCCGATTTATTTTGGCCCCCATAATATTTAGCTGAAGATTTAAGCAAAAATGAGTTAGCATTATCTGTTGATAATTTGTTGAATTCGAATTTAGTTTTAATTAGTTGATCTAAGTATATTTTAGAATTAGTCGGGGAAAAGGAATGTTCTAATTGTTTGATACGAGTTCCGAGTGATTGTAAGACTTGTAAAGATGATTTTCTTTTTGAGACACATAGGTGATAATAAAACCCCTAGATGCTGCCTTAAAGGCATCCCAGACAATTTGTGGGGACATGTCTGGTGTTTCATTCTCGGAGAAAAAGGTGGTAATAAAAGATCCAAACTTTTGGGTAAAATTGGTATCTAATAAAAGAGAATTATTGAATCTCCATCTACGCAAGCCTTGAGTAGGGGGAAGTAAATCAAGGTCTAAAGCCACGGGGCATGGTCGGAAATAAGTATTGAGCCAATGTCGGCGTGAATAATGTGTTGTGCAAGCGCTTTTGATGTGAAAATGTAATCTAAACGAGATTGAGAAGAGTGTACTGGGGAGAAGAAGGAGTATTCCTGTACTGTAGGATTACATAACCTCCATGCGTCTACCAAGGATCTTTGATGAATGGTGGATGTAAATTAAGAATGCATAGGAGAGGGGGAGAATCTAGAACGAGAGTTGCGGTCAAGGATAGGGTCCATAACCAGATTACAATCACCCCCAACCAACACATAATCATCTTGAAAAGACATTAATTTTGATAAAATTGCAGGCCAAAACATAATATCAGTGGCAGTAGGTGCATATAAATTCAAAAGGGTGAGTGGAATGCTATTATTTATTAGTAGTGAAAGGGAAACCCATCTACCTGTGTCATCAGCATCTTGGGAGAGAATTTTCAAATCAAGGCGTTTATGACATAAGATAACTACAACATTACGATTACCTGTGCCTGGGGAAGCGAAGACATGTCCAACCCATTGACGTTTAAGTTTAGGTATTTCTTTTCCTAAAACATGGGATTCTTGTAAGAACGCTATATCACATTTTAAACTAGATAAATGAGAGAGAACCCATTGGCGTTTTATAGGGGAGCCCAAACCTTTAACATTCCATGAAACAATTCTCAAAGTCATCTACGATAAGCAATCAGAACCAGAATATGTATAAATGAGATATATCGATTACAAACTTGAAATAAACTGTAAGAAGCAATAGCTGATATAATTTTGAAATTACTATAGTAATCAAAAGAGAAAATACAGGATAAGAAGTACGTGGGTATGTAATAAGAAATAGAGAAAGGGAGGAATAAAACTAACAGAGCATAATAGAAATCACAGAGTTGAAGATAAGATGGGACATGCATATTTGAGGAAGAGGAAACAGTTAAAGGGAAAAAGGGGCACAATAGAGGAGAGAGAGAAAGGACAATATAAATATAGAATACATAGTATACAGTTCCGAAATGTGAAAAATTCTTACGAAAAATAGGAATGAAGTAAGAAGAAAAGGACCAATAAAGAAGTATGACTGGATAGAACATATACAAGAAAAATGAATACATAAAGAGAGATATAAAATACTGAAAGTCCACAGATTAAAAAGGATCGACATAGAGTGATTGAGAAAAGAAGATGTGGGGTAAATAGGAAATGTGTCCAATGAAAAAGAAAGATAACTGACAAAGGGGAGGAGGAAGTAGAGTTGGGTAGAGAAAAGGACAACAATCACAAGAAATAAACAATATATATTATGAAATGTCTCAACATTACGATTAACTACATAAAACATGAACAAGATGAGGGTGGTGAAGCCATACAAGGAAAACAGCACAACCAACCGAATAACTCAGGGCGAGCCGGGGCAGGAGAACATCACGGAAACGGACCAGGGATAACACAATTATGAGAACAGGATATGCCGCACCTAATAATAAGAGATACACAATGAGTAAGAACAACATGAACACAGTATATACGGAAATATGAATCTTTCAATATTATTGTAGATCATAACGTAGTTCAATCAAAGGATAACATGAGATGAAACAGATATGTAAACAATCAAAAATAGACAAGAGAAGACAATAGGTAAATAAAATACATAAATGTAATATATCTAAGAACAAAGCCAAATAACAGAACAACAGCAACAGTTAAACAGCTAACCACATGTAAGTAATACAATCATGAGATTAAACAGTAGCTTGTCTCGTCAAGTCCATATCCTCTTTGCCACACTGATCTAGGAATCGCTGAAGTAATACCGGATCTTCGTAATTTGTGGTTTTGTTCTTATATGTCACTTTGAATAGACAAGGGTGAAAGAGACCAAATCTGGCATTAAGAGCTCGAAGCGCCGGACGCATGTCTAAAAAAATTTTCCGACGATCTGCAGTTTCCTTGGCATAGTCTTGGGCAAAAAAGAGATTGGAGCCTTGCCATGAAATGCGCCCCTTAAGTTTCGCTGCTTGTAGAACTTTTAATAAGTCGGTATACTCCAGAAAGTATAAGATCATTCCTCTAGGCTTGGTTGATGAGGTTGCCATGGCTGGAGCATAACCCAAATGGTGAGCTCGTTGAATATTTAAAGCAGGTGAGCTGGGTAAACCGAGTACTTGAGGAAGAAAGGTCTTAAGGAAAGTGATGGCGTCTGAACCTTCCAAACCCTCCGCCAAACCGTAAATGCGTAGGTTATTACGTCTCCCACGGTTTTCCAAATTTTCTATGTGTTTTTTGAGGAGTGAGATCTCAGATTTGACTGAAAGCATTTGATCCGCCACCACCTGCACAGAATTGATCTGTTGCTCAATCTGTACTACTCTGTTTTCCATTGCAGACCACTTCTCATCGATCACTTGAAGACGGTTATTTGTCTCTTCCATGTAGGGCCGAAGAGCCCGAATTTCTTCCAGAAGAATGTCTATAGTGGCTGGAGGGGGAGAGGTAGCGGGAGATGGCGGATGTGTTTTAATGCGCTTTCCTGAAGTCAGGGTAGACGATGCAGGCAACTTGGAGGTTAAGTTGTTGGCAGAAAGTAGAAGGCCAGACGGCGATAACAAAACGTCTCTGTTAGGAATAGATTAATTGCCTTCAGGGTTCTCCATTGTTGTCGAAAGAACAGAGAAAGGATTATGATCAGCCAATGAGGAGATTGGAACAGAAGAGTCAATAATATGTCTAGTAGACTTTGTTCTCCCCATAAAGACCGTCAATAGAATGCGCAGATATAGAGAACACTAGGAGAGCCAGTGTAAAATTATTTTAGTCCATTCCTGCTTGCCTTTCAAAAAATCAGCTGAGATACAATATATCAACTATATCAGCGGAGGTCATGAGGAGCAACAACAACATTAGGTTAAACGTTTATAAGGTATGAATGCCAGGGTGGTATAACAATTGAACCAAACGCACCGGAATTGAAAGAGATTCACATATTTCTTTAAAATGCACTAACATCTGACTGTTCCCAATGTGTTAAAACGCAGGTATTTCCCTGATATTCAGGTTGAAAGATTGAAGAAAGGGAGAGTAAGTTCTATATACGGGTGAGGAATCCACTGGAGACACCATTCATATAAGCTTGAAGACATAAGTATTGCTGCGCTGCAAAAAACGAAATAAAATGGCTTCTTTTCTGAGGGGAGAGCTTGAAGTATGTAAATACTGGAGAGATGCTCACCCATGCCTCGCCGGTGACCTCAGTTTCCTCCTGCGTGGTTTATCGAATGAAATTCCTCCTCCGTGTGAAAAAGCGAAACAAAATGGCGGATGCCTCTTTCCTGAGGGGACAGCTTCAGGTACGTAAAATAGTGAAGAGACGCTCTCCCGCGCCCCGCCGGTGTCCGCAATTTGTTCCCTCGTGGTTCATGAAGTGAATTCACTTCTCCATTCGCGGCTCGGCTGCGTAGGTCCGCACCGAAAATTTGCCGGTCCCGGGAGATGCTGCGGAGCTCTTTCAGCCGGCAGCCATTCCCTTTCGGCGTCAAGCCACGCCCCGTATATCCTTTGTTTTGATGATTTGTACTTTGTACATGCTTTGAATGGTTGTGGTGCTTTAAGTACCATTGTATTTGTTTGACTTCCACTCACATTCTGTTGGTGCGTGTGGTTTGGTTCTTAGAACCACCGGGATTCATTCCTGGGGTCATCTGGATGTTCCTGTGTCTTGGGTCCTTTATATTTAATAAAGTGGGAACCAGTTTATTTTCAACATGTCTCCAGATTTATTCGAAGATCCGTTTCCTCAACTTCTCTCATTTTGGTCCCAGGAGTGGGGTAGAGAGGCAATTTTTGGAGGGTCAGCTATCTACTCTATCGGACCCACCCACTCTTCTTCATATGGACTGCGCTGAGGAATTCAAAGTCACGCAGGACCGAAGCCGTGTTCCGGAAGTGAGAAAAAAAAAAAAAACACTTTCAGGGCAAGCATTAAGCGGCTGGCAGCAAGTCCCCGATAACTTACTCGGGTGGTTAGAGGCGGCGTTCTTTTGTAAATTCCCCATGCACCAAGTCAGCCATTGATTTTCTTAAGAAAGAATTCCTGATTGAGGGCTGTCTGCATTTTTTTGTGACTGACAATGGCACTTATTTTCTTTCTAGAGAAATGAAAAATTTTATGACAAGTTTGGATGTAACATATTTTCAGGGAACCCTTTACAGTCCAACTTCGAATGGTCTTGTGGAAAAGGCAAATCCGATACTAAAAGAGGGGATACAAACTGCACTTTCTGCTCATTTGGATGTGGCAGAGTTTTTGGATGATAAAATCTGGAGCTACTTAACTACTCCTCATTCTACCACTGGTGTTTTTTTCCATTTTCTAGTCTTTGAGACAGAGAAGCAAAAACCAAGCTCATCTCAGGTTGGTTACAGCTTGCTTCAGGGCTTACCAGTTTGGGTCATGAAAGTACTTGCAAAGATCAAAAGGTAAGGAACAGAGTAGTAGAAAAACAGAGCAAACAGAAAGAATGGTATGATGCTAAACACAGAGTTCGAGAACTTGATTTTAAAGTTAATGTTTTTATTTTGATCAAGAAACCCAACAGAGTATTGAAATGGGAGTCACAATTCACTTCCCCGGTTAGGGTGCTCAAAACAGAGGCAGCATCTGTACTATTGAAGGGTAAAGGGTGGTGGAACAAAAACCGTTTGGTTTCCATTTCTGAGAAGCAAGCTGCCATTTATAATCAAACATACAATGCTCATATTGGAGATGATTCCATGCTGTCCACTGATGTATTTCTAGGTGGAAGGTTTGACTCTAACTCCAAGCCTCAGATTGGTACTTCTGGTAATCGGAATGTTGGTAGTTCCATTACCTCAGAACAATGTGTTAGGGGAGCAAATCCTTTAGTAAATTCGAGTGGCGCTGTCACCCACACTTAGAGAAATGTCAGAATGCCAGTTAGATACAAAGACTATAAAATGTTTTAACCTTTTTCTTTTGTTAAGGGGGAAGGGTATTGTTGCATGTGTATTTTATGTATTTCCTTTGTTTTGATGATTTGTACTATGTTCATGCTTTGAATGGTTGTGGCACTTTACGTGCCATTGTATTTGTTTGACTTCCACTCACATTCTGTGGGAGCGTGCAGTTTGGTTCTTAGAACCACCAGGATTCATTCCTGGCGGTTCTTGGGGCCATCTGGATGGTCCTGTGTTGTGAGTCCTTTATATGTAATAAAGTGGGAACTAGTTTATTCTCAACACGTCTACAGATTTATTTGAAGATCCGTTTCCTCAACTTCTGACACTGAGTTTACTCCATCCCATATTGCAGATTTTTGTACCAGCGTAAATAAGTGTAAGAGTCTGTGGTGTTGGGGGGCATGGCTTGGCACCAGCCAAGATGGCTGCGTAGTGCAAGAGCTCCGCCGGGGATGATGCGAAAGCCCGCAAAATCCGTATAACATCCTGCAGCTGTAGCCACCGAAAGCCACCAGAAATCCTATGCTGTATATTGCTACACAGGGATGGGAAGGTTTGGTGGGTGGGGAGGGTGGAAGAAGGGAGAAGGGCCGCAGAGATTTTTCAGATGGCTGCGCGACAAGTTAAGAATCTAAAGATTCTCTCCTGGAATGTAAATGGACTGGGGGATAAGATAAAATGCACCCTGGTGCTACAATACCTACGTAGACACTCCCCAGACATAGTGCTCCTACAGGAGACGCACCTTAAAGGCAATAACTACTTAGCACTGAATCGCTATGGCCATACACTCCTGGTGCATGCTGGATTTACTATGGGCTCCAGAGATGCTGCTATATTGTGCAAAAACTCGGTTCCACTTGTGGTGAAACACACCTGGTATGATCCGATGGGACGCTACGCTGCCCTGTCCGGGTTTTGGGAGGGGCGAGTTGTAAACATATGTTCGGTGTACATGCCCCCTCAGCTACACGGACCCCCACATTACCCGATCTGAGTAAGCTGTTACTCGACATGCCACAGGGAACACTAATTATGGGGGGGGACATGAACGACACGATGGCCCCAGAACTAGACCGGGAAGTACAACCTCCGAACACTCAGGGACCCCGACCATTGAACACATTTGCGAGTGCAATGGGACTGGCAGATCTTTGGAGGTGCCACAACCCCAGATCGAAACAGTTTACACACATTTCGGCAGCCCACGGTAGTGGTTCCCGACTATATTATGTCTTCACACACACTAATTCTGTAGGACTCTTTCAGGGGGGGTACCACAAGGCGTGGGGGATCTCAGACCACTCGCCAGTGGAGATACAGATGCATGGGCCAGTGAAGAATTGGTCTCTTCCGCCAAGACTGGATCCCTTCTTGGTCAGGGATCAGGAGTTCCGGGATCGCTTTGAGGAACGCACAGAGCAGTATTTCACTGAGAATCCGGGCTCTGTGCGATCAGACTGTATACTCTGGGAGGCATACAAGACGGTGGCCAGGGAATTTGTACAGGCGACCAGTGGGATTAAGCGCAAAGAAAAGCGCACACAATGTGACGGCTTGGAGCAGGAGATACGAAATCTCGAGCTGACACAGAGCACTGACCAAGAGGATGACTCCCGACACAAACACAGACTTAGACTCAAGCAAAAATAACTCAGAGACTTAGAAGAGAACACCGCTCGCACCCATGCAATTGCCACACAACGGAAAATTTACGATTTGGGAGATAAGGCCAATAAGCTGATTGCGTGGCTGGAAAGAAGGGATGGGACCAGAAATTGGGTTTCTGACATTAGAACTGAAGAGGGCCTGCAGAGTGGACCAGGTACAGAGTTAGCAGAAATATTTGCTAGATACTATGAAAATATCTACCAGTCGCAGACTGAACGGGGGGTGGAAGACTGTGATGCACTACTAAAAGACATGTCATTGCGGACGGTGGGGGCTGACGATAGAGCGTTGCTAGAATCAGACATAAATATAGCGGAAGTAGAAGGCGCTATACGGGACCTGCAATCCGGGAAGGCAGCGGGCCCGAATGGGCTCCCCACGGAATTGTTCAAGTGTGTGGCGGGGAAGCTTGCCCCGCACATGATTAATATGTTTTTAGGGGCCAGAGAAGAGGGTCAACTCCCAGAAGATGTAAGAATGGCGACGATAGTGGTCATCCATAAAAAGGAAAACCTCCCGACCTCTGTAGCTCCTACAGGCCTATCTCTTTACTAAACTTCGAAGCCAAAGTTTTGGCTAAAATTATTGCTAACCGGTTGAGTCCAATCATACAGTCCTTAATTCACCCGGACCAGTCTGGGTTCATGCCGCACAGGAGCACTAGGCTCAATTTGCGACGACTTTACGGCATAATGCACATGACCCAAAAGCAGCCAGAAATACCTGCTGCTCTCCTATCACTTGATGCGAGGATGGCATTCGATAGTATTGAATGGACATACTTATTTGCGGTTCTGAATAAGATGGGACTTGGCACAAACCTACAGAGGTGGATCCGATTGCTATACCCCGCCAGATGGCACGTGTCAGAGTCAATGGGACCATATCCAGATCTTTTACACTCCACAGGGGCACACGACAAGGGTGCCCGCTATCGCCGATGCTCTTTGCACTGGCATTGGAACCATTGGCAGTCTGGGTACGGGGTGACCCGATGGTGAGGGGTATCGACATGGGCGGGGGCTGGGAAGACCGTATTTCTTTATATGCGGATGATATCCTGCTTTATGCCCACAGACCCAGACAGACATTCCATAGACTCATCCATATAATACGATCCTTTGGTACATATTTGGGTTACTGTATTAATTGGGATAAATCCCTGGTCTTCTCCCTAGCAGGTGAGCTACCAACCTTGACATCGGTTTGCTCTGAGCTAGCGAGGAAAGAGACGTTCAAGTATTTGGGTATATGGATTACGAGGTCTGAGGGCGAGTTCCTACGACTGAACTTACATGCACAACTAGACAGGCTGAGGGAAGACACCACACATTGGAGGCAGTTACCTGTCTCCCTTATGGGCAGAGCAGTTCTTTATAAAATGATGGCACTTCCACGCATATTATATGCGGTTCAAAACACTCCATATCTAATACAGGAGACATTTTTTTCGGGCAATAGTGTCCGAACAGAGATTGTTGTTATGTGGGAGTGGTAGTCCCAGAGTTGCACTCAAGAAATTGCAGAAAGGAGTATACGACGGGGGTCTGGCCGTTCCGGACCTTCGAAAATACTATTGGGCCTCGCAACTTTAATGAATGGGTGTTTTCCCCGCTAGAGGAGCCGGCTTATAGGGTCGAACGACTGGTGATGAGTACTGGCAGTTATCTGGCAGAGCTGTACCGGAAGAGGAGAAATTTTATACACCTTCTAGTGCACACACGGACGGTGCTCGAAATATGGCATAAGGCCACTAGAATGACAGGCTGGGAGAATAGACTCACGGAACAGACACCTCTGTGGGTGGGAGACCAACTGAAAGAGCTGACTCGGCTAGAGGGCTACCGGAATTGGAGCCTGATAGGAATCGACTTACTAGGAGATGTCTGGAAGGGAGGTAAAATGATCGAGTTCGAGAGATTGCGAAAGGAGTTTCAGATGGGAGGAGGGGAATATCTCCATTAGCGCCAACTAAGACATGCGCTACACTGCCATCTGACAGAGGGAACCTCAATACCGGAGTATTCACTGCTCGAGGACAGACTCCTCCTGGATCCCATGATTGACAAGGCAATATCCCTCATGTATCGGAAGCTAGTTAATAATTCCCCGGACTATATGGGACCTCTAAGGGAAGCCTGAGAATCAGATATTGGTACCCCCGAGGAGGACGACTGGGCTGAGGCCCTACAGAGTCCCAGAGAAATAGCTATCAGGGCACGCTTTCGCCTGGTCCAGCTCTGCATTCTTCATCGATCCTACGCCTCACGAATGGTCCAATTTCGTATTGGTAATTGTATGTCCAAGGAGTGCGCGAGGGGATGTGGAGAGAGAGGGTCATTCTTCCACATTCTATGGGACTGCCCCATAATCCAAAAGTACTGGGAGAGCTTGTCCCGAGTTATGTCTAAAGTGGTGGGAGAACCAGTATTGACGGAGCCCAGGTGGCATATTCTAGGAGTAACTGGAGAGATAACATGGCCGCAGTGGGCCAAGACCTGGCTTGCATTGGCAGGGGGGGTGGCCAAACGAAACATCGCCTGTGCATGGGGGGCAGGAGACGCCCCATCAGTAGAAGCCTGGAAAAGAGATATGGACTGGTGCTATAGGGCGGAACAATCAGTTTATCAAAGCAGGGGCTGCCCACGCAAATGTGATAAGATATGGGGAGCATGGGCAAAATACAGAGGTCTTTGGGCGGAGGACTGTGGGCCGCTTACAAGCCTTCCCCAGATTGACTAGATGAGCGATACCTTGTGGGAATGCATTGATGACAGCAGCAAAACTGGAAAAACCAATGTATGATGTAACATGGTGTACAGGGAACACATGTAAACTTATGTGACTATATAATATCTGTATGATGTTTATCTGAAGATTTTTACTTGTTCAATAAAAAGAATTTAAAAAAAGAGTCTGTGGTGTGAACTCTTTCTACAATTGCTGTCAAACCTATAACAAAGAAATTCTGTTCACTTTCAATCTTTTTTGTTTTACAAAAAGGATGCAAAGTTATGTTCCACTATTTTACTGATTAATATGTCCGCGGACAAACTGGTTTTGCGTTAAACCTCGTCTCACCGTTAACGTTTTACCAGTTTACTAATATGCATAAACTGCAGAAATAATCAATATGCTTAATTGTTCGGCTTAAAGCCAAAATACTCTGGGGCATATCAACAAGGGGTGGCGATAATATTATCGCATTATCAACAAGGACACGCTAGCGCGTGTTTCCTTGCAATAGCGCCCCTTGTCAGCACGCCTCCCATCGCATCGCTAATGAGATGCAAAGGAGGCGTGCCTGACAAGACTCCCTTGGGAAATTATCGCTAAACTAGCTTCGCGATATTTACAAGAACCCCAAATCCAGTGTAGTCATAATCTTAATCGCGTTAACGCGCCCTTAGATCTGGATTTTAACGTCTGTTAAAAATCAGACTAGGGCATACTTTACATAGGATGTGGATTATGTGCCTACGACCACATGCTCGTATCACCAATGTTAACGCTGTATTTGGGTGAACATCGCTGGTTTTCCAGCGATGTTTGCCCATTTTTGCACTATCGCTTGAATATTTATCGCTTAGGTTATACACGTTGTAAATAACGCGCTAACCTGGCGATAATTAACCGCGATAGACGGCGATAAATATGAAAGCGCTAAGCGCGCTTTGCGATATTTATCTCCGTCTGTTGCTAATATGCCCCTCTATTCCCTCTTACACAAGCAGAACAAATAGTGCAAATGTACTTGCTGCTGTCCTGCAATTGTGCTTAACTTTTTGCATCGCGACTCTTTCAGTTCTAAATATACATTGAGCTCACTAGTGGCGTTAAATCACCTCGTGGTCGGCCGCATCTCCTGCTTTGCCGCTCCAGGACTTTCTGATGCTAAAACAGGCAGTGATGAATGAGCTTTGGGGCATGTTAGAAAGGCCAAGACAATGCAATGGTATGTGGTCAGCATTAGGCAGATGCTGACAGATCTATGGTAGTGTCTCCAAAAGCCTTATCTAAAGAAAGTCGTTTCAGGGAGGCCCCGCACCAAGGCTTAGCTCAAAGCAGTCAAGCACACCTATGGGAAAACCCCAGATTAGCAGGAGAATCCTGTTTCATTTATCAGGGGGGATTAAAGGCTGCAGGAGGTGTCAGCACTGATCTATAAACAGAGCACATTAGAGGATGACTGCGATTCTTGTCTGACAGTGGGAAAGGGGTTTCATGACCTCCTTTTAAAGTGAACTTGTATTACATCAAAAAGAGAAATAAAAAGTGCCCTAATACAGCTATACGTTTTATACGCATCTGTTTTAATACAAAATATTCATATTGTGAAATGGAGATGACGTTTTAATGAGATACCTTGAGTCGTTCACACTGTGTAAGGGTATCTTGTTTTTTTGCATGCGCCTTTAAGGGGGTCAACCAGTATTAAAAACAAACACAGGGCAGATTTACTAACATTTCATGCAACACAACAACCAAAGTTGCTGCGTTGCAGTGTGTGAAAGGGAGAAAGCAGAACACCTGTTTTCCATTCTCCCTGCGCTGGTGCACTTTAGGCTGTCAAGCACCAACGCACACAACCTTGCACCACAATGCAAGCATCTGCGTGGCGTCAAACATAGGTTGTGTACTGGAAAGGGATCCTTCCAGTACACAAACTATGCTTAATACTTTCCCACTTTGTATGTGTGCTGTACAGTGCAGTACACACTCAAAGTTGGAAAAATATGGAGAATTTTAAAGCTTGATCCAGTGTGACACCTGCCTTGAGGAGGCGTCATTTTTTGATGAAAATCCCTGTCTGCAAATTTTTGAAGATATGAATTTGTGTTAAACCCCATGGATGGTTGCATGGCAACGCCCATGTGCCCATTTACCACCCTTGGTATTCCCCTTGATGCTAACTAGTACAAATTAGAGAATAGGGCCACTTTACTTTACTTTAGGCAGCTTTCCAATGCAAATCATGATTTGCGTTGCAAAGTAAATCCCACCACAATGCTTTCAGGCAGGTTTGCGTTACAAAGGTAGCACAAAGCTGAGCAAAGTGTTGGTAAATTGGGGCCACAGTTGTCTTTACCCAATCCCCCATCATTGACAATCATAACAGTAGGCATTATAGAATGTTGCTTTGTTTAATGACATCTGCTTAGGTTGTGAGATGGATTGTGACATCATTCACCAGGTGGGCATCGTTTTGGTCATTTTGCGACTCTGGTTCTTTTGTAAGGAAACAGCAAAATGTCTCAGATGATTCTCAACAACTAATCCCTGTTTGTTTGCTATTAGGGCTAACCTGTGTGCGTCTCTTAATTTTTAGGTATATCTGTTAAACTACTTATTTTATGACAAAATTTGAACTCTTAGGGATAGATTTTCAAAGAGTGAGCACTGGAGTTCGCGTGACACAAAGCAGCACAAAAACCACAAACACATTTTCGGATAGGCGCAAGTCAGTATTTGCGCCATATTTCAAAGTTAGCGTGACACACAAACGTTTTAGCACCTGTCTGCGCCAAAGTCAAATTAATGTATGGAGAGTGGGTGTGTCAGGGCGTTACCCATGCAAAAAGGCCGAAACCCTGTGGCACAAGTGTTTACAAGAGTCATGCAAAGTGACATCAAGCATCGCAAATAAGATTAGCATGGAAAATAGTAGCGTAGGTACAAAACAGGCGCAAAAAGAGCTGGAGCCATTCACTGGTAGATCTACCAGCAGAAGCACAACATACATCTACAGTCTGTGGCAACCATGGATATTGTCATTGTCCTACACCATCAGTGATAGTTGCCTTGACAAAAAAGAAAACACAGAGAAAGGAAGGAAAGAATCTACAAGCAGAGAATATCACTCATCCACAAGAGTGAACAAGAGGTAATAAAAAAAAATTGGCTCACCAGGGACATGATAACTACTCTCGTACATCAAATTGGACCATCCCTTGAGGCAAAAACTGGAAGATCACAAGTCTTACCCCCGCATGTGAAGGTACTAGCAGTACTACACCTGCTTGCTACTGGCTCCTTTCAGCATACATGTGCTACATTGGCTGGTGTGTCTCAGGGAGCTCTCTCTTCATTTCTACCACATGTGCTGGAAGGTATAATGACACTAATACCACAACACCTAATATTTTCAAAACCGGGACCGGAGCTGAGACAACTAAAGCAAGGATTCTGCCAAATTGCCCAATTTCCACATGTCCTTGGTGCAATAGACTGTACACCAGTCAACTTGCGTCCACCTGCAGAAACAGCCTGCCTGTATAGGAACAAGAAACATACATATTCAATAAATGTACAAGCTGTGTGTGATGACAAGTACTGCTTCACCAATGTTGTTGCAAAATATTCTGGGAGTGCTCATGATTCTTACATATTCTGTCATAGTATCATCAACCAACGCTTTGAAAGTGGAAAGTATGGAGATGGCGTATTGATTGGTAAGTATATTTTACCATACCATACAAAAAGGATACATAAATGAAACTATACAAAATTCATAGTAACGTCATCAGAGTTATATTTGCACATAGACTGTACATGTAACACTTGTAAATGTGTTTTTCATACATTGTACGTGACTTGGGATATGCTCTCTGACCCTAGTTGTTGACTCTATTTTCTAACCCAAAAACACCAGCAGAAGAAGCATATAATGTTGCTCATCGTAGGACACGCAGCATTATTGAGCATGCCTTTGGTGTACTGGAATCCAGATTTAGATATCTTGATCTGACTGGAGGTAGACTGTTGTATAAACCCCACATTATGTGTAAGAGCATTGTTGTGTGCTGCATATTACATAACATTGTGGTGAAGGGGTCACTTAAAATAGAAGAAAACATATGTAACCAAGATATGGAAGATGTGAATCAGATTCTGTAGAGGGTGCCAGGCGTAGGAATGATGTGGTCATGACTTTTTTCAACACCTGAACAAATATTCTCCATAAGACATGTATGATTTTGTGTGTTAAAATAGTTTGATGTTTTGAAACAATAATTTTCTCGTTAGTCAATCTCTGTAAAGCAATTTATCATATCATGAGATGGCATAATGAGACTCAATTTAGATGTCAGCCTATGTTTTGTCACACAATGATCAAGTAATGAAAGGAATAGCAAATAAAGGACGAAAGGTACAAGTAGTGCACAGATATGTAAATACCTTGAAAAGAAAAAAGTGATCAGTGCCAGCATATAGTGACATAACTGAATCTTACATAAAAATGCCATTTATAGTAGCAAAATGTAAATCTAACATATGGAAGAAATCAGGCTACTCCAAAATATGAATAACATCTATTATACAACACAATGCATGTCTGTGTAATGATTTTAAAATGTTGATAATGCATAGGCATGGTAATTGGTAAAGGTATGTTGGATTAATGTCTCACTAAATAATTAAAACCTCTCAATGTCAATCCATCTGCTGAGAGACAGACAGTTGATGTAGACGGTCTCATATTGTTTCACATCACAAACCCTCTGAGGACAATATGATGTTAAGTCTGCCATGTACAAATGCAGATCATACATGGCTTCAACACTGCTTTATTGTAACCTTACTGTTTACAGTAATGATGACTAGCTGTTCACCAACAAACTCATATAATGTATCTCATACACATGTAATGTCAATTCAAACAGTATCATATGTAGGCCTAGAGATCACTGTATGCTCACCTAATGTCTGTGTATGGTGAACACATCTATTTTCAAAATTGGACATGTAACGCATGATGGAATACAATCAATGAATTAAGGCTTGTCTGGGAAATTGCTCTAAGCAAGCATTCCCATAGTATTGTGTGTGTGAAATTACAATCTTAGCCCAATTTACTACCCAGATAGCATTGTAAAGTGAGAGTAGGGAGCAATGTATATGTAGGTAATTTCCAATTTTCCTATACATCAAATCCATATGTCACCACAGATAGTTTAAAAAAAATTACTGTACCTGGCAAATGTGGAAGTGAAAAAGACGCAGAGATTCCTCCCACAGGAGACGTTGTTCCTGTGCACGACCTTCATATCATTGAACATTTAGTAAGGAGCACAAACAATGCAATCTTTGCAAGGTCTCGTGTGTCACCATATATGCACGGACTTGCTCCCATGTAAACTGAAATTATTCAGGATCTACAACTCCATAGAGGGGTGAGGTGTACCATTGCATGCCAGCAGAGTGTTGGTTACAACATTTTGTAAGGAGGGTGAAAGCGTTAGCACAAACAAAATGTCTGTGAATTAGTTGGTATATGGTGGTTCAATACAGAGTGGCTAAAGCACACTCACACAATGTGCTGAGGTGATGGTCATGAATAACACCAAATGTAGTGTAAGGATCACCTATGAATAACTGGGAAGTTGCAGAAAGGAAGCATATATATTATATATGAGAATAAACTAGACTTCCAACTGAGCCAACACTGTTGGATGAAATAATACAATTTTGGACTTCTGAAGACAAATACACACAGGTATAAAGAAATAATAAGGTCAGCTGAGTGACCACTAACAAGGCTGACATAGGCTGAATTAATCCTTTTTCAATGGCAAAACCAAAGTATTGATGTCAAAGACACAAAACTATTATGATTCCACCACATATGTTGTCCTACAGAGAGTGAACCTGCAGTGTGTTCCCCTCAAATACACAAGTAGTTCATATGAAAGTTGCATACAATTACAGGTGGGGATGTCTTCCTGCCCATAGAAGATCTACCATCTCTAGAGGAAGGTTGAAGATGCTCAAGGCTATATGCTGAAGGCCATGATTGCAGCATAACATAATCTCTGTGCCGCAGTTTGTGCTTACATGGGTGAATGTGGCCTGATTTTTTTGCTATCCTCTTCTGAACTTGTATCAGGAGAGGCCAATGGATTAATGTTTTGCACTTCAGGTGAAAAGTTTCCCCATCAATATGGCCTTTCAAATATCAAATTCACAGAACTGCACACAGTGTGCACAGTAAAAAGACTGAACATTGTAAACACCAACATCATGGGACAGAATATCTCTGCCAACAAATATTGTGTACAAATATGTTGTGAATGTAAGTAATCATAGGTAACTAAACAGTTACTACATACAACTCCAGATATATGTGCCTTGATGACCTATATCTCATCAAAGTATGTAAATGTAGAATTAAGAATTAAGAATAGTAAATCCATAGTTAAAAAATGTCACTTACCTTCTTCATGAGTTGGTCCTATTATCACTTTATCGGAAAATCGTCTACATGATCTTTGTGTGTTTGATAATCTGGCAGTGATCCGTGTGCATATTACCTGTTGCCTAAACTATTCTTCTAAAGTTCTACACATTTGCAGAATGTATGTGCATGTGCAAATGCTTCTTTTGATCGCTAGGCATTGCTCCATTATTTATTAACCCTTCCCAGCAATTCAAAAATCAGGCCATGGCATTCACCACAAGGATGTTCTCCCCGATGGTGCAGGCATTTACAGATGTTCAGTGGATTCTGCATCAAGGTCCATGAGTAAACAATACTCTGCTTGTTGAAACATCAAATGGCAATGCTGTGATCTCAAAGCATGTACACCAGTCTTCCTTTCATGGACAGGCACACATTCTTACAATGGCAAGTGTATCTTTCTCAGCTGTAGTTTGTGTATCATGGAGGATGGTTTCTGCTGGAGATCACAGTCATCTGAATCCCTTCCCTACAAGATGGGCCCCCAAACCATAAGTTAAGTACCAAAAGTATACATTTATTAAGCACAAACACATCACCAGATGTTATCACACTTATTTATAGTCGTCTGAATATTTGAGCACCCAAACAAATTTTGGCCAAATGCAAATGGTAAAACTTTATATTAGGCATATGTTAACAAAGTGGCATCAATATATCTGTAATGTAACTCTAGAAACACTGATGACCGCATGTTGAGACAATATAGCTTCAAAATACAACATTGTCATACAAGGATAAAAGCTGAACAAAATAGGATTCCTAAACAAAACACACTAATTGGTAGTACATAACACTACTAACTTAAAAAATCTCCTTTTGGTTAGCCTTCTGATATCGCCTCTAAGAAGTCTTCTCTCCTAAAAAATTTCAGCAGGATCATCCGTTGATCACTTGCTAATGATTGATCGCTTTCATATGACATGGGATGTGTCTCAATTATACTAGATCTGTTGGTGCCACTTGTGCTGGCTTTAGAAACTTCTTTATAATGTCCTCCATGTTAGGGTGTGCTACCACTGTTTTCTACAATCTCTTCTCCTTGCTGTTTCTGTGTACGTCGCTGATCGTGATCCTCTACCATTCTACGGAAATACATGCTCACATTCTGCATGTGCTGCCATCTGTGCTTCCTTTTGTTCAATTTCTAATTGCAGCAGCATCCATGTTACCTTGAGGTAACATGTAAACTATAAGGTTACTATCATGATCTACACAGTACTGAACAAACTAATGTATACTAACATTTTAGTACATACTGGAAGATCACACAAAAGACTATGTATGTGGCCACATCTAAACAACAGGGCAAATAGTTCAACCTGACCTATACGTGCTAAGTGGGATTGTGGATTACACAATACTACTGCTATCAAGATGTATGTCAATATAACTCTCCAGCCACCAATATACACCTATATGCAACCGGCTGCAACCTGGCATACATTGCTGGAATAATGAACAATATTCAAAATTGTCTTTTTACTTCACATACATTCTGACCTGGAAATGGGCTTGGCATGCTGATAAATCTAGGAATACACACGCCTGCATAGTGAAACTTAAGGTGATCTAGGAACATCAAATGCACTCCAAAAAGGTAATTCTAGGAGCGCAGAGCTTCTCACCCGACAGGCAGACAGGCTGTGGGAGGAGGGAAATAACTACAGGCCCATAGGCTGTGAGCAGGATTGTTGGTCTTAGCTTCCAAATCTCCCTGCTGTGTGAGGATGCCTGATCCATGAAAAGCTTGACCACCTGTTGAGGAGCCTTGAGCAACAGTGCCTATCTCTTTGTCAAGACCATTGTGTCCTGTGAGTAAGAGGTGGTTGGAGGGAGCATGTTCCACTTTGGAGCCATGTCAAGTGAATTCCTGTTGGCAGGTGTTAGGAGATAGATGGCGCTCAGTTTGTGTTTTGGGCATGTGTTTTTGTGCAAAGCTAACGGTACCCATTAGCCACAAGGGAGTGATCCCACATCCACCCACACAAACATACTACTGACACCTGGGAAGGTACAAGTCTACCCCATACACCATAGGACCCCAAGCACTTGGCCTAGAAGACACGATTGCCAAGGGTGAGGCATGTACCCCCACCCCTATACACTTCAGAAAGAGAACCCTACAAATCTCTAACCCACATTCTGGTCAGGACGGCTGGTGGGATTCCCCCTCTTTGGAACACACCCACAGGGGGAATACACACAACACAAGACAACATTAGCTACTTTGGGCCTGGCCTCTCTTGAGACAGCTCCATGGGAGACCCTACCAGGGGGAACCTACCAGCTCAGATACATAGCTCCAACAGTAAAAGCGCTGAGTGGGAACTAACTGTCAGAAAAAACAACTCTCTAGAACAGAGTACCGCACACAGGCCCGCTTTGGTGCTGCTTGCACCCAGTGCAATAATGTCTGTTGTTGCGCCCCAAAGGCCTCCTTCTCCATGGATTCCCTCACTACCACCCTTCAACAGTGCCCCTAAAGTCTCCATACCATACCCTCTCACATGCATCACTGCATGCAGCGCTTTGATGACAGGTAACAGCTCACTCTTCCAATTTTGGAAATCCAACTTGTAAACTGCGAGTAACAAAAGAATCTCACTGACTAAAACAGCAACCCACAGAAGCATTTACATCATATGCACGATATCTGCATAGTACATGTGCTTTGCAGCAATAACCCTCTGCGCTACCTTATGATGAATCAAAACTTCCTATACACAAAACTCCATCTCTCTTCAGCAGCTCCATGAACCATCAGAGGCACCTTGACAATTGTCATTGTTGATGGGAAATTGCTGGCTGCAAGGAATGCTGCAGCATGCACTTTCATATAACTAATATCATTGTGAATACGGTGCCCCTAACCAAAATCAACGCACAGTGTAGTGGCACAGGTTGCACCTCCCAGAGCCGGCCTTGACAGCACAACACACAACTTTACACTACATGGCATGGTAGACTCATGGAAAGGATATTTGCCATCTATTTTAGGGAGGTTCAACACCCCAAACAACCACCCTTAAGTTACACACCTGTCAATGTAGTCACATAGCTAAGTTATACATATACGCTCCTGCCCCCCCCCCCGCTCACCAGATTACGACTTTTTCGGCATCTGGCAGGCGGGCAGTGTGGTGGTCCCATGGCGGTGCCTCATTTAAAGGCGGTGGTGCCATTAAAAAGGCACCTCAATGGGACCGCACTACAAGGTTCCTGCATGACATGAACTCGAAAGTCCATGCCGTGCAAGAATCTATGTGGGGGCACAGGTCATGCCCCTCGGTGTGCATCCACATATGTTTGAGACACAGGGGGGCCCTGTAAGGCCCTCTTTGTTTTCTCTCTGCCAGGGTTTTCATGGCGGTGGAACCACCATAAAAAGCCTGGCTGAGAGGAAACTCTCAGCCAATATGCTTGGCGCGACCGTGGCAGTCCCGCCAAGCATTTTGCATCCTCCGACCACCGCACCTATGCCAGGGAACGGTGGTTCCCTGGTGGAGCCGGTGGTCCATGGGGGGTTCAACTGCCTGAGTCATAATCGGGCGGTTGAACTGCAGGTGCGGCAGTGGCTGAATCCGCCACCACAAGTCTGGCGGTCCTCGGACTGCCAGACTCGTAATTAGTCCATAAGTGACTGGGAGTAGACGTTTGGATAAGAGCATAAGCATCAGCATTTCTGGTGGCTCTAGGATTTCCTCCCCTGAGCAAGCCGTGGAGTGCACGCCATGCCCTATAATAATAGAACTGTTGAAGGGCCATGGCATTATCTGATCGCATTCTCACTTCTTCCCAATCATGCATGGTCTCCTCAGTAAAAAAGTTGCCCCTAACATGGATTCCCAGGGACGACAGTGGTGTCCACGCACCACATTACCTTCCAGTAGGGAACCTTGTTCACCAGCTTATTGAAGTATGCGTAGAGTATAATAAGGACCCCGCCTGTCATTCTACTAATCTCTGCCAGTAGTGGACTGTTGCGTTTAATAGGTTTAAGACTCTGTACTTGCCGGTTGATGCCCCAAATAGCACCTGTGGTAGGGTCATTGATCCTGCAGTGTCACGTTCCAGCCACAGATGCGGAAGTTCCTTTGGGCCATGAATCCAAAAATGAGCACGTGCGCAGTGGGCTGCCCTATAATAAGTTTCTAAGTTAGGGAATTTAGTAACCCCATAGAGTATGGTGAAGTAAGTGTCTCCCAACATACTCGCAGCTGTTTGCCGGCCAAAGCCAGATGACACAGCAGCGTGCGAAGTTGTTGAAACAGCGTCCTGGACAAGAGTATTGGTATATATTTAATTAGAAACAGAAACCGGGGTAAAATTACCATTTTCATACGGTTATATGGCATGCAAGAGACAACAGTAACCGGATCCATCTTTTTATGTCATCTGTTAGTTTCTGTATGGCTTTGCCGTAATTCTCCAATACAACAACATCTTGGTCTGTATGTACTTGTACCCCTAAATAGCGGACAGAGTCCTATGACCATCGGAGCGGGAACTCCAACTGCACCGGTCTCATAGCTGGAGTAAGCAGAAAAATGTGGATTTACTCCAGTTAATTCGTAATCTGGAGTAGTCTTTGAGCTGGGCCACTTCATTCAGCACCGCTGTGAGATTACGCTCCGGGTCTCTTATATACAGTAGCGTATCGTTGGCATATGCAGAAATAATGAGTTTGTCACCCGGGAATCTCAGACCCCTGTGTGCATGATATTCACGTAATACACATGTCAATGGCCCTGCAACCAAGAAGTATAACAGGGGGGACACGGGGCAGCCTTGTCTTGAGCCTCTCTCAGTGATAATGGGGGTTGAGATCATATCATTAATTCTCAGCCACGCTGTCGGCAATGTATAAAGTACTGTCAACAGTTGTACAAATACGTCCCCAATTCCTAGATGCTGCAATACTTTTATCATGAAGCTCCATTCCACAGAGTCAAATGCTTTCTCAGCATCGAGAAAGATGGCATCTGCTCGTACCTCAGGGTCTATTCTCTGAATTGCACCAAAAAGCTGTTGGAGATTTGATGATAGACTACGTTCCGGAATAAAACCGTTGTGCTACGTGCCCACTGGTCCAGGGAGCAATGGTGCCAGGTGGTTAGTCAGAATTTTGGCATATATTTTAGTGTCCACATTTAGTAAGGTCAGTGGTCTATAGGAGGAGCATTCGTCTGCGGGTTTACCTGGTTTTAGAATTGTTACAAGTAGCGCCTCTCGCATAGTAGGGGCATGCAGTCGTCTGCAGCCATTTCCTCAAATAGGGAAATCAAGTGGGGGTTCAATAGTTCCTGATATGCTTTGTAAAAAGCTACAGTGAGTCCGTCCATGCCAGGCACCTTCCCTGAAGGCATATCTTATAGTGCAGCACGGATTTCTCCAAGACTTAGGGGGCCATAAGGTGTTCCCTGTGCTCGTTTGTAAGCCGTTACATAGTGACGTAGCCCCATCTTTCGAGATGGTCTGCGATCTATAAAGGTCAGTGTAATATCTGACTAAGCAATTTAATATTTGTTGAGCTATTTCAAGCTTCTGTCTTCTCTCATTCAGTATTTCAGCAATAGAATTCTTGTCTCGGCGGGGGCGTAATAGGGCGGCAAGAGTGGCACCAGGTCTCTCACCCTCCCAAATTGCTGTGGCCACTGCATATTTACCTAAATGGTTAACTTCATGTAGCACAGTTTCATGGTAGTCATCTCACTTAGCCTTAATCTTGCCCAGGAGGCGGCTATCCGCCGTCTTCTTGAGTCGTTTCTCAAGTGCTGCAAGTTCATTGTCAATGATAGCTAGATGGTTTTGTAGTGATCTAAGAGCTCCCGCATGTTTGGATAGCACGACGCCGTGTATGTAAACTTTGAACGTTTCCCACACTGTTGGAAACTTGTCTACCGAGCCTACATCGAGAATAAAGAACTCAGTGATCGCCAGTGCGAGCTCGTCTTGGAATGCAGAGTCTATAGGGAATATGGGGGGAAATACCAGGTGAACACAGCGGGTTCAGAATGACCAGAGAATGGTCCGAGTACGTGCGTGGCAATGGCCTACACCCTTGTACCCGCGGGGCAAGTTTGTTTGATACCAAGCAATAATCAAGTCGGTGTGTATGTCATGTACAAAGGAATAGTGTGTGAATCTCCCTCCCATGGTGATCCATGACTCCAAATATCCAAGAAGCCCTCCCGCTGCATAATATCTACTAACTCACTGGCAGCACCCGAAGGTCGCCTAGTAGCGCCCCTAGATCTATCTAACTCTGGGTTTAGTATGCATTTAAAATCCCCCCCCTCTATTCATGATAACTTCCCAAGTGTGAGTAGGTGATCATTGAGCGAGTTGTAGAAGTGAGGATCATCAAAGTTCGGGCCATAAACCCCAACCAATAGGACTGCTAGATGTCCCTTGTGACACTAAACCATCACGTACCTGCCAGCTGGATCTACACCGACATCCTGGATTTTAGCGTTCGAACACCTGTGTGCACAGATTAATACCCCTCTGGCATGCGTAGTATAGCATGCCGCGACGCAGTGACCCTACATTCTGTGTTGTATTAGAACCCTGCTCACCGGGGCCAAGGGTGTTTCTTGTAATTTTTCCACATCCACCCTTTGTCTCTGCAGGTACGCAACAATCTTATGTATTTTCCTGTAATCATTTAGCCCCATGACATTCCATGTCAACATTCAAATTGAACCCTGTTGTTTCCATTGCAGGTCACCCAGGATCCATAGCTAGTTTTGACTACTTTGCAATATTTAGCCAACCATCCCTATGAAGAAAATAAGTTTTCACTAGGTCCTATTAATTTCCTTACATTCCTCCATTCCTTGCCATCTCGTGACAAAACCCTGCCTACAGCCTCCATTTCTGCTGACGCTAAAAAAAACTATCACATACCCAAGCCCCCCTGTTCTTTGCAGTTAGCCAATTCATCAACAGAAAGCCATGAGACACCTACGCCCTGTGTAAACAAGCTTGTTTTTCATCTTCTGCTCCCTGCTTGGTAAACATCCTTAACACCGTGATCAGGTCATCTGGACAATGGTCTGACTGACCGAGCCTTGATCAAGCTGATTGAACAATGGTCTGAATGCCGAGTCTTGATCAAGCTGATTGAACAATGGTCTGAATGCTGAGCCTTGATCAGGTCATCAACTACAAACACCGCCCTGATTGAACAATGGACTGAATGCCAAAAGAGTGGAATAAAAATGTATATAAGGCTTGTTCGCTGTGGAGTAAAGCAGCAGCCTCCTAGGTTTTGTCTCTGACTAGCTTGGGACTCTGTTCCATAGCCCGGGCTATTGTAATAAAGGTGGTTCTCTCTGCAGACAAAGGTTTCCGGGTCCACTTTATTATATAAGGAGGGTAAGAGTAGACTCGGGTGATTCCCGCACCGCCAAGCCCCCACTCCTCCTTGAGGTGGGCTTTTCTTGGTTCTACGAATGACGCCTGAACAGGGACACCAATGAGACGTAGGTCTGGCCCGGTGGTCGTGAGGGGGCCTGTGGTGGAAGTCCGACGGAGGTACCCTACCCGAGGGACCATTTTGAGTCCGGTAGACCAGAAGTCTTGCACACGGTCTTCCCCATCCGGTCTGGGCCACCTGACTGCGTCCCGCTGGTGCCCCCTTTAGTGCGGTCTCTGTCTGGATCTGGACTCGTGCCTACGTCTGCAGAAGAGAACAACATTTTCGGGTAAGGGTGGACTGATCATCCACCACTTGTGCTCTGTTTTCTGTCTGTATTGACTTTTGCAAAAGCCAAGCCAGTGAGGTGAGTATTTTTCTCCCACTGTTGTCTGCCTGAAGTAAAAATATGCCAGTCAGTAGTAAGTTCCGAAAGTTATGTTGTTGCGTATGTACAGAGGACTCCCTTCTGGAGGCAGCCTGCCCATTTCCTCCAGAAGGAACTCCAAGTTATGAGATGTATGTTAAATATGGGCCATCTGCTATCATGTTTTCTTCCTTATGGGTAAAATATACGAAACAAAGCAATGTTGAATTACAGTAGCCACAGTTTGGCTCCTTTGATCTCCAGGCCCTTTCGAGCCTGGAGGAGCAGCTGCTCCGCAAACGGTCTCGTCAAGCCATGTTTGACGCCACCGCGTTGTGGAGGAAAGAAATAGATCAAAAAATGAGAAAAAGCAAGCGTTGAATAAAAAGAAAGAGAGGATGTCTATGGCTGATCATGCGAAAGCGCATTTAGAAAATAAGGTTCAGGAAGGGGTTGAAATGGCAGATAGGCATCATAGGGCTAAGGCGACAAAATGTTACCCCGCCCGTTCTCCCAGGGACCTTGAGGTTGAAGGAGAAGAGGGGACTCGTTGTTGAATGCTATTCTTGAAGGTCCACCTGCTGCCTATGCTCTGGCTCCTATGTATCCCGCTCTTCCTCAAAATGTTCCTAACGCTCCACCCCCACCAGTGGTGGTTCAGGCTGCCCCACCCATTGTACCACTGCCTGATCCTTTGACTCCCGTCATCCTGCCAGCACCCCTCCCTCCGACAGTTCATACCGCCCCACCTATTGACCCAACCCCGACCATACATTCCCGTCTGCTTGATAATCAGTCTATTGGTACCCCTGTTGGTGACTCTTATGCCACTCTGGACCGAACAAGATGGTCCTCCCTTATGCCCAATACCCTGTTTGGATTCTTCGGTATCCCTAGAAAGGAGTCTTTGAGGTCTGCTGAACTCGCTGGGAGTAGTGAAAGGGACGCTATGCGAAAACAATGTGCATTTTGGGTAAATAATGGTAATATTTATGGCGTTAAAGATATCTGGTCAACGTTTAGACAATGGACGGCCATACAACAAACAGACATGGCCGAGTATATGTGCACACTTATAATGAAAAGATACGAAGCATTGTTCATAGATACTCCCCGGGATTGATTGATTTAAAACTAACTATTGCCAAGGGTCATGTTCAGGGAGATGATATGCATGAAGCCCTTGTTACCATGATTGCGTTCAGAGACACAACGGCTTTTCCGCCATCTCCGAATGACAAAGCTATGCCTATGAGAGAGACAGCTCCCGTCTTTATCCCTGCAGTGCTCGCCAATAACCAGGGTGTTGGAGCAGCCCCAGCCCACTGGCGTAGGATGTGGGTGCATGTCCCATGGAAAAGAGCGGATGTTCTTCAATTGAAATCCCAATTACCAGACCCCCGTAAGAATCCGGCTCTTTACTATCAGGAATTAGGTCAGATTGTTTCCTCTGGTGTCCTTACCTTAGAGGATATTGACTTATTATTCGGGTCAGTAGTACCACCCGACATATGGGACAAAATACGCCATGCCAACCATAATGCCGCTTTGCATGGTGACTGGACCGACTTTGAGAGGATGGAGAATGACAGAGAGGGAGGGACTAAGCCTGATCCGGCTATTCTGGCTCTCCCAGGCCATCTGTTGCAACTCATGAAGACCCCTTTGCCCGAAATAGCTGTTAATTGGGATAAGATAAATGCATGTAAACAACGTAAGGATGAGTCTGTTGCTGATTTTTTCACCCGCTTCGAAACTGAGTACAAAAGTCACAGTGGATTGGACGCTAGAGCCCCTGGCTCGGGCTCAGTGTTTATTGATAAATTTGTATCTAATTTATTACCGGATCTCTCAGCCCGCCTTAAGAAGGTTGAGAGTACGTGGTCAGCTCAGACTATGGCAGGCATCCTTGCCATGGCCCAATATCATGAGAATAGAGAGAATGAAGATAAAGACAAAGAGGTTTGGAAGAACAAGGACCTTAAAATGAAAGTTTTGTTACAACAAGCTTATCCACCCCGGGGACAAAATGCTAGAGGTCAAGGTCCGCCTTCGGACCAGTTCCAGAGGCTGCCCCATCGCCCCCTTCAGTCTCCTTTACAGAAGTCCATCAGTTCGGCAGGTCCCGTTGATAAAGACCAGTGTGCCTACTGTAAGGCTTATGGCCACTGGGTTAGTGAATGCCCGGTATTAGCCCAGAATATTCAGTCGGGAAAAACTAGGCCCCGAACTCAAAGGGAAGGAAATATGGGACCTCCTAGGCAGAGGCGTGCACCAGATCCTAATGTTCGACCCCGTATGGGTCCGCCCCAGGGTACAGTTAACAGATTTGACAACGGGTATGAGGCCACTAGGACATACTTTAACGATGATTATGATGAGACCGATGAGACAGGTTTCTACCAGCCATAGGAAAGCCAGGAAAGGGGTAATGTAAGAGTGCCGATTCCTGTGGATCAGCGAGGTCCTTATGTCCGGATGTCAGTTGCAGGGGATAAAAAGAAGTTTCTCCTAGACACCGGGGCTACTAGATCCTCGGTTGCGCACACCTTGATACCGGAGGCACCCCTTTCTGGCTCTCTCAATGTCTCCGTGGGTTTTTCTGGGGTCCCTGTCACCAACCCCGTCTCTAAGCCTCTCCCGCTGGATCTCGGTCCAGCTCATATGGATGCTCCTTTGATTCTCACGACTGGATGTAGTGAAAATTTGCTGGGTATGGATTTGTTAAAGGCTTTACATGCTACCATTTCTTGTAGTCCTGATGGCGTGTCCCTTACCATATCACCAGATTCCTCCGCCACTATGTTCCTCTCTGGACCCCTCCCTCCCGTTCTGCAGGCCTTACCCTCATCACTTTGGGCCACTTCTGACACTGATGTAGGACTTCTCGACATTTCTCCGTATACTGTCCGTATCCAGCAAGGTGCCCAACTGCCCCGGCTTCGCCAGTATCGCCTTCCCCAGGAAGGTGAGGCTGCCCTATTATCTATAATATCAGATCTCATGAAGACGGGAGTAGTTGAGGAGACACGTGGTAATGAGTGTAACAGCCCAATTATTCCAGTTCTTAAAAATGTATTGATCCCTCTCCCGCGGCCCCCAAAATTTATCGGTTTGTCATCGATATGCGGGCCCTCAACAAAATTACGGTCTCACAGTATCCCGTTGTCCCTGATATCACAGCCCTCTTGACCATGGTCCCAGCGACCGCCACTCATTTTTCTGTTATTGACCTAAAGAATGCGTTTTTCAGCATTCCCATACATCCGGACAGTAGACATCTTTTTGGTTTCTCCCTTGGAGGGCGGAGTTTCAGGTTCTGCTGCGCCCCCAAGGTTTTACTGAAAGCCCCAGCATCTATAGTCAGGCTCTCAAGAATCAGTTGGACTCCCTGACGCTCCCAGCAGGAGCCACTCTGTTGCAATATGTAGATGACCTCTTAATTGCAGCCACGTCTGCTCCACTTTGTGAACAAGCAACAGTACGTCTGCTTCACCACCTTGCCTCCCACAATCATAAGGTTTCCTTGAACAAATTGCAATTTTGTCGAGAGAAAGTGACCTACCTCGGCCACCTCCTCTCGAAGGAGGGAAGACAACTTACCGCTGACTGAGTGTCCCTTATTACCTCCATGCCTCCCCTTTGACACAGAAACAAGTACGTGCCTTTATAGGCCTCCTTCCTATTGCAGACAATGGATCCCTAACTTCTCGGCCATTGTCAAACCTCTTTTAGCTCTCACTAATAAAGATATGCCAGAAAGATGTTTTCCATGGACAACTGAGCATGTGGCTGCCTTTCAGACACTCAAAGATGCCTTATGTACAGCTCCAGTGTTAGGCACCCCAGACTATGGCAAACAATTTTTTCTTTTTGTCCATGAGACACATGGCTGCGCTTGCGCGGTCTTAACTCAGATTTTTGGAGACAAACATCACCCTTGTGCTTATTTCTCGGCTACACTTGACCCAGTAGCCCGAGCCCTCCCTGGATGTTTACGTACAACTGCTGCTGCTGCACTTATGGTCCGCCAGAGCGCAGGTATTGTTATGCCTTCACCCTTGACCTTAATGGTCCCACATGCAGTAGATACCTTGCTCAACAACACCAAGACACAACACCTTACCAGTACACGACTTACAGGTTATGAGCTCACTCTTTTTTCCAGTCACATTGACATTAGGAGTTGTAATATTCTAAACCCAGCTACACTACTCCCTACTGAGACACAAGGGAAAAATTCTGACCCTCATGACTGCATATTACGGACTGAAGAAGAGACAAAGGGTCGTGTGGACCTACAAGACACCCCCCTAACAGACGCTGAGGGAACACTATACATAGATGGTTCATGTCTTAAAAGATCGGATGGAACTACATCTGCTGCATATGCCCTCACCACTCTTGTTACAGTAGTTGACACAGCACAAATTCCACAGGCATCGGCCCAAGCGGCTGAATTAATGGCCTTGACACGAGCTTGTGAAATCAGTAAAAACATGACTGTTAATATCTATACGGACAGTCAGTACGCCTTTGGGGTGGCTCACAATTTTGGTAGTCTCTGGAAAGAAAGAAATTTTCTCACCTCACATGGGACTAGAATACAGCATGGCCCCCTGATACACAGACTTCTAGATGCCTTGACATTACCTAGAAAAGTTGCAGTGATTAAATGTAAAGCCCACCAGAAAGTGACTGATGATGTAGGGGAAGGCAATGCCCTTGCAGACCAAACAGCAAGACAGACTGCTCTAAGTAAATCAGATGGAATGTTTGTGACAGGACCAGCCAGATGGGTGGTGGAAGGAGGAATGTTGGAAAATACTAGTCAGAGTGTGGTCGAGATTCAATCTCATGCCACTGCAAAAGAACTGCACACATGGGAGGAACATCTGGCAGAGAAAGAGATAGAGGGATGTTGGGTGCGTATATCCGAAGGGAGGCAATGGATGTTACCAGACAGTCATGTCCCCCAGTTGTCACTATGGCCCATGGCCCTGCCCATATCAGTGCAAAGGGAATATGCAAGTTACTAGAGCCAACATGGTATAATGAAAAATACCCCTATATGCTGACCGAGTGGTTAAGTCATGTATGATCTGCCTTATGCACAATCCAGGAAAAGGTACAGTTACCCCCGCTGGTGGCTTCTCCCCACCTACGTTTCCTTTTGAGGCCATCCAGATGGATTATATCCACATGGACAGGTGTGCAAATTTGAAATATGTCCTTGTAGTGGTCTGTGCCTTCAGCAGATGGGTGGAGGCCTACCCCACCAAGGATTGCACAGCTATTACAACGGCCAAAGTTTTGTTGAAAGAATACTTTCCCCGATTTGGGTTGCCCCGTTTGATTTGGAGTGACAATGGCCAACATTTTACATCCAATGTGGTCCAGTTTGTGTGTTCCGGGCTTGGTGTCAGTTAAAAGTTTCATGCTGCTAATCACCCTCAGTCAGCCAGATTGGTGGAGAAATACAATGGGGTACTTAAATTAAAATTGGCCAAAATAGTGGCGGAAACAGGTGTTACCTGGGTAGATGCCCTACCCTTGCTCTCTTGTCAGTAAGGACGACTGCCAACTGAAGGATAGGATTATCTCCCTACGAATTGGTATTCGGTAGACCAGCTAATGTATGGGGCGTACCAAGGCCAAAGAAATTGTCTGATGTTGAGTTCCCAGTATTGACTGACTACCTGTACCAGTTAACCGATTCTTTTCGTACTCTTTATCATCAGGTACACGCTGCTATCCCCGACAAGAGCGAAGGCCCAGGTCACACCATTCAACCAGGTGACTGGGTGGTGATCCGAAATTTTCAGCGTACCAAGTGTCTGGAGCCCCGCTGGTCGCACCCCCGACAGGTCCTTCTGGCCACCCGCACTGCAGTAAAAGTCGAAGGGAGAAAGAACTGGACACCTGCTACCCATTGTAAAAGGGTGCCTCTCCCCCTCCCGTACGACCAATGGGTGAAAGACTGCCGGATTGCGACACAGAAGTAGTACCGACCTTTGTCCCTTTCAGTGATGCTCAGCTTCATTACACCACTACGGAAGCCGAAACTGATTGAATCTTAGGGGGTCCAGTCATCCCTCCTCTGCAGGATCAGAGGAAGGAACAAGAAGCTCTCTTTCCAGACCACTCCATATCTTCTTCCACTCGCTACAACTTGAGACCAAGAAAAGGGGCTGGCCCTTGACTCTGTCTCGTGTCTAATAGGCTGTAGGGCTGTGATATCTCCGGCTGAGACCAGTGCTGGTATGCTGGACCAATGGGAAGTCCGTAGGACTCTTGGTATCCACACCCAGTGAAGCAACCACCAATCACAGACAGCCGCTAGTGACAACAGGCTGAGCACAAATGGCAGCGGTCCGAGGGTCTGAAGCGCACAAGAAATATGTCAAACTTCTGAACAGTAAATGCTTCCTTTCCACGATAGTTATACTTTTTGCTCTCCTCACCCTGCTGGTTGTGGGATGGTTTCTGTTGCTGACCTCTCCCCCAGCTCCTCTGACTACGACACCGACACCTGCAGAACATCTCCACACCACCTTGTCACCCCATGAACTACCACGACGCCTGGAATTCATGAACAATACTTTTGTACAATTATTGCACCAGCATCAGCTTGTGATTAATACCTCGAACTGTTGGGTATGTGGGCTCATGCCACACTCTATGACACACACTGTCCCCTATTTCGTCTATCCATTTTCAGTTTTTGGGTCCTGTCTGGCTTGGAGGATGCTCGTCACTGATGCATATACGATCAATGGAACAACGAGCTCCATCATTGGCGATTTTTATGACACTTTCACCCGAAACAGAACAGGCAATGTCAGTAATCCTTTCTGCCCTACTACGACATCTGACATCTTGAACATCTCCCGTGCTGAACGCAATGAGATGGTTGTGTTCAACACCTCAAGTAGAATAATCTTCTCCCGCTTTCGGTCCAGACGCAAAGTTCCCACCAAATTGCAGGCTTTCAATGTGATCAACACGCATGGCCAGGTGTGCATAAAAGGACTCGGGACCCGGGAGGTAGGAGTCAGTGACCACTGAATATTACCTCACCACCACTCCTAATCGCTTCTCCAAATACCTATTTTGTTTGTGGACAGTCTGCTTATACCTGGCTTCAAGGAAATTGGTCAGGTGTGTGTTATTTGGCCTTTCTTCTTCCCCCTACCTTTACTGCTGTTGGGACACATCACTTGACCAATACCCACCTCCACCATCGTATGCCTAGGGGAGTAATTGAGGCCGATGACACTGCAGGACAGGAGGCGGGGGACTTCTTCAAAGGTTTCCTACCGTTCTTGGGTCCTATGGTCAACAGCCGCAACATACGACACCTTACCCGAGTGGTGGAGGCAACCATTAATGAAACAGCAGGGGCATTGGGCAACATCACCGCAGAGCTTCAGGCGGACCGCCTAATGACACTACAACATCGAATGGTACTTGACATCATCCTTGCTGACCGTGGTGGTGTATGTAAACTAATCGGCTCCAGCTGCTGCATTTACATACCTGATAACGCTCCATCAGTCTATCAAGCTATCCAACGTCTGCATAAACTTTCCTCTGAGATTCATCAACAACAAGACGACTGGTCCCTCATTGGCTGGATTTGGGGCCTCCTTTCCAGATGGGGATGGGGATCCTCATTTTTTTTGCCTTGGGAATAGCAGTCATCATCTCATGCTGCCTGTGTATTCAGTGCTTGCCTATGCTTTGTGCTATGTGTACACAGGCCCTTAAAAGTTCCCCGGTCAGTACACATGACACCAACATAAGGATAATGCTTCAACAAGAGATTGGCGACCTAATGCAGGTAGACATTTCCTAAGAACATGTTTTGCCACTCAATGGCAAAAGGAGGGTCTGAAAAAAATAAGTTTTCACTAGGTCCTATTAATTTCCTTACATTCCTCCATTCCTTGCCATCTCGTGACAAAACCCTGCCTACAGCCTCCATTTCTGCTACGCTAAAAAAAACTATCACATACCCAAGCCCCCTGTTCTTTGCAGTTAGCCAATTCATCAACAGAAAGCCATGAGACACCTACGCCCTGTGTAAACAAGCTTGTTTTTCATCTTCTGCTCCCTGCTTGGTAAACATCCTTGACACCGTGATCAGGTCATCTGGACAATGGTCTGATTGACCGAGCCTTGATCAAGCTGATTGAACAATGGTCTGAATGCCGAGTCTTGATCAAGCTGATTGAACAATGGTCTGAATGCCGAGCCTTGATCAGGTCATCAACTACAAACACCGCCCCTAATTGAACAATGGACTGAATGCCAAAAGAGTGGAATAAAAATGTATATAAGGCTTGTTCGCTGTGGAGTAAAGCAGCAGCCTCCTAGGTTTTGTCTCTGACTAGCTTGGGACTCTGTTCCATAGCCCGGGCTATTGTAATAAAGGTGGTTCTCTCTGCAGACAAAGGTTTCCGGGTCCACTTTATTATATAAGGAGGGTAAGAGTAGACTCGGGTGATTCCCGCACCGCCAAGCCCCCACTCCTCCTTGAGGTGGGCTTTTCTTGGTTCTACACCTATGCAGCAGTAGCAAAATTGAACCTTGAAAAGACATGAACGTAATTCCTCCTCCACCCTCCGCCCACGCTGTGTGAACCCTAAATGGACACAGCAAAGCAATTTCCCGCCCAATCCCTCCCAGCCTCCCCAAACAATTTACGAAAACATAACCATGTGGTACACACCTGAGGGCAGATGTTGCCTGACCCATTGAGCTAACTAGTATGCATTTTCTGAGAGCTGCATATTCACCATATTATGTGTATATAAAAGCATGTGTATAGCAACCTTAAAACCCCTGTTTCATCCCTGATGTATGACAGTGGCACGTTAAGTGGTTGAATAGTGCCAAGTCTACAATAACAGTCCCCCCGGATCTTTCCAAACATGCATAGTGAAACCTTCTGCAACTCGAGTCAGTACCCAAACAGACAGATTGAGAGGAGGAGGGAACCCCCCGGAGTCCATCATGCCCCCCCCAGCATAGAGACGCCCAACACCCTATTAAATTGCCCATGGGGCACAGCAAAATAACCTGTAGTAGGAGGAAAAAGTATAGTCTTCTATGTCTTGTGTATTCCCAGCTTCTCCACTTTCTGATCTAGGGGAATAGCGGCATGTCCCTCCAGCCTCCCGTGCCTGAGGAACTGTATGACTTGTTTTGGGTCACTGAATAAGGTTGCTTTACCAGCATATTATAATCAATTTGGAGTTTCTCTAGTCTTTTTTAGCATGTGTGAAGAGGCACCTTGCACCTTGCCTCCTGAACTTGTTGTGTGAACTCCGGGTACAGTGATATCTCCGAGTCCTCATACTTGAGCACCTTCAATTCACATGTCTTCTTCAGCGTAGCTATCCGGTCTCTATAATTCAAAAGCTGTGCTATAATTGGGTGCAGCTGGACACCAGGGATCGGCAACAGGGCAAGGAACTTGTGGGCTCGCTCCACTATGAAAATGTCAGAAAAGGTCTCCCTGCCCAACAATTCAGTAAGGAGCTGTTCTACGAAATGTTCCATGTTGGCGATGTCTGTTGTCTCTGCAATACCTACTATACTCAGGTTATTTCACCTCGAGTGAGCCTCTAAATCCTCAGTCTTGGATGAAAAGTGGACACCAGCTTGTCAACTTTCTTTTGAGTGGTGGGCATCGAAGGTTGCACATCTTCATGTTCCACTGCATCCAGCCACTCTGTGTGCTAATCAAGTCGCTCTGACATTCATTCCATTCTGAGTGTTAAGGCAGCTATTTTACTATCAATCTTTGTGAGGCTCCGTTGCATAGTTATTAAGATCAGTTTCAGGTCTGTGCTGTTGTCCATTTCAGCGTCCCCCACGGCAAGGGGCCACAGAACACCAGTATAGTGAGGCCCCCGCCAAGTGTACAGCTCCAGGCGCTACAAGTAACTCGTAGGCAACCCACAACTCACGGTCTGCTGCAGGTGATTCTCACCCAGGGCTAAATTTGTCTTAATGTTTAGGCCTCCCCTTAGAGTCTTCAAACTTAGCTGCAGGTATTGGGTTTATCACAGGAGAGGGGCAGCAAAGGCTGAAGTCTGCGCCACGATGTAGGACTCCACCAGCAGGGTGATCACTGTGTACACAAGGAGCCAAGGCTGGGAGCTGAGCGGTGGTATCGCAAGAAGGGGGGTCCCAAACTCTCACCGCACATTGCTATATGCAGCCAGCGTAGCCGGCGACAGAATTCCACGCTCACAGCTCCCATCGCTTTCCCGAGTAGCGTAGTAGCGGCAGCATTGGTTACCCACAAACCAATCGGCTCCAACACGACGCTGCAGTCAGGGCCGCAGAACCGCCAGCGTCCGCGAGTGCAGTCTGCAGCATCCCGCAGCACACGTGAGAGCGGGAACCGTCAACTCCGCTGAATGCAACAGCTCTCCGACTGCACAGTTCCCCGTTTTCCGATTGCGTCCAAGTGGCCTCTCCTTCTTGCCGCCGCAGCTCTCCACAACAACGCCCGCCTCTAGGCCCCACCCCCCGACACCAGTCAGTGGCCTTGCAGCAATGCTCCAGAAGTGCCGCCACCCTCGGAGGCACACCACAGCCGGTGGTAATGCCCACGCATCCGGCAGGCATCCAGGCAATCACTGACACAGCGTTCTTTGACCAGGCCTCACTAGTTGCGTAGGCTGCGGGTCCAATCTCTGGGGTACAATGGCACCAAGCTTCAGTTGAGCATTATAATGAGGCTAGGCTAGGGATACTCGTGGGTCGTTCAGGCTAGGCTTCGTGTGGAATATACACCAGGATCATGACAATGCGGCCATCTTGGAGCCAGGCAAGCTCCGTCCCCCAAATATATGCTCAGACTTAACATGCATTTTTTCCCACTTTGTATGTGTGTTGCACAGTGCAGCTCGGATGCAAAGTGGAAAATAATTGGAGGGATGACAACATTTCTCCTCTTAATAGCTCCTTAAAAATTGCATTACATCTTGACGCAAAACCCTCTCTTCTATAGTATGTAGATAGGGTTTTGCCCCGAAAGGCATGGGTGGTTGAATGGGAACTGCCATCTACCACACAAGTCACGCCCCCTTGGCGCTAAGTAATGTAACACTGTGCTTTGCCCTTGTTTTGTGTTATTTGTGGGGTACTTACCTGTGCAACACAAGTATTGCACAGGAAAAATTAAATAGGAAATACATTTTTTTTGTGCTGGTTATCCTCACCTTTGTGACCCTAACACAGCGAGAAATTATTGTAAATACACTCATTAATATCTTTCTGGTGCTAAAGTTGCCTAATGCAGGGAATCATGTGCACGTAGAGCAAAGCAGCACAAAGCTGTGCACTACATAATTTGGCACCTATAGCCCCTACCATGGGTGATGCATGGGTGTCCTCATGCAGCCATCCAAGGTTTCAGTAGCTAAGCCCAACTCACTTTAAAAATAGACACAAGTTTCTGCGCCAGCATATTGCATACATGTCTGATAACTATTCCAAATTAGAAATGCTTTGCTTACACAATAATTCACCTACTTTACATGTGTGCTGCAGTGAACAGCAAAAAATACAAAGTGTGAAAGGCTGATAAATCCATTGCCGCACTGTAATATGGAATGGTTGGGTACCCTTCCAGTGCAAGACCATGCTAGCCTGCACAGAGACACCCTTGCACTATGTTGCAAAGGTCTGTCCATGGGGCACAGCCGCACATTACCACACAGGCACTAGGGAGAGAGGAGGAGAGTGCTATAGTCATATACATATGACACTCTCCTGCTCTCACCTCATCATGCTGCCAAGTGCAGCTTGTGATGCAGCTGCTCTGTGCAGCATAATAATCATGTAAATCTGGTCCGTCCTGCCATGATGATGTTCACGTCTTTCACACGTGTCTGCTATCACTAAGAACATGCAGAAGGCAAGCCAAATGAGGGATACCATTGTGGCTGGGCCAATGACATGGACCTTATTTGATGCACAGGAGTTGGAAGTGCTACTCCATTCCATCATGTACTACCTCCCCAACATGCTAAAGGAAGGTGGCCATGTGGGTCAGGGCTATCCTCTAAATGAGAGATGCAAAAGATGGTGCTGTGTTGCCCATCGAGTGATGGAGGCCTGCAGTGTTGAGAGATCCATGCACCAGGTGCAGCATTGGTGGGCAGATATTGTGGCCAGGGAGCAGGACCTGCTGCACCACATTGAAATAGTGGTGGATGGACCATTTGGTAAGTCAACTTATCATGTAGTCAGGGTGTACATACTGTGATTTGGTGCTGTATTTGATTTAAGGAAGTGAGGCACATCCTTGTTGTTACCCATTTTGCCTCCCTTAGGTGTGGTGTAGATGGATGAGGATGAGGATGTAACATGTGGGGGATGACTGAGCTAGCCACAGGCTTCTGGTGAGAAGAATTTCAGCCACAGTGTAGAGGGACATTCCTTACTCCAACTTGCTAATTTTGATGTCATAGTAGACGATGTTCTGGCTGCTCAGTGTGTGCCAATTCATTTGATTAGCGTGCCCAGCATCCTCTGGGTCTGGAAGTATCAGGCGGATGCAGCTTTGCTTATGCTTCATAAAGTGTTGGTCACTGTTGTTGATGTGTGTGCTGAAAGTGGGTGTTGGTCAGGGCTTTGTTGGCAGGGATCTGCAGCATTATGTTATAAATCCCAAACACATATTTCATGTTGCTGTCTTGGCTATGTCTTGCTCAGAACAGTCAGCCTCCATCCCATTGACAAATTCCAGCATGCAGGCATTAGACGGTATCTGGGTATGTGGTGTCTCCTCAGTGATGGAGCAAACAACTTATGAATTGCAGTTGTGAGAGCAGAGTATGTAGGCTAGGGTGACACACTACACATCTTGTAGGGTGTGGCCCTCATGGATGCACTTTGCAAGACTGGTCAAATTTGCCACTGTGCATCCAAGAAGGTGTATACTGTAATTCTGTTTGAGTGGGTATCCTTACACAAGTGCCAGCCAATCACTCTGAGTACATTTCATAGGTTTGCCATGTTATGGATGCACTGGATGGAGATGGAGTGTCAGACTGGGTGACCTACTGCTGAGAGGTGATGTAGGATGAGGCTCTTGTGTCTCCTCTCTCCTTGGTCATGCAGATGTTGTTGGTGCTAACAATGGGAGCAGTTCCTCCACTGTGTCTGGGTCAGACCCCAGATGCGGTGCTGTGGCCCACCTGTCCATATGTGTATGTGTGGATTTTACTGTATGCAATTTCACATCTCTATTTGCACAAGAAGAGTTGACTGTGTACCATATTCATCTTGGTATTTGACATCTATCTGGTATTTGAAATCTGTCAAATACCATGTGTGGAGTAGGTATCTGTTCTGTAGGCTTTCACCTGATCCCGGTTGTCATCACAGATGGTGTACAAGTGATGACAATATTTACAGTATACCTGATTGTTGTGAAGTTGGTACCACAGATCATTTTTTAAGTTTGTCGGTGTGTCTGTTCCCATTTTTTTCATATTTAGTCACACTATTTTGAGAGTGGCATGTCACGGTTGATTTAAAGTGTGTACAGTGACTGATCTAACTCCATTTATGGAAATCATTGATGGCTGTGACCAATGTTAATCTGGAATTGGACACTGATTTTAGGGGAAATGTTTTGGCACATTGTCATGCTGTAATCTATCTACTTTTGTGACTACCTGTAGAACATCATTCATGTTTTCTGATATCTCTTTAGCAAATCTGGATAGTGCTGCACAGAGCAAGCTGAAGAAGAAGAGGAAGATGCGCCTCCAGCACATGGAGAAAATAGCCACCCAGTTCAATTACATACATTAACCTTTCTTTGTCTTTCTGATTACTATTACACTCTTTACGTAAGAGCGATGCAAATGGGTTCTGTATGTCCAAGAGTTCAATCTTTTGCTCATATGAATCTGTTTACTTATTCCAAATTGTTTCACAATCACTGTTCATTAATTGCCCTATGGTTGTTTTCAAATCCTGATTCCTTTCACCCAGCCTTAAAATTGAATCTTTTCTGATAACTGAGTGTTAGAAATGGGAGTCTCTAGTTGCCAGTGGTTTCCACCATTGTCCAAGTAGGGACCCTTCTTCCTAGTCAGGGTAAGGGGGTTACACTTCTAAAATAACCCCTGCTCCCCCCCCTTTGGTAGCTTGGCACGAGCAGACAGGCTTATCTCAGAGGCAGTGTGTAAAGCATTTGTGCACACATACAGTGAAAACACTACAAATGGACACCACACCAGTTTAGAAAAATAAGTAATCTTTATCTAAACCACACAAGACCAAATACAACAAAAATCCACAATACACTACTGTAAAAATAGTTACTTTGCAAGATAACGTTTAATTTGCAGAAATAACTGAAAAACACAGTTCTTCTGAGTCGGTAGCTCTGTCCGGGGCTACCATGATGCTGAAAACAACAAAGTCTAACAGATCCAGCCGACCGCGTCGGTACGGGCCAGCTCAAGCGTTAACAAACTCGTGAACAGTACCTTTCTCGTTGGAAATGGAAGCGGTGCAGGGTGCGGTGCCCTCACGATGCGGTGCAGGCAGCGGCTTGGTGACAGTCGTCCAGACGGTGTCGGTGAGCCCAAGGCTTACGGTGCAGGGTGAGGTGGTGCTCGATGCAGTGCTGGCAGGTTGCGGTACAGGCGACGGAGCCGGTCGATGTGGGTCAGGCAGCGACGGTGTCGGTGACGTCCAGGCAAGATGAGATGAGGCGGTGCGTAGTGCGGTGCCCACAGAACACGGTGCAAGCAACGGCTCGGTGATGATCGTCCAGATGCAGTGTGAAGTGTGATGGTGCCTCTGCAGGGCCTTCAGGACACGGAATACTGCGACGGACTCAGTGACAGAGTCGGTTGTCCTTTTCTTCTGCGGCGACTGAAACCAGCGGTTCCAGAGACGGTGCCCAGAAGGATGGTGAGGTCTTTGCTGTTCCTGAGACCTCTTGACAGGGGGCAAGCACCACTTCCAAGCCCTTGGATATACTTTCTCAAGCAGGATACACACACAGTTCCTCTCCTTGGCAGAAACAGCTACTGCAGGCCAACCCCAGACAGCACACAGCAAAGGGGCAGTAGTCCTCCGCCAGTCTCTTCCAGCTCTTCTCCTTGGCAGAGTCCAAAAGTGATCTAAAGGTCTGAGGTCTGGGCCCCTCTTTTTATAATACAAAATCCTTTGTTCTCTGTGGCAGAGAAGCTCTTTGCCCAGCCAAAACCAGTTCTGTCCTCTCTGGTGCAGCTTCCTGGCAGGAGGTGGAGACAGCATTGTCTAAGGCAGACCAGGCCCATTCAGGTGTGAAAGAAATCTCCTCCCCCTACTCTGAAAGCAGCCCAGGTCCATTCAGCCCAGCCCTGACTCACCCAGGGAAAGTAGGACACACCTAACACCCCCCCAAGTGGCTGTCTCAACAGAATGCACATCCCCGGCCCCTGTCACTCCAAAGCCAAACAGTCAATACACAACCTAGCAGAGGCACACTGGATGGTTAGGCAAGAAAATACCTACTTTCTAAAAGTGGTATTTTCAAACCCAGAATGTAAAAATCACCCTCACCAAAAGATGAATCTGGAACATTCTGAGTTCAAGAATATCAAACTTTTTTTTCCGATCTTGTTCCCATGGGCAGTTATGCTTATAAGATGTTATAAGCAAACTCCCTGTTCTATCCTACTGGACAGATAGCCTTACAATAGTCAAAAACGAAATTGGCAGTATTTCACTATCAGGACATGCCACACATATCAGGGCATGTCCTACCTTTCACATACACTGAACCCTGCCCACAGGGGTACCTCGGGCCTACCTTAGGGGTGACTCACATGTAAGAAAAGGGAAGGTTAGGGCCTGGCAAGTGGCTGCACTTGCCAATTCGACATGGCAGTACCAAACTGCGCACAGACACTGCAGTGGCATGTCTGAGTTACATTATGTGGGTGGCACTATCAGTGCTGCAGGCACACTAGCAGCATTTGATTTACAGGCCCTGGGCACACACAGTGCACTGTACTAGGGACTGACTAGTAAATCAAATATGCCAATCATGGAATCTATGACAACAATTTACAAGGAGCACTTGCACTTTGGCACTGAACAGCAGTGGCAAAGTGCCCAAAGCATCTAGACCAGCAAAAACGAAGTCCAACAAACCGCCAAATAATAGGAGGCAAAAGCAAAAATACAGGGGAAACCCACACCAATGATGCCAGGTCTAACACTGAGCAATTAAAAATGCTTGTGTAATGAATCTAATTTCATGTACATGCGCGCTCTCAAACAAAACTGTTTTCATTTATCTGTTCTCTTTTTCTCTTGACAGGGTTTGCCTATCCTTCATCCAACCTGGAAGCGTTGTGGTGGGAAACAGAACAGAACTGGACATTGAGGAGTCTCTGGAGTGATCATGTGTTTCAGGAGAGTTTCAAGGAGGGATATTAGGTGCAAGCTCTTGTCAAGAAGATTCTGATTGCCAAACAAGAGAGTGGCACTGAGTGTGGCCTTTTCTATCTTGGTTTCCATGATGGCCACGAAGATTCCACATCTCACATGACCTGAAAAGAATATTCTGAGCAGATTGAGTCTGCATGCTGTACCCAGTCTGTGTGTACCACTTGTAGCTAGAGTGTATGAATAACTAGGCTTTCCTAAAATAACTGTTTCAAAATCGCATTAAGGGCATACTCGCATCATAGCTTATGCTCCTACCACATAGATTAGATTGTTTCAATTGTCTCGGAGTACCGTTAACTTTTCCACTGCCCGGATGTTGGGAGCCTAGATGCTCCTAATGAACGCGGGCTCTGGCACTTATTTGTTTACAAATTAAGCACTGCTGTATACAGTTTTAAAGTACCATTTCGACCTGGCCAATAATCCTTTTGCCAGGCCTAAAACTCAATTTTTAATACATATGTCATCCCTAAGGTAAGGCCTAGACAGCCAATAGGGCAGAGTGCATTGTATTAAAAAATTGAGCATATACTTTTAAGTTTTACATGTGCTGATAGTGAAAAACTCACAAATGTTTTTTTCACTAGTGTGGGGCCTCGCTCTCCCATAGGATAACATTGTGTTACCGCAGTACATTTAATAAGTGGTAATGTTTGACTGGCAGCAGGTAGGAAAGTCATGTTTGGTGTCTGAGGAATTGTGTTTAAAAGCATCTTTAATGGCAAAGTCAAATTTTAAATCACAATTCTGAAAATACCACTTTTTGAAAGTTGGCATTTTCTTGTCCTAACCATTTGGTGCCTACAGCCTGTTTCCTGGGCCATATGACTAGGTGTATCTGGCAGTTGGCCTTTGTATATTCCTCCCAGACAGCCACACAACACAGGGTTCAGGTGTTGGCAAAATGCGATGCAGCGCACGCAACGAAATTCGTTTTATTTATTTAATTGTTTACTTACCTCCGTTCATCCATATTCTGGTGTTTACTACCCCCACCCTGCCCCTCCCCCGCCCCGCCTAACCGTCCCACAGAACTCCCTCCACGGGCCGCTACTGCAATACACAAAGACCAACTGCCAGCTACACTTAGTCATGGGACCGGTTATCAGGTTGCATGCACCAAATGGTTAGAACAAGAAAATGCCAACTCTCTAAAAGTAAGAAGGTAAAGGTGCCTACAAGGGATTCATTTAAGAAATATGCTTCAGAATAACTTTATATTACATGCGGTGACATCTAATGACACAAAATGGAGCAACTCAAAAAGAATACGAAAAAAAGTTTAATTAGAAAATCAAATTTAACAACCGGGTGTATCTCTCTAAAAGTGGCATTTAAAGAATTGTGATTAACAGTCAGACTTTACAATTAAGAGGGCTTTTCATTACAATTCTTTGACACAAAATTCGACCCGTTCACCTCCTCATGATTAGAAGTAACTGCAATGTTATCCTATGGAAGAGGTAGGCCATGCAGTAGTTGTAAATTAATTCACAAGTTTTTCACTACTAGGACATTTTAAACTTAAAAGTATATATCCTAATGTTGAAATACACTGCACCATGCCCTTTGGGCTGTACAGGACTACCCTCGGGGTGGCTTGTATGTATTAATCAAAAGGGGAGGTCTGGGCCTGTCAAATGTTTATTTTGCCAGGTCAAAATGGCAGTTTAAAACTGCACACACAGGCTGCAATGGCAGGCCTGAGGCATGTTTCAAGGGCTACTTAAGTGGGTGGCACAATCAGTGCTGCAGGCCCACTTGTAGAATTCAATATACAGACCCTGAGTACATGTAGTAATACTTTACTATGGACTCACAAGTAAATTAGATGCACCAATTAGATGTAAACCAGTTCTACCATGTTTTAAGGAGAGAGCACAAGCACTTTAGCACTGATTAGTAGTGGTAAAATGGGCAGAGTCCTAAACCCAGCAAAAATGAAGTCAGAAAAACAGGAGGGTTGAAGGCAAAAAGTTAGGGGAGAACCACGCCAAGGATGCCAGATCTAAATCACGCCATTGTAGAAGAACAGGCATATGTGACAGAGTTCTGTTTAGCAGGCTTCAGCCCACAGCAGAGGTCAACATTTATGGGGTGAAAAATGAAAAATAACCAGGTAATAATCAATGTACCTGGAGTTTCTGAATGTTCAAGGTAACAGTTTCCATTATGCTCCAATTGCCACTCCCAGCTATCTGCTTACATTTGTCCAAAATGCTACTATTAGTTCACTTTGTCACCTCTCACAGTGTCATCACTATGCATCTTCTGCAATTTAATAATTTTCTAGTTCTCACTCTTTGCTGATTCCTATAGGGCCACAGCCAGCACAATTTGCTGTTTTCCATAAAGCTGACAGTATACATACTTTATAATTATCTTTTAAGAACAGCAATGGGTCCTTGCAGTGCTCAGGCTAATTGGGCAATGGTTCAGTAGGTACAGGCAATTCCCTGGAGTGAAACCTTCTGTGATGTTTATCCTACTTTAACTTCCACTGAGATGTATGCTCACAAAGGAGGCAAGACAGAGGCAACACTGCTGATCCAGTGCTCAAAGCTGGAAGGCAGAAGGAGCAGACATTTTGGTTCTGTTTTTCGCCATCTTTCTCTGTCTTAACCTCTCCAAAGATGGTCTGCTTTTGAGCAGCCACTTGATGGCTCCTGCTCTTGACAGTAGTGGGGACTTCAGCAGAAACATACAGCTTCCTTTTAGAGATAGCAACCTGCCATTAGGTATTATGCGATTTTGATGCTTCGGACACTGGGATCTTGAAACCTTTGAGCTTGTTCTAGACATTCCCTGAGGAAAAAAGTGTCAGGGTAGTAGCTGTAGAGAGGAGAACAAATCAGTGCAGTCTCTACTACATTCTAATTAAAGAGTAGAAATGCTTGCCCAGTGCAGCATTGATAAAAGCAACAGTTGTGAGGATCACTTGACATGAAAATTATTATGGTGTTGTAAGCAACATGTTGCTCGCGAGCTTCACATTGGGCATCACTGAGTTATGTAGACAATACTCTGATCATTTTCAAAATCACACGTTCGGATCAGAAGAGATTTTCTCTATCACTGACTGGCTCATTAATAGATTCTTAAAGATGAATCAAGCAACGACACAGACCTTCTGTAATCTGGTCTGTTCAGCCTCAAGAAAATACTGGATGCTGATTTCCATATCTCCTGTGCTGTCAAGAAAGTTCTTGCCCTTGAAGTTACTCAAATAAATCTTCAATTAGCTGCAATTCCCAGGAAGAGTGTGGGCCATAAAAGAGTTTACCCTGTCCCCATCCAATAAGAAGACTAGATTTAATTTGGCCTGTTTCAGTTTTTTGTTGTCAAGCATGCAGCTGCTCCTGAAAGTAACAGGTGTAATGACTGGTTGTCTCTGATATCACTGCACTGGCTCTGTATACACTAGAGAGTGACACGTAAATCTCCTAGTTTGGTCAAACATGCAACTCTGAATCTTGGCTCTCCTTTACTGCAGGACAAATTCACACTGAATCATAAGTAACATTCTGCAGCTCTCCAACTACTTTCTATCATGTAGGACCAGGCCTTGTGTCCTTATCATTGTTGGGTTTAACAGTACTGACATAAAAAAATTAAAAGTATACCTGTCAAGGTATGACTTGACAAACATTTTCAAAGTTCACTTATTTTCACTTCTTTCCCGAAAATCCATAACAAAATAGAGACAACGCTCATATTTCCTGACACTGATTAAGGGAATGTTAATTTTCAATAAGTGTTTTTACCATGAGCAAATCTGTATGTAATGCAAGCATTTCATCACCCGAAACCCAATGGTATTCTTACCTTAAGACATTGTTTTGTGTGTGTTTTGAACTAATTTATGGAGTCATCTGCATTTAGGTTCAACGACCAATGTTAAGCCCAAGGTCGCTGCAGTGTGCATGTGGTTTTGAGAACTGCGCACACAAGTGGGCAGAGAGTTGCAGACAAATGTGGTATCTGTGAGGTTTGATTTGTCTGTGCTTTCTGCATGTTACAGGCCAACAGTCTTAAAATGCATGAAAGTGAAAATGCCACCCAGCGACCTTACACTTTAAGTAGGGGATCTTTATGTGTTGACCACGATGAGATGTCTGTATGCATGCAAATAAGTTTGTTGGCACCTAGTTATTTGTTGTTGCTCCCCATGTTTGTTGATGTGGACTCATGCAGATATTCCTCTCCTTTGCTGGTTTCGTCTCACTCTTTTTCTTTATGTTGGTAAGTTAAAGTTCTGAATTTGTGGATGAGTTCCCACCTGTGGTGTGCAATGGTTTGTTTTGTATAAATAAAATAATAAAGATGTAACAAAGAAAAGGAAATGATATGGTACGTCCATTATGCCTCTCAGAATGACTATCTTCTGCACCACGAAAGACTTAGGGGTGAGAAGGGATGAGTATTTGAGGCAAAAATGTTCCTGGCAGTCATGGGTCACCCCAAACAAACACAGATCAGTAGGAAACATGTACGCCCTGGCGTACTTGCAAGAGTCGAATATCTGTAACATTAGAAGATTTTCCACCATTGTAAGTGAACTTTATAATTCTAAATGTACACTTATACTGATTCTGTGGACATAAATAGAAGTTGCCTGGAGTCTGCTAACCCACTCCACCTATATTGACCTGAGATGGATCTCAAGGACAATCAATAGTCAAGCACGCAATAATTGACAAGACCAAATCAAATCACCACTAACCCAAGGCAAAAACCTACCACTTATATGTTCTTGGAACCTCAATGGACTTGCCGGCAAGATATCACACCGGGACTTCAACACCTACCAACAATCATTTGACATCATCGCACTGCAGGAAACCTGGCTGACAGAATCATCTCACCTCCAAGGCTTCTGGCGCTTTTTCACGCCAGCCATCAGGGGGGCAAAATACGGTCACCTACCAGGCGGACTTGCCAGCTATGTCTCAATCACAAGAACGATCTCAGCTCGTGCAGTGGGCCCAGCCTCCCCGGCAACCAACGCAATTAAAATATCTGCGCCGTCTGGACCACCAAAAAACAGTATCTCAGATATCATTCTAATTAATGCCTACACCTATCCAGAAAGGAAAATCAAGGCAGCCCAGCAACTGGTAGATCACCTTGAGGCATGCATAAGCGAAGGGGGAACAGCAGATATCATCCTCACTGGTGACTTAAAACTACATCTATTAAGCTCCTCGTCTGCAGAAGAAGTATCTGCCCAAACTTCACTCTGGGACATATAAACGCAGGTAAAAAGCAGAGTGGGACACCTAACTAGAACATGCCGACGCCTTTTGGAGGATCTCAAACACCTCAACCTCAGAGCTGCCAATGGCAGAATTGCTAATGATAACCCACCGGCAGCCACTCATTACTCCTCAACCACAAGCTTGACATTAGATTACACTTTTGTCTCCCTTTCCCTATTTATACAAGTTGTCTCGTTCCACTTGGGTGATAAAGGCAACAGTGACCATCGACCTCAAGAGCGCTCATTTCGAATGACTATACCCATGTTTGAATGGTCACGGACTTCCCCGGAAACAATTTCCACAATCAATTATAGGAGGATCAGATTTGCACAAGCATCAAATGGGAGTCTCTTGCAACCCGCCACACTTCTCCTCGAGACACGGTCTGGAATAAGTGAAATAGAGAGATGGGAGTGCTTTACCAGCAAATGAGCAGAGTCCTTTGTCACCCAACTAAATCAAAGGCGCACCGAAACCACACCAGGATGGAGTGCATCCCAAAAGCTCAGAGGGCTCAAATTAAGAACATCAAAAGCACGATCTACTGCACATTGAGATCTCTCTGCCACAATCCAACTGACAAAGCTTCACTAATTCTATTGCGACAGCAAAAAGTACAGCTCAAGAGACTGAAATGAACAGCCAACAGACAAAGAGAGGAGGAGGTCTGGGCAACACTATAGGCCAACATCAAGCAGAAAGGCAGCACAAGATTCTGGGGAACAATTAACAACCTCATCTGCTCATCACATGAGGGTGTTTCATCCAACATCTTGGAAGAAGACTAGGCAAGATGTCTTGGGGGCCACTTCTACCAAGATTATATCTCACAGACCACTGGATCAAAACCTACCATACACACAAGAGGGATCCCGTCTGCACTTCACACTGAGGAAGGGAGTGTTACAGCACCTCTCCCAATAGAAGAAAACACGACGACTATATCATCTCCAAATCTTAACATCATGGAAATCTGAAGGCAAATTGGGAAAGTCAGGAAGGAGGGGGCCACGGGACCAAATGGAATCCCCAAGAAACTTTTCAAACAGGACGCAGAACTTTGGGCCAAAACCCTCAAACCACTTTTCACTGAGATAAGGCAAATCAGTACTCTACCATCCTCCTGGAAGGGCTCAATAATCTCTCCGATATTCAAATCTGGTGACAAGTCCCAGCCAAAAAACTACCGCCTAGTCACTCTCCTAGACAATGAGGCAAAATACTTTGCAGGAATGCTACTAGAGAATCTCTAGTCACGGACCAATGAGAGATCGATCATACCTCTCAATCAGACAGGCTATGCAAAGTCTTTCGGAACAACAACAAACATCCTGGCCATGTCCCTGTTGATCGACAAGGCGAAAGCAACAAAAATGGCGTTACATCTATGCTTTATCGACTACAAAGCCGCTTTTGATCACGTGAGCCGTACTAGACTCTGGAGCAATTTGGCACAATGGGGGATCCCACAGACTCTGCTGAATCTGCTAATCACTTTCCATACAGATACATGGGTTCATATAAAGCTTGGCGATGGCTCTTTTCTTTCAAGACGAGCAAGGGGTTCAAACATGGATGCGTCTTGGCTCCGATTCTATTCAACCTCTTCTTAGCAGACTTGGTACTGGCACTGAACGCCTGCAATTCTCATGCTCCAAGATTAGGAGACCTAGCATTGCCATTCCTTCTTTATGCGAACGGCATAGTCCTGATCATCCATAGACAGGTGGGACTCCAGCACCTGCTCACCACCACACAGGAATTCTCTGAAGCCAACGGCCTAAACATCAATCTGGATAAAGCAAGGACAATGACGATCAGGAAAACCTCAAGAGGACACCGGTCTGGTACAGGGGCAAAATACGCATTGAACCAGCGATGGAATACAAATATTTAGGCGTGATCATAGACAAGGGAGGCCATTTTGTTGCCCAGAAGGATTAGATCAGAAGGAAGTGCCTTGTTCTGGCAGTCGCACTAAGTAAACTCAACTTAAAACTGAACAACCCATTGCTACTCCCTCTAGTCCAAGTCACACAAGCCTAACACTTACCATCGGTAGCCTACGGCAGTAAACTACAGAGAGGCAGGGATTCCAATATCCTGGATAGCACAGTTGTAAGAGCGTACAGAATCATCTTTGGCTTGCCCAACCACACCTCACCAGCACAGATTAGGTTGGAGTTTGGACTGCAAAAACAGACCCTGGCAAGATAAGGAACCTACATCATTACATGGAACAAAATTCGGAAAGCATCACCAGAAATCCTCAACCAGTACTTATAGCTAGAATTACAACAGAGACACTCATAACCTGCCTCAACCTACCTCAAAAATTGCCTGTGTAACACAGGGCTATTGGAGCTCTAGGAATCACCCATCAGCAACATCGCATTAAGAAAACTAGTATGGAAAACAAAAAACTCCTATCGCTGATTGAAGACAAAGCTGCACTATCAAAGAGGGTTCATGGCTGAATGACTTTGAGCACTTACACAGCATTGGCCCCTCAAAAATACTTCAGTTCAGGATACACTGAAACCGTTAAAATCCAATTTCTGAAATATCGCCTAAGGCTAATACCTTGTACTCAGCACCTCCCGCATTGGCTCAGGGACCACGCAGGCTCCCCTTGTCACTTATGCGGTATAGCACCATATGATCTGTTGCACCTTCTATGCACCTGCAAAGATCTTTTGAAGGAACGGAAGCAGCTCCTGAAATCTCACTTCAACCAAAGAGGGATTCAGACTCAGAGGCAGGCTGTGCTGGCCTGCTTCGCACCAGAGGACACACAGTTGAGCTGCCAATTGGTACAATTTTTTGACATTGGTGGCCAAAAAGATGCCAGCTTGCTGAGGCAGGGACGCTCAGCCAAAACAGCTCATAGCTAACTAAAAGCACTCTTGAAGAAATCATCTAATTCACACTACTTTCTTCTTATTTTTATGGCCCTATAGCACACCAACCTTAAATCAATCCTCTTCGGAAGAGGGCTCTTTATTAAAGGCTACTCTTCCAAGGATGCACAATTTTGAATTGACTCACACTCAAGAACTCATTTACAATTTACAATGGTTTGCAATTTCTCTAAACAATATTTTATTATTTTAGGAGATTTTAGATGCTGTACCTCTTATGCAATGGTTTTAAGTACCTATGCTACTTGTTTCTGTGGATCAGGATATGACATACAGGACCACAAAAAAGTTGGCGCCTTCATTACGAGTGTCCCGGTAATTGGTGTGATATGTATTGCACCTGATAAAATCCGGCTCTGCTGAAACTCATAATTCACAAACTCATAATTGTGATGTGTGCAGTAACAGGAGTTACCACTTTACAATTAATCAGGCCACTTGTAAAGAGAACCTAAGATGTGTATACATTTTTTTTTTGTGTTTCAATTTTTTATTTAGTTTCTGTTTTTTGGACAAACTATTGACAAGCTATGACACGTTGTAAATCTTGGCACATACATGCAATTTATTGACATATTGGTAGTGTCTGCATTCCAAATGGGTTTATATCCCAGGTTCACCGTGACCATTGGCTAACAGACTCAGCTTCACGTTCTGCAGCATTCACAAATATACTCGGACGAAAAAGTGATTGGAAGGCGCAATAAACTATAACAAACACAAAGCGAATCACCATTACTGACACGAGTAAACTTAAAACCCTTTGTGATGTACCACGTGGAAAAATTCCAGAGGTTGCACTGGGTCATGGCAGCTAGACGTTTATTTTCCCTGAGGGAACAATGACTTTGGGTCATGTCAGGGTGCATGGACCTGCAGTATTGACATTGCATCAGACTTTGACAGTATTTAGGTTAATGCATGTCAAACCTTTCAGAATCTGATGTATTGGAGTTTGTGACATTGAAAAAGGGGTTTTATGTGGAGGAAGACAGGGGTCAGACAAAGAACATTTACTTAGGAAAAGAAAATCTACTAAGGAAAGTGTTGTTTTTCTAACCTTTGTGCAGAGCGATAAATACATATTTTTTCAGTAGACTGACCTCAAAGAGTGTATTAATCTTTCATTGAAAAGTTGCTATAATTTTCTCCGCTGGTTTTTTTACAACGCCAAAAATTCCCCATATCTGAGCACTCTTAAATTGAAAGTGTGACAAATCCCCTCTTCTAGTGCAGTTTCTCTCTAGGGAAATGTTTAACGAAGTATTCAAAACTGGTATTTTTTGATTGAAAGAATATATAAGAAAGAATATCAGTGAGACTTTATCTTTGTTCATAAATGGGAAAAAAAACGGTTTGGAAAAAAAAGTGTTTTAAACAAAGTGGTGTGACCCTTTTAAACATTTGAGGGTGGACCCATAATAATATGGAAGCGTACGGGGTTCCCCAATAAGTTATAAATGATGTGCCTTTTACTTTATGTTCATTTCTTTGGTAACCTCCATCTAAGTTCAGGGCATTTATTTAAAATGTGTTACTATATTCATTTTAACAGCAATTATTTTTGCAGTGTGAACTGACACCTCCGAGCCAAACAAAACAGGAGAATTCTTGCCTTGAAACAGAATCAGTACAGGAACTAACTTGAGTTCTATACTTTTTTGTCTCAAGATTTTGATTTTACATTATTATTTCGATAATGTACTAGGGCATTATTCTGAGTACCACCAACACTAATAGGGACCCAGTGAGTGACTCACTACCGTGCAGTTTATTATTTTATAAACACAGACTAAAAAGCATGAATGGTTCTATTCTTAATTCGGATATTTAGATTACATTAACTACTAAGAGCTAGTGAACCTCAATGAAAGGGCCCACGTCGAAACTAGTTTTAAAACGAGTTTTTCTGCCAAGTGGATCATTCCTCCAACACATAAATAACATTGTATGACCTATATGAAGCATCAGGACATTTCCTAAGACTAGCGGCAAATCTGTTTAAAAGTATCATGAGAAACGAGAATTGACAAAGCCAATAGGTCTTGGCATGTGAACCTGTTGGCATTGTCAATGCTGTTTGCCGATGCTGGCCGCTTTAGCCAAAATAATGCAGGGGGTTGAACACGAGAAGCACAGAGAACATCAAGGAGTGTGTGAGTTAGTGGGGTTTGCATGGCAGAGATGCAGACAAGAGAGATAGCAACATTGAACGCAGGGGTTTGTGGGGGAAGCACATGAGGGGGAGAGCAATTCAGAGGGCAGGAAGGGGTGTTTTGCAAGTGAGTAGGCACACAAGGGAGAGATCAACCTGGAGTGTGGAGGGGCCAGGGGTTTAGTAAGGACAAAGCACATAAGAGAAATAGCAAAACAGAGCCTCTGGTGCAAATGGTTTTAGGCTGTAGGGGAAGCACAAGAGGGAGACAACAAGAAGGAGGTTGGGGGCAAGGGGAGTTTGAGTGGGAAAGAAGCAAATGAGGAAGAGATCAAAAGGGAGCACAGGGGCAAGGGAAGGTTTGTATGGGAATCAGAAAACAAGGGAGAAAGCACCACAGAACACAAGGGTTTTGTTGGGGAACAAGCTGAGGAGGGAGAGAGCAAGATGCAGCATGGATGGAAAGGGTGTTTTGCAACGTTGAACGTCCATGAGGGAGAAAGCAACAGAGAGAGCTAGAGGTGTTTTGCAAGGGAGAAGCACACAATCTAAAGAGCAACATTGAGCACAGAAGGAGCAGGAGGCTTATGGGGGAGACATGCATGAAGGAGACAGTGACAGAGAATGAGGGGAAGTCGCAGGGGGGTTTCTGTGGGGAAGAAGCACACAAGGGAGAGACCTACACATACTATTTCACTGAGTGCTTAACCAAAAAGAAGAAAGTAGTTCCCTAAACGTGAGCAGTGGAAGGATGCAAATCAGCCAATCAGAAATATGGTAAACACAAGCTGAACAAGATGGGTCGAGGAAATCCATTCAATAAGAAGCAAGGACATAATAGTGACAACAAAAGCCAACCAATGGTATGCAGTGGGTGGGCTGTCGTTCACAACCAGACTTACTCCACTAGTTGAGCTCATTGTAGCATTGCTTTATGAAACTGAATAGGTTCATCTACAAGGTTACTCATCTCTTCTCGAAATCTAGGTATCAGCAACATGTCTAAAATTGCTGCTTGATACCAAGTGACCAGACTTGTCCTTACAAATGACTCTTAGAATTCATGGAATCTTTCTGCTATTTGAAGTCACATTTTCCCATGTGGTCTTGCTATGTCCACATATATCCACATACACTAATCACAAAGAAAATAGGGTTGAAAGATGGAGATGAGTGTTCAGCATCATGTGCTCTCACAAACAACTAGTTACTCCTTCCAAAACTCCCCACCCAACAATGTATAACGATCCATGTATTTATAAACCTGGAGGCAAATACTGCTACAATTCAAAAACAGGTTGTGTGGGGAAAAGACTCTTGTTTTGGATGTATGTTTTTCTGTTAAACTGATGTTTGACAAATGTCAGAAGAAAATAAAATTGAAAGTGATTCCATATTAGTGATTACATATCTTCACACAGCACATTGATACTTTTCCTTGATTTCCTGCTCCTATTGCAAAAAGCATACGTTTAATCCTAAATGAACGATAAACAAATTTCTCACTCCTTTCTTGTGGAATATATTCATACAATACCAGGTGTTCCTCCTTCTTCACGAATTCATCGTTTGGGTTCTGTTTATGCTTATTTTCCAAATATTTGATTCCTTACCTAAACCTACGATCTTCAAGGCAATGTTTAGGTTTGGCATTTCAGCCCTTGCTGTCGACTGAATAGAACATTGCATTGGGTCAGCCTCTTTTAGCCATTGCTTGCTGGAAACATCATTCAACTTTTGACTCAGCCAACTGGACAGCATACAGAGAGTGGGCAATGTGTTAGCGCCATTCAGTCGTTCTTTTGTCAAAAGCGCCATTCTCATTTTGGATTAGCCCACGGCAGAGCCCTTTACTGATTGTAGGGTCAGTCAACTTGAAAGAAGGAATTTAGTTTATTCAATTAGAGAGATTCAGGTCTCTGGATCCACATTTGGTGTGCAGACCCTATAGACATTGAGAGAAAAAAATCCCTCATCCAAATGGATTTGATTATTTTTCCAATTTTGAGTCTGCAGATGGTCTGTGAAACCGCATTCATAGATCATCTCTGGACTATTTGTCCACATAGTTCTAGCTTACCTAGTTTGATTGACCGGGTGGCTCAATTTGAGGCCTACAAAAATGACTTTTCTAATGCTAATTTTCTGAAAACTAATGAAGGAATTTGCACCTAACCAACAAAAGTCATTTCCTTGAGTAACATTCACCATGCATGCCAGGTTTAATTCTTTCAGTATTTTTTTTCTGTGATGCAGTCAGAACCTTTGTATTGGAGTTAAAATGGCAAATATCACTTTTTTGACCTCCCCTTTTTTGCTCACCACTTGGCAGATCTGCACACCACCTATGACAACAAACTCAAATTGAATGAGCATTTTTTTTGGATAGTTTCTTGTAGATTTGTTGAATGGTGCAAAATTATTAGCAAAAAAAAAAAGACTTTTCAATGAAGAGCTAGATTTAAGCATAACTACATAGGTGCTATCGCTGTATGAAGATATGTATATTTTATATATATATGCATATTTGTATATATGTGTCTATATTTAAATACACACTATATATATTAAAAAATACATAAAATAAGTAAATGAAATGAAATATATTAAAATATTAGTGATGTTAAGGGGAAGATGAAATGTTTAAGAGAGATATTTTTGTTGACATAATATAAAAACAAGGGGGGATATTATCAAGAACGGCGTTAAAATTATCGCCGGTTTAGCGACAGAAAACTGCCGCTAAAGCGGCGATAATGGGCTTGATAATATGCCCTGGAGAACTTCAATAGAAGCCCATGTTCACACCAGAACATGGACTTCTATTGGAATTCTCAAGGACATATTATCAAGCCCATTATCGCCGCTTTAGCGGCAGTTTTCTGCCGCTAAACCGGCGATAATTTTTAACGCCGTTCTTGATAATATGCCCCAAGGTTTTTGCAAAAGATTTTGAAAAATATATTTTAGCAAAAGATTTTTAGGAAATCAAGTTTAACACATTGCACCCAATCAAAGATATAGAATCCATCCCAAAACCCATTTTCTGTTTGTAAAAGTGCCATTCCATGCAGTAAAGTCCTTTTCAGCTTTTGGGACCCTACCATTAGGGGTCTTTTTATAGTATCAGCCCTATCTGTGCAGTTGTGAAAGTGGTGCAGGTTTAAAAGCATGGATCTGAAAGGCATAAAGATCTATAACCAATAGGTGGGTGGGGAAAAGAGTAAAAGAGCACCCGCCCGCTCATTAAGCAAAAAGCAGCCTATACTCTTCTACACCAAATCATGATTTATTAGAAGGCAGAATCATAATAATTACTTCTGCCATACATAACTTGTTTATGCAATTTAATATCAAGTTTCTAAATCAGAAATATTTGTCTACTACCTAACAGCAGTACACAATATCTTTATTCAATATTTTTCATTCATCATACAAAACGTTTTTTTTTTAAATATCACTAAATTCAAACAAAAAAGCCCCAAAATTCCAGTTACAAATCGACCAAATAGTCCATCATTTGTTATAAGCGATGCCCCTGTTGTAAACTATGAGTCCCAGTAGCAAGGAAGGTGTCACTCATGTTCCTGGTTCCTCATCTAAGGACAAAGAACACTGGACAGTTAAAAATGTAGATGCATTTTTCTGTGGATCTATTCAGATATGTAGCCCACCTTTATCAGGACCATGTGGTTTAGTTCAATGATAAAACAGTGGGAAATCTTAAATCGTGCAAAATTTCAAAAGGGGCCAATGGTTCATGTGATAAGAGAATACTCTCTAACAATAGTCCCAGTCTGATTTTAATCACATAATACCTATGTGATTGTGCTACCATTTTCTTAAATGAGGCGCACCATAGTCCCTACAAATAAGAATGGTAATGTTTGTATTACAGAAACGGCATTGCCTGCGAGGTCGATGAGTGACGGCATGTACTAGTGTGACATTGTTGCTCATTGACTGGCCAACATAACCTGATCAATAAAAGTAGTCATCTATAATATATAATAGAGGTAGGCCTTCACTTGTTCACAGAATATGTCAGATGGCTTAGCCCTGATGAGAACGTATATGAGGACCGGGTAAAAACTAATCACTGGCTGTCATGTGATTAGAATCAAACTGGGATTACTGTTTGAGATTATTTGGTCTCTCATGATTTATTGTATATACACCATGTGATTCTTTTGTGTTTTATGGCAATGTACAAAAACTCACACCACAATGAGCACTGCACCATCTGCAGTCGGTTTATTGATGAATTATTGAATACATGAAATGCATTGAAAAGAGTGATCTTGTGGATACTTAAGTCAATACATTCATTGTGATACATGATTGAATATGAAAGGGCATGGTATTGCTACACTTAGGTACAATCTGTGCATGTTTACCTATGAATAAATCCCACTGGACAATTGTGCTCAGTATAATAGGGGTATTATACTTGACACTGAGTGCACATGTGTATTGGGATGATTGAACTGCACCTGTAGTACATTCCTGCTACTTCTGTTTAACCCTAGAGAGAAAAAGGGGAAACTAGAACTGGGGAAGAGAACCTGGTAACAGTGAGGATAGAGAGGGAGTGGGGTGGACGCAGCACCTGTATTCGTAGAACCCAAAGACACTAACTTGTGTTGTTAATTGTAGTGTTTAGTGATATGTTCTGTTAATATAGCTTGCTATAGCGCACAAGTCATCCCTGAAGAGGTATCTTGTCGCAAAAGATGGGCACAGGCAAACCAGAATGCAAGATTAACAAGCATTGGCATAGCCAATAGGTCTCGCTTTTGGGACCTTATAAGTATTTAGTTATGCAGCACAATATCCTTGGTGCAACAACATCAACTGCAGATAACTGCTGTGGTTCAGACTTTTGGACAAACAATAGTCTGGTGAGCCAGCTAATGCTGGCTCAAAGGTCAGAGCTAAAAATTACTTTCACCAAGAAGTAAATCTTATGTGAAAAAATGTGTTATTTCACCATCTAGGACTGGATGGAGGCCTCCTCGTAAAAGCAAAGCATCTGTAAGACCATGGAAGCACATTTGCTTTGTTATAATTACCTTTTTTCACTCTTTAAAAAAGGGGAATTTATTTTAACAAAGTTCTCATGTGCTCGTCGTTGAAATCCGTTCCCTGACATGTATTTATTGCTGATTACAAGAAATGTATCTAGTTATCACTAATACTTTGTGAGAACACCTGCAAAGAAAGCAAGTCAGCAGAAATGCAGAAACGTAGTAGATTCTCATTGGACAAATATTCAGGCCTTTCGGATGAAACTCTGCTAACTTACGAGATAGACTCCATGATGCCCATTTAATATGCATGTGCGCATTTAAACATTCAGGTATAGAATATTTCTTAAGTATTGTAGTCCATGTAACATAAATCATATAGCAAGCAATGAAATTACACAACAGTAAGTATACTTGGGAACTACATTTGAAAGTATATGTGTAACATTAATACATACGTTGATGAAATGTTATTGTTCAACCTATACTAATATCCTACACGTATAAGGATCATTTAGAGCTAAGGACGACATTTCTAGCAGCTACAAAGATGACTTTGCACAAATTTATGAATCATGTGAAAAATGTTCAGCAATGAAGAGGATGATTCCTAAAGTAAACTACACATCGCAAATATCTCATTATTTAATTCAGCGCATGTTAAATTGTGAATCCTTTTAGAATCATATATAATTTATTAATACATGTCAGTCATTTTATTATTTAAATTGTTTATGGTAAAACATCTTTCATTAATGAAAACATGTTCTACGTTAATCATCAAATACATTTCTCCCGACAATAAAACAATTTATGTGAGAACTATAAATTCTAAGTAAAGACTCTTTGCATCCGCAGTGTCAGATGTAATGTGTATAAGAATCATAAAGACACGTAAGGCTCATGTGCAACGTGCACATTCATTTTATAAGTCAGGTAACACTTGTATTTAGGGTTTAGTGACGTGTAAAGGGTGGACAATTTTGCGCTGCACCAATAGGGAGCAGGAAAATACCCGCCTTTATTTCCAGGCTATGAAGGGGCGCGAGAGCTAAAGGATCATCTATATTTTTATTTTACACTACTCATGGTTTACCTTCCCATCCTCGTCGCCATTTGTTGAAATGATCTTCTTACACATCTTGGAAGGTCCTGGGAATCTTTATTTAATTAAGTACCAGGAGATAGGAGCGGCGCTCCCTCCACTTCATCAGGCTCCCAACTGTCCTCCCAAGAATCTACCTTTACCAGCATTCTACATTCTATGTCGGTTCATGCCAACCCCACATTCTACATTCCACAGTGACACATGCCACAGCTTTTGAGACAATAGACTCGCTATTAAGGACTGGGACGAGGAAGGCAAGAGGAGGTAATGTGCCTAGTAGGGTTTCCACCAGGCTGGTTTTAAACCATCTTGACCAGTGCTTTAATGTCCCCCCAGTACAAAAAAAAAGGAAAATCACTTAAAGCCAGTATTTTTTTATCCCTTATTCAGTACATACTTTAAACATTACATGTAAGAAGAAAACACTTTAGAACTGTTCCTCAGCAGCCTTAATGATCCCTGTCTGATAACTAAAGTAAACAATGACAGAAACGCTATGTTAAACATTAATACAGACAATTTTATATAAAGTTCTACTTAAGAATCATGCCCAGGCCTATGAAAAAATATTAAAAGGTGATATGGCCGGTATTTGTCTTTCTGAAAGGTGGCAACCCTAGTGCCTAGAAAACCTGTTGTGGCGTGCATATGCCGTACACCGTCAGGTCTTGAGCAAGTTACCCCCCAGTAATGTTTGCAGTTTGCGAGCCACGGTGCTGCAGTGCGAGACTTCATGTCAGGTTACCTCAGCACGCGATGCACCACGGCAGACTGGCGCAATGAAATAAGACACCACACTCACATGAGGTGACGTGGGAGGCTGGGGCCTTTGCGCACCAAATCTGTACCACTGTAATGGCGACACCCGGTCACCGAGTGTGTACCTGTAATTGTTCACGAATGTGCGGGTGGCACAGTATCCCTTTAAAGCACGAAGGTGATGCAAGAGAATAAACTGTAGCTGGGATGAAAAATCCGTCAACTGCTACTACCTACATCAAATAAGGTTGGCAAGTACGTATGTTGTACGAAAAAATATATATATGGAACTTCTTTGAAACTTTGCAAGTATGATGGAAAAAAACACACATTTTTGCAGATTAACAATTCCCTAGTTTGTTTTTGATGACTAATACGTTTTCTTAGAAATGTAAGGGAAAATAAAAATATAAGATTTTTTTCCTTCTTTTTACACGATAGCCCAAGAAAATCTGTAACGTCCCGCACGTGCAATGCAAGAATTTACCTTTTTTATTCATGGAGGATTTTTATGTGGGTGGTAAAAAGATACAAAAAGAATGCCCTTCAGGCTGCCTGCAGCAAACGTTGTCGCGTGATAGGCTTGGATTGGGAGCCGAGGAGGAGGAGTAGAGAGGCTCAGAGCTCTTCTTTCGCCTCGGCGAGCACACTGAGAACAGGACCCTCATTCTCTGATCACCACTGACGAGCCTCCTTTCTGCTTCTACCAGCGACCAGCAATGGGAGGGGCCGGCGCGTTAGAGCCCTGCGTCGAGAACAAACTTGTTGTGGTAAAAATTAAATTATACCTTTTCTCCCTTCCCGCGCAGGCCATGTTTACAGTCAGCAGGCATCACCGAAATCGTTCAATAACTTGGCGTGGCGTCTCTGGTTTCATGTTTATGGTGCCCATCCCTCCCTCGTAACTTTTCAGGAAACACTTCCGCCCGTTGCAGTTACAATAGGTAGAATGTGTGCAAAAGTACAAGTGCGCACGCACGCCTCGCGCGGCAGCAAGGGGAGAAAGGAGGGGGCCTGCGCGATTCCCTTGTGGAGCGAGCTGCAAGGCGCGATAATTGCTACCATATGGCGCCAGCTGCTCGCTCCCGCAAGTGAATCGCCAAACGTGCACGCGTTGCCATTGAAGGCAATGGAACGCGTGCACGTTTTTGGCTGAAAAGCCGAGGCGATTCCAAAAGGTCTTTTTGCCTAAGCAGCGCATGCACGCTGCGTAGGCGAGACCTAAAAAGGAACTGTCTTAAGCAGTTTCCTGAATTTAGCATAGTCAGGACAAGCATGGATGTGAAAAGGCAGATCATTCCAATAAAACAGAGCCAGATAGGTGAAGGATCTGCCACCGCATTTTGTCAGTCGAAGGTGAGGAACAGTTAGTAGAGCTTTATCCTTGGAGCGTCAGTTCCTAACAGGACAATAATGTTTAAGTTTCTGTACTAAAGAGCTAGGACCATTGCTCATTAATGATTTATATGTAAGGAAGTAGATTTTAAAAATAGTCCTTTTCCTAATTGGCAGCCAGTGTAGAGCTCTCAGCAGAGCTGGCAGGAAGATTGCAAAGGAGCTGCGCAGCCGTGTTGTGGACCACTTGCAATATGGCAAATAAAGTCTCATTTGTTGAGTCAAGTAAGGCATTGCCATAGTCCAATTTGCTGATGATCAAAGCCTGAACAAAGGTTTTCCTGGCAGAAGGTGGAAGGTTAGGAAAAGCTTTCTTCAGCATTCGCATCATGTTAAAACAACTGCCGCTAATGGCAGCAACGTGATCTTTTATAGATAAAGACAGATACATTATCAGGCCAAGATTCCTAACTACCTGCTTGGGCATAAGGGGCAGGGCGTAATTCTATAGGCCACCAGTCTGGGGTCTAGAGTTGCTGGGCTTTGCCAAATAGCATGATCTCAGTTTTGTCAGCATTCAGTTGTAAACAATTTGTAGCCATCCATTGTGCGACTGCTTTCATGCCATTGGAGAACTCACCCTTAAATTTCTCCATGTCTTTATCAAAAGAGAACACCAGCTGAGTATCATCACCATATGATATAATTTCAAACCAAAGGCTCCGGCGATGGCAGCAAGGGGGGCTACATAGATGTTAAACAATGTGGGGCTTAAATAAGAGCCCCCTTGTCAGTCAGCATCGTGCGAGACCTGAAGGTGCCCAAAGTGATAGTCTGAATTATGTTTTTTAAGAAATCTTGAAACCTCTGCAAGGCAGTGCCATAAACGTCAATCTCATACAGACTTTGAATCAACCAAAAGTGGGACATGGTATCAATGGCTGCAGATAGATCCAATAAGACCAGCATGGATGGAGTCCCTTTGTCCAAAGAGAGTCTTATGCAATCCGTAACTGCAACCAAGGAACTCTCACTACTGTAAAAGGATCTGAACCCAGATGCAATGGGTGCAGAATCTTATTATCTTCAAGATAGGCTGAGAGTTGAGTATTTATTGAGCCTTTGAGTGATTTGGTCAGTAGCGGAAGCAACGAGATGGGGTGCTAGTTTGCTAGGATGGAAGTTGGACTTTTTTGGTAAAGGTATCACCAGTGCAGATTTCACAGCACCGGGGATACTTCCTGTGTCCACAGATAGATTAAACAGGGCCCGCACAGCAGGTTCCACCTGCTGCGAAAGTAAGGCGGCAATCCATGGAGGACAGAGATCCAAAGGTGAGCCAGATTTGACTTTTCCTATGTTTTTTTTAATCTGTTCAAGAGAGAAGGGTACACATTCTTCTAAACTGCAGGCATTGTTTTGAGGAGGGGAGTAATAGTTAGGCACCATAACAGACTGGTCTACAGAAGTGTTGAATTTAAAATAAGTTTGGTTAATTTTGTCCTCAAAATGTCTGCTAAGGAAGCTGGTATAGACTGGGAACAGGTAGAAGGATTTACAAAATCGTTGAGGATTTTGGATAGTTCTTTAGAAGAGTTACCAGCTTGCTCAATTTGAGTAACTATATGGGCTTTGCGAGCAAGTTTAATTTTGCAGTGATAGAAGGACAATGCCAGGTTGAAAGCATCTTTGTCTCTTTGGGATTTAGTTTTTCGCAATCTTCTTTCCAGCTTTTTACAGGAGGATTTCTCCTGTTTCAGTTCCTTGAAGAACCAGGGAGTATGGGGTCTAGTCGGCATTTTAGATCCGTTTTTAGAGAGGCAATAATATGAAGTGCCAAATTTAGGGATTTATTAAATTAATCCAAGGCTAAAATGACATTTAAATCAGGGGATGGCCCAGAGTACTCAAAGGCAGTAGAGAAGGGATCAGGGGTCAACAATCTCCATTGTCACGAAGCTCTATGGCCACCTGTTTTAGGTTTTAGGTTCATTCAGTGTTGCTGAGTGTTGAGTGCAACTGTTTGATTGAAGTACTTTCTTTCTTGCATAGATCAGCACTGGGCAGGACATTCACTTTACAGGGTCTACTGACTCATTATTGAGCCCCGAGCTCGAGCACCTGCACTCTACCTCCCTCAGAAGCCTGTGAATGCTCTTCCTTGCAACTCTGAGAGTTAAGTGCAGAAAGGGTTGTACATGACCCTGTTTGATGAGCTATAGTAGGATTGGCCCAGGTACATCGGAGGCAAATGACCACTGCCATGGTTGAGGCCCAGTAGCTCCTACTTCCCCATGCCCCCAAACAGGGTCTGACACACCCACACACTGCCCTGTACAGGACATATGTCTCTCTTTGACAGTTTATAGAATTCCATACACTATTGTATGTAATAAATGAGGGAGAGAAGCATATTTAAATTAGTGTTCTCACAGAGAAGCCAATGGCCCTGAGTGTGTATGTGCATAGGATGGTTTAGTAGACAGTTTTCTAAATGAACTTGGTCATTTAAACCAAAAACGTACTAATATGAAACAGACTATATATTTCACGTCTCAGTGTGTTAAGTGCTTGGCATTAAGATGTGTGGATGTCTGTAATTTCCAAATCCTGCAAAGTCCAACTCAGTTACTCAGTTATTCTGAGTTCAATGACTCAATAACCATGTAGTTTGTTAGTACATACACTGTTAGTAATGTGATAAACCTATTACATTTGCCTATGCCTGTTTTCTTATTGAATGCTTTGATCCTCAGTTGGTTTCCCCTCATTACGGCTTTCACAGCTTCCTATACTAGTTCACATTGCTTACTTTTGTGTTGTCAAGTATAATTTCATATTAAATACTCTTCCACTATTGCAAAACAAAATTTTTCTTTTCAGCATCATATATTACACATACTATACTATGGATTCTTGATTATGTGAGGAATAAAAAGACACCATATTAGACATGAGTTAAGAGGAAGCTCCCTAAAATCTCTCAGCATTTACCAAGCATAAAATATATTAACACTGTACATACCGATATGCTTCACTTTACTTTGTAGTAATGGCATCCCGAGTGGCTTCAACTGTAAAATATCAAATCCTACTCGAACAATATTGTGCAATATGGAATTGTTTAAATAAAAAAAAACTATTTAACTGGTATGCTTATTAATAGTAATTACGGTATAAATTATAGTAATGAGATAGGTATGATTATAATAATAATCATAAATGATCAAACAAAAGCAATATGTCACAAATTTAGGAATTTGTCTTGCACACATTTTATTGGATTCCGAAATACAATCCGGTAAAAAGAAATGCACAATGTCCCAAGTAAAACATGTTGCTCTCTCAAAAAATGTCAGCCACTGTCTTCTACACCCTCCTTCAGCCACTAGCAGAACATAAGCCTGCCCTAATCAGAGAAGACAATTCTTCTATAGCATCTTTGACCTCGCTGGCAGCAGTCACCATTTGTCATGACTCATTGGCCTCCTCCAGCCTAGGCCCTCTGGATTGGCAAGCACAGAACCTTTCTCAATGCCCTCTTATAGTGAACCAGAGCCTGAGAGAAGACTAAGGACCCAAACCAGTGCATAATTTGTAAAAGAAAATGAGTGCTCGTGCCAAAAGCTCTGCTCAGAAGCCCTCTGCCATTGCTATTAAATGTTGACACGCTAAATACCAAGGCGGCATAGTCTTTAATTCACGTCATATTCTTTAATACACTACTAGATACTCTCTGACCCTTTATCTCACTCTTGCAGGTTCCAGCTTTCTCCATTTGAGACAGTTCCTACATCTTCCTCTTCCTCCTTCTTTCCTGTTTGTGTGTTTTTTCAACTCTTGGTCTCGGTAAACGTTTGATAAGGAAAAATAAGTGATAGTCGCCAAAAATGAGTGATGGTTGACTCCATTGGCAACCACTGGCTCAAATGACACACTATATACTAAAAAAAAGCGGTTCACTTGCAATTCATTTACATAAACTTTGTAGATAGGCAAATAAATATATTCTAAGCATACAATTAATGTAGTAAAACAACTAATAGACTCTAGTCTTATAGGTACTTTTAATTAAACCAGAAAAATATAGTAACTACACTTGTAGTGTAGTGATTTGTGAACCACTTAGAAATTGTACAAATCTCACTTACAAGGTGCAATAAACAGATAAATCAACAAGCATCTACTGCGTCACAAGACAACATCTTTCATTTTCTGTTTATAAATGCACACATATGTGAATCAATGAAAATGGCAAATTCTATTTAGCCAGCTATGATTAGTGTGGTTTGGTGTCAATGGGGTTTCAAACTCTTTAGAAATATGGAGTTCTCTTCAGGACAATGAGATAACAGGAACACCTGATTAACAGGAAGTCACAAAGTTGTGATTGGATGAAGGAATCAGAATTTGTTCCACTGACTGACACCCAAAATGAGATAGATAAAATATACTCACTCAGTTGTGCTTGCAATCGAGTTGTGTCACCATGGGCAATTGATGTGTGCTTCGACCCAGTGGGTCCGTTAGTAGGGGACAGGTGTTCTCTTAGTAATTAATGTATCCTGTGCAAAGCCTGTGTAGAATCCAGGCTGCCTCTGGCTAAATTAGTCCACACTCGGGAAGTGGGAGAACAGTGCACTGTCAGTATCTCCAGCAGTAAATCCACCATTAAGCACTGGCCCAAACTCTTGTTGGCTTATTTGGCACATGAGAACCGTATCTACTCTGCTCACCAAAACTGACTCACTGTATACACACACCATGATTGCTACCTGGCAGACACCGCCTCTTAGCCCATTTCAATTCAGTATTAAATGTCAACAACAACAGCAAAGGTTCTCTTGCTCCTGATCCAAAACAAATCTTGTTTGATAACCTTTGACTCCATGAAAAACACTGAAAGATTGCCCCTGCCCAAACATAGCTACCCAAACATAGCTACCTTCCAAAGATACGTGTCTGCTCACTATCCTCTTAGATACCCCTGTACCAAATAAATCTCTGTTCAATCAATAAATACATCCGAATGGAGGTTGTCCAGAATGCGGCAGTAAGACTGCTGTGTAAGGTCCCAATACAGGAACCAGCCGGGAAGTATCTAAAAGCTCTACACTGGCTTCTGATTGAGGCTAGAATTAAATTTAAGGCACTTTGTCTGACACACAGAGCCATACATAAAAGGGCCCTAGTAAAATCAGAGACCTGATGAGCCTTTCTGTCCCAAACAGAAGCCTCAGATCCTGCTCTGAACGGCTACTAAAATCCACCAGAATCAGGAGAGCCAGATGGGGATGTAGATCCTTTACGCATCTGGCACCCAAGCTGTGGACTTCTGGAAACAGAAACAACCTTCCGAATATTGATTAAATCCTGGCTGTTCCATCAGTGTCACTAATCCTTCTCTAACTTCTGCATTGTATCGGTCTCCTAGCGCTGGGAAGCCCTTGGGCAGCTATGCGCTCTATAAAATTTCTTCACATAACATAACATGGCATGGACATTTGTCAAGAATTTTCAGATGGGGATAGCGTCCAAGTTATTGTTTTAGCAAATCCAATCATTTAGAACTTCAGCATAATTTATTCTCAGAAACACATGATTATTTTTAGGGTGTTAGTAAACTAGACTGGAATGTTTAACTCACATAGTCAAATCCAAACGCCTTTTAAGGAAAGCCAAAACAAATATTGACGAGAAAAAATGCTCCTAATGCATATAGGTATTTGTGTTGCTTAGTTCTGAAAATCTTGCCTGTGTTTACTAAACTGTAGCTCCTTGGGCTCACCATTAGATTATCTTGGGTGACTAATCCAATGCTCTCCTTGACCATCCAATACACAAACTTTGTGCCCAGAATTGCTGTTGCTTTTTTTGTTTTTTCTCATAAGGAAATTTGACTGAATCCAGTGCTTCTGTGACACTCATGATAAATCTCTGTTTTTAACTGTTATTTCAAAAGCAATGTGATATGATGAATGGATAGGGCATTTTCAGTGGCATAATTATAATCTAAACTCATGGGGCTTCCGTGAAGAATGTGTTGAGGGGCCGTGAGGGACCCCTGAGGTCCCCAAATCTCACATAAATTGATAGGCCTTAGGATGAGTGTGGGCCCACGGGAGGGTCAGGTTGCTTCTGTGCTGGATGGGGTTTTGGTACCACCCTGACCATTTTGCGACCATGTCATAAAGTCTGCAGTGTCCTTGTTGGTCCATGCTCATTCCCAACATTCATTCCTGCACATAAATTTCTGTTTAAAATGAAAAACTATTGAACCTAAAAGTTCTCTAAAAATGTTTCGGAGCGAGATTTCCAGAGCTTGAGTGCTTCCACTTGAGATGGCTTAGTGAGTTAATGCTCAGCTGTGTCCTTTGATGTAATCTTCAGATTGCACTTTCAAATCCTACAATGCCAGTTTTGGTTTTCAACCTGCGGAGTTTAAATTGGTAATAGCAAAACCTTTCATTCCCACCACTTAGAAATGGCAGAAGACTATTCTATAGCACTATATAAAAAGCAGGTTATTACAATATACCCATTAGCATGCATCCTATGCTGTCATCAAAGCATATTATGGCTAAACTAAGGCTGATTTAACATTACTCTCTGTTGTTTGCACCCTGTGTGTATTAAAATGATATATCTCAAAGAGACACAAACATCCTCATTTAGAAAATGCTGAAGCTGTGCAAAACGTGAGAAATTTGTGGTATGCATTTTGCTTCCCATTTTACAATTTTTTTTGCAATTTATTGTAAAGAAGTGTTACTGCATTATATCAAGCAATAACCATGTCCATTAGCAAATAAATGGTGGCATCTCTGCTTGCAAAAATACTGTTCCTGCACGTTTTGCTCCATTTGAAGCTAAAACTGAGATAATATCATGATCACAATCAACAATTTGTGGAATTGCAGAGTATTTTCGATGAAACTCCAAGTGCAGGAACAAGGAGTTTCTTATTTGAAGGTTATTCTGTCAGATGATTTTCACATGGCTAATATGTCAAATGAGCTTCTGAAATTGCATTAAAAATGTATGTCACAACAGCGTAACATCATGGAGACCTTAGTGAATAAACAGCTTTCTTCCTACCTGGAAGCCCACTGTTTTCTGAACCCCTCTCAGTTGGGCTTTAGAGCCTCCTATAGCACAGAAACAGTGCTGGAGGCAGTATTGGATATTATCAGGCTTTCCCATGATGGAGACCTCACAGCCATGTTGGTCACTCAATCTACCTGTTGCATTCCACACCATCTCTCATTCTATCCTGGTCCAGAGGCTTATAGAGATTGGTGTTGGCAGAAAAGCCTCAGGGTGGAAATAAACATTTGCTTAGCAACCAGACTCAGACCGTACTCCTAGAATCCTTCAAATCCCATACCATGACTTTAGATAAGGGGGTTCCTACACTCTTTGACATCTATGTAGCTCCCCTAGATCAAGTGGCAAGATCTCATACGCAGATGACACTCAATTAACCATCTCAAGGAGACCCAACCCTGAATCCACCAAAAGCAGATTTGGTGAATGTATGAGGAAAATTGCCTCCTGTATGTCTTCGAATTGCCTACAAATGAACGGAGATAAGACAGAGATCCTGCTGTTTGGTAAGGCCCATGTTGGTTGGATAACTGGTGGCTTTCCGAGTTGGGCGCGGTCCTCCACCCTAAAAAGGTGGTAAAAAACCTTGGTATCCTGGTTGATGAGAGCCTCTCTATGAGAAAGCAGGTAAGCTCCTCCTGTGGTTCCTGCTTTGGGATCATGCATATGCACAGGAATGTCTTCCAGTGGCTCCCGCTAAATATTAGGAAAACTTTCACTCAGGCACTCATTGAAAGCCATTTGGATTATGGCAATTCCCTCTTGGTTGCAGCGAATGATGCACTACTCTCTAAGCTGCAGGTGGTTCAGAACACTGCTGCCCGCTTGGTTTGAAAAATTCCTCCTCGCTCTCCATCGGAGTCTACACAGAAATTGATACCGTTGGGTCTCATGTACGGAGGTTGAGCACTTGCACGTGATAAGTGACATACGCATATATCAGGAATATTTTCCCAGGTATGAGGTAGCACTGCTCGGTCTAATTAATATAGGCATAACTGACCACAAAGATATGCACAACAAAGCTACTTGAAGATAATGAAGTTGCCACTGTTGTTTCTCAGTTCAGATTTATTAGAGGAGAAGTTCATCAAACGATTTTTGAGAGGTCGCCTCACCCTTAACGTATTAAGGCAAGCTTCATCATTTGACAACCTCTCTATCTGGGGTAGGAACAATGCCACCCCATCGGACCCAACCGAGGGAATTTTTTTTACCCTGGGAGTTCTTATAAATCTGTTGTCAGGACAGTTACTTGGGTCCTGTTTCAGGCAAGAAGTTAAAAAATACCTGTGGGGTGACGTAATGTGCAAAGTTTCAGGGATGTTCGTCCTTACTTTTATAGTAGGTGTACATACTTTTGAAATAGTAACTTACAAAGACATGTGTTGTTTGTAGTGACTGGGTATGGGACTATAGAAGAGTGATCCTGCAAATACACACACACTGCAGGAGCTAAAGGTAAGCTGAGACATATGTGTAGAATACAGTTTGTTGGTTTCCTCTCTGATGCGCATTAATAATGGATGTATAATATATATTGTAGGAATGAACTACCATATACCACCAGACTAGGTGAACTGAGTTTTCGATGGCTAGCTGTTCACGAATGACAGCTTCGATCTACTGCTCACGTAACTTTCAACCTTGACACTTCTTGGGTGTATTTACGCTCCCAACTTCTGGTGCAATAGATGGGTTTCTGCTACCTGTGGTTAGATCTGTTCATGCACTATAAATTAACGAGCAGGACCTGTCTTGATGGCTCACGCCAATTCTTGTACACATGGTAAAAGGGCAGTGTGACCCGGGTGACAGCTCTTTGACCAGGCCTTGTATAGGGATTATTCCTAAAGACATGTGGGGCATATTATCAAGAACGGCGTTAAAATTATCGCCGCTTTAGCGGCAGAAAACTGCCGCTAAAGCGGCGATAATGGGCTTGATAATATGCCCTTGAGAATTCCAATAGAAGCCCATGTTTACACCAGAACATGGGCTTCTATTGGAATTCTCAAGGGCAAATTATCAAGCCCATTATCGCCGCTTTAGCGGCAGTTTTCTGCCGCTAAAGCGGCGATAATTTTAACGCCGTTCTTGATAATATGCCCCATGTATGTTTATCATTGTAGCCTTGATGAAGTCTGCTGCCAAATCTGCAGCAAAGACAAAACACGTGTTGGCAGAGAATTGATAAACCTTTTGAGAGGAATAAAGACTGTTGATGATAATACACAATGTAACTCAACGTTGATTAATTTTCGTAGTGCTTGGAGTTCTTTATCTAAGCAGAAATCTCCCCACTGGCTCCCTGTAAGAAAACGCACTCTATTCAAGCTCCTGTGTCTGGTTCACAAATCTCTGTTTGGCAAGGGCCCTCTCTATCTTCAAGAGAAACTCTGGCCATATCTCCCCACTCGGAACCTCAGATCCAAAGTACAACTTCTGGTATGCCCTCGACGCATACGGATGACCAAATATGGTGGGCGATCCATTTCGATCTCGCTCCCTACCATTGCAACAGACTGAGCTTTCACATTCGGTCCTGCCGTGATTTTGCCTTCTTTAAAAAACTATTCAAGACTTGGCTCTGTTAATGCCTCCTTTTCGTAATCATCTGCTCAAGCGCCGAGAGACCCCTTCGGGGTGATTCGGTTGCGCTAAACTAAATTTCACAACATAACATAACAACAGGGATTCCAATGTAATTGAGGGTCTTTGCACTTTCTAAAATAGCAAAAAACATATACATATAGCTAGCTGCACAAACAGGTTTATGGATAGAAGCTATTCCCCATAAATGAACGCCTGCCTTGTGGTGTCATTTTAGTGTGTTGAGTAACGACACTTAGGGGTCGATTCCGATTCGGGCCGGAAATCTCTCCGACCGAGCCGGACCCGGAGAGATTTCCGACCGAATCGGACCCGTGCAGTCCGACCGAACGAGTACGATGCGTCCGTATGTTATCGGACACGAGTCGGTCGGACTCCCATTGAACTCAATGGGAGCCGGTCGTACAACGCGTACGCGGGCTCCCATTGCCTCAATGGGTGCGAGGCGGACAAGGGCGCCCCTACAGCGAGTACGCCGCGAAGCGCTCGCGGCGTACACGCACAGGTAGGGGGACCCTTGGGTCCCCCTGTGTGCGCCTCGCACGGGTACGCGTACAGGGGGTCCGACACGGACCCCCAAGTACGGCTCCGACAGCGAGTTCGAGTCGGACGGCGCGAGTCGGTCGGAGCGGTCGAGGTGCGCATCGTACTTACCCGGCCGGAAAACGTCTCCATTGCGCGGTGCGAATCGGGTCCGAGCGAGTCGGTCGGAGCGGTTCGAGTCCGAGCGAGTCGGTCGGAGCAGTCGGGACGCCCGGACGAGTCGGTCGGCGAATTCGCATCGTACTCGCTCGGCCGGACCCGCGTACGGTTCGGTCGGGAAACAGGCTTTCGCATGGCTTTTTTCCCGACCGAATGGTATTGGGTCCGCCTCCGACCGAGATCGGAATCGGCCCCTTAATCTCATGCTTTATGCTTCTAATCCATAAAGAAATTGCAGCGTGCACCACAACACAGGCCATTAGCAACCCTTAATGCCTGATCTAAAGTCTAATACCCAGGAGATGGGGGTATCTCAATGTCGGGCTTCCCAAAAGTGTCATTACTACAAAGGAATGCGGTTGTGAGCTGAGAAAGGAAAACCAGTGTCTTGACTCCCTCAGCAGACATTTCATGTCGGGGCGCTTCATTGTCCGCTTGTCACTCACTGGGATAAATGCTTCTAAATGGTAACCGACACCAGGCCTTGAGTGACTGGAGATGAGGGGTCGCGCGAGAGCGCGTGAGCCAGTCAAAGGATTATCCTTATCTGGACAAAGAGAGACAACATGTCTCAGAGAGGCGGGCAGATAAGCTTAAACGCTGTAAGTGAAATGAAGCTGAGTCAACAGGCCGCGTGTGATCTTTCTTTTCACTTTCCCCGGGCAAGAGAGGCAAGAAAAAAAGCTAAGAACATGATCTGGGAAAAGTCGTCTTTTTTCATTCGTTTCTTTCAAACCGAAAAATAGAACCCTGTGAGCGGTAATATTGCAACTGCGCTTTGTTGTGGACAATAAAAGAGAGACATTTTTAACAAGGGTTAGACAAATCAGTTGTTATTAGTGCTGCTGCTGGACACACAAATTTATGTCAAGGCGACAAGAACAGAACATTAATTAACCACTTCAGTTGTCATCTAATACATAGAAACATGTACTACGTTTATAAAACCTGCCTCTAATTTTCTTATTACAGTTTAATTGGGACATCACTGGCGACCTGTAATCGGAAAATGCTGTTTCTTCTTGACTGTATCACTTACTACAGTTGAGTTGAGACGTCACAATGCCTGCTGCCAGAGACAGCAGACAATTTGAAAGGCAACTCATGAAGAAGAGTTTCAACATCTGCAATAAAAAAAAAAAAATGAAGAACTAGCATTCCAGTTATTCTGAATCATTTTCCCCTCAATAGAATGGGGTCATTATCAGAGAGGAGACATTTATGGCGGTATGTTTGTATTTTGCAGAACTAGAAAGCAGTATTCTGCATGTTGCCACACATTCTGATGTACAGCCATTTTTAAAGTGACTTTCATAAAACAGGTCATATTTAATTGCAACAGATTAGAAACTGTATTTTGGTGTGCTTATTATAACTATAAATCTAATTTGGATGCAAGGAACTAATACTCCTTGCCTCATTTTTACTTTTTCTGTTCAAATGAGTTCCTTGTGAACAATTGTATGTTGGCTGATCAGCTATACCCAGTTCACAGGGACATATGGGTTGTTCTTGTTTTTGTTAAAAATGGTGTGCTTATTTCCGCATTACAGGTTGCTCATTTATTCGATTCATCAGCAGCCATCTCCTTCATATGGCAGAGCAATAGACTAGCAGTTTGTCTAGACAAACAGAGAAAGAGCTGTAGAGAGTTGATACATGCACAGAACAAAGGCATTCTCTAAGTACCAGAGACCAACAATATACCGTTTGGAATTGCTTCTTCTGGGATGTAAAGGAGGTGCATTCAAAGCCTCGATTGTGTCTATCTTTATATCCACAATATGTATATATACTTAGAAAAGGATAATTAGGAACGCACAAGTGAATATGCTAATTTATGTTTAGAAGCGGGGCTCTGTCTAAATTCTGATGTGCTAAAAAATTCACAATCACGTTTTTAGCAGCTGTTCCTGACACCATCGTTGTGCATGAGCAATGACATCAAGAAGTGGGGGGCTGGTACGTAGGTACATTAACAGCCATCTCGTTGTTATAGAATTCATGTCATGATCCTAAAAATAACAATCACTGGCAAGGTCAAAAGGTCTGGGTTACCTAGAGTGCATGTACAGGCCCACAACACTGCAGGCATATATGCCTATACCAAGAACAAACATATAAGCAACACATACATTCACACATGTACACACAACACAAACTGGCCCACGTTGATTGACACATGGATATATGCACCACATACAGGTGTTCATGCACACACAGACAAGCACGCACATGTGCTGCCTGTGTAGTGATTGTGTGCATGCTGTCTCTGTGCATATTGGCTAGTCGGTGTTTGAACCAAATATTGAGTTGTAAATATCAAGAGACAGAAATATCGTAAATAAAATATTCAAACACAAAAATATTGTGATACAAAAATATCGTTGACAAGAATATCATTTTTTAGGTAAGTAATATGTTTAAGAATATTGTTGGTTTAATATCATTTTCAGTAACATAGTTGTAACAAATATCGTTTTTTAATTATTTTAATGTGTTTTAGTTCATATATTAATGTTATGTGTTAACTATTGTTTTTATAATAGGTATTAAGTGATTTAGAATTTTTTATTCAATTGATAATAGTAAATTATAGTGTTGTAGGGAGTTAAGTTTGTACGGGGGTAGGGTAGGAAGTTAATTAAGCAGCAACTGATTATTCATTACTTAATCATTTTCATTGAATTATGTGAATGATATTATTTATGTAAATTATGTAATGCTGATTTATTTTAGTTATATTTTAGGTGTGGGCTGCTAGTTTTGCAGGGGTGTAGCCTGGGAAGTTAATTAAGTAATTATTAATTAACAATTAATTATTAGTTTAGAATTAATTATTGAATTTATCATCAATCTTTTAAATTTTGTAACACATATATTTTAGTTATAATTTAGTTGTGGGTTGCTAGGTTTGTAGGAGTTTAGGATGGGAAGTTAATTAAGTGATAATGAATTAACAATTAATTATTAATTAATTATTAATTATACAATTGATCATCAATTATGTAAATTGTGCTATACGTATTTTAGTCTTATTTTCAGTGTGGGTCCTAGGTCTGTAGGTGTAAAGGGAGGAAAGTTAAGTAATAATTCATTAATTGTTTGAATACTAATTATTATAGTAAAGTAATATTAAAATTATTTTTAAAATAGTAAATAATTATTAAAATAGTAAATAATTATTTTAAAATTGATAATTTATTTATTTAATTAATTATTAATGATCCACATTGTTCAATTTTTTATATTGTTTATTAAATATATACATATATATATATTCACTGAAAAAACCATAGGTTTTAGGGACAGTTATAGTTAGTTGGACATTTCACTCATACAAAACCATAGAAATTCCCCCGTTATAGTTAGTTCAGCTAACTATAACTCGCACCCCCGCAATGCACTGCTGATGACATCACATATTACATTACTCATGACATGGTCAGTGACATCACTGATGACATCACTGATGACATCACTGATGACATCACTGATGACATCATCGATGTGATAATTTGATGCATCTTCTCACACCCTAATATAACTTTTGATACACCCACTCTAAATTACAGACTGCCATTGTCAAAACCATAGACACTTCAACACCAATAACTACATACACACTCACTGATTCTTAGGTCTACACACATCCACTCACTCACCCGTACAGTCACTCATACTTACGGTCACTCAGTACAGGACTATCATATGCACTCATTCACCTATATAGACACTCACACACCGGCACTCATCCATAGAGGTACTCACACACCTAGTCAGTCATGCAAATAATTAATCACACTGCCATTTAGTCACCTATATAGTTATACACACACCAGCTCACTTACTCATACAAATACTAGCACATTCTTACGCTCTTATACAATCACTGATACAAGTACACACTCATCCATACAGCCACTCTCACAATCACACACTCTCACTTATACCCATTTATATACTCCAACACACATATATACTGCCTTTCACATATGTAGTTACTCACACATGTACCACTGAGATATACATTCACTCACTAACACACCCATACACACACTCACCCACCCATACAGTCCATCACAGATGCACTCTTGAAACCATGCACCCAGTGAATCACCCACTCACACATCTATGCACAGAGTCACACACACCCCACCCACACAAACACTCAGGCACCCATACAGATACTCAGACAACCAATCAATAACCCATGTAGACACTCATGTAGCTATTCGCAAACCCATGAAGCCGCTTACACACCAACAGACAGACGGATACAGACATTCACACAGTTTAGTCACTAACCCATGCATTCAGTAAGATACGTTTAATCACTCACTTATAGAGTCAGTCACGCACCTACTAAATCATCCATTCAGACACTTATACACCCACTCATTCTTCAATACGCCTTTCCCTATATATATTAAACATATTTAAACTTTACAGAAACACACAGTCACATGGATGATGTCATCAGTGATGTAATCAGTGATGTCATTTGAGATGTCATCAGTGATGTCATCAGTGATGTCACTGACCATGTCTTGAGTGATGTAATATGTGACGTCATCAGCAGTGCATTGCGGGGGCGCGAGTTATAGTTAGCTGAACTAACTATAACGGGGGAATTTCTATGGTTTTGTACGAGTGAAATGTCCAACTAACTATAACTGTCCCTAAAACCTATGGTTTTTTCAGTGAATTTCTAAGGTTTTTTAAATGCTAATTTCTAACTATAACGTCCCTGAAACCTATGGTTTTTTCAGTGAATTTCAAAGGTTTTTTAAATGCTAATTTCTAACTATAACATCCCTGAAACCTATGGTTTTTTCAGTGAATTTCAAAGGTTTTTTAAATGCTAATTTCTAACTATGCCTACAAAGGTAGGACATGTGAAGAAAGAGGAAGACAAGCACACAAAGAAGCAAGACATGCAGAAAGAGGCAACAGAAGTCCAGAAAGACGAAGAAAAGTGCAAGAAGAAGCAAGAGATGTGCAGAAAGAACCAACAGAGGAGCAGAAAGTCCTCCTGTGCCCCCAACTTTTTGCTGACGGGTACTGGTGGTAACTGACTCTGACTAACCGGCCCTAGAGCCAGTGCTATGCTAAAAGACACTTAGAATAGAGTGAAAACACCTACATACACTAGGGAACACTATGCGTTGGGGTACCCCTTTGATTAGCATGACCTCCTCTGTATTTGCCATGAGTTAGTGCCTGGGTCATTGGATGAGTACATGGGTACTGACTGGATGATTAGAGTACTGCAAGGAGAGTGGATGGTAAATTTATAAACACTTGTGTTTTGGCGGAGTGATTGGATAAGGACATGGAACTGGTTGGGTGATTGGAGGAGTGCATGGGTAGTGACAAGGAGATGGCTGGACTGCATCAGTAGTCCTTAGGGGATTGTAGCAGTGCATGTGTTAGTGCCTGCATCATTGCATGAGTACGTGGGTAGTGACTGGATGATTAGAGCACTGCAAGGAGAGTGCATGGTGAATATATAAGTGCTTGTGTTTTGGCGGAGTGATTGGATAAGTACATGGTGCTCGCTGGGTGATTGGAGGAGTGCATGGGTAGTGACAGGGCGATGGCTGGACTGCATCAGTAGTGCTCAGAGTATTGTAGCAGTGCGTGAGTTAGTGCATGGGTCATTGCATGAGTACTGACTGGATGATTAGAGTACTGCAAGGAGAGTGCATGGTGAATCTATAAGTGCTTGGGTTTTGGCGGAGTGATTGGATAAGTACATAGTGCTGGCTGGGTGATTGGAGGAGTGCATGGGTAGTGACAAAGAGGTGGCTGGGCTGCATCAATAGTGCTCAGGGGATTGTAGCAGTGCATGTGTTAGTGCCTGGGTCATTGCATGAGTACATGGGTAGTGACTGGATGATTAGAGTACTGCAAGGAGAGTGCAGGGTGAATTTATAAGTGCTTGTGTTTTGGTGGAGTGATTGGATAAGTACATGGTGCTCGCTGGGTGATTGGAGGAGTGCATGGGTAGTGACAGGGCGATGGCTGGACTGCATCAGTAGTGCTCAGGGTATTGTAGCAGTGCATGAGTTAGTGCTTGGGTCATTGCATGAGTGCATGGGTACTGACTGGATGATTAGAGTAATGCAAGGAGAGTGCATGGTGAATTTATAAGTGCTTGGGTTTTGGCGGAGTGATTGGATAAGTACATGGTGCTCGCTGGGTGATAGGAGGAGTGCATGGGTAGTGACAGGGCGATGGCTGGACTGCATCAGTAGTGCTCAGGGTATTGTAGCAGTGCATGAGTTAGTGCATGGGTCATTGCATGAGTGCATGGGTACTGACTGGATGATTAGAGTAATGCAAGGAGAGTGCATGGTGAACTTATAAGTGCTTGGGTTTTGACGGAGTGATTGGATAAGTAGATGGTGATCGCTGGGTGATAGGAGGAGTGCATGGGTAGTGACAGGGCGATGGCTGGACTGCATCAATAGTGCTCAGAGTATTGTAGCAGTGCATGAGTTAGTGCCTGGGTCATTGGATGAGTACATGGGTAGTGACTGGATGATTAGAGTACTGCAAGGAGAGTGCATGGTGAACTTATAAGTGCTTGTGTTTTGGCGGAGTGATTGGATAAGTACATGGTGCTCGCTGGGTGATTGGAGGAGTGCATGGGTAGTGACAGGGCGATGGCGGGACTGCATCAGTAGTGCTCAGGGTATTGTAGCAGTGCATGAGTTAGTGCATGGGTCATTGCATGAGTGCATGGGTACTGACTGGATGATTAGAGTAATGCAAGGAGAGTGCAAGGTGAATTTATAAGTGCTTCGGTTTTGGCGGAGTGATTGCATAAGTACATTGTGCTCGCTGGGTGATCGGAGGAGTGCATGGGTAGTGACAGGGCGATGGCTGGACTGCATCAGTAGTGCTCAGAGTATTGTAGCAGTGCATGAGTTAGTTGCTGGGTCATTGCATGAGTGCATGAGTACTGACTGGATGATTAGAGTACTGCAAGGAGAGTGCATGGTGAATCTATAAGTACTTGGGTTTTGTCGGAGTGATTGGATAAGTACATGGTGCTGGTTGGGTGATTAGAGGAGTGCATGGGTAGTGACAAAGAGATGGCTGGGCTGCATCAGTAGTGCTCAGGGTATTGTAGCAGTGCATGAGTTAGTGTATGGGTCATTGCATGAGTGCATGGGTACTGACTGGATGATTAGAGTAATGCAAGGAGAATGCATGGTGAATTTATAAGTGCTTGGGTTTTGGCGGAGTGATTGGATAAGTACACACATGTCACATCAGGCCCGCCCCCTCCCTCCAACACTGTGCAAACGCGCCTTGTGGCGGGTTTAAGTTGGGGATTAATTCCCCTTGAATCCTGAGGGTCCCTGGGGCCAACTAGCCCACCAGGTACCTCAAGTAAGCGCCACAGAGCTGCGTTGCAGAGAGGTGGTCCAAGGCCACTCCCCTTTTTACACCTCTCTGCAACGCAGCTCTATGGCACTTACTGGAGGTACCTAGTGGGCTAGTTGGACGCAAGGGACCCTCAGGATTCATGGGGACTTAATCCCCAAACTTACAACGCACCAGAGGGCCTGTTTGCACAGTGGTGAAGGGAGCCGGTGGGGCCTGATGTGACAAGTGTGCAAATGCGCCCCGTGGCGCGTTTTAAGTTGGGAGATTTACTCCCCCTGAATCCTGAGGGTCCCTAAGGCCCAACTAGCCCACCAGGTACCTCCAGTAAGCACCACAGAGCTGCGTTACAGAGAGGTGGTCCGAGACCACGCCCCTTTTTACACCTTTCTGCAACGCAACTCTGTTGCACTTACTGAAGGTACCTGGTGGGCTAGTTGGCCCCCAAGGACCCTCAGGATACAAGGGGACTTAATCCCCCAACTTAAAACGCATCACGGAGCGCGTTTGCACACTTGTCACATCAGGCCCCGCCCCCTCCCTTCACCACACGGTTTAAGTTGGGGTATTAAGTCCCCTTGAATCCTGAGGGTCCCTGGAGTCCAACTAGCCCACCAGGTACCTCCAGTAAGCGCCACAGAGCTGCGTTGCAGAGAGGTGTAAAAAGGGGCGTTGCCTCGGACCACCTCTCTGCAAGGCAGGGCTGTGGTGCTTACTGGAGGTACCTGGTGGGATAGTTGGCCCCCAAGGTACCTCAGGATTCAAGGGGAATTAATTCCCCAACTTAAAACGCGCCACAGGGCGTGTTTGCACACATGTCACCTGCGGCCCCGCCCCTCCCTTCACCACTGTGCAAACGCGCCCCGTGGCGCGTTTTAGTTGGGGGATTAGGTCACCTTGAATCCTGAGGGTCCTGGGGCCCAACTAGCCCACCAGGTACTTCCAGTAAGTGCCACAGGCCTGCACTGCAGAGAGGTGGTCCGAGGCCACGCCCCTTTTACACCTCTCTGCAACGCAGCTCTGTGGCGCTTACTGGAGGTACCTGGTGGGCTAGTTGGACCCCAGGGACCCTCAGGATTCAAGGGACTTAATCCCCAACTTAAAACACGCCACAGGGCGTGTTTGCACACATGTCACCTCAGGCCCCGCCCTCCCTTCACCACTGTGCAAACGCGCCCCGTGGCGCGTTTTAAGTTGGGGAATTAAGTCCCCTTGAATCTTGAGGGTCCCTGGGGTCCAACTAGCCCACCAGGTACCTCCAGTAAGCGCCACAGAGCTGCGTTGCAGAGAGGTGTAAATAGGGGCGTGGACTGGACCACCTCCCTGCAACGCAGGCCTGTGGCGCTTACTGGAGGTACCTGGTGGGCTAGTTGGCCCCCAGGGGCCCTCAAGATTGAAGGGGAATTAATTCCCCAACTTAAAACGCACCACAGGGCGTGTTTGCACACATGTCACCTCAGGCCCCGCCCCCTCCCTTCACCACTGTGCAAACGCGCCCCATGGCGCATTTTAAGTTGGGGATAAAGTCCCTTGAATCCTGAGGGTCCCTGGGGTCCAACTAGCCCACCCGGTACCTCCAGTAAGCGCCACAGAGCTGCGTTGCAGAGAGGTGTAAAAGGGGCATGGCCTGGACCACCTCTCTGCAACGCAGGCCTGTGGCGCTTACTGGAGGTACCTGGTGAGCTAGTTGGCCCCAGGGACCCCCAGTATTGAAGGGGAATTCATTTCCCAACTTAAAACGCGCCACAGGGCGCGTTTGCAGAGTGTTGCTGGGAGGTGGCGGGGCGGGGCCTCCGGCACGATCGCGTGTTTTTTTATGTTGTTTTTTTGGAAGGGGGCTGTGTGGCCCCCTTCTTTACTTTTTTTGGGCCCTGGGGACCCCATCCCCAGGGCCTGACCCTCTTTTAATAAAAAATGAACGGGAAGGGGGCCGCGTGGGCCCCCCTCCCATGGCCAATTCCGGCCCCGGGGACCCCATCCCCCGGGGCATGGCCAGATTTTCTTTTCTTTTTTTCATGGAGGGGGGCTGCGTGGCCCCCCTCCTGAGGCCTCTACTGGCCCCGGGGACCCCATCGCCCCAGGGCCGGCCTTTATTTTTATTTATTTTTTTTAATTACATTTTTTAATCATGGGGAGGGGGGCCGCATGGCCCCCCTCCCGGGCCACTTCTAGCCCCAGGGACCCCATCCCCTGGGGCTGGCCCTCTCCGTCGGGGACCGTGGGGCGGTCCCCAATGCCCCCATGGTCCCGCCGGCTCCCCGCGTCCTGCGGGAGCCGGCATTGCTTTTCCACACGGGGAGCTGCTGACATGCAGCTCCCCACGTGGAAAAGCAATCTGCTTTGCTTCATTGAAGTGAGAGCAGGTTTCCCAAGCAGTTTGCAATGACAGGGCGGGAGCCGCGAGGCTCCCGCCCTGTCATTGCAAACAGCAGTGTCCTGGGGGTGGGCACCCCGGGACACTGCAGGAGCCGGCCCTGGGGGGTGGCGGTCCCCAGGGCCATCACTGGCTCCAGGAGGGGGGCCGTGCGGCCCCCCTCCCATCCAATTGCACAGCCCCGGGGAGGTGGTGGTCCCCGGGGCTCGTGGGTCCGTAACGGACCCCCAAATTAGCATTTTTAGTGTCCCGGGGAGGTGGTGGTCCCTGGGGCATGTGGGGGGGCTCAAGCCCCCCCACACAGGTATATTATAAAAAAGAAGCCCCGGGGTGGCGGTCCTCGGGGCTGCGGGGGGCAGTGTGCCCCCGCAAATATTATTAATGAGAGCCCCAGGGGTGGCAGTCCCCGGGCTTGGGGGGCCTTAGAGCCCCCAAACTTTAATAAAACAAGCCCCGGGGGTGGCGGTCCCCGGGCTGCGGGGGGCCGTGTGCCCCCCGCAAATTTTAATGCAAAGCCCCAGGGGGTGGCGATCCCCGGGGCAGTGTGGGGGGGATTGGGGCCCCCCCCCACACAATTTTTTACTGCCCCCGGGACTTGGCCCACCCGGGGGCTTTTTGAATACAAAGTGCGGGAGCCCGCGCTTCGTTTTGTTTTGTTTTTTCGGCCGAAATTCGCGCTGGGTGCGCGAATCTCGCCGATTTAAAAACAAAAAAATGCTTTTTTTGGCCTTGGGGGTCCTTGTGGGACCCCTGAGCAGACCTAGGGGTCAGGGTGTTTCTACCCTGCCCCCTTTCCTTTTTTTCACGACTGTTTTCTCTTTTCTTGTGCCTCGGTTCTACCGAGGCATAAGATGGCTGCCAACACTTCCTGGTTTGGAGTGTTGACAGCCAATTAGCATGCAGCTCGTGATCGGGAGGGTGCGCGGATCCTCCGCGGCCATAGATATATATGTGTTTTTACTTTTGATTTTCTCAGCAACTACTGAACGGATTTACACCATTTAACAAAAGGGTTCTTTCTGAACCAAGAACTACCTCTTTGCCAAAGTTGGTGTAATTCCGTTCAGCAGTTCGAGCTGTAGCCGTGTCTAAAGTTTCCTACGGGAAATTGCATGGGGAAAACACGTTTTGGGACCCCCCTTTTTTCTCGGCCCACGCTTGACGAATCACCCCGAAACTTTCAAAATAGGAGCGGACCGGAGCGCCCCACGAGTTTTGAAAATTTCGCGAAGAATCATCAACCGGCGCCAAAGTTATTGGAAATAGAATGTTGTGAATTTCCTATGGAAAATAGGTCCTAACTATAACTATCTACTGGCGACCGCCAGTAGATAATATATATATATATATATATATATATATATATATATTGATGCTAATTAATGTTTATATTAGGAGTTTAGATTTTTTCTAAATTAATAGGGCTATTAAACTTTGTAATGTGTTTGAATAGAAGTTCTTTCCCTACTGTTGCTTATACTGGAGTGGGAAAAGTACATTTAACCCCTCCGAAGTACAGCGCTTTCCCTACTGTTGCACAGACTGGAGTGGGAATAATAAGTTTTACCCCTCCGAAGTCCAACACTTTTCCTAGTATGGTGCTGCTTGGAGTGAGAACAGAGAATGTAACCCATCTGAAGTCCAACACTTTACCTACTGTTGTGCTGTTTGGAGTGAGAATTGTAAATGTAACCCTTCCAAAGTCCAACACTTTCCCTACTGTTACGCTGACTGGAGTGGGAATAGTAAATGTAACCCCTGCAAAATCTAACCCTCTGCCTACTGTTGGTTTGACTGGAGGGGGAATAATAAATCTGACCCGTTCTAAGTCCAACGCTAAATTTGGATGCAATAAAACCCATTATTTGACTCCATTCAGTGACAATCCATTGCCCATCACGGGTAGCTATGACTGCAGAACTGAGTATGCAGTTTACGTTCTGACATGTACTGTGGCCTCAATTATATTGGTAGTACCAAGCTACAGGTGAATGTCAGAATTTTGCAACACCTTCGTGCTATCTTACATAGTGATCCCGCTTATCCTGTAGCGAGGCATTTTAAAAGAATTCACGGTAATGATGTGAATTGTCTCACCTACTATGTCATCAATGCCATCCCTAAACCACGGCGAGGGGGCAACAGGGAACGCCAATTGAGACAATTGGAGACAAAATTGATCCTGGAATTTGATAGTAAATGGCCAAATGGGTTGAATAACACTGAAGATATGTATAATTTCCTCTAGACACCAGCAACAACACGCATTTATTATATGACGTCATTATATTGAATAGACGGATGAGTTTCTAAAAAATATTCCTAACATTCCTAATATTATAGTGATTGCAGTGTTCATGTGATGGTAGATATTCCTGGACTAAGAAATAATGAAAATAATTTACAAAATAATCTCTTTTAATCTGCTGTAGTAATTAGTATTTTAGAGACATGTTTTAATATAGTTTTTTCAGCAATATATTTATGTGATTTTAACGGTATTTACTATTAAAATGTTTTTACTGTTATCAACATATTTGTAATTTGCACACATTACACTAAGCACTTTTCAGCATTATGCACTTTATGTACTTGCACTGTTGGCACTATTTTGCACGTCAGATTTTTTGCTGCTAGGCATTTATGCACTTTATTCCCGTGTTCCAAAACATCATAGCAAATTGAGTTCAGCAATAAATAGAATATATCATGTGTAGCTTAAATATTTAAAATTCTGCGTTTACATGCCTTCGATGTATGACAAACTATAAGCAATAATATGTTTGTGTGATATTGTTACAACAGTTCCTCGTAATATTGATAATTGCTAGTATTGAGGACTTTGCATTACAGAAAGTTTGTTGGAGTTATTAATTTGTGAGATCTAATGTATTGATACAGACATTATGGCATGTAAGCGTGTTTCCATGTTTTAGAAATTCTTTCCTCCTTTTTTTAAAAAGATAAGTCTGTTTTCATTGTCTATGGTCATGTGACACAGAGCCTTGGAGGTGGGTGTGCACTTAGCAAACATTTAAAATAATCATGGCGATGTTGCTCCGCATGTGAACAAGGGCTTTTGGAGCCCGAAACGCGTCATCGTTCGTGAGGACAAGGTTTTAATAAAAAACATCTTGCCTGACACTGTGGGGTCTGTTTCTCCTTCATCGCCGTCTGGAGGTTGCGGGAGTTCGAGTCCTTGGATATATATATATGTATATATATATATATATATATATATATATATATATATATATATATATGTATGTATATATATATATATATATTGATGCTAATTAATGTTTATATTAGGAGTTTAGATTTTTTCTAAATTAATAGGGCTATTAAACTTTGTAATGTGTTTGAATAGAAGTTCTTTCCCTACTGTTGCTTATACTGGAGTGGGAAAAGTACATTTAACCCCTCCGAAGTACAGCGCTTTCCCTACTGTTGCACAGACTGGAGTGGGAATAATAAGTTTTACCCCTCCGAAGTCCAACACTTTTCCTAGTATGGTGCTGCTTGGAGTGAGAACAGAGAATGTAACCCATCAGAAGTCCAACACTTTACCTACTGTTGTGCTGTTTGGAGTGAGAATTGTAAATGTAACCCTTAAAAAGTCCAACACTTTCCCTACTGTTACGCTGACATGGAATCGGAATAGTAAATGTAACCCCTGCAAAATCTAACCCTCTGCCTACTGTTGGTTTGACTGGAGGGGGAATAATAAATCTGACCCGTTCTAAGTCCAACGCTTTCCCTGCTCTTGCTCTTTTGGAGTTGGAATAGTAAATGTAACCCCTCTGCTGTCCAGCACTTTCTCTACTGTTGCATTGTTTGGAGTGGGAATAGTGAATTTAACCCCTCCGAAGTCCAACACTTTCCCAACGATTTTACTGTTTGGAGTGGGACTAGTACATTTAAACTCTCCAGAGCCCAACACTTTCCCTACCTTTGTGCTGACTGGAGCAGGAAAAGTAAAGATAACCCATCCAGAGTTTAACGCTTTCCCTACTGTTGCTTAGACTGGAGTGGGAATAATATATTTAACCCCTCTAAAGTCCAACACTCTCCCTACTGTTGCACATACAAGATTAGGAATAGTAAATGTAACCCCTCCAAAGTCCTACATTTTCCCTATGTTTGTGATGGCTGGAGTAGGAATAGTAAATTTAACCCATCTGAAGTCTTACACTTTCCCTACTGTTGCCTTATTTGGAGTGGGAATATGTAGGAAACTGGCTCTATATATACTACACCAAAGTGAGGTATTGTGTGTATAGAGTCCAGGTGACCCCAGAGGTAGGCAGAGTTTAAAGTTAGATAGAACCTTACTCTCTATTTGTGGTAGAGTGGTCGAGCAGTAAGGCAGTATCAGAGGACAGTGTTAAGCATTTGATGTTAGTCAACAAATGAATTCTCACACTCAAGGACTGAACTCTAGACCAATTGTTTTTGTATAAAAAATATACTGTTGTTTTATTTTTAGAACCAAGCAAGCCTGGCACAGGTAAGCATTAAATACTTTACAGTAATAAGTTGCTGATTGTAGAACAGTTTGAAAATGCAATAGGAATTGTACTTTGTTTGATTTACAGGGGATGCAGTAGGTTGCAATACTTAGCAAATACAGTACATTGAAATGAATAGGCTTTTTCAGTAAATTACAGGTAAGTTACTTTTTACGCTACTTTTCTAACTCAGTGCTGGATACCTAGATTCAGCACTGGGACATTTCCTGCAAACAGGTAAGTAAATACGTTTTCGTTATTCATGCGATTTTTAAAGAATATTTTCAGTTTTCAAAACTCCACACTTAGAAATTTTTGGGAAGAAAATTGTCAATGTTATCCTATGGAGGAAAAACAGGTTATCGGTTCACAGGTAAGTTATCGACTGTGGGAGTTAAGGTTCTGGGGTAAGACTCAGGGGTGCCCCAGGGTCAGTGATGCACTCTGGTTACACCCTCTGCGGACCTAGGGCGGCCGGGTGCAGAGTGTTGAGACCCAATGTTATCCAATGGGGGATAGGGGGCCTCCGGTTGGTGGCTGCTGGCAAGCAGGCCACTGGGTTGTGGGAGCAAAGCTCCTGGACTTTAGCTCAGGGCAAATGGGGAAACAAAGTAGCACCAAAAGTGCACCCTCAGCGGCACTAGGGCGGCCGGGTGCAGGGTGCTGTTTCGAGGTCGGGTACCCTGTTGTTTTCAATGGAGAACCTCCGGTTTGCAAAAGCGCTGCAGGCAGGGAGACGAAGGACTTCTGGGTGCGACCACCACTTCGAGAGGTAAGTTGGGAAGTTAGGGGTTGGTGAGGCACCGTCGGTTTGGGCACACAAGGCCGTGGGGCATCGGGTGCAGGGGTGCCTTTTGGGGTCGGATCTTCTTACCAGCTCCGGGTCGCGGTTAGGGGGGCCTTCGGGATTTAGGCTGCAGGCATTGGCTGGAGGCTTGAGGCAGGTCAGGTCTCACCGGATCTCGGTTCAGGATCGCCGGGGTGACCTCCTCGTGGTGTTTGCCCACTCGAGCTCGGGCCGTGGATGGCGGGTGCAGAGTGCGGCGGATTCTCGGTCTCCGGCTGCTGCCAGAGGTTGCAGTTGAACAAATCCAGTGTTCACGGGAGAAGCAGTCTCTGGAAGTGAAGGCAGGCAGGTCCTCCGGGGTTTTTGAGGTTGCTGGCTGCAGGACACACCTGGATTTCGCAGGAGCAGGTTCGAGGGGAGACAGGCCGGTAGGGCTGGGGCCAAGTCAGTGGGCGTCTTCCTCTTGTTAGCTGGCTGCACGGCTGTTCGGTCCTTCTTCTACTTTTCTTCTTGTTATCAGGCTGGATCTGAGGAAGCAAGGTTCAGGGTGCCCCCTAAATACTGGATTTAGGGGCGTTACAGGTAGGTAAAGGGCAGGGACCAATGGGTCCCTTCCCTGGGGTGGGTACACCCCCTATAGTGCCACCCTCCAGTGGGAGGGGGGCAGGAGCCTGTCCCTGGTTGGTTGGGTCCCCCATCCTCAAGATGGCAGGGACTCGGAGTTGTGCTTCACCTCGCCTCCCCCACCTGAGGGGTGGAGTTGGCAGAGGTGGGCACACCTCTTTTCCTCACTTGTTTTTCCTGCCGGTTCTCCTGCCCAGAGTGGGGGTAGAACCAGTGGGGACCAGTTGCTGAAAGCAGCAAATGGTCTGGGGAGGCTCACAAAGGCGGAGCTTCCCCTTCGTGAACCCTGCCCATCCTGGGGGAGGAGGCTTGGCACCTCGTCCCAGGATGTGCATTGTTTCAGGCCCCTGAGAGCAGCCGGCTCTCGACCCAGGGGTCCAGAAACATGTCTGTTGGTGCAGTCTAAGCAGCCACTCAGTCGGGACACTAGAAGTTGGTCGAGTTTCAGGGGGCATCTCTAAGATGCCCTCTGTTGTGCATTTTACATTAAATCCCACACTGGCATCAGTGTGGGTTTAATGTGCTGAGAAGTTTGATACCAAACTTCCCAGTTTTCAGTGTAGCCATTCTGGTGCTGTGGAGTTCGTAATGACAAACTCCCAGCACAATATACTCTTAATGGCAGCACTGCACTTACAATGTCTAAGAATGGACTTAGACACTGTAGGGGTACAGGGCTCATGCACCTGTAACCTCACCACAGGTATAGTGCACGCAGCAAGAGGGGTGGCTGATCTATGCCAGGGCAGTGGTTTGTAGGCATGGCACACAGGGATGTGTGCCTTGTCGACTCTTCACTTTGTTCTGCACCAAGACACGCAGCCTGCAAAGGCAGTGTGTGAGTGAAAAGGTGCAGGGCCTCTAAGGGTGGCACAATAAGTGCTGCAGCCCTTAGGGGCCTTCCCTGGTCACAGTGCCCTGGGTACCTGTGGTACCACTTACCAGGGACCTACCTGTGGCCAGGAATGCCAATTGGGTTTAGGCTTCAATGCAGTTTTAGGGAAGGAACATAGGCCCTGGGTACCTGATTAGTAGGAGCCCAGGGCACACTCAGTCAAAGAACATCAGCAATTTAGCAAAAAGTGGGGGCATACCATGCAGAAAGAGGGCACTTTCTCACAGAATAGTCATCTCACCCCTCCGAAATCCAACAATTTGCCTACTGTTGCATTGTTTGGAATGGGAATAGTCAATTTAACCCCTACAAAGCCCAACACTTTCCCTACTGTTACGCTGACTGGAGTGGAAATAGTAAATGTAACCCCTGCAAAAACTAACGCTTTACCTACTGTTGGTTAGACTGGAGTGGGAATAGTAAATCTAACCCGTTGTCAGTCCAACACTTTCCCTACTGTTTTGAAGTTTGGAGTGGGAATAGTAAATTTAAGGTCCAACCCTTTCCCTACCTTTGTGCTGACTGGAGTAGGAAGAGTAAATGTAACCCCTCCAAAGCTTAACGCTTTCCCTACTGTTGCTTAGACTGGAGTGGTAATAATACTTTTAACCCCTTTAAAGGCCAACCCTTTCCCAACCTTTTCACAGACAAGATTAGGAATAGTAAATCTAGCCCCTCCACAGTCTTCCATTTTCCTTACTGTTGCTTTGGCTGGAGTAGGAATAGTAAATTTAACCCATCTGAAGTCTAACACTTTCCTTACTGCTGCGTTGTTTGCAGTGGGAATAGTCATCTCACCCTTCTGCAATCCAACAATTTGCCTTCTGTTGTGCTGTTTGGAGTGGGAATAGTAAATTTAACAAATTTGGTGGATGTCCGTTCAGCCATTTTTTCTAGATCAGAGAGCACAGTTTTCTATGGGGATTAACATGGATATCACACTTTTTCCCCACCTTTTTTCAATGAAGGAGCTGAGGTGGATGAACTTTTGTTGGTACGTTTTATGCCGATTGTTATTAGCAAAACAAAAAACACGCTTCTTTCGACATTCAAACCTAACTATACCTACACTAAAAATTCCATTAAATACCTTGCGGTCAAGTTTCCCAAAACACCTGGGGAACTTTTTTTTACTAACTGCCTACCTTTTTTTGCAACTATAGAGAGGGATCTTGCACCTTGGGGACATTTGATGCTTTCATGACTCAGTAAAATAAATTCTATAAAGATGTGTGTTCTTTCGCACCTACTACATATATGTTCCAAGTGCTCCCGATATGGTTGGATAGAACCTATCTGAAATGAATTTTAAAACGACTGTTGAGATTTATTTGGAGGGGAAAAGCCCCTCGGATTCATCAGAAATTGCTGATCCGCCCAAGATAGGCAAGAGGCCTAGCAGCACCCAGTATTCCTCATTATTATGTGGCTGCTCAATTGAGGGTGGTGAGGGAATGATCCATGTTGGAATCCGAGAGGAATTGGAGCAGGTGGATCATGCCATAGTTCAGAGACCTCTTTGGGACCTGGTTTGGGTGAATAAAGAACATTGACCCACAAACGCATGCCTTAGCATACCAGTGAAGACCGCATTGAAAACATGGGACATGTATAGCACACCTCGGGGTTTGGTGTCACATCCTTCTCCCTTACCCTATACAATATAATGCAGCTTTTATCCCCCACCCAGGAGGGGCTGGCATTTCATAACTGGAGAGAAGGACACTGCAGAATTATTTCAGACATGTTTGAGAATGCAATTCGTAAAACTTTTATGCAATGTAAAGCAACGTTTAACCTCTCAGAGACTGAGCAGCTTCACTATGCCCAGATCCGACATTGGATAACATGCCCTTCTGTTCACTCGGGGACTACCAGAGACAACACTTAATTCAAAACTCTTTTCATAAATTGGTGGACACCATTGGTTGAATATCTAGCCAATATAAAATGCCATTAAAACATTATATTCCGCCGGTGTGGTAACACAACACAGTTGAAACGCACACTAGGGAAATGATTAACACTGAAACAGTGTGAGAAATTGGGAAGGAATTAGATATACATTTATCTTGCACGTCACCCCTGGGAAGGGAGATACACTACACCCCTGACACTATACCCCCTACAGATTGCATTGCATGTACCACAATGTGTCTCCGAGATGCTGGAAAGATTGTGGGTCTTTAGTGGAGGCACTGCACATTAGATGACATTGTCCAATGGTTCACCCCTTTTGGGAAGGTGTGTCATAACTGCTTAAGGACAGATTGAGTTTTCCAGTCCTTCCGGTCTTTTACAGAAAGTGATGCTTTTGGGCCTAAATCCCACAGATCTGACGGTAATGACAAAATATGAGTGGCATGTGGTGCTTCAATTTCTGGGGGCTGCCAAATTGACTGTATCCCTCTACCACTAACTTGAGTCACTTTAGACTGCATTGCCCACAACATCCTGCCACCAGGAGGCGGCGGGGAACAGCAGGCAAGCACTTCATAGTGTGTGCCATTCTCCCACAGCACTGGACATGCCTGGACACTGCCTGGGTGAAGGCTGGGCCAAGCGCAAGTCAGTCTATGCCCATCAGTGACCAGAAGAGGCTCAGCTGGGCAACATCTCTTTTGTCCATCAAAAAGCATCTAGGACAAAATGGGTAAGCAGAAAATGTCATTCATCAACAATCACAACAACCAAAAGGGTGGGTGGTCATAAAAGCTCCCAAGATCTCCTTTTTAACTGCTATGGTGGGGGCCCTGACCCTAGACATTACCTTGGTGGAAAAGGAGCTAGGACTTGGCAGAGACCCTCGTAAAAGGGAGGAGGGTCCGCACGAAAGAGAGTCTATGGGCTATCTCAACATTTTCAATTTCCCCCAATAATTCATGAATGTCATTGAGGGTCACTTCCTCCCTGACTTTGGTCACTTAGGTCCATCAAAGTGCTCTTGAATCCTCTCCAGAGAAAGAGCCCCTGGTCCGTAAAAGGAAGAAAAAAGATATAGCGGCGATAAAAAGGATGAACTATCCCTGTAAGGGCCCACTGGTGCAGGGCATGAGGGGGTCATGATACATCTGGCAGGGGCATGGAAAAGAGGGTCTTCTTTTGATAGAATTGAAGATTTAGTGAAGAATACTTTCAATGCATGTAATTGGAGACTTACCACAATAGAAGATGAACAAGCAATAGCAGTTTGAGCACCTAGATTATCTCACGGTCACTCTAAGAGGGTATCTTAATACACCCCCCAATGCTATCAAGTGAGACTGCAGTAGTTCGATCTGGGAGTGGTCTGCCTGTAAAGTCTGTGTGGAACCAACAGGAAGATGGTATGGGGGCTGTTCCTGGGGCTTAATAAACTAATTAACTAATGCATCTAGGGCACCCGTATCAAGGGCTACTGTCCCTATGTCAACTCCTAGTTCATCACATCATAGTAGCCCTTTCCCTTACGGTCACCTAAAGGGTGAAGGTGGGATTAGAGGCCCCCAACACCACTTGAGGGCTTGGTTCTGACGTGAAAAACTACACCTGCCTCCAGAATCAACCCCTCTGGTAGTCATTTTATATAATGACCTGTTATTAAAAGTGGGGGAACTGGAATCTTTTCAGCAGTTGTAAAACAAGGTAGCGCATTGATGCACCGTGCGTAGGGGGTGGCACATATTTATTTAACTGCATCATTATGACCCGAAGGGTTAGTTGGGTTGGGCCAAGCCCAAAATTCATTGAAGGGATTGTGTGGTTATTAATTTTGACAAGCCTGAATTGGTCAGAAGGCTTTTGGCGCAATTGGGTCAGGTTTCCCATTGTCCCTCAATCATACAGGTGCGCCTGTTGTATTTTTTTTTTATCCTTTTGGCCCCCACCTTTTGTAAAGATTGATGCTCTCCTTCTGACTTTGTCATGGCTTTTTACTCAGAATGAATAATGCACTCATGCTACATTGGCTTCAAGTGCAGCAGTTTTGTTGACTTGACTGTTCTCTAGTTAGAAATTTTTTAAATTAGGAGTTTGTTTCTCTTTGTTCAGTGATTTAAAAAAAATGTGATTGACTAAAGATTTAGAGGCTTATTTAACTATTGGCAGACGTAGTAATGACAGTTGCCACGGCGGTTCCTGGAAATGTTTGACGTGCAGCTCCGTTAACATTAAATGATCAACTTTTTAAAAACTTTCATGAAACCGGATTTTTTTTTTAAAATAAAAAGAACAATGTCACCCTCGCTATGCGAGAATTCTTCCATGACGTGGAGGTCATTTGAAAGTTTTCACTGCCCCGTTCCACCATGTTTTTCATGGAGGTGATGGGCATTGTCAACTGGCCATGTCTAACCAATCTAAATACGGCAGGTGGACACATGGCCATACCTCTGACGGTGCTTACTACATCGGGCCATCAGAGCTCTGTATATGCGACAGAGATGGGTAGTCTCCGCCACCTATAAACTGAAGGTCAGCTCGACCCTTAATGAGGCGGTCTGACCTTCAGGTTGTCTGAAAAGGTACTCCATTGCTGTTGTGATGGAGTAGACTTTCCAGCAACATTTAAATTTAGTTAGTTTTGACTTTTGAGTATTTTTGCAATGTTTGACCGGACTCACGTGTCTCTGATGCACCGCCACCACTGGCGGTAGCAGCTACTGTTGCAGAATTTGGTTCAACTGGTGTTTAATTACATATTTTTTCTTTATTCTATTTACACTATTGTTGAATATTTAGCTATATTTTGTTTTTCAGTATTTTTGATACTGATGTTTAGATTGTGTTTCATTTGTTGCATTGTGATGTCAATGTTGTTTTCTATATTTTTGTGTTTGTGAATGCGTGTTATACTAATTTAGTTCATGGGGAGATTTGTGTTCTCTATTCATGTTTTTTTCCATAGAAGTTTAAGAAAGTTTATGTTATGGTTTACAATATTTGTCCAACAATATTTTCATATCACAATATTTTTGTGGTCAGTATTATGTAGTGCAAACCAGGCCAACAAAATAATGACAAAAAACTTAAATCCTTGGTGTTTTGCTCTTTCATTTGAGAGAGACGCAAAAGTTGCAGACATGCAGAATAAAAGTGGAATCTGTAATGCAAAATTAAACACAATAAAATAAAAAGCAGTTAGCAATTTGTTGCAGGAACTAACTTGAGTCAGTTAATGTAAGTCATATTTAAAACGGTGAACATTTTAAACGCCTAAAGGCGTCCGGAGCCCTGGTCTTCCTATGGCTACCTAGTTTTGTGTCTTGCTAAATAACCAGATGGCTATCTAATGAACCAGAACTCTCTCTACGTCTCCCTGGGTGCCCTCGCAGTCCATCTTTGATGTCTCAAGTATGCAGCACAGTTATTTGAGTAACAGAACCAACAAACAGCCAATGGAGGCTGCATAGAGAAGTGACAGTGTTTAATGGCAGTGTCACGCCCTGCCCAGCTCTGACTGATACAAGCCAGGCCAGGCAGAATTAAAACGCTGCCTATCAAGACAGGCAAGACCAGAGGAAATTCCACTAAATGATTTACTTAATAAGTCAATGTGCAGACGCTTTGTTCTATAACCTTCACAAAGTCAAAATGTTGTCATTACTGCTTTTTATGTATGTTTCGTTTCCAATGATTTAGTGCTTCACTTTGACAGCGTCTGGACTCTCTGTTTTCGTGGCTACTAGATGCCCCAAGTGAGGTGACAGATACACATGAACAGGCTTTCAGCGCTTTGCACGTGGAAAATGTTAGCCAATCACACCTCATTTTGTTCATGCATCGATGTTCATATGAACGTGATGAAAAACACTTTGCAGCAGTTCTTTAATTAACTGTAGCAACTCTAATGTGAACTTTTCCTCAGAGAACAATGAACCTGTGTTTGGGTCAGGCATCGAAAAGTTTCCAAATTTGCAGAAAAATGTATCATGACTCTGTGTTCCTAAATAGAAAATATTGCATTAAATGTCACAAAAATAAAGAAGGCAGACTCCAAACAACTCCTTCCCGAGAAAACAGTGGAAACCCAAAGCCACAGATCCTTCTTTTATAACAAGATTTTCACAAGTTTTTTATTAAAATAAGTTTTAGTAGACCGCCCTTTAGTGCATCACTCACAGAAAAAAATTGTGAATTTAAAAAAACATTCTGTACATAGAGCATAAGATAGGGGTGCAGTACAAACAACTGACTATCTTGTAGAGTGTGGAAAAGGCCACTTTAATGAAACAGGTGCACATTGACAGCTTATTCCTGGCAAACTGCCTTACAAAACTACCACCTCTCTAAACAACCAATTAGCATACAATGTCCTACCCACACCCCTACTGTCCCACCCACAATACTCCACCCGCAAGTATCTCATTGCTATCGGAGCGCATTATAACATTTTCAACTTTAACTTTTTCCTTCCAGCCTACGTGTAAGTATTAAATTATAAGGAACTGAACTTCTCAAACTTGAACTTCCTGTCCGCCCTCCCTTTCCCCGTGTTTCCCCAATGGCAACGCTCTCCAACCTCCGTAACCTCCTGGAAAACTTTCCAGGCCACCAATGCACACCTGTCTCAAGCGACGACATTACAACCATATGTGCGCCTGTCCCAACAATGGAACCTGGGAATAAAAAACGTGCAGGACCTAGCATACCCCATAAACTCTAAATAAAGGGACTGGTGGAAATAAGACAGACAGGGCTCCCTGCCACTAGGTCACCTTAAGCCTAAAATGGTGCAGGGAGCCCAAAAGGAGCCCCTAAATAGCTCTATTGGGCTACTTTGGGCTCCAGTGGAGCCCAACCATGAAGGAAGGGGAGGGCAGTCAGTTTGACTGCACTTTCTCACAAACCCCCGGGGGACAGACCTCCCTGCCCCCCAAGCCCCACTGGGAGATATGGGCACAGTACAAACCACTGACCATCTTGTAAAGTGTGGAAAAGGCTGCTTTTTTGAAACAGGTGCACATTAACAGTTTATTCCTGTCAAACTACATTACAAACCTACCACCTCGCTAAACAACCAATTTACTATTCACTCTCCTACCTCCACCCCTACTGTTCCACCCACAATACCCCACCACAAGTATCTCATTGCTGTTGAAGCACATTTCAACATTTTCAACCTTAACGTTTTCCTTCCAGCATATATGTTAGTATTAAACTCTAAGGAACTAAACTTCTTAACCTTGAACTTTCTGCCTACCCTCCCTTTCCCAGTGTTTCCCCAATGACAATGCCACTCCAACCTCTGTAACCTCCTGGAAAACTTTCCAGGCCACTGCCACCCAGAAAAAGGCTCTTTACTGACTTTTTCTGCCGCCCCCCCCCTCCCATAGCTGACTATCCCAGGGTTCCCCACTTATTTACAGATGTTCAGGGACTGTGTCACTCCGGGAGGTGTGGGGCGGGAGGGGGAGTGGACTCCAATACATATCCAAGCCCATCTTTATGAGTCAAGAAATTATAAGATATATTACCCGACTGCCTATTGCTGCCAGAGTTTTGTTTTTGTTTTTGTTGTTATTGTTCATGAATCAATTGATAGGAATTTTGCAGTATGCGTGCTCCAAGATGTTAACCATGGGCCTCTGTTCTGGGCTAATCCTGGGGTCGTTGTGGATACAGAGAGTGTACTCAGATGTGTGAAGTGCGTTATTGTCACCATTCTTGTGCATTGTACCTACGTTTGGCAATTTGTATACTGATGAATGTGCAATTCTGAAATAAATACATACTTTAAAAAAAAAAAGGTACAACTCCAATCCCATCCGAGAAAGGTGAATCCCATCGTTCTGAAAAAACTCAACATAATCACACTAAATATCAGAGTGGCAAATGCTGCCAAAACCAAGGTCCCTCCAAAACCGTCTCGTCCCCCTATTAATCTTTCTGGGTGCCCTGTCCACTGCTGCTGGCTTCTCATCACCCCTCCACTGTCTGCGGGCATAAACACTGTCCAGATCATAAAGCACCCAGACCACCTTCATTCTGCAATTCGATAATCCGGGTCCTCAGAACAGCAACCCGCAGCATAATGACTACGGGTGAATTTTCCAAATAGTGGTGAGTCACGGTTATTTCTAATGTTATTTGATACATATAGCGGATGGCATAATATTCGAGGCACCTACAAAGAGCAGTATGGTCTTTCAAAGGTTTTAGCTGGATTTTCATGTACTGGAATCTAACGTTTTCACCATTCAGCTTACCCTTGATTTGAATAGGGTGAGTAAGTTCTGACTACGGATATGAGTACATAGGGGTGCTAAGTGCTGGATGTGGTTCTTATTGGCACGTCTTTTTTTTTAGGTGGGCTTGTGGTTTGTGGTAATTAAAGCAATATTGTGCTGATTTCAGGAATTGAGACTCTAACTGGCACATGCAACAAGCTAGGATTTTGCGAGTCCTTAATAGCGAATATTAAGGATTCGCAATTAAGGATTCGCAAAATCCTATGCATGTAGGAATCGCTATAATAATAGCGATTCCTTCACATTCCTTATTTGCGACTCGCAAATTGCGAGTCGCAAATAAGGAATGGCTTTCCATTCATTCCTATGGGCCTAAAGGCCCATAGGAATGAATGGGAAATTGCGAGTGCTATTTGCGAGTACCAATAGGTGCTCGCAAATTGCGCATGCAATTTCAAGGGTGCAGGGGTGTCAAAAGGACACCCTGTTGCACCCATGAAATTGATCCGTGCACATATGTTGCGCACACACATGTCCCAAGGACATGTGTGTGTGTAGCCTTCAACTTTGAAAAATGCACTTTAGTGCATTTCTCAAAGTTTTTGCAATTTACCATGAAGTTGAACTTCATGGTAAATTGCGCCCCTAGTAGCTGAAATCGCTAATTTTTTTACTTTGTTGCATTGCATTTAAGGAATCTCAATTTGCGATTCCTTAAATGCAATCGCAATTTAAGTAATCGCAATTTAGAGATTACTTAAATTGCGATTTTTGCATTTGGGATGATGCATCCCAAATGCAAAAATACCGATCGCAAAGGGGCAGATTCTGAGAATCTGCCCGTTTGCGACCGGTTTTTCTTTTGATGCATGTGCCTGTAAGGTAATATGACTATATGGCCCTCTAGCTTTTTACCTGCATGTGGGTTCTGGGTGACCTGTAATTGCCCTGACCTTGTGATATTTGGACAATACTGACCTAGGTCTAGGGCGCTACCAAAGATGTGTAAATAATTATTTTTGACTCTATTTACTAATGTAATGTTAGGAGTAGGGTCTCATGTTTGTGATTCTTTTACCTGCCTTCTCACTGGTTGAATATGTCATCCAGTGCATTATTCATTATTCATTTGTGAATTATAATTGGTGATATGATTTGTCTACACTACTCTCACTGTGTGCGCATGCAAGATATGTCGAACCTTGAAGTCACTGGTGGTGTTATATCAGTGCTTTGTAGGTTGTTTAAGACTAGCCCAAAAATGTTTGGGGGTATTTCTTTGTTATCTGCAGCCCTGATGAAGTCGTAATTACGACAAAACACATGGCTGTCTATTGTGAAGAACCGTTTGAAATGAAATAAAGTGCTTGTGAAGAACAAGATTGAAGGAACAAACATCTGTTGGAGACTATATTATTACAAAACATTCTGTATATATAACATTTGAGCACCTGATCAGCTCACGCCATCTCATGCCCTTTTTTCCCCGCCAAGTAATGGGAAACAAGCGCTGGTAAAATCCCAAGTTGGCCCCACAGCCTTTCTGAGCTACCTGACGCTCCACCCATTTGATGAAGGAATGTCCAACTACCCAGATGGACACATTTTCCACCACTGGACCCGCAACCAAACCTGAAACAAAAACAGCAGTAATAATTCACACAGAAAGCCCAGTCGCACTGCCCTCCCCAAAGTGGCGCACACGCATCTCTGTCAGCAATCAGAAGACCAGTGCCCCACTCTCATGATGTCTTCCCCTGCCCAGCTGCCATTGCCAGCCTTGTTGCAGCGCAAATACGGAAAGAGTGTGTCCCATATTCAGGTGGAGGGGGCCCGAAAGCCATGAGGGCCTTTTGCAAAACAGAGAGAAGCTGGAAAGCTGTCACCTTCGTCCCAGGCTGGCACTGGAAAACTGCCCCCCGGCAGCGTGCAGCCCACATGTCACCACTGGGCATTTGCGCCCGGACCCGGAAGCACCTGCAGCACCACATCCTTTCCTCAAGCTCTCTGGCAGGCAAATCACCAGCCTTTCCTCTTTCCTTGTAACATCCTTCCACATCACTCCTCCCCTGCAGCCCAGCAACTCAGACACTCGAAAGGCACCAAAAAACATTGAGGGCATCAAAGTAGAGAACACGCAAACCTCCTCGACTCCCGTGCAAGTCAGCAGCAATAACCGTAGCACCTGGCAGAACAGATACCAGGATAGGGGCCTGCGGGGCCTCCCCAAACAACCTTGCTCCCTTGCCCAGCCCTCAAGCAACCGTTGTCCCAGTTCCCCGGCTGCATAAAGGCAATACCCGCACATTTCCCTTCAACTGTCACCCTCAAAAGGCTCTTCTTCGCCAAATCCAGTATAAATTGAACCACATCTTCCGTCCTGCGCCATCCTGCCCTCCTGCGCTGCACCTCTGATGCCAAAAACTCTGACCATGCCTGACCATACGCTCTCCTTGCCGATTCGGCTAGGAACCCTACCACCAATTGTACCGCCTTGCATTACCTACTGACCACAACTCCACTGGTATAGGGGTCTTGCATCTGTCTGCGTTCATGGCCAGTCCACGGAATCTCTCCCACTGAAAACGAGACAAAGCATCCTCAATGTCATGCTATGCCTTGAACGAGATATCATGCCGCAGGCAACCCAGCACAAAAAAAGCAACAATTTCAGCACCTCTTGCCGACTGTCTGTTCACCACTTCTACAACAGCCATGTTGTCTACAACTCTGCTCCCACAAGGCAATTGCAACTACTAATGGGAAGAGTTCCAGGAGCACAATGCTTCTTCCTCCTGCCTTCCACTGTGCTGGCCACTTCTTCTAAGAATATCTGTTTGTCCCAATTAATGTCGTCCTGACTGGCCAACAGAATTCCATTGAAGGAATTCAAGAAGAAATCCATATCCTGAGATACTCTTTGACTCTGGCCAATATGCTGACATGATGATGCAGCAGTGATCCCCCTGCAAGGGCCAAGCCTAGCCTTCTATAGAACTTTCTCCCTGCCCTAACAATCCTACAGGCAAGATTCAGATGACCCAACAGAATCTGAACTTCCCTCATCTTTACCTTTTCTCTGGTCAGCTTGTTCGACATGAATGTCTGCATATTCTCCTTTTTGTCCTGAGGTAACCTCACCTCCATTTTGCCTCCATCAAGTTCAGTCCCCAAAAAGGACAATACTGTATTGGGGCCCACCATTTTTTCAGGGGCCAGTGAATTGCCCAGGTCACCTATGAGCTCCTGAAATCTAGCCAACGTATGCTGGCAGGCTGCTGAGCCGGGTGCCCCCATGAAAAAGAATTCATCCAGGTAATGAGTCACCAACCTATGGCTCATATACAGAAGAGCCTCTGCGAAAAGGAACTGAAGTATTTGAAAAGTGCACAAGAGATAGAGCATCCCATCGGCAAAGCCTTGTCTATATGCCATTTCTCTTCGAAGTGCATGCCAACAGTTGAAAGTCATCTGGGTGACCCGGAAGCAGCTGAAAAGATGATTTCACATCACATTTTGCCATCTGTGCCCCTTGCCCTGCTGACACCACCAGCGACATGGCCACGTCCACTGAAGAATAGGACACCGAGACCTTTTCCTAGGGAATTAAAGAATTTACTGACCCACCTCTGGGCCATGACAAATGCGGCATTAGACGAAACTGCCCTTGTTCTTTTTTAGGCACCACACCTATAGGTGACACAATCAGGTCTGCCATTGGCCAATCCTCAAAGTAGTCCGCCATCCTCCCCACCCAAACCTCCTTGTCAAGTTTCTCTTGCACTGCATTTTTGTGTTCCTTGGCGGACTTCAAACTATCTGCCCATCACCTAACTTCATGGTACCTCATACCCCAATCGCAAACCCCATCTGAAACCATCCCTCAAGATCCTTGCCTCCTTTGGCCGATCATAAAACCCCAGTCACTATTCCAGCCTGTCCAATTTAAGCAGAGTAGGAGCCTTTCGCCCAAGGTTCCTGTTCCCCTGTTCCTGCTGGTGTGTCTATTGACCACCTGCATAAGGCTGCCACTGTCCTGTACTCTGTCCCTGGTACCCCCTTGTGTTCCCAAAACATTGGATAATGGCATGACGGCCTGCACACGTGGAGCACTCATGGTGAAATTTGTAGCACTCGCGAGTAACAATTCCCTTGATGTTGTCCCAAAACTCTCCCCCTGATCCACCCGACCTTTGGGTGCCTGTCCCAACCCTCCCTGGGCGGGGCATCCCTAAAAGAGCTTGTAAACTATAGGCAGGCCGGAAAATGGTCTTTCCAAAATTATCAGGGCCTATAGAATGCTGCCACAGATCTGTATCCAGTTTCCCCACTTTGCCTCAGGATCCTGAGCCAAACATGCCCTGAATTCCTCATCATCTTGAGCTAAGGCATAACCCCCCAAAAGTCAGTTGGGCCTTGCATATTCAATCCATATGTTTGAACAGGGCAATGCAACATTCATGAAACTTCTCACAGTAGACACTGGCGTAAATTAAAATCGCTGCAGTCCAATTCTCTATGGTCAGGGAAACATTCGGCCTCTTGGCCAGTTCATACTCCTCTTCCTTTCACCCCTCTTTGCAGTGCAGTTCCCTATGAAGGAGCTTAAACATCTCCACATATTCCTAGCTCCAAATTTTTTCCTTCATTGCTCTCATTAAATGTGCCCTCACTGGCTTCGTCATCCCCATGTGTGGAAGCCGCTTTAGCTTCAGCTCTTTGCTTTCCGGTTGGTCCTACTTGCCACCCGCGTCCCCGTGCCTATCAACCCTGCACCCACTGCACTCTCCCCACCCTTTGTTCAGCTGTCCTTCTGTCCACCTCCCACTCCTAACCCTTTTGTGGAACTGCCAGCTGTTCCGTCTGTCCCCACACTGACATCAGCAACATACCTCTACACAGCCACTCCCCCCCATTGCCATACCTGACATCTATGCCCGTAGATACCAACACTGGGCCAGTGCCCACCTCATTGCTCTTACCTGGATCCAAGGCAGGTGCCTATACAGTTGCTTGCCATCTCGCCAGTGGCCTCCGTGTTCCTGATGCAGCACTGTTCCTGATACATACCTCTCCCATCTGTAGCACACTAGACAGAAATGCATTAGCAGTACCTCCACTCGTGCCTCCACAGGTTCCTCTCCACCTCGCACCTCATCGTCTTCAAGGCTATCCTCCTCGTAATCCACCATTAACACTCCCATAGTGTCCTCTGTTCTGGCCCAACTGAGGCCTAACCCTGCAGACTGTCTAGTTACTGATGGAGCAGGGTTTTCGTAAATAAGCCTGCTCGGATTAAACCTCCTACTGTGTGAAAATTATTAACCCCTTCGGTGCTTATGATGAGCTGGACTCGTCATGGCACACAGTGCTCGTGTGCTCATGACGAGTCCAGCTCGTCATCAGACCACCCACGGGGAAGCGCTGGCGCTCCCCCGTGGGAATCCGAGCCTTAGTTTTTTTGGGGGAGGCAGGGGAAGGGCTTTCCCTGCCTCCCCCGCCCCCCGCCCTCCCCATCAATGACGTCAGCGCGCGAGGCGCGCTGACATCATTGAGGGTTTCCTTTCTTCCCGACGCGCTGGAAGCCATTTGCTTCCAGCGTGTCGGGAAATAAGGTGAGGTTTGGCTCGGGGAGGGGGAGTTTGTATCAAAGAGGCATCGAGGGAAAGGAAAGGGTTTTCCTTTCCCCGATGCCTCTTTTGTGCATTCCTGCTGCACGATCATGTGATCGTGCAGCAGGAATGCCCACGAGGGAGGGAGGGAGGGTCATTTACGCAGCTGTAGTGTAGGAAAGGCACTATACATTTACCCAACGAGGTAGCAATAACTGATTAGCCAGTAGAAAGTACTCCAGTTGAGTAGAGGTATTGCACAAAACGGTGGCATCTTCGTGAATAAATATGCAGGGCAGATGTGCCTTCTCTCCATTTCCAACGTGAAAAGTTAGCTGTAATCCTTGATGGAGGTCTTTGCATCCTTCATTTTCTCGAGCGCAATTCTCGTGTAGAATTCGTGAGCGTGGAGATGTGCCTTCTCTCCATTTACACCCTGAAAAGTTAGCTGTAATCCTTGATGGAGGTCTTTGCATCCTTGAATTTCTCGAGCGCAATGCTCGTGTAGTTCCTGTGACCAGGAGGTTCCTTCTCCTCGTCTGCCGCTGAGATCGTGCTCTGACCCTTTATAAACAAGAGGCATGTGAACGGGCCTAGAAGCCCCGCTCGTTTGGCCCCGCCACACATACACTAGCGGTATGCAACGTCTGCCCGCCCTTTCCCCACTATGATGGACAGCTTACTCAAAGGACCCCGGCGCTTTCGGCGCGGTGGCAAAATTACAGACACACAGGTCACTGGAGACAATTCTTCTGGTCCTTTACGCAGCTGTAGTGTAGGAAAGGCACTATACATTTACCCAACGAGGTAGCACTTACTGATTAGCCAGTAGAAAGTACTCCAGTTGAGTAGAGGTATTGCACAAAACGGTGGCATCTTCGTGGATAAATATGCAGGGCAGATGTGCCTTCTCTCCATTTCCAACGTGAAAAGTTAGCTGTAATCCTTGATGGAGGTCTTTGCATCCTTCATTTTCTCGAGCGCAATTCTCGTGTAGAATTCGTGAGCGTGGTTAAGCAGATGTGGCTTCTCTCCATTTACACCCTGAAAAGTTAGCTGTAATCCTTGATGGAGGTCTTTGCATCCTTGAATTTCTCGAGCGCAATGCTCGTGTAGTTCCTGTGACCAGGAGGTTCCTTCTCCTCGTCTGCCGCTGAGATCGTGCTCTGACCCTTTATAAACAAGAGGCATGTGAACGGGCCTAGAAGCCCCGCTCGTTTGGCCCCGCCACACATACACTAGTGGTATGCAATGTCTGCCCGCCCTTTCCCCACTATGATGGACAGCTTACTCAAAGGACCCCGGCGCTTTCGGCGCGGTGGCAAAGTTACAGACACACAGGTCACTGGAGACAATTCTTCTGGTCCTTTACGCAGCTGTAGTGTAGGAAAGGCACTATACATTTACCCAACGAGGTAGCACTTACTGATTAGCCAGTACAAAGTACTCCAGTTGAGTAGAGGTATTGCACAAAACGGTGGCATCTTCGTGGATAAATATGCAGGGCAGATGTGCCTTCTCTCCATTTCCAACGTGAAAAGTTAGCTGTAATCCTTGATGGAGGTCTTTGCATCCTTCATTTTCTCGTGCGCAATTCTCGTGTAGAATTCGTGAGCGTGGTTAAGCAGATGTGGCTTCTCTCCATTTACACCCTGAAAAGTTAGCTGTAATCCTTGATGGAGGTCTTTGCATCCTTGAATTTCTCGAGCGCAATGCTCGTGTAGTTCCTGTGACCAGGAGGTTCCTTCTCCTCGTCTGCCGCTGAGATCGTGCTCTGACCCTTTATAAACAAGAGGCATGTGAACGGGCCTAGAAGCCCCGCCCGTTTGGCCCCGCCACACATACACTAGCGGTATGCAACGTCTGCCCGCCCTTTCCCCACTATGATGGACAGCTTAATCAAAGGTTCCCGGCGCTTTCGGCGCGGTGGCAAAGTTACAGACACACAGGTCACTGGAGACAATTCTTCTGGTCCTTTACGCAGCTGTAGTGTAGGAAAGGCACTATACATTTACCCAACGAGGTAACACTTACTGATTAGCCAGTAGACAGTACTACAGTTGAGTAGAGGTATTGCACAAAACGGTGGCATCTTCTTGGATAAATATGCAGGGCAGGTGTGCAGAATTCGTGAGCGTGGTTAAGCAGATGTGCCTTCTCTCCATTTCCAACGTGAAAAGTTAGCTGTAATCCTTGATGGAGGTCTTTGCATCCTTCATTTTCTCGAGCGCAATTCTTGTGTAGAATTCGTGAGCGTGGTTAAGCAGATGTGGCTTCTCTCCATTTACACCCTGAAAAGTTAGCTGTAATCCTTGATGGAGGTCTTTGCATCCTTGAATTTCTCGAGCGCAATGCTCGTGTAGTTCCTGTGACCAGGAGGTTCCTTCTCCTCGTCTGCCGCTGAGATCCTGCTCTGACCCTTTATCCCCTTCGGTGCTTATGACGAGCTGGACTCGTCATGGCACACAGTGCTCGTGTGCTCATGACGAGTCCAGCTCGTCATAAGACCACCCACGGGGAAGCGCTGGCGCTCCCCGTGGGAATCCGATCGTTAGGTTTTTTTTTGGGGAGGCAGGGGAAGGGCTTCCCTGCCTCCACCCGCCCCATCAATGACGTCAGCGCGCGAGGCGCGCTGACATCATTGAGAGTTTCCCTTTCTTCCCGACGCGCTGGAAGCCATTTGCTTCCAGCGCGTCGGGGAAATCAGGTGAGGTTTGGCTCGGGGAGGGGGGTTTGTATCAAAAGAGGCATTGAGGGAAAGGAAAGGGTTTTCTTTTCCCCCGATGCCTCTTTTGTGCATTCCTGCTGCACGATCATGTGATCGTGCAGCAGGAATGCCCACTAGGCACCAGGGTTTTTTTTAATTTTTGTGTTGGGGAGTGGCCAAAAGGGCAAGGGTTGCTCCCCTTTTACGGGGGTGAATATTTTATTTATACTGTTAGGCCCACCTACCCCTTAGCTTGGCTGGTGGATTGTGTGTGGACTGGTGCATTATTTGCATATGTGATTGTAATGTTTTTTTTCTCCTTTTTATTCTAGTGTAAAGCTTTTAATTCCTGTTTGCGGTTTCGGCAGTGGTGGTTCTGCAGTTTTGCGTAATTGCATTTATTTGGTAAGAAAAATATTTTTGTTGTGTGTACTCCAAATGAGTATTATTGTCATGCATGAATGAATTTTTTTGTAAGTGGTGCCATAATGGCAGCATATTTGTTAGTGTTCAGAGCATGAAATTCTTTGCGATGTTTTGCATTGTCTTATGTGTAATTTTTTTTCTTCTTCTTTTTTAGTGGGATATTGTTGATCCTTACTGTGTCTGTGCAGAGTAGGTGGTGGTGAGTCTAGCTGCTTCTGTCACGTGAGTGGTATAGTGTTGGAGTATATAGGTCTTTGTGATAAAGCTACATTTTGTTTATTTCTTTTTTTTACAAAGGGTTTGTTGTTGTTGACTTGTTTGACAAGTAACCTTTATTAGTAAGCATTATGGCTAGCCGTAGAATTACTGCTCAGCAGGTGGTTGGTTTGCTTCTTGAATCTTCCTCTGAGCAGGATTATGAGACTGACAGTGCGTCTGAGGGAGAGGAGGGAGGGGAAGATTCAGGCAGTGAGTTTTCTCTCCACATGGAATCATCGGATGATGAAGGTACTCTCAGTGCAGATGAAGTGCCTGATTTAGAGGAGGATACTACTGTGCCGATGGTGCAAGAGGCATCTGGATTGCAGCCTGGGGCTGCTAGGCTTCCTACTGGAAGTGCTGGACTCTGGGTTGATCCAAACATGGTGCAGCCGGTGTTGCCTGCCTTTAGTGGTTATGCAGGGTGTAGAGTGGATTGTGAACATTATTTGCCTATACAGTATTTTCAGTTGTTTATGGATGATGTATTTTTGGGTGAGATTGTTGAGCAGACTAATTTGTATGCTGAACAGTTTTTGAGGGACAACAGTGCCAGACTTAGGCCCCATTCTAGAGCTACCCGGTGGAGTCCCACAAATCTGGAAGAGATGAAGAAGTTTTTGGGTTTGACTTTTTTGATGGGTTTGATAAGGAAGCCGTCCATGGGTTCATATTGGTCTACCAGTCCCTTGATGGCAACGGCCATATTTCCTGCAGTTATGACTCGTGATCGGTATTTACTTTTGCTTCGGATGCTGCATTTTGTTGATAATGGTTTGGCGTTGCCACGAGATCACCCTGAATGTGACCGTCTTTTTAAGATTCGGCCTGTTCTTGATCACTTTGTAGATCGATTTTCAGAGATCTATACTCCAGGGAAAGAAATATCTATTGATGAGTCTTTGGTCCTGTTCAAGGGCCGTTTGGTTTTTAGGCAGTACATTCCTAGCAAGAGGGCACACTATGGAATTAAGCTGTATATGTTGTCTGAGAGTAGGACAGGATATGTTTTTAATTTGCGTGTGTACACTGGTAGGGATTCCACTATTGACCCCCCTGGTTGTCCGTCCACTTTTGGGCACACTTTCAGAGAAAATTGTGTGGGATCTTGCTAGAGGACTGTTTAACAGAGGCCACCATTTGTACCTTGATAACTTCTACACTGCTGTGCAATTGTTTAAGGAATTGTTCAAAGTGGACACTTTTGCTTGTGGCACAATCCGCTCTAACCGTAAAGGTTATCCAAAAGAGCTTGTTTGCAAAAAACTTCAGAGGGGACAGTGCAGTGCCTTGTGTAGTGAGGAACTGCTAGCTGTGAAATTTGTGGAAAGGAGGGATGTGTACATGCTGACTACCATCCATGATGAGAGAGTACTTCACCTGTGGCTGTTTGGGGTCAGATTGCTGAAGTGCGCAAACCTGTGTGCATTTTAGACTACAATAAGCACATGGGTGGTGTTGATAGAGTAGATCAGAGGTTGGAACCTTACACTGCTATTCGTAAGTCTTACATTTGGTATAAGAAGTTGGCCATCCATCTCTTCAATTTAGCAACTTTCAATGCTTTTGTTGTGTTCAAGGAGTGTTCTCCTGCGTCAAAGTTGACTTTTGTTCAGTTTCAGGAGTCTGTCATAGGCAGCCTTGTTGTTGTGGAACAGGCAAGTGTTCCTAGAGTTGGAGTGGTGGAGGATGTGGCTCGATTGAAAGATCGCCACTTTCCTGATCACATTCCTCCTACACCCTCAAAAGACTTTCCCACTAGGAGATGTAGAGTCTGTTGGCGAAGAGGTACGCGGAAGGAGACTCGTATGTACTGCCCTGAGTGTCCTTCTAACCCTGGGCTGTGTGTGCCTGCTTGTTATAGAGCGTACCACAAGCAAAAGAATTATTGGGAGCAACCATGAGTGGTAAAGTGAACTGCCTGGTCTGTAATGTTTAAGAATTGTTGTTCTGTTTCAAGGTTGGCATTAGTGCAATATATTTAGTTTCTGATTTTGTGTTAGTAGATTTGTATCTATTTGCAATTTGTTTGTGTTTTCTTTTTTGTATAAAAAATCCTAAATGTGATGGTGGTGTGTGTAGGCTGGTGCTTGGCTGGCGGTGTGCGTGGAGTGGCGCTTGGCTGGCGGTGTGTGGGGCGTGGCTCTTGGCTGGCGGTGTGCGTGGAGTGGTGCTTGGCTGGCGGTGTGCGTGGAGTGGCGCTAGGCTGGCGGTGTGCGTGGAGTGGCGCTTGGCTGGCGGTGTGCGTGGAGTGGCGCTTGGCTGGCGGTGTGCGTGGAGTGGCGCTTGGCTGGCGGTGTGCGTGGACTGGCGCTCGGCTGGCAGTGTGTGAGTAGTGACTTGCTGCTGGTCACTACACACACTGCTAGCCGAGCGACACTCCACGCAATCCATCAGCTTGTGTGATTGCTGTGTTAGGAATGTGGGCGTGTGAAAGTGATGGGCCCTTGAATGGCGCTGTCTGCTGGTGTGAGTGTTGTAATGTGATGGGCCCGCGGCTGGTGGTGTGAATGGTTTTGTATTTGTCACACGTATGAAAGGTGTATGAATGGCCTGTAAAGAGGTTGGTGCCTTGTCGTGGCTTTACAGCTCACGAGCTGTGAGTCAATGGTTCAGTTTCTCGTCCTTTCAATTATTAACAGTGCATTTCATTTTTGTGAAATCACTTGTTAATACAATTGTATATACTGAACCATCACTCACCCTCGTGCCAAATCCAACCCGTATGTGTGTGTGTGCTTGAGGATTAGATGGCTGTGCAGTAATATATTTTTTTTGTCTTTCTCAAGCAGGGTGTACCTTGTCCCTTTTTGTGAATGTTGTAATGTGTTTGTTTCATGCCTGGGGGTGTGAATGGTCTTGTGTGTATCACGTATGAAAGGTGTGTGAATGGCCTGTAAAGCGGTTGGGGCCTTGACGTGGCTTTACAGCTCACGAGCTGCGAGTCACTGGTTCCGTTTTTGTCCTTTCAATTATTGACAGTGCATTTCATTTTTGTGAAATCTCTTGTTAATAAAATTGTATATACTGAACCATCACTTGCCCTCGTGCCAAATCCAACCAGTATGTGTGTGTGCTTGAGGAATAGATGGCTGTGCAGTAATCTTTGTCTTTTTAGTCTGTCTGCCAAGGTGTACATTCCGTCTAAGAATAACCTACCAACTGTAGATATTGTCGTAAACGAAACACCCATGGGAGTACATGGTGATATCTCTCTTGTGGATCCCAACAAGTTATGGTACCCACAATGTCCTGCAAACCTCAAAATGTCTGTCACATTTTCCTTGCAATATTGTGCCAAAATTTTCACGCTGCAGAAATAAACAACACATTATCTCAAAATGACCTGGTTTTGCAAGGGGGGTCACCTGGGTTTTTGGCCAGGGGCTCGGCGGCCACATAGGGAAACCTACCAAACCCACACATTTATGAAAAGTAGACACCCGGGGGCTTCCAGGGAGGTATGGCTTGCGTGGATCCCCCAACGTTTCCTTACCCAGAATCCCCTGCAAACCTCAATTTTAGCTGAAAAAATCACTTTTTTCACACATTTTTGTGTGGGAAAGTGTGGCATCACTGGCCTCACACAAATTTCCTACCACCCAGCGTTCCCCTAGGTCTCCCGATAAAAATGGTGCCTCACTTGTGTGGGAGGCCCAAGTACCCGCGACAGGCAAGGGCCCACAACGTATTGAGGCGACCTCAAAATGGCCTTTCACAAAACCACCTGGTTTTGCAAGTTGGGTCACCTGGGTTTTTGGCCCCGTGCTCGGCGGCCATCTAGGGAAACCTACCAAACCCACACATTTATGAAAAGTAGACACCCGGGGGCTTCCAGGGAGGTATGGCTTGCGTGGATCCCCCAACGTTTCCTTACCTGAATCCCCTGCAAACCTCAATTTTAGCTGAAAAAATCACTTTTTTCACACATTTTTGTGTGGGAAAGTGTGGCATCACTGGCCTCACACAAATTTCCTACCACCCAGCGTTCCCCCAGGTCTACCGATAAAAATGGTACCTCACTTGTGTGGGAGGCCCAAGTACCCGCGACAGGCAAGGGCCCACAACGTAGTGAGGCGACCTCAAAATGGCCTTTCACAAAACCACCTGGTTTTGCAAGGGGGTCACCTGGGTTTTTGGCCCCGTGCTCGGCGGCCATCTAGGGAAACCTACCAAACCCACACATTTCTGAAAAGTAGACACCCGGGGGCTTCCAGGGAGGTATGGCTTGCGTGGATCCCCCAACGTTTCCTTACCCAGAATCCCCTGCAAACCTCAATTTTAGCTGAAAAAATCACTTTTTTCACACATTTTTGTGTGTGAAAGTGTGGCATCACTGGCCTCACACAAATTTCCTACCACCCAGCGTTCAACCAGGTCTCCCGATAAAAATGGTGCCTCACTTGTGTGGGAGGCCCAAGTACCCGCGACAGGCAAGGGCCCACAACGTATTGAGGCGACCTCAAAATGGCCTTTCACAAAACCACCTGGTTTTGCAAGGGGGGTCACCTGGGTTTTGGCCCTGTGCTCGGCGGCCATCTAGGGAAACCTACCAAACCCACACATTTCTGAAAAGTAGACACCCGGGGCTTCCAGGGAGGTATGGCTTACGTGGATCCCCCAACGTTTCCTTACCCAGAATCCCCTGCAAACCTCAATTTTAGCTGAAAAAATCACTTTTTCACACATTTTTGTGTGGGAAAGTGTGGCATCACTGGCCTCACACAAATTTCCTACCACCCAGCGTTCCCCCAGGTCTCCCGATAAAAATGGTGCCTCACTTGTGTGGGAGGCCCAAGTACCCGCGACAGGCAAGGGCCCACAACGTAGTGAGGCGACCTCAAAATTGCCTATCTCAAAACCACCTGGTTTTGCAAGGGGGTCACCTGGGTTTTTGGCCCCGTGCTCGGCGGCCATCTAGGGAAACCTACCAAACCCACACATTTCTGAAAAGTAGACACCTGGGGCTTCCAGGGAGGTATGGCTTGCGTGGATCCCCCAACGTTTCCTTACCCAGAATCCCTGCAAACCTCAATTTTAGCTGAAAAATCACTTTTTTCACACATTTTGTGTGGGAAAGTGTGGCATCACTGGCCTCACACAATTTCCTACCACCCAGCGTTCCCCCAGGTCTCCTGATAAAATGGTGCCTCACTTGTGTGGAGGCCCAAGTACCGCGACAGGCAAGGGCCCACAACGTATTGAGGCGACTTCAAAATGGCCTTTCACAAAACCACCTGGTTTTGCAAGGAGTCACCTGGGTTTTGGCTCTGTGCTCAGCGGCCATCTAGGAAACCTACCAAATCCACACATTTCTGAAAAGTAGACACCGGGGCTTCCAGGAGGTATGGCTTGCGTGGATCCCCAACGTTTCCTATCCAGAATCCCTGCAAACCTCAATTTTAGCTGAAAAAATCACTTTTTCACACATTTTTGTGTGAAAGTGTGGCATCACTGGCCTCACACAAATTTCCTACCACCCAGCGTTCAACCAGGTCTCCCGATAAAAATGGTGCCTCACTTGTGTGGGAGGCCCAGTACCCGCGACAGGCAAGGGCCCACAACGTATTGAGGCGACCTCAAAATGGCCTTCACAAAACCACCTGGTTTTGCAAGGAGTCACCTGGGTTTTGGCCCTGTGCTCGGCGGCCATCTAGGAAACCTACCAAACCCACACTTTCTGAAAAGTAGACACCTGGGGCTTCCAGGAGGTATGGCTTGCGTGGATCCCCAACGTTTCCTTACCCAGAATCCCTGCAAACCTCAATTTTAGCTGAAAAATCACTTTTTCACACATTTTTGTGTGGGAAAGTGTGGCATCACTGGCCTCACACAAATTTCCTACCATCCAGCGTTCCCCAGGTCTCCCGATAAAATGGTGCCTCACTTGTGTGGGAGGCCCAAGTACCCGCGACAGGCAGGGCCCACAACGTAGTGAGGCGACCTCAAAATTGCCTATCTCAAAACCACCTGGTTTTGCAAGGGGTCACCTGGGTTTTGGCCCGTGCTCGGCGGACATCTAGGAAACCTACCAAACCCACACATTTCTGAAAAGTAGACACCCGGGGCTTCCAGGGAGGTATGGCTTGCGTGGATCTCCCAACGTTCCACCCAGAATCCCCTGCAAACCTCAATTTTAGCTGAAAAAATCACTTTTTCACACATTTTGTGTGGGAAAGTGTGGCATCACTGGCCTCACACAAATTTCCTACCACCCAGCGTCCCCCAGGTCTCCCGATAAAAATGGTGCCTCACTTGTGTGGGAGGCCCAAGTACCCGCGACATGCAAGGACACAAAACGTTTTGAGGCAACATCAACATTGACTATCAAAAATGTTTTGGGCCCTTGCCTGTCGTGGGTACTTGGGCCTCCCACACAAGTGAGGCACCATTTTTATCGGGAGACCTGGGGAACGCTGGGTGGTAGGAAATTTGTGTGAGGCCAGTGATGCCACACTTTCCCACACAAAATGTGTGAAAAAGTGATTTTTTCAGCTAAAATTGAGGTTTGCAGGGATTCTGGGTAAGGAAACGTTGGGGGATCCACGCAAGCCATACCTCCCTGGAAGCCCCGGGTGTCTACTTTTCAGAAATGTGTGGGTTTGGTAGGTTTCCTAGATGGCCGCCGAGCACGGGGCCAAAAACCCAGGTGACTCTCTGCAAAACCAGGTGGTTTTGTGAAAGGCCATTTTGAGGTCGCCTCAATACGTTGTGGGCCTTTGCCTGTCGCGGGTACTTGGGCCTCCCACACAAGTGAGGCACCATTTGTATCGGGAGACCTGGGGGAACGCTGGGTGGTAGGAAATTTGTGTGAGGCCAGTGATGCCACACTTTCCCACACAAAAATGTGTGAAAAAGTGATTTTTTCAGCTAAAATTGAGGTTTGCAGGGGATTCTGGGTAAGGAAACGTTGGGGGATCCACGCAAGCCATACCTCCCTGGAAGCCCCCGGGTGTCTACTTTTCAGAAATGTGTGGGTTTGGTAGGTTTCCTAGATGGCCGCCGAGCACAGGGCCAAAACCCAGGTGACTCCCTTGCAAAACCAGGTGGTTTTGTGAAAGGCCATTTTGAGGTCGCCTCAATACGTTGTGGGCCCTGCCTGTCGCGGGTACTTGGGCCTCCCACACAAGTGAGGCACCATTTTTATCAGGAGACCTGGGGGAACGCTGGGTGGTAGGAAATTTGTGTGAGGCCAGTGATGCCACACTTTCCCACACAAAAATGTGTGAAAAAGTGATTTTTTCAGCTAAAATTGAGGTTTGCAGGGATTCTGGGTAGGAAACGTTGGGGGATCCACGCAAGCCATACCTCCCTGGAAGCCCCCGGGTGTCTACTTTTCAGAAATGTGTGGGTTTGGTAGGTTTCCTAGATGGCCGCCGAGCACGGGCCAAAACCCAGGTGACTCCCCTTGCAAAACCAGGTGGTTTTGTGAAAGGCCATTTTGAGGTCGCTCACTACGTTGTGGGCCCTTGCCTGTCGCGGGTACTTGGGCCTCCCACACAAGTGAGGCACCATTTTTATCGGGAGACCTGGGGGAACGCTGGGTGGTAGGAAATTTGTGTGAGGCCAGTGATGCCACACTTTCCCACACAAAAATGTGTGAAAAAGTGATTTTTTCAGCTACAATTGAGGTTTGCAGGGGATTCTGGGTAAGGAAACGTTGGGGGATCCACGCAAGCCATACCTCCCTGGAAGCCCCGGGTGTCTACATTTCAGAAATGTGTGTGTTTGGTAGGTTTCCCTAGGTGCCGGCAGAGCTAGGGTTCACAAACTACAGCTAGGCACTTTGCCAAAAAGGGTCATTTTTCACTGCGAAATTGAGGTGTGACCACGTTGTGTTTTGCGCCGTTTCCTGTCGCAGGCACTAGGCCGACCCACACAAGTGAGGTACCATTTTTCTCGTAAGACTTTGGGGAACGCGGGGTGGGTGGAAATTTGTGGATCCACGCAGATTCCAGAACTTTCCACCACAGAAATGTGGGGAAAATGTGGTTTTTTTGATAATTGTTTAGGTTTGCAAGGGATTCTGGGTAACAGAACCTGGTGGGAGGCAGTCCAGTCACCCCATCCTGGATTTCCCTGGGTGTCTAGTTTTCAAAAATGTATAGGTTTGCTAGGTTTCCCTAGGTGCCGGCAGAGCTAGGGTTCAAAAACTACAGCTAGGCACTTTGCCAAAAAGGGTCATTTTTCACTGCGAAATTGAGGTGTGACCACGTTGTGTTTTGCGCCGTTTCCTGTCGCAGGCACTAGGCCGACCCACACAAGTGAGGTACCATTTTTCTCGTAAGACTTTGGGGAACGCGGGGTGGGTGGAAATTTATGGATCCACGCAGATTCCAGAACTTTCCACCACAGAAATGTGGGGAAAATGTGTTTTTTTTGATAATTTTTAGGTTTGCAAGGGATTCTGGGTAACAGAACCTGGTGGGAGGCAGTCCAGTCACCCCATCCTGGATTCCCCTGGGTGTCTAGTTTTCAAAAATGTATAGGTTTGCTAGGTTTCCCTAGGTGCCGGCAGAGCTAGGGTGCAAAAACTACAGCTAGGCACTTTGCCAAAAAAGGGTCATTTTTCACTGCGAAATTGAGGTGTGACCACGTTGCGTTTTGCGCCGTTTCCTGTCGCAGGCACTAGGCCGACCCACACAAGTGAGGTACCATTTTTCTCGTAATACTTTGGGGAACGTGGGGTGGGTGGAAATTTGTGGATCCACGCAGATTCCAGAACTTTCCACCACCGAAATGTGGGGAAAATGTGGTTTTTTTGACAATTGTTTATGTTTGCAAGGGATTCTGGGTAACAGAACCTGGTGGGAGGCAGTCAAGTCACCCCATCCTGGATTCCCCTGGGTGTCTAGTTTTCAAAAATGTATAGGTTTGCTAGGTTTCCCTAGGTGCCGGCAGAGGTAGGGTTAAAAAACTACAGCTAGGCACTTTGCCAAAAAAGGGTCATTTTTCACTGCGAAATTGAGGTGTGACCACGTTGCATTTTGCGCCGTTTCCTGTCGCAGGCACTAGGCCGACCCACACAAGTGAGGTACCATTTTTCTCGTAAGACTTTGAGGAACGCGGGGTGGGTGGAAATTTGTGGATCCACGCAGATTCCAGAACTTTCCACCACAGAAATGTGGGGAAAATGTGTTTTGTTTGACAATTTTTTATGTTTGCAAGGGATTCTGGGTAACAGAACCTGGTGGGAGGCAGTCAAGTCACTTCCATCCTGGATTCCCCTGGGTGTCTAGTTTTCAAAAATGTATAGGTTTGCTAGGTTTCCCTAGGTGCCGGCAGAGGTAGGGTTCAAAAACTACAGCTAGGCACTTTGCCAAAAAAGGGTCATTTTTCACTGCGAAATTGAGGTGTGACCACGTTGCGTTTTGCGCCGTTTCCTGTCGCAGGCACTAGGCCGACCCACACAAGTGAGGTACCATTTTTCTCGTAAGACTTTGGGGAACGCGGGGTGGGTGGAAATTTGTGGATCCACGCAGATTCCAGAACTTTCCACCACAGAAATGTGGGGAAAATGTGTTTTTTTGACAATTTTTTATGTTTGCAAGGGATTCTGGGTAACAGAACCTGGTGGGAGGCAGTCAAGTCACCCCATCCTGGATTCCCCTGGGTGTCTAGTTTTCAAAAATGTATAGGTTTGCTAGGTTTCCCTAGGTGCCGGCAGAGGTAGGGTTAAAAACTACAGCTAGGCACTTTGCCAAAAAAGGGTCATTTTTCACTGCGAAATTGAGGTGTGACCACGTTGCGTTTTGCGCCGTTTCCTGTCGCAGGCACTAGGCCGACCCACACAAGTGAGGTACCATTTTTCTCGTAAGACTTTGGGGAACGCGGGGTGGGTAGAAATTTGTGGATCCACGCAGATTCCAGAACTTTCCACCACAGAAATGTGGGGAAAATGTGTTTTTTTGACAATTGTTTATGTTTGCAAGGGATTCTGGGTAACAGAACCTGGTGGGAGGCAGTCAAGTCACCCCATCCTGGATTCCCCGGGGTGTCTAGTTTTCAAAAATGTATAGGTTTGCTAGGTTTCCCTAAGTGCCGGCAGAGCTAGGGTTCAAAACTACAGCTAGGCACTTTGCCAAAAAAGGGTCATTTTTCACTGCGAAATTGAGGTGTGACCCCGTTGCGTTTTGCGCCGTTTCCTGTCGCAGGCACTAGGCCGACCCACACAAGTGAGGTACCATTTTTCTCGTAAGACTTTGGGGAACGCGGGGTGGGTGGAAATTTGTGGATCCACGCAGATTCCAGAACTTTCCCCCACAGAAATGTGGGGAAAATGTGTTTTTTTGACAATTGTTTATGTTTGCAAGGGATTCTGGGTAACAGAACCTGGTGGGAGGCAGTCCAGTCACCCTATCCTGGATTCCCCTGGGTGTCTAGTTTTCAAAAATGTATAGGTTTGCTAGGTTTCCCTAGGTGCCGGCAGAGGTAGGGTTCAAAAACTACAGCTAGGAACTTTGCCAAAAAAGGGTCATTTTTCACTGCGAAATTGAGGTGTGACCACGTTGCGTTTTGCGCCGGTTCCGGTTGCAGGCACTAGGCCGACCCACACAAGTGAGGTACCATTTTTCTCGTAAGACTTTGGGGAACGCGGGGTGGGTGGAAATTTGTGGATCCACGCAGATTCCAGAACTTTCCACCACAGAAATGTGGGGAAAATGTGTTTTTTGGACAATTTTTTATGTTTGCAAGGGATTCTGGGTAACAGAACCTGGTGGGAGGCAGTCAAGTCACCCCATCCTGGATTCCCCTGGTTGTCTAGTTTTCAAAAATGTATAGGTTTGCTAGGTTTCCCTAGGTGCCGGCAGAGGTAGGTTTCAAAAACTACAGCTAGGCACTTTGTCAAAAAAGGGTCATTTTTCACTGCGAAATTGAGGTGTGACCACGTTGCGTTTTGCGCCGTTTCCTGTCGCGGGCACTAGGCAGACCCACACAAGTGAGGTACCATTTTTCTCAGAAGACTTTGGGGAACGCGGGGTGGGTGGAAATTTGCGGATCCACGCAGATTCCAGAACTTTCCACCACAGAAATGTGGGGAAAATGTGTTTTTTTTGATAATTATTTAGGTTTGCAAGGGATTCTGGGTAACAGAACCTGATGGGAGGCAGTCCAGTCACCCCATCCTGGATTCCCCTGGATGTCTAGTTTTCAAAAATGTATAGGTTTGCTAGGTTTCCCTAGGTGCCGGCAGAGCTAGGGTTCAAAAACTACAGCTAGGCACTTTGCCAAAAAAGGGTAATTTTTCATTGTGAAAATGTGGTACGTCCACGTTGCATTTTGAGCCATTTCCTGTTGTGGGCACAAGGGCTACCCACACAAGTGAGATACCATTTTTATCGGGAGACTTAGGGTAACACAGAATTGTAGAGCAACTGTTATTACCTATTGACTTTGGATGCATTTCTGCCTTCCAAATGAAAGACAATGTGTAAAAATAAGTCATTTTGAAAAATGACCTATAATTCTCATGCTAGTATGGGTACTCCCAATTTCGGAAATGTGCAAATATCTACTGTTTCTAAAATCTACATTTTGTTCCCATTTCAGAAATACATAGGTGTCTTTCATAACAATTTTTCCATGTATACATTTTCCCAAAATAATTGCTATATACCCGGTACTTAAAAAAATCATTGCAAGATGTTGCTCAATTATTGGCTCTGGGTTCGTCGGGTTCTTGGTGAACCTACAAGTCCTATATATCCCCACAACCAGAAAGGTCCAGCGGATATAACGGTATATTGCCTTCAAATAGCTGTCATAATTAGAAGAAGTTACAGGTGAAAACGTTGACACAAATGGCTGTTTTTTTCAACTAATTTTCAATTTTCCCTTTATTTAACTGTTAGTTTCTATAAGGAAAACTTTAAGGATCTACACAAATGACCCCTTGCTGAATTCAGAATTTTGTCTACTTTTCAGAAATGTATGGCTTTCCAGGATCCATTATTGGTTTCATACCCATTTCTACCATTAACTGGAAGGAGGTTGAAAGCACAAAAAATAGCAAAAATAGGCTATGTCCCAGAAAAATGCCAAAACTGTGTAAAAAAGTTGGTTTTCTGACAAAAGTCTGCTTGTCCCTGAAAGCTGGGAAGATGGTGATTTCAGCACCACAACCCCTTTTTGATGCCATTTGCAGGGAAAAATCAAGACGCTTTCATCTGTAGCCCTTTTTCGCATTTTTACAAAAAAAAAAAAATTTAGCTGTATTTTGACTAATTTCTGGGTCCCCTCCAGGGGAATCCACAAACCCTGGGTACCTTTACAATACCCATGATGTTAGAAAAAAGGACGCAAATTTGGCATGGATACCTTATGTGGTCAAAAAGTTACAGGGGCTTAAGCGCGCACTACCCCAAATAGCCAAAAAAGGCTTAGCACAGGAGGGGAAAAGGCCTAGCAGCGAAGGGGTTAACAAAGGTTGTGAAGTTAACAGAGAAAATATTAACACAGGGTGTTTGGAAAGAGAATCGAGAAATGAAATCAAGATTCTCTCTGCATACTAATTGTAGAATTGTCATTTCTGCACGAAAGACAGTAGAGAAATAATGTTAAGGGATTTGAGTTTTCATGAGCAACGTGAAATGAAAGCACGTTAACAAAAGAGTTTAACGTGAGCAATATTGATTCCATAGAATAACTGTTGAAAAATGTTTGTGTTTATATAAGAATAATAGAAAATTGAAATGGATAATGAAATGGAACTTTTATTGTGAACAAATAACTGAGTCTGTTTATTTCTCCTAGAGAAAACTGCACGTTTTACAGAGAAGCCCTCAAACCACTGTTAGGATTCATTTGCTTTTTAAATGTAGAATGCAGAAAAATTTATTTTGTCCTTTGTTATGATTATTGTGTTCTTTCCTTGTCGATGGCTACATGTTTGGAGTATCAGCGGAACTTCCTACTGTCCGAGGAAATGTTTAGTTTTGTGGATAACAGCTCTAGTAAATTGTAACAAATGTTTCCAAAATGTGCACGAGCCTAGGAAGGAGAATATGGTGATTTCCTCTGCTGAAGGACGATAATGACTGCATGCATCTAAACAAAGAACTTTTGAGAGTAAAGAGCGACTGAATTGGTGTGACTGAACACCCTATGCTCCTGAACCAATGAAAACTGTGAATCGCTTGGACTTTGCTACTAAATTAGGGCTGGACTTTAACATTTAGGGTATAACTATTAGTGTTAGAATCTATGCGTTAGGGAGAGAGTGAGAGAAGAGATTATGCTAGACTGTCGTGGTGGGGGAGAGCATCTTCGTGTGAGCTGTTTCCCTTGAGTTCCTTTTTGGCTGAGGCTGACTGATCCTGACTCTTTAACTTTGTTCCTCATACCTTTGTGAGGTTGCCCCAGCCTTCCCTTCCGGCCGGAGGGTTAGCTCTTCAGACTATTAGCACGCTGTGCTATATTTTTCTTAGGTTCATATGATACTCTGTAATTGCATTGATTTAGTTACAATGCTCTTTTATCTCTCTCCCTATCCACTCACTCATGCTCGTGAAGTGGGATGTTATTGTGAATTACCCTATTTTGTTTCTCTTATGTGATGAACTGAGATTCGATGCTGTACCTTTCTTTGACCATTTCATATGCTTTCAAAGAATTAGATAAAGCTAAGTGAATAGTAAAACTGAGTCTGTTATTATTGAATATTGTGATTAATGAGGTTTATATATAGTGATGTAAAGTTTGGTTTGTAGAATATTCCCTTTCTTGTAGGTCCTCATAAGGGGGTATTATCCTTCTTAACTTTTGGCAATCCCTATCAACTCTCAAAAGGTTCATCAGAGGACCAGTTGTAGGTATGGGCCAAATTTAGTTTTCATAAAGAAAGGTTATTAAATTGGTTACGTGTGGTGAATATGTTACTGCACGCTTTCCGCTGTATCATTACTGTATCTTTCGCTTGAGCCATGGGCCAGTACCCAGCAGCCAGGGGGCTGTCTGAACCCCACCATACCAGTCTGCCGGTACCACCCATCCCTCCTCTGCTCCGACGGAAACGGAGGTCGCCCAAGACCTACCCGCTGTTGAGCCAACAAGGTTGTCCTGGACATACTTCTGCTACCCTGTAATGGGATTAATGCTGCACAGTCAATAAAAAGAGGGTGGGTGGGAGAGAGGTCTTTTCTTCCTCTGTTTCTTTTCCTTCTTTGATCTCAGTAATCACATTCTGTGGATTCAGAGAGTGCCTTTTGGAAGCTCAGTGCAAGCTGCTAAGAGGAAAAGGCTGTTGTAGACTGAGATTATGTGAACACCCCACCCTCATTTGGTAGCAATTCTCCTGCCTCCCTTTCCCTTTCTCCTTCCATCATTCACCCGCAGCACCTGTTTTTTGGCTCCTTCCCCATGACAACACTTTTCCTTCTTCCCTTCCCCCATGTCACTCATCCTTCTGTCCCCCAACACACATATTTCTGTCCCCTTTTCACCCATCACACTTGTTTTTCATGACCCATCAACTCGCCTCATGCATCATTATCAATGTGAAATTCTGACTGCTAATGAAGCTGTTACTTTATGCCTCTCTGCACTGTGCAATTCATGCTGGGAAATGAGATGTCGCAGTAGTGCTGGAGAGAGTGAAGCTTTAAAAATAAAATATTTACTTTCTCTGAAACTAGACAGCCTGTTTCATAGCTATTTCCTGCAGCTAGACAGATGGTGTGGGTCCTACATGTTAGCCACAGCATATTTTGTACCTGTCACAAATATACTACAAACCTTGCCTTTTTGGTCTGCTATTGTTTTGTTTTCAGACTGCAAAATTCAAACAACCCGACCACATCATTCCAGTGAGTTTGATAATAATCCCTAAAGAATAGTTCCTAAGCAGAATTTTAGCAAGTAGAGTTTTTCACTACAACACAAATGGTTCTTAAGAATACTTCCAATATTTAGTTCAGACTTCTGTCAGTTCCAAAGATGATCACAAACAGTTTGAAAGGCTTTCCATAACGCCAGCAACAAGATCCTATTTCTCGTCTGCCTAGCAAGGACGCTCCTCTTCGAGGGAATTATACTTGGTAATATCAAATTGACCAGCATCACTTGCAAACCTCCTGAGAGTCCTGTAGCTTCATTGGACATGTAATTTCCTTGAGAGTACGCAGGCGTCTCACATAGTGCATCCGTTGATGATGCAAGGCCTCTCTTCAAGCAGCTCAAACACTTCAGGTGCACCGCCAGCCTTTCTTTTCTCTGAATGCATGCACAGCGTGATATCGTGCACATATGCTTGTTGAGCACAGAGGTGAGTGAAGGCCACAGATCCTGACAGTGCCCCCTTAATGATCACGGTTTTGGTGATGGAGTTTCTAGTTTATCCACATTCTTTGCTTAGAACTCATGCAGCAATCTTGGGGCACCTAACAGAGGCATGAATCTAGTGGTCGCTCCTCATGCCAAAACCCCTTCCAATCTACTAGATATAGTTCTAGTTTTCTACAACATATTCTTTTTCAGCATTCACCTGAACTGCTGTAGGATTTGCAGCAAGACATGCTTTTGCAGAACAGGGTTTCAAAAAGGACACATGAAATGCAGGAAGAAAGGGATTTCTCATGGACATGGGAATTTTGAGAATACAGTAATAACAGGATTCACAATGTACGTTATTGGTGGTTCAGCACTCAAAATTTGGTAATTACGTCAAATACGACAAATTTGTATTTGGACATATATCCTTGTCCTTTCCACAACACAAATAATCATAACAAAAAATCATGCATGTGACAGATATGTAACAGAAAAGTTTCTTTGTTCAATGATTCTTTATTCATTTTTCTTCTTTTTAAAAACCACACCAACAGACAGTAGCCACAGCAGCCAATGCTTTTCGTCCCACAAGGACTTCTTCAGGGCTCTGAACTGTATGTAATTAACATTGGTCCTTCAAATTCCTAATGCGTAGCGATGATCACGAAGTTTAACATTCAGTACAGTATGTGGATTCTCTTAAGTGTATACGACCAACATAAGTTCTTCAAAGTGCTATTGTGCGAAAGTGGCCAGAGATTTTAACATCCCATAAAGTATCAGGGTTGGAGTACAAGTGCTCCTCGATAAACAGGTGTGCATGGCGTCTGCTTCTGTAGGTCAACATTAAATGAACCAATGAACATTGGTTGTAAGTTTAGGGACGATTACGATTGCGGAAGGCCCGCCACCACCAGCCGTGCGGTGGGGGGCCCTCCGCCATCGGACGGCGATTCTCCGCCCGCCAAATTAGGATGGTGGGCAGAATCGTACCGCGACCGTGGTGGGCACAAAGACCGCCCGCCACGGATCCGCCACGGATCCGCCACAGGCAATCGTTCCGATTCCCTGGCGGACCAGCCTGATAGCGTAAAATGGTGGCGGTGCCTAGCAGGCACCGTCCACCAGATTACGATGCTGGCTTCAGCAAGCCTTTCCATGGCGGTGGAGCCGCCATGGAAAAGCTGGCGGGGATTGGTTTCAGGGGGCCCACAAGGGGTGGAGTGTTGGTGCACTGTGGGGGTACCCATGGTACCCCCCTACATTTCACTACACTAAGTGGCAGGCACCGCGTGGTGCCTGCCAAGTAGTGCAGTGAAATGCAGGACATGCATATTTGGCATTGTGGCGGGTGCTGCAGCCAGCAGCACCCACCGCAATGTTAAAGTGCTGGATGCGACCGCCATGGTGGCGATCGCATCCTAATGTGGAGTGCGGGACCGCCGTATGACTGGCGGGTGGTCCCAATCCCCGCTACGATGGCGGGACATCGTAATCGGCCCCTAAGTTTTCTTCAAATATAAATTCTTTGTGAGTCATCATACATTCTCATCCACCATATATATAGGTGCCGTGGTTCTTTTTTGCACAGCAGACAGTTGATATACTGCTTGACTTTTTGTAATACTTCCTATGCTAAATTTAAAAGTTTCTTAACAAAGTCTTAAGACGAATTGAGACATCTTGAGTTAGTAATGCTTTTGGGGTTTCATATATTGGATGATATGGTGTCCTAAAATTTGTGATAACTCTTTTGAAATGAGCAACCCTGGTAATGAAATGAAACCCCCACAGATGTCTCAAAAGATCCACAGCAACATTACACATTTGGTTCTTGTCCAATTCATCAATGCAGTATGCCTAAGTTTGGCTGGAACTGGTAATGGTCTCAAAATATCCATAGATTTAGTACGGGAGCTTTTAATTAGATTTTACCTTTTCCAGGATGCCCAGCAGTTTCAGAATCATGAAACAAACTCAAAGCCTGTTGTCTTAATTGAACTGGGGGCAAATATCGAGGCTTTCCCTAATACAGTAATTCATCCTTCTCACGTAGATTTTGCTGTTCCTGACCCAACCATCTTTATTTATACATTGTAGTTGCAAGAAAGGTGATTATTATTTGAGGTGGGCAGTCCCCCACCTCAAGGAAGAATTACATTTCTTGTCAGGGTGGACCCTCAAAGACACTAAACTAACATGAGCTCAACCCTCTGGCCCAGAGCAGATAAGCCTAACTTAGGGCAAAGTGTAAAGTATTTATGTAGTACCAAAAGAGTAGTAACGTTGTTGGAGTTTAACAAATTCAAACTGAATCAGAAAAATAGAGTAAAATGTAATAAAGAATATGACACCAAAATGGCACAAATCCAATAAAGGAATATAATGAATTTTTACATTTTCAAGTAGAAATGGCACAAAAGAGCAATAAGAGCCAATGATAGTCTATGGATCAGTTGACCAGGACCTAAGAGTAATTTGAGTCTGTCCACGATGGAGCGCTGGTCTGATACAGCAAGTGGATTGGACCCACGGAAAGTCTGAAAGTTAAAATGTTAAAAACGTTTTTAAGTCCCACTTCAGAAAGGGAGTTTGTCACTTTAAAAAAAATAAGCATTGCAATGCCTACTAACACCCACTATGGTATCAAACCTAAAGCAAGTTTGTCTCTATGGAGCTCTTGAGCTTTGGACATTTCTCGCTAAAAATGTTTTAAGCCCCAATGCAAAATGGGACTTACTAATTTTTTGGGAGGTGCAGGGACATTTGAGCGGGAGGAATCTGAAATACAATCTGATGCTGTGGAACCGCTAGATGGATACTTTCTCTGGCGGATCCTGCTGAAGCTCTGGGGGAAAGTTTTTCAAAAGTTTCTTCTGGTGTCCACACAACCACAGGAGTACACTTTTAAGGCCCCACGACCTCAGGGGAAGGTGCTAAGAGACTCTCAACGTGTCAGGAAGCGGCTAACAGCAAAGTCCATTCCAGGGCCTGTTTCCATTGGTCAACTCAACTACTCATTTTTTCAGCAGTTTCTGTTAGCCCTTTTGCAAACATTCCCAAAGTGCACCTCATTCTCAAAATGTGAGACAGAGAAACCCTTTTTCCTTTGTGCAGGGCCTATGTGTCTACCCAGAGGTATGGCCAGGGTAATGAGCAGTCCCCTCCTCTGGCCCCGATTCCGATCTCGCTCGGAAGGGCTCCTGACAGCATCCGTCATGACCGAGTCCGAGTCGCGAGTGCGATTTCCGACTGACTCGTCCCGCCGTACGAGCGAGCGAGTACGATGTGAATATCGCCTCGCGCTCCGAGCGACTCGTACCCGTCAGAGAAGCCCTCCGGACGACTACAACATGGCCGATTAGTGCAGCGCAATGGGTCCGATTTCCGAGCGACCAAGTACGATGCGCGCGTCAAGCAGCCGGATCGACTCGGAACCTCTGACACGAAAAAGCTCAGGGAAGCAGATTTCGGGGGCCGTAGCGGGCCCCCCTTCACCCGTAGCCCTACGACTCGGTCACAGGGGGGACCTACACATGCATGTATGGTGCAGGGGGCACCGACGCGTCCCCACGACAGGGGGCGCCCTTTTCCGCGACATACTTTTTTCTCAATGGAAGCCTATGTACACAACGTACAACAGGCTCCCATTGACTTCAATGGGGCTCCGAGCAACCCGAGTCCGTCAGCGCGTACTTGCATCGTACTCGGGCGTACGGAGCCCAGGAGCACGAGTCGGTCAAAAAGTTCTACGGGACCGAGTCGGCCGTAGGCCTTTCCGAGCGAGATCAGAATCGGGCCCTCTGTCGTTAATCAAAACCAGTTCATGAGGTAGCTTTCCTCAAACTGGGTTAGGTGCCAGCCGTATAAAGGATCAAAGACTGGGCTTTTCCAGGTGTCACCTAAACTTTACTTGTGACAGAACAGACCCCTTTGAAGTTTGAAGTTAATCAAGTTCATGGGCCCACCCCAACTGATCTTCCTTCCAGAGGGAAAACACCTCCGCCTCTCAGGCCATTTCCCCTGCTCTGGGAGCAGTGTTCACACCTCATTGAGGGCAAGTGCAGGCTGGACAGTGGTTGCAGAGCTAATGCAAATTAGCCTCCACTAGTTTCAGGCAGGTTTAAGGTAACTTTTTAGAAGTTACATCTTGAATATAGTTTTAAGAAATGTGGTGTGTTTTTGCTCTCTCCTTTTCATGCAACGCAGTGCAGAAAGTTCCCGTGCTGCATTGTAATTTGTGAAAGATTAGTCAATCTGGACCTTAACATTTAAAATCAGGTTTTCCTTCGTAGTCAGAAGGGTGATTTTGACAGGTCTGTGATGCAAGGTTCATGGTGCTACTATCAGACTACAGAAGGTAGGCCTGAACCCATGTTTTCACTACGAATGCAGTGGATGACATAATAGGTGCTGCAGTTCACAGGTGGCATTTGACTTTCCATACCATGGATGAATTTCTGCACCACACACTATGGCATTGTAGGAAAGGTAATTTCTCCAATCAGGTTAAAGGCAATTGTAACACGTTTAAAGGGACACATGCACTTTACTTCTCTTTAGCAGGGGTAAAGCGCACAGAGTTCTAATGCCAGCAAAGCAGGTAGGGTGAAAAATGAGGGGACATGAAGAAGAAGGTAGTCATTTCCTACAGTAGTTCTTTATGGACTTTTGTTAAAAATGCTTCCATGCTAATTAAGGCTGTAGAGTCTAAGATGCCAAGTTTAATGTGGTGTCATCAATACACTTATTTTAATTTTCAGGTTTACTATGCTGGAATAAAGCATCGTCTTTACCATTGTTTGGCTCTGGTTTGTAATTTATCGTGAAATTGTCAGAAAAGAGCAAGGTCCACCTAACCTGTCTAGGAATCAGTCCTCTGGCTAATTTAAAAAACTGTAAGTTCCTTTAATCAGTTCATAATTGTACAATGTGTTTGGCTCCTTTTAAATGATGTCTAGACTCCATAAGGGATTTCGTAATCACTAAAAGCCTGGTCAGCTGCTTTGAAACATACAAAGGCTGCTCCCTAGCGTAGCAATCTGGCAATGGGTCTTATTATTTCAGAAAATAGAACAAAAATTGTATAAACATTGTTAAAGCCTTTGCAAATGTGTATAGCTGTGGCTGAGGTTGGTGTTGCTGACACATTTTTTTTCCCATTTTGTAGCCATCATCTATCTGCAAAGGAAGTGACACCACTGCATTTTCCCTCATCCATCAGCAGATGAAGCGACATCACTAGTTTCCTCCCAAAACAATCTTTAAAAGAAGTAGCCATGCAAGAGGATTTCATATCCCATCATCCATCAGGACATGAAGTGACATCGCTGGATTTCCATCATCCATCAGCATAGGCAGTGACATCACTGGATTTCCGATCATGCATCTGCGCAGGAAGTCACAGCACTGCATTTCCCATCATCCAGCTATGCAGAAAGGGCAATCACTGGTTTCCCAACAAACCCATTTTTAAAAGAAGAAGTCAAACAAGGGGACTTTGTTTCCCCTCATCCATCTGCACAGGAAGTATCATCACTGCATGTCCCATCATTCATCTGCACGTGAAGTTATATCACTGTTTTCCCACCAAAACCATCTTCAAAAGAAGAAACCAAGCAAGCGGACTTAGGGGTCAATTCCGATCTCGGTCGGAGACGCACCCAACGCCATTCGGTCGGGAAAAAAGCCATGCGAATGCCTGTTTCCCGACCGATCCGCACATTAATCCGAACGAACAAGTACGATGCGCACAACAGCACAGATTCCGACCCAGTCGTACTCACCCAATCCAGGTCCTGATCCCCGACCGAGCCGGATCCGTAAACGCAGATTCGAGTCGCCCGGAAGCCAAAAAGCAGCCCCGTCCGGCCGGACAAGTACGATGCGCTTCCCGTACGCGCCGAACCCGTCGCTACGCACGGCACGTCAAAGCATCCGGGAGAGGCGCACATAAGCTCCGATTCGCGCCAGAACACGATCCACGGCTACGAGACGAACATGCAAGCGACGAGGACGAGGCGAAGCAATGACAAAGACGAACGAGACGAACCAACAATGAATCCCATCGTTCCGATCCTACCAATATTCTACATCTACTACCGGAACAGACACGGACGAGTACGGCGCAGAAGGTAGGTCAGACACCAACCACAAACACAAACTACACATACCCGACATATCACACACACACAGAGGGATGCAGTAAGTAAGTCCGTTTTTATATAGCGCAGCTACTCACCCTTACGGGTCTCAAGGCGCTGGGGGCCGTCGTGGAAATTAAGTGAGCTATTGCCCAGAGTCACATGGTGCTGAGCTAAGCTGCCGCCGGAGCCGGGGATCGAACTGTGAACCCTGTGCTCCGAAGTCAGCTGCCCTGGCCGCTGCACCACACCTCTCCAGAAATTACTTACTACAGAAACAGCAGCACCATAGGGGCGGGATGCCCATCACCAATGCCACATATACACATAGCGGCCCGGATGCCTGTCACTACTACCACCTCTACCCATGGGGGTGCCAGGTGCCTACCACTACTACCACCTCTACCCATGGGGGTGCCAGGTGCCTACCACTACTACCACCTCTACCCATGGGGGGCTGGATGCCTGTCACTACTACCACCCTTACCCAGGGGGTGTCAGGTGCCTACCACTACTGCCACCTCTACCCAGGGGTGCCAGATGCCCACCACTACTACCACCTCTACCCAGGGGTGCCAGGTGCCTACCACTACTACCACCCTTACCCAGGGGGTGCCAGGTGCCTACCACTACTACCACCCATACCCAGGGGTGCCAGGTGCCTACCACTACTGCCACCTCCACCCAGGGGTGCCAGATGCCCACCACTACTACCACCTCTACCCATGGGGGCTGGATGCCTGTCACTACTGCCACCTCTACCCAGGGGTGCCAGGTGCCTACCACTACTACCACCCTTACCCAGGGGGTGCCAGGTGCCTACCACTACTACCACCCATACCCAGGGGTGCCAGGTGCCTACCACTACTGCCACCTCCACCCAGGGGGTTCCAGATGCCCACCACTACTACCACCTCTACCCATGGGGGCTGGATGCCTGTCACTACTGCCACCTCTACCCAGGGGTGCCAGATGCCCACCACTACTACCACCTCTACCCAGGGGGTGCCAGGTGCCTACCACTACTACCACCCATACCCAGGGGGTGCCAGGTGCCTACCACTACTACCACCTCTACCCATGGGGGTGCCAGGTGCCTACTACTACTGCCACCTCCACCCAGGGGGTGCCAGATGCCCACCACTACTACCACCTCTACCCATGGGGGTGCCAGGTGCCTACCACTACTACCACCTCTACCCATGGGGGGCTGGATGCCTGTCACTACTACCACCCTTACCCAGGGGTGCCAGCTGCCTACCACTACTGCCACCTCTACCCAGGGGTGCCAGATGCCCACCACCACTACCACCTCTACCCAGGGGTGCCAGGTGCCTACCACTACTACCACCCTTACCCAGGGGGTGCCAGGTGCCTACCACTACTGCCACCTCTACCCAGGGGGTGCCAGATGCCCACCACTACTACCACCCATACCCAGGGGTGCCAGGTGCCTACCACTACTACCACCTCTACCCATGGGGGTGCCAGGTGCCCACCACTACTACCACCTCTACCCATGGGGGCTGGATGCCTGTCACTACTACCACCCTTACCCAGGGGTGCCAGGTGCCTACCACTACTGCCACCTCTATCCATGGGGGTGCCAGGTGCCTACCACTACTACCACCTCTACCCATGGGGGCTGGATGCCTGTCACTACTACCACCCTTACCCAGGGGGTGCCAGGTGCCTACCACTACTACCACCTCTACCCATGGGGGTGCCAGGTGCCTACCACTACTACCACCTCTACCCATGGGGGTGCCAGGTGCCTACCACTACTACCACCTCTACCCATGGGGGCTGGATGCCTGTCACTACTGCCACCTCTACCCAGGGGGCTGGATGCCTGTCACTACTGCCACCTCTACCCAGGGGGGGCTGGATGCCTGTCACTACTACCACCCTTACCCAGGGGGTGCCAGGTGCCTACCACTACTGCCACCTCTACCCATGGGGTGCCAGGTGCCTACCACTACTACCACCTCTACCCATGGGGGGCTGGATGCCTGTCACTACTACCACACTTACCCAGGGGGTGCCAGGTGCCTACCACTACTACCACCTCTACCCATGGGGGTGCCAGGTGCCTACCACTACTACCACCTCCACCCATGGGGGTGCCAGGTGCCTACCACTACTACCACCTCTACCCATGGGGGGCTGGATGCCTGTCACTACTACCACCCTTACCCAGTGGGTGCCAGGTGCCTACCACTACTGCCACCTCTACCCAGGGGGTGCCAGATGCCCACCACTACTACCACCTCTACCCAGGGGGTGCCAGGTGCCTACCACTACTACCACCCTTACCCAGGGGGTGCCAGGTGCCTACCACTACTACCACCCATACCCAGGGGGTGCCAGGTGTCTACCACTACTGCCACCTCCACACAGGGGGTGCCAGATGCCCACCACTACTACCACCTCTACCCATGGGGGGCTGGATGCCTGTCACTACTGCCACCTCTACCCAGGGGGTGCCAGGTGCCTACCACCCTTACCCAGGGGGTGCCAGGTGCCTACCAATACTACCACCCATACCCAGGGGGTGCCAGGTGCCTACCACTACTGCCACCTCCACCCAGGGGGTGCCAGATGCCCACCACTACTACCACCTCTACCCATGGGGGTGCCAGGTGCCTACCACTACTACCACCTCTACCCATGGGGGCTGGATGCCTGTCACTACTGCCACCTCTACCCAGGGGGGCTGGATGCCTGTCACTACTACCACCCTTACCCAGGGGTGCCAGGTGCCTACCACAACTGCCACCTCTACCCATGGGGGTGCCAGGTGCCTACCACTACTACCACCTCTACCCATGGGGGGCTGGATGCCTGTCACTACTACCACCCTTACCCAGGGGTGCCAGGTGCCTACCACTACTACCACCTCTACCCATGGGGGTGCCAGGTGCCTACCACTACTACCACCTCCACCCATGGGGGTGCCAGGTGCCTACCACTACTACCACCTCTACCCATGGGGGGCTGGATGCCTGTCACTACTACCACCCTTACCCAGGGGGTGCCAGGTGCCTACCACTACTGCCATCTCTACCCAGGGGTGCCAGATGCCCACCACTACTACCACCTCTACCCAGGGGTGCCAGGTGCCTACCACTACTACCACCCTTACCCAGGGGGTGCCAGGTGCCTACCACTACTACCACCCATACCCAGGGGGTGCCAGGTGCCTACCACTACTGCCACCTCCACCCAGGGGGTGCCAGATGCCCACCACTACTACCACCTCTACCCATGGGGGCTGGATGCCTGTCACTACTGCCACCTCTACCCAGGGGTGCCAGGTGCCTACCACTACTACCACCCTTACCCAGGGGTGCCAGGTGCCTACCACTACTACCACCCATACCCAGGGGTGCCAGGTGCCTACCACTACTGCCACCTCCACCCAGGGGGTTCCAGATGCCCACCACTACTACCACCTCTACCCATGGGGGCTGGATGCCTGTCACTACTGCCACCTCTACCCAGGGGGTGCCAGATGCCCACCACTACTACCACCTCTACCCAGGGGGTGCCAGGTGCCTACCACTACTACCACCCATACCCAGGGGGTGCCAGGTGCCTACCACTACTACCACCTCTACCCATGGGGGTGCCAGGTGCCTACCACTACTGCCACCTCTACCCATGGGGGTGCCAGGTGCCTACCACTACTACCACCTCTACCCATGGGGGGCTGGATGCCTGTCACTACTGCCACCTCTACCCAGGGGGGGCTGGATGCCTGTCACTACTACCACCCTTACCCAGGGGGTGCCAGGTGCCTACCACTACTGCCACCTCTACCCATGGGGGTGCCAGGTGCCTACCACTACTACCACCTCTACCCATGGGGGGCTGGATGCCTGTCACTACTACCACCCTTACCCAGGGGGTGCCAGGTGCCTACCACTACTACCACCTCTACCCATGGGGGTGCCAGGTGCCTACCACTACTACCACCTCCATCCATAGAGGTGCCAGGTGCCTACCACTACTACCACCTCTACCCATGGGGGGCTGGATGCCTGTCTCTACTACCACCCTTACCCAGGGGGTGCCAGGTGCCTACCACTACTGCCACCTCTACCCAGGGGGTGCCAGATGCCCACCACTACTACCACCTCTACCCAGGGGGTGCCAGGTGCCTACCACTACTACCACCCTTACCCAGGGGTGCCAGGTGCCTACCACTACTACCACCCATACCCAGGGGGTGCCAGGTGCCTACCACTACTGCCACCTCCACCCAGGGGGTGCCAGATGCCCACCACTACTACCACCTCTACCCATGGGGGGCTGGATGCCTGTCACTACTGCCACCTCTTCCCATGGGGGTGCCAGGTGCCTACCACTACTACCACCTCTACCCATGGGGGGCTGGATGCCTGTCACTACTGCCACCTCTACCCAGGGGGGGCTGGATGCCTGTCACTACTACCACCCTTAACCAGGGGGTGCCAGGTGCCTACCACTACTACCACCTCTACCCATGGGGGTGCCAGGTGCCTACCACTACTACCACCTCTACCCATGGGGGGCTGGATGCCTGTCACTACTACCACCTCTACTCATGGGGGGCTGGATGCCTACCACCACCAACACCCCCACTCACAGGATGGCAAATACATGCCACAAGAAGCACACACCAGCAGAAAGAATGCAACACAAAGACATCCCCCCCAACACCATGACAAGCGTGTGTAGACTGTGTCAAATGCCTACAACACTGAACAGGACTGTGGACATACAATGTGACCCCCTATCACATAAATGTGTGTGGCACCCACAATGCATGCAGGCCATGACCATTGTGGCAATGGGGTCCAAACCCCCATCATCACAGTGCCCAAAATGTAAGTGTGGGGTCCATAGCTGAAGCACATATTGAACATTGTGGCAATGGGGTCCAAACCCCCATCATCACAGTGCCCAAAATGTGAGTGTGGGGTCCATAGCTGAAGCACATATTGAACATTGTGGCAATGGGGTCCAAACCCCCATCATCACAGTGACCAAAATGTGAGTGTGGGGTCCATAGCTGAAGCACATATTGAACAATGTGGCAATGGGGTCCAAAGTAAACCCCCATCATCACAGTGACCAAAATGTGAGTGTGGGGTCCATAGCTGAAGCACATATTGAACATTGTGGCAATGGGGTCCAAACCCCCATCATCACAGTGACCAAAATGTATGTGTTGACAAAGAAAAAGCTGCAACTGCCAAACTGCATGGATGATTCCTGGTCACAGAACAACAAACACATCAGTGGCAAAGTAGTGCTTGTGTCCCATAGCAACATAGAATGGGGGAGGCAAACAGTGCAGTGCAAACAAGACATACCTTTGGCCATGTGCAGACAAACATCACCCATGGGGGCTGACACTGTCAACATTCATCAATGACACAATGACAGAAGTGACCATCAGAATGCAGATCCACATATTTGCACCAATGGGCACACAAATTCAGATACCCAGTGGAGACTGTAGAAGGGAGGTGAACAGATACCATACCATGGCAGCAATGGGACACACACACAATGATCATTGTGCTGACTGATGACCTAGGAGTCCCAGGGACAGCAGGGCAAACACACCAAACAACATACAGCCAATGGCACACCTAAGATATGCCAATGCAGTGGTGCCGATGCACATACACAAACAGGCAGACCCACACTGCACACCAAACACAACAGGTGAGGGGGGTACCAGTGTCCCCAGGCAACCACACAACACATGAGGAGGCCTGAATACCAATTACACAGATGTGCATACAGTGCCACACAAAGGTAACTCATGGATCCAAATCCCCTATGTGGGCAATCAGGCATTGTCAGATGAGAGGGAGCAGAAATCACACATGTCACACAAGCATGTAGGAACAGCAACTGACACAGCAAGACACACAGACACCACAGCACCACACCCAGGGCCCCCACAATGTGGTGACCCTGGGCTGCATTACAATCCCACTGTGATGACAAAGCTAGATGTTGTTCACACTGTGAACCACAGTCATGTGTCCTGAGCAACAAATTACCATCACACCTACACAAGCACAAATCAATCAGCACGGCCCGTCAGCCAAGGCCAACATGGAGGCAGGGGTCTAGCCGGGCAACAACTCTCATCTGCACACACTCAACACCACACACCTCGACCTCCAACAATGTGCAGCAGTGAAGCTCACATGCACTGGTGACATTGCACATGCACCCATGACAATCCCAGGGGGGGTGGTGGGAACCAATGTGCAGAAACACATCACACATGGCCACTCAACCAGCTGTACATGGACATGACGGCAATACCACACCAACCAATGGGATCCCAGCCACAGTCACACACCTATGAAGAAGCCAAGGTCACCCACAAAGAACACACATAGACAACTACCAACATTGCAGCCCTGAGGAGTGCCAGCAGTCACACACACAACGTGTCACAACCAATGAAAGCTAACACAAACCAGAAATCACATGACAGGTGTAAACAACAAGTGCAAAGGGGAATCCTGACTGTGACACATCAGCGTCTGCCCACAAACTCAGCCCTGACAGCAAACCCACCTATGGGTGACACCCTGATGACCAGTAATGTGCCATGCACCCACATCACAGAGAACCCAGGGAGAAGACTTTGGGGGAACATAGCTCAACTCAGCAAGCATCACAAACAGGAACATCACTAGGGATCCCAGCATGCACAGCAACATGGAAGTGAACACACACACATGCTCATACAACACACACCTTGGGCGCACGAGATGTCACAGGAGTACACACTGCCATGAGGGGACTCCACTCCTGTGTGAGGAAAGCTGTGCCATATGTCGCATCAGTAGGGCTCCATCATGTCAGCAGAACACTTGGTCACACAGTCAACAATTAGCACCAAATGAAGGCTCCCGTCACATCAGCCTGGTCATGGGAATGTCAACGAAATCAACAGCACAGATCCAACACACATGTATAGCAAGTTGCACTGACAACACAGATGAGTCCTTCCCCATTGATGCCCAAACCTGCATGTCCAGTGGAGATGGCCACACGGTCAGGGAACTAGACTAATTGAACAATGGCAAACACAACAGATGTGCATGGGTGGAACCCACAGATGTGACATTGCTAATGTAAGTAGGAAATCCCATTGCCAAATATTGAAAACATGACACCCTCAGATGCTGCTAAGGATGACATGGATACACCACAGGATAGGACACTGTCCCCCTGGAACACATGGGTTCCTGCACAGTAACACTTCATTTTCATGAGTCCAAATATCACCATCACTGCAGCAAGAGCATGGTTAGCGTCATCAACATCATGTACATCAGAAGTAAAAGCACTAGAGAACAGAAAGTTGCTTTATTCAGCATGTGGGTTCAAAACTTGGAAGAACTGTAAGGTATCAACAAAGGCCAATGGCCAGTCCATCAAGGAAGTCTATACAGGGTGACAGTGGCAGATGTCACCCTACGCATGCCTGCACTGATCACAACCGGGGACAATCCCCTAGGAGGGGCATACGGGGGGCAGGCCAGGCACCGCAGGGACAGGATCAGGGCTCACCAGGAGGAGGCAGGGAAGGGGTGGTGGGTGCTGGAGAGCCACTGACAACTGCAGTGGAGGTGTCTGACATGGTGTGTGCCGGCACAACTGGGGGCATGACTCAGATGTTGTGGGTGCCGGCACAACTGCAGTGGACCCTGCAGATGGAGTGGACAGGTCCGCCACTGCAGCGCCCAAGTCAGACAGGGTGATAGTGGACTCCACTGCAGTGCCCACCTCCAGGGGAGGAGAATGGGGATCAGGTAAGGTGGGCAGGACAGAGGGGGAGGACACCCTCACCACATCAGTGGTACAGACAAGCGCAGCGGGGGGTGTGGGGCCGGAAGAGCAAGTGGCAGGGGGAGAAGGCCTGACCCTTCTGGGGATGGTGTATCTGTGGGTGGGGGAACCTGGGGCAGGGTGTGGTGGGGGCACCTGTGGAGTGGGGGCCTGAGGGATGGAGGAAGGAGACTTGGTGCCTGAGCTGCAGGGCGGCGGCGGGGTCTTGCTCTTCCGGGACCAGGGGGACTTGCGGGTGGGGGCCTCAGTCGGTCTGCGCCTGGGGGATGGTGTCCGGCGGCCAGGGTCACTCCACTCCGTGTGGGTGGGCTTCCTCTTCCCCCTGAATGCTGGATCAGCTGGATCAGCTGGATCGGAGGGGAAGAGGCCAAGGTCACAGAGGAAGAGCCGCTGTGTCTTTGGGGTTGCAGGTGAGGCAAGGGAGGGGTCTTTGGAGGGAGAGGCAACTGAGGACTGCGCAGTGCTTGTGGATGCGTGTGTTTGTGCCTGTGCCCCATCCCCTGTGAGTGTGGTTGCAGTCCCCTGACGGTGCGTGCGTGTGCGTCTTGTTTGTGGCGTGTGTGTCTGTGTGCTGCATGTGTCTGTGCTGGTGTGTGCCTGTGCCAGTGTGTGTGTGCTTGGGACGGGTAAGGTGCTGGGGAGTGTGGATGGGGCAGAGGCAGGAGGGGTGAGGGACTGTCGGAGGAGGGACACTGCTGCCGTCAGGGAGGAGTCCATGGACCTATTGCCCCTCTGTAGGTCAGACATGCCCGATGAGATGCCCTCCATGAATGACACCAGCTGAGTCAACAGACTGGTGTGTGCATGGAGGACACTCAGCATCGCTGTCTGTCCTTCATGGAGCTGGCGGAGGAGGTACACAGACTCCTCACTCAGGGCAGCAGGGGACACAGGGGCAGGGGGTGCGGTGCCTGGCCCGAAGGAGACACGCTCCCGAACATGGGAGCCTCCACGGACCTCGGGAATGGGAGCCGACGGGAGGGCGGTGGTGGTGGTGGTGGTGGCGGGGACAGCAACACTAGCTGGGGTGTGGTGGCTGCTGACATCCGCCTCCATAAGGGAGTCATCGTCCGAGTTGCTCTGGTCCTCAGCTGAGGTGGATGGTGCTGAGGACTCCTCGGTGTGGCTCCCCTCGCCCTCCGTGCCTCTGGGTCCCTCCGACCACTCCTCGGCTGCTGACCCAGTCTGGCTCTGCGGCTCCTCCTGGTCCGTGGAGCTGTCCCCTCCTGTGGCCATGGATGTATCTGCAATCAATAGGGAAACAGACAGACATCAGTCACCTGCACCGAACGCACACACCACAGTAAGTACAGCACATTACAGAGCAAGCCCTGGCATCCTTAGTTGAACATTGCTAAAACTGCACAAACAGAACAGGAGAAGTCAATTGTCAGTCTGATGGTCAACCATGGCACTCACATCCCACCTGGCCTTGCACCCATCTGTCTGGTGTCTGTTGGATGGCAATACCCCAGTGTGGACACATGCACCACCTACACAGTATTTGGACAGTGCAGAGAACCCGGTGAAGCATGTGGACATGCACACATTACAACTCTTGCCACTGAGTCAGTGCAGGTGTCCGGATGAAAGGGATGCCCAGAGTCAAATAGGAAATGCATGTGATGCATACCAGCGACAGACACCATGATGCACCCATGTCCTGATAGCCATTGCCACAATGGTGTGCATGTAGCACATGTCACTCCCCTGCAGGATCACTAATAGGAAGTCACATGCCATGGCACAGCCATGCCTGCTAAGTCATACATCACTGTCTCCAGTCACATGGGCAGGGCAGCCAGACAACAACACTCTGCACTGTGTCACAATAGTAGATCATGGGGAATGCAAGTCCTGGAGCTGAACAAGTGCACATGTACATCCCCCACACACCACATCATCTGTACCCTCATCTGTCCAGGTCATACCCATTGGACATATGGGAGACCTGTAACACTACCCTCTGCACCTGAGCACATCACAATCTGCTGTGAATGGGAAACAGCTGCCTGAACCTCATATTCGCATACCCCAGTCTGCACGGTCAGGTGATCAAACACCTATGTGTCACACAAGTATCATCTCCTATGGTCACATCTCCGGTGGCATGCGGAGCCCCAACCGAGGAACACCCCAGCAGACCTGACAACGAAGCCACAGCACACTGACACAGAGGCAGACACCTGAGGGGACATATCACTGAGCAAAACGTGTCAGCTGATACACGTCAGTGGGAGTACAGAGTGTATTGTATGGCCTGGAGTAGGCATGACTGTCCTGTCCCACATGAATGAGGGATGAGCCCTGGACAGTAGGCAGCTGGCTAAGTATGTGTGACACACGTTATATACACACTCCTGGGGCACAAACATTGTTCCCACCCGCAGCATGGGTGTGTGCCAGATACCCCAGGCACATGTGGTGGATCAGCTCAGCAATTGGGCCACATATCAAAGTGACACGCAGAACACATGTCAGAACACAGGCAATGTGTAAGCAATGGACCCACCCATGATGCCCACCACAGAGTCAGGGAAACAGATGCTGTCCCCCACCTTGAGTCAAGCAAACTGCAAGGACACAGTACCCAAGTGACACAATACCCTGACTGTAAGGGCCACACCTGGGTATCAGATGAGGAGTGGGCAGTGCACAATAGAGGGACATGGGTCCTGGACCACAAGACTGATGTACTGTGGAAGTTTAACCAGGCCAGAGGAGGGCACATAGCATGGCAGACATAGTTCACAATGCAGACATGGACTCACCCCCTCCTTGCTGCTCTCTGGCCTTCAGCTGCCCATCCAGATCAGGGAAGACCACCGCCAGGATCCTCAGCATGTGGGGGTCAGGGTCCGGTGTCCGCCCCTCCTGCGAGGAGGCGACAGCTTCAGCTGGACCCGTGCGATCCTCCGGGTCCAGCCCCGAAGGTCCTGCCACCTCTTCTGGCAGTTGCGGATCCGGCGCTTGTAGACCCCCACGGATCTCACTGCCCGGACGATGGTCAGCCATATCTTCTGCTTCTGGTGGGCATCAACCTGTGAGGATGACAAAGTGAGAATGCCAACCCTACACGTGCAACATAACCGTGCATTACACAGTTGGATATACATGTCTCAATCACAGGGGCATATGATGTACACAGGCAGTGCAACGATGGCCATGGACAGTATGCCAGCAGTTACTACATGGTATCATTGCCTGGGCAGTAAATCCTTGTTTAAATGCACTGTCACTGCACTATACCTGTCCAGTGCATGTAACTACACACTATGGGGGGTGACAACTACTCAGTGAGCCTGCTAGCCAGTGGCGTGCAGACTGTTAGCCTTGCTAGTCAGACAACATGCACATTTAGAAAGGCAGTGGACAGAACACTCACCTGCTCCCCTGCTTTCCCATACAGCTTTCTGTACTGTGGAAGGAGGCCATCCAGCAGGGCCTGGTTCTCCTCAGTGCTGAAGGCTGGGGCTCTCTCCACAGTACGTGCCATTGCAGGGTCCAGAGGGTGCAGAAACAGCAGCAGTGTAGTGGCAGATGTCGTCCTGGAGCATGTAGTGCAGGCAAGTGAGCTCTCAGGGGAACAGCCAGCATTATATGTGTGCTGCAGAGGCAGATACTGTCCCATGTGTCCAAAGTGATAGGTCCAAGTCGTTTGCATCATCTGAATCTGGCCAATCCATGGAATTGCACCACTTACACATGCCCCCAGCATCCTTCAAATGTTCAACTTCATGACACCCATGAAATTGCAACATTGTTGTGGTTGACCAACTGAATTTACAGCATCAGACTCGTTCAAATTTTGAAAACGCGTCCGTTGCCAGGCCAGGCCATAGCCAATGGGTGCGCACCATGCGTACATAGGATACAACGCGTACCCGCACACATTGAATGCAATGGGCCGGCCGGGAACACCGATCGGACCATTGCTGTTCAACGCGTACATAGGATACAACGCGTACCCGCACACATTGAATGCAATGGGCCGGCCGGGAACACCGATCGGACCATTGCTGTTCAACGTGTACATAGGATACAACGCGTACCCGCACACATTGAATGCAATGGGCCGGCCGGGAACACCGATCGGACCATTGCTGTTGAACGCGTACATAGGATACAACGCGTACCCGCACACATTGAATGCAACGGGCCGGCCGGGAACACCGATCGGACCATTGCTGTTCAACGCGTACATAGGATACAACGCGTACCCGCACACATTGAATGCAATGGGCCGGCCGGGAACACCGATCGGACCATTGCTGTTCAACGCGTACATAGGATACAACGCTGTACCCGCACACATTGAATGCAATGGGCCGGCCGGGAACACCGATCGGACCATTGCTGTTCAACGCGTACATAGGATACAACGCGTACCCGCACACATTGAATGCAATGGGCCGGCCGGGAACACCGATCGGACCATTGCTGTTCAACGCGTACATAGGATACAACGCGTACCCACACACATTGAATGCAATGGGCCGGCCGGGAACACCGATCGGACCATTGCTGTTCAACGCGTACATAGGATACAACGCGTACCGCACACATTGAATGCAATGGGCCGGCCGGGAACACCGATCGGACCATTGCTGTTCAACGCGTACATAGGATACAACGCGTACCCGCACACATTGAATGCAATGGGCCGGCTGGGAACACCGATCGGACCATTGCTGTTCAACGCGTACATAGGATACAACGCGTACCCACACACATTGAATGCAATGGGCCGGCCGGGAACACCGATCGGACCATTGCTGTTCAACGCGTACATAGGATACAACGCGTGCACCGCACACATTGAATGCAATGGGCCGCCGGGAACACCGATCGGACCATTGCTGTTCAACGCGTATATAGGATACAACGCGTGCACTGCGCACATTGAATGCAATGGGCCGCCGGGAACACCGATCGGACCATTGCTGTTCAACGCGTATATAGGATACAACGCGTGCACCGCGCACATTGAATGCAATGGGCCGACCGTGGCACACCGATCGGACCATTGCTGTTCAACGCATACATAGGATACAACGCGTACCAGCGCACATTGAATGCAATGGCCAATGTGTGCGCACTGATCGGTCCATTGCTGTCCAACGCGTATTGCGGGTACAACGCGTGCCAGCGCACATTGAATGCAATGGCCAATGTGTGCGCACTGATCGGTCCATTGCTGTCCAATGCGTATTGCCAATACAACGCGTACCAGCGCACATTGAATGCAATGGCCAATGTGTGCGCACTGATCGGTCCATTGCAGTCCAACGCGTATTGCGGGTACAACGCGTGCCAGCGCACATTGAATGCAATGGCCAATGTGTGCGCACTGATCGGTCCATTGCTGTCCAACGCATCCCTGTACAAGTCACTGGCATATGTCACCATGCCTGTCACAGGTGAACATATGCCAGCCACATATACTTCCCAGGGAGTGAGGGGCACACCTACAACACCACAGCCTGTCCAAACTGTATCCTAGGGCATGTAAGGCTGCATTACCTATTCCGTGTATGGGGGTGAACATGTTGTTCTGTGGGTGTCACTTGGGGGCAGCCACCCCCAGGCTGTGCACGTGTTTATGGGGACAGAATCCTTGGTGTTTCGTGTACATGATCACTGTGATGTGCAACTGTTCATATCTGAGCATGTGGCATGGTCACAGTTCACGGTGGTGTATGTGTATGTCATGTCACATACCCCCTGAGTCCCATGTGGGACGTTATGTTCAACCCAGGGTGACCCATTGGCACAATGGTGATGGTCCTCCACAGTCTGTGTGCATGTTGTGTTTACAATGTCTCTGATTTCATGTGCACAATGGGAGGCAGTCTCCACATCCACGGTGTTTGTGCATGGACTTTGATGTTGTGCGTGTGTGTGTCACAGACGTCCATGTCTGTCCTGCCGAGGCAACAGGGACCACTACCTGTGGGGGTCATGGTTGTTTTGCTGTGGTGTATACATGATACACCATGTCATGCCAGTGTCCATGTGGCAATACAGGGTCCCTGGGAATCTACCTGTCATTGAGCTGTGATGCCTGGGGCACATCAGTCCTCACATGTCACTGGGGGTGTGTTTGTTATTTGGCAGCAGGAGATGGGAACTGGGACACGGCCTCATGGTATCCAATGGCACGACCTGGGACTTATTGATGCCACTTGTTGAACTGTGATGTTAGATGTTGGCCATGTATGTGCCATACATATCCGTACGGAACTGCACACATCATGTACTTGTGCCTCATTATGATGTATCATGTGATGTTGAGTGTGTTCAATGCCACATATGTGGGGTGACTGACAATCTTGCTTTCTTCACCTATGCACTGCAGGGCACCAGCTGTCCATAGACCATTCCCTGACCTGGCAACGATGGTGGAACGTGACAGCATCCGACGGTACCGCTTCACCAGGCAGCTGATTGAGGATTTGGCAGTGCGCTTGGCACCACATTTGCAACCTGGCCGTCCGTACCCTACAGCGCTGACCCCCAAGGTGAAGGTGATGGCAGCCCTACACTTCTTTGCCACCGGTACCTTTCAACACACTCTGGCGACTGCTGGTGGGATGTCACAGACCATGTTCAGCCGTGTGCTCCGGGATGTTTTGGAGGCTATGTTGATATACCTGAACCAGTACATCTATTTCCCTAGACTCCAACGACTCACTGGCGTGAAGAGTGACTTCTATGCCCTGGGGAGGATGCCGCATGTCATTGGCTCCATTGATGGGACACATGTGGCTTTGGTACCACCACAGGCCCAAGAGCAGGCCTACCGTAACCGCAAACACTACCACTCGGTCAATGCACTGGTGGTCTGTCTTGCAGATATGAGCATCACACACGTGTGTGCCCATTTCCCTGGTTCTGCACACGATGCCTACATGATGAGGAGTAGTCGCATCCCGAGGATGATGGCACAGATGCGGAACCAGCGTGCCTGGCTTGTTGGTGTGTACTGACTTTGTACCATTGTGTGTGTTCTGCTATGTAGTGTTCCACCCTCTTTTCCAACTCTGCTAATGTGCAATTGTCTGTATGTAGGTGACTCCGGATACCCCAACATGCCGTGGTTGCTGACGCCCTCAGGAACCCTGTGACACCAGCCCAGATGCGCTACAATGAGGCACATGGTCGGACCAGGAGAGTGATTGAGCGGACATTTGGTCTCCTGAAGAGCCGCTTCCGCTGCCTCGACAAGACAGGAGGGTCCCTCCCATATGCCCCAGCAAAGGTGTGCAAGATTATCATCGTCTGCTGCATGCTCCACAACCTGGCAGTGCGGAAGGAGTTGCCTCTCATCGTGGATGACGATGACCAACGTCCGCCACCTGTGGAGGATCCTGGCCTTGACCACGATGCCAGTGATGATGATGATGATGGTGATGTCCGCACACAGCTCATCACCAACTTCTTCAGCTGAATGTGAGTATCCAGAGATGGCATGTCAATGATGTGAGTTTGCATGATATGTGTTGGTGGTGCTCTGGTGCTGTTTGAGTGTGTCCATGGGCTACATGTCTGTATGCGTGTAGCGATGTGTCCTTGCAGGTAGTCTGTACTCCCCAACAGTGTTGACATGCTAACTTGGTTCTAGGTGGGTATCTTGTAACATGTATTGTGCATGAGTATTGCAGTTCTGTCCTGTTCTTCAGTGCTTTTGACTGTGTGTCATTTCTGTCCTTCACAGGGTACTTTCAGAGTCGTTTGGTCAACTGTGATCCCCAACACCGTGATTCGACTTCCCGGGTGGTAGCTGTTGTGTCCCTACAGGTGATGTGCACCACACCCATGGACTTCTTTCCTTCTACACTTGTTGACTGTGTGCCCGCTGCCAGGTGGGATTACCTTGCATCTGTGGTGGTTACAACATGTTGCAAATGTGTAATAAACCTGTGCTTCACTTTGTGATGTGCGTTGTCTGTGGTCACACATCTGACTGACATTTGCTTACTGCACCAGTGGGCTAGTTAACACAGACTGTGAATAGGTGTTGGGTCTGTGCAATGCAACGTATTTCCTGGCAACATCAGTGTAGGCGATGAGTCAGATGGCCATGGTGTGTATGTGTTGTGTAGCCCTGGTGGTGTGCCTCCCCCATATGTGTGACGTCGCCATGACTCACATGCCGGTGTTGTACTTGCTGTAGCAGTTAGCATGCACAGTGTCATTTCCCCGATCATCATCGCAACTTCTGAGACAACATAGGAATCACAACAGAGGCAAGTATGGTGTATAAGTGAGTTTATTGACATACATGTGTGAGTATAGTGCACAGGTTGTTGGGTGCTGTACATTGTGATTGTGATCCAAAGTTCCTAGATAATTTGGAAGTCCTGGTAGCAGAAATGTCCAGAGTAAAGTCCACAGTAATCAGAGACATTGGTCCAACTTGAGCTCCCCATGTCATGTGGGAGAGTTGTGTTGCAGTCAACAGGGTGAACAGCTTGCGCACAAAGGTGATTATCCAGAACAGGTTTTGGCATCCTGGGGGTTGCACATGGCCATCGGCCTCTCACTTGCCCCTCCTCGGACGGCCCCTCTTCTTCGGGGGGGGACCCTCAAGTGCAGGCTGCTGCTGTGCAGGGGACTCTCCGCCAGAGTCATCCGCCCTCCCTGTGGCAGTTGCAGTTGTTTCAGCACCAGATGTTGTGGGCACACAGGGAGGTGTTGACTGGTTGCTGCTCATCTGGCGGAGGCATTGTAATATGTCCCTATGCACCGCCGTCATCTCTTGCAGTGTGTCCCACTGGGACTCCACGCGGGACATGTGTGAGTCCAAGCGGGCATGATGGGCAGCCTGCTGCTGTTTAATGTCCCTGAGGAGCCCCACTACCTGGCTGAACTCTCCGGTGCTGGACTGGTACGCATCGGCTATGCGTGCCAGTTGTGGGTCATCATGCAGTCCAGACCCCTCTGTGAGCAGCGACCTATGTCTCCCACCCCTCCCACCACCCCTGGTGACACGTGCAGTACCTGAGGTGGCAGGCACAGGTGACCCTGGGCCACCTTGTGGGTTGTTGGTGGTGGTGGTGTCCATGGCCCCACGTTGGTCCAGGGTCCCTGTGCTGGTGGTGGTGCTGCTCCTTGGTCTTTCCATGTCGGCAGGGGTGGTATGTGTGTTGACAGTCGTTGGAGGGGTGGGTGCAGGGGGTGCAGCTGGTGGTCCTGCTGGTGCTGCATGATGACTTGCTCCGGAGGTGCCAGGTAAGTCTTCTTCATCCGAGGAGGGCAGAGGCTGTTCCACACCAGTGAGCTCCGTATCCTTTTGAGCCTGGGACGAGGACTCCTCAGCATCTGCTGCTGTGTCCCCATCATCACCTGTTTTTGGGAGACACACACAATGTATGTTATGTTTCTGCAGGCATCAATGGTTGACACACCTGACAGTTGTGACTGTGCCTCTGGATGCGGGCCTGTACATTGCATTGTCCTAAGTTGTCACAGTAAGGGGTTGATATTGGTGTAGCACATTGTCCTGCATTATTTGGGCATTTCTAAGTGAATGTTGGGGTGTGTACATGGTCTGCATTGGTTGTATTTGGTTGTCATCCGCTCCTCCTTCCCACCCAGCCAGATATTCCACCATGGAAGGTGCTTCCATTGCAGGGAGTGCAAGTTGTCTTTCAGGATGTCAGTCAGTGGTGTCCTGCTGTTGGTTGTTGCACAGTTGCCAGCAGGGCCTTGTGCTCCCCACAGCAGTGCCCAGTGTCAGCCATCTTGTCAGTTGTTTTCCACTCCCTGTGATGTGCGCATGGTTCAGGGTGGTGTTGATGGGACAGTTGTGGGGGTGACCAATATCTGTGGCTACCACTCCCATCATGCTATTGCCTCCACCCCACTTCCCAGCATGCCCATACTTACTTGCTTTTGGGTGGACTTCAGTGTGTGTGAGTGTGAGAGCAATGGCAAGATGGCTGACAGTGGTGTCCTGCTGTTGGTTGTTGGTCATTTGCCAGCAGGTCCTTGTGCTCCCCACAGCAGTGCCCAGTGTCAGCCATCTTGTCAGTTGTTTTCCACTCCCTGTGATGTGCGCATGGTTCAGGGTGGTGTTGATGGGACAGTTGTGGGGGTGACCAATATCTGTGGCTACCACTCCCGTCATGCTATTGCCTCCACCCCACTTCCCAGCATGCCCATACTTACTTGCTTTTGGGTGGACTTCAGTGTGTGTGAGTGTGAGAGCAATGGCAAGATGGCTGACAGTGGTGTCCTGCTGTTGGTTGTTGCACAGTTGCCAGCAGGGCCTTGTGCTCCCCACAGCAGTAGCCAGTGTCAGCCATCTTGTGAGTCCTTTTCCACTCCCTGTGATGTGAGCATGGTTGAGAGTGGTGTTGATGGGCCAATTGTGAGGGTGAGCAATATCTGTGCCTACAACTCCCATCATGCTATTGCCTCCACCCCCTTCCCAGCATGCCCATACTTCCTTCCTTTTGACTCTGCTTCCCTGTGGGGTGGGCTGCCTGTGCTGACAGGATGGCTGGGAGTGTTGTCCGGGCAGTTGTTTGGCTAAATGTCCCAGGAGTGTCCCTGTGCTTCACACAGCATGACCCAGGGTGGTGGTTCTTTGTGGGACCTTGAGTTAGGATGTGAGGCATTGCATTCTGCCAGGTGGGTTCTGTGGAGTATGTGTTGAGGGGGTGTGTGAGGGGAGGTGCTTGTGACTATGGTCAGTGCTGTGAGTCCTCCTTCCCACCCAGCCAGATATCCCACCATGGACCGTGCTTCCATTGCAGGGAGTGCAAGTTGTCTTTCAGGATGTCAGTCAGTGGTGTCCTGCTGTTGGTTGTTGCACAGTTGCCAGCAGGGCCTTGTGCTCCCCATAGCAGTGCCCAGTGTCAGCCATCTTGTCAGTTGTTTTCCACTCCCTGTGATGTACGCATGGTTCAGGGTGGTGTTGATGGGACAGTTGTGGGGGTGACCAATATCTGTGGCTACCACTCCCATCATGCTATTGCCTCCACCCCACTTCCCAGCATGCCCATACTTACTTGCTTTTGGGTGGACTTCAGTGTGTGTGAGTGTGAGAGCAATGGCAAGATGGCTGACAGTGGTGTCCTGCTGTTGGTTGTTGCACAGTTGCCAGCAGGGCCTTGTGCTCCCCACAGCAGTGCCCAGTGTCAGCCATCTTGTCAGTTGTTTTCCACTCCCTGTGATGTGCGCATGGTTCAGGGTGGTGTTGATGGGACAGTTGTGGGGGTGACCAATATCTGTGGCTACCACTCCCATCATGCTATTGCCTCCACCCCACTTCCCAGCATGCCCATACTTACTTGCTTTTGGGTGGACTTCAGTGTGTGTGAGAGCAATGGCAAGATGGCTGACAGTGGTGTCCTGCTGTTGGTTGTTGCACAGTTGCCAGCAGGGCCTTGTGCTCCCCACAGCAGTAGCCAGTGTAAGCCATCTTGTGAGTCCTTTTCCACTCCCTGTGATGTGAGCATGGTTGAGAGTGGTGTTGATGGGCCAATTGTGAGGGTGAGCAATATCTGTGCCTACAACTCCCATCATGCTATTGCCTCCACCCCCTTCCCAGCATACCCATACTTCCTTCCTTTTGACTCTGCTTCCCTGTGGGGTGGGCTGCCTGTGCTGACAGGATGGCTGGGAGTGTTGTCCGGGCAGTTGTTTGGCTAAATGTCCCAGGAGTGTCCCTGTGCTTCACACAGCATGACCCAGGGTGGTGGTTCTTTGTGGGACCTTGAGTTAGGATGTGAGGCATTGCATTCCGCCAGGTGGGTTCTGTGGAGTATGTGTTGAGGGGGTGTGTGAGGGGAGGTGCTTGTGACTATGGTCAGTGCTGTGAGTCCTCCTTCCCACCTAGCCAGATATCCCACCATGGACCGTGATTCCATTGCAGGGAGTGCAAGTTGTCTTTCAGGATGTCAGTCAGTGGTGTCCTGCTGTTGGTTGTTGCACAGTTGCCAGCAGGGCCTTGTGCTCCCCACAGCAGTAGCCAGTGTCAGCCATCTTGTGAGTCCTTTTCCACTCCCTGTGATGTGAGCATGGTTGAGAGTGGTGTTGATGGGCCAATTGTGAGGGTGAGCAATATCTGTGCCTACAACTCCCATCATGCTATTGCCTCCACCCCCCTTCCCAGCATGCCCATACTTCCTTCCTTTTGACTCTGCTTCCCTGTGTGGTGGGCTGCCTGTGCTGACAGGATGGCTGGGAGTGTTGTCCGGGCAGTTGTTTGGCTAAATGTCCCAGGAGTGTCCCTGTGCTTCACACAGCATGACCCAGGGTGGTGGTTCTTTGTGGGACCTTGAGTTAGGATGTGAGGCATTGCATTCCGCCAGGTGGGTTCTGTGGAGTATGTGTTGAGGGGGTGTGTGAGGGGAGGTGCTTGTGACTATGGTCAGTGCTGTGAGTCCTTCCCACCCAGCCAGATATCCCACCATGGACCGTGCTTCCATTGCAGGGAGTGCAAGTTGTCTTTCAGGATGTCAGTCAGTGGTGTCCTGCTGTTGGTTGTTGCACAGTTGCCAGCAGGGCCTTGTGCTCCCCACAGCAGTAGCCAGTGTCAGCCATCTTGTGAGTCCTTTTCCACTCCCTGTGATGTGAGCATGGTTGAGAGTGGTGTTGATGGGCCAATTGTGAGGGTGAGCAATATCTGTGCCTACAACTCCCATCATGCTATTGCCTCCACCCCCTTCCCAGCATGCCCATACTTCCTTCCTTTTGACTCTGCTTCCCTGTGGGGTGGGCTGCCTGTGCTGACAGGATGGCTGGGAGTGTTGTCCGGGCAGTTGTTTGGCTAAATGTCCCAGGAGTGTCCCTGTGCTTCACACAGCATGACCCAGGGTGGTGGTTCTTTGTGGGATCTTGAGTTAGGATGTGAGGCATTGCATTCCGCCAGGTGTGTTCTGTGGAGTTTGTGTTGAGGGGGTGTGTGAGGGGAGGTGCTTGTGACTATGGTCAGTGCTGTGAGTTCTCCTTCCCACCCAGCCAGATATCCCACCATGGACTGTGCTTCCATTGCAGGGAGTGCAAGTTGTCTTTCAGGATGTCAGTCAGTGGTGTCCTGCTGTTGGTTGTTGCACAGTTGCCAGCAGGGCCTTGTGCTCCCCACAGCAGTAGCCAGTGTCAGCCATCTTGTGAGTCCTTTTCCACTCCCTGTGATGTGAGCATGGTTGAGAGTGGTGTTGATGGGCCAATTGTGAGGGTGAGCAATATCTGTGCCTACAACTCCCATCATGCTATTGGCTACACTGACTTGCCCAGCATACACATATTTCCTTTCTTTCAGTGGGCTTCACTGTGTGGTGGTGTTGTAGTGGTGGCTACTTGTCTGGATGTGTTTGTCAGTTATATTTGTGCCACTGCCTAGCTGTAGTTGTGTTTGTACATGTGATGACACAGTTAAATGTCACTTTGTGATGGCATGTGTTGTGTTTCTCTGAGTGACATACACATTTTGGGATGATTCTGTTCTGGTTGCTGTGTATTTGCTAAGAGTGCATGGTTTGACTCTCCCTTGACAGTGATGTGTGTGTGTAGTCGCAGAATATTGTGTACATTTGTTGTGTACTCACCAGGCTCTGGGATGTTTTCTAGTCCATAGACGCTCACTGGTGGTAGGATGGCCCGCACCTTCTCCTCCCAGGGCCTGAGGTATACTGGTTTGGCAGGAGGGCCACTGCCGGTGTGTTGGCTCAAGATGTAGTCCTTCTTCAACAGCTCCTTGACCCTCCTGCGCACGTCATACCACCTGTTCTGGATGTCTGTCTTTGTGCGCAAACATGGTGATTGTGCGTTCACCCTGTCGACGATCCTCTCCCACATCTTTGTTTTCTGTGACATGGGTGTCTGTTGGACCAGTGTACCAAAGAGCTGTGGCTCTACCCTGAGGATCTCATCTACCAGGACTTCCAATTCACTATCTAGGAACTTGTGATTCTTCTTTGGGGGCATGGTGATGGGTGGTGATGGTGAGTGATGTGTGTGTTGGTGTGCAGGTGAAGGTGTGTGAGTGTGTGTTTTGCTAGGTGTATGTGAGGTTTCTATTTGTTGTGGTGCTGATGGTGTGTGGCTTGTGTGATGGATGAGCTGTGGGTGTGTGGTTGCTGTCTGTTGAGTGCTGGCAGGTAATTTGAATTTGCAAAGGATCATGGTAGGGATTTGTGTCCTTTATATGGGTGGAGTTGTGGGTGTGTCTTTGTTCCCTGCCCCTCCCCCCAGTATTTATTGGCTTTGTAATTGCTTGTTTGGCCTTTTTTGTGTATTTTCCCTTTGTACTTTTCGTGCATGTAGGAGACGTTCTTGTGACCGAGTCGGACCCTGCAGTTGTCTCGTACGGGCTTGTCCGTTTCGTTCACGCTGTGTTTGTGCTGTTTTCTATGCTGCGTACGTGTCGGTCGCGGTGTTTTGGGTTGCTTCGGCTCGCAGTTTTGTATGCGTGTCAGTCGTACGGCTTGTCCTCCGTGCGACTCGGTTGTGTTTTCCACGCCTTGCATCGTACTTGGCGGGTGGGAGTCCGCGGGTACGTCTCGTTCGGTATTGTTCCGGGTGCGAGTCGGTCGGTTCGAATCGCGTGTTTTTCCGGGCGGATTGCTGTTTTCCGCGCGGCTCGGTCGTTCGGCTTGTGTTCCGTACGAGTCGGTCGGGTTTTGCTCGCTTCTCATCGTACTTGGCGGGTCGGGCTGCACCGGTACGTGTCGGTCGGAATGTTTTCCGGCTCCGAGTCGGTCGGTACGTTTTCCGGCCGGAATCGGAATCGGCCCCTTAATGTCCCATTTTTCATCTGCACTGTAAGGGACATCAATACATTTCCCGAGTGTCCCAGACAAAACCATGTTTAAAAGAAGAAGCCCCGCAAGAAGACTTCATTTACCATCATCCATCTGCACAGAATTGACATCACTGGATTTCTCATCAGTCATCTGCACAGGAAGCGTCATAACTGGTTTTCCCTCAAAGAAACATTAGAAAGAAGCAGCCACGCAAGATGACTTAATTTCCCAACATCAGTCTGCACAGGAAGTGACTTAAATGAATTCCCCAGCATTCATAAGCCCTGGAAGTGACATCATTGCATTTCCCATCATCCATCTGCACATAAAATGACATTAATGGTTTCCATCAAAAAATATTTTAAATAAGAAGCAAAGCAAGAGCACTTAATTTCCTATTATCCATCTGCATACGAAGTGACAACACTTCCTGTCTTCTCCCTACTTCAATCAACTCTTCAGGGCATCCCCTCACTTGGACACCCCTAGCAAAGGCTAGGCACACACATAGACCCAACTTCATACATATCCCACTAACTCCCACACACTCTAATACTACTGAAGACACATTCCAATTCATGCTCATTAGCACTTGCTCTACAGTACACCATGCTGCAGACATTGCAGACTTCACTACCTTTCTAAACCTTGATGCCCTCATCATCAGAGAAACATGGTTCACCCCCACATCCTCGCACATTCTGGATTTATAGCATCCATCATGTGGACTACGCATGAAAGAAGGGAGGAAGTTTTACTGTCATCCCTAAGTCCTCATGGTCCTGCACACCAGGCTTGTAGTTGCTGACATGGCATTTGCCACTCCCTGCAACACAGATTGCCACCTTTCATCTCATCTAAAGGCCTCGCTGGCAGAACAAGGACTTCATGGATGAATTCTCAGATCTCTACATCACCTTCCAATCCAAAATGCCTACACCACCCCCTTGGGTGACTTTAGCCCCGTAGACAACACAAGCTAAAAAAAATAAGAGACACTTTCTTCGATCTCATCAACATACTCAGCATTGTACAGTATGTCACACAACCAACACACTCCAAAGCTAACATGCTCAACCTTATTTTCCCAACATCACCAGCAATCAAATCCAGCTACCTCTGCATTTGGATTGGACTAATCACTTAGCCATCCCTTACTCCCTGCTCAGCGTCCTACCAACAAACCGGGGTCAACACAACAGGGAAGATCAAACTTTGGATCCCTCAAAGTATTCTGCACACCCTAATGCTTGAGCTCATTTCCCACTCGATCAACTCCACATCCGACATCAACACCCTTTTAAACATCTTCAACAATTTGTTGGAAAGCTATGTGAACACCAAATCACGAATGAAGCAAGACGCAGCATTCAGCACCCTGCTGCGGTGCACAGACAGAATATCGAGTTTTAAATATCGAAATTCACAAATATCGAGTTGGAAATATCGTGATACAGAAATATCGACAACAAGAATATCGTGGTCAAAAATATCGACTTTAAGGTACGAAATATCGTTTTTGAAAATATCGAAGTTAGTAATATCGTTTGCAAAAATATAGGGGCACATTACGATACCCGGCGTAAATAACACCGCCAGGCATGGAAGCGGCAAAAATCCGCCCGCACACACCGCCTGAACACCGACCACGCCATTACGATTACACAAACCGAATACCGCCATCGGCGGAAAAAGCACACAAAATACCGCCCGCCAACGTCCGAGTCGGAGACAAACCGCCCGCCACGGACGGAAACACGCACGACAACACAAAACCGCCCGCCCTCACGGCCGACACACCGCACGTGAAATTACGATCGCACCGACATGAGCGCGGAAAAACAACAAATATACCGCCCGCCAGCGCAAACAACGCCGATGAGAATCGACACGGCAGAAGCCATGGCGCCCACGTACCTGCACAGAAACCATCCGCACACAAAACCAATAGCACACAACATGGCCAACAAGTCCACACAGCAAGGCACGCACAAATACACAAGCACAGTACATATCCCGAAAACACCCCCCGGACAAACAAAAAATACAAAGGCCAGAACCCCAGACACAACACACCTGAAAACAACAGACCATGAGGACACACCCACATAGGTGTGTACAAAAGCAGCACTCCCACAGACCACAACCCCTTGCTACATTGCAAACTAGAGAGGAGAGGAGAGGACACAGTGACACAGCAAGGACAGCAGCACACCACAGAAACGCACACATCACCACCACCACCACCACCACGACCACCACCAAACACCACCACCACCACCACCAAACACCGGCACCACAAACCCCCTGCACATTACACAACACACACCGCACCAGCACCACAAACACCATGGCACCACAAAGAATGCCCAAGTTCACGCCCATTGAGCTGACGGTCATGGTCGACGAGATCATCAAGGTGCACCCACAAATCTATGGGAACATGGTCCAACACACACCACTAGCCACCAGAAACAGAATGTGGAACCGGATCGTAGACCAGGTCAATGCAGTCGGGACCCTGCCCAGGAACAGAGTCGAAATTAACAAACGGTGGAATGACGTCAAGAGCCTGGTCAAGAAGAAGGAGGGCAAAAACAGAGAGCTGGCTGCCGTCACTGGCGGAGGGAATCCCGCGCTCTTCAAGACCTTCAAAGCGTGGGAGGAGAAGGTGCGAGTCATCATACATCCCGAGATCCTCGCCGGATTGGCAGGGGGAGTGGAGGCTGGTAAGTACAAACTAATGTATACCAGCACACCGCTATGTACTCACATGCACTACCACCATGCCACAGCTCCCAGGGACAAACACCCCCATGTCCAGCACACAATACACGACACACACATGCAACATACACCACCACACACAGCCCAAACAGAACAACTGTAAGATGCGTGGGGACATGTGTACATTCAGCCAGCCACGTAACCACCAACAGGTCCCCAAATATGCCAGAAGCGCCACAACGAGCACCCACCACACCCATGTGTCCGCCACAGCTGCACAAACCGACAAGTAACAGGTAAGTGGCAGGAACACAAAGTGCAGTGGGTGGGACGGTGGACAGCCCAAGTACAACACACACCAGGCCCCTAGTCCCACAGCACAGCAAGGAGGAGCATCCCCCACACCCCACAGCCACGTGTCAGCCACCGCAGTGCACAACGACAGCCGAAAGGCAGACATCACGGTCCACAGCAATCGGTGTCAGTGGGTGTCCAGCCACCCCCACGACCCACAACACCCCCCCACCCCCACAGACCTGCAACATGGAGCACCCCCCGCTTAGAGCCATGTGGCATCCAGTACAGTGCACGCACGAACAACCTGCAGGTGGGAAACTGGACAGGGCTGGATTACTGGAGGCATGAGGACCGGCACACGACCAACACATGGGACATGTCACGTAGCAGACGGAAACGCAGCACCGCCCACCGTCACGAACAAGTGAACAATGTGCACACGGACATGAACAACAGACTCACACCCCACATGACCCATCACAGACATAGCAACACCCAAGGAGCCACGTCTGCATACACAAGCCACACTGAAAATAGTACCACACGGCAGCCACTGTGCAACTCATCACACACAACCGAAACACCATTGAAGTCCTGTCCATGTAGCCCCTACTGCCTGTCAACCACACACCCCACAACTACGCCTATGTAAGACAAACAACACTAGACGCAACAGAGCGGAACAACAGAAATGCACACGAACACCACTGAACCCATCAAACACACAGACACACCATGCACATACAACATACCATCCATCCCATCCGTCAGCCCCAGTCTCATGAAAGGCATGTCATCCGCACAGCTGCCACACATACAGCAGTCACGCTAAGATACATGCCCATGACCAACCATGTGCCAGAAGTCAATGAAGCGCACGACACACTGTGAGCAACAACACACAACATGGGCCACACCCCCCCACGAGCACTGCAGTGATGCACATGGCACAGGGCAGCACGCACACCAAGGAGATGGGACAACTGCAATACGTTGGCTTTCACACACAACCATCACTCACTCATAACGATGCGTCCAATGCCATGTCCAGTAATCACAACAGACAGCAAATATGCAGGCCATGTCAAGCATGCACACACCTCAAACCATGCACTGTCATGCTGCCACAACACATGTCACGTTCGGCACCCATGGCTCACAGCATGTACCCCAAAAGCATATCCCCTCCCAAATGCGAATCTGGGGCATGGCCCCCATGTTGCCATATGCGTTCCTAAGCGTTCCATTTGAACCCCAAAAGCATATCCCCTCCCAAATGCGAATCTGGGGCATGGCCCCCATGTTGCCATATGCGTTCCTAAGCGTTCCATTTGAACCCCAAAAGCATATTCCCTCCCAAATGCGAATCTGGGGCATGGCCCCCATGTTGCCATATGCGTACCTAAGCGTTCCATTTGAACCCCAAAAGCAAAGTACAAACCAGACCCAGGATGGGCCAGGAGCCCGCATACACCAGAGTCACAATGAGTAGGGGCACAGCAACACACCCATCGGCATGGCCAATCCGTCCCATGCCACATGTGCACAGCACACAGTCCCATTGCCAAGCACACACAACTACAAATGCCACAGCCACACACACGCCTCCGGGAAACCCATGTACGAGATTGCACGAACTGCCAATGTCAGACGACAAATACATACTTCGCCAGGTGCAACACAATAACAAATCTCATTCTCTCCACAGGTGACGAACTGCCGGATGCTGGGGATGGAGACAGCAGCCAGCACAGCCAGCCCACAAGCCCCCAACGAGGACACACGGATGTGGAGGATCTCACCTCCTCTTCGGACACGGACCACCAAGCAGGCCCATCTGGTGTGGCAGGGCCCAGCCGCTCCCCAGGACCCCTCCTACCCACCAACCCATCATCCAGGGCTGCTGAACAGTCCCAGCCCCCTGCTGCCACTGTCGTTGCGGCCACACCCACGGTCATTGCGGCCACACCCACGGTCATTGCGGCCACTACCACTGCCGCAACCGCCACCATCGCCGCACCGACCACCACCGCCGCCACCACCACCACGTCTTCGCTGGCACCAGCCCCAGCGCAGGTGGTGGCCCGGCCGACTGGATCCACCCTGGGAGCCACAGCGAGGACCGTGGTGAGCAATGTGGCTAGTGGGCAGGGCCGGTGGCAGCAGGACTGGTAGGAGGAGCAGGGTCAGGGAAACGCCAGCCTCCCCTGGGAGCCATGCCCTGCCTCAAATGGCCAGAGTCCTTGGGGCCTATGAGGAGGCCCAAGAACAATGGGTCAGGTCTGCTTCAGACACGCGGGAGGTGCTGGGGGTGCTGAGGTCCATGGACGCCCGTATAGGTCAACTCGTGGACCTCATGGGCCAGCTGGTGGTGGCGGTGAGGACACGGCCAGGGATAGCAGCTCCCCCTCCGCCACCACCTGCCGGGGCGCAGGGTCGAGCAGCAGTGTCCAGTTCCCCTGCGTCCACAGCCAGTGAGCACACCTCAACCACCAGCATGTCGCAAGCAGGCACCCCCCTCGCAAACGTGGAAGGGGCCGTCCGAAGAGGAAACAGATCTCCCGGGAGGACTTCGCACGCTCCAGTCGCAAGTGAGGCAGCCAGCCAGCCTTCCGCCAGCCTTCCTTGACCAGCCACTGCATTGACTTGGACTACGATCCCACTCCACACAGCCATCTGGATGGCATGTGTGTGTTGGACTATGGACATAGAACCAGTGGGTACACCCTGAGCATCACGCAGCCATGACCGACAGCTCATTGTCACAGCACGCACCACTTTTGTCATCACCTTACACACAATCACATGTCACAGTTTGTAATAAATGCACCTTTTTCACTAACTGCTGTTTGTGCCCTGTGTTTTATTTGTACGGAATACAACGGCCACCTTGGGCGGAAAGGCACCTGATGCGTGGCATGGCAATGGAATCCGGAGGGCCTGTAGGGACCTAGGGGTGGGAGACAGAACAGGAGCACATTCAATGAGTGTGTCACACACCCATCACACAGTACATGTCAACAACTACAAGCAATGTACACACATCGCACAGAGCAATAGGGCACAATGCCACAGCCACCATCAGTGGTATACTAACCTGGGCATGGAGCGTTGACACACAGCACGCAGTGAACAAAAGGCCACCCGGACACAGCACACACACACCTGCACAAATACAGACACATCAGCCGTCGTACATGGACACTCACCGTCAAGTGAAGTAGCGGGCGATGAGCTGCTGCCGCACATTCCCAGCTTCCTCCTCTCCGCTGTCCTCCTCACTCGAGCTGTCCTGGTCTGCGGGCTGGGGCCCTGGTTGATCTCCGTCATCCACAATGAGGGGGATCTGCTTCCGAATGGCCAGATTGTGCAGCATGCAGCACGCCACCACTATCTGGCACACCTTCTGTGGGGAGTACGCCAGTGCACCCCCGGTGCGGTCCAGGCACCTGAACCTGGACTTGAGGAGGCCAAAGGTACGCTCGACCACACGTCTGGTCCTCCCATGTGCCTCATTGTATCGATCGTCTGCTGGGGTGCGAGGATTCCTCAATGGACTGAGCAGCCATGCCCCATTCGGGTACGCAGAGTCACCTGGGTGTGAGGGACACAGAGAACCGTTGCTATTCCAACTGGACAGGGGACAGCATCGCACAACCAGCACGCTACACCACTCCACATACTCACCGACAATACAGCCACGATCCTGTTGCAGATTGGCCATCAGCCGTGGCAAGATGCTGTTGCGCATTATGTGTGCGTCATGGGCCGAGCCTGGGAACTTTGCACACACGTGGGTGATCACCATGTCCGCAAGGCACACCACTTGCACATTCAGGGAGTGCGTGTGCTTCCTGTTGCGGTACAGGTGCTCAGTGGCCTGTGGTGGAACAAGGCCAACATGTGTGCAGTCAATGGCTCCAACGACGTGTGGGATTCTGCCAAGGGCATAGAATGCACCCTTCACTGCCGCCAATTCACGAGCCCTGGGGAAGCGGATGTACCTGTTTCGGTACAGCATCATGGCTGCCAGTACATCCCTCAGCACCTTGCTGAACATGGGCTGGGACATCCCTCCTCCACTGCCCACTGTGTGCTGGAATGACCCAGTGGCGAAGAAATGCAGGGCAGCCATCACCTTAGCCGTGGGGGTGAATGCTGTTGGATACACCCTGCGGGGACGGAGATGGGGTTCTAACATGGCACACAGTCGATGCAGGGTTGGCCTGTCCAGCCGAAACTTCCTGATAACCTCTGTATCGTCCATGTCCACCAGCAATTGGTATGGGCGGTCAATGTTCGGTCTCCGCCTAGGGAAATTGCAGAGGACACATGTCAAAGCAACACAACACATAGCAGTTTCGCATACACATCACTGACATGACTGAGCACGCACATGAGCCACAGCCCAGCTGTCAAGCTGGGACGGCACGGCCACAATACACTTACACAGGTCTCCCAACAATGGCAATGGCTAGTGAGACATACCACTGCCATGTGCATGCACATGGGGATCTAGGCCCCAATGACTTGCGGGGCGTGCTGATGGGGACTGACTGCATATTCGTCAAGCGGCAACGCCACGGCAACATGAGTGTCTGCTGAGCATGGAACTGCTTCCGAGGCTGGATGAGTATGGCACACGACGACGACGATGTGGGCACAGGCTGAGCGGCCAAAACAAGTGGGACCTGTGGCACGAGGGGATATGAGACAGTAGTAGGTGTCAGCACTGCACCCTATGTACAGCACTGTACGGATCACAGCTCCCGAAACATTGACAGGTGTCCACATTGACAGCCCCATGCCAAGACGGCTGTGTGCTTGCAGTCACACGTCACAGGTGAGAGGTTACATTGCACGTGCCAGGTGGCAGACGTACATAGTGGGAGCTGGCATGTGTGTGCATGTGTCTCCTGTTCAGGATCCACCAGATGGGCGCTGACTCTGTACTGACCATTGGACACAGCATGTTCCGTGGAAGGCTTGTGTGTGTGGGATGGTGGCACTGGATGTGCCTCCGTTGGGTGGGGGGCCATGCACAGGGCGGGTACGTCGATGATTGCGCATTGTTGGTCACGGTGGGTGCACCAACTAAGATGTGTTGCCCTGTGTTCAATTCCTATGTCCGCATGATGATGGACTGTGGATGTGGGCAGACTACACATTGGTCGATGTGCTGTCTATATGCATGTGCCTTCACACCAGGCACAGCTGCCCCTGCACATGTGACCCCTGCTGGACTCGCTGCTGGGTCTGTGGAGCTGATGCACCTTCTGTGCGTGGGGCGGACAGCTCTCCTCACTTCCCTCATTGCGCATGTCATGTCTTTGCCGCAGGTGACATGGATCATGGAGGGCCCACATGTACGCGTGGGTAGGCTACACATGATTGTTCACTGGTCGCCACCCCCAGTCAGTGTTTCGAATGGGAAGGTTGTCGTGCTGGTGGTATGTTCGATGTGGCGGATGGGCGGGCCTAGGTGCGGGCTTACATTCCGGACATGGGGGGGTAGTTGGATTGGCGACTAGTTGCAGTACACACGGGACACGTCTCTTCCTTTCCACATCTGGGTCATCCCTTGTACTAACTGACAGTGATACAGTCATCTTCGCCCCAGCCCTCATGTCCTCCCCTCGCCCCCCAATATGCATGCTCACCTGCGAGGCTAGCGCTTGCACAGGCAGCCCCAAGCTCGCACCAGAGAGGGCAAGGAGTGTATGTGTGGGTCCAGTTGCACGAGTGGGCTGTCTCAGGGTATGATGTGTGGCGGGACGCCGTCCACCTGCGTGGTGCCCCAAATGGAGACCCGGCCTGCATGGACTATGCATCACAGTCTTCGCCTTCCGGATCCGCCACCTGCGACACCCAGTGGCTGTGGCTGCCCTTGCGGCCAGGCCGCGTCCGTCTGTGGCTGATGGCCCACACATTCACTCTTTGGCCTCTCTGGGGAGGGCTCGGGGGTGGTGGCGCACGCGCTTGCACTTAGTCGCAATGGCATGTGGCGTGGTTGGTATGATGGGCAATGGATGGGATGGTGCGAGCCACCTCCCGTGACGTCAGTGCTGCTCGTGCTGTGGTGCGTCCCCCCTACACTTCCATCTGACTTGTGCCATGCTAGACGTTGAGGTTCTATTGCCTGCGTGATATGACCAGGAGGAGCGCGAGGAGACCTCTCACACACCATGCTCCACTGCCATCCCGTGCCCTGTATCGCCTGTGCGGATTGACTATGTTGGGGTTACACCTGGTCGACTGGGGCTGTGTGTGCCTTGTCAGGGGCATGGCGGGCGCACAACAGGATCCAGCTTGTCCACAGAGGGTGGGCTGAGGTGCGCCTGGTACCGCTTTGTACGTGTGCCCGGCTGCTATGCACACACGTGTTCACTCCCCCCGACAGGTGTCCTCTCACAATGCCCAGGGAAGCGGTGGTGTACTGTTCATGACCCCTCCCAACACGGCGTGCTCCAACTTGGCATGTGCGCATCTACCCGTCGCACCCACCCACCTGAGCACTGCGTCCATACGACTTCACACGACACATGTGTGTCTTCCACAGTAGTGCTACTCATTTGCGTTGACATCCAATACCAGTGGACTACATGGTCATGTCACGACTGCCGTGTACTTCACATACTCTCATCCTCTCTCATTCGTACTTGTGAAATGAGTCAGCGGAGACAGTTTTGGTTTCAAACATTATATTGAGTCTCCTGTCCTCTGTGATGCAGTATAGTGGACACTACTGGCAGCGGAATACATGTTGAGGATATACTGAGCATGATTGCAAATGGGATAGGGAGTGGGGTTACATGTGATTGGCTGTTGCATGTGGGATGTGGGCTTCAGAGTGACATCTGCTTGGCCAAGGCTGTGCTAATGTACATTTACGTATAGCTGCGGAGCTGCGGACTTTGACACAGACGGTATACATGTAGCCTACCAGACCGCTTGGCATCATGGGCACAGTCCATCTCAGTTCCATGTGACAGGTTTGCTGCGGTTGTTCCTCATGCACGCGTGCATGTGAGATGACATCAGGGCATGTGCTTGCGTGCATGCAGCGGCGTGCCACTTGTTGTTGCACTGTGGTGGTTACTGGACATGTCACAGTCACTGGGGTCGTGTTGTTGTTGTATGCACTTGTCGTCCATGCAAAGGTCCTGGTATGGGATTCCCGGGGCGGGGGTGGGAGGGGTGCAGCACCCACAGACTCCAGGCGACCTATTCATGTCCACTGAGCGGTGTGTGTGTCCATGGGCGCTGGATCCATGTCGTGTCCTGGTTGTTCGTGCAGTTCCGTCCATGTGGGTGCGATACACAGAGCCCATGCCACTGCCTCCCACGATGCATGCGGTGTTCCTGGATGTGATGGGGAACAGTGTGCATGTCCCGGTCATATCCGATGTCATGGCGATGTCGTTGATGGTGTGGTTACAGTTGCCGGTCGTTTGGTATGGCTGTTGTGGTGGTGACTGGCCAGTCCGTGCGGAAGCTAAGCATGGGTGCGGGGTTGGACATCATAGGTCACTCGGGGAACCTGCGTTGTGGTCCGACGTATTTACAGGTTGTCAGGTATGCGATGCCGTCCAGCAGGGCTTCCATGTCATTGGTGGTGTACATGTTTGCCAGCCAATGAAGCGGATGGTGGCTGTCAAGGTGTTGTTCGTAGGTTGTCCCTTGGAGGACCATGATGGGGCATGCTGGGTGACATTCGATGTAGCTGTTATCGATGATCCGTCGTGTGGAGGCACAGTGGTCCCATTTCAGTGCGGGTGCGATGTTGGCCACATACGCCATGCCCCCATAGGCAGAGCAGGCCCTGTCGTGTGCGTCCAGAGGGAGGAGTAGTGGTAGCAGGTCCGCCTTCAGACATGCCGGGTTGGAGAGGCATATCTCGACGGGATGCTGGTAGGGACACCTCCGACAGTAGAAGACGGGCATGACGCAGCTGAACAATGTGATGCGGTAAGTCAGTCGGTAACTTACGTTCAGCAGGGACAGGAGATCGCATCCCAATGTATGGCACAGGTTGGTTTTGTACAGCTTGAGCTGTTCGGCGTAGTTGGGTAGGTGTGTTGCGGTTGCCATTTCGCAGCGGTTCGTAGAGGTGGCGTGCTCCGGCTGTGTGTGCAGTCTGCAATGTGCACGCTCCGGGGTTGCTGTGAGCTCTGTGTAGTCGTAGGGAGACAGGACTTGTGTTCTGTTGGCTTGTTTGGAGGACACGGGCCCTCTTCCCACATGCTTCTCAGACAGTTCAAGGTCAGTGCTGTGTGACTCCTTCCAATTAACTTGCATGTGGCCGACATGGGGGAGTGTTTTCTTCTTTCTTCCCCGTCCGTTGTGTGCTTCTGTGATATGCGCTATCTGCCCTGTGGTCGGTCTCCTCGGCATGCCTGTGTTGGTCTATTCTTGGACAATGGCTGTATTCACCGGCTTCTGTCGTAGGGCTGTGGTTTCGGAGTTGGAATGGAAGGTCATTCAGTGCTGTCTGCTCTCCCTTGTGTGGGCGGCAGGCTGCCTTTCCGCTCTGCGTTGGGCCTTGTGTGTGAATGTTATTCTTGGGCCACCTGTTGTCGGTCCCCGGGCTCTTTGGTGTTCCGTTTCATATGTCTTGTTCATATGTGCAGGGTGGTATGGGTTTTTCAGTGTGGTACTGGCGTTCCTCTTCCCGAAGGGGCCCTGCTTCTCCTAGTTGGTGTTGCCGCCGCTGTGTGCTACGCCATGTTTGTTACACTGGGGTGTGTCCTGCTGTTGCGTGTCTTCACTGACATGTGTGCGTCGGTTGTGTGGCGTTGGGTGTTGTCCGTGAATTGGGCGTTGGGGACATGTCTGTGGCCGGCCTGTCACGTGTCATGTGCGTTCGGGGTGGGGCTGATGTGTGTGCTGCTTGGTTGTGTCCCTGTGTCTGTGTGCGACGCATGCATGGCGCTGCGGTTGGCCTCTGCGTTGTGCGCATGTGTGGCGGCGTCATCGGCGCTTTGGGGCCGTGACGGGGTGGTTGGTTCCTAGTCCCAGGTGGTGTGTACACATGTGTTCTGCGATGTTACGATTTGGCCTGTGTGTCATATGTGGATGCGATGGTGGATGTGTTGTGTACACGCGCTGGTGGGGGGTTGTCCGCTTTTTCCGCCCTTGCACTGTGTGCGCTGTTTGCGTGCACTTGTTGTGTGTGTGCCTACCTGCGTCTCCGCGGTACGTTGCGTCCTTGGTGGTGCATCAGCAGAAGCATGGGGAGGGCCTGCAGTGCTGGATTCATGCTCGGGGAGCCGCTTCTTCGTTGTCCGTGCTCTGCGTCCGTGTTACCGCCTCTCTTTCACGTGCGGTGTCTCTTAGCCGTGGGAGCCGTTTGTTTGCGGCATCGTAATTTATACGCCGGGCGGGACGTGTTTCGTCGGACGGTGTGTGTCAATTGGGCTGCGCCGCTACGTGTGCGGACGCACTTTGATGGCGGACGGGGTTGCTGGCTTGCCAGCGGTGTTTGGCCTACTTTTCGCATCGTAATTGGGCGGGCGTGTGGACTGCTGCGTGCCGGCGGTAACTGGCGGTTTTTGCATCCGCCAGCACGGCGGTTGTGCTTCCGCCCGCCATCGTAATGGGCCCCATAGTTGTTTAAAATATCGATTTTAAATGAGTGTTCTGTATTTTAGTATATATTTTAAAAGTATGTGATCTATTTTTTTGTATAAGTATTGCTTTTATTTTTTAATATATGTGTTAAATTTTTAGTAGTGATTAGTATTATGTTAATTACATTTTGTGTTTTTTAGTTCTGTAGCGGGTTGTGGGTTTATAGGGGAATAGGGTGGGAAGTAATTTAATTATAATAAATTAATTAATATTTTTTATTTATTAGCATTTATTTAATTTAGATTTTATAGTGTTAATTGTAGGAATTGATTAATTATTAATTATTTATTAATTGGTTATTAATTTTTATTAATTAATTGGTAATTATGTTAATTGTGTTATTTTTTTTAGGGGCGGGTTGTGGGTTTATAGGGGAATAGGGTCAGAAGTAATTTAATTATAATAAATTAATTAATATTTTTTATTTATTAGTATTTATTTAATTATGATTTTATAGTGTTAATTGTAGGAAGCAATATATTATGGATTATTTATTAATAGGTTGTTAATTATTATTAATTAATTGGTAATTGTCAATAGTATTATTTTTGTAGGAGGGGGTTCTGGGTTTATAGGGGAATAGGGTAGGAAGTAATTTAATTTTAATACATTTAAAAATAATTTTTATATGTTAATATTTATATCATTTATATTTTATAGTGTTAATTGTGGGAATTAATGTTTTAATAATCATATATCAATTGTTTGTTAATTAATATTAATTAATTCATTAATTATCAATTAATTATGTTAATTGTGTCATTTTTTAGGAATGGGTGGTGGGGTTTATAGGGGAATAGGGTGGGAAGCAATTTATTTAAAATTTATTAATAATTAATTGTTAATTAATGGTAATTAATTAATTAAAAATTAAGTATGGCAATTGTGTAATTAATTTGAGATGTGAGGTGTGGGTTTATAGTGGTAAAGGGTGGGAAGTAAATTCTTTTAAATTAATTAATAATTTGTTGTTAATTGATAATAATTTAATAATGTAAAATTAGTTATGGAAATTGTGTAATGCTTTTTAGGTGTGTGTTGTGGTGTTTATTGGGGTAGAGGGTGGAAAGTATTTTAGGTTTTATTAATTAATAATTAGTTGCTCATTATTATTCATTCATTAATTAATTAATATTTATGGTAATTGTTTACTTTTATGTTGTGTGTGGATTTTGGTTTCATGGGGTAATGTTTGGTGAGTAAATTAATTTGTATCTGTTTTAATTTGTTTTTTAATTAATGATATTCATTTATTTGATAATTAATTCAGTTAATTATGGAGGTACACTTTTTTCAGAAATTTAGATGTGTGTTGTGAATTGTGTGGTGTTATAGGGTAGGAAATAAAAAATATTAATTTTATGTAACAATTAATGTTCTTGAATATAATTAATTTCTATTTAATATAGTTATTTGTTTGTAAAGTATTTTTTAAATTTTTATAAAATAATGTTTGTAGGTAATATGTAGATTTTTTTAACATTATGATATGTTTCTATCTTTTGTAATTTTTATTATTTTTATATATGTTTTTTCTTTTTTTGTTTTTAACATTTTTTGTATTGTAGTTGATATTTTGTTTGTTTTTAATTTTGAATTGACTTCAGTGGGAATATTAATTTTTACCCCTCCGCTATCCAACACTTTCCCTACTGTTGCACTCACTGGAGTGGGAATAGTAATTTGTACCCCTCCGCTATCCAACACTTTCCCTACTGTTGCACTCACTAGAGTGGGAATAGTAATTTTTACCTCCCCGCTATCCAACCCTTTCCCTACTGTTGCACTCACTGGAGTGGGAATAGTAATTTTTACCCCTCCGCTATCCAACACTTTCCCTACTGTTGCACTCACTGGAGTGGGAATAGTAATTTTTTCATCTCCGCTATCCAACACTTTCCCTACTGTTGCACTTACTGGAGAGGGAATAGTAGTTTTTACCCCTCCGCTATCCAACACTTTCCCTACTGTTGCAGTAATTGGAGTGGGAATAGTAATTTTTACCCCTACGCTATCCAACACTTTCACTACTGTTGCATTCACTGGAGTGGGAATAGTAATTTTACCTCTCCGCTATCCAACACTTTCCCTACTGTTGCACTTGCTGGAGTGGAAATAGTAATTTTTACCCCTCCGCTATCCAACACTTTCCCTACTGTTGCAGTAATAAGAGAGGAAATAGTAATTTTTACCCCTCCGCTATCCAACACTTTCCCTACTGTTGCAGTAATTGGAGTGGGAATAGTAATTTTACCCCTCCGCTATCCAACACTTTCCCTACTGTTGCACTAACTGGAGTGGGAATAGTAATTTTCCCCCTCCGCTATCCAACATTTTCTCTACTGTTGAACTCATTGGAGTGGAAATAGTAATTTTTACCGATCCGCTATCCAACACTTTCCCTACTGTTGCATTCACTGTAGTGGGAATAGTAATTTTTTCCACTGCACTATCCAGCACTTTCCCTACTGTTGCACTCACTGGAGTCGGAATAGTAATTTTTACACCTACCCTATCCAACACTTTCCCTACTGTTGTTCTCAATGGAGTGCAAAATGTAAGTTTAAAAATTATTAAATATTTTAATGTTTTAATTTATAATATATTGTTTTTTATTAGATTTTATGTTATAGGTGTATGTATATATATATATATATATAACTCGATGAACTGCAATCCCCAACCTCCACCAGGCGATGAAGAAAGCACAAACTCCGCTTGCTGGCGAAATTAATCTTTATTTTACTTGGAGCTGGTCATGACGCATTTCGACTGCCTTAGCAGCCTTAATCACATACGGAAATGCGTTACAATCCAAATTTTTAAATACCACCCTTGTGTATCACGTGATCCCTCATAGACATGAACAACACACTCAAACCGCTCTAAGACACTCTACGGGTTGTAGCATCATAATTGCAGTGTTACATACTGCAGGTATCACCAGCCGGTAACATCATACAGCAGGTAAGGACAATAAATATTATCATTTATAAATTGAGCATAAATAAACGCAATCTGCTTAAAAACCTCTCCTTGTATAAATACATAAATATGCTGTTCCAGTTAATCACCACAGTTAAAATTGACATCAGACATAACACTACATATCGAGATGAGGCCCCTACAAAAATCATATTCTTTTGATAATCAGGCTATGTCTATATGTGATCATATTGTCAATTTCTAGCTGAAAAAATGATTGGGCTATAATTAGGCTATAGAGGATCAATTGCTATTTATGCTAAAAAATGGTTTAAATAAATAAATAGATATCTGTCCTTATAACTGACTAAAACCCTTCAGTAACTGTGCAAATTGGCGGTAAAAGTACTGCATATTAATAAATAAAGTGCAAATACTTAATAAAGTGCAAAGTGCATTTCCCTATTATTATTTAAATAAGTACAACAATTATTATAAAATATGTACAGTAATTACAATTAAGAAATATTTCAAATAAATCACATCTAAAAAATTCATTTTTATGGGGATTTTCTGTTTTCTATATTATCTAATTTAAAAAACCCAGTTATTTTTATGATCAAAGGATGGTCTATACTGTCTTTACGGGAGCTATAATTCTTAACATTCTCACAAACTACCTCATTGTCATAAAATATGTGGGCAACCATTGCATTCAACTATATTTGGTAAAGTGTGTATCTTGATACCAGATATATTATATTATTATAAGAAATTGTGGAGGTCCTCTGTAGTATTAAGACCCCTAGGGGCCTTACTGTCAAATTCCAGAATCATATATGTTTCTTTTTGCCTGAGCATGAGCTCTCTATTTCCTCCACGTCGGGGTACAGGCATAGCATCAACCACATAGTATTTCAGACAAGTCAGATCATTGTCATGAACAGCCTTAAAATGACGAGCTACTGGATAGTTTGCATCATTGTTTACTATAGCTCGCAAATGTTGTAAAATGCGAACATTGACTTGTAGTTTGGTACTGCCTATGTAGTTTAACCCGCATGTACATGTAAGGACATATATCGCAAACTCCGTGCGGCATGTATAGTGGCCTATAATTTCTCTTTTGATTGGGCTGAAGGGTACTGTGTAATGGGTTGTATTAGCCCCGAATTTGCAAGCCCTACATGAAGAGCACTTAAAAAACCCCTGTTTCGGTTTTAACCATGTAGTGCTAGAAACAATTTCCGGGCTACTCTTCACTAATTCGGTTCTCATAGACTTGGCTCTTCTAAACGTGAGCGTATATATATATATTTGTAAATTTTTATATATTTATAACATTTTAAAATAAATTAAAATTATTAGTTTATTAATTGTTTTAAAGTAAATATACATTTATATCTACAATTTTATATATATATGTTTAAATTTTTTTAATGACATTTATTTATTATATTTGTTAAAATGTACATTACATCTAAATAATTTTTTTAAAGTTAATTTTATTATTTAACTTATTTAACATTATTTTTATATATAAAAAAACAATATTTTGTACATCGATATTTTTGACATCGATATTTTTTGATATTTTTATACTTTACATTATAAAGATAGGATGTTGATATTTTTGACATCGATATTTATGTGTCAATATTTGTGTATGGGGATATTTTGGTAATCGATATTATGTCAGTGATCCCCCTGGTGCTCTAAAGACCTTGCTGATAATAAGCAATCTAACAGCAGGAAGGAAAAGAAAGAAAAACACAACTCCTTCTGACCTCATGATACAGAAGTCCGCAACACAGAGACAGCTTATCACATCAGCCAAAGCAAAGTACTGTACAAACACCATCAACAAAGCCACCAACTGAAGCAGAACACTTTTCAAGACATTCAAGCACTGCATCAACTCCCTGCCAGACCCACCTATCCCTCGCTCCACAAAAAGGTACGATGGCATCAACCAATATTGACAACACCAAGCATCCTCTTTCTCTCATGCCTGTCTCTTGTTGTAGAATCTAACAATGATCAGCTTTCAAAACCCTATATCTTTCAGATATCACCAACATACTCAAAGCCCTTAAAGCCACCTCATCTAAAGATGATGTCTTACCCTTGTCCATCATCAAAGCTCAATCTGGAAACTCTCGCTCATCCGTATTCACAATTGTGGATGCAGCAAGGCTTCTTACTAGAAGTTGTCAAGAGAAGATTTTCCCTCTCCTCAAGAAATCTACAATAGACCATGACAACCTCACCAACTGCTGGTGCATCATTTACTTACCATTCATCTGCAAGATCACTAAAAAAGCAGTCTATGCTCAAGTCCAAGATCACATTAATGATAGCCATCTCCTGCACAACTACCACTCTGGCTTCAGATCACACTGCAGCACAGAGCCCAACAGTCAACACATCACAGATGAAGGTATCCTGACTACAGATGAAGATAATCCCTGTCCTCTGCCTTCTACATAGTCAACTATACCACTCTGAAAAGCACCCTAGAGTCTCAAATGGGCTTTGATGGCAATGTCCTTCACTGGGTTTCCTCCTATGTTTCCAACCAACAGTAGTTTGTTTGCATAGGCATCTCCAGGTCCCAAAAGATACCTATCATTTGCGGAGTTCTTGAGAGTCCTAATGTCTCTTGTCATCTTCAGCCCATATATGGAGCTGCGTAGTGCTCTAACGGCATGAAGATTCACCAATATGCTGATGATAGAAAACTTGTCCTGAAAATCTCCTTTGCTTCAGACACCCAACACCTCAAACACTGACTGAATATCATCCAGACCTCGATATCCAGCTCCTACCTGAAGCTCAACCCAACCAAGGTATCATTTCTGTTATTTGCCAAGAACAACACCCAAGAAAGAGTACAAACCTGCTTCAATGACAACAACCTTGATGGCTTTAAACGCTAACTGTCACTGAATGCCAAGTCAATTGGATTCACTCTGAACACCAACCTCACCCTCAAAGACTACATTGCCACAAAAACAAAGACAATCTGGTACCAACTCTCTCATGTAAAGAAAGTCAAATGTTTCTTTTTGAAAGTGACTTCAGAACTGCTGTTCTCATCACACTCCGCACTGACACCCCATTATGGGCATCCTACATGCTGCATCTCATCTCCTCCAGGGCATAAAGAAATATGATCGCAGCACTGCACACTGATACAACTCCATTGGCTCCCCTTGCTGGCCCGCACCATCTTCAACATGAACAAAGCTATTGCGACCAGCAGGCCCTCTTATCTTGCAGACTAGTTCACCATCTCTAGTGGTTCTCGATACACCCGCAGCTAGGGCACACTCAGAATGCGGATTAAGAAGTGCACAAAATATAAATAAATAAGACAGCAGTGGTGTTTCATCTATACACCCTAGATCTGCAACATCATTCCCATACCCATCAGGAATGCCCAATGCTTCTCTTATTTAGGAAAGAGTTGAAGACCCACCTCTTTAAAGAACACTAAATTACAATGCATTAACTGTCCATAACCCAGCTACCTCTCCTATCTCTAATTGACTTTATGCTTGTCTTTGAACCTGTATGGGACTCTGCTGCCGTTTGGCTTAGTTCAGACAATTGTAATACCATATACATACATTAGTACATAGGGGCATATTTATAAACAAATTATGCAGTGCTGAAAGCAATTTAGCTTTTTTTTTTTATACCAACACAGTATCTAGTTGCAACCTTTGTCATTTATTTAAAAAAATGAAGGTACCAAAGTTATAGTTTCTTTAGCCCTTGTGATTTATTTCACTTTTCCTTAACCTTTTCAGAAAAGCTTGTAACATTATCATGTCATTGTTGAAGGGCAACACTTAGGGCCCTATTCCGATCTCGCTCGGAAATCCCTACGGCCGACTCGGTCCCATAGAGCTTTGCGACCGACTAGTGCTCCTGGGCTCCGAACGCCCGAGTGTGATGCAAGTACGCGCTGATGGACTCGGGTTGCTCGAAGCCCCATTGTAGTCAATGGGAGCCTGTTGTACCTTGCGTACATAGGCTTCCAATGAGAAAAAAGTAAGTCGCGGAAAAGGGCGCCCCCTGTCGTGGGGACGCGTTGGTGCTCCCCGCACAATACATGCATGTGTAGGGGGACCCTTGGGTCCCCCCTGTGACCGAGTTGTAGGGCTACTGGTGAAGGGGGGCCTGCTATGGCCCCCCGAATTCCGCTTCCGTGAGCTTTTTCGTGTCGGAGGTTCCGAGTCGATCCGGCTGCTTGACGCGCGCATCGTACTTGGTCGCTTGGAAATCGGACCCATTGTGCTGCACGAGTCGGCCATGATGTAGTCATCCGGAGGGCTTCGCTGATGGGTACGAGTCTCTCGGAGCGCGAGACGATATTCACATCATACTTGCTCGCTCGTACAGCGGGAAGAGTCGGTCGGAAATCGCACTCGCGACTTGGACTCGCTCATGACGGATGCCGTCAGGAGCCCTTCCGAGCGAGATCGGAATCGGGCCCTTAGTAGTGAAACACAAAATATAGACATACGTTGACATACATTTATATACAAGAAGTAAATCAAAAACCCCATGGTGCCCGCCACACTGTGCATGCTTGGATCGGGGGGACCCATGGGCACCCTCGTGATAGTGTCGGAGGTCCCCGGGTGAAGGGGGGCCTGGTACGGCCCCCAAAGTACGCTTCCGACAGCCATTTTGTCACGCTGAGACAGACGCGAGGCGGCTGTCCGAATCGTGCATCGTACTCGCTCGGTCGGAAATCGGCTCCATTGTGCGGCACGATTCGTCTACAAATGAGACGTACGGAGCTGTTCGGGCCCGGAAACGATTCGGTCGGCTCGTACGCGATCTTAGCATCATACTTGGTCGTTCGGACCTGTGTACGATTCGGTCGTAAACAAGGGCTACGAATCGGATCCGGTAAAGCCAAATCCGATTCGGAGGTCTTCCGAGCGAGATCGGAATTGGGCCCTTAGTAGTGAAACACAAAATATAGGCATACGTTGACATACATTTATATACAAGAAGTCAATCAAAAGCCTATATTAACGGATTTAAAACATACATTAACAAACTGACACAGTCATATATGTGACAAAAACAATGGGTGTACTTCATTTGACCTGTCCTGTATTCTCATGTTCACACTAGGCGGGTAATTTCTTTTCTATTGTGTTTAATGTATCCTGCCTCTGTGTGTAGCCTTGGGGTCGCAAGCTTAACACGTTATCTAGGAGAGAGTTATTCCTTTTTAAAAAAAATGTCTCTCAAACAATATCAATTGTAAATGCGAAAATTCATTCCGCAATGGCCTTGATCGGCCATTGCGTTGCAAACCCCACTTGATTCAGGGGTTCTCCTCAGGACATGGACTTGGTCATGTCTGTGAAATGTAAAATAAACGAATGTTTGTTAAGGAGTTATGACTGAATAAACCCTATCGATACACTACACTTTATTGTAAATTACAGCGTACCTCTAATGGTGTCAATGTCAAGTCCTCATAAATAAGGTGTGGCCACGGTGGATAATTTTGAAAAAACGAGTTCCTAAAAACAGGAATTTACCAAATGTGAATGTGTGCATTTAAAGTTGATTTAGGTAGGGTAATGGATGACAGAAACAATGCTTTCACTCATCTTTTACTTCAAAATTGGGCATTCTTCATCCTTCGTACAATCGTAGTTAAGTTAAACACCTGAAAAGTGATGAGCCGTCTGTTAGGCAAATCGTTTGTTAGAAGCATGTCGATTACATGCTTTATATTTCAAACACAAAGACCTTTACTCAGTGTACCAATCTGTCACTGAATTGGTGGCTGTTAGCTCTTAAGACCACCGTACCGTTGAACTTGCCTTCAATCGTTTGTAGAAATCAATTTGTAATACAGCGTTCCTCCTTCTGTCTCGTGGCTGCGGGGTTATGAAATGATTAACTGGATCTGAAGGAGACAAGGATGTTAAGTCAATTGACGATCCAGGCTTGTGAAAACAAGTGGGTTGTATCCTCTCTTTTGAAATGCATGATGGATGTTGTAGTACTTGATTCGTAATGTTCCAGGCTTGTGAAAAACAAGTGGGTTGTTTTCTCTTTTTGGAAATGAATGATATTGTAATATTTGGTTTGTGAATCAAGGTAACAACGAAGTGAATTCACATTTTTTGTCTGTATTTAAAGTCTGTTGATTTCCGTCATTTCATTTAATCCCCTCATTAATGTGTTGAACTTCAGGATGAAAGACGCCTCCTTTCTCACCAGCAAAGTTTCTAGATCGCCGCCTCTGGGATTTGGTGTAATGGCACTGAGCACGGTCCACTCAAAATCTCTTTCCGTATGGCCCTTCTCCACGAAGTGATTGACGATCGGCTCTGTGGGAATTTTGTTCTTTAGTCTAGATCGATGTTGGACTATCCTTTGTTTAACCTCCTGGTTAGTTTTACCTATGTATATTTCTTGAAGGGACAGATTACAGCGTAGACCACATTTTTTGTTTTGCAATTCGTGAATTCGTTGTGACTCCATTGAGTCTGACCCTATTGAGGTGGAACCCTCAATAGTAGAGTTACACACAGTACAGTTTCCCCATCTGTGATGCCCTTGGATCGGTTTCAAGTTTAGGAGTGCTTGTAAATTGTCTGATCTTTTGGTTTGAAAGTCACAGGAACGGATTATATGTTGTCCAATGTTTTTATTCTTTTTCAAAGCAAATAGAGGTGGCCCGATTCCTTGGACTGCTCCTTCAATCAAAATGCCAGTTGTTGCAAACAATTTTTTTTAAAGACGTTGGTATGTGGCCCCTATGTTGAAACACAAACTAAACGTTCAACCAATTGTTTGTTCCTTTTTGTTAATAGGTGTTCTCTGGGTGTGAACCATGCTCTCTTCATAGAATGTTTCAGTAGTTTATGTGGATACCCTCTATCCTTCAACTTCGTCATCAGTATGTCCGCATGTAGCTCATAGTCTTCCCTTAATGTACAGTTGCGCCTGACCCGCAAAAATTGGCCATACAGCAGATTATCTTTCAGATTCCTGGGGTGCTAACGGCTATAATGTGGAGCATTGTTCTTATCTTTTACTTTAGTGTGCAAAGTGGTGAATAATCCGGTCGGGGATGCTCTGACCTCAACGTCCAGAAATACGAGACTTTTGGTGTTGTGCGACAAACTGAATTTGATGTCTGGGTTCCGGTTGTTCAGCCACTCATGAAATTCAATCAAGACTGCCTCATTCCCCTTCCAAATGCACCAGATGTCGTCTATGTAGCGGTAACATTGCGCTATATGGTCAATGAATGGGTTGTTGTTGTAAATGTATTTATCTTCATACCTGGCCATATATAGCACTGCCATTTCTGGCCAAAGGGACATCCCATCGCAGATTGCTTTATTTGTAGGAATAAATCCTCTTCGAATTTGAAAAAGTTCTTTCTAAGGGACAATGCGGCCAAGCGTAGAATGAATGAAGTGGGTACTTGATGTGGTCTTGGTCTCTGCTCAAGATAAAACTCCATTGCTTCTAGGGCATCTTCTTGAGGGATTTGGGTGTAGAGGGAGGTGACATCTAATGTGACTCAGATGTTTATTGTAGCATCGAAGTCATATCCCTCTGCATTATTGATGAACTCCATCATGTCATGTAAGTAGGAGGGAACCTCGGGTAGGAAAGGCTTTAGAAAGGTAGTCACAAATTTTGAGACTGGCTCTAGTATTGATTCACAACCGGAAACAATAGGTCTTCCTGGAGGGTTAGCAACGTTCTTATGCACTTTTGGTAAAAAATACATTACAGGAGTTCTTGGGTGTTTCTTTATAAGGTAATCAAATTCTTTTGGTCCTAGAATTCCAGACTCTAATCCTTCATTCACTACCTTCATGATATCATAATATATCTCTTTTGAAGGATCATAAGAAATGCGTAAATACCACGTTGGGTTCAACACGTGGCTTCTCCCTTCCAATAGGTAGGACTCTTTTGACCAGATGACAACGGCCCCGCCCTTATCACCGGGCTTGGTAACAACTGATTTTTCTTCTTTCAATGATTGGATGGCCAATCGTTGTTCTCGGGGAAATGTTGTTCTTCACAAATACTTTTTTTCTTTCAAGTGTATTCAAAGACAACAACACTGCTTGCTCAAATGCTCCCACCTCCTTGGGAATGCCATGGATGGGGGGACAAAAGTTTGACTTATTGCGAAGACGTGAGGATTCCACTCTTGTTGTGTCTTCTTTGTCTAAAAAGAATGCTCTTAGCCGTATCTTACGAAAGAGTTCCATGGCTTCCATCTTCAATTTGGCCAAATCTGAGTGTTCCCAGGAGACGAACAAAAATCCTAATTCCAAGACAGATGCCTGTTCTTTCGTGAGGCTGATGCCTGATAAATTTATAATAGAAGATTTTTTTTAGTCTTGTAATATTGGCGTCGTGCGCGCATCTCCCACAGCTGCTGTTTGTAACGTTCTTGGTTCTTTTTCTGGCCTCCGGCTAAAAAAGAGGACTTTCTTTGTTGGTTCTGGTTAGATGTCCTTTCACCCAAATCTGAGTTCCCTGTTGATTCAGAAGATGATGTTTCAGAGAATGTCAGAAATCTTTTTTTCGATCGTCCTTGAAACTCAGATAAAAATCTCCTAGAGTCTGGTTTTGTGTAGAAGTCGTCTTTAAGGTACGGATACACCGTTTCTATATTGAAGGATTTTTTATCTTTCTCAAATTTGTACGATTTGAAAGTAATCGTGTTGTCTTTGAAGGAAGAAATCTCTTTTTCTATCTTTTCCAATAGAGGTTTTGCTTCAGCCACTTTGATCGCTTGTATTTGCTCCTCAATTTCTTCCGCTTTTTTCTTACAAATCCTCTGTGCCGTCTCTATCGAGTGGACCATTAAGTCATGACTGCATTTAGTGCTGATGAAACGGAATCCCTTTTTGTACTCGGGATCCTCTGTGAAAATCACTGGGACGTTTTGACTTAAAGACCTCAGGGGATCGTGCCAGCCAAAAAATGGCCATGTAGTTCAGTTCTTATATGCCTTTTCTGCAACCTTATCAGTTTCCCAGACATATTTTGTTGCTTTGCTGAGGTGATAGTGGAGACGACTTCTACACAAAACCGGACTCTAGGAGATTTTTGTCTGAGTATCAAGAACGATCGAATAAAAGATTTCTGACATTCTCAGAAACATCGTCTTCTGAATCAACAGGGGACTCAGATTTAGGTGATGGGACATCTAACCAGAACCAACAAAGAAAGTCCTCTTTTTTAGCCGGAAGCCAGAAAAAGAACCGAGAACGTTACAAACAGCAGCCGTGGGAGATGCGAACACGACGGCAGTATTACAAGACTTAAAAAAATCTTCTATAATAAATTTATCAAACATCAGCCTCACGAAAGAACAGGCATCAGTCTTGGAATTAGGATTAACGTTCGTCCCCTGGGAACACTCAGATTTGGCCAAATTGAAGATGGAAGCCATGGAACTCTTTTGGAAGATAGGGCTAAGAGCATTCTTTTTAGACAAAGAAGACACAACAAGAGTGGAACCCTCAGGTCTTCGCAATAAGTCAAACTTTTGTCCACCCATCTATGGCATTCCCATGGAGTTGGGAGCATTTGAGCAAGCAGTGTTGTCGTCTTTGAATACACTTGAGAATAAAAAAGTATTTGTGAAGAACAACATTTCACGAGAACAACGATTGGCCATCCAATCATTGAAAGAAGAAAAATCCGTTGTTATCAAGCCCGCTGATAAGGGCGGGCCGTTTTCATCTGGTCAAAAGAGTCCTACCTATTGGAAGGGAGAAGCCACGTGTTGATCCTAACGTGGTATCGATGCATTTCTTATGATCCTTCAAAAGAGATACAGAAAGATATCATGAAGGTAGTGAATGAAGGATTAGAGTCTGGAATTCTAGAATTTGATTACCTTATAAAGAAACACCCAAGAACTCCCGTAATGTATTTTTTACCAAAAGTGCATAAAAACGCTGCGAACCCTCCAGGAAGACCTATTGTTTCCGGTTGTGAATCAATACTAGAGCCAGTCTCAAAATATGTGAATACCTTTCTAAAGCCTTTCCTACCCGAGGTTCCCTCCTACTTACGTGACACGATGGAGTTCATCAATAAAGTAGAGGGATATGACTTCGATCCTACAATAAACATCTTAGTCACATTAAATGTCACCTCCCTCTACACCCAAATCCCTCAAGAAGATGCCCTAGAAGCAATGGAATTTTATCTTGAGCAGAGACCAAGACCACATCAAGTACCCACTTTGTTCATTATACGCTTGGCCGCATTGTCCCTTAGAAAGAACTTTTTCAAATTCGAAGAGGATTTCTTCCTACAAATAAAGGGATCTGTGATGGGATGTCCCTTTGCCACAGAAATGGCAGTGCTATATATGGTCAGGTATGAAGATAAATACATTTACAACAACAACCCATTCATTGACCATACAGCACAATGGTACCGCTACATAGATGACGTCTGGTGCATTTGGAAGGGGAATGAGGCAGTTTTGATTGAATTTCATGAGTGGCTGAACAACCGGAGCCCAGACATCAAATTCAGTTTGTCGCACAACACCAAAAGTCTTGCATTTGTGGACGTGGAGGTCAGAGCATCCCGACCAGTTTAATCACCACTTTGCACACTAAAGTAACAGATAAGAACAATGCTCTACATTATAGCAGTTACCACCCCAGGAATCTGAAAGATAACCTGCCGTATGGCCAATTTGTGGGGGTCAGGCGCAACTGTACAAGACGGGAAGACTATGAGCTACATGCGGACATACTGATGATGAAGTTGAAGAATAGAGGGTATCCACATAAACTACTGAAACATTCTATGAAGAGAGCATGGTTCACACCCAGAGAACACCTACTAACAAAAAAGAACAAACAATTGGTTGAACATTTAGTTTGTGTCTCAACATAGGGGCCACGTACCAATGCCTTCAAAAAAATTGTTCGCAACAAGTGGCATTTGATTGAAGGAGCAGTCCAAGGAATCGGGCCACCTCTAAATGCTTTGAAAAAGAATAAAAACATTGGACAACATATAATCTGTTCCTGTGACGTTCAAATCAAAATATCAGACAACTTACGAGCACGCCTAAACTTGAAACCGATCCAAGGGCATCACAGATGCGGAAACTGTACAGTGTGTAACTCTACTATTGAGGGTTCCACCTTCACGGAGGGTCAGACTCAATGGAGGCACAACGAATTCACGAATTGCAAAACAAAAAACGTGTTCTAAGCGGTAATCTGTCCCTGCAAGAAAATATACATAGGTAAAACTAACCAGGAGGTTAAACAAAGGATAGTCCAACATTGTTCTAGACTAAAGAACAAAAGTCCCACAGCGCCGATGGTCAATCACTTCCTGGAGAAGGGCCATACGGAAAGAGAATTTCAGTGGACCATGCTCAGTGCCATTACGCCAAATCGCAGAGGCGGCGATCTAGAAACTTTGCTGGTGAGAAAGGAGGCTTCCTCATCATGAAGTTCAACACAGTAATGAGGGGATTAAATGAAATGACGGAAATCAACAGACTTTAAATACAGACAAAAAATGTGAATTCACTTCGTTGTTACCTTGATTCACGAACCAAGTATTACAATATCATTCATTTCCAAAAAGAGAAAACAACCCACTTGTTTTTCACAAGCCTGGAACATTACGAATCAAGTACTACAACATCCATCATGCATTTCCAAAGAGAGGATGCAACCCACTCGTTTTTACTAGGCCTGGGTGGTAAATTCCGTTCCGCTCGCGGAATTTGCGGAATTTGGGTAATTTCGCGTTCCGCGGTGAACATTCCGCGATCCGCAGCTTCGCGGAGTTTTTTGCTTGTTCGCGCTTTCAAAATGCGTGTTCGCGAGATATTTCTCCCCGAGCATGCAAACAGCGTTCGCGAACACGAAAAAAGCATCGCGAACGGGCGGAACAAGCAATTCCGCGTGTTTGCGGAACTTTTGCGTGTTCGCGGAGATTTTTTACTGTTTCGCTGAGCTTTGCGTAGCGCGACTACGCAAATTCCGCCAACCCCTAGTTTTCACAAGCCTGGATCGTCAATTGACTTAACATCCTTGTCTCCTTCAGATCCGGTTAATCATTTCATAACCGCGCAGCTACGAGACAGAAGCAGGAACGCCGTATTACAAACTGATTTCTACAAACAATTGAAGGCAAGTTCAACGGTACGGTGGTCTTAAGAGCTAAAAGCCACCAATTCAGCTACGGATTGGTACGCTGAGTAAAGGTCTTTGGGTTTGAAATATAAAGCGCGTAATCGACATGCTTCTAACAAACGATTTGTCTAACAAACGGCTCATCACTTTTCAGGCGTTTAACTTAACTACGATTGTACGAAGGATGAAGAATACCCAATTTTGATGTAAAAGGCGAGTGAAAGCATTGTTTCTGTCATCCATTATCCTACCTAAATTAACTTTAAACACACACATTAACATTTGGTAAATTTCTGTTTTTAGGAACTCGTTTTTTCAAAATTATCTACAGTGGCCACACCTTACATATGAAGACTCGACATTGACACCATTAGAGGTATGCTGTAATTTACAATAAAGTGTAGTGTATCGATAGGGTTTATTCAGAGTCATAACTCCTTAACAAACATTCGTTTATTTTACATTTCACAGACATGACCAAGTCCAGGGCCTCAGGAGAACCCCTGAATCAAGTGGGGTTTGAAACGCGTAGACCGATTAAGGCCATTGGGGAAAGAATATTCACATTTACAATTGATATTGTTTGAGAGAGATTTAAAAAAAAAAGAATAACTCTCTCCTTGATAACATCTTATGCTTGCGACCCCAAGGCTACACACAGAGGCAGGATACATTAAACACAATAGAAAAGGAATTACCCGCCTAGTGTGAACATGTGAATACAGGACAGGTCAAAGGAAGTACACCCATTGTTTTTGTCACATATATGACTGTGTCAGTTTGTTAATGTATGTTTTAAATGTGTTAATATAGGCTTTTGATTGACTTCTTGTATATAAATGTATGTCAACGTATGTCTATATTTTGTGTTTCACTACTAAGGGCCCGATTCCGATCTCGCTCGGAAGGCGTCCGAGTCGGATTTGGCTTTACCGGATCCGATTCGTAGCCCTTGCTTACGACCAAATCGTACACAGGTCCGAACGACCAAGTACGATGCGAAGATCGCGTACGAGCCGACCGAATCGCTTCCGGGCCCGAACCGCTCCGTACGTCTCGTTTGTAGACGAATCGTGCCGCGCAATGGAGCCGATTTCTGACCGAGTGAGTACGATGCACAATTCGGACAGCTGCTTCGGGTCAGTCTCAGCTTGACAAAATGGCAGTCGCAAGCGTACTTCGGGGGGCGTACCAGGCCCCCCTTTACCCGGGGACCTCCGACACTCTCACGGGGGCTGCCCATGGGTCCCCCCGATCCAAGAATGCACAGTGTGGCGGGTACCATGGGGTGCCCGCCACAGGGTGTACGATTTTCCCCACCCACCCCTTTTCTGCTATGGGAGCCTGTGTACGCGTCTGTACACAGGCTCCCATAGAGTTCAATGGGAGTCCAAGTGAACCGAGTCCGTAAGCATACAGCAGCATCGTACTCGCTCGTTCGGACTTCCGGAGCACGTCTCGCTTGGAAAATCCTCCGGATCCGAGTCGTACGGAGGGCTTTCTGAGCGAGATCAGAATCAGGCCCTAAGTGTTGCCCTTCAACAATGACATGATAATGTTACAAGCTTTTCTGAAAAGGTTAAAGAAAAGTGAAATAAATCACAAGGGCTAAAGAAACTATAACTTTGGTACCTTCATTTTTGAAGTAAATGACAAAGGTTGCAACTAGATACTGTGTTGGTATAAAATATAAAGTGGTCTAATGTAGTTTGCGCAAAGGACCCAATCCTTCCTTGATTAGCAAGCAATTTAGCAGCACCACGCTGCATCATTTAAAAAACGCAGGGATGCGACGTATTCTCGAGAATACTGTGCACCTCTGTGTTTTCCCTTGGGCCGGTGCTAATAAAGCTACCTACCACCAACCCAAACTCCCTTGTGCCATGGTGCAAGGGTGCCTGTGTTCCAGGGGTGATTACTTATGTGCAAGAAGGGACACCTTGTTTATGTGTGGGAAGGTGTCACTTCCTGCACATGAACAATCATTAAAGGCGAGTTGCTCCTTCTATGTGTGCTGCCGAATGCAGCACAGATAGAAAGAGCAAAAAACGAGCAGAAATAAAAGTATTTCTCCTTGTTGTGGCACTCTAACACCTGCTTGCCAATGGCCTTTATTTTTGGCACTGCCTCAGATTTACAGATCCTGATAAATATGGGGAAACGTCAAAAAGAAATGGGTGTTGCAGTGTAACACCCACAGCAACACCAATTGCACGCTCCTTTCACACAAAGTGACTCGTCAAAAGAGGTCGCCCTTACAAACCCCTAAAACTACACACAAGGTGGCTTTGCGAGGCCTTGTAAATATGGGCCAGCACTCAGCGCCACCGAAGCATCAAAAAAGTGATGCTCTGGTGGCGCTAAGGGCCTGTAAATATACCTTATACATTGCCAAAGTAATGATGCTTTTATCTCTTCAGGCAAACCACTCTCAACCACTAAGCGACATTGGATGAAGCCTTTTTTTAGTTCCAAATGGCCCGATTCACAGAATTAGGTTGTGTGTGATTGCAAAAAGGTGTTTTTATGTACAAATCACAAATTCTGATTCAGTAACCCGTTATTCAATCGCAATTTGGGATTCCAACCAAAGTCCAAATCAGTCTTTGAAAAGGGCTTTTAGGATATTCATTCCAAATACCAAATCACAGTGGTATGTATTAATGCTTTGCCAGTGAATTCTGGTTGCAAAACATTAATGTTTTACTGGCTACTGAAAGGTAGAGGTAAGGCAGTCACAAACAGGGAAGGTTCCACAAGGGACCCCTTCAACTTTGTGAAGTACAGGAAAATATTTTTTAGGAGTAGCCTGCTCTTAAAAAAGGTATTTGGACAAATTATCGGATTAGAAATATTGAGTTGCAGAAATAGTAGAAAAAAATATTGTGATACAAAAATATTGTGATGCAGAAATATTGTTGTCATAAATATAGGTTTTTATGGTAAGTAATATCGCTTTCAATAATTTTGCTAATGTTAATATCATTTTCAATAATATAGTTGTAACATTTTTGTTTTTTAATTATCTTTATGTGTGTTAGCTCATATATTAAGTTTATGTGTTATTACTGTTTGTTTAATTGTTAATAATATTTTTTAATTTTGAAATATAGTTTGTAATTTTAAGTGATTTATATTTTTTTATTTAATTTTTAAAAGTAATTTATATTGTCATAGTGGGTGGCTAGGTTTGTTGAGGTGTAAGGTGGGAAGTTAATTAATTACAATTAATTAATTATTAATTTATTATTCATTATTTCGCTGATTAATAAATATGTAATTGTGTAATAATCATGATATTTTTAAAGTTATAGATTAGGTGTAGGCTGCTGGGTTTGTAGGGGTATATGATGGGAAGTTAATTAAGTAATAATTAATTTAAAAAATCACTAACAATTCAATATTAATTATTTAAGTACTAATTAATTACAATTAATGCTTAATATATTATTAACTATTTAATTGATTAATAAATATGTAAATTGTGTAATAATTATATTTTTTAAGTTATATATTAACTTAAAAGCCCAATGCTTTCCCAAGTGTTGCGCAGACTGGTGTGGTAATAGTACATTTTACCACTCTCAATTCCAACACTTTGCCTACTGTTGCACAAACTGGAGTGGGAATAGCAAATGTCATGCCTCCGGAGTCCAATGCTTTCCATACTGTTGCTCAGACTGAAGTGGGAATAGTATATCTATTATTCCCTGACTTTTATACTTTTTATATATTGTTTAAATATGTCTAATATTATTATTTATGTATTTGTTAAATTTAATATTATTTGTATATATATATATATGTATATTGTTTTTTAAATGTCGTATTTATACTTATTTAATTTGCTTATTTATTTAATATTTTGCATTTGATTTGTTTAATTTTATTTTTTATGTATTTCATCCAAATGTTAATCATATGCACTTTCATTTGTGTTATACATTTGTATTTAATTTTCTAATGAACTGTTTTAGCATTATGTGTATATTTAGCATCAATTCGTAATTCTTATCTCCTGTTTAATATATCAATAAAAAAATTACTGAAATGAAAATTGTCCAAGACGAAAGTATTTTCAAAGTTGTTTTTGTCAGAAAATTACAATGTAATAAACATTAATTTGAATTATAAAGTTCACTATGTTAGCAAGCAATCACTTTTCTAACCTCTATCTATACTTTCATACAATATTTGCATCAAGAGAAAAATATAGAACGTCTCGAAAGTGATGAGGATCCTTCCCATTCCTCATGTAGGTAAACAAGATGTGCCAGAAAATACACCTTTATAATCCTTAAAGAATGGTTTGGAAACAGTAATTTAGCAAATTTAGTTCATTCCTAATGATATTTCTTTGTATTTAGATCAGACTTCTGTTAATTCCAAATACGATCAAAGCAGTTTCCAAATTTTGCATAACTCTGGTAGCGATATCCTGTTCGACACAACAATGTATCTTGATTGCGTAGCAAGAACGCTACTCCTAAGGGAACATATAAACAGCAATGTCAATACAACTGCACCACTTGCAAACCTTATGAGAGTCCTGTGACTTCACTGGAAATGTAGTTTTATTGATTATACTCCACCTTCCCACGCAGTGTATAAAGATTCAAAACTTCTCTCCAAGTTATGCCAACAATCTGCGTGCACTTCCAGGGTTTCCTTCCTCTCAATGCAGCCACTGGCTGACAGTCAGAATTTTGATGCTCATGTGCTCACATGCATGTAGAACTGAGAGCAGACCACAAATCATGAAATCATGCCATCATGATAATGAAGAAAATGGGTTACTAGTTGGGAATGATAGGAGTCTTACCTAAATAAGAAGATCCAAACTCCTGTCAAGTCAAACACCCAGTTTCAATAGTCTAAACCTGGGCTCACTCTATGATGGCTATGGACAGGCTTAACCAAGGAAAATGTGTCAAGCATTTGTCAATGCTAAAACAGTTAAAAAGCCAAAACACAGCACAATAAAAATCCCACAACCAATTTCCCAAAATTAAGGAACGTTTTATAAGAAAAATATACTAGAACAATTAAAATTCAATATGGGGGACCAGAGGTAAGAAGTTTTAAGGTTTTAAAGCAAAAAGCACCAAGGGAAATTCAAATGCCTAACAGAAATCACTGTTCGCAGTTGACTGGGACCTAAACACCTACCACAATGGAATGGAGGTCGGATACCCTAAGTGGGTCATCCTGATCATTAGGCCTGATTCACAAACTGTATTTTGTAGTGCATAAAATAGTACTACACTAGCAGCACTTACTTACTACAGAAAGCTAGTCACTAATCTAACTTTTATGTGGCAAGATCGAGACAGACTACATTACTACTTAGGGGCCGATTACGATGTTGTCAGGAAGGGCATAAGAAAGCCATCCGGAGTCGGACCTTCCACCGACTCGTACTCAGCTTCGGTTTTCCCCACTGACGAATTACGATGCCCCAAACCCATTACTTATCGACCGACTCGGTTACCTCGATTCCGGCTGGATAATCCCAACGAAACACCTTCCGATTCGTCCAATGGAGCCGTCTGGAGCTACTTCCGAGGTCCGATTCCCACCGGCCAAGTACAATGCATACTTCCGACGCGCCGAATCGGTCAGAATCGCACCACAACATGATTCCTGTGACCGAGACTGTGCAGCTATGGATCCCATCGTGCATGTCATGCCTCTACTCTACGTCTACAATGAATACTACAACCCCAACCGACGTGGTCGTCGTAGACGGTAAGTTAAGCACCTACCCCTACAGAAGAACGCAACTACCCCGCGAAAGACAATACTAGAGAAAGCAGGGGCGCAACTACCGTCAAATTGGGGGTGGGGGGTGAATACTTCCAGCAATTTAGAGGCCATTTTAGAGGGGCTAATACTCCCATAAATGTACAGCCAATTGGGGGTGTGGGGGGCTAACACTCACAGCAATGTAAAGCCAATGGGGGTGTGGGGGGCTAATACTCCCATCAATATACAGCCAATGTGGGGGTGGGGGGGCTAACACTCCCATCAATGTACAACCAATTGGAGGTGAGGGGGGGCTAACACTCCCAGCAATGTAAAGCAAATTGGGGGTGTGGGGCGCAAACACTCCCTGCAATGTAAAGCCAATTTGTGGTTTGGGGGGCTAATACCCCCAGCAATCTAGACCCAATTTGGGGCATGGGGGCAAATACCCCCAGCAATGTTTAGCCAATTTGGGGGTTGGGGGGCTAATACCCCCAGTAATGTTTAGCCAATTTGGGGGTTGGGGGGCTAATAGCCCCTGCAATGTAGAGCCAATTTGGGGGTTGGGGGGCTAATACCCCCAGTAATGTTTAGCCAATTTGGGGGTTGGGGGGCTGATAGCCCCTGCAATGTAGAGCCAATTTGGAGGTTGGGGGCTAATACCCCCAGCAATGTTTAGCCAATTTGGGGGTTGGGGGGTTAATACCCCGAGCAATGTAGAGCCAATTTGGGGATTGGGGGCTAATACCCCAGCAATGTAAAGCCAATCTGGGGTTGGGGGGCAAATACCCCCAGCAATATAGAGCCAATTTGGAAGTTGGGGGGCAAATACCCCCAGCAATGTAGAGCCAATTTGGAAGTTGGGGGGCAAATACCCCAGCAATGTAGAGCCAATTTGGGGGTTGGGGGAAAAATACCCCCAGCAATGTAGAGCCAATTAAGGGGTTGGGGGGCTAACACTGCCAGCAATGTGTAATTGACCAATGTAACTGGGGCTCATGCAAATTGCCTCACTACCTACAGTTGGAGTACAAGCTGCTGCGAATTCCCAAAAAACAAAGCCAAAGGTCACTTTGAAGGAAATGCATTCTCACACTGTGGCAGCAAAAGTAACTGGAAATTTTAAGGAATGGGCAGAGTGGAGATGTTGGTGCTCTACGGACTGTTGAAAAACAAACAAAGCCTCATCATCTAGTAAATGGTCCCTTAAAAACCTGTGAAATACTCGGGTGCTTATGCGCAAAGACGACAGACCAGCCACCCAGAGCAGCTCAAGGACTGTATGTGTGTGTGTGGAAGCTGTCTCAGCCTGGGCTGACTCACACGATGGGGGGCTGGAGCCCATTGAGCCCTACGGGTGTTGAGTCCAATCAGAAAGTGTTCTGTAGAGGCCTGGATATGCTATGTGGGCAATCGGCCATTGGTCGATGGGCCGGTGCACCAGGGTCACCTAGGGGCCACGGTTTGGGGGCCTATGTAAACCACACCAAGAGACTGACTCACTTCCCCAGTCCCCACCAGGCCACAGCAATGTAGTGCCAGTATCTTGTCCGCACACTAGCTGTGCTGCAAAGTGAGGTTAGAGGCCAGCCTTTGGAGCATACTCACCTTGGCGCCCTGCGTCATTTGCCCTGCCAGAAGCAGTGTCATCTCCCCCACCTGCCCATGACTTTCAGGGCATGGCAGGTGCAGGGAGGTTGCATTGTATGTAGGGGCCTTGCAGGGAGGCAAGTCTCATTTGGACAGTCTAAACTACTACCCCCCCTTGATCAGCAGCAGTATGCCTTTTTGAAACCTCCCTTGACAGGTAAAAGCACAGAGGCTATAATGAAAGCGATGATCACGGAATGTGTGCCAATTACTCTCAGAGTGCCCAGGCATCATGGTAATCCCAATCCAACCATGGGTCCATAGCATGTTGTGTATGAACAATGAGGGAATGTCATCATCAGGTAGGTACACTTAGCCCGCTAAATACTAGAAGAAATGCACATTTGATGGTGGAACAGGAATTGCCATAACCACACATATGTATGTATCACAAAGTTAATGCATGAGTCCACCACAACACACACTGAAACATTTCAGGGCAACAGAACTGTACTCACAAAAGTATGACATTGTGATGCGTCTGTGTACAGTGAAGCCCAGAGGATATTGGCCCAGGCAGCACACTAGTCCACAGACCCAGCCACTCAGTACTGATTTCTGTGCCTCCCACTACAACAGCCTAGAAGTGGCTGTGTCACAGTTGTCATTGAAACATTTGTAGACAAAATCCTTCTTGGTTTTGAGAGAAGCATGGGCCAACAACAATGTAGGATACAGTCACAATGTGTGGACTGGAGGCGCTGCACACAACTCCCAATCTGTATGTGTACACGGTCATCTTTGGAGAATGTCATCCACAGCAAGTCTGCATCTAGCTCCTCAGGCTGTAGTGTGAGCCGCAAAATAATAATCCCATTTTGAATGTGCTGATTGTGTCCTGCAGAGTAGTAGGAGTACGCATGAGTCTCAGGACGTAGGATCCACCAACAGTGTTGGAGGCTCTAGTGCACAGCCTATTGTGTAAGATAAGCTGCCAGCACTGGTGAGGATGCCAGGGGGGTGGCTCAATCTGTGGCTCACAAACACAATCGACATAGCCATCCTCAAGCCAGGGGATATGGGTACATCTTGTGAGGATGAAGGATATGTGCAGAATGAAGCCTGCTTTGTCCAAATTTGGCACTGAAACACTGTCTCAAAATCTATGAAAACGTCAAGGAGACCTTCAACAAAGACATATTGCCCTCAGGCTCTAGGGGAGTGTTTAATGGGCAAAATGTGAGCCCTCATGGACACACACAAGGGCTACCCTTGCCAGATTAGAGGTTCCAAAATATTGATAATGCTAACACTTATGGAACTGGATGTACTGTTCCAGTGTCACATGTGTGTTTGTTTACAGTGCAATGTGTTTTCCTCAGCACAACCAGAGATATCATCACAATGAGTCCATCTCCCTTGGTGCCCCTATACCTTGGACATTCAAAGTCAGAATGCTATGAATACCCATGCGTGTGTAGTCTACTGGGAAGTGTGGGGATGCGTTTCAGGAGTAGTTTGACCTCAGGTGGCACAACAACACACATCCTTGACTTTTCACTTGAGGGGGCTATAGCCCTCTAAGCAATGGACTGCCATCCAATGTTCCGGCATCATGACATTACAATATAAGCAATCACCACCTCCATCCCAGGGCAGTAACCAAGGGCAAGAATAACCAATAAGTGACAACAACTACCTACAAAGGGTGACTCACCACTTATGCCCACACACAACTCAGACAAGGCAAGGCTAGGTGGAGGCTACATGTCCTGTGATGCCAATAGGTCTTGCATATGCCAGTGTACTCAAAGCGGCCTTAACAACAATCTGTCATGAACATTCAGTGGCAGACAGCAAGCTGCAGCAAACACTTTCCACGTCTTCATATTTTCTCTGGCTACTGTTTTTGCCTACTTACATACACATAATGTACACATAAGTACATTTCAACATTACCCCATGGCCTGCATGAACTCAGGTTGTGCGGGTAAGAGCCCTCTCACATCCACCTCAAAGTACATGCTCATCTCTCAAAACTGTCATACACACACAAGCACGTCATAAGCCCCCTCTGGTGCAGCTAAACGGAAAAGCATGTCTGCCCCACAAGCTCCAGCCTTGTACTCCAATTCTTCCAACCCGATTCTTATTATCTCACAGTGGTGCTGCCCTTCTTACACCCACACCTACATTCACAGCACCACTCTTCATCACTATGTACACAACACCTCTCACATATATGACATGTACACAATGTACAGCGCTCATCACCTCCTCAGCAGACATCAAACGTAACATGTCAAATGGACCACTCTGATCACCAGTTGCACCCTCAGTAATGTCTTGGACTGCACTCATATCACAACGTGCAGCATTACAGCACACTCTGACATGCACACTTAACACATCACCACATCTCACAATAAGACACTTACATTGCTCAATGAATGTGTCCTCAGTCATTCACATATCACCATACACCCACCTTGCTTAAGTTCTACGGATTGTCATTTTGAAAACAAATCCATCCGCAGGCTCAAACACAACATACATCAACTATACAACACCTCACATGTCACCGTTCAGCACCCTAAATTACACAACTTTTGAACACCCTTTACATACACTTATCCACTTTGTCACAAATGACAACTTTAACCTTGTCTCACTGTGGCTCTGTCACATCCACATATGACTTCCATGCTCCATATGACCATTGAGTAATGCACATTAACAACTATCCTCACTCATTGAAACTGCCCTGTTAGAGACATCTCTCACCGTAGTGCCACAGACTAGAGCTCTCGTCTCCTGCCATAATCCAACCTTGTCTAGCTGGTAATACCCCTATCACATCTACCCATTCCTACCATACCTTGCACAGGATTCAACCAGTCTATAAAGATGGCATACTATAATTCACACCCTGAATGTAAAACCACTCACCTTGGGACAATGTGGATACTTCACGTCTCCTACACAAGAACTGCCTATGAACTTAACTCATACCTTACACTCTCTGACAACCTCTAAATTAGTCCTGCCCCCATTTCGTATGAGTCTCCACTCAATTTAAAAATTGGAAAAACTAGTCTCCCTCACCTCTACCCTTGTTTAAGCCAGCTTAGCACAAGAAACATGAATCTTGCAAAACACATCTGCAGCTAGGCCTAACATTACAAAATCCACAACCTCCTCTGTGTGGCAACTAAGAGCATGGATGTGACACTGGCTCTTTAGCATCTGCAGAGCAGACGGACCCACAACACTTCTGTGCACTCACTTTCCAGTCGGCTTACCACATGTAGCACATGGCAATCCAACAGACATAACAGCATTCCTAGTTCAGCTCTGTGTGATCTGAAAGAGCATCAAGCATAGCTCAAAAGGACCCCATTGTCAGTCATGCACATATGACAACCCTACACACAAATCATATGCTCAACTACGACTGATGTGTGGTTGTAAGTATGAAATCCAAACTTGGCCAGACAAAACACACCATCCACATGATAGACCCAAACAAAAGCAGGATGGCATGACTGACACATAAATTAGTTAGCACTGGACTATTAAGACCACAGACACCCTGCTGAACAGGAACATCTGCAGAAAGTGTAGTCCTTGGAGGCAACAGGGTCGGAAGACTATGAGAATACTGCTCACCTTACACTCACCATGGGCTCAGGAAATGTATCAGATGAGTACACAGCCATGAAGGGAATTTGCCTACAGTGGCATGCCACCTGTGGCAAGGTTGTCATTGCCAATAGTCTACCAGACCTAAAGAAGACACAGACATGGGTCCACCACTATCAAGTCACATACAAGTATTGTACCATTACCTTGTGTAAATGGGTGTGTGCAAAGTCACTACCATGTAGTCAAACTCATTATGTATCCTGGTGTATTGATGAGACAGGTGTCTTTCTGCACATCACAAACATATGCAGCATGCTTCTCCTAAACTGTTGCACTTCGAGACACTTGCACCATGTTGACATATGAAAGCTTTACCTATGTGCAATTGTGATGTAAAAAAGTACACGCTTGTGACTTCATATCACACTCACAGTCAAAACTGATGCTGACGATGACACCCAGCTAATGTAGACACCAAAATCTTGACAACATACTGTCAAAGGGCACATACTCCATGGCCCATATGCAATCCATGCCATACTAACATCATTGTATACTTACACTACTAATTGTACATGATTTACAGTTAACTAAAAAATATTTTGAGGGACACAGAAATCAGAAATAAAAAACTCTAAACATGCTTTATTCTGCATGTAAAAACAGAAAAAAAAATAACAAAAGGCCAATGGCTGGTCCATAAATGTTCATCGCCTTTATGGGCAAAACATATTGCCCATCAACTCTTGCCTGCACATATACTGCAAGTGGTCACCTCCCCTGGGAGGGGCATCTACGGGGCATGCCAGGCACCAAAGGGACAAAACTAGGGAGGACTGGGTTGAGTTTTGTGAGGGATAGGACCAGGAGGGGTGGGTGGGTCCACTGCAGTGGTTGTGTCAGATTGAGGGGGAAGTGGGTCCACTGCAGTGGTAGGCTCACACTGAGGGGGACAGCTGTAGTGGGAGGGCTCGATGGAGGTGGGTAGGGGCTGGGTTTGACCATTTTGGGGATGGTGTAATGCTTAATGGTGTGGATAGGAATACGGAGGTACTCAGACTCTTTGGGAGGGGTTGTTTTGGTGCGGGAGGTACTTCGCTGGGCTCGGGGAGTATGGGTTGGTGGAGAGGGTTTGGGCTTGGGAGACCGGGGGGATTTTTTGGGGGGGGGAGGCTTTTGGGCTTTTTTTGTTTCTTGGGGGGGCAGGTTTAGATGGCAGGGCCCGGGGGTGGGTTGCCTCTTCTTCCTGGGAGAGGGTTTGTAGGTGTCGGTAGGGAAGAAGCCCAGGTCACAGAGGTGGAGTGCCTGGACATTGGGGGGAACAGGAGAGACAAGTGTAGGGGTTGTGGAGGCAGAGGGTTCTGAGGTGTGCAGAGTTTCTGTGGATGCATGTGTGTCATCTGCTGGTATGTCCCTGGTGGTGAGTGTGCTGTCTGTCTCCTGAGTGTGCGTGTGTGTGAGTTTGTGCTTGTGTCTGTGTGTTTGTGTGCTGTGTGTGGCTGTTGAAGTGTGTGCATGTGTATGTTTGCGTGTGCTTGGGTCAGGTAGGGTAGTTGGGACTGTGGATGGGGAAGAGGCAGGAGGGGTGAGGGACTGCTGGAGCTGGGACACTGCTGCCCTCAGTGTGGAGGCCGGAGCCTGATTGGATATCTGTAGGGCAGACTATTCCAAGTGAATGCCCTCCAGGAATGATACAATTTGAGTCAAATGATTGCTATGCACCTGGAGAACATTCAGCACTGCTGTCTGCCCCACAGATATCTGCCTAAGGATATCAATGGCCTCCACACTCAGGGCAGCAGGGGAGACCGGGGCAGGGGGTGAGGTGCCTGGCACAGAGGAGATGGGGCCCCTTCTGCGGGAGTGGCCACGGACACTGGGCATGGGAGAAGCTGGGAAGGTGGAGATGGTAGTGGTGGTGGTGGACTCTGATGTTGAGGAATCATTTCCTGTCCCCCCACCACCACAAGGGAGTCATCACTGGAGCTGGAGTATTTTTCTGATGCTGCAGATGTTGTATCAGACCTGTCCTCAGTGTGGCTCCCCTCACCCTCCGCGCCACTGGGTCCCTCCTCCTCCGACTCAGCACTCAACCCAGACTGACGAACTGCTCCCTCTTCATCCGTGGCACTGCCTCCTCCGTTGGCCAGTGCTGATGCTGTGAACAAGAAAGAAAAAGATTCACATAAGTCATCCGTATGCACTTGATACATAGGTAACATCACAAATCTTCACAGATCAAACAAATATATCATTTTGACTAGTGCTATTACCTTTTGATACATTTACATACATGGCACTTGTCAGTATGCCAGTTAACCATTGCTCCCTCACACATGATGTTATCTGCAACATTGGGTGTATCAACATCAAATGCCACAACCACAATGACAACTACTTCACTATATAGCAGGTGATGTATTGTCTTTTGCTCTTGACGGTCTAGTGATCTGACATACCTGTCTCATCTTCTGCAAGGGAGTTTAGAGCTCACAATGGGAATAGGATTCACACAATTGAATTGAGACATAGTATCCATTCTGCAATCCCTAGTCATCGAATTGGGAACCATTGGCTCTAATGTCACAGGTCAAATGACTTCCTTGTCAAACTTTAAACTGGCATACTCATTGCATGAGTCATGTCACACAGATTGTGCTCATTTGTCCTGTTACTTAGGTTCTCCACTGTCAGGTCACACATCTGACTCTCATTGTGGAGACACCAAGGTAGTAGGCATAGCTAGGGTGAGAAGTATGTGGCACACTGTCTTGTGTCATCCATGCACAGTGTCATGGGGATGAATCAGAAAGTTGTGCACATTGTAAACAGCTCACCATTTTCAGATGTTAACAATGGTCAACACACTTCCAAGTCCGATGACTGCATCTTCACAATGCTTCTGGTGGAACACCATGCCACTGGCCTGTCTGGGTGCATTGTCTGTACAGGCTATTAGTACTGAACCTCCATTCTTCATGAGTCCAGTCAACACTGTGTACCAGCCCTGTCTAGCCTGCAGAAGTCACCATTTGTATGGGCAAAGTCTGTATGTCCCTCACTTCTATTAGACATATTGCACACTTTCTACAGCTTACATTGCTCTTCTTTTCGATCTCATTTTGTTGGCTTACTTCAAAATGATGCATATTTTACATCTCTCAATCTGACAGTGATGCATCATACACATGGTTTACAAAGCCCCAAGTATGAATAGTCAAGAGCACTTACACACATGTCAACTGTTGTGAATGTGTATCTAATATCATACCTTACAATTTCAGCCATGTTTCCACAAGTGACCACCTGTGTTTGTCAATGAATGGCATGTATTGTCACTGTTACAGTGTCAGACACATGGACTCACTCTTTTGAATGGAGAGAATGGAATCTTCCACACAATCATGTGAAAGGCCAGTGTGACAGATGACCGGAGTTAGCATACCTGTAATTGGCCCATGGGAAACATTTGATTACACTGAGCATCACGGCTGGGACCTAACATTGGCACAATGACCAAGCAAAACTCACCAAGGCCTCAACATTGATGCCACCTGCTGCCGGGATGTATAGCATGGGCTTTTCATTTGAGTGCTCCAATAATAACATACTTCATAGATTTGTTGAAACCACACTGAGAACAGGTCATACATTAGTTAATGTGCTGACACATGTTGGGCCATTGCATTACTCCTGAAGGTTATCTCCATGCACATGTTGTAATTTGTGTTTATCACATGTGCATGGCACTACTGTCACTACCCTGAACATAACTTCCTCACATGTCCCTGATGAAAGGGGCATAACCGGGCATCTAATAATCCTTGTGCATATGCATGTTTCAAAACTGAACAGTGGGTTAGGCTGACTTACGACCTGTAAAAGGGGCAGCAACCTAAGATACTACAACATGCATGTTTGAAGAAAGCTGTGCGACAAGACACATACTGACCCCCTCCTTGCTGCCGTGTGGCTTTAAACTGCCCATCCAGGTCAGGGAAGATGGAGCATATGGGGGGTCAGGGTTTAATGCCCGCCCCTCTTGCCTGGAAGTGACAGGCCCAGCTGGACTTCAGCGATCTTCTTGGTCCAGTCAAGAAGGTCTTGCCACCTCTTGCGGCAATGACGGACGTCGCCGAGTTTCCAACCCCACTGAGCGCACCTTCCGGGCGATTGTCCTCCACAGCTTGGCCTTCTCATGGGAGTTGACCTGTAAGGATGACGTGGTGACAGACCCTTAGTTCACATGCAACATGTTTCTGAGTCAGACACCTGTACACATTAGTCATGGTCAGTTTGGCAACAATGTCTAAGGGCTAGGCATATGGCATTCTGTGCAATTGCCCTGTGTTCAATGATGACGCAGTCCCATGAGAACAGTGATAAGATGTTTACCCCAGTACACACCATTCTACAGCAGTGTACCTGCCCAGAACAGTCATCTACATGCTTTTAAACTTACATAAAACAGTTTACATGCTTGCCAATGAGATTCCTAATGGTAGTATAGCATGGTAATTGCACATGTCCAATGTAAATGCAGTGTGATCATCACTCACCAGCTCCTCTGGTTTGCCATACAGCTGGCTGTACAGTGGCAGGAGGGTGTCCAGCAGGATCTGGTTCTCCTCCTTGCTGAAAGCTGGGGCCCTGACCACTGTACATGCCATAGTAGCTCCCAGAGGATGTCGACACAGCAGCAGAGAGATGGGGAGGTGCAGGAATGATGCAGGTAGTGAAGGCAAGTGAAGACTCTAGGGAACAGACAAACTTATATCTGAACAGCAGAGGCGGTCTTAATTCCATGTGGCCAAAGCGATAGGTTTGCGTTGGTCGCATTTTTCGAATCGGTCCAATGCATTACATTGCTTGCAGCCGACACGCCTACCGCGATGTTTAAAAACTCATCATCGGAGCGCCATTGACTTTGATACATTGGTGATGAGAGGTTACCGAGTCGGTTTCCACGCGATGAAGACACAATCCGAAATTGTCATCTGTCACCATAACAACTTGCAGCCAATGGCTGTGTCCGAATCGGTTAGGATGCGGCTACTGCGTCCTTTGAATACTCACCCGCGTCGGTCACCATAACAACTTGCAGCCAATGGCTATGTCCGAATTGGTTAGAATGCGGCTACCGCGTCCTTTGAATTCTCACCTGCGTCGGTCACCATAACAACTTGCAGCCTATGGTTCAGTTCAAATCGGTTAAAATGCGGCTACCGAGTCCTTTCAATAATCGGTCGGCAGGGCAGACGCTCCTGTAATTGATGTCTTTTTGTGCATTACATGCGTGGAGACAGGTTTTTCATGATGAAATGGACCTTTAAATTAATAGCTCACACTCCCATGAGGAGCTATCCTTGAGGGGCACATGACACACTGATTTTGAGGCTAATACCAACATCAAACAAAACTTCTCCATTTACCCTCCTAGGCTTGGTCACAGTGCCAATGAGTTTTGGGGGATATATAAGTGTTTTCTTCACATATTCACTGCATTTGGGGACTGTATGACCCAGTGTGCAATCTGTGTGATTTGTGACTGTAAATGTTTGGTGTCTGAGTCATGGATAATGCATTTACCTTGGAATGAGTAGACTGTGACATTAAGCAGCCATATCAGCTGGTGTTTGTTAGGTGATTTACTAGTGTATCTTTGTGTCCCAGACTTAAGTGGATGGCGGCATTATATGCTAGTCCAACCTAGTTAATGTTTTGCGTATGTCATTGTATGTGTATTGCAGATATGACAACATGACAGTGTCCACCCTGTGACATTGGTGTGCATAATCTACATTGTGAGAGGCTGTGTGTATTTGGTGTCACACATATCTGGCATTACATTATCCTATTGTGGGTACATTTGAACCATGTAATTGGTCTCCCAAACCTATATCTGGTCTTATTTGGTGTGAAATTGTTGAGTATGTGATGCTTGATTAACATGAATGGTGGCAGACACTAGAGAATTGTACACTACCGCAGTCTAATTGCTGGACCACCATACTTTGGTAACAGATCTGGCAAGGGTCATAATGCTGTGATATGTATCTAAGGTCAACCTTATCCATTGAAATGTGTATTTCCATTGTTATCTAGTTTCATTTCTGGTCATATTTAATGTTCTGTTTGTCTAAATGCATGTTGCTTTGTACATTGTGAGCTAACACCAACTGTGTTTACACTCTACACATAGGTATCGCAGATGACCACCGGTGTACAGGTCCTTTCCCGACCTCCAGTCCATGGAAGAAGGGGATACCATTTGAAGAAACAGTTTCACCAGGCCAATTATTAAAGAGTTGTCTGAGCAGTTGGCACCGCATTTGCAGCCTGGTCGCATATATCCAACTGCGCTGACCCCCAAGGTGAAGGAGATGGCAGCCTTACATTTCTTTGCCATGGGTTCATTCCAATACACCGTGGCAACATCAGGTGGAATGTCCCAGGAAATGTTCAGCCATGTCCTTTGGGATGTGTTGGAGGCATTGCTACATTACCTGGATCTGTACATTAAGTTCCCGACACCTGGAGAGTTGACAGATATCAAGGGGAATTCTATGCCTTGGGATGAATACCACATGTCATTGGCTCCATTGATGGCACCCACGTTGCTTTGATCCCACCACAAGCAAATGAGCAAACATACCAAAACCGAGAACATTACCACTCGATCAATGTCCAGGTGGTATGTTTGGCTGACATGTCGATCTCCCACGTCTGCGCATGTTTCCCTGGCTCTGCACATGATGCCTACATCCTGAGGAACAGCGTCATCCCCCATTTGATGTCTCAGCTGCAACCTGACCAGGCCTGGCTTGTTGGTAGGTGATGTTGTATGTTTATGTTGTGATGTGGTGTATGTTGATTGTATGTCAGATAGTGCTCTGTTGTCAGACAACTGAAGTCTTTTCTGTGTTCAGTGTAGGAGACTCTGGATACCCCAACCAGCCTTGGTTACTGACACCACTCCGTAACCCTGTCACCCCTGCAGAGGTGAGGTTTAATGAGGCCCATGGTAGCACCAGGTGAGTCATGTAGCAGACTTTTGGGCTACTGAAGACCAGATTCTGCTGTCTGGATCGCACAGGAGGAGCCCTCCAATATGCCCTGTTGAAGGTGTGCAAGATCATCACAGTTTGCTGCATGCTCCACAACCTGGCTAAAAGGAAGGCAATACCTCTTATACTGAGTGATGGAGACCAGCAGCCGCCAGCGAGAAAGGATTCCGGAATGGGAAATGTTGACAATGGTGATGAGGAGGAGGGCTTGGATTTGTGACAACAGCTCATCCACAACTTTTTCACATGAGTGTAAGTATGCAATGAGAGGTGGTGACAAATCCCAATTGTTTGTTTGTGTGTTTCTGGTGTACAATGTGTATGAATGCGTGTGAGTGTATGATAATTGTCATGATCTTTTCAAATGAAATTGTTCAATGAAGTTTGCAGGTTAACATGTACAGTGCTAACGTGAATCCTAGCTAGTGTTCACACAGACATTTTTGTGCTTTTGATGACATTCTTAGTAAAATTAGGCCAACTTTATTCATGAGTTCCTGACTCTGTTCTATGTTTCTCTTACCAGGGTACTTTGCCTTGTCGTCTGCAGAGTTGTGACCTCACCAGACCCATGATGTAGTGACATACTCCAACATTGAACTGTTGCGGAAATCCATGGCACGCACTAACGTCTGACCTGATGGTCATTTTTTGTTCTTTTGTGCATTTTGACCCTGTGTGAGGTGATCTGATTTTGTGTGAAGGAGCCAGGTTGTATCTGGAGAATAAACCTGTGCTCCACATTGAGGTGTGCCTTGTATGTTTTCACACATCCAAAGACTATTTTGAAACAAAGCATGTACCATGATGATCTGATTTGTTGACAATGATTGTTGATTGTGCTTGCAAATAGTGATAGTTTTATAGACAGTAGACTTAAATTGAATCAGTACCATGTACTGTGGGTTCTGTGATAACCTGGTTGTGTCTATCTATCATGCTGTGACAAGGTACAATTACTCACAAGCCATTAGTTGACATTTTGGAAGTGAGTTCTTGCCAATGTTGTTGACACTTTCCTATTTGTGATTTATTGCATCATTTCAATCTGTACATTTGGTAATCAAAGACACAACATGAGCAAGTATTTAGTCAAAAGTGATTTAATTTAGTGCATGAAGGTGGTAGCTTGTTCCTCACAATGGCGGAGTGCTCAACAAAAAAAGAAATAAAGTGCAGATAGGAGTTGGTAGTGTTTGTAGAAGAAGTCTTCAAAAGTAAGTCCACAGTTGTTTGAGTCCAAAGTCCAATGTAGACCCTCCATCCAATGTGGGACAGTTCAATGACAGTCTACAGAGTGAACACTTGGCACACAGTGGAGGATATCAGGGGCAGATTGTCACTTCCTGGGGGTGATGCATTGCCATCTGTCTCTCAAGGTTTCTTCCCCGGACGACCCTTTCCACGTTTTATGGGAGGGACCCTCAGGTGCAGGCAGCGGTGGTGCTGGTGACTCTACGCCAGAGTCCACATCCCTCCCTGTGGCTTGTGCTGAAGTTCATGCACCGGATGTTGTAGGCACAAAGGGAGGTGTGGACATATTGTTGGCAATCTGGCGGAGGCAGGTGAATATGTCCCGGTGCATCGCGGTCTGGTCATCAATTTTAGTTAGGAAACTGTACAATTTTTGATTTTGGGCTGCCTGCAGTTGTTCAATGTTCTTGAGGATCCCACCGACCTGGCCAAATTCTCCCTGGCAACCCTCGTAGGGGTTGAGGATCTGGGAGAGGTATGGGTGCTCCTCATCATCAGCAACAGCTGCATGATGGCCCAGGTCCCCACGGCCCCTCCCACCACCCCTACCCACCCTAGCATGCCCAGTTGGTAGTGACACAGTCAACACTGTGCCTCCTTCCTCGTTGACAGGGGTGTTGTTGTCCGCCAACTCCAGAGTGCCCTGTGTTGCTGTGCTGTCGGTGGTGGCTCGGGCTGCTGTGTCCGTCTGGGTGGGAGTCAGCTGGGTGTTGTCTGCTGAGGTGGAAGTGGTCGCAGAGGATCCTGCTGTAGCTGCTGCTGGTGCTGTGGGCCAACCCAAACCTGATGTGCCAGGTCGTTCCTCGTCGTGAAAGGATTGTTGAGAGACATCTACGCCGGAGAGCTCCTGGTCGGCCAGAGTCTGGGACTGGCTGTCCTGGTTGATTCCAGGGGTGTTCCCAGCTTGCCCTGTGGATACATAAAAGCCACAATGATTGATGTGAATGTCCACAGCCCCTCAAATCATACCCATTACATAGGCTACTGAACCTAAAGATCAGTTAATGTACATAGATTGCCCTCCTTCAGCCATGATGCTGGCCTATGTTTTTGGTGGACAATGTAATTCAAACAAGATGAGGATTAATGAACATGTCCAGATATGTGCATAATTGGGCATGTTGTGTTTAGTTCACATTACATGTCTAAAGACATCGACAGGTTTGTGACATCCTGTGAATGACACAGGTGGGTTGGTGTTTTGCACATCTGTACTTTCACTGTGACATACGTACTCTTTATCTCAAAATGTTGGTATTTTTGAGGCCTGCGTACTGGGCTTAGTGCTTGTATTTATCAGTCACATAGGTGTGGCTGCCTACACACTCACAGTCTGTTTATTAACCCAGAAATATGTGGGAATGGTGTGAGTGATGTGCTTATTGTTCTCATCTCATTATCCACAAGTGAATGACTGTGATGAGCAAAATGTGTGACTGTTTAGCTTTGTGCATACACAGAACATGTATTTTGTACATTTACTCCGTAGTCAGATGAAATCACAAACTGTGCTTTCTAACATTTTGTGGCAGACTACTTTAATAAACGGAGGTTTGCTTGCTTCGGCTATATTTGTGAGACTTACACTCCTCCTCCCACCCAGCCCAACTAGGCCACAAGGAAGAGTGTTGTCCAGATAATGCTGGTAAGTGTACTTGCAAGGAGGTTATCACTGATGGCTGGTGTTTTTGGCACAAAGGAAAATTTGGTAGTTGTGATAGGTTCAGATATCAGTCCCCAGTGTCAGCCATCTTGCTAGTTCACATTCCCTCACTGTCAGGTACCCATAGGTCCAGATGAGCTGTTTGGTTTGTGTGGGAGGAGGAGTGTTTGCACTGACTCCAGCTCCCATCAGGCCCTGTACTACACACACTCATTCCACCATGCAAAAACAGCACCCCTGGAACTATGCTTTCCTGAGAGTGAGTGGATATGTACTGACAAATATAGCTGACACTGGTGCCTGGTGTTTGTAGCACAAGTCCCTGCAGGTAGTTGTGGTAAATGCAGACACCAGTGCCCAGTGTAATGCATCCTGCTAGTAATTTTAGAAACACTCTGGCTAAGCTTAGTTCCTGTTGGGCTGTTTGTGCTGGGTGGGAGGGTGTATGTTGGACAGGGCCTGATGTGAGTTGTAGCCTTTCAAAATACTCCTACTCCTACCCAACCCAGTTAACTCCTCTGAGACTGTGGCTAACTGGCAGTGAGTGAAAGTGTACTAGCAAGTAGGCTGATACTGATGCATGGTGTTAAACTTGAATCCAAATCCCAACAAGGCTTTGTGCACCAAACACTATGCAACAGTGTCAGCCATCTAGCTAGTGCACTTCCATTCACTGTCAGGAAGCCATAGGCCCAGATGAAGTGGTTGTCCTGGGTAGGGGTACGAGTGTTTGCCATTACTCCAACTCCCATCAGGCTCTGTCCTACATACTTTCTTCCCACCCAGAGAAAACTGACCACATAGCATAATGGTTTCCAGACAGTGTTGAAAATGTATTATCAAGATGTGTGACACTTGTGCCTGGTGTCTGAGTTTGCCACAATCCCAACAATGCCTTGTTGTCCACACACCAGTCCCCAGTGTCAGCTATCTTGCTAGTACACGTCCCCTCACTGTCAGGTAAGCATGGTTCCAGATAGGCTTGTTGTGCTGTTTGGAATGAGTAGTGTTTGCACTGACTCCATCTTATATTAGGCCCTGTCCTCCACACACCTTCCAAGCCAGCCCAAACAGCACACCTGGAACTATGCCTACCTCACAGAGAGTGACAATGTACTATCAAGATGTCTGACACTTGTGCCTGTTGTCAGAGTTGACCACAAATCCCATCATGGCCTTGTGCTCCAAACACTAGTCCTCAGTGTCAGCCATTTTGTCAGTACATTTCCACTGACTGTCAGGTGAGCAAAGTTCCAGTTGGGCTATTTGTGCTGGGTGGTACAGGGCCTGCTGGGAGATGTAGTCAGCGCTAACACTCCTCCTCCCAAACAGCCCACCAGGAACCATGCTTACCTGACAGTGAGTGGAAATGTACTGACAAAATGTCTGACACTGGTGCCTGTTGTTTGACTTGACTGCAACACCCATCAGGGCCTTCTGCTCCAGACACCAGTCCCGAGTGTCAGCCATCTTCTTGGCAGCACATTGCCACTCACTGTTAGGAAAGCAGAGTCCCAGGTAAGCTATTTGGGATGGGTAGGAAGGTGTGTGTCTGGCAGAGCCTGATGGGAGTTGTAGTGACAGTAAACACTGCTTCCCCCAACCAGCACAGACAGCTCATCTGGGCCAATGGCTACCTGACAGTGAATGGAAGTGTACTAACAAGATGGCTGACACTGTTGCATGGTGTTTGGAGCACAGGTCCTTGATGGGAGTTGGCTTCAAGTTCAACACCATGTAGCAGTGTCAGCCATCCTGCAAGTACATTTCCACACACTGTCAGGTAGCCATAGGCCCAGATGAGCTATTTGTGATGGGTGTGAGGAGGAGTGTTTGCTGTCACTACAACTCCCATCAGGCATGGGCCCACACACACACCTTCCCACACAGCTCAAACAGCACACCAGAAAGAGTGTTGTTCAGACAATGAGGGGTCGTGTTCTCTCAAGATGTCTGACACTGGTGCCTGGTGTCTGGGTTGACCACAACTCCCATCCTGGCCTTGTGCTCCAAACAGCAGTCCCCAGTGTCAGCCATCTTGCCAGTACATTTCCATTCACCGTCAGGGACAGCATAGTCCCAGGTGTGCTGTTTGAGCTGGGTGGGAAGGTGTGTGTGGGACAGAGCCTGATGGGAGATGTAGTCAGTGCATACACTCCTCCTCCCAGGCAGCCCAACCAGGCCAACAGGGAGAGTGAAGCCCTGACAATGAGGGGAAGTGTACATTCAAGATAACTGACACTGGTGCCTGTTGTTTGACTTGACTGCAACTCCCATCAAGGCCTTCTGCTCCAGACACCATGCAGCAGTGTCAGTCATCTTGCTAATACATTTCTACTCACTGTGAGGAAAGCATAGTTCCATGTGGGCATGTTGTTCTGTGTGGGAGGAGGAGTGTTTGCAGTCACTACAACTCCCATCAGGCCTGTGCCCACACTCATCTTCCCAGCTATCCCAAACAGCCTACCTGTGACTCTGCATTCCTGAGAGTGGGTGAAAATGTGCTGTCAAGATGGCCGATCTGGTGACTGGTGTTTGGAGCACGAAGCCTTGTTGTGAGTTTGTAAGAAGTATGTACATGGTAGGAATTTTATGCCTTTTAATTCTCATTGCAGGTATGTTGTTTATCAATATGACATAACCATCACATGCTCATTTACTGTAATTTGGCTTTCGTTTCAAACGAGTAATTTGTATCACTGTGTCCTTCACAGTGATGTCTATGGAGTTGTAATTGGTTACTTTGTTTAAATGTGGAGTGGGTACTTACCAGACTCTGGTGCTCCGGGTAGTCCATAGACGATCTCCGGCTGAAGGATGGCACGCACCTTCTCCTACCAGGAAATGAAGTGCACAGGTGGTGCAGGAGGACCACCGCCAGTCTGCTGGCTTTGAGCATGTTCTCTGGCCTGCATTTTTTTTACCCTTCTTCGCACATCAAAGTGCCTGTTCCTGATATCATCAATTGTGCACCGGATAAGTGCTTCAGCGTTCACCTTGTTGACCATCCTGTCCCACATACTATTTCTCTAGGAAAGGGGGGTGTGTTGGACTAGGTTCCCAAATAACTGTGGCTCTACTCTGACTATTTCATCTACATGCACTTCCAACTCCTTCTCTGTGAACCGTGGCTGCTTCCTTGGGGCCATGGTTAGGGTGAGAGCGAATGTGAAGGTGAGGGTAAGTGTGAAAGTGAGGGTGAGTGTGAATTTGAGCACGAGTGTGTTTTTGTAAGGATTATTTAAAAATAAAATCTGTGAAAGTTGTGTGGTTGGTGAAGTGTGAGTGTATGAGGCAGAGAGCAGGGAATGTATGGCAAATCAGGGATCATAGCGATACCAAAGGGGATGATGGACGGAGCGCTTGAGCAAATCAAACACTCACCCCCAGTCATCTGATCTGGGTTTAATCCATCATCATTCTTTAGCTCACTCCACCACCCCAGTTCAGACATGGCCATATGCAAATCAGTCTGACCCTGTGCCTCATGGGAACAGTCCAGCCCGAACTGCCAAGCCATGTCTTCCCTGGACCGGAAACAAGCATCCTGGGACCGGTTTCTGGCTATTCAGCCGTCATCAGCCAGGCTAGCTTGAATCCAGTGGCAAAGTGAGCAAGGGACCCACGTCTGGGCATACCCTGCCAACTTAGGGCGAACAAAGCGATACCAAAGGGGATGATGGACGGAGCGCTTGAGCAAATCAAACACTCACCCCCAGTCACCTGATCTGGGTTTAATCCATCATCATTCTTTAGCTCACTCCACCACCCCATTTCAGACATGGCCATATGCAAATCAGTCTGACCCTGTGCCTCATGGGAACAGTCCAGCCCGAACTGCCAAGCCATGTCTTCCCTGGACCGGAAACAAGCATCCTGGGACTGGTTTCTGGCTATTCAGCCGTCATCAGCCAGGCTAGCTTGAATCCAGTGGCAAAGTGAGCAAGGGACCCACGTCTGGGCATACCCTGCCAACTTAGGGCGAACAAAGCGATACCAAAGGGGATGATGGACGGAGCGCTTGAGCAAATCAAACACTCACCCCCAGTCATCTGATCTGGGTTTAATCCATCATCATTCTTTAGCTCACTCCACCACCCCAGTTCAGACATGGCCATATGCAAATCAGTCTGACCCTGTGCCTCATGGGAACAGTCCAGCCCGAACTGCCAAGCCATGTCTTCCCTGGACCGGAAACAAGCATCCTGGGACCGGTTTCTGGCTATTCAGCCGTCATCAGCCAGGCTAGCTTGAATCCAGTGGCAAAGTGAGCAAGGGACCCACGTCTGGGCATACCCTGCCAACTTAGGGCGAACAAAGCGATACCAAAGGGGATGATGGACGGAGCGCTTGAGCAAATCAAACACTCACCCCCAGTCACCTGATCTGGGTTTAATCCATCATCATTCTTTAGCTCACTCCACCACCCCATTTCAGACATGGCCATATGCAAATCAGTCTGACCCTGTGCCTCATGGGATCAGTCCAGCCCGAACTGCCAAGCCATGTCTTCCCTGGACCGGAAACAAGCATCCTGGGACTGGTTTCTGGCTATTCAGCCGTCATCAGCCAGGCTAGCTTGAATCCAGTGGCAAAGTGAGCAAGGGACCCACGTCTGGGCATACCCTGCCAACTTAGGGCGAACAAAGCGATACCAAAGGGGATGATGGACGGAGCGCTTGAGCAAATCAAACACTCACCCCCAGTCATCTGATCTGGGTTTAATCCATCATCATTCTTTAGCTCACTCCACCACCCCAGTTCAGACATGGCCATATGCAAATCAGTCTGACCCTGTGCCTCATGGGAACAGTCCAGCCCGAACTGCCAAGCCATGTCTTCCCTGGACCGGAAACAAGCATCCTGGGACCGGTTTCTGGCTATTCAGCCGTCATCAGCCAGGCTAGCTTGAATCCAGTGGCAAAGTGAGCAAGGGACCCACGTCTGGGCATACCCTGCCAACTTAGGGCGAACAAAGCGATACCAAAGGGGATGATTGACGGAGCGCTTGAGCAAATCAAACACTCACCCCCAGTAATCTGATCTGGGTTTAATCCATCATCATTCTTTAGCTCACTCCACCACCCCAGTTCAGACATGGCCATATGCAAATCAGTCTGACCCTGTGCCTCATGGGAACAGTCCAGCCCGAACTGCCAAGCCATGTCTTCCCTGGACCGGAAACAAGCATCCTGGGACCGGTTTCTGGCTATTCAGCCGTCATCAGCCAGGCTAGCTTGAATCCAGTGGCAAAGTGAGCAAGGGACACACGTCTGGGCATACCCTGCCAACTTAGGGCGAACAAAGCGATACCAAAGGGGATGATGGACGGAGCGCTTGAGCAAATCAAACACTCACCCCCAGTCATCTGATCTGGGTTTAATCCATCATCATTCTTTAGCTCACTCCACCACCCCAGTTCAGACATGGCCATATGCAAATCAGTCTGACCCTGTGTCTCATGGGAACAGTCCAGCCCGAACTGCCAAGCCATGTCTTCCCTGGACCGGAAACAAGCATCCTGGGACCGGTTTCTGGCTATTCAGCCGTCATCAGCCAGGCTAGCTTGAATCCAGTGGCAAAGTGAGCAAGGGACCCATGTCTGGGCATACCCTGCCAACTTAGGGCGAACAAAGCGATACCAAAGGGGATGATGGACGGAGCGCTTGAGCAAATCAAACACTCACCCCCAGTCATCTGATCTGGGTTTAATCCATCATCATTCTTTAGCTCACTCCACCACCCCAGTTCAGACATGGCCATATGCAAATCAGTCTGACCCTGTGCCTCATGGGAACAGTCCAGCCCGAACTGCCAAGCCATGTCTTCCCTGGACCGGAAACAAGCATCCTGGGACCGGTTTCTGGCTATTCAGCCGTCATCAGCCAGGCTAGCTTGAATCCAGTGGCAAAGTGAGCAAGGGACCCACGTCTGGGCATACCCTGCCAACTTAGGGCGAACAAAGCGATACCAAAGGGGATGATGGACGGATCGCTTGAGCAAATCAAACACTCACCCCCAGTCATCTGATCTGGGTTTAATCCATCATCATTCTTTAGCTCACTCCACCACCGCAGTTCAGACATGGCCATATGCAAATCAGTCTGACCCTGTGCCTCATGGGAACAGTCCAGCCCGAACTGCCAAGCCATGTCTTCCCTGGACCGGAAACAAGCATCCTGGGACCGGTTTCTGGCTATTCAGCCGTCATCAGCCAGGCTAGCTTGAATCCAGTGGCAAAGTGAGCAAGGGACCCACGTCTGGGCATACCCTGCCAACTTAGGGCGAACAAAGCGATACCAAAGGGGATGATGGACGGAGCGCTTGAGCAAATCAAACACTCACCCCCAGTCATCTGATCTGGGTTTAATCCATCATCATTCTTTAGCTCACTCCACCACCGCAGTTCAGACATGGCCATATGCAAATCAGTCTGACCCTGTGCCTCATGGGAACAGTCCAGCCCGGATCATGGTCATGTTTTTGGCCCTTTATATAGGTGGATTGGTGGGTGTGGCTAATATTTGAACTTTTTGGGGGGTGTTTTGGCGGTGCTAATGCTTGTTTCAATCAATCAATCAATCAATCATGTCACTTATAAAGCGCACTACATACCCGCGAGGGTCTCAAGGCGCTGGGGGAAGAGGGGGGTGGTGCTGCTACTGATCGAAGAGCCAGGTCTTGAGGAGTCTTCTGAAGGCCAGTAGGTCTTGGGTCTGTCGGAGGTTGGTGGGGAGGGTGTTCCAGGTCTTGGCGGCGAGGTGGGAGAAGGATCTGCCGCCGGCGGTCGTTTTCCGGATGCGGGGGACTGTGGCGAGGGCGAGGCTGGTCGAGCGGAGCTGGCGGGTGGGGGTGTAGAAGCTGAGTCGTCTGTTGAGGTAGGCTGGTCCGGAGTTGTGGAGTGCTTTGTGTGCGTGGGTGAGGAGCTTGAAGGTTATCCTCTTGTTGACAGGGAGCCAGTGCAGGTCTCTCAGGTGGGGTGTGATGTGGCTGCGTCGGGGGATGTCGAGGATAAGACGTGCAGAGGCGTTCTGGATGCGTTGCAGCCGTCTCAGGAGCTTAGCCGTCGTTCCTGCGTAGAGGGCATTTCCGTAGTCCAGCCTGCTGGTGACGAGGGCCTGGGTGACTGTTTTTCTTGTTTCGGTGGGGATCCACTTGAAGATCCTGCGGAGCATTCGGAGGATGTTGAAGCAGGATGAGGAAACGGCGTTGACCTGCTTAGTCATGGAGAGGGTGGGGTCGAGGATGACCCCTAGGTTGCGTACGTGGTCGGTGGGTGGCGGGGCTGTTCCCAGTGATGTTGGCCACCAGGAGTCGTCCCAGGCTGAAGGGTTGGAACCAAGGATGAGGACCTCCGTCTTGTCCGAGTTCAGTTTCAGGCGGCTGGTCCTCATCCATTCGGCGACGGCCTTCATTCCTTCGTGGAGGTGGGCTTTGGCGGTGTGAGGGTCTTTGGTGAGGGAGAGGATCAGCTGGGTGTCGTCGGCGTAGGAGATGATGTTGAGGTTGTGCTGTCGGGCGACGTGGGCGAGGGGTGCCATGTAGATGTTGAACAGCGTTGGGCTGAGGGAGGAGCCTTGGGGTACGCCGCAGATGATCTTGGTGGCCTTGGATCGGAAGGGGGCGAGGCGGACGCTTTGTGTTCTGCCGGAAAGGAAGGATGTGGTCCAGTCCAGGGCCTTCTCTTGGATCCCGGCGTCGTGAAGGCGTGTTCGTAGTGTGTGGTGGCAGACCGTGTCGAAGGCGGATGATAGGTCCAGGAGGATGAGGGCTGCTGTTTCTCCGTTGTCTAGCAGGGTCCTGATGTCATCGGTGGCGGCGATGAGGGCGGTTTCGGTGCTGTGGTTGCTGCGGAAGCCGGACTGGGAAGGGTCCAGGATGTTGTTCTCCTCGAGGTAGCGGGTCAGTTGTTTGTTGACGATTTTCTCGGTGACCTTCGCGGGGAACGGGAGCAGAGAGATGGGTCGGAAGTTCTTGAGGTCCTTGGGGTCTGCCTTGGGTTTCTTGAGTAAGGCGGTGATCTCGGCGTGCTTCCAGCTTTCCGGGAAGGTTGCTGTCTCGAAGGAGATGTTGATTATTTTCCGGAGATGGGGCGCGATGGCTGTACTGGCTTTGTTGAAGATGTGGTGAGGGCACGGGTCTAGCGGTGAACCGGAGTGGATGGTGTTCATGATCTCGCTGGTGTCCTCGTCGTTGATGTTGGTCCAGGAGAGCAGGCGGTTGGTGGTTGTGGGGGCAGTGGTCTCGGTGGTTGCCGGGGCGGTCGTGGTGTTGAAGCTGTCGTGGATGTCGGCGATTTTGCGGTGGAAGAAGGTGGCCAGTGAGTCGCACAGGTCTCGCGACGGCTGGATGTCATTGGTGTTGGAGCTGGGGTTGGAGAGTTCCTTCACGATGTTGAAGAGCTCTTTGCTGTTGTGTGCGTTGTTGTCTAGGCGGTCTTTGAGTGAGGCCCTTTTGGCGGATCTGATGAGGTGATGGTGACTGCGGGTGGCGCTCTTGTGGGCGGCGTAGCTGTCCGCTGTCCGTTCGTGGAGCCAGATCTTCTCCAGTTTTCGGCATGTTCGTTTGGAGGCCTGGAGGTCTTCGGTGAACCAGGTGGCTTTCTTGCTGGTGTGGCTGTTGGGCGGATTCTTGAGTGGGGCGAGGGTGTTGGCGCAGTCGTCGATCCACTGTCTGAGGTTGCGGGCGGCGGTGTCGGGGTCGGAGGGTTCGGCGGGTGGGCTCAGGGCGAGGGTTGTGGTTAGCTGGTCTTCCGTGACTCTGCTCCAGCAGCGGCGAGGCATTTGTTCGGTGCGGTGGTGCGTGGTGGGCTTCCTGTAGGTGAAGTGGATGCAGTGGTGGTCAGTCCAGTGGGGTTCGGAGGTGTGGTTGAAGGAGACGTGTGGGCTTGCGGAAAAGATGGAGTCGAGCGTGTGGCCGGCGGCGTGGGTGGGTGTAGTCACGAGCTGTCTGAGTCCGAGGGTGGCGAGGTTGTCGATCAGGGTGGTGGAGTTGGTGTCCTTGTTGTTCTCGAGGTGGAAGTTCAGGTCCCCGAGGAGGATGTAGTCCGTGGAGGCGATGGCGTGTGTGCTGACGAAGTCAGCGATGGAATCGCTGAACTGTGGTCGGGGTCCGGGGGTCTGTAGATGAGGGTTCCTCTGAGGGTGGTGTTGGGATCGGTGTGGATCTGGAAGTGCATGTGTTCGGTGGTGCTGAGGGTGTCGTCGGTGTTGGTTGAGACTCTGAGGGTGTTCCTGTGGACGATGGCGATGCCTCCTCCGACTCCGTTGGTGCGGTCCCTGCGGGTGATCTTGTATCCGTCCGGGATGGCAATGGCGATGTCGGGGGCTGAAGCGGGATTCAGCCAGGTCTCCGTCAGGAATGCGACGTCTGGAGAGGTTGAGTCGAGAAGGTCCCAGAGTTCGATGGCGTGTTTGCGGGCGGAGCGGGTGTTGAGGAGGATGCATCTGAGGTAGTTGGGTTCTTTCCTGGGCGGTGGTTTGGCGGGGCGGGTGCTGGCGAAGCTGCAGTTCCGGCAGGTGAAGGGCCCTTGGGTGCGCTTCGGGGTGGCCTGGTAGCAGGCGTGATCTTTTCCGGGGTTGAGTGCGTGGAGGGTGCTGGCGTCGTATCGGCGTCTGTTGATGTGGCGGGCGCGGGGGATGCCCGGACCAGGGGGTCTGGCGCTGGGCGCGGTCACGGCGCGGACGGGCGCAGACGGGCTTGCCTTAGGCGCGTCTTCGGCGCGCCAGCGGCGCGGCCGCACAGCGGCCGCCATAAATGGGGAGGTGGGAGGGAGGAGCAGGGAATGGGGCAGCGAATGGGCAGTGAGGGGGCGGGGCCGTAGGGGCGCAGCGGCGGGAAACAGGCACAGAAGGGAAAACGAGCACAATCAGGGCATCAAGGGGGCACAGAAAGGAAGAAAAAAACGAGCACAATCAGGGGCAGCAAGGGGGCACAGAAAGGAAAAAACTAGCACAATGAGGGGCAGCAAGGGGGCACAGAAAGGAAAAACTAGCACAATGAGGGGCAGCAAGGGGGCACAGAAAGGAAAAACGAGCACAATCAGGGGCAGCAAGGGGGCACAGAAAGGAAAAAACGAGCACAATCAGGGGCAGCAAGGGGGCACAGAAAGGAAAAACGAGCACAATCAGGGGCAGCAAGGGGGCACAGAAAGGAAAAACGAGCACAATGAGGGGCATCAAGGGGGCACAGAAAGGAAAAAAACGAGCACAATGAGGGGCATCAAAGGGGCACAGAAAGGAAAAAAAAACGAGCGCAATCAGGGCATCAAGGGGGCACAGAAAGGAAAAAAAACGAGCACAATGAGGGGCAGCAAGGGGGCACAGAAAGGAAAAAACTAGCACAATGAGGGGCAGCAAGGGGGCACAGAAAGGAAAAAACGAGCACAATCAGGGGCAGCAAGGGGGCACAGAAAGGAAAAACGAGCACAATCAGGGGCAGCAAGGGGGGCACAGAAAGGAAAAAACGAGCACAATCAGGGGCAGCAAGGGGGCACAGAAAGGAAAAAACGAGCACAATCAGGGGCAGCAAGGGGGGCACAGAAAGGAAAAACGAGCACAATCAGGGGCAGCAGCAGGGCACACAGACAGAGCTGTGTGGTGGGGGAGCGACCTACCAGTCAAGGTCAACTATTGTTTTGAATATTTTTATTAGTTTAAAATTGCCATTTGTAACACCAACCGACACACTTCATGAACCGCGTCGGATGCATCTTCATCTGTTCATGGGGTAACCGAGTCTGATTTAATACAGGAATGCTATTCTTCAGCATTGCCGAATGAGTCAGTCGCATCGGGCTTGTTTCCAGATGATTCGGTGTTGTATATTGGTTTCCTCCTCCGATTCGGTGGGAGTTCAACATGCAATGCATTGTAATCCGTCGTTCGGTAAGCTCGCGGTCGAGGCGGTAGGAAACCATTCCGGAACCGAATCGGTAGGAATGCTTTCCTGACGAGATCGTACTCGGGCCCTTAGTAGTAAATGTGGGAGAGACCAGAGTGGTGTGAAATTGGGAATATCTATTATACAATGGGAGGGGTGTAGGGAGTGGTAAGGAGGATTTTAGGGAGCCAGTTGCAAATACAAACACATATTCACAGAAGAGTAAGCCTCTAGAAAACCGCAGTACCGGCGGTCTTCCGACTGCCATATTATGAGTTAACCGCAGTGCACGCAGTGTGGCTGCGTAGGTCTTGTAGCGGTGGTGAATGGTTTTCTCTATATATCGATGCCTGTGTGAGCATTTCGACTACATTTGTGCCGAATGCACACATATGCATGATACAGGTGAAAAAATACCACTTACCCATTGCCAAAGTCAGGCCCATATGTAGGCAGTCCAAGTAATGTGTATATGGTGCAAAAAGGACGTACCTGTATATAACCTGTGGTTTTGCAAAGGCAATCGGACAATCTCATAATATGGCGGTCCGACCACCGAACTCGCAGCGGTCGGAATTCCGAGCTTGCAGCGGTCGGACCGCAACCATGGGTAATCAGGACCTTAGTCTTTTAATGAAAGTTAAAATCCATCTGCGGGGCAAGTTTGAAGGCTGTATCCGAAGAAGTCCTCTCAAATCCAGATAGAAGCTGAACAAGGTAATGCTGAATCTATTGACCATGGTGGGAAAAGCTCAGAGTGGGAAAATTCAAAGTTGGTGGCCGCCAAAGTCATCTGGTTGGGTACATACTTTTAGTGCCTTCGTAAGATTTCTACCTTTGAACTTAGTCTTGTTTTAAGAGCTCACATTCTTCTATGGGGCGAGCCTGAAGCTGTATCTAACAAAGTCCTGAAATAGGACACCTTTGCCGCGAGATCCCTCTGAAGCTCTGGAGGTCCCAGCTTTTCAGAATTTTTGGGGCAGTTCACCTGAAGCACTTCTAAGGATCCCATGGCCTCAGGGACAGCACTTAGGGGCCAGGACACATTTCATCAGGGGCCACCCAACAGGGTCCAGTGGATATTGGTCAGCTGGCCAATTCAGGAAAAATGACTCTTGTAGCTTTTGATGTGCTGTAGCCTCACAGGAGGTCAGCCAACTAAACCTTGGGTTCCAGTTATTCTTACCCTGGGTACCAGAGGAACAGGTCCAGCATGTCAGGGTTCCTACACATTTCAGACAGCAAGTCCAGTCCTCTTTTTATCTGCCACAGGTCTGGAACGTGTTCCGAGGAGCTGGGAGTGAAGATCTACTTCTATTCAGTTCACTAGCCAATGGATGGAAGTGACACATAGGCACTTCCTGGGTAGTAGGCAAACAATTTCCATGGGTAAACCTTCCCACTTTTGTTGCACATCCTTTTTACCTTACTGCAAATTATCCCACAGTGCCCCATTGTCAGTAATATTCAACATGGAAAATCTTTGCGCCCCTGGAGGAAGCTTGTGGCAAACCTAGTGGTGTGTTTAAGGTAATGAGCAATCCCCTTCTATTCTACCACTTGAGACTGGTTCTTGGGCCAGCTCCCTTCCCCACTGAGTCTAAAGCCAGGAGTCTAAAATGTGTTTTGGGATCAAAAGGCATCTATTTCCATGCTTCCCTTATTACTACACTATATAAGAACAGGATCCCTCTCCTCAAGCACTATTGTTCTGCACTTATTGAAACTGTGATTATCAATGTAAGTTTGATCTAATTCCTCTTTAATGTACATGGGATTGTCGATTTGTTATGTTTAATAAAAAGAATTATAAAAAAAAAAAAAGAACAAGATTCCCAGGTTTTGTTTTAAGGTACTGTGTTTTCTGGTCACACCAAAAGTGCGCTATGTGGGTTTAGTTGGGCCAGTTTCCTCCCCCAAGCCTCCTGTCAGGCCCAAGCCATTATCTCTGCTCTGAGAGATGTATTTCACACCTAATCGAAGCAGTGACAGGCCAGCTGCTGGCTTGCCAATGCGAAGCAGCCGGTCAGGGATTTCAGTCAGAGAAAGTATAAAAAATTCCAACTTTACCATTGAATTGAATTTGTATTAAATATTAAAAATAGTGGTTGAACTATCTCTGTAGTTTATTCAGAACTAAAGATACAGGATTAACACAATAAAAAAACAGTGAAAAATGCTTTTGAGGAGGGTGTGGCTACCGCGCCGTGCAGGATGGCGGCTCCTGTCTGAGCTCCGCTAAAGCGCGGAGCAATGGAAGAGGATTCCGAACGCTTTTGCAGCCTGCCCTAGAGTCAACAGGCAGCGGACGCCTCCCGCTTCATGGCAGTTCGCGTTTGCTGTCCTTCTTGAGAGGGGGGCGCCTGTCTTTTATTATATTTTTACCGCATCTTCACTTCACCTTTCAGACGCGGGCGGCCGCCATTTTGTGTGCGCGGCGCACGTCACCGGCTGAGGAGAATTTCACGAGTGGCCACCAGCGCTGTTACAGGCATGTCACTTTGGTAATTATGTACTAATTACCATATCTTTCTTTGCTGCTGCTCAATACTTGTGGAGGAGGAGATGGTTTTCTGCTGAAAGGGCATTTTTGAGCAAGTCCAGCCCTGCCATTCTTATGCCCTATCTTCTTCATTATCAAGTCTTTTGCTCTTCAGAGGAATGTTTGCTGGCATCTTTTCTGCTACAGAGCCTCTTCCCTTCAGTGTCAACTACTTCTGCCTATATCTCTCCTGCTCAAGCATACTTGTGACTACCTTTGACTGTGAGCACCTCTATACATAGGTCTGTATGCCTATTGTCATGTTGTGCAGAGGTCAAGGATGCTGCTACACTACCTCTTCTTGACGTAACAAGCTTTTGGTGCTGTGGTTACTCCTTAGGATTGGCCTCACCAATCATATCTACAGGTTATCTTCACCTCTACTATTTGCTTTCAATTGCAGTTGACTTGCCTCAAATTTCTTTCACAAGTGAGTTGTTTCCTGGAGGTCGTGGATGGCTCGTCAATGTATATGCTCTTGCTATACTCACCAGTATTCTTCTTTCGTCTTACACGTTATTTGCATCAATATTGTGTATGTAATAGCTGCTCATCCTTGCTATTTTCCATATTTTTGTGACTCTTATATATGGGAAGGATCTCTACTTTTAAAAATCATCCTACTCCCGGCGTCAAGTTTACCTCGTCAAGATGGCCAACGAATCCATTTCTCTCGCGAAGTCATCTTCGTCTGGCGCCAAACCGAAAAGAGTCAAAAATGACCCCCCATCACCAATTCAATCTTCTTCTAATCCGGTCTTAGACTCTATCTTGGAGGAACTTCGTGCCTTAAAACCGTTCTTGACCGCCACTAACGAAAAATTACAGCTGATCGAAGACCGATGGATCAACATGGAAGGTAAAATGTCCGAAATGGAGCAGCAAATAAGTAACCTTCAAGATGTGACTACTAAAATTCCTTTGTTAGAGCAAGAAATTCATAAACTCAAACTCCACACTGAGGACTTAGAAAATCGTAACAGAAGGAACAATCTTCGTCTGTATGGACTGCCCGAAAATATAGAAGGTCCACATCTCCTTTCTTTTTTGAAGAAATTCTTGGCTGACCTCCTCGATCTTCAGTCTTCAGCTCCCCTCAACATCCAACGAGCTTATCGTCTTGGTCACCCTCAACCTCATTCAACCAAACCACGTGGCATAATTATGCTGTTTCTTGAATTCACCGATTTGATGCATGTTCTCAAAATTGCCAGACAAAAACGTTGTCTTGTTTGGTCAGGACATAACATCTTCATTTCACAGGATCTCTCTAATGCTACCAATGCTAGGCATAAAGAGTTCCTAGCCCTCTGACCACAAATGAGATCTATGAATATCCGTTATGGCATCCTGCATCCTTGTTTTTGCAAAATCACCCATGAAGGCGTTTCCCGCTGTTTTGAAGATCCTCTCAAGCTAAAGCAGTTTTTACATTCCATCGCGTGACTGGCTATGGACACCTCTGCTCAATGTCCTTGAAATCTTTTATGCTCTAATATTACATAATTGGTAATTGCTAATGTTTTACATTTAATATTGTTACATCTTGTCTAGTTCTTTAATGTTCCTCATTTATTGAGGTCTTAAGCGGTTCAAATAATTTCTCTTCTACTATTTCACTTACTCTATATCTCATATCATCTTCTTCTCAATACTCTTCTTATCCTCTTCCTCTCCACCTTTCTATGTTGTCTGTCTTGTCCTTTAGTGTGGACATGCCCGGATTCTAACTCTTTTTCTGCTTATTACAGATCTGGCTTTCTGTCTTTGATCTGTCATTTCTTCCTCTTTCTTTTTCTAACTCTTTTTTCACTTTCTCTTTTTTTCTCCTTATTTTGTTTCCCTTCCTTCACTCTCCCTGTCTTTGCTTATCTTCCCTCTCTTCTACTTACATTTATATGAGTATTTCTTGTATGTGCTTTTGTACAATCTTCTTAATTTTCTCCGGATATCTATCATTTATGATCATTGTTTTCCGTTTTTATTGTTATTTTTTGCAGTTCGTCACCATTGCGAGTATCCCCTTGTCTCTCAAACATTAATATGTTTAATGTTGTATCGTGGAACGTTCGTGGTCTGGGTCATCCTGTTAAGCGTCCGAAGGTACTTTCCCATTTATCAAAACTTCATTCTCAGATTGTTTTTTTTACAAGAAACTCATTGTAATGATGTTTAATCTCTCAAACTCAGGCGTCAATGGGTGGACCAGGTTGTTTTTTCCCCTGCTGTTAACCGTAAGGGTGGTGTTGCCATCCTTTGCCATAAATACTTGAATTTACAGATTGTATCTACTGAAAATGATACGAGTGGATGATGGGTAATACTTCACGCCATGGTATATAATAAACTTATTACTTTTCTTAACATTTATGGGCCGGTTAAATCTGATCCGGATTTCTGGAACAGTATTAAATTAAAATTATCCTCAATCACTAACCCCAATATTATTGTCGCTGGGGATTTCAATAATTGGCTTGACCCTTTCTCCGACAGAAAATCTGATTGTAAATTTAAACCAGATAAATCGTTTCAATCTGCTATTGCCTCTCGTCCACTCTATGATGCTTGGAAGACTAGTAATCCTGATGATTGTGAATTCATGTTTTACTCTAATGTTCATCATACTATGTCCCGCATTGATTATGTTTTAATTTCGAAACCTTTACTTCCCTCGCTCCAATCCTCTGAGATTGGCTCCATTTTTATTTCTGACCATGCTCCTGTTTTATTTTCTCTTGATTTGTCCTTTACTCCCTCTAAACATGCTAGATGGTGATTTAACAACTCCCTATTATCAGATCAAACTTTTATTTTAAAGGCTACTTCCTTTATACAATAATTGTTTCACTTCAACAAGTCAGGTGACACCTCAGTACACAACACCTCGGATGCCTTCAAGGCCTCGTTTAGAGCCTTTACCATCGCATATACTGCTAGAAAGAAAAAATCACTGAACTCACAATACCTCTCTTCACTTAGTCATATTAAAACCCTTGAACATTCCTATTACACTTCCAAATCCTCTGCCCATCTTCGAGATCTAATCAAGGCTAAATCCGATCTAAACAAATTGGCTACCACTGATGCTTGCAACATTTTACTTAAAATCAAATCTAAATATCATGGGTGACAAAACAAAGCTGGGAAATTATTGGCCAATTATTTAAAAGTCAAATCAGAAAGAAAAGCCGTTGGTCCTATTACATTCGGATCCTGACATAGTTTCAGCATTTCAGACTTTTTATCATACACTCTATACAGAAGATACCCATCTTACTACAACCAACGCTCAATTATTTTTTGATGGCCTCCCTTCCCCTTGTACTATTCCGGACGCTATGGCCCTCTTGGAAAAGGATATCACTATTCAGGAGATTTCTGATGCAATTAAATCTTTAAAAAGAGCTAAGGCCCCTAGCCCTGATGGTTTCTCCATTGAACTTATATTCTCTTTCTCATCTATTTTTGCTTCACATTTACTTGAACTTTTTAATTCCTTTGTACTCCACTCTAAGCCTGAAGGTTCCTTTCTTGATGCCCTTATCGTTATTCTTCCTAAACCTGACAAAGACGTTCCCTTTGCCAAAACTACCGTCCAATTTCCCTAATCAATTATGATTGCAAAAGTTTTGCAAAAATCCTTGCTTCTAGAATGGAGGGTGTTATCCCCTTACTTATCAAATCTGACCAATCTGGCTTCATTAAGGGTAGGCTTTCCTCAGATAATGCCAGAATGTTCTCTAATGTACTCGCTTTCGGGAAAGGTTATCCTGACCCTTTAGCCGCTCTCTCCCTCAATGCTGAGAAGGCATTTGATCGCATAAATTGGCAATTCATGTTTAAACCTCTTCAGTGGTTTGGCTTCGGCCCCAAATTTATGTCTTTCATCAAATTATTGTATTCTGACCCCCGTGCATGTGTTTCGGTTAATGGTCTATTATCACCTTACTTTAATGTACATAGAGGTACAAGGCAAGGCTGTCCCCTTTCTCCTCTGTTATTTCTTTTATGTCTCAAACCCTTCCTTGAGCGTATTCGTCATAACCCTTTGATTACTGGTTTTCTCACAACTCTTGTGAAACTAAATTATCTGCTTATGCAGATGATATTCTTGTTTATCTCTCCAAACCCTTAACCTCCTTACCCACCTTTTTGCAGGAAATTGACCTATATTCTAAAATATCTGGTTATAAATTAAATTTTTCTAAAACTGAAATATTGCCCCTTAATTCAATTTGTTATCAATTCATGTTCGCTGACACCAACTTTAAATGGTGTCCATCTAAAATGAAGTATCTCGGCGTGTGGTTTTCTTCTACTATCCCTCAAACTTTATCCCATAACTTTACTGCATTAAAACTTAAAATTCAAACTTTACTTTCTTCATGGTCTCCGTTATATTTATCTTGGTGGGGCAGGTTGGATACCATTAAAATGATGATTGTACCACTTATACTCTTCCTACTATCTATGTTACCTTTCAAAATTCCTAACTACTATTTTAATCAAATCAATTCCATTTGCACTAAATTCCTTTGGAATAATAAACCGGCTCGTATTGCTTTGTCTAAATTGGTTAAGCCAAAAAACGAAGGAGGTGTACGATTTCCTAACTTTAAACTATATCACACTGCTTTTTTAATTAGGCAAACATATGCTTTGAACAGACAACACCAAGATGTTCCGATGCCTAGTTGGATCCGTTTTGAACGCTCTCTTTTACATGACTTCTCTTTTTATGATATTTGTTTTATGTCTAATTGCACCTTTATATCTAAACATCCTATTCTAAAATACTCCCAGCACTTGTTACATTCACTGTATATAGATGGTTCTAACTTTTATCAAGCCTTCCTTGCATCTTCTATTTGGTACAATAAATTTATTAAATTCCACCATAAATCCTTCTATTTCAAACATTGGAAAGAAAAGAATATTTTGTACGTTCACCAACTTGTATCTAATAATTCTGTTATTCCTTTTAGTACATTACAACAATGTTATGATCTACCCTCTTCCTACATCTCTCAATATAATCAACTTTCGCAAGCACTTCAATCATTTATCGCATCCAAAGAATTTCCAATCATTAGTACTCCTTCTACTTCCGTAACTCCTTTACACAACGTATCCTCTGATTCCAATCCTAAAGCTGCCTTTATATATAAACTTTTATCTACTCATACTTCTGAAAGACCAAAATCCCCAATTGAACTTGCTTGGGAACTAGACCTCTCCATCACTCTCTCATCTACAAAATGGGATGTTATGGTTAAAAAAAAATTCCACCTCCAGAGCTGCTAATATTACCCAATCCCTATTTTTTCTGTACAATAGAGCTGTTATGACACCAGTATCTATACATAAATTTGACCCTACGTCTTCTCCTCTCTGTTGGTCCTGTCTTTCCTCCGATGGTACTCTTCCCCATTTGATATACTATTGTCCCAATGTTAAAAAATTCTGGGAAAATATCTGGGCTAAATGTTCCAAGATCTTTCAATTTTGTATCCCCCTATCAATTCATAATGTATTCCTTGGTTCCCTATCTGTTGATTTTCATGATACATTGCTGAAATTGAAGTTGCTTGATCTCTTTATTGCTCTTGCTTTTAAAGTTATTCTTACTTGTTGGAAGGATAATTCCAATATTTGTATGTTACAATGGTGGAATTTTATATGTGACGAACATAGAATATCTACTGTTTCATCTTTATCTGTACCCCAAAAAATTTAATCTGATCTACTTTGGTTACCTTTTACTACTTTTCTATCTTCACATCCCTCCTCACTCTAGTACTCATATGCCAATTATTCTGTCTTCCCTTCCTCTGTCCCTCTTTTTCCTTTCTTCTCCTTCCCCTCTCTCTTTATACTATAAAATTGTTCAATTAATCATATTCTAGATGGTACCCTAATCTTCCTTTTTTCTCACTTTTATTTGCTGCACATTGTTGTAATTAATAGTTTTCCTATTACATAATTCGTATTCCTTCGTTGTTCTCTTTTTATGATGTATTCTGGTAAGTTACTCCATTATCTTGTGCCTAAATTATATTCTCGGTACCTGTTTACTTATTCAATAAAAATTATTTAATAAAAAAAAAAATTGGTTTTGAAGGCTGGTAGCCAACATTAAATTCTTACAACTTCCATTTTGAAACACAAGGCACCCTACCTCGTGAGCTACAAGGCTTACTTAGGGGTAACATACTTGAAATGTAAAACAAAGGTTTCCTTCCTGTCAAATTGTTAATTTTGCCATGTCTGCCTGCAGATGTTAAGGCTGCAGGAGTCAGACTACACATATAGGCCCGAAGCCATGTTTTTCTTGTCAGCCTAGTAAATGGCTAAATAGGTGCTGCCTACATGTGACATCTCCCTATGCCATTGCTGTGTTTTCTTACAGAAAAATCAAATATAGGAATTGGGGATTAACCAATTGTCCTATGATTTTGGGGTCAGACACATATGCGGGACGGAACAGAAGCACCCTAATGGACAAAGTTAAAAAAAAGTGTCATTATTCTACAAACAATAGGGGTGGCCATGCAAAAACAGGTACTTACTCACAGCAAGAAGTTAGAGGGAGTTGAAATTGGTTCTTTCAATGCTAGAATCATTCTCACAAAAATTTACATTTTCAGGTATCAGGAGGGCAATCATTCTGAGCTGATTTGAAATGTCTGTTTTCCTTCAGGCCTTTGAATGGCTACCTTTTGGCAATAGCTCTTGGTAATGTTGAAAAATTCTGTTCAATAATGTTTCTTTTCTAGTGTCTCTTTTACATGCAATGCTAGAATCACTTTGAAAGCCTACAGAGACTCTCTAGCCTCAGGTCATGATGCTATCTATGGCCTTAGCTCCCCTAACTTTATAACGCAAGGTTGGATTCCAGAGGAACACAACCCTTTAAATGGATTGCATGACTTTACCTCGCAGTGCTAAAAAACTGTTTTAGTGGTGGCTGTCCTGGTGATCCTACACAGACAAGGAGTATGTCCCGTTTCACACTTGATAATATTTCCTTTCGTTATCAACTCATATTTGTCACTTTGTAGCATCCCAAAATCAATTTGGAAGTGACTATATAAGGCTAAGGATATTGAGAAGCTTATCAAGGCTGCCCAGACCTCTAGTGCCAGTGTCTTGATGGAAATGTAATCCATCTCTTTAGGTTGTCATATTAGAAGAAGTATTTGAATGTATTGCCAATTCCTCCCTGATCCCCTATTCTTGGTAGGAGAGTTTAATTTCGACAGCATGTAAGAAAAGCACAATGCATTTGTCCACACTATCAGCAGATAGACCTTCTACACAGCATAGGTAAGACCTTCTCTTAGAACTAATTATCTTCCTTACAAGAATAGGTAAATGTATATTACCTTACCCCATTTGGGCAAGCTGGTTATGAAATCATCTTCCACATCAGATAATTGTCTGACACTACAAATCATAGTGAACAAAAATCCTTTAACCCAAATAATAATATCTATGTTGTGTTCGTTGATTTAAGTAATGATTCTGACAAGGTACAGCACCTTACTTTGAGGATTAAATTATAAACCATAGGCGTTCCTACTGCTCTACTTAAACATATTGTGAAATTATACAGTGATAGATGTGTGCTCTTTCACATAGATAATTTGAAAACTTATAGTGAGTGTTGAGCTTTAGATAGCCTCAAAGACATTTGTGCTGGCTATGTTCCAATTTTCACTCTACATAGCGGACCAACAAGCAGCTCTTGAGGGAATGCGGTCCTTTTCCTCAAAGATGGGCAATGGTAGTGTATCTTGTTCACTATTTGCTGTTGACATTATTTTATCAGACCAAACTATTATCTTTCTACAGAAAAGCTAAATGCCATTATGTTCATATACAAATAGCGAATTCGTTGATTAACAGAGATAAATTAAATTGTGCTTAAAAACCATAGAGGCTGGTACGTGAATGGAAATGTTTTGGAAATTGTGCAATTATTGTTACTTGGGCTAAAGTTAGATCCAAGGCTCAATTGGCAGAGTGAAAGAAACACCAATCTATAAGCACATTTTAAGTGTATTCCATCAATTGGATCAATGTGGTGAAACAGATATTTAAAGGTATGATTTCTCATTTGCTTAGTTATCATGTAGTCAAGCTCACTGGGAAAGGAGAGGAAGGCTATGTGCAACATGGATGGCTTTTTGAAAAACAATGATGTTATATCATGACATACCAAAATCTGTTTCTATTAAAGAATCTGTCTTTAATTTGGTTTACTTGGCATTTGCTGCAAATTAGATGTTCAGTTGATGTAAACTTCATATTACTTGCATAATGTCCCAACGAAAGCCCTTAGGAACCTATGTTTTTTCACAAGTGATCTCTAATACTCACGGTATACTGTACCCTAGGGAGCTCATGAAAGGATGCATGCTACTGAGAAAGAGATCCAGTCTTGTTCGACTAAAGCAATAATGAAGGCAGATCTTAAAATGTAGTAGAAAATATTGACAGAGATTTAAGATTTGCACAGGCACAAAGTTGCCCACATCCAATCTGTGGAATGCTTCGGTTTACCTAGGTATAGAAATTAGGGGCCATATTTATGACCCAGTTTGCATTGCTTTTGCACCATGCAACATGGTGAAAGAGTGACGCAAACCTTAAGTCAGGTTTTTGAAGCCACACAAAGCCTCTTTGAGTGGCTTTGCATGGCTTCAAAAATCTGGAGTAATGCAACGCAGCACAAATCCCTGCGTTGCATTACTCTGCTCTGGCTAGGCATTCCATGGATGTGGCGTGGGTGTTCTCATGCAACTCCCATGTTTTTGGCGCATCCCAGATTTACAAAATCTTGAAAATCTGGGAATGCCCCTAAAAGATACGCGTCCGCAGGAGAAATATCTTTATTTCTCGTTGTTACTTCCTCTTTCTACGTGTGTTGCATTCTGCAGCACACATAGAAAGAGGAAAATGCCTCTCAGGATTGTTTGTGTGCAGGAAGGTGCCTCTTTATGCTCAAAACGATCCTACCTATAGCACTGTGCCCCTTGAACCATGGTGCTAGGCTGCTAAAACAGCACAAGGGAAAAGGACAGGAATGCGCCATATTAGTGAAATATGGTGTATTGCTGCACTTTCCCTGTGATGCAGGGCAGCGCAGCAAGGTGACTTGCTGCGCTGCTCTGCACCACAAAACTCATAAATATGCCCCTTGGACTGGAAGGGTATGTTTCCAGTATAAATCCTAAACTACACACTTTACATTCATCTGTGCACCTTGATTAGAGGTCGTGCGCCACTCAAGGCAGTCTTGTCAACAACTGGTACAGACCCAGAGCCAGACAGGCAAACTAAACTAATAGTGAACCTATCCCCCAGGCCTCTGACAACGACGGAGACTAAAGTCCTGGAAAAAGGACTTGGGTTTGTCCCTACCCCCAAACAGGACGTCTTCCGGGAGTCTTGTGAGTTACACCAGTTCTTTAGGAAGATACACTTAAGAGTGTTCTTCCCGGGCAAACCGGAACAGTCACTGGATGACTCAGGTTTACATAACCCTTCTAAATTCACTCCTCATGCTGGCCAAATCCCCCACAAGATCCTCACTTTTGAGCAGGTGGTCCTGAAGGAGGCAACCAAGGGAATAATAAACAACCTTTCTACAATTTCTCCTATGTTGAAACAACAGCAGTTAACACCCTTGCTAATGACACCTCTATCACGATCAAACCAGCAGACAAGGGCGGGGCCATCATGATCTTATCCACTGACGATTATGATAGGGAGTGCTTGGCGCAACTATCCAATCGCCAGTATTATACCCCCATTGATGAAGACCCGACGGGGGTTTTGTTTAACCACTCGTATCACCTCCATGGTGTATACTGCTGAGACTGAGGGATGGATCAGCAAGAAAGAGGCGGACTTCCTGGTCAAGAAAGACACTAAGGTCCCTTACTTCTACGTACTCCCTAAGATCCATAAAAATCGGATTCCCCCTTTCCCCCCGGACGGCCAATTGTCTCCTGGATTAATTCTTTACTCAAACCCCTCTCCAGGTTCTGCAACCACTTCCTCCAACCAGTGGTCCAGAAGACCCCATTATTCTTGCAGGACACCAGGGACGTCCTGAGACTTATCAATACCATTGACAGTGACCAGGAGATCCAACTACTAGTGATTCTCGATGTGGAGTCCCTATATACAAACATTCCAGAGGGGGCTACACTTGAGGTTGTGGAAGCAGCACTGCGGTCAGTTGATTGGGTCTCTCCCACACCGATCAGCTTCATTATGGAGTGTGCCTCTTTAGCACTGACCCAAAATTTCTTTTAATTTAAAAGGCAACTTTCTCACCAAACACAGGGCACATCGATGGGGAGCACCTTCGCACCCAGCCTGGCCTGCATGTATATGGCAGCCTTTGAGCAAGGTGCATTTTCGACATCTCCAACCCATTCTCCCAGAACATACTCCTATGGTGAAGGTAGATAGACGACATCTTGGTATTCTGGAAGGGGGATGTACAGACATGTAACGAGTTCTGTAGGTGGGTGAACACTCTCAACCTCTACTTACGCTTCACAAACACCATCTCTGACACTCGTATTCCATTTCTGGACTTGGAGATAACACTGACGGAGGGTAGATTACACACCACGGTCCACAAAAAACCAACTGACGGTAACAGTTTGTTACTGTTTGGGAGCCATCATCCAAAGGCTCTTAGGGACAACCTTCCGTTTGGGCAGTTCCTGCGCCTTAGGCGTAATTGCAGCACCACCCGGGATTATGACGATGTGGCATCACAACTCACACACAACCTAATACAAAGGGATTACCCGGTACAAAGCATGAACACTGCCAGGAAGAGGGCCAGGAACAATAACAGGGAGGCCTTACTCGAGAAAATACCCAAAACTGAGGAGGACATACTGACCTGTGTGACGACATTCACCCCACATTCAAACAGGATTAAACAAATCATTAGAAATAACTGGGGTATCCTACAGACAGGGAACCTGGCACTGGCCCGTCCCAGACCTTTTGGTCCACACACGTCCCCGCCCTGGTCCACGCCACAATAACCAACCAACTTTATGGGGTCTACCTCCAGTCACAGGTCACTCAGCATGTGGCTCGTGTTCTGTGTGCCCTCTTACTGAGAGAACCAAAGAACTACAGCTATCGCCCAATTTTAGATGGGCCCAAAGGTCTCACACCTATTGCAACACCAACAATTGTATTTACACCATTACCTGCCCTTGTAAACAGAGGTACATTGGCATGACAACCAGGGCAGTGAAGGTCAGGATTATGGAGCACCGAAGCAACATACACTGCAACAGACTAACTACCAAACTCTGTCAACATTTCACAGAGAAGGGACACGCACCTGATATCTTAAGGTGGACCGTGATTGAGGCCCACCCCAACCTTAGCAAACAAGGCCTCTTCAGGAGAGAGCAACACTGGATTTTCAGACTATCCTGCCACAGAGATGGGCTCAATGAGGATATTCTGTGGGGGGAGGTAAATAATTAGGGCCTCCTCCGCCCACTATCTGTCCTCTTGATTCCCACTGCATGCAGTTGATGTCACTAACTGCAGATACTAGCTATCACCAGCGGGGACTTAGTATCCCTTGAAACACGATCTACTTTGCCATAATAACCAAGCCTGGCTGTAGGAAGGTGGAATCTGACTATATGGTTGCCCCCACTTTTTTTTATGGTGTTTTGCTGGTTTATGACTTAGTTGGACTGGGATCCTGCTATTCAGGGCCCCAGTCTATCTGCTTTCTCTGTAAAATGGTTTCCATGTGCCTTAGGCACATCACTGATTGGAATCTGGAGTGCCCTTATAAGTCCCTAGTATATGGTATACTATGTACCAAGGGCATAGGTACCTCAGAGGCCTGCCAGGGGCTGCAGCATGTATTATGCCACCCCTGGAAGGCCATCCAAACTGACACCACAGGTCTGCTACTGCAGCCTGGGTAAGGTGGTGCATGCACCCCTTACTGTGATATAGGTTACCTATATCACTAAACGCATACACACATATAAACCTATAAGTCACTCCTATGGCAGGCCTTATCAATCCTGAAGGCAGAGTGCGTGGTTCCTATGTGAGAGGGTGCCCCTGCATGAGCAGGGCCCCTCTGCAGCGGTCGAAGACCCTTCTCTGATGCTGTTTGTAGTGCAGCCTGACCATATACTCTTAAGCGCATTATAACCTCGCGTTAAATGCTAACTTTGGAATGGCTGCACCTAAACATGTCGTGTTTGGTGTCAAACATCTTGGAATACTACCCCCCCGCCAATTCTGGCAGCGGGGGTAGCATTCCACCCTTCTAGAGGGAGAGACATGTTAACCCTGGCCTGGCCGGTAACTTCTTTCTAGAGCCTGGCATCACAAAATGGATGCTACTGCCACAGACACAAGTCTGGCCTCCTGCTGCTGGACGAAACTCCGGCAGGGGAGGCCTGGACAATAGGTTTCCTGTCCCAGGGAGGTGTGACCACCTCCCCAGACAGGATAATGTGTATTGGGGCTGGGCGGGAGCACTTTCTGGTTCTTTGAAGTCCTGCACTGGGGGCACACTTGGTGTCCCTGTGCATACCCCAGTTCAAACCGGATCAGGGGCTTGCAGTCCCTGCTTTGGCGTGAACTGGACAAAGGGAAAGGGGTGTAGCCACCCCTCTGCCCTGACCCACCCATAGGTGGGGCCACAGAGTAGTCCAACCCCTATCTTTAGTATAAAGGTAGGAACCCAGTCCTTAGGACTTTAGATTATCCCTGGACGAAACTCTGAAACTGAATCCTGGACCTTCGACGCTCTACTCACGATTAGAGGACTGAAGAATCTCCCTTGGGGTCAAGGAGTGACTCCCCTGCTTGGCAGGCACCAAAGAAGCATCTGTCCGGTTCGCATTTCTGAAGCTCCCGTCGGACGCCGAAGTCATCGCATCACCAGAGGTGGATTCTCAGACTTTGCCGAGGCTACCCTGAGTTCCCAGCAAAGCTGAGGCCCGTGGCTATCGTGGGTGACTTGAGACCGTGACCCCTGGACACCGAGCACATTTGCAAGTGCATCCTCTTCTGGGTCTCCCAAGAAGTCGTGCTTTGGGTTCCGAGTAGCCCTAGCCTCCAGTACCACCTGCACCGAAGATCACTGGCCCCCACTCCACGAGTGTCCTGTAAGCCAGATCCACGTGCGGCGTCATGAGGATCCTTCGCGGTCACTAGCCCGTTGGCTAGTAGCCCTTAACGAAGGCCAATCCTTTTCTTACTTGGCATTCTGGTTGCTCCAGGCCTGCCCTCACTTACCCTCGCTGGGTGAGTTCCACAGACCTTGCTGGTCTGCACCATCGACGATCTACATCTTCACCGAGACTTGCCGTTGCCAAGGCTTGTTGGGTCCAATCCGGTCGCCGACACCTCAGCACTCGACAGACATTGTGTACCAGCCCGAATCCTGCTCCTGGTCACCGACAACGCCTCCTGGACCTCGTGGCTGAAGAGTCAAGACGACTGTCAATGCACCTGAAGCACTCGACATCGGTGGGCATCTGTCCATCGCCTTCCTGGTCACTGGCTAGTGACCCAGACTCTGTCCCCTCTGCTTTCAGGTTCTTCAGAACTCCGATCCACTCTTGGATCCACCCGGACACTTTTCTCTTGGCCGCCAGCAGCACTTTGCAGCAGATCGCCATTCGAATCGACGACGAAACCCGACCCCGAAAGGCACCTATGCACCCGGCTTCCCTGGGTGAGGTAACACGAGTACTCCGGTGCTCCCGTGGGTAGAGACTCTTCAAAGTCCTAGATCTCAAAGGGTTTTGTCCTAGTCCTCTTTTAAGTGTCCCTTTTCTCTATTTTCCCGATCCCGACTTTCTCCATAGAAGTCAACGGCGTATCGCGGTTGTGTATTTACACTGCACGTGTCTCCCGTAGGTCCCCTGTGTCACTACCTTGGGTGGTTCCTTGTGGTCCAAGCACTTCTAGAGGCTCTAGGCCTAGTGTCTAGTTCAGTCGTGGTTCGCATACCACTTTATTGGTATATGGTTTGGTACGCCCCTAGGGCCCAAACGTGTATTTGTGCTATTACTGTGATTTAATAACTTATAACTTATGTACTTCGAACTCTAGCCTCATAAAGAGACTAGAGGGGTGTATTTAGCAATAAATACATATATTTTGAATATATACCTGGTGTGGTGCTCTTTCATTTGGTCACTCAAGAGATTATAGACTGGTAAAACAAGCTGCTTTACATTCCTTCAAGACTTAGCCTGAAGGCTGCTCTCCATAGCTACCACTAGGATAGCTTTCAATAAGGTTGTCTTTAACCTATCTCCAATAAGGGGTTGTTTGGACTGGTGCAAGGTGCCCACTATAATTAGTGGACAGCATATGCCAGGCCAACTTCTCACACTGGCTCCATACAGTCCCTGTCGCCATGACCATGTGGACTCCCTCCTTCACCTCTTACATGTGATAACTATCATGAAATCCCATCTGGATTTATCACATGTAGAGGTGTCTGTGTTTACATCCCAATGCTGGGACTTCACCCACTTGAAATCACTCCACTGCGTGACCTGTGTGTCTCATTATGATTGTCTGACTTTGGCCTGCAGACCGATAATGTCGGTCAATTGGGTACTTCCTTCACCCCTTTTTACATTGCCAATGGCGTTGGGCTCAAGATGTCCCACGAGGGTGGGCACTCTTTAGCGCATACATGCGCACGTGTGACCCATCCAATATAGTACTCACCTTCTGGATGCTAAGCGCATTCCATGTTATAAGATGGCCACCATTGCTTTAATCAATAGCTTTAAGCTTCTACCCCCTTCAAAGATGACTGCCATATATTTATCGACCTGTGGCTGCCACATGCATTCCATATTCTAAGATGGCCGCCACCGTTTTGACCGGGAGCTTGTAGCTTCAACCCCCTTCAAAGATGGTTGCTGCATGTACCTAGACCTTCCACTTCCGGGTCGTTTCCCTGCTCTTTAAACCTACCAGCTTCACACACCTCGCTTCCTCCTAACGAGGCAGAGCGAGGAGTAGGTTCCCGGCACCTGTTTTCCAGGAAAACTGTAAGTAAGCGTTCCCCGCTGTTCTTCCCCCTTCGACCCCCCCTTTGGCACCAGAGACCTATGCCACTTTGACAGGATGCTCATCCTTGGGCAACCTTCCATCTTTGCTTATACCCATTGTATTTTTATCTTCCCCCTCTCTCTCCTCAAAACCAGCATGATGTTAACTTTTGTAAAGATCGTTGCTCTGCCTAACTATTGATGAGGCGTGACTTGAACCCGAATTGGGTGAGTTCCATTGCGCCATTTCCTACTGTGGTTGATTACCACCAATGCCAGCAGTATGTTTTGTATATGTCACGTGTGCCACAAGTCTACTTATTATGTTTGTCTGGCCATGCACCTCTTGAGTTGCACTAACCACTTGTGCATGTGATTGTGGCATATTTTTAATTGAATTTTAGAGGCATTATTACTGTATGTGCATACCTTATCCATGTACCGTTGTTTTTCTCTCTCTGTTTTGAATCTCATTAGGTTGGTCCCATGATTTGTATTATTAAGGTACCGCATTGTAAGGTCATCAGAGTGATTGGTTCATTTTCCATAACCAACCACCTGTGTAGATAGTGCATCAAGATAGGTCCTGAAGAATTGCCGAGTGATTTACACACATAAGGCAAGAAACATGTTAACCATGACGACACACATATAGACACCTCCGACCATTATAGTCGGCGGTATCCCTATTCTGGTTTTAATTGAGACGAGTGGGCTCGCAAATTAAAATTCATTTTGGAGCACCACCTCGCCTCATTTTGTTTCTCCTCACATCACCTCATATCTACACCACTAGGCCCCTCACATCCACCTCACCTATACGGCTTGGGAAAAAGATCTCCGACAAAGAGCCCCTCACAGGGTGCCCGTCAGGCATTGCAGCGCCAGCCTGACGAGGAGCAAGCCCTATGATGAAGCATGACACCCAAATGGGTGTGTGAGGGCCCCACTTCCCAAATTGGGAGACACCCACACTCCACTACTGTGTAAGGGTGTTGACCAACCTAGCCTCCTTCTCTTCTTTGCCCACCCTACAGGAACTGCATACTTCTTCGGTGCTACATTGTATTTATTCGGGCCTGTATGCTGGACCTATATGCGCCCCTTCTCCCTCATTTGTATTGAGTCTTGTTACAGTACCATGCACAGGATGACAGCAGACCATTTGCATTACTGAATATGGCTCTACATTGCGTTGCACAAAAAAATCATTAATATGGACCCTAGAGATAAAAAGAGGTTCGTTCACATTGCAAGAAAACCAGTAGGCTGGATGTCTTAGCTAAAACAACCACTATTTTAAAACTGACTTTTTTATGAAAGCCATCTAATGCTAAACCCTGTTTCTAAGTTTGAAGTTAGTCAGTCTATAAAGAAATAGTCATTTATGTATTGATTTTAGACTGTGCGAACCGTGTGGTAAGTCCACTCAATACCCTTGACGTGTTGTTTGTTTGTACTAAATTGTTTTAAGTTTGGAGGAAATTATTTTGAACAATTTTTTTAAGGAATAAAATGTTTATGGTAAAGGCAGCGTTGTAGTCTTCATAGAAACCAAATTCATGAATGTCTGTTTTAGCCTTTTTAAATATTAAAATTTAAGTGTAAATTTGTATGTGTAAAAATAGCATAACTTTGATAGTTTTTATGACTCATTTCGGTAGAAATGTACATAACCTTACAATGTTGACACTGTTAATATTTAATGTGTAATTAGCAACATCATACATATATCTGAGGTCCGGAGTGAAAGGTATTTAAGTATTTAGTTCATGATAATGTCCAGGCCCTAGATTTCTGGAATGCCCACAATCTAGTCAGTGTGCATGGCTAAACTAATCTGCCCTTTTGTCCGCGTGCTGCTGAGAGACGTTTGGACAACAATGTGACCCTAGATAATCAAAAACATTGTGCTTCAGCCAACTTTTTGTGCTCTCACCGCGCACTATAAACACATAACTCTATTAGTTGCTTTAATGATGAAGGCTACTGGCTGAACAAGTATGGTCTTAACTATTCATAAACATGATCGTTTTGTTTTACATGCAATGCTTGCTAAATGTTTAAAATCCATAAAACGCATGTGCTGTTACACCCTGCTTTAAAATATTTAAAATGAAGCACTGCATAAAATGGCATGCACAATTCTAATATTTACGTGGCTTTTCGTCCCCGACTTAGTAAGTCACATTTAGGTCTATTTTCATTCATGTGAAGTCTCGATTACAAGCACATGTTCAAAATCAAATATCATTCAATTTCGTTTTCCAGTAATGCCCCTGTTTAATAGCATCATTAGCTAATTGATCGTCTGACAAGTAATAATTTGTTTCCTGAGCTGTCATGATGTCTAAATATAGCTCCTGTTCCTTGTCATATTTTTCTTCCTTGGGTCAGAAAAAGAGAAAAAAAGAAAACACCAATTGATAGAGCTGTAGACGTTGGTTTAATTAAAGACGGAAATATGTGTGTTTATGTGATAATAAACTGCCCATTAAAGGTCGTCTACCAATTAATGTCAAACTGTTCATCAGAAAACATTAATTTCCTCAGCACAAGGAGAGCATCCTTCTGCTCCATTGGTCCAGACTGGGCACATTTTGAGGCACCCTTCAGAATTCTTGAAAATCAAACCAGAATAACGTTTATGAATCCACGTTGACCTTCTTTTTTTTAGGTTGTGGATTTAAGTGCAGGTACTGGGTTATTACAAGTGCCTCATGCAAATACCACAGAATTTCTTTTTGAAAAGGTGTGGGAAGCTGATGAAATTACCGAACACCCGGGAAATACTACAAAACGGACGATTAAAAGTCACAAACGTCTGCTTACAATACTGGGAAATGCCACAGAAAAGATACAATTCCCTTAAAAAACAAGCCAACAACACATTCATTAATCAGAGTGGACTACACCCACTCCTAACAACATTTAGTGCTTTATTATGACTTTGGCGGTCTCGGAGGAAGCCCACCATGCTGCTGCCCCGCTCAGAGACCGCCAAAGACATTCAAGACAGCCCGCCAGATTACAACTTATTTTTACTCTGGCGGGCGGTTCTTTGGTGGTCCTACTGCGGTGCTTTTGAAAAAGGCACCCCAATGGGAATGTCAAAGGCACCGCCATGAAAAGTATGGAGGTGAGGAAAATCTCATGTGCCACCACCAGGGATCTACCTGGTGGCAGCAGCGGTCCAGTGGCAGTCCAACCATCACATTTCTAATGCAGCGGGCAGACCGCAACCACGGGTTCTGTGGTCCATTGGATCACTAAACTCGTAATATGGGCCTTATTATGACTTTATTATGACTTTGGTGGTCTTGGAGTAGGGCCGCCACGCTGCAGTTCTGGTCCGAGACCGCCAAAGAAATTAAAGACTGCCAACCAGAGTATGACTTTTTTTTACTATAGCGGGCTGTTCTTTAGCGGTCCCACTTCGATGCCTTTGATAAAGGCACCGTAATGGGAGCGTCAAAGGCAGTTCCTGCAGGGCATGGACTGCCAACTCCACGCCCTGCAGGAACTGGGGGTACATGCACACAGGGGGGCACAATATGTGCCCCCCTGCATGCACCCCATGGTGCAGAGGCAAGAATCCCCTTTGTTTCCCCACCGCCACACTTTTCATGGCGGTCGCTGCAGCGGCACCACCAGCATATTAGAGGCCTCAGACCGCTGCACCACTGCCAGGGATCATGGATCCCTGGCGGCAGCTGTGGTCCCATGGCGGTCCAACCATCACAGTCCTAATGCGGCAGGCAGACCAACAGTCCTGCAGTCCGGGGACAGCCACCACTCATAATAAGGGCCTAAGACAAAGGCTGATCACTCCCTTCACTGCTTCACTGAAAGGAAAAAAGCTTCACTGAAAGGAAATGTTACAGAATTCAGAAGAGCACTACAAGGGCACACAGAAATAAAACCACACAATTAAACTTTAACGCACAACTGCTATTTAAAATGTATGGTTTCAATAGTATTATAATAAAACCAAACAACAATGGCAATCACACTGCACTCAAAGAAATAAATAATCTGATGTACGAAATGCTCAAGTAACGAATCGTAATTTTCGACAAATTATGACTCATTATTGGTTATACAAAGATAACATGAATTGTTATGATTCTCATTTAATTATTTCTGAATCACAATTTATCATTCAGTAATATTCACAAACTGTGAACATTGCACTGGCAGTCGTTGATGACATGGGCGATTGAGACAGTAAGCCAGGTGTAGTGATGGAAGAAGTGAAGAGGGAGGCAGAGTTCTTTGTTGGGCATGCTTCTGAGTTCACTTGTATCCAGTTTGAAAGGGGCAAGCCAGGAGTCTCATGAGGATGTGTCAAGAAAGTGGAAGTGAAAATCCAGTGATGCTGAATTAGAAATATTGGTAGAGTAACCTGTGATAGAGAATGAAAAACTTTTTGGCAAATCCTCTTTCAATGTGTCTGAAGTCACAAAACAATTATCTGTGCCAGAAAACGCGACCACATCAATGCAGTGGATGTCACCAAAAGGCGAACCAAATATATCAGAACAAGGTGGCCTTCACATCAGGCAAAGTAGAAAATACTGATTATAGTAGTGTATTAAATAAAAACATACACACTAAAGCATGCTTTAAAGTAGATACAATCATTAAATAATAAAAAATGCTTATTTTTTTAATAAAAATCCATGTATTGAAAAACTATATACAAATGTGTATTATGGGACTTCCAGTTCTATTAGTACAATACTTATGATTACAAAATAAAAACAACCAACATAACAAGTAATGTTCAATTTTCATTACTTATATGTTTGGGACATCTTAGATTTCATCATCACACTTATACCTCTCAAAATAAAACAACAACAAATCAGCATTACAAACTTCTGTACTATTACTGATAATGGTATTATGTTGTTAGACCTGTCAGCCTTAGGGTGATCTTCCCCCAAATATTTTGCCTTCTCCCCTCCTGTTTTGCTGAATTTGCTTTTACTGGCCTTAAGACTCTGCACTTTACCACTGCTAACCAGTCCTAAAGTCTTTGTGCTCACTCCCTGAAACATGATAACTTTGGCTCCCACGTGATTGTCATATTTAATTTACTTTAAAGTCCCTAGCAAAGTGGTGTACCATGTACCCAGAGCTGGTAGATTTAATGTTATTAGTGGACCTGCAGCGCTTATTATCCACCCACTTAAGCAACTCCCTAAATCATGTCTCAGGACTGCCATTGCAACCTGTATGCACAAATAAATTGCCAATTTGACTTGGCAAAATAAACATCCAGAGGTTTCTTCCACTGCAAATCTGGCACCAGGAATAAAACTGGGACGTACAGACCCACTCTTCTGTTCCCGTCTGGACCTGTGGAAGGACTCTTAGAGGACAGCCCTGCTGTCTGTGCCTTGCTGTGTACTTTTGAGAATGGCCCTGCTGCACCAAGAGGACTGCCCTGCTGTTTGAAGCCTCGCCTGTGCCCTCGGGGACTGTCCTTCTGCCTGAGACCTGCTTTCCTGCTTGAACCCAAGACTTCCAGAGCAACTTCAGGGGCTCCTGATCAGAGCCTCAGGGACAGAAAAGTATCCAACCATCTTGAACCCATACCTGGACCCAGCCTGGGTGATTCTTGACCCTCCAAGTGGTGACCCTCCAGTCCTGGACCCTTGGAATTGGTTCTACATGCACCCAAAATAGTTTTGGCCAAAAGGTGCTCTGAGAACCTAGAGGAGACTGGGACCTGCATGCTTGATGATCTGACAAAGGTGCACCACCAGTCAGCCTGACTTTGCAGTAGCTCCCGCTATGTTTCTCTTTGCAGCAGCAAATCCTGTTCAGCTGCTCCTCGAATAAGGGGTATCCAGCCTCGTGGAGCCCTTGTCAGCTACAGCCTGCAGCTTCGTCCCACAGGAGATTTTCAAATCCCATAAAAGACACTAAGATCACACGTTAGAATCTTCAGCGCGACTTCGTCCTGCGGCTCCCTGACGATGACGCCTCCTCCTCAGACACTGCCGGCTACCTTGCCACACTGAACTTTACCTTCTCAAACATTGTTCTTCAAAATTTCTTCTTAGTCCAAAGGTAAGCAGATACGGGACCGAATCCACTTTGTGCATATCGAACCGCTCTCCATTGTGGAAGGACATAGTCTTCAACTGCGCCCCGGTCTGCTAGACTAGATATCCAGGGTTTGGCGCTTTGATCTTTTAGGCGCTATTTTTCAATTTAAATTTTAAAAATTCATAACTCAGGTTCTACTGATTGAGTATTTGTCATTTTGGTGTCAAATAATTTATTAAAATGTACTTTATTTTTATAAATTGATGTGGGATTTTTCTTGTGTTGTGTTTTCAGTTTATTACTGTTTAAGTGCTGCATAAATACTTAACACATTGCCTCTAAGTTAAGCCTGACTGCTTTTGTGCCAAGCTACCAGAGGGTTAGGAACAGGTTAATTTAGTGACTTTTTGTGGTTCATCATGATAAGTATTGCAGCTATTGCTTGAGCATGCATTCACCCCCCTCTGCCAACAACCCAACTATTAACATAGATGTACTTAGAATCAATGAAATTAATTCTCATCAGTAATTTTTGTCCACATAAAATCATCTACTAAAAGTATGGTTGATGGCACACATGAGGAGAGGCAAGTAACATGTACCAGTCCAGAATTCAAACTGAGTTTGAAAGGCATACAAACATGGCTATGGATATATATGCAGCTGACGATAAGGCAGATCCAACACCTTCTTCTGAATAAACACAAACCCAACTGTCAGTGTGACATTGAATAGGCAATGCTCATTCTTTCACCCAGTAAGGCCCACTGCAAGGCCATGTAATCTAGAAGTAAGTTGTTGCAATGTTTTGTATGAAGAAAAAGCAGCATAAAACAATCTGTGAATTAACCTCTAGAGTGGAGTGGAGAGTTACAAAAAACTGCCCATAATCAAGTTTAAACTATGACCTGCAGCACAAATTACATTTCTCATGATGCTGAATGACTATGTAGGGGAATAGCAGCGGAACTAAGCACATAGGAAATGACAATGCAACACAGATTATAGCAAGTTTTCTGCTACTCTGTAGAGCATGTAGACGAGTTGACACACCAAAATGGGGATATAACAAGGTCTTTAGTTCAGGTTGCTAGTGACTTGGAAAAACTTAAAACCACTAAAGCTGAGCTTAAGGCTAGCCTTCCCTACCTAGGAGAAAGGAAGGCTCTTGCATGTGTGATGTATCAGTGGAAGCTGCTAGTATTGGTGTATGTAGCAGATGCAGAAGTGGTGATTGTCAAGGTCCTTCAAGGTGGTGGCCATGAGGCCATGAACATGTCAACTTCCGGTAAACAGAAGAAGTAGAAAATGTTGGATTCTTCATTACATATGTTTAACAATTGTGAAAAATATCAGTTTATTTTTGCTTTCACCTAAAAACATTACTTTGGAATTACTAAAAATTTTGAAGGGTAACTGTAAAGAAACAGGAGTAGTTATTGTTATCTAAAATGTCTTTATTATAACATAAAAAAGGTTCACATCACAAAAAAATCTGATTTGTGTTCTCCATGCTCTTCCCTCAGCAGGCCTCGGCATTGTGTAGTCCATATGTAGGATAAGTTGGGTGTGGATCCTCATCCTCATTACTATCATTGACCTTTGTTTTCTGAGGCGAATCTATGTGCAAACCAATCTTATGGAGTATTGTGTATATTGTGGTAATTTTACAGCACGTCTTCAGGCTGTAGTCTTAGAGCCTCATTACAAGTCTGGTGGTCAATGGACCGCCAGACTCATGGGGCGAGGTGGTGGCGGTCTTCCGACTGCCCTATTACAACAGGGCAATAGGGCTGCCCTGGGACCACCACAACCGCCAGGGATCAGAGATCCCTGGCAGTTGCGCGGTGGTCTTGAGGCTGCAATGTGCTTGGCAAGGCCGCTGCGGCCCCACCAAGCATATTATTAGTTTTGTCACCGCCACACTTTTCATGGTGGTGCACCCGCCATGAAAAGTGTGACAGAGGGGGCCCTACAAGGCCCCCTTGTGCCTCTGCGCCATGGGGTGCATGCAAGGGGGCAAATGTCTTCATGCAGCCCAGTACCTGCATGGCATGGACTGCAGCAGTCCATGCCGTGCAGGTACCAATTTTGACGTTCCCATTACGGTACCTATTTCATAGGCACTGCCATGGGGACACCATAGAACCACCTGCCAGACAGGAGAAAACTCCTAATCTGGTGGGTGGTTCAACCACAGGTTTGGCAGTGTTGGAGCAGGGTGTTCCCACTCCTGCACCACCAAACACGTAATCAGACCCTAAAGCACCACCACTTTATGTGGACAGTGAAATTGGCACTTTAAAATCTCAAAGGCTCTTCTGATTACTCCTCTGGCCTGTTTTTATGCTGCATTGTATCAATGCGTACCTTGATTTTGTGGTTTTAAGTGTGGAGTGAGATATGTACTGTCACCAGTAACATACAAACCTAGGTGTGTATGTCATGTTTTAATTTTTTGAAAGGATGATATAACTGGTATTGACTGAATGGTAGTAACGCAAACACATTAACTAGCAATGTCCCAGGCCAGGAATACCTGTGTGATCCACTGCCCATGATGAACCAGGCACTCTTGACCTGAAGGTTTCCTGTAAAGACTGTCCTGTCTATGGTGTTATATTATAAGAGATGCACAGCATGTCGTAAAATGCGCTCCTGTCACAAATGAACATCCTGCATGACAACAGGTCCGGTCCAGGCCCTAGCCACATTTGTCCAGGTTCATCCTCAAACCCTAAGACAGATAGACGCTGTGATACGTGCCCCAAAAACCCATCTTTACAGTCTCCTTGGCTACTTAATTTTCTGTCATAACCCCTCACCCTTTCCCCTCAGTGGGCGGTAGGGCTGAGGAAGCCTCCAGAGAAAATAACACAGGGTTCTTCAGGGGTCCTGATAAGAATCCAGAGACAACACCAAATCTCACAGGGATTTTGCAGGTCCATGTGAAGTTTTTTGCAGGTCTCGTAGAAAGTTAATTATGGCCACGTTATTTAAGTTATCCTGCCCCAACAGGCCTCAATGCCTTTGATGTTGGTCGAGCAAGAAAGTGCTCTAGGTACCAGCTCTGGTTTCTCAGACACAGCATCTAATTACTAGCAGCACCTCCAAGAGCACCTCCAGGCAGCATCTTCCATCAACCCACTGAGGCCAAAGACAAATAAGCACAGTTCTTATCTGTATTCCCTTGTAGGGTCACAGATGCGAAATAGGTCTGACAAAAGCCTGAACTGTTAATCATTTTCCTTGTAGAGTTACATATGTCCAGTTTAACCAGTCTGTGACCCAGGCAGTGCTGATGTCAGCCCCAGTTTGGCCAACCTCTGAACTTCCAGTGCTGACATTAACATTTGTCTACCTTTAATCTCATAATGCAGGATGACTAAAATATTGCAATATACCATTGAAAAGAAAATCCTGAAACATTCCCCAGAAAACTGCTTCAAAAAACACACAGGCATGTATCCTTGTCCCTCAACAAGGCATTGTTGTCCACTGTATTGGTGATGTCTCTTGTTCTTCGGAGGTCAGCAATCAATCTGCTGAAAATGCAGAGGTGAATCCGTGAATAGAGTGCATGCAGGTTCTAGGTAGTGTAAGGCGGCAGTGTTTTGTCAGGTACCTTTCTTAACTTGATGTCCTGTATTCCTTGGCTATGCTTGATTTCCTGCATGCCTATATCAGTTACTCAGAAATATACAAAAAGTGATGGATGGAATGCTTGAATTATTCCCAGACACTGATAATTACTTGGGCCACCTCAGAATCCATTGTTATTTTGCACACCATAACACCTCAGTTTGTACCCAGCCATATGTACATCAGCCTTGACCCTGCTCCAACTGCTAGTGCAGGTCCTCCCTGAACCGGAATACAAGCAACCTACTACAAAGTTGGGGGAAGTGAAGTTTAACATCACTCCTGCTATCATGGATAGGAATTAAGGGGCAGATGTACAAAGCATTTTTCCGATCACAAACGGCCCATTTCACAGAATCATGCTGTTTGCGACCGGAAATATGCTTTTTCAAATGTACAAAATGCGATTCGGTATGTGGAATGGGCGTGTTTATGGTGTCCCTTCCAAACACTGAATCGGTTTGGTATGCATTACTGATTTGCGTCCAAATTCCAGTCGCAAAACAGTAATACTTTACCACCAGTTTAAAACTGGTAGTAACCCATTCGCAAAGGGGAAGGGGTGCCCAAGAAAACCCTTCCCCTTTGAGAATATAAATACAAATATTTTTAAGTCCTATAACAAAAAAACACTGACTTAGGAGCACATATTGCGTAATTCTGACATTCCTCTTCCTCATTCTCCAGGGATTTCCATTACCCACTCTTTTAAATTCTTTAGGGTGCCTTTGGAAAATTCTTTCATACTGATGTTACAGTCCTTACTTTAATCCTCATCCATGTTAAAGGTGGGAGAACCAGATCTGCTCTTCATGTGATCTGCCTTTGGGTATTTTTGGTTGCTCTGGTGGTGGCATGTGGGTCAGAGACATTACTGTCAACCAAACGCTGATTAAAATTTGAAAAGCAATCATTCACTATGTGTTACCTTGTAATCAAGTTATACAAAGTTATACGAATCCTCATCAGTTTAACATTGCTGCATTTGATGCAGCCATTAAGTGACATTAAAGCTATGTTGACCCAAGCTTTCAATGTAGCTTTGGACCACTTGGCATTGCCAATTAACCTCCTTAGGCACTTCCCAGTGGCCTGTCTAAACAGCTTAAGCAGAGCTCTCTAAATGTGTAAATAATGAGTTCAGTATTCAGGCACTAGGGGCAATATGATTTCAATTAAATTCCTATGCAACCACCATCAACGTTTTTTTCCAATTTTATGGATGCTGTTAGTGAGCGCAAATGTCTTTGAACAGTTATCAATGTCACCATCAATTTCAAAAGTAACTACCAAATTCTTATGAAGGTCGGGACTGGTTTTACCCAAGCTCAAAGTGGCTCTCACCAGCAGTCTCCGATGCTCTCAGTACAGGGGGGTGCTGGTGCCATTTAGGCCTCTATATAAAATGCTTCATAACCTTCACTTGTGCCATGGTCACTTTTTCTGATCAAGGACCAGCTGTAAACCCATTTCCAGTTTTCTCAAAGCTAGTTTCTAGCAGTGAAGCTCCTTTCATGCTCCACCCTATCCCATGCTTTGCTTAAATCTTCTTTGATCTAATTCATAGCAAACGCTGTTCAATTGTTAAAATAATATAGAGTGCCCATTGCTGCGTTATCTTGTCAAGATTTCAAGTATATCTGGATTCCAAACAGTGTTATCTATTGGATTTTTTTTACTTATCACATTAAAGATTACTTACATAGGTAGGCATGACACAAATATATATAGGTCATCCACATTATCTTTGTGGCACGTCAGACAATTCCCACTCTCTATACTTCCAGCTTTTTTGTTTTTTTGGGGTCTAGTAATTGGTTAAGAAGGAATGATTGTTTTAAAGTTCGGCCAATTGTAATAGCATAAGTAGAAACCAATTTGATTCTTGCCAGATAGTCAAAAGCCTTGCTGTTGGCAAGTTCCCTACCGTATTATACATGGTGGAATCAATTTGCTTCTATTCATTTTCCAATATAGCATTGCACCATAGAGTATTCTCCTTCTCATATCCTTCTTCTTTACTAGTTTATCCTCAGATTTCTTTATCTCTTCAGTACCACCTGTCAGAAGTACAGCATTAGCAGATCCAAAAGCCAATTTCGAAAGACCCAAGAATTCCACAGGGCTATATGCATGCAAACACGAACAGTTGAAAAATAAGGATATTGTACAGGAACACCTGAGCCCAGAGCTCCTTATATTGCTTCATGAGGCAAAACTTCCCCTACAAAATGTTATCAGCCACTGAAGTATGACATGGTGTGAAGACTACCTCTGTATATGCCCAAATCAGAGAACTGATGGCTACACTGAAGTATTCAGAAACCACAGTAAGGAAATGTTGAGCTGTGGATTCTCACATATAGTTGTTGACCCCGGGAACAAACCAAAGGTAGTCCAGGAACTGAGGTAGATTTGGCATGTCTAAACACAAGAATAATGTTCAAAGTTGAAGAGCAGGTTGCCTGGGCTAAATACAACAAGGTAAGTTGCAGTTGCCTATCTGAGTAGGCGTATTGTGTAGTGGTACTATCTTAAGGGTGCGTTCCATGACGAAGGGGTGGATGTTATTGACAAGCTGGGTTTTCATGGTGGCCTTGATTTGTAAATGGTCATGTTTGGTTGCCTTCTTTTTTCTAGTGTTCTTGTTGTTTTTCACCCAGTTGTGAAAAAATACAAAAATGCTGAGGAAAGAATATTGAGGGTATTCAGGAGACCGCCTAAAAGAAGGTGGTGGTCTGACTGCCGGATTACAATGCGACCGCCAGGCTGGAAGTTGCAAAGTGCTCCTTTTCAGATCGACTTGTGCTGCGGCCCAGGAAAAGGGCCGCAGCACAAGCTGCTGTGAAAATGAGCACTTCCTGCATGTCCATGGACCGTGTGCCATGCACCACATGGTGCATGGCACACGGTGCATGGAGATGCGTGGGGACACTACATGTGGCACTTTACAGTGAAGACCTGGCTTGGCAGTTCGGGCTGGACTGTTCCCATGAGGCACAGGGTCAAGACTGATTTGCATATAGCTGGGTCTGAACTGGGGTGGCGAAGTGAGCTAAAGAACGATGATGGATTCAACCCAGATCTGTGACTGGGGGTGAGTGTCTGAAAAGTTTCAGCACTCCGTCCATCATCTCCTTGTGTTTGGTTTGTTTGCCCTAAGTTGGCAGGGTATGCCCAGACGTGGGTCCCTTGCACACTTTGCCACTGGATTCAAGCTAACCTGGCTGAAGAGGGGTGTGACCCTGAAACCGGTCCCAGGATGCTTGTTTCCGGTTGAGGGAAGACCAGGCTTGGCAGTTCGGGCTGGACTGTTCCCATGAGGCACAGGGTCAAGACTGATTTGCATATAGCTGGGTCTGAACTGAGGTAGCGAAGTGAGCTAAAGAACGATGATGGATTCAACCCAGATCTGTGACTGGGGGTGAGTGTCTGAAAAGTTTCAGCACTCCGTCCATCATCTCCTTGTGTTTGCACTTTACAGTTGCCCATGGTGGATAGGCGCCCTGTTTGAGGCCCCCAAGTTCCGTTTCCAACAGCCTTTTCATGGCGCTCTTCCTGCAATGAAAAGACTGTCGTAATCCTGACGGCAGTGACTGCCTCGGTACCGCCGCCATTCGGGGCTACGAATCCGACCGCCGCCCTGTCGGGATCACTGATCCTGGCGGAGGCCGCGGTCTTCCTCCACTGACGGCCTGTCAGTGGCAGTCGGCCCACCATCATAATCAGCCCCATAGTTCTTTAAACACTGAAATTAACGCTTTAGATATTGTTTACCTAAATATTGCAGTAGTTCATATTTTTTGTGTAGTATTTAGTTATATTTTTAATTAAATTTATAATGTCAATAATAATATAAAATATTTTATACAAATATATTTTAAATATATTTATAAGGTCTTTTTCTGGTTCTGAGGATTTTGGGGTATTGAGCGGGATGTATTTTATCAAACAATATGTATTGTTTTGTACATTTAATTTAATGCTTTAATTATGTTAGTTATCATGTACTTATTCATTGTATTAATGTATAATTACTTTGTTAATGTTTTTCTGGAGTTTTGGGTTTCATTTGGGTGAATAGGACGGGTTGTATTTTAATATATAAATTTGTTGATTTATTGTGTTCATTTGAATGAATATGTTAATAATTATTTCAGGTGTTATAGGTTGTATTGGGGAAGCAGGATATATAGTATTTTTTAAATATAAGTGTTCTTTTTCCAAGGTCTGAACTTTTAATTATGTTATTTATTCATTATTAATTAACTTGTTTAATTAATATATTGATGTCAAATTAATGATTTAATATTTGTTGCAGAGTTTTGGGTTTTATTGGATGAATAGTTTGGTTAGTATTTTGAAATAAGCAATTTAAATGTTAAATTATCAATAGATATTATTTATAAATATATTTTTAAATATAGTTTTTATGCTGAGTTGAAAAACGCAAATATTAATGTAAAAATGACTTATGCTTCTGATTTATACCATTAGTGGTAATATTAATTTAATTTGAAATATTATTTTTAATTTAAAATGATTTAAGCAATTCATTTGAACGAAATTAAAAACAAATTTTAAATATAAATACATTTAAAATATTTAACCTGTAATATTATCACATTTTTATGTAAAACTGTGCTTGATTTCAAAAGTTAATAGCAATTATCTATATATTTATTGTTGGATTTAAGATTTTACATTAATGTTTCAAAACATTTTTTATAATATAATGTTTTAATAATAATTGTGACACCCCAAGAATGTTTGGATTGTTTTTATGATTGCAATAAATAGATAATTTTTAATAACTTTAAAATTCGAAAATATACATATTTTCTACAGTATTTATTTCATAGAAATTATAAAAGTAATTCATATCACTTTGTATAAATGCACTTATTCCAATGTTTGTTGGACTGGTGTTAAATTAGTAAATTGACATTTTTCCCCATTGTTAGTGGGATTAGAATAGTAATTTTAACTCTCTCAAATATATGCACTTTCCTCTATGTTTACAGCACTGGAGTCTGAATAGTAAATATGTTCACCTAAATGATATACACTTTCCCCAAAGTTTGGAGGACAGACTAAGTTTAGAATAGTAAATATGTCCACTCTCCGATATATGCCCTTTTCCCAATATTAGTCAGAGTGGAATTAGAATAGTAAATCTGACACCCCAATGTTTGTAGGATAGCGACTAGAATAGATAATATACCCCGTTCCCAATTATGTTCACTGTCCCCAATGTTTGCAGAACTGGATTTCAAACTGTAAATCAGAACCCCTTAAATACATTTGCGTTCCCCAAAGTTAAATACATTCACTTTTCCCAAAGCTTGTTTAAATGAAGTTAAAATAGTAAATATCACCTCCACATTAAAATATGTAATTGTATTAACATTTTTAGGACTGTAATTAATAGTTTATTACTTGATAATGGTTCATAGTTTATTTTAGGTTTTGTTAATTGATCCTGGACTTTTTGAATTACTTTTCAAGTTTATGTCATTTATTACACATTTAAAGAAAAAGTTGGTATTTAATGAAACATTGTTTTCATTTTTTATCTCGGTTGAATGAATATTGAGTATGTGTTTTGAGATCGATGTATTTTTTTCTCTCAGAATATATTTGTTAAATTTACATTTTTGGGAAATGTTAATATATTTATTTTATTTGAATATATTTATTTTATTTATATTAATTATTTTTATATAAGAATGTACTAGATTTTTAAAGATATTCGATTTTATTTACATAGTTAGATTATTGAATTTGTTATACTTACATTTACTAAATTTATAATTGATGTATTTATTTTTAATTCTGTTTTTAAATATTATGTATTTTAATTATTTAAAAAATTACACATATAAATGTTTCTTCTGTTTGAGTACAAAGTAGTTTTAGATGTTTAAGTTATATGTTAATTAATTTATAATAAATAATACATTTGGATTGTATTAATTTCATATATACATTCTTTTCTGTAAATTATTTTTGCAATATTTTGGTACATTATACTTTGTGTATCCAATATTTTGGTTGATTCTAATGTTTATTTTAAATGTCTATATTATTGTACTCAATATTGTGGTTGTAGATATCTTTAATCATTTTATATATTTTTTGTTGATATTTTGTTAATAGTTTTTTTTTACATCTAAATCCTAAGGCCGTCATTACGATGGTGTCGGACGAGCGTTCGACCACCATTTTATCGGGCAGGTGTCCGACCGACTACATGTCGGTGGTTACACCTGCCCAATTACAATGCGACCGCCATGCAAGCAGTCAGAAAACTGCTCTTTTGCATTGTGGTATGCTCTGCGGTCCTAGCAAAGGGCTGCAGCATGCAAAAGAGCAGTTTTCAAACATCCATGCACCTTGTGCCAGGCACAATGTGGAGCCTGGCACACAGTGCATGGATGTTTGGGGAGACAATATGCACCCCCCCTTTGCGCATAGCGGAGGCCCACGGGGTTCGGGGGCCCAGCAAGGGGCCCCCAAAGTCCAATTCCGTCTTCCATTACATGACGGTCAGATCGTCATGTAAAGGCAGAGGAAAGACGGACATCGTAACGCCCACGGGTTGTTCCTGGGCAGTGGGATTACGGCCCCACCACTGCCCCGACGGGCTCCTTGAGCCCATTGGAAATGCAGCGGTTGGCCCCTATGACCGATGCCTCCGACCGCCGGATCATAAACCGGCGGTCGGACCGCTTGTGGGGGTTTACAAGCAAAATGGTGCCTTTAGCCCTGTGCTGGAGTAAATCTTAGACAATTTTCAGGGATTCAAGGGATCCATTTTCAGGGAGTCAAGGGATTGGGGTTTGGGAAGGCCCACAAATATGCATGATTGTTGGTATAGTCAACCTTCCGAGGAAATTAGGCCTTTAAAATTTCACTTCCCACCCCTTGAGTGACTTTTACAGCTGCAGAGATATCCACCGTCGTTGCAGAGATCTCCACCTCCGTAAATGGGTTTACAAACACTGGGATCCCTTGGTGAATTCCCGGTGGACATAAAAAAGGTAAATTTGTTTGTAAATGTGCGTTTACAGATGAGTTTACTTTTGTGACCAGGGCTAAGAATGTTACATTTCTGCATTGCTGTTTGGAGTCACTTTTCTTCAAACCAAAAGAGGATTTTCTTTTGAATTCTTTCGAATTCATGTACAACAAGCATACAACAAACTTATAAAAGTCTATTATGTGGAATCTGTGCAAACGCATTCCCACAATTTGCAAATATTTTGCTTAGTCACATACATTATAATCAAATCATTGGGGAAACTAAATATATATCCTATTGTATGTGTGAATATGAATAGTCATCATAAAGATTGCTGAAATCCAATTATTTTTTTAACACTAGCTATGTATGGGGTTGTATGAAAGGTTATGGTCTTTCTATTACGAATGTACTTTTTCTATTTCATTGTTATTTTTACAGTGAACAAGTCTGCTTCATTTAGTGTGTGTTTACAGACTGCCTGGCCCAGTCACAGCTAGAAAATTTTGGTCCAACCTAGATTTAGAGTAAAAGTGAAGGGAATGCTTTGAAAAATGTTTGTGAGAACTTAAAACTTACTAAATAGTGGGTGTTCACATCATTTGAATTGGATTTTGTTGACCTCTCTAACACTTTGCTGGGCAGACCAGAAAGTAGGTTGGGGTGAAATCTCCATTAGACATTGTAATCTCATATAATTTCATTCCTTTCCTGTTACGCCTGTTATATAAAATTACCAAAATTACACTGTTACGCCTTATTGTGTGATTGTGTACCCTTAACTGCAAATATTTACCACAAACGCCCAGGAATAACGTGAACGACCAGAATGTGAGTAGCTGCTGTTCATGGCACTTGAGCTTTTGTGCTATGTTTGTAGCATAAAATGCATCCTCGCATCCCAAATGGATGCATGGGCACATTTTGTACTAAAAATGTCCCCAAATGCCGTTGTTGCATTTCACACAATTTATTACACATAACTTTGTTAATTGTTCTGAAATTTCACATAATTACACAACAGCAAATAAAAAAGAAATCTGCACACCCCGACCTGCCGGTCTAGTTTAAATTCATAAATAAAATAAAAGTGCGCATAGGGCAGACTGTATGTACACACCATTCCCACTTTAACACATAGGGGCCGATTCCGATTCGGGCCGGAAATCACTCCGACCGAGCCGGACCCGGAGAGATTTCCGACCGAATCGGACCCGTGCAGCCCGACCGAATGAGTACGATGCGTCCGTATGCTATCGGACTCGATTCGGTCGGACTCCCATTGAAGTCAATGGGAGCCTGTTGTACGACGCGTACACGGGCTCCCATTGACTCAATGGGTGCGATGCGGACAAGGGCGCCCCCACAGCATGTACGCGGCGAAGCGGTCGCCCCGTACACGCACAGGTAGGGGGACCCATGGGTCCCCCCTGTGTGCGACTCGCGCGGCTACGCATTCAGGGGGTCCGACACGGACCCCGAAGTACGGCTCCGACAGCTCTTCTGAGCCGGAGTGTGCGGCTCGGTCGGACTGCTCGCGGCGCGCATCGTACTCACCCGGCCGGGAAACGTCTCCATTGCGCGGTGCGAGTCGGAGTCCGAGCGAGTCGGTCGGTGCGGTTCGAGCCGGGAACGAGTCGGTCGGAGCGGTCGGGATGCCCGGACGAGTCGGTCGGCGATTTCGCATCGTACTCGCTCGTCCGGACGCGCGTACGGATCGGTCGGGAAACAGGGCTCCGAATCGGATCCGGTAAAGCCGAATCCGATTCGGAGCCCTACCGGCCGAGATCGGAATCGACCCCATTGTGTGTTTCACACTGCTTGCACATCTTGTAAAAACTGAGTAAATCAATACATTAGATTTTCTACAATTGACAACAGAATACTAGGAAGCAGCACAATGCTTTTAAAATATTCATTTTAATCTTACATTTAGACTTAAAGTTAGCCAGATAAGTGAAGGTCATTGTGTGGTACTCAGGCGTTGACTGACCACGTAACGTGTTTGTGCCCCTTAGTGTGCCTTAATGGATTCATTTGTGCTTATTTAAATGATACACTCTCCTTTTTAAAATAATACATTTGTGGGACATTTAACATAGAACATGCCTTTTGTCTTGTGGCAACCATTTAAAGCAAAGGGTGCCCGTGCCTATAGCACATTCCTTAAAGGGATGCAGAAGGTTTCACTTGTTAATGATTTTCCGCACATATGTCTTGTAACCTGTCATTTAGATTGTGGCAATGTGAGGGGCGTGGCTTGGCCGCAATCGAAAATGGCCACACACTAGCAGGGCTCCTATCCTTACGGAGCAGACCCCGTAATCCGTTCTTCCTTTCGGAGTCAGAAGAACCCCTCCCTGAGAAGAGAATGAGCCGCGGAGTGGTGCGGGGCCCGGCTGACACAATCCCAAGTGCCTGATCTACCCCAAGACAACATAGAGGAAACTCGAGGGCCGCAGCGGCTGTTGGAGGCAGCGGCCGAGTACCAGGCAGCGATTGGGCTGGGCCGAGCAGCCAAGAGATTGTGGGAGTCGCGGTGCCTGTTTCAACTCCAGTGAAATCCAGCGATTGGTGCGGGGAATAATTGCTAGGCCAGGACGGCCCGTGTGCATTGGGCAGCGGTGTAAGCGGCCGCAGTGAGGGAGCCGGGCCTCCGCCTCCTCGCGGGCCGCATTGAACTGGGCAGAGACGGGTACGGGAGGACTATCCGCCTACTAAATTATTGACTCAAGGCTGCGGTGGTCTGGCCTATGTGGATCGGGTGGCGGTGTGAGCGGCCACAGTGAGGCAACCCGGGAAGCCGTGAGGAGGTCGGGGTCCTTGTGGGCCACAATGAACAGTGCGGAGACGGGCGCAGGAGGGCTATCCCGCCCGCCAAACTACTGACTCGAGGCTGTGGTGGTGGTGGCCCAGCCACAGCACTGGCTCTGGGCCGGGACGAGCGGCTGACTGCCGGGTCACGGTTCGGAGCAGAGAAACAAGGAACAAGGTAGGCCGGGTGATCTCGACAGGGCCATGGGTCACTAGGGGGAACCTCAGCATTCAGCGGGCTCGGTGGGCTCGGGCTGCAGGTGCCTCCCCCACCCCCATGGTAGACCAGCTAAAGATTGAGACCCAGACTCGTGCTGATGGCCCCTTGGTGCAGAGGGGTCCCAGAAGAGCCCTGAAGAGAGAGCGTAGGGGCCAGGCCTGGTGGGTGAGTGAGTCAGTAGAGGTGTGCTGGAGGAGGTTCCGGACAAGTCAAGAGTCACCATAAAAAAGGAGGGGTGCAGCGGGCATTCCAGGTAGGTGAAGAGAGTGTGCTAGGCCGCCGACATCGGTCCCCCCCCACGCTGGTGGTGCGGCCCGCCAGCAGAGATGTCCACGGTGGGACGAAAACAGAAATGCGCACCTACGGGCCCGACGAGGCGAGTGGATGAAAAGCTACTCGAGAAGATACAGGTGAAGAGATGGTGAAACTTAAAGGGCTGGGAGCCTCACAAACAAATAAAATGGACAACTATGCTATCCCCCTCTATATAGTAGAGGGGGATGCAGCAGCGGAACCTTCTCTAGAAGCTATCATGGCAGCGATAGTCGACCTGAAAGGCACACTAGAGCCCAAGATTCAAACAGTGACCGTAGAGGTCAACCTGATCAGAGCAGATCTTCAGAAACTAAGGGGGTCATTATGAAGGCGGGCGGACTCGAGTCCGCCCGCCATCGGAGCGGTGACTGGGACCGCCCGCCTGTAAGGCGGCAGTTCCGCACCATGGATTACTATGCGACCGCCACCATGGCGGTCGCATCCAGCCCATTTAACATTGTGGCGGGTGCTGCTGGCAGCAGCACCCGCTGCAATGCTAAACAGCCATGACGTGCATTTCCCTGCACTACGTGGCAGGCACCACGCGGTGCCTGTCACTTAGTGCAGGGAAATGGTACCCCCCCCAGTGCATCACTACCACAAGGGGGGCCCGCAACTGGCCCCGGAAGCCTATCCCGCCAGCCTTTTCATGGCGGTTTCACCGCCATGGAAAGGCTGGCTTGAGCCAGCATTGTAATTTGGCGAACAGTGTCTGCTAGGCACCGCCACCATTTGCAACTTGCAGGCCGGTCCGCCAGGCAATCTGAATGATTGCCTGTGGCGGAACTGTGGCGGGAGGTCTTTGCGACCGCCACGGTACCAGAACGATTCACCCCACCATTGTAATATGGCGGGGAGAAAATTGCTGTCCGATGGCGGAGGGCCCGCCACCGCACGGCTGGCAGTGGCGGACCCTCCGCCATCGTAATCACCCTCTAAGTGAGAAGGCCATGACAGGCGAGACCCAAATAATCCAGCTCCAGTCTACGACAAAACTCCTAGAAACACAAGTACATTCCCTGACACAACAGACTAAAACCATGGCAGCCAAGTTTGAATATCAGGAAGGGAGGGCGAGACGGAACAATATCAGGGTGGTGGGGGTTCCGGAGGGGGCGGAAGGCCAGAGTGTGGACCTCTTTCTGGAGCACTTCATAGTGAACACACTGCAGTCTAAGAGACTGTCCAAATTCTTCTCAGTTGCGAGGGCGCACCGGGCCCCATGCCCCCGCCCAAACCAGGGGTTCCCCCAAGAACAATCACAAAGATCTTCAATTATCGTGATTGTGACGCAATCCTCCAAGCACTCAGATCCATTTTTTTTCCAGACTTCACTTTACAGGTGCAACGACAGTGGATGAGTTTCGAAGCAGTGAAGAGAGAATTTCGAGAACGGGAAATCAAATACATGATGCTCTTTCGGCGAGGCTCCGAATAATGGCAGAGGGTAAGACCTGGCACTTCATCTCCCTGGAGGAGGCATGGGAGTGGCTGGAGGGATGCCGCACAGCCAGCTGACACAGAGGCAAGGGACCGAGACGCGTCAGAGGAGAACCAGATGGAGGCAGGAAGATCGGGGCGTTGTCAGAGAAGCTGGAGGCAGAGGAGGCTCCCGAGACTCATCGGGGTTCAGGTGGGGGTGCGGCAAACTGACTAACAAGCCAGCCCGGCAGGTAAGAGTACCCAAGGCCTGGGGTTGAAGCGAACTATTGGCAGAAGCCAGAGTGGCGTGATCCAGCAATAAAAGGGACATTGGAACTATGAGCAGGTAATCCGGCAACACGACCGGGGACCTTTTGCACCCTGGACTGGGGGACAGTAAAATTATGATTGATTCAGCAGGGGTACGGCTTGTGTAACTGTTTATGTTGATTCTCAATGCGGCTGAGACACCCCTCATTGTAATTGGAATAGGTTGTCGGTTGGGCGACAGGCACTCTGCAGATTGGGAAGTTGGGGAATGCATTGCCTATTTAGCAGGGCAGCAGGGTGGGGTAGGGGAAACCCTGTTGGGGTAGTTTGAGTTGCTATTGCGATATTATAAGTACAAAATTGAGTGCTCCGGGGAAGGCTTGTGGGAAAAGTTATCACACAATACAAGGAAAGGTCAGCAGAGGAGATGCCACCATGGGCTCAGATGGTGTCAAAGCATGGGAGGACCTTTTTCATGGTGACACCTGATGCCCAAGTGAACACAATAAAAACATGGTCCTGGAACGTTAATTGCCTTAATGGTAGGATTAAACGAACAGTGGTACTGCAATTTATTAAGAGACACATGCCCCAGATGTTATTTTGCTACACGAAACCCATCTCCGAGGTAACTGTTGTCGGGCACTGGATAGATTTGGCTATACACTGTTGGCACACTCGGGCTATACAACTGGCTCCAGAGGAGTGGGAATACTGTGTAGGACTATGCTTCCATTTATTCTGAGGAAGACGTGGACTGAACCCTTTGGGAGGTTTGTTGCAGTGAGTGGCCAATGGGAGGGGCGGATGCTTAATCTATGTTCGTTATACATCCCACCAGGGTTACAGACTTCCATGCTGGACATGTTGGGTTCCCGGCTCCTCGAATTCCCAGAGGTACGACTGATTGTGGGGGAAGATATGATTGTTATTGTCTCTGTTGAGATTGATGCTTTAGGGGAAGCAGCATTTCCTTCTAGGGCACTTTCTCTCAGCCTTGGGTCTATGCAACATATGGAGGCATCAACATACCACCACTAAACAGTAAAATCACATGTCGGCGGCTCAAGGGACTCTCTCTAGGCTAGACTACCTCATTACGCAGTCTGTGGGTCTGGGGGATTTTACAAAAAAAAAGGCCTCATACCTAGCGTGGGGGTGTCTAATCACTCTCCGGTGGAGGTTACCCTGGAGGGCCCCCAGAGGGATTACATCTTGCCCCCAAGGATAGACCCATGATATCTTAAGGATAATAAATGTAAATCCGCTATTAGAAAGGGAGCTGAGAACTTCTTCATGTACAATCTAGATTCTGTGGACTCAAACGTGATGCTCTTGGAGGCATTCAAAACAGTGATCAGGGGCCAAGCCCAGGCCCAAGTGAGGGCATCGAAGAAACAGAAGAGGCTACAGTGCCAAACGCTGGAGTCCAAGATATCCAACTTAGAGACCCGGGTGGTAGAAGGAGGTGCGAGGTCATCTCAAGAGAAGCATCAGTTAAAATTGCACCAGCTGGAGTTAAGAGAGTTGCTGGAGGATAGCACCAAAGCGCAGGCGTTGGCCACCCAGCACAGATTATATGAGGGGAGGGATGAGGCCAGTAAACTCCTGTCATGGCTAGATAAGAAGAGGGCCAGCAGCAAATGGGTTCCAGAGATAGTTGATAGTGTACAGAGAAGGTATCAAACTGGGAATGAGATAGCAGAGGCGTTTGCCACATGCTACGAATCACTGTACACCTCCTCATCCAGGAAGACGGAAGTGGACTGTAGAGACTTTCTACGGGACATAGACCTACCACAATTGTTCAATGAGGATAGGGAAATGCTAGAGGGTGACTTGACAGTGTAGGAAATTAAAATCGCAACACGTTCCCTACAATCAGGAAAAGCGGCGGGACAAATGGCATGTCATTAGAGCTATTTAAGTTTATGCTGGATAAAACGGCGGAACACCTCATGGGTATGCACACTGAGGCTAAAATGATGGGTGCCCTGCCCCAGGACCAAAGGACGGCTGTGATTGTGGTAATCTTCAAGGAAGGTAAGTCCCCGTTAGATTGTGGGTACTACGGACCGATCTCCCTACTTAATTACAAAGTCAAAGTGTTAGCTAAGGCTCAATCCATACAGATATGCAAAGTGATTACCTCTCTCTTACATCCGGATCAATCCGGATTTATGCCCCACAGAGGCATCAGACTGAGTCTTGCAATGACTATCCGGGGTCCTCCAAATGACAAACGTGAATCAGCCTGACCCAGCGGCCCTTTTGTCTTTAGATGCCAGGATGGCTTTCGACAGTGTGGGGTGGAATTACCTCTTCGCCGTGTTGGGTCGCCTGGTCTTCAGACCGAATTTCATTGGTTGGGTGAAACTTCTTTATCATCAGCCACTGGCAAGGGTACGAGTGAATGACACAGTGTCTATGTTATTCTCCCTCCAGAACGGTATGAGGCAGGGATGTCCCTTGTCCCCTATACTGTTTGCCCTGGCACTGGAGCCACTGGCAGCCTGGACATGACAGGACCTCTTGATATGGGGTATACTGGTGGGAAGGGAATGGGATGAACACTTCTCCCTATATGCAGATGACATTCTACTGTATGTCAGACGACCAAGACAGTCCATCAATATGATATTGCAGATTTTCCATATTTATGGGGATTATTAAGGATACCGGATTAATTGGGATAAGTCTCTGCTGTTCCCACTGGTGGGAGGAGTTCCTGATTTGACATCCAGATGCAAAGTTCAGGTTGAGATGCAGGGTTTCAAATACCTAGGGATATAAGTGACGAGGGACCCCCAGGAGTTTTGCCAGCGAAATCTAGGGACCCAACTAGATAGATTAATAGGGGATGTATAGCGCTGGCGGACCCTGGCACTTACACTATTGGGTCGAGCAGCCCTATTTAAGATGATGACGATTCCGCGTCTGCTGTATGTGCTGCAAAATACACCTTATGAGATCCCGCCCCCCTTTGTTCAGAGGGTGGAAGCTGAATTACGTTCCTTGCTGTGGAATGGAGGAGCCCCGCGTATAGCACTACATAAATTACAGAAAGGGGTTTATGAAGGGTGTCCAGCAATTCCTGTTAGTTCCGGTAAATGATTGGGCATTCGAAGACCGAGCAGATCCGGCATGGAGAGTAGATAGAGAGGCTATGGGAGCAGGGGTACATCCCTCTCCTATGTGACAATGGATTGTCCCAGGAGCTCCTGATTCAAACACAGACAGTGGTAAGAGTATGGCACGCAGCAAAGAAATGTCTGGGGTGAAGAGTAGAAATTAATGAGGATGACCCCACTCTGGGGGAGTTGTGTAACTTCAACAAAGAGAAGTTGCTGGACCTGGAGAGACTCAGTGACGTGTGGCGAGGGTAGGCATATATTACATTCGATACCCTACAACAAGAATATGACTTGAGGAAGGGTGGATGGTTGAAGTATTTGCAACTGGGGCATGCCCTTCGTGGATATGTAAGTGAGGGGGAAGAACTGGAACAGGCGTCCTCTTTAGAAAACCGCCTGTCGACGGACCCCTTAGCTGAAAAGGCGATATCATTAATATATAGGAAAATAATTAACAATTCCCCAGACCTCCTGGGACCTCTGAGGACAGCTAGGGAGGGTGACCTGGGCCAACTAGATGACGAAGACTTGGTGGAGGCGATACAGGGCCCGACAGAGGTAGCGGTATACTCCAGATTTCAATTGATTCAATTAATGGTCTTACACCGGATCTACTACGCAAGGTGTTACACCAACTGGGCCATACTGATTATGCTCTGTGTCAGGGGGGATGTGGGCGGGAGGGGACTTTCTACCACCTGTTGTGGGAATGCCCAGTATTACACTCATACTTGCTCGAGATTGGGAGAATTATGACCACGTTGGTAGGAGTGGAAGTCCCGGTTGAGCCCAAGTGGTTCTTGCTACTTGTTACGGGGAAGGAGGTCTGGCCCAGATATGTGAGAATGTGGTTGACATTAGCCGTGGTGGTAGCAAAACGTAACGTCGCAAAGAGTTGGGGAGTACACCCCCCCCCCCCCGAGAGTGGCGGATTGGAAAATTTACTTGGCTGGTGTTGGCAAGCGGAACACATGATATTTCGGAGTAGGGGTTGCCCACGGAACTGGGAGATTTGGGGATATTGGCAGGCCTACCGAGGGTTTTAGGGAGCGAGAGCAAGATTGAGACAAGAATGTTACCTTACTGGGTTTATAACTTCACTAATCCAAATGTAATGGTTGCTTTATAGGGAATATATGGCCTGGACTTCCGTACTCAATGAAACTTTTTATGTATTGTATGCTGAGCACATTGCAATAAAAAGAGTTACAAAAAGAATATATAGAGATTGTTGCAATGTGAGTACAGATTTCACATAGCCTCGAAAAAACTGACAAAGACACAAGCACATGCATTCATGTATTTAACAGACAATTCCAAAGGGGGGTGATTGGGGCAATACGGCGCCGAGTCTATGTCTCCCCAATTTTTTTAAACTTTGTTTGTAGGTAGTGCTTGAAAGGAAAGGGTGTCAACCCAGCACCCTAAATACACTTAAAAGGAAATCCTGGCCCTGTGCACATACATATGAGTGTCCAAAGATTTTTGTATTCCAAATAATCTTCACATCTTGAATCTTGTTTTCAAGCAGACTTCATTTTATTCATGTAGTCACATCAGCCTCCCACCAGCCAACATGTGTTTCGTCCTTGGGTTCAAGTCACCCTACGACTTCTTCAGGGCTGTCTGATGTTAATGTCAACCTCAAGTGTGTGGTGATCCTATCTGTTGAGTCATGTTTGTACTTCCAATCCAAATACGTAGATGTTCGTGTGTCTATTGTTAACTCTTCCCGAGTACAGGAAACAAAGTCCACCTCAGTCCTTGTAATCCATACTGGCGTTCAGGCTGATGTGACTACATGAATAAAATGAAGTCTGGTTGAAAACAAGATTCAAGATGTGAAGATTATTTGGGATACAAAAATCTTTGGACACTCATATGTATGTGCTCAGGGCCAAGATTTCCATTCATGTATGTATTCATTTTACAGTCGTATGTAGTATAGACTAGTCCACCAGGGGCATCAGAGCGCTGAACAAGAAATCCACAAGTAGTAAAAGTACACCGAATACAGTCTGCACTAAATGTATTTACTGTTATAGGCGCTTTCAAAAGACTATAGAAGAAAATGAATGTATGTGTTTACACAGGATTATTTTTTACTCTTACTAGATGATCACACAAGCATTTTACTTATTTAAACATTTAAAAATAATAGAAATATGTACACAGTATGAAATACGCAACTTCAATCTTCGATAGAAACTCACAATTTTATATGTGATACATCATTTCATTATTATTAGAAACAGGATCGTTTATTTGAACATTGGAATGTTGAAGACAATGGAGTGTCTCATGGCTTATAATATAGCCTTATAGCCTAATGCCACGGGCTACACCAGTTGTTAAATGGCCTGTAATGAGGAAAGGGCCTTTAACAACAGGTATAGCCCGAAGCAGAATTCCTATAAGGTAGAATGTTCTAATTTAAAAAGAGAGCAGCAGAAAGAAAAAATTGAATCTTGGAGCAGAAGAAGCACCTTTAGTGGGTGGAATGTTTTAATATGAAAAGAAATGCACTCAAACTCTAAGGGTCCGATTATGACTTTTGGTGCAGCGGGAGCAGGTGGTAAAAGCCGTGGTCGGGCCGCCTGCCAGATTAGGAATTTCCTCCTGTCTGGAGGGCTGGTTTTTGGCGCTCCCATGGTGATGCCTCTAAAAATTGGCACTGCAATGGGAATGCCAAAAACAGTTCCTGCACGGCATGGACGGTAAAGTCCATGCCATTTAGGAACTGGTGTGCATGCACACAAGGAGGCACATGTTGTGCCCCCTTGTGTGCATCTACATGGCGTGAGGCACCAGGGGGCCCAGTAGGGCCCCCTTTGTTTCCTCTCTGCTGCGGTTTTCATGGAGGTGGAACTGCCATGAAAACCGTGGTGGAGAGGAAACTCATCACATGCTTAGCGGGACCGCAGCTGTCCCGCCAAGCATATTGCAGCCTCAGGAACACCGCTCCACAGCAAACATCGGTTCTGTGGCATTGGTGGTCCCATGGCGATCTGACTACCCAACTCTTAATGGGGTGTTAGGACCGCTGGTGCAGCGGTGGCTGGACTGCCACCACGGCACCACCATAAGTCTGGTGGTCCTCAGACTGCCAGACTCGTAATTAGGCCCTAAATGTTTTTTTCATTTCATCTGAATAAAACAATGTCTATTTACATCATAGCATTCCACCTCAAACCATTTATAGAAATAGAGGATGAGGTAGTGTGTGTGAGTTTTGTGCATAAAACAGCTGTAAAATGTATGTTTTGTCTTCAGGAACTTGTTCCAGGATTTACACTAGGCGTACAGAGGCAAGATATGTTTGTTTTATGGCTATGGGAAAGCCAATATCGCAGTAATGCTCCCAACTCAAAACTAATATTTCATGAATGTCATGAGCAATAGTAGTTGGTATGATTAAGGGTCTCATTACAAGTTTGGCGGTCATGGTACTGCATTTGAAACTGCGTCGGAAGCACCGCCACACCGTTGGCGGTCCGCCCGCCTACATACGATGCATGCAGTTACATAGATGAAAGACAACTGCCGACTCCCCGCCGCCGCCAGGAAATCTCAACAGCGGCGGTAAAGGCCAATGAGTCTGTTGGAGGGCGGACCGCCAGTGTTACCGCCAGCCCAATTACGATGTGCCTTCCTGCTAACATGACTGTGGCGATCCAACCACCACATCTGGGCTGGCAGAAAGGGAGGGATATAAGGCTGAAACTCACCTGTACTCAGCATCACACATCCTGTGCTGCCATGGAGCTGATCATACACGTTCTTCCACTGCAGTTCCTGTTTGATGACATCCAAAACCGACACAGTTGTGGACGCAACTGATGGTAAGCACTGACACTGCACAGGCACACTCTACAAAAGTCGACATGTGTTCACATTTCATAATCAGTGATAGTGATGTGTGCATTAAATTGTGTCACACAACAGCACCTTCTCATCAATAGCACACCTATTGATATCTGTGACACCCTCACATTGCTCACATGCTAGGTCCTGTTGTGATATCAAAGATACATCTGTATAGATGTGTCATGAAACTGAAACACACTGTTAGAAATGGGGGTCTCTAGTTGGCAGTGGTATGCACCCTGTCCAAGTAGGGACACTTCCTTCCAGCCAGGGTAAGGGTGTTACACACCAAGATAACCCCTGCTCACCCCCTTGGTAGCTTGGCACGAGCAGTTAGGTCTATCTCAGAGGCAATGTGTAAAGCATTTGTACATAAAGACACAGTGACACACTGAGAACACTACAAATGGACACCACACCAGTCTAGAAAATAAAACAATCATTATCTAAACCAAACAAGACCACAACGACAAAAATCCAACATACATAACTCAAAATATAACTTTTTAAAGGTTTAAGCAATTCTGTCCGTAGAACTGCGTTGATTTTAGTACAAAGTACCTTTGATGCGACAAAATCAAAGACAAAAAACAGCTGCAAAGGAGGGCAGGTCAAAAAACACAGTGATGCGTTGGTTATTGAGTCCTTGGGGAATGGGTGTGTCAGTTCTGCTGCATGCAGGAGAAATGTTGCGTGGATTCCAGACTGCGAGGAGAAGCAATACGTCGATTTTTAGAGGCGACTCCTTTCCGGAGGCGATGCATCAAAAACATTGGCGCACAGGTGCGCACAGGTGACCGCTCTGCCCTCCACAGGGCTTGGTCGCCCCACTCACTGCTGCCGCTCCTGCCTGCCTTGTCGCCTCCTGCCTGCAGATTCCTTCGCTCGCTGCCCGCTGCTCCTGGGACTTTCCCGCTGCCCGCTGCTCCTGGGACTTTCCCGCTGCTCCTGGGACTTTCCCGCTGCTCCTGGGACTTTCCCGCCACTGCGGCCCCGCCCCCCGTGATTCCATTCGCCGCCCCGCTCCCGCCACCCAGCTGCTCCTCCCTCCCGGCTCCTTACTTATGACGCCCCCTGAGCGACCGCGCAGCGGCCGCGCGCAGCGGGAGCACCGACGGAGCGCCGAAGGTGCGCCAAAGGTAAGCCCGTCTGCGCCCGTCCGCGCCTGGCACGCGCCCAGCGCCAGGACCCCTGGATCCCACCGATGCAACACTACTCGACGGACCTACGACGCCGCCACCCTCACCGCACTCAATGCCGGCCGGAACCCTGCCTGCTACCGAGCCTCCCGAGACGCACCCACGGACCCTTCACCTGCCAAGCCTGCCGATTCACCTGCCCCCGGACCTGCACCACCCCCGCCAAGTCGAGCACCAGCAGCAACCACCTGAAATGCATCCTGTTGAACACCCGCTCCGTCCACAGGCACGCCGTGGAACTCTGGGACCTGCTCGACGCAACAGCACCGGACGTCGCCTTCCTCACCGAAACCTGGATGAACGCCTCCTCAGCGCCCGACATCGCCATAGCCATCCCGGACGGATACAAGATCACCCGGAAGGACCGCGTCAACCAGACGGGAGGAGGCATCGCCATCGTACACAAGAACACCATCCGCATCTCGACTAACTCCGACGAGACCTTCACCGCCGCCGCCGAACACCTACACTTCCAGATACACACTGACCCCAAGACCACCCTCCGAGGCACCCTCATCTACAGACCCCCGGGACCACGCACACTATTCAGCGAAGACATCGCAGACTTCATCAGCCCGCACGCCATGCCCTCCGCCGACTACATCCTCCTAGGGGACCTCAACTTCCACCTGGAGAACAACAACGACAGAAACACCACCGCCCTGCTGGACAACCTCGCCAACCTCGGACTCAAGCAACTGGTGAACACGCCCACCCACTACGCCGGCCACACGCTTGACCCCGTCTTCTCTTCCAGCAAGCACATCTCCTTCAGCCATGCCACCGGACTCCACTGGACCGACCACAGCTGCGTCCACTTCAGCTTCAGAAAGACTGCGACCCACCACCACCCGCAACAGGTTCCCCGCCGGAGCTGGAGCAAGATCACCGCCGAGCAGCTCACCGCCTCCCTCAGCCAGAACACACCCACCAACACAACGGACCCAAACGAAGCAGCCAGCAACCTCGCCAAGTGGCTGACCGCCTGCGCCGACGACCTCTCACCACTAAAAACCCTCCCAGCAGACCCGGAAGCAAGAAAACCCCTTGGTTCACCAACGAACTCAAGGAATCCAAGAAGAACTGCCGCACTCTCGAGAAAGCCTGGCGACTCGACCAGACCACAGACAACAGGACCGCCCTCAAGCACGCCACCCGCAAACACCACCAGCTGATCCGTGCCACCAAGAAGTCGGCACTCAAAGAACGACTGGACAACAACGCCCACGACAGCAAGGAACTTTTCAGCATCGTCAAAGAGTTCTCCAACCCCAGCGCCGGGAACAACGACATCACCCCCTCGCAAGACCTCTGCAACTCACTCGCCGCGTTCTTCCACCGCAAGATCACCGACATACATAACAGCTTCGACGCACAGACCACGCACCCTACCGCCGAACCAACGCCCGCCACCACCACCCTCTGCAACTGGACCCCGATCAGCACCGAAGACACCACCCGCACGATGAACTCCATCCACTCCGGATCACCAACCGACCCCTGCCCACACCACGTCTTCAACAAAGCCGACGCCACCATCGCACCCCATCTCCGGGACATCATCAACTCCTCCTTCCACACCGCCACCTTCCCGGAGAGCTGGAAGCACGCCGAGCTTACCGCCCTCCTGAAGAAACCAACGGCGGACCCCACCGACCTCAAGAACTACCGTCCCATCTCGCTCCTTCCGTTTCCGGCCAAAGTCATCGAGAAGACCGTCAACAGACAGCTTGCCGCCTTCCTCGAGATGAATGGATCCCTCGACCCCTCGCAGTCCGGGTTTCGGGCCAACCACAGCACCGAGACCGCCCTTATCGCAGCCACCGACGACATCAGAACCCTAACCGACAACGGGGAAACAGCAGCCCTCATCCTCTTGGACCTCTCCGCGGCGTTCGACACCGTCTGCCACCGCACCCTAGTGAAGCGCCTCAGCAACATCGGAATCCGAGAGAAAGCACTGGAATGGATCATCTCGTTCCTCGCCGGAAGAACCCAGAGAGTCCGCCTCCCCCGTTCAGATCCGAGGCCACCGAAGTCATCTGCGGCGTTCCACAAGGATCCTCACTCAGTCCAACCCTCTTCAACGTCTACATGAGCCCCCTCGCAGCCATCGCACGCCAACACAACCTCAACATCATCTCCTACGCCGACGACACCCAGCTGATCCTCTCCCTCACCAACGACCCCACCACCGCCAGAGCCAACCTACACGACGGGATGAGAGACGTCGCCGACTGGATGAGGAACAGCCGCCTTAAACTGAACTCAGACAAGACGGAAGTCCTCATCCTGGGTTCATCACCCTCCGCCTGGGACGACTCTTGGTGGCCCCCGGCCCTGGGCACCGCGCCCAAGCCAACGGACCACGCACGCAACCTGGGCTTCATCCTGGACTCCTCCCTGTCGATGACCAGACAAGTCAACGCCGTCTCATCTTCGTGCTTCAACACCCTGCGCATGCTCCGCAAGATCTTCAGATGGATCCCCACTGAAACCAGGAAGACCGTCACCCAGGCACTCGTCACCAGCCGACTGGACTATGGGAACACCCTCTACGCCGGAACCACAGCCAAACTTCAAAAAGACTCCAGCGCATCCAGAACGCCTCCGCACGACTCATCCTGGACATCCCCCGACACAGCCACATCACCGGACACCTGAAAGACCTGCACTGGCTCCCCGTCAGCAAGAGAATCACGTTCAGACTCCTCACCCACGCACACAAGGCCCTCCACGACCTGGGCCCCAAGTACCTCAACGACCGCATGACCTTCTACACGCCCACCCGCCAGCTACGATCAACCAGCCACGCCCTCGCCACCGTACCACGCATCCGCAGAGCCACCGCCGGAGGAAGATCCTTCTCCTACCTGGCAGCCAAGACCTGGAACTCCCTCCCCACTCACCTTCGGCGAACCCAGGACCATCTCTCCTTCAGGAAGCAGCTCAAGACCTGGCTGTTCGAGCAGTAAGTTACCCCCTCCCCCAGCGCCTTGAGACCCTCCCGGGTGAGTAGCGCGCTCTATAAATGCCGTGATTGATTGATTGATTGCGTGGAAATTCGGACGCGCTGGAGATCGATGGGGCGGTGGCAAAACAGGATCTGTTTCAATTCTTTTAGCCATGGACTAGTGATGCGTTGATTCTTTCAGCCAAACAGCAGGGCCTGCATCAGAGCCAGACCAAGGGTCTCAGACGCCGGAGACACAGAGTGCTGGAATCGGGCTGCGGCGGTTGTTCGGGCAGCGAACAGGTGCTGCATCGATCTTTTCTGCTGCACCGCGGCCATGCATTGGTTTTCCAACCACACGGCAAGCTTACTGTGGGAAAAACGTTGCTGAAAGGGCGAAGTGTGGATTTTTAAGTCTAGAACCACCTCCAAGTGCCCAGAACTGGAATTGGCACCACTTGACAGGTCAGAACTCCCAGCAGTGGATTTCAGGCATGTTGCAGGTGAAGTCTTTGATGGCCCTCAGACTTCTTAACAGGAGGCAAGCACACACAAGAACCTTCTTAAGCAGGATACCAAAACAAAGTCCAGTCTTTGTCTTCTCCAAGACAGAAGCAGCCACTACAGGCCAACTCAGCAAAGCAATACAGCAAACAGGTAGTACTCCTCCTGACAGCACTCTAGCTCTTTTTCTTGGCAGAGTCTCCATTTGATCCAGAAGTGTTCTAAAATGTGTGGTTACAGTTCCAATACTTATACCCCTTTTGGCCTTTGAAGAAGGCATACTTCAAAATAAAGTCTCTGTTGTCCACAATATCCTGCCTTGCCCTGCCTTGGATCCAAACACACTACAGGGGGGTGGAGACAGCATTGTGAGAGGCCAGGCACAGCCCTAATCAGGTGTCAGTGACAACTCCTCCCACCACTCTAGCTCAAGAAGGCTCATCGGTCTGGTGATGGGCCATCAGGATATGCAGGGCACACCTCAGCTCCCTTTGTGTGACTGTCTAGAGTGAATGCACAAACAACCCAGCTGTCAGTCTAAACCAGACATTGATTCCACAGGCAGGTAGAGAACTTTCTAAAAGTGGCATTTTCAAACACATCATTTGAAGAAAACCTTCACTAAAAGATGTAATTTTAGATTCTGAGCTTAGGGAGCCCAAACTCCAAATCTCTAACTCTTCCCAGTTGAAAGTTACACTTGTAAGATGTTTCAAGGCAGCTCCAATAATAACCTATGGGAGAGATAGTCCTTTCAATAGTAAAAACGAAATTGGCAGCATTTCACTCTCAGAACATTTAAAACACACCAGCACATGGCCTACCTTTCACATGCCCTAAACCCAGCCCATGGGGCTACCTTGGGCCTAACTTAGGGGTATCATATCAAAAAACCCGAGTAGGTCAAAGGGTCTGAGGGAGATTTACAGACCAGCGCGGACAAGTCCCCCTACCATAACTACAATATCCAAGAATCCGCGGGTCTCTTAAAGAGATAAGTGTAAAATGACTGGTATTGCTCAACAGGACGCAAAGTTATAAAGGGTTGTATCGTTCCTTACAATCTGAATTTTGGCAATTCTCACTCACTAAAGAATTGTTGCAGTAGTTATAACTAGGTCCTGAAGAAAGCCATGATCACATTTTTGATCTAGATTGGCTGAAACATGAAGACCTCCTTTTCTCTTCACTAGCGCGTTCGTTCATTTATTCAGACCGTGCTTTTACTGCTTTTTTAACCTTGACACCTTGAGATATCCAATAAACTTATTTTTCTCTTGGTAGTCAATTTTAACGCACTTTTCATTTACACTGCACCATATTTTTCACCACACTGTGTCTAGCTTCATCGATCTTCAGGAGATCCAGTCCTCTGTTTACATCAAAAACATCCGCGAGCTCCTCCTTTGACACTAGTAAGGAGTTGGAGCTCCTTAGCTGCACCAGATTGCAGATAAGAGGAGATCGCAAATGATGAAGCATGCCACCTCGGTGGGTGATGGGATCCTAACTTAGGGGTGCCTTACATGTAAGAAAAGGGACGGTTTGGGTTTGGCAAGTGGGTGCACTTGCCAGGTCGGCATGGCAGTTTAAAAACTGCACTTGCAGACACTGCAGTGGTAGGCCTGAGACATGTTTAGAGGGCTACTCAGGTGGGTGGCACAATCAGTGCTGCAGGCCCACTAGTAGCATTTGACCTGGGCACACACAGTGCACTTTACTAGGGACTCACCAGTAAATCAAATATGTCAATCAGGGATAACCAAACATATTCACAATTTACACAGGGAGCACTTGCACTTTAGCACTGATAAGCAGTCGTAAAGTGCCCTGAGTACACAAACCAGCAAAGACAAAGTCCAGCATTCAGTCAAAAATACAGGAGGTAGGGGCAAAAAGACAGGGGAAACCATGCCAAGGATGCCAGGTCTAACACACACCTTCTCTGCTAAATCTCTGTAATGGACTGTCACACATCACCCACATTAAAAGGTAATGTCAGGTAAATGGGATTCCAAATCATCAGCGTGAGAAGCATTCAAAGGTCGCAATGTAAAGACTCTCTGCAGAATAGGTATGCCTCTACCAGGGGATCCCTGACAGGCTGGGGCCCTGGGCCATAATCCACTGTGCACATGCCTCAAAGCCTCTATGTGCACAGGACCTGTGGATTGAAGTATATCAGGGACAACCACTAGCATAACCAAGTGCCATGCATATGTGGGAAATGTGTAAGTGCAAGTCATGAAAGCAAACACAGCAGTACCAGCATTTGTCACACATTTAGATAAAGTAGGTGTAAGGTACACACATGAAAATGGACAAGTCCATAAAAATGTCTACAAAGGTATGACAATTTAACACCCTCCATGTGTACATAAACAAATATCTAACTTGCACATATCAAAAACATATCCAACCTGCATCATAGGAAGAACTTCAAGCTAATTGATCTTGACATTGGCCAAGCCAAGCTGAAATACTTACCATATGAAATACCACCCAATGCAATTTCAGCCCCAATTGGAATTCATCCCAAATATCCATCCATTGAACAGTTTCCCTTGTCCTGTGTGACTCCTGCACTGGTTCCAAGGTCAGATCATACTAACCACTTCAAATGTGTCATCAAATAGGGTGAAACAAACACAAATGCAGTCACACATCCCAAAGTATCCAATAACATCAAATAGTTAGAAAAGCAATGGTAGAACTAATGTGTACTAAAACAAGCAAAGTGTTTTATTTGGCAAAAAATAAACACATGGAGTAAAGCAGAGGCCATTGGCTAGTTTGTTAACACAATGTGAGATCTGGCACACTGCTGTGCCACTAAACTTGCCTTTCACAACACTGCCAGGGGGCCCTATCCAGGAAGGGGCATCTCGTGGGCAGTCCAGTCACCTCAATGATGTCACTTGGGAGGGGTGGAGGCGGTATTGGGAGGAGTGGGTTTGTTTTTGGGAGGAGTAGTCCTGACTTTGGGAGGGATGGCTTTGTTTTTGGGAGGGTTTTTGGTCTTTTTAGGAGTACGGTTGGGTTTAGTTGGGGGGGGATCAGGATTTTCAGGGGTGAATTGGGATATGGAAGGGATGGGTAGGGGTGTGGAAGAGGTTCTTTTGGCTTTGGGAGGGGGGGTCAGGTTTGACAGGGATAAGGGCAAGGGCAAATAACACGCTTTCACAGGTAAAGTGGGCCGGATGTTTGGGAGGAAGTAGGGGTTGGGGTAGAGAGAGTGGAAGTGTCAGGTGTGGGTAGATGTATTGTTGGTGCAGGTGTTGTGTGTCTGATGTATCATGTTTGTGTTTTGTAGGTGTCTGTTGTGTGTGTTTGAGTTTTTTGGGAGGGGTGATGTGGACGTGCTGGGTATGCTGGGTGTTGTGGATGGGTCTGGTGGTGTGGGTGTGGTGCCTGGGGTAATGCTGGGGGTGGTGAATGGGTCTGTGGGTGTGGATGTGGTATCTGGGGAAATGCTGGGGGATGGGTCTGTGGGTGTGGTGTCTGGGGTAATGCTGAGGGTGGTGGTGATGGGTCTGTGGGTGCATGTGTGGTATTTGGGGTAATGCTGTGGGTGGTGGATGGGTCTGTGGGTACGAGTGTGGTGTCTGTGGGAATCCTGGGTGTTGGTGAAGTATCTGGGGGTATGTTGGGAGTGGTGTGAGGGGGTGAGTATCATGTGAGTGATTGCATGCTGGCATGTTTTCTGGTGTTCTGCTGGCGTGTGCTGTTTGGGGGTGTGTGCGTGCGTATGTTTGAGTGTGCTTGGGACATGCATGGGAATAGGGAATTTGGATGGGGAAGAGGCAGGAAATGAGGTGGATGTTTGGGATGGGTAATAGTCTGCCAAGAGGGAGGAGGCCGGAGCCTGAAAATATCTCTGTAGGCCAGACATAGCACTGTGGATGCCTTCCAGGTAGGCCACGATCTGTTGCAGTAGTGCTGTCTGACCCACAGAGATGTTTCTCAGGAGGTCAATTACCTCCTCACTCAGGGCAGCAGGGCTAACAGGGGCAGAGGCTGAGGTGTCTGAAGTGAAGAAGACGGCTCCCCTCTTAGGGTAGTGGGCCCGGCCAACTGGGTGGGGAGTAACAGGGAGGGTGGAGATGGAAAGGGGGTTGGTGGACAAGGATGGTGTGGGTACAGGTCCTTTGTGTTTCTCCACTACTAGGGAGTGTCCACTGGAGGTCGACTCTGAAGATGATGACTTTGAGTCATGGCACTCCCTTCACCCTCTGGGCCACTTGCTCCCTCGGTGTCTGTCGTGTCATGACCGGAGCCATTGTGCCCAGCTGCTTCCCCAACCATGTTGGCCCTGTCTCCTCAGCTTGCCTAGGATGATGCTGAAATAACATTTAAAATAGGTTTATTGCATGTGCCAGAACACACTTGACCAACAGCTTTGATCACATAACATTAATAAAGTGTACAGTAGACTCCAGCTACAAGGTCCACTTTTGTGACTTCAACATTAGCATGAGCACATGCATGCATGCCACATGACCTGTAAACAGTTGCTCAAAGTGAAGTCATAGCCACAGACATCTCCAATTGCATGAGTGAATTTGTCTGATCTCCATCCTCATGTATGTAGTAGGATACTTGATCACCTTGTATAGGTTGGCTCTTGTAATATACCTTAGTGACCTGATGTCATCAGATAGGATTGCAACGACAATTTAATTCCTACAGATTCCACACAAGGCACTGCAATCAGCAAATGGTCATACACCTATTACTACAGCATGAGGAAATGATTATCAACTAATACATGTGTAACAATATGTACAGTAGCAGGAAGAAGGTGACATGGAAATGCTCATTTCACACTGTTGACACTTCCTAATAGAAACCTCCTCATATGTCCACTGTCAGAATAGTCTCATGAAAGCTGTAGCTTCACTATGTATCACATGTAGCTTAGAAAAGTAGACTGAAGAAAATCTGGCTCAAATATCTGGGAGATTTGTCTGCATATATCGACAGCACAATGAATCAGCTAGGCCTAGAGACATCCCCAGTCCAGATTGGGACTGGTGAGAGTACCAATCTTACATTGCATTAACCCTGGGCGGAGTTCGCGGAGCTCCGCAAGCAGCGGAGTGGGGTCGAAAAATCCCTTCGCGGTGATTTTCAGTGCCGGATGCTTGTCCGCACTGTGCAATCATCGCGAACGGCACCATGCACAGCGCAAGCGCTGCTTTCCTTTCTGCTGCTTGAGTAGATTTTTACTCGAGCAGCAGCTTTCTCAACACGAACGGGCAGTTTCTCAACGCGAGCGGTCACGAGCATACGTGACCACTCGCAATGAGAAACCCGACCCCCCCGCGTTGACGAATCTCGCTGGGAGGTTTATTTTCCACGCTTGCGCTCGCCAAATTGATGTTGACGATCGCGAACGAGGAAAAATTTCGCCGGGAGGTGGATTTTCCTCGCTCGCGCTCGCCAACTTGACGTTGGTGAACGCGAGCGAGGAAAAAAAGTCCGCTCCGCGAAACTGAGTTTTTGGGAACTCCGCGAGCTCCGCGTAACGCGGAGTGCGGAAAACTCTGCAAACTCCGCGAGCGGAGCGGAGTTCACCGCCCAGGGTTACATTGCATCCGCAAAAGCCAATAGACCATTGAGGGTTGTTGAGGCTCAGGGAATCTCCATTGCATGAAGAGGTGGTCTAAACTGTGCCCTAATGGGAAGGCACATCACAGTACTTTTTTGTCTCACATACACAAATTCCATTGTATTACTGAGTGTAGACACTTACATATGATCCTTGACAAATTCACATGTGCAATTCACATAACGGAATACTCCCACATCAATAGCATGGAAATTCACATTGTGAGAAATTACTGTAAATCTACCTGTCATGTCCTTTATTGCTTCATCAATTGGACCTGATTAATGACATTGAGTAATAGCTTAGGGTCTGTGTGACCCACCCACCAATGTCTACACACTCCTATCTGTGGCAACACATGAACTGTAGACCCATCACCAATAACTATTTTCAAATACAGATTGGCCTACACACACATTTGTGATGGAATCAGACATCAATCTATGAAGAAACATAGATCATTTATTAAACAGTAGTGCAGGTGATACTACAACAGGAAAGGTACACATGCCAACATGTAGTCACTAAGACTGATGGCACCAGTGATGTTTGCTATCTCATGTTACTGTACATTCCCCACTTACCAAGTATTGCTCAGTGACTGCATCCAAAAGTGCACTGTATACTATGTCACATGTAAGAGGGCCACCATCATATGAGACACAGTAGTGAGGGAGCCTGACACACTGAAAACAAGTGGTCTGTTTGATACAATTGTCACCCACAACATCAAACAACATGAGCTGATAATTCACTTTACTCATCAATGTGTCTGCTCAAGACAATAAATTGGTAGTGGACTGGGCTCCTAGTGCATTCCTGGTAATAAAGACAATTGGCAAAGCACATCAGCATGCACCTACTACCAGACCTACACAACCAATAACTCTTCTTTTACATCGCCCATGGGCCACCTCCAATATTAATGGGGAAATGCCAGCCACAAACACACAAAGTTGCCAATGTAACATGTATGACCCTGGCCAGGACTCACCCCCTTGTAGCTACTGGTGGGCCCTCAACTGTCCATCAAGCTCCGGGTAGGCTACCGTCAGTATGCCAGCCATTAGGGGGTCAGGGTCCGGCATGGGCCCCATACACGTTGGGAGGACATCTCTAGCTGGACCTCCTAGATCTTCCGGGTTCAGCACATCAGGTGCTCCCACCTTTTCCTGCAATGGACACTGCGGCGGTGATAGATCCCTAGAGTCCGCACCTTCTGGGTGATGGCTCTCCAAATGGTTGGCTTCTGATGGGCATTGACCTGTATGGATGCAATAGGTGAAGAAACATTATAATTGCAAGTTTTAGGATCTCTGTTTGAGTGACACACATTTTGTATATACCTAGCACTCACATTAACCAATAGTTAACACACTACATGTGTAATTCTCACATGCTAAGCACTACATCTGCTCACTATCCTCAACCCTGGTCATGACCTACACTGACTAAGCCAGCCCACTAACATCATGTAGCCAAGGGCCATCCTACATGTACTGTGATGTGAGCTAGTGTGGAACACAACACACCATTGTGACCTAGTACCATAGTATAGACTGCATCCTAAGACTTAGGTCACAATGAAAGGGCTGGCATATGTGTCACTGAGAGCTTCCTCTCTGGGGATGTGTGGACATGTTGACTCCTTAATAAGATATCATACTACGTCTGATTGAGTGTGTGTGGTATGTAGTGCAATCACAGGACACACCTTTTGCCATATGTGGCACTGTTACAGGGATGACATTCAACATTACATTGTGTGTCTTGTTTGATTGATTGGTTGAATGTAACTAAGCTGGTGATTCACATATCAAACTCACTTCAGAAGTAGCCAACTATCTGCACTGTTAATGTATCAAATGTGCAATAGGCCGGTTCAGTGCAAGCATAATGTATGGAAAAGTGACAATAGTCCTATGGGAGTGGTGGCCCTGTCATTAGTAAATGTCACACATGGACAACGTGGGTCAATGGAAAGAAGTATCAGGTCCGGGGGTCACCTCAGTCACCATTCCAAATGTAGTCTATGTAAAAGCAATCAGGGCTACTGTTGGTTCAGAAAGCTAATTTTGGGAACATCCAAGGGTTATAAGTTCATCAGGAAGAATACTCTGTGCTTCAGTTGTATTGCCACTGTAACTCTGCCCCAGCCTAGGCCATGGCCCAGACTGGGCACAATTCATTGTCAGTCCTTGCTCTCTGAAGGCTGAGCATACTGATCCCACATGACCATCACATTTCCCATACTTCAATACATAAAAGTACATCTTGTGTCTATCGAATACGTGACCTCAAGGTTGTGTGGCACTCTGAAGGGGTCTGTGAGGTATAGCTAGCTCCCAGACAACAGTTTGGTGAGGCCTGATGTTGGCTGAGTGATATGTGGGACTGTACACATAGTTAACATCATCCTCAACTGCTTCTTAGAGTATACATATACAGCTCATGCTGTGAAGCCTATACATTTATTTGCATATTTACCATGTTCTGATTAGCAAATGTATCATAGGTACAATGAAATGTATACATGCATAGATATGTGTATGCAACACAAGTAGAATATAGAGCTTATCATACATCACAATGGTGATGTTAAGTACACAAAGTACAGTGCTCCACAATCCATTACATGATTGTCCTATGTAGGTACCATAAAATGTTACACCAGTAATCTGAATTTAGTCTGGGATTCAGAGGCACATAGTAGCATGTGGGAATGGAAAGGATGGAGTTGAATAGAGTAAAATATTTACGTGAGATAGTTACCTGTTCCTCTCGTGAGCCATAGAGCTGGCCAAACAGGGAAAGGACCTCTTCAACCAGTTTCTCCAACTCCTCTGGAGAGAAATCAGGGGCCCTCTCACCTGCTTGGCCTGGCATCATTGCTCCCAGAGGTGGCAAACAGCAGATGAAGTGAAGGAGGTGCTGATAGCAGCAGTGTCAGGAGGCAAGTGAGTTTTTTTTCAAACCACAGCGTACATGTATGCCATGTATGTGGTCATCAGCCTAGACGGTCACAGCCATTGAGCCGTGAACGTCACAATCACCAACGTTAGCCTTTGGCTGAGCCCACCATGGATGAAACCGCCAACCGCATGGTCGACTTCCTATATGCGAGGATCAGGCATCCGCCATTTTAGTAGTTGGAATACAGCATTGGTGACTGTTAAGTATGTCACCACCACTACAAATGTGATGTAACATGTTTACAGATGTATTACTCCATTGCTCTGTAATTCTCTTTACACAAACATCAGTGTAGTGCATTACTTTGCATAAACGCTATATTACCGCAGTGCACTGTACACCGCCGGTGATGGTATTTTGTGAGAACAATTCCAACTTTACAATATTAGGGTGCTCATGATACATTTTTGGATGTATAATGTGCACATTTCTGTTACAAACACGTGTGAAGTGTATGTGATTAAATTAAAATATTTCTTCACCTACGATACATTCTTTGATTTAAGAACATTGATATCGGTCCTGCTATTATAGGATATCGACACCATGTTCATATAACTTCCGTTTTATAGAGCTTTAAAACTCACTTGATTTTATTTATTCAAATCAGCAGCTCTATTTTTCTCCCAAAATAAATATTCGCCGTCCCACTACTTTTATTATAAGGTCCGGTCTGATATTAAATCATGACTTGTCAGGCTTTTTTTGAATATATACAACTCATGTCTCATACCATATATTCAAATACAGGAGATTAAGAAGAAATAACATTCTGCTATGAACTATCAGGATGGTTAATGAGTATCTGGAGGTACAAAGATAAAAGTCCTTTATCATATGTAGAGTAAGTATATCCGTTTATCTCCCTTGATTTGCAAAGATGCCTCCTGATCAGCAAAATTTAATAGAATTGTTTCTCTTTAGAGAGAAGAGAAATAGCCATAATCCTACAGAAGTGAGTATATATCCAAACAATTAAGGGGACAGGAAGAAAGCCCTTTCCTTTGAGGTATGTGTGACATATTCATACAGGTAATGATTTAATGAAATGATAATAATGAAAACCACTAAAATGATTTGAGTCCACAAAGAAATAGGACCATTAACAAGTGTTTGAGAGGTATGGCTTATAAAAAGTAGTTCATTGATTAGCCACGTGATGGAAGGTACATTCATTTTTAAAAAAGATTCTGACTATTAATTAAAAGTGCATCTGGGTAGATTCATTGTGACGCATACATTTTGCTAAAGAATGTGAATGAATGAGGTGGATACATAGAATAATATTTATGAATAGTAAAAATCTATACAGTGAGCCTGTTTATGTAAACTTGTCTTATAATTACTGTAAATTGGATCAAATATTTGAATATTGGTTTTTTTATTTTCTAGATAAATTTGTCTTTTAAATAAATAGTTTGTCCTGAAGAAGGTGGAGTGAATAGTTATAAATAACCACCGAATCACCGCGTCGACAACTTGTGACACAGATTTGAGTTTTATATGATCTTGTGATAACTGTGTGTATATTTGATATAATTAAGGATGTTATCATTCATAACCATTTATACAAGACAATTATTTGGAGATGGAGTTGTGATGAATTGTTATTTTTAATAGCATGAGATTTTAATATGGGGAGTTTTTAATGTAATGTGGGTTATCAAAAATATTTTTTTAATATATCAATGTGCAATAAATGTGACATTTTTACATAATACAGTGGTTGGTGCCTAGAAAGTATGGATATATATTAACAGATAAAAGCAACAAAAAAAATTGGGGGAAATATAGTCGTGAATTTATGTGTGTGTAATAAAAGGGATTTTTATTTGTTTTGATTAACTTTGTGACCGTGTCCCTTTTGGAATAGAAGGGCACCTCTCCCATTCTTTGTGGAGTTCTGTAGTGAGTTGGCCATCTTAAAGTGGTGACTCCAAAATGTTTTCTATATTCGCTGGGGCCATTTTTGTACACCATCTATTAGTAGAGCACAGAAGCAGCACACAATTGCTTGTTTGAAGCTTCATTGTTCTGTATTCTTTGCCTTCTCTTAAAACATGTTTGTTCAAATTCCTTTTTAGTTGCCTTTATCCTTGTCCATTCCTTTATGATTCCCTTGGATCTTGCCCCTTCTGTTTCCTGTTGTTGTGTTACAGTGAGCAGTGAGACCGCCATGCCAGCTTGCAATCCCATTCCACTTAATGAGGTAGAGAGGTGTTGCACTCCTCGGGCAGCAGCAGGTAGCAGCTGCTGTTTCCTGGTAGTATCCACTACTCACCTCTGATCAGATGGCCGTGTTGCCTCAGTGTCTGGCCAAGGGCTCCTGGTGCAGCTGCTCCCTCTAGCAAAAGGGAGCAGGAAGTCCTGGAATCCATGCATGGGAATCACTTCCTGAAGTCAGGCAAGGTCACTTCCTGTCCAAGATGGATGATCCCAAGGTTTCCATTGGATTGGACTACTTCAACATGGTACATCTTCTTGTTCATGTGTGGATCATATACAAGAGACAAGGGACCATTTTCTGACATACACTTTGTCACAACACAGTTGGAGTTCTTTGGCAGTTCCACGCTCTTAGAAACTACTAGTTTTCTCCCTGTTGCTCTTCTTGGTCTAATTCCTCTCTCCTCATTCCTTGAACCACTCTTTAGAAGGAGATTTTACTTTCTACTCCTTGGAGGTTTTTTATGCCATCAAGCTTTTTCCTGCAAGAACTGTGACTTTTTCTAGCAGTCACCAACTCTTCACATGTCATTCTATCTAGTAAAGGGACTGTAGCTACTGGAAGGAGTCGCTCATACCTCAGTCAAGCCAGGGACAAGCCCCAGAAGAGTCTCTCTTGTCCAGCCCTTGATAGGATGCTACACCAATGGGTTCTTCAGAACACAACCACTATGGACCCAAATGGAGATATGCCGGCTGCCTTTCTGCAGCAAGCTCACGAGCTCAACATTTCATTTTTGTGCCTTGGTTCTTGTCCTCCCCCCATTATAGGATTGATCTCTCGTGTTCCAATCAGAGTCTGTCTCTGGATGTGCTTCAGATCTCCTTCAGTCACACTGCTTTTGTTTCCACAAAAGACCTTGTTTTGAAGTCTGCCACATTCAGCCAGTAGATATCCTGCTCAATCCTCCTGTCCGATCCTGGTGGAAGACTATGGGCCTGATTTAGAGTTTGGTGGATGGTTACTCCATCACAAAGACAACAGATATCCTGTTTACCTTATTACAAATGCCATAGGACACAATACACTGGTAATAAGGTGGACAGGATATCTGTCATGTTTATGACAGAGTAACCCGATCACCAAACTCTAGATAATGCCCTATGTCCTTTGCACTTTGTATTACACCTCTCCTTCAGTATGCTAACAAAGCTAGATTCCTGAATTCTTCACTTGGATTCCGCACACGGTGTGGATCCTAGACGCTTGTGATCACAAATTGAATTGCTGATGAAGGATGGGTATGCCTCTCACAGAGTTCTCTCTGAACAGCCATGCATCACAGCAAACACACCTTCCCAAAAATGGCAAACATACCCTGATTTCGCAGTGTACAGATTAGGTGTTTATGGCAGTATAACTTGCCATGTGGCAAGACTAAAGCTCTCCCTGCTGTGCGCAAACATTAACATTTTATATGCATTTCAGGGGGCAACCCTCTCACACTTCCCCCTCCCTTCTGCTGCTGATACTTCATTTATTATAAGTTCTTCCCTATTTTTCAGCCTATATGGAGTAGAATCTGCAACAATATTAGAATATGCATAGGCTGTCCGGGTTTAGGTTTAAACCTATAATAACTGATAAAACCCCACCAGAAGGGAAATAGCCCTCACCAGTGTAAATATATAAACACTGAAAAAACCCCTGCACAACCACAAACTAAATGCCATTCAAAGAAAGGAAAAGGAGAGTGAAAGAGTCATTTTTATTTCTTCCTGAATGGGCCAATACAATGTAACTTTGTTATATAAGGTAGCAGTAAGAAAGACTGGGCTAACATTATTCTGCTTGAGTTTTGTTGTTTAGGGATGTCACTAAAATATTGTTTCTTCTTCCTTTTTCAGTTTTGTGGTCTTTGGTCTAAAGATACAGGGGTTAGAAGCATGTTTTAGGTGTTGTTTATTTATTTTATAAACTGTAGAGAATCAGGAAATATCTTAATCATATTTGATTTTTTGGCTATGTTTGAGTCTTTCACTGATAGGAAAATGTAGGTTTCATAGTAATCTTTCACAATATGTACCATCACATTTACCCACAGATAAAGGGTAAAAACCCTTGATACATCAGCCCCCTTTTCTACTGAGTCAGTATTGATAATAGGTGAATTGCCAAACACCCCAGGCTTTAAACATTCAATGCAAGGTATAGTGACAGGTATATGTGAAAAGAGTGCAGTCACAAAGCATCTGGGATACTGGTGAAAACATGACACCAGACTTTTGGAAAACATGGAATGCAGTGTCACTTGGAATGCTGCTGCAAAAAGTTCTTACCAAGTTCAACAAAGATTGGAGTGATATTGTTTGTATTTGCAGTGATTCAGCTACTTATATGAAAAAGTTGTGTGATGACCTGTCAAAATCAATACCTAAGCTAAAGTGCTTCCCTGTAAGAGATCCTTGCCACTTGTTAGATGGCAATCTGAAAGCATCTTTACAATCTTCAGAGTTAATGAAGAGTACGATTGACTTTTTAGTCCATTCTGGTGCACTGTTTTGTTATGCGCGTGAACTAAAACACAAATATTTCTCATTTGTGATTTGTGTGGCATCAAATAAAGAGTTATCCCAACTGTGTCACTTAGGTGGTGGTTCTCAGTCCTAGAGGCTGTGAATGCTATATTATCCATGTGGCAACCGTTTACAGAATTTTTGCTGAGTGATGATGCCAAAGGCAAGAAATGTGAGGATCTTCGGTCACATATTGATAGTGATTTGAAAAAAAATACACTCTACTTCATTCTTAGATTTTTACAGGAAAGCATGACTGCTGTAGTGGACATAATAAAAAAACTAGAGTCTGAAAACACCCTTGTCTGCCAAGTGTTCAGCATAATTCGTGTAGATGTGAAACATCTCCTTGAAAGTAAGCTGGGTGACACTTTTAGTGACTTTGGCACTGCAACATGTTCCATGTTAGAGTGCTTGCCACTTGGTAAGCAAAGAAATGTTGAGGAGCAATTCAGGATCTTTTATTTTACAATGTATGAGAAATAGCCCTTCAACAACCATGGCATTTGAAGTCAATCAAGCCTCACTGTGGTACCTCATTTTTGACGGCTTCAATAACTCTGAGGGCATATGCGCCCAGTTCAAAGCATATGTTGCAGAACCTGTCGCAGAGAATCACAATCTTCAGGTGCACCAGTATTGGCATGAAAAGCTACGACAGTGGCCAGAGTTAGCAAATTGTTTACTGGCTATTTTGGCGTTGCCTGTCTCAAGTGCCAATGTTGAGAGGGCCTTTTCACAGATAAAAGTTTAGATGAGAAGGAAAGAGCGAGCTTGCATGACCAAAGACTCACTGAAGTAGTATTGTATGGTGTACTATGATAAGTTTGATTTGTAAAAATGTATTTGGACCTCATATATACTGTAAGTACACTGTCTATATACCATGCACTATCAGTGCAGAAAGCAAGCAATAATAAAAGCAAAACGTTCCATAAACACCGGAAAAACACTGTTTCTGTTGTTTTTAATGGCGCGAAAATGTGTAACCACTGATAACCACTGTTTTTTTAAGGTATTGAAATCACTTGAAAACACTGAAAAACCCCACCAGAATTTACCAAAAATAGAAACTGAAAACAGGAAAGCCTAAAAATGCATTACATCTACAAAGTCTGCAGTATTCTATGCAAAAGGTACCTCATTATAGCATTTTTGTCTTTGAGTGTCAAAGAGTACATCAGATTTACTGTGTGTGTCTAAAGAGGGTGTTCTTGTCTTCTTTACTGCTCCAGGTTGGTTCTATGATGATATAGTGGAGCCAAAATGATTGAAATACAAAAATATTGTCAAAAAATGTTTTTAATAAACAAATATCTTTCCATACGTTGAATGTAAAGACAAAATATTGATTACAAAAATAAAGAATACCAAAAAAGCAATGGTGCAACTGAAGCCCCTGTAGTCCCTGCTATGCGGGGGTGGGCCCGAGCCTTAACCCTTGATGGGCCCATCAGCCCTTGAGGGGAACCCATTCAGCCCAAGGCCAGTGAATAGCAGTGAAATATGGAAGACTCAGTGGCCCCTCTCCACATTCTGCACATTTTGTTACATCACTGCAAAATATTGTTACAAAATAGGTAAGTTTATTGAATATATTAACTTTAAAAATGCATTTACAGAAAGAAATTACATTGTAAAAACACATAATATAAAAATATGTAATTAATTTTTATAACTTAACATTAAGTCAAAATATATACTTTAAAATGTAAAAAAACATAAATACAATTATGAAATAAGCATTAATGATAAAATAAAAAATACTATTATTAAACAAATATTTAAAAATATTTCATTTTCATTGGTAGAGATAGCTGTCACCAGGCCATCTTAGTTTTCAAGGCAATGTGTTCATTGATAGTGAGATTGGTGTCCAAAATAGATCCAAGTGGCTTGGCATTGGATGAAGTTGGGGCTGGAAGGCGTCAAGAATCATGTTTTTGAGCCAGTTTTGAACTATTTCTTGCTTTTTGTTTTTGACAAACAACATAAATTACGTCTTGGGGTTTTTAACCTCAGGTAGGTGATGGACATCAAGGTCTGGATGTGGTACAGGCAGAGTTGAATGTCTGGAATGGAGGAAAGTACATGTTTGATTTTGCTGCTACAAAAGTTGACACTCAGACTAGAAGTAGGTCAATGGAGCTTGCACAGATACAGCAATGCAATGGATGGAGCTACTAGAAGATGGACTTTGCACATGCCTAAATCTATTGTATTCACATTTCCACATATTTAATTTGATCCTGTGTTTTATCCCTATACAACCCTTCCATAGCTTGCACTGTCAGCTGCCCTATGGCCTTGTGGGTTTAACGCAAGTTTGATTGCTGTCAATTGTTTTATCTCTGGTATGAAAAATACCAGAGGTCAGGTCAGAAATTTAATGACTAGCTTATATCCTTAACAATGCCATGTTCGCTTTTCAAGTCTGACAAATGTTCCTCATTCTAACATGCTCCCCTGCCACCAATGCTCTCAACTAGACGTCATTGCTCAAGGGTTACATTCTTGAGATCTGCAACCGTTGGCTGACGGGGCTAGCATTGCCTCTTTGTAGCAATGGTGCTAGTGATCATGGCATGGAGGGGTGTTTTTGTGATTACATCTGACTCAAGCCAAGACACTTCTCTTGCTTGTGGCAGTAACCTAGTTACTTTGTGATTTATATTGGCTCTAGACATAGATGTGTGACAAGATTTACATACACAGAGCTAATCCCCAATGGATAGTAAAGCACATCACTAGTTGGCAAGAGTACAACTGACACCTGAAAGTCCTTACTATTCTTGGTTGGGGTGGGGTCTGCTCAATTATTTGGGACCTTGTGTGGTGGGAGCTACAGTCTCACCAGAAGAAGGGACAAGTTCTTATTGGAGAGGGAACATGAGTATTCCAATATTGCAGGTCATCTGCCGAAGGGCAGTGAGGTGATTAGTGGCTGCAGTAGGTAAGGGGCACAGGCCAAGCGCAGTCATCAGTCACTTGAGTATATAATACAGAGCATTAATGGGGCACATGGACCCTGCACCTTAGCTAATCAATTCAAAAAGTGATATGATGATGCAGGGATCAGTCTCATAGTTCTGGTCACAATCAGTTGGTGTAGTGAAGAGGCAACAATGTGAGATTCAGTCATACATGTGTCTTAAACTCCTCTGTTGTTTGTGAAGATGTGGTGATGTCAGGTACAGGCAAATGGGCCTCCTACCATCATCAGGTGCTTGTGAAGATGCATTTTGCAGGCATGTCAGACTCTGTTAATCACTGGAGATGGAAATACGGTGAGGCTGAATTTGGCCCCTGGCTGATCAGACAGGTTTTCCAGGTCCAGGCTGTGCAGCCCCCACCATAAATAATTCAGTGACAGTAGCAGCACAGTTTCTTCTCAGCCGCAGGGATTTAGTTTTTTCCCCTTAACCCCTTCAGTACGCATGATGGTATGGTTCCATCATGCGCCACAATGCTCGTGTGCCGAGGACGGAACTATTCCGTCATCTGCACACGAGCACCAAATTCCACTGCTGTAACCAGCACAGAGATTTCCTTTTTTGTTTTTCAGCCTCGGGAGCTGGGGAAACTCAAACTCCCCAGGCATTTTTTTTCTCAATGTAATTACGATCGCACACATGGCGTGTTGATGTCATTACATTGAAAATGAAAGTGAAATGAGCTAATTGGCTCATTTCAATTTCACTGCCAACATGCTTGTGGGGCTATCTCAGCCCCCAAGCACGTAGGCAGATGGGAGAGGTATCATTGGAATGAGGAGAATCTCCCCTTTCCAATGGTACCCTTCCCTAGTGGATCCCTGCTTGGGGATTTCTAAAAGAGGGCGATCCCCAAGCAGGGATCCACCAACTAGACACCAGGGAGGGGGGAGCAGCCCCTTGGGCAAGGGATTTTGCTCCCCCCTGCATTTTATGCCCATATTCAGTAGCCTCTGATCTGTCCCCCATGGTGGGCAGAAAGCCCATTAGGAACCAGGGATTTATTTGTATTTATATCTAGGGGTGGATGCTGCCCTGAATGGGCATTATCATGCCCCACCCCTCCCAAAAATTCTCACAGTCTTTCTGCCCCCCTTGGGTGCAGATGGTGCAATAGCCCCAGGCAGAAAGCCCACTAGGCATCAGGGATTATTGTTTTTTTTAAAATAAAAATGGGCATGCGATGCACCCACTCCCCAACACAAAAGGGACAGTCTTTCTGCCCCTCTGGGAGGCAGATGGGAGTTATTAACACCAATCTGTCCCCCAGGGGGGCAGAAAGCCCACTAGACACTAGGGATTTTTTTCTTTCTAAAACTGGGGTGGGGGCTACCCAGAATGGGCATGCCAAAGCCCCCACCCCCACAAAAAATGGGGACAGTCTTTTAGCCCCGGGGGCATATGGAGGCAATAGCCCCCGATCTGCCCCCCTGGGGGGCAAAATACCACTAAGCACCAGGGACTATTCTTTTTTTCTTAGTGTAGTGGTGGGGGCTGTCCAGAAAGGGCATGCCAATGCCCCCACCCCAATAAAAAATGTGCACCATTTTTCTGGACCCCCGGGGGGTATATCGTGGCAATTGCCCCCAATCTGCCCCCTGGGGGGGCAGCAAGCCCTATAGGCTCCAGAGACTATTTTTGTCCATGTGCAGGGGTGGGGGCTGCCCTGAAAGGGCATGCTGATGCCCCAACCCCCCACCCAAAAAATGGGCACAGTCTTTCTGCCACCCCAAAGGCAGATATGGGCACCAACTCCAAAGGGGGCAGAATGCCCACTTGACACCCAAGACTATTTTTACTTTGTGTAGGAATGGGGCTGCCCAGAATGGGCATGTCGATGCCCCTACCCCCTCAAACAAATGGGCACAATCTGCCCTCCCCTGGGTGGGGGTTGAATGCCCACTGGACACCAAGGATTTGTTTATGGGCATGTTAGGGAGCAACCCCATAGTCATAGCCATTTCTGCACTCCCTTGGGGACAGACCAGTGATATTTTCAAGCTCATCTGCCCCCAAGCAAGGCAGAAAACCGCTATATACCAGGGAACGTTTCTGTGAGTGTGTGTGAACTGGAATTCAGCTGAAGGTCTGCATTTACTGACGTTTACCTGGCTGTGTGTACTGGCATTTTGCTGGCAGTGTGTGTGGACTTGCTCTTGACTGGCGGTGTGTGGGGACTAATGCTTGGTGGTGGTGTGTGTAGACTCATGCTTGCCTCGTGGTGTGTGTGGGCTGGCGCTTGGCTGGCGGTGTGCGTTGGATGGTGCTTGGCTGGCATTGTGTGTGGATGGTGCTTGGCTGGCGGTGTGCGTGGACTGGCACGTGACAGGTGGTGTGTGTGGACTGTCGCTTGGCTAGCGGTGTGGCTTGCATGGATCCCCCAGCATTTTTTACCCAGAATACTCTGGAAACCACAAATTTAGCTAATAAGTCACATTTTTCTCACATGTCTGTGTGGGAAAGATGAAGGATCACCTTGCTGGCACAAATCCCACACAGACATTTGAGGAAAATGTGATTTATTTAGCTGAATTTAAAGTTTGCAGGGGATTCTGGGTAAGAAAACCCAAGCCACACCTCTCTGGACTCCCCAGGTGTCTAGTTTTCAGAAATATATGGGTTTGGTAGGTTTACCTAGATGGCCGCCAAGCCCGGGAACAAAAACGCAGGTACCCCCTATCTATCACAAAACAACCTGTTTTTGCAAAGGTGGCTCCTGCGTTTTCGTCCCGGGTTCAGCGGCCATTTGGGGAAAACTACCAAACCCAAACATTTCTGAAAACTAGACACCCAAAGGGGTCTAAGGAGGTGTGGGTGCATGGATCCCCTAATGTTTTCTTACCCAGAGTCCCCTGCAAACCTCAAATTTAGCACAAAATAATCACCCACTTGTGTGGGTGGGCTCTTTCCTGTTGTGGGTCCTTGGCCCACCCACACAAGTGCGGTACCATTTTTATCATCAGACCTGGAGGAACACTGGGTGGTAGGAAATTTGTGTTGGCCCGGTGATACTACAAATTTCCCACACAGAAATGTGAGGAAAATGTGATTTTTCCCCCTAATTTGAGGTTTCCAAGGGATTCTGGGTAACAGAACCTGGTGGGAGCCCCACAAGTCACCTCATCCTGGATTCCCCTGTGTGTCTAGTTTTAAAGAATGTATGGGTTTGCCAAGTTTCCCTAGGTGCCGACTGAGCTACGGTCCAAAATCCACAGCTAGGCACATTGCAAAAAAAGGGTCCATTTTCACTGGAAAAATGTGATGTGTCATTGTTGCGTTTTGGGTTTCCTTCTGCAGACACTAGGCCTACACACACAAGTGAGGTACCATTTTTACCGGGAGACTTGGGGGAATGCTGGGTGGGTAGAAGTTTGTGGATCCCCACAGATTCCAAAACTTTCCAGGAAAATAGTTTTTTTACAAAGTTTGAGATTTGCAAGGGATTCTGGGTAACAGACCCTGTTGAGAGCCCCACAAGTCACCACATCCTGGATTCCACTGGGTGCCTAGTTTTTAAAAATGTATGGGTTTGCTAGGTTGCCCTAGGTGCCGGCTGAGCTAGGGCCCAAAATCCACAGCTAGGCACATTGCAAAAAAGGGTCTGTTTACACCGGAAAAATGTAACGTGTCCACATTGCGTTTTGGGCCATTTCCTGTTGCGGCCACTAGGTCTACCCACACAAGTGAGGTACCATTTTTATTGGGCAGACTTGGGGAAATGCTGGGTGGGTGGAAGTTTGTGACTCCCCACAGATTCAAAAGCTTTCCATCACAGAAATGTGAGGAAAACGTTTTTGGGGGCAAAGTTTGAGGTTTGCAAGGGATTGTGGGTAATAGAACCTGATGAGAGCCCCACAAGACTCCTCATCCTGGATTCGCCTGGGCATCTAGTTTTAAAAAATGTACAGATTTGCTAGGTTTCCCTAGGTGCTGGCAGAGCCAGGGTCCAAAATCCACAGCTAGGCACATTGCAAATTCACTGGAAAAATGTGATGTGTCCAAGTTGCATTTTGGGCCATTTCCTGTCACAGACACTAGGCCTACCCACACAAGTGAGGTACCATTTTTATCAGGAGATTTGGAGAAATGCTGGGTTTGTGGCTTCCTGCAGAAACCAGAACTTTCCATTGCAGAACTATGAGGAAAATTTGCTTTTTTTTAACAAAGTTTGAGGTTTGCACGGGATTCTGGGCAACAGAACCTGATGAAAGCCACATAAGTCACACCATCCTGGATTTCCCTGGGTGTCGGCTGAGCAAGGGTCCAAAATCCACAGCTTGGCACACTGCTAAAAAAAGGGTAGCGGTGGGTGGTAAACTCCACTCCACCGGTGGAGTTCATGGAGTTTTCCCACTCCGCACTCCACTTGGAGCACGGAGTTCTTCAAAAACTCCACCCCCGCTGCGTGACAGAGTTTACCGTCCACTCCTAGTGCTTTGTTTGCAAATATCTGTTGCACGTGTGCAAGAGCATGCACTGTTTGTCTCCTGTTTCATTTTCTTACTGTGTGATCGTCTTACGATCAATTTTGGATTTTCCATACTGACACACAGGAGCGCGTTATGGCAGCAGCACTTCCTGGCTGTCAGCAATGCGGGAGGACTCGCAGAGGCAGATATGTCCGGTGACTCCTGACCTGTACCCGGTGGGTGGGAGCAATGAAGAGGCCTCTCGCACTCTGGTATTTGAATGAGTTACAGCCAGGCTGGCTCCTCGCGCAGTGATTAGTTGTTAGTGCCAACCAATCACAGGCTGCTTGAAAAAATTATGTGTTTTCCCACTACTGAGACCACCAGTAACCACCGAGGAGTGTGTTGTGGCAGCACTTCCTGACTGTCAGCAATGCGAGGGGACTCGCGGAGGCATATCTGTCACGTGAATCTTGTACCTGCCAGCTGGGAGCAGCGAAGAGGCTGCTCGCGCTCTGGTATTTGCAATGAAGTGCCACCAGCTGGCTCCCCATTCAGCAGTTCTGAGTGCCAAAAATCACAGGCTGCCTGAAACAACTCCAGCACCTGTTTTCTAGAGCGAGCCCCCCTCCTTCATGCCCTGGCGAGACCCTATCCAGTTAGCCCCCTTTCCCCCACCTGGCCCCGGAGGGCTAACTTTCTATGTTCAGGGCTCAGGCCCTTGTTTTGCCGAATCACTGACAAAATATCGAAGGTCAGAATATCGACCTACAGAAATATCGATGCAAGAATATCGAAGTCAAGAATATCAACATCCTATCTACATTATGGTAAGTACAAAAATATTTGAAAAAAAATATCGATGTCAAAAATATCGTTTTTTATTTAAGTTAAAAAAATAATGTAAAATAAAGTAAATAATACATATAATTAAAATAAACATAGTTAAAAATATTTTAAAATGTTTAAAAATTATAAGTATTATATATGTAATGTAAAAATAAATTAAACATATACATATAATATATAATATTGTGCTTACCGCCAGTACTTCGGATTGTTCCAAACCACGGACACGGACCACAGATAAAAATTTCTTCAGTATTTTATTCGAATGCCGCCATTACGCGTTTCAACTCTCAAGGAGCCTTGATCACATGACAACGTTGCGGTATATATATTTTTTTCTTTTTTAAAGTGACATTGTGCTCACGTGTACTTACAAAAAAAAACGACCGTCATAGCAATGGAAGAGATACTTAATTTGTAGTTTGTAATTTCACATGACATGGTAAAATAATATATAATATATATACTTACTTACTAATAATTTTTAATCATTATTTTAGTAACTTAGGGGCCCATTACGATGGCGGGCGGAAGCACAACCGCCGTGCTGGCGGATGCAAAAAGCACCAGTTACCGCCGGCACGCAGCAGTCCACACGCCCGCCCAATTACGATGCGAAAAGCAGGCCAAACACCGCCGGCAAGCCAGCAACACCGTCCGCCATCAAAGTGCGCCCGCACACGTAGCGGCGCAGCACAACTGACACACACCGTCCGACGAAACACGTCCCGCCCGGCGCATAAATTACGATGCCGCAAACAAACGGCTCCCACGGCTAAGAGACACCGCACGTGAAAGAGAGGCGGTAACACGGACGCAGAGCACGGACAACGAAGAAGCGGCACCCCGAGCATGAATCCAGCACTGCAGGCACTCCCCATGCTCCTGCTGATGCACCACCAAGGACGCAACGTACCGCGGAGACGCAGGTAGGCACACACACAACAAGTGCACGCAAACAGCGCACACAGTGCAAGGGCGGAAAAGCGGACAACCCCCACCAGCGCGTGTACACAACACATCCACCATCGCATCCACATATGACACACAGGCCAAATCGTAACATCGCAGAACACATGTGTACACACCACCTGGGACTAGGAACCAACCACCCCGTCACGGCCCCAAAGCGCCGATGACGCCGCCACACATGCGCACAACGCAGAGGCCAACCGCAGCGCCATGCATGCGTCGCACACAGACACAGGGACACAACCAAGCAGCACACACATCAGCCCCACCCCGAACGCACATGACACGTGACAGGCCGGCCACAGACATGTCCCCAACGCCCAATTCACGGACAACACCCAACGCCACACAACCGACGCACACATGTCAGTGAAGACACGCAACAGCAGGACACACCCCAGTGTAACAAACATGGCGTAGCACACAGCGGCGGCAACACCAACTAGGAGAAGCAGGGCCCCTTCGGGAAGAGGAACGCCAGTACCACACAGAAACACCCATACCACCCTGCACATATGAACAAGACATATAAAACGGAACACCAAAGAGCCCGGGGACCGACAACAGGTGGCCCAAGAATAACATCCACACACAAGGCCCAACGCAGAGCGGAAAGGCAGCCTGCCGCCCACACAAGGGAGAGCAGACAGCACTGAATGACCTTCCATTCCAACTCCGAAACCACAGCCCTACGACAGAAGCCGGTGAATACAGCCATTGTCCAAGAATAGACCAACACAGGCATGCCGAGGAGACCGACCACAGGGCAGATAGCGCATATCACAGAAGCACACAACGGACGGGGAAGAAAGAAGAAAACACTCCCCCATGTCGGCCACATGCAAGTTAATTGGAAGGAGTCACACAGCACTGACCTTGAACTGTCTGAGAAGCATGTGGGAAGAGGGCCCGTGTCCTCCAAACAAGCCAACAGAACACAAGTCCTGTCTCCCTATGACTACACAGAGCTCACAGCAACCCCGGAGCGTGCACATTGCAGACTGCACACACAGCCGGAGCACGCCACCTCAACGAACCGCTGCGAAATGGCAACCGCAACACACCTACCCAACTACGCCGAACAGCTCAAGCTGTACAAAACCAACCTGTGCCATACATTGGGATGCGATCTCCTGTCCCTGCTGAACGTAAGTTACCGACTGACTTACCGGATCACATTGTTCAGCTGCGTCATGCCCGTCTTCTACTGTCGGAGGTGTCCCTACCAGCATCCCGTCGAGATATGCCTCTCCAACCCGGCATGTCTGAAGGCGGACCTGCTACCACTACTCCTCCCTCTGGACGCACACGACAGGGCCTGCTCTGCCTATGGGGGCATGGCGTATGTGGCCAACATCGCACCCGCACTGAAATGGGACCACTGTGCCTCCACACGACGGATCATCGATAACAGCTACATCGAATGTCACCCAGCATGCCCCATCATGGTCCTCCAAGGGACAACCTACGAACAACACCTTGACAGCCACCATCCGCTTCATTGGCTGGCAAACATGTACACCACCAATGACATGGAAGCCCTGCTGGACGGCATCGCATACCTGACAACCTGTAAATACGTCGGACCACAACGCAGGTTCCCCGAGTGACCTATGATGTCCAACCCCGCACCCATGCTTAGCTTCCGCACGGACTGGCCAGTCACCACCACAACAGCCATACCAAACGACCGGCAACTGTAACCACACCATCAACGACATCGCCATGACATCGGATATGACCGGGACATGCACACTGTTCCCCATCACATCCAGGAACACCGCATGCATCGTGGGAGGCAGTGGCATGGGCTCTGTGTATCGCACCCACATGGACGGAACTGCACGAACAACCAGGACACGACATGGATCCAGCGCACATGGACACACACACCGCTCAGTGGACATGAATAGGTCGCCTGGAGTCTGTGGGTGCTGCACCCCTCCCACCCCCGCCCCGGGAATCCCATACCAGGACCTTTGCATGGACGACAAGTGCATACAACAACAACACGACCCCAGTGACTGTGACATGTCCAGTAACCACCACAGTGCAACAACAAGTGGCACGCCGCTGCATGCACGCAAGCACATGCCCTGATGTCATCTCACATGCACGCGTGCATGAGGAACAACCGCAGCAAACCTGTCACATGGAACTGAGATGGACTGTGCCCATGATGCCAAGCGGTCTGGTAGGCTACATGTATACCGTCTGTGTCAAAGTCCGCAGCTCCGCAGCTATACGTAAATGTACATTAGCACGGCCTTGGCCAAGCAGATGTCACTCTGAAGCCCACATCCCACATGCAACAGCCAATCACATGTAACCCCACACCCTATCCCATTTGCAATCATGCTCAGTATATCCTCAACATGTATTCCGCTGCCAGTAGTGTCCACTATACTGCATCACAGAGGACAGAAGACTCAATATAATGTTTGAAACCAAAACTGTCTCCGCTGACTCATTTCACAAGTACGAATGAGAGAGGATGAGAGTATGTGAAGTACACGGCAGTCGTGACATGACCATGTAGTCCACTGGTATTGGATGTCAACGCAAATGAGTAGCACTACTGTGGAAGACACACATGTGTCGTGTGAAGTCGTATGGACGCAGTGCTCGGGTGGGTGGGTGCGACGGGTAGATGCGCACATGCCAAGTTGGAGCACGCCGTGTTGGGAGGGGTCATGAACAGTACACCACCGCTTCCCTGGGCATCGTGAGAGGACACCTGTCGGGGGAGTGAACACGTGTGTGCACAGCAGCCGGGCACACGTACAAAGCGGTACCAGGCGCACCTCAGCCCACCCTCTGTGGACAAGCTGGATCCTGTTGTGCGCCCGCCATGCCCCTTGACAAGGCACACACAGCCCCAGTCGACCAGGTGTAACCCCAACATAGTCAATCCGCACAGGCGATACAGGGCACGGGATGGCAGTGGAGCATGGTGTGTGAGAGGTCTCCTCGCGCTCCTCCTGGTCATATCACGCAGGCAATAGAACCTCAACGTCTAGCATGGCAAAAAGTCAAATGGAAGTGTAGGGGGACGCACCACAGCACGAGCAGCACTGACGTCACGGGAGGTGGCTCGCACCATCCCATCCATTGCCCATCATACCAACCACGCCACATGCCATTGCGACTAAGTGCAAGCGCGTGCGCCACCACCCCTGAGCCCTCCCCAGAGAGGCCAAAGAGTGAATGTGTGGGCCATCAGCCACAGACGGACGCGGCCTGGCCGCAAGGGCAGCCACAGCCACTGGGTGTCGCAGGTGGCGGATCCGGAAGGCGAAGACTGTGATGCATAGTCCATGCAGGCCGGGTCTCCATTTGGGGCACCACGCAGGTGGACGGCGTCCCGCCACACATCATACCCTGAGACAGCCCACTCGTGCAACTGGACCCACACATACACTCCTTGCCCTCTCTGGTGCGAGCTTGGGGCTGCCTGTGCAAGCGCTAGCCTCGCAGGTGAGCATGCATATTGGGGGGCGAGGGGAGGACATGAGGGCTGGGGCGAAGATGACTGTATCACTGTCAGTTAGTACAAGGGATGACCCAGATGTGGAAAGGAAGAGACGTGTCCCGTGTGTACTGCAACTAGTCGCCAATCCAACTACCCCCCATGTCCGGAATGTAAGCCCGCACCTAGGCCCGCCCATCCGCCACATCGAACATACCACCAGCACGACAACCTTCCCATTCGAAACACTGACTGGGGGTGGCGACCAGTGAACAATCATGTGTAGCCTACCCACGCGTACATGTGGGCCCTCCATGATCCATGTCACCTGCGGCAAAGACATGACATGCGCAATGAGGGAAGTGAGGAGAGCTGTCCGCCCCACGCACAGAAGGTGCATCAGCTCCACAGACCCAGCAGCGAGTCCAGCAGGGGTCACATGTGCAGGGGCAGCTGTGCCTGGTGTGAAGGCACATGCATATAGACAGCACATCGACCAATGTGTAGTCTGCCCACATCCACAGTCCATCATCATGCGGACATAGGAATTGAACACAGGGCAACACATCTTAGTTGGTGCACCCACCGTGACCAACAATGTGCAATCATCGACGTACCCGCCCTGTGCATGGCTCCCCACCCAACGGAGGCACATCCAGTGCCACCATCCCACACACACAAGCCTTCCACGGAACATGCTGTGTCCAATGGTCAGTACAGAGTCAGCGCCCATCTGGTGGATCCTGAACAGGAGACACATGCACACACATGCCAGCTCCCACTATGTACGTCTGCCACCTGGCACGTGCAATGTAACCTCTCACCTGTGACGTGTGACTGCAAGCACACAGCCGTCTTGGCATGGGGCTGTCAATGTGGACACCTGTCAATGTTTCGGGAGGTGTGATCCGTACAGTGCTGTACATAGGGTGCAGTGCTGACACCTACTACTGTCTCATATCCCCTCGTGCCACAGGTCCCACTTGTATTGGCCGCTCAGCCTGTGCCCACATCGTCGTCGTCGTGTGCCATACTCATCCAGCCTCGGAAGCAGTTCCATGCTCAGCAGACACTCATGTTGCCGTGGCGTTGCCGCTTGACGAATATGCAGTCAGTCCCCATCAGCACGCCCGCAAGTCATTGGGGCCTAGATCCCCATGTGCATGCACATGGCAGTGGTATGTCTCACTAGCCATTGCCATTGTTGGGAGACCTGTGTAAGTGTATTGTGGCCGTGCTGTCCCAGCTTGACAGCTGGGCTGTGGCTCATGTGCTTGCTCAGTCATGTCAGTGATGTGTATGCGAAATTGCTATGTGTTGTGTTGCTTTGACATGTGTCCTCTGCAATTTCCCTAGGCGGAGACCGAACATTGACCGCCCATACCAATTGCTGGTGGACATGGACGATACAGAGGTTATTAGGAAGTTTCGGCTGGACAGGCCAACCCTGCATCGACTGTGTGCCATGTTAGAACCCCATCTCCGTCCCCGCAGGGTGTATCCAACAGCATTCACCCCCACGGCTAAGGTGATGGCTGCCCTGCATTTCTTCGCCACTGGGTCATTCCAGCACACAGTGGGCAGTGGAGGAGGGATGTCCCAGCCCATGTTCAGCAAGGTGCTGAGGGATGTACTGGCAGCCATGATGCTGTACCGAAACAGGTACATCCGCTTCCCCAGGGCTCGTGAATTGGCGGCAGTGAAGGGTGCATTCTATGCCCTTGGCAGAATCCCACACGTCGTTGGAGCCATTGACTGCACACATGTTGGCCTTGTTCCACCACAGGCCACTGAGCACCTGTACCGCAACAGGAAGCACACGCACTCCCTGAATGTGCAAGTGGTGTGCCTTGCGGACATGGTGATCACCCACGTGTGTGCAAAGTTCCCAGGCTCGGCCCATGACGCACACATAATGCGCAACAGCATCTTGCCACGGCTGATGGCCAATCTGCAACAGGATCGTGGCTGTATTGTCGGTGAGTATGTGGAGTGGTGTAGCGTGCTGGTTGTGCGATGCTGTCCCCTGTCCAGTTGGAATAGCAACGGTTCTCTGTGTCCCTCACACCCAGGTGACTCTGCGTACCCGAATGGGGCATGGCTGCTCAGTCCATTGAGGAATCCTCGCACCCCAGCAGACGATCGATACAATGAGGCACATGGGAGGACCAGACGTGTGGTCGAGCGTACCTTTGGCCTCCTCAAGTCCAGGTTCAGGTGCCTGGACCGCACCGGGGTGCACTGGCGTACTCCCCACAGAAGGTGTGCCAGATAGTGGTGGCGTGCTGCATGCTGCACAATCTGGCCATTCGGAAGCAGATCCCCCTCATTGTGGATGACGGAGATCAACCAGGGCCCCAGCCCGCAGACCAGGACAGCTCGAGTGAGGAGGACAGCGGAGAGGAGGAAGCTGGGAATGTGCGGCAGCAGCTCATCGCCCGCTACTTCACTTGACGGTGAGTGTCCATGTACGACGGCTGATGTGGCTGTATCTGTGCAGGTGTGTGTGTGCTGTGTCAGGGTGGCCGTTTGTTCACTACGTGCTGTGTGTCAACGCTCCATGGCCAGGGTAGTATGCCACTGTTGGTGACTGTGGCATTGTGCCCTATTGCTCCGTGCGATGTGTGTACATTGCTTGTAGTTGTTGACATGTACTGTGTGATGGGTGTGTGACACACTCATTGAATGTGCTCCTGTTCTGTCTCCCACCCCTAGGTCCCTACAGGCCCTCCGGATTCCATTGCCATGCCACGCATCAGGTGCCTTTCCGCCCAAGGTGGCCGTTGTATTCCGTACAAATAAAACACAGGGCACAAACAGCAGTTAGTGAAAAAGGTGCATTTATTACAAACTGTGACATGTGATTGTGTGTAAGGTGATGACAAAAGTGGTGCGTGCTGTGACAATGAGCTGTCGGTCATGGCTGCGTGATGCTCAGGGTGTACCCACTGGTTCTATGTCCATAGTCCAACACACACATGCCATCCAGATGGCTGTGTGGAGTGGGATCGTAGTCCAAGTCAATGCAGTGGCTGGTCAAGGAAGGCTGGCGGAAGGCTGGCTGGCTGCCTCACTTGCGACTGGAGCGTGCGAAGTCCTCCCGGGAGATCTGTTTCCTCTTCGGACGGCCCCTTCCACGTTTGCGAGGGAGGTGCCTGCTTGCGACATGCTGGTGGTTGAGGTGTGCTCACTGGCTGTGGACACAGGGGAACTGGACACTGCTGCTCGACCCTGCGCCCCGGCAGGTGGTGGCGGAGGGGAGCTGCTATCCCTGGCCGTGTCCTCACCGCCACCACCAGCTGGCCCATGAGGTCCACGAGTTGACCTATACGGGCGTCCATGGACCTCAGCACCCCCAGCACCTCCCGCGTGTCTGAAGCAGACCTGACCCATTGTTCTTGGGCCTCCTCATAGGCCCCAAGGACTCTGGCCATTTGAGGCAGGGCATGGCTCCCAGGGGAGGCTGGTGTTTCCCTGACCCTGCTCCTCCTACCAGTCCTGCTGCCACCGGCCTGCCCACTAGCCACATTGCTCACCACGGTCCTCGCTGTGGCTCCCAGGGTGGATCCAGTCGGCCGGGCCACCACCTGCGCTGGGGCTGGTGCCAGCGAAGACGTGGTGGTGGTGGCGGCGGTGGTGGTCGGTGCGGCGATGGTGGCGGTTGCGGCAGTGGTAGTGGCCGCAATGACCGTGGGTGTGGCCGCAATGACCGTGGGTGTGGCTGCAACGACAGTGGCAGCAGGGGGCTGGGACTGTTCAGCAGCCCTGGATGATGGGTTGGTGGGTAGGAGGGGTCCTGGGGAGCGGCTGGGCCCTGCCACACCAGATGGGCCTGCTTGGTGGTCCGTGTCCGAAGAGGAGGTGAGATCCTCCACATCCGTGTGTCCTCGTTGGGGGCTTGTGGGCTGGCTGTGCTGGCTGCTGTCTCCATCCCCAGCATCCGGCAGTTCGTCACCTGTGGAGAGAATGAGATTTGTTATTGTGTTGCACCTGGCGAAGTATGTATTTGTCGTCTGACATTGGCAGTTCGTGCAATCTCGTACATGGGTTTCCCGGAGGCGTGTGTGTGGCTGTGGCATTTGTAGTTGTGTGTGCTTGGCAATGGGACTGTGTGCTGTGCACATGTGGCATGGGACGGATTGGCCATGCCGATGGGTGTGTTGCTGTGCCCCTACTCATTGTGACTCTGGTGTATGCGGGCTCCTGGCCCATCCTGGGTCTGGTTTGTACTTTGCTTTTGGGGTTCAAATGGAACGCTTAGGAACGCATATGGCAACATGGGGGCCATGCCCCAGATTCGCATTTGGGAGGGAATATGCTTTTGGGGTACATGCTGTGAGCCATGGGTGCCGAACGTGACATGTGTTGTGGCAGCATGACAGTGCATGGTTTGAGGTGTGTGCATGCTTGACATGGCCTGCATATTTGCTGTCTGTTGTGATTACTGGACATGGCATTGGACGCATCGTTATGAGTGAGTGATGGTTGTGTGTGAAAGCCAACGTATTGCAGTTGTCCCATCTCCTTGGTGTGCGTGCTGCCCTGTGCCATGTGCATCACTGCAGTGCTCGTGGGGGGTGTGGCCCATGTTGTGTGTTGTTGCTCACAGTGTGTCGTGCGCTTCATTGACTTCTGGCACATGGTTGGTCATGGGCATGTATCTTAGCGTGACTGCTGTATGTGTGGCAGCTGTGCGGATGACATGCCTTTCATGAGACTGGGGCTGACGGATGGGATGGATGGTATGTTGTATGTGCATGGTGTGTCTGTGTGTTTGATGGGTTCAGTGGTGTTCGTGTGCATTTCTGTTGTTCCGCTCTGTTGCGTCTAGTGTTGTTTGTCTTACATAGGCGTAGTTGTGGGGTGTGTGGTTGACAGGCAGTAGGGGCTACATGGACAGGACTTCAATGGTGTTTCGGTTGTGTGTGATGAGTTGCACAGTGGCTGCCGTGTGGTACTATTTTCAGTGTGGCTTGTGTATGCAGACGTGGCTCCTTGGGTGTTGCTATGTCTGTGATGGGTCATGTGGGGTGTGAGTCTGTTGTTCATGTCCGTGTGCACATTGTTCACTTGTTCGTGACGGTGGGTGGTGCTGCGTTTCCGTCTGCTACGTGACATGTCCCATGTGTTGGTCGTGTGCCGGTCCTCATGCCTCCAGTAATCCAGCCCTGTCCAGTTTCCCACCTGCAGGTTGTTCGTGCGTGCACTGTACTGGATGCCACATGGCTCTAAGCGGGGGTGCTCCATGTTGCAGGTCTGTGGGGGTGGGGGGTGTTGTGGGTCGTGGGGTGGCTGGACACCCACTGACACCGATTGCTGTGGACCGTGATGTCTGCCTTTCGGCTGTCGTTGTGCACTGCGGTGGCTGACACGTGGCTGTGGGGTGTGGGGGATGCTCCTCCTTGCTGTGCTGTGGGACTAGGGGCCTGGTGTGTGTTGTACTTGGGCTGTCCACCGTCCCACCCACTGCACTTTGTGTTCCTGCCACTTACCTGTTACTTGTCGGTTTGTGCAGCTGTGGCGGACACATGGGTGTGGTGGGTGCTCGTTGTGGCGCTTCTGGCATATTTGGGGACCTGTTGGTGGTTACGTGGCTGGCTGAATGTACACATGTCCCCACGCATCTTACAGTTGTTCTGTTTGGGCTGTGTGTGGTGGTGTCTGTTGCATGTGTGTGTCGTGTATTGTGTGCTGGACATGGGGGTGTTTGTCCCTGGGAGCTGTGGCATGGTGGTAGTGCATGTGAGTACATAGCGGTGTGCTGGTATACATTAGTTTGTACTTACCAGCCTCCACTCCCCCTGCTAATCCGGCGAGGATCTCGGGATGTATGATGACTCGCACCTTCTCCTCCCACGCTTTGAAGGTCTTGAAGAGCGCGGGATTCCCTCCGCCAGTGACGGCAGCCAGCTCTCTGTTTTTGCCCTCCTTCTTCTTGACCAGGCTCTTGACGTCATTCCACCGTTTGTTAATTTCGACTCTGTTCCTGGGCAGGGTCCCGACTGCATTGACCTGGTCTACGATCCGGTTCCACATTCTGTTTCTGGTGGCTAGTGGTGTGTGTTGGACCATGTTCCCATAGATTTGTGGGTGCACCTTGATGATCTCGTCGACCATGACCGTCAGCTCAATGGGCGTGAACTTGGGCATTCTTTGTGGTGCCATGGTGTTTGTGGTGCTGGTGCGGTGTGTGTTGTGTAATGTGCAGGGGTTTGTGGTGCCGGTGTTTGGTGGTGGTGGTGGTGGTTGTGATGTGTGCGTTTCTGTGGTGTGCTGCTGTCCTTGCTGTGTCACTGTGTCCTCTCCTCTCCTCTCTGGTTTGCAATGTAGCAAGGGGTTGTGGTCTGTGGGAGTGTTGCTTTTGTACACACCTATGTGGGTGTGTCCTCATGGTCTGTTGTTTTCAGGTGTGTTGTGTCTGGGGTTCTGGCCTTTGTATTTTTTGTTTGTCCGGGGGGTGTTTTCGGGATATGTACTGTGCTTGTGTATTTGTGCGTGCCTTGCTGTGTGGACTTGTTGGCCATGTTGTGTGCTATTGGTTTTGTGTGCGGATGGTTTCTGTGCAGGTACGTGGGCGCCATGGCTTCTGCCGTGTCGATTCTCATCGGCGTTGTTTGCGCTGGCGGGCGGTATATTTGTGGTTTTTCCGCGCTCATGTCGGTGCGATCGTAATTTCACGTGCGGTGTGTCGGCCGTGAGGGCGGGCGGTGTTGTGTTGTCGTGCGTGTTTCCGTCCGTGGCGGGCGGTTTGTCTCCGACTCGGACGTTGGCGGGCGGTATTTTGTGTGCTTTTTCCGCCGATGGCGGTATTTGGTTTGTGTAATCGTAATGGCGTGGTCGGTGTTCAGGCGGTGTGTGCGGGCGGATTTTTGCCGCTTCCATGCCTGGCGGAATTATTTACGCCGGATATCGTAATGTGCCCCTTATAATTTTTTTTAAAATATCATATAAATTATAAATACATCTATACACATAAAACAATAATATAAATAAAAATTAAATAAATATATATAACAAATTTGAAAAAATGTAAATTATTTTTAATCTTTTAAAAATTAATTATATACTACATCAACTAAAATAATGCAAAAAATATTAGATAGCGGAGGTAATAAATTTACTATTCTAACTCCAAACAGTGCAACAGTAGGGAAAATGTTGGATAGCGTAGGGGTAAAAATTACTATTCCCACCCCAGTGAGTGCAACAGTAGGGAAAGTGTTGGATAGCGTAGGGGTAAAAATTACTATTCCCACTCCAGTGAGTGAACAGTAGGGAAAGTGTTGGATAGCGTAGGGGTTAAAATTACTATTCCCACTCCAGGGAGTGCAACAGTAGGGAAAGTGTTGGATAGCGCAGGGGTAAAAATTACTATTCCCACTCCAGTGAGTGCAACAGTAGGGAAAGTGTTGGATAGCATAGGGGTAAAAATTACTATTCCCACTCCAGTGAGTGCAACAGTAGGGAAAGTGTTGGATAGCGGAGGGGTTAAAATTACTATTCCCACTCCAGGGAGTGCAACAGTAGGGAAAGTGTTGGATAGCGTAGGGGTAAAAATTACTATTCCCACTCCAGGGAGTGCAACAGTAGGGAAAGTGTTGGATAGCGTAGGGGTAAAAATTACTATTCCCACTCCAGGGAGTGCAACAGTAGGGAAAGTGTTGGCTAGCGTAGGGGTAAAAATTACTATTCCCACTCCAGTGAGTGCAACAGTAGGGAAAGTGTTGGATAGCGTAGGGGTTAAAATTACTATTCCCACTTCAGTGAGTGCAACAGTAGGGAAAGTGTTGGATAGCGTAGGGGTAAAAATTACTATTCCCACTCCAGTGAGTGCAACAGTAGAGAAAGTGTTGGATAGCGTAGGGGTTAAATTAACATACTTATTAATTACATAATTTTTGTAAAATAAATAACATATTAATAATTAATTAAATAAAAAAATACACAAAAATGTAATTAATATTTACTTAAATAACATTAAATTACTTCCCACCCTATTCCCCCATAAACACACAACCCGCTATACATAAAAGAACACAATTAATTTAATTATCAATTAATCAATTAATACAAATTAATTACCAATTAATAATAAATTAACAATAAAAAATTAACAATAACAATAAATAAAAAATATTAATAAATTAATTATAATTAATATAGTTATAAATTAATCAAATAATAAAAATTAATTACCAATTAATAATTAATTAACAATACATTAATTATCAATAACAACAAATAAAACAATTTTAAATTAATTAATTATAATTAAATTACTTCCCACCCTATTCCCCTATAAACCCACAACCCGCTACACATAAAAATTAACATAATTAATTTAATTATCAATTATTAAAAATTAATTACCAATTAATAATTAATTAACAATAAATTAATTAACAATAACAATAAATATTTTTTTATTATAATTAATATAATGATACATTAATCAATTAAAAAAATGTATTACCAATTAATAATTAATTAACAATAAATTGATAATCAATAACAATAAATAAAAACATATTAATTAATTAATTATAATTAAATTACTTCCCACCCTATTCCCCTATAAACCCACAACCCGCTCTGATACTAAAACGCAAAATTTACTTTAAAAAAATTACTAATTTCTAAACATTTAATACATATATTTAAAAATAATAAAAATACATTACAAAACATGTTAAACATACATATAAAATACATACTAAAATACATAACACTAATATAAATATCGATATTATTAACAATGATATTTTTGCTAACGATATTACTTACTTCGATATTACTTACTTCGATATTACTTACTTCGATATTACTTACTTCGATATAAAAAAAACGATATTACTTACCTTAAGGTCGATATTCTGGTCACCGATATTCTTGACATCGATATTCTGTTCCTACGATATTAAAAACTTGATATTAGTGTAGGTCAATATAAAAAAATCGATATTTTGACTGCGCACCTGTTTTGCCTAGTCCCTGCATGTCCATGTCCAGACACTGGCAGCGAGGGATACCAAAACAATAGCGGGTCGGGGAGCTAAACGGCTATTTCTGCAGGCTTTAAAGAGCGGCTTACCTTCTCAGGAGGGGGTCACACTCCCAAGGGTACAGCACCCTTCTCAGCCGGGACACGGAGGAACACAAAGAGTGGCACCCGGGTCCCATTGCCGGCGGTGTAGGTGGTTGCTGGGGCAACACTGGCAACTACTCTACTAGAGCGGCAGACTGAGGACAGCATGACTGAGTCCAAGATCCCTGTGCCATGGAATGGACTGAGGGGACAACTTGTGGTAATCGATTAAATGCCTCATGCTTACTTTTGACTTTTCCCATGCCAGTAAAACTATTTTCCATTGCGAAGATCAATTAAACGTTTTGCAAATATTTGTGTGCAGTGTTTGTTTCTTGATGTATTTGCACTTTTGCAGCTTTACAAATAACTAGTGGCTCTGAGATAAGTATTACAATTGGTCTCTGGTACATTATTACACATGAGCGTGTATGGCGTACCGGAATTCCGCAGCTCGCGGAACTCCACGGACTCTCACTGAGTTTTTAGGTAACTCCATGGAATTCTGCGGAGTAAAACTCCGGGAGCTCTGCCCACCCCTAAAAAAGGGTCCATTCTCACTCGAAAAATGTGATGTGTCCCCGTTGCTTTTTGGGCATTTCCTGTGGTGGGCACTAGGCCTACCCACACAAGTGAGTAACCATTTTCATCTGAAGACTAAGAGGAACACAGAATAGTAGTTATTGCCAATTGGCTTTCTATGCATTTCTGCCTTTCAAATATAAGACAGTGTGTAAAAAAGAAGTTGTTTTGAAAAATGCCCTCCAATCCGCATGCTAGTATGGATACCCACAAATTTGGAGATGTGCAACTAACGACTGCTTCTAAACTCCATATGTTGTTCCCATTTCGGAAAAACATAGGTTTCCTTGATACCTGTTTTCCAGTCTTTATATTTTACCAAATGAATTGCTGTATCCCAGGTACACAATGAAAAAACATTGCAAGGTGCAAGTCAGTTATTGGCTCGGGGTACCTCTGGTTCTTGTTGAAGCTGCAAGTCGTATATATCCCGACAACCAGAAGGGTTCAGCGGACGTAACTGTATATAATGCTTTCAACAATCTGCCATACTTAGAAGAAGTTGCAGGTGAAAATGTAGGCACAAACGGCTTTTTTATTCAACTCAATTTCAATATTTCTTTATTTCAACTTTTACTTTCTACAGGAAAACCTTGAAAGATCTACACAAATTACCTCTTGCTCTGAATTCAGAATGTTGTTTACTTTTCAGAAATGTATAGCTTTCCGGGATCCATTATTGTTTTCACATCCATTTCTACCACTAACTGGAAGAAGGTTGAAAGCACAAAAAATAGGAAAAATAGGTCATGTCCCAGTAAAATTCCAAAATGTGTAGAAAATGTTGTTTGGGAAGATGGTGATTTTAGCACCTCAAACCCATTGTTGAAACCATTTGCAGGGCAAAGCCAGACGCTTGTTTCTGCAGCACTTTTTTTCCATTTTTCCCGAAAAAACGAAATTTTGCTGTATTTTGACAAATCTCTTGATCCCCTCCAGTGGCATCCACAAGCCCTGAGTATCTTTACAAGCCCTGGGATGCTGGACGAAAAGGGAGCAAATTTAACGTGGATGCCTTATGTGGCCAAAATGTTATGGGGACCTAGCGCGAACTACGCCAAATAGCAAAAAAAGGATGGCACAGGGGGTGGGAAGGCGTAGCAGTGAAGGGGTTAAAGGGATACAGCCATAGTGCCCAAAGCTACCTGAATGAAGGTGTGAACTCTGCATACTCTGAAGTGGCCAGCTTATATCCAGTCCTAGGCACAGATGTAAATGTCCACTCAAGTTCAAGGTTGACATCCAACGTTTGGAGGCAACAAACCACAATGAAAAGCAGTCTCCTTTTGGGTGGCCTCAGCTTCATGATCACCATTTATAGGTAACAATGCTACCTTTTCTCCTGCATTCCTGGTAGACTGTTCCTGTTCAAAGCCCAAAGAACAGGTTATGGGGTATCGATAGGAACCCTAAGTCTATCTGGGGTCGGGGGCTACAAGTCCTTGCTTCCAGGCCATAGTCTTTGTCCAAATGTTGCTCTCTAGCCAGCCCATGCCTGAACCTGTTGGAATCACTTTAGATTAAGCCACATACAACAAAATGTACTTCCTGTAGATTATGATTCAAAGTTAGGCACTGCACTTGACTTTAGAATGAATTCCAGTTTGAGGGAGGATCGTAAGAAATAACCCCGGGCAGAGAACTCCGCTCCACCAGCTGAGTTTACGAAATTTTTCCTACTCCGCGCTCCATTGAGAACGTGGAGTTCAGGCAAAACTCCGACTCCGTGGCGGAGTGGAGTTAGCCGGCCCCTCAACCCTCCCTAATTTAATTATAAAGGAGGCAGCCCGGAGACGCCACAGCAGGTAAGTGCCTTTTTTTAATAATTAAATTAGGGAGGTGGAGGGGAGGTGAGCGGAGAGGAGGTGAGCGGAGTTCCACTGAGTTTTTTTCCAACTCCGTGGAACTCCACGTAGAGGCACTCCGCCAACTCCAACCGGTCTTAGTAAGAAGCAGCACTGGTGTATGCAGGGAGACATCTACCTTTGCCTACCACTAACCCTAAGAAGCACTTACTAGATATAAGGGCTGCATAGAGGCAGAGTGGACACCTACACAGGTACTGGATCTTGCATGTACCAAAGCACACACACGCATACACCATTTGCACTCAGGTGCAATGAGGGAGCCCAGCCATGACATTTTGCAAGTGGAAATCTGGAAACTAGCGACCCCATTGAGGAATGAGGTAAAATGGACTGTATCACTCTTCTACTATAATCAGCTCCCCACCAACTGTTATGGTTATGTGGTCTGTTTAAGTGAACCTAGTGACTCACAATAAAAGGAGTACCCAATACTCAACAGAGCTTACCACAACTAAAATAGTGGAGAGCCACAGACCATAAACATGAAGCGCCCTGGTCAAGAGGCTTGTGACAGTCTCCTGTACCAGAAAACATACCGGGTTTGCCAGAATGATAAAATGTGGAGTGCATTGTCACATGGCTTCTGTGTCAAGGTGTTTGAACCCTACAGCGTTATCGCTGACTTTAAGTGCGCCTTACTTTACTACATGGGAAGTGACATTGTCCGACGCAAGTGACATTTTGCCACTCATTTTGAACAGACAGAACTCAGATTGCACAAGGTAAATACACTCTCAAATAATGCCACAAAACAAAGTAGCCAAAGAACAGAACTTAGTTGAGACAAGGGGCCTCATTTATGAGAAGTGGCGCACCACTGCGTGAAAGCAGCGATGCAACACTTCTCAGTGCGCCCTCCTTGCAACACCAATGATGCGTCATAGTTACAGTATGATGCATCATGTCGCAAGGAATGACAGATACATCAGTATTACTGACGTATCTGTCGGCACAAAAGTGGCGCATTGCTGGAGTTGTGTCGGAAGCGTGACACAACTCCAGCAATGTTCCTTTCACATGGGGCAAGCACCATGCGAAAGGGCCAGCATCACGGTTTTGACGCATTGCCGTCCTAGAAGTGGCGCAGCGAAATCTCATAGATTTCACTACGCCACTCCTACGACCCTTTCTTGTGGGGGAATGCCCACCCTGCATACATTATACCTGACGCAGGTATAATGTAGCGCAGGGGTTTACGAAGTGACACATCTGCCTAAATGCGTCACTTCGTAAATATGTCACACCATGGCGCATTGTTTACGCCGCCGCTGCGTCACAAAAAGTGACGCAACAGCAGCGCAAAAGTGACGCAGGGGCCCATAAATAAGCCCCCAGGTATTTCCCTCAGACCGCACAGGCACAGCTAAAATGTTTGAAATGAGGTTTCTACCGTACCGAACTGGCACTGTGAGAGGATTAATCCCCAAATGTCTCTACGGTTCCCTTTACGTAACATTTCCCAATCTCAATTGCAGACATTTTTAGATAGTGCTCATTCATAGATCTACTTGGTGCATGCACTGTCAAGGATAACAAAGTTTATCAAGTGACCTGCAATTTTCTTGGCAAAGCCAGTTGGCATAAAGCATTCTACAATCGTTTTAAATCATCTTCATTCTTGTTTTGGACGTGTCACACACACTCAATGTGTGACCCGATAATATTGCTATAGTAAGTACATTGAACATATTTAAACCTCATAGATTATATAACTAATTTACTTTAAATACCTTTTTTCCCATGCGGCAAAAACGATTTGTTTGTATGTATTGTTTCCTTTTCTGTAGCCAAAGCATGCCAGACACAAGCCCTTCAGAGCATATCTATGCGCATCGGCCCTTAAATGTCAGATTTCACTATTTATTTTTTTATGCCCGGTAGAGCCGTTTTTAAATGATCCTTTTTTAAATGCTAAATGGAACTGAAGTATAATACATTTTTGATAGTTGTGCAGGATGTAGAAAGCTCACCAGGAGCCTAGAATTCTTGTTTTTGCAGCTGCTTGCAGAATTCTCCTAATGATTGCATTATTTGTTTATTTTTATTTTTTTTATATATTATTATTAAGATTTATCCGACCATGTTAACAATGCACTCATGACAGCGTTAACAAAAAAGGCAAGTACTTTTGAGTCGCATATAATACACTTAAGGAGACATGTAATACATCTTCATCTGTTAAGGATACAGTCACAGTGAAAACTTGACATAGAGTCACCTCAAGCATTGGTCGGATATATACAATTGTAACTCCTGTCAACAACCCCCAACATTTTAAACTGTATTCCTCCCCTCCCCCCATCCCCCCGGAGTCACATGTGAGAAACATCTCCTCGTATCCTATATCGAAGGGCACTAGAGTCCATATCATAGGCTCCTAATATATTCGAGGTCCAGAGGTTGCACCGCATCTACTCCCCCTCTCCTGATCCACCACTGATATTCTGCGTGTCCTCAGTTGCTTGTGAAGTGGGGTCCTCTGCATTAGAAATTTCCGAAATCATACTATACAACGACTTCGCATCATCCTCCAATTTTTCGTCATGTCTAACACGCCGCATTCGTATTAACTCTGCTGTGGTCCACTCTCTCAGGTCTTTAGCCCAATTTTCTTCCTTGGGGGGTTGTGAGTGCATCCAACTAATTGCAACTAATGATTGCATTATAAGCCCTTTAAGCACTTTAAGGGCCAGATGTATCAACATTGCCTTTTGCGATTCCATAATAGCGAATTTTACCGATTCGCTATTATGGAAACGCAAAATGCAATGTATGTAGGTTTCGCAAATAAAAGTGCGATTCCTAAGCATTCCTTATTTGCGACTCGCAAATTGCGAGTCGCAAATAAGGAATGGCTTCCCATTCATTCATATGGGCCTAGAGTCCCATAGGAATGAATGGGAATTGCATGTGCAATTTGCGCATGCAATTTCAAGGGTGCAATGGTGCCAAATGGACACCCTGTTGCACCCCTGAAATATGATTGTGTGCACATGTGGCGCACATACATGCCCTAAGGGCATGTATGTACGCCACATGGCACCTAGAAAAATGTAAAAGTAAATTTTTCTCGAATTCAGAAATTACCACCAACTAGAAGTTGGTGGTAATTTCTGCATTCCTTACAGCCAGGTCGCAATGTATTTTTGCTTTCTGCATTGCATTTAAGGAATTGCAAATTGCGATTCCTTAAATGCATTCTCAAAATAGGTAATCGCAAAAATTGCGATTCCCTATTTTGCGATTGCCTTTTGGGGTGATACATCCCAAAAGGCGTTTTTCCCATTCGCAAACAGGCCGATTCTGCGAATCGGCCCGTTTGTGAACGGGAAAATGCTTGATACATCTGCCCCTAAGATCAGTAGGTTAATCTGACTTATCTTAAAGGCCTGGCCGCTTTGCGTCTCACCTATCTCAAAGATCAACAATTTACAGCAAGCCGGCTTAGCGATCAGCAATAAGAAAGAAGGACCTATAATACTGCATGATGAAGAGGAGTGTAGGCAGAGATTTCCACCCGAACTGTACACTCCTTTTGAGTGCTACCCCTCAGCTTCATAGCCAAAGGCTCTTTTCAGTTGCCTGTTTGACACCATCCACACTGCAACCACCTGTTTTGGCAGGACTGTCCCTTGGCCTTCCCACAACTCTGTCGCTTCCGCCAGCATCTTGCAAAAATCTACTCTCTGGTAGTTGATCGGAGTTACTGGATGTCTTAGTCTGTCTTTTTTTTTTTAACTCGACCAAACCTATTTGAGCGCTTTACACGAGCACCAGTTACATAACACAAGGACACATTTTTTTTTAATTTCTACACAAGATGTTTGTAGCTTAAACCGAACAAATATTACTAAGCTTGTAAACAGAGTGCAGCATAGCCCTGGCAATTTGTAAATGTAAACTCATCATATTTCGAATCGTATTTGCTTTGGTCATGCATCATAGAGTGCAGAATTTTCCCCTATGATGTTAAAGTCCTCAATTGATGGACTAGGTCAAGGGCCTAGCAAAGACTAATCATACTCAAAGTTATTCCATCACTGTAAAAAGATTAATTTCATAACAAATCAAAGAGGGCCTAGTATCTACCATTTGCTGCTGGCCTGCTTCTCCACTTTAAAAAAAATGCTTTTGCTCTTGTATTTTTATTATTTACAGATCCAAATGGTGGCTGCAACCTTTGATCTGTAAAGAAAAAAAAAGAAAATGGCACCCACACTAATCAGAAGGCACACGCATGCATGGTGACTCATGCACGCCCCATCACACATGCGCATGTCTAATGAATCATGCAACGCAAGTACTGCCATGACACATATGTGCTATGTGTGTGCGTCGCTTCATGATACATTTTTTCTTACTTTTTATTTTTAACGATGCTGCACAGTATCGGTAAAAACTTTTACTTTTTACCTATGCTGTACATCATCACCAATAAAGCATTGTCAAAGCCAAAAGGTCCCAAAGGTACCATTTTTCATTTGTCAATTGGCTGTTTCAGTAGTCCTTTCAGCTCTACCGGAGTGCAAGGAGGAATAAATTACTTTCGGTAGCACTGGGGAAGGAGCACTGACGAAACCATATAACAAATGATTTCTTCAAAAAAGGTTGCTTTTTTTGCTGTGGTATCCATTTTTCCTATGACAGCACTCGCTCCCCAGTACTGCTGATGGTGCTCCTGCTGATTATAAACTTGGCAGCCATCTTGAAACAACAAGCATTGTACATGCTGTAATATTGATTTACTATTCCAAGAAAGCAATCATGTTTATAATCAGTCAATGATAGTGGCTGCAGCAGGTGACAAGGGCATCTGAAAGATGGGTACTACAGAAAAGCATCTGTAGAATCCATTTTCAGATGCGTTTGCCCTTGCTGTCTCCCAAGTACACAAGCAAGCACTGGAAAAGCAAATTGAGTGCTGGAAAAATATAAACTCCACTGGTATTGCCAGTGCTTGTTTTGTGAAAAATACTCACTTAGAGTGTTTCCTATGACGACACCTACATATAATATATGCACAATGCTGTTCTGTGTGGCCAATGCACTCATCCTAATTGGGACCCAAAAGTAGAGGTATAAATGTAGGCTTCATCTATCACCTTGCACATCCAATGGGCAAAGTGGGTTGGCACACTAGACTGTGTCAACAGAAGAGGCAGGTCTAAGGGTCCTGTCCTGAAAATGTGCTCCCTAACACAAGCCAGGAGGCAGAGGGATTGATGGAAAGCAGTCTTAGATCATTCTGAAATGGAGATCCTAACACCATCAGTGGAATAATGCAGATTGGTGAGGGTGTGACCCTATATGTTGGAGAACCTCTGACATGAAATGAGATGCATGAGCACTCCCAGTTTCAAAAATAGACCTCCTAGGTTACCAGGCTCCCGCATGCTACTGTGAAGGAATAGTGGGGATGAGGAGACCTCCCAACGTGGATTTAGTTAATCACTAGCCATATGAAGAGGCTTTCCTGATAGACGTAACATTCTTGAAAGAAAAGTGAACGGGTGGTTGCGTTTACACATTAATGGTCACACAATAACCCTATGGAAAAAAAGTTCAGATATGAAATTTACAATGGCCCTGAGAGAGAGGAAATTGCCTGCAACAGCTCAGCGCATACATATTTACAATGGGCCTGAGACCCTTATCCGTCTTTCTGTTGCCACTCCAGAAGAAAGCTGTGATAATTGCACCAATTTAGACCACTGCAGAAAGCTCATAGTCTATTAGGGGGTTCTATTCATGAAAAAAAAAAATAGATCATGAGGGTGTCCTAAAAGGAGACAAACACTGCTGGAAACACTTCGTTCCCTATTCTGCCTGGAAACATGGCTCCCATATTCAGCATTTGTGAGAAGTATCAGGATAAGCAGAGACATGGAAAAATGGAACTAGGTGAAATAGACAGTGTTGGAAGTACCACAAACTCACCAATATAAGTAATATTATGCTCAAATACTGGAATGTGGTATGTACTGATCCAGTCCTTTAGAATGCGTTGTAATCAACCACTGTCTTTTCATTTCTTTGCTTGAACTAGTACAGAATACAACAAAATAAAATGCAAACTTTGTTTCTTTTTTGAAGTTTAAAGAAAGATATTTATGTAGTAAAATAAATATTATAAAGAAATACATACTTGGAAAAACACATTATTTAAAAAATACTTAAAAGTCTCATAATTAAGAAAAATCTTTGGTTGCAAAGCTGAGACATTAAAATTCCAAATGCACCACTAGATAAAAAAAGAAAAATACTATCATATCATCAAAAGAGCAAAGGAAGTGGAAAGAGAAGCAAAGGAAAAAGTAGAAAATAACATGTGATTGTATATTGTGTTGGAATAATTGTATAATATGTAATAAGGGCATTGAATGATGTCTAATTATTCATTTTAGGAATCTGAAAATAACTAGAAGTAATGGTATAATACAATATGTAATACAATTATATAAATACAATAAACTTAAAGATTGTTATACGCTATGTAATGTAGCCAAGTTGTTAATATAGATTGTTATAGGAGACCAAATAGATTCTCTTTTAATTGCGAGTGAGGAGGATAGATATGCTCTATCAAGTTTATGATTATAACATACAACATACTACCGTTGCAGAGAAAGAAATGTTGCTGAAAATTTGGCAGTTCTCTGTAATTTGCTGGGAAGCAATTTGTATTAAAGGAACAATAATAATAATAATAATATCAGCATTTCAATCCTCTGCAAAGCTACCTAAAACTATATTGATATAATTTAAAGAAATATTTGTCCAGAGGATGGAATTTATCTGAATCCAAACTTGTTGTAGGACTTCATGAACATAACGGCATGTGGAGTTTGCACTAAACAATAGAAATACTATAGATAGGTGAATTACATTTCTTTTCATTAGTTTCTGCAAAACCAAAGATATAGTATGTTTCTGAGAAAGAGAGTAAAACATAATCTGTTACAAGCTGATGTTTTCCCAAGTGAAACCGTTGTCTCTTCTGAAATGACAATCTCATGTGTTGTCATGTATTTTAATTACATTATTGTTCTAGTAGGTGAAATTAATAACAAATATGTATGAAAAGACTAAAGGTCCTAATAATCTACACCCAGGTTTTTTTTTCTAAATACATTTTTTAATTGAGCGAGTTCATCCATTTCAAAATCCATGAATACATACAAAACAAAATCAAAAGTAATTTCATATTTACCATCCTTTTTAGTATTTAAAAATAACTTCAGATTATGATTTTTTTTTTAAACAGACCATTAATACATTATTGCAATTGCAGATGAAAGACCCCCCTGACCCTGGACTCATGGCAAAAGAGCATCGAACCGAATATTTCCCAAAGGTTTAGAAATTTCCTATATGACCCACATCTTAGTGCATATCTCTTTTCAGACTCCTTAATTCTATTTAGTTTAGACCGTAGATGTTGAAAGCTTGAAATTTCTTCAGATCGCCACTTTTGGAGAATAAAGGATCTGGCTATTAAAACAAAAATATTCAGTCGTTTTTTTAGTAGAAGGCCAACATTTAGATCAGATGAGTACCCTAAAACTGCTGTCTAAACAGCCAATGGTTGTTTCAGTTGCAATTTATAAGTACAGAACTGATTAATCTCATCCCAGAACTGGAATAACCTTGGACAACCCCTTATTATATGTGTCCAATCCCCCCACCCCCTCCACATCACACCTAAAAGAGTTTGCAGAAATCTGAGGGTGGATTTTATGGAGGAGAACGGGAGTTCTGTATAGAAGCCACTTAGTATAGAATTGCATACGTCGCAGATTGTCCCCTTTTAACAAGGAAAAATTAACCTCATTAATCCTATCCCAAGTTGAGGAGGATATCTGGAGATTTTCTTTAGACTGCCATTTTGCTCGCACCTTTTCATAGAGTTAACTGCTCTATGATTGCGTAAGGAGGAAACCCAGCTGCTGATTGACCTACAGGTCTTAGTTTCTATCAGATCCTCGGCGAGTTCTATCGTTGCAATTATTTGCATGAGATTAAGTCCCACAGAAAATGCCTAATTCTAATGAGGGACCATTGCATAATTTCTTTATAATACTTAATGCTAGGCTCTATTTCACTCCAATTTATCCAATCTCCATCAAGAAAATCCCAAATCTTACCATAACCATTGCGTGCCCACCTGGAAGCAGCAATCTGATCTATCAGATGATCCTCCCCAATATATACATCTGATAGGAAAGTCATTCCACTAATTAAGGGAATATTGTAATGGCGAAAAAAATTGCTGTCTATGTTTAGTGATCCACTGTAGCGTCTTATATATGACTTTCTTGGGAGCTTTCATTAGACCCATGAAATCAACACTAGTATATTCTTGAAAAATCAGCTCTAAAAAAATAATCATGTCTATTTGTGTTTAAAGGCTTAAATAATCTATATGTGGTATGTGCAAAGTTCCTTGAATAATATTCTTTCAAATCGGGAAGCGCCAGGCAGCCTTCTTTTACTGGTCTGCAAAGTGTGTCTAGACTAGAGCTAATCTAGATGTTTTATTTGCCCATAAAAAAGCCAACCACATACCTTGCACTTCTTTAAAAAAAATGTAATCCGTATTGTATTTGGAATGGCAGAAAATAAAATATTGCACAGGGATAAGATGGACATGCAGATCAGCGTGACCTGTCCCATTATTGACAGGGGTAGACTGTTCCATTTTAAAAACAACCCTTTTATCTTATTACTTAAAGGGACATAATTCAAAACATATTGGTCATTAACATTTTCTGAAACATATATTCGTAGATACCTCTAATGCCTAGCGTAAACTGAAGAATGAAGTTCGATTACTAAAGTGTCAAGTGCAGTATTTCACAGCAGAATCTCTGTTTTTAATTTATTTATTTTATAACCTCCAAGTAATTGATATTCCTGGGAAATCTCAAATATGCTTTTTTAAATCTCTAAATTGGGCTTAAGAAACAAGGCTATTTCATCGGCGTAAAGTTTTATATTCGTCATCGCTGGCAGCGGAGGCATTCAATTATTATTGGAACAAACAGCTATTGCTAACGGCTCTATAAAAAGAACAAAAAGTATTGGTGACAGAGGACAGCCTTGTCTTGTTCCTCTGTTAATTTTACAAGCACCGATATTGGTTGAGTTAATAATTATTTTCACGGAGGCCCCTTTATAAAAATCAGATATCATATTAATAAACTCAGCGGGAAACCCAAACTCGGCGAGGATAATATAAAGACTTTCCCAGCATACCAGGTCAAAAGCCTTCTTGGCATCTACCAACATGACCTAAGCCGGGATTTTATTTTGGCTAAAATAATCTAAGGCTTCGACCAGGAAATTGGTATTAAAAAACAACTGCCTCCCGGGCACAAATCCACACTGGTCTGAATGTATAATTGAACCTATACACGTATTCATTCTATTTGCTAACAGCTTAGTTATGATTTTATAGTCAGTATTTAAAAGGTTTGTAGGTCTATATGAGTTAATGTCTTCCTTGTCTTTATTCTTCTTCAAAAAACTGACCACAACTGCCGTACGGAAAGATGGCGGAATCCCGCCCCCTTTCAGAAAATAATTAGCTAGTGTCACTAGTTCTGGGTTTAATACTAAGGCGAATGTTTTATATCATTCAGCTGGAAGTCCCTCTTCCCCGCATGCCTCTCCATTAGCCAAGGATTGTACTACTTCTTCCATTTCTTTTAACGTAATATCTGCCAACAAACACTTTACGTGACTTATCTGCAGTTTTGGGATTGAAAGTTTACTAAAAAAAAACCTTGACTTTCGAAATATCCACTGACGAAGTAGATTATTTCATAATGATTAAAAAATCTCTCCTGTATTTGTGTTTTACTTGTAATACCGATTTTGGTATCCTTATCTATCAGGGATATAATCCTATTTCGTGCTTGTCCTTCTCTTTTTTGCCAAGCTAAGAATTTCCCAGATAACTCACTCTCCTCATATACTTTTTGAAGGTATGCGGAATTTTCTGAATACCCTTTGGCATAATAATAATCATGCATGGTTCTTTGTGCTTGCTTAAGCAACAGTTTACTTTTAGAATTTTTATTCCGTATATATTGCTTGTTTGCCCAATTGGCCTCTAATTCTAATTGCGTCCTATGTGCATTTTTAAAGCGTCGTATTGCTATATCTTTAGAGGTTATGTAGCCACGGATGATTGCGTTGAAAGCCTCCCAGACATTTTCTACCCATGCGGTGTTTCTGTTTAGTTGAATAAAGCACCTTATTTCATTCTGGCTATCCGTACACCAATCTTCATCTTCGAGATGAACCTTATTAAAAACCCAATAAAGAACGTATGATATATTCCCAGGACGCAAAAAGGGTGCGGGATGCAGTTAAAATGCCTAGTTCTACGTGGAGTAAAGTGCGTCCATCTATCTGAATATTAGCAGTAGTAAACTGCATACAATCTTTTGAGACTGGATCTAGTGCATACAGCCTCCTGCCATCCAATGAACAGTGAATTATTTGAAATTTTCAGTGATAGATAATCACAATACATATTGCAACTACCCTTATGGCCACATCTAAACTGTCTTCCCATCGATTTTGGTAGATAAAGTGCAGTATACATACATATTAAAGTGCCTAATTCTTCTGAACATAAAGTACATAAGAACATCTTGAATAAAGGACAAACAGACTAAGACCATATTAGGAAAGCATCTATAATCAAATTGAAAACTATCCCGCATCCCTGCAGATATTATCTCATTCCTCATTTCACTAAATCATTCCTTTGAATAAGGCAATAGAATCATTTTCTTAGCACATACTAATTTCTCAAAGTGCCCGTGCAAAGTAAAGTGCATAATACATAAACACATAATAAGCATTATTTCACGAATGTTATGAGTAATGTGTCTGAGTGAGCTGAAATGCACAGAGCAGGTCACATCTACGCAAACTAACAAAAAAATGTATAATACAACAGAAAAACTAATTTGGACTAACATTTACTGCAATTGCGTTGACTTTCATAATTTTCAAGCATGTCCAGCCTGTGGAAACAAAAAATGAACTCTCCCATTTTTCTCCCCAGCTACAACCCCGTGCCCCGACTTGTCCCCTCCCATTCCCCCCCCACAGTGACCCCCCGTACACCCTGTGGAAGGATAACCCACACCTCCCACCTATCCCCTTTCAGTCTCCTAGGTGCCATGACCTTGCACCCATTATGCACTCATCTTACTGAAGAGATGCCAGGGCCTCTGGTTCCCGGTCCCCTGCCCCGGATTGCCATAATAGAGCACCCTTAAAGTGGATAACCATTCTAATCATCACATTGTGTGTGGCATCTGCCACTCTTGTAGCGAACTAGCCAGCTTCAATAGCAACCCCTGAGCATTACCTACATCATCTATTAAATGAAATTTGCCATTAGAAAGAACTTTGAGTTTGGATTGTTGAATGATGGTTGCTTGTGCCCCCTTTTCTTTAAAAGAATCAATCATCCGGACAAATTCTCTTTGCCTCTTTGCAGCTAGAGCAGTCATGCCCGAGAAAGTGTTAAATTGCGGGACTTCTTGCTTTGTGAGTTTCTTTTTTTCTATAGCTTTAGTCAATATGTTCTCTCTTACTCGACAACCAGTGAAATTAACTAAAATTGTAGGAGGATAGTTTGCATTAGTGAGGCTCTGTGAGGGTACCCTCTGAGCTCTTGCAATAGTTAAATCCACTGTTAGCTCTGGAATTGCTTTTTTCAAGAAGGATTCTATCCAGTCTCGTACCTGAGGTCCTTCAATTGTTTACGGAACCCAAATTATGCGTAGATTCAAATGCCTATTATAATTTTCTATATCCTGTAGTTTAGATTCCAGAGCATCTTTGCTTTTGTCAGAACCATCCAGAATCCTCGAATCCAAGGTCTTTCCACCTGCTCAATTGTAGTCAAGAGTAAACTAAGCAGAGTGCATGGACATTACATACATAGAAGGCTACGTCGAAGGAGATCCAAGATGGCCGCAGTGGAGCGACCTTTTGAGTGCAATAGAGCTATCGGCGGTGGGATTTGGAGTAGATAATAGTTCTTATTGTTTTGGTAACCCGATAGGCATCAAGACCGTGCACTGGGAGGAAGGTATTAGCTCCTCCGCATAGCAGCAATTAATTGTGAGAAGAAGATCGTGAGAAGTACCAAACACGATACATTCACTAGTGGGTGAGTGCTTTTAAGTTAGAATCCATTTAGATAAAAATTTAAAACTTTGTAACATTACACGTGTTATAGAAGTTAGGATTCGGTTTCAATTGCGACTATTGTTTTGGTCATCCAGATACCTTGTTGGGAATCGCAGAGCTTACTAAAAGTAAAAGAACAGTTATTCGTTTGGAGCACAACAGCGGGCGGGTTTTCCTCCTTTTTGTATACAAGAGCAGGAGGTAAGCATAAGACATAGCTGAGTGGTTTTGATATTGCAATCTTGATGTGAAGTTTACTCGGGTCGGATATCGACATTATGCTAATATTTTTAGCTCTCTCTTTAACATAATAGGGTTCCTGGTGTTTAGCACCTAAAGCCTAGAAGGTACTGTCTATATTATGGTTTTATTAGCAGGTGGGTTGATCACAGGTGGATTACTATACTTGTAACATAAGGGTGCACCATTTGTGGAATTTGAAGTGACTCGTCTCACTAACACATATTGGTTAGCAAAAAACAAGGAGTCAGATGCTGGTTTGGCTACATGTATAAGCAATTATTATGTATAACATGTTAAGAAATACGCTAAAGAAATGTAATGATCTCATGAGCTTTGAGGAAAATTTTTAAAGAAGGTGTTTCTAATTTCATGGAATGTTTGCTGGAACCAATGATAGGTGGTGGTTTAGGATGTCACAATTGAGTATCTATATATATCTATTGTTGTCTTTGCACTGGGTGCATTGAGTGATGAGCATGGACTACGAGTCCTGATGTATATATTACAACGCAGCTATTTTTGGTATTTTGTAGCCCTGAGGAAGTCGTAAGGGATACATTCCCGCTGCGACGAAACACGTTGGCGCAAGGCTATAAAGAAATAAAGGAACAAAGAGAAGAACAAGAATTACAGCATCATTGTTTGATTATAAGATAACTACGAACTACAGTTGGAATTGTGTTATGGACATCTCAACATGATTCTGACCCTGCAGTTTCGGGAGATCACCTTAAAACAAATCACCGTGGTGGTGGATTCAGGTGCTACGGGCAATTTTTGCGACATAAAGTTCGCAGAAAAGATTGGATTAAAGGCGATAAGAAAAGAGAAGAGCGAAGCAGTGCGGGCTGTAGATGGTACGAACCTCTCTTCGGGTCCTATAGTTAGCCACACAGAATTAGTAGAATTGAGAACTGAGGAAGGACATTGTGAAACCCTGCAATTTAATTTAATAGACGCTCCTCAATTCCAACTAATATTGGGGCTACCGTGGCTTACGGAGCATAATCCAACTATTGATTGGAGTGCTCGATCAATCACGTTAGATTCAGAATTTTGAAAAGAAAACTGCTATAAGCATGACAGAAGAAGGAATGTGAAAACTCCAGCGTTTAATCTGTGCGAAGGAGGAGCCACAATTTGTGTGATCCAAACTACCGAATTGCCTCCAGAATACGTTGAATTCCAAGATGTTTTTAGTGAGGCTGAGGCAGAAAAGCTCCCACCACATAGAGAATTCGATTGTAAGATTGAGCTAGAACCAGGGTCCAACCTTCATTGCAGCAGAATATATGCCTTAACTGAAAAGGAAGATCAGCATCTAAAAGAGTATCTGCAGAAATATCTCAGTAATGGATTCATCAGACCCTCCCAATCCCCAGTCTCCTCGCCACTTTTCTTCATCCCTAAAAAGGATGGCGAACTAAGGACTTGCATTGATTATAGGGCAATTAATCGCATAACAATCAAGAACCGCTACCCTCTGCCCTTGATTTCTGTGCTATTGGATCAAGTGAAGGGTGCGCAAATCTACACCAAGTTAGATTTGAGAGGGGCCTACCATCTAGTCCGAATTAAGCAGGGAGACGAATGGAAGACTGCTTTCAGAACTAAACACGGGCTTTATGAATATCAAGTGATGCCCTATAGGCTTTGTAACGCCCCTGCTGCATTTCAATATTTTATCAACGATGTGTTGAAAGAATATATTGATTGAAGCGCCATCGTTTACATAGACGATATCTTGATATATTCAAATTCAGTGGAAGAGCACCAAGAACATGTGAAAGGAGTCTTGCAAAAGCTGCGTGAGAATTGTTTGTATGTAAAATTAGAGAAATGCGCTTTTCACGTGAATTCTGTAGAATTCCTAGGATTTGTGCTGTCTCCAAATGGAATTACCATGGATATGAATAAGATCAAGGCGGTGACAGAATGGGAGTCTCCAAAGTCCGTGAAGGAAGTCCAAAGCTTCAAAGGCTTTGCAAACTTCTATAGGAGGTTTATTCAAGACTTATCCAAGAAGTTGATTCCCTTGACCAAGTTGCTAAAGAAAGGAGTAAAATTTGACTGGACCTACGAAGCTGAAGAAGCCTTTGTGAAATTAAAGAAAGATTTCACCACAGCTCCAATCTTATTGCATCCCGATCCCACTGAGCCTTTCTATGTAGAAACAGATGCCTCCAATCTGGCGTTGGGTGGAGTCCTGTCACAAAGACACAAGGTCACAGGTCAATTACATCCAGTGGCATTTCGCTCACGGAAGTTAAACCCCGCTGAGGTGAACTACACCATAACTGAAAAAGAGCTGTTGGCCATAAAGGACGTATTTAAGGTGTGGAGGCATTACTTGATGGGCGCTCGACATACAGTTACTGTCTACACGGACCATTGGAATCTGAAATTTTTAAAGTCGGCGAGGACATTGACACCAAGACAACTTTGTTGGTCATTATATTTCGCTGACTATGACTTCGTGATCACGTATAGACCAGGAACACAAAATGGAAAGGCAGATGCCTTATCCAGGCTTGGCACCGAGAATGTTCAAGAGAAGGTTGAAGATCAAAGAATAATTGCCGAAGGGAAGATTGTCGGAACCATGTTAAGAGAATCCATGGAAGATTCAACACAAGGTACTATGGGGTCAGAAGAAATTCAGGAATGGGCAAACCAGGATACTAGACGAGAAGTTTGCGGAAATCTACCATACCACGATGGAGCCCTCTATTTACCCACCAAAGAGTTACAACAAAAGGCTCTAAGAGAGTGTCACGATCATATATTAGCCGGACACAAAGGAATCCAGAAAATAGAAGACCTAGTAAAACGTCGCTTTTGGTGGCCCAATATGATCAAAGATATCCGTCAATATGTATCCACTTGCGAAATCTGTGTGAGAGGAAAGTCTGAGAGACAAGCCCCGAAGGGACTATTGCAACCTTTGCCCACACCACCTTACCCCTGGCATACTGTGACGTTAGATCTAATAGTAGAGTTACCATCCAGTCAAGGGTTTGACACAATATTAGTGTGTGTGGATGCATTCACCAAGATGGCCCATTTTGTCCCTTTAAAGGGGGTCCCGACAGCTAGGAAATTAGGACACACCTTTAGCCAGACAGTTGTGCGGGCTCATGGGATACCCAAGGTGTTAGTGTCTGACAGGGACTCTCAATTTTTATGTCATTTTTGGAGGGCATTCACTAAGAAATTAAACATAGAAACTAGGTACACAACTAGTTACCACCCAGAGTCTGATGGCCAAACAGAAAGGGCTAATCAAGAATTAGAACAGTATCTCAGACTATATTAGATCAAGAAGGAGACTGGCCAGAGTACCTTTGGGCTGCGGAGTTCGCACATAACAACGCGAAAAATGTGTCCACTGGGTATTCCCCATTTTATTTAAACATTGCTAGCGAGTTCGCCGCGCACTATCGTGCGGTATATCAACTACGCACGACCTTCCTCGAGGAGGACTCCATGGATCTCCTTCGAGATATCCGTATCCCTGCCCTATCTGAAGAGGATGATAAGAGTTTCCTAGAAAGCGACATCACCAATGATGAAATAGCTCACGCAAACAGGAGCCTCCGGTCAGGGAAGGCGCTCGGCCCTAATGGACTGCCGATTGAGCTTTATAAACTACGTCCAGATAAAATAGCCCCGCACTTCCGAGCCATGTTTGAAGAGAGTAGGAGGGTGGGGTCACTCCCGCCAGACTAGCGTCTCGCGTCATTGGTTGTGATACATAAAAAGGGCAAACCTAGAGATAAATGTACCTCCTACAGACCCATCTCCCTGCTTAATGCAGAACCTAAAATTCTGGCCAAACTCTTGGCCACTCGTCTGACTCGGGTGATAAGTGATCTGGTGCACCCGGATCAATCGGGCTTTATGCCCCACCGAAATACGGCCCTAAATCTGCGAAGAGTGCATGGAGTGTTGGGGAGGGTGGCCACCATCCAGGAGGCAGCCGTGATTGTGTCTTTAGATGCCTCGATGGCGTTTGACACCATCGAATGGCCATACCTTCTCACCGTGCTCACCAAGATGGGGTTTGGGCCCGTTTTCACAGCATGGGTTAGACTCCTCTACTCGAAGCCATTGGCACAAGTGGTGGTCAATAATAAACGATCTGACTCATTCGAACTGAGTCGTGGTACCCATCAGGGGTGTCCACTGTCACCCCTGCTCTTTGCCCTCTCCCTGGAGCCACTGGCGGCCTGGATCCGTAGGGACCCAGTGATACGAGGGCTATGGTGGTCGGCAGAGTGGGAAGATCGTATCTCGCTCTATGCAGATGATATACTCCTCTACCTAGCCTCCCCCAAAATGTCACTGAGGCGTGTATTAGACATTTTCACGACCTTTGGGAAATACTCTGGATACTCGATCAATTGGAGCAAGTCTCTCATGTATCTCCTAGGAGGCGACTCTCCTGCTCTGCCCAGGGATTGCCCTATGCAAACGGTGAGGGATGGCTTCCGCTACCTTGGGATCTTTGTCACCAAGGACCCTAAGCTCCGCTACGAGAGAAACCTGCTCCCACCCTTGCAGAGACTGAGGCAAGATATTGCCAGTTGGAAGGCACTCCCGCTCTCATTGCTGGGCAGAGCAGCCCTATTTAAAATGATGTCCTTGCCCCGTTTCCTATACGCCCTGCAGAATTCCCCCGATCTGGTCCATGCACGATATTTTAGGGAAATTGAGGGCTTGCAGAGGGAGCTGCTATGGGACGGGAGGCCTCGAATAGCTCTCAACAAATTGGTCCTAAACTGGTATGATGGTGGCATAACTCTCCCCGATATCAGGAAATACTATTGGGCTTCCCACCTTGCTGCCATTAATCAGGGCACCTACTGAAGGCCAGATGATCAAGGGTTCACCATGGACAGATGGCTGCTGCCGGGCGGGGACTATACCAGGGCCCTGTATTCGAACCCCAGGAAAATTCCTTTAACTGGTCTGACTAAACACTCTGTCCAGCTGTGGCATGCAGCTAATAAAAGTTTGGGCTGGGACCGGAAGCTCACACTGGCAACTCCCTTGTGGGACTCGGATCAACTGGGCAATCTGCGCTCCTCGAAGGGCTTTGATAAATTGGACCTCATCGGCATCTCCCGGATAGGGGACCTCTGGGTGAAAGGTGAGATGATCGAGTTTGACACACTGCAACGACAATACAAGCTCACCGTCTCAGAGTTTTTCCGTTATCTGCAGGTCCGCCATGCTCTGGTAACAACACTGCGGAGGTGCATCTCCCCTCCCGAGTCTTCACCGCTAGAAGACAGGTTACTCGATGGATACCTCCCACAGAAGGCCAGCTCGTTAACTTAAAAAAATGTATTAACAACACCCCAGATCCCCTTGAACGATTACGCGAGTGTTGGGAAAGAGACGGCCTCGAGCTTGACGATGAGGAGTGGCGAGAGGCGGTGGCCTCTCCACGGGAGGTGGCGATTTCCGCTCGGCTAAGACTAGTTCAACTTAAAATATTGCTAGAACATACGTCACTGGGCCCCAGCTGGTTCACATGGGGAGGGGGAAGGGGGGAGAATGCAGAAGAAACTGTGGTCAAGTGGGCACTTTCCTACACATAATTTGGGAGTGTGAACAGATCCAAGTGAACTGGCGGGGGATACATGACGTCATGCGGGAAGTTCTGCACAAGGACATACGCCCGGAGATTAAAAGGTGTCTTCTTAATGTCTGGGAACCCACTGATTTGAATGGTATGGAGAGGCTCTGGGCTACTCTGGGCGCTATGGTAGCAAAACGTGATATTGCGCAAATCACCGACTCTGGTCACTTGGAAAAAGAACTTAGACTGGTATATGTTCAGGGAGAAAATGGTGTACATGGCGCGGGGATGTCCTAAGAAGTGGTCCGCGGTATTGGGTAAGTGGAATACCTACCGGGGAGATATATGTGCGGCCCCTGTGGTCCCCGCGGAGGATGAACCTCTGTCTCCTTGAAGCCAATTCCAGTGTTTGATATGTGTCCCAAGTATCTATGATGTCCAAAAGTACTTGCCATATGAAACGATATTATGTAAGTGTAAGCTGCATTGCCGAAATGTTATTGTCTTATGTTCAATAAAAAGATATCTAAAAAAAAAAAAAGAATGTCCAGGTGAAGTGCCCCCAGAAGTGCGCACTTCACCTGAAGACGTCGCGGAAGAAGGAGAGTCGGCATCTTGCTGCGCGAAAGTCAGTCAGGGACCTTCCGTCGCGCACTCGGTCGACGAGCCTCCTGTTCGGGAAGCTGTTTCCAGTCCCGCGTTGTTGCGCTAGAGGAGCGTAAGTCAGTAAGCCAAGCCAGAGTATTTTGGAAAAGCATAGTTTAAGGAAATTGTCAGGCGCGGTTCGCGCATGCTTTCTGAATTTTCAGTAATTCGAGTTCTTGAGTAAATAGACGAGTGAAATTCAGTTGCAATGTCACATTGTTCCTAGTTGAAGAGATACATTGTCTATACCACACAGAAGTTAAACATAGTTGAGACAGTGTTACCGAGTGTCAAAACGTTTGGTTTAGCTTACCCAAGTGGTTAGGCAAATTGTTACCACTTATTTGTATTTAGAGTTGAAGTAAACTCAGTCGCTACACCCTCACTTTATCCCAAAGGAAGTTAGGAAGTGGAGCGCTTATATTTTCTTTCTCAGTATTTTAGTACTAGCGGTGAAGTACACGAGTCGCTAGCTTGTTCAGTACTTTATTTGTGATACCAACAAAACTATTACTTACACACGCAAAAGAATCTCATTTAGTCTTTGTAAGAAAAAACTTACCTGCTAAGGATTGTAGAATTCCAATAGGAGCCATCTGTATACCTCTTAGGTAAGAGTCTGGAAGAAAGAGAGAGAGTAAAATTAATAAAGGTTAAAAGGCAGCGCTATAATAACTATACTTCTATTAATAGTTACAGACAAGGCTTACTATTACACAACCACGAAGAAAGAAGAGGGAGCACATGTCACCAGAGAATTGGGTAGGTGCAAGAGAAAAAATTTATTAAGACAATTGATAAAAAAAAAAAAAATGTTTTTTAAAAGAAAGGTTTTGTTACTAATAAAGGGTTTATTACAGTTCCAAATAAGAAACTACACCTGGCAAGAACCAGAAGATAGCAAGTGAAGAGAGGACCCAGAAAAGGAACCGAATTCAAAGTGTGGCAGTCTCTTCTCAATCCCCATCCCCTTTCCCCCCTGTGGATGCCTTGGCAAGTCACGAGCTTGTGAACGTGCTGCTGGGAAGCTGTAGTGGGGCATTGGGAATATACGTCGTTCTGCTCCTGTGCATCTGTGGTTAAGACACTCTGACAGCTTTGCCTAATTCGTATAACTTTCTGTTCAAAGGACGCTACTTTGTCCTCTAAGCTGTAAACTCGCTCCTCAGCCTCTGTCACACGCTCCGGTAACTTGCCCATTGTTTCCTCAATTTTTGTCAGTCTCGCATGAAGTGATGCAATCTCCTAAGATTGTGTCATCTGTAGCTCTTTTATCTCAGACAGAAATCGCTCAAACATACTTTTAACCACCTGCCCCAATTCCTTATCCTGTTGTACCTCCCAGGGGGATGTCCCATTCCCAACTAATGATGGAGATCTATCTGCGACGAGTTCAGTCACTGCATGAGAGACACACTGTTGGGATGAGGATCAGGCTGGCTGAGTTGGCATTGAGGTTTGCAGCTGGCTACCTGCGTTCATAACTGCTGGAAATATATATGAGACGTTTGCAACAAGTAGGGGCCACAAAAGGCTCAGCGACAGACGACTTTTGAAGGTGCCCCTGCATACTATTGTTTTTCGCACTTTCTGCCCTTTCCAGAGTAGAGGGGGGGCTAGGGATAAGTAATTCTGAAATGCCTTCTCTGCCTTCAGTCTCCACCCCTTTTTCACTTTCAGCCTGGGCATCAGGACCCTCTAGTCTACCCACCTCTAGCAGCTGTTGCACTTTTAGATACATCCTTTGCTGTGCATTCTGCAAAATGCATGTATTAGCAAGCAGTCTCTCTAGGGTACCCTTCTGACGCAGTTTCTGAACAGGGGTGGCCTGGTTGAAAGGGACCGAGTTGACACTTGGGGGCTTTCGCTTAAATGTGCGCATGCTGTGGCTATATCTGGTGATTGCCTTCTTTCCTCTTTTCCACTTTTCTTTTTCTGTCTTCAGCCCTGGAGATTAAATTTGGGATCACCTTGATTTACTGACAGCAAACTGTGAGCAATCGACTGATGTACTAGGCATAGAGGCACTCAATAAATTTACTTGACTCTCTTTGGCAGCTCGAGTCAATCACATTAAAGTTCCTTTATGATTTATAATATATATTTCCACTAATTATTCTGTATAAGCAGCCACCGTGCTCACTAGTTGGCTGAATGAATGATGTCTCCAAATTGACCCATTAAGGATAGGGCAAAGTAGCATTATCAGATAATCAATCAGAAGATTGATTCAGGAAATTGCATTGGGATAATCGTGAAAATGTTGAGAATTAACTCCACCTTCCTGCTTTTTCTTTTTTAGCTTTAAGAGAGATACACAGGGTGTTTCCTTATTCTATTCCATTAGAATGAGCATAATTGGGAATATATTTTTGAAGACATAAAATAGAATAATTTTGGCCATTGCAGAGAAGGTTTATAAATTAGTAGAAACTAATATAATTTTAATGGAATCTAAACAACCCCACCTGGAAATATACAAGGGACTCAATATAGTCTCAGAGATATAAGTGTGTTAATAGTTTCCTCTAAATTCATTTTAACAGCATCTTTATAGTTTGTAAATGACAGCTGTGGATACTTAATTTATGGGGTTCCATGTAAAGTCAGAAGCACTCCGTTTAAAACCTGAAATGAAAGAAATGTTTCTAATATCATCTATGAAAATATTAACTTGTTCTTTACCGTATTGAAAAGATATAAGGTTCTAAAGCTAAGATTAATAAAAGTAGAGATAATGGACAATCTTGTCTTACACCACTATTTAATTAAAAAGATAAAGATATTAAACTATTGACAAAAATGGCAGACTGAGCTGATACAAATATTATTTCTAGTTACTTAGGGCCTCATTATGAGTACAGCAGTCTTGGGACCGCCGTGCTCGCAGTGGCGGTCCGACCACCACCACCCCAAGAAAAGGGTGGTGGAGATGCATGTAAGGCGGCCCTAATAGGGCCACATGGTGCTTCTGGCCATGGGGGAGCATGCGGGGGGCACATGTTGTTCCCCCCTAGATTTACACCTTTGTTCCTGCACTGTGTGGCATGCATGACATGGTGCATGCCACACCGTGCAGGAACGTGGTGCAGGCTCTCTCACAGCAGCGGTATGCTATGTAGCCTCTTCTATGAGCCTTGGAATCCCTCCACCGTAAGACCGCCGCTGCACCGACTACTCACCCTGGATAAAACTCGTAATCTGGCGGGTGGGTTCACTGCAGGCTTGGTGGTCTTCCTGAGACCACCGCAATTGCGGTCCCAGTGAAAGCTGCCAAACTCGTAATAAGGCCCAGAGTCACTAAATGCCAGAAAGTATCATTGTGCCCCCTATATATGATAAATTCTTCATAAACATTAATATAATAATTAATATTGTAATAGGTATGTAATTAATAGATAGACATTAATAATACGTCTATCTTCAATATCAGTCTCTTTTCAACAATAAACTGTACACAATAATTGATGAAGTTATTCTGATTTGAGCGACTCCAAAGAGAAGTTGTTCATGAAAGAAAGACAGAAAGAAACAGAGAAAGAAAGAAAGAAAGAAGGAAAGAAAGAAAGAAAGAAAGAAAGAAAGAAAGAAAGAAGGAAAGAAAAAGAGGATAATGAGGGAAAGGGAAAGGAAAGGGGAAAAAGGAAGAGAAAAGGATCACACAAAGAAAGAATGGAATCAAAAATTGAATGATGGAAATAAAGATGGAAAGAAGGATAAACATAAAGAAAGAAGTTAAGGATTAAAGAAAAAAGGAGAAAAAGAAACACAGAAGGCAGTAAAGAAAGTAGAAATAAAAGCAGCTTTATTTATTCATTTGTTAATTTCAAGGTTCTCTGTAATGCACTATCATTTAAAAGCATTTGAGCGCTGTACGCATATATACAGCTATTATACAACATCAGAGATATCATTAACTATGGGGAGTTAGTCAAAACTAAGTGAATAAACATGTAAGTGCATTATTTAGGAAGCAACGTATTGGAAAGATAACTGTCTTTAACTATCAAAGGAAAGACAGCCAAGTTTAAACTTGTTTCATTAGGAAGAGAGTTTCGTATTGTGGTGACAGTCTTTGAGAACTACTGGTATTGGTCATGGGAGGTTCTAAATCACAGACTTTCTGGTAGGAGCTTTGCATCACTTTTTGTCCTTATGGATTATGAGTAGGTCTGTGATACAAGAACATGTAGTTCCATATAGTGCTGATGGAGCAAGGATTCGAGAAAAGTGAAACTTGCTCGATTAAATCATCCATTAACTTTCACTAATCATTAATTTAGTAAATAAGACGAAACTAACATACACCCAACACAGATACATGGGGAGAAAAGCTTACGCATGCTTGGAATAATGAGAAATAAAATGCCGCACGAATAAAACCCACTTTAACTTGCAAAAACGCTTTGCGCATGTGCAAACTTGAATTACGTGTAAGTAACGTGAATAACTCGCTTTGAGAGGGAAATCCTCACGCATGCGCAAGAAAATCCAGAACACAGTCTTGAGGTACCACATGCCTGGCATATGCTTGCTTGATTTAAACGAAAGCTGCTGCTATTAACGCTTTTGCCCTAGAGTAATAATAATTACATGGGATAGAGTAGAAGTGGGTGGTGAACAGTGCGAATTACATGTTTAAGAAAATAACATCTCTTTATGATTCCTTTATTAATAGTGTACATTTGGGCCTGTTAAATCCATGACTGAAAAAGAAAATGGCAAAAGCTGTGCATGCCCAGTAACTACATGAAATGACCCAGTGACCAAGAGGGAATTGAATGAGTGCCAGGATCCAAGGACAGAAAGGATGGGAAAAGAAGAAGATGTATCAGACATCTATGAAGCCTGTATTAAATGTGTTATGTCATTTGCAACAAAATATGCATGTTTCAAACAAATTATATGAATGAGTAGAAGGGCAGGGTTAACAAACAATAGGGTTTACTAATAAAAGTGAATACGTCAGCCTGGTATAATGAAGACACCCCTAACCCCGTCCAATCATATTCAGTAGTTTAGTAAATCTGCAACACTTGAGGGTGGGACATGAAGAAATAAAGACGATAACTAGAGTGACTTGAATTAAGCACACACACAACACTGCTGATTGAGAGGTGATTCGATGGAGCTGTGCGGGAACCGCTGCTGCTGGGAGCTGAACAGACAGAGAGAGAGAGAGAGAGACGAGAGCAGACTTGGAAGATCCAGACTACTGCCTGATTAGATTGGAAGATTGCGGAAGAATATCGAGGAGGGAGAGAGTGTAAGAGAGGGAATCGCCCTGGTGCGTCAGGTTATAGAAAGTCTAGTAAGTATCAGACCTGTCCTGAACCTATCCTATAGTCTTTGTCTCCTGATCCTAAGTCAGGGGACCCCACCAGTCCTTTGGCCAGAGGGGTGGTTTTCCAAATATCTTCACTAGGTAAATATCATTCTATCCAGAAATTTGCATATTTCTTTGCAAATGTTGCTATTATTATGTGCCTTTTGTCTCTACATCTATCCACTCTTATGCATTTGATTTTGTTGAATGAACTCGTATAATTGAAGGTATTATGCTTTATGATTGTTCTCTCTCCCACTTTAAGAAAGATGGAGTTTGCACTGTGTACTTGTAATTGATAAGCGTTCAACTTAATGACTGAAATTTTAGATAAACTTATTATTATTATTATTATTATACAGAGTCTGTGATTATTTCATTAAGAGTTTAGTTAAGAAGTTGTTAATATCACCATCAACTAACTCAACTAATGGTCCATCGACCAGAGGAAGAGTGCTGATTCGTGAAGATTAGTTAGACATTAAAATGATTTTGTAATCGATTTGTGGTTACAGGAAATTAACTAATCTGAACTTTATTGAATTTTAAAAAACTCAACCCCCAACCAGCGGGAAAATTGTCCAAGGGTAATGCAAAGATTTCAATTGGATTTAAAATATATGGGCCCAGTGAAAAATTCCGTTTATGGTGTGGAAAAATATCCAACCTCGGCCTCTTCGCGCTGGATCAGTTTTTCTGGTAGCAGAGTTATGGTTATTATTGATTAGTTTGGTGATTATTGATTGTTGATTATTGACTATATGTTCTTAACATGAAAAGTTAATGTCCTGTTCTATGTTGTCTGGAAGTACAGGTACAGAGATACCTGGGAATCCCGGGAATGGAATTTTGAAGCGTGTGGTAAGGAAATCACACTGCAGAAGGTTACTCGTCTGTTGTCATAATACCTAAAAACTACGGAGGGCTGTAGGTGTTATATTAGGGACTATATCGTATAAAAGCCGAGAGTGAGTGATAGCGAAGGGTCCACCTGAGAAACTTTGGCCTTACCCGAAGGAGTAAGAGGAGGAGTAATAGGTCCTCCCCGAGCTTAAGTGAAGGGTAAACAGTGGTTTTTACTCGCAGTGTAAGGAAGTACTTTCTCTCTCAAGCAAGTGAATAAAATATCTTTGAATTAGTGGAGCAGACAGAGTATCGCTGTTTTTACGTTGTTACTAACAGAAAATCTATTAAGAAAGTTTAGAAAATACATTGCCGAATTACCTTGTGAAGGGAAGGTCAGTAGCAGGAGTCATACTGATGTCACAGAGAGCCGCGCTGGTATTGGTTGAGACAGCGGGCGTGTAACAAGTATCGATTGTAAAGGGAGGGTCAGTAGTAGGAGTAATACTGACGTCATAAAAAGCTGCGCTGGTATTGGTCAGACAAGTGGGTGTGTGGAAAGCTCTGATTGGTTGGCAGACAAGAGTCGTGCAGGTATTGGTTGAGTAAGAGAAAACGTAGAGAGCTCTGATTGAACTGTTGGTGTGAGTCGCGCTGGTATAGGACGAGTGTTGGGAAGCAGGATACGTGAGAATACGGAAGAGTTTATAGTTTTACCTTGCTGAAACAACTTAGTTACAGGAGTTGGAACAATGAAGCTGATTAATAAAATCAAAAATTTCTTTAAAAAGGATAAGCGCGTAGTAACCAGAGAAGGGATTCTTATGCCACCCCCGAATATGGCTGCTTCTTTTATGATGTTGGAAAGAGGATATCATACTTGTGTTTGGTTGGAAAATTGGGTGGAATATACGAAAGGTGATGGTGTTCTAGCTTTTCCCGAAAATGGTACGTTTAATGTAAGGATTCTTCAAAATTTGAGAAATCGGATGAATTCATTAGAACCTAGCCCTAGGTTAACGCAGTATGAAGCTTTGGAGGAATGGGAAGTTGAGGCATTTGAGCGAGAGAAATACAGAGGAGGTAGAAGAATAAATAGAGAACTCTTTCCAAGATATGCATTTGATACTCATGGAGATGAGATGAAAAGATGGAGAAGAGCTGTAGTAACGGAAGGGTGGTATCCAGTATTGGTGGCTGAAGATCAAGTAGGGAGTAAATGCAAAGAAAAAATGAAACACACAGGTATGGCAGGAACAGAATGTGATGAAAGTGATGATGAGTTATTAGAGGACATTTTAGTTAAAAGACCTCCGCCTTATCAAGAAAGTGCTGGAGAGGCAACTCTGAGTGCACCAATGATGAGAACTCCCTTAGTTCCACAAGTCTTATATGATCCAACAGTTACCCGAGTGTTACAGGAAAAGGAAAGAAACACATTAAATAGAACAAAAGAAGAGATAATTCAGAAAATTAATCAGTTAGGTTTAAATGCTGAAGCCTTGACAGTACCAGTGTCTGTCGAATAAACTTAATTTTGACAAAGTTAGTTTAGATGTGAATGAACAATTTTACCAAATTCTAACTTTATATCCAATTAAGGGCCCTAGTATAGTCATTATAAACTTCTATAATAACATAAAACCCGTGATGTTTGAGGGCTTATTGCGTTCAATTCTACAAAGAATTAGTAATTTACAGACCTTTGATGAATTAATTATCTGGGGGATTTTAATTCTACACTATGCCAGTTATCAGATAAGGGGATCTGCGGATTTGGCTATGAAAAAGGGCCTAGTTTTCCACATTTTGTGCATAATATGATCGGGAGTACGTTGAATGATGCCATATTCTCACAGGATCTGGGCTTCGCTAATGATTTATGCTCACCTGTGCTGCCTTTTAAACCCACGTTCAATGGGAGAGGCTTGTTTTCAATCATTGATTTTATACTAATAACATCTAGACATGCATCTCATGTTGCGAATTTTTTAACACATGAGATAGCTCTTAGTGATCATTTTCCGTTGAGTCTTGATTTGACACTTTTTACACAAATATATAGTTGTAATTATGCTTCTCCTGATTTAGTTGAGAATATCGAATTGAATAGACAGAATGGATATACCCTAAGATGGAGAAACATCGATACTGGTGCATTTATTAAACAACTGGGGTTGAATTGTAAGACAACGATTTTTAACTGTTTAAGAGATAGTGCCCTTGATCATGAAGTAATAACGAATTTCTTAGAAATCAGTAATTATATAAAGAAGTCTCTTATGGTTGATAATAAAAAGAAACAATTCACCCATAAGGAAGGATGGTTTGATTCAAGTTGCACTATGGCCCATAAGAAATTGAAGAAACAGTTACACGCACCTATTAAGAATACGGGGATGATTAGAGTGGCTAGGAACGAATATAAAGCAGCACTAAGAAGGAGAAAGATGGTTTTGAAAAGGGACACCTGGCTGAACCTAATGGAGGCTTCAGAAATGCGTGATTCGGCGGCTTTCTGGAAAATGGTTAATTCACCTTTCCTTACAGACGACACTAAAGCAACAATAGAAATTGCCATCACAGAACCAGAATGGATAACACATTACTCTAAGTTGTATGAAAATGTAGCAGATTCCCCTGTAATAATTCAAGATTTGACCCTTACTGTACCCCCGACGATCACGACCGAATCGTATCTTGTTTTTAAATTATGTGAAGTTACTAAGGCCATAGAGATGAGTGCTGGAGGAAAAGCAGCAGGACCAGACGGGATCCCAGTGGATCTTTTTAAAGCTAATTTAGATTTATGGGGACCCCTGCTGACACAAGTATTTAATGCCTGCATGAGAGAAGGGACATTTTTAATTACATGGGCCAAATCGGTAATAGTGCCCATTTTAAAAAAAGGCAATAGGGTTGACCCAGCTTGCTACCGTCCCATCTCACTCCTGGATTCTACAATAAAGATTATAGGTCGAGTTTTATTGGATAGATTGCAGGTGTGGGCAGATGAGCATAACATTTTAAGCGATCTCCAATATGGTTTTAGGAAGGGTATGGGTACCATTGAGCAAGGGTTAAATTTACACATCATTTTGGAAAAATATACGAGAGCTAAGGGGGAGAATTTTTATGGTTTTCGTTGATTTAACTGCGGCTTTTGATTGTGTTGTGCATCATAAGTTATGGGAAATTTTAGAGAATCTAGGAATAGATATTTTAATTATTAATTTTTTGAGGCAGCTATATTTAGGGGCTAGCGCAAAGGTCCGGTACGGAAGGTGTGGTGAATGCACTAAACCTTTCCGTGTACAAAGAGGAGTGAGACAGGGATGTGTCCTTGCCCCTTTCCTCTTTACATTGTACATTAATAGGTTAGAGGCGGTATTGGTTGAGAACTGTAATGATTTACCCCTCTCGAAGGGGGGCGACCCATCCCCGCACTTTTATATGCGGACGATGCGGTTTTAATGGCCCGAACCCCGCTTGCGCTTCAAAAGGTTGCCAATATTTTTACAGATTTTATGTCTAATTTGGGACTGAACGTTAATTGCTCGAAAACTTTTTTTATGGGCTGTGGTAAGGGTACTAAAAACAGGGCGGGCCCCATTTTTATCTACACAAAACCTATTATTAGTGTTAAAGATTTTTCATATTTGGGGATTCTTTTAGCGATTCTGGATCTTGGACCCAGGCTATTTGCACAAGACGGCTTTTGTTCACCAAATCAGTAAAGGCATTGATCAATTTTAGCCAAAAGCTGGGTAAACGCTCACCATGTGAACTTCTGCAAATTTATAGGGCTAAATGTACATCTGTTGCCATTTACGGTGCAGGCATATGGGGATATTCTGATGTGAGTGCTCTACAGATTATAGAGAACCATTTTCTTAAGTTTATTTTGGCTGTTCCGGATAGTACGGCAAATTATATATGCCATGCTGAGTTAGGCATACCGTACTTAGAGGATTTGATCAGGTTACAGCCAGTTTTATTATGGTTCAAAATTTGGACGGTTGATGAAATTACATTTAATCGCTCTATTTTAAATGATGCTTTGAGATTAGATGGGGTTAGCTGCTTTAGATGGATTCAATACGTTAAAACGTTCTTAAGTAGTATTGGTCACTCAGAATATTTTAATGATCCTTCATCAATGTGCGGTGAGTCAAGGAATGATTTTAAAACTAAATGTTTAAATTTTTTGTACGAGAAGAGGGCTTTAAATGAGTCTAAAAAATCTACTGTATCAGCACATCAACTTACACTTTCTAGTGTGGGAATGCAACCATATTTGAATCTAACTATGAGTGACTATGAGCGTTTTTATTAACTCGATTTAAACTAAACATTTTACATCGTTTAGTTACTTACCCTGACATGAATGACTGGTCTAAAGAATTGATTAAATGCCCTTGTGATGAGATTTCCGCACAATCTACAATACATATTATGTTCTTCTGTAAATATTACAGTAAGCCCAGGAAAAGATGGATTATTCCCGTTTTACAGAAGTTTGGTATAAAACAATGTCGTCCTGCGTTATTAGCTTTGCAACTTTTAGATGTTGTGTTTGTTATTGCTGCAGTGTCCGCTTTTTAAAAAAATTTACTTAAGTGTCGCAAATCTATAGTTTTATAAAATTTTATAATTTAGAATATATCAATATAGTTTTTATCAGATGTAATATTGTGCTTTTATGGTTGCTTGTGACTGGTAACCGAATAAAGAATATATTTGATTTGATTTTGACAGTACCAGTGATGATAGGTCCGGTTATTCCATTATATGGGGATAAACGAGACACCCCAAGATTACAAACAGTGACAGTACAACAAAATAGTGTTAAAAAAGAGATAGCAATGTCAGAAGATCTAACCAGTGAGAGTGATTCAAATATCTTGTTACTAGATCTCCCTAATATTGAAACAGAGTCTGAAACCCCGAAAAGAGGTTCACCAGTGAATAAGAGGAGAAGAGAAATGATTGACACTCCAGTAGCAGGAAATTCTAAAGGATTTTCGCCAGATGATCTAGAGGAGTGGGCGAAAGGATTAGACAAAAAGAAACCTCAAACACCAAGTATAGATGTGGCCAAGTTGAAAGTGGATTTGGAAGAAATGATCATTGGTACAATAAGCCCGGAGAGATTAGGTACATACAGAGATGATGAATTGTTGTTTTTGTGCAAAAGTATAACATGGAGAGCAAAGAATTTGCATGAGAAAATAGTAGAAGTTGCTTCAGAATTTGGAAGGGATGTAGAATAATCGAAATTATTGCAGAAACCATATAGGGCAGAATTTACTGACAAAGATTTAGAGAGTTTGAATGCATCAGGAAGGAGACTACAGATCAAAGAATTAATGAATATTTTGAAGAAATGGGGAGATGCAGACAGATGGAGAGGTAGATGGACAAAGAAAAGGGATGAGGCAGCTACAAAGGAAGCATCTGCATTCCCATTAAGAGAAACAGAACAAGTTGAAAGAGTGTGTCCAATGATAGAAGTTCCTGGTGGTGGATACGTTCATGTTCTAGACAGGATATTTTGTCTTTTACGAATGATTTCCCCAGATTAAGGGAGAAGCCAGTTGAATGGTACCAGCAGGTAGAGAGGTTTGTGAAAATTTCAAAAGTATTATTAAAGGACTTGGATGGACTGTTTGATATAGTGGTACCAACTGATTTGTGGACAGAATGTAAGATTACGGTTGATTGGCCAACTGAAGAATACCCAAGAGATACAAAGACAGGTGCACCTTCAGAAGAAGTGATGAAAAAGTATCAGCAAGTGATTACTTTCTTGAAAGGGAAAATTCCCCCGAAAGAAACGGATTGGGTTAAAATAGATAGAACAACTCAGGAACCAAAAGAGTCAGTGCATGCGTATTATGAGAGGTTGTTACAGGTACTTAAACAGTATAGTGGATTTGAAAATATTGGTGCTAAGGATATGGGACATTTTGTGTACAGGTTTGTGTATGGATTGAGATCAGAAATTAGTCAGATGATTCAACAGCATATGCTTTGCTGGCAAAGTAAGCCCATTGACGACATCTTGAAGTACGAGAAGTATTGCAGTGATGATATTGACGCAAAACATAAGAAATTGAAAGAAAAGATGATGTGGGCACAAGTGAAGTTGGCAGAACACCAAGAGGCAAGTACTGGTTCTCAAAATGATAACCAGTCAAATGACCAAAATCAGAATAGTCAAGGATCGAATGGGAATAAAGGAAAAGGACGAATGAGTAGAGAGGAAGCAAAAAAGAAGTATCCTTGTCATGCGTGCAGAAAGCATGCACATTGGAAGAATGTTCAACAGAATAATGGGGTAAATCAAAATTTCAATCCACAGATGCAGAATGAGGTGGTTGTGAACCAGCAGCAACAGCATCAGGTAGTTACTCCACAGTTACAGGTGCCACAAGCCCCTTTGCCCAACTGTATGAACGCTCAAGTGCAGAGATACAGTGTGAACACCGGATTTCGTGAAGAGAGAGTGGTAAGAATACACAAACGGTTCAACAATATTGGATGCATTGTAATGAGTGTGATTCGGATGTTTCTCAATGACGGTGCCTGAGGGGGGAGGAAGAATGCGTGCTTGGCGCATCCTTGGCGGTAGACCAGTCAGGTCCATTTGTTGATGGAAAAGTGGAAGGTAATGACATCACTTTTCTAGTGGATACTGGTGCTACCCGTTCTACTGTGAGAGCAGCAGAAATTCCAAACCTACCCCTCTCGGGAGAAACTATCCAAGTTGTAGGAGTCTCAAATAAGCAAATAAAAACCCCAGTTACTAAACCAATAGAACTGAATATCGGAAATTTCAAAGACATGCACCGATTTGTAGTGTGTGATTCAAGTCCAGTTAACTTGTTAGGGAGGGATTTGTTGTGTAAAATGAACTGTACTATCTATTGTACACCTGATGGTATTGCCTTTAAAACACCTGATGAAGATATCGCTTTCAAGATGATGCTAGCAAAACAAGGAACTGGATGAGATGTTTTCACTTCTGACTGAAAGCAGTCTGCCTGATGAATTAAGAGACTCAGGGGGATATTCTCAAGAACGTGCGATAAACATCGCCAAAATAGGTTAACGCAAGTTTTCATATCGCGGGAAAATAACTCTGTGTTAACGTCGTATTCTCAACATGGCGGTAACATGCGATAGTCTCCCGATAATGCGTCAGATGTCCGCGATAACATTACTGGGACGGCGATGAAAATCCAAACCCGAACGCAAAAAAAGTTGCGATGGGCCCAACCACGATAAGACAATCAGCGAAAAGCAGCGCCAGGCCTGCAAATCACACATGTCAGGCGGGAAAAATCACTACAAAAGCAGAAAAAAAAACAGAAACAAAAACCAAACTACAGCGAAGCACAATGGAGGCAGCCAGAGCAGGTACAGAGGACGGCCAGAACCCCACAAACACCCGGGAGGAGCAGCCTGGGGCCTCGGGGACAGGGAAGGGCAAGGACAAGAAGAAGAGGAAGACGCGGTTCAGTCCGCAGGAAAACAGGATCCTAATCACAGAGGTGATAGAACACCATCAACAACTGTTCGTCACCTCCACTGTGTCATTGGCAACAAAAAATGCAACATGGCAGTCCATCCTGGACAAGGTGAATGCAGTCGGAGTGCTGAGGAGGACAGTGGAAGAGCTCAAGAGGCGCTGGAATAATGTGAAGCGCAAGACCAAGCAGAAACTCGGCAACAACCAGAAGGCAGCAATGCAGGAGGAGCTGGATGAGATGGAGGAAATGGTGGCCACAGTCATCAGTGGGGAGACGGTGGCAGGGGTTGGGGGACCGGACACTGCTCAACATGACCTGACACAACAGCAACAGGGTGAGTAACGACCAGGGACTGGGGGGATGGGGGGAGATGGGCACAATGGCACACATGCACAAGTAAGTACAGCACAGTGCACACCCACAATGACTCTGGATCACGTCCCTGATCCCCTTGGCACACTGCAGCACACCTAGAAACAGCAAGTAGGCCCCCATCGACTATGTGCCCAGAGGGGGCCCTTCCCACACATCACCAATCTCACAACCAACCCATGCACATGTGCTGAACCCAGCAAAGCTGCGGGTCCATGAGCCACACTGACAAGTGACACTGCATGACGATTGGCATGGCTGCAGTCCGATCATCATGACATGGTGCACGCCACCACACTGAGGTGGCTGAGTGTGGACCACATCCGTAAAGGAGCAGGTCACACTCTGACACATCCACCTGCACAAACAACCCCTGACGTCAACAACACATCTGCAGACAAACCATGCCCCAGAGTCCCAACTCCCACCAAGACCCAAATTCACCCAAGTCTGCAACATCTCAGTACTGTATGGGCACAGAAGTCAAAGGCACACCGCCTGAAAGGGACAAGGGGCAGCAAAATCAGAGCTGCAGGGGCGACTCTCCCAAAATGCAGCACACACACATGACATCCAGAGCACATCAGTATTGACAACAATGTGGTACAAACTGCAACACGTTTACAACAGGACAGAGGACACAACTGGTGCCGCTTGTGTGTAGAAACTGGCCAATCACATTTGGCATAGCAGGGAAATGTGAGATGATAATGTACAAGGACAAACACACATCCGTGATGTTGTCGAAATGTTCACTGTCCCAAATCAAATAGGCAGCTCCTCCCAAACAGTCAAAATGTACATTGTCATGCAGTTTGTATGTAAACTTGTACAATGCGTCAACATACATGTGAACACAATGTTAAACTGCATCTCCCCTTCACATTGCAGAGGGAGAACCAACACCTCCTGCAGAGCAGACCCAACAGCTCTTCACTGATGATGAAGAGGACCTCCACACCTTCGACACCGATGCCCTCCAAGAGTTCATGGACAGCTACGGCACCTCACCTCCAGGAGCAGGGCAGCCCAGCTGCATCGAGGAGACCCCCCCTGCACAGACCACACAGCAGGAAGCACCCACCACCATGGCTGACTCCCAGGACCCCCACGAACAACACATGGCCTTCCAACGCCGTGTGTTAGGGTGCCAGGAGAAGATGGCTGATCAGGTGCGGGTGGGGTTCGACCTCATGGCAGCCAAACTTGATGCCATACATGGGTGTCTGAGTACCATCAGGGACCACTTACAGTCCCTAACGGACACCCACAGTCCGCTCAATGCTCTCCAACGATCCATGGCTGACATCGCTGGAGTCATGATACTGAGACAAGAACAACTGTCTAGTCATAGTGGCTCCAGTGATGTCAGCCGGGAGTTGGGACACATGCGGGGGCTCATGGAGAACATGGAGCGGATGACGGCAGAAAGAATGGCTGCCACGGCTGCACACCAGCGAGATGTGGCTGGGACCTTCCATGCCCTGCAGCACATCGTCATGGCATTGCTGCCTCAAGGCCTTGCGCAGATGAATGCTGCTGTTGCTTCTACATCCACAACTCCGCCCCTGATGTGTCAGTGCCTCATAGTGCGGCAGGCAATCCACCACCACCCACGTGTGAGGCACATGTGACATCAGAGGACGAAGATGCGGGTGAATCAACCTTACTGGTAAGGAGGAGCCAGTAGCATTCATCTCCGCCATATGGCCTGTTTCTGCTTGGTTCTGCCCTTTGCATCATCACCTTCCACTGTCCCCCGATACACTCTACGACACTCACCTTGGACCTCGACATGGACTGCCATTTTCTGTTTGGTTACCAATGACATAGCGATCAGACTGCGGACTGAACTCTTCCTCTTCCGATTTACTTGTCATTCCCTGAAGGACTCTGGCTGGCCCTCCACGGGCCAATAATGTGAATTGGGGTTTGCATGGCCCTGTACTGCTCCAGCTCCAACACTCCACTGGATGTGAATTAAACATTCAGAATCGCACAGATGTGTCATGCCTTTGATCATTCAAGTATGAGAGTATGGATGAATGTAGGGTCAGTGATTCCCCCTTACGTCCATGTTGCTCATGTCGTGGGACTTGAGACACAGGGTGCAACATTGCAGATTGCGGTCCAGGTGGCGTAGACACTACAACAGAGACACAAGCATCAGTTACTTCCATGTCCAGCCCAGAACTGAAGCACGCCCAGAGCCCGGGGCTCATTGTTCCCACCCCTACGCTGGCCTGCCATACGCCAGGCCAGTCCACTCCGCTTACGCTCAGAGGGGGGGACGATAAAGCTACATGTCCCAGGTCTTCCCTGTAGTGATCTGCTGATCACTGGTCTAGTTGTCAGCATGCCACAGCCACTCCCTGAGGGCTGGTTCACACTCACACCACACCCATCCAGCACAGGCGTCACAGGACATGTGACCCTGCCAATAAAAGGGGCCTAGCACGTCACATTCCCCACTGCCGGAGACGACATGATGGCGTCCCCACCACGCGACCCAATTGTGAAAGGTCCATGACTTGTGGTGCACTGAGTTGGTGGCACCCGCTGCACTGCAGCAGGCACAGGCCTACCGCCACGGGACGATGACTTGCAGTGCACTGAGTTGGTGGCACCCGATGGCCTGCGGCCCGCACAGGCCTACCGCCACGTGGCGATGACTTGCGTTGCACAGGGTCAGTGGCACAAGAAGAGCTGAGCGGGTGTGCAGCCTGCGATGATGCGTTGGCCTCGATACGGCGTCCAGCGAATCAAGACTCAAATTGAACAGTGTGCCCTGCTGGACCGCAGTGTACGCACAGGCAGCAGTCAGCACACACATGACTCCGCAGGGTGCGCTGGGGGCCTGTGGCGCAGAATCCAGCAATCGGCTGAGGAGGATGCACCGGCACGTGGTGGGCCCTTTTGGAGACACGCCGGTGGCGGCAGGTGAGCATTGAGACCTGGGTGCGCAGGGGCGGCCAGTCATCGCTGGGCGGAGGACTGGTCTGGGGACCAGGGCTGGGGTGCATCAGATGCAGAGGATCGCGCAGGCACCTGTCACGGCGGCAGACTCATGGCTGGGTGGGGGGCACCGCCCTTGCTTACACGACCCTGCATGCGATGATCACGATGTGTGGGGGTTGGTTTAGGACGTAGCCACCTCATCTCTAGTGTGAATGTGCACGTTGAAGGTGGTCGGCCACGTGTGTGTAGGCCTATGGGCAGGTTGTGGCAGAGACTGAGACACATCCAGTAGTCACTTTGGTGGTGGATTGGTGACGTGTGCATTCCCACAGTTGTGATTTGGGGGATTGTGGAGTTGAGGTGTGTGGTGTGTTCAGTTGGTACTTGCCGATGGGCAGTGCATTTCCATGGGGGCCATCCTCAAAGCTCTGGTTGGTGGCGGACTTGCGGACATGTGGGGATCATGCACACTGCCTGGGGAGTTTGCGACGACATTGGTGGACAGGCCACGGTGGTCCACTTCTGTATGCACAGTGATGGCATGCGTGTGGTTGCTGTTGCAGTGATTGTGTGCAGTGTCGGCAGGGGGCACTAGTCATACACGTGTGCTGTGAATTGCCCCCAACACGTGCGTGATGCCAGCTATGGCGTAGTTCCCTTGCGTGGTCTCAAGATGTTCCTGCGCAGTGTGGGGGGAGTGAGGGGCAGGGGTATCGAGCTGACACACACCGTGATGCTTTCAGGTATGATGAGTCCTGCATGATGTGACCGTAACAGCAGTTTGTGTGGTCGTTACCTTCCTCTTCATTCCTACGACGGTTACGGCCACACGAACTTCTGTTATGGTCTTCTCATGCATGGTTTATCATGCCTGTGAGCATTCCGGTTTGTCCAAGTGCAGTACACTGTACCAGATTAGGCATGTGACTATACGGAAGTTTGACCATTGTCACCATTTCTCCCACAGGTTTCTGAAGACACGTTGCCCTGTTGAAGTTCTGGAACGCGTTGGCTGAGCTTTTTGTTTTGTTTGTTTGTGTATTTGTAATAAAGTTCTGTTTTTACACTACTGTTGACTACTGGACTTCATGACCTGGCGCACCCACATTTTGGTTACTACGATCTTGGGCATGGGGCACGGAGGCGTCTAGCACGGCTGGCGTTGGGGTTGGTTGCGCAGGTGCAGTACGAATTGGAACTATCGTGTGGTGCAGGTACAGGGGCCTGCCGTTGCTTTTGTGGACATGCATCCATGACATATGTGAGGGAGTTTGATGGGGCTGGCTGTGAGACTCTTCCGACTCCAGCAGTTGTTGGTTGGAAGGTACCAGGGGCCAACAGGTGCAGCACAGCCAGCAGCTTTGTCTACGGGGGGATGTGGGTTGTCCGCTGTGTTGGTACCATCAGCCTGTGGGCAATGTGGGTCAGGATGCGGTGGATGGTTGTCCTTTTGAGCCTGTGTTGGCCAATGGCTTCCTCTGGCGTTGAGTCTCTGGGGCTGGTGCGTTTTAGGTTCATCCGCTGTCCTGCACTGCCTAGGTGGTAATCCGGGGGGAGTGGTCCGGGGGGGCGGGGGGGCCTGGGAGTGGTGGCGGTGGGTGTTGTGGCCCTCTTGGTTCTCCGAGCTGCATGATCATTGTCTCCATGGCATCTTTTGGTCTTCAGATGTGGCTCTGGGATGGGCTCCCTTTCATACTGCAGGTAGTCGTCCTGCTTAACACCAGCAAAAGGCAGGTGTTAAATCCCTGCTGCTAACGCACCCTATCGCCTGTTCTTGGTTCGCATCGCGGATCTGGCTGGTCATTGAGAATCTTGCGAAGTGGTGTTTTCATGTGTTTTTGCACGGGAACGCCTACTCTGCATATCATTAGCGTTAGTTGTCGCACTCATCCGTGGCGATGTTTTTTGCGGCAGCTATCGCTGGAAAGCTGGCGATATAGGAAGTTTGCACCAGCTTGAGAATAGGGCGATAAATTTATCGGCACTTTTGCGGCGCTAAAGTGCAGATAAATCGGCGATAAGTACTTGAGAATATGCCCCTCAGTGAGGTCAAATGTGTGGGATTTTTCAGGAAAGAAAATCGGTCTGATGGCAAATGTAGATCCAATTAAAATAGTGGTGAAAGAAGGTGCGATTTATCCAAACACACGACAGTAGAAAGTGAGTCCAGAAGTAAAAGCAGGAGTTGCTCCAGTAATTGATCAAATGATTGAACAAGGTATTTTGAAAGAAATAATGGGTAGTCCTTGTAATTCGCCAATCATGGGACTTAAAAAGCCCAGTGGCAAATATAGGATAGTGCAAGATTTAAGGAAAATTAATAAGATAGTAGTGCCCTGTTGTCCAGTAGTACCAAATCCAGCAGTAATTCTTTATCATATACCTTGGGATGCACATTGGTATACACTGATTGATTTGTGCCAAGCATTCTTTTCGATCCCCTTGCATGAAGATAGCCAATATCTCTTTGCGTTCCGGTTCGAGGATCGTGTTTTGGCAGGGTGCCGAGTTCCTCAAGGGCATACAGAGAGTCCCTCGATTTTCAATCAAATCTTGAAAAAGTATTTGGAAACATTGTTTATGCCAGGAAATTCGGTTTTGGTTCAGTACATTGATGACCTACTGGTGGCATCAATGACAAGAGAGGCTTGTGTCATAGACACAATTGCTTTACTGAACCATTTGGCAGAAGGTGGACACAAAGTGTCGCCAGAGAAATTACAGTTTTGCCAACAAGAAGTCCAATATTTGGGACACAAGATAGAAAAGGGAGTTAGAAAGGTGACACCAGAGAGAATAAAAGTGATTCGACAGATGAATCTGCCTAAAACTAAGAAAGAAGTACGAATGTTTTTGGGAGTGATTGGATACTGTCGTCAGTGGATCAGTAGATTTTCATTGCTTGCAAAACCCCTAATAAAATTGACATGAAAAGATGTGATGGATCCGATTGATTGGGATGATGAGAGCGAGGATGCATTCATTAAACTGAAGGATTATTTGTGTCAAGCACCAGCATTGGGAATGCCTGACTATACGAAAGAATTTGCTTTGTTCTGCTGTGAGAGGGAAGGATGTGCACTTTCAGTGTTTACCCAAAGACATGGATTGATGCGATGTCCAGTGGCATACTTTTCTGCCACTCTGGATTCTGTGGCCTCAGCATTGCCTGGCTGCTTAAAAGCAGCAGCTGCTACTTGTGTGAGTCTGGAGCAGAGTGAGTCTATTGTTATGGGACATCCCTTGAAAGTTTATGTGCCACATTCTGTCGAGATTCTTTTAACAAGGACTCAAACTCAGCACTTGACCCCTAGTCGGCTGACTAAATATGAAAGAGTGATCCTAGGTCCTGAAAATGTAAGTGTGATAAGATACACCACTGTGAATCCAGCAACCCTGTTGCCGGATCCATTCTGTGAAGAAGTAAAAGAAGAAGTTGATCATTATTGTCTGGATCTAACAGAAATGTGTACAAAGCCCAGGCCGGACATCTTTGATGTCCCATTGGGAGAGTCAGATTATGTACTGTTTGTTGATGGGTCATGCCTGCGAAAACAAGATGGAGAACTGAGTGCTGCCTATGCTGTCTATACTATATCTGCTATAATAGAAGCATCCTGTTTAAAAGGAGTCAAGTCTGCACAAATAGCCGAATTGGTAGCTTTAGCAAAAGCCTGCAAAATTGGGAAAAAATTGAGAGTAACTATATTCACGGATAGTCAATATGGTTTTGGGGTTGTGCATGACTTCGGCCAATTATGGATGCAAAGGGGATTTCTGACTTCTTCAGGTTCTCCAATCAGAAATAGTAAAAATGTCAAAGAATTGATTGTTGGGAAGCATTACAATTGCCAAAAGATATAGCAGTGGTCAAGTGTGCCGCACATAAGTCAGGAAATGATTATGTGACACAAGGCAACAAATATGCTGACCAAGTTGCACAATTTTGTGCTCGAAATACAATGGCTTTGAACAGAGGGTTGGAAAAAGAAACTACCAATTGCCAACTAATGTTTTTCTCTGCTTTTGAAACATGGGATGAAGTTAGACAGTTACAGGATGAGGCAGATGTAAAGGAAAAGGAATTCTGGATCAACACAGGTTGCAGACGAAGAATCGACGATGAGGTATGGGTGTGTCCTGATGGAAGACCGATAATGCCAGACAGTATGTTATCACAAATGGCAAGAATATATCATGGAGCTACACACATTGGGAGGGATGCCATGATTAGCCACTTTAGGCAGACATGGTACAATCCCAAGTTTAGGCTTGTTGCAGGGAGTCTCTGCCAGTGCTGTTTGACATGTCAACAGCAGAACCCAGGTAGGAGAACATTTGTCAGTTGGGGAAAAATAGGAAAGGCAGAAGGACCATTTACAAGACTGCAGCTTGATTTTATAGAGTTGCCACTGTACAACGGTCTGAAGTATGTCCTTGTCATTATGTGTCTATTTTCTCGTTGGGTGGAAGCTTCTCCAACAAGAAAGAATGACAGTCTCACAGTTGCCAAACTACTCCTGAGAGAACTCATCCCCAGGTTCGGATTTCCAGTCACTTTGGAATCAGATAGAGGACCTCATTTTAACAATGAGATCATTCGATTAATTTGTACAGCTTTCAAAATTGAGCAGAAACTACATTGTGCCTATCGACCAGAAGCATCTGGAGTCGTTGAGCAGCTAAATGGTACAATAAAATCCAGGTTAGGAAAGGTGTGTGCATCCACTTCACTGAAATGGCCAGATGCTTTGCCCCTTGTATTAATGAGCCTTAGAAGCATCCCTGACAGAAGAGCAGGCTTGAGTCCTCATGAAATTCTTATGGGAAGAGCAATGAGACAAGCCTTTGTGCCTGGAAACAAACTGATGATTATAACTGATGATCCAGTGTTGGACTATTGTAAAGGACTAGCTGATCTGGTACATTCTGTGTCTCACCAGGTTGAAGAAGATGCAACCAAAACACAGCCGAATCAAGCTCATGATTTGTGTCCAGGAGACTGGGTTATGATAAAGAAGCACACAAGAAAGTCTTGTTTAGAACCCAGGTGGTAAGGACCGCTTCAAATTATATTGGTCACAACAACAGTGAAGTGTTCTGGCTTGCCAAATTGGATACCTGCCAGTCATACCAAAAGAGTCCCAAGTCCTCCCGAACGACAAGAGCAGCAACTGGTAGAACAAAGAAAAGAACCAGAAGCTGAAAGTTGTGAAGTCGAAGAGATCAGAGAAACAAACTCTAAAGAACGTATCGATGATGAACAACCAAGTACAAGTCAAGTAGGGTGGGCACTAGATACTGGGTCTCAAGAGACTGCTGTAGAGGCCGAGAAAGAGCAAGAGATTGAAAGACCAGAACGAACTGAAACAGAAAATCCAGATCAAGCTCAATCAGACGAAGAAGAAAATGAGAGACTGACAAGTTCAGAACAAATTCAGTCAACAGAAGAACCTGCTGCAGGAAACTCAGATCAAGCTCAAACAGAATCAGGAGAAGAAGAACTAAAAGATCAAGAAGAAATTCAATCAACAGAAAGACAAAAATTAGAAAACCCAGAACAGGCTCACCTAAAAGAAAAAGAAAATAAAAGAACGTTAGAAATTGGCGAAGAAGGTGAAAAGGCAGTGCAGACAAAGAGAATCAGAAAGGGTGATTACTGGCCAAGTGGAGTAAAAGGACTGAGATATGTTTTGAAAAGAAAAACAGGGAAAGAATTAGAACAAGTAAACGAAATATCAAGTCAGACCGAAGAAGAACACCCAAGAAGAAAATCATTACGAAAATCGACAAGAGAAAGAGTTCCAAATAGAAAATATAAGGCCCCTGAATGGACCTATATCATCCTTGAGGACTTTGAGAATCTTGATCTAAACGAAGAACAAGAGAATGTCACTAATGAAAGAAGTGATGAAAGACAATTGAGACCACCTTAAGAGAAAAGACTGTGACACAGATAGTGGAAATTTGACGAACAAATAAAGAAGAGAATAAAAGAACCAGATGAAGAAAAGAAATTAAAAGATATAGGGGAAGGCAAAAGACGAAAATCTGTTGATGTGTGGGATCACACAAAGTTTAGTACATATATATACTCTAGTTTAAATTAAACCTAGAATTTAGAAGAAATTTTAGAGATTATACATTTTAGAAAATTAAAATGGCAGAAACAGAAGTGACTGAACATCCGAAATCTAGTTTAAAACGAAGATGTGTTAAATGTTGTTTGTGCAGTATTTTGATACTAATATTAATGTGGTTATTGCTAACAGTTGTGATACCTATTTTGATGGTAAATAACAACAGAAATAATACTAATACAAGTGATCAAGTAAATACAGGTACTAAAGAAACAACTACCACTAATTTAGAGCAAATAGACGAGACCATGTATCAACATGGCAGATCAAATAGTGATTCGTCATTAAATGTGTTTACTAAACTACTTTTTGAATATTTAGATACACTGGACATGAGTGATTGCTATGTTTGCATGAAATTACCTTCGTCTGTTTCGGAGGGGGTGACTTATCACCATCTTCCTTTAACATATGGTGTATCATGTAGTGTTGTGTCCAGTCTGTTCTATAAAACAGGCAAATTGCAGTATTATTATTCTAACATGGATTTAGTATTCCCAGAAATTCCTATTAGAAGAAACCTAAACCCAGTGCTTAGTGCTAAAAATGCAGAATTTATGGGCGAGTTTTTCCTAACAACAAACCCAATAGACATAACATATGCGCATAAGAACAATTTAACCTGTATGTTGCGAGATGAAGAAAAAGATTTTCGAAATTTAGTAGAGGAAAAAAGACAGGATTTTCAAAAGAAGGCTGTTGAACAGAAGTCATATGTACCTCCATGGGCTAAAAAGGAAGGGGACTATAAGAAAGGCGAGACTCATGCTGCAATGTCTGAAGGAAGTGGCCGTCTAGGGCCACCCGGGTTTTCTCACAACCACCTGCTAGGCCTTCCCAAGAATGAAGAGTCGGTCAGACAGTAGAGAATATGCACTTACATGTTTATTGGCAATGCTCTGCAGAGGAGTCCGTCATGACCTGCGCCCTAAGGCGTTTGTCGAGGGACTGGCCCCCCAACAGTCTACAGTGAGTAATCATTCTTCCCCAGCAGTCTGCAACCCCCCCACCATGGAAAACTACCAGCTTGCCACGAACAAAGGAGGCACAGTAGGATGAGCTCACACCTGCCAGATGGGTACATGTTATCAGGGATCCAAGGCCACAGTGCTGGGTCTCAGCATCTCCTAACGTGGGAGCAGAAACTACATAATCAGACGAACACACAAGGGCCGAAAGGCCTATTCATTAGTATTGAGAAACAGCCTTGAGCGAAGAGAAGAAATAATAACGGAATACAGTATTCTGCTGAGGCAAGCGAAAATAATAATAATGAGGCCTAACTCGGGCACAGTCTGAACATTCTAATAAGGGTTACGAAAAACAAAATGGGGTCACATTCGCTAACTAAAGCCTGCACATTACGAGGATAACTCAGTGGGTTGCATAACGCGAATGCGACTGGCATGCATTTAGCCACATAATGCTAACATAACATAACACAGAGAGTATATATGGTAGGGATGGGATTTCAAAACTAGCAGACCCTCCTTTTAGCATGTGTGGCTAAAAGCTTTATTGCTATCCGGTAGGGTCTTTACAATTCTAGGGGAGGAGAGGGATATTGTCTATCCATCCATTAGTCAAGGTGAAAACAAAGCAAATGCAAACATCAAAAATTGTAATTAATATTCGAATATGCCTTCGTCTATTAACATTATTGACTGAATTTCTTGCATCATCATGTGGGAGCACTTATTGTCACGTTTGGGCAACGGAACACTGGGAGTGAGTTTGCTTATGCAATATGTGCAGCAGGCTGGGAGATAATTTATGCATAGACAGCATGTAAAATTAACCCCTGCAATGGCTATCAGGACAAGTAATATCTTCCACCCCCATGTAGTCACTAGAGCCCAGAGCCATCCTGTAAGGGACCATGAGCCATTATCCTGATGAATTTCTGAAGCAAGTTTGTGCAACTTCTGTATTGCAGCATACACAGTAGGGGCGCTATCAGGGATATACACACAGCAACTACTTCCGATGACGCGACAGGCTCCACCCCTATCAGCCAGGATGACGTCTAAACCCATCCGGTTTTGGAGAGAAACAAGTCTTGTGGCCTGGAGCTCAACTGTAATGTTGGTCAGGATGCCAGCAGTTGTGTTGATAACACCCTCAACTACCCTGGCAAGGTGACGAATATTACGACTATTGAACATGGGACCCCAGAATGGCACAATGCCCTTCATTATGTCGGTGAATTTCTGCAAAGAGGTATCTGTCTGATCTACCTCATCTGGATCAAGCACCCTCCTAACTCGGTGTACCTGAAGATCCCTACGCTGCAATTTATGATGCTTGTGGTAGTCGGACGGTGCAATGTAAACGGGAGGCAAAAGAAAGGATACAAAACACCGTCCAGATCACCCTCTCGGAAGCCATGTGTAAGCCTGTTCCCCACAGATGAAGTATACATTAGGAGGTGTGAGCAGAGGTGGGCTGCTGGTAATGTTCAATCGGTAGGTGTAGTTGCTGTGACTCTGTCCTACCGAAATGTTCCCTATTTCTTCAACACAGAAACTAGCTGTTGAATTTATTACAGGGACAGGCATAGCTTTGTCCTCTGTAATATTGCGGTCCTGGAAACATTTAAAGTAGGCAGTGACATTAAATCCTTGGAAATCTAACAGTTCATTTTGCAACAAGGTGACGTTTGCATAGGCCTCAAATTTATTCATACAAGCCTCAGGGTGCAGGGTACCCTCCTTACCATCTGGTCCGGGGGTATATCCCTGGTGTACCACTATGTATTCCAACACTGCCTAGTAATCAGCCTGTACCATTTTCATAGCATCAGCGTAATAGTGCATATATACCATAGAGAGCAATTGGGACCACGCTTCACAGCTACCCAAGTATGACAGGGACAACGAGACCAACAGATCGTTCTTATGCATAACGGATGGAAGTAGACCACACACCCAGCAATTTGTAGAATTAGTGGTACTGTGTACCTGACCGAGCATCTGAACAAAAGCATTCTGAACATATGTCTGTCTATGTCTCTCCTTATGTGGGGCCAGTGTGACAAACAAATGTTCGTTTGAAACCGGTGTTGTCCCTATCAAAGCGTGCACAGGGTGCTTTTCCTCCAAGTACCAAACCACCCCAAATACAATGAGCAGGGAAAGGAAGATTATAGCAATAAACACTGCTTTACTCTTAGTGGACCAAGAGGACCAAACAGGATCATTTGAAATAGGACGCGGAGCCGCAAAGGGCAACTCCTCGTCAGGGACGAGACGACTAAATGGATACATGTGGACAACTTCAAGGACAGTCTATCGGTGTTTAGGAAGGGGAAAAAGGAAATTCACAAGCTAGAGCCACTTATTGCAACCACAGTACCAGGGGCACAATTCACCCAGCGTCCGTCAAAGCCTCGCTGGCAGGTTTCTATAGTTCATTAACGATGGTGCTGTGAAGCACTCCCACGGAGGAGCTGCGCGATCGCAACCCTTGCAGACAAAACAAATCCTTCTTCTTTCAGGATAGGGCACCCTCCCTCCGGGGCCAATGCCCTCAACTATCCTGTCCAGTGTCCGGGCAGTGCACCAGATCAATTACCCCTACCTAATACAGGCACCCCAGGCACAGTACCCGCGCCTAAGCTCAAGTCCTTCCCTAACTCCTAAACTGTTCGGCTGGTGCACTGTCCCTTTTTCCGGGGCCTCAAATTGTACCTGGTAGCTCCAGGCTGCGTTTCATCAACAAAGAGAGGCAAAAGGTCAGGATCAGATGGGCATCGAGACTCAGATTCCGGTGTGGTAGGAACTGTGTTATCCGAGGCAGCCCTTACTTCTGATGGGATCGCCTCAGACAGAACTGCATCACTTTCCTCGTCTGTCTGCGCCCATCTCACTCGGGCGTCAGAGAAAGGAACGAAACGTGGTACCTTCTCACACTCCTGATCACCGATGCCGTCGTAGACCCAGCTGTCGTACGGGAGCGGTAGGGGCACCCGTTTTACGTGGGAAGCATGTATCCAATGCTTCTTGCCATTCACCTTGACCGCTGTTCTAGTGGCAAGTAACACGATCACTGGGTCTTTCCACCTCGGATCCAAGCTGCTCTTCCGCTGGAAGTTGCGGACCAAGATGTAGTCTCCGGGTTGTATCTGATGCCTGGGCCCCTCTAGTACTGGCTGCAACGTGGCATGTATCTGTTGGTGAAGAGAACAAAGATCTTTAGATAATTCGTAAAGATAGTCTACAAGCAAGGGATATTCTATCTCGGAAAAGCGCTTTGGTCTGGGGACGCCCCAAACATTTGCAGGGCATCCAAAGACCACCTCGTAGGGGGACAACCCTGTTCTAGAATGCGCTGTTACTCTGGTGGATAACAAAGCTAGGGGTAATGCATCTGGCCATCGCAGTCCTGTGCTTTCCTGAATCTTTGCCAACTTCAGTTTGAGAGTTCCATTGTATTTTTCAACTAAGCCTGCCGACGGGGTGATTTGCTGTGTGGAACTTCTGTTTAATATGCAAACCTGTGCACACTAACTCAATGACTCGGGTATTAAAGTGACTGCCGTTGTCACTCCAGATCACCCGGGGCAATCCGTAGCGTGGGAAATACTCCTTTAGAAGTGCTTTTGCTGTCGCCATAGCCGTATTCTCTTTAGTGGGGTAGGCTTCGATCCACTTACTAAAAGCGCAGATCACTACTAGCACATACTTAAGGTTATTAACTCGTTCCATTTTGATGAAATACATCTGGAGAACCTCGAAAGGGAAGGATGGTGGTGCAAAGTTGCCAGAAGGTGTAGGGGTACCTTTCCCGGGGTTATGTTTCAGGCAAATGATACAACGCTTCACTAGATGCGTGGCTACCTTGGTGATATTATCATTCTGCCACACTGGGACCAGCAATTTACATATTTCCTAGGCACTAATATGCGCCGGGCCATGGGCCATAGTTACAACAGGGAGTACATAGGAATTAGGCAGTAACCACCGCTGCTTCCCTGACAAGTCAGTCCAGCACCCATCCTCATCCAGCCGACCTGTTCTCTCCTCCCATATTGCCAATTCATCTAGAGTCACCTCACTCTGAATTTCCCTGACGCTTTCTAATGTGTAAACAACAGGATGTGGGAGCACACCGCTGACCTCTCAGACAAGGTTCGCCCCTGGCATTCTGGTAAATGCAGTCTCTTGTAGCTCGCTCCGATATTTTCGAGTGTTTCGCCAAGGTTGGCGCAGATAGTGCTGATCTCTAGACACGCTTTCTAATGTGTCTTCGAACATTCTGTTGTCTGGAACCCACCTAGCGGGGCCTGCCACCAACATCTGTGTCGGTTTTGATCGAGCTTTATCCTTGGCTGTCTGATCTGCGAAAGCATTGCCCCTCCCCACATCGTCTGTAATAGCCTTATGAGCGCTACATTTCACTATTGCTAGCTTACTGCGAAGTGTCAATGCACATAGTAACCTATGTATCAGTGGCCCATTCTGAATTCGCAATCCATGCGAAGTCAGAAACCCTCTCTCCGCCCAGAGGCGCCAAAATTATGGGCCACCCCAAAGGCGTACTGGCTGTCGGTGTAGATTTTAACAGCCAGTCCCTCACTCAACTCACAAGCCCGAAGGAGGGCCACCAGCTCTGCAGCTTGGGCTGATTGGTGTGGAATACGGGATGTCTCAACTACAGTATGTAACGTTGTTATTGCATAGGCTGCAGTGGTGGTACCATCTGGTAACTTGAAACAAGAGCCATCGACATATAGTTCCCATTGGGGTTCAGATAGGGAAACATCAGTCAGGTCTACCTGTCCCTTCGTCTCTTCCTCCGTTCTATATACACAATCGTGTATGTCTGTATCCTCACTTGACAAAGGGAGGGGTAGTAACGTGGCAGGGTTCAGAGTGGTACATCGTTTTATGGTAATGTGCGGAGCAAACAAAGTAAGTTCGTATCCAGTCAGACGTGCACTAGTAAGGTACTGTGTCTTCGTTTTGTTCAATAGTGTATTCACAGCATGAGGTACCATTACTGTGAGGGTAGTATCAAGGACGAGCCCTGCCGATTGTCTGATAGAAACTGCCACTGCCGCGGCAGCTCTCAGACAGCTCGGGAGCGCTCTGGCGACGTTATCCAGAATGGCAGAAAAATAAGCACAGGGTCATTGCTTACCTCCAAAACCCTGTGTTAAGACAGAGAGCGCACAGCCATCCACCTCAAGCACGTAGAGCACAAAAGGCTTTTGGTAGTCCGGGGTACCCAATACAGGAGCAGAGCAAAGCGCAGCTTTTAGTTGCTCAGAGGCTTGCTGGCATGCAGGTGTCCAAGGCAGGGGTTCATGCACATCTTTCGTGGTCAGGGAAAGAAGGGGCTTTGTTAGTAGCGAGTAGTTAGGGATCCATTGTCTACAATACAATGTTATTCCTATGAATGCGCGTACCTCATGTTGTGTTCTAGGGACAGACATGTTAGTAATGACAGCTATGCGCTCGGGTGTTAGTCTGCGACCCTCCTTCGACAGTAGGTGACCTAGATAGGTGACCTCCTGTCGACAGTACTGAAATTTGGAAAGTGACACCTTGTGTCCATGATGCGCCAGGTGCAACAACAATTTAACTGTGGCGTCTTTGCAACCGTCCTCAGTGTCAGAGGCAATAAGGAGGTCATCAACATACTGCAACAGCACATTAACAGGGGGAAGCTCCAAAGAATCTAGTTGACTTTTTAATGTTTGGCTATAAATACTAGGGCTTTCAGTATAGCCTTGTGGAGCAAGACAGAATCTAAAGCTCCAGCCGGCTATTGTGAAACCGAACAAATAGCGGCTATCTGTATGAATCGGGATGCTGAAAAAGGCATTCTTCAGGTCAATGACAGAGAAAAACTTCGCTGAAGGGGGAATCATTGTTAAAAGTGCGGTAATGTCCGGGACCACTGGGTATTGGGGAATGACTATTTTGTTCACCTCCCGGAGGTCAACCACAAAGCGGTAAACATCAGGCTGGGCATCAGGAGAATCCGAGGGGGTTTTCTTAAGAACAGGAAGAATAGGGCTATTACACACATTTGCCGTAGTCTCCTCAACCACACCAGACTCAATCAAGTCCTGTATTATTTGCAACAAGGCCTTCTCACCTGCCTGGGATATCTTGTGCTGGGGGACACGTGGTAATCGAGCCTTGTCTTTGATCTGGATGGAAACTGGCGGTATTTGGAGCAGCCCCACATCCGTGTCTCCCGTAGCCCATAACATACATGGCACATTTTTAAATTCAGCTGGAAGGGGGGCATCTTTCGCAAAGCACTGTTTAGCACCAACAACTAGTGGGCCAATGGTCATATAGACACCGTCTGGTGAACAGGAAATACTCGCATGCAACTTCTTCAGCAAATCGAGTCCCAACAAGTTTTCCCCACAATTCGATGTCAGTAAAAATGGTGAATCGACCGTAAAGGGACCAATCATCAAGGAAAGGGGCTTGGAGATGGGGCTAATGACCGGCACGCCTGAAAAACCCACCAAGACATTATTGTGGCCAGACAGAGCTGCCCCCGGGACCAGTGAACGGGAAACAGAACTATTCATAGCCCCTGTATCAACCAAAAATCTCTTAGCAGCACCCTGCAAATCAGCAAGGACATAAGGTCCATCCTGATCTACGGGCACTGGAACCGGTCCCTTACTCTGTCCTTGGCTGTCCTAGCTATGAGATAACCCCGTCACTTCGTCCATGTCATAATCGTCATGATAGTACTGCCGGCCTCTGGGGTCGTCAAAGTAATTCCCACTTTGCCTGTTGTGTGACGTATCTCCCAACTGCACCCCCCCTTCCCCCTGCACCTCGCCCATGTCCTCTGGACCCCCTACCTCTTGGGGCCCCGTCCTTCTGTAACAATTCCGGGCACTCGTTCCGCCAGTGTCCCTCCTGTTTGCAGTATGCACATTGATGGAGCCCAATGGGCGAGTTGGACGTGCCACCTCTACCAGACCGCTGCTGGGTCGGACCCAAACCTCTACCTCATCCTTTGCCCCTCACAACCTGCTGCAGTAATACCCTCGTCTTCAAATCCTTTTACTTTTTCTCTGCCTTTTCCTTATCCTCGTTCTCCCTATGCTCATAATATTGTGCCATACTCAATATCACAGATGGGGATGATGTCGTCCAAGTACTTTCCGAGGCCTGCAAACGTGTCGCAATCTCGGGAAGTAAGTTGGTAACAAATCTATTGACGAACAAACGAACACCACCCTCCTGTGACACGTCCTGTCCACTAAAGTCCAAAAATACCCCTTCAAACCTGGAAAAGAAATCTGACACACTTTCATCCTTCTTCTGACGGCATGCAGTCAACTTGTCCCAATCCACCCTTTTTGGCGGAATAAGCGAGTGCATGTAGGTGATAATACGCCCTGGCAAAGCGAGAAGCTCAGCTTTAGGCTTGTCTCCAGGCTTGCCCTCCTTGTCCCAAGTCCTAATCTTGTCCCATGTTCCCCACAACTCTAATGCATGATCCTGTGTATGGACCTGTCTCCATATGTCCACAGGTACCAGTAGACCGAAAAACAGCTCTATGTCAGCTAACGTCATTACGGTGGAGGAAGCCGCCTCCGTCAATTCTTTATAGTATGCGGTAGGGTTTTTCCGGGGGTCCGGCAGCTGACTCTTTAAGGATAAGACCTCACTCCTTTTCCAAGGAGTATAAATCCATTGCTCCTGAAAGCGAGCTTCGACTCGTTGCCTAATCACATCGTTAGCGGAATTGCGCTGTTCTGGTATTTCAGGGTGGTAAATGGGATGGACTTCCCTCATGGGGTGCTGCGTCCCCATTATCGGGACTTTCTGGAGCAACCTACCTCGATAACCCACTAGTGTCGTTATATTACTAAAAACTTCATTGGGGGCCATACCTGCCGCATATACCCTACCCCGTATGTCGTATATTATTTGTGGTGCATCACCGTTAAAACACTGTTCCCATAATTCTATCAGCATCGCTGACGTGTTTAAGTGCATGCTGCTGTATGAACAGCTCGTAGTCTTTCATCACACTCCACACATCCCCCACACTATAGATCGGGTGTCGAGCCCACTGGGCTGCTTGATTTGCCACCATTTGTTTCTCCTCATCACCCACTGCAGAACGCACCAACACCTTGTCCATTCGATCGCGCACTGCCACCCAGTTCACATCATGCACTCCACGCGCAGGAGTTTCAACATTCAACCATGCCTGGTGTGTCTCACTAGCGGGGGAGGGGGCAGATGCAGAGACAGACACCATCACGTAGGGGGAAAGGGTGGTAGGGGCATACAAGGGGGTATCAGTAGAGCTAGTAGACTGGGCAGGGGAGATGATAGCGCCTGCCCCAGTGACTGGTGTAGATGGAAGGGAGGCGAGAGGGGCCACAGCTGCAGCGGTAACGGCTCATCAACAAACTCATCTCCTTCTTCTCTAGCCACATAGCACTTATCTGTCTGTAACCGAAACTTCCTATCTGCACACTCTATACCCTTCTCTACCTTCCCTCTTTCATAGGGTACTGCCTTCTGTGTAATCGTTTGCGTCTGTTTCCTCCGTGCCTCTTTCTCTGCCCTCATACGTCGCTGCTTTGCTTTCTTCTGCCACACTCTCAAAGCATCAAACATTGACTGCCTGCTCCTCCTAGCAAACAACTTGTCCTGCAAGTAATTCAATTTCTGTTCATCAAATGAGCCGGTGAGCGGTCACCGCCACTCGGCATTATCCTTCGTATATTTATGCCACAACGTACTGAACATAACAGGGCCAATACCATGTTTAACATACATATCAAAATTTGGGGTACCCTCCGGAGGCTGGCTCTCCTCCAATCGAGCATCAGTAGAACAACATCGACATCCAAAACACCCTAATTTGCTGAAACAAGGCATCTTAATATAAGACAAAATCACAAATAGAGAGACTAGGGAAAGAAAAACCTCCTCTGACTCCCCTACCATCAATGAAAACTCACTTAACAGAGAAGGACTATAACCAAAACCCCTCCCTATGCTACAACTGTGGGAGCGGCGATATAGACAGCGTTTTTACTATCAATATTACAAAATAACAACCAGAGGATGAAATACATAAGAAGGAAAACAAACAGGGAAAGACAACACTTGTCTTAATACTGCCTCACACACTTTGCAGTGTCATGCTTCATCATAGGGCCGCATCTGACGTCTTGGTGCAGACCAACACCAAAGACGGAGCGCAATTATTTTAAATGTCTACGAGAAGACAAAAGTGGTGAGGGTACAGAAAGGTGACAAAACAATACACCTAAATAAACCCACACTAAAGGGATATAAAGGAAAAAGTGTTCCCTTTAGAAGGGACCAAAGAGTGCAGACACACACAATTAAAACAACCTAGGGGAAACTGCCACCAGTCTTTATTCAAGTAACCCCTTGGTAGTATTAAAACACACGGCGGGATATTAGGGAGGTAAAGGCCCTGTCTCCCTACTGCATTAACCAACATGTTTCTGCCATTGATTCTCGCCCAACAGGGTCGTACTGGCATTCATCAGGGTGTAGGTCCCACGTTACCAGGTCTTCACCCCCAATCCGGAGTTGTTACCTTACTTCCACAGGTTACAAAATCCTGTCAGATAAACCCCTCTGGGAAATTTCCGAGAGGGAACAGATTCCTGTAAAAGAAATCATGCAGACAATTACTGTTCTGCTCCTTATTCCTTCACAAAATGCTGCAATGTCTCATCCTCTATAATGCCAACAGTAGGCATCAAATTAAAGTGTGCATGTATCCATATACACACATCAAGGGACTCATCAAAAGCTCCCTACTCCACACCCAGTAAAAACCCTCACAGATGCGCAACACCATACGTGTAACCCTTAACAGACTCCTTAGTGTGGTATACATGGTTAACGGGCTCCTAAGCGTTGTAATCAAGGTTATCTCACCCTTACACAAACGTCAACCTGTCAAGTTACTCTACTCACTCACTAGTTTGAAAAGACATTCTAATTGAATTTATTTCACAGAACTCACACGGGTTTATAAGGAAATCTCCCAACCCGGGACCTTCGTGAGGCCGTGTTCTTAAAGTCACACTCTGAAAGACACAGGATAAGAGGAGGACAAAACAGAGATAATACTTCATTGTAATCCAATGGTATTTTCCTTTTTGAATCTGTAAGAAAATCCTACTCCACCCCACCGCTCTCATTAACTTTCAAACGTATTACTAAAAATTATATATCCTGATAGAGTCAAAACCCTGGGGATGCCAAAATTCTTTATACTACCCAGGACACAAGTAATACCCGGGTAAAATAACCCGCTTTTCATTAGCAGACTTCATCGATTATGCGCCGTCAAAATTTAAAACTTTCTAACTAATCGATGAAGTCTGCTAATGAAAAGCGGGTTATTTTACCCGGGTATTACTTGTGTCCTGGGTAGTATAAAGAATTTTGGCATCCCCAGGGTTTTGACTCTATCAGGATATATAATTTTTAGTAATACGTTTGAAAGTTAATGAGAGCGGTGGGGTGGAGTAGGATTTTCTTACAGATTCAAAAAGGAAAATACCATTGGATTACAATGAAGTATTATCTCTGTTTTGTCCTCCTCTTATCCTGTGTCTTTCAGAGTGTGACTTTAAGAACACGGCCCCACGAAGGTCCCGGGTTGGGAGATTTCCTTATAAACCCGTGTGAGTTCTGTGAAATAAATTCAATTAGAATGTCTTTTCAAACTAGTGAGTGAGTAGAGTAACTTGACAGGTTGACGTTTGTGTAAGGGTGAGATAACCTTGATTACAACGCTTAGGGAGCCCGTTAACCATGTATACCACACTAAGGGAGTCTGTTAAGGGTTACACGTATGGTGTTGCGCATCTGTGAGGGTTTTTACTGGGTGTGGAGTAGGGAGCTTTTGATGAGTCCCTTGATGTGTGTATATGGATACATGCACACTTTTAATTTGATGCCTACTGTTGGCATTATAGAGGATGAGACATTGCAGCATTTTGTGAAGGAATAAGGGAGCAGAACAGTAATTGTCTGCATGATTTCTTTTACAGGAATCTGTTCCCTCTCGGAAATTTCCCAGAGGGGTTTATCTGACAGGATTTTGTAACCTGTGGAAGTAAGGTAACAACTCCGAATTGGGGGTGAAGACCTGGTAACGTGGGACCTACACCCTGATGAATGCCAGTACGACCCTGTTGGGCGAGAATCAATGGCAGAAACATGTTGGTTAATGCAGTAGGGAGACAGGGGCCTTTACCTCCCCTAATATCCCGCCGTGTGGTTTTTAATACTACCAAGGGGTTACTTGAATAAAGACTGGTGGCAGTTTCCCCCTAGGTTGTTTTAATTGTGTGTGTCTGCACTCTTTGGTCCCTTCTAAAGGGAACACTTTTTCCTTTATATCCCTTTATTGTGGGTTTATTTAGGTGTATTGTTTTGTCACCTTTTCTGTACCCTCACCACTTTTGTCTTCTCGTAGACATTTAAAATAATTGCGCTCCGTCTTTGGTGTTGGTCTGCACCAAGACGTCAGATGCGGCCCTATGATGAAGCATGACACTGCAAAGTGTGTGAGGGCAGTATTAAGACAAGTGTTGTCTTTCCCTGTTTGTTTTCCTTCTTATGTATTTCATCCTCTGGTTGTTATTTTGTAATATTGATAGTAAAAACGCTGTCTATATCGCCGCTCCCACAGTTGTAGCATAAGGAGGGGTTTTGGTTATAGTCCTTCTCTGTTAAGTGAGTTTTCACTGATGGTAGGGGAGTCAGAGGAGGTTTTTCTTTCCCTAGTCTCTCTATTTGTGATTTTGTGAGTCAGTACGGCCGCTGAGCCGTGGAGACGCAATTGGGCAGTACCCGAGTTATACTAGTTAGATTAATGATAGTTGGTTCAGACTGGGACCTACCATGGAAGAACAGGGCCTTGCGTATGGAGATGAGGCCGCTGCTAGGATTTTATCTTGTCCTCCTTTATTAGGGGACACCACACTCACACAAGCACTCACACAGGTGGAAGGTTGGGACTCACTCACTGAATTGAAAAGGACACAAGTGAAAACGATTTTGCATGGAGCTATTCTCACGGAATATTTAAGAGCTAATGCGGCCCCGAGGGGCCTTCTGGTGGTTAACGAACCTCTTATTTTCTTAGAGGACGTTTCCTTTCGAAAAAATTGGTCTCTAATTGCGTGGAGATGCTCTAGAGATTGGCTTATTTTAATAATAGACACTGCGAAGAAAATTTCTGAAGATCTTTTGATAAAAATCCAGATCAGTGAAGACAATTTGAAGACACAAATACATATTTCTGTGTTCAAAAAGAAACTTGAGGAGACAAATAAGACAGTCAATGAATATAAAGAGTACTTAATGAATTCTAAAGTAAACAAACTACAGAAGGACCTTAAAAAATTTGCGAGAGAAAAGGTGTACCCATATGTAAATGACGATTATGTTAAAATGAGGGAAACCCATAATACTCAAAAAAACCTACAAGAACTTATACAGATACATCTAGTTCAGGAAGTGAGAGCAGTGACTCTGATTATAGACCCAGATACAGAGGGAGGGGTTTTTTCAGGGGGTTCCCACGTACATACCAGCAAGGACCTCAGATGGGGTATGGGTGGCCACATTTGTACCCACCGATGGGACCGCCTCAATTCTTCCCGAATGAATACCCACCTTTTTTAGAGAGAGGCAGGGGGAGGGGGAGAGGGAGGCAGAAGACACAGAAACCACAGAGAGTACAGTGGGAGGACATGAACCAGAGAATAACACGCAGCATGTCACGAGAAGGGGAACCCAGTACCAGCAGGGAACACACTTAGTGATGAATTTAAGTGCTAGGACATTGACAGAGACACAGGAAAGGGTCTTGTCTAAAGGTTTGGGATTTGTCCCAACTAACCAGCTAGACTCTTTTAAATTGAAGTGTGAATTGGCTGGATTTTTTCGTAATGTTCGTTTAAAAGTATACTTTGAAGGTAAAGAGATGACTGAGAGAGAGGACGATACAGGACTGAGGAATAAATCAACGTTCGTTCCTAGTATGGGTCAGCTACCCCCAGAGGTTGGAGTCTTTGAACAAGCTGTTATGAGGGACGTAGAATTGATGGAAACATCAGATAGTGGGAAGTCCTTTTGCAATTTATCGAGAGTTGAAAGGCAGGCTATCAATGAATTGAGAGACGATCCAATGCTTATCATAAAACCGGCCGATAAAGGCGGTGCGATCGTGATTCAAGATAAAGAGGTTTATAATACCGAATGCCTCCGCCTTTTGGGTGACAGAAGGAACTATAAGATTCTCACAGGAGATCCAACAGAAGAACTGAGAGTCTTGATTGGATCCTATGTTGAAGAGGCAGTTGGGAATGATTGGATTAGTCAGAAGGAAGCTCTCTTTCTCTGTAAACAACAACCGACCATCCCGTACTTTTATATCTTGCCAAAAGTGCATAAACCCACACGTCCACCTCCAGGACGACCTATAGTCTCGGGCATTAATTCCATCTTAGAGCCTTTATCCAAATTTTGCGATGTGTTCCTGCGCCCATTAGTTCAGAAGATGCCAGCATATCTTAAAGATACTAGGGAGGTTCTGAATTTGATTAAAGGCCTGGAATTTGATCCTGATACTGATTTAATGATTGGTCTTGATATAGAGTCCCTCTATACGAACATTCCGCAGCAAGAAACTCTCAGGGTGATTGAGAATATCCTTTTTCAGTAGAATGGGAATTTATGGCGCCTCGGGCCTTCATTTTGAGCCTACTTGAGCTGGCCCTAACAAAGAACTATTTTAAATTTGAGGAACAGTTTTATCTCCAAACACATGGAACTTCCATGGGGAGTTCTTGTGCCCCGAGTTTAGCCTGCCTCTATGTCTCTAAATTTGAAGAGGAAAGTGTGTTCTCACCAGCCAACCCATTCTATAATCAGATTAGGGTTTGGCGGAGATATATAGATGACGTGTTCATCATTTGGAGAGGCAGTAAAGACTCGGCCAAAATCTTTCTAGAGTGGCTAAATCAGAGGAATCCCTTTTTGTTTTTTACGAACACTATGACTAATACCTCACTTCCTTTTTGGATCTGAACATAACAGCAGAGAATGGAGCTCTAGTCAGTAGCGTATATCATAAACCTACTGATAGGAATAATTTGCTATCGTTTCAGAGCTTTCACCCCCGTTCACTTAGGGAAAATCTTCCCTATGGACAGTTTCTGCGATTGCGTAGGAACTGTTCTTCAATTGTGGATTATAAGCAAGAGGCTAAAAATCTGTGTGACAAACTGAGACATAGAGATTATCCTGAATGTGTTATCCAAAAGGCCCAGAAGAGAGCACGTAACTGCAATAGAGAGACCTTACTTGAAACGAATGAAAAGGAGACAGTCGGGAGTAGTATTTGTGTTACAACATTCAGTACGGCATCAAATCATCTCAAAAAGATTATACAGAAGAACTGGCGAATTTTGAATTCGAATGGGTTAGATCAACCTTTTCCGCTTTTTTCTTTTAAAAAAAGTGCCAGTATCAAAGATATGGTTGTTAACACACGCCCTAGAACGCTGGTCAGTCATCCTGTGGAACAAAATCGAGACCATTTTTTAACTCCTGTTTTTGGACATTATGCGTGTGGTTACTGTAAAGCGTGTCCTTTATCACTGAATGGCAAATCAGTGGATATAGGTACTAATCGACGCTGGGAACAGAGGAAACACACAACATGTAACACAGAGAATGTCATCTACCTCATAAGGTGTCCTTGTGATAAACTATATGTAGGGATGACTACTCGTCGGGTAAAAACCCGTATCCTGGAACACATGAGCACTATAAGGTGTGGAAAAACTAATACAAAACTCACGACTCACTTTCATGAGATGAGACATAGTGAGTCAGATTTGAGGTGGACAGTATTAGATAAACCTTTTATCCCACCTAATACTGTTGATGTAGCCAGTTTCTTGTTGGTTAGGGAACAACGGTGGGTGGACAGGTTAAAAAGTAGTATTCATGGCCTGAATGATTCTATACCCTGGTTCCAATTGTATGGACTAAGCACCAAGTAAAGAAATTAGATTATGGAAGAATAATGTGCTGAGTGGTGTCCTCGTACCTTCGTTTTGAATTCATAACACACATAAAGCTAACTATGTCAGTTGAGCAATACCCTGGGATACATTGCCTCTTAAATTAAAAGGGGAGTATAGATCGAATGGTTAGTAAGCCCTTACCTTTATTAGAGCGATCCATTTATTGATATGAATGGACAATAGAAGTAGCAGGCTTATGTAGGTGATGGTGTCCATGAGATGACTCTAATTGTATTAAGGTAGAGACATAGATGGTCTTTGCGGGATAACATCACAAGATAGAGATGCAATAAAAGGATTCTCTATACTAACATATAAGAACAAAGGAAAATCCTGTGCTTTTTTTGTTATGGTAAATACAGGGCCACAGTATTAATGGTGGTCATTTAGAACTGTCTCTGTATGAGAACAATGAACATAGCGTGTACTAAGGTCGCACACTTAGACTGAATTGATGTGCAATAAGATACAGTGTCCGTGGGTATATCAGTAGTAGTGTTTTGGATAGAGGATAGTGACGTGAACTTGCAACAACGTCAGTGCTCATACACACTCCAAGATGGCCGCTATCTGCAAGGAATTAAGGTAGATAGTGTCCTTTTTCAGTTTTGACAATGAATACGGACGAGCCCGAGACGCACCCTAGTTGGGGGAGTGGCCTACATATGAGCGCCAATTAACATCCCCTTTATAAGAGAAGAAAGTTGGTGTGCGAGATATCGACGGAGGACCTAAGTGAGGGATAGAAGCATCACGGTTCTTTGGAGTAGTAAGTTGATTATAAGAGGGGTCATGGTCGCTATCTGTTTTGCCTCTCTAGAAAGTTTTAAATTTTGACGGCGCATAATCGATGAAGTCTGCTAATGAAAAGCGGGTTATTTTACCTGGGTATTACTTGTGTCCTGGGTAGTATAAAGAATTTTGGCATCCCCCAGGGTTTTGACTCTATCAGGATATATAATTTTTAGTAATACGTTTGAAAGTTAATGAGAGCGGTGGGGTGGAGTAGGATTTTCTTACAGATTCAAAAAGGAAAATACCATTGGATTACAATGAAGTATTATCTCTGTTTTGTCCTCCTCTTATCCTGTGTCTTTCAGAGTGTGACTTTAAGAACACGGCCCCACGAAGGTCCCGGGTTGGGAGATTTTCTTATAAACCCGTGTGAGTTCTGTGAAATAAATTCAATTAGAATGTCTTTTCAAACTAGTGAGTGAGTAGAGTAACTTGACAGGTTGACGTTTGTGTAAGGGTGAGATAACCTTGATTACAACGCTTAGGGAGCCCGTTAACCATGTATACCACACTAAGGGAGTCTGTTAAGGGTTACACGTATGGTGTTGCGCATCTGTGAGGGTTTTTACTGGGTGTGGAGTAGGGAGCTTTTGATGAGTCCCTTGATGTGTGTATATGGATACATGCACACTTTTAATTTGATGCCTACTGTTGGCATTATAGAGGATGAGACATTGCAGCATTTTGTGAAGGAATAAGGGAGCAGAACAGTAATTGTCTGCATGATTTCTTTTTACAGGAATCTGTTCCCTCTCGGAAATTTCCCAGAGGGGTTTATCTGACAGGATTTTGTAACCTGTGGAAGTAAGGTAACAACTCCGAATTGGGGGTGAAGACCTGGTAACGTGGGACCTACACCCTGATGAATGCCAGTACGACCCTGTTGGGCGAGAATCAATGGCAGAAACATGTTGGTTAATGCAGTAGGGAGACAGGGGCCTTTACCTCCCCTAATATCCCGCCGTGTGGTTTTTAATACTACCAAGGGGTTACTTGAATAAAGACTGGTGGCAGTTTCCCCTAGGTTGTTTTAATTGTGTGTGTCTGCACTCTTTGGTCCCTTCTAAAGGGAACACTTTTTCCTTTATATCCCTTTATTGTGGGTTTATTTAGGTGTATTGTTTTGTCACCTTTTCTGTACCCTCACCACTTTTGTCTTCTCGTAGACATTTAAAATAATTGCGCTCCGTCTTTGGTGTTGGTCTGCACCAAGACGTCAGATGCGGCCCTATGATGAAGCATGACACTGCAAAGTGTGTGAGGGCAGTATTAAGACAAGTGTTGTCTTTCCCTGTTTGTTTTCCTTCTTATGTATTTCATCCTCTGGTTGTTATTTTGTAATATTGATAGTAAAAACGCTGTCTATATCGCCGCTCCCACAGTTGTAGCATAAGGAGGGGTTTTGGTTATAGTCCTTCTCTGTTAAGTGAGTTTTCACTGATGGTAGGGGAGTCAGAGGAGGTTTTTCTTTCCCTAGTCTCTCTATTTGTGATTTTGTGAGTCAGTACGGCCGCTGAGCCGTGGAGACGCAATTGGGCAGTACCCGAGTTATACTAGTTAGATTAATGATAGTTGGTTCAGACTGGGACCTACCATGGAAGAACAGGGCCTTGCGTATGGAGATGAGGCCGCTGCTAGGATTTTATCTTGTCCTCCTTTATTAGGGGACACCACACTCACACAAGCACTCACACAGGTGGAAGGTTGGGACTCACTCACTGAATTGAAAAGGACACAAGTGAAAACGATTTTGCATGGAGCTATTCTCACGGAATATTTAAGAGCTAATGCGGCCCCGAGGGGCCTTCTGGTGGTTAACGAACCTCTTATTTTCTTAGAGGACGTTTCCTTTCGAAAAAATTGGTCTCTAATTGCGTGGAGATGCTCTAGAGATTGGCTTATTTTAATAATAGACACTGCGAAGAAAATTTCTGAAGATCTTTTGATAAAAATCCAGATCAGTGAAGACAATTTGAAGACACAAATACATATTTCTGTGTTCAAAAAGAAACTTGAGGAGACAAATAAGACAGTCAATGAATATAAAGAGTACTTAATGAATTCTAAAGTAAACAAACTACAGAAGGACCTTAAAAAATTTGCGAGAGAAAAGGTGTACCCATATGTAAATGACGATTATGTTAAAATGAGGGAAACCCATAATACTCAAAAAAACCTACAAGAACTTATACAGATACATCTAGTTCAGGAAGTGAGAGCAGTGACTCTGATTATAGACCCAGATACAGAGGGAGGGGTTTTTCAGGGGTTCCCACGTACATACCAGCAAGGACCTCAGATGGGGTATGGGTGGCCACATTTGTACCCACCGATGGGACCGCCTCAATTCTTCCCGAATGAATACCCACCTTTTTTAGAGAGAGGCAGGGGGAGGGGGAGAGGGAGGCAGAAGACACAGAAACCACAGAGAGTACAGTGGGAGGACATGAACCAGAGAATAACACGCAGCATGTCACGAGAAGGGGAACCCAGTACCAGCAGGGAACACACTTAGTGATGAATTTAAGTGCTAGGACATTGACAGAGACACAGGAAAGGGTCTTGTCTAAAGGTTTGGGATTTGTCCCAACTAACCAGCTAGACTCTTTTAAATTGAAGTGTGAATTGGCTGGATTTTTTCGTAATGTTCGTTTAAAAGTATACTTTGAAGGTAAAGAGATGACTGAGAGAGAGGACGATACAGGACTGAGGAATAAATCAACGTTCGTTCCTAGTATGGGTCAGCTACCCCCAGAGGTTGGAGTCTTTGAACAAGCTGTTATGAGGGACGTAGAATTGATGGAAACATCAGATAGTGGGAAGTCCTTTTGCAATTTATCGAGAGTTGAAAGGCAGGCTATCAATGAATTGAGAGACGATCCAATGCTTATCATAAAACCGGCCGATAAAGGCGGTGCGATCGTGATTCAAGATAAAGAGGTTTATAATACCGAATGCCTCCGCCTTTTGGGTGACAGAAGGAACTATAAGATTCTCACAGGAGATCCAACAGAAGAACTGAGAGTCTTGATTGGATCCTATGTTGAAGAGGCAGTTGGGAATGATTGGATTAGTCAGAAGGAAGCTCTCTTTCTCTGTAAACAACAACCGACCATCCCGTACTTTTATATCTTGCCAAAAGTGCATAAACCCACACGTCCACCTCCAGGACGACCTATAGTCTCGGGCATTAATTCCATCTTAGAGCCTTTATCCAAATTTTGCGATGTGTTCCTGCGCCCATTAGTTCAGAAGATGCCAGCATATCTTAAAGATACTAGGGAGGTTCTGAATTTGATTAAAGGCCTGGAATTTGATCCTGATACTGATTTAATGATTGGTCTTGATATAGAGTCCCTCTATACGAACATTCCGCAGCAAGAAACTCTCAGGGTGATTGAGAATATCCTTTTTTCAGTAGAATGGGAATTTATGGCGCCTCGGGCCTTCATTTTGAGCCTACTTGAGCTGGCCCTAACAAAGAACTATTTTAAATTTGAGGAACAGTTTTATCTCCAAACACATGGAACTTCCATGGGGAGTTCTTGTGCCCCGAGTTTAGCCTGCCTCTATGTCTCTAAATTTGAAGAGGAAAGTGTGTTCTCACCAGCCAACCCATTCTATAATCAGATTAGGGTTTGGCGGAGATATATAGATGACGTGTTCATCATTTGGAGAGGCAGTAAAGACTCGGCCAAAATCTTTCTAGAGTGGCTAAATCAGAGGAATCCCTTTTTGTTTTTTACGAACACTATGACTAATACCTCACTTCCTTTTTTGGATCTGAACATAACAGCAGAGAATGGAGCTCTAGTCAGTAGCGTATATCATAAACCTACTGATAGGAATAATTTGCTATCGTTTCAGAGCTTTCACCCCCGTTCACTTAGGGAAAATCTTCCCTATGGACAGTTTCTGCGATTGCGTAGGAACTGTTCTTCAATTGTGGATTATAAGCAAGAGGCTAAAAATCTGTGTGACAAACTGAGACATAGAGATTATCCTGAATGTGTTATCCAAAAGGCCCAGAAGAGAGCACGTAACTGCAATAGAGAGACCTTACTTGAAACGAATGAAAAGGAGACAGTCGGGAGTAGTATTTGTGTTACAACATTCAGTACGGCATCAAATCATCTCAAAAAGATTATACAGAAGAACTGGCGAATTTTGAATTCGAATGGGTTAGATCAACCTTTTCCGCTTTTTTCTTTTAAAAAAAGTGCCAGTATCAAAGATATGGTTGTTAACACACGCCCTAGAACGCTGGTCAGTCATCCTGTGGAACAAAATCGAGACCATTTTTTAACTCCTGTTTTTGGACATTATGCGTGTGGTTACTGTAAAGCGTGTCCTTTATCACTGAATGGCAAATCAGTGGATATAGGTACTAATCGACGCTGGGAACAGAGGAAACACACAACATGTAACACAGAGAATGTCATCTACCTCATAAGGTGTCCTTGTGATAAACTATATGTAGGGATGACTACTCGTCGGGTAAAAACCCGTATCCTGGAACACATGAGCACTATAAGGTGTGGAAAAACTAATACAAAACTCACGACTCACTTTCATGAGATGAGACATAGTGAGTCAGATTTGAGGTGGACAGTATTAGATAAACCTTTTATCCCACCTAATACTGTTGATGTAGCCAGTTTCTTGTTGGTTAGGGAACAACGGTGGGTGGACAGGTTAAAAAGTAGTATTCATGGCCTGAATGATTCTATACCCTGGTTCCAATTGTATGGACTAAGCACCAAGTAAAGAAATTAGATTATGGAAGAATAATGTGCTGAGTGGTGTCCTCGTACCTTCGTTTTGAATTCATAACACACATAAAGCTAACTATGTCAGTTGAGCAATACCCTGGGATACATTGCCTCTTAAATTAAAAGGGAGTATAGATCGAATGGTTAGTAAGCCCTTACCTTTATTAGAGCGATCCATTTATTGATATGAATGGACAATAGAAGTAGCAGGCTTATGTAGGTGATGGTGTCCATGAGATGACTCTAATTGTATTAAGGTAGAGACATAGATGGTCTTTGCGGGATAACATCACAAGATAGAGATGCAATAAAAGGATTCTCTATACTAACATATAAGAACAAAGGAAAATCCTGTGCTTTTTTTGTTATGGTAAATACAGGGCCACAGTATTAATGGTGGTCATTTAGAACTGTCTCTGTATGAGAACAATGAACATAGCGTGTACTAAGGTCGCACACTTAGACTGAATTGATGTGCAATAAGATACAGTGTCCGTGGGTATATCAGTAGTAGTGTTTTGGATAGAGGATAGTGACGTGAACTTGCAACAACGTCAGTGCTCATACACACTCCAAGATGGCCGCTATCTGCAAGGAATTAAGGTAGATAGTGTCCTTTTTCAGTTTTGACAATGAATACGGACGAGCCCGAGACGCACCCTAGTTGGGGGAGTGGCCTACATATGAGCACCAATTAACATCCCCTTTATAAGAGAAGAAAGTTGGTGTGCGAGATATCGACGGAGGACCTAAGTGAGGGATAGAAGCATCACGGTTCTTTGGAGTAGTAAGTTGATTATAAGAGGGGTCATGGTCGCTATCTGTTTTGCCTCTCTAGAAAGTTTTAAATTTTGACGGCGCATAATCGATGAAGTCTGCTAATGAAAAGCGGGTTATTTTACCTGGGTATTACTTGTGTCCTGGGTAGTATAAAGAATTTTGGCATCCCCCAGGGTTTTGACTCTATCAGGATATATAATTTTTAGTAATACGTTTGAAAGTTAATGAGAGCGGTGGGGTGGAGTAGGATTTTCTTACAGATTCAAAAAGGAAAATACCATTGGATTACAATGAAGTATTATCTCTGTTTTGTCCTCCTCTTATCCTGTGTCTTTCAGAGTGTGACTTTAAGAACACGGCCCCACGAAGGTCCCGGGTTGGGAGATTTCCTTATAAACCCGTGTGAGTTCTGTGAAATAAATTCAATTAGAATGTCTTTTCAAACTAGTGAGTGAGTAGAGTAACTTGACAGGTTGACGTTTGTGTAAGGGTGAGATAACCTTGATTACAACGCTTAGGGAGCCCGTTAACCATGTATACCACACTAAGGGAGTCTGTTAAGGGTTACACGTATGGTGTTGCGCATCTGTGAGGGTTTTTACTGGGTGTGGAGTAGGGAGCTTTTGATGAGTCCCTTGATGTGTGTATATGGATACATGCACACTTTTAATTTGATGCCTACTGTTGGCATTATAGAGGATGAGACATTGCAGCATTTTGTGAAGGAATAAGGGAGCAGAACAGTAATTGTCTGCATGATTTCTTTTTACAGGAATCTGTTCCCTCTCGGAAATTTCCCAGAGGGGTTTATCTGACAGGATTTTGTAACCTGTGGAAGTAAGGTAACAACTCCGAATTGGGGGTGAAGACCTGGTAACGTGGGACCTACACCCTGATGAATGCCAGTACGACCCTGTTGGGCGAGAATCAATGGCAGAAACATGTTGGTTAATGCAGTAGGGAGACAGGGGCCTTTACCTCCCCTAATATCCCGCCGTGTGGTTTTTAATACTACCAAGGGGTTACTTGAATAAAGACTGGTGGCAGTTTCCCCTAGGTTGTTTTAATTGTGTGTGTCTGCACTCTTTGGTCCCTTCTAAAGGGAACACTTTTTCCTTTATATCCCTTTATTGTGGGTTTATTTAGGTGTATTGTTTTGTCACCTTTTCTGTACCCTCACCACTTTTGTCTTCTCGTAGACATTTAAAATAATTGCGCTCCGTCTTTGGTGTTGGTCTGCACCAAGACGTCAGATGCGGCCCTATGATGAAGCATGACACTGCAAAGTGTGTGAGGGCAGTATTAAGACAAGTGTTGTCTTTCCCTGTTTGTTTTCCTTCTTATGTATTTCATCCTCTGGTTGTTATTTTGTAATATTGATAGTAAAAACGCTGTCTATATCGCCGCTCCCACAGTTGTAGCATAGGGAGGGGTTTTGGTTATAGTCCTTCTCTGTTAAGTGAGTTTTCATCTTAATATAAGACACAAGTACTGTCTCTGCTGGACAAATGTAACACCAACAATCGACAAACGAAGACAAGACAAAGTAATGAACATTAGCCACAAAGTCAAACAAAACGGTCCAGAGACCACTCCCTACAGTCCGAAGACTGTATCAAATCCGAGAAGACAGGCACCTGCCCCAGACCTTTCCAAATATTAACCAAATTACCAGTTGGTCTGGCAGAGTGTTCGCGGGCAGTCCCGGACCTTTTTGAGCGTGGGCCAAATTTCCAGGTGATCCGGCAAACCGCTCGCAAACGCTCTGTGTCTTTTTCCCAGGGGTCCGCAGACCCACCAAGTGCAAGACAAGCGGTCCGGAGACCGTACCATGACACAGCCCATCGGCTTGTGCCATTCAAGACAAGCGGTCCAGAGACCGTACCAAGACACAGCCCGTAGGCTTGTGCCGTTCAAGACAAAACAGTCCAGAGACTGTATCAAGACACAGCCCGTAGGCTCGTGCCATTCAAGTATGGCGCCATCTTTCCAAGAATCAAATCACTCACCTGGTGCACACAGGTCGAGTCAAACTATTCTCCACTGCCGACTCTTCGGACCAAACGGTCAACTGCAAGGTTATGCCTTCTCTGGACCCCGGCTGGTGACCACTAGACGAGGGGGCGCCCGATCAGCCGGGCGGGGCAGCTGCGAGAACCAAGCTCGGTCTTGTGTGGGGATCCCCGATCTGCCCAACCGACCAAACGCATCCCCCCGACCCTCGACCCGATTACGGGAGAGTCGGGTCACCTTGCAGGGTCGCTGTTCGGGCGCCAACTGAAGGAAGTGGCCCTCTAGGGCCACCCGGGTTTTCTCACAATGACCTGCTAGGCCTTCCCAAGAATGAAGAGTCGGTCAGACAGTAGAGAATATGCACTTACATGTTTATTGGCAATGCTCTGCAGAGGAGTCCGTCATGACCTGCACCCTAAGGCGTTTGTCGAGGGACTGGCCCCCCAACAGTCTACAGTGAGTAATCATTCTTCCCCAGCAGTCTGCAACCCCGCCCACCATGGAAAACTACCAGCCTGTGCTGATCACGAACAAAGGAGGCACATTCCTATTAGAAGAAACATAAACCCAGTGCTTAGTGCTAAAAATGCAGAATTTATGGGCGAGTTTTTCCTAACAACAAACCCAATAGACATAACATATGCGCATAAGAACAATTTAACCTGTATGTTGCGAGATGAAGAAAAAGATTTTCGATATTTAGTAGAGGAAAGAAGACAGGATTTTCAAAAGAAGGCTGTTGAACAGAAGTCATATGTACCTCCATGGGCTAAAAAGGAAGGGGACTATAAGAAAGGCGAGACTCATGCTGCAATGTCTGAAGGAAGTGGCCGTCTAGGGCCACCCGGGTTTTCTCACAACCACCTGCTAGGCCTTCCCAAGAATGAAGAGTCGGTCAGACAGTAGAGAATATGCACTTACATGTTTATTGGCAATGCTCTGCAGAGGAGTCCGTCATGACCTGCGCCCTAAGGCGTTTGTCGAGGGACTGGCCCCCCAACAGTCTACAGTGAGTAATCATTCTTCCCCAGCAGTCTGCAACCCCCCCACCATGGAAAACTACCAGCCTGCCACGAACAAAGGAGGCACAGTAGGATGAGCTCACACCTGCCAGATGGGTACATGTTATCAGGGATCCAAGGCCACAGTGCTGGGTCTCAGCATCTCCTAACGTGGGAGCAGAAACTACATAATCAGACGAACACACAAGGGCCGAATGGCCTATTCATTAGTATTGAGAAACAGCCTTGAGCGAAGAGAAGAAATAATAACGGAATACAGTATTCTGCTGAGGCAAGCGAAAATAATAATAATGAGGCCTAACTCGGGCACAGTCTGAACAGTCTACTAAGGGTTACGAAAAAGAAAATGGGGTCACATTCACTAACTAAAGCCTGCACATTACGAGGATAACTCAGTGGGTTGCATAACGCGAATGCGACTGGCATGCATTTAGCCACATAATGCTAACATAACATAACACAGAGAGTATATATGGTAGGGATGGGATTTCAAAACTAACATGTCCCTAGATTTGTCAAAGTTGGGAAAGTTCTGTCTACATAGACTAAAAACAGACTATAACAACATTTTCATTGGTTCTAGAGAATGTGAACACACCTTCCTAATCATGGGAGGATGGGGACTAAAAGGGGGAACTGATCGTGTTTTTCCAGGAATATATTATGTGTGTGGGAAAAATGCCTTTTATAGGTTACCAAAACAATGGTATGGTAGTTGTTATCTTGGGATAGTATTTCCTAAAGTGTACCACATTACTAAGAACAATGAAATGGATGTAATAAGTCAAGGACTAAAACACACTAAAAGAACAAGCTTCTCAGAAATAGTAGGTGATATATTTGGTGCACTGATACCGTCAGTTGGAGTCATACTGAATTCACATAAGATGCGCAAATTGTCAACAGTAGTTGATCGTCTATCGACAGATACTGCTGGGGGATTCTTAATGATAAATACCGAAATGGTTGCAATTAGATCTATGGTTTTGCAAAATCGACTTGCACTTGATATAGTATTGGCAAAAGAGGGTGGAGTCTATGGCAAGTTGAAAGTCCAACATTGCTGTACATATATCCCAGACAAAAGTAAAGGTATTGAGGGATATATTAAGAATATTACAAAGATTCATGACGATTTGACCCAACTGGAGGTTGACGGTGTTTGGGAAAGACTTAGTAAAAGTATTTCCACTATAGGTAGTTGGTTTTCCACTTTAGGGAATAGTCTATTAGGTAAAATCCTAATACCCGTAATTTCTATAGCAATAATAGGTTTGATGATGATAATGACATATAGATGTTGCAAGAATAAAACAACAGCAAGAATGATAGCCGAAATAAAGAATAAGAGAATGGCAAGAAAGAGAAATAGAGAAGAGATCCAATTAGAGGAGATGAAAGGAAGTCTATATGATAAAATGAAAGGAATAGGCATGAAAAGTAAAATTTAAGAGTCAGAAGAAAGAAAGGAAGATACTAAAAATTAAATGAATAGAAGTTGGCACTTGGTAATGGTGGGTATTTATGATGGCTCAAAAATGCCATCAGAGGGGGGATTGATGGAGCAAGGATTCGAGAAAAGTGAAACTCGCTCGATTAAATCATTCATTAACTAATCATTAATTTAGCAAATAAGACGAAACTAACATACACCCAACACAGATACATGGGGAGAAAAGCTTACGCATGTTTGGATTAATGAGAAATAAAATGCTGCACGAATAAAACCCGCTTTAACTTGCAAAAACGCTTTGCACATGTGCAAACTTGAATTACATGTAAGTAACATGACTAACTCGCTTTGAGAGGGAAATCCTCACGCATGCGCAAGAAAATCCAGAACACGGTCCTGAGGTACCGCATGCCTGGCATATGCTTGCTTGATTTAAACGAAAGCTGCTGCTATTAACGCTTTTGCCCACGAGTAATAATAATTACATGGGATAGAGTAGAAGTGGGTGGTGAACAGTGAGAATTACATGTTTAAGAAAATAACATCTCTTTATGATTCCTTTATTAATAGTGTACATTTGGGCCTGTTAAATCCATGACTGAAAAAGAAAATGGCGAAAGCTGCGCATGCCCAGTAACTACATGAAATGACCCGGTGACCAAGAGGGAATCGAATGAGTGCCAGGATCCACGTACAGAAAGGATGGGAAAAGAAGAAGATGTATCAGACATCTATGAAGCCTGTATTAAATGTGTTATGGCAATTGCAACAAAATATGCATGTTTCAAACAAATTATATGAATGAGTAGAAGGGCAGGGTCAACAAACAATAGGGTTTACTAATAAAAGTGAATATGTCAGCCTGGTATAATGAAGACACCTCTAACCCCGTCCAATCATATTCAGTAGTTTAGTAAATCTGCAACACTTGAGGGTGGGACATGAAGAAATAAAGCCTATAACTAGAGTGACTTGAATTAAGCACACACACAACGCTGCTGATTGAGAGGTGATTCGATGGAGCTGCGAGGGAACCGCTGCTGCTGGGAGCTGAACAGAGTGAGAGAGAGAGAGAGAGAGAGAGAGAGAGAGAGAGACGAGAGCAGACTTGGAAGATCCAGACTACTGCCTGATTAGATTGGAAGATTGCGGAAGAATATCGAGGAGGGAGAGAGTGTAAGAGAGGGAATCGCCCTGATGCGTCGGGTTATAGAAAGTCTAGTAAGTATCAGACCTGTCCTGAACCTATCCTATAGTCTTTGTCTCCTGATCCTAAGTCAGGGGACCCCACCAGTCCTTTGGCCAGAGGGGTGGTTTTCCAGATATCTTCACTCAGTAAATATCATTCTATTCAGAAATGTGCATATTTCTTTGCAAATGTTGCTATTATTATGTGCCTTTTGTCTCTACATCTATCCACTCTTATGCATTTGATTTTGTCGAATGAACTCGTATAATTGAAGGTATTATGCTTTATGATTGTTCTCTCTCCCACTTTAAGAAAGATGGAGTTTGCACTGTGTACTTGTAATTGATAAGCGTTCAACTTAATGACTGAAATTTTAGATAAACTTATTATTATTATTATACAGAGTCTGCGATTATTTCATTAAGAGTTTAGTTAAGAAATTGTTAATATCACCATCAACTAACTCAACTAATGGTCCATCGACCAGAGGAAGAGTGTTGATTCGTGAAGATTAGTTAGACATTAAAATGGTATTGTAATCGATTTGTGGTTACAGGAAATTAACTAATCTGAACTTTATTGAATTTTAAAAAACTCAACTCCCAACCAGCGGGAAAATTGGCCAAGGGTAATGCAAAGATTTCAATTGGATTTAAAATATATGGGCCCAGTGAAAAATTCCATTTATTGTGTGGAAAAATATCCAACCTCGGCCACTTCGCGCTGGATCAGTTTCTTGTTTTTTTGTTTTTTTTTAATATCTTTATTTGCATTTTGTCAAACATATAGGTTACATTTAGGGAAAGAAACAGGGAAAGGGAGGGGTAAAGGACTTGGATAGGATATGGAACAGATAGCCATTTCAATTACAATAAAAATTACAGCTATTTTTACTGGCACATTCGCCCCCTGTAATAAACCTCGAGACTATACAGCAGGCCTCTGGCCACGAATTTCCTTCTTAGTATGTTCTATATGCATCAGCTGTCCATAGTTCCATCCTTTAGTGTCCAGGCAGATACAAGAAGCTGTACATGTCTATAATTACACCTGGTCATCCAGTTCAGTGACAAATTGAGGCAAAATCAGATACAATTTATACTATTACAATCAAACATAAAACAAACAAAAAAACTATTGTCCTAACGTCACGCCTCGGCCAAAATATGTGAAGGGGATGCGGCACCAACCTAGTCGTCCCACTGTGGATGTATCGCCCCAGCCTCCTGGTATTTAAAGAAATAAATGTTTATGTCTCCCCTTCCCTAACTCATGTCGTGTCCTAGGCGTGACCGCCCCCCTTGTCCCGGATCTCATCGCCATTCAAATTCATATAGTGCCTTGTTTATGAGGCATCCCAGTTTAAACTTGTTTCCTGCTTCAATGGGAAGCCAATGTTTTTATGAGCGGAAGGGCAATATATGATACTATTTTACCATGCTGGTAGAAATCATGCAGTGGCACAGAATGTATGAATGAAATGAGTTTTGATTGTTGTGCTACCACCAGGGCTGGTCTGCCATAGCCAGCCTCAATACGATCAGTGCACTAACACTATTTTTGATTTACGGAACTGATAAAATATATTTCATTTTCTTCAGGACCTGCGGGTGAAGCTTTTCTGAGGTTGAGAGTTCTAATAATATGAGGTATCATGGCTAGAGAAACATTGAGAATGAAGTCCTGTGAGACCACAATGGGATAGAGAATAAGCAAAAGATATGGGGATGTTAGTTGGAGGTAATAGTTTGTCATCCATGCTTGCAACTTTGTGAGCACTGAACACAGTACAATGATATCCTGAAACATACAGGTTTGAAGGTACAATTATGTGTCACCCTCTAAGTGGTGTAATTATAATCCTGTACCCTTGCATAAAAATCCCATCTGTTTGATGGAGCAGCTAAATAGCATGGGCGCCAGAATTGAACCCTGGGATAACCCGCAGGAAATGAATGTGGAGGTTCAAGTGAAGCAACCAACCTTTACTAATTGGGTACACTTTCAAAGAAAGGTGGCGAACAAGTTCAGCACTGTGCCACTGATTCCAATGTGGCGTTCTACACAAATCAATAGGTGTCCATAATCAACAATATCAAATGCAACCATAAAAGACACCTCCTCCCTGGCCTTGCAGATGTCATCCAGAATTTTCAGCATAGTTGTCATTATGTTGCAACCCAATTGGAAACCTGATTGACAACAAAATGATAGATTTTCTGATTTTTTTGTCAGCAATTAGTTGAAAGGACACGCATTCCTCAATGGCCTAGCCTAGCCATGAAAGATTGGTTATGGGTCTGTAGTTTGAAGGGAGATGCATAAAAAGTCACTTTTCTTAAAACAGGTGTAAGTTGATCACATTTTAGTGAGTCAAGGAAGAGCCCCTGTAAAAGAGAGCTGTTGATTAGTTCATACTATTTCTCAACCACAATGGTGAAATTATCTCTGATGATTGCTGATGGTAATAGGTGATAATAGATTGGCTCGAGATTTTGAATGTTACTCATGAGCCCATCCAGACATTTGACTTGAAGCAAGACCATTATGTTGGTGTTTTGGGAATGGCTTGCACATAGAAAGCCGAAAAGGTAGATTGTGAGTCTCAGATTTGTAGATCTTGTCATTCAGATATTGATAGATGGAAAGAAAGTTGAAATATTAATGAAAGTAAAAAAAACAAAGAAGGAAAAATAAATAAGGACGAAATGTGGAAATAAGGATGAATAAAGAATCAACTAAGGAAAAAGAAGAAATATGGAAAAAAGGAATGAATGAGTGAAGGAAGATCAGAATAAAAGAAAGATAGGTGAAAATAAAGAAAGGAGGAATGATGATAGAAAGAGATGAGGAAGAAAAAGAAGCAACAGAGAGAAGGAAAGATGAATAAATAAATAGAAGAGAGAAAAAAAACAAAGGCAGACAAAGGAAGTGAAAAAGAAAAATTAAAAAAAGATGGAAATATAGACAAAATAAATGAAGGAAAGAAAGAAAGAAAAGAGAACAGAAAGAAGGCAAGAAAGAAGAAATATATGGAAGGAAAGGAGGAAAGAAATGTGGAATGAGATTGGAGAGAAGGAAAGAATGAAGGAAATAAACAAATAAACAAAGTATAGGAGGATTGATAGAAACAAAGAAGTATGACAATATTGAAGTAAAGAAGGAACAATAAATAGATGGACATGAATACAATAAAAGAAAGCACAATGATACGAAAGTCTTAAAGGACGTGAATAGAAATGATCGAAAGACCTCAAGAAGTGAAGGAGAAAAAAGAATAGAAAGAAAGAAAGAAATATCAAGATAAACAAAGATATAAAAAATGAAGAAAGGAAATAGAGCAAAAGGATGGAAACAATTAACAACAAATTTAAAGAAGTAGAAAAGGAGGAAAGAAAGATGGAAAAAGATAAAATATTGAAAAAAGAACAGTGAGGAAAGAAGGAAAGAAAGTTAGAAAGAAAGAGAAAAGAGAGGCAAAGGACGATGAATGGAAAGAAAAGGGAAGAAAGGTGGTAAAAAGAAATGCTACTTAGAAGAAAAGAGAAATTATAGGGAAATGAATGGACAAAAAGGGAGGCAAACAAGAACAAATGAAAATATGGAATAATATGATGGAAAGTAGGACATGGGAAAGAGAGATAGAAATAAAGCAGAAGATGCAAAGGAAGATAGAGAAATACAAAGACCTAAAATTGAAAGGAAGAAAAAAGCAAGGAGGCAAATTAAACAACAAGCACATCAGAGGAGACATTAGTACATGCTGATGTGCTTTTTGACTCAAGCGCTCCCTTTCGCAATCAATTCTTCTGTAATTTTTACAGTTGACTATATATGTTATGTGCTCCACTAGGTTGTTCTCATAGCCTGTCTTTGATTCCTATTTGTTTTTGTACCTAGGGAGCACACTGTTTCTTATGTTAACTGCAATGTTGTTACATTCTCTTGGGGGCATTGATCTGCAACTGCCATTTAACAGTGCCATCTTGGGTGGGTGAGTTACATTATATTTGTCCTGGGGGGGATGATCATGTGATGGCCTACAGTTGGATACTTAATGGATCATACAACCAGCTCAGGTGAGACATCAGTAAGTGCTGAAGTGTTGAAGTTTCTCTTACCTCACAATCTCTCCCATTTTTTCACTTTCAGTTGGAGCTGCAGCATATAGAACGTTTTACTATTTTTACTGCTGACTATGTTTGTTTTGGTGTAGACCGGTAGAGTTGTGCTCCTAGTACCACTCCCGGTTACGATTTATTACTGTTTTTTGTATTTGGTGGTTCGTGAGTATCACTTTGAGTGAGTTAGTTGCATTGTGAGTGGCATGGGGCACATGTCTAGCTGGATGAATCAAGCATGGCCTAATGGAAGATACTAAATGGATCCTGCTGTTCTACCTGAGAATTGAAGCCTGCTGATTGAATACTTGCAGATCCTTACAAAGTGCTCAAGTTTGGCTAGTATCCGCATTAAGATAACATTTTTCCATCTTGAAAAGGGATAGCGATAGTGGAAGACACACAGGGGAAAGAGAGGAATCCTTTCAGCAAAACTCTTGTTTTGTTCTTAGAATAACTGCTCTAGTACGGCGAGACATCAGTGGGAGGCATTCTGATTGCCCTCATGTGAACATTATAGAACTTTTATTTCTGACAGAAACGTAATTGCAGGATGTTACCTGCCCAGATTTAGCTAACGCTGTGCCTGATGCTTTCAAAATACTGTATTACATTAGAAAACATAAGCTGGGACAGAAGTTGCAAATATTTTCAGATGCTGTCTACATCTTACCCTGGTAGTGTACTGAGACATCTTCTGCCCTGAAACCATATCTGTGTCTGCCAAATTTCACCTGCTCTGCTTTAACCTTTATGTTGAGGTTCCATCACCAGGCTCCAGCACTGACAATTCAAATGCAATGACTGGTTATTTTGACTTGTGAACTCGGTGCTAAAGCCCAGTTTATGTATAGGGGAATTTCAAATAACATGTGAATGGAGGCAAAGACAATATAGCCCTCGAATTCCTAGAATGTGTATAATCATTTGCCCTTTTATAGTTGGTCTCTGATGCTACACATGATGGTGGCCAACTGCTCAATTTGATCCAGCCATTGGATTGGACTGATGATCACTTTGTTTATTTTGAAAGTGTAACATCTATATCTAAACCATCAAGGGCCAAGACTATCACTTCCAGTATATGTCTCTATGGAAAAGCCCATATTAAAGTCAACCTCATGGATTTGATGGAACGCTTGAACATGGAGTGTCACATTGAAAATGACAGCTTGCTGCCTCTACTATTTGGGGGACTGATTTTAGCAAAAAGTACCTTGAAGGAAGTTGTTATTAGTTTATCTAAACTCAAGAGTGTGTGGTTCTCAGAATCTTTAAAAACTGTGAAACATAAACAGAGTTTGCATAGAGGAATACTTATTGAGCATCACAAGGGCCTATAGCAAAAAGCATAAATAAAAACCCTTTAAATGGCAAAAGCCTACTTCCTTCACAGCAAAACAGATGAGGCCCGAAATTATCTGAATCAACCTTTCATCTTGTTTAATCCTTTGGTCAACTCAGCATTCCTATCTAGTAATACAACTGTATTGCAATCATACAGTGCACTGGCCTGTCTGTTCAGCTCGGGGGGCATGCCCCGCCACCTGGATGCCCCCGTGTCCCGCTGGTGTGTCGCTGTGCAGGGTCATATATCCCTCACCTCTGCTGGAAGGCCAGTGGCTGCAGGGTCTCACAGGGGCCGTTTCCACTGGGGGCTCCTCTTCACAGGGGTGCAACAGGCGAGTAAGTCCAGGCCCCTCGAGGCTGGCAGGTGGTGAGAAGAGGGCCCCCTGTGATCACGCCACAGAGATGCCCACATGGCGGCGTTGCCCCCAGCCTCACGGACAAGATCACCAATGCTGGCTCCTCCACTAGCTGGCTGCCCCGGGTCAGGAGGCCACACCATTGTCAGGAAGCCTTCGTGCAGCCCTCGGGTTGGTCTATGAGTGCCGCGCAGCAACGCTCATAATCCCCCACAGCCTATCTCACAAGATGGTGGTGTCTCCAGAGCTTGGCAGCAGCGGAGGCCGATTGTCGCTTAGCGGTAGCCCAACAGCTCCAAACGCCAGGAGATCGGTGCTCCATCCCCCATCTGCTGCAAGGCCGCTGTTGGGACATGGATTAGGCTGCTATAATGCCCACTGGAACACAGAGCTCAGATGATCAGCATCTCACTCCATCTCTGGACAGTCCATGCCCCCCTGAAGTCTGTTCTGAATACCAGATGATTATCGTATATGTATAATGTAAGCTGAGTCAAGACACAACGTTCAGTAGCTTTATTGAGCCATGGTAAATTCAAAACTGGTCAATAGTTTAATAGGAGGATAGGATCTAAATTGCAAAAGGAGTGGGGGAGCACACTGTTTGGTATACCAGCGCACAATTCGCCAAGATGTATTGTGGTAAATGCAGTGCATGATAACGCTGTCTTTGGTTGAACACTCTCCACTAAGTATAAAACAACCATCACAGAGTATCTTTTAGATCTAAAGTGGAGGAAGGTTCATACAAAATAGCAATATCAAGATCATGGAACAAGCCTGCATTTTTTCTGTATGGGATTCCAAGCCTCTCCAGGTTCAGGAATGCCAACTGCTTTCAAACAATTGAAGCAGCCTCAAACTCGGTGAAGACGTATTCTTCCTTCCACTGTAACTGTAAGTCTTGCAGAAAACCACAGTGGTGCTTTGAAAACTGTGGTGATTTGAGTGACTAAAGGTCCCTAGTTCATATAAAGGTAGCGTGGCTCAAATTAGGGAACATGTACTCTGGATCCAGCCATGTGAAGGTTTGACTTTCTTGCCACTACTCTTGTCATCATTTCTCTTTTTAGAGCCTGACAGCTCCTCTAAAACCATGTCAGCACCAAGGCCCACACCTGAGGGAGTCCTCATTGTTTTTTCTGCTGCCTCAGCTACATTGATGCTAAGTGGAGATTAAGTCTTCAGCACCTACTACCTCCTGTAGAAATAATTGGATGACCCCTGGCATATCTTCGCTGAGCGTCATGAGCGAGATCTCCAAGATTCGCAGACAGGAGCTCTGTTAGAGTTTTCTGATGTTTCACTCTTTGCCTCAAGTGCCATGCTTAAAATACTCACAATGATCTTCTCCATCTCCAGATCAGTAACCTTTTTGGGTTTTGTTACAGAACGCTTTAGTTGTCTCGGAGGCCTCATTCTACCAACACTTAAGTATATGTAAGAAGTAGCACAATGAGAGTGGGTTTTAAGTCAGCTCACTCCAGACAGGCCCACCAGGTTCACAAATTGCTATTTTTCCGCTGAACTTTTCAAAGAAAGTACAGTGAAAAGTAAATTTTCTCTGTGCCGCCTGTAGCATGTTTCCTTTGTCTTTGTGCACAGAACTTCAAAACATACTGCGCGTGCTGCCAATGTAGCCATTTGTAGGCAGGAAAGCAGGTCATTATTCCATGTCAGCTCTTGTATTTGCACGTTTTGCTGCCCCTTTGCCGAGGACTGTGTTAGTTTGCTCTGTGGGTGCTGCATTCCGCTGGTCTGACAGGCCTTTCCCAGCTGATCCTTCCATCTGCCAAAGTGGGAAGAGAGCGAAAATGGCAGACCTGCCTCTTTTTCCTTATCTTTGCAGCATATCTTGGTAACTGGCTGGGATCAGCTGCAATAGATGAAACTCAAGCAGCCCTGGGGGTAATTTTTATTGCCTGGGTTGTGAGAGCAGCTGTTGCCAGACAATTATGTGATAAACATAGAGAGGGGTTGTGGCTTTGCCTACTTGTTGGAAGCCAGGAGTACATATTTCAATTGGGCAGAAGTTGTGTGCTTCCACGAAAAAAGTGCTTGCCCTCCACACAGCTGTGATCATTTTGCTTATTTATCCAACTTCCTGAGCTTGAACATTCAGGGGGACACACATGCCACTGTAACGCTATTAAAGTGTTTGCGATATTTTATGGCGTTTTTCTCAGGCAACAGCAGAGATGGAGGAGGGCAGTCATTAACGTACAAGAATTTTTAGGTCTGGCTTGACAGCCAAGTCATAAGCCAGACCTATTGGAATTGCCAATGCTTGTTTTTTTAGGCCACCATGTTCTTTGTACATTTAATGAATATTTTCCCCGATTGGTCTCAGAGGCTTGTTTCCCACAGAATGCAGAACTGGACCTTGTCATTGCATACACAGAATACAGGCGTAATGAGAATTTTGTGGGTAATATTTCTACTTTGTCTAAGGATTGCTGTAAAGATTTATCGACCAAAGGCACACATCGCTACAATATTTTCAAAGATCACCGACATGTGCTCTGTCAATATTTTCAATAATATTGACTCTGACCTGCCTTGAGTGAGTAAAACCTACTATGTTGTGTGCATCATAAAATATGCATAATTTTCCACCAGGTGTAGTGGAGTTTCACTCCAGTATCGAAGGGCAAACAATGTTCTAGGCATGCACATGTTGAATGATGCACACAAAATCTCAACTTCACAATGTTGAAATGGTGTTATTTTCTTGTCTTAGTGGTACAGCGTGTGGCAAACCAGTGTCTAGAGATGATTGGATGTGCTATACAAATAACAAAAAGCCACATTCCCAGCTTCAGAGTTGCTTTTTTTACTGCAGCGTGCCCTTCCCCTTCACGCCAGCGGAAAGCATACTTGATGACAGAAACCAAAAAAACACCAGTTGTCTTCACAGTGCTGTGTGGTGTGCAGAGGGCCATAGAGACGCTTTTCTTTTTTCTACAACAATAACAGAAAGCAAACGCTGCTTTAGCCAGAAACTTCCTGCTCACCTTTAACTTCAAAAGCAAAGCCCATCATAGCTTGAAAAAAAACCTCCAACAAGCTTGCCAACACTTACAAAAACTTCAGTGACGTAATTGTAATCAACATTACGAGGTGGAGGAGGTGACATTGCATGTATTATGAGTTCCACAGGGAATTATATCACGTGATCTAAGACCAATATTGTGGTCCACTGTAGCTATTTTGTTGCAACAAGTTCATGAGGGTTGTACACACAAACACATTTTCCCAGAGGAAAAACACAGGACTAGAAAGAAAATAAACAGATGGGGACAGACAGCACAGGGTTTCAAAACAATGTAATACCTTTATTTCTAACATTTAGAGGGTGAGAGGAAGGAAAGTCGGTGTAGCAGGTAAAATGGTCTTTTGAGAAGGGTTTGAGGCAGCAGGATGCCAGGAAATGGTCTTTTGGTATGGAGTAAGTCATTGAGCTATTCAGCTACTGATATTCATGGTTTTTTCATGATTTGCCATTGGTTGGATGAGCTGTCTATCAAGGCCATGGCGTTTTAAGGATTGTTACTTTGTCCCTTTGGTGTTCTTATTGGTGATAGCACTCAAGTAGTCCTTTTAATAGACTAGCTTGTAAGGAGTCAGTGTGGGTACTTGATATATTTACTTTACTGATATGATATTTTAACAGCTGGCCTATGTTTTTTTATTAAGGACTCGCATTCTGATTGTCAATATGGCAAGTTAAGACTACTCACTAATTGCCCTTGTTGTTTTATTTGACTATCTTGAAAACATTAAGTTGAATTTTCAGCTTTTTGCTTTACAAACTGAAGCCATGCACACACATAAACCTCATTATGGTTGCACTGAAAATGCTGGCTATTGTCAAATGCACCTGCTATTCAATATTTTACTGTTTATGCATTTTAAGTTCACTACTTGCAGTTCAAAGTTCATCTTCTGCCTACTTTTTGTAACACTCTTCTTTGAAGGTACTGCTGCAGTCTCTCCAAGGACCCTACTCCTTGCATTCACATTGTTTTATCCTAAGATGCTGCTTCATAATGGTATTTTCTTTGTGGGACAGCTGGGAAAAACAAACACAAGGTTGTCCATCTTTTATTAAACGCTTTCTCTAACAAAGTCAGGCCTATTAAATTTGCCATTACTTGTTTAAAAAAACATGCGCTATTGGCTTTGCCAATGCTTGTTACACAAGCAGTTCACCCTCTGTACTTTCGCTGCCACCCTAGCCTGTATGGTTTGCAGAACGCAGAATGCTGCTTTACAGAAGAGGGAGTCAGCTGGCACTCGCTCCTGCACTCCTGTGAGAGTGCAGGGTGAGCAGTGGGCCCATGTGAGTGCAGGGTGAGCAGTGTGCCTGTGTGAATGCAGTGTGAAGAGATGACCCTGTGTGAATACAGTGAACCGATTAGAGTGCAGGGTGCAGCTCATTAAAGCCAGTCATATTGGCATAATCAATGCTTGTTTCAATCTTTTACCACTCACTTTCACATAAATTAACTTCCTTTAATGTATATTTTAACTCTATTTCAGGAAAAGCCACAAGGCCGAAAATGTTAAATGCACTCCCAGCCCTACTGACCTGCTCCCAATTTCACTCTAAAACATTGAAAATCATGTATGAAATGTAAATTGGGGGCACCTCCTTCGATGCTGCTCAGACTGTACAAAAATAATTTTTCAATTTGTAAACGGTTTGTTGAATAATAAACTGTGAACTTTGCGCTTGGCAATAGCAAAGTGCTGCCTCCTGGGCTCTAGTAGCCTTGTCTTTTGAGAAGGCCCTGACATTTCATGTTCAACAAAGAACAAATTAGACTTTGCAGGCTTCATGACAGAAAGAACAACATGCAATGGGAATCAGTACACCTATTTCTAGGGACAAAGTTAGGGCTGAATTATTATTATTAGCTTTTGTAGAGCGCATAGCTACCCAAAGGCATCCCAGCGCTAGCGTCCAGACAGAGGCTACGGCAGGTTTATGCAACTGATTGTTAGAATAGCCAGGTCTTGAGAAGTTTCCTGAAGGGAAAATGATGGGATTCAGCCCGAATGAAAAGGGGCATTGTGTTCCATAGTCTGGCCACATTGTAGGCGAATGATCTGCCTCCGCTTCATTCCCTTTTTATTTTTGGTGTAACTGCCAAATGAAGATTGGTAGAGCGGAGGCACTTTCGAGGGAGGTAAGGGGTAATAAGAGGTCGATTGATAGCTGGGCCGATACCCCAGTAGGTCCTATGGGCTATGCACAGAGCCTTAAATTTGACTCTGTCGGAGACAGGTAGCCAGTGTAACATCCTTAGGGCCGGTTTGACTGATTTATTTTTAGGTACCCCCAGCAGTAATCTGGCCGCACAGTTCCGTGAAACTTGGAGTTTCCTTAAAGTTGCTGTGGGTGCTCCCAGGTATAGAGAGTTTCCATAGTCCAAGCGTGAAAGGACCAGGACTGTATCAGGATTCTCCTGGCACTCTTTGGAAGGAGGGGGAGGATCTTCCGCAGTAGTCTAATGCCGCCGAAACATGCTCCTGTTACTCTTACTGCTTGGTCCTCGAATTTAAGAGAACTGTCCAACCAAACGCCCAAGGTTTTTATCTTGGTCTTTGGATAGGGGGCAGGTCCCAAGTAATTAGGCCAGACCTGTTTGAGGTCCAGGCCAGAGGTGTTACCCGGAATTGTGCAATACATCTATCCTGAAATAATTCTAGCTATCTGTTTAGAATGTATTTGGCCTCATTGGTGCACATGCACAAAAACAAGCAGGAAGATGACATAGTCACCTCATAACTACAGTATTTATCTGCCAGCATTCAGCTTCAGAAAAATGTGTTGAGCCGGTGGTTATCAGTGCCTTATCACTTTATTGTCAACACTGGCTCTTATAACAGCCTCCCACCTGATGGCGCTATTTGTATAATTTCGTGAGCAACAGTTAATTCACAATACATTAAAATCACTAATATCTGCAACCCAAAGCTATAAGAATAGCGTGGGCGGCATGCATTAGGCATTTTAAGGTATATTTAAAGTCTGTATTGTCACACCTGTATGAGTGTGATGGTTAGTTGTGATATACATTTCAGAGTACCTCCCAGACCATAAATTGAGTTATAATTTACATATAGGAATCTACCGAAGTAATCCTATATAATTTCATGTAATAAACTTGATGACTTCTAATAATTTTCACAAATATGGATACTTTCCCGTACTTTTCTTTTTGGACGAATTATACCCCACAACCTTTTCTGATTTATAGTTTGCCCAATAGATTTTTTATCTTCAACGTTTTATGTTATATTACACTTCATCACATCATACAAAAATATTTACAACATGTACCAGAACGACACAAAACGAAAAATCTGTAATATCGCCAATGACAATGTATGACACTTTACATTATACACTACAGAAATGACATATATTTACAACACATATATACAAATATCACAAAACCACATATTCTTTGGAAACAGTCCTACTAATAATTGCACATTCGGTGTTTTACGGGTGTCCTATTATTTAAAGTCCTGAGGACCTGCTTCCCTTCGGTCCTTCCTGTAATTTACAAAACACTTTATACTTGTAGGTCCGTGATAGGTCAGAGCTTCTTGCTAAGAGATAGGTTTGACGTCCAATGTTACGTTATACCTTAGTGCCTCCTGTGCACTAACACTAGCTTGAACTGGTGGCTCTTGACCTTAATATTGCATGCACCGACGCGTTTCGACCTTTATAAATGGACCTTGGTGTAGTAAGGAAGGTCTTCTTCAGGGCAATCGGTTCTAATGGGACATGTAACCTTGTTCAGATGTTTCCTTCCTTTTTGGGTTGTAATTTATTTGCTCCATGGAATGGACACTTCCATGTCCGGTAGTGTAAACTGTGCGCCTTGTCCTGGCTACCACTGTAACCTGGAATTGGATGGCTGCCGATTCCCTGACATGCGTTTGCGGGGCCTCCGCTTCGTCTCTCAGAGTTCAGGGGAGCTGCCGATTCGATTAACTCTGTGTTGTCCCGCCCCGGTATGCGGGACGGGGACCTCTCCTCATACGCGTGATTGTGATGGCACTGGCAGCACAGGCAGGGGCAATTGGTGGTGCAAGCTGCAGTAGCCTCCTAACAAGGGCCCTGGCACTTATTTTTACTTTACAAATTAGGTACTGGAAAATTCCATACTATTTAGTTATTTTTAGCCCTTGTTTTTTTGTGCAAAGCCCAAGTTCATTGTCAAGAGTGGATTCACATCCTGATCCACTCTATAAAAGTGTATTGGTATGCATACCATACATTACGAGCTCTCCATTAAATACTCTCATGGCCTCTATTCTAATGCTCGTGCCTCAGCCTGTTTATTGGTGTCACAAAATGTTACATATGCTGCATTTGTAAATACAACTCATACTCAGCTGAATGTGTCCATGCACTGAGGTTAATAGAGGCCAAGTATGTTGATTACCAAAGCCATCTGGATTAGCCTGGTGACTTAAACAACTTAGGTCCACACGCAGACCTGGTCTTATGTGAGACCGAGTCCCTCATGGGTTTTTGAGAACTTCATCCACCCAACCTAGAGGGCCTCTCCATAATCATCCATAATTAGGGTCCTCCAAAAGATAAGTTCTACATCCGCAACAGGGTCAAGACATTGCAGGCCTACCTCGCAACCACATCACTTGCAAGATCTATCGCAAAAAGATCTGCTTTCCAGGATCTTCCAGAGCACTCATACCAAGTCATTTCAGATGCTCCCCTCTAGTTAAGTACTCAGTTAGCTTGCTGCAGGCACAATCAATATTTCTGGTCAGGACATACTGATTTACCAAACCTTCTCTCCTTCTGCACAGAGAAAAAAAGTTTTGACTTCATTCAGGCCTCACTAACTGTGGTTGTATAGCGCTTGCAAAAAAATGACACCTTCTGCCAATTTGCATGCCTTTGGATACGACGACGTGCCTAAAATGTATTATTTACTTATTTGTATGTATGCATTTCTTCTTTAACATATTTATTGTTTGTTTGCTTGTGTTTGTGGTGTTATATGGCATGAATGAGGCACTTTGAAATTTCAGAGTGAACTGCAGGACAATGAGATGTCAGCGAGGGTGAGCGAGGGTGAGCGAGGGTGAGTGAAAGCATGAGGACTATAAATTTAGAGACTCAAATAGTAGGTCTCCAAGCAGAGATCCAGACAAGATTAGAAATCTCAGAATCTAATCAAAAAGAGGTTCAGAGTATGTATCAAACCTTAGAAGGGAAGCTAGATGATCTTACACACGGACAACAGCTCTGGAATTGAAAGTGGCTGAGATGAGTAGGGAACTCAGAGATAATTCCTCAGAGATACTGACACTAAAAAAGCAAAACCAGGTTGTATTAGAGGACCTTGAGAGATTGGAAAATCACTCATGTTGAAATACCCTATGAATATTAAATGTCCCAGAGCATGTAGTGGGGGCGACTAGAAAGGTTATGTCATTGAAATCCATCCTGGGGATGTATTTCTCCACGATAAGGAAAGATGGTGCTGGTACATTCTATAGCTGACTAATGCCATTGCCCAGGGAGCGCCAGTCCCAGACTCCTGGAAAGGAGCTGAAATTATACCTGTTTTTAAGAAAGGGGACAAATCATGCCCTGGGAACTATAGGCCTATCAGCTTAATACACTCTCTGCAAAAGGTAATGGGGAGACTAGTGCTTAACAAAGCCCAAGAATGGATTGATGAGTTCAGTATCTTATCTTCATTGCAAGCAGGGTTCCGGGCATTCACTAGCACCATTGATCAGGTGTTTAGGTTCATCTTGCTCTATTGGAAAACAGTGACTTTGGGCAAGGCAGCTTGTATGCTGCTTTCGTTGACCTTAAGTCAGCGTTTGACCTTGTACCTCATGCCAAACTATGGGGTACATTACAAGAAATTACTGACACTCACCATAAGATTGCATGAGGACAATAATGCTAAAATCCGATGGGGCACGCAGGGTGAAGTCACTGAACCTTTCCCTGTAGAGAGAGGTGTGCGCCAAGGATGTGTGATGGCACCAACGCTATTCTCTTTATACATCAATGGAATAGTGAATTGTATGAGATCTATCCCTACGGATGCCCCAATACTAGCAGGCGAAAAAATCCCCATACTAATGTTCGCAGACGACACATTGATCATTTCCAAGACCCCAAGTGGTCTCCAGAGAGCTCTAACAATCTTTGAGGAGTTCTGCTTGAACCGAGGCTTGGAGGTTAATGTGTCGAAAACGAAACTTATGGCCTTTAACCTGCATAGGGCCTTTAAGGGGGGTATTAAAATGAATGATTGGCTGCTAGAGCAAGTTAAAGAGTTTATATACTTAGGGGTTAACATCCAGGATGACCTGAAATGGAACCACCAGATTGACTTGGCATCCCTAAAACACCAGCAATTGACGGGGGTGTTGCACACGGAATATAATGCCTCATTCACAAAGCCAATCAGCCCAGTACTTGAGATTTACAACACAAAAGTTATCAGTTCTGCCCTTTACGGATCAGAGCTCTGGGTGTGTGAGAACCTATCCATGTTCACATTATCAGAAAATAGGTTTTTGAGGAAAATTATCAGGTTACCACAGAGCACTCCAACGTGCCTGTTATTGTATGAACTTGGGAGGAAACCTATCGCAGATATAGCTAAATTGCGTCCCCTTTTGTACTGGCAGAGACTCTGGACTACTCCAGAACTTGCAGTATATGCAGCTGGTTTTCAAGATATAATAAGGGCAGACACTTCTCACTGAATAAAATGGCTATGGGAGGTTAGAGATACTCTATCAAGTGTTGGCATGATCTCACTGTGGAAGGACCCAATAACTTCCAATTTTCCCACAAAGAAGATTTTGAAAGATAAATATTGGGAAATGGTACAATATAATACACTTAGAACTAGCGAGTCGTCCTCTCTAACTGGATTTTTCCTGGAAAGCAAATTAATCCCCAGAATGGAATTATATTGGGATCTAATCACAAAACCGCATGACCAGAAGCTATATTTCCAGTTCAGGGTGGGCACACTGCCACTAAGAGTATTTACTACTAGATGGGCTAAACCTAGTGATGATTCGTGTCCAGTATGTCAGTCTAGTAAAGAATCATTGGCCCACCTATTGTTCGCCTGTGTTGGATACAATGTCCCACGCCGTGTCTGGCTGACACCAATCTGCAAACTTTTAGGAACAAGAAGGTCTAGCGAAGCAGAAAGAATCCTACGAACTGATACATCAATAACGATTGTCATAGCGATGACAAAATACTTGGGGTGGTCGTGGGCAATAAGATCACGCTTTCTACGTCTAGCCCAGGTTAAAAGAGGCAGTATTTAACTGTACCCAATCAAGCTATTGTAGTAGCTATTAGGTTAAATTAAGTGCCTGTCCTAATCAATTATGCCCTGTAATTTGTAAACTGAAATCTTTTTAAATTAAGCTTTTATTATATGAGATTTTAACAGGTTTTAAATGTTGTATATAATATTTCTAATGTGTTTCTATTTGTCCTTCCATTCAGGCTTTGTATTACATTTTAGTAGGTGTTTTATGAAATTATTTTACTTGCATTTTGTATGTGCTTTTATGACTTAATATGTCGAATAAAGCTTGTTTGGATTGGATTGGATTGGAAATCCCTCAGAGAGAGGGTCCTGAGTTAGATCTAAGGGGCCCATTAGGATGGCGGGTGGTTCGCCCCCGCCGGGCCGGCGGTAGCCACCGCCGGTAATAGAGCCCTAAGTTTGGAGAGTGAGATTCAACGGGTGCATAGGGACCCTTTTTAATTGAAGAAAGGGCGGAAGAGACTCAGGAAATTCTGCTGAATTGTTTGTCATATTCTGTTATGGAGCAGATAATAAGACTATGCTCAAGTCTAGAATGCTGATAGTGGGGAAGTATGTGTGTAGTACTAGATCAGATATTAGTTGAGCAGCAGAGCAGACACAGTAGTATTTGGGTCAAAGAATGGACGAGATCGTGAAACTTGGTGCTAAGGTGCAATTAAGGTTCCCAGCCACGTTAGAAGTAATGTGGAATAATGAGATGCACAATACAGATCAGGCTGACGAGCATATTAAGAACATGCATGCAACAGGATGGAACGGTATTTAAGGTATCAATAATATTTCTGGTTGAGTGTATTCATAGTTTTGTAATGAGATATATGGAATTCCCTCCAGCAGGCATATATGATCATGCCATTAAGTTTTGGGTGGGTTCCTAAGAGGTGTGGGGGGGGGGAGCACTGGGAGGGGAGCAATTGGGAGAAAATACAAAAAATGGTCCTTGTTACCATTATCGCAGGTAATAATATGGCTAGTCTCATGGTTAACCTTTCAGTACTTCAGATTAGGTCTCAGAACTATAGCCACAATGCCTCAACTGTAGTGTATTCAGGGATAGGGTAAAGCAGATCCATATATTCACCTAGCATGTCAACGGGTTGAGGATGAAGCGGAAGCAGAAATTAATTTTCCAATATCTTCAGGATAGTTCAGCTCAGGTCTTTTTTTGCAGGAGCCCCACCTTATTTTTGGGAGAGTAAGAACCTATTTGGGAGACAGAGATGGATCAGGTATATGTTATGTACTGACCAGCTAATGAATTCTAAGGGTGTCGCTCTTTTAGTAAAGAAGATTTCTGGAGTAGAACATTTTGATCATAAAGCAGATTCAGCAGGTAGTTGGATAGCATTGGTAGTTGAGAGTGTAGAGCATCCCTGTTTACTTGTGGGGCTCTTTATGAACCAAGTTCTAATGATATTGGACCACTTGAAACATTATGACTGGCTATTGTGGAATTTCCTGGGCCAGTGATTATGGGTGGTGATTTTAATGTTCTCTTGGACAGGGAGATGGACACCACATCTCGTAAGAAAGAAGTTTGTATGGTTACGGTTACCAAGGCATTAAGACTTTTCATGAGCGGCAATGGCCTGTTTGGTGCATGGTGTTAGAAGGCTGGTGCACAGAGGGGGTATACCTTTTATAGTAAAGAGTACCTAACCCATTCTAGAATAGATTTGTTTTGGTGGATAGCATCCTTAGAAGTAAAATAAGATACGTGGCCCATATCCCTGTGCATTGTTCGGATCCCTCTGCTGTCATAACTATGCAAATCAAACTCAAGGAGATGATGGACGGAGCGCTGAAACTTTTCAGACACTCACCCCCAGTCACAGATCTGGGTTGAATCCATCATCGTTCTTTAGCTCACTTTGCCACCCCAGTTCAGACCCAGCTATATGCAAATCAGTCTTGACCCTGTGCCTCATGGGAACAGTCCAGCCCGAACTGCCAAGCCATGTCTTCCCTGGATCGGAAACAACATCCTGGGACCGGTTTCGGGCTAACAGTCCTCATCAGCCAGGCTAGCTTGAATCCAGTGGCAAAGTGAGCAAGGGAACCACGTCTGGGCATACCCTGCCAACTTCGGGCGAACAAAGCAAACACACGGAGATGATGGACGGAGCGCTAAAACTTTTCAGACACTCACCCCCAGTCACAGATCTGGGTTGAATCCATCATCGTTCTTTAGCTCACTTCGCCACCCCAGTTCAGACACAGCTATATGCAAATCAGTCTTGACCCTGTGCCTCATGGGAACAGTCCAGCCCGAACTGCCAAGCCATGTCTTCCCTGGACGAGAAACAAGCATCCTGGGACCGGTTTCGGGCTAACAGCCCTCATCAGCCAGGCTAGATTATAACTATGCAAATATCAGAGGCTTCAGTGGAAGGGAGATGGACAGTGGCTAGAACACTTTTATCTGATCAAGGAGTAATACAAGAGCTTAAAGATCATACTTAGATTCTTCTTCAAGGAGAATGAGGGAACCGCTTCACCTGTTATAATGTGGGATGCCTTTAATGTAAATATGTGAGGAATCCTACATAAGATAGGGTCTATTCAGACTAGAACATTGCGAAAAGAAGTGAGGGGAATGGAAGAAGGTATTGAAAAGCCAGATAAGGCAATGTTAAAAGCAAATTCCTCAGCGGAGTTTCAATCTATTAGTAACAAGCTAGTAGGAAAACAAGAGTCATCAGGAGTTAATCAAGGGTAGGACGAAAGCTAGATGGCAGCTTCTTAGTTAGCTTCCCATGAAGATGGGGAGATGAGTGAGAGCAGATAGAGCAAAGAACTGTATTGGTAAACTGATGATTGATGAAAGTGGGGGTGTCTCTGAGAACCCTGTAAAGAGTAAAGAAGGTATAAGGAAGGTATTTGAATTGTTATATACCAAGGGGCAGATTTACAAGAAAGTGACGCATCTGTATAGATGCGTCACTTTCCCTGCGCCACCCTTAGAAACCCTTGCGCCACCATAGATGCACCGTATTTACAATACGGCGCACTATGGCGCAAGGATTGACAGATGCGTCAGAAATTCTGATGCATCTTTGGCGGAAAAGTCACGCATTGCTGGAGTCGTGTCGCAAGCACGACGCAACTCCAGCAATGCGTGTTGAGGCCTATTCCCACTACACTGCGTCACTACTTACGCCTGCTTCAAACAGGCGTAAGATTTTGACGCAGTGGTGTCCTAAAAGTGGCGCAGTGAAATCTTGTAAATTTCACTGCGTCACTTTTACGAGGCCTTCCTGCGTGGGAACGCCCACCCTGCATACATTATACCTGACGCAGGTATAATGTGACGCAGGGCTTTACAATGTGACGCATCTCCCTAGATGCGTCACATTGTAAATAGGCCGCATTGTTTGCACCACTGTTGCGTCAAAAAAGTGACTCAACTGCAGCGCAAAAGTCATGCAAGGGGCTTGTAAATCTGCCCCCAAGACATGTGAACCTGATTTGGTGAGAGAGTGGCAGAGAATTCAGCAATTGTCAGGTCTAGCGTCCGAAAATAAGAAGTTACTGACTGGAGAAATAACAGCACAGGAAGAACTTGAGCCGATAAAGAGCTTGAGAAATGAGAAAGCCACTGGTCTGGATCCACTTCTGGTAGAGTTTTGTAAGCTGTTGAAAGATTCTGGTGCTGGTGGAAATGTTTAAATTAATATTCAGTTACAAAGTAGATATACCACCTAGTTGGAATGAGGCTATAATAAACCTGATTTTAAAACCTAACAAAGTTCCGAAATAGTTTTTAGAGTTAGTTTAGAAGATTATTTGATCTTGATTTCCTTAAACTTAGTTCCTTTAAGCAGTTCTACACACTCTAGTATTGTCCTGAAGAAGCCATGAACAACTGGGCTGAAATGCGTCGACTATACATATTCTGAGAATTCACACTTCCTATTGAACAGGGCAGTCTTGGAGCGCCTGTTATGGATCTCTATTTTCTTGGTGCCCAGGCATACTTTTGCGCATTTCTGGCTACACCCTAACCAATTTCAGACTCACACTGCTCCTGAGGTGGACCACATACCTCCGTGCCCACTTCAAACCATGATCTATGGCCCTCGCCACAGGATGTGACGACAGGTTGACACTGTGGCATGCACGGTTTGGGTGTGGAATGAGCTGCTAAAAAGAGCACGCTTGAACCACCAGTTTGCCCCATCTGTTTGGATTATGGGACACCCGCTACTCGCTTCATCTTCGGATGCTGGAATGTGGGCACATCTCTGTTGTACCTCCTTTAGGACGGCATATCCCGCTAACACCTTCGTTACCTATCAACAGAAATGTCAGGACTCCTCTGTGCCTCTTCTAGATGACATGACTTATTATCAGCTCCGAGCGTCGATGCGTGACCTCCATGACACCTTCCTGACACCAGTCCTGCTATCACGGTACTCGAAGAGATACTCACTAGCCCCTTGTCACGCAGACTGATTACGCGCATCTACACTAGCATGCAGCGGTCTGTGCCAATCCCGGTCACCCCTGCTAGACAGATTTGGTCGGACGATATTAATGTGGCGATAAGTGAGGAACAGTGGTCTTTCTGCTGTACTCAATCTAAGGCCCTATCTCCAAATTACAGGCTGTGTTTGACCCACTTCAAGTTTTTACACAGAATTTATCACACACCGGAGTGACTACAGCGAATGGGCCTGGTAGAGGACACGCACTGTTTGTGCTGCACTGCACCACGCGCAGAATTCCTGCACTTGGCGTGGGAATGCCCCAAGATCCATGACTTGTGGGCGGCAGTATTCAGGGATGTCACTAGCATTACTGGCCACGCTCCAGACTGCACACCAATTGTCACCCTCCAGGGCTACATCAAGGAGATTCCCACAGAGGCCTGCTGACTGATAGCAATGCTGCTGTTGCTGGCGAAGTGTAGGGTGGTGATTCACTGGGGCAGGCGATGAGCCCCCATGAGGAACAGTTGGCTGCATGATGCAGAAATTTGCCAGGAGCGGCTGGATGCATACTGGGAGCTGATGCCAGTCTGCTCCCACACTAAGGACATTTGGGCCCCCTTGACAAATTATCTTTGGTCGCTTGATGAACCCCTGGAGAATCTGCTTGGTCATGGTGCTCCCCCCAGTCTGCGCCTATACTCAAATACCCTTCATTTAGGTCTTGCCTGAATGCCCAGCTAAGCTTGACTGATGCCTTAACCATTCGAACTGGTAGGTATACTAAGTCCAGACTTCATCATCTAGCAAGATGTCGACTTTACTGAGTGGCAATGTTATTGGTTACTCTTTGGCTTCCTTCCCCCTCACTTCCTATTTCCCTTCCTTTTATTCCCTCCCCCCAATCTTTCATCCCTGCCTCCTATTGCATTTTTGTACATTGGCGATCACCAAATTATCCGACTATGTAATGCGCCTGCTTAACAATCCAATCTGTATTGCTTTTACTGTATGTTACAAAATTAAAAAAATTAAATAAAAACATATTCTGAGAAACCTGCTGCAAAGATCTTAAAATGAAAACTTAATTGGGGACAGTTGCTTCCAATTCACTCAGATGTTGGACACACAAGCTTTTCTGATGGTCTCAGTCTTGAGCAGACTATCTTTTAATGGCTCATAATTGGAAATTTAGTAATGAGTGTTCCCTGATGGAGTCATGTTTATGCAAGGCTTCTGTACAAACATTTATATATGATTTTGAAATTCATTTGTTATTTCAAAAATACATTTGTTTAAATGTATCTGTGGTACTAAATATTGCATTTTTAAGAAGTATACAGAAGGAGATAACCACTTATAAATACTTAAATACCACGTGAAAAATTGAAGTCTTATTGCTGAAGTCGAAAAATTTTGATTGGTCCCGCTTGAGCCCCTTATTTTTGTTGTGTAGAAAGATCTGAAAAATGCAGAGCTTATTGCCCTATATTGCTACTTAATGGTGATTATAAAATCTACTCAGGAATATTAGCAAGAAGATTGGCAAAGGTAGTAGGGAAGGTTATTCATTTATATCAGAAGACAAATGCATGATAATTTCCACAATAGATGTTGCTAAGGCTAGGGATGAGCCTTTAACTATAGTGACAATTTAGGTATACCTATGGGAAGCTTTGGGGGTATTTGGGCTTCCCTTATCTTTGATTGAGGGTATTACAAACCTGTACAGTGCCCCTTCAGCACAGATATTGGTTAACAACTCTTTAACAGATATATTGAGAATTATTAGAAGGGCTCGTCAGAGATGTTCTCTTTCCCAGTTCTTTTTGGTTTATATATAGAACCTCTGGCTCAGGCTTTAAGAAGAAACAAGGGGATTATTCCATTCAATTCCTTAAATTACATAAATAAGATATCCTTATATACTGATGACATCATACGTTATACTGAACACCCACCATTGACTATCCCTCATACGGAGGAAATAACGGACGACTTTTGTGTCTTCTCTGGATATCAGATACAAAAATCAAAAACAGAAGTCATTAGCTGGAATCTACCACATTATTCTGGTGAAAAGCAATTATCATTAAGGTAATTGGGCATTACAATTACAAATAAATTGGAGTATTTGCCAATAGGTAACTTTAAAAAGGTGATGAGTGAAGCTAGGGAAACACTGACTAGATGACTGAACATCCCCTTGATGATTTACTGTTGCACCAAACTTGATTAAAATGGGGATGTTACCGAAGTTGATATACCTCTTTAACAGTATACACTTGTCATTCCCTAAAGACTGTGTAGCAAAGATACAAAGTATGTTGAGCAGCTTTATATGGCAAGGAAAGGAATCAGGCTCAGTTGAAAAAAGCTTAGGAGGAAACTAGAGAAAGAGGGTTTAACTCTTCCTGATCTTTGGGTATACTGCCAGGCTTTCCAATTTAAAAACTGCAGAATGTCACCAGATGACTCATGTACAGGTAGGGTGTTTTCTGCTTTCAAACACACATTAGACCATGAGGGATTTTTACATAAATTTGGGGAACCTAGATTTTTTTAAAAGGTGTGTTTAAAAGTTCTTCGGTTAGCATTGGAACTATGGTATAATATGAGAAAACTTTGGGGGATTAACTATCATGCCCGGTTTGCCCTGATCTTGGATTCACCAGGTACCCCACTCTGCTTGGAGGACAAAGTTAGTCTCCCCTTCAAAGAGACGAGGTCAGTATATTGGGGCCAGTTGCCATACCAGTATTCGAATGAGTCACAATTACTGATATGGGAGACTTTGACAGTGGTCACCTTGGGGGCCATCTCCAGGTTTAAGTATTACCAGAACAAATCTTGGTGGAATGAAACAAAGTGACCAGCATTTGAAGAGTGGGAGTTTGAGAAAAGAGTACAACACCATTAAAAAAGGAGGTGTTGCTATGGTATTGCGAGCTGCTGAAAGCAGATGATAAAAACACTAAGAGCCTGCTGCAATTGTGGGAAGAATATCTGCTCCGCTAGAACAAGCAGACTTATGGCAAATCTGCTACCATAAAGAAGAACAATTTCTATACCATTCCAAGAATCTACATGACACCCGGCAGAATGAGCAAGTTTGCAAGAGACCCAGTCCCAAGTTGTATGAGGTAGCGAGCTGAATGCTGGTGATATTCACAAGTTCATGCAGTGCCTGACACTTATTAAATTTTGGGAGGAAGTAAGTGGTATGCTGTCAGAGATATTGGGTCAAGTTTTAAAGATAAGCCTGTACCTGGTTTTCTTTGGCACAGATCTTAAATCAGTAACACCGTTATCTAAGGCAAAGGTAAAATTCCTGTTTTTTATGATTCTTCTGGCAAAGAGAGAAATATGCCAGAGGTGGATACATCTTCTCCCTCTGGTTTGCAATGACTGGCTCAAGGCTGCAGAAAAGATGAGCAGACTGGAAGGTAAGTGCACACATAAGAACGATTGATCTTCATGATAGTCACATACTGCCTAATAATTTTAGTATACGTATTACCCTTAAAACCACTAGTTAAATGCAATTCATGTATTGGCAACATTTGTCTAACACTTTCAGCATTATTTTTCATATAACTTGAAACATTCCTCACAGGAATCAGTAAGCATGCCAACATTCCAACTAATACTAATAAGGTTATAATTAGCAATGTCATCCCTATAATTTTATAGCATCTGCTGTATCCCATTTTTCTCAATTGAGACCAAAACAAAGTCAAACAAAATTTTTTTTAAAAACAATAATATTTTTTCTTTCTTCTTTTTTCTTTGAAACAATAAGACAACAAGGAAAAACAAATGTCTCAGCTTTTCAGTTCATGTAAGAAAACAGTCTTTATCATAAATTACTAAATCAATCTCTCAATCAAAAATGACTCCTCATTCTTTTATGGACCTTCTTCATTAATAATGATTAATTCTCAACTTCAAAAAGAAAATCTTTCAGGGTGGCTCTTCTGCGTCAGTCTCAGTGTCTGAACCACTCTCAAAACAATATTGACTCTTTCTCATCTGGAAGTAGTCCTCGTAAGTTTCATCTTCTTTCTCGTCTTCAGATACTGTAGATAGATACACCAAGTCAGGTGAGGCATATTTTCGATTTGGAAATCTTCTTCGTATTGGTCTTTTAGGGACTGTTGAATTGCTCTCACTCGTTTCTGGATTTAATTGTCTCTCAAAGTCTCTCAAGTCTTATTCTGGCTCACTTTTCTTCCGTATACATGTTCTCTTTCTTGGAATCTCTTTAGCTCTTTCTTTCCCTAAATGGTTTTCCAGTTTTCATCTTCTTCTTGGCTTTCCTGACCTCAAACTTGAGCTTGTTCTTTGATCTAAGTTGGCTTTCTGTGCTTTCTCCACAGTGAATCTTCCAAGAGGGGTCTTTTTCACTTTAATTTTCAACTGCAACTTTTCACTGCTTTGATCAGAGACTACTTCTTCTTGCTGCCACCCATGCTTTGCTTTTTTGCATGATAGTACCTCTTCACTCTTTAACCGGACTTCAGGAATTTCAGGTTCTTCCTCTGAACATTAGCTCACCTGAACATTTTGTTCACTTTCACTTTCAGTTTTTCACTCTAATTTCACCAGTTTAAGAGAAATCTATACCCCTCTTCTAGATTCACACTGATAACTGAAGCTTGACTTTAAGCTGGCTGAGCAGACTGTGCACTTTGATCATTCATCTCATCCACATTTTCATCTACTCTCACTCTCTTCACTGCTTACTTAGCAGCGCTATTTGTTGTCTTGTCAGGGTATTCTGAAAAGAACCTTTCCCTCTCTCATCCAAGCATCCCTTGAGAGCATGCTCTTGGATGACCACCCAGTCACCCATGTTCAGACTGTGGTAGGGTGTATCCTTGTAGTCTTCAGTTGACACTTTCACCTGATGAGGGACAGATTTCACCATATCAGCCAGACCTTTGTAATAATCCAGAACGATGCCATCAGTTCTCGAAACGAATGCTGCTGAGGGTACAGATGCAAGTCTCATTGCGCTTCCCATTAGTATCTTGTGGGGAGTCAAGCCTGTCTTTCTGTCTGGAGTACTTCTCATATTCATCAAAACAAAAGGAAGACCATCTGGCCATTTCAAACCAGTTGAGGAACAGACTTTCACCAGTTTGTTCTTCAAAGTGCCATTAGTACACTCCACCAAACCTGAGGACTGTCGCTGATAACGACGACACCTCTGCTTGAGCTCAAAAGCTGTGCAGATTATTTGCAACACCTCATTCTTAAAGTGTGTACCACAATCAGTTTCAATAAAAGTTGGGAGCCCGAATTGTTGGTATCAACTCTCTCAACAACAATTTGGCAACTGTAAGGCTAGCTGCTCTACTTATGGTAAATGCTTCCACCCATTTGGAGAACAGGCAGACTATTACCAAGGCATACTTTAAGCAATTACACTATGGCATCTCAATAAAGTCTGCCTGCAATTTTGTAAGTGGGCCTTCTGATTTGCCAATGTGATTCATAACTGTAACAGTTTAGCCTGATTAGCAGCTACACACCTCCTCAGCCACATCCAAAAATTGTGTATTCTCCCAATATTTTTAATAACAAGGCTCTCTCTTCCTGCATGAGTCTGATTATACAAATATTTACACATGGGCTGTAACATTGAATTTGGCAAAACATATTTCCATTTTGAATTTACACACAAATCCTCATAATTGTTTTCATAGCCTATCTTTTCCAATCTTCATTTTTCATTCTCAGGTACATCCTCCTGCAAGTCTCTCAATTTGCTTAGATATGTCTGCATCAAATCCAAGAAGAAACAACTCACATTGTTTGACCTCTGTACATTATTATTTGTGAAATCATCATTTTCATTTTGCTGAACAATTGTCTATTCTTGAAGTGTGCAGTATTCGGTCATCTGGTCCACATATTTATTTTCAAAAGTGACCATATCCTTGCTAGCCTCACAGGCCATGCACTTAACTACTGCCTCTTCCTTTGGTTTCTGTATTGCATTCAACAAATTCAGAATATGCATTTCATTTATTATTGGGAGTCCTGAAGATGTCATTAATTACCTTTGTGACCATAGCCGACCATAATCATGAACAACACCAAAACCATCCTGGATATCTGTATAAACTGTCACACTCAAATTGTTTGACAAGCAGCAAGCTCTTGTTAAAGCAATAAATCCTGCCACTTGTGCTGATGTCACATTGGGTAAGGAGGATGCTTCAAGCGTCTGTGTGATAGAGCATACCACATAAGCAACTCTTAATCCTCCATATTGGTCTCTTAAACAAGAACCGTCAACAAATAAAGTAATATCTGCCAATTCCAATGGAACCTCCTTTAAGTCTGGTCTTGATTTTGTGCACAATTTGATCACTTCCATGCAGTCATGATCAAACTCACAATCAGTTTCATCTTCTGTGTCTTCACAAATTTTGTCTGAAATTGGAATCAATGTTGCTGGATTTAGAACATCCCATCTACGAATTGAAATACTCTCTGCTTCTAGAATGATTTGCTTATAATGTGTCAATCTACTGAACCCTATGTGCTGTGTTCTGGTCCTTGTCAAAAGATTCTCAGCTGAATGTGGGGCTTAGACAATTAAGATATGGCCCTTTACAATTCCTTCACTTAGCTCAATTGCCAAACAAACTGCTGCAACCAATTTCAAACAACCTGGAAGACTTACAGCTACTGGATCCAATACACTTGAAAGATATGTCACTCGGTGCATAAGCCCTCCATTTTCATGACAAAATAGAAAAACACATCATATTGTAATCAGGCATCCCGGGGGTAATCAGGCATCCCGGAGGTGAGCACATGACATAAACTCTCTTTCAATTTCTTGAATGTAACAAGGTACCCATCATCAAATGGCACCAGATCCGTACATCATTACACGTCAACCTTATTAAAGGTTTTGCAATCGAGGAACATTCTTAAATCCACTGATTAGAGTAGACAACAATTCCAAGAAACATCCGAACCTCCCTCTGGGTGGTCGGTGGGTTCAATTTCTGAATTGCAGAAATGCGTTCTTTAGAGACTTTCCTCACACCTTCTCAATATGGTGTCCGAGATAAATGACTTCTTTCCAATTTACAGCTTGCCTTTGTCTTAGATGTTATCAATAAATCATCTATAAATTGAACTAGGAGTGAATTTTATGGCAATTTTAGACTCTCTAAATCTTTCTTCAGAATCTGAGAAAAATTGAAGGATTCTCAGCATACCCAAGTTGGATTCTTTACCACACGAGAACTGTATTCAAAAATTGAAATGCAAAAAGTAACAGTGAATCCTCATGTAAAGGGATTGAGAAGAACACTTTGCATAAGTCATTGACTGTATACCATTCTGCTTCTGATGGAAACTGATACATTATTATTGCTGGATTCAGTACTACTGGAAAACAAGGAACACAATTTTATGTAGTTTCTGGAGGTCCTGTAAGATCCTCCATTTGCCATTCCAATTTCTAATTCCCATCACTGGAGAATTGCAAGGACTACCAGACACTTCTCGAAGAATTCCCTGCTCAATCATTTTTCTGTTACTGGCTTCATTCCTTCCTCAGCCTCTTTCATAGGGATGTACTATCTAGTTCTAATATCATACAGCCAGGATTTGTAAAGCGCGGCAAATCAACAATGAGGGTCTCAAGGCGCTGAATTGTAGGCATGGGGAGATTAAGTGATTTTGCCCAGAATCACAGGATGTTGACGCCGAGACTATTGAACCTGGTTCTCACCCGCTCCAAAGTCGGCAGCTCAGGCCGTTACCCCACATTCTCTCCTCCTAATCCTAGTTCTAGGAAATATTGCAGTTGATTTAATCTTTATTTATGCCGGTTCTGCTCTTTTATTCAGTTCAAGTTCTATGCCAGTGTAATCCCATACCTCTTCTTTGACAGTATAGGTAGATCATCTTTGTCGGCCATCCAATAGCAAATTTGCATTCTAACCACAAATCTTGAGGGACCACAATCTCAAGCAATTTATTCAAATTGGCCCATGACATTGAGAAATGTGTGTCAACTGATCTATTTCTTCATACCACTTTGCTGAGTCTTCTCCCAATCTCTGAAAATTATTCATAAAAGCATTTAAATGTGCCCTTATCCATGAGACATGCGCTAAATTTCCTCCATGTACTACCCTTAAAATGAATTCAACTACTGTGGCTGTCCCTACTTCTGAATCACTTGTGATACTCCTTGACTTTCCCTCAACTCCCTTGTTTTTGCTTTTAATTGCTGTTCTTTTCTTCCATTCTCTCGATATTTCTTCAAATCATTCCAATCTCTTGTTTTCTCAATTAGGTCCTTAATATGAGCTCTTAAAGTAATCAAACCCTATCTCTTTGATTTCATCGTGAGTTAAGTCCATTTTATATTTTAGTTTTACATTTCTCATGTTGCTAATGTCAACTTCTAGCTCATCAGCCATGTCTTCTAATTTATCATGCGCTTCGTTGGTACACCTAGCTGCTTCTTTTATCAAATATCTCATTTTATCAGCATTGCAATTCAAAAACCTGTTCAAATCCACATTGCCTTGTAACATTTCACAAAATTCAATTTTCAGTATTCCAATATAAATTACTGTAGGCGATGGCTGTACTACCACTGCTCTCACAGGATAAACCTATTTTGGATCTTCTGGTACTCCACTTCCACCAGTACAAGGCACTGACATTATGGCCATCTCCTCTGTTGGGGCACTCATTATAATCCAGGTGGGGGTTTGTGCCCTTCCTGAATCTCCCCCAGCATCCTTATAACATACTAGACTCCAGTGCTTAATTTGTGCCGGTGCTTTCCGGTGCTTAGCACCGGCACTTATTTATCAGGGCCGGGTCTACACCATGCGTCACTCTGCACCATATGGCATTGTGGCGTAGTATATAAAATTACCTCACAGACGCGCGCAGACAGTGTTGTTTGTTTCCAGAGTCCCACTGAAGAGTGTTGCGGCTGTGAGCGTCAGTAAAAAAAGATTCGCATATGGTTACCGTCCGACTGTCCAACCATAATTTATCCAATATCCATATTCTGTCGTCCGACCTTGATGCGCATTGCGAATTTGCTTTAGGCAGCTGCCGTGACCCCTCAGTTCAGTATTGCCGGTGGGCAGTACACTGATTGGGCTGGATTTGGTTCTGCGCGGTAGGGGCTGTGCTGCAGGCAGCGTGTGTAGCTTTTTTCAAAATACCACGCCCCGGCACACCCGCACCCAACGAGTCATCAGTGGTTCAGGTCAGGCTCAGGCCCGGCGACATCGAGGGCAGGGAGCAGCAGCAGCAGGCGGCGGCCTATCAGTTAATAAAGGCAGGTCAGTGCCCTGGCCGCCTACCACCACAGTAACCGTAAGTAGCAGCCATTGCCAATCCGCCGCTGATTTTTTTCTTGAGCTTGGTGGCGTGACGGTCACCGTGGTAGCTCCGGCTCAACATGAAAATCGATGTTGCCTGCATCATTGAAATTTCACTAACACATAAAAGCCGGTATTTCCAAATCTTTTGCTTTCAGGGCCTCGGGGTCGGGTGTTAATGACTGTAGTAATGCACACAAAAAAACCATCATCTGTGTGTCCCATGGATTTTTACAGCCTTGTCTCTGTGGTGCGCAGCGCACACACAAGCAACGCACGGCCCTCTTTGGCGTCTAGTGCACCTACAACTTTCTTCCTTGGGCAGTCACAATAGGCCTGGGGGCCTGGGGACCGAGGGTAACGGTTAAGTTGAAGTCCCTGCCCGGCCCCTGCCCTTCCAGCCTCCTAGGCTAGTCCTGGCCCGGGCGGGCATTGTGCTTGCAGTTGCACACGGCCAGTGGCATGACTCATTGCTCAGGCGCAGGCCTTGCCTTGAACTCGTCACTAGTTGCCGGTGGTTCACTTCACAGTTCACTTCATACTTATACTATGAAGTGAACTGCTTCGGCTGAAATATGCCTGCTTTTCTGGTCTGTCTTCATCCTGCTGCCGTATGGTCCATTCTGGCAGCTTTTATGTCCCCTTGCTTCTGGCTGTGGATTTGTGTTTCTGCTGACTTGTGATTTGCTATTTTGGTCATTCCCTCGGTTGCGGCCCTGCTTCTCTGGGTACACTGGCTGTGCCATTTCTCTTTTGGGTTTCTAGTGCCTGTTGGAGGTAGAATCGGAGTTATGGGGTTACCAGTAAGAAAATGAAGCGTTCATGCTGTGCCTTTCAAGTGTGCACAGAGAGAAGAGAGAAACACATAAAAATATGGTTCTGTGATTTGATCACATATGCCGCAGTAAAGAGAAGCTGTATAAACATATATATATATATATATATATATATATATATATATATATATATATATATATATATATATATATATATATGAAGAATGTTTAAAGATGTTACAGATTCAGGTAGGATGGGAGAAAGAACTAATTATGTGATGTCTTTGAAAAGGTGACGGTCTTCCCAGTAGACAAACTACAACCCCGTCAGATATGGTGGTGTTTTCTCACTGCTGGAACAATTATTTAAACGGTAATATTGTTTTGGACACGTTGCAAAAATCTATTCTATTGTGAATGACCATTAGTTTGTTCAGTCAGTTAAATGCTTGCTGCCACCACACCTGCGTAAGGCATGCTGGGAACAAGTGTGAATTCTAATAGAGCTGTACTAACGCCTTCATTCTCAAAAGGTGATAAAATAAAGCGACTTTTACATTAGTGGAAATTATTAATTGCATTGCTACAAAATGGCAAGAATATGAAGCAAACAGAATAGAAATATCATTTTATTATTCAGTCTGTGTGCGCACTTTCTGTTCAGTAATTCCACAAATGTTTCTTCTTTAAACTCCCGTTTGCTTTCACTTCCAGCCTCCTAGTCCTGGCCCGGGGCATTGTACTTGCACATGGTGCCCAGCGCCGGAGGCATGATTGCTCAGGGCAGCCCTTAAACTCGTCACTCAGTGGTTCGAAGTGAACCACTAAGTGACGAGTCCGAGGCAAGGCCTGCCCTGAGCAACCATGCCTCCAGCGCCGGGCACCGTGTGCAAGCATAATGCCTTTAATGGCATTCATTTGTTTTTTTATTGTTTGAGTTGAGGATTCATTTATGATGTAGCACTGCACTGCATGGTCGAAATTCTCAATATAAAAATGCAGGATGCAGTTAGTCTGGGACCTGGGTCATTCGCTTGACTTCAGCTGTTCTGTTCAGCAGAATGTGTGGATGAGAAAATAAAAAACTGTTTGAAGGAAAGAGACTGTAGGATTGTCAGACATTTCAGGTGCATGCAGAATGGTGTGCTTTGGACCTCTGCAGTTTGGTCACCTTTATTGCAGGTGGTCCTATCTAGCCCTCCTCTAGAGATGCCCGTTAGACGGAGAGACAATAAGAAATATAGCGAAGAAACTTTAGGGAGTGGTAGTAGGGTACAAGAGAGGTGCGTTAGACAGAGAGCTAAAGTAGAAAGAGGTTAGTAAGAGAGCACTCGAGAAGTAGTGAACGCAGTGGCAGGTAGAATGTGGGCAGGTAAAGTACGAGAACTATATAGGGGTGCAAGCTAGAGAAATCAGGGTGAGGAAAAGAAAGGGGTAAAATGTGCAGTGAGGCATAGAATGATAAGTCAGGTGTAGCGAGGTAGAAAGAAAGGTAAAATTAGAGTGCTGAAGGGCAGAAAGAGGAGATGTTGAGAGAAAAGAGGTGAAGCCAAAAGACAGAGGTGAGGTAGTGAAAGAGAGCTGAAGGTGAAACAAAGCTAGAGAGTGGTTGAGATAAAGAGGTAGAGAGTATGAAGTGAGATATAAAAGTTCATAAAGAGAGGAAGAAGTAGAGGGATGGTTGTAGGTGAGGAAGGGAGAGTGGGTTGATACTGGGAAAGGGGCACAGAAAGATGAGAGGGGGACAGAAAAAAAGAGGTAGAGAAGGAGAGGTGTAGTAAGAAAGAAGTAAGACCGTGAGAGAGGTGAATCGAAGAGTGGTAATTTTAGGACAACACTCTGAAAATTGTTCCAGCGCCACTGGCCTGGGTGCCTTTGTTTGACATTTTCATGCTTTCTGGCCACAGTGCCTTTGTGTGACATTTCCATGCTTCCTGGTCTGAGACTGAGTACTTATGTGTGACATTTCCATGCTTTCTGGCCTGAGGGCTTATGTGTGACATTTCCACGGTTAATGGCCTGGGTGCTTATATGTGACATATCCACGGTTCATGGTCTGGGTGTTTCTGTGTGACATTTCCAAGGTTTATGGCATGGGTGCTTATGTGTGACATTTCCATGCTTTCTGGCCTGGGTGCTTACGTGTGACATCCATGCTTTCTGGCCTGAGGGCTTATGTGTGATATTTCTACGGTTAATGGCCTGGGTGCATATATGTGGCATTTCCACGGTTTATGGCATGGGTGCTTATGTGTGACAGTTCCATGCTTTCTGGCCTGGGTGCTTATGTCAGGTCATCATTTACGATTTACTATGCTTTGAAAGTTAATACAGCTAAATATGTAATGGAAAATGTGTTGTGCACCATTTTGGTATTTCTTTTACAAAATGTTCTTGAGGGAGAATTCCCCCAAACACCTCTAGCAGTCGTTAAGCACAGGGCAGGGGAACCTCCTATCAAAACCTCACTATGAGGAAGGCTCCCTTGCTGAAATTCAGATCGGATATTACATCTGACTTTTAGCAGTGCCAGTTGAGGATGTGGGTGGAGCCAATAGAGTAAGTGGGTGGAGCCGGGAAAGTGGGTGGGGCCTCCGACAAACATTTGAGCACCTGGACTTCATATTTTACAAATTAAGCACTGCCTCCATCAATCTATCTGTATACAGAGGAAACCTAGAATTCAAATGTTTACTCATGATTTGATCATCATCATCTGACTCCACTTCTTTCCTTTTCTTAATTTTCTCCTTATCCTGCCTTTCTCCATTAACTATTGCAGGAAACGTTTTTACACACTCTATCATGCCCTCCTTCCACCTTTTCTGTTGGCGATCTAGTTTACTCTCTAACAAACCCCTGAATGATGTCTACATGTTTTTATTTTTCTTCTGTCTTTACTTGTCATTTGCCATGCAAGCCCATTTATAAAGCACCTCAAACTGTGTATTTTTAGGTATTATCTTAATATCATAAATGGTTTTCTTAGGAAATCTAGCCTTTTAATAATAAAGATACCCTCCAATGAAACTGTAAAACCTCATTGTGTGCAGTGTATTTCTTTCTTTCAGCGATCCACGTGCATGTGTAACACCCGACCTCTATCATCATTTCATATGCTGACTTTCTTTCACTCACTAATATCTTACCTTCCCTAGGTATCTCCCTCTTTAGTTTAGGTTTTGGAAATATATCACCCACATTACTGCATGTAAAAGACTCAAAACAAACACAAAATTACAACAGAAAGCTATAAACAACCTTAGCAAACAACAGCCAATAACACCATGGGTCTGTCAAAGGTTAACCTATCACAGCACAACGATGCCAGCAAGCAACCAGAGTGCAGCTTTGTGGTGGCGTCTCACCAATCCCAGTGCGACTCCCTGGCTGTGCAACCAAACACAGTATAACATGAACAGGAAAACGTTTATGGATCTGCATTAAAACACATTAATCAATAAACCTTTGTCTATTTACCCTAGAAAGGAAATAAAATCAGTAGTCTAAGTAAAATTACTCAATAGCCCATAAAATCTGAAAATGTACACTGTTAGACTTGGTATCTTTTGGCCTGTTTCCCCTGAGTTTTTGCTTTCTGACCTCCCGGTTTTGACTCTGTTTTTGCTGGCGTAGTGTTTCTGCGCACTTTTCTCACTACTGATCAGTGGTAAAGTGCAAGTGCTCCTGTGGAAAATTGTGTTATGGATTGGTGTGTCCATGATTGGATATTTGATTTACTTGTTAGTCCCTAGTAAAGTGCACTGAGTGTGCCAGGGCCTGTGAATCAAATGCTACTAGCGGGCCTGCAGCACTGATTGTGCCACCCACGTGAGTAGCCCTGAAAAGGTAACTCAGACCCGCCATTGTGGAGTCTGCGCGCAGTTTGTAACTGCCATGTCGACTTGGCCAGTGCACACACTTGCCAGTCCCTCACCTTCCCTTTTCTTACATGTTAGCCACCCCTAAGGCAGGCCCAAGGTACCCCTGTGGGCCGGGTGCAGTGTATGTGAAAGGTAGGACATGCCCTGGTGTGTGTGTGGCATGTCCTGATAGTGAATTACGGCCTATTTCGTTTTTCGCTATTGCAAGGCTACCTGTTCCCCATAGGACAGAATGGGGAGTCTTATAAACATAACTGGCCCGGGGAATTAGGTAGGAAATTAAAGTTTAGTATGCCTGAACTCAGAATCTAAAGATGCATCTTTTAGTGAAGGTGATTTTTACATTCTGTGTTTGAAAATACCACTTTTAGAAAGTAGGTATTTTCTTGCTCAGTCATCCCGTGTGCCTCTGCTGCAATGTGGATTGCCTGTCTGGGTTTTGGATGACAGAAGGCTGGGGAGCAGGAGTGGCTCCAGATAGTCTAGGTGGGTCAGGAAAGGGCTGAATAGACCTGGTCTGCAATTGGGGAAGGGGGAGGAGATTTCCTTGCACCTCAAAGGGCCTGGTCTGCCTCTGACCATGCCGTCTCCACCTCCTGCCAGTAAGTCACACCTGAGAAGGCAGAACTGGTTCTGGCTGGGCACAGACACTCTCTGCCTAAGAGATCAAAGGATTTTGGGATATAAATATTGGGGCCCAGACCCCTGACTTTTAGAACTCTTTTGGACCAAGAAGATTGCCAATAAGAAGAGCTGGAGAAGCTGTGAGGAGGAACTGCCACTTTGCTGTGTGCTTTGCTGTGTTGGCCTGCAGTGGCTGCTTCTGTCTTGGGCAGTGAAAGGACTGGACTGAACTTTCTGCAATCTACTTTTGTGAGTTTCTCCAAGGGCTTGAGGTAGAGCTTGCCCCCCTGTTCAAGAAGTCTCAGGAACAGCAAAGACTTCAAGCTCTTCTGCCCTCAGCACTGGGAACTGTGTGTTTTGTGCTGCAACAGAAGAAAAAGCAACCCGACAACATCGACGCCGCCGCTGCTGACTCCGTGTCCTGAAGGCACTGCAGAGGGCACCGCCGCACCGTGACCCTGGTCTCACCGACAACGCCTGCTGATGCCGCCACCGAGCCGCTGCTCGCACAGCGACCTGTGGGCACCGCACTCCGCACCGCCTCGCTTCACGACGACGCCTTGGTATCCCCGACGACGCCGCTCCAAGCCAAAATCTACACTGCTGCTTGCACCATGGTTCGAGGGCACCGCTTGCAAAGTTACACGATGCACCGCCCTCATCCCGCACCGCAGCCTTGGCCTACCGATGCTGGCACCATCGGCTCCAGTTCGTCAGCCGGCGACGCCGCTGCTTGCACCACGACCTGCCAGCATCGCGACGAGCACCGCATTCACTTCGCACCGCGACCCTGGTCTCACCGACGACGCCATCTGATGCCGCCACCGAGCCGCTGCTCGCACAGCGACCTGAGGGCACCGCACGCCGCACCGCTGCACTTCGCACTGCAGCACCCGATGCCTGCCGACGCCAGCGCTCCTGACTTCAACAGAGAGGAGTTTGATCTGCAATGCGTGTGACTTCGAGGGCCCCGACGACTCCTGCACCGACCTCCGGAACCGAGGCCTGCGAACGCAGTGCTTTCGGAAGCTCAACGAGAGGTCGCTGCCGCCCTGCATTTCTAAAAGGTACTGTTTGCGGGTCTTTCCGACACCATAGCTGGCCCGCAACGCCGCGGTCAGCCAGAACTGTTTGGATTTGTTTGCTCACAAAGCCGTGATAGCCCCGGATGGAGCTATCGACATCCAGGAACTGTTTTTCAAGCATATTTTGATAACTCAAGATTTTTAAGTACTGTATTGTGGGTTTTTATCGTTTTTGGTCTTGTCTTAAGTATATAAAAATATTGGATATTTTTCTAAACTGGTGTGGTGTCCTTTTGTAGTGCTTACACTGTATTACTGTTGGTTATGTGCAAATGCTTTACACACTGCCTTTAAGATAAGCCTGACTGCTCGTGCCAAGCTACCAAGGGGGTGAGCAGGGGTTATTTTAGGAGTGTAACTCCATTATCCTGACTAGATTGGTAGTTTCTGCCTGGCTTTGGCACATGCCCTAGCCTACCTTAAATCCAATTTCTAACATAAACAAATAAAGATCCTGCAACATTCTTGCTAGGTAAATCTTTATCAGCAGAAATCCGCCCCCAGTTTATGTGCTGCAACCCATGCCCTCAGGGTAGGCAAAATAACTCAATTTAAACTCTCAAACCTGAAAAGAAAATTTGATAATTCAGAATCGTTACCGATGTGTAAGCAGTGCCTCGCTCTATACACCACAATACAGACAAATAAGCAATATCTTGAGATCTTGCATTATGACAAATTCAATAACCAACTCTATCCCTTCTACTAACGCTTTAATCTTCAAATGGGTTTACAAATATAATTAATACATCATCACAATAGTAATAGATCCACCAATTGAACCCACGATCATCATCACATATCCAAACAATTCAACACAGAAACAGAAATCCATCCTCATGACTCATACCTCAAAATGCATTTACAAACTCAATTCTCCCTATTCATATTTACAGTCCAATTACTTTCAGGAATGCACACTCAATATGGCCAGTCACTTCCTATGAGGATCCAACACCGCAAAATTGGCAAGTTTTCTAAGCTATTTTCTCCTTTGGTTTTAAGTATAAAAGGTTCAAAAAGTACAAAAAAATACTTCAGGGACCCCTTAAAGAGGAGGCACTTTTATGCTAACCATCTTCTCCTACCAAAACTTTGTGGGTGCCAAACCCCAATAATTCAATATCGCAAAACCCCAGTATTTGCTTAGGCAGTTTAGCTCTGCAACCCTTTTCATTAATCTTGCAGCCAGAGACCACCCTCCCCTTCAATCAGACAAATTTAGCAGAGTAAAACCATTTTAGAAATCCAGACCACTCAAGAACTGAGGTCTACATTAAAATTAAGTTTTATAGGGTTAATACAGAATCATTACTAGAACATTATAGGAAAATGCAAAGCTTTATCCATGAAGACTCATTAATACAGAAATACAGAATCATAAATCACAACTGAAACCTATTCAATTAATACAGTTCCTCTAAATTCAGTGTCAAACCCATGACCAGAACTGACAAATCTTAGTGAAAAAGATAAGTTTCAGAAAACTCGGACCGTCTTGGAAGGAAAATGAGAAGTCGGCCCCGATCTTTTAAAACCAGAGGTTTTATACACATTCTATGCATATTAATTTATAAAACTGCAAATTCAGCATAGTATGATCATGGTTTGATTGTGTTGGCAAATCGCAAACAATTATGTAACTTTGTAGGGTTCTCTCTATTATGTCAATCTATTACTGTCATAGGCATGTTCCGTGCAAACTGTGAGGAGAGAAGACTTGCAGCGGGCTGCTGATTCGAAGGGGTAATGAGCAGGAGCAAGATGAGCAGAACTCCAGAAACGACTTCCAATTTCATTCAACGGTGCCTCACGTTAAAATACGACACAACTACAATACATTATTGTTCAAACTCTTAAAAAAATAATCAACTTGTTTCAAGTGAAAAATGATTCATTCTGCAGTTACAGTCATATGCATCACCAAAATTACTAATTTGCACAAATTATTTACCACCCAAAATTTGCACATCTGAAAAATCTTTAAAAACCTTAAAGGTATACCTTCATACCAGGATTGTCATGGAATGCCTCAAGAACTGCAACTACACCTGGCTTTTAAAAAAAACTAATTGACAATATACAGAGGCTGCACAACCAAGATATGCTTGCTTTTTCTAAACTATACCCACATTAACCCATCCCTAAAAGCCCTCCACTTCAAATTAATCAAGATCAGGACCCTCTGCAATCAGCACAAATCCTACTCAGGCACATGTCCACAACTTTTAGCAGAAGTCAAAAAAGTTTTGTGGATGCTAGAAAGTGGGAAACCTACCCTTATACAAATTCGCAGAAATTATTTGTAGGTATATGACTTTGGAAGGAAAAGCTGAAAGCTAAAAAAATTGTGACAAACACATGCAGCCATTCAAACCCAGAAACCAGTAGCGGCCCGTGGTGAGAGTGCTGCCGGGCGGTGACGTGGGGTGGGGGAGGGGCAGGGTGGGGGGGTAGTAAACTACGGAATACAGCTGAATAGAGGTAAGTAAACATATAAGTAAATAAAACGAATTTCGTTGCGCTTGCTGCATCGCATTTGGCGATGCAGCGCGCGCAATGAAATTCGTTTTATTTATTTATATGTTTACTTACCTCTGACCGACCGTATTCCGTGCTTACTACCCCCCACCCCGCCACTCCCCGCCCACATCACCGCCCGGCAGCACTCCCACCACGCGCCCTATCTACCGGAAACTACTTCCATATTTGTGGGATCAAAAATATTTAAACGCAAATTTTATGCCATGAAAAAGTCCGAATGATGCAGGTTAAGATGTTTGTGAATCACCCAAATTACATTTTGCTGCTGGTGAATCTCAAAAACTGAAAACAACACTTTTAACCTGCTCCTTAATGTTTTATGTAGCTTGCTAATATTTTGTCTAAACTCAACATCCCTGGCATCCGTTTCTTGTACCTTGACTTGTTCTTTCTGTTATTATTATCAAAAACATGTCTTGCAAATGAGAAAGATGAGCAGAACTGCAGAAACGACATTGAATTTGATTAAACGGTGCCTCACATTAAAATACAACCTAACTACAATACATTATTTTCAAACTCTTAAATAAAAGAACTTGTTTCAAGTGATAAATCATTAATTCATCAGGTATGGTAATGTACATCATCAAAGTTAGTAATTTGCACAAATTATTTATCACCCAAAATGTGCACATCTAAAAATAGAGGAGGCTTGTGGTTCAAAGTTTGGATCACTCCCAAAATTCCTAGGGCCTCATTTATGAGGCCCTATTGGCACTATTGCGCCGCAGGAACGTCACTTTTCTGACATTTCGGTGGCGCAATGTGCCACTGGCATATTTATAAGGCCACGTAAAGCCACGTTAAGTGGCTTTTCATGGCCTTATAAATATGTGCCCCTTTCACGCAGAAAACTGCATGAAAGGGGCATTCCATGGGTGTTGCTGGCAGGGCCGGACTGGCTGTAGCGGGCACCAGGCGTTTCCCCGGTGGGCCGCCAGGGTGGGGGCCGGTTTTGGGCCCCTGGGCGGCCGTTTTTGTTACAGGGCCGTTTTTGCAGCATAGCTGCAATATCGGGCCCTGTAACAAAATCGGCCGAAACCGGTCCTGGCAAAGTGCTCGGCCGCACCCCCAACCCCCGGGGGGGGGGCCAGCCAAGCACTTTGTCAGGGCCGGTTTTGATTCCCAGTCCGGCCGTGGTTGCTGGGGGCGTTCCCAGCAACATCCATGGCTTTTTGACACTGCCCCAGATTTAGGAGAAATCGTAAATCTGAGGCAGCGCCAAAGACTTACGCCTGGGTGGCACAACGTGGAGAAATATCTTTATTTCTCCACGTTTTTCCTCTTCCTATGCGTGCTGCAGAATGCAGCACACATAGAAACAGGAAAAAGCCTCTTGTGATTGTTTTTGTGCAGGAAGGTTTCCCTTCCTGCACAAAAATAATCATCCCCGCAACGCAGGCACCCTTGCACCATGGTGCAAAGGTGCCCGTGTTGGTGCGCGGCAGCCAATTGTGCGCTGGCGCAGGGGAAAAGGAGAGGAATGCACCTTATCTGATAGATACAGCGCATTCCTGCCCTTTTCTTTTGCCGTAGGATAGCGCAGCAGCAAGGCTTGCTGTGCTGCCCTATGGCAAAAAAAAACCGTAAATGAGGCCCCTAGTTTTGCAGAGGAAGAAGTTGCTCCACGGCTAAAAATATTTTCACTGTGGAGAAAAAAAAAGTGTGTGTCATTGCGCAATGGTGCTTGCATTTATAGTGTATAACTGTACAATTCATACATTTGCACATTGTTGAAGTGCCTATCCCAAGGAAAGGAAAGGAATTCATAAACCTTACACCTGGAAAGGTGTGACTTGTGTAGCTTTCCAGGTATAACTTTGTAAAGTTTTGTGAATGCCTGAAATTGGTAACCCTACCCCTATACAAACTCGCAAAAAAGATGTGTAGGTTTATAACTTCAACTTTGGAAGGAAATGCAGAAAGCTAAACAAAATGGTCACAAACACATGCAGCCATTCAAACCGGCAAACGATTCCATCGTGGGATCAAAAATATTTAAAAGCAAATTTTATGCCATGAAAAAGTCCGTACGCTGCAGATTAAAATGTTTGTGAATCACCCAAATTACATTTTACTGCTGGTGAATCTCACAAACTGAACACAACACTTTTAATCTGCTCCTTAATCTTTTATGTAGTTTGCCAATATATTTTCTAAACTCAATATCCCAACAACCTTTTCTTGTACCTTGATTTGTTCTTTCAGTTGATATTATCAAAAACATGTCCTGCCAAGGAACATGATTAAAGACTGCTCATATCAATCACATTCCTTCATGCCATGGCATTCACTGTCATTTAACTTTACAAGACGTACAGATATCTGTTTGTATTGCCAAAAACACTTTTCACCAAAAGGTTTAGGGCATGATCACTTTTAGCTAGACATGTTGAACTTCATGGGCTCTGACTTTATGCAAGCATTATTACCACTCTCAGTGGGCGTGTTGAATATTTCCCAGTATTACCCTAACAACAGGAACAATGACACCCTCAGTGTCCGAGGTCTTGGCGCCCACACCGCAGATGAATGCCTTTCTCTGTTAGCATTTGATACTAATGGGACCCTCTGCGTACATCTGGCATGTCCACCCTCTCTGTCAGTTGGGGAACAGCCTTGTTCCGGAAAGACGAAATTATGTTTTGATCACATTTTATGGCAGTCATGCTCAGACATACAAGCAAATGTTCAACAGGTGTTTTTCTGCACTAATTGGGAAGATGAGTTTTAAAAAAAAATGACACGGTCTGCCCTCACCACTGGGAACAGCTTTACATAAATATCACTGCTCAAATTAGAACCAGCCTGTTTTCCACTCTCCTGTTTCTGCTGACATGTGTAGAGTTGCACATGTAGCATGTGCGCACGTGGCGCGTCGGAAGATAAACAACTGTTATTAAACATTTGGACATATTTCCTGTAATGCGTAAAGTGATGGAGCAATTAACAACAATTGATTATACAACTGAATGTTTATCAAACTGCAATGAGATGTATAACTATTATGTGTACTCTACCAAGCTCATGAAGGAAATGGCTGCCTTTTGTGTGTTTATCAGTTCTAAGAACATCAAACAGTGATACTAAAGTTAAAAAAAAATCTAAAATAGTAAACCTTTCCTGAAAATGGAGTTCACAGAGAAATTGCACCACCAACGTTGTACCTATGTAATCAAAACCGGATCATCACCATTTAAGTGTTAATGCTGGAGATTTTAATAGCTCTTAATTGCCCCCTGAGTCAAAGGTAAGAATATATATAATGAACAGACGCTCTTTAAGAGCTGTCCCCATTCTAGCAGCATGAGGGCAGTGGGGCTACACTGTTCCTCTTCCTTGCTCCCCCTCCTTGTCCAGGTCTCCTCAGACCAGAGAGTGGCAAGGGTGGAAGGGGACCTAGGGGGTGCAGGTGAGAGGCGGATCATGTTGTTTTGGGTCTTTGATTATCATCCCACATACCTTGCCCCCCCCCCCCTGCATGGCTGATCAGCTTGGGGGTGAACAGAGGGGCTATACATGTGGTGTCGCAGTCTAGTTGTTATGGACCACGTGACTACCGCCATGCCCTAGGGGTGAGGCGGAGCCTGTGGCACGCGACGAGGCACAGGCAGCAGTGGTCACTACCTCTCCCTCTCCAGAATAAATATGAGTTACCACAAGTACATGGTGCCCGAGTGCTTCCTTACGTAGGAGATTGTAACACTACAATACACAACATAAAGTTGTTGCTGGGAGTAGGTAGGTATCCATACCGGGAAGTTTTCCACTTCTGATTTAGTAGTGTCTTGGCATTATAGAAGGCCCGAACTGTGCTCTCACTGCCTGTAGTGCCAATTGGAACCAATTGAACTCATGTGCCCGTTCAACCCTTTGCTTCACATTTCCGCTCATCTCTTTCAATGTAATTGGCGTTCAATCATTAGACTTTATGTAATGTTTTATATTCTGAGCCATCTGATTGGCGAGTCAGTCACAGCGAAAGAAGGTGATAATATTTCTTTCTGATCTTTTCAAGTAAGAGAGGAAGTGCAGGTTGTTGTCAAGGACACGATGGGCTTCGGTGGTTATGCGTTTTTGTTAAAATATTAAATAACCCTGTGTCCTCTTTTCAGTCTTAAGTAAACAGCAATATTTATTTATTCAATATAAACTAATTAATGAAAATAGGCAGAATTAAAATGCAGTCCGCAGCTGTACCTATGGGTCATGGGGGGTTGTGTTTTTGTAATGTCAGTCTCATGTAGTTTATTTTTGTTAATTATTGCTGAGCAGCAGGTCGTGGTGACTGAGTTCAGGTTGCTCCAAAACCTCTATAACAATATCATTTAAAAAAAATGAAAATCAGGTTACCATATGGAATTAGGGATTTGCTAGCACTCAGGGTTCAAAGTTGAGTGAGCTTCTACCTATTCCAGTCGAGAAACTTTAATTTTCAAGATCAACTCCAATTGAAACCTGCACACTTTAGCCTACAAACGCTAACATTTGTCTGAAAAGCAGTAGGTCTGTAGAATGCTATGTGTATTTATACTTCAATAGCCTTTTTCTTTCTCCCCCACCCTGTCTGCCTTTACTCTTTCTGACAAACCCTAAATCAGGTCCTCTGTCGAGAGTGGAACAAAGAGAATAAAAACAATGGTTTGGAATGAGCGACTGCCACGGGCTAGACTATTTACAAGCATCTTTTGAGTGTTTGATTGCTAGTAGTATGCCTGGAAACGCGCGTGTTTAATGTCTTCAGGTTACAGTAATTCAAAGCACATGGTGTATTTTCTATGCACCAATAACAATCATACTTTCCTGTGATGTGAATTAAAACTTAAAAGATTTTTGTGTTTGTGGGGAAAAAAAACACCTCACAGGCTTGACAATTTTTGTTATTTATGAGTAACAGTAAAGGTCGAAGCTCGAAATTTCTAAAAATCATGCAGGTGGAGCCAAATGACAACTGCCCAGACAAATTAAACACTGCAGAGACGTTTTCTGATGAAGAACATATTGACAATATATGAGAAATTCTGGAGAAGTTTTCCTAAATTCATTCTTAAAATGTAAACGAGATCACTTTATTATAGTCATGTTGAAGTTTGTCTTCCATACATCTTGCCTGAAATGTAATGTAATAAAACTTCACTCTTTGATGCTGTACACTTGTAAACATTACATAAACTTTCTGATGAGTTTCTTATTAGGTTCACATTCATCCTTAGCCTTTCTCCATTTGATATACTAATTCATAATTTCAGACTCTATGAATTATTTCTAGGTGCAGTTCATGATTGTAAATTTATGCAAAACATATTGGCTTTGACAATGTCTTCTAGCTATGTTGTGGAGTAGCACGACTGCTGTGCAGCCTGGTTAAAAGTTAGAAAAGAAATCACTGTGACAAAACCAGCGCTGGCCTCATCATGGAGTTATTTTTTCCTATGGTGAGTGGGCAGCAGGGACAAAAGGCAGAGATGGAGAGAGGAAACAGGCAACACGAACAACAGGGTTGAGGGTGGGAGATCATGGGACAGTAAAAAAAGTGCTATGATGCATCCAGCCCTGGCTGGGTCATAGGGTTTTTTTCTTATGGTGGGTGGAGGGAACAATACAGACAATGGGAGGATCAGGATGGGAGTAAAGAAGCAATATGACAACTGCAGGGTGGAGCTTGTGGGAGAAAAGAAGAAATGCAGACAAGGATGGGGGTGTGGGTGAGGTTTGGAGGGGAAGAAGCAACACAGGCAAGGGGATCAGAGGGGAAGAAGCAGCATAGACAAGGGAGGTTAGGATGGAAAGAAGCAACATAGACAAGGGAGGTGGGGGGAAGAAGCAACAAGAACAACAGGGATTCGGGGAAGAAGAAACACAGACGAGGATGACAGGTGAAGGAAAAATAAAAATAGCACCTCAACCACAGTGCGAGCAAAAGAAGGATACTAATCAAGATGAAGTAATCTGTACTTGGTTCATGCTCCACATGAAAGAAGAGGAAGTGAAGCCGGCATGAAATGGCCAGTTCGAAGGCAGTCCGAGCCTCACCTATGTGGTGACTGGCCATGCAAGCAGGCATGCGGCTCAGTTCATGCGCCATTGCCTTCCAGAATCACTTTCCATTATATTGATGACATGTTTCCCAATGGGCCATCCTTGATTTGGGGAATGCAGTTTCTGGAGATCACAGATTGTGGGAGATGAGAGGAATACTGTCTGGGGTACAGAGTATTCACTACAACATATGAATCAAAAAGTTCAACATGCAAGACAGAGGGACATTGCTAAATACCTGGCACCCACTCATCTGTTGGATGTCCAAGCTCTTATACCTATGACTTTGCACAATGAGATGGCCCTCTGAGACAATGATGCTCTCTTCTCTATGATGACCCAAAGTTGTGTTTCCAGAATGTCCCTTGGCAACAGACAAAGGATTTTAACTGCTGGAATTGAGGGAGAGCTTTGCATCAGTTATCGCCACACTGACAGCAGATGTAGAACAAATCTGAACAAAGGCACTTGAAACAGATGAGAAGTTGCAGGACATATTGAATGATATTCAGAATATGATTAAAAGGGTCACAGGCTGAATCCCTGCATCTCCAGTGCGCCCACTTGGAGAACAGGAAAGCAAACCAATATCAGGGTTTGGAAATTAAGGTAAAAGCAGAAGACACCAATGTTATGGAATATGCAGCAAGTTTCTTCAATCTGGTTTTGAATTTGAAAGAGGGAAAGATGATTGGAATTCAGAAGGCATAAAGGATTGCTCCGGGGGGTGGGGGGTGGAGGGGGAGGTGTCCTTGAAAGACCAACATACGTGGGATATCCCAATAAACTGATGATGTCATTTCAATAAAAAGTAGAAATTTTAAGGAACGTGACAAGGAAAGTAGCTGTCATTTTGAGGACACTGCTCTCTGCACACTTCGCCGCCGTGAGGGGAACGTCCATCGTCAGCATTACCTACCTGCCGTGAGGTGAGCGGCCACCTAGCCCGACATCTTCCCGCCGTGAGGGGAACGGCAACCAGGAGACTATATCTCCCAGCGGCCCTGCAGCGATGCCGGCCGTGACGCTGCTGCCTGCTCCTGGAGGCGCGATAAGAGCACTGACGGCCTCCCGCAGCGCGGGATGCTGCTCTCTGCACACTTCGCCGCCGTGAGGGGAACGGCCATCGTCAGCGTTACCTACCTGCCGTGAGGTGAACGGCCACCTAGCCCAACATCTTCCCGCCGTGAGGGGAACGGCAACCAGGAGACTATATCTCCCAGCGGCCTTTACAGCGGCGCCGGCCGTGGCGCTGCCGCCCGCGCCTGGAGGCGCGATAAGAGCGCTGCCGGCCTCCCGCAGCGCGGGACGCGGCTCTCTGCACACCTCACCGCCGTGAGTGGAACGTCCATCGTCAGCATTACCTACCTGCCGTGAGGTGAACGGCCACCTAGCCCGACATCTTCCCGCCGTGAGGGGAACGGCAACCAGGAGACTATATCTCCCAGCGGCCCTGCAGCGCAGCCGGCCGTGACGCTGCCAGTCCGCGCCTGGAGGCGCGATAAGAGCGCTGCCGGCCTCCCGCAGCGCGGGACGCACGCGGGCGTGCCCGTGTCGTGCTCCCGGGCAAAGCCCGGGCCAAGGGCGGGCCCGTCCACACCCGGAGGAGCCCTGAGGAGGCTGGGCCCCCTCCCTAACAACAGGCTCCCCGCAATCTTCCTCTGATCCCCAGGTACTGTAATGTTTCTCTATTTCCTTTTCTGCCTCCGTGCTTTGCGCGCTCTGTGATTTGCACTTATTTATGTGGCGGAGAGACTTATACTGACAACCTAACCATGAGCAACCCTGCAGTGATTAAGAATAAGGGAACCAAGGGGACTTTGGATTCCTTCATAATGAGGGCAGAATCACTACTCTGTCACGAAATTGAATTAACAGAGAGGCGGCTGTCTCTAGAGACCCCTCATTTCTGCCGAGGCGATCCTCACTAGGAACACACAACCTGGGTGGTATTCCCCAAAACCAAACTTGCTCATCTCCCCTCATTTTGGGGGCGGCACTGGTTGCCCTGGATACCCCGGCCCTTGTACATGATGAATTGACAGCACCACATATGGATACCATCAACGGGCCAGGCATAGCCTCTAGGACCCGGACTTCCCACCTCCCCACAGATGGCACAAGGGCAAAGATGAAGGCATCTGTAAACCGCAAGAAGGGTGCGGGCCCACAGAAGCAAAAACAACAAAAGGGGCCTCAGCGTAACCCTCAGTGTAATCCTGAGGTGACGACCTGTTCCATAGGTACACAGACTATGGACGTTTCTTTGCTAATGCCGCCTTGCCCCCTAGAGGATAAAACTGCCACCATCGCTGCTGGCGTGACCGCCTTGGACATCGTCCTTGAACGGATTAAGGAATCCATAGACAAAAACTTTGCTCTATTGCACGGTCGTCTAGAGCATCTGGATGGCGTATTGACTAACTTGTTTGGACGCATAAAGTTGTTTCCCATCCCCGTGAACCCCCAGGTGTCGAGGGAGGGCCAGGGGCCTGACAATGTTTCTGATCATCAAAAGTCAGCCCTGGTTCCCCTAGAGAAATTGTTGGCTATGACATCGGTCATTGAGGACCTGTTGAGTAAAGTACAGGGCATAGGCTCTAATAACACACTGCATAACTGCCCAGTGAGCACATTGAATGACGGCAGGGCAGCTCAGCCCCCTAGGCAGATATCTTACAATCGGTCCCCGGGGCATGTGTTGGCTCTAAGAGCACTCCTAATTTAAATCACAACAAAGCGCCTGCCCAAATAGCGCCCAGTGATTCTCTAAGGTTGCCTAACCTGTATACTATTCCAAGGGAAAGGGACAGGGTAAATGGGGAGGAGGTGCTCTTAAATTTACCACCAGAGGCCACTCCATACACAATAATATTGGCGAATGTACCACAACTTACCTCAAAGTCAACTGAATCTTGGGAGTCCTTACGAAATAAGGCCCTCTGTTGGCTCGGATCCAAATCCAGCCTAACCGACGTCCTATTTAGGGAGTTTAAAATGGCAAGAAGAGTGGGATGGGTGGGGAAAAGAGAAAAAAGGTTCCCTGGTGACTGCATTGTTCTTACATTCAGAACGCCAAATCTAACACAAGAGATTTTGCGCAGACAGGGTTCCAATTATGTGATCAATCATGGTATAAATGTACTTCCCCTGGGCTATTTCTACTCTCCTATAAACCATATTTCTAATGTATCACAGCAGACCCCGGCTTACCCCATGAACCACTCCCAATTCAGTCTACCCTTGTTTAACAGATTTGAGATGCTTTTTTCCCTGGAGGACATTGATTGACTTAGAAATAGAAGTAGTAATGTGGCTCAATCCCAAACTTCGAGAAACAACTCACCGGGTCCAACCTCGCCATGTATAGTCCCCGTGGCTAACGTCGAGCAAGCCGACGCTGAGACAGGAGATCTTCACAATAACTATAATACTCAGAACGGAACAACTCAACTTATCATAAATACTTACCATAGTGACGGTTCAAATAGCCTTGATCATCATCTCATTGGCCCCTATGCCGTCCTCCCCCCTATCGATTGTGCACTTCAGCCTGTGCTTAGAACTAATGAAATGGAAATTCTGTTTTGGAATGTGGCAGGCCTTAAAGCCAAATTGACTAACCCTGCCTGGCTGGAATTTATCCATAAATTTGATATTATATGTACTCAAGAAACCTGGACAGATAATACATAACATATTAATGGTTATAAAACATTCTTTACCCCGGCAGTTTCTTCGAGTCAGGGGAGGAATAAGGGTGGCCTTTGTACCTACATTTCCTATAGGTTAAATGCACGCAAGATAGACTTTGTGGAGTCCAAGACATATTATCAGGTGCTTAAAATTAATATAGACAATATTCATTACTTAGTTCTAATACATTTTTATAATAATATACCTGCCGTGGATATTGAACAAACCCTAATGCATCTGCAGAGAGACTTGGATAACATTCAAAAGAGCACCGGCAAAGACTACTGCATAATTTGGGGAGGGGACTTTAATTGTGGACCCTGCCCACACACCGTAGGAGATGTTTGTGGTATTGAACTAGATGATGATAATGACTCGTCCCATTTTCTACATTCTGCTCTTTGCGACCGACTCAATTTGTTAAAATATATTCTGGATCTGGGCTTTGCTAATAATCTATGTCTATCCCCAATTCCTTTTAGTAGCCCTTTTAATGGCCGTGGCCTGTCCTCAGTCATAGACCACATACTAGTATCAAACAGATACGCTGACAGAATACACTATTTTAAAATACATCCCGTTGATTTTAGCGACCATTACCCCATCAGTGTTCTCCTAGATCTTCCTGCCAAGGTGCTAACTAGTAAAACATTGGCTACCCACCCGGCGGAAGATATTTTTATTAATAGACAAAATGGCTATACAGTCAAGTGGGCAGGCGTCAACACATTACAACTATGTAAGCACCTTTTAACTAGCTGTAAAGACGACTTCATGGTCTGCCCCGACGAAACTGCTAACAAGCTTGATGTTCTTAGCTCCTTCATAAACATATCTCAGTCTATACAAAATAGATTACGGGTAAAAAGCAAAAACCGGGTAGATAAGAAGAGTGGCTGGTTTGACTCCAAATGTTCAAAAGCGCACGCAGCTCTGATAACTGCCTTACATAAGCCCATAAAAGACCGAGGAGCAATAAAAAGGGCTAGATTAGCGTACAAACTGTCCCTTAAGGAACGCAAGCCGGCCATAAAGCTAGAACTATGGCAAAATCTTAAACGAGCATCAGATCTGAAAGACATGAAAGGTTTTTGGAAGGCCGTGAATGCCCCCTTTCTTGCCTCGGGTAATACGCCCAGCATCGAAATAACAATAGGGGAGGATAAATGGGTGACTCACTTTTCTAGCCTTTATAACAATCTGGTGGATCCCCAAAATGAAGAGGTTTTAAGCACAAACTCCTCAAATTATCTTCCGATTGAGATTGATTTTGATGCCCAGGAGGTGATTTTAGCTATAAATGCGAGTACGGGTGGTAAAGCCCCGGGCCCAGACAGCATACCAGTGGATCTATTTAAATCAAGTCCAGCGCTCTGGGGACCCCTGCTAGCAATGGTCCTAAAGGCCTGCTGCACCTTGGGATTCACAGCCACCTGGACGGAGTCCATACTTGTCCCTATCTATAAGAAAGGCAATCGCGATGACCCGTCCTGTTATAGACCGATATCACTTCTGGACTCTTTTGCAAAGGTGGCCGGGCGTGTTGTCTTAAACCGCCTCCAGCTCTGGGTGGAGGAAAAGGGCATAATCTCAGAGTTACAGTATGGTTTCCGTCAAGGTCTGGGCACTGTTGAACAGAGCCTGAACCTGAATCTCCTGCTGGGAAAATATCTACAGGCCAAAAGGGGGAGTCTATTTTTGTGTTTTGTTGATTTGAGTTCAGCCTTTGATTGCGTCAACCACCAGAAGCTATGGAGCATTTTAAAGATCATGGGGGTTGATCCACCTATTTTAAATTTTTTAAAACAGTCCTACCTAGATGCCAGGGCCCGGGTGCGCTATGGAAGAGGTGGCGAACTCAGCCACAGCTTCCCTGTAAAGAAAGGGGTGCGGCAGGGGTGCGAGCTAGCGCCCCTCCTGTTCACCCTTTACATTAACAGCCTGGGAGTAAAACTGAGTAGTGACTGTCAGGATATACCATGTATTTGTTAGACCTGGCACCATTGGCGAGGGTCTCCCTTCCATTTTTTTGCTGTTGCCTCTTATGTTTTTGCTGGTTTTAGATGCTTTTGGGCACTGTGCCACTGCTGTTCAGTGCCACAGTGCAAGTGCTCCCTATGGTAAATTGATGTATGGATTAGTGACTCCATGATTGGCTTGTTTGGCTTACTGTCAGACCCTAGTACAGTGCACTGCGTGTGCCCAGGGCTTGTAAATCAAATGCTGCTGGTGGGCTTGCAGCACTGGTTGTGCCACCCACCGGAGCAGCTTGTAAAGTGTGTCTCAGGCCTGCCATTGCAGAGCCTGTGGGCAGTCTGGTACTGCCATGTTGACTGGGCAAGTGTACCCACTTGCCAGTCCCTAAACCTTCCCTTTTATACATATTAGTCACCCCTAAGGTAGGCCCAAGGGCAGGGTGCATTGTAGGTAAAAGGTAGGACATGCCCTGGTGTGTGTGGCATGTCCTAATAGTGAATTACAGCCATTTTCGTTTTTCACTATTGCAAGGCTACCTGTTCCCCATAGGCCAGAATGGGCAGTTAGATTATTACATCTTATAATCCTAACTGACTCAGGGAACCAGGTAGAAATTCGAGTTTAGTACGCCTGAACTCAGAATGATAAAATACATCTTTTAGTGAAGTTGGTTTTAACATTCTGTGTTTGAAAATACCACTTTTAGAAAGTAGGTATTTTCTTGCCTAACTATCCAAGCCTGCCTCTGCTAGGTTGTGTATTCCTTGTCTGGAGATTGAGTGACAGGGGCAGGGGCTGGGGGTGGCTACAGGAGACAGGGTGAGTCAGCGCAGGGCTGAATAGAAAGATCTGCATCCAGAGTGGAGGGAGGAGTTGCACCTGGGTCTGAATAGGGCTGTGCTTGCCTTCCACAATGCTGGCTCCACCTCCTGCCGGGCGGCTGAGCACTCTGCCCCACATTCTGAAAGGAAAGAAGGAGTCAGAAAAACAAAGTGCTCCAGGACTGACCAGAACTGGTTTTGGACTAGGCAAAGGCCTCTCTGCCTTCAGAGAACAAAGAGAAAAGTAGTATAAATATTGGGACCCAGACCCAAGAACTTTAGATCACTTCTGGGAATCAAGACGAACCTTTGCTGAGGAGAAGAACCAGGAAGCTGAAGGAGGAGACTACCCCTGTGCTGTGTGTTTGGGGGTTGGCCTGCAGTGGTTGCTTCATTACCAAAGAAAGGAGAAAAGGACTGAGTGTGCTTTCTATCAACTTGAAGAAGAATCTCCAAGGGCTTGAACTAGAGCTTGCCTCCTGCCTGAAGTCTCAGGGATACCAGACTTCACCAACCAGCTCCCCCCTGAATTCCCTTGCTGGGAATTGAAGTGCCTGCTGTTGTGCTGGGCCTTCTGAGAGACTGCGTGTCGCTGGGAGCTGGAAGCGCGACGCAACAACGAGAAGCGTGTCGCCGCCGCAGCCGCTGTCATCGCATCACCGAGGAAGCGAGACGCCGCTGCCGCTGTCATCATCGCATCGCCGAAGCACGGCGCATCGCCGGAGAAGCGGGACGCTGCCACAGAGGACATCGTCGCATCACCGGAGAAGCGCGTCGCAGGGCCTGTCGCGGCTCCAAAGATCATCGGGCGTGCACGCATCGCACCAACGTTGTCGCATTGCAGCCAAGACGCCATTTTATCGCATCGCACTGGAGAAGAGAATCGCATTGAGGTGCCATCTGTCGCATCGCACCGGAGAGCAGTAAAAAACCGACGCATCACCTCCCCACCCAGTAAGGAAGCGAGCATCAACTCCCCTGCGCAGCAGTAAGGAACCGACGCATCCACTCCCCTGAGTGTAAGGAACCGACGCATCACCTTCCCTGCGACCCTTTTGTTTTCTTTGCGTTACGCATTCAAGGTATATTGAGAGTAAAGTGTTGCATCTACAACTTGAGAGAACTGAACTATTTTATAACCTTTTAAAGTCTATTTTTGAGTACTGTATTGTGGATTTTTGTCGTTTGGTCTTGTGTTAAGTCTATATAAAAATACTATTTTTATAATACAGCCTGTGTGGTGTCCATCTGTAGTGTTGTCACTGTATTACTGTATGTGTTCACAAATGCTTTACACACTGCCTCTGAGATAAGCCTGCCTGCTCGAGCCAAGCTACCAAGGGGGTGAGCAGGGGTTATTTTAGGAGTGTAGCCCCTTACCCTGACTAGACGCAAGGGTCCCTATTTGTCACAGGTACCTACCTATGCCAACTAGAGACCCCCAAATCTAACATTGGTGGTCAGCGGTGAGGATTTGGACTTGCATTTGTGATTCATATACAGTGATTGGTGTACACTACTAGTGAGTGCAGACCATAACGCAACCACATACTTTTTGAGAATTTTTTTCCTTGGAACTTCTTTCCTATTTTTGATTCTTGAGAACTGCCAGTCTTTTTGCTACTATGAGCAAGACTGCATCCATAGTATCTGTAGACATTGTTTTGGAAGAAGAGAGAATTGATACTTACACTGTGCCTTATCTCAAAGCTTTGTGCAAGAAATTTTAAATCTCTGTGAAAGGCCTCACCAGGAAAGAGGAATACCAAAAGGCGCTGAGGGCCTGGGTAGAATCTAGGAATGCCAGTGAGCATCCTGAGGAGCCAGTAATGGAGGCAGAGGATTTAAATGAGCACCTTGAGGGGCCAGTGGGCCCAACTGGAGGGAAAGCACCTTCAGGGGCGGGCAGCAGTGTTTCTTCCAAAGGGTTGTCCCCAGGAGAGCTGGAGGACAGAGCAAGGGAGAGGATGCATAAATTGGAGCTAGCTAGGCTCAAAATGGATGGTCAGAAAGACATAGAGAGCAAGAAAATAGAGCTTAAATGGAGTTAGAAATGAAGAAGTTAGCCTTAGAGGAAAAGAGAATGCATTTTGAGCATGAGAGAGGATTGAGGGAATTGGAACTCAAGGCCAAGAAGTTAGAGGTTCCTCCCTCTGGTGGCAGCACACCGCCAGTGCATGTAGAAGCAAGAACCTACATTCCCAAAGATGTAGTTAAAGATTTCCACAAGAATGAGGATATTGGTCAGTGGTTTAGGGCTTATGAAGCTGCAATGTTGGCCCACTGGGTCCCTGAGAAGGATTGGGGAGCGGGGTTGTGGGGCCGCTTTGTTAGTGATGGGAGGGACACTTTGTTGGATTTGCCTACAGAGGAGCAGATGTCCTATGCCCACATGAAGGGAGCCCTAATGTCCAGATTTGGTTTGACCCCAGAGCTATATAGACAAAGGTTTAGAAATTGCAGAAAACTGGGGTCTACCACTTGGGTGGAATATGTGTCTTTCTTTTGCAGAGCATTGGATGGTTGGGTAAAGGGTAGCAAAGTGGATAATTTTGAGGCGCTCTATGATTTGCTTGCATGGGAGCACTTGTCAAATAACTGTTTTCCAGAGCTACGCCAGCATCTTATTGATAGCAAGCTGACTAACCCTAGGAAGCTTGCTGAGGAGAGCGGACCGCTGGGTGAGCACCCGGGTCCAGAAGGGTCATGTGGGATACTTCGCCAAAGGTGGGCAGGGTCCCCAGCAGAAGAGTGGGGGGACAAGGGTAAACAGAGGGAGTTCCAGAAAGGGCCCCAAAGTAATCCCCAAGGGAACCAAGGGAAAGGTTCCCAGCCTCCCCCTGAGAAGAAGGCAGTGGCCCCGACAGATAAGCCTGTTCACAAGGGGCCCAAGACCTGTTTTAAGTGTGGTCTAGTAGGCCACTGTTCTTATGATGCTAGATGTCCCTTGTATGGGAAGACAGCACCCACTGGTGCACCACCCCGGCAGTTGGCTAGTGTAGCCCTGGGGGAGGAGATGGGTGCCCAAGGTGGGTGGGGTCCCGCAGAGATGTCCCTTGTCTCTTTAGGAGACTGTGAGGTGGTCCCCAGGACCCAACTGCCTGATAACACTAAAAAATACAGGCAGTGGGTGACCATCAATGGCAAGAGGGTGGAAGCTCTTAGAGACACCGGAGCCAGTGTGACAGCTGTCAGTTGTCGGTTGGTGTTTGAAGAGCAGGTAGTCCCAAATGCATTTTACCCAGTTGTTGCCGCTGACAACACAGAGAGCCACTGCAAGGTGGCACAGGTTCCCTTTGAGTGGGGGGGGGGTCTCAGGGACTCTTCAAGTAGCTGTGAGGCCAGCCATGCCTGTTGAATGTCTGTTAGGTAACGATTTGGAGAGCTCCCCTTGGGCTAAGGTGGAGCGGAGAGCTCATTTAGAGATGTTGGGTTTGCCCGAGTGGGCCTGCGTGACCACTCGGTCTTTGGCAGCCAGTAAGGGTGTTCAAGAGGACCTGGAGCCTGAGAGAATGGCCCAGGTGCCTGCCTTAAAGAGAAGAGGTAGGGGGCCCGGGAAACCGGCCCCTGAGGTTCCCACGGCCCAGGAGGAGGCGGACCCAGAGGGGGATGCCCTGGAGCCTACTGGGGAAGAGATTGCTGAACTGGGAGACCTGCCTGAGCTGACCCATTGGCAGCAGGAAGGAGGTCCCTCCAGGGAAGAGTTCTGTGAGGAGCAGAACAAGTGCCCTTCTCTTGTGGGTTTGCGGCAGCAGGCTGCAAACCAGGCAGCAGGTGATCAGTCTGGATCACATTGGATCTACTGGGAGAATGGTCTCCTGTATAGTGAGCCTAAGGTTGCTGAGCCTGGGTCAGCCCGTGTGCTGGTGGTACCCCAGCGCTTCAGAGCCTTCCTACTGGGGCTGGCTCATGATGTGCCTTTAGCAGGACATTTGGGGCAGGACAAGACCTTTGAAAGGCTTGTCACCCATTTTTATTGGCCCCAAATGCGCAAGAGTTCAGACACTCATTGCAGGACCTGTCAGACTTGCCAGGCAAGTGGAAAGAGTGGGAGGAAGCGCAAGGCTCCTCTCCAGCCATTCCCTGTGGTCAGCACCCCCTTTGAAAGGGTGGGCATTGACATTGTGGGGCCTCTGGATCCCAAGACAGCCATGGGCATCAGGTTCATCCTGGTCTTGGTGGACCATGCCACCCGGTACCCAGAAGCCATCCCTCTCAGGACAGTGACGGCCCCCGTGGTGGGACGTGCGCTGATGGAGATTTTCTCCCGCGTGGGGTTTCCCAGAGAGGTGGTGTCAGACCGAGGTACCAACTTCATTTCCAAGTATATGAAGTCCCTGTGGCAGGAGTGTGGTGTAACCTACAAGTTCACCACTCCTTACCACCCCAAGGTAATGGGCTGGTTGAGAGATTCAACCGGACCCTCAAAGGCATGATTATGGGTCTTGAGGAACCCATGAGGCGTAAGTGGGATGTCCTCTTACCATGCCTTCTCTTTGCTTACCGTGAGGTGCCACAGAAATCTCTAGGGTTCAGTCCCTTTGAGCTTCTCTATGGACACCCCATGAGAGGACCTTTGAGTTTGGTCAAGGAAGGCTGGGAGCAATCTCCCAGGAAACCTCCCCAGGATGTATATAGCTACATGCTGGCCTTTAGGAACCAAACTAGGCGATTCAGAAAACTCGCTGAGGCGAATCTGGAAGCCAGCCAGGAGGAGATGAAGCGGTGGTACGACCAGAATGCCACTCTGGTTGAGCTTCAGCCTGGTCAGAAAGTGTGGGTCATGGCCCCAGTGGAGCCCTGTGCGCTCCAGGATAAGTGGACCGGACCATTTGAGGTGGTGGAGCGCAAGAGTCCGGTTACCTACTTGGTGGACTTGCGGTCTCCCAGGAACCCCTTACGGGTCCTGCATGTTAACCGCCTGAAGCCCCACTTAGAGAGGTCCGAAGTGGGCATGCTCCTAGCAACAGATGCTGGAATGGAGGAGGAGACTGAACCTCTTCCCGACCTCCTGTCTGCAACAGAGCAAGATGGTTCAGTGGATGGAGTGAACCTCTCTTCCACCCTGACCCCTGAGCAGCAGAATGACTGTCACCAGTTGCTGGGACAGTTTTCTGACCTGTTCTCCCTGATTCCCAGTGTCACTGATTGGTGCGTCCATGATGTAGACACTGGGGACAGTCCTCCTGTCAAGCACAAAACTTACAGGGTGACTGACAGGGTGAGAGCTTGCATCAAGGAGGAGGTCTCCAAGATGCTTGCGTTGGGGGTGATTGAGTCCTCTAACAGTCCTTGGGCCAGCCCATTGTTCTTGGTCCCAAAGGCTGCCGCACCGGGTGTCTCACCAGAACTGCGGTTCTGTGTGGACTACCGAGGGCTCAATTCAGTCACCAGGACTGACGCGCACCCCATCAGCAGAGCTGATGAGCTCATTGATCGGTTAGGGGCTGCCCGGTACCTCAGCACGTTTGATTTAACGTCTGGGTACTGGCAGATCGCCTTGACTGATGGGGCAAGAGAGAGGTCAGCATTCTCCACACCAGATGGGCACTCCCAATTCCGGGTTATGCCCTTTGGGATGAAGAATGCCCCTGCCACCTTTCAGAGGTTGGTCAACCAGGTGTTGGCTGGACTGGAAGAGTTCAGTGCCGCCTACCTGGATGACATTGCAGTGTTCAGTGCCAGTTGGGAAGAACATCTGCGCAACCTCTGGGAAGTGTTGATGGCGCTGCGGAGAGCAGGCCTCACGATCAAGGTGAGTAAGTGCCAGATCGGGCAGGGTTCCGTGGTGTACTTGGGACACCAGGTTGGGAGCGGCCAGGTGGCGCCCCTACAACCCAAGATTGAGACCATCCTGACTTGGGAACCCCCCAAGACCCAGACAGAGGTGAGAGCCTTTTTAGGACTCACTGGGTATTACAGGAGGTTTGTCAAGGGGTATGGCAGCATTGTTGCACCCTTGACAGAGCTGACTTCCAGGAAGCAGCCCAAGAGAGTGATTTGGACTGACACCTGTCAGAGAACTTTTGATGCCCTGAAGACTGCCATGTGCACGACGCCCGTGCTCCTGGCACCCAACTTCTCAAAAGAGTTTATTGTGCAAACAGACGCTTCAGAGCATGGTGTGGGGGCTGTTCTATCACAGATTAATGAGGAGGGCCTAGACCAACCTGTAGCCTTCATCAGTAGGAGGTTACTTCCACGGGAACAGAGGTGGAGTGCAATTGAGCGTGAGGCATTTGCAGTGGTCTGGGCACTGAAGAAGTTGAGACCATACTTGTTTGGGGCTCACTTCCGGGTTCAGACAGACCACAGGCCCCTCAGATGGCTGATGCAGATGAGGGGTGAGAATCCAAAGCTGTTGAGGTGGTCCATATCCCTACAGGGGATGGACTTTACGGTGGAACACCGCCCTGGTACAGAACACGCCAATGCTGATGGTCTGTCCAAATTTTTCCGCCTTAGTGATGAGAACTCCCCGGAGGTAGGGTAGTTCTCCCCACATTTCAGCTGGAGGGGACACGTGTTAGACCTGGCACCATTGGCGTGGGTCTCCCTTCCATTTTTCTGCTGTTGCCTCTTATGTTTTTGCTGGTTTTAGATGCTTTTGGGCACTGTGCCACTGCTGTTCAGTGCCACAGTGCAAGTGCTCCCTATGGTAAATTGATGTATGGATTAGTGACTCCATGATTGGCTTGTTTGGCTTACTGTCAGACCCTAGTACAGTGCACTGCGTGTGCCCAGGGCTTGTAAATCAAATGCTGCTGGTGGGCTTGCAGCACTGGTTGTGCCACCCACCGGAGCAGCTTGTAAAGTGTGTCTCAGGCCTGCCATTGCAGAGCCTGTGGGCAGTCTGGTACTGCCATGTTGACTGGGCAAGTGTACCCACTTGCCAGTCCCTAAACCTCCCCTTTTATACATATTAGTCACCCCTAAGGTAGGCCCAAGGGCAGGGTGCATTGTAGGTAAAAGGTAGGACATGCCCTGGTGTGTGTGGCATGTCCTAATAGTGAATTACAGCCATTTTCGTTTTTCACTATTGCAAGGCTACCTGTTCCCCATAGGCCAGAATGGGCAGTTAGATTATTACATCTTATAATCCTAACTGACTCAGGGAACCAGGTAGAAATTCGAGTTTAGTACGCCTGAACTCAGAATGATAAAATACATCTTTTAGTGAAGTTGGTTTTAACATTCTGTGTTTGAAAATACCACTTTTAGAAAGTAGGTATTTTCTTGCCTAACTATCCAAGCCTGCCTCTGCTAGGTTGTGTATTCCTTGTCTGGAGATTGAGTGACAGGGGCTGGGGGTGGCTACAAGAGACAGGGTGAGTCAGCGCAGGGCTGAATAGAAAGATCTGCATCCAGAGTGGAGGGAGGAGTTGCACCTGGGTCTGAATAGGGCTGTGCCTGCCTTCCACAATGCTGGCTCCACCTCCTGCCGGGCGGCTGAGCACTCTGCCCCACATTCTGAAAGGAAAGAAGGAGTCAGAAAAACAAAGTGCTCCAGGACTGACCAGAACTGGTTTTGGACTAGGCAAAGGCCTCTCTGCCTTCAGAGAACAAAGAGAAAAGTAGTATAAATATTGGGACCCAGACCCAAGAACTTTAGATCACTTCTGGGAATCAAGACGAACCTTTGCTGAGGAGAAGAACCAGGAAGCTGAAGGAGGAGACTACCCCTGTGCTGTGTGTTTGGGGGTTGGCCTGCAGTGGTTGCTTCATTACCAAAGAAAGGAGAAAAGGACTGAGTGTGCTTTCTATCAACTTGAAGAAGAATCTCCAAGGGCTTGAACTAGAGCTTGCCTCCTGCCTGAAGACTCAAGGATACCAGACTTCACCAACCAGCAACCCCCTGAATTCCCTTGCTGGGAATTGAAGTGCCTGCTGTTGTGCTGGGCATTCTGAGAGACTGCGTGTCGCTGGGAGCTGGAAGGGCGACGCAACAACGAGAAGCGTGTCACCGCCGCAGCCGCTGTCATCGCATCACCGAGGAAGCGAGACGCCGCTGCCGCAGTCATCATCGCATCGCCGAAGCGCGGCGCATCGCCGGAGAAGCGGGACGCTACCACAGAGGACATTGTCGCATCACCGGAGAAGCGCGTCGCAGGGCCTGTCGCGGCTCCAAAGATCAACGAGTCGCCGCACGGCCGTCGGGCGTGCACGCATCGCACCAACGTTGTCGCATCGCAGCCAAGACGCCATTTTATAGCATCGCACCGGAGAAGAGTATCGCATCGAGGTGCCATCTGTCGCATCGCACCGGAGAGCAGTAAGAAACCGATGCATCACCTCCCCACCCAGTAAGGAAGCGAGCATCAACTCTCCTGCGCAGCAGTAAGGAACCGACGCATCCACTCCCCTGAGTGTAAGGAACCGACGCATCACCTTCCCTGCGACCCTTTTGTTTTCTTTGCGTTACGCATTCAAGGTACATTGAGAGTAAAGTGTCGCATCTACAACTTGAGAGAACTGAACTATTTTATAACCTTTTAAAGTCTATTTTTGAGTACAGTATTGTGGATTTTTGTCGTTTGGTCTTGTGTTAAGTCTATATAAAAATAAAATTTTTATAATACAACCTGTGTGGTGTCCATCTGTAGTGTTGTCACTGTATTACTGTATGTGTTCACAAATGCTTTACACACTGCCTCTGAGATAAGCCTGCCTGCTCGTGCCAAGCTACCAAGGGGGTGAGCAGGGGTTATTTTAGGAGTGTAGCCCCTTACCCTGACTAGACGCAAGGGTCCCTATTTGTCACAGGTACCTACCTATGCCAACTAGAGACCCCCAAATCTAACAGTATTGATAGACGACCAATTGGAGCATTGTTATATGCGGACGATGCTGTCTTACTGGCTCGTACCCCCCTTGGCCTACAAAAAGTTATCTCTAGCTTTTCTGCCTACATGTCAAATCTTGACCTTCATGTAAACATTAACAAAACATTTACAATGAAATGCTGTAAGCCTAGTATCAAGTGTCGAGATTTCTTCATTAATAATAGGAAACTCGAACTTACTAATCACTTTTCATACTTGGGCATTGTATTTGAAAGAAGGGGCCTATGGGCGAAAGCTATTGAATCTAGAAAATTATTATTTTGTAAAGCAAATGGTGCATTGATTCACTTTGCTAGAAAGCTAGGAAAGCGCCTAATCCCTAATTTACTAACAATCTGCAAAGCTAAATGTATACCGATTGCTATGTATGGAGCGGGCATCTGGGGTTATGCTAACGTTTAGTGCCTGCAGCTAGTAGAAAACAGGTTATTAAGATATCTCTTAGCGGTCCCAAACAGCACAGCCACATTCATATGCCACGCAGAGCTAGGTCTGTCCTACCTGTCCGATCAGATTAAAATGCAGCCTATCCTGCTGTGGCATAAGGTCTGGACCGGCATTTCTATTAGCTTGAACAGGGATTTGATCAACGATTGTCTGTCTCTTGATGGGGCAGACCGCATTCCTTGGTTGACCTACGTTAAAAATTTCCTACAGGACCTAGGACACCCCGAGTACTTTGCTAATCCTGACAGTTTGAATAATGTTACTAGGAACAAATTAAAATCACTATGTCTCGATCATTTGGAGTCTATTAATCTAGTTACTAATATTGTGAAACCGTCAGTAAGAGCACATCAACTACTCCTGACTCAATCAGGAATGCAACTATACTTACTAGATATTATAGGAGCCTATGACAGGTTGTTACTGACCCGCTTACGCCTTGGAATCTTTCACATCAGGGTCACTTTTCCAAATACTAACGACTGGTCTCGCTCCCTATGTTTATGCCCTTGCGACAATATCTCTGCTCAGTCGACAATTCATGTTATGTTTTTCTGCAAGTTTTATTCCATGCTTAGGATAAAATGGATTTTACCTATTTTAAAGTTGTATGGCCAGAGATAATGTCGACCTGCCTTTTTAAAGTTGCAATACCTGAATGATGGAACCGTGACTGATCACATAGCCAAATACCTCAAAGGGGTGGTTAGATACCGGACGACAATGGATGGTCCTCCCCTTTTTTAAATTGTCTGTGTTTTTTAATCTTTTTTACCCAAATTATCTTGATGTAATGTATGTTCTTTTTCAAATGTATTGTGCTTTTATGGTTTAATATTTCTTAAATCGAATAAAGCGTATTCTGTCTGTCTGATTATGTTACCAGACCTTGCCCAAACCACACACATTAATCATGAATTGTAGGGCTGTGAAACCAATCATAGAAGCCCTGCATAGAAAGGCGACCTTTCCATTATGTTTTAAATTTGCCAGATGACAATGCATCCGATGCATTACAGACAGACTGGCAGCCACAGAGTGACTTTCGTCACTGAAGAGGAGGAGGCAGTGGTCCAAGAGAAGCAAAATGTCCCAAGATTCAGGCAAGACATTCAGGCAAGACATGGACATCCAGGGGTCCAGGCTGTCCTCAACAAATTATTTGGGTACAGGTGGAAGAGAGGGTGTTTCAATGAGGGGCCGGGCAGTGACATTAAGAAGAATGATGGGTGCGAGACTCCTAAGTGAGTCATCAAATGTTCATGTGTAGGAAACCTTTTTTAATGGCCACAAGAGTTATAGCATTTTATAATTCTTAGGGACTCTAGGGGTAACATTGGCTTCCATGGTTACAGAGAAATGATCAGTACTCTGGGAGTGGTAGGTCACACAGTGGAGCTGCTGTTTTCCCACAGAACATTTACTGTAACAGGAATGTTAGTATGGACAGGCTGGCCTGTAAGGCTTACAGTAATAATGTTTTGTCTTTACAGGAGTCGCGGGCTGAAGAGTTGGATGACACAGGGTTAGTTCACATCAGCATGGAGCAAGTGTATGTTTGAAGTCTGTAAGGTTCAAGGTCATATCCCGTGTAGTTTAATAATTTCAATAAGGAAATTTGAATAGTACATCAATAATTTTTCCTAAAAGCAATCTACGATAAATAATTGGTAACACAGAGCCATAGATTATTATGTTTGGTAGCTAAATGTACAGTGTTCATCATTCCAGTCTGTGATTATGGCAAACAAGATTCCACAAAGCTTGAACTGAAAGCTGATTTTTAGATTTCCAATATCAATTGGTTTGTACAGAAAAATCTTGCTCAACCAAAGACTATGTACACTTCCTAAAAACAGTTTATCTAAGGAGAAGGGCTATTTTGTACGAGGTTTTATACTTATTGGGCCTGATTCACAGAACTAACTTACGTCAAAATCCTAAACTTACAACAATTTTGGTATTCACAGAATGAACTTACACATTTGGGTATTCACAGAATGAACTTACAACAATGTTGGTATTCACAGAATGAACTTACAACAATTTTGGTATTCACAGAATGAACTTACACATTTGGGTATTCACAGAATGAACTTACAACAATTTTGGTATTCACAGAATTAACTTACTCATTTTGGTATTCACAGAAGGCACTTACTCAATGAGTAAGTGCCTTCTGTGAATACCAAAATGTGTAAGTTACACAAAATGTGTAAGTTACACAAAATGTGTAAGTTACACAAAATGTCTAAGTGTCTTCTGTGAATACCAAAATGAGTAAGTTTATTCTGTGAATACCAAAATGAGTAAGTTCATTCTGTGAATACCAAAATGGTAGTAAGTTTAGGATTTTGTCGTAAGTTAGTTCTGTGAATCGGGCCCATTTTGTTCCATACCTCTAACCAAAAGATATGAACTTTGGGGCACATAAAAACACATATGAAAATATGAACCTACATCTGAATTAGAATGCCAGCATTTATTATTTTTAAGAATTTTACGAGTATGCATAAGAGCAGGAGTATAGTGTAGCCTGTTTTAGAAAAAATATAACGTTTGCGTTAGACTAGCTAAATGTGGAGTGGGGTGCATTTTGGCCCAAATTTTATCCCAAATAGCTGTTGTCCAAGAAACAGACAAGTCAGATTCCCATAAAAACTCAGTCTTAGATTTGTCTTAATTATATGGAAATTAATTAAACCTGGGCAGAATTTCGATTACGCTGGTGTAATCAAAGTTATTTTGGAAATTTCACATTACTCTTTGACGCAGAATCACTGAAAAATACGCATTTACTCCTGATCACGTAATTAAGGGTAATTTGGGTGAAAAATCCTACCACAAGAGCACATTTACTCAGAGCCCACTCACACTCAGTTTTGATGTTCTGCTGCATTCAGCACTGTTTCCGATTACAAAATGCATCATTGCGTCCATTTTGGACACAAAGGTACATTTTTCGCTTAGAAAATAGCACTAAATGGTGGTAGTAAGTTAGGGGAAAATCCTTCCACATGAGCACATTTCGCGAGCGCGAGTGGCTGCTCAATCTCACTATTCATGTTCTGTCACATTTAGTACTATTTCTTAGCACAAAATGCATCCTCCTGTACATTTTGGATGCAATGGAGAATTGTTTCGCTAAGAAAAGATGCTAAACGCAGAATTGCTCTTCTTGCGTAGTTCAACTTTAATCTTGCATAATTCTTAGTTAACTCCATGTGTTTACACTACAGGGAATTAACCAGGTTACTTCCACCCCTAAAATTAATCCTCTTATAAATAAGGGAAGATCTATTGATCATAGTTGTTGGAATGTTGTTAGAAGAATTAACGAAACTGGAGGAACTTAAAGAAACAAATAATACCTAAAGTGTATTGATAATGGTCTTTAGGACATTAAGGGGCCGATTCCGATTCGGGCCGGAAAAAATACCGACCGACTCGGAGCCGGAATAAATACCGACCGACACGTACCGGTGCAGCCCGACCCGCAAAGTACGATGAAAAGCGTGCTAAATCCGACCGACTCGTACGGAACACAAGCCGAACGACCGAGCCGCGCGGAAAACAGCCATCCGGCCGGAAAACCACGCGAATCGAACCAACCGACACGCACCAGGAAGAATCACAAACAAAACGTACCCGCGAACTCCGACCCGCCAAGTACGATGCAACGCGTGGAAAACACGACCGAGTCGCACGGAGCCCAAGCCGCACGACCGACACGCATTCAAAACTGCGAGCCGAAGCAACCCAAAACCCGCGACCGACGCGTACGCAGCACAGAAAACAGCACAAACACAGCGTGAACGAATCGGAGAGGCACGCAAGAGACAACTGGAGGGTCCGACTCGGTCAGAAGAACGTCTCCTACATGCACAAAAAGAACCAAGGAAAAAAAACACAAAAAAGGCCAAACAAGCAATCACAAAGCAAATAAATACTGGGTGGGGAAACAGGGAACAAAGACACACCCACAACTCCACCCATATAAAGGACACACATCCCTACCATGATCCTTTGCAAATTCAAATTACCTGCCAGCACTCAACAGACAGCAACCACACACCCACAGCTCATCCATCACACAAGCCACACACCATCAGCACCTCAACAAATAGCACCCTCACATACACCCAGCAAAACACACACTCACACACCCTCACTTGCACCCCAACACACACATCACTCACCACCACCACCCATCACCATGCCCCCCAAGAAGAATCCAATGTTCCTAGATAGTGAATTGGAAGTCCTGGTAGATGAGATCCTCAGGGTAGAGCCACAGCTGTTTGGTACACTGGTCCAACAGACCCCCATGTCGCAGAAAACCAAGATGTGGGCGAGGATCATTGACAGGGTGAACGCACAATCACCATGTTTGCGCACAAAGGAAGACATCTAGAACAGGTGGTATGACGTGCGCAGGAGGGTCAAGGAGCTGTTGAAGAAGGACTACCTCTTGAGCCAACACACCAGCAGTGGCCCTCCTGCCAAACCACTATACCTCAGGCCCTGGGAGGAGAAGGTGCGGGCCATCCTACCACCAGTGAGCGTCTATGGACTAGAAAACATCCCAGAGCCTGGTGAGTACACAACAAATGTACACAATATTGTGCCACAATACACACACATCACTGTCAAGGGGAGAGTCAAACCATGCACCCTAAGCAAATACACACCAACCAGAACAGAATCATCCCAAAATGTGTATGTCAGTCAGATAAACACAACACATGCCATCTCATAGTGATATGTAACTGTGTCATCACATGTACAAACACAACTACAACTACAGCTAGGCAGTGGCACAAATATAACTAACAAACACATCTAGACATGTAGCCACCACTACAACACCACCTCACAGTGAAGCCCACTCAAAGGAAGGAATCTTGTGTATGCTGGGCAAGTCAGTGTAGCCAATAGCATCATGGGAGTCGTAGTCACAGATATTGCCCACCCTCACAATGCGCACATCAACACCACCATGAACCATGCTCACATCACAGGGAGTGGAAAACAACTGACAAGATGGCTGACACTGACTACTGCTGTGGGGAGCACAAGGCCCTGCTGGCAACTGTGCACCAACCAACAGCAGGACACCACTGACTGACATCCTGAAAGACAACTTGCACTCCCTGCAACGGAAGCACGTTCCATGGTGGAGAATCTGGCTGGGTGGGAAGGAGGACTCACAGCACTGACCATAGTTACCAGCAGCTCCACTGACACACACCCCTAACACAAACTCCACACAACTCACCTGGGAGAATGCATTGCCTCACACTCAAATCAAATATCCCACAAAGAACCACAACCCTGGGTCATGCAGTGTGAGGCACAGGGACACACATGGGACGTGTAGCAAAACTAACCCCAGGATAACACTGTCAGCCATCTTGTCAGCACAGGCACACAACCCCACAGGGAAGCAGAGTCAAAAGGAAGGAAGCATGGGCATGCTGGGAAGTGGGGTGGAGGCAATAGCATGATGGGAGTGGTAGTCACAGATATTGGTCACCCCCACAACAGTCACATCAACACCACCCTGAACCATGCGCACATCACAGGGAGTGGAAAACAACTGACAAGATGGCTGACACTGGCTACTGCTGTGGGGAGCACATGGCCCTGCTGGGAACTGGGCACCAAGCAACAGCAGGACACCACTGTCAGCCATCTTGCCATTGCTCTCACACTCACACACAGTGAAGTCCACCCAAAAGCAAGTAAGTATGGGCATGCTGGGAAGTGGGGTGGAGGCAATAGCATGATGGGAGTGGTAGTCACAGATATTGGTCACCCCCACAACTGTCCCATCAACACCACCCTGAACCATGCGCACATCACAGGGAGTGGACAAGAACTGACAAGATGGCTGACACTGGTGCTCAGTTGTGGGGAGCACATGGCCCTGCTGGGAACTGGGCACCAACCAACAGCAGGACACCACTGTCAGCCATCTTGCCATTGCTGTCACACCCACACACAGTGAAGTACACTAAAAAGGAAGGAAGTATGGGCATGCTGGGAAGGGGGTGGAGGCAGTAGCATGATGGGAGTGGTAGTCACAGATATTGGTCACCCCCACAACTGTCCCATCAACACCACCCTGAACCATGCGCACATCACAGGGAGTGGAAAACAACTGACAAGATGGCTGACACTGGGTACTGCTGTGGGAGCACATGGCCCTGCTGGGAACTGGGCACCAACCAACAGCAGGACACCACTGACTGACATCCTGAAAGACAACTTGCACTCCCTGCAACGGAAGCACGTTCCATGGTGGGATATCTGGCTGGGTGGGAAGGAGGACTCACAGCACTGACCATAGTCACCAGCAGCTCCACCCACACACCCCCTAACACAAACTCCACACAACTCACCTGGGAGAAAGCATTGCCTCACACACCAATCAAATATCCCACAAAGAACCACAACCCTGGGTCATGCAGTGTGAAGCACAGGGACACACATGGGACTTGTAGCAAAACAAACCCCAGGATAACACTGTCAGCCATCTTGTCAGCACAGGCACACAACCCCACAGGGAAGCAGAGTCAAAAGGAAGGAAGCATGGCCATGCTGGGAAGGGGGGTGGAGGCAAAAGCATGATGGGCGTGGTAGTCACAGCCCAACATCCCCCACCCACATGGCCCAGCAAGAACACACCCAAGCATGCACACCTCACAGGGAGTCAAAAGCCACTTCAAAGATGTCTGACACTGGTGCTCTTTTGTGGGGAGCACAAGGCCATGCTGGGAACTGGGCACCAACCAACAGCAGGACACCACTGTCAGCCATCTTGCCATTGCTGTCACACCCACACACAGTGAAGTACACTAAAAAGGAAGGAAGTATGGGCATGCTGGGAAGGGGGTGGAGGCAGTAGCATGATGGGAGTGGTAGTCACAGATATTGGTCACCCCCACAACTGTCCCATCAACACCACCCTGAACCATGCGCACATCACAGGGAGTGGAAAACAACTGACAAGATGGCTGACACTGGGTACTGCTGTGGGGAGCACATGGCCCTGCTGGGAACTGGGCACCAAGCAACAGCAGGACACCACTGTCAGCCATCTTGCCATTACTCTCACACTCACACACAGTGAAGTCCACCCAAAAGCAAGTAAGTATGGGCATGCTGGGAAGTGGGGTGGAGGCAATAGAATGATGGGAGTGGTAGTCACAGATATTGGTCACCCCCACAACTGTCCCATCAACACCACCCTGAACCATGCTCACATCACAGGGAGTGGAAAAGGACTCACAAGATGGCTGACACTGGGTACTGCTGTGGGGAGCACATGGCCCTGCTGGCAACTGTGCACCAACCAACAGCAGGACACCACTGACTGACATCCTGAAAGACAAATTGCACTCCCTGCAATGGAAGCAAGTTCCATGGTGGGATATCTGGCTGGGTGGGAAGGAGGGCCGGATGTCAACCCAATACAACCAATGCAGACCATGTACACACCCCAACATTCACATGGAAATGCCCAAATAATGCAGGACAATGTGCTACACCAATATCAACCCCTGACTGTGACAACTTAGGACAATGCAATGTACAGGCCCGCATCCAGAGGCACAGTCACAACTGTCAGGTGTGTCAACCATTGATGCCTGCAGAAACATAAAATACATTGTGTGTGTCTCCCTAAAACAGGTGATGATGGGGACACAGCAGCAGACGCTGAGGAGTCCCCGTCCCAGGCTCAAGAGGATACGGAGCTCACTGGTGTGGAACAGCCACTGCCCTCCTCGGATGAAGAAGACCAACCTGGCACCTCCGGAGCAAGTCATCATGCAGCACCAGCAGGACCACCAGCTGCACCCCTGCACCCACCCCTCCAACGACTGTCAACACACATACCACCCCTGCCGACATGGAAAGACCAAGGAGCACCACCACCTCCAGCACAGGGACCCTGGACCAACGTGGGGCCATGGACACCAACACCACCAACAACCCCCAAGGGGGCCCAGGGTCACCTGTGCGTGCCACCTCAGGTACTGCACGTGTCGCCAGGGGTGGTGGGAGGGGTGAGAGACACAGGTCACTGATCGCAGAGGGGTCTGGACTGCATGATGACCCACAACTGGCACGCATAGCCGATGCATACCAGTCCAGCACCGGAGAGCTCAGCCAGGTAGTGGGGCTCCTCAGGGACATTAAACAGCAGCAGGCTGCCCATCATGCCCGCTTGGACTCACACATGTCCCGCGTGGAGTCCAAGTGGGACACACTGCAAGAGATGACGGCGGTGCATAGGGACATATTACAATGCCTCCGTCAGATGAGCAGCAACCAGCCAACACCTCCCTGTGTGCCCACAACATCTGCTGCTGAAACAACTGCAACTGCCACAGGGAGGGAGGATGACTCTGGCAGAGAGTCCCCTGCACCGCAGCAGCCTGCACTTGAGGGTCCCCCCAAAGAAGAGGGGCCGTCCGAGGAGGGGCAAGTGAGAGGCCGATGGCCATGTGCAACCCCCAGGAAGCCTAAACCTGTTCTGGATAATCACCTTTGTGCGCAAACTGTTCACCCTGTTGACTGCAACACAACTCTCCCACATGACATGGGAGCTCAAGTTGGACCAATGTCTCAGATGACTGTGGACTTTACTCTGGACATTTCTGCTACCAGGACTTCCAAATCATCTAGGAACTTTGGATTACAATCACAATGTACAGCACCCACCATCCTGTGCACTATACTCACACATGTATGTCAATAAACTCACTAATACACCATACTTGCCTCTGTTGTGATTCCTACGTTGTCTCTGAAGTGGCGATGATTATCTGGGAAATGACACTGTGCATGCTAACTGCTACAGCAAGTACAACACCGGCATGTGAGTCATGGCGACGTCACACATATGAGGGAGGCACATCACCAGGGCTACACAACACATACACACCATGGCCATCTGACTCATCGCCTACACTGATGTTGCCAGGAAATACGTTGCATTGCACAGACCCAACACCTATTCACAGTCTGTGTCAACTAGCCCACTGGTGCAATAAGCAAATGTCAGTCAGATGTGTGACCACAGGCAACGCACATCACAAAGTGAAGCACAGGTTTATTACACATTTGCAACATGTTGTAACCACCACAGATGCAAGGTAATCCCACCTGGCAGCGGGCACACAGTCAACAAGTGTAGAAGGAAGGAAGTCCATGGGTGTGGTGCACATCACCTGTAGGGACACGACAGCTACCACCCTGGAAGTCGAATCACGGTGTCCGGGATCACAGTTGACCAAACGACTCTGAAAGTACCCTGTGAAGGACAGAAATGACACACAGTCAAAAGCACTGAAGAACAGGACAGAACTGCAATACTCATGCCCAATACATGTCACAAGATACCCGCCCAGAACCAAGTTAGCATGTCAACACTGTTGGGGAGTACAGACTACCTGTAAGGACACATCGCTACACGCATACAGTCATGTAGCACATGGACACACTCAAACAGCAGCGGGGCACCACCAACACATATCATGCAAACTCACATCAGTTACATGACATCTCTGGATACTTACATTCAGCTGAAGAAGTTGGTGATGAGCTGTGTGCAGACATCACCATCATCATCATCATCACTGGCATCGTGGTCCAGGCCAGGATCCTCCACAGGTGGCGGACGTTGGTCATCGTCATCCAGGATGAGAGGCAACTCCTTCTGCACTGCCAGGTTGTGTAGCATGCAGCAGACGATGACAATCTTGCACACCTTTGCCGGGGCATATGGGAGGGACCCTCCTGTCTTGTCCAGGCAGCGGAAGCGGCTCTTCAGGAGACCAAATGTCCACTCAATCACTCTCCTGTCCGACCATGTGCCTCATTGTAGCGCATCTGGGCTGGTGTCACAGGGTTCCTGAGGGGCGTCAGCAACCATTGCATGTTGGGATATCCGGAGTCACCTACATACAGACAATTGCACATTAGCGGAGTTGGAAAAGAGGGTGGAACACTACATTGCAGAACACACACAATGGTACTAAGTCAGTACACACCAACAAGCCAGGCACGCTGGTTCCGCATCTGTGACATCATCCTCGGGATGCGACTACTCCTCATCACGTAGGCATCGTGTGCAGAACCGGGGAAATGGGCACACACGTGTGTGATGGTCATATCTGCAAGACAGACCACCAGTGCATTGACCGAGTGGTAGTGCTTGCTGTTCCTGTACGCCTGCTCCTGGGCCTGTGGTGGTACCAAAGCCACATGTGTCCCATCAATGGAGCCAATGACATGCGGCATCCTCCCCAGGGCATAGAAGTCACTCTTCACGTCAGTGAGTTGCTGGAGTCTAGGGAAATAGATGTACTGGTTCAGGTATATCAACATAGCCTCCAATACATCGCGGAGCACACGGCTGAACATGGTCTGTGACATCCCACCAGCAGTCGCCAGAGTGTGTTGAAAGGTACCGGTGGCAAAGAAGTGTAGGGCTGCCATCACCTTCACCTTGGGGGTCAGCGCTGTAGGGTACGGCCGGCCAGGTTGCAGGTGTGGTGCCAAGCGCACTGCCAAATCATCAATCAGCTGCCTGGTGAAGCGGTACCGTCGGATGCTGTCACGTTCCACCATCGTTGCCAGGTCAGGGAATGGTCTATGGACAGCTGGTGCCCTGCAGTGCATAGGTGAAGAAAGAAAGATTGTCACTCACCCCACATATGTGGCATTGTACACACTCAATATCACACGATACATCATTATGAGGCACAAGTACATGATGTGTGCAGTTCCGTAAGGACATGTATGGCACATACATGGCCAACATCCAACATCACAGTTCAACAAGTGGCATCAATAAGTCCCAGGTTGTGCCATTGGGTATCATGAGGACGTGTCACATTTCCCATCTCCTGCTGCCACGTTACAAACACACCCCACAGTGACATGTGAGGACAGATGTGCCCCAGGCATCACAGCTCTTTGACAGGTAGATTCCCAGGGACCCTGTATTGCCACATGGACACTGGCATGACATGGCGTATCATGTATACACCACAGCAAAACAACCATGACCCCCACAGGTAGTGCTCCCTGTTGCCTCGGCAGGACAGACATGGACGTCTGTGACACACACACGCACAACATCAAAGTCCATGCACAAACAACGTGGGGGTTGAGACTGTCTCCCATTGTGCACATGAAATCAGAGACATTGTAAACACAACATGCACACAGACTGTGGAGGACCATCACTATTGTGCCAATGGGTCACCCTGGGTTAAACATACCGTCCCACATGGGACTCAGGGGGCATGTGACATGACATACACATACACCACCGTGAAATGTGACCATGCCACATGCTCAGATATGAACAGTTGCACATCACAGTGGTCATGTACACGAAACACCAAGGATACTGTCCCCATGAACACGTGCACAGCCTGGGGGTGGCTGCCCCAAGTGACACCCACAGAACAACATGTTCACCCCCATACACGGAATAGGTAATGCAGCCTTACATGCCTTAGGATACAGTTTGGACAGGCTGTGGTGTTGTAGGTGTGCCCCTCACTCCCTGGGAAGTATATGTGGCTGGCATATGTTCACCTGTGACAGGCATGGTGACATATGCCAGTGACATGTACAGGGACGCGTTGGACAGCAATGGACCGATCGGTGCGCACACATTGGCCATTGCATTCAATGTGTGCTGGTACGCGTTGTATTCGCAATACGCGTTGGACAGCAATGGACCGATCGGTGCGCACACATTGGCCATTGCATTCAATGTGTGCGGGTACGCGTTGTATCCTAGGTACGCGTTGAACAGCAATGGACCGATCGGTGTGCCCGGCCGGCCCATTGCATTCAATGTGCGCGGTACGCATTGTATCCTAGGTACGCGTTGAACAGCAATGGACCGATCGGTGTGCCCGGCCGGCCCATTGCATTCAATGTGTGCGGGTACGCGTTGTATCCCAGGTACGCGTTGAACAGCAATGGACCGGTCGGTGTGCCCGGCCAGCCCACTGCATTCAATGTGTGCGGGTACGCGTTGCATCCCGGGTACGCGCTGAACAGCAATGGACCGATCGGTGTGCCCGGCCGGGCCATTGCATTCAATGTGTGCGGGTACGCGTTGTATCCCGGGTACGCGTTGAACAGCAATGGACCGATTGGTGTGCCCGGCTGGCCCACTGCATTCAATGTGTGCGGGTACGCGTTGCATCCCGGGTACGCGTTGAACAGCAATGGACCGATCGGTGTGCCCGGCCGGCCCATTGCATTCAATGTGTGCGGGTACGCGTTGTATCCTAGGTACGCGTTGAACAGCAATGGACCGATCGGTGTGCCTGGCCGGTCCATTGCATTCAATGTGTGCGGGTACGCGTTGTATCCTAGGTACGCGTTGAACAGCAATGGACCGATCGGTGTGCCCGGCCGGCCCATTGCATTCAATGTGTGCGGGTACGCGTTGTATCCTAGGTACGCGTTGAACAGCAATGGACCGATCAGTGTGCACCCATTGGCTATGGCCTGGCCTGACAACGGACGCGTTTTCAAATTTTGAACGAGTCTGATGCTGGAAATTCAGTTGGTCACCCACAACAATGTTGCAAATTCATGGGTGTCATGAATTTGAACTTTTGAAGGATGCTGTGGGCGTGTGTAAGTGGTGCAATTCCATGGATTGGCCAGATTCAGAAGATGTTAACGACTTGGACCTATCACTTTGGACACATGGGACAGTAACTGCCTCTGCAGCACACATATAATGCTGGCTGTTCCCCTGAGAGCTCACTTGCCTGCACTACATGCTCCAGGACGACATCTGCCACCACCACTGCTGCTGTATCTGCACTCTCTGGACCCTGCAATGGCACGTACTGTGGAGAGAGCCCCAGCCTTCAGCACTGAGGAGAACCAGGCCCTGCTGGACAGCCTCCTTCCACAGTACAGCAAGCTGTATGGGAAAGCAGGGGAGCAGGTGAGTGTTCTGTCCACTGCCTCCCTAAATGTGCATGTTGTCTGACTAGCAAGGCTAACAGTCTGCATGCCACTGGCTAGCAGGCTCACTGAGTAGTTGTCACCCCCCATAGTGTGTAGTCACATGCACTGGACAGGTATAGACAGTAGAAAAGATAATCCCTTGGCCAAGGAATAAATTGAAGTTACTGAGTCCAAGACTATATTGTACACAGAGAATGTTTTTCAGGTCACTCACACGTTGTATCAATAATTCACAACTAATACAACCCATATGGTAGATCCAAGTATTACATGAACAACATGAATATATTCAAAAATAAAATCATATTTATTTACATTAAAACATCTCTTGAATCACAATCTCATAAAACAACCCCATACATATCACAAGGGTACAGATAAAATTTCATATACACAAAAACATTTAATGACAACAGACACAGGAGAGAAACAACAGTGCCGATGAGAGAGAGAAATAGAAATAAAAGTTTGTCTTGAAAAAGATGGAAAAATAAATTAAGCCATCGAAACGCGTCGACGATGTTGTTGCACAATCTTTGGAATCAGCTTATCCTACAGACTAAAGATAATATAGTGTATCTAGGACAAGCTAAAGAAGTGTCTTTTGTAGATGTGCTGTTTGATGACAAATTGTACTGTCTATTTGTTGTTTCTCTCCTGTGTCTGTTGTCATTAAATGTTTTTGTGTATATGAAATTTTATCTGTACCCTTGTGATATGTATGGGGCTGTTTTATGCGATTGTGATTCAAGAGATGTTTTAATGTAAATAAATATGATATTATTTTTGAATATATTCATGTTGTTCATGTAATTACTTGGATCTACCATATGGGTTGTATTAGTTGTGGATTATTGGTACAACGTGTGGGTGGCCTGAAAAAAACATTCTCTGTGTACAATATAGTCTTGGACTCAGTAACTTCAATTTATTCCTTGGCCAAGGGATTATCTTTTCTACTGTTTAGTAGTACCCCATTCCCCTGGTTTTAAGGGGTCCCTCTCTTTTTTCTTATCTGGACAGGTATAGTGCAGTGACAGTGCATTTAAACAAGGTTTTACTTCCCAGGCAATGATACCATGTAGTTACTGCTGGCATACTGTCCATGGCCATCGTTGCACTGCCTGTGTACATCATGTGCCCCTGTGATTGAGACATGTATACACAACTGTGTAATGCACGGATATGTTGCATGTGTAGTAATAGCATTCTCACTTTGTCATCCTCACAGGTTGATGCCCACCAGAAGCAGAAGATATGGCTGACCATCGTCCGGGCAGTGAGATCCGTGGGGACTACAAGCGCTGGATCCGCAACTGCCAGAAGAGGTGGCAGGACCTTCGGGGCTGGACCCGGAGGATCGCACGGGTCCAGCTGAAGCTGTCGCCTCCTCGCAGGAGGGGCGGACACCGGACCCTGACCCCCACATGCTCAGGATCCTGGCGGTGGTCTTCCCTGATCTGGATGGGCAGCTGAAGGCCAGGGAGCAGCACGGAGGGGGTGAGTCCATGACTGCATTGTGTACTCTGTCTGCCATGCTATGTGCCCTCCTCTGGCCTGGTTAAACTTCCACAGCACATCAGTCATGTGGTCCAGGACCCATGTCCCTCGATTGTGCACTGCCCACTCCTCATCTGATACCCAGGTGTGGCCCTTGCAGTCAGGGAATTGTGTCACTTGGGTACTGTGTCCTTGCAGTTTGCTTGACTCAAGGTGGGGGACAGCATCTGTTCCCCTAACTGTGGTGGGCATCATGGGTGGGTCCATTGCTTACACAATGCCTGTGTTCTGACATGTAATCTGCGTGTTACTTTGATCTGTGGTCCAATTGCTGAGCTGATCCACCACATGTGCCTGGGGTAACTGGCACACACCCAAGCTGCGGGTGGGAACAATGTTTGGGCCCCAGGAGTGTGTATATTACGTGTGTCACACATACTCAGCCAGCTGCCTACTGTCCAGGGTTCATCCCTCATTCATGTGGGGCAGGACAGTCATGCCTACTCCAGGCCATGCAATGCACTCTGTACTCCCACTCCCGTGTATCAGCTGACACGTTGTGCTCAGTGATATGTCCCCTCAGGTGTCAGCCTCTGTGTCAGTGTGCTGTGGCTTCGATGTCAGGACTGCTGGAGTGTTTATCGGTTGGGGCTCAGCATGCCACCGGAGATGTGACCATAGGAGACGATACTTGTGTGACACATAGGTGTTTGAACACCTGACCTTGCAGACTGGGGTATGCGAATGTGCGGTCCATGCAGCTGTTTCCCATTCACAGCAGATTGAGGTGCTCAGGTTCAGAGGCTTGTGTTACAGGTCACCCATATGTCCAATCAGTATGACCTGGACAGATAAGGGTTCAGATGATGTGGTGTGTGGGGGATGTACATGTGCACTTGTTCAGCTCCAGGACTTGCATTCCCCATGACCTACTATTGTGACACAGTGCAGACTGTTGTTGTGTGGCTGCCCTGCCCATGTGACTGGAGACAGTGATGTATGACTTAGCAGGCATGCCTGTGCCATGGCATGTGACTTCCTATGAGTGATCCTGCAGGGGAGTGACATGTGCTACATGCACACCATAGTGGCAATGGCTATCTGCACATGGGTGCATCGTGGTGTCTGTCGCTGGTATGCATCACATGCATTTCATATATCTGACTCTGGGCATCACTTTCATCCGGGCACCTGTACTGACTCAGTGGCAAGAGTTGTGATGTGTGCATGTTCACATGCTTCACCGTGTTCTCTGCACCGTCCAACTACTGTGTAGGTGGTGCATGTGTCCACACTGGGGTATTGCCAGCCAACGGACGCCAGACAGATGGGTGCAAGGCCAGGTGTGATGTGAGTGCCATGGTTGACGATCAGACTGACAATTGGCTTCTCCTATTCTGTTTGGGCAATTTTAGCAATGTTCAACTTAGGATGCCAGGCCTTGCTCTGTATTGTGCTGTACTTACTGTGGTGTGTGCGTTCGGTGCAGGTGACTGATGTCTGTCTGTCTCCCTATTGTTTGCAGATACATCCACGGCCACAGGAGGGGACAGCTCCACGGACCAGGAGGAGCCGCAGAGCCAGACTGGGTCGACAGCCGAGGAGTGGTCGGAGGGACCCAGTGGCACGGAGGGCGAGGGGAGCCACACCGAGGAGTCCTCAGCACCATCCACCTCAGCTGAGGACCACAGCAGCTCGGAGGATGACTCCCTTATGGAGGCGGGTGTCAGCAGCCACCACACCCCAGCTAGTGTTGCTGTCCCCGCCACCACCACCACCACCGCCCTCCCATCGGCTCCCATTCCCGAGGTCCGTGGAGGCTCCCATGTACGGGAGCGTGTCTCCTTCGGGCCAGGCACCGCACCCCTGCCCCTGTGTCCCCTGCTGCCCTGAGTGAGGAGTCTGTGTACCTCCTTCGGCAGCTCCATGTAGGGCAGACAGCGATGCTGAGTGTCCTCCATGCACACACCACTCTGTTGACTCAGCTGGTGTCGTTCATGGAGGGCATCTCATCGGGCATGTCTGCCCTACAGAGGGGCAATAGGTCCATGGACTCCTCCCTGACGGCAGCAGTGTCCCTCCTCCAACAGTCCCTCACCCCTCCTGTCTCTGCCCCATCCACACTCCCCAGCACCTTACCTGTCCCAAGCACACACACACCGGCACAGGCACACACCAGCACAGACACGAGCAGCACACAACACACACACGCCACAGACAAGACGCACACGCACGCACAGTCAGGGGACTGAAACCACACTCACAGGGGATGGGGCCCAGTCACACACACACGCATCCACGAGCACTGCGCAGTCCACAGTTGCCTCTCCCTCCAAAGCCCCCTCCGTTGCCTCACCTGCAACCCCAAAGACCCAGCGGCTCTTCCTCAGTGACCTCGGCCTCTTCCCCTCCGATCCAGCTGATACAGCATTCAGGGGGAAGAGGAAGCCCACCCACACGGAGCGGAGTGCCCCTCGCCACCGGACACCCTCCCACAGGCGCAGACCGACTGACGCCCCCATCCGCAAGTCCCCCGGACCCGGAAGAGCAAGACCCCGCCGCCGCCCTGCAGCTCAGGCACCAAGTCTCCTTCCTCCATCCCTCAGGCCCCCACTCCACAGGTGCCCCCACCACACCCTGCCCCAGGTTCCCCCACCCACAGATACACCATCCCCAAAAGGATCAGGCCTTCTCCCCCTGCCACTTGCTCTTCCGGCCCCACACCCCCCGCTGCGCTTGTCTGTGCCACTGGTGTGGAGACGGTGTCCTCCCCTCTGTCCTGCCCACCTTACCTGATCCCCATTCTCCTCCCCTGGAGGTAGGCACTGCAGTGGAGTCCACTACCACCCTGTCTGACTTGGGCACTGCAGTGGGGAACCTGTCCCACTCCATCTGCACGGTCCCCTGCAGTCTTGCCGGCACCCACACCATCAGAGTCATGCCCCCAGTTGTGCCGGCACACACCATGTCAGACACCTCCACTGCAGTTGTCAGTGGCTCTCCAGCACCCACCACCCCTTCCCTGCCTCCTTCTGGTGAGCCATGATCCTGTCCCTGCGGTGCCTGGCCTGCCCCCCGTATGCCCCTCCGAGGGGATTGTCCCTGGCTTTCATCAGTGCAGGCATGCGTAGGGTGACATCTGCCACTGTCACCCTGTTTTGACTTTCAAGTTGGACTGGCCATTGGCCTTTGTTAATTTTTTGCTGGACATCAACTGTTAGACCCACATATGCTGAATAAAGCACCTTTCTGTTCTCTAGTGCTTTTGCTTCTGATGTACATGTTGTTGATGATGCTAACCATGCCCTTGCTGCAGTGATGGTGATATTTGGTCTCATGATAATGAAGTGTTACTGTGCAGGAACACATGTGGTCCAGGGGGAATGTGTCCTATCCTGTGGTGTATCCATGTCATCCTTAGCAGCATCTGAGGGTGTCATGTGTTCAATATTTGGCAATGGGATTTCCTACTTACATTAGCAATTTCACATCTGTGGCTTCCACCCCTGCACATCTGTTGTGCCTGCCATTGTTCAATTCGTCTACTTCCCTGACCGTGTGGCCATCTCCACTGGACATGCAGGTTTGGGCATCAATGGGGAAGGACTCATCTGTGTTGTCAGTGCAACATTGCTATACAAGTGTGTTGGATCTGTGCTGATGATTTCGTTGGCACTCCCATGACCAGGCTGATGTGACGGGAGCATTCATTTGGTGCTAATTGTTGACTGTGTGACCAAGTGCTCAGCTGACATGATGGAGCCCTACTGAGGCAACATATGGCACAGCTTTCCTCACACAGGAGTGGAGTCCCCTCATGGCAGTGTGTACTCCTGTGACATTGCCTGCGCCCAAGGTGTGTGTTATATGAGCATGTCTGTGTGTTCACTTCCGTTTTGCTGTGCATGCTGGGATCCCTAGTGTTGTACCTGTTTGTGATGCTTGCTGAGTTGACCTATGTTCCCCCCAAGTCTTCTCCCTGGATTCTCTGTGATGTGGGTGCATGGCACATTACTGGTCATCAGGGTGTCACCCATAGGTGTGTTTGCTGTCAGGGCTGAGTTTGTGTGCAGACGCAGATGGGTCACAGTCAGGATTCCCCTTGGCACTTGTTGTTTACACCTGTCATGTGATTTCCAGTTTGTGTTATCTTTCAGTGATTGTGACACGTTGTGTGTGTGACTGCTGGCACTCCTCAGGGTCCGGGCTGCAATGTTGGTAGTTGTCTATGTGTGTTCTTTGTGGGTGTCCTTGGCTTCTTCATTGGTGTGTGACTGTGGCTGGGATCCCATTGGTTGGTGTGGTATTGCCGTCATGTCCATGTACAGCGTAGTGTGCAGTGTGTCAGACATTCAGGAGTCTTGTTGAGTGGCCATGTGTGATGTGTTTCTGCACCTTGGTTCCCACCCACCAGCCTGGGATTGTCATGGGTGCATGTGCAATGTCACCAGTGCATGTGTGCTTCACTGCTGCACATTGTAGGAGGTCGAGGTGTGTGGTGTTGAGTGTGTGCAGATGAGAGTTCTTGCCCGGCTAGACGCCTGCCTCCATGTTGGCCTTGGCTTACTGGCTATGCTGATTGATTTGTGCTTGTGTAGGTGTGATGGTAGTTTGTTGCTCAGGACACATGACTGTGGTTCACAGTGTGAACGACATTTGGCTTTGTCATCACAGTGGGATTGTAATGCAGCCCAGGGTCACCACATTGTGGGGGCCCTGGGGGTAGTGCTGTGGTGTGTCTGTGTCTTGCTGTGTCAGTTGCTGTTCCTACATGCTTGTGTGACATGTGTGATTTGTGCTCCCTCTCATCTGACAATGCCTGATTGCCCACATAGGGGATTTGGATCCATGAGTTACCTTTGTGTGGCACGGTATGCACATCTGTGTAATTGGTATTCAGGCCTCCTCATGTGTTGTGTGGTTGCCTGGGGACACTGGCACCCCCCCTCACCTGTTGTGTTTGATGTGCAGTGTGGGTCTGCCTGTTTGTGTTTGTGCATCTGCACCACTGCATTGGCATATCTTTGGTGTGCCATTGGCTGTATGTTGTTTGGTGGGTTTCCCCTGCTGTCCCTGGGACTCCTAGGTCATCGGTCAGCACAATGAACATGGTTTGTGTGTCCCATTGCTGCCATGGTATGGTATCTGTTCACCTCACATCTACAGTCTCCACAGGGTATCTGCATTTGTGTGCCCATTGGTGCAAATATGTGGGTCTGCATTCTGATGGTCACTTCTGTCATTGTGTCATTGATGAATGTTGACAGTGTCAGCCCCCATGGGTGTTGTTTGTCTGCACATGGCCAAAGGTATGTCTTATTTGCACTGCAGTATTTGCCTCCCCCAATCTATGTTGCAATGGGACACATGCACTACTTTGCCACTGATGTGTTTTATGTTCTGTGACCAGGAATCATCCATGCAGTTTGGCAGTTGCAGCTTTTTCTTTGTCAACACTTGCATTTTGGTCACTGTGATGATGGGGGTTTAGGCCCCATTGCCACATTGTTCAAAATGTACTTCAGCTATGGAACCCACACTTACCTTTTGGTCACTGTGATGATGGGGGTTTAGGCCCCATTGCCACAATGTTCAAAATGTGCTTCAGCTATGGACCCCACACTTACCTTTTGGTCACTGTGATGATGGGGGTTTCGACCCCATTGCCACAATGTTCTGAATGTGCTTCAGCTATGGACCCCACACTAACATTTTAGTCACTGTGATGATGGGGTTTTGGACCCCATTGCCACAATAGTCATGGCCTGCTTGCATTGTGGGGGCCACACACATATGTGTGGCACATGTGATAGGGGGTCACATTGTATGTTCAAAGTCATGTTCAGTGTTGTAGGCATTTGACACAGTCTACACACGCTTGTCATGGTGTTGGGGGATGTCTTTTTCTTGCATTCCCTAGGTTGTGGTGTGCTGGTTGTGTCATGCATTGTCCATCCTATGAGTGGGGGTGGTGTTGGTGGTAGGCATCTGGCACCCCCTGGGTAAGGGTGGTGGTAGTGGTAGGCATCTGGCACCCCCTGGGTAAGGGTGGTAGTAGTGACAGGCATCCAGCCCCCCATGGGTAGGGGTGGTAGTAGTGGTAGGCATCTGGCACCCCCTGGGTAAGGGTGGTAGTAGTGGTAGGCATCTGGCACCCCCTGGGTAAGGGTGGTAGTAGTGGTAGGCATCTGGCACCCCCTGGGTAAGGGTGGTAGTAGTGGTAGGCATCTGGCACCCCCTGGGTAAGGGTGGTAGTAGTGACAGGCATCCAGCCCCCCATGGGTAGGGGTGGCAGTAGTGGTAGGCATACAGGCCCCCATGGGTAGAGGTGGTAGTAGTGGTAGGCATCTGGCACCTCCTGGGTAAGGGTGGTAGTAGTGACAGGCATCCAGCCCCCCATGGGTAGAGGTGGTAGTAGTGGTAGGCATCTGGCACCCCTGGGTAAGGGTGGTAGTAGTGACAGGCATCCAGCTCCCCATGGGTAGAGGTGGTAGTAGTGGTAGGCATCTGGCACCCCCTGGGTAAGGGTGGTAGTAGTGGTAGGCATCCGGCACCCCTGGGTAAGGGTGGTAGTAGTGGTAGGCATCTGGCACCCCCTGGGTAAGGGTGGTAGTAGTGGTAGGCATCTGGCACCCCCTGGGTAAGGGTGGTAGTAGTGACAGGCATCCAGCACCCCATGGATAGGGGTGGCAGTAGTGGTAGGCATACAGGCCCCCATGGGGAGAGGTGGTAGTAGTGGTAGGCATCTGGCACCCCTGGGTAAGGGTGGTAGTAGTGGTAGGCATCTGGCACCCCTGGGTAAGGGTGGTAGTAGTGACAGGCATCCAGCCCCCATGGGTAGAGGTGGTAGTAGTGACAGGCATCTGGCACCCCTGGGTAAGGGTGGTAGTAGTGGTAGGCATCCAGCCCCCCATGGGTAGAGGTGGTAGTAGTGGTAGGCATCTGGCACCCCTGGGTAAGGGTGGTAGTAGTGGTAGGCATCTGGCACCCCTGGGTAAGGGTGGTAGTAGTGACAGGCATCCAGCCCCCCATGGGTAGAGGTGGTAGTAGTGACAGGCATCTGGCACCCCCTGGGTAAGGGTGGTAGTAGTGACAGGCATCCAGCCCCCATGGGTAGAGGTGGTAGTAGTGACAGGCATCTGGCACCCCTGGGTAAGGGTGGTAGTAGTGGTAGGCATCCAGCTCCCCATGGGTAGAGGTGGTAGTAGTGGTAGGCATCTGGCACCCCTGGGTAAGGGTGGTAGTAGTGGTAGGCATCTGGCACCCCTGGGTAAGGGTGGTAGTAGTGACAGGCATCCAGCACCCCATGGGTAGGGGTGGCAGTAGTGGTAGGCATACAGGCCCCTATGTGTATGTGTGGCATTGGTGAGGGCCATCCCGCCCCTATGGTGCTGCTGTTGCTGGTGTAGGTATTTCTGCATCCCTCTGTGTGTGATGTGTCGGGTACGTGTAGTTTGTTTTTGTTGTTGGTGTCTGACTTACCTTCTGCGCCGTACGCGTCCGTGCCTGTTCCGGTAATAGAGGTAGAATATTGGTAGGATCGGCACGAAGGGATTCATGGTTGGTTCGTCTCGTTCGTCTTTCTCTTTGCTTCGCCTCGTCCTCGTCGCTGGCGTGTTCGTCTCGTAGCCGTGGATCGTGTTGTGGCGCGAATCGGAGCTTATGTGCGCCTCGCCCGGATGCTTTGACGTGCCGTGCGTAGCGACGGGTTCGGCGCGTACGGGAAGCGCATCGTACTTGTCCGGCCAGACGGGGCTGCATTTTTGCTTCCGTGCGGCTCGATTCTACGATTCCGGATCCGGCTCGGTCGGGGAACAGGACCTGGATTGGGTGAGTACGACTGGGTCGGAATCTATGCTGTTGTGCGCATCGTACTTGCTCGTTCGGAATATTGTGCGGATCGGTCGGGAAACAGGCATTCGCATGGCTTTTTTCCCGACCGAATGGTGTTAGGTGCGCCTCCGACCGAGATCGGAATCGGCCCCTAAATTGAGCATTTATAAGGTACGCCATGTGACTCAGATAAGTTAGAGAAGGAAATAAATGAATCCTCAAAAAATAGTTGGGACACAGTAAATATACCTTTGTTAGTCCAATTCCACGAAAGGATTACCTTACCGTTGTTCTTAGTTAAATTGTTATACCAAATAGAAGAAATAAGAAACTATTCCAATGAAGTTAAATTGGAGACAAGAAAAGGTTTTAACAAAGTATTTGAAGGTAACCAACATTTCAGAGGCTTGGACATGCAAAGAATATGTTTATAAGTAAATGAAGATATTAAACAAAGTTCCAAATTAAACCACAGCCTATCCTTAATAGACTCTGTATTATTTAGAGATGTCATAGCTTATTTAATACCAAAATCTTTATGATAACAAACATTTGGAAAATTGACAGCTCCATTAGATTTCGAGAATTTTGATTTATCTATTTATATCCTAACTTTTCGTACGTTCCATTGAAATATGAAGAGTAAACTATCTATTTTAGCAAATACATTTTTAACAATTTTAACAGCTAACATCATGAGATAAAAAATTAATAATAGAAGAGCTATACTTTTAATTGTATCCAGACAGCCCCACCATGATAAAAACAAAGGGGGGCATTTTTTAATTAGGTGGGTAACTTGAGATATGATTTCTTCTGTATTGATCTTAACAGCATTATTAATAGAATTTGTGTACCAGAACCCTAAGCATTTAATCTTCTCTATATTTGCATAAGTTCTGATTACTTATTTGATGCATATGCCTTCTTGATCCTCCCATAATCTATAGCCTGTGCTATCAATCACATTATTGGGCTATTACACTATTGCGCTATTTGCACCATCTAATCACCTTTCTCACAGAGCACTAGTATTGTATGCTGCAGATCCCTTATAATCTTATGTTTAAGTGATTGCTCTTTATGATTTTGCATATGTCATTTTTGTATACAGTTTACGTCTCCTCATACCATTTTCTTACATTCGTTGACTGATTGATTCTATTGATGTTCAAGCACTGGCTTTTTTTTAAAACTCCCAGGGCTTGATTCACAAAGGTAAAGTTAGACCAAAAGTCTAAGTTTTGACCTAACGTCTAACTTTAGTACTTTTCGGCATTCACAAAGGGACTTACAAGTTGTGTCTTTACGACTGCGGAGGATCTACACTCAAGGCAGAGGTTCCGCACTCGGGGTGGAGGTTCCCCACTCGGGGCAGAATCTCCGCACTCTGGGTGGAGTATGTGTAATTTCATACACCTGCAGACAATTAATGCCACCTGAAGCCCCTGCACTACAAACCACATAAAAGTAGCACACATCTAAGACTAGTTTTTCCACACCCACACTTTACCTGCCTGCTCTGTGCCTTGCCATCAGCAGGCAAAATGTGAGGAGGAAGAAGAACTTTACTGAGGAGGAAACCCAGTTGATTGTTAGTTTTGTAGTGAGGAACTTCAAAAAACTGCATGGTCTGCTTCCATACAGCAGCAGTGCAACACAGAAGGCACCCCTATGGCAGCAGTTGGCTACTTCAATCATTGCATTGGGAGAGGATGTCCGATCCGTCACAGATGTAAAAAAGAAGTGGCAGGATGAGAGGGGGCAGGTGCAGGGGAAGTTCACCAGGATAGAGGTTTCCAGAGCTCTCCATGGTAGACAAACTAGACCCTGTCTCCATCTCACCAAACTTGAGAAGGACGTCCTCTCCACCATACACCCCCACCTGCTGCATGGCTGCCTGTGAATGAAGATCTTAATGTGGTGCCAGGTAATATGTGATGATTGAAACAATGACTTAATTTGATACATTTGTACTATAAACTGCAAATGTGACTACGGAAGTCACTTCAAGTTTGTGCAAATATTCATGGTGATTTAGACTCTCATATGTCTCAATTTGTCTGTCGCACTAAAAGTACCAGAATCCTATGTGATAAAAATGTTAACTTCCAATTTCTTTTTCACATGATTTGATGATACACTGGTATATGACACATGAAAATGTACATGAATTAGTAATTATCACAGTTGTCTTGAAAATACAAATGAGTAAATATGTGAAAAGTTGGACATAATAATCATTTGTTGGTATTGTCTGGTGGCTACTTCTTTTTATTTCCACGTACAGCCAGAGTAGATCCACCCACTGGAGCTGAGGTCCCTGCACTTGCAGGGAGGCAACATCATGGGGCAGATCAACCTATACCACAGGCACAAATTGGTATGTAAATATGGCCAGAGGAGGGTCCTGTTAACAACAATGTGATCAGACGACCCATAGATATTTTACATAAAATCCATCAATAGTCTGACACATGTGAAATGATCTAGAATATGTTGTTCATACCATGTGTCAACTAGAATGTAAACTAAATACACTCATATCATTTTAGGCCCTGTGATGTTGGCCAGGATAGATCCTAGATTATTTATCTCTGTTTCACATAAGGGTGTGAAATGTGGTCAGGCACCACACATTGCGGATGGCAGACCCTGGTAACTGCACTTAAATATTACTTTACTGACAGATCATAGTCTTTAATATTGGATGTTGATGACGGTGTGTGTCTAATATCTCTTTTGTCACTTATCTCCATATGCTCAGATATGGCTAATAATAGTATACTGCTTCATAACATGTTTGCTAATGAAATGAAGACTCTACATTTAAATTGAAATAATACACCATGTACCAAATTGCTTATATTGTCTCATCTAAACAGGAGTAGCCCCAACTGTGTAGAAAGTGCATACCTATGACATATACATGTAAAATACTCACACCATCCTTTGTATTGAAATATGGATATGTATGGTACATTACAGCTGCTGTCAGGAGTTCCTCAGTGATCCAAAGTACATCATTCAGGATTTGGGAGACATTCTGGTTGCAGCAGTCAGAACCATTACCATCCGTCCATCAGGTAAGTGTGCCTTATAATGTTGTAAACTATTCGTTGCCAAATAATGCACAATAACCATATCATTGTGGAAGGAAATTAGCAGATATTGCCACTTTTTTAAAGCATCTTATGTTGGTGTGTGATATATTTCCAACATAATCAGTGATGTCTGTGTTAATTTTGCAATGTTTACTTATCATTCATGCTGAACATTAATTAAGGTGTCATTTCCTTCTGAAGCTGCTGGATCGAGGACCATGTCTTCTGGCAAACAATCAAGGAGCCAAGTTCAGCAGCTGACATCATTGAGGACTCAATACCACAGAGAGTTGTAGCTGGAGCTGGTGAGTTTGATTTTGATTGCCCATCTGCATTGATCACCTCAATGAGCTGTCACTTGTGGCTTTTCACAAACTAGATCAGATGTGGAACTTCACATAGATGCAAATAAACATGGTTCTAACCTTTGTGTAGCACAATATACTATCGCAAATACTTCTCATATTGCAACCTCTGTCTTCAGGTGCTGAGGACAATGAGGTGCTTGATGAAGATGAATCTACTACCAGTGGAGGGCGGTAGGCAATCAGTGAAGAGAACACAATCCTCCTCCAAGCAGCAATGTCAGCTGCCAGCACTGTTCAAGAAGAGGATGAGGAGGAAGAAGATGAGCAGGTGCTGGTTGCGGAGGAGGACCTGGATTATGAGGAGTGCATTGCTGGTCCACTGGCCAAAACACTGAAGCCTACATCAGATCCAGCCAGCATTGTACCTCCCACTTCACCTCTGAGAATGGCCCATTCCCAGTAGTCACCCAACCAGCCACAGCATTCGCCTACCCCAACACAACCATCACCTCCTCACAGCCGTCACGTCTAAGGTAGAATTGGTGCTTCTCCTACACACTCCACCCATGATAGGGCATCCCAGGCCTTCTCTCATGCTTCAGAGGAACCTAACACCTCTGGTGGGAAGCAGGTATCTTCTAGACATGAATCTCCTCCCACAGCCTCCCATGTGCCACCCCACCTCGTGCTGGTGGACCCGATGGTCATATCAGAGGTTGTCTCATTCAGAGGGGGCTGACAGATGGTCATGGTGACCTGTGAGAGCATGAAGTTGTCCAACAACAGGCTGATGTGAGGCAGGACCTTTGTGCATTAGGGGCTACTCTGTCTGACATTTCAGATTCACTACAGGATATCCCTCAGATGATTGACAGGCAGACCCATGTCTTGGACAGGCTTAAGAAATCTTTCCATGACATGTCAAGGAGGCAAAATGGCGTCATATCAATCTATAGGGAAGAGAGTGCAAGGCACCATGCCTTGGCTATGAAGATAATGGGAGGTATGTTGAAACTGTTTCAAAGTCTTCCTTCATAGTCAACACATGAAGGGGACCCAATACACCTATCTGCACCCTACCCCACTGAGCCACCTGTACCACAACCTGCACTGGTACCCCCCTACGTACAGAGGCACTCCCTCTTGCACATTCCCCCTACACAGTCAAATCCCCCTGCACAGTCATGTCCCCCCTGCACAGTCATATCCCCCATCTGTACAGGCACACCTCCCACCTGTACAGTCAAAATATGCCTCTGTACAAGCACAATCAAAAACTGTGCCGACAGCCTCTACCCATATACAGGCACAAGCCAAAACTGTACAGGCACCCTCTGCCCAGGTACAGGCACAAGCAAAAACTGTACAAGCACCCTTTGCCCCTGTGAAGGCACAAGCAAAAAGTGTGCCAGCACCCTCTGCTCCTGTACAGACCCTCTGCCCCTGTTGCAGGGATTCTGTTTGGAAACATTACTGTGCCTGGGATTACAAGATGTCAGAATGTAGTGACTGAGTCATCATACCATATCAGTAACTATGGGCCAAAATCCAACTAGCTCAGTGTGCCCTACCTGCCCTCCTATCCTTCCCAGATTAACAGGTGAATTTGCTAACTAGAACACAATGCTCTAGTCCCCCAGGGACCCATGGAAACAGATAGTCACCTTTCGTTTCTCACTCATACATGTCCATAATATACAAAAGAAAGACACAAGGAAAGTTTACAATAGTTATTGAAACTATTGTGCACTATTATGAAGTGACTGTGCTGCAATTAGAAAACATACAACTGAGTAAAGTAATCAACATTACGAGCATTATACAATGAAAAGCCCCACCAGGGTAAACATATAGCTGCCTAAGCCTACTCTCACTACGTGAGCACAGAAATATATCAGTGATCTCTGGGATTAGCACCGGACCCCATACCTTGTATCTTGCAGTTAGGTGGTCCCAATCGTAGGTGTAAACTCAGTTTACGCAAGGCTGGTGCACCCGTTCCAAGACCTTTACCTTCTGCTAGAATTGTCTTCTCTGTTTTCCAAAGGACAAGTCTCAGTTTATATGATAAGAAGTGCTGCGTTGGAAAACATCAGCTGTGCTTCCGTGTTGTGTCTAAACGTTAGGAGATGTTGTTGACCAATCATAGAAAAACAGGGCACCATGTTGTTCGACCTTGTACGAAATGTTCAGACTGAATCCCAGGAAAAAGAACTGAATAATAATAACATGTACAGCGTCTGTTAGAAATGGGATTTCTGGTTGGCTAGGGCATGCGCCTAAGCCAGGCAGAAACCACCACTCTAGTCAGGGCAAGGGAGTTACACACTGAAGATAACCCCTGCCCACCCCCTTGGTGGCTTGGCACGAACAGTCAGGCTTATCCCAGAGGCAATGTGTAAAGCGTTTGCGCAACACACACACACAGCAGCAACACACTAGGCACACTACAAAAGAAACTCCACACAAGGTTATATAAAAGAAATAGCCTTTGTATTATCCATAACACATTAGAATTATAATCACACATATACACTGTGCCAACTGGCACTGGGCAATATTCACAGGGGATTATATACATGACAGGGCCAATCGGGCCACTGTAAGAACCATCACAAGCACAAGTAGTAAAAATATCACAACCAGTAACTACTGGCAAAATACTGTACTCAGCATTATCACATTAGGTAATAACATTAGGCATAGACACATTACGCATAAACCAGCAGTGCACCACAGTAACACTACCACCAGGTGCATACATCACCTTAGGCATAAAACATATCCTGCATAAACATCAGAGGCATAAATACATTATGCATAAGCACCATAGCATCACATTAGGCGTCACATACAGGCATAACACCTTACGCATTGGGTATCACATTAGGGCCTTGCACCCTACCAATCATAAAACTGACCCCAGGCCAACTGGCCCCCCACTGGGGCTCCAATGCCCTATGTCCAGAAAGTCAGGGCGCAAAGATAGGGCTTCTCAATTAGCCCTCTGGCTGCCAAGGCAGCATAGCCAAGGTGCGCAATGCGCCGGGGGCGGGGGAGTGTATTTCACTCCTTTCTTATCATGAACAAAATGCCCCCGTGTTGCAGCTGCCCGCTCTCTCTCACGGTGCAGCTGTGGCAAACAAAATGAGCACCGGCACCAATGGTGCCTCTGGAGCCCCACTCCGGGACTCCTATCACCAAATTGCCCAAACGTTGCAGCTGCCCGCAACTGTGGTGCAGCTGTGAAGGACAATACGGGCACTGGCACTAAATGTGCCTCAGGAGCACAACAAAACGCTCTCCGCTCAGCCCTGCACGGGCAGTGACAAGGTGCAAATTGGAGCCCCACTCCAGGACTCTGACACACAAAATTGCCCCCTCGGTGCAGCTGCCCGCAACGGCGGCGCAGCTGTGCAGAACAACACTAGCACTCCCGGTGCCTCGAGAGCCCCGTTCTCCGGGCTCCTCCTTGAGCCATCTCTTGGCACCAACAAGCATCCGCTCCACTCACCGGGCTCTTCTAGGCACTCACGGTGGGACCCGGGACTTCAACCTGGAGCCCGCGAGGCTCCGGACGATCAAGGCTGCACGCGGGGCTCTCCTCACCAACACGGGAGCCCTGCCTGCGTCGCGCTGCCTCTTCCTCTGCCGGTCGCCCGCTTCGGTTTTCCCAGCCCCGCCCACAGTCAGGCAGCTTGCCTGGCTTCCGGGTCGCCGCTGAGCTGCTCCTTTTCTCAGCGGCTCCTCTTCTCTTCTCTTCGGGGCAAAGTGCGGGGTAGGCTCCCGCCGCAAAACAAACATCAAATGCGGGGTGGGCACCCGCTCTTCACGAACACCAATGTGGGGTGGGCACCCGCTAACAGGAGCATACCACAGCGGGGTGGGCTCCCACTCTTCGATACTTAAAAACTCCAATGCGGGGTGGGCTCCCACCGATGAATAACTCCAATGCGGGGTGGGCTCCCGCTTTGCTCTGGGAGTGCGGGGGAATCCCCACACGCCGCAGCCTCATGCTGCAGTCTTCCAGCACTCCTCCTGGAGTAAGAATTTAGCGCCCACGAGGCGCTAGCAGCCAGAAATGCAGAGGGGCACAGCTGGGCCCAGGTAGGCCAGCTCACAGGGCCCTCCAGCAGGGAGGCAGTCCCTCGTGGTGGTTCCTCCTGGAGCCCAGCAGCAGCAAGCCCCCAAGTCACCAAGAAGCACACCAATTCATGGGGTCACAGCCCCAATATTTATACACCACTTTCTTTGTCTGCCCTTGGCACAGGGCTTGGGGGAACCAGTCTGAACTGGTTCTGTTTTTTTTTGGAGCACTCTGTTTACAGGGCTCCTCTTTCCAATTGTCAGGTGGGGGCTCGTCATCAGACACACCACAGGGGGTCAGAGCCAGCATTCACCCAGGCAGGCACAGACCTATTCAGGGTCAGGGGACTACTCCTCCCACTACTCCAAATGCATATCTCCCATTCAGCCTTGCGCTGACCCACCCTGCCCTCCCTGGAGCCACACACACCTCACCAGCCCCTGTCACTCCAAAGCCAGACATGCAATACACATCAGGCAGGCGGACACATAGCACACAGAAATGCCAACTTCTAGAACTGGCATTTCTAAAATAGTGATAATAAATCTGCGCACACCATTGCGCAGCATTTATTATTACTATTCCAACCATACCAAACTTGACCACGCTGCTCCTCTCATATCAGGAATTACCACTGAAACACTTATCAGGGAATCACCAATACAATCCTATGAGAGGGCAGCCTCACAGCAGTGAGAAACCAAAATGGCTGTTTGTCACTACCAGGACATGTCACGCACTTAAGGTACATGTCCTACCTATTACCTACAATGCACACTGCCCATACGGCTAGCTAGGGCCTACCTTAGGGGTGACTGACATGCAGTAAAAGGGGGGTCACAGACATGGCCCACACTTTAGGTGCCACGCCACAGCGGCAGTAACACTGCGCGCACAGGCCCTGCAATGGCAGAGGCCTGAGACAGGTTTGAAAGGCTACTTTGGTGCGTGGCGCAATCAGCGCTGCAAGCCCACCAGTAGCATTTAATTTACTGGCCCAGGGTATCTGAGATACCACTTTACAAGGGACTGACAGGTAAATTAAATATGCCAAACAGGTGTAGACCAATCTTACCATGTTTACCACAGAGAGCACAAGCACTTTACACTGGACAGCAGTGCTAAAGTGCCCAGAGTCCTAAAACCACCAACACCATGTCAGAAAAAAGGCTAGGAGGAAGGCAAAAAGTTCAGGGATAACCCTGCAAAAAGGGCCAAGTCCAACAGCATCTTTTTAAAATAATATCATGGCCCAAAATAAACATGTTATGTGTGGCTGTGCAAAGCAAAAGCGGCCTAAAACTGCAGTTAGGCTAAAATAAGGGAGAACCAAGTGGGCCCTAAAGGAAACTCACTACACACCCTCCCTGGCCAGGAAAGAACTTAGGGCCAGATGTAGGTGGCCAAATACCGAGCGCTAACGCTGAAATTCGCAGAATTTCAGCGTTTGCGACCGGTAAATAGCCATGTACAATGTAGGTAATGCCAAACGCTATCGCAAAATAAGAAATCGCTAAAAATAAGGGAAACCAGTTAGCGATTCCTTGATTTGCGATTAGCACACACCGAATCCCTAAATAGCGAATCGCTAAATAAGAAATCCTTAAAATAAATCGCAAATTGATGTACCAAAAATCGCTATTACCGATTTTTCAAATATTCGTTATTTAGGAGTCGCAAATTACCACTGACTCAAAGCAGGTGGTAATCAGGTGCACTGCATTTAAACAGCTCCAAAATGCAACAGTGTGAACACAATGGCGGCCCTCTATGTCATTGCAAGGCGGCTTCGGATGCAAGCAGCAAGACTGAGGATCTGGAGACGGGAGGAACGTGTGTACAGACTGCGCATTACATTATTCCAACTGATTGAGGCTGAAATCCATGAGAGGTACAGGCTTCACCCCCAAACCATCCTAGACCTGATACGGGACCTGCACCCACTCCTGGAGCATCAGACACCAGGGGCGCACGCTATACCACCACATGTCATGGTGCTTTGTAGCCTGCACCTACTTGCATCAGGTAGCTACCAGGGGGTGATAGCTGTGGCAGGTGGTGTGTCACAGAGTTGCCTGTCCCGCTTTTTCAACACTTTCCTGGATGCCATGATGCAAAGAATGCACCACTACATACGGTTCCCCAGCACACAGGCGGAACTGCATAAAACCAAGATGGATTTTTATCAAAAGGCACAGTTCCCACATGTAATAGGGTGCATTGATGGGACACACATACCAATCTGCCCACCTGCAGCTACAGAGTACATATATCGGAACCGCAAATCTACACATTCTATCAACGTGCAGGTAATTTGTGATGCGGACCACATCATCACTGACATCGTAGCAAAATTCCAGGGAGCACCCATGACTCCTACATATTCAGGAACAGTGGGATCTACACACGTCTGGCTGGTGGCGAATTTGGGGAAGGATACCTGCTAGGTAAATCAATGTGACACACCCTGATGAATACCTTGGATGAATGTGTTGGTGACTGTTATTAATGACTCTTCCTTTCTCACTCAGGTGATAGTGCATATGCCGTGCAGGCATTTATCCTGACTCCATATCTCAACCCATCTTCCCCAAGTGAGAGGAGATTCAATGTGGCACATAGATCTACGCGCAATGTTGTGGAGCGCACATTTGGGCTCCTAAAAAGCAGGTTCCGCTGCCTCCACAAAAGTGGTGGTGCACGGCAGTACCGCCCTATCATCTGCTGTAAAATAATAGCAACATGTGCCATGCTGCATAACCTTGCCACAAAGAAAGGAACAGCAGTGGAACTAACTGACTCAGAGGATGAGGGTGAGGATTGTCCACAGCCAGAGCACAGCGCAGCAGGTGTGGCAGCAGCACCAGATGGGAGACACAGATGGGCTGAGATCACACGCAACTATTTCTGAGTAAGTAATGAGACAAAGCCAGTAACTGTAATTTCGTGACGGTGTTTTATTAACCTTAACTCAGACAATAGCACAGCACACCGCCACACCATGAAGGCCTCAACATGCCATGCCAATATTCACTAAACATTCAAAAGGTGAAATGGGTTATATCACCCATCTCACAATGCCAGGTGATGGCTGTCATTATGTTCTGCGCCCACGCGCAGCACTGCCGCCTTACCTGGGCACACTGTCCTCCCTGGCGGTCTGTCCTGTGGCAGCTCCGTGCCTTTCACTGCGCCTCCTGGACTCAGTTATCGGGGGTGTGATGCTGCTGTGGCTAGTTGCCTCCTCACTGTCCCCCCCATCCCCTGCACCTGTTGCAGCTATTTGGGTGGTCTGGAGCACTTCCAGGGCACTGGTAACTGTGACCAGCCCCCTTGCAACGTCATGGCTGCAGTGGGCCATCTCTTCCTGCATGGCCACCGAGCGCCTGCTGAGAACAGAGGTGGCAGTGGAGAGGCGGTTCACCGCCTTAGTGTAGCCGTCCAATTTCTGTCGGTCCCTGCGCCTCGCCACACGATCTTCATCCAGTTTGCTGCACAGCAGCCTCACAGCCTCTGACATGTCCCGCATGCCCTCAGCCACAGTGTTGTTCATGCTGTTTATGCCCTCCTTAATTTCAAGCATGTGTCTGTTCATGTACACCATCTGGCGTTGAACTGATTTGATGGCTTTGCCTTGCAGGTGCTCTACCTTCAGCACATTCCCCTCCAGACCCTCGAATACGCTGGACTCCTCGCCCTGTGCAACAGGACTGGCTAACCTCGATCTGCGGCGTCTGACACCTGTGTGGGCGCGCTCGGTGGGGGACTGTGTCCCTGCACTGTTCTCATCCTCTACCAGCGTGGAATGTTGGCCTCCCATGCTATCCTCCTCTGACCCCTCCATCTCCTTGAGGCTATCCACTGTATGCCTCCTGGCTCTCGGTGGTGGTGGCGGTGGTGATGGTGGTGTTGGTGGTGGTGGTGACGGTGGTGGTGGTGGTGTGTGCTCAGCAGGCGACAAGACCTCCTCATCCTGTGTGTTGGCTCTCCTGGGTGCCTTTCCTGTGTCCCCTTCAGCAAACTTGCGCGCTGCCTCGCCTGTGGAGACAGAATGTACATTTACTCACTTGTCTGGCAGCATTGGCGTAATAATAAATGTCATGACTGCCAATCAACTGACTGTCCTCCGCTTGCTAATTACTGATGTGTGTCACATGCCTTTGGGTTCAGTGGACTGACTGTTAAGGTATGTGTTACTTCTGACTACATCTCCCATAATGCATTGCTGGTTTTTTGGAAAACATGTTCTGGAGTGGGAATCATACTGGCTCATTGGGGATTGTGGATTGGGGTTGGGGAGTGGGGGGCACAGCATGCTGTGCATGCATCTTACCTTGCCTGTTGCCAGCTCTGGCTGAGCTGTCTGCGTCTCCAATCCCACTCACGCTCTCCGGCTGGAGGGTGGACTCCACCAATAGTTCCAGGGCAGTTGGTACAGGCGCTGTAGATGTCCCACCACCTGTCAGCGTGGCTTGCTTGAGCCTTTCAGCCACCCTTTCTTTGGCATGTTTTCTGAGGTCATACCAGCGCTTCTTTAGTTCATCTATTGAGCGCTGTGTTACGCCAATTGCATTTATCCTCTCCTGGATCACCAGCCATATTTTCCTCTTTTGGGATTCTGGGACGTGCAGGGAATGTTTGCCGAAGAGCTTGTCGTGGTCCTTTGCCACCTCCTCTATCAGCACCTCCAGCTCCCTCTCGCTGAATTTGTGCTTTCTTTTTCGCTCTCCTGCCTCCTTTTCCTTCTCCTGGTTGTCCATTTTTGGTTTGGTGTGTCTGAAGATGCTTGCAAAGCAGCTCCTGTGTTGTAAGGTCTGCTCCCTGCCTCTCCCACAGCTTCAGCCACAGTGTAGCAGCAGTTGTCAGGCCACTTCCTGCTTGTGATGTCATCAGAATGCACCGGAATGGCAGTTTAAATAGTTAGCGATTTCTTAAAATACTGATTCGTTAATACCTATTCGGTAATACATAATCGCTATTTGCTAATCGGTAAATCGGAATCGGTATTTCATTTTACCGATTTTTACCGATTCGCTATTTTTTAACGAATTATTACCTACATTGGACTTTGCGAGTTCTTAATAGCGATTCGGTAAATATTGCTATTAAGAACTTCATAAATTGAGTTTTACCTACATATGGCCCTTAGCGACTAACTAAAAAAAGAAATTACAACCACAATTAAAAAAATGACGTTCAATTGTAAGTGAATCCAGAACGGATTCCGTCTCCGCAGACGATGATTCAGCAATTGCCCAGTTTTAAAGCTCCAAAGAACAGATATGATCCTTGTTATCAGCCGATGCTGAGGAAGTAGCTTGTTGTCCTGCGTCCATGTCATCCATGTTTAGAGCCAGAGTTTGGTATTCCTCGTGCTAAAGCACCCGTCCCTCCAGGAAGGAGTGGCTCATACCTTGCATCCTGAAGCAGTCGCAAGCTTGTGGGACAACTTTGAAAATGGGTCATTATGGGACTCATCAACAGGTTAATGTCCACAGGAGCTGGCCTTTGCAAAGTGAGGCAGATATTCAGTACCCATTTGAAGGGGTTACCATAGGCAATGAAACATGGGCAGTACACAGATAAACCAGGTGGGTGGGAATGATAATGACCAGGCAGTGTTCAGCCCTTGGAGCAAGGGATTCCAAAGAATCGCAACATGTGCTCATGGCACAGCTGGACTGGTGGCAGTTCAGTGGGCTTTGAAACAGAACATCCATTGCGGAGGAGCAAAAATAGGATCAAAATGCTGCAAATGAGGAATAACACTAAAGGTATGCCCCCAGTGGGAGGGAAAAGCACGTTATTACAGCAGGTCACTATCTTGGAGACCAATGAAATATATGGGTTCTCGCCTTTCATTCCACAGCAGTCCTGGTTGCTGAACATTAAATAGCTTCCATTTGAAAAGACTGTAATGAAGATGAGGATAGAAGGACTGGTATACCTTTTAGAAAAAAGACAAAATTAGCTAATGACGCATTACATGCGCCATGAATGGTCACGTGTTTACAAACAAGTGAATGTCTGACAGAAGAGTTGTATCCCTTTACAGTAAGGAAGACTTCTTTACTGGTTCGCTCACAATGATAAGATAATGGGAGTGACCATAACTGGCAAAGTTATTATGCCATGTATTAACCATACAGCGGAGGGTGTTTCTGCTATTGTGAATGGGAGCTGTTCTAACTTCTCAAGATGTAACATGGTGTATGTGGCATCTTTTTTGGCCATGAGTCATTGTTTACGTGTCCGGTTAAAAGGCAAGAATAGTTGAGTAGAATTAAGGTAACGCCATGGAACTTGACCATTCTTAAGAATTTTAAGTGGTCCGGCTAAACTACATGATCGATCTAAGATTGCTTTGCCCATGATACAATGAAGACATGTCACTTTGCATGATATCAATAACAGATGACACAATGTTATTCAAATTGTAAATGCAAGAAGACAATGTATTAATACTATTATCTACAACAGAAAGCACTTTGTTCAAATTATCTTAATCAATTTGTCTTAAACGTGCGGCAGCCTCCATTTATGATAATTTTCAAATTTCGTTATAGGTGTCATTAATAAATCTTTTAGAACGTGGAGACTTAGGACCCAACAGGAAATCATATAGGTCCATGTCTTCCTATAGGAAGGAAAGATGTTGTTTTACTGCATGCCGTGTGGAATGTTCCAACCATTGTTGACACAATTTCCCCACTGAATAGGTGGTAACAATACCTGAATGCTGAGAGTGGGAATAATGGGGGTCAGGTCTGCTTGCCTTAAACCCTGTATTAAAAATAAAGAAATTGACATAAAAACCATTTGTGTCTACTGGGCACAATAACTACCCATGAGGACCTGAAAGTGTGGAGTTAAATGTACCATTCTGCAACATACTATTGAGATGTTCTTCAGTGTAATTTGTCAAAGGTTGTCAATTGTCAATAGAAGGATTGTTTAGTGCATTCATGTCTTTAATTTTTGCCAGTCCCAGACACGTGGTCTGCTGAACTGTATCATTGAGAAAAATCATTTGTGTTGTGGGGTGTCTTGCACTTTGTAATCCTGTTACTCGCTTATATTAATAAATATAAGTGGTTTTTGCATTTCGTGCCTGGACATCGTTGATTCCACATGTTGGTATTAAGCATGCTCGGAATAGGGTGTTCGTTCCCTGAACTTGCCAAGGTTTAATACCCCGAATTGATTTCATGTCAATAGTATCCTTCCAATAATCATAGCTTTTTACAGCTAATTGGGTGACAAATGAATCTGTATATATTAGCTTAGATTGTGTAAGCATATATTTCTTTGGTAGTGTAGGAACAAGTTTAAAATAAAACAATTTCAGGTCTGATGCATCACATCCAGAAAAATATGTGAATTTATCCCTATATGTTTTTGAGCTCCCTTGATTGGGAGTTGGACAATATTCCCATTATGTGTAATTATAAAGTGTATGTTGAACAGTAGCTTGTTATAAATAGTGATGTCCATAATGATGGTAACAGAACATTTCCCTATAATTAGCAGAATTTAAGTATAGATCCTCTGATTCAAAGACAGTATAGTGTTTCAGCTCTGAGAGCATTGAGTTTACAGTTCCAACATCCCAATCATCAGAATGTAACCCAGGTATAATTACATCACCCATAGAAACCCTAAATACATAAGGAATCTGCAGAATGTCCGTAGGACTGAATATTTCATAAGGTACTTCATCCCAAATAATTCCATCAGTTACTGGAACGGCTGAAATATTCACGAGAGACTAGTCTCTTTTTAGCTTATGCTAAGATGAGTGAGGCATCAACACCTCATTGTCCAGTTCTGTGGCAGAGTGTTCTGGAAGATCCACAGAAATAGAAAAACCAAGAAAAGTGTTATCCAAACATTTATCCACTGGGTGACTAGATAAGTGTGTTTCAGCCATGAAAAAGAAAACACAGGCCTTTGTAGGCGGAGTGTCTATAATGGAAGAATTATCAAAAGAGTCAAAGAAAAATCATCTGGACCCACATAATAACCAGAAACTGTTTGTTGAAAAACTGGTGCCACAGGTAGAGTAACAGAATCAGAAAAATCCAATAGTGGTGGATCTGTAGAAATTACATCAGCTGCAGAGGGTGCAGTAGTAAGTACAGTACTCACTTCAGTCATGTTGCTGGCAGTTGTAGTGGATATAGGAATTAACTGTAGTGCATTCTCTGCCCCCCCCCCAGCAGGGGAGAATCAGCTTTGGTGGTGCTCACAATCTGCAAAGAAATTTCCCTTATGGTACCGAGAGGAGTTAGGGAACTACCAAGGACTCATTGTGGCATACTGTTAAGAATCTGCAACATAATGTAACTCAATGTGATCAATGGAGACAAAATAATTGCCTTTAGAACCAGAAAGCGGTGGCAAAATTACAGTTCTTGTACCTTGAATGCTAAGGACTGGCACCGCTACATGGTATGATGATCCAAACTCCATCTTTACAAAAACGTTCTCACAGATGAGATCCCCAACCTGTGGAATTAAGCCGGAAGGTTCTGGCTTCTCTTTAATTCCTGTAGAGGCAGACATCTTCAACTGTTTGTTGGATTGGTTGTCATGGAAGTTTTGTAGATCCTGTAAGACAGTACAATGCTCATCTACGCCAAAGGGTGTGGCTTCAGCCACATTGCCTAGTAAGTCAAGGTCTGGAACGTACATGTTGATGCCAAAAAGGACCTCATACGGGGTCTGGCCACCCTGAGATCTTTTAAGGAGATTGTTAAGTGATGGATACAACTACATCCTGTGCCTAATACGTTAGCTGTTAAGGACTGCTATAAGTCACGGTTCATCCACAGAATTGCCCTTCGGGCCGATATGGAGAAAAATAGTGCACCTCTACACCCATGGAAGCCATAGTATCTCGATACGCTTTTGAAGCAAAAGCCAGGCCCTGGTCCGAGTGGAATGTAGGGCATGAATATGTTCTGATAAAGATTTGCATGTCTTTAATAACAGTGAGGATTGTGGTCTCTGTTAGCATTAACGGTAGCTAATATGTCAGCATCTATTTTCGTTTTAGAATGAGTAATTGTAGAAACAGTAGCAGTCGCAACTGCAGATTGGCCGCTTCATCAGCCAAAGAATTCTCTACAATGTGTGCTCCCACACGCTGATGACTCAACGTATGAATGATGTTAATGTTAATGTTAGTGTGATTTCTAAAGCGCGCGAATACCCTGGGGTGTCTTGGCGCTGAACTGGAACGTAAACTCTGAGAAGGTTGGAAGGGGTGAAGATTAGTTTAGAAATAACAAAGTTTTAAATTCTTTTCTGAAGGAGAGGAGAGAGTTAGCCTCTCTCATGTGTGCAGGGAGGGTATTCCATAACTTGGCCGCGCAGTAGCCGATACTACGGCCTCCCCAACTCGCAGTCCGGATCCTTGGTACCAACATTAATCTGGCATTGGTAGATCTTAACTGTCTGCCTGGATGGTACCATAAGAAAAGGTTTTTCAAAGGTACCGGTCCGATCTTATTCACTGCTTTATAGGCAAGGCAGAGTACCTTAAACTTAATATGTTGCACCACAGGCAACCAATGGAGCTTCTGGATCTCCTCTTTTATTGATTGGTACTTAGGTATGTTCAGTAAAAGCCTGGCTGCAGCATTTTGCACCATCTGAAGTTTTTTCAGATGTTGTTTCTGTAGCCCAAGGTATAGGCCATTACAATAATCTAATTTTGACAGCACCAAAGTTGTTACAACTATGAGCCTGTGGCAACCTATCTTTAAGGCCCGCCAATTTAACCCAAAGCGTTTTATGCTTTATTGTGTTGCCTTTAGAATCTTTGATTCCATTTTGGCGCCGATAATGTAAATTATCATTAAAGGATGGGACACAGTAACACAAATCACACACTATACGTGTGGGGAATTCAGGATCCGCATGTTCCAGTGCAAGAAGCAAAGCTTTCAGGTCAGCCAACTGCACAGTGCAGTCCCCTAAGGACAGTGTGCACATTTTTTGTGGGTCGAATTTTCCGTCCAACATTACACCAAGAATAGTGGTGTATGCCGCTGAATATTGGTGCTTGGAGCCTACAGCAGGCTGGGCTGAACCATCAGTATAAATAATATATTTATACTGTTTGGGTTAGACATGCTCATATTATAGAAATTCTTGTATATGTAAAGATGGGTCAAAGAGAAGTCTACTTCAACAGCTTTTAAAGATGTTGCCCACTGTATCTATCGAGAATGGAGGGCTTTAGCATTAGGAACGCCATCTTTTGTGACAGCCTGGAAGGCTGGCACGAGAGTAATGACAATGATGCGTTTCCCAGGTGCACGTGGCCACTCTTTAAGAATAGCCATCTGCACAGCAGTCAGTATTTTTGTAGTGGATGTAAAACGCATTTCCACACTGGAATATAAATGTGAAATATGCAATCTGCACTGTTTCCCCTTTGTTAAAGGCTATATAGGTAAATCCAATTGCACCTGCTATGGCACGGATGACTACGTCTGTAGTATTTACATATGTAGGTAAGTGACGTATTGCAAGTAAATCAGATTGTAAGGATCTGAGTGTATCTGTGTGTTCTAATGTCCAATGAGAACTGGAAAAATCAGGGTGTATCAATTCACAGAGTGATTTACTCTGTTGTGCACAATCAGGTATTTAAGCTCTGCCAAAATTAAGAAATTCTAACAAGGATAGTAGTTTCTTTAGTGTGTTTGGAGGTTGCAGTTGTGCACATTTATCCAAGAAGTGAGGGGCAAGACTCTTCTCCTCATGACTAAGTTCATATCCTGAGAAAAGGTCACTTAGAAATGCTATATTGAATTTCTTAAAGTTGAACTTGTAGCCCAACTGAGTGAATCCAAGTATTACGCGATCCGCTCTGGCTTAGGGCCTCATTATGATGGCATACTGACCAGCGCCTAACCGCCCTTGTTTTGGGCACGGGACCATCCAACAAGGAGTTGGCGGTCCCGACAGCCAATTACAATACGACTACTGTGCAGGCAGTCGTAAACATGCCTTTTTCTATTGCGGCTTGTGCTGCGGCCCGGAAAAGGGCCGCAGCACAAGTCACAATAGAAAAAGGGATGTTTTCATACATCCATGCACCGTGTGCCAGGCACCATGTGGTGCCTTTCATATGGTGCATGGATGTTTGGGGCACAACATGTGCCCCCTTGCCCCATAACGAAGGCCCATGGAGGACCGGGGACCTGGTAGGGGCCCCCAAAGTCCCTTTCTGTCTCCCTTTGCATGGCGGTGGGACCGACATGTAAAGGCAGAGGGAAAGGGACATCCTAATCCCTCCGCTGGCTCCTCCCCCATTGTTGGGATTAGGCCTGCTCCCGCAATGGGCTCCTTGAGCCTGTCGGAGGCGGCAGTCTTCCCCTCAGCCCAAATCGCTCTGACTGCCGGCATTTTAATCCGGCGGTCGGACCGATACTCTGGATGTTGGACAGACCTCCACCGACGGCCTGTCTGTAGCGGCACGCCCGACATCCTAAGTGTATATTATCATCATCCGCCAAGTAGATATCATCTACGTAGGAAAATGCCTCTGGGTCAATATTGTGTAGAATTGACACTATAAGGCTGCAAACAGCCTAAGACTGCTCTTATAGGGCATTGCCTAATGAGAAAAAAGATGCTGAAAGCCTAGTGTCAAGAAGGCTGTCAAATCTCTACTTGCATGCGCTAGATTTTTGCAGAAAAAAACCATTGGAAATATCCAAGGTTGTTTTTTTTTTTTACGGAATATATTATTAATAAGTGACGTACTATGTGTATGTTTATTTGCAAAAGTGTGTGTATAACTGTTTAAATGTCTGTAGTCTAAGACTATGCTATATGAATGATCCGGTTTCAGAACAGGAAAAAGTGGATTATTCATTTGAGAGACACAGGGTTCATTTACTCCCTGGTACTCCAATTGGGATAGTATTTACCAAACAGGTGCCATAGCATCCCTTTTGATGGGGTATTGAGGTTGTACTTGCGGGCTGGACCTTATGGCTATTATGTGATAAGTGTAGTCCTTATTCCAGCCAACATGATTGCGGTATTAAGATAGGGCTTGCGCAAGAGCCCAATCTGCTGCATATGCTTGTTTGACTTAATCAGGGACAAGTGCAGAAAAGGAAAGGCTTATGACATCCTCACTCTGTAGGGGTGTTTGGACAAACTGCGGGGGCCAATCAAACTCCACTAAAAGAATGTCATATGGCAAAGTCAAATTCTCCCAGAATATTACTTGAATGGTGCGCTCTATGTCACCTCCAAATTATATGATCTGTCTGAAGGGGTTACGCACCTATCTGGGGTTTCAACTGTAACAGAGTTATCAGCTGCTCTCACTGCCAGAAACTCCTGAAGATTCTGAAGCACTATAGTGACTTCTGCCGCGCTGTAGAGAAAAGTGTCGCTGCCCAACTCCTGTTCAGGAGGAGAGTTCTCAGTGCTTGTTGCATAGTTCACTGTCAGAGCCGCAACCTTCTTTTTTTGAAATTCTGTTTAAACTGTGGAGATTTTTCCTCTTTCTTTATCTTCACGCTAGGTGAGCGTTATGAGTCCCTTTTTGGTTTCACGTACTCTTCCTGTTTGTGATCAGAACACCCTCCTCTGTCTTATTGCTTGGTAGTTGAGTCCTGACAGGATGAGGAGAACAAGTATCATAAATCTGATACCTATCTGGTGCTTTTATCTGTGTGTGATTACGCAAATTATAGCGCCACTCAGAGGTCTCTGGTTGCGGAGAACCCCTTCAAGGTTTGCTTTTTGTTTTTTCTTTAGATTTGTCCCATGGTTTTTTAACAAATTCAGGGTTCTGCTTGGCTTCCTTGTCAGAACTAGGTTTGCCAAGAGGTGGTTTAGTAGGTCTGGTTCCCAAATTATTGCGTCCTAAGGAAGTATAGACACTGGCAATAATTATAGGTAGCTCATGTTCCCAGTCAACTTGTGCGGCCTGTGTGAGCAGCTAGTGTACAGCCAGAGAAGCTGCTTCACCTTTAATGTTAGACAGAATCATTGCGGAGACTACAGGAAAATGTCCCATTAGTTTCATCTCCAAATCCAGGGCAGCAGCTGCCTCATGTTTGTTCTGTATTTGTTTTAACACCTCCGGTAAGACTTACAAAGATGGAGTACCGTGACTTATGGTATAGGCTGCAACCAAAGACTGTGCCCCAAGTGTTAGCACAGTATAGCGGGAACCATTCTGTGGGGTAAGCACATAAGGCCTGATTTAGATGTTGGTGGGACAGCAATGGAGTGGGCTTTGAAGGTGCGACTGAGATCGCACAGATTCCTGATTGCCTAGCAACCGGGTGCGGGCGAGGAGTGCCTTTATAGTCCTGGTCCAATTAAGATGGCTGCAGAGTGAGTGACTCATTTACTGGTTGTATAATCACCAGGCTCATAGCATAAGGTATTCTGGATGACTCATTTCCTGATTGTACAATCATCTGGCCCGGTCTGGGTGACTCATTTCCTTATTGTATAATCACCAGGCTCAGTCTGAGTGACTTGTTTCCTGATTGCATAATCATCAGGCCCAGTCTGGGTGACTCATTTCCTGATTGTATAATCATCAGAACCAGACCATAATGTAATATGTCAACATAACAACTGCACCCAAAATATGTGGGGTGAGAGCATTAGCAAATCCATGCAAAGTACATGCGCATGGACAGCAGGTCTGCAGTTTTCTGCAATGGCGACAGGCTGTGGCTGCGCCATGATCAGAACAGCAATGGAAACAAACTGCAAACACAAAAATAGGTTATTCTTTTAAAGTTTCAAGCTTGAACAACCAACAGAATTCGGTGCATCCAAAAATAATGTGGAGGATTAATCTCCAACACCACGGATGTCTCCGGTGGTAAGTTTATGGACACGCACAAGCACTACTCAGGAGACCCATTAAAAAAGTACCAGACCATCGTTGGGCGTCTTGTTGCAGGGATTCTGTTTGGAAACAGAACTGTGCCTGGGATCACAGGACATCAGAATGTAGGAACTGAGTCACCATACCACATCAGTACCTATGGTCCCAAATCGACTAGTTCACAGTGGGCCACCTACCCTACTAACCTTCCCAGAGTAACAGGTGAATTGGCAACCTAGAACACAACACTCTGGCTCCCAAGGGAACTGTTGAAACAAATCGCCATCTTTTGTTTCTCACTCATGCATTTCCATAATAAACAAAAGAAAGACATCAGGAAAGTTTATAATATGTATTGAAACTATCGTTCTCTATTATGAATAAGGCTCCCAGTTTTCCATTTTACTGATTTTTACAGACAGAACAGATACAGACAGATTTTTTCAGACAAAACAGACACAGACAGAAAACAATGTGTTTTCTGTCTGTATTTATTTTAAAAGTGGAAAAATACTGAAAATTGTGCTTCTAATGAGTGACTTCCCTGCTGTCTGTTGTGAATTCCAAGACCATAGATAGACAGCATGGGGTGTTAAAAAACAGGTTAAGATAGCTTTAAATACAGGCACATGTTAAAAAGTATTTGGAGTAAATTGTTAATATTTGCCAGTGGGTGTAGTGTTTTACTATATTTGGCTGCTGAATTTGCTAAAACGCGACAGGCATCAAGTATGAGTTCCAGTTAAATAAATGTAGCAATGTACCATTTTTTACTACACTTATTCGCAAATCACAAACTAAATATGGATAAATACTAATTACAGAAATGTTAAAAACATAAATTCCATAAAACCGGGAGCCCAAATTATGAAGCAACTGTGCTGTGATTAGAAAACATATACCACTGAGCAAAGTAATCAGCATTACGAGCAAACTGTATACAATGAAAAGTCCTGCTACTGTAAAGCGTATATCTGCCTAAGCCTACCCTCAGTACGCGAGTGCAGGAATATATCAGTGATCTCTGGGATTAGCACCGAACCCCATACCTGGCATCATGTAGTTAGGTGGTCCGCATTGTAGGTGTAAACTCAGTTTACACAAAGGCTGATGCACCCGTTTCAAGACGTTTCCCCTCTGCTAGAATTCTCCTCTCTGTTTTCCAAAGGACAAGTCTCGGTTTATATGATAAGAAGTGCTGTGTTGAAAAACAGCAGATGTGCCTCCGTATTGTGTCTAAACTTTAGGAGATGTTGCTGACCAATCAGAGCAAAATGGCATCATATTGTTCAGCCTTGTGCGAAATGTTCAGACTGAATTTTAAGAAGAAGAACTGAATAATAATAACATGGACAGTGTATGCCTAAAATAATATCATGGCACAAAATAAACGTGTTATGTGTGTCTGTGCAAAGCAAAAGTGGCCTAAAACGTGCAGATAGGCTAAAATAAGGGAGAACCAAGTGGGCCCTAAAGGGAACTTACAACACTGGCACAAGCAAAAATTACGCAGGCACCCTCTGTCGCAGAACAGGTACAAGCAAAAACTGTGCGGGCTCCCTGAGCCCCTGTAAAGGTACAAGCAACACCTGCGCAGGTGCCCTCACCCCCTGTAGAGGCACACATAACAACTGTATATACAGATGCACCACACCCACCCACACATCGGCACCAACACAGTAAACACATTTACTCACTGAAATCCTCACCACCACAATTGCAAAGTCTCAAGAGAAAACCCCCATGATCACTGTAAAATGTAAATGCCCACAATATTTGTAAATGGAAAAGTTATTTTTCACAATTCAATTCTAAGTTGAGTAATAGTTGATGGTTGTCAATTGGTTACTCTGGTTGTAGGCCATATATGTGACGATAAATGTGTGTGAGTAAGACATGGTGATGTGTAGGACCATCTGTGTAACAAGCTATCATGTTGAAAGTATAGCTAAACACCAACCGATGTAGACTTCCATACTTTGAATCCAACATATATAATGAAAAACACAAGACAGAGATGGTGTTGAAGGAAAAAATATATATATATATATATAAAATATATATATATATTCTTTTTTTTCACTGAAAAAAACAGAGGTTTCAGGGACGTTATACTTAATAATTAGCATTTAAAAAACCTTAGAAATTCACTGAAAAAAACAGAGGCTTCAGGGACGTTATAGTTAGGAATTTGCATTTTAAAAAACCATAGAAATTCACTGAAAAAACCACAGGTTTCATGGACGCTATAGTTAGGCTGTCATTTCACTCGTACAAAACCAGAGAAATTCAGCCGTTATAGTTAGCTGAGCTAACTATAACTCTCACCCCCGCAATGCACTGCTGATGACATCACATATTACATCACTCATGACATGGTCCGTGACATCACTGATAACATCACTGATGACATTACTGATGACATCATCCAGTGAGTGAGTGTTTCTTAAAAGTTTAAGAATGTTATATGTATATATATATACGTCAAGGTGTATTAGAGAACGAGTGGGTATATGACTGTATGTATAGATGATTTAGTGGGTGCGTGACTGACTGTATAAGTGAGTGATTAAATGTGTCTTAGTGAATGTATGGGTGAGTGACTAATCTGTGCGAATGTGTGTATCAGTTTGTCAGTTGGTGTGTAAGTGGCAGCATGGGTTGGTGAGTAGATACATGAGTGTCTATATGGGTTATTGATTAGTTATCTGAGTACCTGTATGGGTGCCTGAGTGTCTGTGTGGGTGGGTGAGGAGGTGTGTGTGACTCCCTGCATGGAAGTATGAGTGGGTGAATCCCTGGGTGTATGGGTTTATGAGTGCGTCTGTGAGAGACTGTATGGGTGAGTGAGTTTGCATATGGCTGTGTCGTTGAGTGAATGGATGTCTCGGTATATGGATGAGTAACTGAATATGTGAAAGGCAGTATATGTGAGTGTTGAAGTATATAAGTGACTGTATTTGTGAGTGAGTGATTGTGAGAGTGGCTGTATAGGTGAGTGCGTGCTTGTGTCAGCGACTCTATGGAGAGTAAGTATTTGTTAGTATCTGTATGAGTAGTTAGTGTGTGAGTGATTGAGTGGGTGAGTGAGTAGGTGTGTGAGTAGCTTTATGGATGACTGACGGTATATGAGTGGCTGTATGGGTGCATGAGTGGATATCTCAGTAGCTGTATTGGTGAGTGACTGGCTGTATGAGTGCCTGTATGGGTGAGTGAGTGGATGTGTATGTAGACCTATGAATCAGTGAGTGGATATATACATACTGGTATTGGTGTATCAATGGTTTCAAGAATGGTAATCTGAAATTTGGAGTGGGTCTATGATAGGTGATATTGGGGTGTGAGTAGGTACATCAGAGATTATGTGGATGATGTTATCAGTGATGTCATTTGAGATGTCATCAGTGATGTCACTGACCATGTCATGAGTGATGTAATATGTGACGTCATCAGCAGTGCATTGGGGGGCGCGAGTTATAGTTACCTCAGCTAACTATAACAGCTGAATTTCTCTGGTTTTGTACAAGTGAAATGTCAGCCTAACTATAACGTCCCTGAAACCTGTGGTTTTTCAGTGAATTTCTAAGGTTTTTTAAATGCAAATTCCTAACTATAATGTCCCTGAAACCTCTGTTTTTTTCAGTGAATTTTCAAGGTTTTTTAAATGCTAATTACGAACTATAATGTCCCTGAAACCTCTGGTTTTTTCAGTGAATTTCTAAGGTTATTTAAATACTAATTTCTAACTATAACATCCCGAAACCTGTGTTTTTTAAGTGAATTTCTAAGGTGTCTTAAATGCTAATTTCTAACTATAGCATCCCTAAAACCTGTGGTTTGTTCAGTGAATTTCTAAGGATTTTTAAATGCTAATTTCTAGCTATGCCTACATAGGTAAGACATGTAAAAAAGAGGAACAAAGGCACAGAAAGAAGCAAGAGAAGTACAGAAAGAGGCAAGAGAGGTGCATAAAAAGGAAGAAAGGTGCAGAATGAAGCAAGAGAAATGTCTGAAAGAGGCAAGAGGAGTGCATAAAGAAGAAGAAAGGTGCAGAAAGAAGCAACAGAGGTGCAGAAAGAGGCCTACTTTAACTGTACCTTTCCACAGACTCATACAAAGTAGCCTAATCACTAATCCTTCTCCCAGGATGTCTTAACCTCACTTTTCTCTTGAAGGTTCACTATTCATTGACTGCTCAGAATGTTAGGCCTACCAAATGTAAAACAGCAATCCTAACCATATCACTGTTGTAAGTCTCACCATACCTGTGTTTCAAACAGCATACTCTGTAAATTTGTGTACAAGAAGGTGTATGTATTTCTGTCTGCTTATAATACAGGGCACATGGGTATTCAATAGTATATTTGAGGGGCTCTATAACAACTACATATGTAAGACATGTCTGCCTGCGCAACAGTATGACAGAGCAGAACTGAGAAGATTTGACCATCTATAGGAGAAGCTACCAGCTTTCTAAGCTACCATCTTCAGATGCCTAACACATGTGAGAATATATGTACACGTAGACATATACCTCAGTCATGAGAGCACGCAGACCTTTAAACTTGACAGCTTGCACTTCACATTTAACCCGTTTGCTCCTTCGAACGTTCCGCGCCAGTGCAGAACGTTCTATTAAACGGGCGGGGCCGCGTCGGCCAATGGGCGTGCGCAGCACTACCGAGGTAGTGCTCGCAACGGCCGTTGGCCGACAGCAGCAGCAAACGGGTTAAGTACAGAAAGAGGCGAGAGAAGTACAGAAAGAGGCAAGAGAAGTGCAGAAAGACGCACGAGAAGTGCACAAAGAGGCAAGAGAAGTGCATAAAGAAGCAAGGGAGGTGAAGAAAGAAGCAAGAGAGGTACAGAAAAAGGAAGAAAGGTGTAGAAAGAGGCAAGAGAAGTGCAGAAAGAGGAAGAAAGGTGCAGAAAGAAGCAAGAGAAGTACACAAAGAGGCAATAGAAGTACAGAAAGAGGAAGACAAATACAGAAACAAGCAAGAGAAATGCAGAAAGAGGAAGAAAGGTCCAGAAAGAACCAAGAGAAGTGCAAAAAGAAGCGAGAGAGGTGCAGAAAGAAGCAAGAGAAGTGATGAAAGAGACAAGAGAGGTACAGAAAAAAGCAAGAGAGGTGCGGAAAGAGGCAAGAGAGGTGCAGAAAGAAGCAAGAGAGGTGCAGAAAGAGGCAAGAGGAGTGCAGGAAGAAGCAAGAGAGGTACAGAAAGAAGAAAGTCATGCAGAAAGAAGCAACAGAGGTATAGAAAGAGGCAAGAGAAGTACAGAAAGAGGCAAGAGAGGTGCAGAAAGATGCAAGTGAGGTGGAGAAAGAACCAACAGAGGTGCAGAAAGTTGCAAGAGGGGTGCAGAAAGAGGCAAGATAAGTGCAGAAAGAAGCAACAGAGGTACAGAAAGAGGCAAGAGAACTGCAGATAGAGGCAAGAGAGGTGCAGAAACAGGCAAGAGAGGTGCAGAGAGAGTGAACAGGGGTGCAGAATGAGGCAAGAGAGGTGCAAAAAGAAGGAAGAGGGGTGCAGAAAGAGGCAAGAGGGGTGCAGAAAGAAGCAAGAGAAGTGCAGAAAGAAGCAATGTAGGTGCAGAAAGAGGCAAGAGAACTGCAGAATGAGGCAAGAGAACTGCAGAATGAGGCAAGACAGGTGCAGAAAGAGGGACGAGAAGTGCAGAAAGAAGCAACAGAGGTGCAGATAGAGGCAAGAAAACTGCAGAAAGAGGCAAGAGAGGTGCAGAAGCAGGCAAGAGAGGTGCAGAAATAGGGAACAGGGATGCAGAAAGAGGCAAGAGAGGTGCAGAAAGAGGAAGAGGGGTGCAAAGAGAGGCAAGAGAGGTGCAGAAAGAGGCATGAAAAGTGCAGAAAGAAGCAATATAGGTGCAGAAAGAGGCAAGAGAACTGCAGAATGAGGCAAGAGAACTGCCAAATGAGGCATGACAGGTGCAGAAAGAGGGAAGAGGGGTGCTGAAAGAGGCAAGAGGGTGCAGAAAGAGGCAAGAGAGGTGCAGAAAGAGGCAAGAGAGGTGCAGAAAGAGGCAAGAGAGGTGCAGAAGGAGGGAAGAGGGGTGCAGAAAGAAGCAAGAGAGGTGCAGAAATAAGCAAGATAGGTGCAGAAAGAAGCAAGAGAGGTGCAGAAAGAAGCAAGAGGGGTGCAAAAAGAAACAACAAAGGTGCAGAAAGAGACAAGAGTGGTGCAGAAAGAGGCAAGAGAAGTGCAGAAAGAAGGAACAGAGGTACAGAAAGAGGCAAGAGAACTGCAGAAAGAGGCAAGAGAGGTACATAAACAGGCAAGAGAGGTGCAGAACTGCAGAAAGAGGGAGCAGGGGAGCAGAAAGAGGCAAGAGAGGTACAAATGGAGGGAAGAGGGGTGCAGAACGAGGCAAGAGGGTGTCAGGTTCCACCTTCCGGAATCCTCAGGATTGTGCTGATGCTCAATGGGGTCCACCTCTCGACTGCCCCAAGTCCAGAATATAAATACACACGGACTAGTGAGATAGTCAAGCGAGGGAAGGAAAGGGTAGGAACAGCATGGAGAGAGATCTGAGGATGACACAGTAAAAAACACCGTAAATACCCAGTCCTCCTTAACATATAACACATACAGTTTAATCACTACTACATAAAACCGTTGAACTGTTTGTAACACACTACCTGTAAATAAAGAAAGAGGGAGCGATACCAGGAGAGAGAAGAGGGTGGTTGCAGACTTCCAACACGAAAACTAATATGAGGAGAGAATAAACAGTGATGTTTGTACACGCAAAACAATAGAACACACCACTGGAGTAACGAGGTATGAGACTACATACCACCTACCTTGGTTAAGTGTTGAATAGCTTGGTATGCAAAGGTAGTATCTTCCTGGGGACCCTCTATCACTCTCTCCTATGAATGAAATAAATAAAAGACCATGTATGAAGAAAAGGCCATAGTACCATTGCTTTCCTGTACTATTACCTAAATGAAGAGGTTTCGGTATGTTCAGATTCCGCAACACCAAAGCAAAGCACGTTTCGTATCCATAGGCATGCACAAATAGTAAAACAGTCAAGAGAAAACTTGGTTAGAGCTTAGCATCATGCTCTGTTATCCTAAGTACTGAGTTCACTTGCAAGAGAGGCAAAAACCAAATCCTAAATCCTCCGGAATCCAATAAACAAATAATCACAGCGCAATAAGTATGCGTCCCTTAAGCTTTAATCTTGCTCTATGGAAAAACCAAGCAGCAATGTCGGTATCAAGCCTTGCGCAACCAGCTCTAATGACAACAAGCGAGAGCTCGCGCGTGGGCTGGCAACAAAGATCAAAGTACTGAATTTATCAAAGAACGATTCCCCGCATGAGACCGCGGGTCGATGCTGGTCTCGCCAACAGGGAATGCACAGGAGAACGGCACCCAAAGCAGCTCTAAGCACTCCTCCGCAAGAGACTGCCAAAAACGCGGTCTCGCCAACAGAGGAGTCGAGAGCGCAGCCGTACGTTAGGCACAGATAAATGAAACACAGAAATGCCCAATGAAGTAAACGGAGGTGCTCAAAGCACCCTTACCGCCTCAACTTCAGGAAGAATCAGAACAGCATACACGGGATCCACCAAAATAATAGGCAGCGTCCGGATCTTCTAACCTTGTTATATTCGGTTCCTGCCTTTGCGTCTGAATCACGTGGGGCGTAACGTCCGTGAAGGATGCCGGGAAATGGAGTTTCGTCGGGCTACTTCCTGGTTCAACCGATAGTTGTCGGTCAGTGTATAACCGGCTGATGCATCCTGACAGAGGCATACAGAAAGAGGCAAGAGAAGTGCAGAAGGAGACAAGAGAGGTGCAGAAAGAGGCAAGAGAAGTGCAGAAAGAGGGAAGAGAGGTGCAGAAAGAGGCAAGAGAAGTGCAGAAAGAAGCAACAGAGGTGCAGAAAGAGGCAAGAGAGGTGCAGAAAGAGGCAGGAAAGGTGCATAAAGAGGGAAGAGGTGTGCAGAAAGAGGCAAGAGGGGTGCAGAAAGAGGCAAGAGGGGTACAGAAAGAAAGAAGAGAGCTGCAGAAAGAAGCAAGAGAAATGCAGAAAGAAGCAACATAGGTGCATAAAGAGGCAAGAAGGGTGCAGAAAGAAGCAACAAAGGTGCAGAAAGAGGCAAGAGAAGTACAGAAAGAGGCAAGAGAGGTGCATAAAGAAGCAACAAAGGTACAGGAAGAGGCAAGAGAGGTGCAGAAAGAGGCAAGAGAGGTGCGGAAAGAGGCAAGAGAGGTACAGAAAGAGGGAAGAGGGATGCAGAAAGAGGCAAGAGGGGTGCAGAAAGATGCAAGAGAGGTGCAGAAACAGACAAGAGAGGTGCTGAAAGAGGCAAGAGAGGTGCAGAAAGAGGGGTGCAGAAAGAGGCAAGAGAAGTGCAGAAAGAAGCAACAGAGGTGCAGAAAGAGGCAAGATAACTGCAGAAAGAGGCAAGAGAGGTGCAGAAATAGCCAGGACAGGTGCAAAAAGAGGGAAGAGGGGTGCAGAAAGAGGGAAGAGGGGTGGAGAAAGAGGGAAGAGGGGTGCAGATAGAAGCAACAGAAGTGCTGAAAGAAGCAACAAAGTGCAGAAAGATGCAAGAGAAGTGCAGAAAGAGACAAGAGAGGTGCTGAAAGAGGCAAGAGAGGTGCAGAAAGAGGGGTGCAGAAAGAGGCAAGAGAAGTGCAAAAAGAAGCAACAGAGGTGCAGAAAGAGGCAAGAGAACTGCAGAAAGAGGCAAGAGAGGTGCAGAAATAGTCAGGACAGGTGCAAAAAGAGGGAAGAGGGGTGCAGAAAGAAGCAAGAGAGGTGCACAAAGAAGCAAGAGAAGTGCAGAAAGAAGCAACAGAGGAGAAGCAAGAGGGAAGAGTGGTACAGCAAGGCAAGAGAAGTGCAGAAAGAAGCAACAGAAGTGCAGAAAGAGGCAAGAGAACTGCAGAATGAGGCAAGGGAGGTGCAGAAAAAGGCAACATAGGTGCAGAAAGAGGGAAGAGGGGTACAGAAAGAGGCAAGAGAAGTACAGAAAGAAGCAACAGAGGTGCAGAAAGAGGGAAGAGGGGTGCAGAAAGAAGCAGGAGAAATGCAGAAAGAAGCAACATAGGTGCATAAAGAAGCAACAAAGGTGCAGAAAGAGGCAAGAGAAGTACAGAAAGAGGCAAGAGAGGTGCATAAAGAAGCAACAAAGGTACAGGAAGAGGCAAGAGTAGTGCATAAAGAGGCAAGAGAGGTGCAGAAAGAGGCAAGAGAGGTGCGGAAAGAGGCAAGAGAGGTACAGAAAGAGGGAAGAGGGATGCAGAAAGAGGGAAGAGGGGTGCAGAAAGATGCAAGAGAGGTGCAGAAAGAGGGAAGAGAAGTGCAGAAAGAAGCAACAAAGTGCAGAAAGATGCAAGAGAAGTGCAGAAAGAGACAAGAGAGGTGCTGAAAGAGGCAAGAGAGGTGCAGAAAGAGGGGTGCAGAAAGAGGCAAGAGAAGTGCAGAAAGAAGCAACAGAGGTGCAGAAAGAGGCAAGAGAACTGCAGAAAGAGGCAAGAGAGGTGCAGAAATAGTCAGGACAGGTGCAAAAAGAGGGAAGAGGGTGCAGAAAGAAGCAAGAGAGGTGCACAAAGAAGCAAGAGAAGTGCAGAAAGAAGCAACAGAGGAGAAGCAAGAGGGAAGAGTGGTACAGCAAGGCAAGAGAAGTGCAGAAAGAAACAACAGAAGTGCAGAAAGAGGCAAGAGAACTGCAGAATGAGGCAAGGGAGGTGCAGAAAGAGGCAACATAGGTGCAGAAAGAGGGAAGAGGGGTACAGAAAGAGGCAAGAGAAGTACAGAAAGAAGCAACAGAGGTACAGAAAGAGGGAAGAGGGGTGCAGAATGAAGCAACAGAGGTGCAGAATGAGGCAAGAGGACTGCAGAATGAGGCAAGAGAGGTGCAGAAAGAGGCAAGAGGGGTGCAGAAGGAAGCAAGAGAGGTGCAGAAGGAAGCAAGAGAAGTGCAGAAAGAAGCAACAGAGGTGCAGAAAGAGGGAAGAGAGGTGCAGAAAGAGGCAAGAGAGGTGCAGAAAGAAGCAACAGAGGTGCAGAAAGAGGCAAGAGAACTGCAGAAAGAGGCAAGGGAGGTGCCGGACTAGGCAGGACAGGTGCAGAAAGAGGGAAGAGGGGTACAGAACGAAGCAAGAGAGGTGCAGAAAGAAGCAAGAGATGTGCAGAGAGAACCAATAGAGGTGCAGAAAGAGGCAAGAGGGGTACAGAAAGAGGCAAGAGAAGCACAGAAAGAAGCAATAGAGGTGCAGAAAGAGGCAAGAGAACTGCAGAATGAGGCAAGAGAGGTGCACAAAGAGGCAAGAGAGGTGCACACAGAGGGAAGAGGAGTGCATAAAGAGGCAAGAGGAGTACAGAAAGAAGCAAGAAAGGTACAGAAAGAAGCAAGGGAAGTGCAGAAAGAAGTAACAGAGGTGCAGAAAGAGTCAACAGAAGTGCAGAAAGAGGCAAGAGAGGTGCACAAAGACACAAGAGAGGTGCAGAAAGAAGGAAGACGGGTACAGAAAGAGGCAAGAGGGGTACAGAAAGAAGCAAGAGAGGTGAAAAAACAAGAAAGAGAAGTGCAGAAAGAAGCAAGAGAAGTGCAGAAAGATGCAAGAGAGTTGCAGAAAGAAACAAGAGAGGTGCAGAAAGAAACAAGAGAGGTGCAGAAAAACCAAGAGAGGTGCAGATAGAGGCAGTGAGGTGCTGAAAGAGTCAAGAGGGGTGCAGAAAGAAGCAAGAGAGGTGCAGAAAGAAGCAAGGAAAGTGCAGAAAGAAGCAAGCGAGGTGAAGAAAGAGGGAAGAGTGGTACAGCAAGGCAAGAGAAGTACAGAAAGAAGCAACAGAAGTGCAGAAAGAGGCAAGAGAACTGCAGAATGAGGCAAGGGAGGTGCAGAAAAAGGCAACACAGGTGCAGAAAGAGGGAAGAGCGGTACAGAAAGAGGGAAGAGAAGTACAGAAAGAAGCAACAGGGGTGCAGAAAGAGGCAGGCAAGAGAACTGCGAAAGAGGCAAGAGAGGTGCAGAAAGAGGCAGGACAAGTACAGAAAGAGGGAAGAGTGGTACAGAAGAGGCAAGAGGGGTGCAGAATGAAGCAAGAGAGGTACAGAAAGAAGCAACAGGGGTGCAGAAAGAGGCAGGCAAGAGAACTGCAAAAGAGGCAAGAGAGGTGCAGAAAGAGGCAGGACAAGTACAGAAAGAGGCAAGAGTGGTACAGAAGAGGCAAGAGGGGTGCAGAATGAAGCAAGAGAGGTACAGAAAGAAACAAGAGAAGTGCAGAAAGAAGCAACAGGGTGCAGAAAGAGGGAAATGGGGTGCAGAAAGAGGCAAGAGAAGTGCAGAAAGAAGCAACAGAGGTGCAGAATGAGGCAAGAGGACTGCAGAAAGAGGCAAGGGAGGTACAGAAATAGGCAGGACAGGTGCAGAAAGAAGGAAGAGGGGTACAGAAAGAGGCAAGAGGGGTGTAGAACGAAGGAAGAGAGGTGCAGAAAGAAGCAAGAGATGTGCAGAGAGAACCAACAGAGGTGCAGAAAGAGGCAAGAGGAGTACAGAAAGAGGCAAGAGAAGCACAGAAAGAAGCAATAGAGGTACTGAAAGAGGCAAGAGAACTGCAGAATGAGGCAAGAGAGGTGCACAAAGAGGCAAGAGAGGTGCACACAGAGGGAAGAGGGATGCATAAAGAGGCAAGAGGGCTGCAGAAAGAAGCAAGAAAGGTACAGAAAGAAGCAAGGGAAGTGCAGAAAGAAGCAACAGAGGTGCAGAAAGAGTCAACAGAAGTGCACAAAGACACAAGAGAGGTGCAGAAAAAGGAAGACGGGTGCAGAAAGAGGCAAGAGGGATACAGAAAGAAGCAAGAGAGGTGCAGAAACAAGAAAGAGAAGTGCAGAAAGAAGCAAGAGAGTTGCAGAAAGAAACAAGAGAGGTGCAGAAAGAAGCAAGAGAAGTGCAGAAAGATGCAAGAGAGTTGCAGAAAGAAACGAGAGGTGCAGAAGAACCAAGAGAGGTGCAGAAAGAGGCAGTGAGGTGCAGAAAGAGTCAAGAGGGGTGAAGAAGAAAGCAAGAGAGGTGCAGAAAGAAGCAAGGAAAGTGCAGAAAGAAGCAAGCGAGGTGCGGAAAGAGGCAAGAGAAGTGCAGAAAGAGGCAAGAGAGGTGAAGAAAGAGGCAAGAGAGATGCAGAAAGAGGGAAGAGTGTGCAGAAAGAGGCAAGATAAGTGCAGAAAGAAGCAACAGAGGTGCAGAAAGAGGCAAGAGAGGTGCAGAAGAAAGAAGCAAGAGAGGTGCAGAAGAAGCAAGAGAGGTGCAGAAAGAAGGGAGGCGCAGAAAGCGGAAAAGATGTGCAGAAAGAGGCAAGAGAAGTGCAGAAAAAGGAAGAAAGGTGCAGAAAGAAGCAAGAGAAATGCAGAAAGAGGCAAGAGAGGAGCAGAAAGAAGTGGTTTACGCACCATTAGTACCAATTTAACAAACACATTTAGCAATAAGTAACAGGTGACCATTCCAGCTTTGCAAAGGCCCTTCCACCACGCTGTAACACTTGTCGCTGCACTTTTGGTAACGTTTGAGCCGTTTGGGTAGATACAAGGTTTTTTTTGTTCAAATCTGCAGATTATGCGACAGATGATGGACTATGTGGCAAATGCGGAAAATGGATAATTATTTGAAAATCGCTCAATTCCAGTGGCCCTGCTCATACCTCTGACTAGGTCCAGTGGTTCCTTCTTTTTTTGTGTCTCATTGAGTTTATAGTTTAGCTTCTATGGAAACAAGGAAGACTAAACCTGATGTTACCACTCCACAACACAGACTACCATACCATATAATTACTCTCCATAACACATAATCTCACTCTACATAATTCCTATACACTAAATACCACATACTTTCTATCCACATAATTTCACTGCACAACATACCACATAATTACACTACACACAATGTACATCCACTCCACTCCACTCCAAAAAACATTAGTAAAAAACTTTTACATTTACAACGCCAATAGCTCTAACTCTCGCAAATGCGAGACCCATTGCATTGCAAATGCTTCTTTAACTAGTAGTCTCGTTTGCAGAGTGGTGGAGCATGGGGGCTGGGCCTCTGACCAGTGCTCAGGAATTCCGCTGCGTAGGACTTACAGGAGGCATCAGGAGGGCTTGTTGGCCCCAGGGACCCTCAAGAGGTAAGGGGATTTCATCCCCCAACCCAGAGCATGCCAGGAGGTGCATTTGCAGAGTGGTGGAGAAAGGGGGCATGGCCTGTGACCACCTCTCAGCAACTCGCCCACCTGTTACCTCAAGTAAGTCCCCACACAGCTGGATTGCTGAAAGTTAGTCAGAGGCCATGCCCCCTTTTTACACAACTCTGCAAATGCAGCTCCTGGCGCACTGCTGCTTGGGGGATGAAGTCACCTTTAGTCCTGAGGTCCTCAGGACACAAGGGGACCTCATTGACTCACCACCAGTGTGCCAAGACGCACGTTTGCAGAGTGGTGTAAAAAGGGGCATGGCCACTACCACCTCTCAGCAATCCAGCTGTGTAGGGCTTACTGGAGCTACCTGGCGGGCTAGTTGGCTCCTAAGGACCCTCAGTAGTGACGAGGACTTCATTCCCCAACCAAGATCATGCCAGGATGCCCGATTGCAGTGTAGTGGTGAAAGGGGGAGGGCTTCCGGCAAGTTGCAGGTGTGTCTATTTTTTTTTTAAATTTAGGAAAGGGGGCTGTGCAGCCCTCCTTCCCTTAGTGCTTTTGGGCCCCAGGGACCCGTTGCCCCGGGGCCTGACCCATTTTTTTATTTGTTTAAAATTCAAATGGTAGGGGGGATGCGTTGCCACCCCTCCCAAGGCCGATATATGCCCCGGGGACCCCATCCGCGAGGCCCGACCAATTATTTAAAAAAAATGTTAAGGGAGGGGAGCTAAGCGGCCCCCCTCCCCAAGGCAATTTTTGGCCCCAGGGACTCCATTGCCCGGGGCTTAGCCATTTTTTTACATTTATTTTAAGGGTGGGGGCCACGCAGTCCCCCTCCCTAGGCCGATTTTGGCCCCGGGAACCCCATCCCCAGGACATGGCCTCTGTGTTGGGGAGCACGGGGGAGCCCCAATGCTCCCGCGATCCCTGCCGGCTCCCCACCTCCTGCGGGAGCCGGAATTGCTTTTGGGCAGAGGGAGCTTCTGACATGCAGCTCCCTTTGCCCAAAAGCAATTCTGCTTCGCTTCATGGAAGCAAGAGCAGTTTTTCTGCTCTCTCTTCCATGAAGCGAAGCAGTGTTTGCTATGGTATGGCGGGAGCAGTGGTCCCACCTTGCCAGAGCAAACTGCAATGTCCCGGGGGTGGGCACCTTGGGAAATTGCTGGAGCTGGCCCTGGGGGGGGGGTGGCGTTCCACAGGGCCATGGAGGGCTCCTGGAGGGTGCTGCACGGCCCCCTTCCCATCTTGTGAGTAGTACCGAGGAGGTGGTAGTCCCCAGGGCCGGGGGTCCACAACAGACCCCCGCATTTAAATAATGTATGCCCCAGGGAGGTGGCAGTCCCTGGTGCAGCGTGGGGGCAGGCAGGAGCCCCCCAGGTCTCTTTATTGAAAAAATACCCCAGCGAGGTGGCGGTCCCCGGGGCTGTGGGGGGGTTGAGTGCCCCCCGTATTTATTGAATATTGCCCGGGGAGGTGGCCCACCCAGGGGCTCAAAGAAAATGAAGCGCGGGAGCCCACTCTTCATTTTTTTTTCGGCGTCATTCGCGCATGCTGTGCGCATCCCGCCAAATCTTTTTTAAAAAAAATGCTTTTAGTGGCCCTTGTGGTGCCTGTGGGAACCCCTGAGCAGCCCGGGGGGTTAGGGTGTTTTTACCCTGCCCCCATTTCTTAATTTTATATCTTCTTAAACCCTTTTCCTTGTGACTCGGTTCAACCGAGTCACAAGATGGCTGCCAACACTTCCTGGTTAGAACTGTTGGCAGCCAATCAGATTGCAAGGCTCGATCTGGAGGGTTCGCGGATCCTTCACGTGCACCAGATATTAATATCTGTAAATATTTGAATTTCTCAGGAACTACTGAACGGATTTACACAATTTAACAAAAAGAGTGCACTCTGGACCAAGAGCTACCTTTCTGCCAAATTTGGTGTAATTCCGTTCAGCAGTTCGGGCTGTAGCTGCGTCAACAATTTCCTATAGAAATAAACATTGAGAAAATGTGTTTTGGGACCCCCCTCTTTTCTCGGCACCTGCTTGACGAATCACCCTGAAACTTTTAACACAGAAACTGACCTGAGCGCCCCATTTCGTGAAGATTCGTCAAACGGTGCCAAAGCTATTGGCAAAAGAAAAAAACACTTTTTGAATAGATACAAGGTCCTAACTATAACTACCTACTGGCGACCGCCAGTAGGTAATATATCTATATATATATATATATATATATATATATATATATATTTTTTTTTTTTTTTTTTATGTAATATAAGGAAATACATTAAAATAAAATACTGTCCATTGGTAAGGGAGAGAGGACATTAAATAAAATCTTCTGGCAGAATGGGCAGCAGAACTTGGAGGGAGTTGAGTAAAATAAATAACACCAAGCCAGGAAGCGTCAGAGAAACCAGTCTATGTACAAGGGGTAAAAGAAATGTCCACAGCCGAAAACATTGTCCAGTCACTGGCCATCCTCACTGTAATCTTTGACCACAATGTTGAAATCCTCTGATCCTGTGGACTCTTCCAGGCTGGCCGATGCAGGACCAGACATCGCACAGGATCGGGAAATATGAGGGGTACGAGTAGTAGCAGGGGAACAGAGAGGGAAGACCTACTTGGGGACATGACAACAGTGGTCTGGGTGAGTTGTTGAGCCAATGCCGACAATATGACTGCACCCAAGGAAGTGATGGAGGAAGTGAGGCTGTCAAAAGGTCAGGAGTGTGACTCTCAGAACATCCAGATCTCATCCTTCAGCTCCTGGAAGCCCCAAGACACCACAGTCCTGACATCTTCACTTGTCCCCATCACTTCCTAGGATGCAGCCACAGCAGATACAACCCACAGAGGAGTTTGAGATGAACATGAGGGGTGTTGGGTGCCGAAGGCATATGTCTCCCTCAGCTCTACTGGGCAGGCACTTGGAGAGGGATTAGTGGAAGGGGGTGTAGCTGGAGGCCTAGGTGGGCTGGGGGCCTAAAAAGTTAGGGATGGGTCAGTGACAGGGCCAGAAGGTGTTGGGGCCTACTCTAGGGACACCATTACAATGTCCAGTTCCTGTGGGCCAGGGGGAGACCAACATTCATTTTCCCCCTAGCTGGTGGTGTCCCTCTCAACATCCCCCCCTTCAGTCTCCTCATCCTCCACCTGGGCTGGTGATGTTGCTAGTGTTGGTTTAGTGCGGGTGGGCACACTACACCTGCCTGCTGCTTGGTCTTCCTCCTCCTCTACACTGGTGGTGTCTAGAGGACATGCCCACTGACGAGTTGAGGATCCCATGGTCTGCATCTGGTCCTAACCAGATGTAACTTGGCCAGTCTGGTCCACTGAAGATGAAGACAAACAATTATGTAGTTGGTGTACAATTTATGATAAAGGTGGAGACAAATTAAAGCAAGTGCTAACTTTGTACTTCTTCGATCTCACTAACCAATAATCTATTGGTTGGACGTATATGTAGGTGTACTGTCACTGTAATGTCCAGAAATTACGTACACATTGAATCTTTCTCAATTTTAGTCAGCATACTCTTCAGTATTTACTAACTTTCACCTTCAGCATTAGTGTAATGTGAGGTCCCTGACATTTACACATAGTTACCTTTCAATAGAATTTTACAAGTGGATATAGTACACAGTCTGGATGGATATCTCCACACCTAAAAGTGGATCCAGGTTTATCTTGTAATGCACATTTGCAACAGTTGTACACTTACTAACAACTGTCATCTGTTGTGTAGCATAGTGAAACACAACATACATACTAAATTTGATGTACACATGCAAACATGGCCTTGGATATGACCTTTGCTAAGTTGTGATTCCAATGTTTGGCATATTCCTTGACAGCATATGACACTCTACATGGCAAGGGCCACATTTTGAATGACAAGACTGCTTTGTTTGTGCTGTACACTGGCAAACACATATGCTTCTTAGTACAGCTACCTATATGTTTGAAATGACATACGTGAAACTGTTGAGATTATGTGTGTATTTTGGACACCTTGGATATGTTTGTATAATTTTGAGTGAGACAGGTAACACAATGTCAGCCTTTTCTTCATTTCACAAAAATATAATAGTCATCATGCAAAACAAACACTCAACAAGCATGTATGATACAGCATGCAACACACAAACCCCTCACATACCAACAATAGACATTGACAAGCAATTCATTCACCACAGCATACACCAACAAAATATGGAAATACACAGGAAGTCACATACAGGAATTGAAACACAGGAAGTTGAATACAGGAAGTTACAGGCAGCTTTTTTTATGTCTTTTGTGCCATCCTCTCCTCAGAGCAACATCCTCTGCCATCATTCTGCTCTATTGCTCAAGCCTGCCCCCAACATGGCTGAGGTACTTGAGGACAAGGCATACCCTTTCAGTGATTCTGAATTGAACATCTTAGCTGAGGGGGAGTTTGATAAGTACCCTCAGCTTTGTGGGGGCCCTGAAGACCAGCCGAGTAATGCAGCGTGCAGCCAGATCTGGAGAGAGATTGCTGTGCGCTGCAGTGCAGTGGGTGTGTACCTGTGGCGGCCCAAGATGTGCCATAAGCCCTGGAAAGATATGTTAGTACAACATTAACTCCTCAGACAGTGCCAGTCACTTTTTGCCAAATATCTCACAAGGTACCTGATAGTATCCATTAGACAGTGACAAATGATAATAGGTGGACATTAGACCCATGTGAGTGAAACATTCAGCATTACACACAATACAAAATGACTAGGTTTTGATTGTGCCCTTAGTTATTATGTATGAAGGAGTCTGTTTCGGATCATGGACAATACAGGTCATTACACGGGTACACTTGAACGATGGTGTATGTATGACAGGCATATGGTTGCACTGCCACATGAGTAGCAGCACACACAACGGCAAGATATTTTCAATACATGTACATTCATATGTTTAATGTTGCAAATCCTAAACGCAACTCCACACAGATGCTTACCATTGTGCATTTAGTAATGTCTGAGTACATCTTATATGCAACATGAAGGTAGAAGGAGTGTGTAGTATGCTACTATGGCATCTTGCTAGTCATCATGACACAACATGGGCAAACAGTAGATCATGGCCATCAAAGTGTTGAACATTCCTAGCCTCACTATGTCAGCACAACCACTGTATCTCAAACACCAAAATTAAATTCATATTGTAATACACAGTATATTATTTGTTACATTTGTATTATTATTTTTCCAAAACATGTCCAGTGAGTGGATCAATACGTTTCCAACACTGCCTGTCATCCCCATGTCACATGTGTTTGTAAGGGCCATTGTCTAAAGTACAATGTGCCACACAGCAAGCCACATATGAACAATGGGGAAGGCATGTTTGTTTGTAGTATGGGTAACTCAGATTTCTAAAGTTAACACCTAAGTGTAAGCTCATGTTTTACATATACCTGTAGGTTTCCATCTTGTACACAATGCCAATCCTCACTGACTCTATGCATAGACATGAATCATTCTGACACTTGCTGCTGACATAGTTGTCAGATTTCCAATGCTGATGGAGGTCTCACACATGCAGTATTAGAAGAAGAAGGTTATGCTGTTCCTCAAGAGTGTACGAGCAAGGGAAATTGACACCACCCTGAACATTTGGGTTCAGAGTTGGGAGTCCATTTATTGGATTGTAATGCCCTCACACACCCAATCGGGTGTCATGCTTCATCATCTGGGCTGCTCCTCGTCGGGTCGGCGGTGCAATACCCAATGGGCTCCCTGTAGTAGGGGCACTTTGGCGGAGATCTTTTTTCAATAGCCGTATGGTGAAGTGGGGGTGAGGGGCCAGAACTGTGTAGATGTATGTGTGTGATTTAAAATAAGGTTCAGAGTATCCGTGAAGACAATTTTTAATCACATCTACCGGGTCCGGGAAGTGAGGTTGTCAGTTGCTGATCTATTTTTATAGTCCGTCGCTGCTTTCTAAAATGGGAGGTCTCTAACCAAAAAGGCGGGAGTCTGTTCCTAGTTGGAAATGGCGGCCATCTTGGAGTGGTGTTTCTCATGGTTTTTTGTACTATAGTGTGGTGGCCATTTTAAAGTGGTAAATGTTGGCTGGTTTGTTTACTGCATTTATAGTAATTGTGTGCCCCTGGTAGTGTATTGTCGTCTCTGTGCACAGGAACCCATTCTAATGTTGTTAGTCTGTTCATGTTAAATCCTCAGAGAATTCCAAGGAATTTCCTCATTGAGTCCTGTAATATGGGAGGATAATCTGTATACCCACCTCTGTTCTTTGACAAGTAGGGCATTCTTTGAGATTTTGGGGAAAGCCTCCAAGATGACCCACTGTAATGATTCTGGTGTATGATGCTTTTCCAAATAGTGGATGCACATTTTGGTGTTGCTTTTGTGGCCACGGAAACTGCTACGATGTTCTGAGATGCGTAGTTTTATGGGGCGTGTGGTCATCCATACGTAGTACAGCCCGCATTGGCATGTGATCAGGTATACGCAATTGTGTGTATTACAGTTAGTGTGCGACCTTATTTCCCACGTGAAACCATTATTGAAGGTGATGGTTTTCTGTATTTTTGTAAAGGCACAGGCCGTGCATGATCCGCATGGATAATGGCCCATTACAGGCGGTAGTTGCCACAGTGTTCTTTGTTGTCCCCCCGTGGGTGCCTTAGGTCTTGTATGAATCAACATATCTTTGAGATTCCCTCGCGGTTGTTATTTCTAGCTCTCTTCCTAGAGAGAGCTATACTGCTAGTTTCCACAATATAGGTCCTGATGAATCGCATGTAGACTTTTACAGTGAGCGAGAAACATGTTGACCTCATTTGTACCAATAGCGACGCTTAGACCTAAGACATAATACTTAGCCAAGCACCGCATTGTTTATATTTTTAACTAGGGTAGGAGACCCACTGATTAAAAATTGTCTTCACGGATACTCCGAACCTTATTTTAAATCACACACATACATCTACACAGTTCTGGCCCCTCACCCCCACTTCACCATACAGCTATTGGAAAAAGATCTCCGCCAAAGTGCCCCTACTACAGGGAGCCCGTTGGGTATTGCACCGCCGACCCGACGAGGAGCAGCCCAGATGATGAAGCATGACACCCGATTGGGTGTGTGAGGGCATTACAATCCAATAAATGGACTCCCAACTCTGAACCCAAATGTTCAGGGTGGTGTCAATTTCCCTTGCTCGTACACTCTTGAGGAACAGCATAACCTTCTTCTTCTAATACTTCAATTAGGGCACCTATGCTGGACCTCCCTCGACACTGATAGAGGAAAAAGCCCTGTAGTCCCTCCTTTGTATACTCACACATGCAGTGACATATAATCCTCTAAGGCAATGGAGTCCTATGAGACGCTGTCCACACTAATCAATAACATGTGCACGAAATGTGTTGCATGGTCAATCTTTTGACTCTTGTCAACAGTTGTTGTTTACATACATTATGTATGGCTTACAGAGTGGTCTCAGGATGGAATTTATGGACAGAGAGTTAAATGTTCACCAATCATCACTGACAACAGATTGTGAAACCACATGAAGGCCGTAATACAACAGGCTACTCAAAATAGAAAAGTGTCAACTAGCTGGCTACGCACCTGCATACCCTGCCCTCTGCTTTGTACAATGGCCCCATTCCATGGATTCAGACCTAGGTGAGCGTTCAGAGGTATGTGTAAGCCATGATTCACTGCAATGTTGAGCAAGACACAATAGGCTACTATTATCCTGCACACAACTTCAGGCAAGTACAGCAGCACCCCCGTATGGTCAAGACATCTGAATCACGAATTTAGGAGACCAAAAGTGTGCTCTATGATAGCTTGTATACGTATGTGTGCCCTATTGTACCTGCGCTGAGGTACAGTGATTGCACATCTGTATATTGTGAGGAGATGAGGGGGGAGAGCATATGCAGCATCACCTGAGGAGGAAAACAAGGAAATATTTGTACATGTCCCTCTTGCATCTGTAGAGTTCATAATCCACGAAATGGTACATGCAGTGTCTGTTGGGGTCATGTATGTGTCACGAGGATTAGTAATTTATAATGGTTGTGAACATTAAAACAATTATACATATCAGACTTATCTGGTGCTTGGGTACTTACCCAGAAGCCACATGTTGCCAAAATTGCCCACTGTCAGCCGCCAGGCAAGAGGTGACCTGCGGAATATGTAGCTGTCATGTGTGCTGCCTGGGAACTCTGCATGCACATCAGTAAAGGAGCCCCTGACATCACACACACTGCACGTTGATGGAGTGCCAGCGGTGTCTGTTGCGGAAGATGTGTGCATTGTGGTGAGGTGGCTGAAGTGCCACATGAGTGCCATCAATTGCACCTACTACATGTGAGAAGCGGAAATAGAGGTAGAAATCCCTACCAACCCTTTGACTTCCTGCTAGTGTAGAATACATATGTAGAGATGCGCTCTCCTATTGATGCCGCTCAGAACCTGACACAAGCATTGGGACTGGCTTGCCTCAGAAATGCCCACAATGTCACTGGACACTCTCTGGAAAGACCCAGTAGCAAAGAAATGGAGAGCTGCTAGGATCTTGACATTGGCTGGGATGCCATGGGAGCGGAATGTCTCAGAGTAAAGAACCTACTCCCACTCGCAAACCATGTCCAAGATGACATCCAGGACAAAACGGTATCTGGACCTGACATCTTGGCTCAACATCCAAATAGGTTAGTCCTTTGCTTGAAGAACCTCTCTGCTCTCCTCTTCCTCCTCCTCCTCCTCCTCCTCATATCATTCTGTCGCATCACATGGGGCAAACCAACTAACACATTCAGCAACATGTTGTAAGGTCTGAAAAGGTCTGTGTGTGGCATCTCTGAGTTTATTTATGCAACCAGGCTGGGATTGGCAGTTGAGCTAACGACTTTCAGCTGGACCTAGGTGCGGGGATGGTAGGCACTGACACAGGTGTGTGTGATGTGCTTGGGAGAAAGTTAGAAATCTGAGGTTTGATAAGAGGTTTTGACTTGTATTTTACATTCACATTTGGGCTGTTTGTAGATGACATTACATGACATATAACTAATAGTTAAATGTGCAACTGTAGTAAGGATGTGGTATCTTTCAAACTTGTGATGTTCTGGTTGCCACTTGAAGGGTCACATGTATAGGCTTCTGCTATTGTTTCTTACATGATATTTGTACACCCTTGTAGTGGTGTGTGTTTTTGCCATCACATTTACCCCTCCAATACACTCCCTACACATAGATATATGTAACAGCCCAGTGCCTACATGTAGCTCTTTTCCACATTAAGTGAGGTATTGTGTACTATGTTGGTTGTTCACCTAGATGTCTTATATTTCATGATGTATGTATCTGAGCATATGTCTTGGGGCATACACCAATGAATGTCCTCTTCTTTCACTGTGTTGAGTTCCATCCCAAGTGCTCAGATTCTGCTCTGAGTGCGGAACCTCCGCCTCAAGAGCAGAACATCCCAGTCGCAAAGATACTACTCGCAAGTACCTTTGTGAATACCGAAAAGTGGTAAAGTTAGATTTTTGTTCTAAACTTAGACTTTTGGTCTCACTTTACCTTTGAGAATAGGACCTCAAATGTTTAATGATACCTAGAAGGACTTCTGTTGTCTCCAAACATTTTGCTAGTGACAACATACCAGAAATCAGGGCCTGGCTGAGAAGGACCATATACATAAACAGTGGAATTTTCTATTTTTTATTTAACATTAATCCACCGTTCCTCTAAATCAGTTTCTTGTGAAATAAAAGTAAAGGGAGATAAGAGGAGACGAGAGACAAACAATATGTTGTGGCTCCAGGTAACAACACAACAAAACAACAAGATGCTGAATGGATGACATTGCACAACATTAAGGAATACAAATGAAAAAATACATATTAAAGAAATCAAGTGCAATCTTGAGTCTATCAACATCAAACATTAAAAACATTACATACCAGACAAATAAAACTACTCTAACACAAAAAATGTAAAGAATACGTATAACGTGTAATGTCCAGTGTCCTACTTTTTTCCCAGTTTCATGCCCATAACAAATGTTGTTGAATTAATTCTTTCAACATATTTAGGATCCTTAAAAGTGTAAGTTTTTCTCTGAAGATAACTTTGAAAAAGCAACGATGTACAAAGCCATATCCGGCATTCATAGCTGTGAGTTGAGGCCTCATAAACTGAAAGTATTATCTTCAATTTGCTTAGGCATTCAAAACATCCAGTGAGGAGAAGACCCTCTTTCCCGATTATAGGGATTTTTAGACTTTGCTACTGAAAGAATATTCATCAAATTAATAAAGTGTAAAAAGAAAATGATAATGAGTCTTGGTTTGGAATTTTGAGATGACAAGAGTTTTGGACCCAAACTATGAGCTCCTAGGATATTCAAAGGAGAAGAAAGTTCAATACTGACAATGTTAGGGATGATCTTCTGCAGAACGAGAATCTTACTTGAGCCTTCACAACCTTCAGCAATGCTATATAGTCTGAGATTATTTCTTCTATTCCTGTTTTACAAATCTTCTGTAGACAGCTTAAGTAGCTCAATATCCTGACTAAGTTTGACAACATCTGGTATTGAATTCTCAATATTGCTTACCCTCTGTTCCACAATAGATACTCTTTTGTCTAATACAGACCACTTTTCGTTTATCGTATGTAAGGGACTATTTGTCTCTACAACAAAAGGCTTAAGAGTTTCCTACAAGAGTGAATGGTGTAGGAGACTTTGGAGGAAAAACAACATCTTCCCTTGCTCTAGTAACTGATGTTGATGTGCTTGCCTTTTTAGAAATTGTCCCAGCAGGATGAGTCGGCAGAGAGCACTCACTAGAAGTATCAATATTATCCATACTGATGAAAGAGAAAGATTTGTTGAGCACAATCATTTTAGGCACTTTTTTCAAAAAGAGACTGTATTAGGAGACTTTAAGGGGAAAGATACTGCTTTAATTGAGTTCTATATTCGACGAGATCTGCCCATTCAGCCTGTAGGCTAGGGCATGCAGCACAACACCATATAAAAAACATAACTGTTGAGGGTAATGGGCATTCAAGAAGATGTAATTCGGTGAAAAAAGAAACAACTGAACTGCATAACTTATAAGTACCACTGAAGATGCATCCACATAAGTAGTAATGCACATGTTGAGTATAGGTGTAACCTTAACTCACATATTCACAACTCATAAGTGGTTCAGAGTTTAGGATCTTGAGAGAAGGAATGCATTGCAGCTGCAATAAATCCTTTAAGAACATTAGGTCCAAATGTTGAAAAGAAAAGAGGCACTGAAGACGGCTGAGATAAAAAAAAAGAGGCATTACAGACTGTAGATAACCAGTGGAATTGTCAAATTATACTGAGGTATTTGTCACTGTATATATACATAGGCTAAAGCTTTCCAGCTGCAATTGACCTCTAATGAAGTAACAAACATGCACTAGGAAGTTATTTACTGAAAATGGCTGTCTTTTTCCATACCGCCGATGTTTGAACTGAAAGCACATGAGAGGAAACAAGATGGCAGGTGTTAGTTGTGTTTCCTGAGGGTAAAAAAAGAAACATCAGTTTGTCAAGTAAAATGCCACATAGTTGCTGATCATAGCCTGCAAAATTAGCCTAATGACATCGCCTGCAAGTGCTGCCACTCCAGTGTGAACAGAAACCGTGCACTACTCAAGAATTACAATGAAAGGTTGTAGCTGCTCTGGAGCACCACGGATCCGCAGCCATCTTCTGTGGCATCCTCCTATACCCCCGCAAGGCCATGTCCCTTAACATAAAGAGACTAAGCTTCAATTCCATATGGACTGGGGGGCACTCCTATTTTGGTAGGAAGGGGCAGATCTGGTCGGAGAATCACCGGGTGAAGGGCGATGTGAGTTTGTTCTCATGAAAAGCCTATGACAGGCAATTTCACTAGATCCAAGAAATATGGCGTGGATCTCCAGATACAAAAGAGCCTCTTGTTTACAACATGGGACATAGCTCAGGAAAAGAGGACAGGTATCTATTGGTCAAGGAGTTGGTGTGTAAAGATCTGCTCATAATAGCGGTGGTATGCTCCCATAATCAAGTACAATATGCACTCTTTTAGAGGCTAATCAATATGATCATAGGAATTGTGGAAGGGAAAATAATTGTGAGATCCTTATGAAGTGATGCATTCTGAATTGGACCAGTCTGGGGAAGCAAGAGTTCTCGGACAACATTAAGTGTTCCTGGGCCAAAAGGGGTTCTCATTTCAGTTTTACACAGCATTCACAATCCTTCTATAATCACCTTATTTGACTTTGTTAGTAGTGATAGGTAAGCAGAGAAAAGAAGAGCTAGGTTTGTCATACTGACCCATAACTTTGTTAAGCATTGATGTTAAGTTATGCATGAGAATTCTGGGGATTAGGCTTGAGGCTATTCTCCCTAAAGCAAGCAAATGTGAAAGAGTGAGGGCAGTATTAATTTCTCTTGATGTAAGCAGGTAGTTCTAATGACATTTGTACTGGCAAGATAATTTGTATGCATTGTTTTGGTGGGCAATACTTTCCTAGGACCAAGCAATGTGTCATATCAACTCCATATGACCTGTACATTGGGATCAAAAAGGGTTGCCCTCTCTCTCCCCTTCTCGTTTCATTGGCAATAGATTACCAACCACCTGGGCTAGAATTGAGGAGATCATCAGGGATGTAAATTTTGGGGGAGAGACCCATAAGCAGTCTCTATTTGCAGATAATTTAATGGTGTTCCTGTCAGACCATGTCATCTTTGTATCGTTCTGAATGGGGATTGTCAGGAATTTTAGTTCTGTCTAATCTATCATAGGAAGAAGATGGAGCTTTTACTAGTTACCTATGGGATACAGACATTTCTGCAATTTGGGATGTGATCGTGTATCGTATTATGTTGAAGTCAGTAAAATATTTACATGACCTGAAAGATCTCACATCTCAGACTGTGATGTGCTAACATTTGAAATTGTGATTTGGAAAATGCAAAATTTCAGAATCCCAATTACTAAAGCACAATTTCAAATGTACAAAGCACCATCAGTTCCAAATAGTGATTTATTAGGATTTACCCAGTGGAATGCGGTACTGTACAATATCCTACACTAGTCAGCAAGTATGCCTCTACAACACACATCTAATATGCCCTGCGCACATCTATTATGCCCTACATCAATGCATCTATTGAAAGCTCACATTGTACATCAACACCATGAAGGCCTCGTAGCACAACGATGATACGTCAGCCTAAAAGTGCCATATACATCCGATAGAAATCCCATTTACAGACAGATGACGAACCCATGAAGACAGAAGAAGCATGGGATGAGGAAAAGTAACAGGAGTCACTACCACCCGAGGCAAATAGCAACAGGTCCAAAACTCTCCATCACAGAAGTTCACCCCAATACTTGCAGAACCAATCACCCATGCTCAGACATGGCCCACTGAAAGGTCAAGAATCTTGCTACAGAGATGGAGAAGGCTCTGATGATTACTTATCAGACCAAGGGCTAGTTAAGCACATGAGCTGGAGGGAAGTACCCCTCCTGGAGTGGAGTTTAGGATTCTGAAAGAGTCAAAGTTGGACATACTGCGCTAACAATTAGAAGTCAGGCTGGGATGGGGTAGAAAGGTGGATTGTCTGGGCTCGTGCATATAGCAAGACTCGAAGTCATTGCCATTAGAAACTTGGCTGTACAGAGTACAGTAGTACGAGATGTGTCGGACTGTATTATTCTGTACGCCTCCTTATACTTTCTTACTCCCAAGTTTCTACAAAGTGGGGCTATCCATTTAATTCAAGACTGGCTATACAAGGGGCAAAAAAATAAAACATGCTCTATTGACTCTGATCGCCCTTGGCAGCAGGTACAGTTTTCATCCTCCCTGTCTCCTACTTTACATCATTTATATTTAAAGGATTAACAGGCAGGCAGCCATACCTAAACTGTAGGTATAGTTTCCTTGCTAGAGAAGGTACAATTTCATCTATAGTATCCTCAAGAGACGGTGTCGGTTTAAAATCGATAAAAGCAGCAGAGAGCGATCCTTTACAATTTGTTATGATTTCGGTCTCAGCAAAGCACCAGGAAACCGCTTTAAGGTTAGTTTTATTCATCTGATACAGAGTTTCTGGTTGGTCCCAATATGCACCCAGACTTAACCTCTGTAACATATTGTTGACGGTACGCAGCCACAGGATCTTACTCACACATGTTGGTGTCATCAGTTCATGGAGGCCCACTCTATAAGACTCAAGTGCTGCAGTAGACCATAACCGATGCCAGAACGTAAGCAATCTAAGCTCAATTTTGTGAGTAATTTTTTTCTGGGCCAGATCTAGATAGAGTGGAGACAACGGGGTACTTGCCGGAAGATTTAGCAAAGATCTAAAAAATGTATGTTCAATTACTGACAAGTAACTAGATTTTGTACAACCCCACAGCTCCGCACGGTACAAAACTGCACCTAAAGCTTTAACGTTATAGATCTCTAACACTGGTGCCCCCCTTCTAGATATAATTTCCTGTGAATTTTTGCTATATTCGCCGTATGTTGTATCAGGGATAGCTGTGCCCATTCCATCTGTGGGACCCAACTTAAATTCTTTGTGAGTTTCAAGCCAGGGTAATCAAACTCAGCCACTAGCTCTAAAGGGGCACCACCCACATACAGCTGCTTTTTACACTTAGTTGTTAATCTGGAGGAAAAGAACATGCATTTAGTTTTGTAGCTATTTAGCTCAAGGCGCCGATCCAGGCAAAATGCCTGGAAATCATTCAACAACTGTTGGAGCCCCTGAGGTGACTTAGAAATAAGCAGTGTGTCATCTGCAAAAAGGACAGCAGAGGCCCTCCGTCCTTCTATTTTTGGTGCGTCACACCCATCCCTGCTCAAAGACTTTATAACATCGTTTATGTACATAGTAAACAATGTGGGCGCTAAAACGCACCCCTGTCTTACTCCTTTATCTATATGGATAGCATCTGTTAAAGCCCCGTTCTCCCCCCACCTCACTTGAGCCAAGTTGTCCACATGCAACCTTTTTAAAATATTCAGTAGGGGAGCCGGAACTCCCATTTCTTCTAGAACTTCCCATAATTTTGCTCTGGGGACCATATCAAAAGCAGCTCAAAAATCAACAAAGGCAACATACAAGTTGCTGTTGTTGATAATCACTTCCCCCCAATGAATACAAGTGAAACGAAAGATTTGATCTATGGTACTCACTTGGGGTCTGAAACCTGCCTGCCACTCTGAAATGATGTTCCCCTCACAAATCCAATCCTGAAAATGAGCAAGCACCTGTATACAGACGATTTTCTGCAGGGAGTCTATGAGGCTAATAGGCCTGTAGTTTGATGGGAGTGCTCGGTCCCCCTTCTTAAAGATGGTAACTATTTCTGCTAGTTTCCATGAATGTGGGATTTCCATGCCCAAGAGGATACTATTAGAGAGCAGATACTATCAGTATGCCCGCTGTTTGCACGGGGAGCAAGAAGCACTGATGTTTCACTTGTTACACAGTTCATGTTGTGTTTCTTGTGTATTGTCAGAGTTGTATCATCATTATCATTAATAAAAGGAAAGGTCATGTTAGGTTTTGGAACATAGTAGCTACTGGATTGGAAAATGTTGCAGGGGAATGTGGTGAGTATGTGATTAGTGACTCAATATTGAACAGGGGTTGCAGCAGCTGCCTAGAAAGGTCCCAATCTTAGGGTTTGCTTGGACACCGAGGATAGTAAAACAGCCCCATCATTTAAACAAACAGGGCAGATAGATAGTACAGATCATTGCTTCTTTTAAATTGCACATAGCAGTTGGCATAGATGGTGGACTTAACTTGTATCAACTGAGCTTTCACTAAAGCCTCAAAGTGGGGTCATCTTGGACCCAATTTATAAGCAGGACTCTAAGAGAGACTCACTAGCAACGTTGAACATTGCAGCAAACATCTGGGATGGGGACTTGCTGGATCATCACATTGATTTTGTGGATCATATTAATATCATTCCAAATGTTCAAATTATATTTCAAAATGGGATGCCAACAATCTACATTGTAGTGCCTCCAGATTCCAAGGCATTGTTTTGAAAATTGGGCCTCCCAACTTCTACACTCTATTGTGCATTTGTCAACTTCCCAACAGTACTCAAAACAGAAAATCCACAGGGTTCACCCTTATTAGAAAACTGTGGATCAAATGATGGATGATCCAATGCATATGGTGGTCATCAACACTGATGTTGTATTATTATGCCCGCTCTTGGCCATTTTCTGGTGTAATGTAATTTAATGTGGACAGATCTCATGGGTATTGCTTTTAAGATCAAATTGCCAGAATACACTATCCTTGTGCTCGGGGTCCAATGAGTATGATGTACACTCCCATTTCTCACACCTTGAAGCATTCCTGGTAGATAAATCGATGACACAGGAAGGCAGTTTCCAAGAAGTTTATTACAGGAGAAAGATCCCATCCATCTACAAGCCAGCAACGACATCAACTGACCACATCACATTCTCTACATTAGAACCAAGGTAACTATTATGGAAGGTGGGATACCACACATCCCCCTTCCTCAACAAATTAATAAAGAGAGAAACAATCAGTTTAACAAGAAAAACAAACAAAGAAATCAAACTAAATCATTAAGATATCCAGGTAGTTTAGTTGCCCTGGATGAACGTCGTGTATTCTTTGGCCTTTTGACACCATCAACCACTGGATCAATACGGGAGTGATCTTTATTAAGAGAATTATCATTAAACTTGCGTTCAAAATCTCCTTGACTGCTACAACTCTGTTCAAGTTCCAAATGCGATGGTCTTGAGTTTGTATCGCATTGTTAAATACTTTAATAACTCTTAGAGGTTTCGTAAATTTGGATGATGAGCTTCCTAGCAATCCCGGCCGCTTAATCATAACCCAATCACCAACTTTTACAATGGTTCTCTTGACCGTTTTCTTAAAATTAAAATACTTTTTCCTAAGAATAGCTTTTTCTTCATCCTTACTTTGCACCATCAATCCATCACACACACCCTCTTTGCCTTTAGCCAATTCATATCTGTTGACCCAAGGTGGTTCCACAGTAGTATTAGGCACTCTACCACGGAACAACAAGAAGGGAGTCTTTCCTGTAGTTGCATGTGGAGACAGCCTATACTCCTCCACCTTCTTTACCACCTCCTTCTTCCAGTCTAAAGATTGGGATTTAGCTAAAACAATGGTGTCCTTAATAACTCTGTTAAATCTCTCAACCATCCCATTTGCCTCGGGATGGTAAAGAGAGCAGGTCTTATGTGAAATACCCTTAGAAAGCAGAAAATCTTCCATTTCCTTAGAAATCAATTGCTCTCCATTATCTGTTAGCAAAGACTCAGGAAAACCTTCATCAGCAAAACGTTTTTCCAAACACTGAATAACATTGTTAGAGTTAATTACTGACAAAAAGAAAATTACAGGCCATCTTGAATACATGTCAATCACAACTAATATATACGATTGTGAACCCTTACAGTGAATTGGCCCAACAATATCCAAAGCAATATCCTGCCAAGGTTTATTAGGACGCTTTCTTAGTGCCATGGGTTGCTCATGAGTACACTTAGATTTGTCACTTAAGATACATGGAATACAGTCTCTTACAACACGCTCAACCATCTTGTCCATTCCAGGCCACCAATATGACATGCGTAATCTCTCCTTACTCTTAGAAATACCAGAATGAGATGAGTGAACCAAGTCAATAAGTTCTTTCCTAAGACTGATGGGGGGAATCAATTTACTACCACGAAATAACAAACCTTTATCAACAGACAACTCATTTCGCATTAACCAAAACGGCTTTGTGGACTCAGATCCGTCCTTACAACTGTTCCACTTCTTTTGAACAAGAGACATCACTTCACACAAAGTGGGATCACAAACTATTTCCTCACACCACCTTTCCTCTGAAATAACATCATTATCCACAACGCAAACCCACTCATCATCATCATCAAATTTATCATCTTGAGAGAGTTCGGAGGATACAAGACGGGACAACACATCAGCTACACCATTGTCAATTCCAGGTATGTACTTAAGCGTAAATCTGTACTCTTGTAACCCGATGATCCACTTCGAAATCCTACCGGAGATTGAATCCAAGCCCTTTTTATCAAATATTACTACCAATGGCTTGTGGTCAGTATGTACCTCAAAATCGACCCCCCCAAAGGAATTTTTTTAATTTTTTGACAGCCCAAAACACAGCTAGAGATTCCCTTTCCACAACAGAATAACGAGTTTCAGGATCTCTCAAGCTGCGTGACAAGAACATTACAGTCTGTATTCCTAAAGGACCATGTTGTTGCAAGACAGCTCCCAACCCCTTTTCACTCGCATCTGTGATAAGAATAGGTCTAATATTGGGATTAAAGCTACTAAGAGATGGTGCTTCATTAAGCTTTTCTTTGATGTTAACAAATTCGTGTTCACAAAGATTGGACCACACAAATTCTACACCTTTGCGCAACAAACATCTCATATTTACAGTAGAAGCAGCAAAACCTTTCACAAATTTCGCATAATATTCAATCATGCCCAAAAATTTCATAAGTTCTGTTTTATTTGAAGGAGGACACATATTATTAATAGTGTTGATTAGGTCAACCTTGGGCTTAACTCCATCTCCGGTTATATTGTGCCCCAAATAATTAATTGAATTCGATCTAAATTTACACTTCTCTGCCTTAATAGTTAGATTGTGATCACACAGGCTCTTTAAAACAGATTTTAGCCTTGCATCATGCTCACGTACATCATTTGCAAAGATCAGTATGTCATCCTGGTATACACACACACCAGGATGATCTTTAAGCACGCTTTCCATAACACGCTGGAACACAGATGAAGCTGAAACTAGGCCAAAAGGCATACGAATAAATCTAAATGTACCAAAAGGCGTAATAAATGAAGTGTAATCCCTGCATGATTCATCTAATTCGATCTGATGGTAGGCAGATGTAAGATCGATAGTGCTGAAGACCTTTGCCCCACCAAGAAGAACCAATAGCTCTGTAATATTCGGTAAAGGATATCGATCTACCACCACATTTTTGTTAAGCTGTCTCAAATCAATACAGAGACGTAAATCCCCATTGGATTTGCGGGCAGCAACGACCGGAGCCAACCACTCCGTACCCTCAACCTCCTCAATGATGCCCCACTCTCTCAATTTCAAGATCTCTTTCTGCATATCCTCCCTGACAGAGAGAGGCACATTTCTTACTTTACAACTTATGGGAATGGCATTTTTTTTTAATACAATTTTATGGCGATACCCTTTCAAGCACCCTAAATCCTCTTTGAAGACATTGGGAAATTCAGCTTTTAAATTATATATGTATTCATCATCACTATCTTTAGTTACAGAATAAATTCCATCTCTAAGTTGTATGGGAGGTTCAGCGTTGGGGTCAAGATAAACTCCCAGATCACCTTGATGTATCCAGCTTATAATGCTGTCACCTTTCTTGGACACATAAATTTTCCCCGAAACAAATCTGTTCATATATTCTATGAGACCTATGAAATAACCATGTAATTTAATAGGCTCTCCTCCATATGCCAAAGGAACAATGTCAGGCTTTAATAAAACAATTTTATCTCTTAACTTCTTGTCATAAAATTCATTAGAAACAATGGTAATTTTTGCGCCAGAGTCAAATAAAACTCTAGTGTTTTCCCCTTCAACCAAGATTTCGTCAAAGGGACAAGATTTACCTTTTTGTTTGTTTTCAATCTGAACCACTATCTGCCCACACTCAAAATCTTCAGAGCTGGATTCAGCATTATAACCATCATAAATCTCAACTTCCTTAATTTTTGGTCTGGGTTTACTTTTACACAGTGCCGTGAAATGTCCCTTTTTTTTTACATTTTGAGCAAGTTTGACTGAGTGCTGGACATTTTCTATCATTGGCAAGATGACTTGCCTTTCCACACCTATAACATTTTCTTTCTATCCAAGATCTCACCTCTTCCTTTTTATCCTTTACTAACATTTTTTCACTCTTATTTCTAACCATATGTACCTTTAAATCCTTCTCATAATCCTTTTTATAATAGCAACACATTTAAGAGAATGTTCTATTCTTTTTGCTACTGTTAAAACTTCATCCAGGGTAGGCTCATCACGCAGCCAGAGTTCCTCCCTAACCTTTTCAATATTGCAACCGAACATAAATTGATCACGGATTCGCTCATCTGTGAGATTTTCAAATTTGCATGAAGAAGCAAGCTTCCTCAAATGAGTCACATATGCTTCAATATTTTCTTCGTCAGCTTGCATACACTTGGCAAACTGGTACCTTTCCAGTATCGTACTGACCTTGGGAAGATAATGTTTATCAAGTTTTTTAATACATATTTCGTAATCATTCAAATCCCTGCTTTCCGTAGAAGACAGCTCAGGTAGATGGTCAAAAACGTCTTGTCCTTCGGACCCTAAACAATGAAGAAGCAAGGAGGATTTTCTTTCTGCGCTAAGTGAGGCCCCGCATACTCTAGCATACCTCTCAAAAACAACTTTCCATTTTTTCCACTTTATAGGTGGAGATCCAGGACAAGATAGGAAGAATGGAGCTGCTGTAACATTCTGCATCATGACAATGTACTGCAAAAATAAACAATATCAACAATATGCATAAAGCAACTACCTATAAATAAATATATGATGTGATGGGTGACGAATAGAAATATAAAAGCAACACTCTAAATAAAGCAACTAAACAAGCCACTGAAATAAAGGGATCCAAGCGTGCGTGTCACTGTGCTGCAAAAGACACGCTGGTTAAACAAAAACGCTCATTTTCAAGTGTGCGTATCACTGCGATGCTGAGGACACACACGCTGGTTGTCTAAGGACACTCATAATAAGTGTGAGTGTCACTGAATTCAAGTGTGCGTGCCACTGTAGTATAGAAGACATGCAGGGTTCCTTCAAATGGGTATGAACTGACTTACGTTAACGCTCGTGTAACTGGAAACATTGTATTTTTAAACTTCATTAAAGGCTGTGCCTTTCACTGCGTGGTGCACGCTGATCAAAAGTTAAAACGGCACAAATAAGCCAATAGTGTGTGTATCACTGAAGTTAAGTGAACACACATGAGTCCTGGGCAGTGCACGCTGATCAAAAATTAAAACGGCACGAATGAGCCAAAAGTGTGCGTATCACTGAGTGAACACACGTGAAACTCTAGCCAGCAACTCGATACTTATTCCGTTGCCATGCGACGAAACCAAGATGGCCCCCACGCCTACCAGGGATACGTGCTGATGCAGGACGCTCCAAGCTACGCAGACCTGAAATCCACACGGAATGCGAGGAGTGGAGACGCTCCAAGGTCCAAATGAGGTAAGCGTTTGTTTTATTTCAAAAGAGACTCGCGCTCCAATTTATTTTTAAACAAGTCTCGCGCTGTGCTTCACAATGAGCCAAGCTGGTAGCTTAAAATCGCTACACACCAGAGGCTAGTAAGCGTTGGACGTCCCCAATTGATCACACAAACGTTAAAACAGCCAGGACACTCGCGAGCTCCCATAAGTAATAACGATGCAGGATGACGTTCAGCTTAAAGTCTGAGGGGAACAGAACTCCTTTCAGTCCCACGAGTACTGGATTCAGTTTAAAGTCACAGCACAGCAAACAAGAGTACTCGGTGAATTAAGAGAGAATCAGAAGTCAGGGCTTGCCAGTTAGTGAGATAAGATAGACCGTTCAGAAGTAGCCAAAAAGAAAGGTTATCTCTCACCAATCCTTAGTGTTGGGATCTTCTGCATCCTGCCGACTACGCCAGTGAAGCATTCCTGGTAGATAAATCGATGACACAGGAAGGCAGTTTCCAAGAAGTTTATTACAGGAGAAAGATCCCATCCATCTACAAGCCAGCAACGACATCAACTGACCACATCACATTCTCTACATTAGAACCAAGGTAACTATTATGGAAGGTGGGATACCACACACCTTTTACCAATGACCATATATACAGACCTAAGAGATCCTGTGGTAGAATCAGAGAATGTTGAATGGGGTGAGATAGAAAACAGAGACACTTCACTCTACATTCTGATTCAGATTTTCTTGTTCTTTTAACCAGATCTCTTATTCTGCGTACTGACCTTCTATACAAACATTTGCCAGAAATGATTCCACCTTAATTAAGACAACTGAATGATCATACATAACATTGTGTTAAAAATTAACAGTGGATCCTATGCCAATAGATTTTCACCCTTGTGTTGGTCTTGTGATAAAGCATCAACCTTACCATTCTTAGGACCTGCTCTAAAACGTATCACAAGATCATATTTATAAACGAGAAAAGTCTTTCTAAGTTTCCCAGGAATAAGTGCTGTAGCTGATTTCAGAAACTGCAAATGTCTATGATCAGAATGCTTTTATGATGTTTTTGACCCCCAACAGATAATGTCTCCATTCATTTCTTAATGGTCAAGAGTTCCTTGTTTTTGAATGTGCAATTTAACACTGCTCGTGAAACATGCTTAGAAAAGTAAGCTACCAGGTGAACCTGTCCAGTGTTTGAATTTCTCTGATATAAAACACTTCTAACATTATTAATGGTCATTCTCAAGAATAAAAGGCTATTCTACTTGTTAGTCCTTAAACATTATTAAACTATATTATTTACCATAAGAAATATACTCAATATCTGTGGATGCTACATCAATGTAGTCCTGTTCTGCTTCTATTAATTAAACAAACACTCATCCCTGTCATAGTAACTTGATCATAGATGTTATGATCACAAAAGTACTGAAGAATAAACGTCCTAAAGCATTGGCAGAGCCAAAACTTTAAATAGCCTTGACTGAAGTTGGTGTGGGTCACTGAACAATTTCTACTACTTTCTTTTCATCCACCTTAATGCCCTCAGGAACAATTATTTGTTCGAAAACTCTACAGAGCTAAGTAAAAGACAGTTATCCATCTGAGTGAAAAAGCAGTGATTTTTCAAACATTGTAAAGCTGCCTTAACCTGTGATATTTGAATTTCCAAGGAGACAGAATTTATCATCCAAATAGACAGTACAGAACATATCCAAACATCCTCTTAATACTTCATCAATAAAATATTGAAGCACTGTAGGAGCACTGAAGTGTCCAAAAGCCATAAACCTATATGCAAACAGCCTAAAATTAATACGGAATGCAGTGTTCCATTCATCACCCTCTCAGACTCTGAAAAGATGCTAAGCTCCCTTGCAATCCAATTTCAAGAGCATATTTGCATTTCAAATCCGATCTAACAGAACAGATAATAATGGTAAAGGGTAACATAAACCCCATTTTCAGGAACAAAAAATAAGGGTGAGAACGCAGGAAACTGAGAGGGCCTAATAAACCCAGTAGGCAAATTTTCATCTTGGTGATGTCTGAGATATTCAGTTTTTGATTCAGTAAGTGCATACACTTAACAACAAGGTATTGGTGCACCAGGTTTCAAACTGGTCTTGCAATAATAACTTTTGTGTTGAGGTAAAACAGTAGCCTTTTTCTTATCAAAAACATCAAAAGGAGCCAATACCTAATGAAATATACATTCCTGTAATCACTTTAGAAGGATGACTCTCTCTAGGTTGGCAGGAAATCAGTCTGACAACTAGTCTGACAATGTTCTGATTTCAATTGAACTGTCCTTGCTACCCAATAGATATTAAGACATTCCCAAGAACAATTTGACCTAGGGAGCATCTATCTGATCAACCAGAATCTTTTCATGATGATATCCAAAACAAACCAAATATATCATGCATGTATAGAAAATCTTTAGACCCAAGGATAAATTACAACATTCAATTGCCTTAACCTCCTTGGGAATCTTTTTCTTTAATTACTGGAATCTGCATATATTGAACCATCATAATGTTCATTTAATTCCAATAAGCTCCAAATCTAAAAACCCAAAAGCACATTCTCTTAGCCCTCTGGCAAAATCATCTTCGGAGAACTTATTATATAGTATTCACTATACATATGGGAACTGACCTAAAGTATTACATTGTGATCTAATTTTCCACCAGCTGTAGCCTTTCAATAGGCAACATCCCTGAAACGTGAGTTTTAAAAGTCCTATGTTTACTTCTGAAATCTGTTTCAAAATAACCTAACTTTCTACAATAAAGGCACAATCCAGGTACATGTCTTCTTTTGCTCTTTTCTTTGGATATAGGCCTTTTTATGCTCACTAAATGCGGTACCGCAGAAGTCTCAATAACTGTTCTCTCCTAATTTAGGCCTGACTACTAAGATTGTGGTCTTTTCTGAAATACTTTTAGATAAACTACACTACTAACTCCATGGCTTCATTACGCTTAGTAGGACGATTAACCATCGGTGCTAAGACACCCTTTAACACAACCGGGGGCCTTAGAGAATAAGGATGTCTTTTCACTTCTGTTTATCAAGCAGTTAAAGGTGGTATTATAACTTATTTGATCTTGGTAACTCTTAATTGTATTAGTGCATTGTCTAAAGACAGTGCACGATTTTCTGTCAAACTATTTCTACATCTGATAACTGATGGTGGAAAAGTTATAAACAAAAGGATTCTTTGTTACTACTAGTGGAATGTTTCAATCTGTTGTATTTCCACTTAAATGTGACAAAACAAAAGCTAGTTTAGTTTGATCATCAGGAAAAGTATTTGTTTTGCACAAAATATGTAAATTAGCCTGATTAAGAAATAATGCTAAATGTTTTGGGTCTCTTCCTAGGCTTCCTCGTTTCCTCACCCAAAAGATAGATCGTCAAGTGTTTGGTCTCTCTCACACCAGACTTCTTCAAGAGTTGCCATATCGTTATTTTGCACACTTAATAATGCATTCTGTAGAGGAACAGGAAATGGACTGAGGATTCGGACCAGCAGTTGTAGCAAGGGTATGCCAAAGTTTTTGCATTCAATCAATCAATCAATCATGTCACTTATAAAGCGCACTACATACCCGCGAGGGTCTCAAGGCGCTGGGGGAAGAGGGGGGTGGTGCTGCTACTGATCGAAGAGCCAGGTCTTGAGGAGTCTTCTGAAGGCCAGTAGGTCTTGGGTCTGCCGAAGGTTGGTGGGGAGGGTGTTCCAGGTCTTGGCGGCGAGGTGGGAGAAGGATCTGCCGCCGGCGGTCGTTTTCTGGATGCGGGGGACTGTGGCGAGGGCGAGGCTGGTGGAGCGGAGCTGGCGGGTGGGGGTGTAGAAGCTGAGTCGTCTGTTGAGGTAGGCTGGTCCGGAGTTGTGGAGTGCTTTGTGTGCGTGGGTGAGGAGCTTGAAGGTTATCCTCTTGTTGACAGGGAGCCAGTGCAGGTCTCTCAGGTGGGGTGTGATGTGGCTGTGTCGGGGGATGTCGAGGATAAGACGTGCAGAGGCGTTCTGGATGCGTTGCAGCCGTCTCAGGAGCTTAGCCGTCGTTCCTGCGTAGAGGGCGTTTCCGTAGTCCAGCCTGCTGGTGACGAGGGCCTGGGTGACTGTTTTTCTTGTTTCGGTGGGGATCCACTTGAAGATCCTGCGGAGCATTCGGAGGGTGTTGAAGCAGGATGAGGAAACGGCGTTGACCTGCTTAGTCATGGAGAGGGTGGGGTCGAGGATGACCCCTAGGTTGCGTGCGTGGTCGGTGGGTGTCGGGGCTGTTCCCAGTGATGTTGGCCACCAGGAGTCGTCCCATGCTGAAGGGTTGGAACCAAGGATGAGGACCTCCGTCTTGTCCGAGTTCAGCTTCAGGCGGCTGGTACTCATCCATTCAGCGACGGCCTTCATTCCTTCATGGAGGTGGGCTTTGGCGGTGTGAGGGTCTTTGGTGAGGGAGAGGATCAGCTGGGTGTCGTCGGCGTAGGAGATGATGTTGAGGTTGTGCTGTCGGGCGACGTGGGCGAGACTTCTAAATATCGATCCCCAAAATATTTCGATAGAAGAACATCGGGGACAGAATATCGAGGGACAAAATATCAAAAGGTAAGTGCAGATCGATAGATTTACTATTCAAGAACTGCTGCATGTAAATTACCTTTCTAGGGTGATATGGAATTATTTGTTTACCAATTAATTTCTTGCAAGTATGTGACTACAGGTAATCAGACCATGATGCTATAACAACCTAGAGTCAGGGTAAGTATAACAGTTAGGGTAACTGCATTTATGTATGAGTGTGCCAACCCTTCACCTAACATGTGTGGTAATTTTCTGATTGAAGTGCAGTGTCACGGTTGTTATCACCAATGCGTGCTACAATGAGTGCAAAATGCATGGATTGTTTGTGTGTATAAACCAGTTATGCTTACATAAAACTATATTTACTTACTAGATTATTTACTTTAGATTAACCCTTGACTGCTAAGCCATTTTCCCCTAGAATGCTTAGCCCTTTTTTGGCTATTTAGGGTAGTCTGCACTTAGGCCTCCATAAAGTTTTTCCTACATAAGGTATCCAGACCAAATGTGTGTTCTTTTTACCTACCTCCTAGGGATTTTTAAGGATATCCAGGGTTTGTGGATTCTCTTTGAGGGGACAGAGAAAATAGCCAAAATATCGCTGCATTTTGTGTTCTTTGGAGAAAAATAGGAAGAAGCTGCTCTGCAAAAAAGTGTCTGTTTTTTTCCTAAAAATGGCATCAACAATGGTGCTAAAATCACAATCTTCCTGGCTTTCAGGAAATAAAAGAGCTGAATCCAGAAACCTATTTTTACCTCAGTTTTGGCATTTTTTAAAGAGCTAGCCCATTTTTCCTATTTTTTGTGCTTTCAACCTACTTAAAGTTTGAAGTGAAAACTGGTACAAAACCCATGGGTGATCCCGGAAAGCTATAGATTTCTGCAAAGAAGACAACATTTTGAACTCAGTGCGTGGTCATTTGTATAGACCCCTCAATGTTTTCCCAAAGAAACTAACTGTTGAAATAAAAAAATATTAAGAATGAGTAGGAAAAAATGGCAACTTGTGACAATGTTTTTATTTGTAACTTCTTGTCAGGATGGCTGATTTACAAAAGCAATATATCTTTACGTCCACTGGTACCCTCTGATTTCAGAAATATATAGGGTTTGTAGGTTTTCCCAAAACCTGAGGTACCCAGAGCTAACAACTGAGCGGCACCATACAATGTTTTTTCATTGTGTATGGGGTGTTGACCAATTTATATGGTGAAATATAAAGAATGCGCTATATTCTGAAATGGACAACAGATATGGAATTTAGGAGCAGTGGTGATTTGTACATCTTTGAATTTGTGGGTACCCATGCCAGTATGTGATTTAGAGGGCATTTTTCAAAATATCTTCTTTGTTCAACCTTGGTTTAAATTTGGAAAGCACACATTCAGAGAGATGCAATTGGTTATAACAAATGTTTTACTTTTTTGTATTCCCCGGATAGAAATGGTGCCTCACTTGTGTTGGTAGACACTGAAAACTGACATTTCTTTCATTGTAGGAAGCGGTGGATTTTAGGCTCAAGCTCAGCATGCACCTAAGAAACCTATGAAGCCTGCACGTTTTTGAAAACTAGAAACCTGGGGAAATCCAGGGCGGGGTGACTTGTGTGGCTCTCACCAGGTTTTCTTACTCAGAAGCCCTTGCAAACCTCAAACTTAGACTAAAAAAACACATTTCCTCATATTTCTGTGATGGAAAGTTCTGGAATCTGAGGGGATCCACACATTCCATACCCGCTACCATGCCCCCAAGTCTCCCGATAAAAATGGTACCTCACTTGTGTGGCTAGGCCTAGTGTCTCTGACAGGAAAGGCCCCAAAACGCAACATGGACACATTACATTTTTTTACTGAAAACTGACTCTTTTTTGCAATGTGGGTTACTGTGGATTTTGGGCCTTAACTCAGCTGCACCTAGGGAAACCTGCACATTTTTGAAAACTAGAAACCTGGAGGAATCTAGGTTGGGGTGACGTGCATGACTCTTGCTAGGTTCTTGCTGGGTCCTTTCAAACCCTAAAACCACTAAAACACTAATTTTCCTCACATTTCTGTGATGGAAAATTCTGGAATCCAAAGAGAGCTGTGAAGCCACCTAGCTTTCCTCCAAGTCTTTCATTTAAAATGGTACTTGACTTGTTTGGTTAGGCCTAGTTCCTGCAACACGAAAGGGCCCAAAACGCAACATGGATACCACATTTTTCCACTGAAAATTGACTCTTTTTTGCAATGTGGGTAGCTGAAAAAAAATTGTCCTCACATTTCTGTGATGGAACGTTTTGGAGTCTGAGGGGAGCCATGAATTTCCTATGACCTAGCATTACTCCACGTCTCCTGATAAAAATGATACCTCACTTGTGTGAGTAGGCCTAGTGTCCATGACAGGAAAGGCCCTAAAACACAACATGGACATGGACATATCACAATGTTCTACTGAAAACCTACTCCTTTTTGAAAATGTATGTTGCTATGGAATTTGGACACTTACTCAGCCAGCACCTAGGGAAACCTCCAAACATGCACATTTTTGAGAACTAGAGACCCGGTGTAATCCAGGGTGGGGTGACTTGCAAGGCTCTCACAAGGGTTTTCTTACACAGAAGCCCTTGCAAACCTCAAATATTGACTAAAAAACACATTTTCCTCACATTTCTGTGATGGAAAGTTCTGGAACATGAGGGGAGCCAAGAATGTCCTACCGCCTACCGTTGCTCAAAGTCTTCCGATAAAAATGGTATCTTGCTTGTGTGGTTAGGCCTGGTGCCCATGACAGAAAAAGCTCCAAAACGCAACATGGACAGACCACATTTTCCACTGAAAACCTTTTTTTGCAATGTGGGTTACTGTGGATATTGGGCACTAGCTCCGCCAGCAACTAGGGAAACCTAGCAAACGTGCACATTTTTTAAAACTAGAGACCCCAAGGAATCCAGGGTGGGGTAACTAGCTTGGCTCTCACTGGGTTTTCTTACCCAGAAGCCCTTGCAAACCTGAAGCATTGGCTGCCAAACACATTTCCCTCACTTTTTAATGGTACCTCACTTGTGTGGGTAGGCTTAGTGCCCGCAACAGAAAAGGGCCAAAAATGCACCATGGACACTTATCACATTTTTCCACTGAAAATTGACCCTTTTTGCAATATGGCTAGCTGTGGATTTTTGGCCTTATCTCAGACGGCACATAGGGAAACCTAGCAAACATGCACATTTAAAAAAACTAAACACTCAGGGAATCCAGGGGAGGGGGTTGGTGACGTGTGTGGCTCTCTTTGGGTTTACTTACTCAGCAGTCGCGGTCCGTGTAGGAGTGCCGGGCGGTGACGTGGGCGGGGAGGGGCAGGGTGGGGGTAGCAAAGTCGGATTACGGACCAATACAGGTAAGTAAACATTTAAATCAATTAAACGAATTTCGTTGCGCGCACTGCATCGCATTTGGCGATGCAGCGCTCACAACGAAATTCGTTTTATTGATTTAAATGTTTACTTACCTGTATTGGTCCGTAATCCGTACTTTGCTACCCCCCACCCTGCCCCTCCCCCGCCCCACGTCACCACCCGGCCGGCACTCCTACACGGACCGCGACTGTTACTCAGTGTCCTGCCAAACCTAAAACATTGACTAAAAACACATTTTCCTCATATTTCTGTGATGGAAAGTTTTGGAATCTGAGGGGAGCCATGAATTTCCTATCACCTAGCGTTTCTCCAAGTCTCCCGTTAAAAATTGCACCTCACTTGTGTGGGTAGGCATAGAGCCCATGACAAGAAAGGCCCCAGAAAGCAACATGAACACATCACATTTTGCAACTGAAAACTGATCATTTTTTCAATGCGGGTAGCTGTAGATGTGGGCCCTAGTTTAGCTGACACTTAGAGAAATCCAGCAAACCTGCAAATCTTTGAAAGCTAGGCACCAAAAGGAATCCAGGATAGAGTGACTTGCATGGCTCTCACTGGGTTTTCTTAGCCGGAAACCCCCTCAAACATTGACTAAAAACACTTCTTCCTTACATTTCTGTGATGGAAAGTACTGGAATCTGAGGGGAGTCATGAATTTCGGATTGGTATCACTGACATAAAGTGTGTCTGCCTGGCACATGGAGATTATATCTGGCTTAATTTAGCCGCAGCTGGCATTTGTTGGGCTCCCCTTTCCCTGGCATGTGGGGCCACCTCTGGCATTTGATGATGACAGGTGAGCATGTGAGGCTTTATCAGTCAGTGTAAATGTGAACATTAGTTTCCAATGACAAGCCAGTATTTAGAGGCCAACTAGTGCCATAACTAAAAATGAAAAACTGCCATATGGTGATATAAAGGGTGACAAGCTTATGTTCAGGGAACTTGATTTACTTATCAACAATGAAACGGTGGTGAGTAAGGGCAGAATGATTGCAAGACAGCAAGCTGGTGCTTAAGGAAAAATCTGTACCAAAATAAATGAAAACTGTGTGTTTACAGATAGTAGCATGCTTGTGTTTGGGTAAAAATGGTACGGAAGAAAAACTATAGTATTTTGTCTTCTAAAGAATGTCTGCTATTAAACATCAAAATTAATGGATTTCAAAAATAGATTTAAAGCTGGAATTTGAGTGATTGTTCAAGCTGAATTGGGTGCATTAATTGCTGGTGGCAATTGGCTGTACACTAAAAGGGGCCTGCTGCTATTGGTATCTTTTTCTGACTCATGTGGAGGTGTAAAATAAAAATGTGATGGGTGGAGTGTGCAAATCAATCCCAGCCACTGGCAATCACTCTGGGCTGAATTCCAATTCTTTATTCTTTACCTGCTTTGTTACTACATACAGGTGCTAAGCACGTGCAAATCAGCCTTGGTCATATTCCCTTAGGAACAGTGCAGCATGAAATGCTACCTCACCTCTACTTTCAACAGAAAGACAATCAACGCCACACCGATTTGGCCTACTTGGGGCTCATCAATGGCATGCAACTTGATGCCTATGGCAGACGGAACTATGGAAACCACATCAGTCCTTAAGTAGAAGGATATGCAACCTTCTGCTGAAAGAGAGCAGGTTAGGTCCCTAATGTTGTCTGAAGGGTAATTTCTTCAATAACTATGCTCCTATTGCTACAAATTATTTCCTACTAGATGTGACTTTCTTGCAATTCAGGATTACCAATCATTTCTGAGTGAATAAGTGTGGATTTTTCCCTGGGATGCATTGTTTGAAAACGAGCATGCACAAGCATAGCTGACTTATAGAGTTAACATACCACAAGCCAATGTAACCACCAGGAAGTAGCTGGTAGATAATATAGGTCTCTGTAGGAGAGGCTGACCGACTGAAATGCACAAATGCTTGTTTGCGATGAACGTGAATGTGAGCAGAAGGCCTGAAATAATTTCACCTTTTTCACCACCATCTTAAAAAAAAGAAAGCTATCATGGATTTTCATGTAAAAGTCTCTGATGTGCCATGTGTGATTGCCAAATAAAATTCATATTCAGAGTGTTGTAAAATTAACTTTAAAGTGCGTCTACCAATAAACACATTAACTGTCTGTAAAATGAATAAGATATTAAGGAACTTGAACTCACAGTGTGCAGCCAGCGCTCAACAAAGATGGTCGCCTAAGCGCTCTCTCTGGTGGATCAGGTGCGCCTCCCAAGTTGTGGGTGCAGATGGCAGTAAGGGAGGCTAATTTTGATGTTGCCCTAGTGGGCTGGCTTTATGAAGGAAAGGTTTCCCCCATCTAAATTGACCCACGAACATCGGAACTCCAGTGTTGATCGAGGTGAAGGTCAGGCATTAAAATGGCCGCCACTACGCAGTCTATACAATTGGAAAAGTTTACTGGGTAATTGCCAACATTTTTGGAAAGGGGGCATACCCACTTACTAATACATTTTGTGCCTACTTGGGCCAGTATTGACTTTACTTTTTATGCAACGCCATACATACTTTCAGCAGCAATGCAATTCATTGTATTGTGTATAGTTAGTTAAAACCATTACAATTTTACCTTAAAATCATCAATTTGACAAGCATTCCTATTTACATTTTCAATATCAAAAAGACATCTAAAATCCAAGAGAAATATAAGCTATGTACTAATTGGTGCTGGGTGCTAGTCATCCTCAATTTCATAGTTAGAAATCATGTGCAAAAATACAAATATGTGTATTGCTGTAAACAAGAGAAATATAGGCTATGTACTAATTGGAGCTAGGTGCTAGTCATCCTCTATTTCATAATTAGAATTCTTGTGCAAAAATACAAATGTGCTTATCGCTGTAAACATGGAACTGTCTAGAGTCAAGTTATCACTAATGGAGTTTAGACATTGAAGCCAAATAAAAGCTGTACTTCTACGCTGAGCCCTTTATAGCGACTTCCAAGATAAAATGTATGCAAAATTTATGAGTTTCATGTGGCGGCCATATGATAATACACACTAAAATAGGCATTCTTTGTTTGTTTTTTGTAATAGTGTGCCGACTTGTTGCAAAAATTTAGCTGCCCTACATGAAATCTGCAAAGTCTGGCTGTTTAATAATGCCATTACGGCTGGTCGGCATGATCTAACTTGAAGAGAACAGAAAGCATGAAGTAGAAAATGCCGTCTCAAAATATTCACAGCTGGGCAAATGCACAAAAGGTGTATGAGTGTCTCTTCCGCCTGTTCGCAAAGTCTGCACTGGGTGGTCGACCTTGTTTGTTTCCATGTTGGGACCAGATCTTTTGAGCAGAAGGATCCCAGCCGAATCAAAAGTAGAAAATGCTGAACGGATGGAGTTATGTGTTGGACAAGGTATGGTTGTGGTTTCAGCAGCGAAGGTCAGGCATTGGGATTTGGGATGAAATAGCCACCATAAACTGAGGGCCCAATTCATAAAGGGCCCCTGAACTCGTGGCGAAGGCCCTGCAGTCATGGTGGGGGGTCCGCACTCATGGCAGTGGCCCGCACTTGTTAAGGGACATCTCCACTGCAGTTACTCATTGCGGAGGGTCTGCTAGGAGTGCGGGCCCCTGCCAAGACTGCGGGCTCCACCACGAGTGCAGAGGCCCTTTGTGAATTGGCCCCACTATCCCTATATCTTTCAACTAAACTTTGCTTGTTTTATGCTACATACATTACTAGGAGACTTTGTCATTCTACAGAATAGGTTGTGGCCATACAATCATTACCCTTTGACAGAGAGTAGAGGCTACTCTTAGGTGCTACAATTGAATAGAGTTTGTTACTTGTGAGGATCACAAATTCACTGTGCATTGATAACCCTTGCTGAGCGAGTTTCTCTTTTAAGGAGTTCTAGATAAAGTAAGCTTTGGTCGTCACTTTCTCCATTTCTGCTTTGAGCTTCTCTCTACCAGAGTACCGTCATCCGGGGGAGTGGGGGGTCTCTCTCACCTGAAACTGTGGTGGAAGGCACAGACAAAAATAGAAGGGAGACTAAAGAACTCAAAGCAGGCCAGAAAATACCTATATCCACCCCACCACTGCCAGAATCTCTGCTAAAATCCAAGACTGACCAGTCTGCAAACATGGAGCTTATTCTTCAATAACTCGCTGCCCTGCATAACCTGGCACAAGGCACGAAAACACACAGAGTAATGCAAACGGACATTCACGGCTTGAGGAAGGACTTTAGAGGCTTAGCTAACAGAATTACAGAGGCTGGATCTTGTTTCAGCTGTCTTAAAGATGCTCGGAAGAGCATATAAAAACTTAATGAGTCAATGTGTGCCAATCTAGCATCTTTCTCAATGGAAGTTACAGACCTGAAAAATCGCAACGAAAAGGAAACTTGTGATTTTTTGGCCTCGCAGAAGATGCTGCTAACTCACATGTGGAATTGCTGAATGCTGGAAAACAAGGCAACCGAGGTGCCGGCTCCCGCGGCAGCACGTGAGGGTGCTGGCCAGACGGGGAGCCGGCGGGGGCTGCCGGGGGTGGGCTCCCCGAGTAGCTCTCCAGCGAGCCTGCAGTGCGGGGTACCCGGGTGGGACCGGGACCCCAAAGAGCGAGGCAGCAGGAGCTGCCGGGGGTGGGCTCCCCGAGCTGCCGAAGAGCTCTCACCTGGCAATAAGGGGTCCGGGTGGGACTGGGCCCCCAACGGAGATTGGAAGCAGCGTGAGGCCACCCACAAGGGCAGCGCGGTTCTCCTCGAGCAGCGGGGGAGCCGCTGCTCTATTATTCATGGGCCTGAGGAAAGTGCCCCATAATGCCTTGCAAGCCCAGACCGGCCTGCGAGGAAACACAGCTCGTTCTCTGTGTGTGGTGACCCCAGGAGGACGGGGTCACCGCCAAGTGGGTGGCAAGGTGCAGGGGGAGCTACAGGAGCAACGCAGTCTCCCCCAGCACGAAGATGTGAAGTCCCTCCCTAAGTCTCTGGGGGACTTGAAAGAAATAACCCCTCAAGGGCATCCTGTAGCTGGAACTTTTGTTCTTCAGCTGGGGGTGTATTTGGGACTGCACCAAGGTATGAAGGGCTGAGCTGGGAATATCTGGAGAAGGGCATCCCCTGGTGGTGAAGAGGTGCAATTGCACGAGAAGTGCATTTACCTAATGTTATTTCTTTTGAGGGACTGAAAGTCACATGTGTAATGTGAAGTCATAAGCAAATTGGGGTTATGTTGCTGGACATTCCTGCTAGGGTGTCTGGCTGTATATGCTTAATCCTGTGATTATAACTGTGATGCCTTTTAGGGGCTTTAATTGCAATGCATTATAACTGTTATCAGCTGTGATAAGTACTTTCATTTTAAGTGATGCCTAAACATGTATTCTTGCTGCTGTGTTAGGTGAGGAACAACCCAGACTGTTAGCCCCTAAGGTGTATACTGTATGGTCAGTATGAGATGCTCAGTCAGGGTTATGTGTCACCATGGCAGGTGTGCCCATTTTATATGCTTGTTGAGATAATGGGGTGGGTCGCCACTGGGATGGTGCCAGTGGGCAAGGCCCTCACTCCAGGTTATGGTCAACCTACCACATTGGGAGCAAGATGGTGTGCATACATGGGAGTGGTGGTACTAGACCACACCCCCCCTGCGGGAGGGGGGGAATGTTATGCAATGTCACAAAGTAATTCCAACAGCTTATGTATATTTGTAAATGGGTGCATATTATTGAGTAGTGTGTGTGTTTAATAAATGTACTCTTCCTTTTATAAAGCAAAGTACAGACTGGACAATCAATTATTGAGTGTTATTTCTGCGTACTGGTAAATGGCGATTACTAGCCCACACCACCTCCCTTGAGTAAGCCTTAGACTGCTCTGCAACGGTAAACTCTGAGAGTCAAGCGCTACAATGGGGTGTTTGGTTCCCAATGAAGGACAAATGTAGTCATGTAATTTGTGAAGGCCTCACTGATACTGCCTCGTTTTCCAACATTGGTGTCTAGCGGCGGGAAACATAGTATCCCATTCTGGTACGCATTTAAAGCATTTGATAAGTCGAGTTTTGCCACATATTACCTAGGCAGTAATGAGCAAATGGAAGAGCACAAGGCTCTGAGAAGGGTTCAAAGGTTTGGTTATGTGAACTAAAAGTATGGGAAAGGAAAGCCCAGCGCACATATATGTCATGTGAAGATATTATGGTTTAAATGTAAACTGTATTGATATGACTGAGTTATGTTGATTATCATGTGATGGCGGGATGGTGCTTTCCAGGAAATGATTGCGCTCCCCGGCTTCGGCTTCTTGCTTCGGGGCCCGGAGTTGGGGTCCCGGGCCTCATTGCAGTCTTCACGGGGAACGCAATGGCGAACCCCGGCTTCTCTTCGTGACTTCGGGGCCCGGAGTTGGGGGTCTTGGGCCCTAGGAAATTCTTCACGGGGATCGCAACGGCGCTCCCCGGCTTGTCTTCCTCCGTGAGGGCGGACACGCGATGGCACGCCCCCCTCCTCCTCACCACCATCACCGGGGCCCGGAATTGAGGGTCCCGGACCCAGAGCTCTCTTCGAGGGGAGCGCGACGGTGCTCCCCTTCCTCCGGTGTCTTCGGGGGGCCAGGGTGGGCTCCTGGCACCCCCCTTGTGGATAATTTCACTTTCTCTTCTTCTGGGGGCAGCCCCCGGGACCTGACCCACCCTGGGGCCACATCTAAGACCAGCGGCAGCGCCCCACGCAATTCGTCGTCGGTCCAATTAGAGGTCAAAGGTCGCCTACCTTCTGGGGGCGTATCTCGGCCCCCAGGCAGCCGATTTTCACCATTTTGGCCTCTTCTTGCTCTGGATGACCCGCCCTAGCCACCTGGAGCACTTTCCTTCGCCCTCCTGGCCTCCAAGAGGGTGAACTCAGCAGGGAGCTGTCTTCGCTGGCTCCCTGCGCCAGGCTTTCACCTGGCTCTTCTCCTGGGCCTCTCTTCTCCTTGCGCAGAGGCCCAGGCTTCTGCTCACTGGTCCTGGACTCCCCTTTTGGTGCCATTCAGGGTCCTGGGACAGTCAGGGGGTTCTTCCTTCCAACTACCCATGGCGCAAGGCTCCAGCACCAGTCTTCCTCAGCAGACCACACCCCAGATAGAGCTCCTCTTCCTGTGCAAGACCTTTTTAAAGAATTTGGAGGGGGCTGGCTGGAAGGCTCAGCTGCCCTATTCTGCAGCGACACATCACCTCTCTGCCCCTGCTCCCTACTTCCTGCCCAGGCCTCTGGGATAGTTCAAAACGGCGTTGTCCAGGGGTCTCATGCCACATGGTCTCAGAAAAGCCCCCTTCCCCCCTTGCTGCCTTCTTTCCAGAGCAGCTTGGTGCCTGGCACCAGGTGACAGCTGCTGATGGATAACCTGCAGCTCCACCCCACTTCTCTCCCTCTTGGAGAGGAGACCTTCGCCCTTGGAATGCTTGCAGTGAAGGGCTAGGCCTCTGATGCTACAGCTTGGGGAGGAAGGTCATTAATCCAGTCTGGCAGGGTCACACCCAGCCAGGCTCTGGTTATTAGCTGAGTCAGAGGAATATGACATTTCTGGATGACCCATAAGCAGTACAGATATGGCTTTGGACTCAGCAGAATACTTCCTCTCACACAACTTACAGTGTACTTTGGTGCGTGTCTGGAATTTGTAGGCCCTAGGGAAGTGAAACTACCCCATGTAGTCCCCAACTTCATAGGAGAATAATGGAGTGTTCCTTCATTGAAAACAGTAAAGCACACTGACTTTCCCTTACATGTGTCTTCCCATAGTATAAAGCCTATTCCATGTCACCACCCAACTCTCCATAATTCCTGCCACACCATTCTATCTGTACCTGCTCCTGGACTGCGCACACCAGGAATCTCCCCCGTGCAGCCCCTACACGTGTGCACACGCATGTACACATGTGTCTGCATGTAACCAGCCCTGTGCCCATTACTCCGGCTGCTCTCACCAAGGGGACGCCGGTAAAATCCACACGCAGTCTCTTTCATCATGAGTTCACTGTGGGTGAGTCCCAACTTATGAGGCTCTCCCACAGTAAAAGCTCACCAATTAGGAGTTCAAAAAGCAAAAAACCCGGGCGGCTCAGATGGTCAGAACCACCTTCTAACACTGAAGATGTGGATTTCCCGCACTTTGAACATCTTCTTTTCCAAAGATTTTGATATTGAGAGAGCACATAGGATTCCTTCTGTTAAACCGCCAGACTCCCCCAAGAGTATGAAACAACGAAGGACCATGATTTTCAAAACTTTATGATAGCAAAACATGGAAGAGATCTTGAAATACATTAAAAATCATCAGCAGATTACCTGGGAAGGGGACAAAATTGGCATAGCTTGGGATTCTGCGAAACACGCCAGCCTTCATCGGAAGGGTTTTCTAGCCCATAGACATCAGCATAGATCTCTTTCCATCCTGCAATTCTTTGTTGACCCTTTCCACTTCAAAATCATTATTAATGATAAGCCCAGACTTTTTTAGAATCCTGCTGACCCCAGAAATTTCTCCAAGACGTCAAACACTCAGATATGGACCATTCATGAATCAAATTTCTCTATGGCTCCACTGGATTGGTTTGCTCATTTGCTTATTCTTTGTTCCATAGGGTAGCAATGTTTTTGATACCACTTTTCTTACCAAGTGTTTGACATTGTCCTGATATCCTTTTCTGTAATGCAATGCAAATTGAACAATATTGTTCCTCATTCCTTAACACTAAGGTTATAGGCCACAGAATAAATTGTTGCCTAATCCTTACAGTTACGATGGTTTTATAAATAGCATTTCTACCATAAGTGCCATCTGACTCCTGAAAAAAGCAATATTACTTTCATGTCAGGAGGCCCCTCATAGCGCTCTTGTTTCTAGTTTATCTCATAATGTTGGGTGGGTTAGTGAGCCTTAGTGCTCTTCTGATATGGGCTGGGTGATTTTATGCTTTCTTTTGTATTTTAGTTTTCCTACTTCCCCTTGCTTTTCCCACATTACCTATTCCTTTATTGCACATAAGCAGGGTAAATTCAACAGAAGTTCAGATACCTTTTGATACTTCTATAGGACATACATGGTCTACAAACCGACTCGCATTCTTCTTTGGGTGCCGTTTTCATATTCTAACAGCCCATTTTACAAAGTTTGGTATGAATTTGAGGCAACATTTCAAACATCATATACTCGAGCTTGTTATTACTCAAAATATTAGCATTATCACTTCACAACCTCTAAAAATACTTTCTCTCAACACCAAGGGCCTTAACCATACAGAAAGATAACTGATTATTGCTATAAGCTTCAAGGCGATATCATATTATTACCAGAAACAACATTTGGTCTTACAGAATCTTTGGAGCTTAGATACCACTGGATAAGTGACTGTTTCGATTCTCCCGCACACCACAAGACAAATGAAGCTGTAACTTTAATCTAAAAAACAAATTGAACATCTCAGCTACTTTCCAGCAGCAAGACAAAGAAGGAAGATGACTAATAATTCTAGCCAAAAAGGGGTATAAATTGATGTTTCTATCCTAGTCTTAAACAATGGTAAATGAATGATTTGGTTACAGATAATGGAGAAATGAGATACTCCATCCAAAGAGACATTACACACTTTATAAATGAGAATAACATAAATGAGACCACCCCTGAACTTTTCTTGGGATTCATTTAATGTCACAATAAGAGGATGCAAAAACATATTCTGAGACTGAATGAACTGGAGGTTAAATCAAAGCACTAAAATTTACATTAAACCATTCTAAAGGCTCTTTGGCCTTACTGAACTGAAATCTCTCAAATATGAATATAACACAACTTTGAGCATTAGAGTACATATATGGGTTGAGGTACATAAAGCAGAAACAATGGTCAAAATGAATAAAGCTGGTCGGTTCCTAGCTAATTACTTTAAATTTGGAAAGCACAAATCTTTAATCCCAACCATCAAAAATGCAGCTAGTCAAAATGTTACTTCATTACCAGATATTATGTATAGCGATCATTTACCGAGACTACCTAAAGGTGCGTGTGGAAGCCATTTCTGTTCTACCTGCAGAGGCACTGCATTTCTGTATTAAATTAAACAATCTTTCGACCTTTCAGGGGCTATTAATATACCGCCCACATGGGCCCAAAGCGGCTTTCTCCCAGACACTTCTGATGCTTTTGGAGTCATACACTGATCCCCACTCCCTTACAATCCTGGGTGATTTTAACTATCATCTAGAATTAAAAAGCAACTCGGATACAATTAGACTGCTGGATAATCTTGAGGCTTTCAACTTAAACCAACTAATAACTGAATCCACTCACCAAGCGGGACACACGTTAGATGGCATTTTTACAAATAACCCTGATATTAATCTGACCAAAATATTAACCCTCCCATGGACAGATCATAAGGCTGTCCATTTTAACATCAAAGTTACGCAGCCACATCATTGCATACAGATTAAGCCATCCAAGGTACAAATTCGGCGCTGGAATAAAGTTCAAGGCAACGACCTAGAGTTGGCCCTTGGTCACTTTCCTGCCCCGCTAGCGAAGGATAATAATGAAGCAGCCTCGCAGTTCAATGGCTGGCTATTGGCAGCGGCCGAGCGTGTTGCGCCTGGAAAACTAGTGACGGTAAAGAGATCTAAGATATCGTCACCTTGGTACAGCCCCGAGCTCAAGTGCCTAAAAATTAACTGCAGAAGAGCTGAGCGTCTCTGGAGACAGGATTACAGTAATGAAATGAAAACAATCTATAATTTAGCTATCCAACAATACAAGGAAGCAATTATTGCCGCAAAAAAGCTATTTTTCACAACTAAGATAAAGGAAGCGGGAAACTCCACTAAAGAACTTTTTAAATCTGTTAATCTGCTGGCTAAACCGCAACAGGACAATGTTTTTAAACCAGACCAAGCTATGTGTAACAAACTGGCCCTATTTTTCCAGGATAAGGTGCAAGGGCTCTATAACGGCCTTCTGAGTACTCCAGGGTTTCAGGATAAAAAAGATCAACTGCAATTGGTACGTTTAACTCACTGTAGACTATCCCGTTTCCAGACAATCACAAACGATGAGGTACAAAAACTCCTCCTTTCCATAAAATCTGGCTCACCACAGACCCCTGCCCCCCTGCCATCATGCATTTGGCCGCCAAGAACATTTGCGACAATCTCACACCTCTTATCAACCAAGTTCTGGAATCAGGCAACTATCCAGAAACCTGGAAAAAAGTATCTATCAGACCTATTCTTAAAAAACCAAACTTGGACCCAACCGAACCAAAAAACTATTGTCCTATCGCTGGCCTACCAATAGTAGCAAAAATTCTGGAAAAGTCAGTAAACATAGCGTTGACTGACTATCTAGACGCCAATAATCTACTGGATACCACACAGCATGGTTTCCGGTCCTGCCATTCCACCGAATCAGCCCTGATCACTGCAACTGAAGAGATCCGCAGGGTGGTGGATGGGGGGGGAGGGCGGTCCTTGTACTCCTAGATCTGTCAGCCGCATTTGGCACCGTGAATCACACGCTGTTAGTGCAGCGGCTGAGAGATGTGGGGGTGGAGGCCTCTGCCCTGGCCCTCCTATCCTCCTTTCTGGAGGCGAGGGAGCAGAGGCTGTTCTGGGATGGACTGCAATCGGATAGTTTCCAACTTCCATGCAGCGTCCCGCAGGGATCAGCCCTATCCCCGACAATGTTCAACATCTACGTCACCCCGTTGGCCAGACTTATCAGGAGGCATGGTTTTGCCCTGGTCTCATATGCTGATGATTCCCAGCTTGTCATCTCCATTACTAATCAGCCTGAGGCCACAGCCGCCAGGTTTCATGTCTGTCTCACCGAGATCATGACCCGGATGAACCATAGCTCCCTGAAAATTAAGACCGATAAAACGGAGGTGATGGAATTTGGTCCGGGCCGGCCCCTGTGGAATGATTCCTGGTGGCCAACTGAGGCCGGGGAATGCCCGCGCCCTGTCCCCAAGGACAGGAACGTCGGGGTCATCTTTGATGACCAATTGAACTTTTCTGCCCAGGTAAATAGTCTCACTTCCTCCTGCTTTTTTCTATTAAAAACCCTGAGAAAAATCTTTCCGTTTATTTCACAGGAGTTGCAAAAGACGGTGATGGTGGCACTTTTCTTGTCCAAGTTGGACTATTGCAATGCCCTTTTTTTGGGCATTGACAAGTCCCAGATGAGAAAACTGGAATCCCTACAGAACGCCGCAGCAAAACTACTTCTAGGTATACCTAAAGGACAGTCAACCTCGGCAGGAATCAAATCACTACACTGGCTCCCTGTCCAACAGCGGATGGAATTCAAGGCTTTATGCCTTGTGCATAAAGCACTGTACGGTGGCGGTGCTGAGGACATCCAAAGAATGTTCCCACCCTATACCCCCCCACGCGCCCTTAGATCTGCCAGTCTGGGTCTTATTAAGACTACTAAGACTAGACGGGCAAGATGGGGAGGCAGGTTGCTATCGAATTGCGCAGCAAAGTTATGGAATAAAATGCCTACGGCCATGAAACTTCAACCCAATAGGCAGCTCTTTAGGAAGGATCTGAAAACATGGCTGTTCACCCCCGCATAGGTTCCAGGTTAATACAGGGCGCAGATCCTGTTCACACACCCTAGCGCCAAGACGCCGCGGCAATCGAGCGCTTTATAAACATATAAACATAAACATTTTCAAGACTATTAAGAAACCTTACATGCCACCACCACTAAACTTTAGGCTGACTTTTGTGTGTTAATTTCTTAACAGACTCTCGTTGCCCATTTTAAACCCAGAATCGAGCAATAACCTCAATGAACCTATAGAGCAGGATGAAATTCTTAAAGCTGTATACAGCCTAAAACTGGGTAAAGTACTTGGCCTGGATGGGTTTAATAACAACTTTCTAAAACATATGAACAATCCTTTTCTTTGCTGATACAGGTAAGATCCAGGGATCAGCTGCTGTTGCAATGATAGTAGTAATCCCTTAAGAAGGTAAAGATGTCCTAAAACTAAAAAACTATAGTCCTATTTAACTTATCAATATTGACTGCGAGATATATGAAAATGTGTTAGCTACAAGATTGGATAACATTTTGGGTCAAATAATACATCACACCCAATCAGGATTCCTTAAGGTTCGGATGGCATGTGACAATGTCAGGACAATGTCAGGACATTATGCCACACTCTAGAAAGCACTACATCCTTATATTCCCCCACAGTTGTGTTGCAGTGGAATTTTTTACCTGGGCCCATAGAGTTACAATGTTCCATATCATCTTCTAGGTTTCAAGAACTAATCGCACTCAAAGAGGCTTGGTCCTCCGACTGACCTTGCTTGTCGCATTGAGGGGTGAAGGATAGGGTGTCGACAGTTGGCTGCCCAATGAGGGCCAACTAATTGGTAGCCAACTTACAAATTGGAAATCAAATTCAAATATACTATCCTCAAAACCATGCTATAGATATATAGGATAACCACAGGAAGTCTGAATCTCTTAAAGAAGTTCATGCGTTGCTATGCAGAACAAGAGCAAAAGAATCTGATGCTCTGAAAATAATCTATGGCTATCTCTATTATGCATTAGAAATCAGATTTTGTATGCACGATCTCTGTGGAAAGAACATTTCAGAAATACAGTTTTAAAGAAGTCTGAGACAGTTTAAGTTGAATTAATGATTGTATCAAACAAGTTTAGCATTTAAAGCATTAATCGGGTATCGAGGCAATTCAGTCATGAGCCTTAATAAACAGTTACTGAATGTGGTGTAAAACCACACATTTAGCAAAAATACAATAAAAAGATAACCTTAAAGGAAATTTGGAATTTAGAGTTCAGTTAAGTAGTCCATAGAAAGTTTGCTAAGCAAGGGAATTCTCGCCACCAGCATGGCCAGAGGGGCAGTTCAGGAAGAGTTCTCAGTTGGGGCATAGAGTCTGGTTAAAGTTGGAATAAGGAAAAGGCAAGGATCTGAAGAGTCAGTAAGCCCACTGACATGAGCTCAGCATCATCAGAAATAAAGAAATCTCCACTGAAGAAAAGGAGATCAGTCTGCATCAAGAAACGGGACAGGTGCATTCGTGGCAAAGGCAAAGATTGAATGCATGCAAAAAAGCCCCCTCCCAATCTAGACGCCTTTGTAAATATAGTTTGTTACATCCGGAGATGACATCACTTGTCACCCAATCATGGTCTGATGTTCGCATAACCATCATCCGCACACAGGTGTAAAAGTTGATACTTTGGAATAATTTCCCAAGGGACATAATGAGAATCGATCATCTGTTCCGGTCACACAGGTTAGTCCACAAAGAGTAATTCATAAAAGTTGCATTCCATGTGCTGCATCAAAAGCTGTTTCCCACGTTATTGTCCATATAAAGTAACAAGAAAAGTATCAATTCTCTCCAAGAATGTCATGTGAAAGAACAGGATAGTTACTTGAATGTGAGATGAAGCAAATTCCCTTCTAACCAGTTTTTGAAGGAAAAATACAAACCTGACAGTCGACTCTCTAAAATCAAAGAACTGATTACACAATGGTCCCCTAAACTTAGCACCTGCTGGGGCAGGTTGGAAACAATTAAAAAGATGCTAACACCTATAATTAAATTCCCGATCAGCATACTTCCTTTTAAATTTTCCTATGACTTCTACAAATCCATTAACAACATCTTGAAGGAGTTTTTATACAAAAATAAAAATTCTGTATTCTACCTTAGGTAACTGAGAATGGATAAAAAGGAAGATGGAGTTAAATTCTCAGATTTCCTTCTATACAATCATGCCTTTTTGGGTAGGTAAGGCGTCTGGTGGTTCTATAACATCACTACTAATGACCCTACATGGCTGTCAATAAAAAGAGACTTATCTGCTCCTCTTCCATTATGCTTCTTCCTAACAGAACATAACACCCAGAGTCTCAGCATATTGCATTCACTACCCCTTATAAATGACACACTAGAGTCTCTATGTGCCATTGATAATAAACAACTCCATAAACTTCCCAAATCGGATTTTGCTTCCTTATGGTTTAATAAGGAAATCAAAATATTGGGACAAGAGGGCATTTGGAGCGACTCTTTACTGAAAGATCTAGGTACTAAAAAAAGACCCTATATCCTTTTTACAATTATAACAGAGACATAACATATCTAATTTAAACTTTGATAACTTTTTTAAGGATAAAGTCGGCAATTAGGAATCTAGAACCTATTCATCCTCCTGCTCTCCTACACCTTTTAGGTAGCTTTACAAAACTAAGTCATGCAGCCTCCAAAATATACAACCTTCTTAGTGCCCGCATCATCTGTGAAACAAAACTCAATTCTAATGTCCTTAACCCAGATATTGAGATCTCCCCATTGACATGGTCTAAAATGTGAAGTTCTCCCTTCACAGGAAAAGTCACCCCAAGCACAAATGGGACTATGGATCATACGTAATGTATATTGGACACCTTTAAAACTCCACCGACTTGGATTATTGGACTCAAAAACGTTAGGGGGTGAAACCTGCCTGAAAACAACTGATCAAGGACGGAGACTAAAATGGGTCAAAGTACCCCTGGAACTCTTTTTCCAGGAGCTCTGTGAGAAGGCTGGGGACATGTTTGTAACCTGTTTCGATAACTCCAAACAGGGTCCGGGGGTTCTTTTAGCCTTTGAAGGCATCTGTGCGCAGGTAGCGTCAGACCTCACCTTACCAACAAGATTTAGGCATACTATAGGAGAGAAATGGTTCGACAGTAACTGATCTGAAGCACACCGAAAATTGATAGCAGAACTGAAAAGGGCCCCACGAGATCGAGACTATATAGCTAGGTTAAGAAAGGAGTACAAGCTTGCCCTATCCATACGAAAAAAAGAAATTAAAGAAGAAGCGTGGAGTGCTCTACTATCAGTAGAGGTCATAAAAGATAGCTCTAGCTTCTGGGCCATTGTTAACAAACCTTTTTTTACAGGGATAGGAAATGCCCCCATCGAATGCAATATCACAGAAGCCCAATGGATTTCTCATTTTGAGGCCATATATGAGGCCACTGATAGCCTGGAAGCACTAACTAGTTGTGAACCTAGGAGGGCCTCCCCTACATTAGTTTTAAACGAAGGTGAAGTGGAATTGGCAATTACACAAATGACTAGTAATAAGGCCCCCGGCCCTGATGGTGTTCCCGCGGATTTATATAAACAAAATCCATCCTTCTGGGCTAAAATCCTGACAAATGTTTTTAATGTGTCAAGTTGTCAGGGTTTCCCGTCATCGTGGGCATCTTCTACCATTATTCCGGTTTTTAAAAAGGGTCAGAAAGGGGACCCACGCTGCTATAGGCCGATTTCACTAATAGACTCCGCAGTTAAAGTTTTAGGGAGAGTGATTTTAACTAAGCTAATGGATTGGCTGGAAGAAAATGAGGTTTTAACTAATTTTCAATACTCTGGATCAGTGTCTAAATTTATATTTATTAGTAGGTAAATACACTATAGCTAAAGCGGGGACGCTACAGCTGGCATTTATGGATCTTTCGTCGGCTTTCGACCTGGTAAACAGATCCAAGCTCTGGCATATCCTGCTAGACATGGGCATCGATCCAAGTTTAGCCTACTTCGTGGCTGACCTACATAGGGATCTCACCGCAAGGGTGAGGGTCAACCAAGACGGAAAATGCACAAAGCACTTTACATCTGGTAGAGGTGTTCGCCAAGGCTGTATTTTAGCACCACTACTTTTTACTTTATATATTAATAATTTAGGCAAGTTTTTAGAATCAGTTAGTTTGGACATACCGCGGGTAGGGGACAGGCCCATTCCTGTGCTCCTATACTCGGACGATGCCGTCCTTTTAGCCGGCACAGCTGTAGGGCTCCAGAGGCTTTTAGACTCCTTTGGGGCCTACATGAAATCTCTGGATCTAGTGGTTAACATAGCCAAATCACACATAATGACCATGGGCCGGAAACATAAAAAACTAAAAACATTTTTTTGCGAAGGTACAGAACTGATTCGGGTGACCTCCTTTACTTATCAATGAGTATTGTTTGACGAGAGGGGCTCCTGGGTACCACAACAGAAAGTAAAAGTAAATGCGATGGCAAGGTCAACGGCCGCTGTGAATGGATTTGCAAAGCGACTGGGGGCTAAACCAATAGATGCCATGCTTAATATTTACAGGTCCAAATGTATAGCCATTGCACTATATGGCTCGGCCATTTGGGGTTATAAGCCAATGGAGGGTATACAGACAGTTGAAAATAAATTCCTACGTACCCTCTTGTCTGTCCCCCAATCCACTCCTACTTTTGTTATTCACCAGGAGTTAGGTGTTGGTTATGTGGCAGACAGGTTGAGGCTGGCCCCGGTGCTTTGCTTGCTCAAAATTTGGCTCAACCCCCAATTAACTCTGAATCATAAGATTATTAGGGATTGCGTCACCCTGGACCGAGTTATTAATATTCCATGGCTAAATTACGTTAAGAACACTTTACCTAAGCTTGGACGTCCAGACTTATTTGATTTCCCTGATAAAATAAGAAAAGAGGACTTGGCATGGGTAAAAATACACTTTTTGAATCTGAAGTCGGTAGAGCAGGAGGAGATCGAGTTAATGAAACCGTCAGTTAAAGCCCATTTCTTGTTAAAAACCTCCCCCGAGATTGAACCTTATCTGAGGATCGTCACGAAGCCGTTCCACCGCCTGCTTTTAACCAGATTTCGTTTTAATTTAATTCACTTTTTGCTGGGCAATTCGCAAGGCTGGAGTAGGACGAGTGATTTAGGTCCTTGTACCTGTGACAATTTTTCGACTCAGGACACAATGCATTTTACTATGTTCTGCGACCATTATAGTGCTATCCGCAGGAGGTTCTTAGTTCCAATTTTAAAGGGGAAAGGTTTTTTACAGGTCAAACCCGCTTTACTGTACTTACAGCTGCTTAATGACCCATGGGAGATTTTTAACATCGCAAGCTTTTTTGTCGCAGCTGTGAGACTCAGGAAAATACGGCACCCTATGTTATCTTAAGAGTATTCGTAAAGTCCATGTTATTACTTTTTTAATACTTGCCTTTTTATTACTATTAAATCGCTTTTTATGGCAATGATGCATTGTTTTAATGGTTTTAACCCCAGTCAAGATTTTTATGTAACTTCATGAACTCTGATTTATATCCACCCTTATTTTCTTATGTCACCCTTATTTTTTATGATTTGGTTATGATATTTTACTGTGTATTACATGCGATATATATATCGTATTGCGATTTAAGTATGGTACTTTTATAGTTTTTATTAACCGAATAAAGTGGTTTTGATTGATTGACTCAAACAGTTGCTGTAAATGTAAATTAGCCCCGGCGATACCACTCACATGTTCTATCATTGAAATATATTTGGCTCTTTTGGCAGCAAATAGAGGATACGATCCATAAGATATATCACATCCTATTAGTTATAGATGCTCCCACTGCAATATTGGGTATATAGGCCTCGACACAGTCCAATAGTCTCTCTACACCCGATATCCTACTCATTGACGTATTACTAGCCATTGCTAACAAATTGATTCTGTCCAAATGGAAAAGCTCCACTAACATTTCCTTTCATACATGGTGGGCTTGGATCTGCTTCATCAGAAATGCGGATAATATTTGTTCCAGAAAATCCCACGTTTTATCGTCATTCAAGAAATTATGGGATGTGCTAGATAGTTGTTTACAAATCAACAGAACCCCATTGAGGCCTGCTATCTTTACATATGCTATCTTTACATATTCTGTCATTCAGTAAGAGATAGTGATCTCCCGCACTGTCAGTTGGAGGCTGCTCCTGGTGGGGCTCAACCTTGCAACATCTTGCCCACAATAAATCTACATGGAAATCTACCTGGACTGCCTATCTTCATTACAACATATTTTGGCGACGTTTTATGGAAGAACCTACGTGTACAAGTTGAATGAACTACTACTTAAGGAAAAGGAACCCCTTCAGAAACTACAAGCTGTGTACTTCAAGAAGCTGGCCCCCCTGAGCCCCACAGTGACCACCCCATCGGTCGCCCACAACCCAAAGTTGCCAGTTCCAAACGTAATGTGCCAGTTCCTGCTTTACTTTCCTGTTTCCTCTCCTGCTTCTAAGGGACAGTTGTCCCCGCCCTGCCACTTTGGGACAGTGTTTCTAGAAGTGCGAAGTATCGACATATATTCATCTCCCGCCACTATGTCCTGTGGCATACACATATTTCCCTTACTGTCCTCCTACAATCATGGATTACCTAGATGCCCCTCACACCTTTCTTTTCGTTCTTCCTTTCCTAACCCTCTTTTTAATCTTTATATAATTATGAAAATTCCTATATTGCTGTTTCAAAGGCCTCTCGATACAACTAATCGCTAAAAATGTCTATATGCAGATGTTTTGAAGGCTTCCGATTTTTAACAACTGTTTACACATATAACGCTTGACATCCTCTTTTGTGTCCTTGTCAGCCCTGTACTTATTACTGCTTCTGCCATACATGTCAGAAGTACTGTAGTACCTGGCAAATATTGTTTCTCCAATTCTCTGTATATGCCTAACTGCAATGATAGATGTTTCCCTACTGTATCAAGACTCTAGATTTTCAGCATTGTTTTTAAATAAAGAATTTTGAGGGGAAAAAAGGCACTTGAACTCACAATGACATTGGGGCCCTTCATAACATGACCACTAGCTTTCGTCTGATGTTGTACTGTAGGGACATAAACATAAGGTGAGATAGTTAGCATGCATCATGTAAAAAGATTTTAAAATGTTGTCTTTGGCGGTGCATGCTATTTTAGTTTAGGTTTTAGATTTAGATACAATGAATGTACAAAGTCTTTTTAAAATGTTCACTCACACATCTAACATCTTGTTCCCTTTATCTAAGGCAGATGTGTCCTGTGCACTGAAGTTTTGGCTGGAAAAGGTTTGAGTTCCCAGATCTCAATCCTAGATGGCGACTATTCAGGCTGTTGTGTTTTCAATATGATGCTTAAAGCATCTATACCATAAACTCTCCTGTAATTTCAAGAGATTAGATAAAGCAGATCTCGACAGTAATTATTTTGCAGTATTTATTTATGGTCGTGATTGCATGTTTATTAATGGATGCTGCTCCTTTATGTGACACTACACCAAATAAATTAAATGTTTTGAGATAAGAAACGAGTTTTAAGATAAGAAAGGATTGGAAATGTTCCCTGTCTTTGTATACTTTTCCTTCTTGCTTCGTGCCAATTTCTTAAGTAAACCGATGGGTGATTGATATTAACTCCTGTAGAAAAGGGGGGAAGGAATGCATTTATATCACGACCTACTAATCCTTTTTGCAGAGTGGGGCCCTCAGACTCCTGGCACGCCGTCTACAGCAGGCTGGCTTCTCATTAGAGGAAACAGACATGCGCCCGAACAATATCTGAAAGAGGAACTGCTTACTTCAATGAATGGCTGCAAGATACGAAAATAGTTCAAGCATAGAAGATTTGAGTGTTTTTAGCCAGGCCACCCAATGGCTCTTGTGATTGGATCTAAGATAAATTGCTTTGGCACTTAATTTATTGATCACCAGAATCAATGCCAGCAGATATGCTGTTGCACAATTAATTTTACTCCCCAGGATGACAGGACGTCTTTTGATACAAGGCATTGGCAAAGCCAATAGGGTTGAGTTTAATATTATAATGCATTTACAGACAGAGATACACAATTAGGCTTGCATGCAATTGTACATTAAAGGCAGACCTGTTGCTAGTCAACATCTGTTTAGCTTACTGTGCATACACAGAGCAGGTGTTTTTTATTACTACACAGCTGTAGCGTGAAGATGTGGAATGAGTGAGGTGGGGGATTGTGAGTGAAGGCAGACTGAAGAATATAGTGGTTAATAGTGATTGAGGAGTGTTGGAATGGGTGAGCACAAATTCAAAGAGCTTGAGAGTCTGGAGCATAATCGAGTGAAAAGAGTTTTTGTGGATGAGGGTGAATGGGGGAGCAGGAGGGGTATGAGATTCAGTGAGTGGGGAGAGTTAGCATGGATGAGAGCATGTGGACAGGGTTGAAGGATCAGACTCCCAGTCGGGAGTAGATGGAGAGTGGGGAGCGAGGATGATTGAGATGAGTTGAGGGTTGAAGCAAGCAGGGCTCCAGTTAGGGGAGAAGAGGGGAGATTGAAGAGAGTTGGACGCAGTGGCTCTCTAATGAAGGGTGAAGATGTTGGAGTAGAGAAAGTTCAGAGTTTGAGGGAGCACAGCTCCATTAGGTGGAAAAGAGGCTCTGCTGGAAGAGTTGAAGAGGGTGAGGAGAGAGCAGTGGGAAGAATTTGAGGGAGCAGTGTTCTGGTGAGGAGAAAAGAGGGAGAGTGTAAAGAATCAGAGGGAGCGTCGCTTTGGTGAAGGTTAAGAGGGGAGTAACGAAAGTTGGAAGTTGAAGGGCCTGGTGAGAGAAAAAGAATTGGCAGCACAGAGAGTGGAGAGGCTTGGAGGGAGTAGAGCTATGGTGATGGAACAAGAAGAAGGAGTGTGAAGAGTTGGATGCAGAATAATGAGAAGGCAGAAGTTGCTTTGGTCTATTTTGAGAGCATCATCCATGATGTGTAAGATGACCGTTTCTGTACTAAAGCCTGGTCCGAAACCAAATTGGAAGTTGCCGACCAGGTCAAACTGTTCAGTGTGTTCAAAGAGTTAATTGAGGGCACATTTTTTCAGAAGGTTAAGAGGGGAGTATGGAAAGTTGGAAGTTGAAGGGCCTGGCGAGAGAAAAAGAATTGCCAGCAGAGAGAGTGGAGAGAGTTGGAGGGAGTGGAGCTACGGTGATGGAACAAGAGGAAGGAGCGTGAAGAGCTGGATGGAGCACAGCCTTCAAGTGGAATCAGGAGTGCGTGTGTGCAGAGTTAGAGGGAGCAGAGCTTCAATGAGCAGAGAGGAGGAGAAAGTGAGATGAATTGGAGGGAGAGGAACTGTAGCAAATGGAGAAGAGGTGAAGTTTGGAGAGTTGTAGATTGCTATGTCTGCTAGGAGACGTGCAATGGGAGAGGAGCATCAGCAAGTGGGGAGAACTGGAGTGAGCGAATCTCCAGTGAGGGGAGAAAAGGGATTTATTTATGAGGAGAGAAAAGGGAGTCAAAGAGTTTTCCAAAGTGTGAACATGACCCAAGGGTCTCAGAGTGCTGTACAAGGCAACAAGTTACACATTGTATAACAGAGGTCGTAAGAATACAGTAAAGAGATAAAGTAAAGCTGACAGTCACACAATTCATGGCATACATTGCAACACTGATACAAAATATAATTTAGCGGTCCCCTGTCTATGTTGAGGGATGTACAGACCATCAAGAAATCTACACCTCAAACCGTGGTCCTTGACCTGGGTAAAGCTCCAAGCAAACTCATGTTGTTCTGCTTGCCAGATGGCGGGAGGTTGATGAAAGAATTGTGCCTCGCTTCTACTTCATTAGGAGTAAGGAGATACTAGGATGGTCTGCTTACCGGGATGGGCTCGAGGGAGATGGAGGTTCAGTGTGTGTGGAATCTATTCATCAAGATCCCATTGGCCTTATTCTCAAATGTGATAACAGATTGTTTGGTATGAATCTAAGATGGAAGGGACTTCCAGATTCTGGGGGCTGTGCCGGAGAAAGTGCAGCATAGGTCCTTCTTTTCATAAATCTCAGTGGTTCCATTCAAAGGGAGCAGGAACTCCATAGTGACATGCTTCTAGTTTCAATGGGAAGCCACCGGAGAGGTAATAGAGAAAGAGTAATGTGGTTGAAGTATCTAGACCCAGTTATTAGCATGGCAGCTGTATTTAGGGTTATCTTAAGTAGAACAAAGTGAGCTTCTGGTGTTTCAATTTTGGTAGCAATTCAATAGTTTAGTTTGGAAACAACGAGGGCTTGCTCTGCATTCTTGAAAACTGGTAGAGAGATGAACAGTTCAACCTTCTTTAAGGGACAATTTGTGCTGTAGTGGGCTTGTGTAGGCTTGCATGTTCAAGTTTCTGTCCAAGGCCATCCCTAAAGATTTAGATGATTCAATGATGACCAGTTTGCCATTGAGGGTACCTAAGTGGTTGGGCCACTCCAGCACAGGGGAGGAATTATGAGGGAGAGAGATGAGTAGGAATTCAGTCTTCAGGGAGTCTCATTGAGATGGGAGCAGGCTAGCCAGGCTTGGACCTTTTTCCCGGTGCATTGTTGTAGGATGATGACATCCAGAGGGCATATTCATATTTGAAGCTATAAATGAGTGTTATCCATGTACAGGAGGTACACAAGATCTGACTGATGACAATCACAGTCAGGAGTTCCTTGTAGAGGTTGAAGAGTGTGGGAAAGAGGGTGGAGTCTTATGGAGGTTCTATCCTCAGTCGTAATAGATTTGATAGGGTGTCCTTCAGTTTTATTCGCTGGGCATGATTATTTAGATAGGAGAAGAACCATCATTGAAACACATTTCCTGCAAACCCCATTCTTTGCTCAAGCATGTTCAGCATAGTGATATAGTTGACAGGGTCAAAAGTCGAGGGAAAATCAAGAATATTGAGAAGGCAGAAGTTGGGTTGAACTATTTTGAGAGCATCATCCATGATGTGTAAGATGACCTTTTCTGTACCGAAGCCTGGTCCGAAACCAAATTGGAAGTTGTCGACCATGTCACAATTTTCAGTGTGTTGACAGAGTTAATTGAGGGCACATTTTTTCAGGACTGCTTCAATGAGGGGAGAGGAACAGAACATTTAGGAAGTGGGGCAAGAGAAGGGAGAGGTGGAGGGAGCCCTGGTAAGCTCCAGTGAGGGAAAGCAGGAGAAATCAGGGCAGAGTTACGGCAAAGGGAGAAAAAGAGGGTGCGAGATGAGCTTGTATTGTTGGACAGGGAATTTATGCTCAGCTGGTGTATCAGTAACAGACAATGGGAGACTACTAAGATCTGCGACTGTTGTCTATATGGCTTTGTGACTTGAAACTGGTGCGTGATGAGATGATGCATCAGGTGCCTTAGGAATTTTATATCTGTGCTACTGGGGTAGAGCACGTGTTGAGCCTGCACGCTACAACCTCACCATTGAGCACTTTCAAAAGCTGTTGACCATGTGTAAAAGATGGTGTGCAGTCTACCTCTTGTTCTGATACAATATTTTCTGCCCCTCCATGTGACTGCACCCCGGAAGATTGAACTATAAGTAAAATACCATCTTGGAGGCCACTTGGGAATACCAAATAGCATTAAGCTCTTCAGAGGGAGCCATTTTGACATTGACAAAATATTGCATAAATCTACAGAGCATTGTTTTGTTTAGTGATTATATCGTTATAAAAATATTACGCTTAATTCTCTGTTTATCTTACACAAATTAATCTGGATACATCATTGTTCACGACTGACACTTTTTGATTGTATATTTGAAGTGTTTTGAGTTTTATATTTTTCATAATTTCTATAATTATTGAGCATTTCTGTTTAGGAGCAGGTATTAAAGTTTTTGTTTATGCATTTCTTTCATGTTTATTTTCAGATTCACATTTGTGGCCACATTTTGAGTTGAAATTTCACAACCTCACAGTAGGTTTAAATGGTTGCACCTGCGGCGTTCACAATGGGCACATTTAATGATCAATTGAATAGGTGCACAATTTTGTTGGTTTCATCGCATTTAGATTAAGCGGTCTCGCTGCTGGTCACGGCATTGGGTTATTGGAGATTCAAATTAGATATTTACAGCACTGTGAGGTGGGTATGAGGATTACGTTTGTTTTTGCACAAGGAACTAGTGCACATGGTTCAGCTGAGCACAGGCTCACTTTATTTTGGTGTAACAGCATATTATGTCTGGTTTTAGGTTTAAACCTATAATAACTGATAAAACCCCACTGAAAGAGAAATAGCCCTCACCAGTGAAAACATATAAACACTGCAAAAACACCTGCACAACCACAAACTAAATGCCATTCACCAAAGGAAAAAGAGAGTGAAAGAGTCATTTCGTTCTTCCAGAAGGGGCCAATACAAGGTAACTTTGTTATACAAGCTGGCAGTAAGAAAGACTGGGATAACATTATTCTGCTTAAGTTTTGTTGTTTAGGGATGCCACTAAAATATTGTTTCTTCTTCCTTTTGCTTTTTTCAGTTTTGTGGTCTTTGGTCTAAAGATGCAGGGTTTAGAAGCATGTTTTAGGTCTTGTTTAATTATTTTATAAACTGTAGAGAATCAGGAAATATCAAAATCATATTTGATATTTTGGCTGCGTTTGATTCTTTCACTGATAGGTAAAATGGCTGGTTTCATAAGAATCTTTCCTAATATGTGTCATCACATTTACCCACAGAGAATGGGTAGAACCCCTTAATACATCAGCCCCCAGTTTCTAGTGAGTCAGTATTGATAGTAGGTGAATTGCCAACACCTCAGGCTTTAAACATTCAATGCAAGGTATAGTGACAAGTATATGTGAAAAGAGCGACATCACCAAGCATCTCAGATAGTGGTGAAAACATGACACCAGACTTTCGGAAAACATGGAATGCAGTGTCACTTGGAATGCTCTGCAAAAAATGTTCTTTCCAAGTTCAACAAAGATTGGAGTGATATTGTTCTTATTTGCAGTGATTCAGCTATGTATATGAAAAGTTTGTGTGATGACCTGTCAAAATTGATACCTGAGCTGCTTCCCTGTAAGAGATCCTTGCCACTTGTTAGATGGTATGCTGAAAGCATCTTTACAATCTTCAGAGTTACGACTTTATAGTCCATTCTGGTGCACTGTTTTCTTATGCACAGGAACTAAAACACAAATATTTATCATTTCGTGCTTTGTGTGGCATCAAAGAAAGAGTCATCCCAGCTGTGTCCCTTAGCTGATGGTTCTCAGTCCAAGGGGCTATGAATGCTATATTATCCATGTGGCAACCATTTACAGAATTTTTGCTGAGTGATGATGCCAAAGGCAAGAAATGTGAGGATCTTTGGTCGCATATTGATAGTGATGTGAAAAAAAGTACACTCTACTGCATTCTTAGATTTTTACAGGAAAACATAACTGCTGTAGTGGACATAATAAAAAAGTAGAGTCTGAAAACACCCGTGTCTGCCAAGTGTCCAGCATAATTGGTGTAGATGTGAAACATCTCCTGGAGAGTAGGCTGGGCGACACCTTTAGAGACTTTGGCACTGCAACATGTTCCATGTTAGAGTGCTTGCCACTTGGTAAGCAAAGCAATGTTGAAGAGCAATTCAGGAACTTTTATTTTACAATGTATGAGAAATGGCTTCCAAAGATGCATAGAAATGTCCCTTCACCACCAATGGCATTTGTAGTCAATGAAACCTCACTGTGTTACTCTGTACAAGTTCTAGATCCCTTCCTTAAAGTGGAATTTCTTCTGTAGTTTCAAAAGTGCTGCTTCATTTTTGACCGCTTTAATAACTCTGAGGACATAAGCACCCAGCTCAATGCAATTGTTGCAGAACCTGCCCTGAGAATCGCAATCTTCAACTGCACGAGTATTGGCATGTAAAGCTATGTCAGGGGCCAGAGTTAACAAATTGTGTACTGGCTGTTTTGGCGTTGCCCTTCTCAAGTGCCAATGTTGAGAGGGCCTTTTCACAGAAGTTTACATGGGAAGGAAAGAGCGAGCACACATGACCAAAGACTCACGGAAGAAGTATTGTATGGTGTACTACAATAAGTTTAATTTGCAAAAATCTATTTGGACCTCATATACACTATACGTACACTGTCTATATACCATGCGCTATCAGTTCAGAAAGCAAGCAATAATAAAAGCAAAACGTTCCATAAACACCGGAAAAACACTGTTTCTGTTGTTTTTAATGGCGCCAAAATGTGTAACCACTGATAACCACTGTTTTTCTAACATATTGAAATCACTTGAAAACACTGGAAAAAACCCCACCAGAATTTATCAAAAATAGAAACTGAAAACAGGAAAGCCTAAGCATATAGCTTCAGTATTCAGCATTTTTTGGGCTGGGCGGTTTAGTCTCTTTTTAAAAGTATTCCTGGCTCATACTGAGTACGGACTGTGTGGTGTAATTTGTCATAATATGATTTGGGGGTGATGTTTGTGTATTTACTCCATGGATTTCATGTTGCACAAGGTTTAATCATTTAATCATTTCCACTGGCAATGTTTACAGACTATTCATGGTTACTGATGGGCTACTTTACAGTACAGTTACCCCCCCAACGAAGGGCTTATTGTCCAAAATACATTGGGTGAATATTTGCATAGTTTGCATGGTTACCCAGGATGAAAATGTGATCTAAAGTGCTGTTGAAAAAAGCCTGGATGGGCATTTCTTGTGCATTAAAAGTTTGGAATCACGTTGTGTGAGCTTAAAAAAAAATGGAAGAATACTGAAATAAAAATGGATAAAATGGATTACTTGGATGAAAATTGGTTTGATTTTTGTGACTGTTGTCTATATGGTAGTGCGGCTTGAAACTGGTGCGTGACGACACACCAGGTGCCTTTGAAAGACTACTAAGGTCACCATGCTACTGAATAAAAAGCAATGACATTGCTAACCTTTCCTAATGCAAATTGCTGCAGGACATGAACAAAGTGGCATTTGGTGATCAGGAGAGCATGGCCGCGAGAGGCTGCCCTGAAGTTATGTGGGACTGGGTCAGCCATCTTGGGGTCTGACTGTGTGATATGCAAAATAATGAAAACCAATACGATGCTGCAGTACCTGCTACAGTGCAAAGAAAACTTGCTGTCTATATGCACTTGAGGTATGACAGAAATTACTAAATGTGTGAAGTGTATGTTTGTGATGTACAATAGCCCCTCATGCATTCCAATAGAGGTCCAAGGATATCACCAAACAGCATATAGTGTGCATTGAGAAATACACTCCTCTGTCTTGAGCCAAAGTAGACTCTATTTATTTATTAGACAATTGTTAACAATGGATCAGCAGTCGGAGGTGCTATCAACTCAGACCTTATAAAGAAGTATCCTACATCTTCAGTGTGCCTGGATAGACCTGCGATTTGTGGTGCACATTTTAGGCAAAGACCCGTTGTCTTTATTGTATTCCAGATGATGACAAATGCTGCAAATGTAGAAAAACGGTCTAATCCATTTAGACTTCTTGTTCTGGTTCGTATTCTCTTTGTTTAGTGCCTCTTTCAGTCAATTGATTATCGTGATAAAAGTGATAAATTACTTTAGAAGATACTATGACTCAGTAGCAGCGCTCCATAAAATGATAAGTAAAAGAAGATAAAGAAATGCAAGCATAAGTTAATATTAAAGTGTTGTGTCAAGTGGAAGATTAACCATAAATCCTGGGGGAAGCTAAATCACTGGGCAAGAAGTAGTTTGCAGTCAAGGACTGACCCTGGCCTGCAGACTGGGATTTTTTTACAGAACCCGTCACGAATCAGCATGAGAAAAATATGATGTTTTCAAGAGTCGGCTGCGCTCTGTATTCACGTGTTCTGATACAGATTCTCCTGAGTTGTTGCACATATCTATATTCGAGTCTCATGTGTGGGGAGAAGACAAGGACTTGGCAGCTGAGAATAGCAGTGGGGTCAGAGACATGACCTTGCACCCACCTAAGATACTGCCAACATCACCTTACTCCGGGCATGCAGATACAACCCGCTATTTACCTTTTGATGACTGTTTACACCTCTAGCAATATACCTCACTTATCATCTTCGTATATATGCCCTCGATTATTCCACTACGTTAGACCACCCCCATGATGTTTGTCCAGTGCACTTCAAAGCTGTCCGTGTGTAAATTTATGATTTGCAATACATGAACCTCACCAAACTGTGCTGAAGACCCCAGTGCTGCGTTTTAAAAACCTTCCAGTCCTCGAACCTTAGTGTAGACATCTCCATAGTTAGCTGGCACACCTCCTGCCATGCGTTAAGACCATGGTCTACCGCTTCTCTTGCTGGCGGGAGGTTCACAGGGTGAGCTCCCACCAGAGTCCCCCATCCGATGCAATCCTGCAGGAGATAAGGGCCTGGGGAGCACGGTGAGCTCCTATGGAAGCCCTCTGGAACACCCAGTGCCGACTGCCGTGTCCAAGGCAACGAACGGTGCTGGTTTTGGCAGTCAACAAGCAGCCCTCGAGATGGCGGAAGAGGGCTGTGACCAGGAGACCCATCAGCACCAGAGACCTGCTGTTGAGAGAGGCCCGGAGCCTGAGACTAGGGACAGAAGCGATAGAGCAGCGAGAGAGCCCCTCCCCCCACCCCCATGGGTGCCTCAAGGACTGGACCCTGGTGGGAGGCCTGACTTTGTGGCATGGATCCGCCTGCCCCTTTGGCCATCACCAGCTTGTGGATCCCTCTGTGGTATCGTAGCCCTCAGGGAGCGGTGCTACGCTCATTGTACTCTGTCACTGGCAGGGGCCGATAGTCGTCACGCTATACGCACGCCCGCGTTGCTGCAATAAGTGAGACCACACAGATTTAGAGTTAAACGTGGCCGCGGGGGTCTTCCAACTGAGCCCACTTCACAGCTTCGTACGCTTTATTCAAATGCCACAGCCACCTAACGTGGGTGCAACTAACTTAACAGACGCCATCGGGGAGCCTATGTACACCCCTGGCAACAGTGTCACAGTGTGCTGTCCTTGTGCACGTATCGCAACAGGCGATACTACACCCTCCAGGCCCAAGATCACCGTCTGTGAGAGCTGGCTGAACAAGCACTGCAAGAACCCCAGCAATGGCGAGAAGATCATGCTATGTAAATATGTAATATATTTTTGTCCAACCCTAATCGCTTCAAGTCTTCTTAAAATGTATTCTTGAGTGAATTTGTAACTTGTATATATGTAACTCTAACCACTTGTATCTGTAGTAGACTTATGTACTTACTACCATTCTTATGTGATTTTAGAGTTTATCTGTTTGTATCTTTTACGTAATTCATGTACTTTGAAGTCCTTATTTAATGTATCTGGTTCTATGGTAAAGTGATCTGACACCTTCGAGTAAAGTTTGCGCTATATAAAAGCGCATAGACAAAAAAAAAAAAAAATGGCATAGCTGTGCCAAAACATTGCAATCCTGTTGGCCTGCTTTTGTGGTCCAACAGACACCAATGTGGCAGTCATGAAACTGAATTAGAGAGTCTGTGGCATTTGGGAAGAGAGAGAGGACAGGTGTGACATTTACCCATGTGCCTTGCTCCTTTCAGAGACTAGCCGCATTTTTTAAATACTCTAACTCCACATCACACACCATAATAAAAAGTGATTTGCTTGATTCTGCCCCATAGAACTAAAGAAATGTCTTAAATGGTCGTTAGTGTTTCCTGTTTCCATGATGGACCTACTCATGGTTTCAAAATGTACCATTTCCATTCTCCCCTGAGTTTCATCCCCTCTCATGTCCCCATGTCAGCTCACTCTGTGCACAAAAGACTTAACACAGAGAAGTCTGCTCTGCTGTGAAAGATTTAGAGCACTAGTCAGCTCAATCCAGCACTTCCCACAAGTGCTACTTCAACACGGTAAAACCCCCATGCTGTGCAGTGTCATAGTCACTCAATGACAGTTCATGTTCTGCTTCTGGGATTTGCATTTTCCTAACCTTCTAGCATGTAACCCAGAAATCAGGTTTAAATCGCTTCTTCTGGAAATCATGGCATTGTTATTGGAATGGTGAAATTGTGAATTAACTAATTACATACAGAATTCAGCAGCAGCTGCTTAACCCACAGCTTTATTAAAACAAATGAAAGTCATACAGAAAAAATATACATCAAATGTATGTGTTCTCCTGTCAATGTGACTGCAGCTGAATGAGTACATAGAATACTACATATGGTAGGCTGGAAAATAGAACCATTCTCAATGATGCCTGGAGTTTATAAGGTTGTGACGTCACAACCTATGGTCCTACTCCCTGGAATGTCATTGTGTGCTGTGTATGCTAATGAGTGGCTTTACTTAGTTCTCAGGGCTTTTTTTAATGGAAACTAGTGAAGTATACTCAGAAAAGGGTTGAACAGGTTCTCTTGTAGAGCTAAAAGATATTTTGGTCAACTGAGGCTAGGTAAAACAAGCATTGGCATAGCCAATAGGTCTCGCTTTTGGGACCTTATAAGTATTTAGTTATGCAGCACAATATCCTTGGTGCAACAACATCAACTGTTGCATGGCTAAACACTTATAAGGTCCCAAAGGCGAGACCTATTGGCTATGCCAATGCTTGTTTACTGATGATGACAACAAACGGTAAGGAGGGATCACTGAAAAACATCTCCTTCTGACACAAATGTTATAAAAAAGGTACAGTGTCAAATGTGTTCTGGAAGAGGTTATCTGAGTGGTGCCCCACCTTTTCGAGAGGTGCTCTTTAAAACCTCTTTTGGATATATTAGATATATGGCGCAATTAACCAACTTTCTGCACTCCTGAGCATACTTAGGCACAAGTTTTCAACCGCCCATAAGAAGCCAGACACAGATTCCCTTTATAAGGACCTAAGGAAGTCTACACGTGGAACTTTTAATAAGACCACAGAAAATCTGCCGGATGCGCACAGTTGTGCATAACTGCAAGTGTGGGAAACCCAGGAGGTCTCCCCTCCCTAGGTACCGCAGCAGCAGGCCTTGCTTGAAGAGCGTTAGAACAGAGGCTTCCATTGCTCAATATGGCTCAGGTTGGGAAATTGTTTATTGCAGGATTTGTTCATTTACTATTCGGTTTTCTAAAATAATTCCACATTTCAAATCCTCTTACCCCGAATTAGACCGTACAAGGTTATATTCACCTCCCTGTCAAGAGGGACGCATCACGGGTTAGAGTAACACATTTTAGTTACTCCACGCGTTACTGCCTGGCCTTAAATTTGTCGTGCATGGCAGCCGATGACTGCTGATCGTATGTTCCTTCAAAGTTTCATTGTTTGCCGGCCCTGGAGGTTAGACTCTCTCCAGCCCCTTGCTGGTTAGCAACAGTGCCAAAGGTCCCGGCTGACGCACGCTCAGCGCTCTGTGAAATCTCAGCTGCACTTTCTGTGACATTGTCTCGAGCAGAGAACGTTCCTCCCACACCTGCACCCCCTCAGCAGAGGACAGCACTGATTACCAGAATCTGGTCCTACATGGAAGCTCTGAACGGCCTCTGCATGCTGCAACCCGACGCAGGCAGGCTGACGAACTGCAGCCCAAATCACCCAGCTACCCCCCTGGGCCCCGCTTCCTCCCAGACCAGCGACCGCCATAAATACTGCGCCTAGGGTCGGCGCCCACCGGCTCATATAATTCAGCTCAGCAGAAAAGAGCCTCTGCTGTCATAAGGTTTCTGCACATACACAGAGCTATGCACAGGAAAATGGGACCCCGGAATACAGTGGTTTGCCACCATATACCGTAGCACCCAAAAACCCCAACCCAACTAGCTTAGCATCCCATTAGTACCAAAGCACCAATGATTGGACAACCCAGAACACGGTATCTTTATCTCAGGACTCGCAGAAGCAAGAACACTCTTTCGTCACTCACTCGTACTTGTCCACAAGGTGCGTAGGAAGAGACACTGGATCGGTTAAAATGTTTATTCCAACTTACGTGCTCTAATGTACAGTACACGTGTCAGTACTAATAGCATAATACATATGATTAATATAAGCAGCATGGTTACAATTCCATAGAATACAAACGGGAAAGCATCTCAGAGCTCAGTGGATAAACGTATAAATAACATTACCACCCTCCCCTTGCAGTAAGATAGTTTATTATAATAATAATAGAAGACCTCTGGGCTTTGACTAGCGAACCCCCATACCTCAGTTTCTAGATGCAGAATTACATCAGCAGGACAGCATAGCTCTTCTCACTGAAAGGGATTTCTCCAAGTGTGTGTTAAGCGCTAGTAAACCACAGTATTAAAAGCATACCAAATTCTTCATGGCAATTGCACCTAATGTTATGTCTGGGTGCGCGAGACTGGCCATATCAGGAAGAACCAAAATACATTGTTATGCGACCTTGTACATGTTTGTGCAGACTGAGCCCAAAAGGTGAACAACAGAAAATGCAGACAGTGCAAAAGAACTTGGCACGAGCAAAGGGCGAGGGAGACCCGGCTCAGTGTAACGTGCGCAATGAAAAGCAGCATGGCAGCCAGGCCTAGGCCAACATAACAAGGCAGGTAACAATCCACAAGACACCCTCCCCTGGACAGTCCGGCGGCCAGGACAGAGGCCCATCAGAGGAAAAACACAGCCGTTGGAGCACAGGGAGCGCCCAAACGGCGAAGGGCAGGTCAATCCATGAAAGTGTAAGTGCAGAAATAAGCCATACCCTCCAAGAGTTCATCATTGGAATCGTCAAAAAACATAGATGCCATCCAATCCAGGAGATCAAAGAGCAGGAATGCTCCTCAGCAAAGGGAGCATCCAGAAGCAATGCGGGACAGCTTGCGTGATAATTGAAACAGCTTCGTTGTAGGAGATCCTGGGCAGCCGCCCAGATATCCCATTGCGCCAAAATTCCCAGTGCAGCCGCACGGCGCCATACAGCCAGCAACGGAACAGTCCTGCTCATGGGCCTCTAAGGGACCCATCAACTGAACAAAATCCGGAACAGACAATGACGAATTGGAGAGGCAATAATCCAGAGTCCAGGTGAAAGGACAGCGGACACAAGTCATCACAGGTTGCACGCAAGTGAAATACGCAAAGCGAAATGAAAGAGTATATGACACACTCAGTGTCGCCAATGGCAAGACACCAAAACCGGCCAAAAGGCGCTCACGAAGCAGCTGGAGGCGTTCTGGATCGAGCAGGTCCCATCGGGGAGCAGCCATTGCGCAGAAAGCAAATTAAGAGCAAGACACCAGCCGCTAAAGCGAGGATCAATGGGAAACCGCCAAAGACACTGGAAAAAATAGAATGTATGAAAGCCGGGATGACACCAAAAATAGTTTGGAAGGAGGACACCAAGCCCGACCCCACGACCTTAAAAAAGTGTACTAGGCCTTCAGTGTTAGATGCGTTAAAAATACGATGTATTAACTCCCCAAAATGTTGGGGGAGATTAGTGTTTAAAAGGGCCTGTATTTCACTGTGGGTACTCGCCACCTGGAGAATGAATGTCTCCCGGGCGGACGTGAGCATAACTTCCTCGTTTAATAATAGTGCCTTTATTCTGCTCAGTCTATTGAAATCTGCTTCCATGGTAGGGATGGAAGGCCAAATAGAGATATCAACCTTGCCATGAGGGGGAGGAAAAAGCACATTTTTGCAGCAGACAACCCTGTGCGAAACTGTTACAATGTAAGGAATGCCAGCCTGCAGGCCACAACAATTTTCGTTATTTAAAAGTAAATAACTACCATTGGAAAGGAGAGTGAAAGTAGGTGAAATAACAGGAGCAGGAATACCTTTCAGCACACAAGCAAGATTAGGAGAGGAAACGCTACATGAGCCATGCAATTTAATGTGTTTACAAATAAGCGAATGACCCATAGTCGAGTCGCAGTACTCCCCCGTGAGAAAGACTTCCTTGCCGTCCCGAAGGCATTTATACATGAAAGGCAAGGACCAGAGTTCATGCAGGAAAGCACTGCCCAAGGGCCGGTAACGGCCCACAGGATAATGTTTCATGCACGAGTCAAATTCAAACAAGGAAAAAGGTAAAGCGATAACCCCATGAACTAGCCACACAGCAGAATCAAGTTCTGCAACGGAGAACGGCAAAGGATCCATCTTTTCGATATGTAATAGAGTGTAAGTTGCATCTTTCATGGACATAAATTGCTGTTTGTCAGTTAAGTTAAAAGGTAGAAACAAGGCAGAGGTGTTCAAAAAATGCCAAGGAACTTTACCTAACTTGAGTGTTTGTAAAGTCCATGCAAACTGCATAACTGAACGCAATTGATTCTGACCATGATATAACACAGAAACATCATCTTGTACAATATCAACAACAGAGGACACAATATTCTCTAAAGTATAAATGCGAGAAGACAGGGTATTAATACTATTGTCAACAACAGCAAGCACCTTTTCCAAATTTGCTTGATCTATTTCCCGAAGACGGGAAGCAGCTTCCATTTGTGATAGCTTCCAGAGTTCATTATATGTCTCATAAATGAATCTTTTAGGTCGGGGACCACGAGGTCCCAAAACAAAGTCGGACAGATCAATATTGCCTGAAAGGAGGGACAAATGTTGTTTAACAGAATCAAGGGACGAATGTTGCAGCCATTGTTTGCATAATTTACCTACAGAATATGTAGTGACAGTACGAGAAGCAGTAAATCTCGGATCAGGCCTATCCTGTGTGTATCTAGTACCTGAGTCGTGAAAACGCATTTGACATGCATTAGATGATATAGGCCATACCAACCAGGGTGACGGATCCAGTTCAGAAACATTAAATGAATTATTCTGTAATAGAGCCTGTAGGGTCGTCAGGGACAGGTTAAAACGTGAGCTATCATTGGGAAAACTCGACAGGGATGGAATTGAGGGCGAGTTCAATTGTTTAGTGGTAGCTAAGCCCCAACACGTAGTTTGATAGATGGAAGCATTTAGGAACATAATTTGGGTAGGGATGAGGCAAGCACGATGCAACGCCTCGGTTCCCTGTACCTGCCATGGCTTGGAGCCCCAAATAGATTTCAAATCTATTGTATCCTCCCAGTACTCATAACCACCCACTGCTAGGGCACTTAAAAAGGAACCCGAATAAAGCAATTTGGTGTGTGTTAACATAATCTTCTGAGTTGACGTGGTATTTAATCTAAAATAATAGGATGCAGGGTTTGACCGATTAAAATCAGTAAAATAGGTAAACTTATTTCGAAGAGTTTGTGAGCTACCTGGCAAGGGGTTTGGACAATGTTCCCATTGGGTGTAATTAACAGGACTACGCAGGGCACTTGGCTTATGGAGAAAATGATTACCCCAATGTTGGTAACAATACAAATCGGCATAATTCGCAGAATTCATATATAAATCTTCAGCATTAAAAGATGCATAATATTTTAAATCGGCAAACAATGCTTCAACGGCATGCACATCCCAATCATCAGAATGAATATTATTTTGTACTACATCACCCATTGAAACACGAAGGACATTAGGTACATTAATAATTTCCGTCGGACCATGGATTTGATAATTCACTGCATCCCATACGATGCCATCAGCAACTGGAAAAGCTGAAATGTTCACAAATGTGTGGTCACGCTTCATGATGTGAGACGAGGAATGAGGAGCTAAAGTTCCAGAAACATAGTCCACAGCAGAGCGTTCAGGTAAATAGTGACCATTGATTAATAGAAAAAACACTGTGACAAAGCCAATGGACATGAACAAAAAAATCAAGAAAAGTACCAACCAGATGTATGTCCAGGGTGGAATCAAAAAATTGTCTCTAAACCAGGATACAAAAATACTGAACTTGGATGGGACTTTTGAAGAGGTGGAATCCGAATCAAAGGAATAACGAGTCGGGCCAAGTGGCGTTGTTGGTTGAAGTGCCACCGATTCAGATGCAGGATAAGTATACTCGTCCTCGTCGATGTTGGTGGAGAGTTGGGGATCAATTATAGTTTCAGGCAAAGTAGAGGATTCAGGCAAATCAACCATCTCAATTACAGCATCAGCGATCGTTCGCGCAGATGGACTATGAACATATGTCCGATAAATGGCAGGACAAGAGACCGCTGGTGTGACACTATTCAGGATCGGCCAGGCGCTGTAGCTTGACATTTTCCACTGAGATGTATCTGTTCTCCTTGCGACCAGGAAGCGGTGGTAAAATAACTGTACGTGTTCCCTTCAAGCCCAGAACTGGAACCGGTGCACGAAAAGAGGGGCCGAATTCTTTTTTGTTTTCAACCTTCTCTCGAACCAGTTCTCCAACCTTTGGAAGCCAGCCGGCTACCGGAATCTGCAACGCAGGATCTGTGGCTGAAGGCAAATGTGTAGTTGCAAGTTTGTCTCGGGCTTCTTGTAAGTCCTGTAACATAGCAGAATGGTTATCTACATCAAACTTGGCGGATTGCGCCGCGATGTCTGGACCCTCAAGGTCAGGCACAAACATTCTTATGCCAAAGAGCATTTCGTATGGGGTCCGCCCACCCAGAGGTCTTCTAGGGAGATTATTAAGTGCACGCTGAACGGTATACAAATGGGTCAGCCAGTTCCTGCCAGTACCTATAACCCTAGCTGTTAAGGATTGCTTTAAGTCACGGTTCATTCGTTCAACGATAGAGTTGCCCTCAGGCCTATACGGAGACGAAAATTTCACCCGCACCCCAAGCGAAGCCATTGCATCCTTGTAAGCCCTAGAGGCAAACGCTGGACCTTGGTCCGAATGGAAGGTGCCGCATGCGAAAATTCCCACAAAGACACGCAAATCCCTGATTACATTTCGGGCGTCAGCACTCCGTTGTGGCCAGACCCAGAGAAACCGTGTGCACGAGTCCACTGCCACTAAGATGTATTTATAGGCAGTGTCTGATGAGAATGGACCGCAGTGATCCAAGTAAACACACCCAAAGGGTCTGTTAGCAATGCAGAGCGGTGTTTGTGGTGGACGTGTTACCGTGGAAGGCTTAATCTGTTGACAAACGTCGCAAGAAAGCACAAAAGCACGAGTGTCTTTATATAACCCACGCCACCAATAACGCTGCTGCAAGATGGAAACCGTAGCTGACACACCTGCATGAGCAGAAGCCATGCCTTCGTGTGCAGCTGATATCAAGGCACTCCTGCGGTCCGCGTTGGGGATCAGCCGATCTCCAACGTCAGGTATAGTTACATAAGGAACCTGATCGGGACTTAATGTGTAAGAATACTTGGAAGGGAAACCTGTAGGGTAATTATTACCTTCCTTGGTTGCAGCAATAGCTGCTAATATAACAGGGTCTATTTTAGACATGGACCTGGTAACCGCTGCTACTGAACACGTGACTACTGCTGAACGGGCAGCCTCATCTGCCAGATCGTTACCAATAGCGTGTGCGCCCACCCGCTGATGGCCTAAGGTGTGAACCACCTGTGTGAGGGGCAGACGTTGTTGCAATTCTGCCACTCGAACCCAAAGCATTTTATGCTTAATTGTGCTCCCTTTTGCGTCCTTGTAGTCGTTTTTCGACCAGAAAAACAGATTGTCATTGTAAGATTGTACACAGTAAAAAGAATCACATACAATAAGAGTGGTCTCATCCTGAGAAGCGAACTCAAGTGCAAGTAGCAATGCATGCAGCTCGGCCAACTGTGCGGTACTATCTCCAAGTGTGCGAGTATGCACTGCAGAGGATTTGAACTTTCCATCTACAAAGGAACCCGCAACAATAGCACATGCAGCTGAATAAGCGTGCTTGGACCCAGTGGCCGGTTGCGCCGAACCATCGGTGTAGATCACACATTTGTAATCCTCAAGCGGTAGTAAAAACAAAGGAGGAGGATGAACGAATTCATACTGCAAAAACTCCTGAGTCTGAAGAGAAGAATCAAAAACAAAAGTGACGTCCGAAGACGTCAAGGATGTAGCCCATTGTATCCAACGGGGATGCATTGCTTTTGAGTTCGGTACACTTGCCTTTGTTACTGCCTCTAGGGCAGGACAGGGTGTTACCACCAGAATTCGCTTACCCTGTGCCAGTGCGCGTTCTTTTAGAATCGCCATTTGCACTGCAGTTAGAACTTTTTCGACAGATGTAAAGCGCAATTCAGCGGAAGTGTACAGATGTGACTTGTATGCGATAGGTACTGTATCACCTTCATTAAAGGTTAAGTATGTGAATCCCACCGCCCCCGGAATTATTCTAATCACCAGGTTTGTGTGGTTATCACGAGTCAAAAGATATTTAGACTCCAATAGGTCTGTCTGCAAAGACTGCAGAATTGAGGTATGCTCAGGCAGCCAGCAAGACCTTGAATAAGTAGGTTGAATCAAAGCATACAAAGGCTTGATACGCTGGGCATATTCGGGAATGTAAGTACGCCCGAAATTCAGGAACCCCAGCAAAGACTGAAGTTTCTTCAGAGTATTTGGGGGCACAAATGTGCACATTTTTCCAAGAAATGGGGGCTAAGCCCTTACCTTCGTTATTGAGCTCATAGCCCAAGAACAGAACGGTAAATTCAGCAATGTGTGACTTAGCAAAGTTAAATTTGTAACCCTGCTCCGCGAATTCAAGAATAATGCGGTCCACACGGGACAAATGCTGAAATAATTCGTCGTCCGTCAGATAGATGTCATCTACGTACGAACATGCGTCTTGATCAATGTCATTTAACAAAGAAACAACACGGGCGGCGAATATACCCGGACTATTTTTGTAGCCCATGGGTAAACGCCGGAACTGGAATAATTTACCACCGGAAGTGAATGCGGTCCATTGACCACTCTCCGGGGCTAGGTTGTGCGTGTAGAAACCGTTTGAAAGGTCAAGTGTCGTTTTGTATTTTTTACGAACAAGACTGTCTACAAGCGCAGAACTGTGTGTATTTTGCACCGCAAAGTTCCGACAATGAGTATTTAAATGCCGGTAATCCAAAACTAAGCGGTACGATCCATCGGGTTTAGAAACCACGAAAAGGGGATTGTTCATAGGTGATACGCATGGTTCAATTACTCCCTGATATTCCAACTGTGTCAGAATTTCGGAGACGGGGCCTTTTGCCTGCCGTTTGATGGGATATTGGGGTTGTGGCTGCGGTAGTGACCGCAAAGGTATTGCATGAGGAGGTGATTCTTCATCCCATCCCACATGGTTGCGGTATAACGCTGGTGCCAGGTACACAGCCCACTCAGCTGCAAGTGCTTCAGCTTTGTCTTTTGGGACATGCCGTGAGAAGCTTGGAAGGATTACCTCCTCTCCTTTATGTGCAGCTAAAACGAATGGGGGTGGCCAATCCACCTCTGCTAACAAAATGTCATATGAAGAGGTTAGATTTTCCCAAAAAATCCCTTTTATTTCACGCGGTATGTCACCTTCAATTTGTATGACTATATTATATAGTCTGTCAGGGGGTGCCACTCTCGTGTCAGCTGTCTCTACAGTAACAAATGTTTCAGTTGCTGTCGCCTCCATATGAGGACGTAGCGCCTCCCGCACTATGGTAACTTCCGCGGCGCTGTCTAGGAGGGTCACTGCCCACGTCCAATTCTGGAGTCTCGTTCTCACGGTCTGAGGCATATTTCGCTGTGACAGCGGCAACTTTTTTCTTCTGAAATTGCGGTCGAGGAAGATGAAAGTCTTCTGCTTTCCCTCTGACTTGTTGTCGAGGTTGGTCTCGCTCCTGGGGAGCCTCTCGGCCCCTTCCTCTATCTTGCCGTCCTCCTCCACCAGCCTGTGACGACGTCTGGGCCTGTGAAGAACGAGGAGAACGCGTATCAGAGCTCTGAAACCTTTCTGGTGATTTAATCCTTGACCTATCACGTAAATCATAAGTACGTTCAGAAGAAACCGAAACTGGGGAAGCGCCTCTCGACCCCGGCTTCTTTTGTTGCTTACCCTGTTTTTTCTGTCTCCAACTCTTTTTAGCGAAGACCGGTTTATCATCTTTCTCAGATGCACTTTTTGTTTGTGTAACTTGTGTTTGCGATTGAGTTTGCATTTTTACAAAAGGCTTGTTGCCTAGGCTGTTTCTTCCAATTGTTTTATAAGCCCGGGCAATAATTTTCGGTAATTCGCGGGGCCTGTCCAACTCTGGGACCAAAGCCAAAGCATTCGCTACTTGAAAGTTCATAGCATCGCCCTTGACATTTCCAAGGATCAGCTCAGCTACTACATCAAACACTCCCACTAGTCTCATCCCTAATTCCACAGCCGCTTCAGGGCCATGTTCATCCTGTACTTTTTTAATTACAGAGGGTAGAACCGTCATGGAAGGAGTTCCAAAACATTTTGAATAAACTGCTGCGAATACCTTACCCCAGTTTTCACATGATGTCAAATCGGGGATTATGTCTTTTGGCAAACTTATCGTGAGGATGCGGTGTTTATCTACTGGGGATGTATGGGGAAACACTGCTTCTATCTGATCGAACTTTTCTGCAAGCCAGTAAGGATAGTCGTCCTTATTTTGTGGACGTTTGCCCATCACAGAATTTACCATGACAGGACTTATGGTCACTCCAGCGGCTATAGCTGGTTGGCCTGCGACTACAGGAGCAGCTCCATGTAGACTACCTGTAACGTATGTCACTAGGGCTCGATGCACTCGTACCAATTCGGTATGCATAGTGCGCAGTTCCGCAAGCGGTAATGCCAGATAATTTGGATGCGGGGTATACCCGGCCAATACAGGCCAAGTGGCCCCCTGAATTGATAAGGGGCCTAAACGAACTGCGGTAGTTGGTTGTGGTAGGGCGCCATTAAACCAAACACGGTGCTGCCAAGCGTGAGAGGTACTTCAAGATTGGTATAGGGTCGATAGTCAGCAGGAATAGCGGTGGGTTTATATTCATGAAACAGATTATCATCTGCCTCCACCGCTTCAAAAGTGATCCAAGTGTAAAACACCTCAAAGTGGTAAGCCGGATCGGCTTGAACCACAAAGACCAAATCGATCCCTGTATCAGGCACTCCATACACCCGTAAGTGGTCTCGGAGTGCTCCTCGACTATGTGCAGCAATCGCCACACCAGCCATGACTAAACAGATATATTCGACAACCTAACAGGGAGCACAAAAATGGGTCTGTTAACTAACCTTTTTTAATAACATCAAGCTTGAAAGAACCTATAAAACGTTCAATATAGGAGGTATCACCGTCACTTACGCCTCCGGAAGCGTACGCGAGGGGTTTGTGGACAAGCACAAGTACTACTCAAGCGTCTCGCAGATAAGCTGCCCCACGGTGGTCGCGCCATGTCATAAGGTTTCTGCACATACACAGAGCTATGCACAGGAAAATGGGACCCCGGAATACAGTGGTTTGCCACCATATACCGTAGCACCCAAAAACCCCAACCCAACTAGCTTAGCATCCCATTAGTACCAAAGCACCAATGATTGGACAACCCAGAACACGGTATCTTTATCTCAGGACTCGCAGAAGTAAGAACACTCTTTCGTCACTCACTCGTACTTGTCCACAAGGTGCGTAGGAAGAGACACTGGATCGGTTAAAATGTTTATTCCAACTTACGTGCTCTAATGTACAGTACACGTGTCAGTACTAATAGCATAATACATATGATTAATATAAGCAGCATGGTTACAATTCCATAGGATACAAACGGGGAAAGCATCTCAGAGCTCAGTGGATAAACGTATAAATAACATTACCACCCTCCCCTTGCAGTAAGATAGTTTATTATAATAATAATAGAAGACCTCTGGGCTTTGACTAGCGAACCCCCATACCTCAGTTTCTAGATGCAGAATTACATCAGCAGGACAGCATAGCTCTTCTCACTGAAAGGGATTTCTCCAAGTGTGTGTTAAGCGCTAGTAAACCACAGTATTAAAAGCATACCAAATTCTTCATGGCAATTGCACCTAATGTTATGTCTGGGTGCGCGAGACTGGCCATATCAGGAAGAACCAAAATACATTGTTATGCGACCTTGTACATGTTTGTGCAGACTGAGCCCAAAAAGGTGAACAACAGAAAATGCAGACAGTGCAAAAGAACTTGGCACGAGCAAAGGGCGAGGGAGACCCGGCTCAGTGTAACGCGCGCAAAGAAAAGCAGCATGGCAGCCAGGCCTAGGCCAACATAACAAGGCAGGTAACAATCCACAAGACACTGCTGCCACACAAAATATTAACTAATCTTTTACTCTGGCGGAGCACGGGCCTGTAAGTGAAAAGAGACAGAGTGGAATGGGATAGATTTAAATTAGCGTCTCCCGTGCCATATTTAGAAACAATGATGAAGCCGGCAGCTGTTCCTTTCACCGTGTTACTGAAGCACCGAGTGAGGCTGTAAAAGCCTGCAGGGAGGAGCTGCACTGTTTAAGTGTCGCATGTACTGCTCAGGAGCAGGAACAGTGACCGCGCTGCAGGAGCAACAAGCACAGCTGCCCACACATCAAATACATGTCAGCAATTCACGTATTTAGCCAGCAGCAATAAGCATCCTGGGAGTTGTAGTTTATAAACATATGCTTAGTAGTGCTGACTAAAAAAAACAAGCACAAGCGCGCGCCTCGCGCGTCAGCAGAGGGAGGGACGAAAGGAGGGGGCCAGCGCGATTCCCTTGCGGGAGCGAGCGGCAGGGCGCGATAATAACATATGGCGCCAGCTGCTCGCTCCCGCAAGTGAATCGCCAGACGTGCACGCGTTGCCATTGGAAGCAATGCAACGCGTGCACGTTTTTGCAGGGAAAGCTGTGCCGATTACTAAAGGTCTCTTTCCTAATCAGCGCATGCGCGCTGCGTAGGCGAGACCTAAAAAACCTTTTTTTTGTTACTGCTAATATCCCTGGTATTCAAAGCTATGTACAAGTTTTTACAAGAGAACAATTACCATTGCATGCTCACATCCATGCCAACCCAAAACGAGGTGCCATAACCAAAGCAAGAAGGTAGGATAGTGAAGTACCAAGAAATTCTCAAGGTGATACTATATCGTGTCCATGCGGCTTGAAAACAAATAGAAACATATCGAAAACGTGTGCAGAATCATGAAAAGATGCTTTCACCACTCCCCGTGCCAGAGCATATCATAATGTGTGTTTCACTCCCTCGTGATTCCAACTGATCCAGTAAAAACAACAACCAAGCGTACCTTCTTGTGATACTTCTATCGCTTCAAAATTTGTGAAGGGCTAAAGAAAGGAAGTGCTAATGTAATTACTCATGCTGCCAAGTTCTCATTAAGACAATAATGATATGAATTCGTGTGTGGCAATACTTATGATACAGAAGCCGTTACGCAGCTCAGTTTCCTTCTTAAATATGCCCTTCAACGTTCGTCTGCACCAACACAGAAAACATCTATTATCGTACAGTCCATGAAGAGCATTTTCCGCACTCTACAACTTATATTCAAACCAGCGACTCTTACCCAATTAGCTGCGCCACCTGGGTGAAAATTACAATTCCGTCCTTTTGGTTATCGGAATAGATATAAAAACCGTTGTTAGCCGCTGATATTCATGGACCAAGAATCATGTACTCGTCTCACCCTCTCTGGCAACTTACCCGCCAAACTTCTGTTCACAGCGTGTACGTGATACCGTCATCAAAGTGTTCCACAGCCGGAACCAGCCATTCTTTTGAATTCCCGGGCCACGCCCATTGTTGAAAAACCCTGAGCACAAGCTTTATTCCACTGCCTTGGTTACAAGGAGGAAGCCCGCAATAGGGAATTCAAGGTATTTACTGTACTTGCGCACAACAGTCACATCCTTATCCGTGACTCTGACCCACACGCCTTTCTATAATTTTTCTCTAGGTTTCTTCAAAGTAGACGTTAATGATATGCGCGTAATCGCACCACTATACGCTATGTCTCCTCCTTATGATCACAAACATTGACAAGAGTGAGGCGTACCTCAATATCCCATTACGCCAAGATTACAACACATGGGGGCGCACTCCTTCCACCCACTTACGCCATTACAACAATGCTACAGGTGTGTGAAATTTCGAATGCGGCCTAATAAAGCGCACATTAGTAGATGAATGTTACCTCGATGACATCCCGCCTACCTGCACAGCGAGCACTCACCCACTACAACTGAGAATTGCCATCTCACACTGTTTATTGATCTGAGAATGTTTTCTGCCTTAGCAAGCACCTTATAGAATCATGTGTGCGCTTTCTATTTGAGTGCCTTCTGTATTCCTCCAACTTTTAAATAATTTTAACTTAACCTTCACCACACAATTGTTCATTTCGTTCTAACTTTGCAACAAGCATCACTGTTATATACTTTTGATCATGGATGTCACTAAAGTGTATAATGCAAACACTGTATTACCATGACCTTTTTCTCATCTCTTTTGTAACAGTTATAGGTACTAATGACCGATAACGACTATAGAAGAGTGGTAAGTCAATGACCTATCTAATTAGGCTGCCAATTTAGCAACCTATATTCACCACAGGTCCTGAAAAAAGCCCCCCGACCCGGCTGGGCACAAATGGGGCTGAAAGATGTCGACCACTCACATGGACAAACAAGTGCGTTAGATCAGTAACTTTATCTTCATACGCACCACCTTGATTTTACTTTTCCACGTCTCCAACTGATTAAAGTTTTTTCGAGTTCGGAGATGTAGGCAATTTTAACTCACCTCACTATAGCACTACCTATCACTAATCACTACTGTATTACCATTTGGACTACCTCCGGGTGGAGGTTAGCATATAAAAAAAACCCGATGATGATGCTGTCACGTTAAAAATTAGGCGGACAACCAAGATATACCGCCCGACCACCTATGTACGTGAATTAGGGTTTTTAAAGACGGCCACCATACCTGACCCTGGTTACACAGGTACAAGTGATCCATTCTCTTTTGATTATTGAGGGGTGCCATTGAATCATACATTCTTGGCCTTTTCAAGAACGCTGCTGTAAAATGTAAGAATTTGCACTCATAGGAGAAAAATTGAATCAACATGTCCCCAGATGCAAGGTACAGTTTGACGAGAAGCTGGGCCTAACAAATTTTGTGAGGTCACTCGGTGGCTGGTGGGATATTCTCACATCTATTCAGATGAAGGCAGTCAGTGAATAATGAATGACCAAAAGTGTACAAGCTGTGTACTGCAGTTGTTGCATGTGTGCTCTTTTCTACTGCAATAGTACAGTATCAATCTAAAGCATTCTCTAAGTCTGGCATACTGTGTTCCAAGATCGAGTTTTCATGCTTTTGTAGAATTTTAACATGAAGCAACAAATGTGATGATTTTAAGAAGTTTTAATATATGAACTTTTATGAATGTTTTTGTCTTCACATGAAAAGCAGAAATCCAATAAAATCATGTGTAGGCATAGTATGCAGTATGCTCACGCTAATGGTTAACAGTAGTGCTATTTCAACAAACATGAACATTTTCTTCGATTGAAGCGCCTGCATTACACATTAATCATTGTATCTGACTGGTTATTACTTCAAGCTATGCACAAACAAACTCTGTTAATACATTACAGGGGATTAATAATTAATATATGGCTTGTGATTTCTTCACCTCTCCAGTTTTATACGTGCATACATATTTTGAAATTAAAACTGTGCTGCCCTTTTTATCCAATTTCCAGCCACCACCTTAAGCCATCCATACACTCCAACATACAAGCACAGTCTCAGCAAATGCACACTACTTATTCACAACAAACTCAATCCACATTTCAATGACTCTACAACCACAACAAAACTCCATAAAACACATCTATATATCCTTCTACCCCGACTGCCACACAATGGCACATTCGCTCTCACACAATCCACTACTCTGTCCAATACCACTATCAAACCCACACATCACCTACACAACACAAACCCACATTATACATAACCTTAATACCTTCAAACATACACTCCCTTTTCATACAAAAAACTGCTCTACACTCTACTTCTAACAGACCCCACTCCAGCACCACCAACCGTATACTCCACCCTCTCTCATATCATCCTCCAACTACAATCTCTCTCCTCTTTTTACCAACTCACACAACAAACACTCCTTACACTCCACTCCACCACACATATTACCTCTTCCTGCTACCAAATATATTACAAACATCCATAACCCCGGTCCATCCCCTCACACACACCACGTACACTCTCCTTCAATGCACATCACCACCCCATTTTCCCTTAAACATCCACTCCCTACCAGAACTTTAGATCCAAATCCTCCACACAAACTCACTACAAAAATATCACACATCACTACCTACTCCACAAAAACAAAACATGTGCAAAATTACTTACTATTTTCAATCACCAAATACAAACGCCCACTCCCACCCTCATGCCTACACAAATAATACACATCATAAACCAATTTTCACCCAAATTTAACAACACCAAACACAAACATCTCCAATACTGAACAATTCTCATCCATCTGCCTTTTATCGATCGCACAATTTAGAGCCCTAAAACATGACCCACATGCACCACCACCATCCCTAACACATGCACCTTCCACCCCCAACATTAGCAAATAACATAAACGACACACTGCTGTTCACAACTTTGCATCTCATTATCTATTACACAAGACTACACCAGAAAAACAACTGCACAGCCTGCCAACTCACTCTCAACCACTATCCCCACCACCTGCACACACAGACCAACAAAATGCCTTCTAAGCCTGCTGGACGAGGATAACGATATAGACTAACACTATTGCTACTCAGATACAGTTAACAACATTACCAATAGTCCACCTACTACAAGCCCAAAGGATACCATTCGTTCTTCCAGAAAACAAATTCACACCACCACCAAAACACAATCTTTAAACTGCCAACTAATAAATGCACTATCCCTTTCTAAAAAGAAGCACCACAGCTACAGCCTACTCACAGATACACAACCTGGCTTGCTCTTCATAACCAAATCAAGGTTGGGGGATTACATGGCACCAGTATTGAAAGCTGTTCCCCCAGGATATCAAACACTCACACATAATCACATAGGCAAAAGAGGAGGCAGATTACCTGCTATATTCAAGAAAACAATAAATCTCTCCAAAACTAAGGATGTTTCCATACAAGGTTGCGAGGTCCTTATCACCAGATGCAACCTCACACTAACTTTCTCCTGTAACTTCCTCCTTCTTTACAGACCACCACCTAGCAATGGAACATTCCCAAACACCTTTCTGGACATGGTTTTAAACCTTCTGACACTACACTTCAACCTATGTATCATTGGTGACCTAAGCATATGGTTTGATAAACCTAATATGCCCCATCCCAGAACTATCCTAACTAAACTCAACACACTGAATCTACATCAGATCACACCCAAACCCAAACACATTGCTTGACACATCCTAGATGTCACCTTTACCAATACAGAACTAGCAACTTTCCAAACGATTACTCCAGTCACGTGGTCATACCACCATCTGGTAGCTTTCCAACACAGGACACCACAACACTCCGCACCTAAGAAAAATAATTTTGAAGACCTAGAAACACAACTAACATCCAACACAGATCTGAACACAATAAATTCAGTTAAAAAACTCTGAGTGGCTCCTGGACCACACTCTAACTTCTTCAACGCCACCCAGATCACCATCAGCTCTGAGCACTAAATCTTCCTAGGAGATCATAACTTCCAACTAAGCAACCCCAGCAACACCAACACAACGAACTCCTGGAAAGCATGAGCAACATCGGCCTCAGGCAACTTGTCACTGCCACCACCCACATCACAAGACACACACTGGACCCTTTTTTATGATCAGTGACAGAGTCAAGTACAACCACGTCTCTCAGCTTACCTGGACTGACCATTACAGAGTCCACTTCACCATCTCAGGATCTAGCTACACTTGCACCTTTCCCTCCAGCTCCACACACAGAAACTGGATAAAGATATCAGAAGACCAGTTGAAGAAGATTCTCAACACCCCCTCCCAGACACAACACCCAACCCAGAACAGGCTACGAAGAACTTCTTCCAGGGGATCAGCAAATGTGCTGACACAATCACCCCCACCAAGTCAGCCAAATCCAAAGGACCAATCCAAAGAGCCAGCTGGTTCACTGTGAAGCTGCTGGCAACTAGAAAGGAAGTGGCGCACCAGCAAAGAGGCAGGAGACCACACCACCTTCAAGGCAGCATTCAACCAGTACCACCGCCTCATGAAAGAAACAAAGAAGAGTGCCCTAGCAGACTTTATAGAAGCCAGCACAAACTGCAGCAAGGAGCTCTTTGCCATCGTGAAGGAGTTCTCCAACCCTGCAGCTGCCGAGAACAGCATCACTCCCTCCCAAGAACTGTGTTACACTCTGGCGGACTTCTTCCACAACAACAAGATCACCATCATCACCGTCATCTACGAAAACTTCAAACTCGACCCACCCGCCACCGACAGCATCAGCCTGCTCACACTCACTAACCGTAAACACCTGATCACCCACCGGAAACCTCTCACAACTCAAGCCACAATCTCTATCATGAACTCTATCATGAACTCCAAGCACTCGGGTGCACCCTTGGACCCCTGTCCCCACCATGTCTTCAACCTCAGGAACAAGAAGTCCTGAACACCTCCATCACCTCGGCCTCCTTCCCTGAGGACTCGAAACATGCTGAAGAGAGGCCCCTCCTGAAGAAACTTTCTGCTGACCCAGCAGAACCAAAGAACTACAGCCTATTGCCCTGCTCCCCTTTCCAGCGAAGGTTCTCTAGAAGGCAATTAACCAGCAACTCACTGAACGCCTGGAATGCAACAACCTCCTGGGCCCCTCTCAATCTGGATTCCGAGCCAACCACAGCACAGAGAGATCCACGATTGCAGCCAGTATCTTATGCTTTTCCGTGTCTGTGATTCCACGACCCAAGACACCTCCCCACCTGACCCTGAGCACTGCAAATGGCCTTGCACCATCCCATTCAGCGCCCTGTAGAACCACTTTACCAGGTATTGTGGTGATCCCATAAATGTCAACAAGTGGAGAACCGCACGTGTCTTCGGTTTCTCTCGGCCCCCATCCTGGATATCCCCAAAAGTCCGTACCACAGCTTCATAAGTCAACAATTGTCCCAGGGCAATGCACGCTGGGCCGTCAGTTCCCCCAAGAGGGTGAGGGTGCCCAAGTGATTGCAGTCACCAACCATCACAAGCCCAACCTCCATCCAATCTGATTGCTGTGGAGCCGTAAAAGAGGAAAGAGGATCCCCATGTAGTAATCCCACCAATGGCAGGGCAGGGGCATAAAGTGGTGCACTTCTAGTCTTCACTATATAGCACCGCCAGCATTTTTGGGCCACCATCAACAGGGTGCCAGGTTATGGAATGACCACTGCCAGCTCAAGCAGCTGTGCCAAAAGCTGTCTCTGATAGGGTGCCATCCTGGCAGGCCCCATCAAGCCATTGGGCGACCCATTGGAGCTGTGACGCCAGAAAGTACAACTCAAAGTCTGGAGCTCCAGTACCACCTCCTCTGGTGGACGCCACAGAATTTCGAGGGACACAATGACGGCCCCCATCCCAGATCAATTCTCCGTGGAGCAAGACATCTAACTGCTGGAACCAGGAGGCCGACACCGCAACCAGGAGATCAGTGAAAAAATATAGTAAATGAGGAAGCATCACCATCTTGGAGATGGATATGCAGGCCATGATTGTCACCCCGGGGGATCTCCAGTAAAGGACACAAGGCTGAAGGGATCGGAGTGCTCCTCCCAGGTTTCCCTCCCACAAATCTTCCAGGGTGTGATACACCTGGATACACAGATATTTAAAAGACGAGGGGGACCAGGTCAGACCCAGTGGGAAGTTCAGCGGTTGCTGAGCCCCATTACACTATTCCTAGTGACCCAAGGGCCCGAAAGGACCCCAATCTCCTCCAACCGTCAGATTCCACCCGAGGCATATGCAGGTCCGTCTGTCAGATAAAGCAGGAGATCATAAAGTGAAATTATGTGTTTGTGGCCATCCACGATGATGCCAGTGCCCCTGCCCTCCTGACAAAACAGTTCCGCCAAAGGCTTGATGGCTATGGCAAATAGGAGGGGGGATAATGGGCAACCCTGCCTCGTGCCCCTATATATATCATATTGATGGGAGATCTTAGTGTCCGTCTTGACCCTTGTTGTTGGGTTGGAATACAGCAATGTAATACTGTTGACCCGCCCCTCTCCCAGCCCCAGTCAACATATGACTGCATTTAGAAAGTCCCACCTAACCATGTAGAAGGCCTTTTCAAGGTCCTCCAACATTAGCATGTCTCCTGGTATGGACTGTATCGCATGGTTATATAGTACATGATAGAGTCGCTTAAGGTTAAGGGAGGTACTGCAGGTTGGGATAAAGCCATTTTGATCCCTGTAGACAAGTGCAATCATGTGAGGTAGCAATTGAGAGGCCAGAACCTTACTGAGGATCTTGAAGTCCATGTTGATATGGACAGGTGCCGGGATGCCGACTTAGGTGCACCCATAACCTTGGTCTTAAGGAGTTGTACCACAATCATGCTTCTCTTGGATTCAGGTAGGGCTCCCAGTCTCAGCAACTCTGCATAGAGCACCTCCAGCCTCAGGGCCAGTTGTCCCATAAATGTGGAGTAAAACTCTGCAGGGAATCCCTCAGGGCTTGGGGTTTTCCCTGTAGCCAGTTCTTTGATGGCATGTCTAATCTCCTGTACCATCACCTGGCCCCCCAGGTCCTACGTGATCCCTCGGGGTAAAGCCTGGAGTGGTAAGCAGTCCAGACTAGGTGTCTATAGTCCTCTCTGGAGTGGTTCCGGGTGGCGATAAAGTGCCTCTTAGAATTTTCTAAATGCATCATTAATAGCCTCCGGGGAATAGAGTCTGATCAGTTGATCGGAGCTGAGTGATGGGTGCGCCTCGAGGCTCAGGCCTGATAAGCCAAGCCAGGAGCCTCCCCGACCACCCCATCACCTCATGAGCTCAGCCAATGTAGTTTTTAAAGTCATCACAAGGAGATGATGGACGGAGCGCTGAAACTTTTCAGACACTCACCCCAGTCACAGATCTGGGTTGAATCCAACATCGTTCTTTAGCTCACTTCGCCACCCCAGTTCGGACACAGCTATATGCAAATCAGTCTTGACCCTGTGCCTCATGGGAACAGTCCAGCCCGAACTGCCAAGCCATGTCTTCCCTGGACCGGAAACAAGCATCCTGGTACCGGTTTCGGGCTAACAGCCCTCATCAGCCAGGCTAGCTTGAATTCAGTGGCAAAGTGAGCAAGGGACCCACGTCTGGGCATACCCGGCCAACTTAGGGCGAACAAAGCAAACACAAGGAGATGATGGATGGAGCGCTGAAACTTTTCAGACACTCACCCCCAGTCTCAGATCTGGGTTGAATCCATCATCGTTCTTTAGCTCACTTCACCACCCCAGTTCAGACACAGCTATATGCAAATCAGTCTTGACCCTGTGCCTCATGGGAACAGTCCAGCCCGAACTGCCAAGCCATGTCTTCCCTGGACCGGAAACAAGCATCCTGGTACCGGTTTCGGGCTAACAGCCCTCATCAGCCAGGCTAGCTTGAATCCAGTGGCAAAATGAGCAAGGGACCCACGCCTGGGAGGACCTGGCCTGGCAGTTCGGGCTGGACTGTTCCCATTGGGGCGCAGGGTCAACACTGATTTGCATATGGCTGGGTCCAAACTGGAATGGCATGGTGAGCAAAAAAACGATGGATTTAAGCCCAGATCTCTGTACTGGGGTGAATGTATGACATTGTTCTGCATTCTGTCCATCAATTGTTCTTTTTGTTTTTGTTTTTAAAGTCATAACATTGTAGACACTCTAGAGCAGTGTTGTATCGCTCTTTCACCTCAAAGAGCCTATGGAGGGCCGCAGGATCTGACCCCAGTCCATTATCCAGTCTGCGGAGCATGTCATCCAGCACTCATAGCTCCCCATCCAATTCCCTCCTGGCTCCCAGTGATTGGCCCAAACAGTGTCCATGGACCACAACCTTAAATGTCTCCCACTTCACCAGGCCAGTGGTCGCCAAGCCCTGGTTAAGATCAAAATACCCTGTGATGGCATCTTGTAGGGAATCCCTATAACAGGCATTCTCAAGGGCCGCTGGGCCAAGCTGCCACATGGGAATCACTGGGCGATCATCAATCGGCCTGAACCCCAGAAGCAACGGGCTGTGGTCAGAGAGGGTGCGACCAAGGTATTTAGAGTGTGTTGCGTATTGACTCAACCTACCCGAACATACAAATCTGTCCAGTCGAGTATGTAGCGAGTAAAATATGGGAGTAGTAGGAGTAGTCCCATTCCACCCCATGCTGGTTTCGCCAGATGTCAGCCAGCGCCTATTGCTGCAACCACTCGTGGAGGTCCCCCGCAAGCCTATGTACCTGCGACCCAGGTAGAAGGGGGTGGAACAATCCAACAAGACATCCATGACACAATTGAAGCCCCCTCCCCGAAGCAGATCATCAACCACCAGGTGCTCCAGGAGTGCCAAGAGGGACTGGAAAAAAGGCAACCTTGTCCTGGTTTGGATCATAGATACTCCCCCATGTGATTTCTCTGCCCAATAATCTGCCCTTGACCAAGACGTACCTCCCGTCTTTATCAATGGAGGAGTGTTCCAGCTCAAAAGGAGTCCCTGCCCTAATCCAGAGACCCCCAGGCATAAACGGAGTAGAAGGTGGTATATAACTGGCTTTGCCACCGGCACCGCAAGCGCTCCACCTCAACCCCTGTAAGGAGGGTATCCTGCAGCATGGCAAAGGGTACACCCCTGCATCTAAGATACCTGTGGATGCTATGGTGTTTAGTCACTGACCAAAACCCACGGATGTTCCATGTCATAAACATGAATCCCTGCTGTTGAGTGGCATCTAACCAATTGGTAGGTGTGTCCCATGCATTCGACCCCAAACCAGCCCCGCATTCACATGTGCTACCTGAGCATGTACCGCAATCCCTGAGACAAACGACAAAAGCTCCAACTTCGAACTCCCCAACATGAGAGCAGTCCAGCAATGGCTGACCACCCAAACTCTTCATAGAAAAACATTGTCATAAGCATGACTCCTCCAGTCTCCTGGCTGGAGCCAAGTGGTGAGGGGCAGGCAAGGGTAAACAGTCTCTTCTAGTCCCACTCCACTCCAGCCCTGGCAAAGCGTGCTGTATGGGAACAGAACGTGGCCCGATTAAGCCACACGGGGGCCCCATCCAGGCATCCCAGGACCAGCAACAAAGGTGCTCCCTGCAGCCCCCATAGTCACTTCTGAGGTTGAAAAACAGCATGACCACCAGGAAGCAGGTGTCAGAGGAAGAGCCCCCCCATCACCCAGCCACCATGGGGGGGGGGGGGCGGGAGAGGCGCAAATCCCAACAAACAAATGTTTAAAAGTTGTACCACCTCATATCAGCTCCTCCGCAGTTTGCAGGGCCACCAACGGGAGACAACCGCCTCCCATCGTCAAACCCTCAGACTGATTCCATTGACTGGCACTCTGAGGGGTAACGCATCTCTGAGTCCAACACATGCGGCACAGTGATCTTCGCCATCACCTGGAGTGCAGCTGCCTGGTCCTTCTCCGTCTCCGATCTGGACAGTTTCTTCAGAGTCCCCCTGCGATTAGCTCCCCAAGAGCGTTTCCTGGGCCTGTGCCTGGCCTCACCTCCCGAGGCCAACCTATAAGCGTCCAGCCATTTCCATGTCACTTTGGGATCATCATAGAAGTGGGTAGTATCATCCAGCATTATTTTCGACTTGGCCGGGACCATCAATGAATATTGTAGACCTTCCTCATAAAGCGCCCTCTTCACCTCCAGGAAGGAGGCTCTCTTGGCCTGTACAGCGGCGGTGAAGTCAGGAAACAGCAACACTTTCCCATTACCTATAGTAAAAGGGCCTCCGGCTCACATCCTTTTCAGTATCACGTCTCTATCTCTGAAGTGAAGTAACCTAGACGCCACAGGCCGGGGCTGCCCTAGTCGGTACCCTATGGGCTTGTTCCAGCACGAAGAAGGGTGATAGTTGAATCGGAGCAACTTCCATCCGCAACCATTGCTCAATGTAAGACATCATGGGACTGATTTAGATCTTGGTGGATCTGGTCTCACCATCACTTTTTTGACAGTTTCACCGCCCGCCTACTTGGCAGTCTGTCCGCTCTATTTAGATGTTGGCAGATCTATGGACGACATACCGTCTGGGTGCCAACGACTCCACCAGGATTTTTCACCCGCGACACAGGCAGAAGCAGCTGTCAGCGGTAGTCCAGCCAAGATTACTACCGGGCCAATCATGATGTGCCTTTCCATCGAGGAAACTGTGGCGGGGATACCTCCTACTTTCAGTTGGTGGAATAGAAGGAAAAAGGTAGAAACTTACCTTTATTTTTGTTTCCCTCTTCCGTTTCAGTCTTGAACCCCATTGTCCAGGTCTTTCCTTTGCTGCTTGTACTTAACCACACTGCTAATCACATCTGTATTGACACTTAAAAAAATATTTGTTTATTGTGGTTGTTAGACCTGGCTTCCTGGGCACCAGGTCACTCATGGGTTACTGCGCTTCAATCGCATCAACTGGAGTGTTCCCCACTGGTGTCCTGGGGCCTCAGTACTAGTGGACCCAAAACTGGATAACAAAGTACTCCTCTCCAACACTTGAATTTCTCAGGGTAGCGAGACAGAGCAGTCCAAGGCTTACTCAAGGAGGTGAGGTGGGGTTAGACATTCAGAATACAATGCGCACCGTACTACCAGCTGATAAAATCAATGTCCAGTCAGTGCTTTACTTTTTATAAAAGAAAAGTACTTTAATACACACAAGAGAATTATACTACACATAAAACTAGGATAAACAGTGAAAACCAGATGTCTCTACAACCCTCTGGGCCAGAGTTCTGACCCCAAACAGTATTATAGCACCTAGGCGCCAAGCACTATAAAAACACAGTTAACATGAAAACACACAATTAGCATTGCATATTACAGACCATGTTGCACAGGGTTGCTCTCATTCGCTGGAGCCTTGATACCAATCTTTGGATTGAAAGGATATAGTTTCAACATATGATGTGAAGTCAAACGTTCTTGATCAGACCCATAACCCCCACCCAAAGCAACAGAAGTGCCCTCCTGTCCTGAGTGAGGATACTGCTCTAGTGGCGTCAGGGATCTGATCACAGGTACCTGATGTCTTGGCACAGTTTACTGGAGTCCCACTAGTCCAGTAGTCACTGGCTAGCTGTAGGAGGGTAGTGGCTGGACAGAGTACCAGTTCACCCTGATACCCCCAGAGATCACAAAAAGAAAGTTGGGGGCCTGTTTCATTGGCCTCTATTCCCAGCTACTGCTTGTACAAGCTCCCACAGCGCAGGGGAGGAGTTTAGAGGGGATTTGATCTCACCTTCAAGGACTAGAATCAAGCCTCCCCATCTCTGGCTCCCTTGATGTGCTGCCAGCTTCCTTTCCACACCAGCTCCCTTGATGTGTTGCAAGCTTTCTTTCCACACCAGCTCCCTTGATGTGCTGTAAGCTTCCTTTCCACACCAGCTCCCTTGATGTGCTGTAAGGTTCCTTTCCCCAGGAGCTCCCCAAATTCCAGACGCAGTGAGCAAGTGACTTTATCTTGCCTTCACACCGCGGATCACGGCTGGCTCCATTTGGATGGACCTTGTGTGGCCGCCTCTTCAGTCACAGATCATTCGAACAACAGCTGACCACTCAGGCCAGACTTTTATCACCTCTGATTGATAGGCTGATCCAATCAGAGGTTCTGCTACTTTTGCAACCTGATTACACCTCCAATCACAAACCATTCATGGCGTGTTCAATGCCTGAACTACTGTCTTTCCTGGCACCAGCCTGTGCTATTCCCTAAAGATGAATTTTAATTAACTACAGACCAAGAGGCACTGACCAGGGGGGAGGAGGGTCCTCTTAGCAGAGTTAGTGCAGCTAAACCCAGATCAGAGCTGCGTGTCTACCCCAGCCCACCAGGCCTCTCCAAGGAAATGGGGAGGGGCGCGGGGGAGCTGCGATGTCCAGCAGAACAGCTCGCATTCCACACAATGGCTCAACTCACCATTCTTCCCCTATACACCCACTGGCTCTCGAACACACATCAGGTAGACAAAGGCAACTGGACCCCAGGCAAGCGATAGACTGCACAGAATTCATCAGGAGGGTGGCTAGTGACTCATCCCTCCTGACTATAGATTTATTGCTGCCGCCACTGTCAGTTTACCACAGCCTGGGTAGAGAGGGCAGTAGCCACTGTCTGAAAAATAGGGGTGCACTAGGCTTACCCCCTCAACCTCAGAGCCAAGCTCTAGGGTCTCAATCCATGTAAACTGGGACACCCTCAGTGGACATGTATGATTGTCATGCTCACTGAGGTAGGGATCTAGAAACCATACAGCAGCTTTTGAGTGAATAACCTGGAGATTAGCATAAGGCAGGGGAAGCACTCTCTCCAGAGACATGCAAAGGACTTCCCGTCCCAACAGTGGTGTTGTGGGTGTTGTGCTTGTGGTGCCTGTAGGTGTACATTCAATAGTGTGTGTATGTTGTATGTGTGCTCTGCTATATGTACAAAAAGGGGCATAACACATTACCTACATATTTCGAAGAAGCAAACACAACATATATGTGGAGTGTCACTTTAATAAGTAGTACTTACCAGTCTCCGCTCCACCAGGGACTCACTTCATCAGGCATCCGCCACTAGGACAATGCCATCACAATGGGGAAATTTAAATAGGAGCAGCGCAAACCTGCCGGGCTGACAGTGACTGAGTACTGTTAGCCAGCAGAGGAGCCCGCCGTGTCGACAGAGGTGCGCCGCATATGCAACAGTAACAGTAGTCAGTCTGTTGATGTGGATGGTGGTTCAGCCAGCCCACATCTAAATATGGCGGGCGGGACTCCGTCAGCTCGACCGAGTACTTGTAACCATTGCCATATAGGGATGACGTGAGTCCCGCCAAGATCTAAATCAGGCCCTATGTTTCCTCACTCTGTGCCCTCAGGCAGCCCCACCACTCGTATATTGTTCTGACTGTTGCGGCCCTCTGCATCCTAAGCATGGTGTTCCTGGACGAGCACTCCGTTGCTCAGGTCTGTCACTTGCTGAGTCAGCTTAAGATGTCCCGGCTGCAACTCTCCCACCACGGTCTCCACCTCTTTCACCCTATCTGCCAATTTATGGTGGTGAGCCCTCAGTAGCCCCAAGCTAACTTCGACAGCACTAATGTCCTGCTGTAGGGTAGATTAAGTATCTGCAATGGCTGTGAGGATCTTATCTAGTTGAAGCTGTAATGGGGGATATTACGGGCTCAGCCCCATCTACATCTACTGTCACAGGCTGGGAAGAGTACCCCATTCCTGATTGCGTGCCTGGCGACTTAGCCCTTGGTTTCCCCATTGTCGTGATTGAGCCTTCTCCTGTCAACAGATGTGGGGCCAAAAGGGGAGGGCTCACAGGGCCCGTAACTCTATTAAGCTTCTCAGACTGCTCCACTACGGTACACAGGCATCCAACAGAGACCTCCTTTGCAAGCCAGATCAGGTGACACTGCACACACAAAGCCAGTACCCAGTGGGCACAGCACCAGCCTCCAATGTCTAGAGGTGATATCCACTCCTTTCAGGACTATTCCATGTCAAGTTCACCAGACCTACAGGACTGTACTGCCACACAAGCCACAGGCACCAAGTGGCCCACTGGGCAGTCTTTCAGTTACCAGTAGCTGTTATGTCACTATGCCAGACTCCGTTCCACACCTTAAGTCATATGTGACTGACCAGTATGGCATCCAGGCCAGGCCCCAATTCTGCAACACTCCATCACCATAGGGAGTGCAAGTCTATGGGAAAGTACAGTCCTACACAACAGTCCTCGCAACAAGGGACATGCCTCCAGGGCCCAGTGCAGCAAGCCCCTAACGGGCGCTGACGTGCAGCCGAGCCATCAGGTCCTGTTACTCACACCTCCCAAGCAAGTCTACAGGCCCACACTTTCGCCACTGCCCCGGATGCTGTGTGGCCTTCAAGCAATAGAAGTGGAGCACAGGTGGGCCAGTAGGCCCAGGCCACCTTCCCCACTGCAGGCCATCGCCGGACACCGATATGTGCCTGAGGTATCCCACTCTCACTGTGTGTGCCCCTCAGACAGGGCCCTCCGTCCCCTCTCTTCACCTCTTCCACCAGGTGTCATTGCAGCACCACTCAGACAGGGGGTCTGACCCACCCTCCAATCACTCCAGGTGTGGAGGCTCCATGCAGGAGGCTCCTCGATTTTGGTGAGGTGCCGCCAGTATAGTCGGGGACTGAGGTGGCAAACCCTCATATTGAGGTCACATCTCCACTCAGTCGGGCTCCTTAACATGCCCCATGACACTTGGTGAAGTCTCCATGTGGCCTTCCGGCAGTGGCCAAGGTACTCCAAGGCCAAGGTCCATGACACCGCCACAGGGGCACAGCACCACCCACCAGTCACAGGGGGGGCCCAGGGCTTCCCAGCAGCGTTTCCGCCTCCATGAACCAGCAGCCTGCCACTGCCTCCATCAGCGGCATTTGCATTGAATCATGCCCGCCATCATTGCAGGCTGGGCAGCCACTCTCCCAGCTCTCAGGGGTCCCCGCCGGCTGCTAAAGCACTGCTCGACACAAGGAAGCCATCTCTGGGGTTGCAGCCGCCAGCCCCTAATTAGTTCAGGGGCCGGTGAATGGCAAATGGTGCAGGATAGATTGTGGGCCGGAGCGAAGAGATCATGTGTCCAACATCTTCTGCTGATAAGCCACGCCCTCGAGCGGGCTCTTCCCTTCATTACCACCATATTCAAAATACAAATGTACAGCCATAGTATAAACAAAACACCAATGGTGCATATACATGTGTTTGTGAATACATATACTTTGACCATATCAGTGTATCCAGATATGTGCATTTCTTTGCGCAAATGAATATATTACATATGAATAAAAATATAAGTACTTTCTTATATTTATGCTTAACAAATGAACAAATGTATATATTATTTATGCTTACAATATATACACTCAATATATTTATGCTTAACATGTATACAGGTCTTTATATAAATACCGTACAAGAATTTGACTACATGCTTATGAGCCTCTATTATGATCACACATATCACAACATATAAACATGATTACACAGAAAGTATGTGTAAATGTCAACTATTTTGATACACTTATTACTTAAAATATCATAAATATATAAATCATAAATACTTAAATAAGAGTAAAGAATACTAATACAATAATAAAAAATAAAAACAAACAAAGTAAAATAATATGGGTATGTTTCTCTCTCAATATATTTTCATCCTTACTAGAGGAATGAAAAATAAATAAATACATTAAAAAATAAATGAACAAAAATAAAATATACTGTATATATATATATATATATATATATATATATATATATATATTACACACACACACACACACATATATATATATATATATATATATATATATATATATATATATATATATATATTCTTATCTATTATCTGTATTACTTAATGTGCTCTTCAGAATATCAAACAATGGGTTTCGTAAATATATTTTTCTGAAATGAACCTGTCAGTCTGTATTGAAACTCATGTCTAATTTATTTCACAAAATGTTAATTATGAATTAATAGATTGTATATTACATGTACTTTACAGAAATGTTAGTGAATTGAAGAAGAAAAACTAAAATGGTGGTATGTATTTGACTGTGTTTCACAATATATGAGCATACACGCTCTAGCCATTTTATTAAATAAGCAGTGAAGAAGGACTATTATAGTGTGGGCACTTCAAATAGACCTTCTGGGAGTGGGACTCTATGGTCTAGTCGAAGGCAACAAGGCGAAACGCGGCAACCATCTTTTTCTCTTGTTTTGCGCTGGTGAATCAAAATAAAAACTATTGGTGGAACATCTACGGATTGTGGTGCCACTTTTCCTTGCTGCAGAAGGAAGATATATGTATATATATATATATATATATATATGTGTGTATATACAAGATGATGAGTGTATCCTTATGGTTTTATTTCTCTATAATAGCACATCTGTCACAATATGTAAATATGATTATAGTAATTGTATCTATTAGTGCTTCACTTATTAAAATATTAGGGTACAAATATAAATTTAAAAAAATAACAATAAAAAAATATGAAAAAAATACAGTTTATTTTTACAGCATAAATGGAATACCTGACTTTGGAAATATTTATCCATGCATGTACATATAGAACTTCATCCAGTACAATTTCATATCTTCTGATTATTTTGTATATGCATATCATGTTTCAATCTATATGTCTGTATACTTTTTATGTGTGGCTATACATCACATATTTAAATATTTCCTGTCCACTGCTAAGAAAGAGTTTTAAAAAAATTAAAAATCAATAAATAACAATAACAATTTTACAGCACAAATTGAAAGCCTGACTTTGCAAATAGTTATCCAGCCATGTACAAATAAGACTTTATCTAGTACAATTTTAGATTTAATGATTATTTTGCATATGCGTATCATGTTAAAACCTCTATGAATGTATACCTTTCATGTGTGGTTATTATCTACATATTTATATATTTTCTTCCCACTGAGAGAAAAAAAATTAATTACCTATTCTCCCCAAACCTCCCCAAACCACGACTCTATGACCCATCCTATTCCTCTTCAGAATATCCCCTACCTCCACTCTCTGACTCATCCCCAACCTCTTTTACTACAATGAACTCCCAATCAACTCTTTCAAACCTCTTCTCTCCTCTTTCTATCCTTTATTCTATTCATTCAACTAACTGTCCCTGTGACTCATACTAAGCCTCTTTTACTACCATGAACTCCCAAATAACCCTTTATAAATTCTTCTCTTCTCTCCTCTACCCATCCTTTTTCCTAGTCATCCAACTAACAGCCCACATGTCCACCACTCCCAACAACAACTCAAATTCCCTTCTACTAATCAACAACTAATCTACCTTGGGTTCTGGAGTAACGACCTACTTGCTGAAAAACACTTCAACGCATCGTCAGACAACTATATATAGTAAGCACTATATAAATACAATTACAATAAATATTATTTTTATTAAAATGCTCAAGGAGAACTGAGAAGAAGAACTGCATTCTTTTAGATTAGTCTGACTGTCCTCTTTGTGGTTTAGAGTGAAAGATCTAAATACTAAAATCCTCAATGAGAAGCACCGCTATGACTATGGGCGCTATCTCAAGATGAGTGGCCAGATTATGATGTGATGTGAAAAGGATTATTCTTCCTAGAACTTCTAATCAGAGAGTCAGTCTCTTCCCTCTTACCTGTGCCCTATCAAGCAACGATCTCAGCAAACAGATTTTGAGAGGGCCTGTCACCTGGAAATCGAGAGGAGTGTCTGTTTCTAGAATATAATTAACTTGGAAGGCACTTTGAGCAGAAAATACATGGATCGAAAAAATAACATATGTAAAGTTATTGGTGAAAAAGTAGTATATGGAACTAGGCCAGTTTCTTTGGAAACTTGAAAAATCTAAGTGTCGGCCTACAAGCCATGGTCATGACTCCTTTTGACATCTGCCCTCAAAGATACCGCTATATCTGTGAGGAGCGAAGTAATTGTAAACTTCTTTATGTTTTGTGCCAAAAGGTTTAGGAGACTGTCACAAGAGCCAGCAGTCGTGACACATGATGAGGAAGAGATGACCACAGCAAATTAAAGAGATTAAAGCAAGTGGATGAATCTTTTGGACAGTCTCAGTGGACAAGTCCTTGGAGTGGAAAGAAATTAGAGAAGACAAAAGATGAAACATTAGCACTAGAATCTATGAGGACTCTGATGATCATAGCAGAGGTGAAAATGAGTTCCTTCAAGCAATTTGCCACTGATGCAGAGCTGGAACTCAATGCAAAGACAGAGCTGAGGAGAGGTATCATTGTGCTGGATTTACCCCCTGAATTCTCATCTCAATCCCTTTATCACTATATAAGAGGAGTGATATGAGACGAGATGTAAGATGGAGTGGCCAAGAACATGTACAGACTTTTTTCAAGCATCTGCGGTGGTGTAAATACTTCAAGAGGAAGTTTCTAGTGCAGTCATCATAGGACCAGATTTTTTTAGAAGATATCCAAAAATATGTTCCAATGGCAGTTTAGAATTGGGCTTTAATTTTTCCTGCTTTGGTTTTGGCAAAGTGGCTTGGAAGAGGGCCTTGATAGATGCTAGAAGAGGGTTTGTGCATGCATGCTTAGAGCTTTAGTGTGGTTCCTGATATGGTTCCTGATATGGTAAAGGGCCGAGCACCGGGACAGGAGAGATGTCTTTGATCAGGTCATCTCCACCAAGGCTCCACCAAGGCATTTCTGCTGACATTAAGAAATTGGAATAAGCCTTAAGTTTTTTTGATCTGTGGGTGTTTATTAAGGGAGAATGGGAAAGATATTGAATCTGTGGAGTGTAGGGGACTCATTTTCATAGAGGCAATTTGGCAGCAAGAAATAATTTAGCAGTTTCATTCATCAACTTTTTTGACTTGGCTTTCTTTCTATAAGGCTTGTTCCTTTATGGCCTTTTTCCTAATTTGCAATGCCTGTTTTTGAACACTTGTCAGACACAGGTTTGACTTATGCAAAATGGAATGGATAATATCACACTTTACCCCTTTCAATGCCTAGCTGGCTGAGGCTAGCCACATCTTGCCTATGAGTAACTTGCACAAGTACTGTCTATGTTTTGAAGGCATGAGACAATATTTTGGTGAGTTCATTTTGTGGCCTTTGCGAACCATGCACATTTTGTGGATACACAACTGGCACATACCTATTTGCACACAAATATGTGCAAAACAAATTTTTACTTTTTTTTGGCATAAAGTCTAATGACTTGTGACTGTTTTACTTTTTCGGCAAACGTTTCAACCATACCCACAGGATGATACTTTCACCATACATACACACACACACACACACACACGCATACTCATGTAAGCACACATGTACTAACAATTATTTTTGTATTGCGTGATTCAAACTGGGTGGTTTATGTGGGTGGTTTTATGCCCAAAATGCAAAATGTATAATCTCGTTTTAAAATTAATGGAAGATCTTCCAGCGCCTATCTTTGCAGTTAATTTTTTTTAGTGAAAAGCGTGTTGTAAAAGCAATGTAGCCTGACTAATGTTATACAGAAACACAGAGAGGAACATCCGCATAAACTATTTAAAATGCAATGTTTTAGCTTTCTGTAAACAAACATGTGACCGCGTTCCGCTGCACATATCAAGAGAGCCTTTGATGTTGTTTTAACTCCTTCAAAAAGTGTGCATATGCAAGGGAGATGGCCTGCAGCAGTCTTTGATGAAGAAAATCCAACATTGCGGATTAAAGGGCTGATCCTGAAGATATATAGCTTCGTGAGCAGCGGAACCATTTAGTAAAACATTAAATGATACTTAACTAAACAGTTGTCTTGGGAACTTCAGTTTATATGCCACTGCCCTACTTTAATAGACATTTTAGGTTTACAGTTCGTTTAAAACAATATGTCATGGTTTAGTAAAAAATGTAAGCATTTAATCTTAGCCTTATATGGCCGTTTTTCAAAATCACCTCCCTTTCCTGGAGTATGCAGAATTTCTAATGCAAGCCTGGGAAGTGGCTAAGATCATCTCTGGTCTTTTTCGGTGCTCATGATTTCTTTTACTAAAGGAAAATTTAAATGTTACAAAAATTAAATGCCTCAATCAGTCAGAAAAGTTAGACTACACCTGTAAATGTGGCCCTTTTTGAATGTCTGCCATAAGCTAATATTTTTCCTGCAAAGTACCCGTAATTCCCACATATACAATTCCTTCCGGAAGTTCACAAAGATTAATGGCTGTGAGCTCCTCCCACTTAGTTGAAATTGTTCGGAGATGAAAAAAGATTTGCCTACATCCATCCAGCATGAACGTTGCTAGGAAAACAGTTTGAAAGTTAACTTTTGAAAACAATTCACATCAGTTTCAGCGCAAACTAGCATACACAAGAAAATGCTGCCACTATACATGGGAAAAGTACAGTCATCGACATTGGAAAAGCATGATACGCTACAAAGTGTGGTTAGGCTATTGATGAGGGTTCTAACCAAGACTACTCGCATAATCAAAAGCTTTTCACACACCTATAATTAATTCACATTAAGGTAATTGTTATCCAGGCCACGACAACGCATAAAGCTAGTAAAACCCCAAAGAAATGCACTGCAACTAACCCCTCTTAAAGTCCTGCTGGAAGTATGCTCCTAAAAGTCATCTATTACTACCATTCAGGATAGCATAATCCTTTGTCTTAGAAGTGATTACGCTAAATTGCACACCTAATGTTCCCTAGTAAATATAGCGTAAGCGATCGATCTTTTATTTACCTACTAAAAGTGGTTGAGGGGAGGAAACAACTCAGACAGATATCAGCAAAGTCGTCATGCCTGAAAAGACCACCAACTCCAAAGTGCAGTTTGAATATTTATTATAAGGCCAAAAACAATTGGATGTAAATACATCTCAATAGCAAAGTATAGAGATACAGAAAAATTAATACAGAGACAAGTTTACGAATATAAGTAATTCGGCCCAAAAGACAGATGATTATAAATTCCAAAATCTCAACGCAACACAGAATAGATGCGATATTCAGTTCTCGGCTCATTGAAAGAAATCAAAATCTTTCCCTACACTGCTCTACATGAGGGCCCTTCCTGTCTCTCTTCTATTATTCCCCAACGGTGTCAGCACGTGTTGACTTCCTAAGAAGTACTCACGTCAAATGGGTCGTTTTAGCTTATGGCTATGGAGCTTGCTCTAAGATGCTCCTTCTCCTCCGAAAGCTAGCAGAAGTCTGGTCTCGCTGTCCCTGCGCATCATACAAAAGATGGGATTCAACCCACAATACGTCATTCTTCTTAAAACTTTCCATTGCACCTCTATGCAGTAGCTTAGCTTTTTTTTATGACACAAATTTAATTAGTGATATCTTCTTTTCAGTGGCCTTGGCTTCCAGACAGACCAGATACGCAAGGCATCCTCCCTTCTCGCTTCCCAGCCATCTTCAAAGACATTCCGGGTCTCTCCTTAACTCTGAAAATAACGATGTGTATTTTTTCACCTGCAGTAGGATGAGAACATTCTAATTTCGAACACAACAACATTTAATTATTTATTTCTCAAGAGCAAGGAGAATCGAAACTTATGACTTTGGGCCTATAATTCAGGCAACTTAAACTAACCACAATTACGGTGTATAGAAATAATATCGTCCTGCACATTATGCATGAAGGAATCGTAATACATACAAAGTTCTACTAAAATGCGTTCACTAGGTTTCAACATCAAATGATTCAAATAAATGTTTCTTAATAGTCGTAAAACACTGCAAACAATACGAATACATGAGAGTGCCTTTAAACCATGAGTATAGTGCACTTATGCAAAATTGAGTGCTAACAGCGCTCTATCAGTTCCCCCCTCTTATGACTAGTGCCATAACACCAACTTTCTATTCTTCTGTAGTTTTTCTCCTTGTAGAAGAGACCGACTTAAACAGAAGCTGTAGCTTGCTGTAACTGTCTGAATCGTTCTAACCCCTTAAGGTGCTGGTAATGACTGTCCTGCAGTCGTTCAAGTTGGTGCTCTCGCTTTCTCGAAACAGTCTCCTGATGTCGTGCCCTTTGCCATTTGTAAGCCTTGATGGCTCCTAGTAGGACAATTATACAAATGACAGCTATTATAATAGGCTTCAAGATATATCCCATTATTCCTTGTCCCAAACTTCCAAACCAACTGCCTATCTTGCCAAATCCTTTCCCCACTTGTTCCCAGAGTCCTTCAGCAGCCATCTCACGTAACTCTTGGTGTATATCTGAAATTTTGTTGATATATTTCCTTATATCCCGACTGTTGTCAGGAATATAAGTACAGCACTGTTGAACTTTCAATAATTTGCAGACTCCTCCGGCTTTTGCTAGCAGCACATCTAGGGCAAGACGGTTTTGCAAAACCATAGCCCTTAACGAAACCATCTCCCCATCTACAAGTAATAAAATCTGAGCTGTATTTATTGAGAGCTTATCCACTAATGTTGCCAGCTTTCTGATTTTCAGATCATTCAGAATCACACCCATACTCAGTATCATAGCCCCAAATATGTCTCCAATCACTTCTCCTGCACTCACACCACGTTTTCCTCTTTGAGGTCTTTTTCTTTCTAGGGGCCATAAATCATTCACATGAAAAATCTTGGGAAATACCACAGCCAAATAACAAGTGCCATACCAATTTTTGGGCAACTTCACATAGGCATTCTTTCCACACACAAAATACACATTGGGCACTATTGTTATTTTGTCCAATAATGCTTTTCTAATTGATTCTTCGATCAAGAAGACGTGCTCACAATCACTTTCACCCACAAATATCTTATCGTAATATGTGGTCGGGTGTCTAATACACAACTTCCCCTTTTGCTGGAAATCTAATGCTATGGGTCCAAAACTCCCCTTTGCTTTATGATCTAATTCTTCTTTAGTCCATGGGGTAACCTTGTGCTTTGGATCTGGCCTAAATAGAGTCTGTCTATGCCGATCTTCTATCTGATCTATAAATTTCTTTTCAATGTCAGTTAACATACAGGTTAAATTGTGTCTATGGGCATAGGACGTATCTAAAGTAATGGTAGGCACGAAATACTTTGACATTCGCTCTACTTCCTTATAATAATCATATTTATTCATGTATTTAAGAACTGGGACTTCCGAGAGTACCACATCATAATTTGAGAAATAGTACTCGAAGTGTGCCTTGCTATAAAACATGCTCAACAACACACTACTTGTAATGCCATAGGTCAAAGGCAAATAATGGTATTGAATGCCTTCTTCTACTGAGGCTGGTAATTGCATACACACATAGCAATCCTTCGCTTCCATGGTATCCACATACTCATACAATAATCGAGCATACGCATTCAAAGTGAAATCACCCTTTGACAAATCAACATGTAATCTACGACTGGTTTCCTTAATCATTTCTAGATCCCTTGCGGATGCATCCTCATCTATCTCAGAGATTGGTGTAGTGAGTGTTGCCTGTACCCTATTCTGTCCGACATCCTGAGATCCAACTAGAGATGCAACAATCACCACAGTTATAACAATAAGCACCACTACAATGAGGGTGCCAATGATGCACTTCTGTTTGCGTGTTGATTTTTCGGACACCATGGTTTCTACTGATCCGTTCCGAAGCACAAAAGGGAAAACACAGTCAGGTACGTCCACTCAGGAGATGCGTATCTTCGAGACGCTATTCTTTCTCTTCTGGAGCGTCTCAGACCATCCGGTCTTTCTTCAGCGTCACTTAGATCTGATTCAGATGTTTCAGGAATCGGAGTGAGATTTTTCTCGGATGCAAGCCTTATATTCAGCCTTTCTTTTCTTGCTGGCCACTTTTCCGCTCTGGCATCTGCTCTCCTCTCTTCCTCTTGATCTGATCCTTCTGCAATAGACCGTTCACCTTGATCTGGTGCAAAGTTCACATCTGCAATATCATCTATTTCAGGATCTGGGCTCAATTCAGGAGCACTCAGCTCTCGTCTCTCGTGCTCACTTGGCTGTTCCGTTTCATCCGAAACTCTTACAGCTGGGCCTGTGCCTTCGTCGTTGTCTGTGGCAGGTCCACACACGCTTCTCGGAACCAGGGGACTCTCTTCCTCCGCAGGCGCTTGAACTCGGCGAGTGTGGGAAGCGTGTATCCAGTTCGACAATCCTCCACACTTCACAGCGGTACTTGTGACCAATATCACCTGATATGGTCCTCGCCAGCGTGCATCAAAACAACTCTTCCTCACATGCTTGCGAACTAGTACCCAATCACCTGGATTAAGATCATGCAGCAGGTCTCTCGAGGTGGATGCAGTCGCAGCCTCGACCTGGTGGGATACAGAAGTAACCACATCAGCCAGTCCCTTACAATAATACAACACTAAATCATCAGTGATGTTTATCAATGCTGTAGCTGGCACCATAGGCAAACGCATAGCTCTTCCGGTCAAAATTTCGTGGGGAGAAAGCCCTGTTCTCCTATCAGGGGTGCTTCGCAGACTCATGAGCACCAGAGGCAGCGCAACTGGCCATTTCAATGAAATTGACGAACACACCTTTGATACTCTTGACTTGATGGTGCCATTAACCTGCTCTACAAGACCTGAAGCCTCCGGCCTGTAGCTACAATGCAGTCTCTGATCAATGTTCAAAGCAGAGCACAACAATTTCATGATTTCACTGTGGAAATGAGTTCCTCTATCTGTCTCCACTGATGTCGGAAATCCATATCTCGGGATCAATTCTCTTAACAAAACCTTGGCTACTGTGAGACTGTCACATCGTCTAGTTGGATATGCTTCCACCCAACGCGAAAAGATACACACCACCACCAAAACGTATCTCAACCTATTGAACCTCGGCATTTCAATAAAGTCCAATTGTATCCTATTGAAGGGACCTCCAGATCTTCCAATGTGACTCATTGAAACCACAGTTCTCTTTCCAACATTCATTTGTTGACAAGTAACACACCTGTGACATACCGCTTCAGCCCACACACGAAAGCGTGGATTAAACCACTTCTGCCTAAACACTCGCACCATAGCATCTCTTCCCAGATGAACTGCTCCGTGGATTTGCCTTGCCATTGGGCTCAGTAGACAATTGGGTAATACTGCTCTCTCATCTGTGGACACCCAAATGCCATCGTCTCTTTTTGTGCAACCTGCTCTGACCCATGAAGCAGCTTCCTCTTCTGGGACTTCATCCTGCAACTGCTTCACCTCATCCCAAGTATCGGCTATAGCTAACATCATGCTGAGCTCGGTCTCTTCTGTGCTCTCGCCTATATATTCTCCATTGAAAATACAAGCATGTTCAGCGCAAAATCGTGCTACTTCATCTGCATAATTGTTGCCCTTAGTGACAAAATCTTCCCCCTTTCCATGAGCTGCACATTTAACAACTGCTATCTCTTTGGGCTTCTGCAAAGATTCCAATAGTTGGCGCACATACTCGCCGTTACGTATAGGTGACCCTGAGGACGTTAGAAACCCCTCTGTGACCATAACTGCCCAAAGTCATGAACTACACCAAATCCGTATTGACTGTCAGTATACACAGTCACTCGAATATCAGCTGCAATGATACAGGCACCTGTCAAAGCGACAATTTCGGCCACCTGAGCAGAGAATACTCTATTTAAACAGGCAGCTTCCACTACTCCCATGATGGTGCACACAGCAAACGCTGCTCTCAAATACCCTTCATTGTCTCTTAAACATGAACCGTCAACAAAAAGGATCAAATCAGATTGGCGCAAAGGTTCATCGACAATGTCAGGTCTGGGTTTAGTAGATAGGTCAGTAACATCTAGGCAGTCATGCTCTTCACAATCCTCATCTCCTTCCTCTTCCGGAACAGGTAACAATGTATCAGGGTTCAGGGTGGTACAACGTCTCAGGGTAACATTTTCAGCGGCCAAGATAACCTGCTCATACTGGTAAGTCTGTTGTTGGTCAGATACTGTGTTTTCATTCTGGTCATCAACAATTCTACTGAATGGGGCACATAAACAATGAGCGGATAACCCATCTCTATGCTTTCACATCTTTCAATGCTGACACCGGTTGCAGCAACGGATTTCAGACATCCGGGCAACGCAGAAGCTACAGGATCTAATGTAGCTGAGAAGTAAGCTACTGGTCTACGGGCACCCCCATGTGTCTGTACAAGGACTGCTAACGCACATCCCTCCTTTTCACAGCAAAGGAGTGAAAACGCTTTGTTATAATCCGGCATTCCGAGAGCTGGAGCACGACAGATACTTTCCTTCAGCTCACGGAAGGCTTTCAAGCACTCGTCATCCCATGGTACCGGATCACTAACATCCTTTCGAGTCAGTTTCAACAGAGGCTTTGCTTGCAAGGAAAAATTTGGGATCCACTGTCGACAATAGCCGACCATTCCCAAAAACATGCAGACTTCTTTTTGTGTTTTCGGAGTTCCCATTTGCAGAATCGTCTCTATGCGATCTGGTGACACCCTTCGTTTTCCTTTCTCAATCCGGTGACCTAGGTACTGAACTTCAAGCCAAACAATACTGCAATTTGTTTGGAGACACTTTGTGTCCATTCTCTGCCAAATGATTCAGAAACTCCACAGTGTCAATCCAACAAGCATCCTCAGTCTCTGAGGCAACCAAAAGGTCGTCTATATATTGCACTAAGACTGAGTTTAGGGGCATCACCAGTCCTTCAAGATTCTTTTTCAGACTTTGACTAAAAATGGAAGGGCTTTCTATATACCCCTGAGGAATTCTATCCCATGTTAACACACGATCGTCCATCCTAAACGCAAATAAAAACTGACTTTCTTCATGCAATGGTATGGAGAAAAATGCATGACACAAATCTATCACTGTAAACCATTCTGCTTTGCATGGTATCTGGAATAGACTAATAGCTGGATTCGGTACCACAGGACAACATGGGATCACAATTTCATTAACCCGACGCAGATCCTGCACTATTCTGTACTTGCCACTTGGCTTCTGCAGTCCCATGATAGGTGAGTTGCAGGGACTTCCTCTTATCTCCTTAAGAATCCCTTGGGCAATCATAGTCTCAATCACAGGTCTTATTCCGGCCACAGTTTCTGGAGTCAATTTATATTGTGGCGTTCGTGGGAATTCAGCATTGGGTTTGACCTGTATCTTAACTGGCTCAACCCCTCTCATCAGACCTACATCCTCGCCCGTAAAATCCCACACTTTCGGATCAACTGAGTCTCTCAAGTCATGTGGCAAGTCTGCTATTGTGAGTACCACAAACATTTCTGCACACAGACTCATGTTAGCCATTTTAAAATCAGCATCGTCATCATATGTTTGCAATTCCACACCTCTCGGAGTGCACAATATAGTACAATTGAGCTTGCACAGAAGGTCTCGTCCCAAAAGACAGACCGGACTTGAATTGCACACTACAAATTGGTGTTTATCCCGAAATGGTCCTATTCTCACAGGTAATTCGTTTGTCAATGGATTGGTCATTTTCTGATTAATAACCCCCACTACTTGAATCGATTGTCCCGAAAGAGTTAAATTTGGGACTCACCATGGAGCGAGCAGCTCCAGTGTCTAATAGAAAGGTAACAGGATATCCATTCACATCTGCATCTACAAACGGCCCACTCTGATCTACTTCTAGAATCGCATCTAAGGTGCATTCCTCGTGCACCCCCCTCTGACACTCTTGTAAATCTTGATTTTGATCAAATCTATCTTGTATTTCAAAATAAGGCATCTGATGGTATAACTGATTATGCACGGGCATCCTAGGAGGTTGAGGTACTTGCGCTTGCGGCTCATATCCTCCTCCATACATAGACCTGGGTCTTGTCACAGTATTGACAGTCTCGGACAGCTGTCCCTCTCCTTCCATCTGTATCTGATTTGCTGGATTCAATCTACACTCGCGCTTCCAATGCCCGATTTTGTGACAATAATGGGAGGCAGTGACCCTTTTCTGTTGGGCCACCCATTCACTTGCACCTGGATCCATTCCTCATCCTCTACCCTGACCAGGTTGGGTCACCATCTGTTGTCCCATTCCTCTTCCACCTCCTATACCTCTACCTATCGCTCCTCCAATCCCTTGCGTCATATCAGCGTTTCTCAACTGCACCACATCAACTTGTCCTTCAGTTTCTTCTGTGTCGACTCCACTTGATCACTGCAATATTTAGCATAATGCAGAATCTCGTCCACCGACTTATTCTGCCAACATATCAAGTGATGCTGTATCATCAAACTAATATCAGATTTCAGTCCCAACACAAACTTCGAGACAAATTGTCCCATATCTTTCTGTTCAATTGTATCCAATCCACTATGCTGCTTAAAAGCTAACAACAATCTTTCGTAATAATCATGTACTGATTCCTTAGAGTCTTGAGTGGTGCGATCAATCTTCAACCAATCAACAATCTGAGGAGCTACCTTCGATTGCAACCATGTAATCACATGTTCGTATTTTCTCATTACATCAGGTGAAGGACCATGAGTCAATGCATCTCCAGGTGGCTCTGCAGTAGGCCACTCAATGGCAATCTTACATGCCGCCCACAAATGCGCCGGCACTTCTATGTCAAACAAGGTGTTTAAATCCATCCACAATACTTTCGAAATCTTTACAAACCGATCTATTTGCTTGTACCACTCAGCAGGTTTTTCCTCAGCCGAGGAAAATCATTCATAAATGCTGCTAAATCACCCCTGCTCCATGGCACGTGTACATACCCTCCATTCTGTACCTCCCTGAGGGGGAAATTTCCTGCAGCTCCCGTCCCTCCACCCGGAGGCGGAGTATTTCCTATTCCAGTCTTGAAGCTTTACTTTTTGGCCCATCTTTCTTTCCATCTGTCTAATTCTTTCCATGTCCGCTTCCCTATCACTAGTTCTCTAATTTGTGCTTTTAATCCAATCGTTCGCTTCTCTTCCAAATCCTTATCTGTGTAATTTAATCTGCAAGAACCCTGTATCAGCTTGGTCTTTGACAAATCAACCTCATACCTTTGTGCCAAAAGCAACAATGCATCATAAGCTCGTTTGGCCTTTCTTGTCATGTACTTTGCTACGAACAGTAGTTTGCTCGAGTCATCCGTCTCAATTCTGTTCAGAGGTAGATTACCTTCAATCACCTCGTCTAGTTCTGCCTTTAATCGTACCACATCTAGCATTGGCGCCTTTATTGCACTTTTTAACACTTTCTGAATTTCCTCGTTTCTTGTATCTTCTCTGTCACAGCTTTGGGTTCTCTTAGGAACTGCACCCTCCTCTATCTTCGAAGCTGGGCGTCTATCTCTTTCCCAGCTTCGACTTCTCCAATGGTCACCTGCACAAATAACCTGTGGCTCAAACAGTACTCTAGGCGCTTCTTGTCTCTTGCTTATCTCTTCCCTCGGCATCATTGACTCTCTCACTGGTTGAACCCATATTCGAAGGTCAGACTTAGAATTCGCTAGAGCTCCTGTCCGTCTTCGTTCTGACCCACTATCCATTCTTGATGGATCAGCTGTAGCTGGCAGTGGAGTACTAGATTCCACTGGTATCCGACTTAACCCAGTCCCACTCATTGCAAGGCTCCCTCCAGACATTGTCTCTTCCCCTTCACTTATTTGCTGTTGACTGTCATCGGTTCTTTCTCTAGGATTATATATCTGAACCACCGGCCCTATTGTGACTGGTACCGACAAAGCATCTGGTAACTGCATGTTTCCTGCAGGTTGTACTGGCTCAGGGTTTGGATACCTCATTCCTCCAGACCCTCCCGGAATGTGTACCATTGTAATCTTGCCTCTTACTCCTGCCGATTGTTCCTCTGACCCACTTGTCCCCACACCTAAAAGCTCTTCTGATTGGCGCAACCTCTCTGTCTCTGATCTAGAGTCGCACGGTGGAGGACGTTCCACTAGCAATCTATCGAGGAAGCTGTCATCTGTATCACTGTCCTCCTCTGTCGTCTTTTTCCCTTCTGCCCCCTCTTCTAACATACGAAATGGGTACAAGCGTTCTCCCTCTATGGTGTCTACTCTCCATCTTTTCATCTGGGCATCCCATCTAGCATCCTGATATGCCTTCATTGCTTTCCTCATTCTTCCTTGTGAAGCCTCTCTCCTTTTTGCTAGAGAAGCTCTCATCCATGCATCTAATGCCTCAAATTGTGTGGGTCTAGGGGGAGGTTTCAGTGCATTCATCACCCCCCTCAGCTGGGTCAGCACTTCCATACGAAAAGACCCATAACGAGGGAAGCCAATTCACCCTCTTTCTCTGTATATTTATGCCAATTCTGAAGCCACACTATAGTATGAAGTTCTACATTCGTTGCCATATAATGTGCCGGTGTGTCTTCTGGCGGAGCTTCTTCTCCTACCCGAGTCACTACCCCTGTGTCGCCTCTACACAAATCTCGCAATACCCTAAAGCATCTCATTGTAAAATTGATCAATTGCAAGCCCAAAATATGCTGTTCCACTGCAAACGAACTTCCACCAATCCCAGCACGGCGTTACACCAACCAACCTATCACAGCGCGGCGCACCCTCACGTCACTTCTCACTCCTTGTAGCGGCTCACCCGCCTTTACAATTTCACCGCAAACTCGCTTACACACATTCGTACCACAAGTAACTGTATATCCAAAAGTTATTAAACCAAGTAACTGTTCCTACACAATTACAATAACTTACAGTCACATAAACAAGTAATTGTCTGTCCCTAAAGATCGATAGAACACTCTCACAAGAACATTCAGCCGTTGTGACCCCCCGACCTGCGTTGGTCACTCAATCGCCATAGTCCACCCCCGGTACCTGAGGCTTTCTACCGCGACCTATTCCTCATTCACACAAAGTTCCCTAACACAAGTGGATCGTCGATAGCGCTTCACAACACCCACATTCGATCAGACAATTACAATACAAAACTATCCCGGGATCTTGGACTTCTCTTGAGTCCGCTCACCAAAACTTCCTGCTCCGCATGTGTCCGGACCAGTAAACCAAAAACCACATTCACTCAACATACATCCCAACTCCGCAAGACATCACCCACTTACTCATCACCGCAATGTAACACCACAATTCCTTTCATACTCACGCCACCACTGTTTCCGCCGCACCATCAACGTCCGCCGGTCTCCGCCGTCTTCCACTCCACTTCAGGGCTCTTCGACCTTCAACCCTACCCCTGATTACTCCCCTCACCTTAGAGATAAACCACTTTAGAGGTAACCATCCTCTGCTACCATTTGATTACGCTAAATTGCACACCTAATGTTCCCTATTAAGTATAGTGTAAGCGATCGATCTTTTATTTACCTACTAAAAGTGGTTGAGGGGAGGAAACAACTCAGACAGATATCAGCAAAGTCGTCATGCCTGAAAAGACCACCAACTCCAAAGTGCAGTTTGAATATTTATTATAAGGCCAAAAACAATTGGATGTAAATACATCTCAATAGCAAAGTATAGAGGTACAGAAAAATTAATACAGAGCCAAGTTTACGAATATAAGTAATTCGGCCCAGAAGACAGAAGATTATAAATTCCAAAATCACAACGCAACACAGAATAGATGCGATATTCAGTTCTCGGCTCATTGAAAGAAATCAAAATCTTTCCCTACACTGCTCTACATGAGGGCCCTTCCTGTCTCTCTTCTATCATTCCCCAACGGTGTCAGCACGGGTTGACTTCCTAAGAAGTACTCACGTCAAATGGGTCATTTTAGCTTATGGCTATGGAGCTTGCTCTAAGATGCTCCTTCTCCTCCGAAAGCTAGCAGAAGTCTGGTCTCGCTGTCCCTGCGCATCATACAAAAGATGGGATTCAACCCACAATACGTCATTCTTCTTAAAACTTTCCATTGCACCTCTATGCAGTAGCTTAGCTTTTTTTATGACACAAATTTAATTAGTGATATCTTCTTTCCAGTGGCCTTGGCTTCCAGACAGACCAGATACGCAAGGCATCCTCCCTTCTCGCTTCCCAGCCATCTTCAAAGACATTCAGGGTCTCTCCTTAACTCTGAAAATAACGATGTGTATTCTTTCACCTGCAGTAGGATGAGAACATTCTAATTTCGAACACAACAACATTTAATTATTTATTTCTCAAGAGCAAGGAGAATCGAAACTTATGACTTTGGGACTATAATTCAGGCAACTTAAACTATCCACAATTACGGTGCATAGAAATAATATCGTCCTACACATTATGCATGAAGGAATCGTAATATATACAAAGATCTACTTAAATGCGTTCACTAGGTTTCAACATCAAATGATTCAAATAAATGTTTCTTAATAGTCGCAAAACACTGCAAACAATACGAATACATGAGAGTGCGTTTAAACCATGAGTATAGTGCACTCATACAAAATAGAGTGCTATCAGCGCTCTATCAGAAGAATGTGCCCTCGGATGTGGAGCACACAAGTGCTCTATTCACGAAAAAAGTCCTATCAGGAAACCATGCTTATGAGCTGCTCAAAATGCACTATCTAGATGATGGGCTGTGTTATATTTATTTCTTTACCTCTTCCTGCCTTCTACTGGTTGTCTTAATATACTTACAATGAAAATAAAATCCACTTTAGCCCACCCAAACAAACGGAAACAAACTGTCTCACCTCTTCGCACTAAGTCCAAAGGAATGGATTTACAGAAAGCCCCAGAAATAAGATTTTAGAGGGAATACAGGTTATCCATGTTAATACAGATTCCATCTGCTTGGAAATTAGGCACATTCAAGGAGACATTGCCTTTCTTTCTATGAAGATAGCAGACTATGAGATTTAAATTTGTGATAATACTAAAGCAATTTTAGCTATAACTCCACTTGTGCATCAGATTTCTCCCATTTAAACAATGTCACTTGATCTGGAAAATAGAAACCGCCAGTACAATCTAAGGATCTTCAATGTTAGAGAAAATATTGAAGGCTAGAGCTGTCAACTCTTCTTGGAAGCTCCCTTACCTAGGCTGCTCAACCTTACATTTCCAGAAAGATTTGAAATCGACAAAGCCCACCATATCCCTTCTCATCAAAAACCTCATCAAACTAAACCCAAGTAAATTATATCTAAAGTTTTATGACATCATCATCTTTTACTTATCAGAAAGTCTGCATGAGAAATTCCAACTCTTCCTAATGAAGGTAATAAGGTATTTATTCACCAGGATTTTGCAGAAGAGATGGTGAAAATTAATTGACAGTTTTCGGATCTACGGTCATGACTGAAAGAGGTAGTATAAAAATATGACCTTTTTGACCCATCTATAATGTGTTTTTGGAACAATGATGTCTCTAAATCGTTTTCTTCCCATCAGACCTGATACAATTTCTAGACCAATATGATCCTATTGGCATGGAATCACTATCTTCAGGTTCTGCTGGTTAAACTTAGTTCCTCTTGGTATATTATGTCATGTTATTTCAAATAGCAGGTACATGCAATGTACCACCCATACAATCCCGCTCACATCATATATTTCAAGATACCCACCCACCAAGCCGCCCCACCAGAAAAACCCAATGCACCATCAAGACACTGGGGCAAAATATCCGAAGAACACTGCAGGACCCTACAGGAACGCCCACCCAACCACACTGGGAACCTCGATGTTGACACCAAGCTCTTCAATAAATGACTCACAGACTGCACCATTCACACCACTGCCAACAGAAACAAGACCTACAAAAACAACAAATGACCTAGCTGGAACAAGAACGACCTCAGGGAGTTCAAGCGCCACTGCAAACAACTTGAGAGAAAATGGACATTTGACAAAAACACCGCCACACGATCCACATACAAAGCTGCCCTCAACCTCTACCATCAACAACTACAAAATGCAAAGAAATAGGCCATAACTTTCAGACTCAAAGCCAGTGCCAACAATTGCAAAGAACTCTTCACCATCGTCAAGGAGTTCTCCAGTTCTGCAGCTGCCAACAACATCATCCCATCCCAAAGACTCTCCAATGACCTCTCAAACTTCCTCGAACAGAAGACTGCCAAGATCTACAACAGATTCGACCCCCAGAATACCAACATGAACTCCCCCGACCAGTCAGACACCTCCTTTATTGCCAAACAGCTGCTAAGTAACTGGAAGCCCCTCTCAAATGAAGAAACCACCACTCTCATGAACACCATCAACTCAGGAGCCCCCTCAGACCCATGCCCCCCACTTCATATCAAACCTTGAAAGACCCATCATTCTCCCCGTGCTCACCACTATTATTAAAGCCTGCCACTTTCCCATATTGCTGGAAAAATGCAGAAGTCAACGTCCTATTGTAGAAACCGACATCAGACCCCAACACCCTCAACAGCTAGAGACTCATCTCGCTTCTGCCTTTTCCAGCTAAAGTCATTGAGAAAGCCATTAATACCCAACTCACAGACCATCTAGAACTCCATCAACTCCTAGACAGCTCTCAATCAAGCTTTCGCACCAATCACATCACAGAGACAGCTCTCATTGCAGCCACTGTTGACATCAAAAACATCCTCGACTGAGGAGAAATGGCCGCACTCATCCTCCTCGACCTCTTTGCAGCTTTCAATATAGTCTACCACAAGTCACTCATCAGAAAGGGTTCCCTGATTAAATATCGATGTAAAAAATATAGTTTACAAAAATATTGTGGTAAAAATATCGAATACAAAAATATCGACTCCCTATACTTAAACAGGTAAGTACAATAATATTGATACAAAAATATCGAAGTAAAAAATATAGATGTAAAAAATATCGACTTAAAAAAGATATATAACTTAAATAAAATATATTAAATAATATTAATATTTTTAACAAAATAAATTACATTTAATATATATTTTAACTAAATATAACAAATAAACTTAATTAAATAAAATATAAACACACAAAAATGTGTACAAATACATATATTTACTTAAAATGTTTATTAACTATTATCTTTACTTAATTTATAAACGTTTTAAATTATATAAAAATAAAATATATACATATATGAATAATATAAAATAAAATAAAGCATTCTATAATTAATTAACACATTCAAATATGAGAAGAAATATTAAAAATACATTTTGCAACACAATAAATACAACAGTAGGGAAAATGTTGGATAGCAGAGGGGTAAAAGTTACTATTCACACTCCAGTGAGTGCAAAAGCAGGGAAAGTGCTGGATAGCGGAGGGGTCAAAATTACTATTCCCACTCCAGGGAGTGCAACAGCAGGGAAAGTGTTGGATAGCGGAGGGGTAAAAATTACTATTCCCACTCCAGTGAGTGCAGCAGTAGGGAAAGTGTTGGATAGCGGAGGGGTAAAAATTACTATTCCCACTCCAGTGAGTGCAAAAGCAGGGAAAGTGCTGGATAGCGGAGGGGTAAAAATTACTATTCCCACTCCAGTGAGTGCAACAGCAGGGAAAGTGTTGGATAGCGGAGGGGTAAAAATTACTATTCCCACTCCAGTGAGTGCAGCAGTAGGGAATGTGTTAGATAGCGGAGGGGTAAAGATTACTATTCCCACTCCAGTGAGTGCAACAGTAGGGAAAGTGTTGGATAGCCTAGGGGTATAAATTACTATTCCCACTCCAGTGAGTGCAACTGTAGGAAAAGTGCTGGATACCACACCAATAAAAAAATAAACATCAATATTTAATAAATTAATTTACACATTAATAACTCTATAACATCACAATTATACAATTATGAATAAATATAAATTATTAAATAAATTCATATAATTAAATTACTTCCCACCCTATTCCCCTATAAACCCACAACCCGCTACGAAACTAAAACGCAATATTCAAGTTAAAAAAAAATATTAACTGCTAAAATTTTAACACATATAATAAAAATACAAACAATTCTCATACAAAATACTAAAATACATTACATTAATAATGAATCGATATTTTTAACAACTATATTTTTGTAAACGATATTTAACACTTCGATATTTTTGCAATCGATATTAATAACCTAACAATCGATATTCTTTACCACGATATTTTTTACATCGATATTTCTTACCCACGATATTTTTCCCTCGATATTTCTGTAGGTCGATATTTATACATCGATATTCTTGCTCTGTACCATCAGAAAGCTTGTGGGTATCGGTGGACCGGCCCTCAAATGGATATCCTCCTTCCTTGTGCACAGACCTCAACGAGTTAGACTCCCCGGACACCTCAGAACCCAAGAAACTCATCTTCGGAGTCCCTTAAGGATCGTTGCTCAGCCCAGCACTCTTCATTGTTTAGATGTCGCCCCTCGCAGGCAGCATCAGAGCCCATGGCATCAACATTATATCCTACACCGATGAGACACAGCTCATCCTCTCCCTTACCGACTTAACCAACACCTCCAAAGCAAACTTCACCACCTGCATGAGTACTGTCGCTGTTTGGATGAAAAACAACTGTCTCCAGCTCAACACAGACAAAACTGAAGTCCTTATCTTTAGCAACAACCACTACCCTTGGGACGCCTCTTGGTGGCCTTCTAAACTGGGACCCCCCTCCCACCCATGCGGACCATGCCAAGAACCTCAGAATCATCCTGGACACCAACCTCACCATGAGCGCTCATATCAACGTCATCTCCTCATCATGCTTCCACATCCTGTGAATGCTACGCAAGATTTTCAAGTGGATCCCACTGAGCACGTGATGAATGGTCACCCAGGCTCTTATCACAATTGGACCTGATTACAGAAACACCCTCTACATCAGAATCTCAGTCCATGTCCTATGACGACTCCAATCTACCCAGAAAGCCACCACCAGACTCATCCTGAACATCCAACGAAATAACCTCATCTCTCCACACCTCAACAATCTCCACTGGTTCACAGTTCAGGAAAGATGTAAGTTCAAGCTACTCGCCTGTGCCTACAAAGTTCTCCACAACATCGTTCCAGCTTACCTCAACCACCATCTCAACTCCTACCAACCCTCCACACACCTTCAATCTGCATCCCAGACATTAGCACCCCTCACTCGCAACAAGAAGACCAGAAAAGGAGGATGCTCCTTCTCATACTTCACAGCCAAGACCTGGAACGACTTCCCAAAACACCTCAGATCCTCCCCATCTCTCATGGGGTTCAGAAGGAATGTCAAACATGGCTCTTCCAGACAAAACAGGCATGATCTCCTCCCCCCTCAGGCCTGCCCTACTCAGCACCTGTATACCTTCACGGGGTACAAATTCACATAACATAAGATATGAATATAACAAGTTGTTAAGTAAACGAGGAGGATTGCTTGTATCTAAAGAAAATCTAACTACCATTTTCACTTAAATAAATCTGGAAGACTTTTATCCAATTACTTATATATCAAAAAACACAAGAATAAAACACTGGTTATTAAGAAACCTGATGGTACCTTCTTTCTACAGAAGAAATAACAAGAGAATTTATATCATTATATTCTTCTCGCCATCACAAACCTTTAGATCTCCAAGGTGATGTTATTGATATATTGCTAAAGGACTGCAATGTATCCCAGTTTTCCACTGATGATAGACTCACATTAGATAACCCAATTAATATTCACAAGATCAATATAGTAATCAAATCTCTAAGATCCAATAAATCACCTGGACCAGATGGCATCCCAGCTGAATTCTATTTATGTTTTCAGTCCCAACTCTCTCCCATTCTACTTATCATTATTTACTGACTTTAAGAACACTTCCATAGTGAGTGGTTCTTTTAAAGAAGCTAGTATTATTGTTCTTCGGAAACCAGACAAAGACCCTACTTTAGTTTCCAATTATCGACCAATATCCCCCAGTATCCAGGATTGTAAAATCTACGCCAAAATCTCAGCTAACAGACTAACGCTGTTACTTAATTCTATAATACTGCCACACCAGTCGGGATTTATGAAGGGTAGATTGGCTCCACATAACATGCGTCTTCTGTGTCACATCATTTCTTCTGCTAATAAGCTCAAATATCAGGTGGGCTTGTTGGCCTTAGACGCGTAAAAAGCATTTGACAATGTGAATTGGCAATTCCGGTTTAAAACACTGGAAGCTTTCCATTTCAGTTCCACTTTTTAAAGTCTGGTTAAAGCATTATATATAGCCCCCTCTGCTACAATTTGTATCAGTGGTACCCTTTCCCCTCCATTTAATTCATATAGAGGCACTAGAAAAGGATGTCCTTTGTCCCCCCTTTTTTTCTCATTGCAATGGAACTTTGCAAATCCTCATTCCAGATCAATAAGCAAAACACTGGCATTGTTTTACAGGATACTGTTTTAACAATGTGCTGCTATATGTTAATAACCCGGCTTCTTCTCTACCTATTATTCTTCAAATGATTCATCAATATGCTTATATTTCTGGCTAGTCTTTAAACATTAATAAAATAGAATTGTTTCCATTAAATATTTTATGCAATTCTACAATAGGAGCAAATGCAAACATTCTGGGGACTAAATATCCTAAAATATCTGGGTATTACTTTTTGTAACTGCATGTCTACCACGACTGAAATCAGCTGCTCTAAAGTGCTAAAGTTCTCTAAATGGTCAGCTCTTCATTTACATTGGTGGTGCCGTACTGAAGTGATTACAATTATTAATACTCCTCAAATTCTCTACACCTCATCTATGTTACTGTTATGTTTACCTTCCACTTTCTTTAACAAAGTTCATCTGGAACAACAAACCTGCACATATTAGCATTAAAACTCTACAAACTCCCAAAAAAGATGGTGGTATTGGCCTACCTGATTTTAAGAAATATCAAACGTCTTTTCTAATTGCAGAAAGCTCATAATGGTTTCAAAAGATTGACACTCTCACTGCCAAGTGGCTCTTACTGGAAAAAATCTCCTGCAGCCATTTCCTTTACCTGCTTTTTAACAATGGCTAACACCAAGGTTGGTAAAAACCTCTCCCATTATCACAGCCTTAAATCTTGCACTATTATCTTTTGATGACAAATTCGATATCAATATTAAATTGTCTAAAAACGTTTCACTCTGGTTTAACCCCAGCCTAAAACTCAATAAACATATCTCTTACCGGAATTCATGGCTCAATCCTGGTATCGCCTATATTAGTGATATTTGAAGAGGGATTATGTTTTAATGTTTTGCTGACCTAAGTACTAAATAGCACTTCCCTCAATCTGATTTCTCCAAATATAAATTGTTATGTAATGCGATCCTCAACACCTACCTTAATTCACCACCTTCTGCAAAAATATCTAACATGGCGTTCTCTATTAGACATTTTGGTCTGTCAGGTCATATTGCTTCAAAGTATATAAAAAACTCACCGCCATTTCTTCTCCTTTTACTGCTTTGGCCAAAACATTGTCTTCAAACATAGATATGCAATCATCTAATATAAACTGGAAAGCTATTTGGTTAAATAATATTGCTAGCTATCTCCCAGCTACTCTTATACAAACTAATGTTTTTGGTCTCCAGTTAAAATGTTTGAAGCAAAAGTATTAGATACACAAAATTGTTGGCATTGTAAAACTGCTCAGATTTTTGGAATATTATTTTACAGCTTTTTAATCTCCAAATCCCTTTATCATTTCATGAACTTATTTATAAATCTCATGCTGTTAAAAATGTATTATCTTATGCTGATTGTAAGCTTTTCGATTTCTTTGTCTCTACTTCTGTTAAATCAATAACTTCAAACTGGAAAGATGCAAATTTATTATCTGTAAATGATTGGTGGGAATGGATTACTTTTCTTAGACGTGGACATTCTTCATTTGTATATACACGTTAAAAGTCTGTATTTGTATCTATCATGTGGCATACTCTTGACTTTTATATTACCAATGCTATTACACTGTAAGGCATATAATATTTTTTTCAATTTAATATAGTGGCCCTTCTATGTTTTCCATTTACCTATTAGATATTCTGATTGTACAAGAATGCTGATGTAAGTTCTTGGTCATATACTTTTTATGTTATATTTCCATTTATATTACATACAGTTACAATATTCATTGTTGTATGGTTATCACTCTGTATTCTTAATAAACTCAATAAAAATTGTTGAACTTAAAAAAAAAACAGATATCATACACCAGAAGTGCTCCTTGTACAGGTACATCCTGAAAAGGTGAGAGGAGTAACAGATTTCTAGCAAAAGGGAGAGGATAAGGGGTGCTTGGAACCAGCCTCAAATGACATTTTCCTCATAAAGGGGTCTTTCATATGCCAACTTCTCAAATGGTATGCAGGATGTTTTAGGTAAGTAGACAAATGTCTGTGAATTAAGTAAATGCTCTACAAAGTATTGAGACAGTGCTACTAAATACCAATAACTGTTTTGTAAAAAGTGGTTCCAATATGGCTTTGCTATCCAGTGCTTAATTTGTAAAATAATATGTTCCGGGGACGAGGGGTTTGCTCAGAAACCTGCAGCCAGCACTACTGAATGCCAGCATTCCTAACACCAATGCTCCATCGAATTGATTTCCCCTGATACCTCTATAATTCACCACCAGACACTCCTTGACCCTTTATCTCACTCTTGCACTTTCTTTCTCATCCCTGCTTTCTCCCTGTCCTAATTTCCACCTTTCTCTTCCTCCTTCTTTTCCCCTTGCGTTTTTAAATCGCTTGCTCTGGGGGAAAGTCTGATGATGCAAAATAAGAGCTGGTCCCCAAAATTGAGTGCAGTTGGACCCCGTCTGCAACCACCGGCTCAAATGAAATGCTGTTACAATCTCTATGTGCAGTTTAAATCACTGTTGTTGTAGTTGTGTGTCAAAAATGAAGAATTATCTTGTACCGGTCACTGAAAGAGAGTTCATGTCTTGTGGTGATCTGAATAATTGAAACGGATGCCTTGAGAAAGCTCATCTACAAAAATCTCTAGAGTGAAACACGTGTCGGCTGTGGCTATATACATAAACGATTAATTGAGATAAAGAAATGTGTAATCATCATTACTGAATCTTTGAAGAAATTGCATGTGAATCTTGAAACGGTGGTACCTCTTTTTTTAGACTATTTGATGTGTATGGGCCAAGGGTCATACCTAGTGGATATCGTTAGCGTATGGATAAATGACCCTTACACTATTGAAACCAGAATTTAGCCAATGAGAGCTGCATGTGTCATACTTCTTCTTTTGTAGCATGTGATCGTAATCACATGCAATCACGTGTGATCACCATGCTCCTAATCTGATATTATTTTTGTCTCTACCGGATTTCTGCTTCTGCAGTGGGTACTACATGTGCTTGCATCTGTGTAATGTATGAGGTTAATGTAATGTTTAAAGTAATGTTAATGCCTTAGCAAGTTTCGATCCACTGTATTTTGTAAAATTTCAATATGCCCGTGAAATAGTAATGGTATTACGAAATATGATTTCTACCTATACTTAATACTTCATGACTGTACTTCTGGTGGTGCAATATAGATATCCTTTCTACCTTTGCCTGAGTGGTGTGCCTTTCTTGTTCTTTTGCCTGCGAAGTGTGCTTTAATGGCAGAGTGATTGCTTCTTCCTGTTCATGCTTTGCACAGTCGGTGTTTGTTATACTTGCGTCGCAGGCTGCTGCTTTGCAGAGATCCTGGTGCCATTAGCTGGTCAAACACAGGCACAGTCCCGCTTGGGATATATGTATAATAATACCACTGTCCCTACTTTTAGAATAAAATGTATTTCCTGTTGAATTGTTGCCTAAAAGCCTTTTTCTCCTTTTTTCAAATTTGTTGCTTGATTAGACGGCTTGCTTTTTAATTTACTTATTGCCTGTCCCAGGATCATGTGATTTTTGCAGTTGAGGGTGGCTGAATTATTGTTTATTTTTATATAGCTCTGTAGTAGCTTAGGGGCCTATTACGATGGCGGTCGGAAAACCTCCCCGACTGCCATGGTAGCGGGAAAAGACCGCCCGCATGGACCGCGACATCACCGCCGGTCGAATTACGATGACCCGCGGTCGAAATCCGACCGCGGTGGTCTGATCGCGGGCCTTAACATTGCGGTGGTTGCTGCTGCCCACAGCACCGCCGCGATGCCGAAAGGAGCATGTCCTGCATTTCCCTGCACTTCGTGGCAGGCACTGCACAGTGCCTGCCACCTGGTACAGGGAAATGTAAGGGGGGACCATGGGTACCCCCCCAGTGCCTCCACACCCCCCCAACGCATTGGGGGCCCACAACGGGCTGCCGGAAGACAATCTCTGCATGCCTTTCCATGGCAGTTTGACCGCTGAGGAAAGGCTGGCTACCGCCAGCATCATAATCCTGCCGGCAGAGCCTGCTCTGCACCGCCACCATTATCCCGGTCCTGCTCTGTCCGCCAGGCAGGAGTGCGGATAGCAACCGGCGGAAAAGCGGCGGTCGGAATTTCCCACCGCGGCGGCCACCACCGCCATCCTAATTTGACCGGCGGTTTTCTTGGTTGCGATCGCGGGCAGATGCCCACCGGCGGTGGACATCCGACCACCATCGTAATAGACCCCTTAGTTCTGTACATATTGGTTACTTTTACCCAATGTATTAGATCCAATGTACCCACTTCCGGAGGATGGAAGGCTGAGTCTGCCCATGGGTCAGCCTAAACTCAGAATATGTGATCATTATTGTACCCAATAAATTCTGACCCAACTGAGCTTGTACCAAATACCAGGCAAATAATAATGAGGGACATAATAGGACCCCAATTGATGACCTCCAGAGCAATGCATTTGTCAGCGGAGAATGTTCAGCTCACTGAGCCAAATCAATCTTCATAAAATAATAGGACTTCTTTCAATAGTGTGACAGATACTCCGGGTATTGTATTCAACATTTGCTGAGAGAATAGACCTTGATATGCAAAAGCCTGTTTTGTTGATGTGAGCACTTAGATGGGAGGAGAGTCTTCTGATTTCCAAGCTCTAAAGTGACCCCCCCTCCCCCCTCATGGGAATGCCTGGACTAAATGTCTGTGTTTTATTTTTGACTGGAAACATTTGATCTTGATGTTTCTTGGCGAAATACCTCGTTAGATTTCGAGCTGGGAGGCGCTCCAAGGGTGGTGAATGTCACTTTGATTTGTTTTTGTAAAGGAAGATATTCCTTCCCACACCAAAATAATCCTGCCTGTATCGCAGGCACCCTTGCATTAAGGAGCAAGGGTGCCTGTGTTGGCGCTAGGCAGCACACAGCGTGCCAGAAAAAGGAGAGAACAGAAATGCTCCATATCTTTGTAAATATAGAGCATTTCTGCCCTCTCCACTTGACGCAAAGGAGCCCAGCAAGTTCCTTTGCTTTTCCACGTTGTGTGAAATGATAGTAAATGTGCGCCACACTTTGCCCTCCCAGTGTTTTGACTACTATCATCATGCAGTCCTGCTGCTGTGCGACAAGCATGTCATGGTTGGAATGACAAACTGAAGTTTGTTTGTTATTGTGTTGTGATGGATGTTTGACCCTCCTTAAGGTACAGTGGTATCATTTCTGGGTTTTTTTAATTTAAAAAAAAAAAAAAAAATTGTACACATTGAGTTTTATTGTAACAAAGCAACTTGTACACTTTAACGTTTAAAACTGCGCATCATCTTTCCTTCCTTTCCAGTGAAACAAAATAAACCAAATAAAAAACAAAACATCAAAAAAATTACATTAGAATGTCGATGCCAGTAAGATCTACAAATTCAGTGGATCATCAGTCGGGACGCAGGGCTCGAAGCCTTCACTAGGAGGGGATGTATTGTTTTTAAAAGTGTCACTTAAACCGCATGGACACCTTGGAAAGATCGCCAAACATGCCAAAAGGAGAATGCCAAGATGCTGAAGTGCATTACCACAAACATGGCCTCCTCTCCCCCAACCCAGACAAAAATCTCAAAACCCACCCAGCTACCTTCATGTGACCCACAGGTTTTTTTTGTTCACTTTTTAATTTTTTTAAACAATTAGACGGGTACATGGTGGCAAATGCGAGCTGTCCATATTCACATGGAGACAGTGTAACCTCCGAGCCCAATATACAGAGAAAATAAAGGAAACCGCTATCATTTCTATGCGCTACGACACAGGGGCCCAGCACTCCGCTTTCAGCACAGTAAGGGGAGCGTGGACCTCCCACCCGCATCTGCCCAGGGATGTTGGCGGCTTTTTAAAGTTTGTATCTTTTCAGGTGGGGAGAGTTTGGAGATGGGTTTAATGGATTGTGGAATAGAAACTGGTTAGAGATTTACATAGCATTTAACAAGTTTCTCCCCCCACCCAAAAAAAACTTTTAAACCATGGCTTGAAGTGGGGAAGAGGTCCTCAGAGAGCCAGGCAACTGAGCACACAAAATTAAAATGAAGACAGCAACTTGCTCCCAGGGACTGTCCCTGGGACCCTATTCTACAGTGGTATCATTTCAACCTGTAAGGATTACAGATAGGTGTTTGTTATAAACACACAAGCATTTGTATGTCAGTCACTTTTTGTCTTCAGTCATTTTCGATTGTGGTTTCTTTGTTTTCTGTTTGGGGACACATCTCACGCGCTTGGCTTCCCTATGTTACAACAGTCTGTGTGTATAATATGACATCATCTTTTGGCGAATAGTTTAGGTTTAAGGATCATCCTCATACAAACCAAAGTAGTATTAGTCTCAAGTAGAAAACGATGTCATTGATTGCAAACAGTAATTTCACTGTTTATTGGAAATTTGTATTTGTAATATTCAGTGTTGCACAGTCTGCTATTTGCCCAAATTAGATGACTATGGTACGTCGTTTTTGTGTAATTAAATGTTCTAGATTTTTTCACGTATGGATTCCTGAATATAGAGCTAGACACTGCTTTACATAAGCAGGTTTCATTTTGCTTACTCATGCATTTAAAAAAGAGGGGATGAGTTTATACATTGTAGCAATGTCATCATAAGTGATTGAACCAGCGCACTTCTGTGATGGAAGAGGGAGCTTGCATGGCTGATGGCCACTCGGTACATTTTCAATGACGTTGGGATGCCTGCACTGCTAATGCCCATATGCCAGGAGACCAGTCAGGAGTGAAAGGGAAGCTTTCCCTGCTGATTTCCAACGCTTGTACCTGTTACACCTGTAATGAAAGATAGCACTAACGATTAGCATGACGCACCTGTTTTGTGAGTAAAGGAAACTTGCACTGCCAATACTGTAATTTTGTCGGTGTGAGAGGGTAGTTTGCACTGTTAATGCCAGGCTGTTCCTGTCCTGTGAGGGGAGGAAGCTTACACTGCTACTGTCCATGCTGCACCCCTTGCATGTGTGGGAGGGCCTTTCGCACTCTGATTCCCAAGTTGGGCCCGTTATCTGAGTGAGGGAAGTTTGCACTGGTTCTGGTATGCTGTGTCTGTTCCATAAGCAAGTGAAACTTGCACTGCTAATGACAAGTAGTACCTGTTCTGTGAGGGCAGGTAGCTTGCACTGCCATTGCCTTCTGTACCTGTTTGTTGAGCGAGGTAAGCTTGTTCTGCGAATGATCTGCTGCATCTGTTCTGGGAGTAAAGGTAACTTGCACTTCTGATACCCAGGGTGATCGAATGTGTTGGACAGTGAAGGTTGCTTTGATGATGCTCATGTGGTACCTGTTATATAAAGGAAAGAAGTGTGTGCTACTGCTGACAATAGGGTATCTATTTATAAATAAATACATTGTTTTCATTAGTGTTTTTGTACAGCATGAACAAGACACGTGGGTATCAGAGTGCTCTACATGGGAATTATTCTACAACTTGTCACTAAGGATCAACTAAATCACATATTGACAATAGATAGTCCACAGAAAACATGGATAAGAAAGGGCAAGAGGAGGTGTGAAGGGACAGTGTAAGTTAAAATGGAAAAGTTACTATCAGTACATACAGATTTATATTCATAAGGCAACAAATTCTGTGAGCAAGTTTACAGACACAGGAGTCAAATCTCAAGACCCAGGATAATTTACATGCAGGATCTTCCATAAAGGGGTATGAACAGTGGTTAATTTGAGCCGGTGGTTTCTGGTGCTCAGCACTGGCACTTAATTCTCAGCACTGGCACTTATGACAGCTGCCACATGGTGCCGCTGTTTGTGTACTATAGAAATGAGCACAACAACAGTTGTTTATTAATCAAACAGACATTAAAAAAACTAATAGCTGCCTCCCAGCCATTCTTATAGCCTTGGAGGGCCTTGAAAAGTCTGAATTGTCACACTTGTAGCAGTGTGATGGCTAGTGGTTGTGGTTGTATTGTCATTGACAGTGCTTGCAGTGGCAATGGGTGGTGGAAGCTGGGGTCATCTCCTGACGAGGGCCTGGGCACTTATTGTTTTACAAATTAAGCACTGGGTATGAAGCATGCATATTAGGTGCATGGGTTAACTGACACAGTAGAAATTACGGCTGAATGACAGTTTGAGTTCAACATAGGGGTATCTTGTGGTTATAGTTGGAAGGGGCATTGAAATAATACATTTTTTAGTTCCTTTTCGAGTCTTTCATAGGAAGGGATAGTTATGATGTTTAGAGATATGGAGAGTCAGATTCTGGGCTCACTTACTGAGAAGTTATTTTTAAAGTGATCTTGATTACTTCAAGGTGGGAGTTTTTAGTACTTTTAATTCAATGTTGCCTTCCAGAGATGCACAGTTTCTGATTGAGGTAGAGAAGCTTGTTCTCATGAAGAGTATAATGAGTGATGCAGGCAAGTTTAAAGTGCTCCTTGTTTTGGTGTAAAGCCATTTTTGGGAGACTGAATGGGAGAGATATTGTTGAATTGTCTGGATCATTTGACCAATCTAGCTGGTGAATGTAATGCTTTGCCAAGAGACACAAGGTGAATTTTGGATTTCCTACTAGTAGTAAGGCGTTATAATCTATCCTTGATAGGACTAGGGTCTGATGGCTAAATTGAAGTCATGGACTGGGATGAATCACTTGATTCATCATAAGAGTTTGAGCTGACATTGGGCTCCCTTGACCAAGTTATTAAAGTGGTCTTCAAGGTTAAGGTGTTTGTCTAAAATGAATCCTAGGGATTTAGCACATTGTACCATGTTTTGCTTGCGGTAAAGCAGTGTGTGTTCCTCAGACAACTTTTGAGCAAGTAGATGGCTACTGGGTGGGGGTTCAGGAATTCTGTTTTTAGTGAATTAAGCTTAAGGTAATGCTGGATCATCCAGGACTGAATTTCAATGAGAATTTGTAAAGCTACAGAGACATCTTCACAAATACTGGAGATGATCTTTTCATACAGAGCTGAGAGTTTTCTGAATAGAAGTGATAAGTGTTGCATGATTGATTGGGAATTGAGGCAAGCTGTTTGATATATATATTGAAAAATATGGGTGTAAGAATGGAGGCTTGTGGGACCCCCGATGAGATTTTGCTGAACTGGAGCTGAAGTTGGTTATTTTTACACACTGGTCTCGTTTTTCCATAATGGATGTGAATCAGCTTTACTTATCTCGAGTTTTTATTATTATAAGGTATGCGGACATGAGCCCACCGGGGCAATTACTGAAGAAATTCGAGAGACGGAAGTTTGTGTCTCTTTCGATCATTCCGGAGTTTTTGCTCTTGGATTGTAAGTGCATTGACAAATGTAAGGAAGCGGCTTATGCCAATGTGGAAGAGATGTGGTATATTTTCTCATTTTCGTGACTAAGACAGTGCATGTCCACCTTGAAGATAGTCAATAAAGGTGGGACAAAACTTTATTGGTACTGAAAAGCTCACACAATCCGCAGCACTCGAGATAACTAAATGAATGGTTATCACTATTGTTATTATTATGTTTTTCCCACTTGCCGTTTTACCAATATCCGAGACAAATGTTGATTTGTTTGCTGGTTATTTAAATTGCCAATATTTAAGTGATGAAGATATAACTCAAACATAGTGCAAAAGTCTGTTTACAGTATTCATGAAATAGAATGTCACGTGGTTTATTTAAAGTGTGCAGATTCACAACAATGGTTACTCGTGAGCAAGGAGCGTTGGCTCCGAAACGCGTAGAGTGTTGTGCCACCATTGAAATAAATTAACTTTATTGCAAAATAATTGAGTCCACGGCAGGCTGTTTCTGGGATTGATTGCAGCGTTTGAAAGGATTTTTGGGGATTCGCCATCCCGCCGCGTGAACGCCGTCACCAAGAGGCTCGTGTAAGAGCAACTTTTTTTGCTGGTTCATTTACAAAAATACCCCTGCCCGCCTCGCGTAACTATACTGGGGATCACTGGTTTTCTTTCGTTTTTCCGCACAAAGGAGCCGACACAATAAGAATAGCTCCGGATGGAGAAAACGTTTGTCAAAATATACCTGAGTTGTAGAAAGGGAATCTAATGAATCTGATGTTTCCTTTTGAATGGATACAAATGAACGAGGCTGACGGCTATCCTTGTGTAAACCAAACGAGTGAAGGTGGTTCAAGGATTTGCAAATAAAATGCACGAGTCACGTTTTTTGATTAATTATAATAATGGCCATGGAACGCAACATGAAGCGCAGTGAGGCTGCGTTTAAAATGTTTGAATACAACAAATTGAGTAACAATGAAGGAATTATTGAGCCGAGCAGTAGCACTTCTTCTTCGCCGAGTAAAACACAACTCTGGGATAAGCTATGGAAAGCTTTGAAAATGGAACAGACTAAATGGTGGGAGGCAACAACGTTGCAAAAATATATCGATGTCAGTCGGGTCCCTCGAGGACTCCGAATCTTCATCACTCCTGCTTTCAACAACCCCGACACTTAGCTGGTAAATGAGTGGGCCGCTAATAACCACAATTGCTCGACCATCATGTTGGGATTATTGGTTAAATATGCCCGCAAGGATTGCGAAAGGTTAGCTGATGAAATTGAAAATGTAACCAAACAATTAAAAGCAATGTGTGGACCCGATGAATTCCAGACGGATATGGATAAAATGGATAATCGATTGGATAAAATAGAAGATGATATCAAAATGAAAAAACAACGGAAATTTCATCGAGATCAATTGGACTATGAGAAGCGTCAGATCTTGACGTTCGCTAAGAGATATGACCTCCTTCGTAGTCTCACTCAGAATAAAAAGGTGAAGGATGTACAACAAACTACAGGTACCACTGCAGATGGTGACAATGCAAGTAGACCTATGACCAGTGAACAGCGCAAGGAAGCTGATGAGAGTGAGAACAGTGAAAGTGATGTATCAAATATATCGGAATTCACCGGGGTAAAAAACCAAATTTTAACAGAGTTCAATTTAATGGCCCAAGGAAGAATGTCAGCTCAGAATCAACAAAGAACAACAGGCTACAGAGGTTGTGGGCAAGGAGGGAGAGGAGGCGCAAGAGGAAGCGGGTAATCAAAAGAAGATACAGACAGCCCAGTGGGAAGCAGGACGAGGGGCCAGAAGAAGACAAAATAATGGATTTACAAACTGCTATCAATTTGTCAGGTCGGACCCTAAGTAATGTTGAAATAGATGTATTATCACTGGGATTGTCTTTTTGTCCTACCACCCAATTCAATTACACACAGAGTAGGATTGATCTTTTTCACTTCACAAGAAAATTAAGACTCAAAAAATGGTTTGCCACAAAAGTGTCCGAAACATCAAAAAGTGTTAGAGAAATGCCTAGTAATATCAACATCAGTGACAGAATTATTGCATCAAATAAATGAGTTAGAAGGTAACCCGGGATTCATTAATGATCCAATTATCAATCTGATCAATACAGACATCAGGTTAGACTTAAGCTGTGATAGTGGCTTTAGGCCAAAATCTATTTTTATGCCACAAATTTGCAATGATGCCATTGATGTTTTTGAAAGAGGTATTACACAAGAATTTTTAAATCTGTCAAAAAGAAAAGGTTTTATGAAAAGTAACATCACGAAAGCACAATCAGAAGCCATTGAAAAGTTAAGAAATGATCAATCTATTGTAATAAAAAAGTCTGATAAAGGAGGTAATGTTGTTGTAATGTCAAGGGAAATGTACCTCAACGAGGGAAATACACAACTGAGTGACACATCTAGGTATGAAATGAGTACCAGAGCTAAGTATGAGACATCGAATAGAACATACCAGACACAACTAGCAGAGTGGAGAGAAAGAGGTCTCTTAGAAACAGAGGAATATGAATACCTAATTTGCAGATTCCCTAAATTACCTGCCCTTTACTTACTTCCTAAAATTCACAAGGACAGTCTTAATCCTCCAGGAAGACCTATTGTCTCCTCGAGGGGGAGTTGTATGGAGAACACATCCAGATACGTTGACTTTTTTCTGCAGCCTCTGGTGCAGAGTCTCCCATCATATGTGAAAGATACAGGGGACTTTTTAAGAAAAATCCAGAATGTAGTATGGAGTGATGATTATTTGTTGATGTGCCTAGACGTGAATAGTCTTTATACGTGCATCCCACATGAGCAAGGTTTAATAGCATGTCGTCATTTTCTACGTAATAGATCTCTCTCCCATTTATTCCACACTGAGATGCTAATTGATATGATGAGTGCATGCCTTACCCAGAATTTTTTCACGTTTGACAGTAAGATCTACAGGACAATAGTGGGCACTGTGATGAGGACCTGCTTCGCCTCCAGTTTTGCAGGTCTTTACCTCGGCTGGTGGGAGGAGCAGGTCGTGAGCAACCTGGACCAATTTTTGGAACGGGTAGTTATGTGGGTCCGTTACATTGACAAAAAAATTTGTATTTGGAATGGAAGTGAGTTAGAAGCCATTGAGTTTGTCAAGTGTTTAAATAACAACACACTCAATTTAAAATTCACAAGTCAAATTGACAGTAAGAAAATTGAATTTTTAGATCTTCAGTTGCAAGTTAATGGGGTACAATTAGATAGTCTGCTTTATCGCAAAGAGACAGCTGGCAACGGCTTACTTCATGCCCGCAGCTGTCACCCCGAAAATCTTATACGAAGTATACCATTAGGTGAATTACTTCGTGCAAAACGAAATTGTAGCTCAGAAGAGAGCTTCTTAGCTGAGGAGACCTGAATGACAGAACGTCTCTTAAAAAGAGGTTATACTAAATCTATGATTAAGAAAGCAAGTTTGGAAGTCACAAATCGGACTAGATCTGAACTACTAACACCCAGGAACGGCACAGGGAATGAGTCTGAACAGAAAATAAGATTTATCACTAACTTCCATGGTCAATCACGACTAGTATGGAAAGGTCTTAATAAATTTTGGCATATTTTGAAAACTGACAAGGATCTGGCCAGTTGTGTTGAGGAATATCCCCAAATGACCTTTAGAAAGGCACGGTCATTGAAAGATACCATTTGCAAATCTCTTACCACAATAGAACCCCAGAAAAGAAGAATCCACAGATTTTATTTCTGCGGACGCTGTAAGGCCTGTAAATACAGTAGGAATTGTAAAGAAGTAAAACTGTCACCCGATTGTAATCCATTTATGATTACTAAACATGTGTCATGCACGACTGATCCTGCGGTTTATGTTTTGAAATGTCCGTGCGATAAATACTACATTGGTAGTACGATTCACAAGGCGAAAAAACGGATCTTGGAGCATCTTCGCGCCATCAAAAATGATGATAAGCAGTATCCGGTAGCATGGCATTTCAAGGCATATCATAACCAAAACAGCAATCATCTCTCGTTCTGTGTATTAGACACTGTTCAAATTCATGAACGAGGGGGTGACCGCGTCCGTGAATTAAGACGCTTAGAATCTAAACTGATAATACAATATCACACCATGACACCCACAGGTCACAATTGTGACGAAGAACTGTTGGTTCATTTAGGATAATATAATTGCCCACTCTGAAGCTGTGTACTAAAAATACATCAACATCAATGAATCCATGTAAGATCTAGATCAAATGTTGTTTTAATGTAAGATGGTAATAACAGAAACTAGTTTTTAACTTCACTGTTTAGCTTAAGTTTTTTCGGTACTTTTTGTTGATGCACTTTGATTATGGATTAATTTGACTGTTAATCAGACTGTTTTTATCTTACAGATCAACAACTAATAAGAAGGCAAGTGGAAGGCTAGAGAGCGAAAAATATCTAAATGTAAGAAGGATGCGGAAAAGTGGACTGAAATTATGAAACTGTAATTTTGTGCGGAGCAGGTGATAACTAACAAAGATGTAATATGGACATTAGAAAAGTAAGGGTAAGCCCACTGGGGCAGTATGTAAGGAGGCCACGAACCAATTGAACATTTATGTCAAGAGCAGACCAACATAGATTTGTTTATTAGCCCACTAGGGCATGACCGGGTGTGAATGTAAAATTATAATGTATGCAGACATGAGCCCACTGGGGCAATTAGTGACGAAATTCGAGAGACAGAAGTTTGTGTCTCTTTCGATCATTCCGGAGTTTTTGCTCTTGGATTGTAAGTGCATTGACAAATGTAAGGAAGCGGCTTATGCCGATGTGGAAAAGATGTGGTATATTTTCTCATTTTCGTGACTAAGACAGTGCATGTCCACCTTGAAGAAAGTCAATAAAGGTGGTACAAAACTTTATCGGTACTGAAAAGCTCACACAATCCGCAGCACTCGAGATAACTAAATGAATGGTTACTCGTGAGCAAGGAGCGTTAGCTCCGAAACGCGTAGAGTGTTGTGCCACCATTGAAATAAATTAACTTTATTGCAAAATAATTGAGTCTGCGGCAGGCTGTTTCTTGGATTGATTGCAGCGTTTGAAAGGATTTTTTGGGATTCGCCATCCTGCCGCGTGAACGCCGTCACCAAGAGGCTCGTGTAAGAGCAACTTTTTTTGCTGGTTCATTTACAAAAATACCCCTGCCCGCCTCGCGTAACTATACTGGGGATCACTGGTTTTCTTTCGTTTTTCCGCACAAAGGAGCCGACACAATAAGAATAGCTCCGGATGGAGAAAACGTTTGTCAAAATATACCTGAGTTGTAGAAAGGGAATCTAATGAATCTGATGTTTCCTTTTGAATGGATACAAATGAACGAGGCTGACGGCTATCCTTGTGTAAACCAAACGAGTGAAGGTGGTTCAAGGATTTGCAAATAAAATGCACGAGTCACGTTTTTTGATTAATTATAATAATGGCCATGGAACGCAACATGAAGCGCAGTGAGGCTGCGTTTAAAATGTTTGAATACAACAAATTGAGTAACAATGAAGGAATTATTGAGCCGAGCAGTAGCACTTCTTCTTCGCCGAGTAAAACACAACTCTGGTATAAGCTATGGAAAGCTTTGAAAATGGAACAGACTAAATGGTGGGAGGCAACAACGTTGCAAAAATATATCGATGTCAGTCGGGTCCCTCGAGGACTCCGAATCTTCATCACTCCTGCTTTCAACAACCCCGACACTTAGCTGGTAAATGAGTGGGCCGCTAATAACCACAATTGCTCGACCATCATGTTGGGATTATTGGTTAAATATGCCCGCAAGGATTGCGAAAGGTTAGCTGATGAAATTGAAAATGTAACCAAACAATTAAAAGCAATGTGTGGACCCGATGAATTCCAGACGGATATGGATAAAATGGATAATCGATTGGATAAAATAGAAGATGATATCAAAATGAAAAAACAACGGAAATTTCATCGAGATCAATTGGACTATGAGAAGCGTCAGATCTTGACGTTCGCTAAGAGATATGACCACCTTCGTAGTCTCACTCAGAATAAAAAGGTGAAGGATGTACAACAAACTACAGGTACCACTGCAGATGGTGACAATGCAAGTAGACCTATGACCAGTGAACAGCGCAAGGAAGCTGATGAGAGTGAGAACAGTGAAAGTGATGTATCAAATATATCGGAATTCACCGGGGTAAAAAAACAAATTTTAACAGAGTTCAATTTAATGGCCCAAGGAAGAATGTCAGCTCAGAATCAACAAAGAACAACAGGCTACAGAGGTTGTGGGCAAGGAGGGAGAGGAGGCGCAAGAGGAAGCGGGTAATCAAAAGAAGATACAGACAGCCCAGTGGGAAGCAGGACGAGGGGCCAGAAGAAGACAAAATAATGGATTTACAAACTGCTATCAATTTGTCAGGTCGGACCCTAAGTAATGTTGAAATAGATGTATTATCACTGGGATTGTCTTTTTGTCCTACCACCCAATTCAATTACACACAGAGTAGGATTGATCTTTTTCACTTCACAAGAAAATTAAGACTCAAAAAATGGTTTGCCACAAAAGTGTCCGAAACATCAAAAAGTGTTAGAGAAATGCCTAGTAATATCAACATCAGTGACAGAATTATTGCATCAAATAAATGAGTTAGAAGGTAACCCGGGATTCATTAATGATCCAATTATCAATCTGATCAATACAGACATCAGGTTAGACTTAAGCTGTGATAGTGGCTTTAGGCCAAAATCTATTTTTATGCCACAAATTTGCAATGATGCCATTGATGTTTTTGAAAGAGGTATTACACAAGAATTTTTAAATCTGTCAAAAAGAAAAGGTTTTATGAAAAGTAACATCACGAAAGCACAATCAGAAGCCATTGAAAAGTTAAGAAATGATCAATCTATTGTAATAAAAAAGTCTGATAAAGGAGGTAATGTTGTTGTAATGTCAAGGGAAATGTACCTCAACGAGGGAAATACACAACTGAGTGACACATCTAGGTATGAAATGAGTACCAGAGCTAAGTATGAGACATCGAATAGAACATACCAGACACAACTAGCAGAGTGGAGAGAAAGAGGTCTCTTAGAAACAGAGGAATATGAATACCTAATTTGCAGATTCCCTAAATTACCTGCCCTTTACTTACTTCCTAAAATTCACAAGGACAGTCTTAATCCTCCAGGAAGACCTATTGTCTCCTCGAGGGGAGTTGTATGGAGAACACATCCAGATACGTTGACTTTTTTCTGCAGCCTCTGGTGCAGAGTCTCCCATCATATGTGAAAGATACAGGGACTTTTTAAGAAAAATCCAGAATGTAGTATGGAGTGATGATTATTTGTTGATGTGCCTAGACGTGAATAGTCTTTATACGTGCATCCCACATGAGCAAGGTTTAATAGCATGTCGTCATTTTCTACGTAATAGATCTCTCTCCCATTTATTCCACACTGAGATGCTAATTGATATGATGAGTGCATGCCTTACCCAGAATTTTTTCACGTTTGACAGTAAGATCTACAGGACAATAGTGGGCACTGTGATGAGGACCTGCTTCGCCTCCAGTTTTGCAGGTCTTTACCTCGGCTGGTGGGAGGAGCAGGTCGTGAGCAACCTGGACCAATTTTTGGAACGGGTAGTTATGTGGGTCCGTTACATTGACAAAAAAATTTGTATTTGGAATGGAAGTGAGTTAGAAGCCATTGAGTTTGTCAAGTGTTTAAATAACAACACACTCAATTTAAAATTCACAAGTCAAATTGACAGTAAGAAAATTGAATTTTTAGATCTTCAGTTGCAAGTTAATGGGGTACAATTAGATAGTCTGCTTTATCGCAAAGAGACAGCTGGCAACGGCTTACTTCATGCCCGCAGCTGTCACCCCGAAAATCTTATACGAAGTATACCATTAGGTGAATTACTTCGTGCAAAACGAAATTGTAGCTCAGAAGAGAGCTTCTTAGCTGAGGAGACCTGAATGACAGAACGTCTCTTAAAAGAGGTTATACTAAATCTATGATTAAGAAAGCAAGTTTGGAAGTCACAAATCGGACTAGATCTGAACTACTAACACCCAGGAACGGCACAGGGAATGAGTCTGAACAGAAAATAAGATTTATCACTAACTTCCATGGTCAATCACGACTAGTATGGAAAGGTCTTAATAAATTTTGGCATATTTTGAAAACTGACAAGGATCTGGCCAGTTGTGTTGAGGAATATCCCCAAATGACCTTTAGAAAGGCACGGTCATTGAAAGATACCATTTGCAAATCTCTTACCACAATAGAACCCCAGAAAAGAAGAATCCACGGATTTTATTTCTGCGGACGCTGTAAGGCCTGTAAATACAGTAGGAATTGTAAAGAAGTAAAACTGTCACCCGATTGTAATCCATTTATGATTACTAAACATGTGTCATGCACGACTGATCCTGCGGTTTATGTTTTGAAATGTCCGTGCGATAAATACTACATTGGTAGTACGATTCACAAGGCGAAAAACGGATCTTGGAGCATCTTCGCGCCATCAAAAATGATGATAAGCAGTATCCGGTAGCATGGCATTTCAAGGCATATCATAACCAAAACAGCAATCATCTCTCGTTCTGTGTATTAGACACTGTTCAAATTCATGAACGAGGGGTGACCGCGTCCGTGAATTAAGACGCTTAGAATCTAAACTGATAATACAATATCACACCATGACACCCACAGGTCACAATTGTGACGAAGAACTGTTGGTTCATTTAGGATAATATAATTGCCCACTCTGAAGCTGTGTACTAAAAATACATCAACATCAATGAATCCATGTAAGATCTAGATCAAATGTTGTTTTAATGTAAGATGGTAATAACAGAAACTAGTTTTTAACTTCACTGTTTAGCTTAAGTTTTTTCGGTACTTTTTGTTGATGCACTTTGATTATGGATTAATTTGACTGTTAATCAGACTGTTTTTATCTTACAGATCAACAACTAATAAGAAGGCAAGTGGAAGGCTAGAGAGCGAAAAATATCTAAATGTAAGAAGGATGCGGAAAAGTGGACTGAAATTATGAAACTGTAATTTTGTGCGGAGCAGGTGATAACTAACAAAGATGTAATATGGACATTAGGAAAGTAAGGGTAAGCCCACTGGGGCAGTATGTAAGGAGGCCACGAACCAATTGAACATTTATGTCAAGAGCAGACCAACATAGATTTGTTTATTAGCCCACTAGGGCATGACCGGGTGTGAATGTAAAATTATAATGTATGCAGACATGAGCCCACTGGGGCAATTAGTGACGAAATTCGAGAGACAGAAGTTTGTGTCTCTTTCGATCATTCCGGAGTTTTTGCTCTTGGATTGTAAGTGCATTGACAAATGTAAGGAAGCGGCTTATGCCGATGTGGAAAAGATGTGGTATATTTTCTCATTTTCGTGACTAAGACAGTGCATGTCCACCTTGAAGAAAGTCAATAAAGGTGGTACAAAACTTTATCGGTACTGAAAAGCTCACACAATCCGCAGCACTCGAGATAACTAAATGAATGGTTACTCGTGAGCAAGGAGCGTTAGCTCCGAAACGCGTAGAGTGTTGTGCCACCATTGAAATAAATTAACTTTATTGCAAAATAATTGAGTCTGCGGCAGGCTGTTTCTTGGATTGATTGCAGCGTTTGAAAGGATTTTTTGGGATTCGCCATCCTGCCGCGTGAACGCCGTCACCAAGAGGCTCAGGTAAGAGCGAACTTTTTTGCTGGTACATACATATATATATATATATATATATATATTCACTGAAAAAACCATAGGTTTTAGGGACAGTTATAGTTACAAATTAGCATTAAAAAAACCTTTGAAATTCACTGAAAAAACCATAGGTTTCAGACACGTTATAGTTACAAATTAGCATTTAAAAAACCTTTGAAATTCACTGAAAAAACCATAGGTTTTAGGGACAGTTATAGTTACTTGGACATTGCACTCGTACAAAACCCGTGAAATTCCCCCGTTATAGTTAGTCCAGGTAACTATAACTCGCGCCCCCGCAATGCACTGCTGATGACATCACTTATTACATCACTCATGACATGGTCAGTGACATCACTGATGACATCACTGATGACATCTCAAATGACATCACTGATGACATCATCCAGTGACTGTGTGTTTCTGTAAAGTTTAAATATTTTTAATATATATAGGAAAAGACGTATTGAAGAATGAGTGGGTGTGTAAGTGTCTGTATGGATGATTTAGTAGGTGTGTGACTGACTGTATAAGTGAGTGATTTAATGTATCTTACTGAATGCATGGGTTAGTGACTAAACTGGGTGAATGTCTGTATCCGTCTGTCTGTTGCTGTGTAAGTGGCTGCATATGTTTGTGAATAGCTACATGAGTGTCTATTTGAGTTATTGAATGCTTGTGTGAGTATCTGTATGGGTGCCTGAGTGTTTGTGTGGGAGGGGTGTGTGCGACTCTGTGCATAGATGTGTGAGTGGGCGATTCACTGGGTGGATAGTTTCAAGAGTGCATCTATGATAGACTGTATGGGTGGATATGTGTGTGTAAGAGTGTGTTAGTGAGTGAATGTATGTGCCAGTGGTACGTGTGTGAGTAACTACATATGTGAAAGGCAGAATATATGTGTGTTATAGTATTTAAATGGCTATAAGTGAGAGTGTGTGATAGTGAGAGTGGCTGTATGGATGCGTGTGTGCTTGTATCAGTTATTGTATAAGAGCGTAAGAATGTGCTAGTATTTGTATGATTAAGTGAGCTGGTGTGTGTATAACTGTATAGGTGAGTAAATGGCAGTGTGTTTAATTATTTGCATGACTGACTAGGTGTGTGAGTACCTCTATGGATGAGTGGCGGTGTTTGAGTGTTTATATAGGAGTAAGAGTGCATATGATAGTCCTGTACTGAGTGACCATAAGTATGAGTGACTGTACGGGTGAGTGAGTGGATGTGTGTGTGTAGACCTAAGAATCAGTGAGTGGGTATGTAGTTATTGGTGTTGGAGTGTCTATGGTTTTGCGAATGGCAGTCTGTAATTTAGAGTGGGTGTATCAAAAGTTATATTAGGGCGTGAGGAGCTGCATCAGATTATCACAAGGATGATGTCATCAGTGATGTCATTTGAGATGTCATCAGTGATGTCATCAGTGATGTCACTGAACATGTCATGAGTGATGTAATAAGTGACGTCATCAGCAGTGCATTGCGGGGGCGCGAGTTATAGTTACCTGGACTAACTATAACGGGGGAATTTCACGGGTTTTGTACGAGTGCAATGTCCAAGTAACTATAACTGTCCCTAAAACCTATGGTTTTTTCTGTGAATTTCAAAGGTTTTTTAAATGCTAATTTGTAACTATAACGTGTCTGAAACCTATGGTTTTTTCAGTGAATTTCAAAGGTTTTTTTAATGCTAATTTGTAACTATAACTGTCCCTAAAACCTATGGTTTTTTCAGTGAATTTCAAAGGTTTTTTAAATGCTAATTTGTAACTATAACGCGTCTGAAACCTATGGTTTTTTCAGTGAATTTCAACGGTTTTTTAAATGATAATATTTAGTTGTAAGATTTTTTACATGTATTGTTTTGATACTAATTTTCTACAGATGTTTATCTGTTTAATTTACATATTTTGTTTTTAAAAAAATATTTATATATTTGTAATATAAATCGCAAAAAAATGTTTTCGAAAATATTGTAACATAAATATTTTTTGTTTTGTTTTATAATTTGTTAATAAATGTAAAAAATTTTTTTTTTTTTTTTTTTTTTTGGAGTCGCGCACCGGCAGCGTACCTTACAAGATCAGTGCGCGAATTGTACCCGCCATTTTCTTAAAGTCGTGAAGGATCCGCGTAGGGTGTGCGATGGATGCGTGTATTATAGTTACGTGATATGCGTATGTTACGTGTTGTGCGCGATTAGTATGCGACCGGTTCGCGATTCCTACGTTTACACATTCGTGACACATGCGCATTATACTACGCGGCTCTTGCGCGGACACGCGCCCCGCGTGACGTCATATGCGTGCTGTACGCGCTGTGTACGCGACTCCCGCGAATTTTTATATGTTCTAAAATGACATATATATGTCTTTAATACACATATTAGGGCCAGACATTATCTTACTTATGCATAAAAATAATTTATTTTTACATGTAATAAAGTTATTTTACTTTTAAATGCAATTTCGCTACTTCGCGTTGGGTGCGTGCTGCGTGTGCGCACGGTACGCGGATCCCATGTGACTTAAAAAAAGCTTTTGATTGGTTGATAACATTTCCCATTGTAACTATTGAAGGACCCCACCCATTTCCATCATTCTTCTTTGAGCTTCTTTGGAGACACATCTCTGCATTGAAGAAGAACTGCTATATCTGAAATAAGAAGATGGCTTCTTCACAACAGCAAGAAGAGGAGTCACAACATTCTTCAGAAGAAGAATTTGTGCAAGAGGACCCACGTCCACAAAGGCATGTATCGGTGGTGTGGAAGTTTTTCACTTTTCCAGAGGGCCAAAAGAAGGTTAATGCCACGAAAGTCAGCTGCCGGATCTGTGAGAGGGTGCTGTCTAGAGGTAGTGCCGACAAGAAATATTCTTGTGGTACTGCCTCTATGTACAAGCATTTGAAAACAATTCATCCACTGAACCTGGCTCGGGAGGAGTCTCGTAGAGCTGCATTGAAACAACAACCAGTTCCTTCTACATCTGGTACTGCTACACCTTCAACATCTTTGGACATACGTCCTGAATTTGCCTTCTTAAAACAGCACTGTGTGAAGTGCAACAAACTCATTTCCTATGGCGAACAATCCGTGGAAGCTGTTTGTGCTGCACAGCGCAATCCCCACTGTTAGACTTTTTTTTTTTTGTGTGTTTTCCAGGAATGAAATGTAATTCCTGAGGTTTCCTGTTTTTTCCTTTTTTTTGTTTATTATTTCCTAAAAAAACACCCAAAAAAAAAATAATAGTTAAAAAATCCCAAAAAAATATAAAACAAAAAAGAAAAAAAAAGTTCTTTTCAGAACTAACTTCTCTGGTTAAAGAAAGAACTATATTTGTTTGTTAATGTGTGAAAGGTTGGTTAATGTATATTTATAACTTAGAGAGTGCCTGGGTGAATGTATAAGTGTTTTGGTTTTGGCGCAACGAATGGTTTTGTGGGTGTTGCTGAATAAGTCAACAGAAGACTGCAAGGGGACTGACAGGATGTTTGCTGCAGTGTATGGATACTGACTGGGGATTTGAAGGTGTGAAAGACAAGTGTGTAGGTGGTTAGAGAACCGCATGCATAGTGGATAGGGGTTTGAAACAGTCTATGTGCTAAGACCTGGTTCACTGAATGAATACTTGGGTACTGACTGAACGATTAGAGTACTGCAAGGAGAGTGCCTAGGTGAATGTATAAGTGGTTGGGTTTTGGCGCAGCGAATGGATTTGTACGTGTTGCTGAATGAGTCAACAGAGGACTGCAAGGGGAGTGACAGGATGTTTGCTGTAGTGTATGGTTAGTTAGTGGGGATTTGAAGGTGTGAAAGACAAGTGTGTAGGTGGTTAGAGAACCACATGCATAGTAATTAAGGGTTTGAAGCAGTCTATGTGCTAAGGCCTAAGTCACTGAATGAGTACTTGGGTACAGAATGAACGATTAGAGTACTACAAGGAGAGTGCCTGGGTGAATGTATAAGTGGTTGGGTTTTAGCGCAGCGAATGGATTTTTAGGTGTTGCTGAATGAGTCAACAGAGGACTGCAAGGGGAGTGACAGGATGTTTGCTGGAGTGTATGGATACTGACTGGGGATTTGAACGTGTGAAAGACAAGTGTGTAGGTGGTTAGAGAACCGCATGCATAGTGGTTAAGGGTTTGAAGCAGTCTATGTGCTAAGGCCTGGGTCACTGAATGAGTACTTCGGTACTGAATGAACGATTAGAGTACTACAAGGAGAGTGCCTTGGTGAATGTATAAGTGGTTGGCTTTTGGCGCAGCGAATGGATTTTTAGGTGTTGCTGAATGAGTCAACAGAGGAGTGCAAGGGAAGTGACAGGATGTTTGCTGGAGTGTATGGTTAGTGAGTGGGGAATTGAAGGTGTGAAAGACAAGTGTGTAGGTGGCTAGAGAACTGCATGCATAGTGTATAGGGGTTTGAAACAGTGTATGTGCTGAGGCCTGGGTCACTGAATGAGTACTTGGGTATAGACTGAACGATTAGAGTAGTACAAGGAGAGTGCCTGGTGAATGTATAAGTGTTTTCCTTTTGGCGCAGCGAATGCATTTTTAGGTGTTGCTGAATGAGTCAACATAGGACTTCAAGGGTAGTGACAGGATGTTTGCTGTAGTGTATGGTTAGTTAGTGGGGAATTGAAGGTGTGAAAGGCAAGTGTGTAGGTGGTTAGAGAACCGCATGCATAGTGATTAAGGGTTTGAAGCAGTCTATGTGCTAAGGCCTGGGTCACTGAATGAGTACTTGGGTACAGACTGAACGATTAGAGTAGTACAAGGAGAGTGCCTGAGTGAATGTATAAGTGGTTGGGTTTTGGCGCAGCGAATGGATTTTTACGTGTTGCTGAATGAGTCAACAGAGGACTGCAAGGGTAGTGACAGGATGTTTGCTGGAGTGTATGGATACTGTTTGGGGATTTGAAGGTGTGAAAGACAAGTGTGTAGGTGGTTAGAGAACCACATGCATAGTGATTAAGGGTTTGAAGCAGTCTATGTGCTAAGGCCTAAGTCACTGAATGAGTACTTCGGTACAGAATGAACGATTAGAGTACTACAAGGAGAGTGCCTGGGTGAATGTATAAGTGGTTTGGTTTTGGCACAGCGAATGGATTTTTAGGTGTTGCTGAATGAGCCAACAAAAGACTGCAAGGGGAGTGACAGGATGTTTGCTGCAGTGTATGGATACTGACTGGGGAATTGAAGGTGTGAAAGACAAGTGTGTAGGTGGTTAGAGAACTGCATGCATAGTGGATAGGGGTTTGAAACAGTCTATGTGCTAAGGCCTGGGTCACTGAATGAGTACTTGGGTATAGACTGAACGATTAGAGTACTACAAGGAGAGTGCCTGGGTGAATGTATAAGTGGTTGAGTTTTGGTGCAGCGAATGGATTTGTAGGTGTTGCTGAATGAATAAACAGAGGACTGCAAGGTGAGTGACAGGTTGTTTGCTGGAGTGTATGGATACTGACTGGGGAATAGAAGGTGTGAAAGACAAGTGTGTAGGTGGCTAGAGAACTGCATGCATAGTGTATAGGGGTTTGAAACAGTGTATGTGCTGAGGCCTGGGTCACTGAATGAGTACTTGGGTATAGACTGAACGATTAGAGTAGTACAAGGAGAGTGCCTGGTGAATGTATAAGTGTTTTGCTTTTGGCGCAGCGAATGCATTTTTAGGTGTTGCTGAATGAGTCAACATAGGACTGCAAGGGTAGTGACAGGATGTTTGCTGTAGTGTATGGTTAGTTAGTGGGGAATTGAAGGTGTGAAAGACAAGTGTGTAGGTGGTTAGAGAACCGCATGCATAGTGATTAAGGGTTTGAAGCAGTCTATGTGCTAAGGCCTGGGTCACTGAATGAGTACTTGGGTACAGACTGAACGATTAGAGTAGTACAAGGAGAGTGCCTGGGTGAATGTATAAGTGGTTGGGTTTTGGCGCAGCGAATGGATTTTTACGTGTTGCTGAATGAGTCAACAGAGGACTGCAAGGGTAGTGACAGGATGTTTGCTGTAGTGTATGGATACTGACTGGGGATTTGAACATGTGAAAGACAAGTGTGTAGGTGGCTAGAGAACTGCATGCATAGTGTATAGGGGTTTGAAACAGTGTATGTGCTGAGGCCTGGGTCACTGAATGAGTACTTGGGTATAGACTGAACGATTAGAGTACTACAAGGAGAGTGCCTTAGTGAATGTATAAGTGGTTGGCTTTTGGCGCAGCGAATGGATTTTTAGGTGTTGCTGAATGAGTCAACAGAGGAGTGCAAGGGTAGTGACAGGATGTTTGCTGGAGTGTATGGTTAGTGAGTGGGGAATTGAAGGTGTGAAAGACAAGTGTGTAGGTGGTTAGAGAACCGCATGCATAGTGATTAAGGGTTTGAAGCAGTCTATGTGCTAAGGCCTGGGTCACTGAATGAGTACTTGGGTACAGACTGAACGATTAGAGTAGTACAAGGAGAGTGCCTGGGTGAATGTATAAGTGATTGGGTTTTGGCGCAGCGAATGGATTTTTACGTGTTGCAGAATGAGTCAACAGAGGACTGCAAGGGTAGTGACAGGATGTTTGCTATAGTGTATGGATACTGACTGGGGATTTGAACATGTGAAAGACAAGTGTGTAGGTGGTTAGAGAACCGCATGCATAGTGGTTAAGGGTTTGAAGCAGTCTATGTGCTAAGGCCTGGGTCACTGAATGAGTACTTCGGTACTGAATGAACGATTAGAGTACTACAAGGAGAGTGCCTTGGTGAATGTATAAGTGGTTGGCTTTTGGCGCAGCGAATGGATTTTTAGGTTTTGCTGAATGAGTCAACAGAGGAGTGCAAGGGTAGTGACAGGATGTTTGCTGGAGTGTTTGGTTAGTGAGTGGGGAATTGAAGGTGTGAAAGACAAGTGTGTAGGTGGCTAGAGAACTGCATGCATAGTGTATAGGGGTTTGAAACAGTGTATGTGCTGAGGCCTGGGTCACTGAATGAGTACTTGGGTATAGACTGAACGATTAGAGTAGTACAAGGAGAGTGCCTGGTGAATGTATAAGTGTTTTGCTTTTGGCGCAGCGAATGCATTTTTAGGTGTTGCTGAATGAGTCAACATAGGACTGCAAGGGTAGTGACAGGATGTTTGCTGTAGTGTATGGTTAGTTAGTGGGGAATTGAAGGTGTGAAAGACAAGTGTGTAGGTGGTTAGAGAACCGCATGCATAGTGATTAAGGGTTTGAAGCAGTCTATGTGCTAAGGCCTGGGTCACTGAATGAGTACTTGGGTACAGACTGAACGATTAGAGTAGTACAAGAAGAGTGCCTGGGTGAATGTATAAGTGGTTGGGTTTTGGCGCAGCGAATGGATTTTTACGTGTTGCTGAATGAGTCAACAGAGGACTGCAAGGGTAGTGACAGGATGTTTGCTGTAGTGTATGGATACTGACTGGGGATTTGAACATGTGAAAGACAAGTGTGTAGGTGGTTAGAGAACCGCATGCATAGTGGTTAAGGGTTTGAAGCAGTCTATGTGCTAAGGCCTGGGTCACTGAATGAGTACTTCGGTACTGAATGAACGATTAGAGTACTACAAGGAGAGTGCCTTGGTGAATGTATAAGTGGTTGGCTTTTGGCGCAGCGAATGGATTTTTAGGTGTTGCTGAATGAGTCAACAGAGGAGTGCAAGGGTAGTGACAGGATGTTTGCTGGAGTGTATGGTTAGTGAGTGGGGAATTGAAGGTGTGAAAGACAAGTGTGTAGGTGGCTAGAGAACTGCATGCATAGTGTATAGGGGTTTGAAACAGTGTATGTGCTGAGGCCTGGGTCACAGAATGAGTACTTGGGTATAGACTGAACGATTAGAGTAGTACAAGGAGAGTGCCTGGTGAATGTATAAGTGTTTTGCTTTTGGCGCAGCGAATGCATTTTTAGGTGTTGCTGAATGAGTCAACATAGGACTGCAAGGGTAGTGACAGGATGTTTGCTGGAGTGTATGGATACTGTTTGGGGATTTGAAGGTGTGAAAGACAAGTGTGTAGATGGTTAGAGAACCGCATGCATAGTGATTAAGGGTTTGAAGCAGTGTATGTGCTAAGGCCTAAGTCACTAAATGAGTACTTGGGTACAGAATGAACGATTAGAGTACTACAAGGAGAGTGCCTGGGTGAATGTATAAGTGGTTGGGTTTTAGCACAGCGAATGGATTTTTAGGTGTTGCTGAATGAGTCAACAGAGGACTGCAAGGGGAGCGACAGGTTTTTTGCTGGAGTGTATGGATACTGACTGGGGATTTGAACGTGTGAAAGACAAGTGTGTAGGTGGTTAGAGAACCGCATGCATAGTGATTAAGGGTTTGAAGCAGTCTATGTGCTAAGGCCTAAGTCACTGAATGAGTACTTGGGTACTGAATGAACGATTAGAGTACTGCAAAGAGAGTGACTGGCTGAATGTATAAGTGGTTGGGTTTTGGCACAGCAAATGGATTTGTAGGTATTACTGAATGAGTCAACAGAGGACTGTAGAATTAGGACCTATAAAAGAGAAGAAAAAATCGTTATAATATATAATATTATTTTTTTTATAACAAAACATAATTTTCACATTTTAAATATTATTTTCTTTATCTTTTTTGCTGTTCTCAGAATACATTGAATTTCACTACAAATAGTGATTACAATGTTACTCATCACATAACAGCGGGCAAAAAAATAAAACAATCAATAAGATTGTTTTAAAAACCCAAAACTACTTGTAAAATATTTAAAATATACTTAACTATTTATGAACATTTCATAAAAACTTCCTGCTCAATAACATACCATATAATACAAATTACAGGTATATAAAATGCTCTCTCCTAAGAAAATGTTATAACTTGAAATTGTATACACCGTAAATGTTTTTCTTTCAAAATATATGCTGAGAGGATGTGCAAGAAAAAGTCCATAATTAAAATATATACTTTTCCTCTTGGCCAAATAGTTTTTTGAAATCCTTTAAATTTAAATTGTCCAATAGTAATCATATTAAGAAATATCAATAAATTCTTCACAGGTTCAATTATGTTCCTAAAACTTTGGTTTTAAAAATATTAAGTAGGAATTTTGTAATTCTCTAGGCAAACGTTGTTTAAAATCCAATTGAGCATCATTACAATATGTCCATCCTCTATTGCATTTTAAATACATAGTGTAATGTCCAGATGTTGTAGAAGGACCATGATGGAAAATAATTGATACTGCTACAAAAGTCCTTCCAGATATAGATAGTTGACTTGCTACAAATTCTTTAATTAAAGTTTCCATTTTTCTTCCATCAGCTCTACAACGTTGTATCATTAAAATTATGTATTGTCCAAATCTTTCTATAAATAATGTTGATAACATTTTTGATTTGCATTGGCTACACTCCATGTTTTGATTTGCTGCTTTAACTAGTTTATTGAAAGACACTGTTTTACAGTCTGGTAATGCCAAATATATAAATCTTTCAGTATCTATGTTAGTTATACATGTAAACATAAAATTTTCACATTCATGTACCCATTTATAACGAAGGCCAAAAAGATTTTCAATTTGTATTCCCTCATTTTCTAATATTGTAAGCATATACATTAGAAATTCCTGAGCGTCTTGTTGAATATCCTGCGTAAATTGTGTACAACCAGAACATATATCCAAAAGATTACGAATATGAGAAACACTTTGTAATTTGCTTTTATTAGTGTTCAATTTTTCATAAAAACAATGCAATATGGAACAAAATCTTTTTCACGATTTTCCATAATTTGCTGTTGCAAACTTTCTAGAAAAAAGACTACATTGACCACTACATTAGCATAGCAGTTGATACCTGAACTGTTTTCTAACTGATACCCAACAATTTCTTCAATACTATCCTTTTTCTTTTTGCTTGCAATATGAACATTATCTTTATTTTTTTCCTTCTCTATAACTTCACTACAGATATTCTCATATCTTCTTTTTCGATGTACTACAGACTTTTCAAATACAGGATATTCACCTAAATTTGGAGTATATGCTCTTCTTAACCTATTATACTCTTTTACACAGTTTGCATCTGCAGTAATCTTTGACTCATCAAAATCAATCAAAAACAATCCAGATAAAGTTCTGACTCGGGACAAAGCAACATATGCCATACCTTCTTTAAACACGCTACTTCCTATGTTCACCAAAGCACTGTCTACACTCAATCCTTGAGATTTATGAATAGTGACTGCATATGCCAAAGAAAGTGGAAATTGCTTCCTACGGACATACAAATCTTTAACAAGCAAAAAACGAACAGAACAACAACCAATTTGTTTTACTTCTTCAATTTGATCAAATTTAATTTTTAAAAATTCTATTCCATCTCTTTTTTGATAATTAACAAAATTCACAACTTTCCCCATTGCTCCATTAACTAAACCTTTTTCCACATCCAAATTACGCCGTAAAATTACTCGACAGTTGACACATAGATATAAATTCTTTTCTAAACCAGCAGTTTTAGATATGGATTTTTCTAAAGAATTCAATTTTTTTTTCAATTTGTCGGTCAAAATAATAGTAATTCCTTCGTGCTCTATTTTATCAATGGCTTCCATTTTTTTGATTTCTTGATTTTCTAGCTCCAAAAGTTGTTCATTGAAAATAGAACATTCACGGAGTGTTGGCATTAAACAAATTATAGATTTACTTTCAGCAATTTTACTATACATTTTTTCTGGAACTATATTTTCATTTGGAAACAAATTCTTAAATAGTCGACTTTGCAAAGCTTGTTTGCCTTCTTCTGTGAGAACTCCAATTCTTATATCTTGAAGTATAGATCCATAATTAACATCATTTGCCTGTCGCATATTTGTAATGAGTTCTTTGTATTCAAAATAAGACCAAATATTAACATTGCCAACACTTCCCAAAGACTTTCTGGTGTCTTCATGCACAAGTGTTTTAAATACTGGTTGTCCTTTTACAGGAGTAAGTTGCAGAAGATCTCCAAAAACGATAACATGTTTACCTCCAAATAAGACATCATATTCTGTTTTAAGAATTTGCTGCATTCTTAAATGCACAAAAGCAAGCATTAAGTTTGAGACCATACTTACTTCATCAATAATTAGAAGTTTCATTTTCTTTAGCACTCTTGAAACTTCATAACAAGCTTCTCCTGATAGCTTATGATATTCCAATTTGTTTTCGTGCTCTACAGGTAGCATAAGTAAACGATGTAATGTAATCCCTTTAATGTTGTGTGCTGCTAACCCAGTTGGAGCGGTTACAACACAAGATAAATGTGAGTCAGTTGATTTCTGCAGATAACTGGTCAATACTTTAATTAAGAAACTTTTTCCTGTCCCAGCTTGACCACTGACATACATTCGGATAGGTTGAAATGATGTGCATGTGCATTCTTTCTTTTCATGAAGAAATCCATGGTCAATCTGTTGTGTCACTTGCTGATATATTTCTTTCTGTTCAATATTTAGTTGTTCTTCCAAGTTTCCTAAGTCCATAATATCTTCTTGAGCTTGATGCATTGCTGTTTCCACCTCATTCATTGCAATTGCTGCTTCATTTTGAACAATTGGTTCTCCTAGTGGATCTTCACTCAGTGGAGCAGAACTTTGACTGTCTTGAGAACTGTCTCTAGCAATCTCAGCTGCAATAGTAGCTTCTTGATCCATTTCATCGTTCAACATTTTCAGATAGTTAGCAAAAACTGGACATTCTATGGTATCTTTACAAGCATTGAAGGAATCTTCATAGCTCTGAAAATCCCCAAGTAATTCCAATTCTGTACGCCACGGTTTGAAGAGTTGCAAAAGTGCTAAATAGTAAAATTCCCTTTTCTGTTCAGTGTCACAACTCAGTTTTCTGTGATTAATCAAGTTTCCTTTCCTTTGTTTCACCAAACATCCTTCATAACCAATAACTGCATATTTTCCATCGTTTATGTTTTCTGTAGTATTCCGTTTAAAACTGTAGTATTGCAGCACTTCATATAGACATATGTTGTCAAGATTATGACTTCTATTTGGATAATATGTATCCAACATGTTTGTTTTCACAATATCTGTACTTTCTGGATCTTTTTCTGCTAAATATTCAATTTCTTGTACAGATTTAAGTACTCGATTTCGTGTTGCAGCAAGACCTAGACTCACCCAAATAATTGATCTTGATTTTGAGTATAAGCTTGCAGATGATAACCGATCTGAACATTCATATGCTCCAATTTCTCGATGGGATAACATCTTCAAACTGAAACTGTATAACTTCTTACTAAGACTCTTCTCATGAGCAATTTCTTCCCACATTTCTTTTAACTCTGTTTTTTCAGATTTTGTTATATAAGATGTCACATACCGGGCAACTGCAATAGAATTATCCGCAACATACTGAATATCCATATTAGCATTCCACATTGAGAGAATAACTGGATTATAATCATTAATATATTTTGATTCTTCACTTCTTCTTAAATTATATGTATTTTTGGGTGATTTTCTGTTTATTGTATGTCTCATAGCTGACATAAAACTGTTTACTCTTCCTTTGGATATTACAGGACGTGGAAATCCAAAACGACATTTGGTGTAAAACTTTTCCTTAGACTTGTACTTCCGTCGGCAGTATTTTCCACATCGATGATGTTGGAATCGTAACACTTGTTGTCTTAAGCTGTTCTCATCTGTTCTTTTTGGTATAGCACATGTCGCATATTCCTCAATAAAAGACAAAACGGTATCATCCGAATCAGTTCCAAATTTAGGTGCATCCTTAATCCATAACAGCATATGTATATGAGGAGCACCTCTAGCTTGATACTCCTTTCTCCCAAAAAAATCTAAAACTTCTCCAAGAGGAGGATTCTTTTTATTGCAGATAAAAGACATCATAGCGTCAAACCTATGATTGAAATACCTGCATACATTAACAGGATCCAAAGAGCACAATTCTCCAGGTGTCTTGTATTCAATATTTTTTACATTTGAATTTGCCTCACGAAGAAATTCAAGTAAATCATCCCAAGCGTATTCAGCACAGCTTAGGGTAAGAAACCATGTAGGAGTTCCTAAGTTCCTCAGCATGCATTTAAGTTCTCCATGACGACGGTACCAATACTCATTAGTACCACGCTGACATGCCATCAAATTAATCAACTGAGATTCTAGATGATCGTCTCTCTCATGTACTTTATCCATAAATTGCTTTGCAGAAACATTTTGAAAATGTACTCCTGTTTTCAAAATGTGGTTGACTGCATAAGAAAGTCCTGCCAAGTCACTCTCAAACAAAAGATGAAATATATATGGGATACATTGTCGAAACCTTGGGTCTTCTGCATACAATCTTGTTGTCCGATATTCAGATGCAGGAATCTGCACTGGTCGTTCATCATATCGTCCACCTTTTCCAGTTGGAAACAGCTGCGGAAAACAACGAGCTTCCAAACTTTTCTCCCATACACTCATGGGAGTACCCTTTGCTTTTTTCATTTGGAATAATTAAATTGTATTCCCCATCACTTCTTTCGAATGAAGTGGATGTACACTATAATGTTCATAGATTTCTTCACTTTTGGTCATGTCCACTTTTTCAATTTGTCCATTTGACGTTTCAGTATCATCTCCTAAAAGAATTTCTTCTTCTTCCACATATACATTTTTGTAGTAATCATTGTTTTGAATCAGATATAATGTTGCCTTTTGCGTTTTCCTAACATCCACTAATTCTTGCCAGATTTTCTTACTCTTAGTAGGAACACCATTAACTAGAATAAGTAGTGGCTCACTTTCTACATTCTCTCCACCAATAGTTTCAATATTTTTCTTTAAATCTAGAGGTAAATATACAACTCTTCCTTTTAATCCTCTCTGTAAATCTGTAGGAGGCAATTTACCTGTCTTAGGCTCCATACGAACAATAGCTTGAAATGGGTGCACACATTGAATCAGAATAGATTCATATGTATTTAAATCTATCAGTTCTGGAGGAATAGTTACCAACTCTAGATTATTATGGACAGCTCTAGCAGGCATTTTATTCTCGTTTAATTTGTTATAACAATATTTACAAATACGCTGATCAGAACCCAAATCAAAACAATCCTCTACGAACAAATAAGTTGCAAATTCCTTCCACTTATCATTATTTTCTCTTTCACTTTGTAAATACAGATCAACAGTCCTAGTCTGAATTTTATAGTGAGTTCGTCGGCAACAAATACAAGTATAATTTGGCCTTTCACATGAAATCACCTCAAACTTTGAAATTTGTTCTTCAAATTTTTTAGTAGTGGTATGTTGCACATTCTCCTCAACATTTTCCTGTATTAATGAGTCAGTTTCTGCACTCTCTTCTCCAGGACCAAAGTAACAAAACTCAATTTTATCACAAACATTTTTCACATCTGATACTGACCCACGCAAAAGAGCACTGTTCAACTCATTTAACATTAGTGCTGGACTTTTGCATAATACAATCTTCTGACTAACTTTCGCATTTCAGAATGATGTACTGCTAACATCCTAAAATGATGAAAAACACTTTGACATACTTTTCTAGAAAGACAAGCGAGAGAATGTCCTTGCAAACCAGTATTTTTTCTCACTCTGCAAGGGTCTAGTCCTTGCAACATCTTAATCTTTTGCTTAACACTTTTTTTAGTATACTCTCGTAAGAAATTGCGTAAAATATCAATAGATTCTTGTCGTATACTACAAATACTACTGCATTCCCAAGTATACACTGGGGCTTTAGGTCGTCTCCTACAACTTCATCAGCTAACACTTCTTCTACATTTCTGGAAACCATCTTCTCTTTCTCAATTGGACAACCATTTCTAACCTCATAAGCTCGACCACTGGTATCAACTGTATGCAATAAATTATTGGTCTGAAAATAACTCTCTTCATTAAAGAAAGGCTCTGAACTTGAAGTGTGTTTCCATTCACCCAAAAAAAAATCACAAAAATTAGTTCTGTTAATTACTCTTTTCTTCTTACTTTTATCCTTTAATAAATGGATTGGTTTATCTAGAGATCGAATTCTGTTTAAAACTAAAATGAATAATTTCCTTTTTAATGCAAAAGTCTTTTCAACTACAATTTCAATATGCTTCTTCTTTCGATACAATACTGCTCTTTTTTTAGATTTCCTCACATCTTTCAACAAATTAAGAACAACTCTATTATAAAAAATCTTTTTTCTGATTTCTTTATACTGACTCTGCCTTCTTTTACCATACATTGGGGTCGATTCCGATTCGGGCCGGAAATTTCTCCGACCGAGCCGGACCCGGAGAGATTTCCGACCGAATCGGACCCGTGCAGTCCGACCGAACGAGTACGATGCGTCCGTATGTTATCGGACTCGAGTCGGTCGGACTCCCATTGAAGTCAATGGGAGCCGGTCGTACAACGCGTACGCGGGCTCCCATTGACTCAATGGGTGCGAGTCGGACAAGGGCGCCCCTACAGCGGGTACGCAGCGAAGCGATTCGCGCCGTACACGCACAGGTAGGGGGACCCATGGGTCCCCCTGTGTGCGACTCGCGCGGCTACGCGTACAGGGGGTCCGACACGGACCCCCAAAGTACGGCTCCGACAGCTCTTACGAGCCGGAGTGCGCGGCTCGGTCGGACTGCTCGCGGCGCGCATCGTACTTACCCGGCCGGGAAACGTCTCCATTGCGCGGTGCGAGTCGAGTCCGAGCGAGTCGGTCGGAGCGGTTCGAGCCGGGAGCGAGTCGGTCGGAGCGGTCGGAACGCCCGGACGAGTCGGTCGGCGATTTCGCATCGTACTCGCTCGGCCGGACCCGCGTACGGTTCGGTCGGGAAACAGGGCTCCGAATCGGATCCGGTAAAGCCGAATCCGATTCGGAGCCCTACCGGCCGAGATCGGAATCGGCCCCATTGTGTTTTTTGAATGTAAATTCCCATTTTTTTTTTTGTTTTTATTCATATTCTTTTTTGTGGTCGAACGATTTTCCATATTTTCCACATTTTGCACACTGTTTCTTGGCTTTGAAAGTTTTTGAATAAATTGTTTTGTTCTCTTACCAGAAGACTTATTGTTTTTCCCCACATGTTGTTGCTCATCCAATATTGTGTGTTGATTTTTCTTCAAATAATAGCCCTTTTTGTTTCCTTTTCTCTTTTCGTTTTTTTTAGCCATGATAAGTTTATTTTAATGATCCTAATGAATATCTGTAAAAAATAATTTTAAATACATTAATTGAAAAAAATATATAAATTATACTTTTCTATTTCTAAACAAATACATTGTATATAAAAAACATGTAAGCACTTTCTTTTCTAATGACTAATTAAAGGTGTGAAACAGAAGTGTGTAGGTGGTTAGACGAGTGCATGCATAGTGGATAGGGGTTTGAAGCAGTCTATGTGCTAAGGCCTGGGTTACTGAATGAGTACTTGGGTATAGACTGAACAATTATAGTAGTACAATGAGAGTGCCTGGGTGAATGTATAAGTGGTTGGGTTTTTGCACAGCAAATGGATTTTTAGGTGTTGCAGAATGAGTCAACAGAGGACTGCAAGGGGAGTGACAGGATGTTTTCTGGAGTGTATGGATACTGATTGGGGATTTGAAGATGTGAAAGACAAGTGTGTAGGTGGTTAGAGAACCGCATGCATAGTGATTAAGGGTTTGAAGCAGTCTATGTGCTAAGGCCTAAGTCACTGAATGAGTACTTGGGTACTGACTGAACGATTAGAGTACTGCAAGGAGAGTGCCTGTGTGAATGTATAACTGGTTGGGTTTTAGCGCAGCAAATGGATTTTTGGTGTTGCTGAATGACTCAACAGAGGACTGCAAGGGGACTGACAGGATGTTTGCTGTAGTGTATGGTTAGTGAGTGGGGAATTTAAGATGTGAAAGTCAAGTATGTAGGTGGTTAGAGAACTGCATGCATAGTGCATAGGGGTTTGAAGCAGTATATGTGCTAAGCCCTTGGTCACTGAATGAGTACTTTGGTACTGACTGAACGATTAGAGTACTGCAAGGAGAGTGACTGGCTTAATGTATAAGTGTTTGGGTTTTGACGCAGCGAATGGATTTGTAGGTGTTGCTGAATGAGTCAAGAGAGGACTGCAAGGGTAGTGACAGGATGTTTGCTGGAGTGTATAGATAGTGACTGGTGATTTGAAGGTGTGAAAGACAAGTGTGTAGGTGGTTAGAGGACCACATGCATAGTGGATAGGGGTTTGAAGCAGTATATGTGCTAAGACCTTGGTCACTGAATGAGTACTTGGATACTGACTGAACGATTACAGTACTGCAAGGAGAGTGACTGGCTGAATGTATAAGTGGTTGGGTTTTGGCACAGCGAATGGATTTGTAGGTGTTGCTGAATGAGTAAACAGAGGACTGCAAAGGGAGTGACAGGATGTTTGCTGGAGTGTATCGATAGTGACTTGGGAATTGAAAGTGTGAAAGATAAGTCTATGTGTGGTTAGATAACCGCATGCATAGTGCATAGGGGTTTCAAACAGTGTATGTGCTAAGGCCTGGGTCACTGAATGAGTTCTTTGAGTATAGACTGAACGATTATAGTACTACAAGGAGAGTGCCTGGGTAAATATATAAGTGGTTGGGTTTTTACGCAGCAAATGGATTTTTAGGTTTTGTAGAATGAGTCAACAGAGGACTGCAAGGGGAGTGGCAGGATGTTTGCTGGAGTGTATGGATACTGACTGGGGATTTGAAGGTGTGAAAGACAAGTGTGTAGGTGGTTAGAGAACCACATGCATAGTGCATAGGGGTTTCAAGCAGTCTATGTGCTAAGGCCTAGGTCACTGAATGAGTACTTGGGTATAGACTGAACGATTAGAGTAGTACAATGAGAGTGCCTGGGTGAATGTATAAGTGCTTGGGTTTTTGCACAGCAAATGGATTTTTAGGTGTTGCTGAATGAGTCAACAGAGAACTGCAAGGGGAGTGACAGGATGTTTGCTGGAGTGTATGGATACTGATTGGGGATTTGAAGATGTGAAAGACAAGTGTGTAGGTGGTTAGAGAACCGCATGCATAGTGATTAAGGGTTTGAAGCAGTCTATGTGCTAAGGCCTAAGTCACTGAATGAGTACTTGGGTACTGACTGAACGATTAGAGTACTGCAAGGAGAGTGCCTGTGTGAATGTATAACTGGTTGGGTTTTAGCGCAGCAAATGGATTTTTGGTGTTGCTGAATGACTCAACAGAGGACTGCAAGGGGACTGACAGGATGTTTGCTGTAGTGTATGGTTAGTGAGTGGGGAATTTAAGATGTGAAAGTCAAGTATGTAGGTGGTTAGAGAACTGCATGCATAGTGCATAGGGGTTTGAAGCAGTATATGTGCTAAGACCTTGGTCACTGAATGAGTACTTTGGTACTGACTGAACGATTAGAGTACTGCAAGGAGAGTGACTGGCTTAATGTATAAGTGTTTGGGTTTTGACGCAGCGAATGGATTTGTAGGTGTTGCTGAATGAGTCAAGAGAGGACTGCAAGGGTAGTGACAGGATGTTTGCTGGAGTGTATAGATAGTGACTGGTGATTTGAAGGTGTGAAAGACAAGTGTGTAGGTGGTTAGAGGACCACATGCATAGTGGATAGGGGTTTGAAGCAGTATATGTGCTAAGACCTTGGTCACTGAATGAGTACTTGGATACTGACTGAACGATTAGAGTACTGCAAGGAGAGTGACTGGCTGAATGTATAAGTGGTTGGGTTTTGGCACAGCGAATGGATTTGTAGGTGTTGCTGAATGAGTCAACAGAGGACTGCAAAGGGAGTGACAGGATGTTTGCTGGAGTGTATCAATAGTGACTTGGGAATTGAAAGTGTGAAAGATAAGTCTATGTGTGGTTAGAGAACCGCATGCATAGTGCATAGGGGTTTCAAACAGTGTATGTGCTAAGGCCTTTGTTCACTGAATGAGTTCTTTGTGTATAGTCTGAACGATTAGAGTACTACAAGGAGAGTGCCTGGGTAAATGTATAAGTGGTTGGGTTTTTACGCAGCAAATGGATTTTTAGGTTTTGTAGAATGAGTCAACAGAGGACTGCAAGGGGAGTGGCAGGATGTTTGCTGGAGTGTATGGATACTGACTGGGGATTTGAAGGTGTGAAAGACAAGTGTGTAGGTGGTTAGAGAACCACATGCATAGTGCATAGGGGTTTCAAGCAGTCTACGTGCTAAGGCCTGGGTCACTGAATGAGTACTTGGGTATAGACTGAAAAATTACACTAGTACAAAGAGAGTGCCTGGCTGAATGTATAAGTGTTTTGGGTTTGGCACAGCAAATGGCTTTGTAGGTGTTGCTGAATGAGTCAACAGAGGACTGCAAGGGGAGTGACAGGATGTTTGCTGGAGTGTATGGATAGTGATTTGGGAATTGAAAGTGTGAAAGACAAGTCTGTGTGTGGTTAGAGAACAGCATGCATAGTGCATAGGGGTTTCAAGCAATCTATGTGCTAAGGCCTGGGTCACTGAATGAGTACTTGGGTATAGACTGAACAATTAGACTAGTACAAAGAGAGTGCCTGGGTGAATGTATAAGTGTTTTGGTTTTGGCGCAGCAAATGGCTTTGTAGGTGTTGCTGAATGAGTCAACAGAGGACTGCAAGGGTAGTGACAGGATGTTTGCTGTAGTGTATGGATACTGACTAGGGATTTGAAGGTGTGAAAGACAAGTGTGTAGGTGGTTATAGTGTATAGGGGTTTCAAACAGTGTATGTGCTAAGGCCTTGATCACTGAATGAGTACTTGGCTATAGACTGAACAATTAGCGTACTACAAGGAGATTTCCTGGGTGAATGTATAATTGTTTTGGTTTTGGTGCACCAAATGGCTTTATAGGTGTTGCTGAATGAGTCAACAGAGGACTGCAAGGGGTGTGACAGGGTGATTGCTGGAGTATATATTTACTACCTGAGTAATTGAAGGTGTAAAAGACAAGTGTGTAGGTGGTTAGAGAACTGCATGCATAGTGGATAGGGGTTTGAAGCAGTCTATGTGCTAAGGCCTGGGTCACTGAATGAGTACTTGGGTACTGACTGAACGATTAGAATACTGCAAGGAGAGTGCCTGGGTGAATGTATAAGTGGTTGGGTTTTGGCGCAGCGAATGGATTTGTACGTGTTGCTGAATGAGTCAACACAGGACTGCAAGGGGAGTGACAGGATGTTTGCTGGAGTGTATGGATACTCACTGGGGATTTGAAGGTGTGAAAGACAACTGTGTAGGTGGTTAGAGAACCGCATGCATAGTGTATAGGGGTTTCAAACAGTCTATGTGCTAAGGCCTGGGTTACTGAATGAGTACTTGGGTACTCACTAAACAATTATAATACTAGAAGGAGAGTGCCTGGGTGAATGTATAAGTCGTTGGGTTTTAGCGCTGTAAATGGATTTTTTGGTGTTGCTGAATGAGTCAACAGAGGACTGCAAGGGGAGTAACAGGATGTTTGCTGGAGTGTATGGATACTGACTGGGGATTTTAAGGTGTGAAAGACAAATGGGTAGGTGGTTAGAGAACCGCATACATAGTGCATAGGGGTTTGAAGCACTGTATGTCATAAGGCCTGGGTCACTGAATGAGTTCTTTGGGTATAGACTGAACAATTAGACTAGTACAAAGAGAGTGCCTGGGTGAATGTATAAGTGTTTTGGTTTTGGTGCAGCAAATGGCTTTATAGGTGTTGCTGAATGAGTCAACAGAGGACTGCAAGGTGACTGACAGGATGTTTGCTGTAGTGTATGGTTAGTGAATGGGGAATTTAAGGTGTGAAAGTCAAGTATGTAGGTGGTTAGAGAACTGCATGCATAGTGATTAAGGGTTTGAACCAGTCTATTTGCTAAGGCCTGAGTCACTGAATCAGTACTTGGGTACTGAATGAATGATTAGAGTACTACAAGAAGAGTACCTGGGTGAATGTATAAGTGTTTTGGTTTTGGCACACCAAATGGATTTGTCAGTGTTGCTCAATTAGTCAACAGAGGACTGCAAAGGGAGTGTCAGGATGTTTGCTGGAGTGTATGGATAGTGACTGGGGATTTCAAGGTGTGAAAGACAAGTGTGTAGGTGGTTAGAGAACAACATGCATACTGGATAGGGGTTTGAAGCAGTCTATGTGCTAAGGCCAGTGTGATTCTAGAAAACCAAAACTATTCCCTGGGCTTTAGCAAAAGAGACGCACTAGTGTGGAAGAGGTTAGGACACTGCATACATTTTACACATTTCACTACAGCATTGCTAGTGTGAATGCCTGAATAATTCTGCGGATCCATAAGCACTGACTGAGTTCTAATACTAGTGCAACTTCACAATAGGATAGGTTTTTAAACAGTTATATGTTAGCAGAGACATGAAGTAACCACATGCTTCTGTCACAATGGTTACACAAGTGCAGACATACTCACAGTGTGATTCTACACAAGCCAAACTATTCTCTGAAATTTATCAGAAGAAACTCACTAGCCAGGAAGCAGTTAGGTGACTTCATACATTATACACATTTCACAACACCAGTGCTAATGTGAATGCCTGAGTCATTGTGCAAATACATAACCAGTAACTAAGTTCTACTACTACTACAACTTGGCAACAGGTTAGAATTTTAAGCAGTTATGTGTCAGCAAAGACATAAAGTAATCACAAGCATCTGTCACAATGGTTGCAGAAATGCACACATACTCACAGTGTGATTCTAGAGAACCAAAACTATTCCCTGTGCTTTAGCAAAAGAGACACACTACTCTAGAAGAGGTTAGGTGATGGCATACATTCAACATATTTCACTACAGCATTGGTAGTATGAATGCCTGAATTATTCTGCAAATTCATAAGCAGTGTCTGAGTTCTAATACTACAGAAAGTAGACAACACGATAGTAGAATAAATAATTATTCAACTATTCCTTTCAACTCATTTAAAAATATATATATTACTATACAAAGGGGCAAATTTACAAGGCCCTTGTGCCATATTTGCGTCACTTTTCCCATGTTAAAAGTGACGCAAAAGTGGCGCAAGAGGCTTCTAAAACTGGCCCATACTATTTTTAAAACAAACACCAAATACAATAAAAATAATTAAACTATACATCAGTACATTTAATAATATATTTCAAAAAAGACAGTTTCCTTAAAGTATGAAATCTTTTTTAAATAAACATCTAAAATATATAACTCACCTATTAAATAAATCTGTTCAATTAAAAATCTCACACACTCAGTCAGGATTTTCTTTTTCGCACAGAATGTAGATAAGCACACTCTCCAATATGAAATCAGTAATGGCAAACTTTCCCTCTAATTTTTCATACATATACACATGACTTTCCAGTGTTTTTCAAATTGTAAAACGAATTTCCATTGGTCATAGAGAATAATACTTTTCAACTGACATCTTTCCCCCTTGTTCTGAATATCAGTTTCCATAGCAACAGCTCATGCAACATTCAACTTAGCTGCCAGGTCACAAGTTCACCACACAATGTTGCAAATGACAACAGCAGGTGTGGTTGGCTTTGCAAAGCATTCACTAATCCTTTCTGCTGTACCTTGCAAACTTTTCATTTTAACCAATAAAAAACATGCTTTCTAAACCATGAAAAATGCACCCTATATTAGAATGCAGAGTGTTCTTAAACAGCCAATGAAATCTCTACTTTCTTAAAAACAGCATGTTGTCCACCATTTTAGATAGATTTCATTTTCCCTCCTACCTACCTCAGGTACCGACATCTTTTTATTACCTACATTGATCCCTTCAAGATGCTTTCTGTGTGGATTGTGGGACACAGCTATGTTTTCTGGTGCAAAAGGTATGCTGAAAGCAGAGGTATTGACAAAGATTTAGCTTTGCCAAATGTAGACATTAAATGGATTGGTCAGAGAGGATTAAAGTGGCACCAATTGATGCCATTGGTTAAATCCTTTTTGCATCTCCAACACCCTGACCTCATAATTGTGCACTGTGGTGGCAATGACCTAGGCACTTTGACTGGGGTAGGTCTGGAAATGCTTATGAAGGACACCTTTGCAGAATTCATGTCACTTTTCCCCCAAACTGCCTTTGTCTATTCGAACATATGCCAAAGACAGAAATGGCAGTGGTCCAATCATTTTTGTCCACAGTTTGAGAAAGCTAGGAAACATGTCAATAAAGCTGTTTCTGCTTATCTCAGAGATTATAGGATGGGGTCCATTTTCAACAACAATCTGCGTTTTAATATAGATGGCATCTATAGGAGAGACGGTGTTCATTTTACAGATGAGGGTAACCGAATCTTTCTCATCAACTTTAGACTCTGCATCGGTACTTACTTGTAGGTACCATAATGTATCAATAAACACAAGAGCTCTTTTTAGAGCCACCCAAGATATAAAAATATATTCTTCATGTATATTTACTGGGTTTCTAAAAATATTTGGGGGATTCGCGCACCCAACGCGTTCACCTTGGAGTCGCGCACCCAACACGTTTACACCAGGGGGCCGCGCTGGGAGTCGCGCACCGAACGCGTTCACACTAGGGGCGGCGCTGAGCGGCGCGCTGGGTGCGCGACTCCTTATTTTCCCGTAAAAATTTTGATAGCTCCTATCACTAATTTGTATTCTCCCCGGGGACCCCATCCCCCGGGGTTTATACATAATGATGGAGACCGTGAGGGGAGCCCCAATGCCCCCACGGTCCCGCCGGCTCCCCGCGTCCTTCGAGAGCCGGCATTGCTTTCCCACATGGTGAGCTGCTGACATGCAGCTCCCCGTGTGGAAAAGCAATTTGCTTTAGATATTGAAAGAGAGAGCAGGTTTCCCTGCTCTCTCTTCCAATACCAAAGCAGTTTGCTATGGCAGGACGTGAGCCGCGAGGCTCCCGTCCTGCCATAGCAAACTACAGTGTCCCGGGGGTAGGCACCCCGGGACACTGCAGGAGCCGGCCCTGGCACTCCCCAGGGCCATCAAGGGCTCCAGGAGGGGGGCCGCGCGGCCCCCCTCCCTTAAATTGCACAGCCCCTGGGAGGTGGTGGTCCCCGGGGCTCTGGGGGTCCGTAATGGACCCCCACATTTATTTTATAGGTGCCCCGGGGACGTGGTGGTCCCCGGGGCGTGTGGGGGGGGCTGGAGCCCCCCCACACAGGTTTTTTTAAATAAAAAAAAGAAGCCCCGGGGGGTGGCGGTCCCCGGGGCATGGGGGGCCCTTTGAGGCCCCCCACCCATTAAATTATCCCCCCCCCACCATGCCCCCGGGACTTGGGCCACCCGGGGGCCAATTAACATCGAAGCGCGGGAGACCGCGCCTCGATTTTATTTTATTTTTTTCGGCAGGATTCGCGCACCCTGAGCGCACCCAACGCGTTTACACCAGGGGGCCGTGCTGGGAGTCGCGCACCGAACGCGTTCACACTAGGGGCCGCGCTGAGCGGCGCGCTGGGTGCGCGACTCCTTATTTTCCCGTAAAAATTTTGATAGCTCCTATCACTAATTTGTATTCTCCCCGGGGACCCCATCCCCCGGGGTTTATACATAATGATGGAGACCGTGAGGGGAGCCCCAATGCCCCCACGGTCCCGCCGGCTCCCCGCGTCCTTCGAGAGCCGGCATTGCTTTCCCACATGGTGAGCTGCTGACATGCAGCTCCCCGTGTGGAAAAGCAATTTGCTTTAGATATTGAAAGAGAGAGCAGGTTTCCCTGCTCTCTCTTCCAATACCCAAAGCAGTTTGCTATGGCAGGACGTGAGCCGCGAGGCTCCCGTCCTGCCATAGCAAACTACAGTGTCCCGGGGGTAGGCACCCCGGGACACTGCAGGAGCCGGCCCTGGCACTCCCCAGGGCCATCAAGGGCTCCAGGAGGGGGGCCGCGCGGCCCCCCTCCCATTCAGTACATAGCCCCGGGGAGGTGGTGGTCCCCGGGGCTCTGGGGGTCCGTAACGGACCCCCATATTAAAATGTTTAGTGCCCCGGGGAGGTGGCGGTCCCCGGGGCGTGTGGGGGGGCTGGAGCCCCCCCCCACACAGGTTGTCCAATTTTTTTTAAAAAAGCCCCGGGGAGGTGGTGGTCCCCGGGGCTGCGGGAGGGCTCAGAGCCCTCCCGCACCATTTTTCCAAAAAGCCCCGGGGGTGGCGGTCCCCGGGGCTTGGGGGCCCTTTGAGGCCCCCCACACATTAAATTATCCCCCCCACCATGCCCCCGGGACTTGGGCCACCCGGGGGCCAATTAACATCCCCCCACCATGCCCCCGGGACTTGGGCCACCCGGGGGCCAATTAACATCGAGCGCGGGAGACCGCGCCTCGATTTTTATTTTTTCGGCAGGATTCGCGCACCCTGAGCGCACCCAACGCGTTTACACCAGGGGGCCGTGCTGGGAGTCGCGCACCGAACGCGTTCACACTAGGGGCCGCGCTGAGCGGCGCGCTGGGTGCGCGACTCCTTATTTTCCCGTAAAAATTTTGATAGCTCCTATCACTAATTTGTATTCTCCCCGGGGACCCCATCCCCCGGGGTTTATACATAATGATGGAGACCGTGAGGGGAGCCCCAATGCCCCCACGGTCCCGCCGGCTCCCCGCGTCCTTCGAGAGCCGGCATTGTTTTCCCACATGGTGAGCTGCTGACATGCAGCTCCCAGTGTGGAAAAGCAATTTGCTTTAGATATTGAAAGAGAGAGCAGGTTTCCCTGCTCTCTCTTCCAATACCCAAATCAGTTTGCTATGGTAGGACGTGAGCCACGAGGCTCCCGTCCTGCCATAGCAAGCTACAGTGTCCCGGGGGTAGGCACCCCGGGACACTGCAGGAGCCGGCCCTGGCACTCCCCAGGGCCATCAAGGGCTCCAGGAGGGGGGCCGCGCGGCCCCCTCCCATTCAGTACATAGCCCCGGGGATGTGGTGGTCCCCGGGGCTCTGGAGTCCGTAACGGACCCCCATATTAAAATGTTTAGTGCCCCGGGAGGTGGCGGTCCCGGGGCGTGTGGGGGGCTGGAGCCCCCACACAGGTTGTCCAATTTTTAAAAAAAGCCCCGGGGAGGTGGTGGTCCCCGGGGCTGCGGGAGGGCTCAGAGCCCTCCCACACCATTTTCCAAAAAGCCCCGGGGGTGGCGGTCCCCGGGGCTTGGGGGCCCTTGAGGCCCCCACACATTAAATTTTCCCCCCCCCCACCATGCCCCCGGGACTTGGGCCACCCGGGGGCCAATTAACATCCCCCCCCCACCATGCCCCCGGGATTCGCGCACCCTGAGCGCATCCTGCCGATTTAAAAAAAAATTTTTTTTTTTGCTCCAGGGGGTCCTTGTGGGACCCCTGAGCAAACCTAGGGGTCAGGGTGTTTCTACCCTGCCCCCTTTGTGCGCTTTGCGCACTTGTTTCTGTCCCTCGGTTCTACCGAGGGACAAAATGGCTGCCAACATTTCCTGAATCGGAATGTTGACAGCCAGCTGACAGCCAATTAACATGCAGCTCGTGATCGGGACGGTGCACGCAGGGTGCGCTGAGGGTGCGCGAATCCTCCGTGCCCATAGATATCACTAACTTTTTACTTTTGATTTTCTCAGCAACTACTGAACGGATTTACACCATTTAACAAAAAGGGTTCTTTCTGAACCAAGAACTACCTCTTTGCCAAATTTGGTGTAATTCCGTTCAGCAGTTCGGGCTGTAGCCGTGTCTAAAGTTTCCTATGGGAAAATGCATGGGGAAAACGCGTTTTGGGACCCCCCTTTTTTCTCGGCCCCCGCTTGACGTATCACCCCGAGACTTTCAGGGTAGGAGCGGACCGGAGCGCCCCACGAAGTTTGAAAATTTCGCGAAGATACGTCAACCGGCACGAGAGTTATTTCAAATAGAATGTCGCGGATTTCCTGTGGATAATAGGTTGTAACTATAACTATCTACTGGCGACCGCCAGTAGATAATACATATATATATATATATGTATATATATACAATGACATTGCTTAATCATTCGCAAACCCCACTCTCGCACTAATCCTTCCCATACATACCATACATTCATACTCAAACATAGTACTCAACAACAACCACTTCCCCCAGGAACTCTTAGTGACCCCACATGGAAAATATTCTCTTTCTTTCCACAGTAGATGCGTCATAACCTAGGGAATTTCACAAGCAGTCAACGTACATTTCAGTGGACTTATTGCTTTATGACCACCTTCTTCAGGACCTAAAACAAGTTTTCGTCTATTTTCTACCAACATGTGGGGTTTGTTCTAGACATAACACAAAAAGTTCAGTAAGAAAAAGTAAGTCATAACAAAGTTGCAGTTAAAAACATTATTTACTCCAGTGATTACACACCATATCCACCAGACTTGATAGCACCTACCTTCACCAACAATATATATTGATATTTACACGGTCTTTACCACCACAAACCAGTGTTGCATGCCAGTGCCAATGCAGAGATTGTGAATTGCAAAGAGCAGCCTATGATTTAACGTGGCATGTCACTAAATACGGCTTAGACCTTTGTGCTTAGCGGATATCCATGCATGTCACACAGCCATACATATGTTCATAATACCTTCCGGGACCCACTATGGTCTCTGTGTTAATCAGAAAAACTGCTATAATATGTGGATGAACACTTTTTGGGTTACCAATTCAAGTCCAGGGTTCCACTCCTGTAGAAAAGATATTATTCACAATGCTGGTCTTTCACATACCTACTTAAGATCTAACACTTAAAATGTACTATATTTACCAATGTACATTTATAACTGCACAGGATGGATCCACTTCTCTCATACCGCAGATACCAAAGTATATAGAATAGTGCATGGTAACAGTGATTAGTTTTGTCAATGGGATTTGATTTCTCCTTCAACAGGCCGTGATCATTACTACAAACAGATACACGGAGTAACTATGTCTGCACATATAGAATGATGTGGTACCTTACACTCTGTATTCTATAGCTGTCACTGCCCACAAGATCGTAGTAAGTTACCACAAAGATAATCCTGTAAAAACAAGCCAACTTGGATGTTGGACCTGGCCCTCTCTGCAGGGCCGCCCCAAACATTTAGCTTTTTCCCTCCACCTTTTTGCTTAATTTGTTTTTTTTGGCCTAGTGCACCTTACCACTGCTAACCAGTGCTAAAGTGCTTGTGCTCACTCCCCTAAACATGTTTGTACTGGTGTATACCTAATTTGCATACTTAATTTAATTCTAAGTCCCTTGTAGAGTGGTATACCATACACCCAGGGCCTGTAAATCAAATGCTACCAGTTGGCCTGCAGCACTTATGTGCCACCCACCTAAGTAGCACTCTAAAACTTGTCCCAGGCCTGCCCTTGCAGCCTGAATGCAGTGTCACACTGCCATGTCGACTTGGCATTTAAACCCTCTTGCCAAGCCTTAACCTCTCCATTTATTACATATAGGTAAGGCTTCTGGTTTTCCGTTTTTACAGATAAATACAGACAGAAAACAATGTGTTTCCTGTCTGTATTTATTTTTGAAAGCAGAAAAATACTGAAAATCTTGCTTCTTTTGAGAGACTCTCCATGCTGTTTTTCATGAATTTCAGGCAACAGCTGAGCAGATAGACAAAATGGAGAGTTATAAAACAGGATGAGATTTCCTTAAATACAGGCATATGCTAACATAGATTTTTAGTATAATGTTAATATATACCTGTGATTGTAGTCTTTTGTTATACGTGGCTGCTTAATTTGCTAAAACATGACAGGAATCCATTTATGGGTGCACGTCCAAAAGTTAAATAAACGTGGAAATATACCATTTTACAGCTCCATTTAATTTCAAAATACAAAATAAATATGGATAAATACAAATGGAAATGTTAAAAAAATAAATACCATAAAACCGGGAGCCATACATATAGGTCACCCTTAAGGTAAGCCCTAGGTAGCCCATAGAGCAGGGTGCTGTGTAATTAAAAGGTGGAAAATTTACTTTTAGGGGTGGCTAGTGAACTCCGCTATGCCGGCAGAGTTCGCAGAGTTTTGTCTCTCTGTGCTCTGCTTGGAACGTGGAGTTCAGCCATAAAAACTATGCCATTCACGGGTGGAGTTGAATTGACCCTGACATGCTCCTTTCAGAGGTGGCCCAAAATCTCTTATTGTTGTCCCATTGCCAGTGTACAGCATGTCCAATGTGACATTTCCAAGCTTCAATAGGGCTAAGTGTTTGGCAGTGCTGGGCGCCATAGCTCTATGAAGTGTTTCCTCACGTTTATTTCATTTTTTGCTGAACTACATATCTACAGTTGCACTGGCCATTCTGATAGTTTAGTGGTTGAGTGGATGCCCTCTGAAAAGGTTTGCCATGAGCCTGCAAGTACAAATTTACAGCCTTTCTCTTGCCTGAGCAGAAGTTGGTATCATGAGTGCCATGTTGTTGAGTAAATAAACGTATTAAAGCGTCCAGAGGCAGTTGTACATCATGCATAAATATACATAGATGTACAGTGCAGCTTTGCTTTCCGATTGCCATGTGTTCTTTTTGCATTCTGAATATTGCCGGGGTGGGGTATTGGTTCGGCAGAGTTCCTTTGTGCAGAGAGGGAGGGGAATTGAGGAGTGTGCATCTGCCTGTTGCAGCAGCCATGCTTAATGATTTCACACGTACTCCGCTGCAAATGTACGTGCTAGCCAAGCAGTGCCAAGCACCCCCGGTGTCACACCGAGGCCTCCCAAGGTTCGCTGCTTAACCAGGGTAGCCATCATTCTGAATCTCTATTTAAAGCGATGCATGGAGATTGCGTGATCACAGAAAAGTTAATCAGTGCCAGTGACTTCATCTTCTATTAATCAGTGCCAGTGACTTCATCTTCTACAACAGGGAAGGGTGCCCATCTGTCCACATGTTATTTATATATATATATATAGAGAGAGAGAGAGAGGTGGCCGAGCAATACTCCGCCTGCGCGCGGAACTCTGTGGAATTTTTCCAGACTTTTTCTGTAACTCTGGGGAATTCCGTGGAGTGAAACTCCCTGAGCTCCGCCCACCCCTAGTACTTTTACGTTTTGTATGTCCTGGTAGTAAAAAAAATTCCGAATCCGTTTTTCACTCCTGTCAGGCCTACCTCCTCCCATTGGATAATATTGGAGAGTCCTTATTACCTTTAATAAGCTGTAATTCCTAATTGAGAGGAGATAGATGTGTCATGTTTTGTACTAATGAAATTGTCATGATAAACCCTCTTTAATAGTAAAGTCAGATTTTTCATTACAATTTTGAAAATGCCACATTTAGAAAGCTGGCATTTTCCTGCCCTATGTGGCTGCAGCCTGTCTTGGGTCACATAACTGGGTGCAGCTGCTAGTTAGACTTTGTGAATTCCTCCCAGACAGTCAAACAATATAGGGATTAGGTGTGCCTCGATGGGCCATCACTGGCAGGAAGGGGAGCAGTGCTGAGCACAGCCCCACTAACGAACCTGTATTGCCACTGCCCCTATCTTGGAGCCAGGGCAGGGGATTCAGGAAATTCCACGCACTTCAAAGAACCTTTCCAGAAGCTTCCTTTACCTTCCTGGAAAAGGGCACTAGGGTATAAAAATAGGACCTGCAGAAGGACTCTCAGAGGACTGCCTGCTGCTGAGACCTGCTGTGCACTCTGCCAGACTGCTGCTGTACCTGGAAGGACTGCTTTGCTGCCTGGAGCCTGCCTTGAAACCTCAGAGGCCAACCCTACTGTTAAGCCCTGCATCTTCACCTGCACCGAGGATGGACAGAAGTGACTTCAAGGGCTAGTTTGCTGGCCTCCTGTTCAGAGCCACAGGGACAAAAAAAGCTCCCACCATCTTGAACCTGCACCGGGACCCAGTCTGAGTGAGTCCTGAACCCTCAAGAGGTGTCCCACCAGTCCTGGACCCTTTGTTGTGGTGTTAAAGGTGCCCAGATGAGCAATTTCCAAAGCTGAGGACATGGCGAAAAAGTGCTCTGAGAACCAGCAGAAGACCGGGACCAGCCTGCCCGGCTTTCTGTCCGAAGTGCATTGCCTGTCAGATTGACTTTGCTGCTTCTCCCGCTATGTTCTTCACCAGAGCAGCACATCCTTTTCAGCGGTTTTTCGCCAAAGGGGTTTCTGACCTCGTGGACCTGTCTTCCGCTACGGACCTCTGCTTAGTCCTGCTAGAGATTTTGGACTTCCATTTCGGCGACTAAGTCTGAAGGTAAAAATCTTCATCACGGCTTCGCTCCACGGCCATCCGACGACAACTCTCCCTCCTCGTACACTCCTGAAGCCTTGCCCTGTTGAACTACCTTCTCAGACATTTTTTTTCAAGCAGTCGAAAGGTAAACATTGACCGGGCCCAATCCACTTCTTTTATCCAAACCGCACTCCATCACAGTTGGCCTTAACTTTTGACTTTGACGCGGTCTTGTGCGACCAGATGTCCATGGCTGCTATATTTCACTAAAAACGTTAAAAATTAATTTCATAACTCCAGTTCTACTGATTGATTTTTTGTTATTTCGGTGTCAAATAAATTATTACATTTTAATCTATTTTTCTAAATTGGTTTGGAATTTTTCTTGTGTTGTATTTTCACATTATTACTGTTTGTGTGCTGCATAAATACTTTACACATTGACTCTAAGTTAAGCCTGACTGCTTTTTGTGCCAAGCTACCCAGGGTTAAGCACAGGTTAATTTTGAGACTTTTGTGGTTCATCTGCAAGGGATTGTTGCTGTTGCTTGACCAGGGCTCAAATCCCAGTCAACAAACAGCCTAATTTCTCACACTGTTTATAGCTGTTTCATTTTCCCCTCCCTGGCAGTATTGCACATTGTAGTCCAGTGTTCAGTGAGTGCTACCCTCAGTTACATCCCCAGCACAGTTGTGTGAAAACATATCCCACGCCATGTATGTGATAACTAATTTCATATCTTTATCGCACTGATGATTAAGTCACACCTCGATAGTACAGGCCACTAATCTGTAAAGCACGCCAGTAGACTTTCACTTTGCACATAACTGCTGGTATAACTTAGACTTTCAGCCATGAATACAAAACCATACCTCTGCTTACTTCCAACTCAATATATTGGCAAAGTCAGACCTATCCATAATGCCCACGTTGCCACAGCCTACCCGTTAATTTAGGTGGCCAGCCTTTTTTTTACACCTGTCAGCGTGGAAATCTCTGTAGGAATTCCAGAAATGATGTCACCTTAAAACTTACTTAGAGAGCCTGGAATTTCTGCGCATTTGCAGCCGATGAATCTTTGTCACCATTTTTGAATAGAGCATTACCTCACAAAAAGACATCAATAGTTACATTTGATGTTCAGTCAATAAAAATAGGTTTGGTGAAGATATTTTTATTCTTTTATTCAGTTTAGTGGCAAATCAATTACAGAAATGACAAGAAATAGGTTAATTAGAACAAGCATAGAAAATTAAACAGCCAGTTCCATTTAAAGTATTATCCCTGTTCTAATCTAAAGGATCTATCCTAACCTACCAAGAACCCATAAAGAGTTCTTTCTGGAAAAGAGTAAGTAGATAACGAAGCAGTTCAGAATGAGAGGAGGAAGCACAAACTCCCCATAAAGGGTTGTTCTGGAGACTCAGCCGAGTTCTCCGGACAATTGCAGTAGCAACAGTCTAAAAGGATGAGAATCACAGCAGTAGCTATGATCAGCATAAAACAGAAAAATTATTCTCACAAAGCGTAAGGAAAACAAAGGAAAATCACCATAAGCAGTAGCTTATGGTAAGTCAGGCTAGCATAGCAAAATGCCAAGGGGCATGGACTGGCTCGGGAAGAGTGTGTCTCTCTAGCTAGGCACACGTACTATATAGAAATCAGCTAAACATGTTGCAAAAACAGATGCATTTCATCATCGTCATCCAATGGTAAGAAGTGTTCTGATGGTCCATCGTCTTTGCCCTCGTTTCCCACAGTAAACGTTTACATCAGCATGAAGTCAGTTAGAAATGAATACAACGCATTACAGAAGGTTACATCTACGAAGGTTCTGATGAGAACCTTTTATAAGCTTTCTCTGTTAGATGTCTGGTGTCTCACCATATAAGAATAAGTTGTTCTATGAAATGAAACATTCAAATTCTGATATGTACAGGTTAGATCACGAAATGTAGGCTGCAGCAAGCATTTTCTTTTCATTAATATACTTGTTCATTATGCATGTGTAGCAAAGAAAACAATCTAAGTACAGTGAAGTCATATGGTGTGAATGAATACATTTTCTCAGGACACAGCACATTTCACAAAATGTCAAGCCCTAAAGTTATTAGAAAGCATTTATTTTCTTAAAGGGACAGTGTTGAATAGATGATCAGTGCGGCCTAGCAAGTGGAGAACAGCAGGAATTAAAGCTTTCTGCAGAAATTAAACAGAATTTTCACGTTTGCAGATTATATATATAAGGCACCTTTTCTAAACTTAACTAATTATGCATTTTCATGTTATTATTTAGTGCATTTCTATATTATATGATGAAATTTGCGTGAATATTTTCTGCTTTATCACATGGCACCATCCTGAGATGCAAACCAGGGGGCAAAAAGGCTGAACTCGCAACACTCTAAAATCACATTGCATTATCGGTAATGCAGGCACCATCTGAGAGCTGTCAAACCAGAATGAACACCATATAGGCCCGCCCAATATTGTCACGTCTTCCCAGTGACGGCGGTTAGGTACAATATTCACTACTAGACTACCGTGTACTGCATATTCGGCATCCCTATCCCAAGGAGCAGACAAGAGAACAAGTGTGCCTAACACTATAGCTCATGTGGAGTTTACAATACTGTTGGATCCATCTTGAGACTGGTAAAACAGGAATAAAATAGATCGATATAATGTGTAATATCCATAACTCTTGTCTCTCTTTATTTCAATCTACTACAAAAAATGAATTTGCAAATGACTATCTAGGCATCTTTCAGTCCTTTAAAGGCTACACATAGATATTCCACTCACTATCCAAATATGGACATGACAGATGGATATTTGTATGATGGGCCCAATGTCCACCTTCTGTACAAATCTGACGATCAAATGTCCCTCCCTCTATTCTGACTGAGTATGAATTTATGGTGTGTATGAGAAGGATTGCAATGGCAGTGGGGTTCGCGAGTGATTTAGCAATGTCATTAATTAAATGAATTATTGTGACAATTGTTAAAGGTAGATGTAAATGATGTACTTTATAATGTTTTACGCTAAGAAGACGACATAAATAATGAGAAACTAAATCAAGATATTGAAAAAAGAAAGTGGGAGCAGCTAATAATTGCGTGATTAGCTCTGTGGAAGAGAAATTCAGGTTCGTCGGAATGTCCACTGTTAAAGAGTATCTTGGTGGAAAACCTGGAGACTGAGCTGAAACTTCTTCTTGCAAAGTCATTTCGCCCGCAGTCCCTGTTAAAGGTACCTCTCAAACTTCCGACTCCTTCTTGTAACCATTTCTTTACCTCACGCTTCACGCTTCTCAGGTTTCAGACCCATCGGCATTCTCGCCCTGTAACCTGATAATCTTTGTCTGATCAAATCCATTTATAAGTGTGAAAACAACTATTTTGTATTATAAAAGTGATTTTGCACTCTTAAATGAAGATATTTGCATCCGTAAGTATGTCTTACTAGTACGAACCCCTTTGAGAATTGCCCTCCCATGTAGATTTGGGCAAAACATTCAAGGAAGCTGTAAGTGCAGCTCCAATAGATCCCTTCTTAGACTCTTCATCCTTAACTAATACTCATGTTTCTTGGATGCAACCTAGTACCACAAGTATCTCCCTGGCCCAGATTTACAAAGATATCACGGAATGCAGCGCAGCACCCAAAGTTGCTGCGATGCGCTGTGTGACAGGGAGAGAGCAGGAAAGCACCATATCTACAGAGATATGGCACTATTCTGCTCCCCCTATTGCTGGTGCACAATCAGGCAACGGAGTGCCATGCACACACTTTTGCACTTTTGCACCATAGTACAAGAGTGTATGCGCGAGTCTTGCATAGGTTTTGTACTGGAAGGTTGCCTTTCCAGTACAAAATACCCCAATTAGACTAGCTTTAAAACTGTTCCCACTTTGGATGTGAGCTGTACAGCGCAGCACACATGCAAGTGGAAAAAGTTAGAAGAAATAAAAGCCTCTCTACTTTTAATGCCTGTTTCAAAGCGGTGTTACTTTTTGGCGTGTTAAAACCTGTCTACTATTGTCAGTAGATAGGGTCTTGCGTCAAAAACAATGGGTGGTTGCATGAGAATGGTCATGTACCACCCAAGGAATGCCTCCTTGATGTAGAGTAACGCTAAACTTTGCTTTACTTTCAGGTAGCTTTCCAATGCCAAATCAAGTTTTGCGCTGGAAGGTAAATTTAAAAAATAATATTTTGCTCTGGTTTGCATCACTTTTGTGACGCAAACAAGCATAAAATGTTTGTATATATGGCCACTTATTTTAATAGTATGTGAAAACATTTTTTTAACGTATGCTAATAATTGTTGTAATCATACTTTTCAAATCATAAATGGAAACATGAGCGTGAATAAGAAGAAGAAAGAAATCGAACCACTTACATTTACACAATAATTTTTTCCCTTCCACAAGGAAGAGAATTTTTTTTTGTTTTTTGGTGCAGCTTGATATTCTGATTATATTTCTCTAATAATAACGAGCAAAATTGCAAGCAATTGGTCAGAAATGTCAGTTTACTCTCAGTTCAGATCTCAAACCTTCGGGCGTCTACCCTGTAATTGTTTCCTTTTCTTCTGTATTCCCTTTGGGAAATGGGAATGTCAGCGTCCTACAAGATCTGTTGATCTAAAGCAGAAGAAGAGAGAAATGTTAGCCTGCCAAAGTTCTTTCCAGTTCACAAGTTAAAATTAAGTTAATTTGTCGGAAAAGACTCACATATCCTGTCTATTTTCATCCCCTTGGACTTTCTCTCATCTTCTTTCACGTGTCTCATGGGTTTGTCAAAGGCTGTCTCCAGGAAAGCAAAGCATGTGTCCTGTGTGAACTCCGTGGCCACACTCTTGAGTACCCTGGCTTGTAGACCCGACAGAATTGGCACAGTATCCTTTTACAGTAACTGTTGAGTACATTAAAGCTGTTTGTTCTAGAGACTTTTTCATGTATCCTCCCAGTATTTCTCCTGTTTCTATCCAGGGCACAAGTCCTAAAAAAAGAAGTGGGGGGACTCTCCAAGTCAGGTGGTGACATCACGACAGGAAGTGACATCACGACAGGAAGTGACATCACGACAGGAAGTGACATCACATGTGCAGCAGATCTATCATTTGCACGTATTGCAAGATTTAACAATTGAAGCTCCCTCAGCCCGACGCTCTTCAACGTCTACATGGCTCCACTCACCCCCATCGTCAGAACCTACGGACTCAACATCGTGTCATACGCAGACGACACCCAGCTCATCCTCTCCCTATCCAACGAGCCCAACACCGCCAGACGCAACTTTCGAGAAGGCATGGAAGCCGTCGCCAAATGGATGAAAAACAGCTGCCTACAACTAAACACCAACAAAACAGAAGTACTCATCATGGGCCCAAACCCCGATGCCTGGAGCAACACCTGGTGGCCCCCCGCCCTCAGAAACCCGCCAACCCCCACGGACCACGCACGCAACCTGGGAATCATCCTGGACTCCGAGCTCAAAATGGACCACCAGATCAACTCTGTCTCGTCTTCCTGCTTCCACACCCTCCGTCTCCTTCGTAAGACCTTCAAATGGATCCCCCTCGAACACCGAAACACTGTCACTCACGCCCTGGTCACCAGCAGACTCTACTACGGCAACGCACTGTACGCCGGAATAAACAAAAACCTCACCCGCAAGCTACAGAACATCCAGAACGCCGCCGCAAGACTGGTCCTCAACCTGCCAAAACACTGCCACATCTCCCAGCACCTGCGCACACTCCACTGGCTCCCTGTCGAGGCGAGAATCACCTTCAAGATGCTCACCCACGCACATAAGGCCCTCCACGGCACCGGACCAGCATACCTGAACAGCCAACTCAAATTCCACGCACCCCAAAGGACCCTACGATCAGCCCAGCTCTCCTACGCCGTGGTCCCCCGCACCAGAAAGACCAGATCGGGAGGCCGCTCCTTCTCCTTCCTCGCGGCCAAAGCATGGAACGCCCTTCCACTCCACCTCAGACAGACAACATCGCTCCCCATCTTCGCAAGAAACCTCAAAACCTGGCTCTTCGACAGACCCCCTCCTTGATGGATGGAACCTGCACCCCCACCCCTAGCGCCTTGAGACCCTTACGGGTGAGTAGTCGCGCTTTAACAAACCCCTGATTAATTGATCAGTGCATAAGCCTGTGACTTAAGGTCCCTTTATAGAGGAATTAACAGCCCAAATGTGGATGAAGTTTGGTGTACAACTACATTAGTAAAGACATTAAGTGCTGTAAGCGAGGCATACTAAAACATGGCACCATGAACAAAAGCAGAGTTTGCGCGTTGTAAAAAAACAAAGAAAACTACATGCAGGAAACTACAATAGTGGTTATCAAAACTATAAAATGTATTACGGTAAACTGAGTACCAATCACTTGGGTAATAATAATGATACGTGCTATTTACAGCACTTAGTAAGAGAGCGTCGACATGGAGTGCTAAATTAAAAGGAACTTATCATCATTAAAAACCTGGTTCCTTCGGCGCAGAGGTCTTGTATGTTAATAGAGGCTCAGTTTACATTTCAAAAATAACAAACGGGTACCACAGACTGCACAATGGGCCATGTCTTAAACTTTAGACTAGGCTGCAGTCATGTCCACAAGGTAAATGCATGAAATAAAGCAAAGCAAATCAAGTTAGCAGCTGAATTTTAACCAATTTGTAGTTTTGTCAACACATATGTGGCCAAATTCAGGTAGACGGGAGTTAACATAGATCAAAGGGACTCCAATTATGAAAGTAACTATATCACAGTCCCCGGGAGTTAGGCACCTGAATATACTGTAAAGAATCTAAAGCGTGTAGCACACAGAGGCTACAGCTTTCACCTGGTGTACAAGGAACGTGATAGAAATGATTTTGAAAGCCTGATTTTATACCTATGAAAATATGGACCAGAAAGGCACCTGCTAGTGACTAACTGCACATTCCTAGATGCTGTCTTTGGAAGGAACAGGCCGTTAACGACGCTTAACAGAAATAGCACAGAGATTTGTGTTCTTCGATACTAATTAGGTTTTAGTCTGCAGGAAACATTACCTCTGCGAGATGACTTTGAAGGACTGGACAGCAGCCAGTTATTGACTACAGCCAGTACAATTTTAGCCTGTGAACGTGAAGTTGCGCACACTGTTCCACAGGAGCATTAACCCACCGACTTTCCCTTAAGTTTAGAACTGATGGCCAAAATTATTCGCTGATCGGCAAATCCCTTACCTTGTGATGGACTTTACAAAACCGTCGGTCCGTCGCCAAGTCGAAAATACTTTTCCGTCTCCAACAGCAAATTTTAACTCCTTCACTTCACTCTCGGGCGGGTCAGGCAGGTCAAACAGCAGGCGAGGCCAGGAAAGCAAGTGGAGTCTCGTGGAGTGGGAGGGCGAGATATCCGGATCAGGTGACTCACTGACTCGCAAAAAAAGGAAAGGAGCCAGTGTACGGGAGCCCGAAAAATAAAGGGCATAGCAGCAGGGGGCGGGACTGCCGAGTTGTGCACACGCCAATCCCGTGACGACTGCTATGGCCACTGATTGGCCGCAGGTCACAACTTCCACTGGTAGGCGCCCGGCAAGGTTTCAAGGTGATGGGGGCAGGGTCAAAGGGCAAAGCATAATTTTGATAGGTAGCGCATTTGCGCGCTACACAAGAATCTGGGGAGAAAGGGTGTGGAGGAAGCCGGATGTGTGCCGAGAGCAGCTGCGAGCCCTGTACTGGGAGCGAGGACAGCCTTACCAGGATTAAAGTCCGTAGCCGGGAGTGTTGAAACTACGCGGTAGCCAGCCTTGTCGTTGGGAGATTGACAGGTAAGTTAACGGCCGCCATCATAGTAAGCCCAGCTTGTGAGCAGGGGGGACGGCGTCCACCCGGTAAAATAAGTGGGGGGACGCCGTCCACCCGCGTGGTACCCCGACTCGTGCCCTGTTTCTATCCCTGAGAAGTCAGACTACCTGACATTTCGCAGTTCTGAGAATACCGGTTTTATTAATAAATACTGGATGCTGTGATCACTGTACTTCCCAAGAGAAGACAGAAATTTCACAAGACTCTTTAAAGTATGTTAGCATGTCAGACTGACACCAACAGAAACAACCAAGTGGGATTAGAATGGGATCATAGAGGTGACCATGAAAATATTAATATCGGGAACACTTCTAAACATTACAAATACCACACAGAGCCTACATTGTTGTGTTTCGGATGTCTTTAATTGCATTAATGGGACTCCGGTTCAGCATCTTTGTGGCCTCTTGAGGTTAAGGGAACTTTGAAATTCCTATTGTCTGATTAGGGGTATATTAATTCGCAAACATGTATTTTAAAGCTTTCCTGCAGATTTCATGACCTTCCATTTTACGGGTATTTTATATTATTACATTGCAACTTTAATATAGTGCTTCACTCCTTTCTCAAGACTTCAAAGTGCTTTGATGGTGATCAGGTAACTGCGAGGGCTTTTATTGTGCACAGTTGGAAGGATCAGGGGCGGCTCCTCCACTAGGGCAGAGGAGCGTTGCGCCACTGCTTTCTCGCAGTGCGAGAAGCAGAAACATAAAATGGTAAAACTACCATTTTATGTTTCTGCTTCTCGCACTGCGAGAAAGCAGAAGGGTTTTGTTGGGGGCGGGCCTGCTCTAGGGCAGGGTAGGAGTGGCTTGCCCACTGCTGAGGGCGCTGACTGTTTGGTCGGCCCTCTGGGGCCAACCAAACCAGTCATGTGCACTCTGCCTTTTCTCCATGTAGGCTGCATGCAGCCTACATGGAGAAAATGGCCTCCCCATAGGCGCCTGGCTGGTCGGTGTCCCGACCAATCATAACGCTGCCATTGAAGCATTGTGAATGGCTATGGAGAGGGGAGGGAGGCTGCCTGCTTCCTGTTCCTGCCACAGGCAGGAGAGCAGCAGAGATGTCGCGGGACCGGGCCGGCCGGCGAAGGCAACCCCCTCCCCGCGCGACCCCCCACACTCCAACCCGCGAGTCATGCCGGCCGCGACTGGGAAGGATGTTGGTTTTCAGTGAGCCCTTCAGGGGGTACTACACATGGTGAGTGAAGTTTGCAGACACAAGCAGGCTCTAAAAAGCTCAAGATTCAATATGGATTAAACATTCAAAATCCGTTCCTGATGTATGTGGACCCTTCCTAATATCCTTTACTGATGTACAGTGGGCTCTTGCTAAATATGACTTCACATTTGCAGATCAGCAGCCAATGCAATTATTTCAGAGCAGGGGTCGAGTGCTCTGTTTCAGTGTTCCTAGCAGCATACCTGTAGGGATGTTGAGGCTCTGCAACGTGATTAGCTGGCAACATCAGAGACCTACACCTATGTTGGTTGCATGGTCAATCCTGGATAGCAATACAATTAGTGGTGCTACTTTCTGGGGGTAGGTTAAAAAAATTAGAAGTTAATTTAAAGTCTTTAAATAAGAAAAGCCTGTTTTCTGTAACAAGGTATTCAGTACTCATCTATCTCTAATATCAAAGATAGGCTATCAAAGGGTCACAATATTGTGACAAATTATGAAACAGTAAGTTTGAATAGATTTTCTATACCTAACTCCACATCTACATACCTTGTCAATATATATGTATCTCCAAATAACATAGATGTGGAGTTAGGAAAAGTAAGATTAGTACATCCATACTACCCTCTGTGCACTTACCTCTCTGTTATTTTCTCCCTCGATATTATGGTCATGCTATTGTGGCCCTTCAATATTCTGCCTTCCATTTCCCTACCACAAATTCTCGAACAGGATTCTCAGAATCACCTTTGCTTTCACTTGCACTCAAATATTTATCTTGTGTGCTAAAACAGTGATATTATTATGGTCTTGATTTAGAGGATGTTAGTGATAGAGTGGAAACTGCATTTTATTTGTAAGGGTGCATCATAATCATATATAGACCATACCCGTATATAATCCTTTGTTGTATTAACGTGAAGTGTTAGAATTGTGAACTGTATGAACATGAAAACGTGATGTATTTTAGGCCATTGAAAGTAGCATCGGGAATCAACGTAAAAAATGAATGTAATTAGAAGAAAACATTAACGTGAAGAACTCATGTTGTGCAACTGACCACTGATTATGTATTAAACGTGTTTATTAATCATGACATTTCATACGTAGGTAAATGCATTAATTGAAGTTGTCTTAATGTTATATGAATTTGTAACACTTATATGGTGCTTCTTATGTTAGCTGAATTTCGTAGGCTTAAATGCAGTTCCCTGGAAACTCTTGCTTTAGAATTAACAGTTTGAATTTCCTGTGTGCTGTGGAATTTGTTCTTTCTCACGTTTGTGTTGCAGGTGAAAGAAGAGCTCTTGTTAGCTAGAATAATGTCTTTGTTTTACTAGTCAGGCAAGGAGAGAAGAAGTTACAATCATGTGGTTCACACAGGAGAAGGCATGGGAACCAAGGACAATTGTATCAAGGGAAGTACACCATTGTACCGTGGAAAATCACCTTCAGGAGTGTACCCAGAGCAGATGGCATGACTCGCACTGCACCCTGGGAATGCTTCCCATGGATAACTTGTTGGGAATAGGGAAACGCCCCACTTCTCCTTTGCCTTCAGAAAGGGGACATTTTAGAACTAGCTCTGTCTTGGTAGCTTTATGCTACATGCCTCATTGATCATAGAGAGACTTATTCGGAAGACTCCGCCGTACTGACACATTTTGTCCTTCCTCCTGGAAGTGCTTATTTTGGGATGTCACCGTAGTGCTAGAGTAGGGACAGATCTAATGCTTTTCACTCACCAACCCTCAATGCAGGGGAATTTGGACTCATGCTTCCTGATTTCTGTATTTTACTTCTTGAACTAATCGTATTGCTTATGCTGCATCATTTAAACTGGATACGCAGATTTGGCTTTATGCTAATTCCAAAGTATTTCTACACACTCGTGCTGAGGTGTCTTTATGTTCAGTTATTTTTGGCTTTGTAATAAATCAAACTAACCTTCAGTAGTTGTCCATAGTTCTTATGTTTCTGAGGGAGTTATTGGTTAATTGATTGTTTCCTAACTACTTCTCTCCCCTTCACACTTTCATGCTGCGAAAAAGAACCATTGGATTGTGATTCTAGAACAGGTCTAGAACTTATGGGCCCGGCCCTTTCAGTTGGCAGCAGAGTAGGATGGTTTGCACATGAAGTAAGGGGAGAATCCAGAAGCAGTCTGGAGTAAGTGGAACCTAGAACCCCAAAGCCCCGAACTAGAGCCCAATGCTCGAGAACGGAAGGTGATGAAATCTGGTGGAGACTGACGGAGTTTGATGGTGCAACGAGATCAGCGGACGAAGGAGGAGTGAGTATTAACAGGGTTTAGGCTGTGTGTTAGATTGCAGGAATGATTTAATTGCGTGATGTCTTGTGAAGTTGGTGTGAAAGTCGAGTGAATGTGGTTTCGGGCCGGACGAAGTCCAAGGATTAAGATTTGAGTTGAGGGTCCCGAAGTGGCCTAAGATCCCGGAATATATTAAAAGTGTAGAAGACACTGAGATTGCGATTTTCGTGAGACGTGATCTGCAGTTCCACCTAAGACAGGGAACGTTGTGTGAATGGGAAGTATGGGAATCATCTAGTGGACCTTGTGTACGGGGGTGAACTATACAGATTCGGGTGATCCACGCTGGTCGAGGGTCATTGTGTGTGAATGTCCTTGAGTGATTACGGATTTAATATGATTGTGTGAGTGAATGTACACAAAGAAATTGTGAAGGAGGGTGAGCTGCTGCGAGGAGTGAAAGTGACATCAGAGAGTGTCGCACTGCAATAGGTCAGCTGGTATAACTCTGTGCTGGGATTGGTTGGTAGTCATCAGGAAGTTGTGGTTGAAAAAGGTTGTTTCGTCGTAATCTATTGAACAACAAATTGCAATTTGAAATCATGCGATGTTTTAGGGTGTTGCGGGATCTTTTTAATGGTGAGAAAGGGGTTGTTACTCGAGTGGGCGAAGAGGCGCCACCCGTGGATACTCCAGCACACTACATGGCAACAAAGGTTGGGCTACATACTATAATCTGGCTCCAAAATTGGCATAAGATCACTGAAAAGGAGGGTGAATTGTCCTTTCCACGCTTTGATTCATTTCGGTTAGATGTACTGCACCAGCTCAGAGGAGCAATGTTTGCGCTGCGCCCTTTGCCTAGATCAACACAGTTTGAAGCGTTAGAAACAAGGATGCGTGCAGAGGGAGAAATATCAAGGGAGGATGAGAAAAACTGTGAGGGCATATCAGGATGCACAGTGGGATGCACAGCTTAGGAGATGGAGAGTGGATACCATAGAAGGAGATAGGCTATACCCAGTGCTGGTAGGAGATGGAGGATACCAGGACAGGAGTGGGAGGCCAAATGGAAGCAACAGTAGTGACAATGAAGACAGCTTCTTCGATGGGTTGTTATCTGAGTGTCCTCCACCTTACAGTCTACAATCAGGAAATGGGGGTGAGACTCAGGAAGTGCAGAGAATGTGAAAAGTGTAATAGTTCAAGTGGGTCCTGGTCCAGGAGTTGTGGGAAGGATATCAGCAGGAGTAGGGGGGACAGGAGTGTCCACTCTAGGAGGTATGGAAGAGAATAGGGTTAGCGCTGCCTCATGGTTGCTGGAAGCTCTTACAGTACCAGTTACCATTGGTCCTGTTGTTCCAGTGTATGACCCAAGTTTAGTGGGAGGCCTTAGTCAACGACAGCTCATGCAGGCTGAAGGGACTGGATTAGGAAGAACAGGGAGCACAAATGGGATTTGTCCATCTTTAGTGTCTATGGAATCCAGTACCCTTTTAGCGGCTACTGCTGATCCTTCTGGAGTATGTATTGGTACTAGTACTATACGGTCTATACCCATGGCAAGCACTAGTTCAGATCTGCAGATGTGGGAAACTCCAGTGAGAGGACCAAGTGGTGTGACTTTAGAAGCAAGCACAAGTCAGGGAGCCTCTGGCAGTCAACATGTCTTAGCTGTTGCAGACTTGGAATCCTGGTTGGGAGACAATAATAACAGCAAGGAGAGTCTGAGTAGTACGTCGAGTCAGGGTACGATTAAGGCTACGGTGAAGGCAAAACTATTGGATGTGGTGAGGCTGAAGGCTGAGGTAGACAAGATCATTAGTAGAAACCTACCTTTAGACAGAATAGTGACCTATGAGCTAGATGACCTGTTGTTTGTAGCGAAGGATGTCACCCATAGGGCAAGACAAGCGCATGTAGCCTTGCGGCTAGAGTGGTCGACCTCGAAGCTAGGGAACCGGGTTCGAGTCTCGGCATCGACGCTCAACATCCTGTGATTCTGGGCAAATTACTTAATCTCGCCGTGCCTAACAGAAATTAATGTGTCCATCTGTAACAAAACTGGTGCTCATGTAAAGAGCTCTGATACCTGATATCTTCGGTCTAGTTCACGCTATATAAAACTCGAATGAAAATATTGCAGGGAAATCATAGGCTTACTTACAATGACCAGGAGCTGTAGGAGAAGGAGTGACAGGGTTGAAAACACATATCTGGGAATTGGTCATAGAAATAAGGGCTTTGAGTATGCTGGATAAGTGGGAAGAGAGATGGTCAAATAAGAAGAGCGCGAGAAAGGCAACAGTTGAAACACCACCTCCGGGAGGGGGAACGCAGGGAGTAGAGGTATATCTGTTATAGGAAGTGCCTAGCCGAGGGTATGTGCATGTTCTCTGGAGTAGGGGTGACCTCATTGCATTCATGAACGATTTCCCCAGGTTGAGGGAGAAAAATGCAGAGTCTTATAAGCAGGTCGATCGCTTTGTTAAAATCTCAAAAGTGTTGTGAATTGACTTAAATACCTTGTTTGGAATTATGGTTCCTTGTGACCCATGGTCTGCTTCCAAGATCGCTTATGAATGGCCTGCTGCTGTGCCAGAGAGGGTTTCAGTAACCCATGGTCCTTCGCCTTTGGTTATGAATAAGTACGATCAGGTGATCACAAAAGCAGTCCAAAATAGCCCCTGAAGACATCGATTGGGTTAAGATAGATCGGACGACCCAGGAACCTAAAGAGTCAGTACATTCTTATTATGAAAGGCTGTTACAAGATTTTAAGCAGTACAGTGGGTTAGATACGCTCGACCCTAAAAGCATGGGACAATTTGTATCCTAATTTGTGACAAGATTGAGGCTGGAGATCAGCCTCATGATCCAACAGCACTTAATCTGCTGGCAAAACAAATCCATAGACGAAATCTTACGGTACGCCAGGCACTACAGTGATAACGTGGACTCTAAGCATAGACGGATAAAGGAGAAATTGATGCTGGTCCAAATGCGGAACGTACAAAAGGGAGAACAGGTGTAGGCAATAGTGGGAACCGTAGCTTGTGGTCAAGGGAATGTTCCAGGAGGTGTCCAAGTAACGTCAGTCGCAGGGTCGACGGGATAAGGAAGAGGAAGAGGTGATCCTAAAACAGGGATAGATGTTGCAACTCTAAAGAAGACCACTACCTGTCATTTTTGTCGCAATATCGGCAGATGGCAGATGGAGTAAATCAGTTACCAACAGTGACTAGGCCGAGGTCGCTTAATGCAGGTGGGAATCATAACCATATAGTGCCAGTGCCTGAACCTCAGAGAATATCGCAGGGCGACCGAACTTATCACCAGATGCCCTTAATGGAAGCACCAAATGGATTTGATCCGGACCCATTCTTATGATGGTGCCTGAGGGTGGAGGAAGACTGTACACTTGGCGCAGTCTTAAAGGTAGACCAGAGTGGACCATATGTAGACGCAGACGTAGATGGTCATACCATTACATTCTTGATTGATACTGGTGCTACCCGTCCTACTGTGAGATCTGCAGTAATCCCAAACCTGCCCCTCTCTGGAATATCGATCCACATTGTAGGAGTCTCTAACAAAAGAATGACGAACCCTTTGACGGAAGAGGTATCGGTAAAAATCGGAACCTTTCAAGATCACCATCAGTTTGTGGTGGGTGACTCTAGTCCAGTCTGTTTGCTAGGGCGTGATCTTTTGTGCAAATTGAATTATACCATCTATTGTACACCGAAGGGAGTCGAGTTACAGACTGATGATGAGGACATTGCTTTCAAGTTGGCCAATCAGAATCATTACACAGCCATGTTTCCATTACTGACAGTGGAAGACATGCCACTGGACCTGAGAGACACTGTCTCTACAGTGGTATGGGACTTCTCTGGGGAGGAAACCAGACTGATTTGAGGAGTCGAGCCAGTCCGCATACAGATCAAGCCTAATGCAGAATTCCCGAGAAAGCCTCAGTACAACCTGACCCCACAAACAGTGGCAGGGATTACACCTGTAATTGAGCCCATGATTGCGCAGGGCCTCCTAAAGGAGATCATGGGAAGTCCATGCAATTTTTCCATCATAGGACTGCAGAAGCCGAGTGGGAAGTATCACATTGTTCAGGACCTTAGAAAGGTCAATACCTTAGTGATTCCATGTTGTTCCGTGATACCGAATTCTTCTGTGATCCTATTCCAGATTCCTTGTGAAGCTAAGTGGTTTAGAGTGATTGACCTTTGCTAGGCCTTTTTCTCTATTCCATTGCATGAGGAAAGCCAATTTTTATTTTCTTTCTGTCTGGAGAATTGTGCCGTAACATGGTGACGTATCACTCAAGGGTTTACTGAAAGTCCATCAATCAGGTCTTGAAGAAGAACCTTGAGAGCTTGATTCTGCCCCGAAACTCAGTGTTAGGCCAGCACATAGATGACCTCCTTATTGCGTCTGAAACGCGGGAGGCTTGCAGGGACGATACTTTCGCCTTACTGAATCATCTGGCTGACAATGGGCACAAGGTGTCTCCGAGTAAGCTTCAGTGCTCTCTGACCGATGTGCAGTATTTGTGTCACTGAATTGAAAAAGGCAAGAGGAAGGTGTCTCCATAACTAGTGGAGGCAATCATAAAAATGAATCCACCTAGTACTCAGAAAGAGGTCAGGATGTTATTGGGAATGGTAGGCTACTGCCAGCAGTAGATTCCTAATTACTCCTTGATGGGAAAGCCTTTGCAGATGCTGACCCACAAGAATGTGTGTGATCCGGTACCTTGGGATAACGACTGTCTGCTTGCTTTCCTGGAGTTGAGATAGTGCCTGTGTCGCGCTCTGGCTTCAGGAATGCCTGATTACAACAAAGCGTTTTTTCGCTGTTCTGCAATGAAAAGGAAGATTGTGCTCTTTCTGTACTCACCCAGACAAATGGGGGTGCCCGTAGACCAGTGGCCTATTTCTCAGCTACACTACATCCTGTAGCTTCAGTGTTGCCCGGATGTCTCAAATCCATTGCTGCAACAGGTGTCAGTATTGAACAATGTGAGAGCATTGTGATGGGTCATCCTCCTACTGTATATGTACCGCATTCAGTTGAGCTCCTGATGACGCAAGCCAAAACACAGCATTTGACAAATAACAGGTTGACAAGGTATGGAGTAGGTGTTGCTCGCTGCCAAGAATGTTACCCTGAAGCGTTGTTCTGTGTTAAATCCTGCTACGTTGTTACCTGTTGCAAATGCTGATGGGGAAGATTGTGAAGACCATGACTGTTTGGATATCACTGAGCTTTGCACAAAACCGAGACTCCACATTGTTGTTGAGCCATTGTCGGATCCCGATCAGGTCATTTTTGGTGATGGTTCATGCCTAAGAGACAATGAGGGAAATTTGAGAGCAGTGTTTGCTGTCTGTACCATCTGTGGAGTGGTGGAAGATGCTTACTTACAGGGAGTACACTCCACACAAGAGGCTAAAATCATTGCCTTGACCCGTACATGCTGAGTTTCTGAGCAGATCCGAGTCACCATCTATACCGATAGCCAGTACGGTTTCGGTGTGGTTCATGGATTTGGACACCTTTGGTCACAATAGGGGGTTCTTAACATCATCAGGTTCTCCAATAGGGAATATGTGAGACAACTGCTGGAAGCGTTGCAATTGCCAAGAGAAGTGGCTGTCGTTAAGTGCGCAGCCCATGGAAGGGGAGATGAATTTGTCACTACAGGGAATAGGTATGCAGATGAAGTTGCTCGTTTTTGTGCTATTCATTTATGTGGTTTCAATGGGGAATATACTGCAGAGAGTACAGAGAAGACCAAACTCAGCATGATGCTAGCAGACACATGGGATGAAGTCAGACGTTTGCAAATAGAAGCCACAGACAAGGAACAAGCGGGTTGGATCAGAGCAGGTTGTGAGAAAGGAGAAAATGACATAAGGGCTTCAGTTGATGGCAGGGCAGTATTACCAGATTGTCTGTTACACTCAAAGGCAAGGCAAATTCATGGAGCAGCTCCAATAAAAAGGGATGCAATGGTGAGATTGTTCAGGCAGACTTGGTTCAATCCGAGATTTTGTGTGATTGCAAAAGCAGTGTGTCACGTGTCAACAAATGAATGCTGGGAAAAACCCAGTTGTTGGTTTGAGTCACGTTGGCAGATCGGGGATCCCTTCAATTTAATCCAAATGGATTTTGTTGAGATGCCTGTGTGTAATGGGTTGAGATACATCCTGGATGTTGTGTGCCTCTTTTCCCGATGGGTTGAAGCTTATCCAACTAAAAGGTGTGATAGTCTCACAGTAGCTAAGTTATTGTTGAGAGAACTCATTCATAGATTCGGATTTCCAACTACATTAGAATCGGATAGAGGAACGCACTTTCACAATGAAGTCATGAAATTGTTGTGCACCGCCTTGAGTGTGGTTCAAAGATTGCATTGTAGTTACAGGCCGGAGGCATCAGGCATGGTGGAACAGATCAACGGCACTTTAAAAGTGAGACTGGATACAGCGTGTGCTTCTACATCTCTGAAGTGGCCTGATGCGTTGCCTTTGGTGCTAATGAGTTTGCGCAGTATCCCTGACAGAAGAACTGTGTTGTCACCACATGAGATACTAATGGGAAGAGCAATGCACTTGCCTGCTATGCCTGCCACTGCATTAGTAAATATCACAGAGGATTTGATCCTTGACTACTGTAAAGGATTGGCTGTGAAGTGGTTTGTTCTGAGTCTAATCCAGTTGAAGCTGCGACTGCACAGACTTTGAAAGACCTCTGCCTCGACCTGAGCCCAGATGATTGGGTGCTCATCAAAAAGCACATGAGGAAAAACTGCCTTGACTCTCGGTGGCGTGGGACGCATCAAGTAATACTGGTGATGAACACTGCTGTGAAGTGTAGCGGAATACCGAACTGGATTCACGCTTCCCATATCTGATGAGTCACAGGTCCCTCCAATGAAACAGCTCATCTCCCAGAAGTATTTCCAGCCATGACCGAGGGGTCACTGGAGAGGCAAGCCATGCTGTGGAGGTACCTGAGGAGGCTGGATACACACCAGATCAATGTGAGGGGGGTCAAACGACAACAAGACTCTTGTATAGACTCTGAGGGAGATGGTAACATTGCAAGTGGTATGGAGTCTGACTCAGTGGAGGAGACTGGTGTGACAAATGGTCGTGTGCAGTCAAGGAAGAGAGATGCTGCAGGGGAAACATGGCCTGTGAGACAGAAGAGAATAAACCTGAGACTTGCATCTGAAAGAGTACTTGCACCAATAAGTGAATCTTCAGAGTCTGATCTGAGTGAAACTGAGCAAGCCACAGGAAGTGCTAGGAGGTCCAGGAGAGCTTGAGTGCCATGTCGGAGATATTCCTCTCCAGAGGGGACTTATCTGGTTACAAATGCCGGGGAGAGCGAGGTCCGAGATTCCGATACTGATTGTCGAGATCCTGCTGAGAGTTCCTGGAATCTAGGCTAATGCCCTTCTGTCTTTGACTGTGCCTTTTCCACCAAGGTTGAGTGGCTTACAGACTCTGATTTTGGAAGACATCGAATTCCCAAGCTTCGGAGCTCCACAGTCTCCTCCGGAGATTGCAGCATTGCGAGCTGACCTGTTACAACGAGTCATTGAGGAGATTGGATCTGATCCCATAAGGGATGAAAATTGAACTTTTTGAACTGTAAATACATTGGGGCAGATTTACAAGCCTCTTGCGTCATTTTTGTGCCACCGTTGCATCACTTTTTGTGACGCAGCAGCGGCATAAAAATGCGGCCCATTTACAACGTGACGCATCTAGGGAGATGCGTCACGTTGTAAAGCCCTACGTCACATTATACCTGTGTCAGGTGCAATGTATGCAGGGTGGGCGTTCCCACGCAAAAAAGTCTCGTAGAAGTGACGCAGTGAAATCCACAGGATTTCTCTGCGTCACTTTTAGGACGCCACTGCGTCAAAACCTTACGCCTGCTTGAAGCAGGCGTAAGGAGTGACGCAGTGTTGTGGGAATAGGCCTCAAAATGCATTGCTGGAGTTGCGTCGTGCTTGCGACACGACCCCAGCAATGCGTGACTTTTGCCCCAACAGATGCGTCAGAATTTCTGACGCATCTGTCTATCCTTGCGCCATGGTGCGCCGTATTGTAAATACGGCGCATCCATGGTGGCGCAAGGGTTCCTCAGAGTGGCGCAGGGAAAGTGACGCATCTCTACAGATGCGTCACTTTCTTGTAAATCCGCCCCATTGTTTGGAAGAAGATAACCTAGGCCCCAGTGGAAGAAGAATACAAAATAGGGAGTTTTCATCTAGAAGAGAAAGGGGTGCTTGGGAAGTCTTCCAAGCTATGTAAATATTGTACAAGAGACTGTTCCAAGGCTTCAAAGAAAAGATGCTCAAAGACTTTGTTAACACGTGACTAAGAGGCGGACAAAGAGACTCTGTGTGTTGATTCTCTTACAAGCTGTAACACGAGCCACTTTGAAAATGGAGTCCGGTAATTCGAATCGCAGGCACAAATGTATCATAGGTACACTCATTGTAGGAGAAATCATAGTGATAGTTGTAGTTATTACTGAGGCCATTTTAAGTGCACACAAGGTTGAGGAACATGGAGTGGGGGTACATGGGACATCCTCACCAACCACTGCTATCTCAAAGGAGGGTACATTATGATCTGAAAAAGGCTTAATAGAGCAAACTAGTCGCTTTCTTCATGTAGATTTGTCAAAAGGTGATTAAATGCTGAATGCTTATGCTAAGCTGCTGTATGAGTACGTTGAAACTATGGAAGTGAGAGATTGTTATGTGTGGATGCAATTGCCTGCGTCAGTTGAGGAGGGTATTAGGTACCACCACCTACCCTTGATGTATGGCATTAGCTGTCGTTTGCTTTTCAGCATGTTTTATGGAAATAGTCATTATGAGTACTACTTCTCAAATTCTGATGTGGTACTCAGAAATACCAGTCTATAAACATTTGAACAAATATGATTGTTACAAGCAAATAGAGAGAATGGAAAAATATCTTGCACCTACAGTAACATTAGATACTGCTTATGCGCATAGGCATAACCTAACCTGCATATTAACCGACATACAGAAGAAATTTATAGATCAAGTAGAAGATAGACGTAGGGGATTATTTGTTAAATCTAATAATAATGACAAAAATCCTAATTGGACGAAGGAGGAGTTGGCTTACAAGGTTAAAGGAAGAAGCTCAGAGCCGTTATGACACTGTATTTGTGGGACAAAGTGTGTGTGACCATATCTTTCTAGTCAATGGTCCTTGGAAGACATTTCTGCAAGAGTCTGTTCGAATGGTGTCAGGAGTGTATTTTGTGTGTGGGAAGAATGTATATGTTCGACTTCCGAGAAAGTGGTATGGTACTTGTTATGTGGCAGTTGTGTTTCCAAAGATATACCATGTTGAGGATCTTGAAGGTTCGGAAGGCAAATCGAACCACAGGGAAAAATGTGGATTGAGTGCAAGTGAGGTTGTGGGAGATATATTTGGAGCAATGATGCCTAGTCTAGGAGTAGTATTGAATGACATCAAGATCAGGAAGTTGTCTACCATTGTGGATAAGTTATCATCAGTTAACACAGCTCAGTCGTTTCTACTCATAGATTTGGAATTGGTTTAGATAAGGGCGATGGTGATGCAAAACCGTCTTGCATTATTTGTGTTACTGGCAAAAGAAGGCGAAGTCTGTCAAATGCTGAAGGTCCAACAGTGTTGTACTTATATTCCTGATAGACGTAAAGATCTAAGGAAATATATAAATAATATCACTGATATACATCATGAGATACAAGATCTTGCAGCTGAGGGGTTATGGGACAAGATTGGAAAATGATTTGATGCAGTTGGAAGTTGGTTTGAGAACTTAGGAAGTGGGATCCTGGTATACATCTTGAAGCCGATAATAATCGTTGTAATCTGTGTTATCATCTTAGTAGGCATGATAAGAGCATACAAGTGGCACAAGATGAGGCAAGTGGAGAACTCTTTAAGGGAGATGGAAAGAAGGGTGGAAAGTCTGCAGGACAGTCATGATGAGAATGTGAAGAGATTGGAGGAGTTCAGACAGAGCAACATCTGTTTAGATCTGTCTACTCTGCAGGGATTTTGAAGTGTTTTATGATGACTCGACATCATCAGAGGGGGTAACTGATAGAGTGGAAGCCGTATTTTATTTTTAGGGGTGCATCATAATCACATGTAGACTGCACCCCCATATAATTATTTGTTGTATTCACGTGAAGTGTTAGAATTGTGAAATGTATTAATATGAAAACGTGATGTATTTTAGGTAATTGAAAGTAGCATCTGGAAACAAAGTAGCAAAGGAATGTAACTCACAGAAAACATTAACGTGAAGAACTTGTGTAACTGATAGAGTGGAAGCCGTATTTTATTTTTAGGGGTGCATCATAATCACATGTAGACTGCACCCCATATAATTATTTGTTGTATTCACGTGAAGTGTTAGAATTGTGAAATGTATTAATATGAAAACGTGATGTATTTTAGGTAATTGAAAGTAGCATCTGGAAACAAAGTAGCAAAGGAATGTAACTCGCAGAAAATATTAACGTGAAGAACTTGTGTTGTGCAACTGACCACTGTTTATGTTTAAACATTCTCATTAATCATGGCATTTCATATGTACTTAAATGCATTAATTGAAGTTGTCTTAATGTTATATGAGTTTGTACCGCTTATATGGGGCTTTCTTATGTTAGCTGAATTTCGTAGGCCTTAAATGCAGTTCCCTGGAAACTCTCGCTTTAGAATTAACAGTTTGAATTTCATGTGTGCTGTGAATTTGTTCTTTCTCACGTTTGTGTTGCTGGTGAAAGAAGCACTCTTGTTAGCTAGAATAACGTCTTTGTTTTACTAGTCAGGTAAGGAGAGAAGAAGATACAATTGTGTGATTTGAGTCGATAAAGGAAGGTCGTTGTGCTTCACACAGGAGAAGGCCTGAGGAACAAGGACAAATTGTATCAAGGGAAGTATACCTTTGTCCCATGGAAAATCACCTTCAGTACTGTACCCAGAGCAGATGGCGTGACTCACACTGCACCCTGGGCATGCTACCCACGGATAACTTGTTGGGAATAGGGAAAGCCCCCACTTCTCCTTTGCCTTCAGAGAAGGAGCTCTTAGAACAAACACTGTCTTGGTAGCTTTATGCTACATGACCCATTGGTCGTGGAGAGAATTCTTTGGAAGACTCCACATACTTACAACTTTTGTCCTTCCTCCTGAAAATGCTTATTTAGGGATGTCACCTTAGTGCTGGAGTAGGGACAGATCTAATGCTGCATCGTTTAAACTGGATACACAGATTTGGCTTTATGCTAATTCCAATATATTTCTACACAATCATGCTGCGGTATCTTTATGTTCAGTTATTTTTGGCTTTGTAATAAATCAAACTAACCTTCAGTAGTTGTCCATAGTTATTATGTTTCTGATGAAGTTATTGGTTAATTGATTGTTTCCTAACGATTTCTCTCCCCTTTACACTTTCATACTGCGAAAAAGAACCATCGGATTGTGATTCTAGAACAGGACTAGAACTTATGGGCCCGGCCCTTTCACTAGCAAGTAAAGATCCACCAAAGGCAGGAGCCCCATTCACCTTCCACTGCCCCATTAAGAATACAGAGGAAGGCAGCGTTCACGAAAGCCACTGCTTCCTCCATCAACTGGAATATCTATCTGGTGGCCATGAATTGTAATCATGGAAGTCTTGCACAAAGCGCCAGCACAACTGTCCACATATGACTGCAGACATAGTAGACCTCTGGCCAGTGACACTTATTTTCTGAAGTGGATGGTGCTAAGAAGGCTGGAGCCTACTGTATGCCATCAGTTTAGTGGCTGATGAGCCAATATCAAAACCAGTCCCCATGTTTATAGTTTAGTATCTGTTTAGTTCTGTCATGTTCATGTACCTCTGTTGTCATGTTCATTTGTTTAAACACAAAAATAATGACTTTACGTTTCCCTGAACTTGAAAGCCATTTCAGGGAATCCAGACAGCCTGAGTCACTTACAGTAGTCACTTAATATTTATTGTGTGCATCAGATCTGGCAATGTGTTAGTTGGGTTCGACTGTACACAGGATTATGTATTGGTCTCAGATCCTGCAGCTAACAACTGCATGGCCAAGTGTCATGTGCAACAAGGGCTTGGCCAAATATGAAGGATGGGCTCAGGGCCTGGCTGCTTGCCAGACACTGAGACTAACCTCTGTGTGCACTGCTAAAGGCCATGTGCAGCAAGGGGATGGCTGGTTTGGAAAGAATTCATCTACCAAACGTGTAGTTATTGTGATTGATTTTTGCCATTGTTTTCCACTGCTCCAAACTGTATTGTATGTGAGTTTCAGTGGAATAGAAGAGGATTCTGCCTATTTAATGCTAAATACCTATATGTGCTTTTTATAATATATTATTGGTAGTGTTCAGGAGTAACAACGACCCCTCATTTGGCCACTCTGAGTGGCTGTCATTTGAAAAAACAGAGTCAGTGCTGCCAAAAGGTGGGATTCTGGGAGAGTCCTCCTGGCCCAAGGACTTGGAATTATCTCAAAAGTACATTACACCAGATCGAAATACAGGTACAATCATGCAAAGGTTTTGGAGGTTATGTTGTAGACAGAGAATTGTGGTGTTTCTGGAGGTCAGGCAGTGATTGCTATGCTATAATTGGGAGGGTGTTATGAAGAAGACTTTTAGAAGACATTATTTTAGTCACAATTAGGGTGGAGTCTGCAGTGGCAAGTGACAGCTGGCTGTAACGGCAAGAGGTATGGAAATTAATTATAGAGGATTTGTCTAGAATTGTGAAAAAGGGTTTTAGGTGCACCCTTGTTTCCCAGTCACAGAAAGGGATATTAAAGGGTAGCAATTCTAGTATTTGTTGGATTAAGGGGGAGAGGGAGCCCTCTTAGAAGAGAAAATGTTGCAGAAAGACAGAGAACTAAGAAAATAAATAATGTTCAGAATAACCCTGTACTTACAGCTCTCCGAAAGACAAATTAAATTGTAAGAAAAAGTCTGAGGCTTCTGCTTTAAAAGGGTCATTATTAAGAAGTAAAGCCACAGCAGGCAAGTGTTATAATAAATGTAGAAAATGAAAAAGACTCACTTGTCAATGCAAGCATCAGCAGAAAGACGCGTACAGATGTACGTGTTAAAAGAAAAATACAGGCTTAAGTCAGGACCCGGGGGAAGGGAAATAGACACGAGCTTTAGTAAAATAGAGAAATATAATTAGACACAGCAGAAATGGAAAGTTACAGGCCCACATTGCCAGAACATTTCTCTGAGAAAATATGCAGGTGAAGTAGCGCAGAGGCACAGGATACGTGGGAGATTAGGCCTTGTAGAGCAGTATACATGTAGGGAGTAGAGCATTGCTAAGCTTCAAAGACACAAGCCAAGGATGCCGGTAGTATAGCAGTGGTGTGGAAGTGTAGCAAATAACACGTGCACATGAGACACATTCCATAAACACGTGATTAGCTGTATTTGCAGAAGGCATAACCTTTTGATATAATGTTATGCTAATCAAATGCTTGATTAAATATGCAAAGGTATGACGTATTCACGGTTGTACATGCATAAAAGAAACTGTCCGCTACATTGTAAGTTAAAGCTCAGATCCCAGTTCCACAGAGCTGATTGACCTTCTGCACTCTTTTATATAAACTCTGTACTATATTGCCAACAGAAGTCGTGTCGTCTTTTTCTTTAGTCTGGCAACATTTGGAGGAGCCAGCCAGGAGTTCATCTTGACTGTCTGAGACTGCGCCTGAGGGAAATGCTGCCTGCCCTCAGTTGAATAGATACTGTGCAAATATCAGGTAAGCAGACGCCAAGTGTTATATTAAGTCTGCCTATTCAAGAGATGGGCAGGTAAGAATTTTAGGTTGCTGTCAAAAGGGGGCAGGAGAGATCGAACTTCGTACCTTAAAATTGTAAATTGCATGCCTTGGCAATTATAATATAGAAATGCATCCAGGGTTTTTTTATTTTGTCAGGATGCAATGTTACGAGAAATGAAATGTGGTGATTCCCGGCACACACCAGAAGACTAGCTAGTGTGAATACCCCTTTGAAATAGAAGGGAAGAGACACTCCTTCAGGGAGTGATCTAGCAGGAAGTAGTGCATTACCCAGGAGACAGCTCCTGGAAGATTCACTCCTTTGGGAAGTGATCTAACAGGTAGTAGTGTATTACCCAGAATAAAACTTCTGGAAGGGACATTCCTTTGGAAGAGCCCACAGGTATCCTGGTTAGATGAGGAGGGCTAGTGTAGACATAGTAAGACGGGACTGGGTAACGAATGTGTGAAGTCTGACATGGTAAAGAGTCAGTCATTTGATCAGTACCGGAAGGCCTTACTCTGAATAAGTCAGATGCTCGGCTCCCCAATTCCCAGATTTAAGATATCTGGAAAGCATCTTTAAGGAATAGTGACCGAGGCTGAGGCATCAGTTTGAGAGTCTGACGGTTGGGTATCAGGACAGCAAATTGCTGGTGTCAATTGACTTTGCCCTGAGCATGGCCAGACCCTTGATTGTGAATCCAAAAAGCGCATTAATTACAAGTAGATATCCCTTCATTAATAAGAAAAATGACATAAAGAGTACAGTAGTGCACAATCACAAGGTACAAATCATATAGAAGTGGCAGGGTTCCTCACTAGTTGTCATACGGTCTGGTATAAGCGAGGAAAAAAGGTAGCAAGATCTTTGCGATATTTTTGGTATTTCAATACAAGCCCATAAGGTGTCCTGGAAGTGGGAAACAATATTTCAGATAAAAACACAGGTAATCAAAATAAAACATCCCAAAACAAGACTAAAGATTAAAATAATTGCCTTTGAGTGAAATTGATAATTCACTGTGGCAGGTAACAGATGAGATTGAGTTAGAATTTACATTTATGTGGGCCCATGGAGAACCCCCGTGTCCATGTAATACCCCTCAAATTCATATATTAACAGAGTCACCCTTTCTTGATGCATTTCTGACAGATATTACGAGTCAGGAGTTTGAAATATGAATGGGAGCCCACATCCTCGAGCACCACAAATATTCATTTATATTCACGATAATATAGTAATATGTATTGCATCAGGCACAAATCTTCATAGACCCCCCATAAATGCACCTGCTTCAGATATATATAACCATGGAAGAAGTGTTACACAGACTAGCGATAAGTTTGCTTGGCGTTCACCATTTTGGTCTCACTGTAGTATATCTGAAGTCAGGTACCACTGCATAAGATTAATACGTGTTCACGACTAGTATAGGTTAGCAAAATATATTAGTAAAGAAGACAGGTCCAAAAGGGGCATAAGACAGTGGGCAAACGAACAAGAGATTAAAAGTGACACTTCTATTACATACACACAGGAGACGCATACATACACACTTAGGAGACCATGAAGACAGCTCTGGGACAGATGATAAAAACCTTTCATTCAGAAAAGAAGAAGATACAAAAGTATTGTAAACAATGATACAAAGGTACCAAGGGCCACCTCCAGCCATGGCCAAAGGAAGGGACATTTGACGAAGACATAATTGAACACACATTGACTTACATTTGCTCAAAGTCCAATTAAAAAAAAAGACAGAAAAGGGAAGCCACCCTGTTCTTATGGCGGGCATTCCGCGATACAAAAACAAATGTGAAACCAACAGCGCCCGAAGAGGCACAGTCCCCAGAGAAGCTCCCATCCTGTGGTCTTTACCCTATTCTGCCAGTTGCAGGGTACCAAGACCCTGTTAGCACTCCATCTAAGAGACAACAATCACGGAGAGACGAGGCACCTTCAGACCCCACCCCTAGAGCTCCTCTGATCGGTCCAGAACCGGACCAAAGAGACAGACTTATAAATGAATTGCAGCACACTGTTAGACAGGCAGAACACTTTAGGAGCCTTGCTCCCCTTCAAGGACAAAGGACTGTGGGACATGTTGTTCTTAGTCTGGGAGACACTTCTTCAGAGACTTTGAGAGAGACAACTGAGGAATGGATAAGAGAAGAAGAAGGACGGGAGAGGGACATAGAGACACCACAATATCGTGAACCCCCAAATGAGTTACAAGACTTAGGGGGGACAGAGGAAGATGAGAAGCGGGCAGACAGGCCTAACAGGGGTGCAAATGAACAGAACCCTAAACAGAGACAATATAATTTCCGCCCATGTCCTCCGCGGGGGTCATTAATGACAGTAAGAGACATCTCACAAACTTGAAAGAAGTCAATTCTAAAAAAGAGTAGGTCAGATCTGACACTCATTGAGGTAATAGAATAAGGAGGGCAGTTACTATTGCAAACCCTTCTCAGATGAATTGCAAAATGGACTAAAAGGAGGGGAAGAAGCAAAGGCCCGAGAAGGATCTTTTAAACCAATCGACTTAGCAGCCGCTGAAGATTGTATACCGCAGGGACAGGGCAACCCAGATTGGAAGTATCCCTATATGCAAAAGTGCCTCGCAGTCTGGTAGGAGTATGCTATAGACAAACCAACTGAAGTTCTCCGAAGCAATTGACTAAATCTGAAGTAACGCCCAAGAACAGTAAATTCTGGACCAATAACTCAGTCAGCCCTCATTTTCAAGGGTGGACAACTGCCCACATATGAACCATGACCACAAATGGATAAAGAGAATCAAAGAGGGCACTAACCCCCACTGTCTGAGGGAGCGAGAAAATGGATAGGATGCTTTGAGAAACACACTGCTGGAGTGAATCTCGCCTTGAACTTGTTAAATTTTCTGGTGGGAGACGACGTAAATTCATTTTTTCAGAGCAGGATTCCCTCAAATAACATTGCTAAATACACAGTTTGACTGGCCATCCTTCAACAATATCTGTCAATATATCTGGGATGCGCTCAAGTAGACATACCCAGACAGACCAAGATGGAGCCCTTTTGGCAGAGAGTATAAAACCGACTGAAGACATTGCAGAATTTATCACCAGAATGAAAGAACAATGGGTACAGGAAGTAGGATGTAACTGGGAAAACACGGGAGAAAATGTAATATTATTTTATAATTATTGAAACAAGGCCTGCCCACGGACATACAAGCAAGCCTAGATGGAGTAGTGGAAACAGTGGCCAGAAAAGCAGGCCCATATAATACAATATTTCAAGCAAAAAAAAGAAAAGGACAAGGAAATAACAGAGCAGGCAGAGATAAGTGAATGCAACAGAAACGTAAAAAACAAAGTACAGAAGGGGCACTTGTAGCAGCACCACAAATGGCTGTCACAGTGCCAGTGCAGGTACAGGCACCAGGAGGGCAGCCAGTAAGTAACATGGGAAAGAGACAAGGAGGTTTTTCAGGAAGCCAAGGGCCAGTGCCGAGAAAGAGACAAGGAGGATATAGTGCAGGACAACAGTGTTATTATTGTGTCAATATGGGTCATTTTGCAAGGGAATGTAGAGCAAAATAGAACGATGACCAAGCACATGGATGAATCGCTCAGCAGAGGAAGATGGGGCCACAACAGATGCAATGGGCTCCCCAACAACCCTGCAGGTCCCTCAGGTTCTGTGGACAGCACAACAGGGGCAAATGCCACAGAAAATCCCCCGGTTGTCAGAAATACTACAAGAGGACCCACACAGGTCCAAATGGGAGGAGTAACGGTACAAGGAGGTAATCCCTTTTCTGCACAACCCCAAATGCAGGGAGGGCCACCGACCAACAGCTATACACAATGAGAGAGCCCACAGACAACTATTATGTGCCCAATACTATTCTTAACACACAGATCAGACGAGAAACCCATAGAGGTAGCCATAGAAGGTTGCCCCTATAGGTTTTTAATAGATACTGGGGCCACTAAATCTTGTATAAAGGAAGGTATACTACCAGTTTCTCACAAGTCAATGGACACACAAGGGTTTTCTGGGGCTGTCAGGAAGGTTCCCTTTACTGAATCAGTAAGTATGACAATATGAAACATGCAGATTGAAGGATCATTGTTATATTCCCAGAGGCACTGGTCAGTCTTCTCGGCAGAGACCTGATGAGTAAGCTGAATATAACCATCTCTTTTTTGAAAGATGGGTCAATGGTATGTTATACACCTGGTAGTACACCAGGTAGGATGTTGTCATTCATAGCTCATGAGGACTTGGGACAACAGGTCAGAGCAATTCCTGTGGAAACAGAGACCTTTTTGCACGGTTTATGTGTTTTGATAACCCATACACCAGCACTACTAGGGAAGACAGTGCAAATACTAAAAGAACTATTGTTCAGACCAAGAGACCTGTGGATCCCATAGAAGAACCTGACAGGGTGTTAGAGATAATGGCCCTTAAAATGAAGCCATGTTAGGCATTATTGATAGCATTTGACAAGAGGCAATCAACAGGGGCATCAATAGTATTTACCGATCCCTAGGTCAAATTGAGAGACATATCAGATAAAGAAATGTTTGATGATAGCCCATCAATTGAAACAGTGGTATTTCAAATAGATATTCCCATTAGAGTACACTTGCAATATAGGACAGTGCCAAAACACGCACAAGAGTACAATGAGCGAAAAGGATTTGGCAAAGGTACCAGAGAGCCTGTGGACAAAGGGGCCACATGATGTGGGTCTAATTAAAGGAGCTGAACCTGTGAAAAGAACATTGAAATCCAGGGTGATACTGGTTGATACTGCTCGGGGTACGTCAGCAGAAGAAGGCATATTTCCCACAATACAGGCGTTACTTCAGCAGGGAGTGATATATGAGAGAACATCACCCTGTAATACACCAATTTACCAAATAAAAAAGGCTAAAGGGGGAACTTGGAGGATGATTCAAGATTTCCGCCCGCCCCTGAATGATATACTAATTCAGAATTTCCAGTGGTACCAGACCCATCATTCATACTGAAAAGCATTTCTCAGGATGCCACCTACTTTTCAGTAATTGATTTGAAAACTGCATTTTTCAGTATTCGACTGCACCCAGATAGTCAGTATCTAACAGGGTTTACGTACAGACGAACTCGGTATTGCTATGGAAGGCTCCCTCAGGGCTATTGTGAGTCCCCAAGTATCTTTAACAGGACAGTGAAAAAGGATTTAGCAAATGTAAAATGCAAAAGCAACCTTTTACAGTATGTGGACTACATTTTGGTGTGTAGCCTCACTGAAAACATATGCAGGGAGGATAATTGGTCTCTGCATAATTGCAGAAAAAGGATGCAAAGTGGACAAAGACAAATTGCAAGATTATACCACCCTGACTGCACCACTTTTGACCACTCTAAAAGAGTCCCATACCAATGGGAACAAAATAAACTGGACTGATGGAAGGGAGGCGGCATTTCTGGAGCTGAAGATGGTAATCACAAATGCTCCAGTGTTAGGTATGCCTGGTTACAATAAGTCATTCTATCTCTTCTGTCATTGTTATGGAATGACAATGATAGCTGTACTGACTCAAAAGACATCCAAGGGACATAAATCAATTGCCTACTGCAGTGGGCTGCTAGATCCCATCATGAAAGGTCACTACCCATGTGAGCAAGCAATGGCTACAGCAGCGCTTGCAGTCCAGAAAAGCACCATATTAGTGATGGGATCACCTTTAAAGCTGTATGTACAGCATGCAATATTTGTTATTTTACAAAGAAGCAAGAGCACCCTCACAACTCAGAGGTCATCTGAATACGAAGTAATACTCTCAGTACCATCTTTACAAGTGGTTCACTATCACATTCTTTGCCCACCCACTTACTGACGATGAAAAAGTACATGACTGTGCTAATTGCATTCCATATGAAGAAAGTAAGGTTGGAGAATACCCCATCCCAGGGAGCATGTTGCTCTTTGTTGATGAATCCTCTTCCAAAGATCAGAAAACTGGGATTATATATTCAGGAGCAGCAGTTGTAAGAGCTGAATAGCAGGGACCATCTGATATATTACAAATCATTAGCCAGATGCCAATGTCTTCTTATTTTTTAGCACAGGCGGCTGAATTGGTGGCCATCATTGATGCACTGCAGCAAGCTGAGGGACTAGAGGTCACCATTAAATTAAGATTCAGCTTACTTCACCACCACTGTACATTCTAGCATTCACAGATGGGAAAGAAGGGAATTTCTTAAATCTGATGGGTCCCATGTGATGCATAAAGATTTATGAGCCCAATTAATGAAAGCTTTAACACTTCCATCTAAAGTAGCAGTGATAAAGTGTGCAGTGCAAAAGAAGCAGCTAAAGCATCCCCAAATTATAGTCAATGTGATAAACACACATTGGGTATGATGGCAAGCAGGCAACAGGATGCTTTGGAATTACCACCCCATATACCGAAACAGCAAAATTACATTTGTGTGAATTGCAAAAACAAGCATTACCTCATGAAAAGGAGCTGTGGGAACAGCAAAGCTGCATTCAGTCACCAACAGATTTCATTTATAGGCAAGAGAGTACAGGCAAGCCAGTAATGCCACAAACCCTGTTGTACACGGCTCTAGAGCAACTATACCTCTCCACACACAGTGCAAAAGAGTATCTTCTTGCTGCATTACAGGCAGATTGGTTTATTCCACAACCATCTGAAATGATCACTATGTACTTTGCAGAATGCGCAATATATCAACAGTATAGTCCCAGGCCGACCTTAAAGGTGATTACCTCAACAATAGCATGCCCAACATGTCCATTTAAAAATCTACACTTAGATTTTATCAACATGATAAAAAGATGTAATAATTACAGGTATCTTATATTAGTTAGTTGTTTGTCCATTCTCCCGATGGATTGAGGCAGGACCCTGTGTACATAATGATGCTAAAGCAGCAGTCCATTTTTTGATAAGAGAGGTGATACCGAGGTCCGACGAGGTAGAAGCAATCAGCTCTGATAATGGACCCCATTTTGTCAATGCAATATTTCAACATATGTGCACTGCCTAGGAATAAAACATAAACTGTCATCTGTTTATCACCTCCAAAGTAATGGAATAGTGGAGTGGCTGAACAGCCTCCTGAAGAATAAAATAAGCAAACTATGTGCTACTCTGCAAATGAAAAGGCTGTACTGCCTACCACTAGCCATGTATGTTCTTAGAAATCAGCAAGGGAGCAATCACCATTTAACACCACATCAAATAGTAGCAGGACATCCCATGCCCACCCCTTTAATGATAGCGAGGCAAAAGACAGATGCCCATTAGACAGCTAAGGTTTTAGGGGATGAAAAGAGTTGTTATTTGTCCGAGTTCATGGAGTCTGTCAAGTTCTTCTCCAAATAGGTATTACAAAAAGAGAAGACTGCCTCAGCCCAGGAGACCAGTCCGTGCCTGTTGGCCAACAAGTTTAGGTTATGTGTGGAATTTTGTCCAAAAATGGAAGGATCCCAAGTTCAGCACCCTCTTCACAGTGACAATGAGTATTCCCACTAAAGAGAAAATAGATGGCAGAAAACCATGGATCCACGTGACGGACATGCAACTGGACCCCACCTTGCCTCAGACACTTCCACAGACAGAAGAGGGACAAGAGCTGGAAAATGAGACACAAGAGTAACAATGTCTTCCTTTAAAGCGCAAGCGGAGTATTTTGTCAACTCTACTAGCGGACAGTTATGTATTGCTGTTTTGTTTTTCTTTTTATGTCTTCTTATGCTGGCGGCTACATTGAAACTGTATTTTACTTCATTTATGGGATTATGTGACCACATTACGCACTTGCAGAGAGCAGTACCTGAACAGAAAAATATATATCTCATAGTATTTGTGCTGGCTTATTAGACACTAAGGGGCATATGTACAAGGAAAGTGGCAAAGCGTGTCGTTTAGCCAAGAAGGCTAACGACACACTCCATTACTTCAGAAACGCAGGGCTGCACCATATTTACAAAAATACGGTGCAGCCCTGCATTTACCCCTGCGCTGGGACTAAATTTAGCTGCCTACCCCCAATGCAGGCACCCTTGCACCATAGTGCAGGGGTGCCTGTGTTGAGGGGAGGGATTGTTTATGTGCAGGAAGGTGTCCTTTTGCCATCAACGCCACAGAGGATGGCTTCAACGCCACTGAGGATGGCTTCAACACGATCAAAGAGCTGCAAGCCATGAGAGTAATGATCATGCAACATAGATATGTGCTAGACTTAATGACGGCTATGGAAGGAGGAGTATATGCCAAGATTCAAACTCCCTGCTACACGTATATTACAGCCAATTACGCCCATAACAGAACACTAACAGAGGCCAAGCAAACTCTGCATACCTTGCAAAGGAAGATGGTGGAAAGAGGGAGGTGCCCCCGACGAATGGTTTTCAGGGTGGTTCACTTGGGTACCATCCTAGATGTCAGGACTATTTAAGGCCTTGTAGCCTGTTTTTGTGATATTGCTCTTGATGGTCTGTGTCCTCCAGATAGTAATAGGATGTTATAAAAGGGTTAGGTAGAAGGTAGAGATGTTCACTGCTAGATTGGGCAATAAAATGCAGGATGTTGAGGAGAATGTATACACATTGATGAGGGAATGTTATAATAAATGTAGAAAATAAAGAAGACCCACTCATGTCAATGCAAGCATCAGCAGAAAGACGGGTACAGATGTACATGTTAACAGAAAAATACAGGCCTAAGCTAGTAGAATAGAAAGCAGCATACATGAAGTCAGGACCTGAGGGGAGGGAAATAGACACAATCTTTAGTAGAATAGAGAAATATAATTAAACACAGTAGAAATGGAAAGTTACAGGCCCACATTGCAAGAACACATCTCTGAGAAAATATGCAGATAAAGTAGCACAGAGGCACAGGATAGGTGGGAGATTAGGCCTTGTAGAGCAGTAGACATGTAGGGAGTAGAGCTTGCTAAGCTTCAAAAAGTCAAGCCAAGGACACTGGTAGTATAGCGCTGGTGTGGAAGTGTAACAAATAACACATGCACATGAGACGCATTCCATAAACACATGATTAGGTGTTTTTACAGAAATATTTAATGGCGTTTTGTAACTTCTGTGTGTGCTGCTTAATGCAGCACACATAGAAGTAGCAAAACGTCATTGTTTAAATTATTGTTTATGTGGAGGAAGGGACACCTTCCTGCCCATATATAATCATTGCCGTATTGCTGTTTCCATGTGTGCTGCACAACGCAGTACACATGGAAACAGCATACATGAGGAGAAATTAAACATTTCTCCTCGTTGTGCCAGGGTAAGACCAGGTTTCCCCTGGTCTTAATTTTGGCACTGCCCCATATTTACGCCACCCTTGTAAACATGGGGGAGCATCAAAATCAATGGGTGTTGCTTTGGAACGCCCACAGTAACACCCATTGCCGTCCCCTTTCACACTAAGTATAGCGTGAAAGGGGGCCTTATTTACAAGGCAGTGTTAAGCCACTTTAAGTGGCTTAACGCTGCCATGTAAATAAGGCAAAGCCCCTATCGCCACACAACGTCCTGAAAGGTGATGTTGTGGTGGCAATAGGGGCTTGTAAATATGCCCCTAAGTGGTATCAGCATATGACGGTGATAGGTATGCAAACTTCTAACTTCTCTTGCTTTGTTTTTTATTTAATTTCATACGCCACCGACTCAGATAGGTCACACTCGTCTGAAGAAGTACCTCCAAATATTACCATGTTTCTGTTACAAATTTTCCTTTGTAGAATACGAGTGCAGATACAACTACTGCAGGGAACATTCCTTGTATACACTATTCAATATGAGAAAGAGTTATGAACACCCTAAGAGTCCGCAAAGAGCTAGTAGTGAAGTTAGATGCAATGACTAAAACAGGGATTATGAGGTACAAAGTTAAAACTTGGAGAGCTAAAATATTGCAGCAAGGATTTTTAGAGGTATCACGTCTTATGCTTTTCTGCAAGAATTACTCCGCCACACCCCGGCCCCATGATTTTTAGGAAAGTCCATATTTCTGAGTAAATGGATCAGTATACGTTTATGGTCATTGGCACCATGGCGCTACATTTGGGTGAAGGGCCCTATCTCTGTGGAAGGAGATCCAGACTGACAATAGTATACAACAGAAGTGTCAGGCAGTTTGGGATGAGAATCTAGATTAATTTGAGTAAAAACACTTACAACTCTTCGAGCAGGTAGAAAACCCATTCTATTCTCTTTGTGTTTCAGGGGAACTGGAACGGTCCCGATGGGAAAGAACATCAATTCCAATGTCACAATACATAGCACTGACATGCCATTGTACCTCCAGCCGAATGGAACTGTGGTGAGTGGCTGTATACGCGACTTCCTTTAGGATGGCAAGGACACAATCTTTAGTAGAATAGAGAAATATAATTAAACACAGTAGAAATGGAAAGTTACAGGCCCAAATTGCAAGAACACGTCTCTGAGAAAATATGCAGATAAAGTAGCTCAGAGGCACAGGATAGGTGGGAGATTAGGCCTTGTAGAGCAGTAGACATGTAGGGAGTAGAGCTTTGCTAAGGCTTCAAAGAGACAATCCAAGTATAGCGCTGGTGTGGAAGTGTAACAAATAGCACTTGCACATGAGACGCATTCCATAACCACATGATTAGGTGTTTCTACAGAAATCTTTAATGGCGTTTTGTAACTTCTGTGTGTGCTGCTTAATGCAGCACACATAGAAGTAGCAAAACGTCATTGTTTAAATTATTGTTTATGTGGAGGAAGGGACACCTTCCTGCCCATACACAATCATTGCCGTTTTGCTGTTTCCATGTGTGCTGCACAACGCAATACACATGGAAACAGCATACATGAGGAGAAATTAAACATTTCTCCTCGTTGTGCCAGGATAAGACCAGGTTTTCCCTGGTCTTAATTTTGGCACTGCCCCATATTTACGCCACCCTTGTAAACATGGGGCAGCATCAAAATCAATGGGTGTTGCGTTGGAACGCCCCAGAAACACCAATTGCCCTCCCCTTTCACACTAAGTATAGCGTGAAAGGGGGCCTTATTTACAAGGCAGCGTTAAGCCACTTTAAGTGGCTTAATGCTGCCATGTAATGAGGCAAAGCCCCTATCGACACCACAACGTCCTGAAAAGTGATGTTGTGGTGGCAACAGGGGCTTGTAAATATGCCCCTAAGTGGTATCAGCATATGACGGTGATAGCTATGCAAACTTCTAACTTCTCTTGCTTTGTTTTTTCTTTAATTCCATACGCCACCGACTCAGATAGGTTACACTCGTCTAGGGAAGTACCTCCAAATATTACCATGTTTCTGTTACACCTTTTCCTTTGTAGAATACGAGTGCAGATACAACTACTGCAGGGAACATTCCTAGTATACACTATTCAATATGGGAAAGAGTTATGAACACCCTAAGAGTCCGCAAAGAGCTTGTGGTGAAGTTAGATGCAATGACTAAGACAGGACTTATGAGGTACAAAGTTAAAACTTGGAGAGCTAAAATATTGCAGCAGGGATTTTTAGAGGTATCACGTCTTACGCTTTTCTGCAAGAATTTCTCTGCCACAACCTGGCCCCATGATTTTTAGGAAAGGCCATATTTCTGAGTAAATGGATCAGTACACGTTTTTGGTCATTGGCACCATGGCGCTACATTTGGGTGAAGGGCCCTATCTCTGTGTAAGGAGATCCAGCCTGACAATAGTACACAACAGAAGTGTCAGGCAGTTTGGGATGAGAATCTAGACTAATTTGGGTAAAAACACATACAACTCTTCGAGCAGGTAGAAAACCCATTCTTTTCTCTTTGTGTTTTAGGGGAACTGGAACGGTCCCGGTGGGAAAGAACATCAATTGCAATGTCACAATATATAGCACTGACATGCCATTGCACCTCCAGCCTAATGGCACTGTGGTGAGTGGCTGTATATGCGACTTCCTTTAGGATGGCAAGGACTCTGTTCTTTGGTGACTGTGCCCACTCCCTCCCTAGTGATTCCATTAGTTGACATCTCTGAACTGCATGACCATTCCATGAGCCGCCCAACGACCTTGCTGCATCATCAATGGAGGAAGAGAGCTGCAGAGTATTTCGGTACTACAGCCTGGGAAGACGATCCACAAGAGCACAGGCTGTTTAACGAAGCACAAATCTTCTTCGGGAGCATCCTTCTGTTTGTTCAAGCAAAAGCAACTGCATGTTGGCTGGGAGTTAATCAAAGCCATCAACGCCACTGAGGATGGCTTCAACACGATCAAAGAGCTGCAAGCCATGAGAGTAATCATCATGCAACATAGATATGTGCTAGACTTAATGATGGCTATGGAAGGAGGAGTATGTGCCAAGATTCAAACTCCCTGCTACACGTATATTGCAGCCAATTACGCCCATAACAGAACACTAACAGAGGCCAAACAAACTCTGCATACCTTGCAAAGGAAGATGGTGGAAAGAGGGAGGTGCCCCCGACGAGTGGTTTTCAGGGTGGTTCACTTGGGTACCATCCTAGATGTCAGGACTATTGAAGGCCTTGTTGCCTGTTTTTGTGATATTGCTCTTGATGGTCTGTGTCCTCCAGATAGTAATAGGATGTTATAAAAGGGTTAGTCAGAAGGTAGAAGGTAGAAGGGATGTTCACTGCTAGATTGGGCAATAAAATGCAGGATATTAAGGAGAATGTATACACATTGATGAGGGAATGTTATAATAAATGTAGAAAATGAAGAAGACCCACTCATGTCAATGCAAGCATCAGCAGAAAGACGGGTACAGATGTACATGTTAACAGAAAAATACAGGCCTAAGCTAGTAGAATAGAAAGCAGCATAATTGAAGTCAGGACCTGAGGAGAGGGAAATAGACACAATCTTTAGTAGAATAGATAAATATAATTAAACACAGTAGAAATGGAAAGTTACAGGCCCACATTGCAAGAACACGTCTCTGAGAAAATATGCAGATAAAGTAGCGCAGAGGCACAGGATAGGTGGGAGATTAGGCCTTGTAGAGCAGTAGACATGTAGGGAGAAGAGCTTTGCTAAACTTCAAAGAGACAAGCCAAGGACACTGGTAGTATAGCGCTGGTGTGGAAGTGTATCAAATAACACTTGCACACGAGACGCATTCCATAAACACATGATTAGGTGTTTTTACAGAAATATTACCTTTTGATATAATGTTGTGCTTAAGCAAATGCTTGATTAAATATGCAAATCTATGATGTATTTACGGTTGCACATGCATAAAAGAAACTGTCCCCTACATTGTAAATTGAAGCTTAGATTGCATCCCACGGAGTTGACTGACCTTCCGCGCAATTTTATATAGACTCTGTACTATATTGTCAACAGAATTTGTGTTGTCTTTTTCTTTCATCCAGCAACATAAGAAAACATGCAAACCCAAGTGAGTTTATTCTGAAAAGTTTGAAAAGAAATAGAGTTCTCTTTTTAAGAAGTGGAGTTAGAAGAGGAAGTGAAGGATCACCTTGAGTATGACCAAATTTATAGAGGAAGATGATGATTGGGAAGAAGATGACTACTGTTTCACAAATGAGAGGATGAGGTGGTTAAGGGCCCCAGTGCTGGCATATGATTGAGCCCAAGGGAATTCATTGCCTGGGTCAAAGAACTGGTGGTTTATGGATCATGGGGCTATGTACTTACAATAGAAGATCAAGATTGTTTAGGGGCTGAAGAGAAGAATGTTCTAGGGTCACAATTTTCTAGACCATTCCCACATGATAACGTTTGTCAAACTCCAGAGGTGGGTTTTAAAATGGCTCAGTAATTGCTCCAATTAAGAAATAATCCCAAGAAAGGTTAGGAACTATCTATTTAGAAAATGTAAAAGAATAAGGTTCTGGACATGATTGGTGCAGTGGCATGGATCTTTGTTATGACAGGGGAGGCAATAATTAAGGGAGTTGTCCATAGATGTAGAGTGTGTATTTCCAGCAATGCAAGTGCAACCTTGCCGGCAGAAGAGTAATGACATTGGGTCCAAAGATGTTCGGCGTGGTGGTCAAGGAAGGTGTAACAAAGGCATAACGGTTGTCCTATGATGATAGTTCCCTAAAAAAAAAATGAAAGTCATGCTGCAAACCTCAATCATTTAGATAAGTTTCAGAATAAGAATTCGATGGAAAAAACGTTATATGGGGACTTTTTAGCACCGCTGGGGGAGGGAGTGGTTGATTTCCTAGTTTTGTCCAGAGTCTCCATGCTAATATCAGTTGTCTGGACAAGGTAAGCTTGACAGAGGCCGATAATGTTATCAAGAGATTGAGGTGGAAGAGGCACAAGTAAATAAAGTTGAGTTCAGTCCACTGCACCAACTCTAAGAATCTAGCCTGTCCCCTCCAATGGTAGGAGGTTGGCTGATGTTGTTTGTACAGGACAGGTTGAGGATATCATTGCTCTATGGATTTTGCATAGTAGTGCAGTAGATGACAGGTTGTCAGAAAACATAGGAGATTTAGGTTAAGAAAAAGAAGAAAAGTTTGCATGACACAGGTTTGGGGCTGTGCTAAACTAAAGGGAGTTGAACCAGCAGGTTGTGTACCAGCATTTTAAGAAGGAAAGGGTCCTATTGCTGCAGTTCCTGTGGGAGAACAAGTAGTGGCATATCACATGCCTTTCTTTTGCACTGCCTTCTGTCTTATCAAAATATTATCTCTGAATGTAGTTTTTTAGGTAGAGAGGAGTTCAGCTCATTATCTATTTAGACAGCATTCTTCTGGTGGCTCAGGATCAGCGGGTTCTCCTACAGCATTTGGAAATAGTGTTTGATATGTTAGAGGTAAACAGTGACAAGTCAATAATGGAGTAAGTCAGGTAGATGGGTTTGTGATTGTTTATGGTGCATTAGGAGATTTCTCTTCTCCGTCATTAGTGAATGGAATTTTCCAGGGTTTTAAGGTTTTAAGTTGGTCTGAATGATAGAGTGATTGTCATTAGTGACTCAGACAGCCATGCAGGCCCTCTACGTTACAGGATGTTACAATGGTTAAAAGGGAAAAAATCAGGAGGTTTTTGGTATGATCTTCAGGTTTGGTTGGATGGAGAGTTGGAATTGTTTGGTGGTTGGAGAATATGAAAGCATGGAACTGCAGTTGATGCAAGTTTGGTAGGTTGAAGGGCAAAGAGTGGAAAGCAGGATGGAAACACTTGCTATTAACAGTGACTGAAACTTTTCCAAGAATTTTACCCTTCACCTATGTGCTTAAGGAAAAAGACCTAAATACATGTATGCCTATGTATCAATCATTTAATTTACTGTAACTAGGAGTAAAGCTACATCCCACCGAAGAGGTCCAAAAAAGATAAAAAATGGTCTGGGATTCCCTTTTGTTCCCATTCACAGGGGAACCAGTTTGGCTATTCAGGGTGGAATGCTTCTATTGGGAAGCACAAAGTCTGGATTACACATACTAGATCCCTTTCTGTAGTGGAATAGTGGAACAAATGATGGACTGTATTGTGCTTGAGTGATTACCAGTGGCAGAGAGTTTTGCAAGCAATCCATCCATCACCTTCATGTTTTATTGTGAAGTCTTTATTCTTAGTGATATGCCCACATAAGGTTTTGTGCTCTCTGTGCCACATGACTCAAGCTACTCTTAAGTGATAAGTCCTAAACTGGTGTGGGGATGCTATCTGTTTATATTCAAAGAGGCACTGGTGTGATAGTTCAGACTGAACTGTTCCTATTGGTGCAGGATAAAGTCTGATTTGCATTGACTGGTCCCTTTCTGGTGGATACAAAAAACAGTAAACTGGAATGTGACCCAATTGACTGGCAGAGGCTGAAACATTTGCACTTTTCCACGCATCATCACAGACCACCCATTTTAACCCCTTTACTGCTGAGGCTTTTCAACCCCCAATGCGAGCCCTTTTTTTGCTATTTAGGGTATTTCATAACTTTTTTTCCACATAAGGTATCAATTCCAAATAGGCGTTCTTCTTTTCCAACATCCAGTGAATTCTAAAAGTACCAAGGGTTTGTAGGTTCCCCTAGAGGGAACTTGGGAAATAGTCAAAATATAGATAATTTTTTTTTAAACATATAACAAAAATGCTGCGCGAGCAAGTATGATTTTTTTCTTAAAATGTCATTAATTAAATGTTTGCTGTGCTAAGATCACCACCGTCCCAGTTTTTAGGAACAACCAAAGTTGTAGCAAAAAGCCAAACTTTTTACTACATTGTTAGCATTTTTCTAAGAGGTGGTCAATTTTTCCGAATTTTTGTCAATTCAATCGAATTGCAGTTTGTGGTGGAAACAGGCATGAAACCCATTGGTGAGCCCAGAAAGCTATACATTTCTGTAAAGTAGGCAAAATTCTGAATTTGGCAAGGGGTCATTCGAGTACATCGCTGAAAATTTTCCTAAAGACACTAATCATTGAAAACAACGAATAATGAAAATAAGTACAAATAAAATAGCAATTGGTGACAACATTTTCAGCGGTATTTTTTGTCAAAATAGCCAATTCACAAAAGCAATATGCTGTTACATCCATCTGACCCGTCTGGTCAGAAGAATATGTAGGGTTTGTAGGTTTTCCAAAAACCGCACTATACCCACAGCCAACTGAGCTGCAGCTTATAATGATTTTCCTTTGAATACAGACCTTGCAGCAATGCATATGGTAAAATCTAATGAATGAAAAATGAGTATGAAGAAAACCTAAGTATTTCTAAAATATGCAGAAGATACTGAGGCTAGAAACATTAGATCATTATGCAAAAGGTGTTTTTTCTTGCACACGTCTTTTAATTTTTAAGCCAAAAATGAACAGAAATCCAATGATAAATAGCAAATGTTCTACTAGTCTCTCTTCCCACATCTCCGGAAAAAAAAGGTACCCCACTTGTGTGGCTGGGTCTAGCGCCTGGGACACAAAACACCCTAAAATGCAATCTAAAGACATCACTTTTCACCGCTGTTGACAGCTGTGGATTTTGGGCCTGCACTGGGCTGCCAAACCGGGAAACCTACCAAATCCAGTCATTTCTAAAAACTAGATACCCAGTAGATTTCATGGAGTTTTGACTCTTGTGCATCTCATGAGGTTCTTTTCCCAGAAGCACTGGCAAACCTCAAACTTTGGCTAAAACCACACATTTTCCTCACATTTCTGTGAGGGAAAGGTGCGGAATCAGCAGAAACCCAAACAGGAATGAAAACATCTGTAAATATTATTTATGCCCCCAAGGTGGGTCAACCGATGTCAGGGAGCCAACACCCCAAACAAAACTGAAATCCCTGGTGGCTAGTGGGAGCCCTGCTTTTGGATTGCAGTGCGCCCAGGGGTGGCTCCTTTGATAAGGCAGAGGAGCGTCTCCCCACTGCCTTTCAGAACTGCAAAAAAGGAAAAATAAAATGATAATAACGCATGGTTATTATTATTTTATTTTTCCATGCTGAGGCAGTTTGGTGGGGCGGGGCTAGGCTGACAGCGCAGGGGGGAAGAGTGGTGGCACTCTCTCAGTACCCATGACTGTTTGGCTGGCCGTCATGGCCAGCCAAACTGTCATGCACACTTTGCATGTTCTCCACCCAGGCTGTATTACAGCCTGGGTGGAGAACATGCCCAGGCTTCCATTCCCTTGTCTGAGCACCGAGCCACAGCACTCAGACCAATCACAACACTGCATTGCAGCATTGTGATTGGCTTAGAGAGCCTGGGTGCTTCCTGCTTTCTGTTCGCAGAGAAGCCAGGAAGAGGATGGAGAGGACAGAGGTGGCCGCCGCAAGAAATCTTATTTTTTTACACCCCACTCCCCGCCCCACTACTGATTCCCAGGAGAAACCGCCACTGAGTGAACCTGTGATCCAGGGGCTGGGATCTGTTTGAAAAATACTTCTTTGGTAAGGTAAAAATCTCCCCTTTCCAACAATGCCTCTTAAAACGAATTGGCCAGGCATGCAGGAAAGGCACCGGGCAGCACAAAAAGAAAAAAGAAAATGGCAGCCAGTTTTATCTTCCCTGGGATAGCCACTCATGCCCCCCTCAGAGGCTAATTGCTTACCCCAAGGATGGGATAATCAAGAATTATAATTTATACTCCCAGGAGGGTCAACTAATGCCAGGGGGCCGACCCGTCTGACACAAAACTACAGTCCCTGGTGCCTAGTGTGTTGTGTAAACTAAGACTTTGGCTTAGCTCTACAAGGTTTGTTTTCACACCCACATGTTTACATTAGTCAGCTTAGTTCAGCACACCAAGGCTTGAATCTGATAGACAGGTTTTGTAGCCTTGCAGAACCCCACCCAATACATAGTTGAAGTGGAGTCAATGCTTTTTGGTTACTAACAGTCCCTAAACAGGGGTCCAGGGGCACCTTGGTGATTGGAAATAAAACCTATTTCTTTCTCCCTAATACCACACACACAAACTGCAGTAAGAAAAAGACAATCTAAAAAGCATTTTATTTCAGCAGTCTCAATCTCTTGCTTAGCACTTCTCGAATACCCACACAAAATACCATAGTAACAGCACAAAGGAATGTTGCACATAACAGAAATAAAATTAACATTTCTAAATTTCCTCTAAAACCTAACAGACTAAAACCTAGTTCTATGCTAAGAGATTATGGAGTAGTATAACTTGCATCTAGAGTTTCTTAGGCAGAATCAGTGCACTGCATACCAGTTTACATCTAGAAGCTGTAACTATCAGTAGTTGAGGAGGCCATGTTCCCTGTGAAAGGCAAACGTGCGTCGCATCAGCTCGTCTTGTCCTAGACTTGGCTCGATATCAGCTTTCAATAGAAAGTGCGATGTGGCTGCATCTCTGGCAGTCAATATCTTCTCTGACAGTATCTTGCACAATAATGTGGGGAAAGGACCTCTCTAGACAAGTGGTCAAGTGGCAGCCATTTTACACTGTATCTTATTTTAAGATAGGAATTTCCCACATAGCTTCAGGAATGTCCGAAATGTCATCTGCTCTTCAAGATACTAGTCCTAGACGCATTGTTATTAGCAAATAAGACAAAAACATGTCAATTCAGACTACATGGTTTTGTCTATTGTTTTTGTTTGACCTTGAAAAAGAGATAACAAGGCACTTGTTCCAGACTAATGCCGCATCAGGTGTCTTATGAATGTCATTGTCTGATTGACTTGACACTTTCACAGTTTCTTGGAAAGATAAGGGCAGACGACACCTGCGTCAAAGCAGACGTGTTGATGATTATGTAAAAAATAGAGAAAAATGAAGCCTGGGCCTGCTCAAAATGAAGTTGGGCCTTGTGGTCTTTACGTTAAATGGGTCCCTGCTCATAGGTCGCAATCCTCCCATGATCCATGAACAGGGAACTCTTTAAGTCGAGGCTGAAATGCCAAGTAAGGTTCTCTCTGAACCGGAAAATATTCAACTCAAGACTGGTTTTGGCCTGATTAGACCTCTTCAGTCGAGGGCAGCTTCGTTTAAGTGGCAGAGTGAGCAAGGAACTCACGTCTGGACTTGGCCACTTGGGGGCTTTACATCAGCCACTCAAAAGGTGATAGGAGGAATGCTTGCAATTTGTCTAACAACTGACAATTGCTCGGGTAGCATTCCAACCCATCTTTCTTTTGCCCACCATGCAAACTCAGATTAGAACTAGACATGTGCAAATCAGCCTTGGTTCTGGATTAAGAGTAACAGCCGAGTCCGAACTGCCAAGCCAAGTCCACTTTGAACCTGCAACACAAGCATCCCAAGACTGGTTGTGGCTCGATTGGGCCTTAGATTAGACCCACCCATCTACTAACTCATACTTATTTAGATGTATCTTATTTCAATTAAATATATTACAAATGTCACAATTTCAAACCTCTTGTTTATGAGTTGTCTGCTGGTTTGTGTGTTACTCTTGAGTCAGTGTGACTTATACGTTTGTCATCTTGCTATAATGGTGATTCAAATCTCTTCTGTGGATGTATTCTAAAAAATAATGGCATTTCCTAATCATTTTTAAAATCTTTTTCTTGATATTTCCACAAAATATCAAATAAATGAATGGTTCACAGCTAGTTAGATGCATCTCCTCATGTTGAAGAAGAACATGGATTCACAATTCACTGTATCAACAAAAACAATGATCTTATGTTAATAATGGTTTAACCCATCCCAAAGCTCTTTCAGAGAGTCCTTCCATGTAGACACACTTCCTCTTTTTTAAAGTTATGATCAATTGGCAATTAATTCCTTGGTATATAGTTATGAATCCATGGCTTAAAACCAACCAAATCTGAACATCTTGAGTCTTTCTTGCCTGTCAGATCCGGCAATGTCGTGGTAACAGCTTTCCAGCATTCTGTCAGCCTGGGGTAAGATCACACTATGTGATAGGAGGTTACATCTTCCGCATAACACTTGGGACAGATGTTAGGAACAATGGTGTTGATGTGGTGTAGCCACACATGGTTCAGGTAGCTCTTGTGCAGGTAAATTAATTGTATATACTTATGTCGAACATTTCTAGAAACTGATATTGGGAAACTTTGGATCGTATTCCACTCCTCCTCTGCAAATGTTTCACCCAGATGTGCTTCCTACCTAACTTTGGAGGCTTCATAACGTTCTATATGCATGTGATACTAATAACTAGCTATGTACTGTGCTTAGCGTGTTTTGTAAAGCTGGGCCACAGCTCTACTACTCAAGTGTTATGTGCGCAGTAATTGGTGAATTCAACCCACTGCGGGCTCATCACTGTCCGAACCCTCATGTCCTGTGTATCACATCTGTTAGTCTATTAATCAATAGTATGCTATAAATTTCCCTGCTGGCAAATCATAGTCAATCCTGAGTTGGGTGTCCTCATCCATCCCATTGCTGATATCGGTAGTTTGGAAGCATAAGCTGTTCACCTCATCCTCCTTCCAATGTATCGATGTAAATATTGTCTCACCAGCTCAACCAGACCCATCTATTTCCCTGCAAATGTGTTTTTTTTTAATAAGGCCAGTGAGGTCGAATCCAATGCTCCCTTAACTAAAGTGGTCTCTGGTTACTTTGGCTGAACCATCCACCTGGCCACCCACTGCATTTGAGCTTCTAGTTAGTAATATTCCATATTGGGTGCCCCGAGTTCCCCATGCCCACAGAAAGCTTAATTTTAGGTGGCACACTACTCGCCTCCCAGAACCCCAACCCACTTTGATAAGTAGCAAGTTAAATTGCCTTAAAAATGCACTGGGAAGATGAAGGAACATATTAGTAAAGTAGTACCCAAATCTTGAAATGACTAATATTTTGGTCAGGGCAGCCCAGTGCATAAGCAAGAACAGGAGTCCATGCCAGAAAGCTTATACCCTATGTAATACTCAAATGACCCGGGTATAATTGCCATCCATATTAGTCATAGTGTTTCTATAAATCCTAATTCACAAATATTTGAGTGTGTCCAGGCCCATTCATTTCCCCATCTGTGATACTGCCCATCATCCCAATCAACCACCTTTATCAAGGAGAACAGGCAGGATTTAGACCTATTCATGCTGAACCAAAAATGCTGATGATTCTGAATATCTGTGACCTCCCTGCCAATTCTACACTGGAGTCTGAGTCATTCAAAAGAATGCTGTCAGCACATAGGGAGATTTTATGTCCCCGCAAATATGGTTACCCTTCTGCATCCACATTCCCCCTGGATGAGGTACGCCTGTGCCTCCATCACTAGCACTGAAATCAGGGGTGACAGGGGACATGCCTAGTGAGCGCCTCTTCGAATGGTCCATCTTTCTCAAATGGTGGTGCCCATCTACACCCACCACTCTAGATTTGGTATACAACAGTTTAATCAAGCCAGAAAACATTTTCTAAATTGCAAAAAAATGAAGTCCCAACTGATAATGTGAAATAACTTTTCTAAGTCTATATAGCATAAGTGTAATTGTTATAAACAGTCAGAGTTTTTATTTGGAAATAGTGGAAAGAGTGAAGTTGGAGAAAAGAGGGGCAGCTCAATTATACAATGATTCTCATATTCAATCTTGCATAGAGTTAAAAAGTGCTAAGCACGGTTACTGCAAGTAATAGAGGCTGCTATTCAAATCAAGATGAGGGAAAGGGGTTCCATCCTGAAACAGGATTTGGAAAATTTAAAGTTCTGGTGCATTAGTTAGAGATAATCTAAGTGCTAGCAAAGGCAGAAACAGGGTCAAATAAGTTGCTATTGTCTTCGGTTTGTATCCAGTGCCACTATTTTGGAGTTTATTGATCCCTTTAGTTGAAGGCATTTAGTCAAAAGAGAATCAATTTGCCTATAATACGGTAAGTTGTTGACAATAAAGTGCTATGGAGATGTAATTTGAGGTTCCCTGATAAATGCTGACATGCCTTATGTCATAAATGTTCCTAAAGTAGGAGAAAGTACCTTCCTGGGGCTCCTAAAGTACTAAATGTTTCATAGACAATACCATTGTAAATATTCTGTATATACAAAGAAGTTCATTAAGTGCTTGTACTTATAAAGTTGTCAATGTGCTTTTTCATATACCACATTGGGAAAACATACCCATTTAAAGTGCTCTATGAATGATTTACAAATATACACCATATCACTCTTTTTACAGGTGCTGCATCCTTTTAATGATATGTTACTTCATAATTACAACACTCAACTAGTATGTTTCTAAAAGGGAGATGATCAAGCCTACTAAGTAGAAAGGCAATATTAGAGACCACTCATGGATATTACAAGTCTCCTACCTGTTAGATACCCTCTATTTATTAGAGATTTAGTGTAATTGAGTTTGTGTGCCATTACATTTGTTTCCATCATTCCCGACAGTGCAAAGTGTATAAAGAAACTGCAAATGCAGTAAATCATATAAATTCATGCCTCATCTTCTAGTTTGGACTTATTCTCGATCACAATTAATGATAATTAAAAGACAAATAATTCAGGGTTCAAAATAATATTAGGAGAGACGATAAAGTTGCTTCTCATTCAACTCTAGATACATACCATATTTCCTCTTAAATTAACATACAGTTCTGCATCTAAGTTGTGTCAAAGGGGAGAATCTGTCACAATTAGAATGATGACTCATGATTCCATTCTTCTTAAGGTTAACTCTTGATTACCTCCCTTGTTTCTTGCTTTAATATGTTTGATCCCATAGTACTGTAGCTCCTTGATGTTACCTTCGTGTTTCTCCCAAAGTGTTTTGCTATGGGATAAGAAAAATCACAATTTTTTATGTCCTGTAGGATCCTATGTTAAACCTTACTAGTGCTGCTTCCAACATAGTTTTTTTCCACAAGGGCATTCCAGAACATAAACTACATATTTTGCTTCACGTATGATGTGTTCTTTGATTTTCACTTTTTTTTCCATTATGTAACTTGTATGTAGTTTTGTTAATACCATGTTCTCATGCCTTACATTTGGCACACTTCCCAAAGCCATGTTGGTTGAACCAACTAGAACTTGGAGGTTTTACAGGGAGTAGATGGCTTTGCGTTAATAGGTCTCCCAATGATGCAACTTTCCTGTATGTTATGCTTGGGTAGTCAGAAAGTACCTCGCTCAAAGTCTCATCAAATTGCTGAATTTTCTAATTCCTTTTTAGTATTTGCTTTAATTCTTGATGCCTGCAACTAAAATCCATGATCATGCGAATGCTGTTTTCTTCTTTTGGTTCCTTTCTGGGGGCTATCAGTTGCTGCATTTGGACGATATCTATATATATATATATTTATATATATATATATCTATCTATATATATATTTATATAGATATATATCTTTCAACAAAACATCCCCAGTTGAAGACGCATTCGAAAAGCAGATGAATTCCACTGATTCTTTTAATAAAAGGAAACTGGCATTTTCATTCAGATGCATTTCATTGCCTTACACATTTCAGAGCAGGCAGCTCCTTGGTCACAGGGTCCATGATACTGCACAGAAATGGTGAAAAGGCACTCCCCTCTGCATGTCCATTTAATTAGCCCTCAGTGGGCCTCACAGGTGAGTTCAACTAAGTGTTGCATGCTGGGATCAGTAGTGCACTTTCAAAATTCCTTTACCTTTAGTAGGTGTCTGTGCTGTAGCAAAATGCTCATTTAATATAAAAGCCCTCCAGTGGGCCTCCATGGTAAAAATGTTCAGTTTATTTTTTCTTTTCTGCTTTTCCACTAAGGATACTCAGAGTAGTTCCATGTCCTCGTGGCCCCCTAACCTTGACCTTGAGGGGTGGTGCAGCCTTCTCGGCTGGACTTGGCTGGACTTCCGGTCATACATCTTTCAACAAAACATCCCCAGTTGAAGAGGCACTCGAAAAGCAGATGAATTCCACTAATTCTTTTAATAAAAGGAAACTGGCTTTTTCATTCAGATGCATTTCATTGGCTTACGAATTACCTGCCTGGGAGTGCGTCTTCAAACTTGTGGACAAACTTGGTTTGGATGTTTAAAGCTGCAGTCCTGTCGTGAAGACAGCACCACCACTGCAACTGAAAGGTGGGTCTGCATTGACTCTGAACTGTTTGTAGTCAAGCTGCGGAACAGCAGGGTGAGCATATTTTATTCGACAAATGACACTGAAATGCCCACTGGAGGGCTATGAATTATGGAAATGATTTTATATGGCAGTGCACACCTACTAAAGGAAATAAAAAAACTGCTAGCACTACGCATCCCAGCATGCTCTGTAAAGTTTAAAAGCTCACTTGGGAGAACCACTAGAGGGCAATACTGCTAATTATCATGCTAATAGGAGGTGCTGCAGGAGTGTTTGTGCAAAGCTGTATTTCTGCCTGTGACCAAGGAAGGTCTGAAACGCGTTAGGCTAAAGAAAGGAACTTCAGTGCCAAATGTCATTTTTTAGCCTCATTATACACATTACCTGCCAGGGAGTGCGTCTTCAAACTCATGGACAAACTTGGTTTAGAGATATATATATATGGCAGGCATGCTGAGCTTCAAATAAAAATACTCACTTGCACTTACAGCTGGGTCTGTTATCGTCTGTTCCGGTTTCCAAGAGATTTGGGATTTCTGGGATCTTTGTGGCGAAACTTTCGGCATATATATATATATATATATATATATATATAGATATATATCTCAAGTAACCATAACTCGTGCCCTAAGGTAACTATAACTAGAGCTCCCGCCATGCACAGTTTACTCATCAATAATTTCACAGCAAATGTTGCAGTGATATTATCAATGATGTCATAGAAGATGTTATGAGCGATGTAATATGTGGGATAATTGGCAGTACATGGTGAGGGCGTAAGTTATAGTTACCTTAGGGCACGTGCAGCCCCCCTGCTCCGGGCCAATTTTGGTCCCGGGGACCCCCAGCCCTGGGGACAGTTACTTGTTGCTGGGCGCACTGGCCCCGCCCAGGGCACCCAGTGTCCACTGTTGGGGACCACGTGGGCATCCTCAATGCCTCCACGGTGCCTGCCGACTTCCAGCCTCCAGCGGGAGCAGACATTGGTCCGGCATGCAGGAAGCAGCAAAAAATGCTGCTCCCTGCATGCGGGCCAATTACAGATGAAAAGTCTGTTCCCAGTGGGCAGGAGCAGTTGTCCTGCTCCCACCCGCTGGGAGCAGACTTACTGTATGCTCTCACTTGGCGGGATCTATTAAATCTCCTGCCAAGTGACAGCAAACAACTATGACCCGAGGGTGGGCACATCAGGACATAGGTCCACAATGACACGGCAGACAGTTCACCTGTGTTTGGTGGCCTGGACAAATTCATCATCTCAGTACAGCACCTGAAAACCAAACAAATTTAGACTGCTAATAGGTGTCTGCAAAGCATATCAAGGTCAATACAGTAATTACAGAAAGGGCAAGACTGCTGGCTTGCTGCCATGGAGAAGGAGCAACATCTGCAAAGATACAGGCAGTACATGGCACGCTTTGATATATTCACTCATTCAATTAATCGATTGGCAGTAGCCACTGCCACTCTTGCAAGGAGAACTGTCAACATACAAAATGACATGGGGCACTACTGTCAGGATGTTGCCAATGCACAAGTAAAAGTGACCGCAGCCCTTGAAAACATACTGACACACAACCTGTTGGTCCCCAACATTCTGCCACCATCGGAGAGTGAAGACAGCTCTATCATCAGTGCCACATCTATGCAAGAGGGATGCTGTACCAGACGTACACGCCAAAACACTTCTGGATCTGACATGTCCCCTCTTCCACAGGCCATCGTTGGTGAGAAGGGAACCAACCACAGGACCCTAAAAAGTGAATCTACTGAACAGTCAAAGTCATGAGTCTACTTTGTTGTGTTTTTCATCACATACTTTGTTGCTTTGTTGATATTACATCCGCAATGGATACAGGAGAGAAACATTGTCACAACCTGAATAAAAGGTGATCTTTAAGTTATTCACCATGGATCACCATTATGTGTGATGTCTATTTCTTAGATGTTATAATCATTCTTACCTCAAAAAAGTTGTTGGTGATATCTATGCATCGTGCATGACTCTCTGTTGCACGTGTTCCATTCTGCTGAACCTGTAGTGGTGGTAATTGCTCATCTGAGGGGGATTCGGACTCTATGGTGACACTGTGCAGACCATTCCTCATGGTGAAATTGTTTAGAATGGCACATGTGGTGATAATCTTACAACATGTCTCAGGTCTTTAAAGTAGTGCTCCCCCAGTTTTGTGGCGGCAGTGGAACCTGGACTTCAGTATACCAAAGGTCCGTTCGATCATGGACTGTGTTGTCTTATGTGCCCTGTTGTACTGCCTTTCACTTCTGGTTCTTGTAATCAAATATGGTGTGTGAGTCCAAGCACCCAAGGCATATGCACTGTTTCCTTATTAAAGAGCATGAGAAGGATAAACCATTAGGTCACATTACACAAACAGTTCTTGGTACGGTATGCATTGAGTCAGCAATTCTCTTACCAAGTAAAAAGCCATCTCCAATTTCACCCTGAGACAGTTGGTTACATATTCCACTGTAGTGGAACATGAAGGAGTCATAGGTGCTGCCTGGGAATATGGCTACAAGGTCTGTTATGATGCATGAGGCATCACACATTACCTGCACATTGCGTGAGTGTGAGCTTTTCCTATTTCCGTTGATGAATTCATTTGCTGAGGGGGGGCATACGGCAATATATGTGCCATCAACTCATCCAATAACCTTGGGGAACTGCACTACCTGGTAAAACATTAATTTGGTCTGTTGCAAATATTGGGGGTATTTGGAAAGATATACATTGGTTAACTTTGCTAACCATGATGTCCAGAAACGTGTGAAAGAACATGGAAAAGGCAGTTTGTGATCCCCCAGCCACCTGCCACTGCTATGCACCCTGGTAACTGGCAGAAGCTAGAAGGTGTAGGCAACACAATACTTGCACAAGTGGTGGGATTGCATTGCTTCTGAGTGTTGGGGTCTGAGACTGTAACTCAGAAATTAATTCCAGGATTACCTCACTATTGAGTCTGTACTTCTCATATATCTACTCCTTTGTCTGTTCAGACAGCAGTAGTTGTCAGCTACACTCTACAACTTACAATATACAGAGAGAGTATTTGATCCAGCCCTTTTCAGTCAGAGACTTGTGCAGGCAAGTCGCCTATAGGCGTTGGCTCTGCCATGTGTTGGGATAAGTTCATGTCATTTTGTGGAACTTTACTTTTTTTCTCTGTAGATTTTCCATCGATGACTTGGCTAAAAAACACTTAACATCATGATGCGATAGCCAGCGAACTTGAGGACATTCCCCAAAACAGCCCTGTTCTTAGGAGCATGTACAGGCTTAGTGCAGTCTGTCATACCGTTTTTGTTCCATGGACTGCACCAATTGCAGTGGAGGGCACATATTTACTCATTTGTAATACTCACATTTTGAATTTTCACAACAAGGACACATGGCAAGGAACGCAATAAAGTGTTTTAAATTATGATAGAATTATCCTGAAACCATATATGTACCATAAATCGACTCATTCAGAGTCCAGGCAGCTCCCCTGCTGCTGAGAGAACACTCCTGACCCATTCAGCATGCCCAGAATTCCCTGGTGCCACTAGGCATGTTGACTTTATCAGTGTCCCAACCTGGGGCATGACTGTGTCACTAATTTGGTGACCTGGCCACGTTACTATTCCTACAGGCACCCCTTTTGCTACCCCTTGCCATTCTCCTCACAGACAATCCCCCTTAGAGCTAGAACGAAGGGGCCATTAGATGAGCCCAGCGCCACCTGTTTGCACGTCTGCTTTTGTTCTATCAGACAGTCCGACCGTGGCACTTTTGTAACTTTAGGGATGAATCAAACTTTTTTGACACTTCCCCAGTAGCATTTTATTGTATGGATCCTACCAGCATGTCAGTGGTCAAAGTGTTAATTGGTCATGTTTCCCTATGCACAGTTTATACATGATACAAATAGTAATGTGTGTGAATCATCAAAACATGCATATTTGACAAGCAGCACTTTTTACATTTTACATCTAAAAGATGAATTTGTATGGTCTTTAACACGCGTGTTTATAATAGCCTTTTTAATGGTGGACTGTGAAATCTGTTAATTTACTGTTTTAGTTCCCCGTTTAACTCAAACAGAATCCTTTTTTTCTCCATTTCAGCTTGATCAAAATGTGCTGACGCGTGTGCTATCTCCGCCTTTTATCGGTTAATGGATTCCTATCAAGCAGTTATTTGTCACTGTCATCGCACTTTGATGTACCACAAAAGAGACATGACCCAATTACATCAATTTTTCTCATTATCAGGCAAATATTTAGACAGTTTCTGCTAAGCTGATTTAAGGCAGAGCCACAATGAAGTAGTCCCATGGTGTGCAGGCATTTTTAACCTTCAGAAGCAAAAGGTTTTGTGACCCTTGAGAATGGATATTTACTCAAGCATGAAGGATGGAGAAAGCCCCCTTGGCAGCCTAGGAGGGGGTTGTTATGACAAAATTAGTCAGCAATGACCGAGTGAAGTGGAGGAAAGTAGTTACATATTTATACTGTCGCCCTAATGGAATGTTTGTCGAGAAGTCTTCAAGTGGCGAAGTGCATTAGTGTTTGTTGTGTCCCGCCCTTTATAGAAGCAGATGTTTCCAATGAGCTGGGCTTTGTGCTGGCCTCGCCTATCACCGTGCAGGCTAAAGATGGAACTGTGTTTGGGAGATAGAACTCACAATGTCTCTATCTTAAAATATTTACACTGAGGAAGTGTTCCAGAGCTGCTTTACAGCAGCGGCAGGGCGTGGAAGTCTATGTCAGAGATTAATTTGAAGATCATTTTCTAGAGCTAGAAACAGTTCACAAAGAAGAGACATGACAGCTGGAAGGCAGACGCGCTTAAAGAGCTCGTTCTGCACTTCACGACTGGCTGTCGTCTGTGAATTCAAGGGAATGCACTCTTATGAGGTACAGCTGTCTGTTGCAGTAAATTAATAAAGAGGGTGCCAACACTGGGACCAGTACACAAAGAGATTTGACATTTGTGCATGGAAGTCCAACTCTCACACTCAAATGAGGTGATTTATGAGTGCAGGCTGTTCACAAAAGTTGGCCTTGCTCTCGTAAATTATTTTACTCATGAGCAATATTAAACATAGTGTTTTGCGAGACTAACTCGCCGCAATGAGGCTGAGAGTAGACATTTTAAGATGTAGATGCATAGAAAACTTTTGAAGAACCACAAAGTCCAGAGCTTGTGTAAATTCAGAAACATTTCTTGACCTACATTTATGTTGAATAGTGCCTGGGTGAGTGCCTCGCAGGTGCTAATTCACAAACGTTTTCCCCTGCTGGTGTAGAATTCTAGCTACACTTCTGGAAACCATTGCGAATTCCCAAAAGACATAAATAGGCATCCATGCAAAGTGGAGCCCGGTGGGTGCTGAATTGCGCATGACTTTTAAGAATCAGACCTGCTATGCGTTCGGTCCCTTCTAATTACTGTTCATGTTTGTCCCATGAGTATGTCAGGCCCTAACAATGTTTGCGCTAGAGCACATTTCTCAAGTTGCTGTAAACTGTTCATGAGATGCAAAAAATGCAAAAATGTAATAACTTGAGTCATGCTGTTGAAGGGCGAGAACCCGGAGAGGCTCCTCATTCACATCACTTCTCTACCATCCGATTCCAAAAATGTAAGAATGATGTTTTAAATCTGTACCTGTCTTAGATGTCTGATTTTTTTGCACTTCCCATAAAAAAGGTTTGGTTGCAAAACTATGATTTTCATAGCTTTCCAGATTAAATAATTCCTCCTTAACACTACAGTTGTAGGAATTCCGGTGGGAAATAAATCAGTGATTCTATTCCTTGTCAATTATTTCTGTACATGGAAAACATTTTCCATGGAAAAAAACATTATACACCACCATTGAATCTGAAAGGGATACTTTTTAGGTCTGGTTGTAGACAGCAGTAGTTGTCGGCAACAAACAGTCTACAACTTACAATATACAGAGAGAGGATTTGATTCAGCCCGTTTCAGTCAGAGACTTGTTCGGGGGAGCCACCTATAGGCGTTGGCTCTGCCATGTTTTCGGATAAGTCCATGGCATTTCGTGGATTTTTACTTTTTTTCTCCATAGATTTTCCATTGATGACTTGGCTAAAAGACACTTAACATCATGATGCGTTAGACAGAGAACTTGAGGACATTCCCCAAACAGCCCTGTTCTTAGGAGCGTGTACAGGCCTAGGGCAGTCTGCCATACCATTCTTGCTTCATGGACTGCACCAACTGCAGTGGAGGGCACATATTCACTCATTTGTAATACTCACATTTTGAATCTTCACAAAGATGACACATGCCAAGGAACTCAATAAAGTGCTTTTAATTATGATGGAAATATCCTGAAAGCATATATGTACCATAAATCGACTTATTCAGAGTCCAGGCAGCTCCCCTGCTGCTGAGAGAACACTCCTTACACATTCTGCATGCCCAGCACTCCCTGATGCCACTAGGCATGTTGACTTTAGCAGTGTGACAACCTCATGCATGACTGTTTCGGTAATTTGGTTGTGTCCATGTTACAATTCCTACAGTCACCCCTTTTGCAACCCCTTGCCATTCCCCCCACAGACAATCCACCTTATAGCTAGAACGATGGGGGCATTTGATGAGCCCAGCGCCATGTGTTTGGACTTCTGCTTTTGTGGTCTCGATGGTCATCTTATTGGTGAGACCATTTAAGCCATGCACAAGCTCCACATACCATGATAGGCAATTGGGACCGGGCACAGATGAAGAACTACCTTGTATTATCTGCTCCTGGAACCTCATATCAGTATTTACCTGAAAACTCAAGTGGAATATCATCCTATGCTGAATACATTTTCTTTGAAATACCATGTGCGGCGACAGACTTCCACCTTACCTAAGAGAGACAGGAGGAGTTAAGGCATCAGGCATAGGCAGTCTCGTCTTTTCAAGTAGAACGAAAGATAGAGAAGTTTGAAACTAAGATTGGTCTGAATAATGATGCATGAATCTACTTGCAAACAAGGGGATTGTCTTGCTTGCAATTCTTTTAAAAGGTTAACTTTGCTTGGCACTGCTCCATCCTCCAATATGAATTCCTTCATGTCCTGCCTCAGTCTCAGTCGGTCAGCTTCTAAATCTCTCTTGTGTTGAATGAAAAGCCAAATCTGCTGGTAGAGCAGTTAATTACCCTTACCAGCATGTTGTAAATGCTCTGTTTCCTAGCTCTTATTGTTAAAATATTTTAGTCATCACCCCGCAGTTCTGCACTGTAAGATTTTGGAATATTATTTGGGGTGGTCGACTGCCTACTTCAAGCAATAATCCCAACCCTTGTCAGGGGGAACCCTCCAAGCCACTAAATTAACTAACCTGAGCTCAATCCCCTGGAAGTTATTGTACAGAGCAGACAGACTTAATTAAGGGCAACATGTAAAGTATTTATGCAGTTCCAAAACATGATTACAGCCAAAATGCAAAACAATAAACATCCCAATGAATTAGAAAATAAAGTAAAATGTAATAAGCAAAATTACACCAAAATGACAAAAAAACAGAGCTACAACCTTTGAAAGTTTTAAGAAGAAATAGTGCCAAAAACCACAAAGAGCTAATGATTGTCAATGACCACTCTAGACTGAGTCCTTGGCACAATTTCAGGCTGACCACGATGGAGCGTGTGTCAGATACAACAACTAGACCTCCTGCAGCTAGTTGTCTCCCTGTGGCCACACAGGAGGTCAGCCAACTGACCTTTGGAGTGTACTTCTTTGTCCTGGATACAAAAGGGAGCAGGTTCAGTCCTTCAGGGCTCATCTTAAGTCACACACAGCAGGTCCAGTCCCAGCCGCGGTCCGTGCAGGTAACATCTGTGGGGCGGTGGGGCCGGGTGGGGGGGATTTTGAGGGACGATGCAGAGGGAAAATTAATTATTTATATAATTTTCCCTCAGCATCGTCCCACGAAATCCCCCCCCCCCCCTCCCACACGGCCCCACCGCGCCACCGCTGTTGCCTGCACGGATTGCAGCTGTCCAGTCCTCTTCTGATCTTGTGCAAGTCCAGAAACAGTTCTGCAGTGGGTGCCTGGAAGTGTCACATTTATGCCTGGCACTAGCTAGTTGATGGGAATGATGCCTGGGCACACCCTGGCCAATGGTGTAAATGTTCCCAGGGCTAACCCTATCCACAATAATTTCAGAGGCAGAATTCTGGTAGGACAAAGCATGTTCCTCCAGCAACCAGATAGTGAATACACAAGAATTTTCTCTGCATCCTGCTCTTTCCCTTTCAAGTGTGCCCCAAGTGTTACATGTGGGTCAAGATAGCTGTCAAGTAGGATTTGCCATTGTGCTGTCAAAAGGAGGCCCACAGCCCCAATCAGGCACATTCTGTGGTGTTCATAAGAGTCATGTATGCCCATTCAGGTCAGCCTATTATTTGCTGCAGGAAATCTTTTCACACCTATTCAAGACTGAGCACTGACTGAGAGCTGGCAGAGAACTATGCAAATTAGCCTACCGACAGTTCAGGAAGGTAAAGGGTACCTTTTTAAAAATTGTGTATCCTTAAAATTTATTAAAAATCTGACTTCACCACTGAATTGAATTTTAATACCTATTAAAAATAGCTGTTTATTTATTTCTCTACTTAATATATTTAACTTGGCCCCAAGTCCCTAGTACACTGTACAAAATGTACCTAGAGCCTGGAAGTAAAATGGTACTAGTGGACTGCAGTACCAATTATGCCATCCACTATAATGGCAGTGCAAATACGGCTTCAGGCCTATCACTGAAGCCTGAAAGTAACATTGCAAAACCTGCACTGTGACCCATCAAACCCTTTTTGACAGGCAAAAAAGTCCCTTTTAAATATTTGTAAGTAACCCCAATGTGAGCCTTGCAGCCCACAAAGTAGGGTGCAAGATATTTAAAAGTGGGCCATGTAGAAAATTAAAATTACAATGTCCCTACAGTGACAATGACCTGAAAGCTATTTTCAATATGGCAAACCTAGCTGTCCTATGTAGAAAATCATCATACAGATTAAAATACTAATACTGTATCTCAGCAATGAAACTAGTTCACGATGATATTGTTGCAACAAATTGGTCCATCTGTGTTACTTCAGAAAAACGTATTAGCCCAGCAAAGGCAACACATTATGGGTCTGGATATAGTGTTTTAGACCATAACCTGAAGAAATTGAAAGAATTGGAATGCGTACCTATGAATATTGAACTAGAACGGCTTAATGATGGTTCTGGTGCTGAGCAGACATTAAGGACTAACAATGCAGGTTGGCCTAAATCATGTTTTAACAAGTGTGACAATCTAAGGCTGCAACGGGCTCAGAAAAGAAAACATAATGATGCAGCTATATATGGTATCCCAGTTAAAACACGTTCAGCAATTCCAGTTCCAAATAAAATTCCTGGAAGATAAGCATGTTTCTTTTGCAACAAATCAGATACATCTGTAATACTTAAAGCGAAAATAGATGATGTGGATGCTGATGTTTGTCAGTGTGCCGAGTTAGTTCAATATACAGCACTTATTGCAAAATTGGCTATGGTTGATATACACACACAGGATGCTGAATACCATCATTAATGTTTAGTTGGACTCTATAACAGATCACGCAGTGTACAAAAGAATAAAAACTAATCACCTATCGAGACCTCAGTAGAAGGAATAGCTCTAGCTGAGCTTGTATCTTATCTGAAAGATTCATGAGGGGGAGAAGTTGAAACAATTTTCAAACTCTGTGACTTAGTAAATCTTTACACAAGCAGAGTAAAGCAGCTCGATTCCACTGCAGGTCAGGTTAACTCGACAAGACTAAAAGAGAGAATTCTCAGAAATACAAGAGGTTTGAAGGCATACAATGAAGGAAGAGATGTCCTGTTAGCTTTCAAAGATGATGTTGGATCCGCTTTAGTATTTGCCTGTGACAAGTCAGGTTCTGACGCCGTAAATACTGCTAATGCAGCAAACGTTGTTAGAAGGGACATGATGCAGAAATCTGAAAGCTTCAATAGAAAATGTGGGCATGATTGTAGAAACCGCCCTTGTGTAAATGATACTAAACGGATCCAACATAGGAGATCAGTAATCATGTGAAACAGCCATTACCAATATATCATTGTCTATTTCTGAATTACTGATCTTTAACAGTTTAAAGAATTCAAGAACCGACTCTTCTTCAGTTCCTTGACATAACTGCAACAAAGAAACTCCTCTGTCCATATACATTGATCTTTCTATCCACAGTCAAACGAGAAATCGAGAACTTATAGATAAGTTTCATAAACTAGGTATTTATTTTCATATGATAGGGTTTTGCAAATATCTGTTGACTTAGGAAATAGCATTTTTGCACTGTATGAGAGTGAACACATTGTGTGCACACCCAAACTGAAGTTGCAAGTACTCACTGTGGAAATATTGATAGCATAGATCACAACCCAAGTTCCATGACAGCTAAAGACTCCTTCCATTGAACATCATTAATTCTGACACAACACCCAGAACGAGAACTAGAAGGAATTGATTGGGGTATTGTGGTCATTAATCCTAATATGGCAACGTCAAAACAGATTTCAAATCTTCCAGACCGTATACAAATATCGAAACAGCTTCAATGAACAATATATATTATCACGTTTCATTACTATCTGTAGAAGATGATAGCCAAAGTGATCTAAATGATGCTGCTAACACCTATGAATATAAATGGCTTGGAAGAGTGATGTGCAATGCTGAGAAATATGTCTTCCGATGAAAGCATATCTTGGGCAGCATATCATGCTTCATTGATGCCACCTATCAATAGACTACTGTCAACTAGTACATTGTTGTTGATGTTCACAGAAAGTGATCATTCTAATACCATGGTCTTTCACTGCATGAAAGTCATTAAAGAGCCTCTTTAATATGTCGAATTAGGACAAACACCTATTATTTCAATGGACCAGCCTCTCTTCACCCTAGCAAAACAAATTCAATGGGATGTACCACATCTATATGGTGAAGATAAATATGTTGTGATGATGGGAAGACTTCATATCGAATATGACTTTCTGTAAAGTACTTGGAGACTGGCTTTCAACACAGTGGATTGACCAATATGTTAGCACGAGCTGACATCACTACCATAGGAAAAGCTGATGCTATATTGAAGGTCTCCCACTTAACCCATACACGTCATGATCATCAAATTTCTGTTGCTGCGTTGTACACATTAGTAATTACAGAGGAAGGCTTATCAAAGTTATCTTGAATCTAGACAGTCCCATGAAAAAATAAGGGAGTTTTTAAACTGGATTAAGTGGAAATTGAAGAAGCACCAATTTTGGGCAATTCTTATGGATGTGCAGATACTTGCACTTGAATTTGTTAGTTCAATTAGAGAGGGTAACTTTGATTTGCATGTACAGGTACTTGATCAGATGGTTCCATGGATGTTTGCTACAAATCATAGTCATTATTCTCAATGGCTGTCTGTGCACATTCACCACATGGCGACACTAGCAGAATAGCACCCACACATTTACTCAGAGTTTAGTAAGGGAAAGTTTGTTGTCAATAAAAGCAACTGCGCCTTCTCATCAATTGCTCTAGATCGCAATCAAGAGCAGGAAAATGCTATTATCAAGGGAGATGGAGGAGCTGTAGATCTGATGGAAAATCCAGGAGCTCTCAGAAGATGAATGGTGTCTGGGCTAGAGATTTCCTGAGTTGTAAATGAATTTGAACAAACATTCGTGAATGCCCAAAAAAAAACCTTTTCCACCATAAACAAATACCTAGTGTACAAAAATCCTTTGTAAAGATTTCAAATCTCTATTCAATCTGTACAGCAATGAAGTTATGCTTGCTACAGTTTTCAAGTTGGTGAAAACAGCACATGAAATAGGTTGATCGCAACTCCTATTTTCATGAGGTGTTGCAAACATGTTCGAAGTCCATAACAGATACAATACCAAGGAACAAACTGCAATTACTCAGCACCAGCCTCTGTAAAACTTCTGAGTCCAAAGACAAACTATTCTCATTACAAAGTAATAGCAATCTGTTTGCTAGATGATATATCAGGTGTTAGGCAAGAAATGGTAATCTGGAAGAATTTTTCAAGCATGAGAATCAGTCTTTTCCACCATCTATATCTGTGAATGCAAAGCTCAGACAATGAAAGAAGTCACAGCTATTTGACTGCGTTACCGGAAGTACCATGATACACAACACTGCTCCAGAGGTGGACGTAAATATATTAGTTGATGCAGCTATGGTACATATGCTACCTCACACTCTTATAAAACATTTGATGATTACGCTTGAACAGTTTTTATACCCTACATAGAAACTCAAGCAAGGAACGTGAAATTATTGGATCTTGTTTGGGATATGTATATTACTGAAAGCATCAACCAAAAGTGTTAGAGAACAGAGAGGTGAGGGACTTCGCAAGCGAGTTGAATTTAACACTCCTGTACCCAAAGATTGGCATGGTGTCCTTAGACGAGACGAAAACAAGCCAAAGTTGTTTGGTTTACTGAGTAGGCATGTGCAACATATTAACATCGAAAGGAATCAAGTAATTGTCACCTGTCAGGATAAAGTTGCAAGTTCCACAGCAATTACGAATTTCGAAATGATATCGCCTTACAATCATGAGGAAGCGGACACATGAATTATGCTTCATTCTTTCCATGCAGCAACTGAAGGTCATTCCAAAATAATGATTCGTACAGTAGATACCGATGTAGTAATTCTTGCGATTGCTAATTTTAAAAGCATTGGATGTCAAGAAGTGTGGTTAGCATTATGTACAGGAAACAATTCTGCTACATACCAGCTCACAGTATTGCAGCAAGCTTAGTCATTAATATATGTGAATCTCTGCCCTTTTTCCATGATGTTACTGGTTGCAACAGCACATCAGCTTTTCATGGGAAAGGGAAGAAAGCAGCTTATGATACATGTATGGCACTATCGTCTGCAACTCCAGCATTTAAATTTCGGTCGGATCAACCAAGTTCTGTTGATCCTGTTCACTTCAGAAATGTTGAGAGATTCATTGTACTAATGTATAGCCACACTTATCCATTGTACGAAATAGACGGTGCTCACCAATTCAAGTTTGCAAGTAGCAACAGAACTATTGAAAACATCCCACCTACACAAGACGCTCTTTTTCAACATGTTAAATGATCTGCGTACCAAGGGGGCCATGTTTGGGGCGAAACTTTAGTGCCCATGCAAGAACAGCCACATTTAAATGATTGGGGCTGGAAGCAGGTTAATGGAGTAATGGTACCACATTGGCCAACCATTCTGGAGGCATCAAAGGCATGCAAAGAACTTATTTGTTGTGCGTGTAAAGAGTAGTGCCAAAATCAATACAAATTATCAAAGGAAAGCCTTCTGTACTCCGACCTTTGCTTTTGCAGTGGAAACTGTTATCAAGATTAAGACAGTATACAAACTCGAATCATCATTGCTTCATATTATAGAAATGTTATCAGGGTTTAATATAGTCTTGTATTGTTTATTTACAATGGAAACATTATCCACATGTTCATAGTATGTGTTGCAAGGATACAAATGATGCAAATTATAAGTTTACTTTCTCTACAGTGTGTGTCACTTATTCCTGGCATCCTTATTGATGGCCATTTTGGTTTTATATTTATGATGTCCCAGAGACAATGTGGCCATGCACATGACATGCACTGACATGTACACATTAACGTTTGTGCCAAATTTGACACAACTCGAAAGATTTAAAATGATTTTTTTATATTTGTCGGCCATTTTGGATTTCAAGTGGACTATATGATGTCATAGGCAAGATCCAGTTTGGATCTTGCTCTTTTTATATGATTACTATTACAAAGACGAATGGCTGTGCCAACTTTCAGCTTTCAATCACAAAGTGAACAATTTTTCAGTTTAACAGCTATATTACTTTTACCACTCCAACCTAAGCTACAGAAGAGAAAGTGTTGGAGTTTGGAAGGGATAGATTTACAATGATCTTTGGTGGGGGGCAGATTTAATATTCCCTCTTCAACCTAAGCAACAGTAAGGAAAGTGTAGGACTTTGAAGGGGTCAGATTTACGATTCATACTGCAACCTAATCAACACTGTTAGTAAAGGTTCTGGACTTTGAAGGGGTAAGAGTTACTAATCCCACTCCAACTTAAGCAATAGTTGAGAAAGTGATGGACTTTATGGGGAGAGTCAGATTAACTACTCCCACCCCAACCCAAACCAAACAGGAGTAGGGAAAATGTTGGAGTTTAAATTTAAGTTACATTTGTATTTTAATGAAAATCAACTTCTATGAACAACCAAGAAATTATCACCTTATTTTAAAAAATCTTAAACAAAATTACTTGTTAAAAATAAATTACAAATTTATAAATTACTTACCAATTTAAAACACTAGAATTTTTTTTTTTTAAACTTGCCACTGACTCCCCCTACAATCCCAACAAACCCACAACAGTTGTGAATTTATACTAAAAAACTGAAATACATTATAACAAAAAGAATAAATAAACAGTAAATCTTGAAAAAACTTAGACATTAAAAAAGGAAATACATTAACTTACTCAAATAAATATTTTGCATTGTTAATAATGAAATTATACAATGTAAACAAAAAGTTAGTTCATTTAAAAAACATACAGTAATTGATTAATTAATAAATTACATAACTAAGGATATAATAATATATTTACCCAATTGATAAAAAATATAATGTAACAATTAAATAATTTACACAATTATTTATCTAATTAACCAATTACATTTTGCAAATTGTAAAAAATTAAAATAACCTTACATCCCAACAACCCATTATTAATTATAAGAAAATTGAATAAACTCAAAAACTACACTTTCATATATTACCCAAAGAACAAAACTATTAAAAAGCAAGATGTGTCAGAACGTCAAAAAGTGGGAGTTCGTTTTTGAAAAAAAAAATGAACGACCCCCAGGCCCTGGGACACTCTGAGAGTTTTCTCCTTGGGTGTGAGTGTAATTCTTTTTCTCTTCTTCAATGCCAGTTTTTTCTTGGTGGTGACGGACAGAAAAAAAGGACATCACACCGTCCACCCTAAATTGGTTTGGCGGCGTATTGTCCTTACTCCTCTCTCCAGTCATCAGAGGAAGTTTTCCATTGACACATCCAATGGTAACTCCTTTTATTGGAAAGCTGACCCTAAATAGGATGCGTGGGCTTTCAGTTTGGCGAACAGGATATTCTGTCATGTTCATGACAGAGTACCCTGTTTTGCCAAACTCCAAAGTGGTCTCTAGGCTCTTTTTATCCAGACTTCACCATGGCACCAAGGAGGCAAGAAGGGCAGTTTTAAAGTTGTAAATTCTAAAAATCCTTTTTGAAATTGTCTATCCGGCCTGACTGCTAGTGCACAGTATTGAAAATTCCCAGGGGGCATATTTATGAACGCAATGTGGTGCAAGTGCAATGCAACTCAAAAATCAGATTTATGAAGCCACTCAAGGCTGCCTTGCATGGCCCTGAGTGGCTTCATAAATCTGTAGTAACGCAATGCAACACATATCGCTGCATTGTGTTACTCTGCCCTGCTCGTGCTGAATCTTCAATTTTTATCCTTATTTTCTTTGGTGGTGGGTGCTTTAAGTGCTGAAATCATTACGGTTAAGGAGGAACTGGGACTGCACGCTTCGGGACATGATGTGGTTAGATTTGTGGAGGGTTTTAGCCCCAAGTGACCTTCTTTGTGAAAGATCAGGTCTACTTTACAATCCAGGTGAAGTGGACCAACCACTGGGACTAACCCTGTGACCATCCTGGCTCTGAAAGGCCAAACGCTGTTTCCAATAATAATCTTGACATTGTGGATAATTCAGAGGAATCTCAGCCCCAGGCAAGGAAGAGGAAAAAGAAAGAGATAGTTCCCCCCAAATCTAGGCCTGACAATCATCCCTCTGCTTCTTTCAAAAGCCAATAAGGGGGGTCAGAAGAGACTAGTCAGGGACTTATCAGAATAGTTGTTGGATCCAGTGGTGTAAAGAAACTTGAGACCCCCCCTGCAAAGTACACGGAGGGCCCCCGACCGGACCCAGTCAAGAACTGTTAGGCCAAGGGCCCGTTGCCCATGCACAGTGCTGGAGGGGGCCCCCCGGAGCCCCGGGGACAACTCGCACCGTGGGGCTAATGTTATGCTACTGGTTGGATCAGTTATATTCCAGAGTGGAATGTTTGGTTTAAAAATCATTTGAAGAATGTTTAAAAAGAATAGGTGCTATTAAGAATGTTTTTCTAGATTTAGCCGCCCACTTTAAGAAGCACCCTAAGGTAGTGGACAACATTGAGAGAGTAAATAACCATGCAGCATTTAGTTCTACGTTTGACCACTCAAGTGGGGGAAGTGGCTTGCTATTTCTATTCTGAAGGTTGGATATTACAAGAAATGTTTTAGTGGATGTGGCTGATCTAATTAATGCTTAGGTTAAAACAATCTAATTGGCTGTTGGAATTTCCAAAGGGACAGAATGATAGAAAAAATGTAAGACTCTGTGGTTGCAACCGTGTGCTTACACAAGATGTTATTCATTTTCTTATGTTCTGTGGTTTGTATGTCCAGCCTTGAAAAACTTCTATTATTCCACTTTTTTAAAGATCAATATTTTAAGTTGTCCAGCAATGATGTTTTTACAATTGTTGAATGATGATTTTATCTGTCATACTGTGGCCTGTTTTTTATCTGCTGCTATTAAAATTAGACAGACACTTGATGAATGATTTTCTGCATTAGTGTCTTATATTTTATGATCTTGTATGGATTTGTATACATTCTGAATTATAAATTATTGATTGGTAGATTAAAGAGGATTAGGTGACATATTCTGCTCTATACTGCAAAAATAGGTTTGGGAAAGATGGCTTCCACATTGGGCTCCTTGGAAGGCATTGATATTAATTGTTCATTGTTTGTATGTGTAGATTTGTTTGTATTCATGGATTAGTTAGAAGATCAGTGTGGACAGAGGGGCTAGTGAAGTTTGTTATGTGTGACGGTCATGATTTGGAAAAGATAGTTAGGTTGGCAAAATGGGCCCACTGAGAGTCCCATTTGTCCATCTATTCCAGCTGAAAAACAGTATGAGAAAATAGAATAGAGTCAGGGACCAGAAGAAAATGGAGAAAGGAGAGACACCGGATATCAGGTCAGGGCCTTCACTGAACCTTCACTTGGTACTCTTTGAAAAGTACACAGCACAGACAAATCTGTATTCCCTCAAGACAAATATCATATGTATTCAATAATAAACTTCTTTCTTGGCATGTGTGAGCACTGTTTAGCTCTGAGTCCAACTGAGAACTAGAATCGAAGCCCGAGGGCACCGATAGAAGGTAACCAAGTTCAATTGAAGTCTCAAGAAACGAAAATTCAAGATTCAGCAAGTCCATAAGAAAGAGGTTAAAGGTAAGTTCAAAGGAATTGGGGAGCATAATAAAAGCGCAGGAACGTAGCTGAAATAGTAAGATATCTTGTCAGGCACCCAAACTAGTGCAGAGGGAGGTTTTATATTGCCTCTTCCAATGTTACACTGTAGGTTCTCCCCTAGAACGAGGCAGTGATTCTCTGTATGTCTAATTCTGTCTAATGCACTAATATCCAACTACCCATATTCCATAATCTCCATTCCTGACCTCTCCTGACTTTAAACATACAAAGAAACTCTTCAAGCAGAGACAATATCTCCATTGCTTTTCCTCCTGTCATCCTGCCATCCTGTAAAACAGCTAAATGGATTGAGGTCTTATACGCAATTTGATTAACAATTGATAAATTATCTATTAAAGATTCATGAGTGCCACAATAGGAGATGATATGAAATGAATCACTCTCCTGACCCAGAATGTGAGAGGGCTTAACAAACTTAAGAAGGTAAGGTAAATTTTAACCTTATCTTAATAGACATAAAGTATATCTAGAATTGAATCTTACTTACTGTTCTCAATTCACGTGTTTGTTTTTTTGTGAGTTTTATATAGCGCGAACTAGACCCGGAGGTATCAGAGCACTTTACAAGAGCACCAGTTACGTTACAGACGGACACATTCATTTTTGTTAGGCGCGAGGAGATTAAGTGATTTGCCCAGAACCACAGAATGTTGAGCATCCCTGCCGAGACTCGAACCCGGTTCCCCAGCTCCGAGGTCGACCGCCATAGCCGGTAGGCCACATTCCCTCCCTCCCACTTAGAAATGAGGAAACTGTTGACTCTTTACCTCATATAGCTTGTACTTGAGAAAAAGGGCAATTCTTATTTGAAAGACTTATTATTTTAAATATTTAAGTCATTTCTGACTCTGGTGACAGATATGTGCTTGTGTAGGTCTTTCTTTACGACACACCACTTACACTCATCAATATTTACAGCTCAAATATAGATTCACCAATACAGCTAGGCAATATTTACACCTATTCAGGAAATACAATGCCGGGAATGTCCTTCAGAGAGGAGACTTCTACTTGGCAATTGACCCTCTTCTTGACAGGTCTCGTTCCTCCTTTTGTCCCATTGGCTCAAAATCTTTAATATATCGCATGCAGGTCCTAGACTTAAAACATCATCTTGCATAACCTATAAACGGATATCTCTTTCTGACTACTATTCCCTGAATATAGTGCTAAATTTCCCTGCACTTGAGGAGTAATGGAGATTCTGGAGGTCCCCTTCTGAGACATTGAAAGACTCAGTTTTCAGGCACAACATATCAACTGCTATTAAATACTTATTGTATGCTTTGGGATACTTTTAAAATCATCATTAGGGGTATCAGCATTTCAAAGCAAGCACAACTGCTGTGACACTGATGCCAGCAACAAGCCAGAGAGGAACAGAAACATGTGGACCTCAAGAGATGCCAAGTGGAGGAGAGTGATGGGGAGGTCAATGCGTAACACATCCATGCCTTCTTAAAATTCAGCTACTTTATGGGGCATGATACTGTATCAGGGCAAGGATGCCTAGGCCAGGCAGCACAGTGAGGGTGAATGGCTAGACAGAACCCCAGTGTGACTTCTTTGTGGGCAGCTGGACAAGATTTGTCACATTTGTCTTCAATGATTCTGGGGCGGTGTTTCGTAATGAAGGCCCCTTGGATACATTTTTAGACATCAACATACTCACCTACACCAACAACACGCAACTGGTACTGTCCCTCTCAGACAAAACACCCAGCACAAGGAACAACTTCAACACCTGCATGACCGAAGTGGGCACCTGGATGAATTCCAACTGCCTCAAACTGAACACAGACAAAAATAAAGTGATGATCTTCGGAAAGAATGCTTCGTTGTGGGACCTTGGACCCACTCCCAGCCCCAGGCCACAAGCAAGAAACCTCTGGATCATCGACAGGAAGATGGACATGTCCTTCTAGGTCAACACTGTTGCTTTTGCCTGATTGTATACCCTGAGGCTGTTGAGAAAGATCTACAAATGACTATCAGGATAACTGTCAGCCAAGCCCTCATCACCAGCAGACTGAACTATGGAAACGCCATCTACGCAGGAATCACCAACCAACTCACTAAAAGACTATAGGCCATCCAAAACAAAGGTGCCAGATCATCCTGAACCTCCCACACCCATCTCGCATCACACTTCACCTGAGGGAATTCCACTGACTCCCCATACACAAGTCTGCACCTTTCAAGCTTCTTACCCACACGTGCAAAGGACTACAAAACACAGTCGACCTCAAGATTTTCCACCAATGCACCTCCGCGCAGCCGGACTTTCACTAGCCCAAGCTGAAGACCTAGCTCTTCGAGTAAGTCCCCTTGAGGCTTGCCTCACACATCTGCAAAAGTGTCAGAATACCCTTGCATGTGATAGGGTGCTATAAAAATACACATAACACTATGAAAGGGGCCTTTGTACCTCCAAAACTACTCTGGCTCCTCTCCAAATTACTTGCAGAAATTCCACCACTTGTTCATCAGTGTCTCTCTTCTACTGCCCTAGGTTTGTCTTCACCAGGCCTAGGTCCCTACTCTCCAGGATGATATGGGCAAGAAAACAGCATTGTTTGAGATGGGACATTTTAACATTACCATTTTGGATAGGCAGTTTCGCACTTCCTGATCTAGGGCTCTAGCATTACTTTGCATGAGCCCTCATAGCTCTTTATTGATACTCCCCACCTATATATTAGCTGACATCGTCCCTTAGAAGTAGACACAATGCAGATGATATTACTGAGCGAGATGTCCCATTCTAAGTCAGGGATGCACACTGTGGCCTCGACCAAAGAGGCATTGCGCATTCCGGACACACTTGTCTTTTCTCTCCAGCTTTACCACTGCTTAAACTATTCGGCTGCCCCATTCTCTTCTCAGTGAACAGCAAGTGAATCTTTCTAAATACTGACACATCTTTACAGGGCTTTTACGTTTATAATTCTTCTTAGTTTGCAGGAGAGCATTCCGGTGAACATCTTTGATGTATTCACTTGCTTTAGATAGAAGCACAGTCAAATCATTCTGCCTATTTTTCCAAGAGAAGCCTCTGACCTATCCTGCCTTAACCCCTTGACCGCGATCGGAATTCCGCTCGTGTGCTGGACATTCCGATCGCGGGTGGGGTCGTGACGAGCTCAGCTCGTCATGCGCACAGCGCAACCGCGCAGCATGACGAGCTGAGCTCGTCACGAGCACCGAAGGGGTTAACTGCTTTGATACAAATGAAGGACAGCAGAGCTGGTGATTCCAGGCTATACAACATGAATAACAACACCAGAGGGACAACCTTCATCCTGACAAAGAAGCGGCCAATATTGGGGCAAAGTTAATGGGTGACAACTGGATATTTTGTTGGGCCTAAATACTCCACTTTAAATTCTTATACTGAACACCAGCCCCATGCACAAATTGGATCCAAATGCTGATAATGTATGTCCAAGATGCCATCTCCAACAAGGGGGCCTTAAACACATGGCCTGGGAGAGCCCCACAATATAGTATTACTACTGTGAGGCCGTGAAAGGAATTTCTAAAATTATTTGCTGTGAAATCCACCGAGTACCAATGAGATATGTAGGAGAGGTCCCTAGGCCTTTTAGGAGGCTGGCTACATTCTTATTACTATTGGCCAAGAAGAGGCTGGCCATGTCTTGGTATAAAGGTCACATTATCTAAATTAAAATCTGGCTGCAAGACATGATATGGAACAATATGAATGATAAGACATATGCAAAGACATATGGACTCCCCTGTGCAGCTACATACTAGACAAAGACAATATATTAGACCATGAGCCATGCACTGTCCCGACAGCAATAGTCTGGAATGGATCTTCCCTCCTTCATTACCCCTCTTTTTATGACAAGCCACTGCTGAGATATTGGTAGACAACCTATCTATCGCCTCTTCTTTGTTGACTATAAGTAGGCTTTCCTGTTTTCAGTTTCTATTTTTGGTAAATTCCGGTGTTTTTTTTCGGTGTTTTCAAGTGATTTCAATACCTTAAAAAAACAGTGGTTATCAGTGGTTACACATTTTCGCGCCATTAAAAACTACAGAAAGTGTTTTTCCGGTGTTTATGGAACGTTTTGCTTTTATTATTGCTTGCTTTCTGCACTGATAGCACATGGTATATAGACAGTGTAAATTTCGTGTATATGAGGTACAAATTAAACTTATTGTAGTACACCATACAATACTTCTTCAGTGAGTCTTTGGTCATGTGCGCTCGCTCTTTCCTTCCCATGTAAACTTCTGTGAAAAGGCCCTCTCAACATTGCCACTTGAGATGGGCAACGCCAAAACAGCTAGTACACAATTTAACGCTGGCCACTGACATAGCTTTCCATGCAATACTGGTTCACTTGAAGATTGCGATTCTCAGGGCAGGTTCTGCAACATTTGCGCTGATCTGGGCGCTTATGCCCTCAGAGTTATTGAAGCGGTCAAACATGAAGCAGCACTTTTGAAACTAAGGAGGAAATTCCCCTTTACGCAAGGGATCTAGAACAGAGTACCACAGTGAGGTTTCATTGACTTCAAATGCCATTGGTGGTGAAGGGACATTTTTATGCATCATTGCAAGCCATTTCTCATACATTGTAAAATAAAAGATCCTGAATTGCTCTTCACCATTGCTTTGCTTACCAAGTGGCAAGCACTCTAACATGGAACATGTTGCAGTGCCAAAGTCACTAATGGTGTCGCCCAGCCTACTCTCAAGGAGATGTTTCACATCTACACCAATTATGATGAACACTTGGCAGACAAGGGTGTTTTGAGACTCTAGTTTTTTTATTATGTCCACTACAGCAGTTATGTTTTCCTGTAAAAATCTAAGAATTCTGTAGAGTTTTCTTTTTTCACATCACTATCAATATGTGACCAAAGATCCTCACATTTTTTGCCTTTGGCATCATCACTCAGTAAAAATTCTGTAAACGGTTGATAATATAGCATTCATAGCGCCTTGGACTGAGAACCATCAGCTAAGGGACACAGTTGGGATGACTCTTTGTCGAAATGATAAATATTTGCGTTTTAGTTCCTGTGCATAAGAAAACAGTGCACCAGAATGGACTAAAAAGTCAATAGCATTCCTCATTAACTCTGTAGATTGTAAAGATGCTTTCAGCATACCATCTAACAAGTGGCAAGAATCTCTTACAGGGAAGCACTTCAGCTCAGGTATCAATTTTGACAGGTCATCACTCAACTTTTTCATATACGTAGCTGAATCACTGCAAATACAAACAATATCACTCCAATCTTTGTTGAACTTGTAAAGAACCTTTTTTGCAGAGCATTCCAAGTGACACTGCGTTCCAAGTTTTCCAAACGTCTGGTGTCATGTTTTAACCACTATCCCAGATGCTTGGGGATAGCGCTCTTTTCACATATACTTGTCACTATACCTTGCATTGAATGTTTAAAGCCTGGGGTGTTGGCAATTCGCCTACTATCGATACTGACTCACTAGAAACTGGGGACTGATGTATTAAAGGTTTTTACCCATTCTCTGTGGGTAAATGTGATGACACATATTAGGAAAGATTCTTATGAAACCAGCCAATTTACCTATCAGTGAAAGAATCAAACGCAGCCAAAATATCAAATATGATTTTGATATTTCCTGATTCTCTACAGTTTATAAAATAATTAAACAAGACCTAAAACATGCTACTAAACCCTGTATCTTTAGACCAAAGACCACAAAACTGAAAAAAACAAAAGGAAGAAGAAACAATATTTTAGTGGCACCCCTAAACAACAAAACTCAAGCAGAATAATGTTAGCCCAGACTTTCTTACTGCTAGCTTGTATAACAAAGTTACATTGTATTGGCCCCTTCAGGAAGAAAAAAATGACTTTCACTCTTTTTCCTTTCTTTGAATGGCATTTAGTTTGTGGTTGTGCAGGTGTTTTTTCAGTGTTTATATGTTTTCACTGGTGAGGGCTATTTCTCTTTCGGTGGGGTTTAATCAGTTATTATAGGTTTAAACCTAAAACCGGACAGCCTAACTATAAGACAGTATCATATATATGTACCTCAAATGACCTGCATGTATGCAAGTTGTTAGATTGCTAATGCTCCTGCACGTGCTACGTTATTGTTGAAAGTTGTTTAACATGTATACAAAACAATATAAATACACACTAAAGAATCATTCCTACAAAATGACTGCCAAGTTATCTTCCTTAACATAGGTTCTGTTTTGAAAGTTTCAAAGTTACTACCATACCTAAAATAGGTATAATATTTGCATGGCTCTTAGCAATTACTGGTGGTATTTAATCGAAATGCATGGATCTGTTCATCCAGCCAGCCTTTCTCTAACCAAAACTGGCCGTTTTCAGAGCTCTACGTTTATTGTATGCACTCTACAGCTTTCTTTCTATGATTATTGCTTTGCAACTCTTCCCGTCTTGCCAGAACTCAATGACCCAGAACTGCTGGTCAGTTCTCAACAGTCCCTCTTCTCCATTCACTGATCTTTAGTCTTGATCGCCTGGTCAGTACATAGAAGCTCTGCTCAATCTGGAAGTCTTTCACAACTTTTTTCACTTGGTTAGAACTAAACAGATTTAGAGCTGTTGCCATTCTGAGATTTTACTCACTAGTAATCACACTGCATTTCAGCATACAAATCTAATATGCCCCTAATCATTATTTCAATGGTCTGTTTGTTTAGTCGTTGTACACATTCCCATTAGCCCCTTTCCATGTTCTGCATGAGCATTATTGGTGTACTTTAACTCACATGCATGGGACACTGTGCTGCTCTTGCTCTTACAGTATTTAATACTTATTGTAACAAATATATCTGTGTATATGTATGAACTGTTTAGTCTTAGACTTTCCACATTTTTTCTGGGATATCATTGTTCAGCTCATAGCCAGGCATAGTCTTTGAAAGCGCTGGCCTCTGAAAGTTGCTTGCTCAAAGATATTGGGCCAGATGTACGAATAATTTAAGTTTAAGACTTGCAAATCGATCGCAAACTGGTTAGTGAATGGAAAAAGGGCTGTTTGCTATGTACGAAACTATTCGCAAACCTAAAATTGTGATGCAACCAATTTGCGACTCACAAATTTTAGTGAGCGGAAATTGCGAGTCGGTATTCGGGAATGGCTAATACCGACTCGCAAACGAGATGTATAAGTCAGTCGCGAATAGTCGCTATTTGGCCTGTTTGCACATACAATTTACCACCCATTCAATCAGCTAGTAAATGGGTGCAAACTATAAAAGCAGGCCCAGAATGCACCGTGGCTGTCCACAATGGCTGCCCTGTACGTGATGGAAGGAGGGTGTGCATACTGGCTGCCCAGCAGAGGAAGAGGCGGAGACAAGAGAGGATATTCAGACTCAGGCTGACCATCATTTTTAACCAAACATAGGAAGAGATATATGACAAATACAGGCTAAGTGGCACTGTCATTTTTGATTTAATTGCCCTCTTAAAGCACCACCTTGAAAGCAGTACTCAGTGCAGCAATTCCATCCTAACCCATGTCCAGATTTTGTGCTTGTTACACCTATTAGCCACTGGTAGTTACCAGGATGTGATAGCTGTTGCAGGTGGGGTATCGCAAAGTGCGCTTTTAGGTTTCTTCCACTCTTTCCTCAATGCCATGCTCCTCAATATCCACCACCACATATACATGCCCAGAAATGAGGAGGAAATGTGGATTACCAAATTGCAATTTTACTGTATTGCTAAATTTCCCCAGGTCATAAGGTGTATGGATGGGATGAATGTGCCAATATGTCCCCCATCCCATCTGGAATACCGCTGCTGAGATCCTGAACTTCCTGTTCCAGGGGTCATCTCCCTGATCCAGGAAGAAGAATCGCTATATTTTTTAAAGCAGTCACTATTTGCAACCGCATTCGCAATATGCGACCGCATTTGCAATTTGCGATCAGATAGGAAATCACAAACTGCGATTTCCTATTTAGCGACGCGACTAGTTACCGAGTCACTAAATCTGGGCAGCCTGTGATCGCACATGCCATTTATCAATTTCCTAATTGCGACTCGCAAAAATTTGCAATTAGTAAATTGTTAAATGTTTGTTTCGTACATCTGGCCCATTGACTTTAACCTCAGTACAGTCTTGCATAACCTCCTGCTGAATCATTAACATTTAGTTATGCTAATATCTTTTCATGAGTGTGACTCTTCCCATCACCAGTGCTGTGTCTTCTCTAATATGATTATCGTTTCAATTAGTTGTTCTTTATTCTTATCATTATTAACAATAATAGTGACAGTGCTTGTTCATACTCTGCTGGAGATAAGATTCAGTATCTTCCAAGTAAAGTCTTGATTCCCCCTTTATAACCAACAATATTTCCACAAAAGTATCACTGATAATCAATGTTGAGGGAACAAGACAAGAGTATCCCTTATCTTCTCTTTTGTTGAACATTTTTACTGAGCCTTGAGCCATTGATTTTTAAACAGTTCTAACTCAAATTTGTAAATGACTTGATGATCTCTCTTTACATTTTTACATTTATATTTTATCATGCTAAGGCTTGAACGGGACACCCCTACATCCCAGGGACTGGCCCGCACTATTCGTTAAGAGTTTTTTAAGTTTAAATATCGTTGATATCGTCCAGGTAGTCGTGGCTCTTCTGAGTAAGGATTTATTCTGACCACTCTTCGAGGGCTGATGTTCTGCTCTACTCTTCCAACACAACTGCCTGATGTCTGTGGGTTTAGTAAATCTAAAGCTGTACATTTTACCAGATATATTTCTGAAATGGCTGTAGTCTAACATGCCAACACTATACAAAACTCACAAAATAAATAGCTGTTCTGAAAACATTTTACCCAGTAAAGATGACAAGACCTTGATTTTGATTGTTGACAGGAATAACAAAGCAGTATCACTGTTAATAAAGTATGAGCTGACTGTCACTACAATAATAATGCGAAGAAAACAGAGGTGATAAGTATACATGCACCCAAAAGAAAATGGCCACCACAATATGTTTCTTCAATTTATGTGCATGGGTGGTGGATGGAAATGCATAATTCTATTGGTCAAATTATCCACATGAAGAATGAAATAACATCACAAATAAACTTTACTTGGTTATAATAAATCTCCATATTTTGAAAGAGTAAACTTGATTTAAAGTACAATGCATGCATTACTACTAGTGTTTTTTTTTAATTTAAGTAGTCCTCTCTGATCCAGCACAACATTGTTTGAGGGAATTTCAAGCCATCATCACTGCTTGAAGTGAAGGGAAAAGCTGCAGAATGAGTCACAGGCAGTTGTGTCAGGCCAGGCCCTGGTAGATGGTGGACAGGTGCTGCCTGACACTGTATGTTACTACATGACTGCATTGATTGGGTATATTAAAATGCTTTTAGTCTCATAATAAGTTAATTCATGGGGTGATTTTGAGTTTGATATTCACATCCCTGGAATTAATTTAGGTTTAATTTTCAAGATTCTTCTTCTTTTTAAATTGGTGTGAGATGGTACGTGACTCGTGTTTTATGTGACACTCGGTCCGAGAGAATGCACTCCTAATGGGAAAAGCCTTTTCCCACTAGAAGAAATATCATGTTTTCATCATGAAATGGAAGGTTGTGGTTACCACTGTCTTAGATATTCTAGATTTCCTTTTGAGTTATCAGTGAAATATAGACACTTTTTAAAGTTCCAAGATTTTCAGAAAATGCTTAAGAAGTTCTTTTTAGACTTATCAGAGTGGAGCCAAATAAAGCCCCCGGTAACAGTGTGCTGCAAATATTGCAATATGGCCCTCACCATGCAACCAAAGAACTTAGGTCCTGATTTGGAGTTTGGCAGATGGGTTACTCCATCGCAAATGCAATGTATATCCCATCCGCTGTGTTACAAGTGCCATAGGATATAATGCTCATGTAATAGGGAGGACTGGATATCCGTCACGTTTCTGACTGAGTATGCCGTCCACCGAACTCTACATGTGGAACTTGCTTTAAAATCACATCACAGGCCACCAGTGGAGTGTAGGATTAATTTGAAGATTACATCAAATTCGCATGACATGCCATCAATGGCAGCCACTTAAACCCTGGCCATATGTTTTCGGCAAGTCACCTCCATCGTAAGACAACAATTAGGTTTAAAGACGACACATGGCATAATGTCATTGGGAATTCAGTGACCCAGACTCAGGAATACCTTGTCCATAACTTCATGGTAAAATCCAACCATTTGTGATTTAGAACATCTTTGACAACAGCTGAGCTATTCATCTGTTGAAATGGTCAGCCACAGATGCATATTGGCTAAGTGATCAGTCCAGACATCAGGTTACCGTCTATCTGAGGTGGAAACAAGTTGACAATGTAGTGCAATATAAAAACAATCTAAATTAAAAAAAACATGTAAAATGCAATGTCATCCCATTAATAGGGAACACGTGTTTTCTGGATAATGTGATCTGTAATAGTTCATAATTCTGTGAAATGATAACTGTTGTAGACATAGAAACCTATGAAGGTGTAAAGTTTTTTTCTTTAAATAAAGCCACCATATAACTTAGCCAGGCTGAATAGAGTACACCTTTGATGTTGGAAAACTGTGTTTGTTATGAATAGAGCCATTACTGGATCCAGTACTTGTCTATGAATCATCTGAATTACTGTACTGCTCGACTCCACAAGATGTATTAGGGAGTGGACGGACGATTTGTGTAATCACTGTCTGAAATAATTATTTCTGAAAACCTGATATCAGTCACCTGGAAAATGTAACATGCTTGATATCGAATCCTGAATGTAATGGAAAAAAATCAAAATTCGGGCAATCACTAAAATATTAGAAACTGTAAGAATAATTGTATCTTTTAAATGATGCAAGGCAGAATTCCAATAAAAAGTAAGGATGTGGTAGTTTAATTCTTATCTCTTTTGTGATCCATACTAAAAGACAAAGCAGGGAAGGACACCAGGTCAGTGAGCGATACAAAAGGGGATGATGGACGGAACGTTTGAGCCAATCAAACACTCACCCCCAGTCAACTGATCTGGGTTTAATCCATCATCATTCTTTAGCTCACTCCACCACCCCAGTTCAGACATGGCCATATGCAAATCAGTCTGACCCTGTGCCTCATGGGAACAGTCCAGCCCGAACTGCCAAGCCATGTCTTCCCTGGACCGGAAACAAGCATCCTAGGACCGGTTTCTGGCATTCCAGCCGTCATCAGCCAGGCTTGCTTGAATCCAGTGGCAAAGTGAGCAAGGGACCCACGTCTGGGCATACCCCCGCCAACTTAGGGCGAACAAAGCGATACAAAAGGGGATGATGGACGGAACGTTTGAGCCAATCAAACACTCACCTCCAGTCAACTGATCTGGGTTTAATCCATCATCATTCTTTAGCTCACTCCACCACCCCAGTTCAGACATGGCCATATGCAAATCAGTCTGACCCTGTGCCTCATGGGAACAGTCCAGCCCGAACTGCCAAGCCATGTCTTCCCTGGACCGGAAACAAGCATCCTAGGACCGGTTTCTGGCATTCCAGCCGTCATCAGCCAGGCTTGCTTGAATCCAGTGGCAAAGTGAGCAAGGGACCCACGTCTGGGCATACCCCCGCCAACTTAGGGCGAACAAAGCGATACAAAAGGGGATGATGGACGGAACGTTTGAGCCAATCAAACACTCACCCCCAGTCAACTGATCTGGGTTTAATCCATCATCATTCTTTAGCTCACTCCACCACCCCAGTTCAGACATGGCCATATGCAAATCAGTCTGACCCTGTGCCTCATGGGAACAGTCCAGCCCGAACTGCCAAGCCATGTCTTCCCTGGACCGGAAACAAGAATCCTAGGACCGGTTTCTGGCATTCCAGCCGCCATCAGCCAGGCTTGCTTGAATCCAGTGGCAAAGTGAGCAAGGGACCCACGTCTGGGCATACCCCGCCAACTTAGGGCTGAACAAGCGATACAAAAGGGGATGATGGACGGAGCGTTTGAGCCAATCAAACACTCACCCCAGTCAACTGATCTGGGTTTAATCCATCATCATTCTTTAGCTCAATCCACCACCCCAGTTCAGACATGGCCATATGCAAATCAGTCTGACCCTGTGCCTCATGGGAACAGTCCAGCTCGAACTGCCAAGCCATGTCTTCCTGGACTGGAAACAAGCATCCTAGGACCGGTTTCTGGCATTCCAGCCGTCATCAGCCAGGCTTGCTTGAATCCAGTGGCAAAGTGAGCAAGGGACCCACGTCTGGGCATACCCTGCCAACTTAGGGCGAACAAGCGATACAAAGGGGATGATGGACGGAACGCTTGAGCCAATCAAACACTCACCCCAGTCAACTGATCTGGGTTTAATCCATCATCATTCTTTAGCTCACTCCACCACCCCAGTTCAGACATGGCCATATGCAAATCAGTCTGACCCTGTGCCTCATGGGAACAGTCCAGCCCGAACTGCCAAGCCATGTCTTCCCTGGACCGAAACAAGCATCCTAGGACCGGTTTCTGGCATTCCAGCCGTCATCAGCCAGGCTTGCTTGAATCCAGTGGCAAAGTGAGCAAGGGACCCACGTCTGGGCATACCCTGCCAACTTAGGGCGAACAAGCGATACAAAGGGGATGATGGACGGAGCGTTTGAGCCAATCAAACACTCACCCCAGTCAACTGATCTGGGTTTAATCCATCATCATTCTTTAGCTCACTCCACCACCCCAGTTCAGACATGGCCATATGCAAATCAGTCTGACCCTGTGCCTCATGGGAACAGTCCAGCCCGAACTGCCAAGCCATGTCTTCCCTGGACCGGAAACAAGCATCCTAGGACGGTTTCTGGCATTCCAGCCGTCATCAGCCAGGCTTGCTTGAATCCAGTGGCAAAGTGAGCAAGGGACCACGTCTGGGCATACCCTGCCAACTTAGGGCGAACAAAGCAATACAAAGGAGATGATGGACGGACGCTTGAGCCAATCAAACACTCACCCTCAGTCAACTGATCTGGGTTTAATCCATCATCATTCTTTAGCTCACTCCACCACCCCAGTTCAGACATGGCCATATGCAAATCAGTCTGACCCTGTGCCTCATGGGAACAGTCCAGCCCGAACTGCCAAGCCATGTCTTCCCTGGACCGGAAACAAGCATCCTAGGACCGGTTTCTGGCATTCCAGCCGTCATCAGCCAGGCTTGCTTGAATCCAGTGGCAAAGTGAGCAAGGGACCCACGTCTGGGCATACCCCGCCAACTTAGGGCGAACAAGCGATACAAAAGGGGATGATGGACGGAACGTTTGAGCCAATCAAACACTCACCCCCAGTCAACTGATCTGGGTTTAATCCATCATCATTCTTTAGCTCACTCCACCACCCCAGTTCAGACATGGCCATATGCAAATCAGTCTGACCCTGTGCCTCATGGGAACAGTCCAGCCCGAACTGCCAAGCCATGTCTTCCCTGGACCGGAAACAAGCATCCTAGGACCGGTTTCTGGCATTCCAGCCGTCATCAGCCAGGCTTGCTTGAATCCAGTGGCAAAGTGAGCAAGGGACCCACGTCTGGGCATACCCCGCCGGTCCAGGGAAGACATGGCTTGGCAGTTCGGGCTGGACTGTTCCCATGAGGCACAGGGTCAGACTGATTTGCATATGGCCATGTCTGAACTGGGGTGGTGGAGTGAGCTAAAGAATGATGATGGATTAAACCCAGATCAGTTGACTGGGGGTGAGTGTTTGATTGGCTCAAACGCTCCGGTCCATCATCCCCTTTTGTATCGCTTTGTTCGCCCTAAGTTGGCGGGGGTATGCCCAGACGTGGGTCCCTTGCTCACTTTGCCACTGGATTCAAGCAAGCCTGGCTGATGACGGCTGGAATGCCAGAAACCGGTCCTAGGATGCTTGTTTCCGGTCCAGGGAAGACATGGCTTGGCAGTTCGGGCTGGACTGTTCCCATGAGGCACAGGGTCAGACTGATTTGCATATGGCCATGTCTGAACTGGGGTGGTGGAGTGAGCTAAAGAATGATGATGGATTAAACCCAGATCAGTTGACTGGGGGTGAGTGTTTGATTGGCTCAAATGTTCCGTCCATCATCCCCTTTGTATCGCTTTGTTCGCCCTAAGTTGGCGGGGGTATGCCCAGACGTGGGTCCCTTGCTCACTTTGCCACTGGATTCAAGCAAGCCTGGCTGATGACGGCTGGAATGCCAGAAACCGGTCCTAGGATGCTTGTTTCCGGTCCAGGGAAGACATGGCTTGGCAGTTCGGGCTGGACTGTTCCCATGAGGCACAGGGTCAGACTGATTTGCATATGGCCATGTCTGAACTGGGGTGGTGGGAGTGAGCTAAAGAATGATGATGGATTAAACCCAGATCAGTTGACTGGGGGTGAGTGTTTGATTGGCTCAAACGCTCCGTCCATCATCCCCTTTTGTATCGCTTGTTCGCCCTAAGTTGGCGGGGGTATGCCCAGACGTGGGTCCCTTGCTCACTTTGCCACTGGATTCAAGCAAGCCTGGCTGATGACGGCTGGAATGCCAGAAACCGGTCCTAGGATGCTTGTTTCCAGTCCAGGGAAGACATGGCTTGGCAGTTCGGGCTGGACTGTTCCCATGAGGCACAGGGTCAGACAGATTTGCATATGGCCATGTCTGAACTGGGGTGGTGGAGTGAGCTAAAGAATGATGATGGATTAAACCCAGATCAGTTGACTGGGGGTGAGTGTTTGATTGGCTCAAACGCTCCGTCCATCATCCCTCTTGTATCGCTTTGTTCGCCTCTAAGTTGGCGGGGGTATGCCCAGACGTGGGTCCCTTGCTCACTTTGCCACTGGATTCAAGCAAGCCTGGCTGATGACGGCTGGAATGCCAGAAACCGGTCCTAGGATGCTTGTTTCCGGTCCAGGGAAGACATGGCTTGGTAGTTCGGGCTGGACTGTTCCCATGAGGCACAGGGTCAGACTGATTTGCATATGGCCATGTCTGAACTGGGGTGGTGGAGTGAGCTAAAGAATGATGATGGATTAAACCCAGATCAGTTGACTGGGGGTGAGTGTTTGATTGGCTCAAACGTCTCCGTCCATCATCCCCTTTGTATTGCTTTGTTCGCCCTAAGTTGGCGGGGGTATGCCCAGACGTGGGTCCCTTGCTCACTTTGCCACTGGATTCAAGCAAGCCTGGCTGATGACGGCTGGAATGCCAGAAACCGGTCCTAGGATGCTTGTTTCCGGTCCAGGGAAGACATGGCTTGGCAGTTCGGGCTGGACTGTTCCCATGAGGCACAGGGTCAGACTGATTTGCATATGGCCATGTCTGAACTGGGGTGGTGGAGTGAGCTAAAGAATGATGATGGATTAAACCCAGATCAGTTGACTGGGGGTGAGTGTTTGATTGGCTCAAACGTTCCGTCCATCATCCCCTTTTGTATCACCAGGTCAGTGAGCAGCAAGGCAGTGCAGGAGAAAACATGCAAGGAGCATCAGTGGCTCTAGGGAAAGAAGAGAAGTAGAGGAAAGTAAAAAATAGACGATTAAGAAAAGCAGAGCAGAATGGAAAGAGGTTGGAGTTTAGAAGGAGGTAAAAAAAGAGAGAAGAGGATAAAATTTCAGAGGTAGAACTAAGACACATCCCCTTTGAAGTAGGGCAAAATAGTCGTAAGAAGGGAAGAAGAATCAAGGAGGAGTTAGTAAGTTTCTCTTTTGTAAAAGGCTTAAAAGATTTAACTTATCCAAGCAAAAAAAGAATATGTGGTAAAGTCTCTCCAGAGCAAGTAATCACAAACGTATTCAGTTCATGTTCAAAGTCTGACTGATGATTATTTCACCTAGATAATTTACATCAAGTAACACATGTTTTGGTCATGCAATAGACGATACATTTTTGGAATGTGCTTTCTGGGAAGTTAGATGTGAAGTAGCAAATAAGTGCACCTCTCAGACCAACTGTAATGTCATTCCTTTCCTTCTATCTAGTGGAAAAGTTCTTAAGCTCCATGAATGATAGAGCAGATAAGCTAAATGAAATTGGTGATCAATTTACAGAAAAGTATGATGTAGAGATGGGGATATCTCCTAAATTTCAGCAAATGTAGTGTACTGACAATTTTGTAACCTAGAACCCAGGGTTCTAATCTCATTTTCATCACTTCACAACAAATGTGTTATTCTCTGAAGTGCAAATTAGCAAAGTCTGAAGACTTTCAACTCAGAAATGTTTCTTAAAGTACAGAAGCTTTGCAAAGTAAGCTCCAGTAATGTCAACAAGCATTTGCAATGCAATAGGTCTCGCATTCACACGAGTTTGAGCTATTGGCATTGTAAATGACAATGCCTTTTATTTATGTTTTGGGTTTTAAAACATAAATAAAAGGCATTGTGATTTGCAATACTAATAGCTTAAACTCTCGCAAATGCGAGACATATTGCATTGCAATAACGGGCCTTCTCGACTGCTTGTTAGATTGTAAATATCAGAGGAAGAGACCGGCCTGTGACGTCTTCAAAGTAGTGATAAATAGTGCAGTGAAGAAGATATGTAAGTGTTGTAAATTACACAGACACAAAGTGTGAAGTGAGAGTTACATATGATCCGAGCAATAAACACTAACAAAGCGCTCCAACACCTTTTGCTCTGTGATTACACTGTTGCGGCTCAGGAGGAAGAGCGGGAGGGGGGCTATTTCCTGCTCTCTACATGATCTGAGTGTGCAGTGTGGCATTGCGTAATGTCATTGCTATTTTTGGCCTAATAAAAAACACTCCAGCTGAAGTAGGGCCCTGGCTTTACCTCCTGGTGCAGGGCGGGCTGTGCTTTATGGCAGGCATGGAGGGAGGGAGGGAGGAATGGTCTCGGCTGCAGCTCCAGCCTCGTACAGTGCCCCCGCTATTACTAGTGAGCGAGAGGCGCTGAGGTGGTGGTATTGGTATTGGTGGTGGTGGTACTGGTATTGGTGGTGGTATTGGTATTGGTGGTGGTGGTATTGGCAGTGGTGGTATTGGTGGTGGTGGTATTGGTTTTGGAATTGGTGGTGGTATTGGTATTGGTGGTGGTGGTACTGGTATTGGTGGTGGTGGTATTGGTGGTGGTATTGGTGGTGGTATTGGTGGTGGTGGTATTGGTGGTATTGGTGGTGGTGGTGGTATTGGTGGTGGTGGTATTGGTGGTATTGGTACTGGTGGTGGTATTGGTGGTGGAGGTGGTGTTATTGGTGGTGGTGGTATTGGTGGTGGTGGTGGTATTGGTATTGGTGGTGGTATTGGTACTGGTGGTGATGGCATTGGTGGTGGTATTGGTGTTGGTGGTGATATTGGTGGTGGTGGTACTGGTGGTGGTATTGGTGGTGGTGGTATTGGTGGTGGTGGTATTGGTGGTGGTGCTATTGGTGGTGATGGTATTGGTGGTGTTAGTGGTGGTGGTGGTGGTATTGGTGGTGGTGATATTGGTGGTGGTAGTATTGGTGGTGGTATTAGTGGTGATGGTGGTATTAGTGGTGGTATTGGTGGTGGTATTAGTGGTGGCATTGGTGGTGATGGTGGTATTGGTGGTGGTATTGGTGGTGGTGGTATTGGTGGTATTGGTGGTAGTGGTATTGGTGGTGGTGGTATTGGTGGTGGTGGTATTAGTGGTGGTGGTGGCGGTATTGGTGCTGGTATTGGTGGTATTAGTGGTGGTGGCGGCGGTATTGGTGCTGGTATTGGTGGTATTGGTGGTGGTGGTGGTATTGGTGGTATTGGTGGTGGTATTGGTGGTGTTTGTATTGGTGGTGGTACTGGTGGTGGTGGTATTGGTGGTGGTGGTATTGGTGGTGGTGGCATTGGTGGTGGTATTGGTGGTGGTGGTGGTGGTATAGGTGGTGGTGGTATTGGTGGTGGTGGTATTGGTGGTGGTGGTGGTACTGATGGTGTTGGTGGTATTGCTATTGGTGGTGGTATTGGTGGTGGTGGTGGTTGTAGTGGTATTGGTGGTGGTGGTATTGTGGTGGTATTGGTGGTGGTGGTATTGGTGGTGGCATTGGTGGTGGTGATATTGGTGGTGGTAGTGGTATTGGTGGTGGTATTGGTGGTGGTATTGGTGGTGGTGGTATTGGTGGTGGTGGTGGTATTGGTGGTATTGGTGGTATTGGTATTGGTGGTTGTGGTATTGGTGGTGGTGTTGGTGGTATTGGTGGTAGTATTGGTGGTGGTGGTGGAATTGGTATTGGTATTGGTGGTGGTATTGGTGGTGGTGGTATTGGTGGTGGTGCTGGTATTGGTGGTGGTGGTATTGGTGGTGGCTTTAGTACAGATGACATGTAACACAGAAGTGCTGTTGTCAGCTTCAGCCCATTAGCACAGGATTATGTGCTACCTGGAATTCACATGATTTAATTTGCTAATCATTTCTAAATCCATTTTACTTGGAGAGGGGGGGTTGAAACAGACAGGAGATAATGCCGGGTTAAAGTGATTGAAAGGAGGCGCCCGTGTTACGGGGGCGGCTGTGTTGCTTAAAAAAACACAAGCGGTTTCAGCTGAAGCAGCGCATGTCCGGCCTGCAGTAAGAGAAACTCAATAAAGTAAATAGTGCTTACAGACTAAATAACAGGTCCTGTGAAACAACCGAAGTAAAAGGGCCAGTCACAATTGGAGGGTACAAATGAAGACAAGGCCGTACTAAGGAGGGACTAACAAGCCTATTAACAAATCCGAAGGCAGCATTTAAGAAAGACAATGACACAAGCCAATGAAAAATAGGGGAGGAGCGTGGGCGCAGCTTCTCTCCCATACTCTACTACAGCAGTCTCAAAGAGCTCGACCAAAAAAACAAAAAAAAGAAACGAGGAGCAGCACCATGAGACCTTTGCAGCAGCGACAAACCATTCCACTACTGCAAGAGGCTGCTGTGGGGGGAACCAGAGGACTGGTGCCAGTCATCTCCCACCCTTGGGTGCTTACATTGAGTCCCACTGATTCTCTCCAAAAACTTTCCCACCGTTACGATCCTCCCCCTCAAACGCCCAACCCCTTACAGATGCCTGCCCCACTAGTACCCCGCACAGCTCATCCACACCAGCTGCTACCCTTTCTGGTCCCTGCTTGTGATCTCTGGAAGGTGCAGCCTTCTCATTCAACATATCTAGCAAAGGTTCATGGAGAGGCAAGTTAGAAGTTTCTTACTAGTCCTTGCGGAGTGTGGTAAAATCAGAAAAACTTGGCTGACTTTCTGAAGGCTGCGTTTTTCGTACCTGGCCCAATTATGCAGCTATAACAAAGAATAAGGTATTGAATAAGACTGCATTTACGATCAAGGCTGGATTTATTTATTTCATTTTCATCATAATGACCGTACTCGTGTGTTGTGGCGCTAAAGATCAAACAAATATTTTAAAAATGTTGTACAAGTTTTGGCTCACTGGTCATTAAAAATGTTTATTACTCAAATAGACAATGGCGTATTGTGAAAAATAAATATATGAATGTACAACTTCAAAAGTATTTTCTTATGAATGGAGGATCTTCCACTCATCATAATATTTTAATGTTTTAGAAAGCTGGTACTTAAATTCCAGTAGAAGAGATTTTTGAACAAATATATAGTACTTGAAATTGAACATAAAATTAAAATAAAGATTCCCACAAAACCGTTTTATTTTGTAATTTCACCAGTCCATGTGTAACATGGAGCCCTTAACAACAAAGGTCTTGGCCAGATGGGGAACATCTTTGGATAGTGGATGTTGTTTGGACAGGTGCTGACAGCAGCGTCGACAACCGCATTTGATCACTTGCAGGAAACAGGAGTTGTAACGGGGGAGGACTCAAGAAGCGCAGATAAATTGTAGAGCCTCTCTACAGGAAGTGAGAGCAGGGAGGAGGTGGAGAATGCCAGGGCACTCAGCATGAAATCAGGGCCAGGGAAAAGTGATGAGATTGCAAGCCAAATGTTGTGGAAAGTGTAAGCATATTACGGCGCAGAGGAATTGTCAATGACATTTTATTGTGTCATTCTTTGAGTTCACTGACCATTCACTTTCATCAAACATCACTGCATGCTCCTTTTTGATTTAAAAAATCTGCCTGATTACAGAGAGATAAGTATGCAAGCTTACAGATTTGGAGGTATGTTTACAAAGAAATGGCACAGCGCGGCACTGTAAGGAATTTAGCTGCGCCGTGCTGCGTCATTTAAAAAATACAGGTATGTGCCCTATTTGCAAAAAAAGAGAACACCCCTGTGCTCACCCTCGTGCTGCCACTAAAAATGCTGCCTAGCGGCAACACAGGCACTCTTGCACCATGGCGCAAAGGTGTCTGTGTTGCAGGGATGATTGTTTATGTGCAGGAAGGGACACCTTCCTGCACATAAACAATCTTTAAATTGATTTGATCCTTCTATGTGTGCTGCAAAATGCAGCACACATAGAAAGAGCAAAAACAAGGAGAAATAAAAGTATTTCTCCTTGTTGTGGCAATCTAACGCCTGCTATTCAGTGGCGTTAATTTTTGGCTCTGCCTCAAATTTACACATCCTTGTAAATCCGGGGCAGCGTCAAAAAACAATGGATGTTGTGGTGGAATGCTCACAGCAGCACCCATTGCACGCCCATTTGACGCAGATACCTGTGTTTAAGGGTACAATATTTATAAAGTGGCATTAAGCCATGTAAATTGGCTTAGAGCCGCCTTGTAAATATGGAGCAGGGCAGTGCACCACCAGCACATCCTAAAAAAATGACACTCCGGTTGCGCAATGCCCTTGTAAATATGCACCTTGGTTTGGGTATTACACGCGGTAGCACCTGTTGATACCTGTTGACACATCTCCAGTTTTATCTAGTTTAGCTCCCAAGATTTTTACAGCATCAGCAGTAACCTGAAGAGGACCCATCTCTACTGGCAACAAATTATTTGCCAATAGAGACATTGGTTTCACTATTATCATAAAGATAAACTTACACTTTTGTGTAAGTTTTTGATTGTTTGCTATTCACATAGGTATTTTACTAGTAGTATCTTTATTACTCCTGAGTCTCCACACATAATAAATATGACAGCTTATCAATTTATGTGCGGAGACTCCACAGTCGTAAAGATACTACTAGTGAAATGTCTAAAAAGGAAGCAAACTATTTTAGCACCTTGTCTGATATTCCAGTCACAGAATGTCTCTTCACTAGGATTGGGTGATCAACCATGCCGAACACCGCTGATAGGTCTAATAAAATCAGGACTGTGACACACTCGCTGTGGGCAGCCATACAAAGATCATGTGTAGCCGCTATAAGTGATTGGTTAGTTCCACAAGGAGGGCAAATGCATCTGTACTTCATCAAGGAAATTTACATTTACAAAATGTAGACGCTTAAATTTACCAAGAAACCTGCAATTCAACCCAATATGAGCAGGAGACACACAGTGCGTAATGTGTGGATGGATATCAACAGCAGAAGCCAGGATGTTCCACCAGAGATTTCCTTCCACAGAGTGGATATATATGGGCAGAGTTATGAAATGAGTTCAAATGTGAACATACCAGAAGAAATCATTTGCAAGGTGATTGCCCCAATTAAATGAAGCTCACGCCCACTTTTACCAGAATCTTTATAAGTTGTGCAATTATACAGCCAGAAGAGGAATGGCAAGCACTGCCAAATGCAAGACCAATGCCCAGATTTGCTAAGGCTTTGCACTGTGGCAGAGTGATGAACCATGACACAAAATTAAACATTGGTGTTTACTTTCAAGTGCAAAAGGTGTTTTGTGCTTGAAAGGTGCCCTTTTTCAAGCACAAAAAAGGCTCTGAGCTACTTTACATCACTTTGCATCAAGGGACTATACTGGGGTGTAACTTGGGTGGATCAGCATAAACACCCATAGGTTTTGATGCAAAGCCTGATCTACTAAGATGGTCAGATTGGGCTCGATGTCAAAAACTAATGTCTCCTTGAAGCAGGTGTTAACAAGGGAAAATGTTTTCATTTCTCTAAAACAATCATGCATTGCATATGTGCTGAAATGTATAGCATACATTCAGGCTGTAGGATCCTTCCTCAGTTTGCCTAAGTATAAGAATTTGAACTGAAGAGTGGCAAATGGAGGTATGAAAGGTATGAAAGATGGTTGAGGTAGGAAAGAGGTTAAATAATGGGATCAGAGATAAGAGGACATAAGTAATGCATGAAATCAAATAAGAACCATCCAGAAGCACAGAGGCAGACTGATTTGTTTTTACAAATTATACAGGAAAAAACAATGGTTCTAGAGGAAAATACAAAAATACTTAATACTAATCATGAACAATGGCAGATAATGGAAAGGGATGTTGAAAGAGAGACGCTCATACAAAAATGCACACAGAAACCCAAATTATGTTAGCACAAATTCATATCTGTATTTTGAAAACATATATAAAAAAGTGCTTTGTGTCCCAAGTGAAAAATATAACAAACACACTATGAGTGACAAAATTATGGTATATAACTTGGTTTCTTAGTACATAGAAACAAGCAATATAAATTAAACAATGAATCAACAGCCTTGATTCGTTTTATATGTAAGTCTTTTTACAAAAAGCTATTTATATGGTGCATCAAGAGTATATGATCTTAAACAACTAAACAAACATAAACAAAACTCAATACTTTATGATACTTCAGATTCCATAAGTCTCATAGCATAGAACAATTATTATTTAAAAGTATCACGATTGAAACTCACATTTCCTTGATGTCTGCCTCTCTGTCTCTGCTTTCATATTGTTTGCCTCCTGTTCACATATGTCAATAAAGAAAGAATACAAATAATTGTTAGAGAATATTAGGAAGGGGCTATGACTATTTTGTTAAAATGATATTCCACAATGTATCTCTTTTCGAAGAATTCATAAAAACAACAACATTCAAGTCAGTAATGGACTCTCAGAAGAGGAACAAGGTGTACTATTGAAGCATAAACATTGACTTTATGAAAGCCGAGCCAGAATCCATCTCACCCAATCCACCAAGGCCAAGGAGAAAAACATACTATATATGACTCCCTATGATGGGGAAAAGAGGAAGCCTCTAATTCACCAGAGAGAAATTGAGGCTCTAGGTTGTTAACCACTTTACAATATTTTGGGATATTTTAGGTTCCTGCCTCCATTATTGTCTATTTGAGGGTATTGCAGTATCAGCAGTTGGCCATGTGCGGTGCTGAACCTACTCCAGGTCTGAGCTTGACTAAATTTACTAATGTTTTGGGTTCTTTTTGGCTATAAAAGTGCAGTTTGTGAATAGCAATGTATTTAGGGCCTGATTTAGATTTCGGAGGACGGGTTACTCCGTCACAACGGTGATGGATATCCCGTCCGCTGAAATATAAATCCCATAATATCCTATGGGATTTATGTTTCAGAAAACTGGATATTTGTCACTATTGTGATGGAGTAACCCGTCCGCTGAAATTGAAATCAGGCCCTTCATCTTTTGTGGATGGGTGCATGTATCTCCCTAAGTGTTCCTGAATTCCTCCATACTCATCCCTAAACCCTTCACATTTAGCAGTAGGTATTCCCCATTTTACAGACACTCTCCTGCCCATTCCACAATTACTATTAAAAGATAGGCGGGGAGTGGCCAACCAAGATGGCCGAGTGGACGTGATCCACAAGGGTTCCGCAGCAAAGGCAGTAAAACATCGGGAAAACATTAACTTTCGACACCCCCAGTGACTTGGAAGGGACACAGGGGGCTCCACAGTCATAGTGAACCTTAGACAATGTGAGATCGTCTTCCTCACCTGGCGGATGTGAGAAAGTGCCCTCTTTCTGCATGGTTGCCCCCACTTTTGGCTGAACGGCTGATGTGCTTTGACTGAGTGTGTCCTGGGCTCCTGCCAATTAGGTACCCAGGGCCTATGTTCTTTCCCTAAAACTGCATTGAAAACAAAACCCAATTGGCATCTCTGGCCACAGGTCAGTCCCTGGTAAATGATACCACAGGTACCCAGGGCACTGTGACCAGAGAAGGCCTCTAAGGGCTGCAGCACTTATTGTGCCACTCTTAGAGACCCTGTACCTTTACACTCACACATTGCCTATGCAAGCTGCGTGTTTTGGTGCACAACAAAGTGAAGAGTCGACATGGCACACATCCCTGTGTGCCATGCCTACAACCCACTGCCCTGTCATAGAACAGCCACCCCTCTAGCTGGGTGCACTATACCAGTGGTGAGGGTACAGGTGCATGAGCCCTGTACCCCTACAGTGCCTAAGTCCATTCTTAGTCATTGTAAGTGCAGTTCTGCCATTAAGAGTATATAGTGCTGGGAGTTCGTCATTACGAACTCCACAGTACCATAATGGCTACACTGAAAACTGAGAAGTTTGGTATCAAACTTCTCAGCACATTAAACCCACACTGATGCCAGTGTGGGATTTAATGAAAAATGCACACAGAGGGCATCTTAGAGATGCCCCCTGAAAAACGACCTACCACTAGTGTCCAGGCAGAGTGGCTGCTTTCAGCTGCCACCACCAGACATGTTTCTGGGTCCAGAGCCTGCTGCTCTTGGGGGCCTGAAACAATGCACATCCTGGGACGAGGTGCCAAGCCTCCTCCCCCAGGATGAGCAGGGTCCACGAAGGGGAAGCTTCAAAGGCTTGCCGCCTTTGTGAGCTTCCCCAGGCCTTTTGCTGCCCCCAGCAACTGGTCCCCACCGCTTCTGACCCCCACTTTGGGCTGGAGAACCGGCGGGAAAACCAACTGAGGAAGGGAGGTGTGCCCACCTCTGCCAACTCCACCCCTCAGGTGGGGGAGGTGAGGTGAAGCACAACTCTCAGTCTCCGGCCATCTTGCAGATGGGGGACCCAGCCAACCAGGGTGAGGCATATGCCTTCCTCCCACTGGAGGGTGGCATAATAGGGGGTGTACCCACCCCAGGGAAGGGACCCATTGGCCCCAACATTTTTACCAGTCGCGGTCCACGCAGGTAATGGCGGTGGGGCCGAGTAAGGGGGGATTTCAAGGGACGATGCCGAGGGAAAATTAAATAAATAATCAATTTTCCCTCTGCATTGTCCCTCAAAATCCCCCTTACTCAGCCCTACCGCCCCATCACTGTTACCTGCACGGACCGCTGCTGCTTTTTACCTACCTGTAAGGCCCCTAAATCTAGTAATTAGGGGCACCCCTGAACCTTGCTTCCTCAGACAAGAAACCAGAAGAAGAAGGACCGAACAGCCGTGCCGAAGCTAACAAGAGGACGACGCCCACTGACTTGGCCCCAGCCCTTCCGGCCTGTCCCCACCTCGAACCTGCAGAAGTGAAACTCTGGTGTGTCCTGCAGCTAGCAGCCTCAAGAACCCCAAGGACCTGCCCTGCCTTCAAAAGAAAAGACTCTGTCTCCCGTGAACACCGGATTTGTTCATCAACAGACTCCAGGTCCGGCAAAGTCCGCGAGTCTGCACCACTCTGCACCCGACGCCCACGGCCCGAGTTCGAGTGGCCCAACACCAAGAGGAGGTCTCCTCGGCGACCCTGACCCGAGATCCGGTGACCCCTGGCCTGCCTCAAGCCTCCAGTTGACGCCTGCAGCCTCAAACCGGAAGTTCCCCTCAACAGCGACCAGGAGCTGGTAAGAAGGTCCAACCCTAAACCAACCCCCAGCATCCCAACTCACCTCTCCAAGTGGTGGTCGCACCTAGAAGACCTTCGTCCCCGAGCCTGCAGTGTGTTTGCAAACCAGAGACTCCCCATTGAAAGCTATTGAGGGCCCAACGCCAAAACAGCACTCTGCACCCGGCCGCCCCACTGCCCCTGAGGGTGCACCTTTTGTGCTGGCTTGAACCCCCATTTGCCCTGAGCTTAAGTCCAGGAGCTTTGCTCCCACAACCCAGTGGCCTGCTCGTAAGCAGCCACCAACCAGAGGCCCCCTATCCCCCATTGGATAAAATTGGACCATAGGCACTCTGTACCCAGCCGCCCTAGTGCCGCTGAGGGCGTAACAAGAGTGCATCCTTGACCCTGGGGGACCCCTGAGTCTACCCCCAGAATACCAACTCCCACAACCGAATACTTACCTTTGAACCGATAACCCTATTTTCCTCCATAGGATAACATTGACTGTTTTTTTGTGAAAAGTTTCTAAGTGTGGAGTTGGCAAATCTAAGAAACCCTTTAAAACTATAACTAACTAACAAAAACGCTTTACTTACCTGTTTACAGGAAATGTCCCCCTGCAGTATCCAGGTATACTGCACTGTGTAAGAAAAGTAATCTGCAAAGTAATCTACTTGACTTTCTACTAAAAAGCCAATACAAAGTATATGTACAGTATATCAAAAGCATTGCATTACTTGTAGCTCTACTGTAATCAAATCAAAGTGCATATACAATTGCAATTCAAACTGTTTACAAACTGCATTACTACTGTAAAGTATTTATTGCTTTCCTGTGCCAGGCTTGCTTGGTTCTAGAAAAAAAAATAACTGTGTGATATCATTTGCTGATTGAGTGTGTACAACAAATGCTTAGCACTACCCTCTGATAAAGCCTTACTGCTCGACCACACTACCACAAATAGAGAGTAAGGTGCTATCTACTTTTACCTCTGCCTACCTTTGGGGTTCCACTGGACTCTGTGCACACTATACCTCACTGTGGTATAGTATATACAGAGCCAGCTGCCTACAGCGAATGCCTGCGGATTCCGAACGGCTGGTGCCGCAGCGGGGGTGGCGAAAAGGCCTCGGCAGCCTCCATCCTGTACAGGCTGAGGGGGGAACGCAGCGGAGGATATCGGAGAGACTGGGGGACCGTGGGGTGAGCAGCGGAGGTTACCAGCTGCTAAGTGGGAACCCTCCAGGAGGTGATCAACCAAGGTGAGTGCCCGGGTGAGTGGTGGGCTGGCTGCCGCAAGAAGCAGATGAACGAGGAGAAGCGGCGGTGGGCACAGCCCTGGCCGGATGGGCGAAAGATGTGCCGGACGAGATGACCTTCGGGAGCCGAGGTATGTGGCGAGTCCACTGGGGGCTAACAGTGGGAGGCTGGCACAGCTCAGCATGAAGAAAATACCCCAGCAGAGGCCTACGACAACCACAGCCAGTGCCTGACTCAAAGATGGCGGCGAGATAGGCCCCATAAAAATAGCCCACTTGAAACGATCGAAGGACCATAGACTACGACACATAGCATACCCACTGGTTTATAAATCATCCACAACCTCTAAACATAATGGGGTGGCACTTTTCTTTCACATGTCGGTGTAGTTTACTCCCTTGGGCTGTAAAACGGATAAAGAGGGTAAGATAGTTATGGTGAAGGGACAACTCTGGGGACGTCTTTGCACCTTTGCCGCACTTTACACCCCAAACACTAATTAAACCCCCTTTTTGCAGACATTTTTGGGCATGCTGGGGGGCTACGCGGAGGGTGACGTGGTGTTGGGCGACTTTAATTTGACTTGGGATTCCAATGTGGATAGCGCACACCCCTCCTGACATAACACTGGCCAATTCTCCAGAGCACTGAAGAAGATATTTGGAGAACTAGGCCTGCTGGACACCTGGCATGCACTATACCCAAATGGCAGAGACTACACCTTTTTCACACTCACACCGCTGCTATTCACGCATAGATTATGTCTTTGTGAGCAACACTCTAGTTCAGGCCCTACATGCAACAACACTACACCCCATCACACTGTCAGACCATGCCCCAATGGAAACAACCATACATTGCGAGGCCCCTCACCCAAATATCATCAATGGTTCTTCCCCGGATTTCTAATTAGGGATCGACTCCTACGAGATGACTTGCGAAAGTCGATTAGGGAATATTTCCAGCTCAACAACCCAGGCGACACCTTCCCCTCAAACACCTGGGATGCCTTTAAAGCAGTGCTGAGAGGACAATGTATAGCCCTGAACTCTTCTTTGAATAAGCAGAGAGCGGCAGACACTAGAGACAGAACTTATAGCGGCAGAGAAATCTCACAAAGAAAATCCGACTTTAGCACAACAATGGAAAGTAACAGCACTCAGGGGGAAGTTAAACGCTATTTACACTAACCAGACTGAAATTACCCTTTTGTGCCTTCAACAGACTGGGTATGATCAGGGTAACAAGGTAGGCTTCCATTGAGTACGGCAACTGAGGGTTAAGAGAGAGAAGGAATATATTGGCGAAATTAGAGATGACACGGGAGAGATCACAGTGGCAGACACCGAAAAGGTGCACATATTTGGTCGCTTTTATGAGACCTCGTACACGGCAGAGGAGGCGGTGGAGCAAGCCCAGTCAGACTATCTGGATGGGGTCACCCTCCCCCAAGTCACAAAGGCACAGAATGACTGGCTAGGGAGTCTGATTACAGAGGACGAGGTCCGAGCAGCAACAGGAACTCTGAAACTTCATAAGGACCCCGGGCCAGATGGGTTGATGGCCCAGTTTTAAAAAACATTTAGCTCTGAACTAACTCCACATTTAGTATCTCTCTTTTACTATATGGCAATAGCGGGGGAGGTCATCACAACCTTGAGTGAAGCAAGTATCTCGGTGGTACCAAAACAGGGCAAAGATCCCACAGCCTGTGACTCTTAAAGACCGACAGCTCTCTTAAACCTTGATGCAAAATTATATAAAAAATTCTAGCCATTAGACTAGACACTCTACTCCCGGAATTGATCCACCCAGACCAATCGGGCTTTATTGAAGAGCACCAGACGCATGATAATATCCAGAGAGTCATACACCTGGCAGAGAAAACAACTAAGAAATTGGTCCCCACGGTCCTGATAGCCCTCGACGCCGAAAAAGCTTTTTACCGGGTGGACTGGGCATTTTTGTTTCACACTCTACGGAAATTTGGCTTTTGTGATCAATTTATAACCATGGTCAAGGCTAACTATATGGATCCAAGAGCCAGAGTACTGGTCAATGGGGTGAGCTCGAAGGTCTTTCAGTTGGGGCAGGAGACTAGACAGGGTTGCCCATTATCACCCCTTCCGTTTGCACTGAGCATTGAACCTGTGATGAAAAAAATACTCTCCACGGCACAGATACAGGGCGTCCATTTATGATCCACAGAGCATGAGATCTCTCTATTTGCAGACGACATCCTACTATCTTTGACTTCTCCCAGACTTCGTTGATAGCCCTCATGGGGGAATTAAGTAGATTTGAACAAATAGCGGGATTCCGAATCAACTTAACAAAGTCCTTCATGCTCAATTTGACTTTACCACCAGCGGAAAGGGACTCCTTGGAAAAGACTACCCCCTTCCAATGTTCCAAGAAGGACATTACATATCTGGGAATAAAGATTACCCCTCACCTAGATGAGTTTTATAAGGCTAACTACCCCCCGCTAATACACCAATTGAGATCAGATTTTAAAAGGTGGGCCCCACTATACTTGTACTGGATCGGACGCATTCAGGTAGTTAAGATGACGGTACAGCCCAAGCTCCTATATATATTTCAAGGCCTTCCCATTGAACTGGAAAAAGGGTTCTTCTCAGCTTTGCGCTCTTTAGTAATCCGCTTCATATGGCAAGGCCGGAGAGCCCGCCTATCGTTTAAAGTGTTGTGTCTGGCCAGATCAGCTGGCAGCTTCGCACTGCCAGACTTTCACCTATATTATAAGGCAGCCCAACTACAGGTGTGATCCTGGAATGGTCAGCAAGGGAGTCAGGCAAACACTGGCTACACATGGACAGAGAGATAGCAGGAAAATATATTTGGGACCTGATCTGGAAGCCAAAGAGGGACTGCCAGGCAAATGTTTATCTAAGCAGCCCCACACGTACCACGTTAAGGGTATGCGACGACATAAATAGGCAGACAGGATTGAAGACATTTCCCTCCTCCTTCACCCCATACACTTTAACCCATGCATTTCCCCCGCCACTCCGAATGGGACGTCGAGGCGTGGCGACTAGGGGACTGCTTGACGATAACGGATCTCTTTCATAATGTGGACATTAAACCTTTCAAACAGTGCAAACGGGACATCCATCTCACTGACATAGAACTCTTCCAGTACACTCAACTTAAACACTGGGTCCTCCAGTCGAATATGAGAGAAACAGCCACTTGAGATCTAACCCCGCTAGAACAATTCGCGAAGAGAGGCTGTGGGGCGAAGGGCTATATCTCCTTTATGTACGCACATTTATTAGAATCACTGAGTACACCTAGGCCACAGCATATGGTGCAACGGGAACAATTCCTGGTAGAACCTATCTTAGTCCACACTTGGTCTAGACTGTGGCGAGATATTACACGGTGCAATCACTCCATGAGTCTGAGAGAAGCACACTATAAACTCCTGTACGATTGGTACCTATACCCCACCAAACTAAAGAGAATCTTTCCTCAGACTTCATAGCTGTGCTGGAGGGGCTGCAGAATGTTAGGTGACTTTAAACACATATGGTGGGACTGCCTGACCATTCACCCCTTCTGGGCAGAAATCCTCACCCAAATCAAAGTCATAGTGGGGCACCCGATGCCTGAGGATCCAGGATTTGTGTTATTGGGGTTGCAATTCGAAACTCTTAGGTATCAGGCGAATGGGGACAAATCCTTGATGTGGCTGTGCCTAGGGGCCACGAGAATGGCCGTTGCGGGGCATGGAAATGTAAAGCAGCACCCTCCCTGACACAATGGCATGCTAGATTGTGTTGTGCAGTCACGATGGAATGAATGGCTGATATTGCCATCGACTCCTACAAGAACTTTGAATATATTTGGGGCTCACTGGTGAGCTATCTTTCTATAGGTCTGCCTCTGTGTGCGTTTCCCACCCGCACGGGGGCCCTCCACCTTTTCCAATTTTAAACTGAGTTACATTTTGGACTGAAACTGAGGCATGGGCCCTACCGCTTTCTGCGTTTTCACTCCTCCATGGCCATTGGAGGGGAAATGCACAGCTGACTCTCCAGTACTCAAACAGCACCCATGTATCAAAGGTTGTGTTTTGGGGCTTTTAAGGCGGAGGGGGAGGGAATAAGGGTATCTTGATTTGTTTGTTTATACGGTAGGCCTTAAAGGCGACAATGTAAGGTGACAGCTCTCATGTTTTACAAACTGTGTTTCCTACTAGCTATGTATGTTTGTGGGAGACTGCTCCATTGACTTAAATGTATCGATTGCCTCCTAAGAAAATTAATAAAAACTGTTTTGACAAAAACATAGGCGTACATTTGAGGAGATCTCTGCAGTTGGGCTGAAGATCTCTGCATAGAAGAGATAGCAGAGGCATAGACCTCCCACGTAGGTTAGTGGATAGCATTTTGGAGTACATGAGTAGTACTATTGTAGTGCTGCTAAAGGCATGACAAAATGGAGTTTTTGGCTAGGCCCCTATACGTGCAATCCCAAACAAATCTTCTGTAAGGTGTGTGTAATGCACACATTTAGTTTACAATGACTACATTTATGTAGGCGAATTATAAAGCACTACGTGTCTCCTTTCAATTATTTCGGAGCACATAACTGGGATGAAAAGAGTACAGTCGCTCCCCAGGGAATATGTACTTTTATCAAGTGCTACAGAGCACTTAACATCAAGATTGACAGAGAAGATGTAGCCAAATATAGGCAAAGGGCAAACAAGGAATGCAGTAGGTTTTTGAATATTTATCACAAATTATTGGCATACCGTATAAGAAAGACAAATCGTTAGATAATCCGAATACCAATTTCAAACCCTTCGCCAAAATTTCGGAATATCATGATTTCTATTACCAGTCTCTTCCTAGTTTATGACTTGTGGAAGAAAGCATCTCAGATATATTGGACACATACGGTGCCCTGGCACCTGATTGTGGACAAAGAATATTGCATGCACTGCACATGCTGCAGTGTTCTCAATTTACCCTTAACGTGGACGTGTGCTCTTTGGTGCATGTTTCCAATTATCTGGACCTTTTTTCCCACGAAATGTTAATCTCATGGGTACATCAATAAATATACAACATATGGCATATCATAGGTGGTGAAAGGCTTGCTGCGAAATCCCTTGTTGCATCCTGTCTGTCCCAGTAAAATGTGCGCCTGCTGTGACCGTGTTGTTACAAATGGAAGAACCGAGACACTTGAAACTGCATCCGTTTGAAGAAAATAAAGATTGTGTCATTTCAAGATAATTATCCCTGACTGGAGTCTGGTGTCTCTACCAGGTTTTGCCTCCTTTCAGTGAAAATGCAGATGGCTGAGAAACATTGTCAGACAAGGGATGTTTCTGCTTTCGAATGTCTCACCGAGCACACCAAAGAAGCTTCTAAATTTAAGAAGAAATACTATACTCGAGTAAGAATAGATTCCTTCCGGTCTCGGCTGCCCTGTTAACACTGCTATTCATTCATGATTTAATTATTTGGAACGTACTCTTTGTGTAACCCTTGTCTTGGAACTCGGTTTCTATTTCATCTACTGCAGTGTTGAGCTGAGAAACACATGTGTCCTATTTCATTGATCGCACCAGTCTAATATGGCGTATGATTGTTACTGGTGTTCTCACCGTTTAAGCTTCTTTATATTTTGTCTCCCTGAAGTAGTCCTACTTTTATGTTTCTCCTCAGAAGCGAAGGGGAGGCATTCCAAGGCACGCAAGTATAGGACAGGATAGTGTACTATTCTAGCTCCAGTCTTCGAAAATGGAAAGCGTTTTTTTCTGGCATTCTTCCAGTTTAATAAAGTAGTATTGAAAATGTTTATTTAAAGTTAGAGGAAGGAGTATGTTGCAACAGTTGAATAAATAATCAATATAAGAATACAACTACAGTCTTAACACAAGTAATTGAAAACGTCCAGTTATTTGAATATACAGAGTAACTTGGAATATATGCAAAACATAAAGAACTGTTGTCAAATTATACTATAATTCTGGTTGCAATTTGGAATCAATATTTTTGGGGCCAGAGTGGAATTTTGCAAAATGGCCTAGGTGCTAAAAGGTAGGGGTGGGCAAAATATTCAGTTCCGCCCGCAGTTCTGGCTTAATTTTGGTAACCCGTGTTTCTCTTGTAACGCCAAGTTCCAGCCAAATTCCGCCAATCGCCGCATGGTGGACTTTTTTCATGCACAAAGTCCCGAACTCTAAGTTGGCAAGCACAAGGGAGATTTGGCGTCCCCTATTGCGATTCCCGGTCCGTATTAGGACATCCTGTGAGATTTTTCTAATGGGGTCAGTTGCTACTATTCACGGTCAGAAGGCTGCCACTCAAGTAGAAGAGCTACTAAAGTGGGAGCAAAATAAATTCGAGTAGCTGCATCCTCTGGCGCACCACGTGGTGCAGTTCGCACTGACGTTTTAGCATGGAACATGGTACTGGCACTATATCACGGTGCCAGCAGCACAACTTGCCTATTTCCGCCTACTGGCAGACCTTTGTGGAATCTCGGGGAGTTTTTATGTAACTCCACGGAACAACTCAATCCAATTGAATTTAATCACAGGGATGGTGGCCTTTGCGAGTTACTTTTTTTTCTTATAGGAAACGGGAGTGCTTTTTTTTAAAGTTATGTTTTTGTAAAGTTACTCAGAGAGTTGGCAGTGGCCCCTGGACCATTGCCAACTCTTTTAGATTTTTTTTCAGAATTCACAACGAGTAAGGCATCCTAAAAGATCCTCTTTCCCTTTGCAAATGAGTTACCACCCAAGCTTGGGGGTCAGTAATTTTTCAATAGTTTGCAACCAGAATTTCATTTGCAAACAATTAATGCATAGGATACTGATTTGCAACTCATCTTTTCTAAATTGTGAATTGGTATAAATTCATAATCCAATTTTAGCAGTCAGTAAAAGTTTCCTGATTCCTAAAAAGAGTTTCATAAATTGCAAAAACCTATTTTCCGGTTGTGAATTGATGCATTTACAACTCCAAACTAGGGGGCCTATTAGGATATCTGGCGGATCGCCACCGCCGGCCCGGCGGTGGCAATCCGCCCGCCAAATATCCTTTTTCTCCCCTGCCATATTAGTATGGCGAGGGGTACCGTGGCGGACGGAAAGTCCGTCCGCCGCTTTTCTGCCGGTCGGATTGCCGGCCGGGCGGAAAAGGCAGACAATATGGTGCCTGCAAAGCACCGCCATCCATATTAGCATGCATGCGGTGTGTATGCCTTTCCATGGCGGAGACTCCGCCATGGAAATGCATGCGGAGAATGCCTTTGGGGGCCCGTTGCGGGCCCCCGGGGGGTGTGGGGGGTGGATGCCTGCACTTGGGGGGTACCCATGGTACCCCCCTTCATTGGCATGCACAAGGTGGCACCGCGCGGTGCCTGTCACTTTGTGCATGCCAATGCACAACATGCATATTTTGCATTGCGGCGGGTGCTGCTGACAGAACCGCCCGCCGCAATGTAAAATGTGCTGGATGCGACCGCCAGGGTGGCGGTCGCATCCTAATTGCCATAGCGGGACCGCCGCACCTCTGGCGGTCGGTCCCGTTTGCCGTTACGGTGGCGGGCGGACAAAGTCCGCCCGCCATCGTAATAGGCCCCTCGGTTAGTATATCTAGCCCAGTGCATCAAAAACGGAACAAATTTCGGAAACATAGACAGAAATGAAAAGACAGAGATGAGAATAAGGAGAGATATAAAGAAAGGTAAAAGAGTATGGAGTAATAAAGTATAACACAGGATGAACAATGAAGGCCATGATCAGGGGTAGCAAAACATAAGAAAAATAAGTGATGAAAAAGTAGAAAAATCGAATTTAGGGAGATGGAGTATATCATTAGAAGAGTATAAGTATGGATTTGCATTAGAAGAAATAAACAAGAATTTAATAAGAGGAAGTCTGTACAAATCAGTCTTAATTTTCTCTTTAGTACCTATGACGGCGCTCCGAAGTAAGCACCTTAAAACTCTACTCATTTTTTTGAGGATTCAAACCTGAGACCAGCCAATTAAATAGAAATCTATGTATCAGGTGCATTAATGACCTGATCTCTCTTACCAGTATTCTACTCTAAGGCTTGGTGGATACCCATAGAACTCTGCAGTTGGTGCCTTACCCTCCAAGCCATCTGTCAATTTCTTTAGAGCACGGATGTTAAACATAATGCTTTTGTACTGGAAGAAAATAGGCAACTTATTACTGTCTCATCCATTTTGAATTCCACCCACTTTCTTCCACATTCTAATTTAGGGGTAGCAGAGTGATTCGTTTTTACATTTTTATGACTATACGGGATACAAGATCACTGAGAACCTACTGCAATTTCTTGTGCAAACTAAACATATTCCTTGCAAAGAAACTTGCAAGAGTGCAGTTCACCATAAGACTAAGGCCTTTTACCACTTATTTCTTTAGAGTACCTCACACCCCCTTTTACACTGTGGAGAACAGCTTGAGTTTAACAATGCTGCTTTGTATGAAACAGTGCTGCAGGAGAAGGTCACCAGTCAAACTGCCACATGCTCCAATGGTAACAGACCACAGAATTCAATAAATGACATTTGCTCGGATGGCCCACAGCATCTATATTCTTCTGTTCTTCCTCTCAGCCCTGCTTCACTATGAATAATCCAAATGCACGAATGGCCCCAGTAGCAGGAAAATGCTGATGGCATTGAATACTTGCAATGCTCACAGCCTGAAAGCCAAGTGTAAACAGCTCCTGATCTAGCAGCTCAGCAGACATCAATATAAACAGCTATACAGACGGAGATGGCCAGCAACAAAGGCTGAGCGGTGCAGGGGCTGAGCAGACCAGGAGAGGAGCAGAGTGGGAGAGCTGAGTGGAGCAGGGCCAGAAAACATATTAACAGAGTGCTCGAGTTCTGAAGTGATCCACATTTCTGAAAAAAATGCATTAAAATGTTTTATGATCTTTGTTTTATAGGCAACAGAAACCAAAATACTGCATATGACAACCCTTTTAAAAATGTTATACAGCTTGGTACGCAAGGTGTCTGAAGACAACCAAGCGCTATGTGACCGCTACATTATTTAAGGAGGGGAGCTGTGATTTCCATCAGAAGTTGCTTTTAGATGCATTTAGCTGTTTTATGTTTTTTGCTTCTTGAAACGTTAAACAGAAATAAAAATGTAAAAAGCTAAAACAATGAAACCACAGCATTGAAATAATTTTATTATTGTTAGTTTCTAACAATTACCTCGCTTCTCTCCCTCAACGGAAACAAAACCATATATTATGGCTCAAGGAGGGTGATTAGAAATGTTTAACTGGTCTATAAAGGGAAGGATTCCAAAGGAAAGCAACATTGAAGCAAATGTGACCATTACAAAAGCACTTTACTGGACAGGCTCCCAGGGGCGGCTCCTCCATTAGGGCAGAGAAGCGTCGCCCCAATGCTTTCTCGCAGTGCGAGAAGCAGAAACATAAAATGGTATTTTAAATACCATTTTATGTTTCTGCTTCTCGTGCTGCGAGAAAGCAGCAGGGTATGCCTGGTTGGGGGCGGGCGGGTGGGCGGGTCGGGGAGGAGTGGCTTGCCCAATGCTGTGGGCCCTGACTGTTTGGTCGGCCCCAGTCATGCGCGCTCTGCATTTTCTCTATGTAGACTGCATGCAGCCTACATAGAGAAAATGGCCTCCCCATAGGCGCCCGGCTGGGCGCTGTCCCCACCAATCACAACGCTGCCATTGTAGCGTTGTGATTGACATAGGGGAGGGGAGGGACCCGGCCAGGAGCTGAGGTGGCGTGGGACCCGGTAAGGTACGTTTTTTGTTAAATTCCCCCCGCACGAACCCTCCAACCCGCCCCCCCACCCGCGAGTCATGCCGGCAGTGACTGCAGGCTCCTCTGCTCAGAGCAGGGAAGCTATCCCCAGCCCCGCTGCTAGCGCTCCTTTATCACTGCTAGCACTAGGAACATCTCTCCACAGCATGGACAGAAAGAAAGGACCAGACTGCTGGGCACCACTTCACAGTATATTGCAAACATTACGGCCATCTAGGAACATGTGTAAACCTAGAGAACTGAACAACTAGCCATATTGATATTCTTAAAGCCAATAACGTCACCTTAACAGCTGTCCCCCTTGCAGTGTGTCATGGGGAGAGCTTTGGGTGGCCTATGTTGGTGACACCATCAATGACTTTACTAATATGCATTGGCAAAGCCAATAGGTCTTGCCTATGTAACAGCGTTTGGCGTTGGCAATGTGTTTTAGCCATGCTGTACACCAATGTGGCTGCTTTTCAGCATGGCTAAACGTTAGTGGGGTGGGTTAGGGTGCAGCAGCGGCCGGTGCAGGTAAGCACATTGGGGCAGTGGGGTGGGGCTCTGCAGGGGGATGTTGACAGATGACAGAATCTTAGTTCTTTATTTATTTATTTTGCCCTATTCTGTCATCTGTAGACATCCGCTTCACCTCGCCCCACTACCCCACCGCGTTTACCTGCACCAGCCGCTGCTGTTAGGGTGGAGAGGGTGGTGTGGGGTGGGGAGGTGTAGATTGGGGAAGATTGGAGTGGGGTAGAGTGCTGTAGATTGGGGCTGAGTTTGGTAGATTGGGTTGCAGTGTGGTAGATTGGGGTAGAGTGTACTGGAGTGAGGTAGGTTGGAGTGGGGTAAATTGGAGAGGGATAGATTGGAGTGGGGTAGATTGGGGTACAGTGGAGTGGGGTAGATTAGGGTAGAGTGGAGCGCGGTAGAATGGGGTAGATTGGTGTACATTGTAGTGGAGTGGGGTGGGGTAGAGTGGAGTAGAGTGGGATGGAGTAGAGTGGGGTCGAGTGGGATAGAGTGGGGTAGGGTGGGGTAGTTTGGAGTAGGGGAGATTAGGGTAGATAGGGTGGATTGGAGTGAGGTAGATTGGAATAGGGTAGATTGGAGTGGGGTAGACTGGACGAGAGTGGAGTTGGGAAGATTGGGGTAGAGTGGAGTGTGGTGAAGTGGGGTAGAGTGGGGTAGGTTGTAGTGGAGTGGGGTAGATTGAAGTTGGGTAGATAGCTGTGGGGTAGATTGGAAGGTGGTAGATTGGAGTAGAATGGAATGGGGTAGGTTGGTATAGAGTGGAGTGGGGTAGATTGGGGAGGGTAGAGTGAGGCAGAGACAGGGTAGAGGTGGGTAGAGTGGAGTTGGATGGAGGAGGGTAGATTGGTGTGGGGTAGATTGGGGTAGAATGGAGTGGGGTAGAATAGAATTGGGTAGAGTGAAGTGGGATAGATTGGGGGAGGGTGGAGAGGGATATAGTGGGGTGGGGTAGAATGGGGTAGAGTGGAGGGGGTAGAGTAGGGTAGATTGGGGTGGGGCAGATTCAGGTAGAGTGGAGTGGGGTAGATTGGAGTGTGATAGATTGGTGTAGATTGTAGTGGAGTCAAGTGGGGCACAGTGGAGTGTGGTAGAGTGGAATGGGGTATATTGGGATAGAGTCCAGTGAGGTAGAGTGGGGTCTAGTGGGGTAGAGTGAGGTCAAATAGATTGGGGGTGAGGGGAGTGGAATACAGTGGGGTAGATTGGAGTGGGGTAAGACCATATGCACATTGAAAGGCAAAGAGCACCAAGAGAGGGCGCAGGCAACTGGCTCTGTATGTTATATAGCAATAAACTGATATACTGAGTCCAGGGGTTCCCTTACTGGTAGACAGAGGCTTGCTATGCAATCTCAAAGTGCTCTGTTAGGGGGGAGTGTGGTCGAGCAGACTTAGGCTTTACACAGAGTGTAAGACATTGGCAAATACAGAAAATGATTAATAAATGACAACACGACTCAAGAAGGAGATCCACACCAATTTATAAAATTAGCAAAAATCTTGATATATGTTTAAGCATCAGAGAATAATTGTTCAGGTAAGTACGTTTTCAAATATAAATTCTTTTCACTTTAAAAAGTGGACACAGTGCAATTTCTGAGTTCTTCAATGGGTCGATGTGTTGGGTGTGAAAAACTATCCACTATCCTGTGTGCTAGTACAGACCACATCTTTTCTTTCATTTCCAACACTAGAAAGTAGGCAGGGGATGCCCACTAGTCAAAGGAATATTTATTCCAGGGGACACAATGCAGGTTCCTATGTATATTTTACACAATTTTCAGACTGCTTGCAAAGAACAATGAAGGCGAAGCAATGTGTATCACATTAAGGCATGTATCACAGAAGCGCAAAACATCCCAGCCATATGCTAAATGAGGCATGTACCCCCTAAAATCTCGTCTTCCACCCACTAGCAGTCGTTCCACAGTCCAAAGTATACTTAGGCCCTCTAATGTGGTTGGTAGTGCAAACTGGGTTCACTCCCATAGTTCAGAAAGCAAGCATTGTTTTCTGCCAGTGAAGTGACACAAAAACACTACCTCCAGTGGACTCCCAGATATTTGCCAGAAAGATGAATGAAAGATCACAATGCGGCATCTGTCCACAAAGTGTGAGCCCTTTCATCAGAAAACCCAGTACAGTTGTGAACATTGTACATCACATTGCATATAAGTCACTTTATGGCAGGAAATGTGTAAACCTGTCTTCAGTTTAATTTGCTTTCTGGCTACAGTCACTCTTCAGCTGCGACACACAACTGCCACGACCTCCTTGTGTTATTTGTCATAGTTTTATAAACAGTTTAGAAAATATTTTGAATCAAGGTAAATATTTGTTGTATCTAGCTACAGTTGAATTTCACCAAAAGAAATTATGCTGCAATCACATGTGTTACAATGTGTGGAACACAAACTAGGGGCCTCATTTATGAGGAATTGGTGTAGGGCAGTGCTGCAAGTCTTCTTGCTGTGCTGCCCTATGCCAATGTGAACGGGCAGGAATGCACCATATTTATGAAATACGGCGCATTTCTGTCCTTTCCCCCTAGGCTGGCGCACAATTTGCTGCCTAGCGCCAATGTAGGCACCCTTGTACAATGGTGCAAGGGTGCCACTGTTGCAGGCAGGATTGTTTTTTGTGCAGAAAGGGGCACCTTCGTGAATAAAAACAATCTCGAGAGGCGTTTTCCTCATTCTATATCTGCTGTAGAATGTAGCACACATGGAAAGAGGAAAAAACTAGGAGAAATGAAAACATTTCCCCTAGTTCACCTGCTCTGGGGAGGCGTAAGGTTTTGATGCTGCCCAGGTTTACGTGATTTTGTAAATCTGGGGCAGCGTCAAAATCCATGGTTGTTGCGTAGGAACACCCAGGGCAACGCCCATGGAATGTCTCCTTAACGCAGAGTAAGGCAATGCAGTGCTTTACTCTATATCTATGAGGCCATGAAAAGCCATGCAGGGTGGCGCAGGGTGGCTTTGCGTTGATTCATACATATGATTGAGACCTGTACCACCAGAGCATCAAAAAAAGGCACAGGCCTCTTGCAAATAAGCCCCCCAATATACAATAATCGCAATCTCCATGAATCTTGGGCTTTCATGGCAGAATGTAATAAAAAAATATTGCTATGTAAGCCACACATCTTCATGATGACCCAAACTCTGGATCAACATTTGATTGATCCCAATATCATAGTCTTGCTAATGATGCTTCATTGAACCATTCATCATATTCTGTGTATATAATATTATCAGTGGGAATTAATAGTTAAGGAGTAGCATGCCCCTTAATGGGGTTGAACTCATCCTAAAAAATATGAACGAGTGATGATAAATATGTATCGTTTCAGATTTTGAGAATTTGAGATCCCTATTGATGACTTGGAATTCTCGAGTGAAGTTAAACGCCAGGAAAGTAAATAGGAAGGCTTTTCATTTTAAAAGTAATTTTAATCCTTGTAGTATTTCTTCAAACCAAGTCACACACAATTATCCAAAGCATGCTAAAATGATTCATGTCTTAATTAGAAGCAGGCCACAGATGGCTCCCCTGGTCTTTGAAGAGATAGTTGTCTTTAGGTCCTGCTGCTGCTGGTGTTATGTGATATACAGCTCACTGCTGTCTAAAGCAATTATTATCTCTTTGATACCACCTAATGGCTGTTCATTATTCGATGCAATTCTTTCAGTATCCGTATCTGCTGTCAAGTGACGTCATGCCTGCCTCTCCCAACATCCAAGTATTGTGCACAGACCTACAAAAATAATTTTGCTAAGAAACTAATACCACGCCAGCTGTTTGACTTTATTTTAAAATGAACAGCTTGTGTTTGACTGAAAAGCCATTATTTAACTGTGGAACATATCACACTTCTCCCAAACGCACCCTGAAATTGTGCACCATATGTGAGTAATACACTGATAGTGTAGAGCTAATTGTTTTATTTATCAATAGGGAGATATCTGTTAATCAATCAGAGAACTAGCAGAGCCATGTTAGTGGGTGACCAAGTAATATTTAAATAGTAAAGCTTTAACAACTTAAACTGAAAAACTGGCAAGTTGATATTTTACCCTTGTTTACTTATGAACATGAGCAAACTAATATTTACCAAGCAGCACCTCTACCTCGCAGTTTTTATCATGCAGGTAAGGAATATACCACACAGGCCTTTCTTTATGTACCATTACAACGCATTACCGCATAGTTAAGTTATAATTTGTTTTGTTCACAATGGTAAATATATATATATAATATTTATATTATATTTCTTGGTCCCTGCTTGACAGATCACCATGAAACTTTCAAGACAGCACCTGGAGTGAGCGTCATAATAGTTTTGAAAATATTGGAAGGATTCGTCAAACTATGCCAAAGTTATTGGCAAATGAAAACATGCTTTTCCTATGGAAACTAGGTCCTAACTATAACTACCTGTTAGACCTGGCATCTTTTGGCATGTTTTCCCTGTCTTTTTTCTTTCTAACCTCCTGGTTTTGACTCTGTTTTTGCTGGTTTAGTGTCTCTGCGCACTTTCTCACTGCTGTTCAGCGTTAAAGCGCAAGTGCTCCTATTGTAAATTGTGTTATGGATTGGTGTTTCTATGATTGGCATATTTGATTTACTAGTAAAGTGCACTGAGGGTGCCAGGGCCTGTAAATCAAATGCTGCTAGTGGGCCTGCAGCACTGGCTGTGCCACCCACACAAGCAGTCCTGTAAAGGGGTCTCAGACCTGCCACTGTGTTGGAATAAAAATTATGTTTTCGCATTGTTTTACGTAAGTTAGCATTCGCGGCGCCATTTTGTGTATAGGCGCCATTTTGTATCATGATGGAAACTAACTCTTTGCCATTTCTGAGAAACGGCCTTCTCCAGGTTATGTTTCTTCAGAGCTGAGTTTTGCCACACTAATGAATGCACTGTTCTTATTAGCACATACCTTTCCTTTTAGATGTAAGCCTTCTCCCACTTGTCTAGTGGCGGGCACAGGCAGAGTGACCTTGAATAGTAGATAATGTGTGCCCGGCCTCAGAATCGAAACGTACTCTTTTTCAATTTACTGTCCAGCTGCATCTCTCTGGAAAATTCCATGGTGGGCGTGCTTTCATTGGTTTTGAAGTGTATTTAATATATCGTTATACTTGCTGATGTCAGTCCCTCTGCAGCACTCCTTAGAGACTGGGCAGGCAGGGCTCCGCTCTGAGCGTACTCTGAATAAACAGATACTGGTTTGTATTCTCTACTGTCTGACCGACGCTTCATTTGGTATGGAAGGCTGAGAGGTGGTCTTGTGTGACCCAGGTGACCCGAATCGGGTCACTTCCTTCAGTTAGCGCCCGAACAGGGACTCCTTCGGGTGAGTGACCCTTCCCCTTCCGCGGACGGGGGGGGAGGTCGAGGCCATCATCGGGTCGGACGGATCAGGGATCCCTGCACAAAGAGTTCCTGGTACTCGCAGCTGCCCCTTCTGTCCTGCCGGACGGTGTCTCGCCCAGTGTTCATCCTGACTGGAGTCCTAAAACGGCAAAACCCTTGGATCTGACCACTTGGTCTGAAGAGTCGGCAGTGGAGAATAAATTCGTTTGACCTGCATATATCAGGTGAGTTTGTTTTGGTTCTTTGTGGATATAGTACCATTTTGGTTTGTATTTGGTACGGTCTAAGGACCGTCTTTTGGACAAAAGCATCTGCATTTGCTTTGCCACGCATAAAATTGTGAATTTGTGTTCTTTTGAAAATGCCTGGTGCCAGTAAGTTGTTTTCTTTGTGCTGTTGCTGTTGTTCTGTTGATGCTCGATTGGAAGAAGCTCAGCCAGCGCGTCCGGAAGGCACTCCCAATTATGATATGTATGTGAAGCATGGTCTTGGCCCTATTATGTTTAGTACATTATGGCACAAATATACGAGGGACAATGCTGAGTTGCTGTGGCCGTTGACGGACACTTTGATGAACAAAAGATTGAGTATTTACAAGAACAGTTGTTTAAGAAACGAAGTAGGCAGTCTATGTTTGATTCCCTCAGAACATGGCAGAAAGTAGCTAGACAGCGGCGACTGAAGGCAGAAAAAGAGGCCCGGAAAGGAAAAATGCAGACATTGACTCAGAAGGCTGTAGCATATGATAGGGAGAAACAGGAAAAGTGTTGAATGTGAAGATAGGAGGTTTTGATTACATATTGATAAATCTTATGTGGTTCAGGAAGATGACGCTTTTGTGGAAGAATTGATAGCTACCCGACCCCCGCCTCCATATACACCGCAAAGAATATATCCCACTGTTCCGGCGCCCTCACAGCCGCCCATTACAGTTGCTTCCACTGTCTCTGTCCCCACATCTATTGCTGTTGTTTCGACGGCTATGGCTTCAGCTCCTCCTACTCCCCTTCCTTCTGTTTCTTTGCCGTCTGTGGCAACTGTGACTGTTAGTACTCCTGCCATACCTATTGTCTCAGCGACCCCTCCGTCAGCTCCTTCCCCCACGACACACAACCCCCAGTGACGATAGTGCCTGTTACTTCTGTTGCTTCTACCACTGTGGTTTTTCTTCCTCCGACATTAGTAAGTAGTGGGACACCGGTGCGTGGATTTGAGGACAGGGATTGGATGAAATTTAAGGAGCGCATGGGACCGTTAGTGCGATCTGATGTGGGAGATGAAGAGAAACAGGTAAAAGCCAATCAGGCTGCACAGTGGGTCCGTAACCCTATTTATAGTGTAGAGGATGTCTGGGCGACTATGAGAGATTTTGAGCCCTTTATACAGCAGCATGCCCTCAAACACATGTCTGCTACTCTGATTGGTCTTTGGCAACAGTACTTTGAAGCAGAGGCACCTCAAATTTTATATGACATCAGAGATCGGGTGTATATTAGCGAGCTGGGGCCGGAAAAAGTCTTTGCCTATGTTACGACAATAATAGCCTATAGGGGAAGACTACATGAGAAAAGTCCCAGGTCGGTGTCTCAGTTTCCGATGAGAGAGGTTCATCCTATATATCACCCAGAGATACCAGAGGTAACAGATGGGCGAGGTAATGTTACTCGAGCGACGGTGGCAGCCCGGTTTCAAGAGCAATGGGTTTATACTCCGTTGAAAAGAAGTGAGGTTTTATCCCTTAAGACTCATTTGCCTGATCCTAGGAAAAATCCTACTGCTTATTATAAAGAACTGACTGAAGCTGCTTCCTCAACGGTGATGACTCTTGCTGACATTGAAATGTTCTTTGGTCTTCTTGTTCCGGTTGATATTTGGAGGCAAGTTCATACTCAAGATCATGTCCCGGAGTTGGGTGGTACTTGGGATCAAATTAAGGCATGGGACCAGGAAAGAAAGCCCGGTGATAAGCCTCGAGCGGAAATTTTTGCGATGCCAGGCCGCATTATTGCGTATATGCATTCTCTTATTCCGCCGAGAAAGGTAGACTGGGATAAATTGTCAGCCTGTCGACAAAAGAAAGATGAGAGTGTGTCTGATTTCTTTACTCGATTTGAAGGTACATTTTTGGACTACAGTGGGCAGGATTTGTCTATTGAGGGAGGTGTTCGGTTGTTTCTCAAAAGATTTGTTTCTAATTTGCTTCCTGAAATTGCGACTCGATTGCAGGCGTCTGAGAGTACTTGGTCCACCTCTTCCCCTCTGTTATTTTGAATATGGCACAATATTATGAGCATAGGGACAATGAGGAAAAGGAGAGGACAGAGAAGAGACATAAGGATTTAAAGACGAAGGTGTTGTTACAGCAGGCTTTTAGAGGGAATGGGAGAGGACGTGGTGGTCCTGCCCGACAGCTTCCACGCACTAGTAGGCAGCCAACAACTATGCCTTTGGGTCCGAATCAGTGTGCGTATTGTAAAGAGGAGGGACATTGGCGTAACGAGTGTCCTGTGCTTTTGCAGAAGGTAGCAGTCCAGAGAGGACGAGGTTCTCGTGGACGGGGTCATGGAACTGGTGGGGCAGATAGGGTTCAGAATGCTGCAGCCTCACAGGGTCGTTCTGATAATAATTACCTGATGACCCTCATGATGGACAGTATTACCATGATGATTATGACATGGAGGAAGTGACAGGAATGTCTTACAGTTAGGACAGCCAGGGACAGAGTGGGGGACCAGTTCCAATACCTGTAGACCAGCGTGGTCCTTATGTAACAGCAGAACTGCAAGGTTCAACTGAGGAATTTTTGGTGGACACAGGTGCGACAAAAAGTTCTGTTTCTCGAAATGTGGTTCCTGGGGCGGCTCTGTCTGGCCATAATAATGTGTCGGTTGGTTTTTCTGGTGTACCGGTTGTAAGCCCCATTTCAAAACCTCTTGCGTTGACTATTGGTCCTTTCACTGTGGATTTGCCAATCTTGTTGACATCTAATTGCGGTGAAAATTTTATGGGTTTGGATTTGTTGAAGAAATTGCATGCTACCATTTATTGCTCCCCGGCCGGTGTCTATATGACAATGGGCCCAGATGTAGTACATGCTAAACAGTGTTTGCCCAAAGATGTGCCGCTTCCTGTTGAATTTGCAGATGTTCCATCCACTTTGTGTTCGACAGGGGATACCGATGTGGGACTGCTGCAGATACCACCAGTTTTGATACAGGTTAAGGATGGTGCTATTTTGCCTCGTATCCCTTAGTACATGGGTACACACAAACTTTCGCTCGAGGGCCAAAATTATGGTGTAGTTTGTGGCCGAGGGCTGCACCAGTGGGGGTGGGGTTAGTTGGGGGCGGGGCTAGAGAAAAAAATCAAAATCTTTCCCAAACAAATCAAAGTGGTACTGTAACCTTGTAACGACTATGAGTGACACTTTCTCGCAAGCAAAATCGAGCAAAATGAAACCTATAAATATCAGAGGAATACATACGATTTCGTTTACAGTCCTGTTTAGCATCACAAACGGGCCTTTGCAGACTATTAAAACAGCAACAAATAGCGTTTTTTCTTGTGGAAAGGTGGCAGCCCTACTGGCAGATGTGCGTAGTCCTGCACTTGTAAGTGTGCACCCATGCCAGCCCAGACCCAGGCTTCAGCAACCCACCCACGTGTGTGGCAGCCCGGGCTGAGAAAGCTTCACGGGGGCACACACACAGCCGCACCCGAGTACTTCACAGGTCTTTAAAAGACTATTTACTTATTAATGAGGCTTTGTTGTTTTTCACCTCTTCTTAGCACCCCTGCATCTCCACTCTGACTATCGCTGGAATCGCCCAGCCCCCTTAGAGCAGAGTCTCTCGGAGTCCGCGCTGTTACAACCGGTGGTGTTTGCTGACACTCTTTAAAAAAAAAAAAAAACACAGGTACGATGTCTTCAAGGTCCGCGGGCCGCCAAGGAAGGCTTGCCGGGCCGCTGGCGGCCTGCGGGCCGTACTATGAGTACCCGTGCCTTAGTATAAAATACCACAGGCAGGAGAACGAGCCTTATTGCAAATTATTCAGGATTTGATCAAGAAGGGAGTGGTTGAGGAAATGACAGCCAATATTTGTAATAGTCCTATTCTCCCCATTCTTAAATGGATGCCTCCAGGTTCTGATGATCAAGGAGATGTCTATCGTTTTGTGATTGATTCACGCGAGGTTAATAAAATAGTGGTTCCCCAGTTTCAGGTGGTCCCTGATATTACTACTCTTTTGACAATGATTCCTTCTACTGCTAAATTCTTCTCTGTCATTGACTTGAAAAATGCTTTCTTTAGTATTCCTATTCATCCGGATAGCAGGTACTTGTTCAGGTTTACACTAGCTGGCAGAAGCTTTAGGTTCTGTCGAGCTCCACAAGGCTCCTCAAGGCTGAGAGTCCAAATATTTATAGTCAGGCTTTAAAGTCCCAATTGGATTCCCTTTCGCTTCCCTCAGGTAATGTATTAGTGCAGTATGTCGATGACTTGCTCATTGCTTCTGACACGGAACAAGGTTGCAAAGACAGTACAGTTAAATTGTTGTTGTATTTGGCCCAACATGGACATAAGGTGTCCCTTTCTAAATTTCAATATTGTCGACAGGAGGTTACCTATTTAGGTCAACTACTGTCGAAGGAGGGTAGGAGATTGACCCTGGAGCGCATCAGCATCGTTGTTAAAATGCCCGTTCCACAAACTCAGAAAGATGTGCATGCTTTTATACTGTCACCAGTGGATACCTAACTACTCGCTACTAATCAAACCCTTGCTTGCACTAACCATTAAAGTTGTGCATGAGCCCCTGCCCTGGACACCTGAATGTCAGCAGTCTTTTGAGCAATTAAAAATTGTGCTTTTTTCAGCTCCAGTACTTGGCACTCCTGATTATAACAAATCGTTTGTATTGTTCGTTCATGAGATGTCTGGTTGCGCGCTTTCTGTTTTAACACAAACATTTGGAGATAAGCAACGGCTGTGTGCTTGTTTCTCTGCTGTTCTTGACCCTGTCGCAAGAGCCCTCCCGAGTTGTCTAAGAGGGGTCGTGGCTGTGGCCGTTTCGATCAGACAATCGGCTGGACTCCTACTTGATACTGACCTCACAGTCATTGTACCCAATGCTGTGGACACGCTTTTGAATAAGACTAAGACACAGCACCTCACCAGTGCACGTCTGACTGGCTATGAATTAACATTGTTTGCCAAACATATCAATATTAAAAGATGTGCTACTCTGAATCCAGCCACGTTACTGCCTCTCCCTTCTGAGACAAATGAGATTGATAAACATGACTGCATCTTCCGCACGGAAGAAGAGACGAAAGGACGGGTAGACTTGACTGATGTTCCCTTATCTGACCCACAAGGGGAACTATATGTTGATGGCTCTTGTTTTAAATTACCAGATGGCACTACAACTGCTGAGTATGCTATCACCACGCTGCGTACAGTGGTTGAGACATCACGAGTTCCCTATCAATCAGCCCAAGCTGCTGAGTTTGTTGCCTTAATACGAGCTTGCGAATTGAGTGAAGGACTGGTTGTCAATATCTATACTGACAGCCAGTACGCCTTTGGAGTCGCACATAACTTTGTGCGACTCTGGGCTGAGAGAGGGTTCCTTGGGAAACAACGTTTACAACGCTGTAAACACAATGCGGTACTTTACAACCGGTCATTGTAACGACCGCGTAGTTACCACGTGTGCCATTACATCGCAAATCGTATCAATGACTTGCTGTAGGGGGCGTGCAACACCAGGGAATGTGTTGGATTTTAAATCCAACACCTTCCCCGCTGTTGCACAAACTGGAGTAGGAATAGTAATTAATACTATTCCTAAGTCCAGCTCGCCCCCTACAGCAAGTCGTTGATACGACTTGCGATGTAAAGGCAGGCGTGGTACCAACTTGGTCGTTGTAACGACCGCATTGTAAAGTACTGCGTTGTGAATGCACGCGTTGTAACGTGACATATTCGGGTTCCTTACTTTGCATGGTGCCAAGATTCAGCATGGGCACCTTATATTGAGGCTTTTGTCTGCTTTGACACTCCCTAAGAAATTGGTCATAGTAAAGTGTAGCGCTCACCGGAAAGTTACGGATGATGTAGGTAGGGGAAATGCGTTTGCAGATCAGACAGCTAAGGAAACAGCCCGGACAAAAATGAAAAGAATGTTTGTAGTAGGTCCCGCTAGGTGGGTGCCTGAAGTTACCATGTTTGAGGATTGAGAATGTGAAAGAGATACCAAGTGAGGCCACAATAGAAGAATTAGCACTATGGCAAGAAAGTACAGCACAATTGAACGATGAGGGATGTTGGATTGACAAGTCAGGGAAGCAGAGATGGATGTTGCCAGATGCATATGTTCTCCCTGAAGTCACAATGGCCCATGGTCCAGCCCATATTAGTGCTAAGGGTATTTGCAAGTTGTTAGACCCTGTATGGCAAAATGATAACATTTCGAAAACAGCGGCACATTTAGTGAAGTATTGCATGGTGTGCATGATGCACAATCCTGGAAAAGGTACCCGTACACCACCCGGTAACTTTGCACCACCCACTTTCCCATTTGAGGTCCTTTAGATGGATTTCATAGAATTAGACCGGTGCAATAATTTGAAGTATGTTTTGTTGGTTGTCTGTGCTTTTAGTAAATGGGTTGAGGCTTATACCACTAAAGACAATACAGCCGTTACGACTGCAAAGGTACTCCTGGAGTAGTTCTTTCCTCGTTTGGGCTTGCCCCGTTTGATTTGGAGTGATAACGGAAGTCATTTTAATGCCAAGGTAATTCAGCTAATTTGTGATGGTTTACACATAAAGCAGAAGTTTCATGCCGCTAATCATCCCCAGTCAGCAGATTTGGTTGAGAAGTACAATGGTACTCTCAAACTGAAGTTGGCAAAGATTCAGGAGACCACAGGGCTACAGTGGCTAGACGCTTTACCATTAGCTCTTTTGTTGATAAGAACAACAGCACATTCTAGGACAGGATTGTCACCGTACAAGGTCGTGTTTGGACACCCGGCAAATGTCTGGGGCGTCCCGCGTCCTCGGCGGTTTACTGATATTGAGTATCCATTGTTGATCGATTACCTTTTCCAGTTAACTGAAAATTTGGGTTCTATTCACCAACAGGTCCAGGAAGCCCTGCCAGCTACACCAGAGGGGCCCGGACATGATATTCAGCCTGGAGATTTTGTACTCGTACATAACTTTCAATGAAGGAAGAGTTTGGAGCCACGGTGGAAGGGGCCGAAGCATGTCCTCCTGGCTACACGTACAGCTGTCAAGGTTGATGGTGGAAAGAACTGGGTCCATGCGACTCACTGTCGCAGGATACCTCTACCCTTGCCCTATGATCAGTGGGTGAGGGATGGAGTAGGGGATTCTGAGTGCGAGATGGTGCCTCAGTTTGTCCCCTTTAGTGACGCCAGGCTGACCTGGACCAAAACGGATGAGGAAAATGATGAAGTGCTGAATGCAGCAGTACCTCCGGAAATATGGACTATCCAGAGCCCCTTTTCACTGATCCCTCTGTGCCTGGAGTTACTAAGTATAATTTGCGCCCTCGGCTGAGGAATAATGCACCAAAGGCGAAGTCAGATTAGTTAGGGATGGACTGTGTAAGTTAGGTTGTACTTTGCTATAGTACCAACGGAATTAGTTTAGGGTGATGTGAGATTTGTGCACTGTTTAGACATTGGACAGGATAGATTGAAAGTATCCCCATTATCCTGGTCAACGTGGGAACCCGAGCTTAGGACAGAGCAAGCTCCACCGCTGGTGCTCAAGAGCGCCAACGTTTTGATGGACAATAGCAGCCTGTACCAGTGAGGCTCTGACAGACACTGGGAACTTGTATAATTTTCTTGCTGCATTTTGGCCCCTTCCCCCTTGCTTTATCGTTCACTATGCATCCCTTTGGCAGGATGGTTGCCGATGAAGAGCAGCCAGTGATTCCCCCTGTTCATACACGTATATTTTGGTCCACAAAGAAAAAAATATTGTGTGTTCTTCTTGTGATTTTGTTGCTATTGATTCTGGTTGGGGTGTCCTGGGTTTTGAAATGAGATCAAGATGCACCATCATGTATTAACAATAAGGTTGTTTCTCAAGTTCGCATGAAAAGGACAGCCCTGAGTAATGTGTTTCTAGACACACATAAAAGGTTTTTTGGAGAAGGTACTGCTTGCTACCCTACTGAGTCTGTTACTAGCTTATGGACTGCCTATCCATTGTCACTTGTTACTTACACCTATACTCGGCCCCCTGATTTCGCAGAAGTATAAGGAGTATTTGGGTTTGGTTATCCAGGCCCATGTCTATATCATCGAAAACCACAAGGTATAGGTTATCCAGGATGTAACAACAATACTTATTGTGATAATTTCTATATGGAGAAACAGAATGTAACACTGACCGGTTGGCATTACACAGAACTGACAGTTCCCTGAGAGGCTGGATATTACCCTGCATGCTGCCCAATTGTCAATTTTACTGACCTCATTCTGTATGTTAACTGTTCAGGGATAATTCTGCATAAGTGCAGGTATTCTATGGTAGATCCAAAGGACCTTGGTACCGTTGGATGGAATTCAAGGTATGCTGCTGTAGATTATGATAGGCCTATTTATGCACACCCAGGGTTTTTCTTTTTATCTAGTGGGACTTATTCCAATATGCATAATGGTACAAATGATGTAGCCCTTGGGATGGTGTTACCTCTAGGTGTGCCTTGCAAACATGCGAAGCCTAAAGTTAGATGGGTTAAAAGAACACTGACAAAAAATTTTGGGGAAGGAGTGACAGACCTTGAAGTCAATAATTATAGTAATTACTTATTGTACCACTCTCCTCACTCCTAAGAAAATATCAATTCATGATACTAATGCAACAATAATGATTCAAAAGGAAGTAGAAGACCTCATGCAAATAGATGAGGGCATTTTTGAGACTTCTTCCCTCCTCACCGTTTCCCTTCCTGAAGCTGAAAATATGCCGTGTTCCTAAAAATGTATTCATGATTTGTTGAATTATATGTCTTTTTTGCTATTACACAAAATTACTTAGCTCATGCTAAAAGGAGGGTCTGCTGGAATAAAAATTATGTTTTTGCATTGTTTTAGGAAAGTTAGCATTCGCTGTGCCATTTTGTGTATAGGCGCCATTTTGTATCATGATCGAAACTAACTCTTTGCCATTTCCGAGAAACGGCCTTCTCTAGGTTATGTTTCTTCAGAGCTGAGTTTTGCCACACTAATGAATGCACTGTTCTTATTAGCGCATACCTTTCCTTTTAGATGTAAGCCTCCTCCCACTTGTCTAGTGGCGGGCACAGGCAGAGAGACCTTGAATAGTAGATAATGTGTGCCCGGCCTTAGAATCGAAACCTACTCCTTTTCAATTTACTGTCCAGCTGCATCTCTCTGGAAAATTCCATGGTGGGCGTGCTTTCATTGGTTTTGAAGTGTATTTAATGTATCGTTATGCTTGCTGATGTCAGTCCCTCTGCAGCACTCCTTAGAGACTGGGCAGACAGGGCTCTGCTCTGAGCGTACTGTGAATAAACAGATATTGGTTTGTATTCTCTACTGTCTGACCGACTCTTCATTTGGTATGGAAGGCTGAGAGGTGGTCTTGTGTGACCCGGGTGACCCGAATCGGGCCACTTCCTTCAACTGCAGTGTCTGCGCACAGTTTGTTACTGCCATGTCGACCTGGCAAGTGCACCACTTGCCAGGTCCTAATCTTCCCTTTTCTTACATGTAAGTCACCCCTAAGGTAGGCCCAAGGTACCCCTGTAGGCAGGGTGCAGTGTATGTGAAAGGTAGGACAGGTGTGTACCATGTCCTGGTAGTAAATTACAGTGTATTCCGTTTTTCACTATAGAAAGGCTATCTGTCCCATAGGATAGAATGGGAGTTTACTTATAACATCTTATAAGCATATCTTCCCATTAAGACAAGATAGAGAAACTGGGTTTAGCATGCCTGAACTCAGAATATAAAAATGCATCTTTTAGTAAAGATGATTTTCATGTTCTGTGTTGGAAAATACCACTTTTAGAAAGTAGGTATTTGCTTGCTTAACCATCCTGTTTGCCTCTGCTGGGTTTGTGGATTGACTGTCTGGCTTTGGAGTGACAGGGGCTGGGGATGTGCATTTTCTTCAACAGTCACTGGAGGGGGGGGGGGGTTGAGGTGCGTTGTGCCTTTCCTGGATGAATCAGGGCTGGGCTGAATAGACCTGGGCTGCATTTAGAGTAGTGGGAGGAGATTTCCTTGCACCTGAATGGGCCTGCTCTGCCTTGGACAATGCTGTCTCCACTTCCTGCCAGGAAGCAGAGCCAGAGAGGACAGAACTGGTTTGGGCTGGGCACATACACTCTCTGCCCCAGAGAACAAAGAGAAATGCAGTATAAATATTGGGGCCGTAACCCCAGAACTTGAGAACTCGCTTGGATCAAGGAACCTGCCAAGAAGAAGAGCTGGAAGAGCTGCCAGGAGGAGTACTGCCCCTTTGCTGTGTTGTTGCTTTGTTGGGTTGGCATGCAGTTGCTGCTTCTGCCTTGGGCAGTGAAAGGACTGGACTGAACTTTCTTTTACTTTTACAAAGACTTCACTTACCTCTGGGTACCGCCTCTCGGACCGCGGTTTCAGTTGCCACAGAGGGGGAAAGCAGCCTACACTGTCACCGACACTGCTGCAGACTCTGTGTCCTAAAGGCACCACAGAGAGCACTGCTGCACTTTGCACCCCAACCCTGGTCTCACCGACGATGATGACCACCACCGCCACCAAGCCGCTGCTTGCACCCCGACCTGTGGGCACCACACTCCGCACCGCGTCGCCGCACTCTATCACCCTGGTCTCACCAATGACATCGCTGCCCGTGACCGCACCGTGATTTGGGGGCACCACTGGTAAGTTACACGATGCACCGCCCCATCCCACACCGCAGTCTGGGCCGACTGACGCCAGCTCCCATCAACCGGCACTGTTGTTGCACCATGACCTGTCAGCTCTGCCACGAGCACCGCCTCACTCCGCACCACAGCCCTGGTCTCACCGACACCACTGGACGACCGTCACCAAGCCGCTGCCTTCACAGTAACTTGAGTGCACTGCCACGCCGCACTACTATGCTTCACATCGCAACCGCGACGGTTGCCACGATCAGCCCGCACCAACGCGGTTGACCGGAACCAAAGGTACTGTTTACAAGTCTGCTGACTGTAAAGCCGGTCTGCCCCGACGCGGTTGGCGGAATAGTTGGATTCTGTTGTTTTCAGCACTGCGGTAGCACCGGACGGAGCTACTTTTGCAGCGATTCTGTGGAGTCACAGAACTATGCTTGGGATCATGGAACCTTAGTGGGAAGGGACTGAGTCATCCTACCACCTGAGTATCCATGAGCCCGGGGAACGACTACCTAGAGTGTCTCACTTGCCCTCCTACTCACTCACAGAGGAACAAGTGATTAGACACCCCAGAACACAACACTCCAGACCCTCTCAGGAATGGCGGTTACAGGACACACCCTTTCGCTCTCACTCTTGTACCAGTCCACAATAAGATTAGACAGAGATACGAGAAAAGTTTAAAATGTTTATTTTAACTAACGTGCTCTAGTATGCAGTATACGTGCCACAACAAGTGGAGAAATGCCTGACACAAATACAGCCAGCCTAGCAAGTAGTCCGTCAAACATAAAAGGTGCTGTCATTATATAAGACAGTGAGGCCTAACCCCCCTCCGCTGATTATATATTAGAAGATCTGTGGGTGTTTAGCAGCAGAACCCGTACCTCAGTCTATAGATGGAAGATCTACATCACAGGTGCTGTCACGCTCCTTTCTCTGGAAAAGAAAAGATCCCTCTCCAACTGTGTGTTGCCCACTTGTGTATACCTATATGACAAAAGTACATGTTTCCAAACAACAGCTGTATCTGCGTGTTTTGTCTAGTTGCTAGGGCCTGACCAGAACAGAATAACAAGGGGCATTGTTGTTCGACCTTGTCTGCAGTGTTCAGACTAAATCCCAGGAAAGAACAGAACATAAAAACAATAGCAGGTTTCTGTGTGAAAATTGCAGAGTGGCACAAAGCAAAATATGTTCGTATAATAACGTGCGCAAAGCAGAGGACAGTCTAGCCCGTGCTCATGCTGACATAGGGAAAATGACAATGGCCTCTTGAATCACATGACTCTACCAGCTACAACTGCATTTTAAAGTTAATTCTGCAAAGTGCCTATTTCTGATTACTGTATGTTGTTCTTTTAACATTTTGGTCTTGTTTGCACAGATAAACATTGGTTATTTTTCTAACACTGCCTCTGAGATAAGCCTGACTGCTCATGCCAAGCTACCAAGGGGGTGAGCAGGGGTTATTTAGCATGTATACTCCTTATCCTGACTAGAAGGACGGGCCCCTATTTGGACAAAGGTGCACACCATTGCCAACTAGAGACCCCTAGTTCTAAAACTACCTACTGGCGACACATACGTGTATATATATATATATATATATATATATATATATATATATATACTGGAAAAACCACAGGTTTCAGGGACGTTATAGTTAGGAGTTAGCATTTAAAAACCTTAAAAATTCACTGAAAAAACCAAAGGTTACAGAGACGTTATAGTTAGGCTGACATTTTACTCGTACAAAACCATAGAAATGTAGCTGTTATAGGTAGGCAACAAAAGGTCTATGAGATATCTGAGACCTTATTATAGAACAGCATGATGTTTAAAGACTCAGTGTACAGTGATTATCAATACAAGATCTTTTTATTCATACAAAATTGTTTTTAAAAATTACCATTGTAGGTTCTATTGTACTTCTTAAAAGGACAATACTAGAACAATGACATCACAACATAATCATCAGTGCTAACAATGACATATATATACAGTGAACAAAGACATACATTTGATACATATAATCCATATAGAATGGTTAATGTATAAACTGATTATAATAAGGTACATGTAGTACAGATAAGAAATCAGAAATGCAACAAATTAAAAGTGCAGAAGGTGGCTATAAATTGGGTGATAGATCTTCACCCATTACTCACCCATACACCACTGCGACATCCATTCACTCACCGACACAGCCATACGCACACTCACTCACCCATACAGCCCCTTGCAGATGCACTCATGATCACCCACTCACATATCCATGCACGGAGTCACACACACACGGACACTCAGGCACCCATACAGGTTCTCAGAGAACCAATCAATAACCCATATAGACACTCATGTAGCTACTCACTAGCCCATGCAGCCACTTACACACAAACTGACAGACTGATACAGACATTCACACAGATTAGTCACTCACCCATACATTCACTGAGACACATATAATCACTCACTTTTACGGGAAACATTGTTTACAACGCGGTAACTTTACAACGCGGTCGTTACAACGACCGCGTTGTTACCACGCGTGCCATTACATCTAAGCATGGGCGGAGAGCTCCGCTCCGCCCACAGAATGTGCGGAGTGTTGCCTACTCCGCGCTTCGTGAATAGGCAGAGTAGGCAGCACCCCACACACTCCGCAGCGCAGTGGAGTTGACACCAGCCCCTGCCTCCCACCCGCCCTATTAACAATAGTTATAGAAGCTTAAAAAACAATATAAAGTATTAAAATCGCCTTACCTGAGCTGCGGCGTCCCCGTGCTGCCCTCTTCCTCCATCGCGACTTCTTGATGACAACTGTGCATGTGCATTGAGGAAACAAGAACATTATCAAAGGCTGGAGAAGAACCCAATGGAGCAATGGACTAAAGAATATCATGCACAATTGCTCACTTGGAAAGAAAGGGGATTAATAAACTTTGAGGAGTATATGTATCTTAAGGTGGAGAATCCAACAACATCGACTATATATTTTCTGCCTAAAGTGCATAAGTCACTTGTTAATCCCCTGGGAGGCCCATAGTGAGTTCTATGGGGTCACTACTGGAGAAGACTTCCCATTATATAGATGTGTTTTTAATGGAATTTGTGACATCTCTTCCCTCGTATTTGAAGGATACTACGGCTTTTTTAAACAGAATACGAGATATTAATTGGAATGAGTCTCTGATCATGATTACAATAGATGTAAATTCGTTATACACATCAATTCTCCATGAAAATGGCCTGACAGCCATCAGAAGATTCCTAAAGAGAAGATCATTGAGTTTTTTAGAACACTCTGAGATGATTATGGAAATGTTGAACTACTGTTTAACGCATAATGTTTTTTTGTTTAATGGGGAAATATTTCTCCAGAGACAAGGCACAGCTATGGGGACGGCATTTTCCCCAACTTACGCGAATCTATTCATGGCGGTTTGGGAAGAAGGTATTTTACAGAGCAGGTACAAGCTGAATATCAAGACCTGGATGAGATATATCGACGACTTGTTCGTGATATGGGAAGGAGACTCGTCGGTTCTTGACGAATTTATACAGAGCTTGGATCAAAATGATTATAATCTATCCTTCACATCGATGTGTAGTAAAACACAGGTAACATATTTAGATGTAGAAGTATTTGTACAAGAACAGAAGCTCTGTACTAAAATACACAGGAAAGCCATCACCACAAACAGCATCCTCCATGCGAATAGTGGACATCCTCAACATCTAAAGTGGAGTATTCCATATGGAGAGATGCTGCGCGTAAAGAGGAATTGCTCAGAAGACATTGACGTCGAGCAACACCTAGATGAAACCAGCTCTAGATTCCTGGCTAGGAACTATCCATCGGGTGTTATTGAAAGTGCTAAAACTAAAGTAGAAGGAAAAATGAGATCTGACTTATTGACAAACCATAATCAATTAGAAGAAGAAGATGTGACCCGTTTAATTTTAGACTTCAATGTGGAAAACAAGAATGTAAGATCCATCATCAAAAAACATTGGAGCATATTAATGCTTGATGAATCATTAAAAAGACATTACCAACAACTCCAAAGATTACGTTCAGGAAGACAGCTTCATTGGGCGATCTTTTGACACACAGCCACTTGCAAACATCAAATAATGAGAAAGGGAGTAGAACTTGGCTAACAACACCTGGTTTTTGGAAATGTTCCAAATGTAAGGCTTGTGAACATGGACATAATACATTAACGTATCAACTGCAAAATGGAAAGAAGGAGAGGATTATTGAACATATCACATGCGAATCGAAATATGTGGTGTATGTTTTAGAATGTCCATGTAAAAACTCTACGTTGGGAGCACTATCAATAAATTAAAACTTTGTATATTACAACATCTAAGGGCTATAAAAAATAAAGATCTCTCATATCCAATGGCAAAACATTTTTCAGAAAAACATTTGGGCAATAACTCAGAATTAAAATATTTCGGTGCCAAGATGATAAAACAAAATGAAAGAGGAGGAGACAGAACCCTGGACCTAAGAAGAGCAGAATCGAGGTTCATCTTGGCACTTGGAACAGAAAGTCCATTTGGGCATAATTTGGATGCTGAGTTACATGTCCACTTGTAATGATGCAAGATGAATTAACAGCATAATTTTTGGATTATGGAACTGAATAAGTTATATCAGTTAATCAATGGACCCACGTAGAACTACATGATAGAGTACCATCAAGTGAAGACATAATGGGAGTATGAACTAAGGAGTTATAATTGTGAGATGGTATCATTGAGAAAAAGGGATGGAATTGGGGGATTCCAGAAACAAGTAGCGGAAGAGATGAAGGAAATAGTAGGATATATGTAGTACATGTGGGAGCATGGTATTTGTATGATTACAATAAGAGGAATAGGAGTATTTATTGATTAGACCCCTCATGAGACATGAAATCTGTAGTGATTTTATTGATATAAACTACTTAATAGATATCAAGGTTCATGGGAATAAGATTTTAGGAAAATGACCTCTTTTTTTATAAAAAAAGTAAATTTGTACAAATGCATTTGACACTTTATTTCCTCAATCTGAGATTTATCTCAGAAGAATTAAGATTCTTGAAGGAAAATGGTTGAAACGTAATTTTTGCACTGCAAATTTTTGCACATTGCGTATTTGCACTTTGTACTTTGCACAATGCACGTGTCACTTTCCCCTATTCATTAGAACCATGACCGGCAGGGGTTCTTTCATATAGATTTTTAAATATTTATAAGATATGTGGAGGTTTTTACATTCTGATTTTCTAATTGTCTTAATGCATCTCCCTTATCCTTAATCTCCTCCATTTTTCCTCGTTTTTTAACATATTGAATTTGTTCATTCTTTTTTTTTTAAATGTACTTTACAGAAATACAATGTTCATATTTTACTGAATGTGCTCTTAACATGTACTTTATGATGTGTTTATATATGCCTTTATCTTTTTATCTGATGAAATTTCCCCGTCCGTCCCAGTATTTCCCTTGTTATACTCTCTGCTAACATTATTTTTACCTCTTCCCCTGATGTGGTTGTTTTTATTGGATTTTTGCTGATTGGAACCTCTTATTTAAGTCAAGATACTTTATCATGATTATTATAATTATTAGACCAGAAAGAAAGATGGAAACAGTTAAAAGCCGACATGAATACTTATAAACTGGGGTTAACAGTCTAGTCTATTTTTAATGGAAACAAATAAGGGATTTATGCACAGTGTCACTTTAAATGGACAGTTTAGACGGCAGGACTCTATGGTCCAGTTGAAGGCATTCGCCGAAACGCGTTGACCGTCCTTTGCACGTTTGCACAAATGGTGTGATCAAGAAAAAATAAAATAAAATACTTCTAAGTACCTGGTTGTGGATTTCCTCTGTGCCGTGGAGACTCTGGTTCGTGTATCTTGGACCGTGTTGGGTTTTTGTTGTCTATATATATATATATATATATATAGATATATATATATGTATCAAAACGTTTTTTTTTTAATATAAAAATGGTGTCACGTACCGGATGCAGTTCTTCCCGTTTTGTACGCAAACCCATTTATATATTTAAAAGTGTAAAATATTTTAGTTATTTATTTTATTTGAATAGTTTTATAAAGCGCGAACAAGACCCAGTTGGGTATCAGAGCGCTGTACAGAGTTGACGCAAGAAGGGGTACAAACACAATGTGAAAGTAGGTGAAGTTACAACATAGGGGAAAACATTCAGTTTAAGAGTAGGGGGTATCAACGGTGCCCTAGAACATGAAGAGTAAAACATCACAAAATAAAACGCACCAAAGAAGTGCAATACAAATCAGGGAATTTTAACAAGAACAAGAGCGAGATCACCAGTTAATGCAATTAAGGAGCCATCGAGGACTAGATCAGAATAACGTAAAAGCATACAATAACGCATCAGTGTAGTACAACAAGAATAAGGGTATTAATAAAGACAAGAGCATGATCAAAAGATGAGGGTGTTAACGTTCGTTCAGGAGTAGTCATTTGACCAGTTTTTTAAAGGAAGTAGTGGAAGGATTTGATCTGATCTCGGAAGGCAAGGAGTTCCAGATTCTCGGAGCCAGACCAGTGAAAGCACGGTTGTAAGATCTTTTCTTTTTGAATCTTGGAGGTTTCAAGAGAAGGATGGATGTACTTCTGAGGTTCCAGCTGGCGCCCGATAGTTCAAACTTATTTGCAAGGTAGTACGGGGTGTTGTAGTGTATGGCTTTATGAGTCAGGCAAGCTATCTTGAGTCAGATTCTGGCTTCAATAGATAGCCAATTTAGCTGCAGAAGGTCGGGGGAAATGTGGTCATATTTTCTCGAGCCCGTTATAAGTCTAGCCGATGCGTTCAGGGTAGCTCTGATTGGGGCCAAGCTAGCTTTGGGAAGTCCAGCAAGGGTCACCAGCCCATATTCCAATCTAGGGATAATCAGGGATTGAACCGCAGGCCTAAGATCTTCGGGGGAGGAAAGGTTTGATTTTCTTAAGTGTATTAAGTTGGAAATTGGCTCCCCTAGTAGTAGCACTGATGTGTGCTTGCATGTTTAAGTGTTTATCCAAGGTGATACCTAGAGATTTGGCAGAGTCTAGAATGTGAGGGGTGCAGTTCAGCGCAGTGAGGTGTTTAATCCAGTCAATGGTAGGAGCTGAGTGATTGGGGGGGGAGATCAAAAGAAATTCAGTCTGAGAGTATTTAGTAGGAGATGGTTCTGAGCTAACCATTGTTGGGTTTGTGCAAGTACAGCATTTAATGTTTTATGTCCTCTTGCGAGGAGATCTTCAGGTACAGTTGCGTGTCATCCGCATACATGTGGTATTGAATGTTCGCTTGGTTCAGAATGACAGCAAGTGGTTCCATAAAAAGGTTGAAGAGGGTGGGCGAGGGCGCGGATCCTTGGGGGACTCCAACCATGACAGGGGTACTGGAAGCAAGAGAATGTTTAACTTTGATCCTTTGCGTGCGGTTATGCAGGAAGGAGGCAAACCAATTTAGGACCGGGCCCGAGAAACCCATCCTATGTTGAAGAAGATCAATCAGGTTTTCATGTTTGATGGTATCGAAGGCTGAGGACAAGTCCAGAAGGATCAAGAGACAAGGGACATTTTGGTCAAGGGTTCTCAAGGCGTCATCAACAATGTGCGTTAGTGCCGTTTCAGTACTATGCCCTCATCTGAAACCTGACTGATGAGGGTCAAGGAGTTGATATTTCTCAATGTGGTTGCAGAGCTGCGAATGAACGCATTTTTCAAGCAATTTAGCTAGAGTCATACTGTTGGTTATAGGTCGGAAGTTGTTTGGATCTGATAGGTCCGCATTGGGCTTCTTAGGAATGGGAGTAACTTGCCCAACCTTTAGTCAGTCCAGAATCTTTCCCTGTAAGAGGGATTCATGAATGATCCTGGACCAAAGAGGGAGAATGGCTGAGTTTAAATCTTTATAGAGCTTAGCGGGTAAAGGTTCACCAAAATGGTTGGAGGGTTTAAGGGATGCCATGTGGTGAAGGAGCTCAGTGCAATATGGTAGGAGAAATCTGTTCCAAGAGGCGTTGTTTTTGAGAGAGCAGGCCAAAGGTGAGGATATTGTTGAGGATTCTGCCAGCTCCACTGATCCTGCGGGAGGTTTCTTAGGTAACAAATTTGGGGTGACAGGTAATAGCTCCAACTCTATTTGCCTTGTTTTTTCAGAGAACTGTGCTGTGAAATCATCACCACTAGGGAGCAGGGATGTCGGAGCGGAGATCTGATTGGAAGACTGGTTAGATTGTTCCTTAATGATTTCAAAGAGTTTTTTGGGTCTATTTTTGGCTCCATCCAATTGAGTTCTGAAGTGGTCTGTTTTCGCCAGGCGGATGTGTTTGTTGTAAGAGCTTCTCACTTTTCTAAGTTGAGTGAGATTTGTGGTGGAGGGCGTGTTTCTCCGGAGTCTCTCAGAGAGTCTAAGATTGCGCCGTTCATCATTTAAGGAACCATTAAACCACGGTTTGGAAAGTTTGACTGGAATCCTTTTGAGCTGCTTCGGTGCAATAGAGTCAAGAATGTTAGACAACGTGTTAATGTAATGATCAGAAAGATCATCAAGGTTGGTCATATTAGGGGGGGCAGTAGTCTATTTTTGGTGATTGAAGTTAGCATATTGATGTTGAGGCCTCTCATATTGCGAGTCAGTTGTTTCGCTTTAAGGGGTTGACCCTGCCTATCCAAGCCCTTATCTAAGATGAGGAAGGGAATTTGAAAATGATCAGACCAGTCACAGGGTAAGATGTCGCCTATTTGTATGATGTTGTGAAATATAGTGAAATTAATGCTTTATGTATATGTTAGGGATAGTAGTTTATTTGTAGAGAAATATAATGAATATGCAGTTATGCTAAACGCAAATTAAAAATTAAATGTATGTATTTCGCGGGTTCGCGATACCATCCCGCACACTACCGGGCCTTACTTCCGGATCCGCGTACGTACGAACCGCGGCTCCAGTGTGATTTTTAACAACTATATTTCACATAATGCATAATTTACAATTGATTATCACTTTAATATTTTGGTTTAAAATATATTGTATCTCCTTCTTTATTTTGGAGATGTAAATATGGAATCGCAGCCTCGACGCGACTCTTTGTTTTTTATTTGTAATATTAATACATATATACATACAGACAATAATTATATTAAGTTCAAGGTTACAGTTTTGCTAAGGAAGTAAATAAACTTGTATATTAATAAAAGAAAGTTATTAAAACATTTTTTTAATAATAATTTCAGGAATCGCGGTATGTCCGCGTAGTTCGCAACCTCCGGATTTACGTACGCGACGCGAATTTAATGTTTTTTTTTACAATAATATTATATATAAATATAGATTCATTTACTTTATTATAAATGAAGAGGTACAGTTATTTGTAAATGAAATATTATAAGATACAACCAAATATCGTTGAAATGTAAAATTAAAAGAAGTTGCGGAATGGCGTCCGGTACGCGGTGGCACCGCGTAGGAGTCGCGCACCCCATGTGACACAAAAAAAGAGATTTGATCGGTTAAACATCCTATCATCCTTAACTTTTCTAGATCCCACCCTCTTTCTTCTAATTTTGGGTGTGGTGGGCACCACACAAGAAGAAGGAGAGTGGGGTGTGGGAATTTTTACCATTCCAGAGGGCCATAAAAAAGAAAACACGCAGAAGGTGACCTGCAACATATGCAAGAAGGTGCTGTCTCAGGGATCCGAGAAGAAATATTATTGCGGGACGTCTTCAATGTACAAGCACCTGAAGACAATGCATGAAAACCATCTTGCAAGAGCAGAACTTGCAAGACTAAACACAAATGAAGGTGGCCAAGATGCGCAGGCTTCTACATAAAGACCAGGCGACAGGCTGCAGACCATTCCACCGACTCTGCCTGATTTCACGAAAGCTGGACTTTTTTCTGCCCAAAATGTATAACTGTTTTGAGTGTGGGGCAACAGGTTGTCCAAACCATATCGACACCATTAACAACCACAGTTGTAATTCTTTTCCCCCCAATTAGGCACGCTGTTTTGCGCTTTCTTTTGTTTAAATTTTCATTTTAATAATCTAAAAAACACCCAAAAAACTACAAAATAGTCAGAAAAAAACAAAAAAATATAAAATAGTTTAAAAAAAAGAAAAAACACAGTTCATACAGGAACACCTATTCTGGACGCTCGTGAATTTGCTGTCACCACCACTGCTGGGGAGCGGGACAGGACCACAGGTCCCAGGCTCCCTTGCGGCACGCCGCCGCCACCGACTCCCGTACCACGTGCCTGGAGGCGCTTTCAAAAGCTTCTGAGGGCTCCCGCAGCGCGGGACACCCGTGAATTTGCCTCTACCACCACTGCTGGGGAGCGGGACAGGACCACGGGTCCCAGGCTCCTTTGCGGCAAGCCGCCGCCACCGACGCCCGTACCACGTGCCTGGAGGTGCTTTCAAAAGCTCCTGAGGGCTCCCGCAGCGCGGGACGCCCGTGAAATTGCTGCCATCACTACTGCTGGGGAGCGGGACAGGACCACAGGTCCCAGGCTCATTTGAGGCACGCCGCCTCCACCGACGCCCGTACCACGCGCCTGGAGGCGCTTTCAAAAGCTCCTGAGGGCTCACGAAGCGCAAGACGCATGCAGGCGTGCCTGGGCCGCGCCCGGGCAAAGCCCGGGCCAAGGGCGGGCCCGTCTGCGCCAATCAGAGCCCGGAAGAGACTGGGCTGGGCCACCCCTCTTGGTTCTGACAGCGGATTCACCAGGGCTATTAACTCAATCGGACAGTTCACATAAGGTTAGTGCTATTATCAATAGATGTGTGTTTGCCACCCTTAGAAGCTCTAGGGCGTATTCTCTTTTCTGTGGCCACTATTCTTCCAGCCTGTTATAGTCCTAAAAAAACCATCCTTACTCCTAAAGCAAACATCTTAACACGAACTACTGGGAAGAATTATTTTGGCCAAAATTTTCTTCATAATAATTTCGAGCCACTGCCACCAGCAGTCATGGGTAAACGCACATGCACAGTGAGAAATTCTGCCACACTGCAATCTGCACCTCCCTCACAACCAACCTCAATTGATAAAATGCTAGAAAGGGCAATTGGAGCCGTTGCTACGGAAATTGAGCGGACGGAAAGGCGTCTGTTACTAACCCTGGATATAGCCCCATGTTCCACCACTCATGATTCTGGCAGTCTCTCCTCGCCTTTAATCCTAACTCTGGATTCACCATCAGAACTCCCAAGGACACTCGCAAAGGCCTGTGTAACATACACTGCTGAGATGCCTCCGGAGAGCGCCGGGAAAAAAAAGGGGAAACACAAACTTGTTACAAACTTGGGTCTTAAGCGGAAAAAACAAACGGTGAACAAAGTAATGAACAGTGACATGGGGGTAACCGGATCAGGGGATACACCGCAGGTGAAGCTTGAGCACACACCCTGGGTGACAAACCTGGTGATGGACCTCCAAGCACAATTTAGATCCATTGTAAAGGACGAACTCAATATTTTAATGGACCGGGTTGACAAATTAACAACATTGGTTGACCATTGGGTGGGTAAGGCAGAGACAATTCTTAAGGGGGTCGAGTCAACCAAAACTTTAGTTTTACAATCAGCCTCTCTTTCTACTAAACTAGTATCCCCAGCACTTAATACCTTGACTAGCTCTACTAGGCCTAATTTAATCAATCAGGAGGCTGTAGACCCATGCTCGAGAATCCCACTGGCCCAGAGATCAGACCCAAGTACCCATCACCAGGGGTCTTCCCAAGGGCCAGTAACAGAAATCACCTCTAGGCCACCACTGGTAAGACCGCAAGTACCCGATATCCAGCAGCAAGGTTCAACCTATGGGGATAGCGCAAGGACAGTACCCCACGAAGAGCCCCCAGAAATAGGGACTGCCCTGCCATGTATTAATCTCCCCCTGGCCTCAACTCCCTATGTTATTGTGTTAACAGGAGTACCAGAGTTGAATAGGGGGTGTAGGGAATCCCATTCTGAGCTTAAAAACAAATGTATTTTTTGGTTGGCCAACCATAGGCAATTTTCCTACAAAGACGCAAATGAAATCATATTCATGCGCAGGGAAGGCTGGATGGGATGGAGATCAAAAGATGTCCCACGGGGATTGTATAGTGATACATTTTAGAGATACACGGTTTTTGCAAACGCTTTTAGATTGTGGCTACCAGAGGGAGAATGGGGGTATAGCTTCCCTCCCCTTGGGATATTTTTTCCCCCCAGGGATTACGCCCCATAACACGAGAAGAGCAGGTAATGATTGGGGGATGAGGAATCAGAATAGGCCATCTGTCAGATTGAATCAGGACCTCCCTAGACCACTTTTTTACAACCTCCCCGTTTCCAATAGATATAGCCCACTAGATTCAATTGACTGACTAATGCGTATCGGGCCCCTATATCTAAGCCCCAGTCCCCAATTGGATACTAGAGTGGGATCACTGCACCAGGATGAGCTTGTACAGTAGGGAGGCTGTAGGAAGCAGAAAGGAGATCATGAGATGGTTTTTGTGGGAAGAGCGAAAGATGTAAATAGTAAAAACCAGGAGAGGGCCCACACTGGCGATCCATCGCCCCATTTATCCCGACAGTATTCACAGGCAATTAAGCCCATCTTACCATCCATGGCAACGTCCCCTTCTGCTTCAGTTAGCAATTGTAATTTGGGCAACGATCAAAGTCTGACGGGGCGGGTGGGGACCAACGACCCACAACAGGTCTATCCAATGGCTTGTTCCTCTCTTTCAACCTCTATAGCCAATGAAGTAGGCCCACCAGGCCTGCGGCTATTATCCTGGAACATAGCAGGACTCACCTCCAAACTGGACATTCCAGATTGGGGGCTATTTATAGAGCAACACGAGTTATGCATGTTCCAGGAAACCTGGGCAAGGGCGGACACACACAGATTGGGCTATGCGTCATACAGTATTCTGGCCACCCAGGGGGGTAGGGGAAAACCATTTGGGGGACTATGCATTTGGGTTGGCGTAAACCTTGGCTGTGAGGTTAAACAGATAGAGACTTCATCTCGAGACATTCTCTGTATCTTTCTGTCTTTTACTACAAAAATTAGAATTGCTCTGATCAATGTCTACTCACGGCCGGTCTGTTATGGCCAAGTTTCCCCCATCCTTGACCAATTGACCACCTTTCTTTTAACAATCCTGGATAACTATTGGGTAATTATAGGTGGGGACTTTAATTGCCAGTTTGAACCTCTGAACGGCCTGGCCACAAGTATCTCAAGTGAGGAGGATTCACTCTGGGCTATTCCGGAGCCCAACATTTCGCCCATTCGGGCTTGGACTCCGCTGGCCCTACAGATGCATGCACTTACATTGAGCTTCTCATTAAGGGCATGTAATGGCCGTTTAGCATCTGATAGCCCCGGGAAGTTCACCTTTAATAGACCAGGGCAGGCATCGATTATAGATTACATCTTGGTTGATATTAAATCGTGGCATAGGGTGCTTGACTTTAAGATCTCCCCTCGCCACGAGAGCGATCATAACGCTCTTGTGTTAGATGTAACTCCACCGCATGGCAGTGGTATTCTTAATACACCATCACAACTTGACTCTGGTCTATTATTGGCCAACGGAGGGAGGAGAGTCCACTGGGGGGAATTCTCCCAATCACAAGATAAGCTGGCTTCCTTATACCAACAAATTATTCCTTTTCTTGCTGTTGTGTACCAATTTTTTGCAACTAATGGTACTCCAACTTCCCAAATTAAATTGTCTAACAACCATCAAGACTTGCTTTCCATCTTGGCATCTTTTTTCTACACTAGCAAAAGGACTAGGCTGACCAGAAAACCACGACATCCATGGTACAATGAACACTGTAGGGCAGCCAAGTCAGCCCTTTTAGTTGCCATGAAAACAAATGACAGGCCACAAATTAAGGAAGCTAGGGCAACTTATAAAACTGCCATAGTTAAGGCAAAAAGTAGCTGGGAATGCGAAAAATGGGATACACTCAGAACTGCGTTGGATAACCATGATATGAGGGCATTCTGGAACCTGATTAATACAGGATCCCCTGAAGGCAAATCGGCCATATCATCAAATATAAGGGAGGAAGTCTGGAGAGCCCATTTTAAATCTTTATATTCAATGGCAGAGTAGGAAATCGGGCTTGTGGCAATGACCCCCCTACCTAGAGCCAAGCCATTGAGACACGCCCTTGTTCACCCTAAAGGAGATCACAGAAGCACTGGGCAAGATATCACCAGCTAAGGCGCCAGGGTTGGATAAGATTCCTGGTGACCTTTTTCGCTCCAAGCCTTCTGTCTGGGCCCCTATTTCTGGTCACTGTTTAATGCCATCCTTCAGGGTATGGCGATTCCCACCACTTGGGCTGGGGCAGAAATTATCCCAATATTTAAAAAGGGCTCACCGATTAATCCTGTCAATTATCGCCCCATTAACCTCCTAGACGTAAGCCAGAAAATATTTGCACGTGCACTTTTGGGGCGACTCCAGTCCTGGATAGAAGAGTGTAATATACTCATACCCCTCCAAGCTGGGTTTAGGGCTAAGATCTCCACTACTGATCAAATTTTTAGATTACAGCTCCTATATTGGAAAACTGTGACCATAGAGGGTGGCAGCCTCTACCTTATATTCGTGGACCTTAAATCTGCATTCGATCTAGTCCCGAGGGATACAATGTGGGGAATATTATTGGATATGGGAGCTCCAGAGTACCTTTGCCATCAGATGAAACGCCTATATCAAGGTAATTTTGCACAAATAAGGTATGGCAAAAATGGAGAACTCTCAGCCCCCTTCCCAGTAGAGAAAGGTGTACGCCAAGGCTGCGTCTTGGCTCCGACTCTTTTTTCCCTTTTTATTAATGGCTTAATAGACTCATTGTTGGCTGGAAAAGATATTGATGCCCCTAGGCTAGCGAACCGCAAAATACCAGCCTTGATGTTCGCAGACGACACCCTCTTGCTCTCGAAAACTCCTATGGGCATGCAAAGGGTTCTTGATGCATTTAGTGTCTTTTGTAGAAACAGGGGTCTGGAGATCAACCTTCAAAAAACTAAATATATGGTCTTTAATGCGAATAACAGCACTCGCCTAATCCCCTGTCTAGATGGAAGGGCCCTAGAGAGGGTGTCTATTTTTGAGTACTTGGGGATCACACTAACTGAGAAAATGAAATGGAGGGCTCAAATAAAGAAAACTAGCCTAAAGCTGGCCCAGTTCACAGGGGTGTCTCAAAGGCATATAAGAGCTGCACACACAAAGTGATAGGCCCTGCGGCTGAACTCTACAAGGTATAGGCAAGGGGCGCTGCCTTGTATGGAGCAGAATTATGGGGTCATTGTCCAACTACCCCCTATTGCTTATAGAGAACTCCTTTGCTAGGCAACTCTTGGGTCTCCCCTCTAGTACCCCTTTAATAACCCTTAGAATGGACCTCGGGATTAGTTCTATCGCAGATGAAGTATCTTTAAGACCCCTTCTATTTTGGCGACGCCTTTGGAGTACTCCCGAACTAGCCTCATACAGGGATGAGTTGAGAGAAGTTATGAGCCTCAACGGCGCAGGAAACTCCCATGGTTGGCACATATTAGGAACACCAGGGGCGTAACACATGCCCCCGCAGCCCCCGTGGTGTGGGGGGCCCCCGAGCTGCAGGGGCCCCCAAGCTGCAGGGCCCCCCGCTCATCACAGTACTCAGGCTGCGAGCTCCGGATTAAATCTGGAGGGGGAGCCCTCGGTGTACCTTGCAGGGGGGCCCCCTCAACTTTCGTTACGCCACTGAGTAACACCTGCCAGGTCCTGGGGAGGACAAATCTGTGGAGCTCTGCTGAAGAAACTTGCCTTGTGACCCCCAGAAAGGTACTCCTTGAGACTTATAGATAATATAAACTGGCCCAGTTATGGAGGGGGAATGCGCCTGGGCGTTTAACTCTTAGGTGTATGGAAGTAAAAGCGCAATATAGGCTAGACCGGCGGTAGTTGACATCCAGCCACTTCTTGCGAAGAAGCTATTCCTCCAATTCAGACATGGGGTGCTCCCGCTCCGATCTTTTACCAACAAGTGGTGGGGTGCCCGCAGTCTGGATTGCCCAGCATGCGAGAATGTAGAGGAAACTGAAATGCACGTAGTTTTTTTCTGCCCTGCTTATAGGAGGTCAAGGTCTCGCTGGCTGCTACAGTTGTGCAGGAACCTTGGGTCTAGACACTGCTCCGAGGTCTTTAGGCTACTCAAGTATGATACAAATATGCCCACCGTGTTTTCCATCTCGCGCTTTTTGTATTCTATGTGGTGCACTCCTAGAGCCATCCTAAAGAAGAGCTCATAGGCCAATCCCAGTGCAACATTATCTAATACGCCTTTTTGGATGTGAACTCTCTCTTTTAAACTGAACGAATCTAACCATTGCCCCCCTGGTATACTACTACTTTGCAAATAATTAGTCTCCATAGGAGTTTTAAAAAAAAATTAAAATTTGTATCCCTATATTTTATCTTGATATTGTTACTGTCTTTCTAAATGAAATTGCTACTTTTATTTTACATATGGATATTTTGCTATACAATGTATTATCTACGTGTCTCCTTAAGATATCATATCTGAATGAAATTGATCTTTTGCCTAAAATTAGCCTCCTGTTTATGCATATGCACTTTATTGTTCTTTACCTCACGGCTAATGTAGAGGCAATATATTGCACGCATATTGCACAACCTTTTTGCCCGAGGACGACTAGAAGGGTTGTCTTTGCTAATACAAGATCGCAGATAGGAATGTACATTTCCCCAAAAAAGTGCTATCCAATTTTAGATATCTCTAAGGATGCTGCTATAATTTGTATATAATGTATTGTTTTTATTTTATGTGCTTTTAAGGCCCTAGCGGCCGAAATAAAGATTTTTTGACTGACTGACCTATTCTGGTTTAAAAAAAAAAAAGTATATGTTGTCTAAATAGATGCGTCAATGGGTAGTGTCTGTGTGATTGGATAAGTGCATACGTAGTGTCTGAGTGATTGGATGAGTTGATGGGTAGTGCCTGGGTGACTGGATGAGTGCAAGGCTAGTACCTGAGAGAATAGATGACAGTATGCATAGCTCCTGAGTGAATGGTTGAGTGTAAGGATAGTGTCTGAGTGATTGGAAGACTGCATAGGTAGTGCCTGTGTGATTGGATGAGTGCATGGGTAGTGCCTGAGAGAATAGTTGAGTGTGATAGTACTGTCTGGGTGACTGGATGAGTGCATGACTAGTGCCTGGGTGATTGCATGAGTGCATGTGTAGTGCCTGGTTGAATGGATCAGTGCATGGGTACTGCCTGAGTAGTGCTTAAGTGAATAATTGAGTGCAAGAATAATAATAACTGAGTGATTGGATGTTATGTTATGTTATAAATTTATACAGCGCATAAATACCAAACGGTGTCTTGGCAGAACAAATAGAAGTGAGCAGGAGCACTATTCAACGAACAGCCAGGTCTTAATGATTGATTGGATTGGCTTGGTTGGCCCTCAGCTGAGTTATCAAGCTCAAAGATAATGGCACTGTGGTCGGTCCAGCTCAGTGGTAGAATCTCCTTGATCTCAAGTACATCATAGTTAGTAAAGATACCTTCCAAGATATGGCCGGCCTGATGTGTGGGACCCTTAACCCTTTGGTTTAGCCCAGCAAGTGTCATGGGTATCAAGTAAGGAGATAGTGTTTGAGTCCATGACAGCGTCCAGTTGAAAATTGAAATCACCCAGAATAGCAAAATTGTTCTCCAGAGCACACGTTTCAAGTAGTGTATTGAGGAAAACAAGGAACGTTTTTTTTTCCCCCTGGGGGCGGTATAATAACAGTCCCTTGAATGAAAGACGGTTGGCCATTTTAAAACTGAAAGATAAGACCTCACAATCTGAGGAGGAAATGGTCTCGAAGGAGGCTAAGTAAGTGTCTTGATAGATAATAGCAAGACCACCCCCTTTTTTGTGCTTCCTATCTTGTCTGAATACTGCGTACCCTGGAGGCACCGCAATACAGAAGTCCGGACCTGATGCCTGATCGGCCCAGGTTTCGGTGATGAAGAGCAAATCTAGGCCCTGGGCATAGAGTAACTCAGCGATGTCTAGTTTATGTTTGGGCAAAGATCGAGCATTTATAAGTGCTTCTCGGGGTATTAGCTTGGGCTTAGAGCTGCAGTTCCTGCGGGGGCAATTGTTCAAATATTGTTTATGTGGAGTTGGGCTCAATTTTAACAGAAAACCGCAATTGATACATGTCAGCGTCCTGTTTATGTGCAATTTGTCCAAGATAAAGCATTTGCAGTTTTCAGTATTTGAAGCTAAAGTGTGATTAAATATCCGTAGATCACTGCTTGAATAGGATAGACGGTCAGTTGGGTGGCTCAGGTGATGACCAGCATCTCTGGCGCTGGGCACGGTCCAGGCACAGACGGGCACAGACGGGCGCAGACGGGCTTGCCTGTGGCGCGCCTTCAGCGCGCCAGCGGCGCACCTGCTGCGCCTGTCTGGCGTAGCATGCCGTTTATGTAGGCACCCTCACAACCACTAGAGCGTCACCGTCACCCTCCCTACCGGAAGTAGGTGCAGCCAGTGGGGTAGGAGTTGAGTCCCTCCGCTCAATCGGCAGAGACTGCCGCGGCGGACCAAGGGTGCAACCCGGGAGAGAGAAGTGCAAAAAATGCAGGTAAGTTTTAAAACCAAGTGGTAAAAAAGATCCCTTGCTGCTAGAGGAATAAAGCTGTGCAGGCTAATGTATTACTTTAAAAGTGTTTAAAATATAAATGCGGGCGAAATAAAAGTGGAGTTACAACTTAAATCTTAAAATAACCCTCACCCTGCTAGAGCAGGCTTCTGGTGTGCTGCGCGTCCGGCGTAGCTTGCCGTTTATGTAGGCACCCTCACAACCACTAGAGCGTCACCATCACCCTCCCTACCGGAAGTAGGTGCAACCAGTGGGGGAGGAGTTGCGTCCCTCCGCTCAATCGGCAGAGACTGCCGCAGCGGACCAAGGGCGCAACCCGGGAGAGAGAAGTGCAAAAAATGCAGGTAAGTTTTAAAACCAAGCGGTAAAAAAGATCCCTCGCTCCTAGAGGAATAAAGCTGTGCAGGCTAATGTATTACTTTAAAAGTGTTTAAAATATAAATGCGGGCGAAGTAAAAACGGAGTTAGAACTTAAATCTTAAAATAACCCTCACTGCGCTAGAGCAGGCTTCTGGTGTGCTGCGCGTCCGGCGTAGCATGCCGTTTATGTAGGCACCCTCACAACCGCTAGAGCGTCACCGTCACCCTCCCTACCGGAAGTAGGTGCAGCCAGTGGGGGAGGAGTTGCGTCCCTCCGCTCAATCGGCATAGACTGCCGCGGCGGACCAAGGGCGCAATACGGGAGAGAGAAGTGCAAAAAATGCACGTAAGTTTTAAAACCAAGCGGTAAAAAAGATCCCTCACTCCTAGAGGAATAAAGCTGTGCAGGCTAATGTATTACTTTAAAAGTGTTTAAAATATAAATGCGGGCGAAATAAAAACGGAGTTAGAACTTAAATCTTCAAATAAACCTCACTGCGCTAGAGCAGGCTTCTGGGATGAGTGTATGGGTAGTGCCTAAGTGAATGGGTGAGTGCAAGGATAGCGAGTGAGTAATTGGATGAGTGCATGGGTAATGCCTGGGTGATTGGATGAGTCCAAGAGTTTTGCCTGGGTGATTGGATGAGTGCATGACTAGTGCGTAGGTGATTGCATGAGTGCAAACGTAGTGCCCGGTTGATTGGATGAGTCCATGGGTACTGCCTGAGAGAATTGAAGAGTGTGTGTGTAGTGCCTGAAAGCATGGATGAGTGCAAGGATAGTGCTTGAATGATTGGATGAGTGCATGGGTAGTGCCTCAGTGAATGCATGAGTGCAAAGGTAGTGCCTGGATGATTGAATGAGTGCATGGGTAGTGTCTGAGTGAATGGATTAGTGCAAGGGTAGTGCCTGGGTCATTGTATGAGTGCATGGGTAGAGCCTGAGAGAATGGATGAGTGCATGGGTAGGGCCTCAGTGAATGGTTGGGTGTAATATTAGTACCTGGGTGAATGGATGATTGCATGACTAGTGCCTGGGTGATTGCATGAGTGCATGAGTAGTGCCTGGATGAGTGAATGGGTACTGCCTGAGTAGTGCTTACGTGAATAATTGTGTGCAAGAATAGTACCTGAGTGATTGGATAAGTGTATGGATAGTGCCTGAGTGAATGGATGAGTGCAAAGATAGTGAGTGAATGATTGGATGAGTGCATGGGTAATGCCTGGGTGATTGGATGAGTGCATGGTTGTACCTGAGTGAATGGATGAGTGCAACAGTAGTGCCTGGGTCATTGGATGACTGCATGGGTAGTGCTTGAGAGAATGCATGAGTTCATGGCTAGTGCATGAGTGATTGGATGAGAGCATGAGTAGAATTTGAGTGCTTGGATGAGTGCATGGGTAGTGCCTGAGTGAATGGATGAGTGTATGCATAGTGCCTGGGTCATTGTATGAGTGTATCATTTGTGGCTGAGTGAATGGATGAGTGCGAGGGTAGTGCCTGGATCATTGGATGAGTGTATGGGTAGTGCCTGCGTGAATGGATGAGCACATGCTTAGTGCCTGAGTGAATGCATGAGAGGAAGGGTAGTGCCTGGGTGATTGGATGTGCAGATGGGCAGTACCTGGGTGAATGGATGAGTGCATGGATAATGGCTGAGTGAATGCATGAGTGCACACGTAGTGCCGGAGTGAATTGATGAGTGCATGGGTTGTGGCTGGGTGACTGCATGAGTGCAAGGCTAGTGGCTGAGAGAATGGATGACTGTATGCATAGCGCCTGAGTGAATGGTTGAGTGCAAGGCTAGTATCTGAGTGATTGGAAGAGTTCATGGGTAGTGCCTGGGTGATTGGATGAGTGCATGGGTGGTGACTGGGTGAGTGGATGAGTGCATGGGTAGTGCCTGACTAAATGGTTGAGTGTAATTGTAGTGCCTGGGTGATTGGATGAGTGCATGACTAGTGCGTAGGTGATTGCTTAAGTGCATGCGTGGTGCCTGGTTGATTGGATGAGTCCATGGGTACTGCCTGAGAGAATTGAAGGCTGTATGTGTAGTGCCTGAAAGCATGGATGATTGGAAGGATAGTGCTTGAATGATTGGATGAGTGCATGGGTAGTGCCTCAGTGAATGCATCAGTGCAAAGGTAGTGCCTGGGTGACTGAATGAGTGCATGGGTAGTGCCTGAGTGAATGGATTAGTGCAAGGGAAGTGCCTGGGTCATTGGATGAGTGCATGGGTAATGCCTTAGTGAATGGTTGAGTGCAAGGGTAGTCCCTGAGTGATTGGAAGAGTACATGAGTAGTGCATGGGTCATTGGATGAGTGCATCAGTAGTGGCTGAGTGAATCGATGAGAGCAAGGGTAGTTCTTGGGTGACTGGATGTGTGCATGGGTAGTACCTGAGTGAATGGATGAGTGCATGGATAATGCCTGAGTGAATCGATGAGTGCATGTGTAGTGCCTGAGTGAATGGATGAGTGCAAGGGTAGTGTATAGGTGATTGGATGAGTGCATGGATATTGTCTAGGTGATTGGGAGAGTGCTTAGATAGTGCCTGAGTGACTGGATGAGTGCATGGGCACTGATTGGGTGATTGGATTAGTGCATGGGTAATGCCTGGTGGATTGTATGAGTGAGTGGGTAGCACATAGGCGACTGCATAAGCGTGATACTGCTCCTTAGGAATAGGATAATACTTTTCAAAGAGTCTAAAAGATTAATATTATTTATATTAGATACAAATAGCATACAATTAAATTTTAAACATTTCTGCAGTTTATCATGCATATTGTGTTATGTACTCTTACCTTTCAAGTAATTTAGATACATCATTCAGTAAACCTATTTTTTGAGTAGTATTATCCTAAACAGAATTAAAATTGTTTTCAATCTTGAACAGTACCTACTATAGAGAAGAAAAAGAAAAACTGTTATTTAATGATAATATATTAGACAAATTATAATATTATATTTTTGAGAACACAACATTAATTCACAATTACATAACATTCTCAGTTTCCCTTTTTTGCTGTTCACATATTGCACATGACATCACCATACAGAGTGATTTGAATGTAGAATCATCATTGAACAGCGGTGAAAAAGACAATCAAATTGATTGTAGAAAAAACAAATCAGCATAGTACATCATTATCAATATGTGTAATTATGCGTTTTCCTATCTACATTTCTTTCATCTACATTAACTCTATTATTTATCACAAATACATTTAACAAATGTACAATCTCATTTACTTCTGCTACAATATTGATAACAAATATATAAACTATTTACTTTTAAACACATTTTTCAAAATGTAATATCAATTAGGCCAGATAACAATAAAAAAAACTAATTATAAACACTGACTAATAGATTGCAGTGCTTTCTAATTTCTGTTGACATCTTCCCCAATAGGCCGAATGATGCACTCAAAACTTTGGCTGGAGAAATAACATATAAGAATTTGGTAATTGCTAAGGCAATCTAGGTTTGAAGTCCAAGTGGGCATCATTGCAATGTGTCCATCCTTTGCTGCACTTTAAATAAAGAGTATAGTGTCCAGATGTTGTAGTAGGTCCATCATGGAAAATAAAAGCCACTGTTATATAAGTTGTTCCTGAAATAGATCTTTGACTTCCTTTAACCCCTTCGCTGCTAGGCCTTTTCCCCCCCTGTGCTAAGCCTTTTTTTTGGCTATTTGGGGTAGTTCGCGCTTAGGCCCCTGTAACTTTTTGACCACATAAGGTATCCACACCAAATTTGCGTCCTTTTTTTCTAACATCATGGGGATTGTAAAGGTACCCAGGGTTTGTGGATTCCCCTGGAGGGGACCCAGAAATTAGCCAAAATACAGCAAGATTTCGTTTTTTTGGGGAAAATGCGAAAAAAGGGCTACAGATGAAAGCATCTTGTTTTTTCCCTGCAAATGGCATCAAAAAGGGGTTATGGTGCTGAAATCACCATCTTCCCAGCTTTCAGGGACAAGCAGACTTTTGTCAGAAAACCAACTTTTTTACACAGTTTTGGCATTTTTCTGGGACATAGCCTATTTTTTCTATTTTTGTGCTTTCAACCTCATTCCAGTTAATGGTAGAAATGGGTATGAAAGCAATAATGGATCCTGGAAAGCCATACATTTCTGAAAAGTAGGCACAATTCTGAATTCAGCAAGGGGTCATTTGTGTAGATCCTTAAAGTTTTCCTTATAGAAACTAACAGTTAAATAAAGGAAAAATTGAAAATTAGTTGAAAAAAACTGCCATTTGTGTCAACGTTTTCACCTGTAACTTCTTCTAATTATGACAGCTATTTGAAAGCAATATACCGTTATATCCGCAGGACCTTTCTGGTTGTGGGGATATATAGGACTTGTAGGTTCACCAAGAACCCGACGAACCCAGAGCCAATAACTGAGCAGCATCTTGCAATGGTTTTTTATTATGTACCGGGTATAAAGCAATTATTTTGGGGAAATGTATACATGGAAAAATTGTTATGAAAGACATGTATTTCTGAAATGGGAACAAAATGTAGATTTTAGAAACAGTAGATATTTGCACATTTCGAAATTGGGAGTACCCATACTAGCATGAGAATTATAGGTCATTTTTCAAAATGACTTATTTTTTACACATTGTCTTTCATTTGGAAGGCAGAAATGCATCGAAAGTCAATAGGTAATAACAGTTGCTCTACAATTCTGTGTTACCCTAAGTCTCCCGATAAAAATGGTACCTCACTTGTGTGGGTAGGCCTTGTGCCCACAACAGGAAATGGCTCAAAATGCAACGTGGACGTACCACATTTTCACAATGAAAAATTACCCTTTTTTTGCAAAGTGCCTAGTTGTAGTTTTTGAACCCTAGCTCTGCGGGCACTTAGCGAAACCTAGCAAACCTATACATTTTTGAAAACTAGACACCCTGGGGAATTCAGGATGGGGTGACTTGACTGGCTCTCACCAGGTTCTGTTACCGAGAATCTCTTGCAAACCTAAAAAATTGGCAAAAAAAACACATTTTCCTCACTTTTCTGTGGTGGAAAGTTCTGGAATCTGTGTGGATCCACAAAATTCCACCCACCCCGCGTTCCCCAAGGTCTTCCCGAAAAAAATGGTACCTCACTTGTGTGGGTAGGCCTAGTGCCCGCGACAGGAAGCAGCGCAAACGCAACGTGGACGCACCACATTTTCACAGTGAAAAATGACCCTTTTTTTGCAAAGTGCCTAGCTGTAGTTTTGAACCCTAGCTCTGCCGGCACTTAGGGAAACCTAGCAAACCTATACATTTTTGAAAAGTAGATACCCAGGGGAATCCAGGATGGGGTGACTTGACTGGCTCTCACCAGGTTCTGTTACCCAGAATCCCTTGCAAACATAAAAAATTGGCAAAAAAACCACATTTTCCTCACTTTTCTGTGGTGGAAAGTTCTGGAATCTGCGTGATCCACAAAATTCTACCCACCCCGCGTTCCCCAAGGTCTTCCAAAAAAAATGGTACCTCACTTGTGTGGGTATGCCTAGTGCCCGCGACAGGAAGCAGCACAAAACGCAACGTGGACGCACCACATTTTCACAGTGAAAAATGACCCTTTTTTTGCAAAGTGCCTAGCTGTAGTTTTTGAACCCTAGCTCTGCCAGCACTTAGGGAAACCAAGCAAACCTATACATTTTTGAAAAGTAGACACCCAGGGGAATCCAGGATGGGGTGACTTGACTGGCTCTCACCAGGTTCTGTTACCGAGAATCTCTTGCAAACCTAAAAAATTGGCAAAAAAAACACATTTTCCTCACTTTTCTGTGGTGGAAAGTTCTGGAATCTGTGTGGATCCACAAAATTCCACCCACCCCGCGTTCCCCAAGGTCTTCCGAAAAAAATGGTACCTCACTTGTGTGGGTAGGCCTAGTGCCCGCGACAGGAAGCAGCGCAAAACGCAACGTGGACGCACCACATTTTCACAGTGAAAAATGACCCTTTTTTTGCAAAGTGCCTAGCTGTAGTTTTTGAACCCTAGCTCTGCCGGCACTTAGGGAAACCTAGCAAACCTATACATTTTTGAAAAGTAGATACCCAGGGAATCCAGGATGGGGTGACTTGACTGGCTCTCACCAGGTTCTGTTACCCAGAATCCCTTGCAAACATAAAAATTGGCAAAAAAACCACATTTTCCTCACTTTTCTGTGGTGGAAAGTTCTGGAATCTGCGTGATCCACAAAATTCTACCCACCCGCGTTCCCCAAGGTCTTCCAAAAAAAATGGTACCTCACTTGTGTGGGTATGCCCTAGTGCCCGCGACAGGAAGCAGCACAAAACGCAACGTGGACGCACCACATTTTCACAGTGAAAAATGACCCTTTTTTGCAAAGTGCCTAGCTGTAGTTTTTGAACCCTAGCTCTGCCAGCACTTAGGGAAACCAAGCAAACCTATACATTTTTGAAAAGTAGACACCCAGGGGAATCCAGGATGGGGTGACTTGACTGGCTCTCACCAGGTTCTGTTACCCAGAATCCCTTGCAAACCTAAAACATTGGCAAAAAAACCACATTTTCCTCACTTTTCTGTGGTGGAAAGTTCTGGAATCTGCGTGGATCCACAAAATTCCACCCACCCGCGTTCCCCAAGGTCTTCCGAAAAAAATGGTACCTCACTTGTGTGGGTAGGCCTAGTGCCCGCGACAGGAAGCAGCGCAAAGCGCAACGTGGACGCACCACATTTTCACAGTGAAAAATGACCCTTTTTTTGCAAAGTGCCTAGCTGTAGTTTTTTAACCCTAGCTCTGCCGGCACTTGGGGAAACCTAGCAAACCTATACATTTTTGAAAAGTAGACACCCAGGGGAATCCAGGATGGGGTGACTTGACTGGCTCTCACCAGGTTCTGTTACCCAGAATCCCTTGCAAACCTAAAAAATTGGCAAACAAACTACATTTTCCTCACTTTTCTGTGTTGGAAAGTTCTGGAATCTGCGTGGATCCACAATATTCCACCCACCCCACGTTCCCCAAGGTCTTCCAAAAACAATGGTACCTCACTTGTGTGGGTAGGCCTAGTGCCCGCGACAGGAAGCAGCGCAAAACGCAACGTGGACGCACCACATTTTCACAGTGAAAAATGACCCTTTTTTGGCAAAGTGCCTGGCTGTAGTTTTTGAACCCTAGCTCTGCCGGCACTTAGGAAACCTAGCAAACCTATACATTTTTGAAAAGTAGACACCCAGGAGAATCCAGGATGGGGTGACTTGACTGGCTCTCACCAGGTTCTGTTACCCAGAATCCCTTGCAAACCTAAAAATTGGCAAAAAAACACATTTTCCTCACTTTTCTGTGGTGGAAAGTTCTGGAATCTGCGTGGATCCACAAAATTCTACCCACCCCGCGTTCCCCAAGGTCTTCTGAAAAAAATGGTACCTCACTTGTGTGGGTAGGCCTAGTGCCCGCGACAGGAAGCAGTGCAAAACACAACGTGGACGCACCACATTTTCACAGTGAAAAATGTGTGGGTTTGGTAGGTTTCCCTAGGTGGCCGCCGAGCCCCGGGCCAAAACGTCATGGTACCCCCCTTGCAAAACCAGGTCGTTTTGTGATAGGCCATTTTGAGGTCGCCTCAATACGTTGTGGGTCCTTGCCTGTCACGGGTAATTGGGCCTCCCACCCGAGTGAGGCACCATTTTTATCGGGAGACCTGCGGGAACACTGGGTGGTAGGAAATTTGTGTCAGCCCGGTGATGCCACAACTTTACCACACAAAATGTGTGAAAAAGTGATTGTTTCAGCCAAATTTCAGGTTTGCAGGGATTCTGGGTAAGAAAACGTTGGGGGATCCATGCAAGCCATACCTCCCTGGAATCCCCGGGTGTCTTCTTTTTCAGAAATGTGTGGGTTTGGTAGTTTTCCTAGGTGGCGCGCCGAGCCCCGGGCCAAAACGTCATGGGACCCCCTTGCAAAACCAGGTCGTTTTGTGATAGGCCATTTTGAGGTCGCCTCAATACGTTGTGGGCCCTTGCCTGTCGCGGGTACTTGGGCCTCCCACCCGAGTGAGGCACCATTTTTATCGGGAGACCTGGGGGAACGCTGGGTGGTAGGAAATTTGTGTCAGCCCGGTGATGCCACAACTTTACCACACAAAAATGTGTGAAAAAAGTGATTTTTTTCAGCCAAATTTCCGGTTTGCAGGGGATTCTGGGTAAGAAAACATTGGGGGACCCACGCAAGCCATACCTCCCTGGAATTCCCCTGGTGTCTACTTTTCAGAAATGTGTGGGTTTGGTAGGTTTCCCTAGGTGGCCGCCGAGCCCCGGGCCAAATACCCAGGTGACCCCTCTTGCAAAACCAGGTCGTTTTGAGATAATGTGTTGTTTATTTCTGCAGCGTGAAAATTTTGGCACAATATTGCAAGGAAAATGTGACAGACATTTTGAGGTTTGCAGGACATTGTGGGTAACATAACTTACTGGGATCCACAAGAGAGATATCACCATCTACTCCCATGGGTGTTTCGTTTACGACAATATCTACAGTTGGTAGGTTATTCTTAGATGGAATGTACACCTTGGCAGAGAGACTAAAAAGACAAATATTACTGCACAGCCATCTATTTCTCAAGCACACACACATACTGGTTGGATTTGGCACGAGGGCGAGTGATGGTTCAGTATATACTTTGTTATTAACAAGAGATTTCACAAAAATGAAATGCACTGTCAATAATTGAAAGGACAAAAAACTGAACCAGTGACTCGCAGCTCGTGAGCTGTAAAGCCACGTCAAGGCCCCAACCGCTTTACAGGCCATTCACACACCTTTCATACGTGATAGACTCAAGACCATTCACACCACCAGGCACGAAACAAACACATTACAACATTCACAAAAAGGGACAAGGTACACCCTGCTTGAGAAAGACAAAAAAAAAAAATATTACTGCACAGCCATCTAATCCTCAAGCACACACACATACTGGTTGGATTTGGCACGAGGGTGAGTGATGGTTCAGTATATACAATTGTATTAACAAGTGATTTCACAAAATGAAATGCACTGTTAATAATTGAAAGGACGAGAAACTGAACCATTGACTCACAGCTCGTGAGCTGTAAAGCCACGACAAGGCACCAACCTCTTTACAGGCCATTCATACACCTTTCATACGTGTGACACATACAAAACCATTCACACCGCCAGCCGCGGGCCCATCACATTACAACACTCACACCAGCAGACAGCGCCATTCAAGGGCCCATCACTTTCACACGCCCACATTCCTAACACAGCAACCACACAAGCTGATGGATTGCGTGAGTGTCGCTCGGCTAGCAGTGTGTGTAGTGACCAGCAACAAGTCACTACTCACACACCGCCAGCCGAGCGCCAGTCCACGCACACCTCCAGCCAAGCGCCAGTCCACGCACATCACCAGCCAAGCGCCACTCCACGCACACTGCCAGCCATGCGCCACTCCACGCACACCGCCAGCCAAGCACCACTCCACGCACACCACCAGCCAAGCGCCACTCCACGCACACCGCCAGCCAAGAGCCACTCCACGCACACCGCCAGCCAAGAGCCACTCCATGCACACCGCCAGCCAAGCGCCACTCCACGCACACCGCCAGCCAAGCACCAGCCTACACACACCACCATCACATTTAGGATTTTTTATACAAAAAGAAAACACAAACAAATTGCAAATAGATACAAATCTACTAACACAAAATCTGAAACTAAATACATTGCACTAATGCCAACCTTGAAACAGAACAACAATTCTTAAACATTACAGACCAGGCAGTTCACTTTACCACTCATGGTTGCTCCCAATAATTCTTTTGCTTGTGGTATGCTCTATAACAAGCAGGCACACACAGCCCAGGGTTAGAAGGACACTCAGGGCAGTACATATGAGTCTCCTTCCGCGTACCTCTTCGTCAACAGACTCTACATCTCCTAGTGGGAAAGTCTTTTGCGGGTGTAGGAGGAATGTGATCAGGAAAGTGGCGATCTTTCAATCGAGCCACATCCTCCACCACTCCAATTCTAGAAACACTTGCCTGTTTCACAACAACAAGGCTGCCTATCACAGACCGCTGAAACTGAACAAAAGTCAACTTTGACGCAGGAGAACACTCCTTGAACACAACAAAAGCATTGAAAGTTGCTAAATTGAAGAGATGGATGGCCAACTTCTTATACCAAATGTAAGCCTTCACGAATAGCAGTGTAAGGTTCCAACCTCTGATCTACTCTATCAACACCACCCATGTGCTTATTGTAGTCTAAAATGCACACAGGTTTGCGCACTTCAGCAATCTGACCCCAAACAGCCACAGGTGAAGTACTCTCATCATGGATGGTAGTCAGCATGTACACATCCCTCCTGTCCACAAATTTCACAGCTAGTAGTTCATCACTACGCAAGGAACTGCACTGTCCCCTCTGAAGTTTTTGCAAACAAGCTCTTTTGGATAACCTTTACGGTTTGAGCGGATTGTGCCACAAGCAAAAGTGTCCACTTTGAACAATTCCTTAAACAATTGCACAGCAGTGTAGAAGTTATCAAGGTACAAATGGTGACCTCTGTTAAACAGTCCTCTAGCAAGATCCCACACAATTTTCTCTGAAACTCCAAAAGTGGACGGACAACCAGGGGGGGTCAATAATGGAATCCCTACCAGTGTACACACGGAAATTAAAAACATATCATGTCCTACTCTCAGACAACATATACAGCTTAATTCCATAGCGTGCCCTCTTGCTAGGAATGTACTGCCTAAAAACCAAACGGCCCTTGAACAGGACCAAAGACTCATCAATAGATATTTCTTTCCCTGGAGTATAGATCTCTGAAAATCGATCTACAAAGTGATCAAGAACAGGCCGAATCTTAAAAAGACGGTCACATTCAGGGTGATCTCGTGGCAAAGCCAAAGCATTATCAACAAAATGTAGCATCCGAAGCAAAAGTAAATACCGATCACGAGTCATAACTGCAGGAAATTTGGCCGTTGCCATCAAGGGATTGGTATACCAATATGAACCCATGGACGGCTTCCTTATCAAACTCATCAAAAAAGTCAAACCCAAAAACTTCTTCATCTCTTCCAGATTTGTGGGACTCCACCGGGTAGCTCTAGAGTGGGGCCTAAGTCTGGCACTGTTGTCCCTCAAAAACTGTTCAGCATACAAATTAGTCTGCTCAACAATCTCACCCAAAAATACATCATCCATAAACAACTGAAAAAACTGTATAAGCAAATAATGTTCACAATCCACTCTACACCCTGCATAACCACTAAAGGCAGGCAACACCGGCTGCACCATGTTTGGATCAACCCAGAGTCCAACACTTCCAGTAGGAAGCCTAGCAGCCCCAGGCTGAAATCCAGATGCCTCTTGCACCATCGGCACAGTAGTATCCTCCTCTAAAACAGGCACTTCATCCGCACTGAGAGTAGATTCATCCACACCGAAGTAGCTTCATCTGCACTGAGAAGTACCTTCATCATCCGATGATTCCATGTGGAGAGAAAACTCACTGCCTGAATCTTCCCCTCCTCCTCTCCCTCAGACGCACTGTCAGTCTCATAATCCTGCTCAGAGGAAGATTCAAGAAGCAAACCAACCACCTGCTGAGCAGTCATTCTACGGCTAGCCATAATGCTTACTAATAAAGGTTACTTGTCAAACAAGTCAACAACAACAAACCCTTTGTAAAAAAAGAAATAAACAAAATGTAGCTTTATCACAAAGACCTATATACTCCAACACTATACCACTCACATGACAGAAGCAGCTAGACTCACCACCACCTACTCTGCACAGACACAGTGAAGATCAACAATATCCCACTAAAAAAGAAGAAAAAAAATTACACATAAGACAATGCAAAACACATCGCAAAGAATTTCATGCTCTGAACACTAACAAATATGCTGCCATTATGACACCACTTACTAAAAAATTCATTCATGCATGACAATAATACTCATTTGGAGTAAACACAACAAAAATATTTTCTTACCAAATAAATGCAATTACGCAAAACTGCAGAACAACCACTGCCGAAACCGCAAACAGGAATCAAAAGCTTTACACTAGAATAAAAGGAGAAAAAAACATTACAATCACATATGCAAATAATGCACCAGTCCACACACAATACACCAGCCAAGCTAAGGGGTAGGTGGGCCGAAGAGTATAAATAAAATATTCACCCCGTAAAGGGGAGCAACCCTTGCCCTTGAGGCCACTCCCCAACACAAAAAATAAAAAAAAACTGGTGTCTAGTGGCTTCTGCCCTCCTTGGGGGCAGATGGGCCTAAAAACATACTGCTATTCTGCCACCCAAAGAGGGCAGAAAGGGCCACAATCATCCTCCCATAAAGGGGAGCGACCATTGTCCAAGGGGCCGCTCCCCAACATAAAAAAAAACCCTGGTGGCCTAGTGGACCTACAAAAAAACAAATCAGCCGATCTGCCCCTCAGGGTGGCAGAAACGGCCAAATTAATGCTCCCCAAAGGGGAGCAACACTTGCCCAAGGGGACACTCCCCACCGTTTCTCCCTGGTGGTCTAGTGGGCTACAGCGGTAAAAACTGCCCCCCCCTGGGGCGGAGCAGACCACCAAAACATATGGCCCCCAAAGGGGAGCGACCCTTGTCCAAGGGCTGCTCCCCCAAACAGATACTTCCATTTCAAATTTAAAAAACAAAACAATTCCCTGGTGTCTAGTGGGCATTCCTGCTGCACGATCGCATGATCGTGCAGCAGAAATGCACAAAGAGCATCGGGGAAAGGAAAACCCTTTCCTTTCCCTCGATGCCTCTTTTGTTTAAAACCCCCCTTCCCGGAGCCAAAACTCACCTTAATTCTCCGGCGCGCTGGAAGCAAATGGCTTCCAGCGCGTCGCAGAAAGGAAACCCTCAATGACGTTTGCCGAGGGTTCGGGAGGCAGGGGAAGGGCTTCCCCTGCCTTCCCCCAAAAATACCAGGATCGGATTCCCACGGGGAGCGCCAGCGCTTCCCGTGGGTGGGTCCCATGACGAGCTGGACTCGTCATGAGCACACGCCCACTGTGTGCCATGACGAGTCCAGCTCGTCATAGGCACTGAAGGGGTTAAAATCTATTATTTTTGTTTCAAATTTTCTTCCATTTGTTCTGCAACGTTGTAACATTAAATTGACATATTTTCCAAATATTTCTATATGTAATGTAGACAACATCTCGATCTACAATGTGAACATGTCATATCCTGATTTGCTATTTTAATCAATTTGTTAAAAGGTACTGATTTGCAGTCTGGTATTGTTAAGTATAGGAATCGTTCTGGTTGTATTTGAGTGGTAGAACTAAATGAACACCCTTCACAGTAATGGTCCCATTTGTAACTTAGTCCAAATAAGTTATCAATGTGTATTCCTTCGTGTTCTTATACTCCAAGCATGAGCATTAGAAATTCTTGTGCATCTTGTTGTATGTTTAGAGTAAATGACAATAAACCAGTACATATATCTAAAAGACGTCGAAGTCCAGAAGCAGTATGGATTTTACTTCTGTCAATTACCAACTGTTGAAATAAATGATGTAGTGCAGGACAGAATCTTTTGTCATGATTTTCCAGAATTTCATGATGAAGATGTGGTAAATGAAACACAACATTCAGAATCCCATTAGCATAACAGTTGATACCTGAACTGTTTTACAGCTAGTATCCTAAAATCTCTTCATCAGTTTCCACTTTTTTTTTCTTTATACCTTCAAATTTGTCTTGAATTGATTTCTTATTTTTAACCTTACGTGAATGTATGATGTATTTCCGTTTTGGACACAGTATACGTCTCTCATATATTGGATATTCACCTAAATGAGGAGCATAAAGTCTTCTTAAACGATTGTACTCTCTTACACAATTTGCATCAGCACTAATCTTTTTCTCATCAAAATCTATCAAATACAAACCAGACAATGTTCTTACTCGAGACAATGCAACGTATGCCATTCCCTCTTTGAACACTGTACTTCCAATATTTACAAAAGCTCTGTCTATACTTAAAACTTGAGATTTATGAATAGTTACTGCATATGCTTGAGACAGAGGAAACTGTTGTCTACGAACAAGCAAAAAACATACAACACAACGCCCAATCTGTCTTACCTCATCAATCTGGTCAAATTTTATAATCAAAAATTCTATTTCATCTCTATTTTGAAAATTAACAAAATTAACAACTTTTCCCATTGCTCCATTTACTAATCTTTCTTCTACATTCAAATTACGCACAAAATTACTCAACAGTTTTTACATACATGTAAACTCTTTTATAATCCTGCAGTTTTAGATACAGATTTTTCCAAAGAATCCAATTTAGCCTGTAGTTTCTCAGTAATTTTGTCAATAGCTTTAACTTCCAGAATTTGTTGTTTTTCCAGTTTGAGAAGTTGTTCATTAAATGTACAACACTCTTGCAATATAGGCATTAGGCAAATTATAGATTTGTTTTCTACAAGCATATAGTACATTACTTCTACCGCTGTTTTTTCAGATGTATACAAGTTCTTTAGTAGCCGACTTTCTAAAGATTGGTTACCATGTTCCATCAACATACCAATTCTTATGTCTTTAAGAATATTTCCATAATCTTCATCACCTGCTTGTCGCATATTCTTAGCAAGTTCTTTATTTTCAAAGTTTAACCAAATATTTACATTCCCAATACTTACTAAAGATTTCCCTGCGTCATCATGGAGAAGCGTTTTAAAAACAGGTCGTCCTTTAAAGGGAGTAAGTTGTAGTGGATGTCCAAATACAATTAAATATTTTCCTCCAAACAGAACATTGTAATCTGTTTTTAAAATCTGTTGAATTCTCAAGTGCACAAAGGTGAGCATTAAGTGTGACACCATGCTATCCTCATCAATGATTAAAAGTTTCAGTTTCTTCAGTACTCTTGAGACTTCATGACAAGCTTCTCCAGAGAGCTTCTGATATTCTAGTTTATCATCATGTTCAACAGGACACATAAGTAATCGATGTAAAGTAATACCTTGAATGTTGTGTGCTGCTAATCCAGTTGGAGCTGTTACAACACAAGATAAATGTGATTCTGTAGTCTTGTGTAAATAACTGATCAAAGCTTTAATTAAGAAACTTTTTCTTGTTCCAGCTTGACCACTAATGTACAATAGAATAGGTTTCAATGATGAACATTGGCATTCTTTTTTTTCATGGAGCAAACCATGTTGTACCTGTTGTTTGACTTGTACATATATTTCTTTTCGTTCAATATTTAGTTGTTCCTCTACCTTTTCAAACTGAATAATGTCCTGTTGTACTTGCTGCATTGCACTTTTTTGTGCCTCATTCATGGCTATTGCTGCTTCATTTGCAACAATTGGTTGTCCCAGTGGATCTTGATCTTTGACTGCTTTGCGAACTTTCTCTAGCTATTTCAGCTGCAATAGTGCCTTCTTGTTCAATCTCATCTTTTAACATTTGTGTAAGTAAGCTGGAAAAATTGTGCACTGAATGCTGTCTTTAGTTGCATTAAAAGAATCTTCATAGCCATCAAAATCTCCAAGTAATTCTGTTTCACTACACCGAGGCTTGAACAGTTGCAGAAGTGCTAAATAGAAAAAATCTCTCTTATCTGCAGTTTCACAACTTAGTTTTCTGTGGTTAATAAGATTCCCTTTGACATATTTCACTAAACATCCATCACATCCAATTACTGCATATTTTTCTTCTTTTATATTTTCTCTAACTTTTTTTTAAAACCTATTATGTTCAAGCATTTCATAAAGACATAGGTTTTCAAGATGTGGACTCCTTTTGGGATAGTATGTATCCAACATATTAGTTTTGACAATATCCGTACTTTCTGGCTCATACTGTGCTAAGTATTCGGGGGCAGATCTACAAGAAAGGGACGCATCTGTATAGATGCGTCACTTTCCCTGCGCCACCCTCAGAAACCCTTGTGCCACCATAGATGCGCCGTATTTACAATACGGCGCACTTTGGCGCAAGGATTGACAGATGCGTCAGACATTCTGACGCATCTGTTGGTGGAAAAGTCACGCATTGCTGGAGTCGTGTCGCAAGCAAGACGCAGCTCCAGCAATGCGTGTTGAGGCCTATTCCCACTACACTGCGTCACTACTTACGCCTGCTTCAAGCAGGCGTAAAGTTTAGACGCAGTAGCGTCTAAAGGTGGCGCAGTGAAATCTTGTAGATTTCACTGCGTCACTTTCTGAGGCCTTCCTGCGTGGGAACGTCCACCCTGCATACATTATACCTGACGCAGATATAATGTGACGCAGAGGCTTTACAATGTGACGCATCTCCCTAGATGCGTCACGTTGTAAATAGGCCGCATTTTTTGCGCCGCCATCGCGTCAAAAAAAGTGACGCAATGGCGGCGCAAGAAGGCGCAAGGGGCTTGTAAATCTGCCCCTCAATTTCTTGTAAAGATTTCAATACTCTATTTGGTGTGGAGGCAAGACCTAGACTTATCCAAATGATTCCTCTTGACCTTGAATATAAAGTAGCTGAGCTCAAGCAATCCGAACATTCGTAGAATCCAATCTCTCTACGGGAAAGCATTTTCAAGCTGAAACTGTATAATTTCTTGCTAAGACTCTTTTCTGCCGAAATTTCTTCCCACATTTCTTTCAACTCAGACTTTTCAGATTTTGTGATATATGATGTAACATAACGAGCAATAGCAATTGAATTATCTGCACCATACTGAATATCCATGTTTGCATTTCACATTTTCAAAATAACTGGATTGTATTCATTAATGTACTTTCATTTGATTTGATTTGAAATATATAAAGCGCAGCAATTACCTTAAGGCATCAAGGCGCTAGAGACCGGCAGTCCAAAAACAGGAAGGAAAGGGAAAAGAAACTCCAGATAGATGCTAGACCGAGAAAAGCCAGGTCTTAAGAGCTTTTCTGCAGGGGAGCAAAAGGGGAATAGACCTAAGGGCAAGGGGTAAGAAGTTCCAAAGCTTGCTTGCTGCCACCGAGAATGCTCTGTCCCCCACTTCCTCTTCTTGGTTCTTGGTACAACCAGTTGCATTTGGAGCGAAGAACGAAAGGGTCTGCTGGGGGAATGCCTATTGAACATTGTCTTTAACTTTGATGGGTAGGGAGCATGCAGTGATTTATGAACCATGCAAAGTGATTTAAAACTAATACGTTTTTCAATGGGGAGCCAGTGCAGGAACTCCAGTCCCTTCCTGGCGGACTGTTTCCTAGGAATGTCCAGAACGAGTCTTGCCAGTGCGTTCTGCAGCACCTGGAGTTTGTACAGCATACTCTTATTGGCGGCTAGATATAATGCGTTGCAGTTGTCGAGTCTGGACATTACCAAGGCCAGTGCTACCTGTATATGGGCTGGTCGTTGAATAAGAGGAAAGATTTTTTTTAACATCCTTATGAACCAGGAGCATGTCGAGATGGTGCGGTTCATTTGGACATTAAAGTTGAGTTCAATAGCCATCAGAACTCCAAGGTTCTTAGCCTTTTTGCTCGTGGGAGGACAGCATCCTAAGGATTGAGGCCAGCAGTTACTGTTCCACTTAGATGACCCTGATCCAAATATCATCACTTCGGTTTTCTCCCGTTGAGTTTCAAAAGTTGGCAGACATCCATTCTGCCACTTTAGTCATGCATCCAAGAATATTTTCTGACGATGAGCATGGCCTTTAGGGATAGTGACCATGATCTGTGTATCATCTGCATATGACACCACCTCCAGTCCAAATGAGTGGATCACAGTTGCTAAGGGTGCCACATACAGATTAAAAAGAGTAGGGCTCAGAGACGATCCCTGCGGGACTCCACAGGGTAGAAGATAGGAGTCTGAGTGAAAAGATTTTAATTTCACCCTTTGGGATCTCCCTGTCAGAAATGAGGACAGGAGGGCTAGCGCACGATGCGAGATACCGAGACTCCGGAGTCTGTCCTGCAGCATAATAGGTGAGATGGTATCAAATGCTGCTGACAGATCCAAGAGAATCAGCGCTACCCCCTGCTCTTCATCCACAGTACGCCTGATATAGTCAGTGGCTGATATTAGAGCCGTTTCAGTTCCATGGTGCCTCCTGAATCCAAACTGAGAATCATTGAGCAATGATTGTTGTTCTGCAGTTTCCATGAGCTGCTTGTTAAGATGCAGCTCCAGGATTTTAGCTGGGGCTGGAAGCAAAGATATGGGACGGCAGTTCTTGCAGACCCTTGGATCTAAGTTAGTTTTTTTTAGAAGTGGTCTAATGATGGCCTGTTTCCAACTCTGGGGATAAATTACAGATAGAATGATATTATTCATTAGTTTACAGAGGGGTTCTGCTATGGTGTTAGCAGCCATATGGAGAATTGCTGGTGGACACGCCTCCATGGGAGAACCGCATGCGTTCTCAAAAGATATTGTGCAACAAGAAGGGGCGTGAGATCCGAGAATTTTGAAAGACCTCTATTCTCGCTACAGGGCTCCAAAGGTGCCTCCTCGATAAGGCTGCTAAATACCGGTGTTATAATGGACACTCCAGGGTGTGGATCGAAGCCGGTATATATATCCATGATTTTGGTTTGAAAAAAAATGGTCAGTTGGTCGTAGAATGCTTGTGAGGTTTCTGGTTCTGCTATGGGTTGGGAGGATGAAAGCTGTTGTATCAGCTTAAATAGCTCTTTTGTAGATGTTGAATTTTCAATTATGTGTGTGCAGTATTTGGATTTTTCTTCCACTAATGCGTATTTATATTCCTTAATGCTAGCTTTGTATAAAGTTCTATCAGGTTCCTCCAGGGTTAATCTCCAGACTCGCTTAGCGCAATGGCAGGCTTGTTTTAATAGTCTGAGTTTGTCATTATACCAGGGAGCCGAGGGGCGGGTATTCAGGTCTGACTCAATAATGCATTTAAATTGAGATTTAAAAACAATAGCTAGCCCCCCCATGCGACCCACTCTGTCCACCCTTTGGATAGAATAATTATCCGGGATAGCATCAATTAGGTCCGGTCCTGAGGCTGCATTAGCCCAGGTTTCAGTTATAAAGACCCAATCAGGTTCCAAATCCTCAATTAGTGTCGCAAACTCAACTCTATGTTTATTGAGGGAGCGCGCGTTGAGTAGTAGCCCCTTGTATCCCTCTGTTTTACCTAAGGTGGTGACCAATGGGTTTTTGAGTTTTCCCTCTCTATGGGCAGTAGATGTATTTATACAGAGGGGGATGGAGTAGCCGCATGACATGAAAACGTGACTTAGATGATCCCTCCCACTCTCTGGCTTCTGTTCTTCTTAAGTTGTATGTATTCTTGGGAGATTTTTGAAATTTTAGGACATGGGGATCCAAAACGACATTTTGAATAAAATTTTCATTCACATTTATATTTCCGTCTGCAGTATTTCCCACATTGATGACTTTGAAAGCGTAAAACTTGTTGTCTCAAGCTGTTTTCTCCTCCTTCTCTTGGAATGGCACATGTAACATACTGTTCGATGAAAGACAAAACTGTTTCATCACTATCTGTTCCAAATGTTGGTGCATTCTTTATCCATAATAGCATGTGTATATGAGGAGCACCTCTGGCTTGGTACTCTTTTCGCCAAAAGAAATCAGTTGCCTCTCCAAGCAGTGGAACACTTTTATTCCAGATAAATGACATCATAGCTTGAAACCCTCGGTTAAAATATCTGCAGACCTTTACAGGATCCAAACAACAGAGTTCTCCAGCTGTCTTCAGTTCAGTGTTTTCCACAGTTGAATTTGCTTCTCGAAGGAATTCAAGTAAATCATCCCACGCATATTCAGCACAGCTAAGTGTTAGAAACCATGTAGGTGTACCTAAGTTTTTTAACATGCATTTAAGTTCACCATGACGATTATACCAATATTCATTTGTAGCACGTTGGCACGCCATGAAATTAATTAACTGAGATTCAAAATTTTCATCTCTTTGTTCAACTTTGTCCATGAACTCTTTTGCAGAAACATGTTGAAGATGAACTCCTGTTTTTAATATATGGTTCACTGCATACGAAAATGCAGACAAATCGCTTTCAAACAGAAGATGAAATATATATGGAATGCACTGCTGAAATCTTGGATCTTCACAATACATTCTTGTTGATCGGTATTCTGTAGCTGGAATCCGTACAGCTCGCTCATCAAATCGTCCACCTTTTCCTGTGGGGAATAGCTGTGGAAAACGAGCTTCTAAACTTTTTTCCCATACACTCATGGGAGTTCCCTTTGCTTCTTTCATTTGAAATAATTCAATACTATTTCCTATGATTTCTTTCGAATGCAGAAGATGTATTGTATAATGTTCATAAATCTTTTCACTCTTCTTATACTCTCGACGATCGCGCCCGGAATGGCCTGAACACACCAGAGTGGTCATCCAGTGCTGGAGGGAAGCTAATAAATTCCTGGGATGGGCGGATACATTGACAGGTAAAGCCCCGCTTTGGGTGGGCAACTCCTTAAGCGAAGTTGCGGCGCTGACGGGATTTAAAGGGTGGAAATTGATCGGTATAGAATACCTGGGGAATGTATGGAAAAGGGACTCACCCCTCGCGTTTGAGGAGCTCCAAAAAGAGTATAACTTACACCAATCACAGAGGTACCAACACCTGCGACTGGTACATGCTCTCCGCACACATATACACAGTGGGGATTCCATTCCAGACTACTCCCCGTTAGAAGATAGGATATTATTGGATCCCATCACGGAGAAACCAACCTCCACGATATAGGTCGCTCCCTTGACCACAAGGTCAAGGGAGCGACCCTTGACCTTGCCAGGTAGGTCGCTCCCCCACCACACAGCTCCGCCTGTGCTGTCTGCCCGCTGCTCCTGTAGGTAAGATCGCCCTCCGCTTGTGGCCCCGGTGCCAGTTTTGTCTGCTTGTCTCCCCTTTCCTTTCTGTGCCCCTCGCTGCCCCACTGTTGTTGTGCCCGTGATTTGCCTGCTTTCCCCCCGTTTTCCTTCTGTGCCCCTCGCTGCCCCACTGTTGTTGTGCCCGTGATTTGCCTGCTTTCCCCCGTTTTTCCTTCTGTGCCCCTCGCTGCCCCACTGTTGTTGTGCCCGTGATTTGCCTGCTTTCCCCCGTTTTCCTTCTGTGCCCCTCGCTGCCCCACTGTTGTTGTGCCCGTGATTTGCCTGCTTTCCCCCGTTTTCCTTCTGTGCCCCTCGCTGCCCCACTGTTGTTGTGCCCGTGATTTGCCTGCTTTCCCCCCGTTTTTCCTTCTGTGCCCCTCGCTGCCCCACTGTTGTTGTGCCCGTGATTTGCCTGCTTTCCCCCCGTTTTCCTTCTGTGCCCCTCGCTGCCCCACTGTTGTTGTGCCCGTGATTTGCCTGCTTTCCCCCCGTTTTCCTTCTGTGCCCCTCGCTGCCCCACTGTTGTTGTGCCCGTGATTTGCCTGCTTTCCCCCCGTTTTTCCTTCTGTGCCCCTCGCTGCCCCACTGTTGTTGTGCCCGTGATTTGCCTGCTTTCCCCCCGTTTTCCTTCTGTGCCCCTCGCTGCCCCACTGTTGTTGTGCCCGTGATTTGCCTGCTCTCCCCCGTTTTTCCTTCTGTGCCCCTCGCTGCCCCACTGTTGTTGTGCCCGTGATTTGCCTGCTTTCCCCCGTTTTTCCTTCTGTGCCCCTCGCTGCCCCACTGTTGTTGTGCCCGTGATTTGCCTGCTCTCCCCCGTTTTTCCTTCTGTGCCCCTCGCTGCCCCACTGTTGTTGTGCCCGTGATTTGCCTGCTTTCCCCCCGTTTTCCTTCTGTGCCCCTCGCTGCCCCACTGTTGTTGTGCCCGTGATTTACCTGCTCTCCCCCCCGTTTTCCTTCTGTGCCCCTCGCTGCCCCACTGTTGTTGTGCCCGTGATTTACCTGCTCTCCCCCGTTTTTCCTTCTGTGCCCCTCGCTGCCCCACTGTTGTTGTGCCCGTGATTTACCTGCTCTCCCCCGTTTTTCCTTCTGTGCCCCTCGCTGCCCCACTGTTGTTGTGCCCGTGATTTACCTGCTCTCCCCCCGTTTTCCTTCTGTGCCCCTCGCTGCCCCACTGTTGTTGTGCCCGTGATTTACCTGCTCTCCCCCCGTTTTTCCTTCTGTGCCCCTCGCTGCCCCACTGTTGTTGTGCCCGTGATTTACCTGCTCTCCCCCCGTTTTTCCTTCTGTGCCCCTCGCTGCCCCACTGTTGTTGTGCCCGTGATTTACCTGCTCTCCCCCGTTTTTCCTTCTGTGCCCCTCGCTGCCCCACTGTTGTTGTGCCCGTGATTTACCTGCTCTCCCCCGTTTTCCTTCTGTGCCCCTCGCTGCCCCACTGTTGTTGTGCCCGTGATTTGCCTGCTTTCCCCCGTTTTTCCTTCTGTGCCCCTCGCTGCCCCACTGTTGTTGTGCCCGTGATTTGCCTGCTTTCCCCCGTTTTTCCTTCTGTGCCCCTCGCTGCCCCACTGTTGTTGTGCCCGTGATTTACCTGCTCTCCCCCCGTTTTTCCTTCTGTGCCCCTCGCTGCCCCACTGTTGTTGTGCCCGTGATTTACCTGCTCTCCCCCGTTTTCCTTCTGTGCCCCTCGCTGCCCCACTGTTGTTGTGCCCGTGATTTACCTGCTCTCCCCCCGTTTTTCCTTCTGTGCCCCTCGCTGCCCCACTGTTGTTGTGCCCGTGATTTACCTGCTCTCCCCCGTTTTCCTTCTGTGCCCCTCGCTGCCTATCGCCATTCCCGCCGCTGCGTCCCTGCGGCCCCGCCCCCTGACTGCCCATTCGCTGCCCCTGCCTCCCGCCTCCCAGCTGCTCCTCCCTCCCACCTCCCCATAAATGGCGGCCGCTGCACGCCGCGCAGCGGACGTGCGCAGCGGGCGCGCCGCTGGCGCGCCGCAGGCGCGCCTAAGGCAAGCCCGTCTGCGCCCGTCCGCGACTGGACCGCGCCCAGCGCCAGAACCCCTGGATCCCACCGATGCAACACCACTCGACGGACCTACGACGCCGCCACACTCACCGCACTCAATGCCGGCCGGAACCCTGCCTGCTACCGAGCCTCACCGAGACGCACCCACGGACCCTTCACCTGCCAAACCTGCCGATTCACCTGCCCCCTGACGTGCACCACCTCCGCCAAGTCGAGCAACAGCAGCAACCACCTGAAATGCATCCTGCTGAACACCCGCTCCGTCCACAGGCACGCCGTGGAACTCTGGGACCTGCTCGACGCAACAGCACCGGACATCGCCTTCCTCACCGGAAACCTGGATGAACGCCTCCTCAGCGCCTGACATCGCCATAGCCATCCCGGATGGATACAAGATCACCCGGAAGGACCGCGTCAACCAGACGGGAGGAGGCATCGCCATCGTACACAAGAACACCATCCGCATCTCGACTAACTCCGGCGAGACCTTCACCGCCGCCCGAACACCTACACTTCCAGATACACACGGACCCCAAGACCACCCTCCGAGGCACCCTCATCTACAGACCCCGGGACCACGCACACTATTCAGCGAAGACATCGCAGACTTCATCAGCCCGCACGCCATGCCCTCCGCCGACTACATCCTCCTAGGGGACCTCAACTTCCACCTGGAGAACAACAACGACAGAAACACCACCGCCCTGCTGGACAACCTCGCCAACCTCGGACTCAAGCAACTGGTGAACACGCCCACCCACTACGCCGGCCACACGCTTGACCCCGTCTTCTCGTCCAGCAAGCACATCTCCTTCAGCCACGCCACCGGACTCCACTGGACCGACCACAGCTGCGTCCACTTCAGCTTCAGAAAGACTGCGACCCACCACCACCCGCAACAGGCTCCCCGCCGGAGCTGGAGCAAGATCACCGCCGAGCAGCTCACCGCCTCCCTCAGCCAGAACACACCCACCGACACAACGGACCCAAGCGAAGCAGCCAGCAACCTCGCCAAGTGGCTGACCGCCTGCGCCGGCGACCTCGCACCACTAAAAACCCTCCCAGCAGACCCGGAAGCAAGAAAACCCCTTGGTTCACCAACGAACTCAAGGAATCCAAGAAGAACTGCCGCACTCTCGAGAAAACCTGGCGACTCGACCAGACCACAGACAACAGGACCGCCCTCAAGCACGCCACCCGCAAACACCACCAGCTGATCCGTGCCACCAAGAAGTCGGCACTCAAAGAACGACTGGACAACAACGCCCATGACAGCAAGGAACTTTTCAGCATCGTCAAAGAGTTCTCCAACCCCAGCGCCGGAAACAACGACATCACCCCCTCGCAAGACCTCTGCAACTCACTCTCCGCGTTCTTCCACCGCAAGATCACCGACATACACAACAGCTTCAACGCACAAACAACGCACCCTACCGCCGAACCAATGCCCGCCACCACCACCCTCTGCAACTGGACCCCGATCAACACCGAAGACACCACCCGCACGATGAACTCCATCCACTCCGGATCACCAACCGACCCCTGCCCACACCACGTCTTCAACAAAGCCGACGCCACCATCGCACCCCATCTCCGGGACATCATCAACTCCTCCTTCCGCACCGCCACCTTCCCGGAGAGCTGGAAGCACGCCGAGCTTACCGCCCTCCTGAAGAAACCAACGGCGGACCCCACCGACCTCAAGAACTACCGCCCCATCTCGCTCCTTCCGTTTCCGGCCAAAGTCATCGAGAAGACCGTCAACAGACAGCTTGCCGCCTTCCTCGAGACGAATGGATCCTCGACCCCTCGCAGTCCGGGTTTCGGGCCAACCACAGCACCGAGACCGCCCTTATCGCAGCCACCGACGACATCAGAACCCTAACCGACAACGGGGAAACAGCTGCCCTCATCCTCCTGGACCTCTCCGCGGCGTTCGACACCGTCTGCCACCGCACCCTAGTGAAGCGCCTCAGCAACATCGGAATCCGAGAGAAAGCACTGGAATGGATCATCTCGTTCCTCGCCGGAAGAACCCAGAGAGTCCGCCTCTCCCCGTTCAGATCCGAAGCCACCGAAGTCATCTGCGGCGTTCCACAAGGATCCTCACTCAGCCCGACCCTCTTCAACGTCTACATGAGCCCCCTCGCAGCCATCGCACGCCCGACACAACCTCAACATCATCTCCTACGCCGACGACACCCAGCTGATCCTCTCCCTCACCAACGACCCCACTACCGCCAGAGCCAACCTGCACGACGGGATGAGAGACGTCGCCGACTGGATGAGGAACAGCCGCCTTAAACTGAACTCAGACAAGACGGAAGTCCTCATCCTGGGCTCATCACCCTCCGCCTGGGACGACTCCTGGTGGCCCCCGGCCCTGGGCACCGCACCCAAGCCAACGGACCACGCACGCAACCTGGGCTTCATCCTGGACTCCTCCCTATCAATGACCAAACAAGTCAACGCCGTCTCATCTTCATGCTTCAACACCCTGCGCATGCTCCGCAAGATCTTCAGATGGATCCCCACTGAAACCAGGAAGACCGTCACCCAGGCACTCGTCACCAGCCGACTGGACTATGGGAACACCCTCTGCGCCGGAACCACAGCCAAACTTCAAAAGAGACTCCAGCGCATCCAGAACGCCTCCGCACGACTCATCCTGGACATCCCCGACACAGCCACATCACCGTACACCTGAAAGACCTGCACTGGCTCCCCGTCAGCAAGAGAATCACGTTCAGACTCCTCACCCACGCACACAAGGCCCTCCACGACCTGGGCCCAAAGTACCTCAACGACCGCATGTCCTTCTACACGCCCACACGCCAGCTACGATCCAACCAGCCACGCCCTCGCCACCGTACCACGCATCCGCAGAACCACCGCCGGAGGAAGATCCTTCTCCTACCTGGCGGCCAAGACCTGGAACTCCCTCCCCACTCACCTTCGGCGAACCCAGGACCATCTCGCCTTCAGGAAGCAGCTCAAGACCTGGCTGTTCGAGCAGTAACTTACCCCCTCCCCCAGCGCCTTGAGACCCTCCCGGGTGAGTAGCGCGCTCTATAAATGCCGTGATTGATTGATTGATTGATAGTAAACTGATAAATAACATGCCGGACCCACTGATTACTCTTAGAGAAGCCTGGGTTAAGGATCTGGGGACCATAGAAAACGAGGAATGGCAAGAGGCGGTTCAGAGTCCTAGAGAAATTGCAATGCGCTCTAGATTCCGCCTAGTGCAGCTCAAGATCCTCCATCGCACGTACTATCCTCGCACTCACCTATACTCATGGGGTAGGGCACTGTCAGCGCTGTGTGTAAGGGGATGCGGGGAGGAGGGAACCTTCATGCACATTCTGTGGGGATGTCCCGAAATAGCCCGATTCTGGCAGGGAGTCACGGACATTATGACCGAGGTGGTGGGAGAACCGGTCCCTTTGGAACCGAAATGGCTTCTATTAATGATAAGGGGCGATGTGGATTGGTCCAGAAATGTGGAAATATGGCTGGCTCTATCAGCGGGTGTGGCAAAACATAACATTGCCAGGAGCTGAGGGGCACCTACACCCCGGCAGGTGGAGGATTGGAAGCGAGATCTCGACTGGTGCCAGAGAGCCGAAGAAACGGTGTACAAAAGTAGGGGATGTGCCAAAAAGTGGGAAAAGGTGGGGACGCTGTGGCGGAAATATAGGGGGCTGGGGGAGGGGGATTAATTGGGCATCAGAAGGTGGCAATACTGTTCATTTTACTTATAGATATATTGTCATTGATTCTCTGTGTCTGATACCTGAAGTACTAATGGTAAGGCTTATGTATGATATGGTCTTTCGAGCTTTGTTAATAAAAAGATTTCCAAAGAAAAAAATAAAAATCTTTTCACTCCTGGACTTGTCCAATTTTTCAATTTGGCCACTTGACATTACTGTTTTATCTTGTAAGCATATTACTTCTTTATCAACATTTATATTGTTATAATAAATATTTTTCTGTACCAGGTATAATGTAGCCTTTTGAAGTTTATTAACATCTACAAACTCTTGCAAGATTTTTCTACTCTTTGTTGGTACACCATTTACTAGACTAACTACTGCCAAATGTTCCTCTCTCTCTACACCAACAGTTTAATATTTTTCTTAAAATCTAAAGGTAAGTACACAACTCTTCCTTTGAGACCTTTTTGTAAATTTGTTGGTGGCAGTTTACCTATTTTAGGCTCCATACGAACTATGGCCTGAAATGGGTGTATAGGTTGAATAAGAATAGACTCATATTTAAATCTGCCAGTTCCTGAAGAATATGTACCAACTCTAAGTTGTTATGGACTGCTCTAGCTGGCATTTTGTTTTCTTCTAATTGTTGTAACAGTACTTACAAATAACTTGATCACTGGCCAACTCAAACTCACCTTCTACAAACAAATAAAGACCAAATTCCTGCCACTTATCATTATTTTGCTTTTTCTCTTTTTAAATATAAATCAGCATTCCTAGTTTGACTTCTATAGTGAGTACGTCGACAACAAAAACAAATATAATTTGGTTTTTCAGACAAAACTATGTTAAACTTTGTAATTTCTTCTGCAAAATCATCACTACTAATCTCTTTGTCCTGTCCTTCAACACCTACACTTATCAAACTCTCTGTTTCTATACACTCCTCTTCAGAACCAAATAAACGAACTGTATATCATCATAAACTTTCAGTACATCTGATACAGAACCGTGCAAAAAAAACTGTATTCATCTCACTTAAACATAATGCAGGAGTTTTTACATAGTAAAGTCTCCTTACTAACTTCCGCATTTCCTAGTGGTGTAAGGCTAACATTCTTAAATGATGAAAAGTACTTTGGAACACTTTTCTTGAAAGACAAGCCAGAGAATGATCCTGCAACTCAGTATATTTTCTTATTTTACATGGATCTAGTCATTGTAACATCTTAATCTTCTGTTTAACACTTTTTTTGCATATTGTCGTACAAAAATTCGTAATATGTCAATAGGCTCCTGTCGAATACTGCACATACTGCTACAATCCCACTTATATACAGGAGCTTGTGTATGCATTCCTTGAACCTCTTCAACTATTACTTCTTCAACATTCCTAGGAACCATTTTATCCATTGGAATGGGAGAGCCATCTTTCACCTAATAACTTCGACCACTAGTATCAACTGCATGAACTAATGTGTTCTCTTGAAAATAACTTTCTTCATTAAAGAAAGGCTCAGTACTGGCAGTGTGCTTCCATTCACCAGTAAAGGTTTTACAAAAGTTACTTCTATTAACAAGTCTTTTTCTTTTGCTTTTCTCTTTCATAAACACCCTTGTTTTATCCAGTGTTCTCATTCTCTTCAATATTAATAAAAATAATTTTTGTTTCAATTCAAAAGCACTATCCACTACACTTTCAATCTGTTGCTTTTTCTTATAAGCTGCTGATCTTCTTTTATATTTTCTTACATTTTTTAATACATTTTGAATTACTCTTCTACTAAACATTCTTTTTCTTATATCCGTATGCTCTTTTTGCCTTCATATAATATGCGTTGTTTTCCCATAAAATAATGTTGTTTTACCATCACATTTCTTCTTTTCCTTGTGATTTGTCGTAAAACTTTTCTTTTTCTTTTCAACATTTTGACTTTTTCAATCTATGTAAAACTGTTTTAAGAAACTGTTTAGTGCTCTTACCAGAAGAGTTTTTTTCCTGTATAAACTATTGCGCTTCTTCCAATTTCCTCTTTTCACTTTTCTTTAAGTAGTGCAGTTTTGATTTCTATTCTCTTTCCATGTTTTCTTGCCATCTTCAATTTTTTTTCCTCAAAATAAAGTAAATATCTAAATAACAAAGAATAATTTCAATAGTTTCCTACATCAATTAATACTTTTAAATTAATTACATATTAATATTCATAATCATCAATAAGCAGTTCTTTACAATTACAATGCAATTCTCTTCATAAAAAATAAATATGTAAGATATCTAACTATGCACATTGGCTAAGCTCAATGGTTGAGAGTCTGGGAAAAAACATTTATAAATTACAGTACACTTTCATTTTCTAAATTTCTGTACAAGAAGATGTATGCATTAGTTTTGACTCATTATATAGGGCAGTCAGATTTTTAATTCTATATTCTAGTGGTTCTATGATCGCTACCTAGGTAAATGATCTAGGGCCCGATTCACAAAAGTAATCCGAGACAAAATCCTAACTTTACGACTTTCGGTATTCACAAAGGGCATTTAGGAGTAGTAAAGTTAGGATTTTGTCTTAAGTTTGTCTTAAGTTTAGGTCTTAAGACAAAATCCTAACTTAAGTTTAACTTAAGTTTAACTTGGGATTTTGTCTTAAGTTTATCTTAAGTGTTGGTCTTAAGTTAAACTTAAGTTAAACTTAAGTTAGGATTTTGTCTTAAGTTTTGGTCTTAAGACAAAATCCTAACTTAAGTTTAACTTAAGTTTAATTTAAGACAAAACTTAAGACAAAATCCTAATTTTACTACTCCTAAATGCCCTTTGTGAATACCTAAAGTCGTAAAGTTAGGATTTTGTCTCAGATTGCTATTGTGAATTGGGCCCCTTGACTTTAGTGACTAAATGCTGTAATAGGACTTATGTGACACCCACAAAGGTAACAGATCTCTGCTTCTGCGACTGAATGGTGTAGTAGGACTGACAAGATTTGTGCACCTGTATAATAAGCTACATAGTTTTTAACTTAGGGTCATCAGCTGCACAACACGTGTTACAATACATGTACAAGTAGACATACCTCACTCACAAGAACACGCACACCTTTAAACTTGACAGACTGCACTTCCCATTTCAAGCAGACACCTAAATTTATACGGCCTACTTCGAGTATACCTTTCCACAGACTCATATGAAGTAGCCTAATGACTAATCCCTCTGCCAATGTGTCTTAAAGCTCAATTTTCTCTTGCTGCTTCACTATTCACTGAGTGCTCAGAATGTTGGACCTAGCCAAATATAAAACAGCAACCCTTCCAATGTCACTGTTCTAAGTCTCACCATGTTTCTGAAGGCGATACCAAAGGGGACGATGGACGGAGCGTTAGAGCAAATCAAACACTCACCCCCAGTCAACTGATCTGGGTTTAATCCATCATCATTCTTTAGCTCACTCCACCACCCCAGTTCAGACATGGCCATATGCAAATCAGTCTGACCCTGTGCCTCATGGGAACAGTCCAGCCCGAACTGCCAAGCCATGTCTTCCCTGGAACGGAAACAAGCATCCTGGGACCGGTTTCGAGTTCAAAACCCTCATCAGCCAGGCTATCTTGAATCCAGTGGCAAAGTGAGCAAGGGACCCACGTCTGGGCATACCCTGCCAACTTAGAGGCGAACAAAGCGATACCAAAGGGGACGATGGACGGAGCGTTAGAGCAAATCAAACACTCACCCCCAGTCAACTGATCTGCGTTTAATCCATCATCATTCTTTAGCTCACTCCACCACCCCAGTTCAGACATGGCCATATGCAAATCAGTCTGACCCTGTGCCTCATGGGAACAGTCCAGCCCGAACTGCCAAGCCATGTCTTCCCTGGACCGGAAACAAGCATCCTGGGACCGGTTTCGGGTTCAAAACCCTCATCAGCCAGGCTATCTTGAATCCAGTGGCAAAGTGAGCAAGGGACCCACGTCTGGGCATACCCTGCCAACTTAGGGGCGAACAAAGCGATACCAAAGGGGACGATGGACGGAGCGTAAGAGCAAATCAAACACTCACCCCCAGTCAACTGATCTGGGTTTAATCCATCATCATTCTTTAGCTCACTCCACCACCCCAGTTCAGACATGGCCATATGCAAATCAGTCTGCCCCTGTGCCTCATGGGAACAGTCCAGCCCAAACTGCCAAGCCATGTCTTCCCTGGACCGGAAACAAGCATCCTGGGACCGGTTTCGGGTTCAAAACCCTCATCAGCCAGGCTATCTTGAATCCAGTGGCAAAGTGAGCAAGGGACCCACGTCTGGGCATACCCTGCCAACTTAGGGCGAACAAGCGATACCAAAGGGGACGATGGACGGAGCGTTAGAGCAAATCAAACACTCACCCCCAGTCAACTGATCTGGGTTTAATCCATCATCATTCTTTAGCTCACTCCACCACCCCAGTTCAGACATGGCCATATGCAAATCAGTCTGACCCTGTGCCTCATGGGAACAGTCCAGCCCGAACTGCCAAGCCATGTCTTCCTGGACCGGAAACAAGCATCCTGGGACCGGTTTCGGGTACAAAACCCTCATCAGCCAGGCTATCTTGAATCCAGTGGCAAAGTGAGCAAGGGACCCACGTCTGGGCATACCCTGCCAACTTAGGGCGAACAAAGCGATACCAAAGGGGACGATGGACGGAGCGTTAGAGCAAATCAAACACTCACCCCCAGTCAACTGATCTGGGTTTAATCCATCATCATTCTTTAGCTCACTCCACCACCCCAGTTCAGACATGGCCATATGCAAATCAGTCTGACCCTGTGCCTCATGGGAACAGTCCAGCCCGAACTGCCAAGCCATGTCTTCCCTGGACCGGAAACAAGCATCCTGGGACCGGTTTCGGGTTCAAAACCCTCATCAGCCAGGCTATCTTGAATCCAGTGGCAAAGTGAGCAAGGGACCCACGTCTGGGCATACCCTGCCAACTTCGGGCGAACAAAGCGATACCAAAGGGGACGATGGACGGAGCGTTAGAGCAAATCAAACACTCACCCCCAGTCAACTGATCTGGGTTTAATCCATCATCATTCTTTAGCTCACTCCACCACCCCAGTTCAGACATGGCCATATGCAAATCAGTCTGACCCTGTGCCTCATGGGAACAGTCCAGCCCGAACTGCCAAGCCATGTCTTCCCTGGACCGGAAACAAGCATCCTGGGACCGGTTTCGGGTTCAAAACCCTCATCAGCCAGGCTATCTTGAATCCAGTGGCAAAGTGAGCAAGGGACCCACGTCTGGGCATACCCTGCCAACTTAGGGCGAACAAAGCGATACCAAAGGGGACGATGGACGGAGCGTTAGAGCAAATCAAACACTCACCCCCAGTCAACTGATCTGGGTTTAATCCATCATCATTCTTTAGCTCACTCCACCACCCCAGTTCAGACATGGCCATATGCAAATCAGTCTGACCCTGTGCCTCATGGGAACAGTCCAGCCCGAACTGCCAAGCCATGTCTTCCCTGGACCGGAAACAAGCATCCTGGGACCGGTTTCGGGTTCAAAACCCTCATCAGCCAGGCTATCTTGAATCCAGTGGCAAAGTGAGCAAGGGACCCACGTCTGGGCATACCCTGCCAACTTAGGGGCGAACAAAGCGATACCAAAGGGACGATGGACGGAGCGTTAGAGCAAATCAAACACTCACCCCCAGTCAACTGATCTGGGTTTAATCCATCATCATTCTTTAGCTCACTCCACCACCCCAGTTCAGACATGGCCATATGCAAATCAGTCTGACCCTGTGCCTCATGGGAACAGTCCAGCCCGAACTGCCAAGCCATGTCTTCCCTGGACCGGAAACAAGCATCCTGGGACCGGTTTCGGGTTCAAAACCCTCATCAGCCAGGCTATCTTGAATCCAGTGGCAAAGTGAGCAAGGGACCCACGTCTGGGCATACCCTGCCAACTTAGGGCGAACAAGCGATACCAAAGGGGACGATGGACGGAGCGTTAGAGCAAATCAAACACTCACCCCCAGTCAACTGATCTGGGTTTAATCCATCATCATTCTTTAGCTCACTCCACCACCCCAGTTCAGACATGGCCATATGCAAATCAGTCTGACCCTGTGCCTCATGGGAACAGTCCAGCCCGAACTGCCAAGCCATGTCTTCCCTGGACCGGAAACAAGCATCCTGGGACCGGTTTCGGGTTCAAAACCCTCATCAGCCAGGCTATCTTGAATCCAGTGGCAAAGTGAGCAAGGGACCCACGTCTGGGCATACCCTGCCAACTTAGAGGCGAACAAAGCGATACCAAAGGGGACGATGGACGGAGCGTTAGAGCAAATCAAACACTCACCCCCAGTCAACTGATCTGGGTTTAATCCATCATCATTCTTTAGCTCACTCCACCACCCCAGTTCAGACATGGCCATATGCAAATCAGTCTGACCCTGTGCCTCATGGGAACAGTCCAGCCCGAACTGCCAAGCCATGTCTTCCCTGGACCGGAAACAAGCATCCTGGGACCGGTTTCGGGTTCAAAACCCTCATCAGCCAGGCTATCTTGAATCCAGTGGCAAAGTGAGCAAGGGACCCACGTCTGGGCATACCCTGCCAACTTAGAGGCGAACAAAGCGATACCAAAGGGGACGATGGACGGAGCGTTAGAGCAAATCAAACACTCACCCCCAGTCAACTGATCTGGGTTTAATCCATCATCATTCTTTAGCTCACTCCACCACCCCAGTTCAGACATGGCCATATGCAAATCAGTCTGACCCTGTGCCTCATGGGAACAGTCCAGCCCGAACTGCCAAGCCATGTCTTCCCTGGACCGGAAACAAGCATCCTGGGACCGGTTTCGGGTTCAAAACCCTCATCAGCCAGGCTATCTTGAATCCAGTGGCAAAGTGAGCAAGGGACCCACGTCTGGGCATACCCTGCCAACTTAGGGCGAACAAAGCGATACCAAAGGGGACGATGGACGGAGCGTTAGAGCAAATCAAACACTCACCCCCAGTCAACTGATCTGGGTTTAATCCATCATCATTCTTTAGCTCACTCCACCACCCCAGTTCAGACATGGCCATATGCAAATCAGTCTGACCCTGTGCCTCATGGGAACAGTCCAGCCCGAACTGCCAAGCCATGTCTTCCCTGGACCGGAAACAAGCATCCTGGGACCGGTTTCGGGTTCAAAACCCTCATCAGCCAGGCTTTCTTGAATCCAGTGGCAAAGTGAGCAAGGGACCCACGTCTGGGCATACCCTGCCAACTTAGGGCGAACAAAGCGATACCAAAGGGGACGATGGACGGAGCGTTAGAGCAAATCAAACACTCACCCCCAGTCAACTGATCTGGGTTTAATCCATCATCATTCTTTAGCTCACTCCACCACCCCAGTTCAGACATGGCCATATGCAAATCAGTCTGACCCTGTGCCTCATGGGAACAGTCCAGCCCGAACTGCCAAGCCATGTCTTCCCTGGACCGGAAACAAGCATCCTGGGACCGGTTTCGGGTTCAAAACCCTCATCAGCCAGGCTATCTTGAATCCAGTGGCAAAGTGAGCAAGGGACCCACGTCTGGGCATACCCTGCCAACTTAGGGCGAACAAAGCGATACCAAAGGGGACGATGGACGGAGCGTTAGAGCAAATCAAACACTCACCCCCAGTCAACTGATCTGGGTTTAATCCATCATCATTCTTTAGCTCACTCCACCACCCCAGTTCAGACATGGCCATATGCAAATCAGTCTGACCCTGTGCCTCATGGGAACAGTCCAGCCCGAACCATGTCTTCCCTGGACCGGAAACAAGCATCCTGGGACCGGTTTCGGGTTCAAAACCCTCATCAGCCAGGCTATCTTGAATCCAGTGGCAACGTGAGCAAGGGACCCACGTCTGGGCATACCCTGCCAACTTAGGGCGAACAAAGAGATACCAAAGGGGACGATGGACGGAGCGTTAGAGCAAATCAATCAATCAATCAATCAATCAATCAATCACGGCATTTATAGAGCGCGCTACTCACCCGGGAGGGTCTCAAGGCGCTGGGGGAGGGGGTAAGTTACTGCTCGAACAGCCAGGTCTTGAGCTGCTTCCTGAAGGCGAGATGGTCCTGGGTTCGCCGAAGGTGAGTGGGGAGGAGTTCCAGGTCTTGGCCGCCAGGTAGGAGAAGGATCTTCCTCCGGCGGTGGTTCTGCGGATGCGTGGTACGGTGGCGAGGCGTGGCTGGTTGATCGTAGCTGGCGTGTGGGCGTGTAGAAGGACATGCGGTCGTTGAGGTACTTTGGGCCCAGGTCGTGGAGGGCCTTGTGTGCGTGGGTGAGGAGTCTGAACGTGATTCTCTTGCTGACGGGGAGCCAGTGCAGGTCTTTCAGGTGTACGGTGATGTGGCTGTGTCGGGGGATGTCCAGGATGAGTCGTGCGGAGGCGTTCTGGATGCGCTGGAGTCTCTTTTGAAGTTTGGCTGTGGTTCCGGCGTAGAGGGTGTTCCCATAGTCCAGTCGGCTGGTGACGAGTGCCTGGGTGACGGTCTTCCTGGTTTCAGTGGGGATCCATCTGAAGATCTTGCGGAGCATGCGCAGGGTGTTGAAGCATGAAGATGAGACGGCGTTGACTTGTTTGGTCATTGATAGGGAGGAGTCCAGGATGAAGCCCAGGTTGCGTGCGTGGTCCGTTGGCTTGGGTGCGGTGCCCAGGGCCGGGGGCCACCAGGAGTCGTCCCAGGCGGAGGGTGATGAGCCCAGGATGAGGACTTCCGTCTTGTCTGAGTTCAGTTTAAGGCGGCTGTTCCTCATCCAGTCGGCGGCGTCTCTCATCCCGTCGTGCAGGTTGGCTCTGGCGGTGGTGGGGTCGTTGGTGAGGGAGAGGATCAGCTGGGTGTCGTCGGCGTAGGAGATGATGTTGAGGTTGTGTCGGCGTGCGATGGCTGCGAGGGGGCTCATGTAGGCGTTGAAGAGGGTCGGGCTGAGTGAGGATCCTTGTGGAGACGCCGCAGATGACTTCGGTGGCTTCGGATCTGAACGGGGAGAGGCGGACTCTCTGGGTTCTTCCGGCGAGGAACGAGATGATCCATTCCAGTGCTTTCTCTCGGATTCCGATGTTGCTGAGGCGCTTCACTAGGGTGCGGTGGCAGACGGTGTCGAACGCCGCGGAGAGGTCCAGGAGGATGAGGGCAGCTGTTTCCCCGTTGTCGGTTAGGGTTCTGATGTCGTCGGTGGCTGCGATAAGGGCGGTCTCGGTGCTGAGGTTGGCCCGAAACCCGGACTGCGAGGGGTCGAGGGATCCATTCGTCTCGAGGAAGGCGGCAAGCTGTCTGTTGACGGTCTTCTCGATGACTTTGGCCGGAAACGGAAGGAGCGAGATGGGGCGGTAGTTCTTGAGGTCGGTGGGGTCCGCCGTTGGTTTCTTCAGGAGGGCGGTAAGCTCGGCGTGCTTCCAGCTCTCCGGGAAGGTGGCGGTGCGGAAGGAGGAGTTGATGATGTCCCGGAGATGGGGTGCGATGGTGGCGTCGGCTTTGTTGAAGACGTGGTGTGGGCAGGGGTCGGTTGGTGATCCGGAGTGGATGGAGTTCATCGTGCGGGTGGTGTCTTCGGTGTTGATCGGGGTCCAGTTGCAGAGGGTGGTGGTGGCGGGCATTGGTTCGGGCGGTAGGGTGCGTTGTTTGTGCGTTGAAGCTGTTGTGTATGTCGGTGATCTTGCGGTGGAAGAACGCGGAGAGTGAGTTGCAGAGGTCTTGCGAGGGGTGATGTCGTTGTTTCCGGCGCTGGGGTTGGAGAACTCTTTGATGATGCTGAAAAGTTCCTTGCTGTCATGGGCGTTGTTGTCCAGTCGTTCTTTGAGTGCCGACTTCTTGGTGGCACGGATCAGCTGGTGGTGTTTGCGGGTGGCGTGCTTGAGGGCGGTCCTGTTGTCTGTGGTCTGGTCGAGTCGCCAGGTTTTCTCGAGAGTGCGGCAGTTCTTCTTGGATTCCTTGAGTTCGTTGGTGAACCAAGGGGTTTTCTTGCTTCCGGGTCTGCTGGGAGGGTTTTTAGTGGTGCGAGGTCGTCGGCGCAGGCGGTCAGCCACTTGGCGAGGTTGCTGGCTGCTTCGTTTGGGTCCGTTGTGTCGGTGGGTGTGTTCTGGCTGAGGGAGGCGGTGAGCTGCTCGGCGGTGATCTTGCTCCAGCTCCGGCGGGGAGCCTGTTGCGGGTGGTGGTGGGTCGCAGTCTTTCTGAAGCTGAAGTGGACGCAGCTGTCCACTCACCCCCAGTCAACTGATCTGGGTTTAATCCATCATCATTCTTTAGCTCAGTCAACTGATCTGGGTTTAATCCATGTCTGAACTGGGGTGGTGGAGTGAGCTAAAGAATGATGATGGATTAAACCCAGATCAGTTGACTGGGGGTGAGTGTTTGATTGGCTCAAACGTTCCGTCCATCATCCCCTTTTGTATCGCTTTGGTCGCCCTAAGTTGGCGGGGGTATGCCCAGACGTGGGTCCCTTGCTCACTTTGCCACTGGATTCAAGCAAGCCTGGCTGATGACGGCTGAAATGCCAGAAACCGGTCCTAGGATGCTTGTTTCCGGTCCAGGGAAGACATGGCTTGGCAGTTCGGGCTGGACTGTTCCCATGAGGCACAGGGTCAGACTGATTTGCATATGGCCATGTCTGAACTGGGGTGGTGGAGTGAGCTAAAGAATGATGATGGATTAAACCCAGATCAGTTGACTGGGGGTGAGTGTTTGATTGGCTCAAACGTTCCGTCCATCATCCCCTTTTGTATCGCCATGTTTCTGAAGGCATCATTGCGTGTGTCTGTGCCTTTTCCTAGTGACATAAAACATAAAATTAAACCTAGAAATAGTAGAATACCTATGTTTCAGACCAACTGCTCCCTAAATTTGTGTAGAAGAAGGTCTATGTATTCCTTTCTGCTCATAATACAGAGCACATGAGTATTGAACAGTCTATTTGAGGGGCTCTGTAAGAACTACATAGGTAAGACATGTCTGCCTCTGCGACCTAACAACAGAGCAGAACTGAAAAGATTTGGGCACCTGTATGAGAAGCTACCAGGTTTTTTAGGTAGCATCTTCAGCTGCACAGCACGTGTCAGAATACATGTACAAGTAGACACATACTTCACTCACTAGAGCACGCAGATCTTTAAACTTGATAGGAATGCACTTCCCATTTCAAGCAGATACCTAAATTTATATGGCCTAGTTCAAGTGTACCTTTCTAGAGATTCATAAAGTAGCCTAATCACAAGCATATATGATGTTACTACGCAAACTATTACAACGCATACTTTTACGTGATTTTTACTATGCAGCTTCCATTACAATGCATACAGTTACAATACAAGCCATTACAACACATGTACCATTGTAATGCCTGCGTCGTAATGGATGTTTCGCACACACAGACTTATATAGACTGGGATACAGTTTAATACATCTTCCAACATGTTTTAAACCTCAGTTTTCTCTACTACTTGCATTACAGACTCAGGAAGCACACATATTAGTATGCACAACCTATTTCAAACTTAAATTCAGTACAATAAAACAGACTACAATACACGTTCCAATCATTTGGTAACATATTTCAAACATCACATTTTGTCTAATGCTTCGCAAGCTTTACAAATAATGCATTGCAAAGTTAAAAATATAATTTCAAACACTGAAGCACACCTACACAATACATAACACACCTTACACATTTGTAACTCACCTCTGAAATACTATTGCAGAATATGAAAATATCAGAAACTCCTAAAAGATTTTCTTTCCAGCACAATAAATGTGATGCACCACTCTCAACAAGGTAAAACCAGTAATGGCAAACTTTCCCTCTCTTTCTGCACACAAATGAATTTAAGTAACAAATCAAAATGCTCCCTTCAGTTTTTCAAATTCTAAAACCCATTTCTATTGGTTACACATATTAACCCTTTATTACTCTCTTCTAAAAGTGTCCAATCTGGTTCTCTAATTTACTAGAGTCGCGACTCCACCGCGGTGCCTCAGTGTAGCGTCGCGATGGAGCAGCGAACCCTTATGGGAGTTCAAAAACCTATTTCCAATAATACTAGTATTATTTTTTAAGAACACACCACTTCTAAACATAGTACTGATTTGGGAAAACTTACTTAAGTAGCATGTCACTTATATATAACTTACCATTTCATATTTTAAAACCACAGTTAACTTTCAACTCTTCTCCCATTCTGCTTAATCCTAGTTTCCATAGTAACAGTTTCTGCAACATTCAACTGTACCAGCAGGTCACAAGTTCACCACATTTTCAAATTCAGCAGACTAGCTTACACATGCAAATAGCAGGTGTGGTTGAATTTTGCAAAATATTAGCCTATCCTATCTACTGTACCTTTCAACCTTTTTTCTATAACCAATCAGAAAGATGCTTGTTTAGCAAAGTAACATGCATCCTATTTTTTGAGTGCACAATGTTTATGAGCAGGCAATCAGTTTTTAAAACAGCATCTTCTCCACCATTTTAGATACCTCTCATTCCTACCAACTGACTTACTCAGCTACAGACATCTTTTGGTTCCTTCCACACATCCCTTCAAAATGCTTACAGTATGGATTGTAGGGCACAGCAATGTTTTTGGGGCAAAAGGTATGCTGAACACAGAGGTATTGACAAAGACCTAGGTTTGGATAGTAAATGGTTCGCGCAGAGAGGATTAAAATGGCACCAATTGATGCCTTTGGTTAAAACCTTTTTGCATCTCCAACCCCCTGACCTCATGGTTGTGCACTGTGGTGGCAATGCCCTAGGCACAATGACTGGGGTAGGATTGGAAATCCTAATGAAGGATACCTTTGCACAACTGATGTTGCTTTTACCCCACACTGTCTTTGTATACTCTAATATATGCCAAAGACAGAAATGGAAGTGGTCAAATCAATTCAGTCCACAGATTGACAAAGCTAGGAAGCATGTCAATAAAGTTGTTTCTGCTTACCTCAGAGACCATAACATGGGCTCCATCTATAACAACAATCTGCGTTTTGACATGCATCGCATCTATAGAAGTGATGGAGTTCACTTCACAGATGAAGGGAACAGAATGTTTCTCAACAACCTTAAGCTGCGCATCCAGACTTACATGTAGCTCCATGAAAGTCATAATGAACACAATGGCTCTTCTTAGAGCCACCCTATGACCCAACAGTGAAAGCTATATATTTTTTAACATAAATACTCTATAAATATTTTCTGGATTTGCGAACCTGTCATGAATCTGCAAAACAAAAGCATGAATTCAATGTACTACAACACATTTTACTTTCCAACTTTAACTTTTAATTTATATTTTTTATATTATTTCAAACTCTGTCAATTTTAATGTGATTATGAACTTCAATCTCACTAGCTCTATAAAAAAATTAACAACTGCAACACTACCTTCTGAATTGTATAGTAGTTAATTACTTATTTAAGGTGGATCTGCAAAACCAACGCAACATTACACTGGGGGGCTGCGCTGAGAGCCTCTACTTCTCTGCCACAGGAAAAAAGCAATTGTGCTTCGATTCATGGAAACAAGAGCATCTTTTCTGTTCTTGCTTCCATGAAGCGAAGCAGAGTTTGCTATGGCTTGGCGGGAGCAGTGCTCCCGCCAAGCCAAAGCAAACTGCCATGTCCCAGGGGTGGGCACCCCCAGGACATTGCTTGAGCCGGCCTTGGGGGGTGGCTGGCCTCAGGGCCATTTGTGGCTCAATGAGGGGGGCCGCGTGGCCCCCCTCCAACATGATTAAAGCCCTGGGAAGGTGGTGGTCCCCAGGGCTGTGTGGGGGGGCTCGAGCCCCTCCACACTTTATTTTTCAATATAGCCCTGGGGAGGTGGCAGTCCCTGGGGCTCCGTGGGTGGGCTGGAGCCCCCACCCTATTTTTCATTTAGCCCCAGGGAGTAGGTGGTCCCCGGGGACGAGGGGGTCCGTGTGGCCCCCCCCACAAGTAATGAACATAGCCCCGGGGAGGTGGTGGTCCCCAGGACTGCAGAGGCCAGTGCAGGCCCCCGCATGTTTTTTGATCATTGCCCCCATACCACCCGGGGGCTTCAAGGAAACAAAGCGCGGGCTTCGTTTTTTAAAAAATATTTTCAGCGGGATTCGTGCATCCTATGTGACTCCAGCCAAACTTTTTTTTTTAAATGCTTTTTTGGGCCCTAGGGGTCCCTGTGGGACCCCCTGACCAGGCCTAGGGGGTCAGGGTATTTCTACCCTACCCCCTTTCCTTGTTTTTTATCGCTTTTTACCTTTTTTCTTGTGACTCGGTTGAACCGAATACAAACAAGGTCCTAATTATAAATAGATACTGGAGACCGCCAGTAAGTAACATATATATATATATGTGTGTATAATATAATATATATAACATATATATTACCTACTGGCAGTTGTCAGTAGGTAGTGATAGTTAGGACCTAGTTTCCATAGGAAAAGCATTTTTTCATTTGCCAATAACTTTGGCATAGTTTGACGAATCTTTGCAAAATCTTCAAAAATAGTATGACGCTCACTCCTGCTGCTGTCTTGAAAGTTTCATGGTGATCTGTCAAGCGGGGGCCAAGAAAAAGGGGGGGTCCCAAAACGCATTTTCCCCATGTTAATTCCCATAGAGATTTTAGACATGACTAGACATGACTACAGTCAAAATGCTGAGCGGAATTACACCAAATTTGGCAGAAAGGTAGCTCTTGGTCCAGAGAGTGACCTTTTTATATATTGGTGTAAATCCATTCAGTAGTTTTTGAGATATTAAGAGAAAAACCTAATTGTTCTTATAGCGACGCGGATCCTCTGAGGATCAAACAGTCCTCGTGCTGAAATCTGGTTGGCTACCAACACTTCAAACCAGGGAGTGTTGGCAGCCATCTTGGAGCTCTGCTTGAGCCAAGTCCCACAAACACTGTTAAAAAAATGAGAAGGGGAACGGTAGGAATAACCTGACCCCCTTGATCTCTTGGGGTGTCCCAGAAGGACCACGCCAGGGCAGACAGGGCAGGGATCCCGCGCTTCTTTTCTAATAGGCCCCCGGGTGGACTGGGTCTTGGGGAACTTAATGGAAGGGGTTGCATGGGCCCCACTCCTGGGGCTTATAAATGCCCCAGGGACCACCACCTCTGGGGCCACATAGCAAAAATAAACTGGGGGGCTGCGCAGACCCTGCCAGCCCTGGAGACCACCACCTCCATGGGGCTTAATTGAATGCAATGAGTGGGCAGCGCGGACCCTCCATCCCCAGGGACCACCACCTCTCCAGGGCTAAATTAAATGTAATGGGGGCCCCAGGGCCAAAGTAACTTTAAAAGTGGGAGGGGGCCTTTCTCAGCCCCAGGGGCCACAACCTTCCCGGGGCAGGCCCTACTAAATGAGAGGAGGGGGGTTGTGCGGCACCCCTCCTGGAGCCATTGATGGCCCTAGGGATCGCCTCCCTCCAGGGCCGTCTCCTGCTACGTCCCTGGGTGCCCTCCCTCAGGACATAGCTGTTTGCTGTGGCTTGGCAGAAGCTTTAACAGCTCCCGCCAAGCCACAGCAAACACTCACAGCAAGAAAAAGCGGAGAAATGCTCTCGCATGCTGGAAGCAGAGCATTCGTCTGTTTCCCTGCCTGCTATCAAGCAATCAGGGAAACAGACAAATTGCTTTCAGGCACAGGGAGCTTCATGTTTAGTAGCTCCCTGTGTCTTAAAGCAATGCTGAATCCCGCAGAAGGCAGGCAGCCGGCAGGAACCGCAGGGGCCTTCAGGCCCCCTGTGGTCCCAATACAGACTGGGTACCCCAGGGCACCCAGACTAAATGGCCAAGGCCCGGGGGATGGGGTTCCCGGGGCCGGAATTGGCCAGGGGAGGAGAGCTGCGCAGGACCCCTCCCCTATTTGTAAATGGCCGGGCCCCGGGGGATGGGGTCCCCGTGGCCAAATTTGTCCCTGGGAGGTGGCTGCAAGGCCCCCTCCCCTGTTACTAATAATTATTTTTTAAAGGTCAGCCCCGGGGGCTGGGGTCCCCAGGACTAAAATTGGCCCAGTAAAGGGGGCCACGTGGCCCCTACCCATTGCAAAATGGCCGGGCCCTGGGGGAGTGGGTCCCCGGGGCCAAAATCAGCCAGGAGAGGGGGACAGCGAGGACCCCCTCCCCCAATAAAAAAAGTTTAAAAAAAAACACTGGACCCAGGGGAAGTCACCAGAGGGGTTGCCCCCTTTCTCAACCACTCTGCAAAGGGGCCTCCTGGGGCACAACTTGATGGGGGAATGAAATCCCCTTGACTGATGAGGGTACTTGGGGGCCAACAATCCCTCCTGTTACCTCCAGTAAGTTCCACACAGCAGGATTGCTGAGAGGTGACCTAAGACCCCACCCCCTTTCTCCACCACTATGCAAACATGCCTCCTGGTGCACTACTATTAGGTGGACAAAGTCCCCTTAGATTCTGAGGGTCCTTGGGGCCAACAACCTTGCCTTTTACCTCCAGTAAGTACCACACAGCGGGGTTACTGAGAGGTCATCTGAGGCTCACCCCCTTTCTCTATCACTCTGTAAACGCAACTCCTGGTGCACTACTGGTTGGGGGATGAAGTCCTCTTAGATGCTGCGGGTCCTTGGGGGCCAACAACCCCTCCTGTTACCTCCAGTTAGTCCCACACAGCGGGATTGCTGAGAGATCATTGGAGGCCCCATCCCCTTTCTCCACCACTCTGCAAATGTGCCTCCTGGTGCACTACTTGTTGGGGGATGAAGTCCCTTTGGATTATGAGAGTCCTTTGGGGCCAAGAAGCCCTCCTTTTACCAACTGTAAGTCTAGCACACATCGATATTGCTGAGAGCTGGTCAGAGGCCCCGTTCCCCTTCTCCACCACTCTGCAAATGTGCCTAATACTTAAAAAACTATAGAAATTCACTTAAAAAAACAAAGGTTGCAGGGATGTTATAGTTAGGAAATAGAATTTAAAAACCTTAGAAATTCACTGAAAAAAGCAAAGGGTACAGGGATGTTATAGTTAGGCTCAGATTTCACTCGTACAAAACTCTTGAAATTCATCAGTTATAGTTACCTGAGCTAACTATAACTTATGCCCCCTCAATGCACTGCTTATGACCTCACATATTACATCACTCTTCACATGGTCAGTGACATCACTGATTACATCACTGAGGACATCATCCACAGAACAACTCACATACCCATTTACAGACCCATACCAGTACTCACATACCCACTCTATCCTATATAGAACCACTCACACATCTACTCACTCACTCATAGAGCCAATCATACCTCCATTCACTCACCTATACAGCTACTCATACAACCAGTCACTCACCCACATAGCCACTGACATAGCCAGACACTCACCCATAGAGCTACTCATACAGACTTATTCACCACTCACACACCCACTCATATACTCATATAGCCTCTTAACACAGCCATTCACTCACCCATACAAGCACTCACATACTCACTCACACACCCACACAACCACTTACATACCTTTTCACACATGCAGATAAGCACTCTCATATCTGCTCATTCACCCATACAGTCATTCACCCAGTCACTCACTCCCCATACAACCATTCACATACCAGATCACTTAACCGAACACTCACTCAAACAGCCACTCACTCACCCATGCAGCCACTTACACACCCAGTAATTCACGTATACAGCCATTCAGACACCCACAGCTACTGACATACCCACTCACTCACCAACATAGTCACTCACACATCCACTCACTCACCTACACAGCTACTCACATACCTATGTTTACACCCATACAGCCACTTACACACCCATACAGCCACTCACACACCTAGCAAACCACTCACACACCCATACAGCCACTCAGATACCCACTTACACACCCATACAACCACTGACACAACCACTCACACACCAACAGACCTAGTCAGAAATCCACTCCCTCACTCATACAGTCACTCATGCATGCGTTGCGGAAAAATAAATCCTGTAGATACTTGCTTCCTTCTTAATCGACTTCACGACAAATGGCAACAATATGGGCTGCCTTCTGGGACCGGACATATTAGTCGGACGTGTTCTCATGGACAACGGTTCTAATTCATTTGGAGTTGATATACAATATACTATTGTTGGCATTTGTCGTGAAGTCGATTAAGAAGGAAACAAGTTTCTACAGGACTTATTTTTCCGCAACGATGAGTCCTGAGGATGGTCTTGCAGACCCAGTGGGCCATTGAAGAACGAAATGTCGACACCACATCCTTTTTAACTTGAAACATTATAAATTGGTTTTTGTCATGTCCCATTTGTGCGAGCATTTGAATGATTGATTCATTGGGACTGAAGATGATTTCTACACTGTTTTAGTTAAAAGGAGTGACTGCACTTCCATCAATTCCCTTATGTGATAGAGTCTAGATAATTGTAAGGATTGTTTGGTAGTGCCAGTGTTGTTATTAATTATATGTATATACTGCCTGCATATATAATGTGGATTATTTGAATGATGTGTATAATATGAATATAATGAATTGTATATAACTGAAGTAAAAATATTTGAATTTTGTAATACGTCCATGACTGTAATTATCAATTGTGTGATTAATCACCCGGATCACATACGTAACCATGATTAAATGTCGAAATAATCTAGATGCAAATGATTCCTCAAGGGATATTTTTGTATGAGATAACCTTCACCAACCATGGCATTTGAAGTTAATGAAGCCTCACTGTACTATACAAGTTCTAGATCCCTTCCGTAAAGGGTAAGGTAATATTTATTATGCATGATTAATTAAAATCTTTGCAAATACATAGCAATAAAGTTTCCTTATACACAAATAATGTAAACATAAAAACAGTGTTAAAAGACCATCATTAAAAATGTTCGCAATTTATACAATTGGCATTATGGGAGACAATAAAACTAAAATCCGTGTGCTTCTGGGAGAGCTAGACTGACAATAACTTCCCTTGGTTGACCGGGCATCCTGACACAGCATAACTGGGTGCGTTGTTCTGAGCTGGTGGACAACATTAATTTAAAGTGCTATGCAACTATAAGATGCTATTAGTTACTTTTAACATAGTAAAGTGCATTTTTTTTTTTACCTGTAGGCAACATTAAATTAAAGTGCTGGTGTAACTGTAAGGTGCTACTACTCGCTTTTAGCGGCTCCCTTCAGGTGACCCTTGTGCTACCTCATTTTTGTCATACTTCTGTATGCGACAAATTATTGAGTCTCTTGGTTACTGTCTCAAAGAATTTTGTTAGCCGACAGTTTAGCTGAACCTCAACAGGGTTGAAGCAAAGCTTTACTGCCTGCCTACAGGTCCGGGTGCCGTAATACCTGAAAAAAAGGACGTGACAAGGTGCATCTTATGTCCTTTAGGTTGGGACAATTACAGATGACGTGAATAATATCCTCCTTCCCACTTCCACATAGACGACAAAGCGGCGTACCTTCTCTCCTTTCCCATGGAGGGAGATGAGGATTGATTGCAATAACCCCCAATCGTAGCTTTAAGAAATTTTCCTTCGTCCTTATTTTGACTCCTGTACTCAAGTAAGATTGCGGTTTGAGCCTTACATAGTCACTGAGCATTATCCAGCCATGTGCCTTTTTAGCAAGCGCTGCCTTGTCGTCTAAGACAGATATCATGGACGTTGTCTTCTGTAAAGGGGAATTTTCTCCGGACTTTCAAAAGTGCTACTTCATTTTTGACTGCTTCAATATCTCTGAGGGCATATGCACCCAGTTTAACGCATATGTTGCCTGCAGTACCTGTCCCGGAGAATCGCAATCTTCAGGTGCACCAGTATTGGCATGGAAAGCTATGTCAGTGGCCAGAGTTAGCAAACTGTGTACTGGCTGTTTTGTTATTGCCTGTCTCAAGTGCCAATGTTGAGAGGGCCTTTTCACAGATAAAAGATTACATGGGAAGGAAAGAGCAGTGCACATGACAAAGACTCACTGAAGAAGTATTGTATTGTGGACGACAATAAGTTTGATTTGTAAGAATGCATTTAGATCTCATATACACTGTGTGTACACTGTCTATATACCATGCACTACCATGCAGAAAGCAAGCAATAATAAAAGCAAAATGTTTCATGAACACTGGAAAAACACTGTTTCTGTTGTTTTTAATGGCGCTAAAATGAGTAACCACTGATAAACACTGTTTTTTTAAGGTATTGAAATCACTTGAAAACACTGAAAAAACCCCACCGGTATTTCCCAAAAATAGAAACTGAAAACAGGAAAGCCTACCCATTGACTACTACCCTACACTTCCATAATGCCCCTAAATTCAGTATTTATGGGAGCCCTGGCACCAGGAAACCAGATCCCTGCCAACCTATGAAGAAGAAGGACACTGAAGAGCTGCAAAAGCACAGACAGTGAATGAAGCAACTGGCCAGGGTTATCCCACCAGCCTGTCAGCTGTTCCTGAGAGAGTGCACCAAAAGTCTTCTCGTCCTGCAGCTGCTGTGCCCCCAATGCTTGGGAGGCCTGCCTACCTTCAAAAAAGAACCAGGGACTCCCGTGGAGCAGCGGAGCTGCTTCCCTGCATCCTGCAGGCAGCCCAAAGAAGACTGTGAGAATCCGGAGCCGCAAAAACCCAATGCCGCAAAGCACCACAGCACCAGCGCTTCCTAGCCCGAGCTGAAGTGGCCAATGGTGCCAGCATGTCCTCCAGCCCTCCAGAGACAAAGCCCACATTAGACGTGCCACTGTGGACTGCCTGATGCTGCCTGCAGCCTCTGTTTGCAGGCCCCCTCTACCACGAGTGCTCCTGGTGACGAAAACCCAATGCCTAAAGACACCTCTGCACCCATTGCCCCTGGCCCATAGAGAAGAGGACCAAAGGTGCCCCCAAGAATCGTGAGGTCTGAGCCCCTTATGGGTTCAGCCTAACCGGTCCCTCAATCCAAGCCTTCAGCCTCTTTTCTGACAGACCGATCTCCATGGACTTGAATGGGTCACCTGACGCTCTAAGGCAACACCCAGCCGCCCCAGTGCTGCCTGAAGTGAACTGTTGGTGCTGCTTTGAACCTTGCCCCATACTCACCTTAAGCCAGAAGCCTGGGCCCGTAAGTCTCTGTTGAGTGCCCAAATGCAAAGTAGGTACCCCAGAACCTCACGGTGGCATGGGGGGGGAGCTGTACGCTGCCTCCCCTAATTTTAAAGATGCCGTCTCGGGGGATAATGTCCCCAGTGCCTCACAGGGGTATGGGGAGGGGCCCTGCACCTCCACCCCTAATTTTAAAGGAACGGCCTCGGGGAAGGGGTCTTCAGGGCCTCACACAGGACTGAGGAGGGGGACCGTGCATCCCCTCCTCTAATTTTAGGGTTCTTTTTAATAAAAGGAAGGCCACCTTTTGTTTTTTGTCAGAGTCGTGGTTCTGCAGATCTGATTAAAAAAATTCAGTTTTTGGCCCCAGGTGTCATGCCTAGTGGGGCAGGATATCTATACGCTGCCCCCTAAATGTTTTTCTTTTACTTTTATCTAGGACAGAGGACTGAGTCCTGAGTCCTAAGATTGCTGCTTCCACATCTTTCTTGATGTGGTGGTAGCCATTAAGATCTTATTTAGAGATCTAGCAGATTCTCCATGGAATAAAATATACAAAGTTTTTTAACCTTCATTTTTTAATAACTATTGAACTGATTTACACCAAACCACAAAGGCGCACTTTCTTGACAAAGATCTAGCTTCCTGCCAAATTTGGTGTAATTCCATTCAGCCGTTTTGGCTGTAGCTGTGTCTAATTTTCCACTGAAAAAATGAATAGGGGGAAATTATTTTTTGGACCCACTCTCGGCCCCTTTTTTTTCAGTCCCCACTTGATGGGTCACCCTGAAACTTTCCAGGCAGGAGCTGAGGTGGATGAACTTTTTTTAAAGGTTTGTGGAGATTGGGCAAACTGTGCCAAAGTTATTAGCAAACCAAAAAGTACTTTTCCTAAGGAAAGGTGATCCGAACTATGACCACCCAGTCGTTATAGATAGACAGACAGACAGACAGATAGACAGATATACAGATAGATAGATAGATAGATAGACAGACAGACAGAGAGAGAGATAGATAGATAGATAGATAGATAGATAGATAGATAGATAGATAGATAGATAGATAGATAGATAGATAGATAGATAGATAGATATTTTGCATGGTAAAGTACAATATTGTAAACAGTGCATATTAAAAGGCACAACACAGTCAGTCAGTCATGATTAACTTTATTCGGCTAATTAAAGCCATCAAAGTGCAAAGAACAAAACAGAACAAATCGAATCTACAATCATAAAATACATAGATATAAAATCAATTAAGATCTCCCATCTCATGACAATGTAGCAGAAACCCATAAAACAATTATTAATCCTCGTAGAGTCCTGCTCCACTCAGAATTAATTTCTACAATAAAATAGAATACACTCCATTGAGTAATACGACACTTCATACAAGAATGAGCACACCTCGAGGATCCATAACAGGGAAAATGACAATAAAGATAAAAATACAGCCCACCAGCACATAATTAGGCATGGAAGTAAAAGTATAAATAAGATAAAATTAGCCCAGCTTACGCTTGTCCGACTTTGAATATAAAAACATGAAACAAGTTTTTAAATAACATGATTCAAAGCGGTGTCCACACAGGAGTTCATAGATGACCTAGTCCTATGCCTAATTGCTCCTGTTAGGAAACTTGCTACCCCGAAGCAAACCATAGGTGACGCTAGCATTTGTAGATATACCAGCGCCGGCCTAACTTGTTCAAAGTTACAGCCTCTTAGCAAAGGAATAATACATTTTCTGCGCAATGAATTGTAATATGCACAGAAAAATATTATGTGAAGAGTGTTCTGGTCCGAGACATTATCGCAAGGACAAGGATTTAGTGTTCCTTCTTTGAAATACCCTTTCGGGTAGGCAAGGAGCCAGGGAACCATATTCAGCCTAAATCTTATCAAAACAAATAGATGATACGATTTGTTTATATAAGATAAATATGGTTGCATCTGTCGACCCAGGCTCAATATAACAAATCTTCTCACCATGCGTTTTTCCAATTCGTTCTCCTCCCGTATTGCTCTTCGTTTGTCCAAAAACTGCTGCATAAGGTCTCTAATGGCCGGTTTACCCAGTGCTATGGTGCTCAAAAATAAATCCGGGCAGCCAAGAGTTTCCATCTGGTCCTTGGACAGACAGATAGACAGATATACAGATAGATAGATAGATAGATAGATAGATAGATAGATAGATAGATAGACAGACAGACAGACAGATAGATAGATAGATAGATAGATAGATAGATAGATAGATAGATAGATAGATAGATAGATAGATAGATAGATATTTTGCATGGTAAAGTCCAATATTGTAAACAGTGCATATTAAAAGGCACAACACATTGTATTACATGCATTGTAACATGCCATATTGTAAAGGTATGTGTAGTAACGTTTAACATTTGTGTCCACAGCACCTGCTCTTGCAGTTAATTAAAAGTATCATGCACCTTCACCTGGCAGCGTTGCACAATACCTTTATATGTGTGCATTGTCCCTGTGCTCTCACCTTTCACGACCGGAGAGCAAAATGAGGTCACCTTGTAAAGCTCTGAAGTCAGTCAAATAATCACATTAGGAGGCAATGAGAGGTAAGATCGCAAAGTTGTCATCTTCATTTAAAATAGAGCTGAAGTATGAGTCTCAACCAGGTTTAAGTGACAACACCTCTTTGCAGCACCTTTTTTCTTACATAATCAGGTGAATAGGCACTTTTGCTTTTACTTTTTACATCACACTTGTTACCACAGTCTTGCATTTTAGCAGCTAAGGAAATACGAGTGACTATTATAAAATACAGTAGTGTTTCCAGTATTAATTATGGAAGAATGAAAACTTGAATTGATTGTAACAAAAATGTAAGCTGCGACCTTCACAGTGCCCTCCCTCAATTTACCACAATAGGAACATTAACCTCTGAGCTATGGTAGCAGCTACATCTCCTGGATAAGTGCATCTACTGATAACATATCTTAAGATATTAAGACAGCTGCCACAAAACCTAGACGCAGGTATAATGTGGAGCAGGCATTTACAAAGTGACACATCTGCTTAGATACGTCACTTTGTAAATATGGTGCAACATGGCACATTATGTATGCCACCACTGTGTCACAAAAAGTGACGCAACAGTGGCATAAAAGTGTTGCAAGCCTTCATAAATAAGCTCCATAGAGTGCAAAAAATAGATTGTGAGTTGGGCAGGAACTGTAAGCAAACGCGTAGCCCAGCTCTACCCAACCCCCTCCTACGACACGCAGACATCTTCGCCACCTAGGCACCCCAATTCACTGTGCTCCCTCACCCCTATCTACTATCTACTCAAGCCATATGGTAAATTGAAAGAGATAAGGTCCTGTTATCCACATGTGGATTTTTGTCTGGAAAACCCGGGTGGCATGCCATTCCCGATTCTGGGCAGCATAACTTGTAAGGGCTTGATTTAAGTGTGAGGATACCCGCCAGACAGTTAAGTTCAGCAAGCCATTATCAGTATCCCTGCACCAAAGTCTGGCGACCTTGTAATTGGGGCCTTTTCAGAGAGAATACAAGACAGAGAGCTTGAAAAGGTAGAAGCCGTTCATAAGGTTTTATCTCTGGGTCAGCTTGTGGGCAAAGTGTACTTTTGTTTTCAGCGATGGCCTGCTCAGTAGGAAGGTAAGGTGTGACAATATCTACTATTCTGAGATCTGACACCTACTCTAAGACAGACTCTTGAAAAAATGTATTTTTATTGCTCTCCAAAACAGAGTAGACATGGGGGGGGTTGTTTTCTTTCACTGATCGTGGTTCTTTTTAGCAGCAAAAGCTTTAAATCCTTAGGGAAAAAGGATGGGACAATAGAGTTGTAATCAGGTGTAGCCTTCAGCAACGCACTTATGATCACGACTGTCAATAGCTGGATGGATTATGCCATTTTTATGTACTGTAAAATGCATGCCCACCAGAAGTGTACAGAGAATGCCAGGAACAGGTATTGGTGGCCGGACTACAATGCCAGGTTGGCACCAATACATGTGTCATCTTACAAAGTTTGTAAACATACTTTAGGGGCTGCTGTTTAAAACTATGTTGTATTTTATTACTTATTTTCTGCTGATTCAAGCCCCATGATGGCAAATAATATAGAATAATATTTTAAAGGCTGAGATAGAGAAGTAGACTGAGGTGAGATAGACAGAGAGAGAAAGTTCACTTTTACCTGGGGTCACTTGGAAGGTGGGGGACGTGGGAAATTGCCTACTTGACCCATGCCTTAAAATGTCTCACATAAAAAAGTCTGTGCCAGACAACATAGGGCAAGTTCCCACTCAGTAAAGTTATCAATTTGAGACTCCACGCACTTTGGCATGCTTGAGTAGAGCACCATTTATCATGTTGGGGACGTTTTTTATATTGTGACTGTCCTACTGTATGTAGCAAGTTAAAATGGAATTAAAAGTTATGCTGAGTAGACGTTATAACTCTAGTTAAAAATCTTACTTGCAAGCATTACAGGAAGAATGTTGCTTCACAATGGTAGTTATAGAAGTTCACTTCCAGCATTGAGTTTCAGTGATGGCCAGTGTGGCATAACCAACTGTTGTACACTCTTGGGAGGATATTTTCAAAAAAATGTCAGTGTTAATCCAAATTTGGTAATGCTGAGCTCGGACATTTTTTAAACACAGGGATGCGCCATATTTACAAAAATACTGCACACACCTGCATTTCCCCTAGCCCTGGTGCTAAAAAAGTTGCCTAGTGCCAGTGCAGGCACCCTTCGCCATGTTGCAAGAGAGCCTGCAGTGCAGAAGTGATTGTTCCTGCACATAAACAATCTTTACAGGCGATTTGCTGTTTCTATGTGTGCTGCAGAATGCAGCACACATGGAAAGAGCAAAATACAAGGTCAAATAAAATATTTCTCCCCGTATTGCCTGTTTAAGACCAGGGGGCCGATTCCGATCTCGGCCGGTAGTGCTCCGAATCGGATTCGGATTCACCGGATCCGATTCGGAGCCCTGTTTCCCGACCGAATCGTACGCGGGTCCGGCCGAGCGAGTACGATGCAAGCACCCGTGAAATCGCCGACCGACTCGAACGCGGCTTCAACACGCTCCGACCGACTCGCATGGACACGACTCGCACCGCGCTATGGAGACGTTTCCCGGCCGGGTAAGTACGATGCGCGCCGCGGGCAGTCCGATCGACTCGCGCCGTCCGGCTCAAAAAAGCTGTCGGAGCCGGACTTTGGGGTCCGCCTCGGACCCCCTGTACGCGTAGGCGCGCAGTCGCACACAGGGGGACCCATGGGTCCCCCTACCTGTGCATGTACGCCGCGATGCGCATGGACGCATACACGCTGTAGGGCGCCCTTGTCCGCCTCGCACCCATTGAGTCAATGGGAGCCCGCGTACGCGTTGTACGACAGGCTCCCATTGACTTCAATGGGAGTCCGACCGACTCGAGTCCGATAGCATGCGTGCGCATCGTACTCGTTCGGTCGGACTGCTAGGGTCCGATTCGGTCGGAATTCTCTCCGGGTCCGGCTCGGTCGGGGAGATTTCCGGCCGGAATCGGAATCGGCCCCCAGGTATTTTGTGGTCTTATTTTTGGCACTGCCCCATACCTTGTAAATATGGGGTAGCGTCAAAAAGCAATGGGTGTCATGGCGGAACGCCCACAGCAACACACATTGCCCGCCCCTTTGCGGTAAGGGGCATATTTACAAGTTGCCAGTAAGCCATTTGAAGTGGCTTAACGCCATCTTGTAAATATTGGATTTAGAGCAACACCACCAGAGCGTCAGAAAAAGTGACGCTCCAGTGGCATTAGGGGCTTTTAAATATGCCCCTTGGTCTGTTTAGCAATAATTATCCATCAAGTGTTGGTTGCAATAGAGGCATAGAATCATTGAATGCAGAAACATTCACATATGAGAGATGCAAACGTGCACATGCATAGAGGATTTGTGTGCCCATTAGATGACAGAGCTTTCTACTGGAGGAAATATGTACAAACGCCGGACATGAAGTGTAGTGAGGTATTAAGTTTTATGAGACACAGGCACAGTGGTGGCCAACACGGATCGGAGGTAGGAGGATCGAGGCAGGAGGGGAGTACGCGGGGAAAGCGGGTATTGAAAAATAAAAGGAAAAAAAAAACTTACCTTCTAGCCACTTTCTCGCCGCATCTCTCCTCGGTAGTCCCTCGCTCAGCCTGAAGAGGAAGCATACCCAGGTCCCAGTCAGCCAATCACAATGCTGCCTTAGCAGCGTTGTGATTGGTCTAAGCACCGTGGTTCGGCGCTCAGACGCTGACTGGGAGCCTGGGCGTGTTCTTCACGCAGGCTGTAATACTCCTCCCTGCCCTGCCCTGCCCTGCCCTGTGAGCAGAGAAGCCTAGCAAAGCTGCCGGAACTAGGACAAAATAAAAAGATAATAACACAAGTTATTATCATTTTATTTTCCCTTTATTTCACTGCTAAAAAGCAGTGGGGTGACGCTCCTCCGCCTTAGCAGAGGAGCCGCCACTGCACAGGCACCACCTGCAGCATGATTTGCAGTCAAAATTCATAGAGATGCTGGTCATTTCATAGGGATTTACATGAAATGTCTATTAAAGACATAGCCTAAAATTCCCGCTGATTATTAAATTTAGACATTTCAAAGACTAGGATATTCAACAGACACAGAATAACCTGACATGCCTCCGAACAAAAGTGGTCAGATGTGTGTAAACGGCAAATGATATAAATTTGAAAGCTATAGAAAAAACCACAGAATATGTTCATCAGTGCTGTAAATTGAAGTTAAAGATTTTGAGGAATGTTAATGTGTTTAAATGGGAATGCTGTCTAACATGCTTGACATTATTCAAAATATTCCCATACCGATTTATAAAAAAAACTTTGATGCTTTAAATGATGCAATGAGAAAAATGTTATAAAGCAAATGGAAAAAAGTCCACAAAGCTGCGTAATATAAGTTTGTAACTAACGGCTCTCCTATGCATTGGCAGGTTCACACATCTTTGATGTTGAAATCATATTGGTTTCAGAACTCTGAAGTGGACTATCATGAATGATATGGAACACGATTGGGTGAATATTTTTCGGGTTGATAGTGGCGCTCGCTATTCTCGGGTTTGTATGATAGGCCCTGGTGTCAGTTACAGTGCTTCAAGGGAAGGAGGAATCACCCTGCCTCCTTAAATATAGATCCGGAGGATCAAACAAACAGTATAACCAATACCCTGAGCACACGTCAAATCATATAACAATTCATGTAAAAAGTTCAATCACATCAGTTTCTTCCGTGTTCTTTATTTTCTTAACTTCTTTTACCCAGCCAACACGTGTTTCGTCGTATGGGGGGTTCCCCACGACTTCTTCAGGGCTATCTTTATTTTCTTAAATGACGGTAAATATCCATCTGATAACTGGTTTTACTTCTGTCCCGGTGTTCATCTTCAGTATTCCAGATTGCACGTCAATCCGTGTCATTTAAAGCTGTGTAGGCTCACTTATTTGTAACCATGTCTCCATGTATCGGGTCCATTCTTCTTTTTTTTCCTGATACAGTCAGAAGTATTTCACTCCTTGTTAGCGAGTACGCTAGATGGCCAAATCTTCCCTCAATTCTGGTCCGCTTCATCTGAATACAGAAAGGTTATATGATTTGACGTCTGCTCAGGGTATTGGTTTTACTATCATGAATGATACTTGGCTGAAATGGCTTCTTCTCTTCTATTTTCTTTCTTCTCCCTCATGGACTCACATAAGCAATTAGACAAATAAATCCTAACTAGGGTTTTGATAGTAGGGCCAGTAGTGCAAGGGAGATAGGAAGCTTTTTATCTTTAGGAAAATGTTCCTATCTGGGGTAATGAATCATTACACATTGAAAGTAAGCAGTTATCCTAAAAAATTGGATCTTCAGTGGGATTATTCAAATTAAAGACATATGCACTAAGAATTCATTTTTGTCTTTCAGCTTCCTTCAAGTAAATGTTGGGTTACTGCTAAAGAATGCTCACCTAATTTCCTTTAAAAGGCTTTGTTAGACTGTAAACTACACATCTTGTTGGAGAAGAAAGCAGAATTGCATAGCTTGTGCTAGTTACAAAAAAGAAATGGGCTTCCTCTTGAGTGTCTTCCAGATGTATTTCAAAATGATAGTTCTTTTATCATATGAAGAAGACCAGAGGTCTCTGGACATGTAAACAACATAGCAAAGTATCTAAGTCTCTGTGTCTAAAAGTATGTTTACATTTAGTTAAAATTAAATAATATCTTGATTTGTCATTCATCCCATGGAATGACTATATTTGAACACTGTACATATGATAAATCTGAAACGTATTGACTCTGATCGTTGTTGGGCATGTAGATCTTTTAATGGTACTGTAAGTTGTAGAGTTTGTAGCTATTCAGGATGTTTGACGTTCTGGTCTCAGGTATATGATACATTTGATGCAGGGCTTGATATGTCCTTTGCACACTATCCATTACTAGTGGTGTTGCTAGTATTCCCAAGAAATATTAGCTTGTCAATATAATTGAAGAGATGGCTTTCAGGCCCTGATGGTCACTAATAAAATAATCCTAAGGAAATTGAGGAGTTCTGACACTCCAAATATCGATGGATGTGTTGCAGAGACAATTGTGTGTATGTTTTGTAGAAAAACTGAGACTTCTGTCTATGACGAGATTTTGGTAAATTGATTAACAGAGATTCAATATAGCATGGATAAACTTTGTATTCTGTGTGTATGCATGTAGGCAGGGTAAATATACAACACAAATAAAGTTACAAAGCAGTGGTGCACCGTACAGTAGAGGGGTACAGCATGGAACCATCAACACTCCTAGGATTGGGATACAGGGGATGAGTGGCACAAGGGGTTTAGAAATGTGTGGAGAGAAGAGCAGTATTAAGGAGAGGTGGGTTCTTTGGAGGAGGCCCATTATTTGTCATATAGGTTACACAACAAAGAACCTTTGCTTGAAAGAATGGTTCCTCAGTTCTTTTCAGAAGTGAAGGAGGGAAAAGGCCTGCTGCATTTTGATGGGGATAGAGATTTGGCTCCTAGGTTAGGAGCAGAAGAAGGCATTCTATCCAGTCTTCTTCTCTTTACTGTACTTTCTGGTCTCCTGTGTGAGGATGTAGCTCTTGTAGAAGATGAAAGTCCAGGTATGGGTGGGTGTTTAATTTTACAGCCTGAAGACGACATAACAGTCTTTCAAGATGAAGAAAGCAATCCTGTTTTACAAAGATAGGTGTGATCCTGCCATATTTCTTTAGTCCTCTGATTAATCGAACCGCTGAGTGGGGGACATTCTTCATGGGGATCAGGAGGGACTTTGGGTGGTACAACAGGAACAGTGACCGGAATACCATTATCAAGTTTAAGTCTTCTGCCCAATAATGGTTTTGAATCTAGGAAAACTAACATAGTTGACAAGTTGTGAGGAGAAGTTCATACAGCGAACACAGCATTTTTTCTTGATGGTAATCAGTGGCTACGATAACTGAAGGGTGATGTAATGTACACATGAGTCCTTCAAGCAGATTAGAGTACCATTCACATTCTGATGACTCTTGATATTATTTTCTATAAACAGGATTTCAGGGTGTTTCTTATAGAAGTTCAAGATCGCTTGCAACAAAATGGAACTTTGGAGAATAGCACAGTTTAAGGAGCTGTGCTTGGATCTTGAGGAGCCCTTCTTGATTAATCAATGTTCGTGAGTTAGCAAGAAAACAACTACATGCCTATGTGTTCAATAATTTTTCATGAGGAAACCATGCTGAGCGGGATTTGATGATCATTTGTATGAAAGGATGCACAGAGGTCAAGCAAGATATGAGGATATATGTATTGCCATTGTCTCAGATTTGGTTACTTCAATGGCTGCTATCTTGTTCCTATATTAAGGCTTGAAGCCACATTGATAGCCGCATACGAAGCTTAGGTGAATTGGCCTTTTCATTTGTCTAGGAATTGAAAGCGGGTGAATGGATGGTAGTTGGAGAGAACATCAGGGTCCAAGTTTGTTTTCTTCAGCAAAGGTAGGTTCTGCCCAGTATTTAGGGGTGGTAGCTTTTATCATGTAATGACAAGCGTTTGTCATCAATATTTCATGAAATCATATCAGCTTTAAAACAGCTCTTAAAGGCAGTGCATTTTTGTTAGAGTGGGTGAGAGATGAGATAAATGTTAGTTTTGCAGTGTTTGATGGTTTTGAATAGATCTTTGTTTTATTGGAGACTTCACTGATGATGGTGGCTTTGGTCTTCTGGAAAGATCTCTATAGGATAGGCAAATAGGGTCAGCAAGTCTTCCTGTTGCAGTGTTCAGTGTCCTTTCTTGTCCTGTCTCCTTACATAATGATAGCAGTCCATTAGCTCATGATTGGGCCATGGGACGTATGACTTTACTATTATAACAAGAGACTGTAAAAGTGTAATGGTGCTTACCATAATATGGAGGACGCACTCGGGTAGGAAAATGGAAGTTTGATGTTGGCACCACGATATGATGATGCTGAAAGGAGGTTTAGAATCTTATGTAATGCTTTGCTTGGGAAGTTCATGAATGTGTAAGTTTGATGTTTGGATGCCATAGGTGGGGGAGTGTGGGTTGAAGCATGTTAAAGTCACTAATTTCATCAGACCATGCATTGTTCTGCAATATGTGGTTATTGTTTATTTCAAATATGAAGCTATTTGACTTTAAATCCTATTTTGTCTTTCAGACAGTGATATTAGTGTACTCTGACATAAATATGCCTAGGGATGCTCTCCCTAGATCAGTGAGAAATACCTTGAGTTTTATACCAGTTCCAGCCTACTAGAAATGTCTGGATGCAAGAAGTCTCAGGAGTTATGGGATGCTCCAAATAGTAGGTACATATTCTTAGAATAGTGATCCACATTTTCCAGTCCTGAGCCTGATTTCAGAGGAGATAACACTGTGTATTCAGCTATTTACACATGTAAAATCCTCCTTTTGATAAATTGAGAAGAATATGAAATATTTAAAGCGTATGAAAATGAGAGTACAGTTACAATTATGGGCTTGCATTAGTTGCTTTAGAGTCCCAACATATGTTCACAAAACAATGGTTTAATGTTTGTAAATTCCTACGTGAAGGTTAGTTTAACTATGGAGGTCAGGAAACTTGATGTTTTTCTCTCATGTACAGCAACAAACTGATGCATGTATACCAGGTTTGTAATTCACAACTCTTTTGGTACAGAAACTAGCAATTCATCCAACGTAATCTTGTTGAATGAGTTGAAGAATGGGATTGATGGTGCTTATTTACAAACCCATGCTAAAGGGATTAATGTGCTACTCCTTAATGCAGACCCATAGACCACAACCTTTGTAGCCTTCAGGATTTATTCCCCAGTGCCTCATCATAAACCTTTCACCTGGAGAATATGAGGCTCAGGATGTTATAAGCACGTGGCACGGGTTAAGGTTCTCAGCTGGCATGGGTTGATCCTCTGTGTTGCCTCTAAATTGATCAAGGACCTAAAGAAAGGACAGTGAAGCTGTCATCTCTTATTCCAAGACAATGTTCAGATTGCTTCAGATTGGTAGTGACATTATAGTGACAGCATTGAAGGACCACAGGGCAGTTGGCTTACCACTGCATTGATGTGTTGAGAGATCTGCACTTATGGTCCACTTAAAAGGACCTAGTTGTTCAAAAATATGCAAAAAGTATTTTGTTACAGTTCATGGTAGAACTCGTTTAATCAAAGAAACATTATTAGCAGATGGGTAAAATGAATCGAGTCACTTTCATCTCATAGTACTGGGAAGCCTGACAAAATCACTAAGTAGCCCAACAACAGTCTAGGATTATTACAAGAATGCCTCCATGCTGATTATTTCCTGAAATGATTTGTGAGCTTGTGTTCCACATCCAGTTATTTTAATGTGCTCTGGCCCTTTCTTGAGAAACAGGTTCTTAATTACTTATGTTTCATTTTCTTATTACATAATGGTGTTGCAGTGAATGTCCTTAGTTTCTTGGCATTTTAAAATTGTATTGCTGAATTCTAGATTGGTTAGGAAACTAGCAAACTGAGAACACCAAAAAATCCTTCCCAAGGAACCCTAGACATTTGGATAACAAGCTATAAGTACTAGACAGGAGAACCAAGTTAGTTTGTACTAGGAGCATCAGAAAATACTACTGGATAGTGATAGTGACTGTCATGATCCTCCTGAATCACGAACTAAACTGTAAGGAGACTGTATTCTGCCTCGTGTCTGTTCTCTCACTGACAATTCTGCCACGTGTCTGTTCTCTCACTGACAACATCACAGTATGCTTTGGATACTCTCTGTTCTCTCACTGACAACATCACAGTATGCTTTGGATGCTCTCATTGGCAGAACAGGAGTATTTTCAACTGTATCCATTGCCAAATTTCATTTGCCCATTGTGCCCTTTATTGACAATGTGGAAGAAGTGCCAGTTTTTGACAGATACTGAAGGATCCAAACACCAAAGTATCAGGTGCACCAGTTCAGTTTTATTTTATTTGCCTTTTGTTGCCTTTTTTGTATATTTATTTTCCTCCTAGCCGGATTCGCATTGTTTAGCATTATGCTGCTTTGAGGCCACCGTACTCGCGCCTCCGCTATATAAGCAGCCACGCCCAGCCGCTGCCTGTGGATTATTCCAGCAACATTGCTCGGAGAGCCTTCTTCCTGCTTCGTGTCCGTGAACAACTCTGCCAGTAAGATTCCTCGTACCGGTTTTCTGGCTCAGAGACAACATTCTAAGGTAGGAGACGACGGTTTCCTTCAGTTAACAAGCTGAATCCTCGGAGTTCTTGGGCTTATTTGGATAGCGCTCGCATTCTATGGGCTTCTTTGAAAAAACGCATTTAAGCAAAAAACGCATCACTGATTTTATTTATGACAGGAAGTGCAATTCCTATGCACAGCATGTTCTGGCTTTCTGGCTTATTTATCAAGCATATCAATCATTGATCTTATATTCATTCATGGACTTGCAAGGCGCATAGACAATTACAAGTATAATTCTCATTTCGTTATGGCTTAAATAATGATGCAGGTATGAGTGGTTAAAAGTTGGAATGCGCACATAATGAGAGCTGCAACCCTGAGAGTAGCCTTTTAGTTATGATTATCCAGAGTTTATTGAACCGTGTGATACTGTGAGTATACTATTTGTAGAGTATCTTCAAAGACATTATTGGAGCTATTCAACAACGTATTCCTGATGCTGTGAATATATCATTGGAGACATGAAAGACTTTATTGGAGTTATTTTCAAAGTACTTTTTACTGACTTTTGTGATCTCTATGAAAGACTTACTGATTTTTCTCTTACAGGTAATGGTGGTTCATAGTGCATGTAATATATGTAAAGTTATAGGTCAAGATAAAGAACTAGAGCTTGATGCAGCGGATACAATGAAAACTATTTCCTCCTAGGTCACTTATCGGTCATCCAGGGGCGACTTATATTTTCTCACATCCACATGACGATGGGGCCCATAACATCGTCTAACAAACACACACACCTGGATTTCCTCTACACCTTTACGAAATCTATACTCCTAGGAGAAAAGAAAAACTAAATGAAAATCATCATGATGTACCGCTGGAAGGAGCCGGGATACCTTATTACCTTAACCTATCGCTTTCTTAGTTATTTCTTAAGATATTCCTGCTCATTGTTTTGTCGATGGATCATCTAGTAAAAAATCAGTTCATAGTGATCAAGACCAGCTAAATCACAATAACCAATTACCAATTTCACAATCATTTAGTAAATAACCACTGAGTCGTTTGATTTAAGAATCTCAAATTTTATATAATTTTAAAGGCATGGAAAAGAATTTAGACTTTTTATTCAATTATTCATTCATTATTAATTCAAATATTTATTAAGCAAAATCAATTTTATTGCAGAAAGGAAATTTTGTCATGAAGAAAAATCCTAATTACCTGCCTATCTTCCTAATTTAGCCTAATGATTTCTAACCTAAGTTTAAGATTTAAAAATAACCTGATTCTCATACTCAACTGGAAAAATAAGACAGCAACAGAAACTTCAGCTCGTCAGCATCAGCTACCGCAACCCGTCTCATCTAACAGTCTTTCAGCATCTCCCGCTCAGTAAAATGGATCGATCTGGAACACCAAGCACTGGAAGCCACCAACTCCAACACCAACTACCCCTCCCACTAAGAGTAGGCCTTCTTATACCCTAATTCTAACTTTGCTAACTAAATTGTTGCAACATTAATAACGCTCTTTTCTTTCATTGGTCCACTCAGTTCATTTATTCATTTTTAATCAAGTTCTCCCGGATCCAGCCTGTTCTTCTGGAATGCATATGTTCATTTCCTTTCTCACAGTTCAAGACATGTTTCCATCCGCTTCGATCAGTACATTTGTAACTTCTTTCGATACATTCGAGAACTCTGCAGGCATTGTCCTTTCTCTTAAAACTGTTTCCCATGATTCTCTGCTGATCACCACGGCACACTATCAGTTCAATTAGGTCACATCAGCCTTGACCATTCTTGCATCCTAGCCTTTCAGCACCATCACGTGGTCAGTCTTTCTCCAACTTTTTCTCCCTTGTCATGCGTTTTCTCAGCGCATGCGTACTCTAATAAACGGCAGCCATTTTATATCGCCACTCGATTAGACTTAGAAGCACTATTTAGAAATAAACAAAACATAATTAAAATAGAGAAACATAGCCTTTTCGTTTCCCTCCCGTCATCTACGTACCCCAATTAGTTATTACCTAGCAGAAAGCAACATTTAAGCTGTTCCTTACTTACCATCACTATTGTTTTTGCAACGTCACGTTTATATTCTATGAAGCACAAATCATGCATTTATTATTTATTTAGTACGCAATTATTTTATGTTATAATTAGACACACAGACATTTGTAAATAGATTATTCAGCCCATATACTTGCGTGTTACCCTTCCCTCACGTACATTGTTGATTAATACATTTAAACGAACATATTTATTAATTATTTATAAAATTTGTTAGGGGTAAATTTTTTTATTTATTCTGCTCCATCAACTCCCCCTTTGGTGATTTTTAAATCACCACATAAAACCCAAGTTATACTTCTTTTCAGGCAGCATATGTCTTTCATCCTTTTGCTTTTTGTTAGTTATACATCTGTTTCCATTTCATCTTGTCTTCTTGTCTCTTTATACATGCTTTCTTTCATTTTCTCTAACTCAATTTCACCCATTTCTCTCTCTCTCTCTTTCATTATTCTGTTATTTCTTTTTATCTTATTTTGTCTTATTTTTCTTTTTATACACGTTATTACAATTTTCAACACCATGGCTAACAATATTGCTACAGTTGCTATTATTATAACTTTCCCTATCATTAGTCTACTCATTCTTGTTAACCAATTTCCTACTGAAGAAAACCCTCTACCAAGTTTTCCAAGGACACTTTCAACCTCCAGTGGAACTAGTTCTTTGTGCAAATTTGTAATATTTGTAATATACTTTTGTATATTTTCACTTTTATCAGGAATGTAAGTGCAACAATGTTGGACTTTCAGCATTCCACAAACTCCACCCTCTTTTGCCAAAAGAATATCAAGGGCAAGCCGATTTTGCATCACCATAGCTCTCATGGCAACCATTTCGGTATTTACCATCAAGAACCCTCCCGCAGTATCTGTAGACAAACGATCTACTACTGTGGATAACTTCCGAATTTTAAATGCATTCAAAGATATTCCCACTGCTGGTATTAATGCTCCAAAAATATCACCTACAATTTCTGAAAAACTCTCCCTCTTTCTACGTGTAAAGCTATTAATCATCTTGTATGTTCCTTTTTCTTCTCTGTCCATATGAAAGATTTTTGGAAAGACCAGGCCTACATAACAAGTTCCATACCAATGGTCCGGTAACCTGTAATAAGCTCTATTCCCACAAATATAATAGATACCTGGAAATATTGGATCTTTTCCACCTTTGAATCCCCAACCTCCCAAAATTTGATAATTGTCTTGGCAGATACTGGAACCTACAAAATAATTGTCATAGACTGTCTTATTTCTCCTAATACACAACTTTCCTGTTTGCGGCCAATCTAATGTCATTGCTGCATTTATCTTTTCCCTTCATGATTTTCTTCCTCAAACGTCCATAGATGTGTTCTTTTCTCTTTTATTGCTTCTCTTTGAAATTTCATTCTCCTTTCTTCAACCATTTCTAAAAATACATTTTCTTCTTTCTTTAACTCACAGGTAAGGTTGTTTTTAGCTATTTCTTCTAATGTTAAAATTCTATGCTCTAAAAGAATTCTCCTAAAACCTTTGCTTGTTTTACTTTGTTAAGTTCTGGAACTACAGGAACATTTGCAAAAATCTTATCTATATCAGTGTAATAAAACTCTAATCTACCTGTTTTATAAAATAAACTTGCTATGACACTACATGTTATTCCATAAGTTAGAGGTAGGTGATGATAAGTCACACCTTCTGACACTGATGCAGGCAACTGCATACAAACATAACAATCTCTCACATCCATTGTCTCTACATATTCGTACAACAATTTTGTAAAAACATTTTTAGAAAAGTCTGTTACTGACTTATCCTTATGTAATTCTGCACTACTTCTTAAAATAACTGGTTCTTTAATATTAGTTTCTTTTTCTGGTTTAGTATCATTCTTTGCTTCTACTACAGCTATACTAATAGGAATTGTGATTGCTAAAACTATCCATACTGTCATTAATAATCCTGTACAAAAGCAGCACATTTTACACCATCTTTTTACAAACTCACATTTATCTCTTCTATCTCTAGTATTCTCCATTTTTGTTTTTATCTTTTGTTAAATCTCAGAAAATTGTGTCACTACACCTCAGAAATGACTTAGATGCCACTCTGCTTTCAAAAGTCTTTGCTTGGTACTTTCTTTTAATTCTTTTCAGAATTCTTTCGTTGTCACATCCGGTGATTTGTCATATCCAGTAAAATTGTCACATCCGGCAGAAGCACTTTAAGTCTTCACTTCAGGTTTGTTGCATCTCACCTTTACCCATTCGGTTTCTTAGTCTCGGGTTCTCGTGAGTGTTTCTTTCTTCTTTGTAATCAGTTAGAGCGATGTACAACCACTCAGGTGACTTGTATTTCGAATTCACTTTCTTTGTTCTTTTAGACTTTTGCAATCGTTTTCCACTTGGCTTTTCTTGTTCCTTTTGACTTGTTATTTCATTCACCTGTTCAGCACTTTTTTCTCCTGTTCTGATTATTCTGTATCTCAATTTTCTTATATAGTTGCTGGGCCAATTGTCTCCTTTTCTTGGACTTTTGGCTTCACCTTCTTTTTCTCCTCTTTCTGATTTCCAGTTTCTTTTTCTTGATTCAGTTCTTGTTTTCTCTTCTTCTCAGCTTTCTTCAGATTCTGTTTCAATTTTCTCACAATTGTCTCTTATTTTGAAACTTATGATCTCATTTTCTTTTACTGGTGGATCTATTTTCTCCTTCTTGTGTTCCCTTATTACTGTCCCTCCTCGATGTTCTTCCGAATTGGTATTTATCTCACTCTCTGCTTCTAATTTTCCCTGTTCTTTTGTTTCACTATCTGTCCCTATTGCTCCTCAGGGTTCTTCTCGATTTTCTAACGTTTTAATTGTCTCTTTCCCTTCTTTGTCTATTAATATTACTTTTGAACGATTTCCACCATAACTTGTACTTGGTTGCTCATTTAGATCATTTTCTTGTTCATTCTCTTCTCTAATTGGTTTAAATCCCCAAGTTCTCCTTCGAAATTCTTCACAGTTTTCAACTGAATCATCAGATCCTGAACTCGTGTCAGATATTTCCAGATGTCGACTTACAGGTCGATCTTCAAGTTCTGGAATTTCTGTAATTTTTCCTTCTTCTTCTTCCTCTTCCTTTTCCTCTATAGAGGTGCTTGCAGTTGGGGTTTCCAGATGTCGACTTTCAGGTCGATCTTCAAGTTCTGGCACCCTTTCTCTTATTCTTTCTGTCTCAGTCGCTGAACTCTCATCCCACACTTCCAGACGTCGACTCACATGTCGATCTGCAGGTTCTGGAACTCTGATTGTGTGGCTGGCATGGACCCAGTTTTTCACTCCTGCACACTTGACTGCAGTTGTTGTCACTAGGATTACCTGTCGTGGCTCGTCCCAGCGAGGAACTAGACAGTTTCTTCTCCTGTGGATTTTTATGCGGACCCAGTCTCCTGGATTCAAGTCGTGGGCTGGTTTTCTTTCAAGAGTGGTCGCATCCGGTCCAACCTGATGAAACACAGAACGCACCACATCAGCCAGTCCTTTGCGATAATCCAGTACTAGATCATCAGTTATAGTCAGTAACTTGTTGACAGGTACTTGTGCTTGTCTCATTGCTCGTCCCATGATCACTTCATGAGGACTAAGTCCAGTTTTCTTTTCAGGAATGCTTCTGATGGTCATCAGGACAAGGGGCAGTGCATCGGGCCATTTGAGTCCTGTAGCTTGACACATTTTTCCTAACCTGTTCTTAATTGTTCCATTTATTTGCTCTACTACCCCAGAAGCCTCTGGTCTGTATGCACAATGCAGTTTTTGTTTAATACTTAATGCTTCACAAATTAATTGAATCAACTCATTTTGAAAATGTGTTCCTCTATCTGTCTCAACCGTGACTGGAAAACCATACCTTGGAATGAACTCTCGCAGCATAAGTTTTGCTACCGTTATTCCATCATTCCTTCTAGTGGGGTATGTCTCCACCCAACGAGAAAACAAACAGACGACCACTAGAACATATTTTAGTCTGTTACAAGGGGGCATTTCAATGAAGTCTAATTGCATTCTAGTGAACGGACCTCCTTCTCGTGCTATTGTTCCTAGACTCACTATTGTCTTTCTTCCTGGATTAAATTGCTGACAAATAAGACATCTTTGACAAAGACTTTCAGCTATGGCTCTGAATTTTGGGTTATACCATGTTTGTCTAAAAGTCTGATCATTGCATCTCTCCCAATATGAGCTTGTCCATGGTACATCCGTGCCATGTCTGCAATCATGCTATCAGGCATAACTGGTCTTTCATCTCTGTAAACCCACACACCATTGTTTTCTTGTCTTCTACATCCTGCTTTTATCCAGTAATCTTTTTCCTCATCATTTGCAACTTCCTGTAACTGTCTCACCTCATCCCATGTCTCGACAGTGTTAGTAAAAAGCAAAGGAAAAGAGATATGCTCCCTTTCGCGATTCTTATTCAGGGATACCATGTTCTCTGCACAATATTTGGCTATCTCGTCGGCGTAATTATTTCCGACAGCTATGTAATCTTCATTTTTCTTATGTGCTTTGTATTTTACTACAGCTATCTGCCTAGGCAGCTGTATCACCTCAAGCAGTTTCTTTACAAAATCTCCATTTCTGATAGGTGTTCCTGCAGACGTCAAGAAACCTCTTTGTGACCAAATCTGACCAAAATCATGCACTATACCGAAACCGTACTGGCTATCGGTCACAATCGTAACTGGTACATTTCTTCCCAACTTACATGCTTGAATCAAAGCAATCAGTTCTGCAACTTGGGCAGACCTTATTCCTTTCAGACAAGACGCTTCCATCACAGTTGCCACTGTGCACACTGCATAAGCTGCGCTTAGAACTCCTTCTTTCATTCTCAAGCATGAGCCATCCACAAACATGACATAATCTGATTCTTTTAAAGGCTCATCCTTTATGTCAGCTCTTGGTTTTGTGCAATATTCCAGCACATTCAGACAATCATGATCTACTTCATCTTGTTCAATTATACTCTCTTCATCTGGCAATGATGTCGAAGGATTCACATTCATACATCTATCTATGGTCACATTTTCTGCACTCAAGATTACTTTTTCGTACTTAGTCAGCCGACTATGTGTCATGTACTGTGTTTTTGTTCTTGTCAAAAGAATCTCTACTGAATGGGGAACATATACTCTCAGTGGATACCCCATCACTATACCTTCACTTTGTTCCAGACTTACACAAGTAGCAGCAACAGCTTTCAGACATCCAGGCAACGCTTTGCTATAGGATCTAAAACAGCTGAAAAATAAGCAATTGGTCTCTTCATTGTTCCATGTTTTTGTACCAGTACTGAAAATGCACATCCATCTCTTTCTCTGCAGTACAATTCAAAATCCTTTTCATAGTCAGGCATTCCTAAAGCAGGGGCCTCACACAATTTCTTTTTCAACTCTTTGAAAGATTTCATTTCTTCGTCATTCAATTCAAAAGGGTCTTTTACATCCTTCTTGGTCAGTTTTTGTAATGGTTTAGCAATCAAGGAAAAACCACTTATCCATTGTCGGCAATATCCAACCATTCCCAGAAACATTCTTACCTCTCTTTGCGTCATTGGTGCTCTCATTCTTTGAATCATTTTTATTCTTTCTGTCGTTATCTTTCGCACTCCTTTCTCAATTTTATGCCCTAAATATTGGACTTCTTTTTGACAAAACTGCAATTTCGAAGGGGACACTTTGGGGCCGATTCCGATCTCGGCCGGTAGTGCTCCGAATCGGATTCGGATTTACCGGATCCGATTCGGAGCCCTGTTTCCCGACCGAATCGTACGCGGGTCCGGCCGAGCGAGTACGATGCAGGCACCCGCGAAATTGCCGACCGACTCGAACACGGCTTCAACACGCTCCGACCGACTCGCATGGACACGACTCGCACCGCGCTATGGAGACGTTTCCCGGCCGGGTAAGTACGATGCGCGCCGCGAGCAGTCCGATCGACTCGCGCCGTCTGGCTCGAAAAAGCTGTCAGAGTCGGACTTTGGGGGTCCGCGTCGGACCCCCCTGTACGTGTAGGTGCGCGAGTCGCACACAGGGGGGACCCATGGGTCCCCCCTACCTGTGCATGTACGGCGCGATGCGCATGGATGCGTACACGCTGTAGGGGGCGCCCTTGTCCGCCTCGCACCCATTGAGTCAATGGGAGCCCGCGTACGCGTTGTACGACAGGCTCCCATTGACTTCAATGGGAGTCCGACCGACTCGAGTCCGATTGCATGCGTGCGCATCGTACTCGTTCGGTCGGACTGCTAGGGTCCGATTCGGTCGGAATTCTCTCCGGGTCCGGCTCGGTCGGAGAGAATTCCGGCCCGAATCGGAATCGGCCCCTTTATGTCCTCTTTTCTCTAGATGGTTCAATAAAGCAATTGTATCGCTCACACATGCTTCTTTGGTTTTCGATGCCACCAATAGGTCATCGATATACTGCACCATCACTGACTTTTCTGGCATTTTCAAATCTTCCAGGGACTTCTTTAAAATCTGATTAAAGATTCAGGGGCTTTCTGTATACCCCTGAGGAATTCGGCACCATGCCAAAATACGCTCTCCGAACCGGAACGCAAATAATGGCTGGCTATCTGGATGTAAAGGAATAGAGAAAAATGCGTGACACAAATCTATCACTGTGTACCACTCAGCTTCATGTGGAATTTGGTATAGAATTACTGCAGGGTTTGGCACTATTGGACAACAAGGCACAACTATTTTATTGACCTTTCTCAAATCCTGTACTATTCTATATGTTCCGTTTGGCTTTTTCAGTCCCATTATAGGTGAATTACATGGACTGCTCATTATTTCTTTTAGAATTCCCTGTTCGATCATTTTATTTATTACAGGAGTTATTCCTTCAATTATTTCTGGAGTCAATTTATACTGTGGCGTATTTGGGTAAGTTGTTCCTTCTTTTACTGTTACTTTTACGGGATCTACTTCTTTCATCAATCCAATATCTTCTCCTGTAAAATCCCACACATTTTCTTTCACTGCATTTTTCAGTTCTTTTGGAAGTTTTTCTGCATCAAATGCAGGAAACAAACCATTCATTTCAGGTTCCTGATTCATCAATGTTACTTTATACAATACATCTTCATCTGGGGTCTGAAATCCAATTCCATCTGGCATACAATAAATTGTGCAATTCATTTTGCACAAAAGGTCACGACCTAAGAGATTTACGGACCTACAATCGCACACTACGAATCTATGCATTTTGCTAAAAGAACCAATTTTTACTTCCACTAATTCAGTAAGTGGTGTTTTAATCTGCTGATTCGCTACTCCAACTACTTGGATGTATTCACCTGAGAGAGGAAGGTTTGGAATTTCCACTGATCTAACAGTAGAACGGGTAGCTCCAGTATCGACAAGGAATGTTACATTTGCACCATTCACTTCTCCATCCACAAAGGGACCAGACTGATCTACCTCTAGAGTTGCGCCAAGTACGCACTCTTTTCCCTCTCCTAGGCACCGTCAGAAACTTTCATCCGACTCATCCTCACTCTGACGCAACCAATACTGAGAAATGTTAGCTGCTCGCGGCAACTGTGTTACCTGCTCTCCTCCGTAGAATCCTGTTTCTGTACTGTATCTTTGCTGGTTAACATTGTTGGGAAGTGGTGGTTGTGGCACCTGACCTTGTTGAACAACTACCTCATTCTGCACCTGTGGAGTTAATGATTGATTTTCCGGATTAGGTTTAGGTGGGAATTTACACTCGTTTCTCCAATGCCCTCATTTTCCGTAATTATGACATGGCCATTTTTTCTTTGCCTCCTCTAGACTCATTTGACCTTTCCCTTTACCTATGTTAGGTCGGGATTTATTCTGTCCTGTTTCATTCCCACTATTATTATCCAATTGAGCTTCTTGTTTCTCTGCCACTTTCACCTGTGCCCACATTGCCTTCTCTTTCAATTTACGCTGTCTACTCTCAATATCATCACTACAATACTTAGCATACCTCAGTACCTCATCTACAGTGCCATTTTGCCAGTTAATCATATGTTGTTTAATCATTTCACTAATCTCTGGTTTCAGTCCAAACACAAATCTAGATACGAAATGACTCATATCTTTTTCACTCAACTCCTCATATCCACTATACTACTTGAAAACCAACAACAACCTCTCATAATAGGCATGTACAGACTCCTTACTTTCCTGTGTAGTTCTATCGATTTTTACGAAATCTGTTTCTTTAGGAGGAATCTTATTTTTCAAAAGGTAATCACCTTATCATATTTCCTCATCACCTCAGGACCTGGAGCTCCTGTCTTAGGATCTCTTGGATATTCTGTAGTTGGCCAGTCAACTGTAATTTTACACTCAGACCACAAATCAGTTGGCACCACTATGTCAAACAATCCATCTAAATCTATCCACAACACTTTTGAAACCTTCACAAACCTCTCCACTTGTCGGTACCATTCAACTGGTTTCTATCTCAGCTTTGGGAATTCATTTGTAAATGAATGAATGAATGAAAGTAGCTTTATATAGCGCGTTACTACCCTGAGGCCTCGTAGCGCTTTGGATATGGCAAACAGTGTCATGACAGGTTAGTGAGTGGTACTAAAAAGATGGGTCTTAAGGAGTTTACGGAAGGACTGCATATTGGATTCCCTTCTGAGAGCAAAAGGAAGAGAATTCCAAAGATTAGCAGCATTGAACGAAAAAGAACGGCCGCCCCAGCTGGACCTACGTACTTTCCTTGTAGTGGCACGGAAAGCGGAGCTGGAACGAAGACTCCTAGGAGGGTGGTACGGAGTAATGAGGGGCTGGATGATGGCAGGGCCAGTCTTCCAAAAGGCTCTGTGCGCTAAACACATAGCCTTAAATTGAATTCGGGACTTAACTGGGAGCCAATGAAGTTTCCTTAGTGCGAGTCTTGCTGATTGTCTCCGAGGAATCTGGAGAAGTAAGCGAGCCGCGCAGTTCTGGATTACCTGTAATTTTTGAATGGTAGCCTGAGGGGCGCCCAGATACAGGGCGTTACCATAGTCCAGGCGGGACAAAACAAGGGCTTGCACCATAATCCTTTGCGCCTGAAAAGGGAGCAAAGGAAGAATTTTCTCAACATCCTCATCAGGCCGAAACATATAGCTGACAGCGTAGTGGCTTGATGATTAAAATTTAGAGAACTGTCAAGCCATATGCCTAAGCTCTTGATCTGGTGCTTTGGGGCAGGCATAGTGCCGAGACAGATAGGCCATGAGAGTGCCAGGAAGGTGATGGAGTTTTGCCCATGAACATCAATTCCGTTTTGTCCCCGTTTAACTTAAGGTGAGATAGGTCCATCCATTCGGCTACCGCCTCTAGGCAATTGCCCAGGGCGCAAGATGAACCTTCTGGGTGGTTTAATGCCACAACCAGTTGGGTATCATCTGCGTAGGTAATAATTTTTATGCCAAATGGATGCACTATCTCTGCCAAAGCCACCATATAAATATTAAAGAGTGTGGGGCTCAGGGAGGAACCCTGAGGAACCCCACAGCTAAGAGGCCATTGAGCTGATGCAGCGGTACCCTCAAAGACCCGAAAAACGGTCCTTTAAAAGGACTGGATCCATGTGAGAGCCCGATGTGTTACTCCAAGATTTTTAGTCGCTCCAGCAAGATGTTATGGTCAACAGTGTCGAAGGCGGCACTGAGGTCCAGCAGAATAATTGCTGCTGAGCCACCCTGATCCAGAAGTCTCCTAACTTCCTCTGTTACTGCCAGAAGGGCCGTCTCTGTCCCAAGCCTGGGACGGAATCCTGTCTGGGAGTCGTGGAGCAGGTTGTTAGACTCCAGATAGTTGACCAGAGTAGCGTTTATATGCCTCTCAGTCAGTTTGCTCAACCAGGGAAGGAGAGAGATAGGACGATAGTTGGCCAAACTAGAGACATCTAAATTAGGTTTCTTCAAAAGGGCTCTAACCTGAGCACATTTCCAATCAGGGGGTACCGTGCTCGAAGAGATGGAGGCGTTTATGATGTTCAAAATTACTGGCTGAATAACATCAGCAACTCGAGTGAGATGTTGCGGAGGAGCGCGGTCCTGGGAGAACCTGAGGTTACCCTAGACATATATGTATTCAAGGTGACCTCGTCTATCAAGGGGAACTCCACTAAGGAACATTGTAATTCTGGGAGGGGGCTTTTGGTACTACACGCTATAGGGTCACTTTGATCAAAGGGAAAGATTGACAGATCAGATGAATTTTCTGATGGAAATATTCTGCTAAATTGTTGCAGCGAGCTAAAGCATCCTCTAAGTTAGGGGAATTGTGCGGAATGGTAATAAGAGATTTAGCAATACGGAAAATCTCTTTAGGAGAATCAGCGGCTGCACTAATCCTCTCCTCATAAAATGAGGATTGGGCAATTTTTATTTCTGCCTTATAATTCCTAATAGCCTCTCTATAAACATTTTTCCTCTCATCTGTTGAATTCTGTCTCCATCTCCTTTCCAGTTTCCTGCATATTTGTTTGAGCTCCCTTAGTTTAGGGGTGAACCATGGTACCGGTTTGTGTATGGATCTCTTATAGGAAGGTTTCATGGGAAGAAGAGTGTCCAAAGAGTTTTGGATCCATGAGTTAAAATTATTGTTGGCTCTCTCCGGGTCGGAAACAGGAGAGGGTGTAGTAGCATCCAGCGATGAAGACCACTGGCTAGTAGAGAGATTTGACCATTTCCTTTCTAGTATCAGAGTTGCATATTGAAGAGAAGAAACCACTGCGGTCTCCCAGACCAGAGGGATCAGAAAATGATCAGTCCAGGGGAGGGGAATTGGAGACCCTACCGAAATATTCTGGTCATTACTAAACACTGGATCAAGGAGATGGCCTTTGACATGCTTAAATTGAAGTGCGGAGAGGCTTGTTAGCAGCTCTTTGGCCAAATGGTCAGAAGGATCATCCAGATGGATATTAAGATCCCCTAGTACTATAAAGTTAGCTGGGGTTAGTGCTTGGTTAGCCACAAAAGTCGGGAGTATACTGAGGAATTGCCCTATGGGTCCCGGGGGGCGGTAAAGGAGCAGACCAGAGAGAGTGTTAATAGGTGACAATTCCAAAGAAAAATTCATGCTTTCGCAGTCCGGTACCCCCTCAGCTGAGGACCGGCAGCGAAAATTATCTTTAAAAATTATAGCCAGACCTCCACCTCTTCCGGTCTTACGGTCCGTTCTGTGAATTAAGTACCCTGGAGGTAGGGTTTGAGTGATAATTGGATCAACTTCGTCCTGTAACCATGTCTCTGTCAGAAATAGGGCATCGGGTTTAAGGTCATCAATAAGAAGTGCTAGTTCAACTGAATGCTTGAAAAGAGAACGGCAGTTTAAGAGAAACATTTTTTTGGGGAGGCCAGAATCTGGTAAATCTCTGCTGTAAGGTTGGAATTTAAAATCACATTGGGGGCATCTGGAGGGATTGTCGGCAAGGATTAGCGTGTGTAGACAGTTAGTATCCCTGACTTCTCTCATATTGAGCAGTGACTGAGCACTGTAAGTAACATTGTTATTTTTAGAACTACCAGGGGTCATGGCCCCTGGTCCCGTCTGGGCTCGGACGGGCGCAGACGGGCTTGCCTTTGGCGCGCCTTCGGCGCGCCGCCGGCGCGCCCGCTGCGCGCGTCCGCTGCGCGTGCGCATTAGCTAGAAGCTAAATACTGGTGGGGGCGCGAGAGACTGGCGCGCTGACCCGACCGGAAGTGCTACTGCTCCAAGAGGCCCTCCGCACAACGGCACTTGCCGCGTCGGACCGGGGCTGGGAGTAGAGTAGAGGTAGGTGCCGCCAAGTGCAGAAACTCACACTCAATTCAAGAGTGAAAATAAAAATACAGGTGCAATTTAAAAAATTACTTAAAAATAGCCACACACACACGCACAGCTAGCAGCGTCCCTGCCACTGAACTCTGCCGCGTCCGCTGCGCGTGCGCATTAGCTAGAAGCTAAATACTGGTGGGGGCGCGAGAGACTGGCGCGCTGACCCGACCGGAAGTGCTACTGCTCCAAGAGGCCCTCCGCACAACGGCACTTGCCGCGTCGGACCGGGGCTGGGAGTAGAGTAGAGGTAGGTGCCGCCAAGTGCAGGAACTCACACTCAATTCAAGAGTGAAAATAAAAATACAGGTGCAATTTAAAAAATTACTTAAAAATAGCCACACACACACGCACAGCTAGCAGCATCCCTGCCACTGAACTCTGCCGCGTCCGCTGCGCGTGCGCATTAGCTAGAAGCTAAATACTGGTGGGGGCGCGAGAGACTGGCGCGCTGACCCGACCGGAAGTGCTACTGCTCCAATAGGCCCTCCGCACAACGGCACTTGCCGCGTCTGACCGGGGCTGGGAGTAGAGTAGAGGTAGGTGCCGCCAAGTGCAGGAACTCACACTCAATTCAAGAGTGAAAATTAAAAAAAATACAGGTGCAATTAAAAAAATTACTTAAAAATAGCCACACACACACGCACAGCTAGCAGTGTCCCTGCCACTGAACTCTGCCGCGTAAATGACAGTATATCCTGTCTAGTCCAGGGAACATGCACATAACTACCACCTGGAGTTTCTCTCATAGGGTATTCTCTTGCAACAGGTTCTTTTTCAGTTATCATAAAAGCCAAAGAAGCTTTGTCTGCCGTTTTCTCATACTTTTTTGTCCATCTAACTTTCCATCTGTCCACATCACCCCATTTTCTCAGTAAAACAATTAACTCTTTTATCTGTGTCAGCCTTCCTGCTGTGTTCAAGTTTTCAATATCTTTCTCACAAAAGTCTACTCTGTACGGTTTCTGCAATGTTTTCACTTTCGCAAAATCTACTCCAATTTCACTTGCTATCTCTTCTAGTTTGTCATGTAAATTTTTAGCTCTCCATGCAATACTTTTGCACAGAAACATGATTTCATCATCCTGGTAATTTTTTTAGCTTTTCTGTACCAATCGTCCCTAAAATTAATTCTTCCATGTCAATCTTTAACCTAATTACATCTAATGGTTTTTCTTCTGGTTCTTTTATTTTAAATGCCTTCATCCACTCATTTAACTCATCAGGAGTCGGACCTATAGGCGTATTATTTAGTTCTATCCAATTACCACTCTTTTCAGGGGTCACTGTTGCAGATTCTGCTACCATATGCATTTTCCTACCATTACACTCATTCACTGTCAAATTTGTAGGTGGACTTGGTCTGTAGGTACTAGCCAAATTACTTGTACTTGCACTTGGTTCCATCCTTTCTTTTTCTCTCTGAAATTGTGAATTCATAGGAATCACTAAAGACCGTTCATCAATTTTCTGATTCTCAAAAACTGGTATTTCTGGACCTATTGTTACGGGTACAGTCACAGCTTCCATGTTTTTCGTTAATTCCCTAATTTTCTCAGTCAGCTCTTTTGTTGTTCTTGCTAATTCAGTTGCATTGTCACTTTCTACTCCTTCATTTTGTGAAGTTCTTATTTGATCTTGTGACCTATTTATTTCAATTCTTTTTACAGGACTTTTATTTCGCACAGTCTCTATTTGCGGCGCATTAGGTGTCACCACTGTAGAACTCTGCTGATACGGAGGGGGATTTCTATTTAAAATATCTTCCAGCAATTCATCATCCGTTTCACTCTCATGCATATATTTTTCCCTCTCCATATGTTTCTTTTTCTCAGTACGTTTTCTCTTAGTCTCTTCCTCAACTGTAAAAGCCGGAAACAAACCTCCTGTCATGTTAGCACATCTCCATCGTTTTATTCTATCCTCATGATTTATTCCCCACATTCTTCCAGGCATGAACTCGTGATCCCTTAAACCTCTGAATCTCTCTCGCTCATACATCTCATCTTCCCATTCCGTCAACGCTTCAAATTGTGTCGGTCTAGGTCTAGGTTCTAAATTTGTCATCTTTTCTCTCAAATTTCGCAAAACCACTACACTAAATGAACCATTCTCAGGGAAAGCTAATGCTCCATCATTCTTCGTATACTTTGCCCAATTTTCTAACCATATGCATGTATGATATCCATATTTCAGCATCATATGTGAAGCTGCTGATTTCGGCGGAGGAATTACTTGTCCCTCTCTAGTCACAACCTTTTTGTCTTTCTTAAAGAAATTCTTAATTTTTGTCGTCCATGACGTTCTCTCCCTTTCATACTCATAATACGGCATGTTTTCGATTGGTTTTTCTCTTCAAACCAGCACTGTTCCGTGTACGTAACTTCAACCAATCACAGCGCGACTCACACCAACACACCAATCAGAACGATTCCCTTCGTCCGCGGACCAACCAATCCTAGCGCGGCACTTTTCTACGTCACTCCTGTCTTTGCGTTCACGTGACTAGCGCACTATCCAATCCTAGCGCGGCACTGTCTATGTCACTCTTGCTCTTTTACCCCTCCTTTACAAAAATTATCGGCAACTTTTCTTTTCAATGTTTTTTCGTTAGTTAGAACATTTAAAACAATTCCATAGTCTGATTCGCTAAACAAAAGTGACAGCTTTGTCCTTTTACACAAGAATCCTGTATTTCCAGTAGGCAGCGCTTACCTCTACCCTACCACAGAATTATTAACTTTTGCCGATAAAGTAGCACTTCCCTCTACCTTACCCTTCTTTCAAGCAAACAGTAAACCCGTTTCTCTGGGGATAAGACACATGTGGAGACTATGCTCCTGAGAATTAAGGCCAGAGTTTCACAAGAAGACGTGATTTGCTATCTCAGTTACACACCTTTCGTACAGAAATCCCTAACATAACACAACCTGTGTTATTACCAAAAATTGAATTCAGACCATGTACCAAATTCCATGTGACTTCTCTTGCCACACGTGTTCCACTTCCTACATCCCAGAAGCGTGAAAACTCACATATAACATAACGCGACTCAACATATAGTATTAGTCATCAAAATAATCAATAATCAATAATCACCAAACTAATCTATAGAAACCATAACTCTGCTACCAAGAAATCTGATGCAGCGGATACAATGAAAACTATTTCCTCCTAGGTCACTTATCGGTCATCCAGGGGCGACTTATATTTTCTCACATCCACATGACGATGGGGCCCATAACATCGCCTAACAAACACACACACACACACCTGGATTTCCTCTACACCTTTACGAAATCTATACTCCTAGGAGAAAAGAAAAACTAAATGAAAATCATCATGATGTACCGCTGGAAGGAGCCGGGATACCTTATTACCTTAACCTATCGCTTTCTTAGTTATTTCTTAAGATATTCCTGCTCATTGTTTTGTCGATGGATCATCTAGTAAAAAATCAGTTCATAGTGATCAAGACCAGCTAAATCACAATAACCAATTACCAATTTCACAATCATTTAGTAAATAACCACTGAGTCGTTTGATTTAAGAATCTCACATTTTATATAATTTTAAAGGCATGGAAAAGAAATTAGACTTTTTATTCAATTATTCATTCATTATTAATTCAAATATTTATTAAGCAAAATCAATTTTATTGCAGAAAGGAAATTTTGTCATGAAGAAAAATCCTAATTACCTGCCTATCTTCCTAATTTAGCCTAATGATTTCTAACCTAAGTTTAAGATTTAAAAATAACCTGATTCTCATACTCAACTGGAAAAATAAGACAGCAACAGAAACTTTAGCTCGTCAGCATCAGCTACCGCAACCCGTCTCATCTAACAGTCTTTCAGCATCTCCCGCTCAGTAAAATGGATCGATCTGGAACACCAAGCACTGGAAGCCACCAACTCCAACACCAACTACCCCTCCCACTAAGAGTAGGCCTTCTTATACCCTAATTCTAACTTTGCTAACTAAATTGTTGCAACATTAATAACGCTCTTTTCTTTCATTGGTCCACTCAGTTCATTTATTCATTTTTAATCAAGTTCTCCCGGATCCAGCCTGTTCTTCTGGAATGCATATGTTCATTTCCTTTCTCACAGTTCAAGACATGTTTCCATCCGCTTCGATCAGTACATTTGTAACTTCTTTCGATACATTCGAGAACTCTGCAGGCATTGTCCTTTCTCTTAAAACTGTTTCCCACGATTCTCTGCTGATCACCACGGCACACTATCAGTTCAATTAGGTCACATCAGCCTTGACCATTCTTGCATCCTAGCCTTTCAGCACCATCACGTGGTCAGTCTTTCTCCAACTTTTTCTCCCTTGTCATGCGTTTTCTCAGCGCATGCGTACTCTAATAAACGGCAGCCATTTTATATCGCCACTCGATTAGACTTAGAAGCACTATTTAGAAATAAACAAAACATAATTAAAATAGAGAAACATAGCCTTTTCGTTTCCCTCCCGTCATCTACGTACCCCAATTAGTTATTACCTAGCAGAAAGCAACATTTAAGCTGTTCCTTACTTACCATCACTATTGTTTTTGCAACGTCACGTTTATATTCTATGAAGCACAAATCATGCATTTATTATTTATTTAGTACGCAATTATTTTATGTTATAATTAGACACACAGACATTTGTAAATAGATTATTCAGCCCATATACTTGCGTGTTACCCTTCCCTCACGTACATTGTTGATTAATACATTTAAACGAACATATTTATTAATTATTTATAAAATTTGTTAGGGGTTAAATTTTTTTAATTTATTCTGCTCCATCAAGCTCAACTGTTGGTTGCTTTCGTTCCAGATCTCCCTCCCCGCAGTACCCTCCCTAATTCCCTTCCCCTCGTCTGGCCACTTTGATCCTCTGGTGTTTTTTACTCAGAGTCAAAGCTGCCGGAAGGTGGGCTTCTTGAGGGTACTGCTCCTGAGGAACTAAACATCCTTGACAGTGACAGAGCCTTTACAGCTTTTGAGAATTCACCATCACTGTCAACCACAAAGTTTTGTTGGAGAGATCATACAGGCAACAGGGAGGTTGCTCATGCTTAGATCAAATATTTGTGACCAGGAACACTCAGGTACTAACCATATCTCCTTTATTTACATGTCAAAGGAAAGGGAAGTGTGGGGTGACAGAGGTATCAATGAAGACAGTTTAGTTGAATCACAAAAATGTGACCTTTCAATCTTGCTCCATGGTGGTGCATTTCAGAAGCCTCTTCACTCATTTCTTCAGGATTTATAAAACTTTTGACCAGATGTACTACTAGCTGGTAGCAAAATACTGGTCGCAATTTGCAACCATAATTTGTAAAGAATTTTAAGACGCAACATGTGTACAAAGTGGTCGGTTCTTAAAATTCTGAATTGTAACAGGTCGCAGTCTGACCTACCTCACAAATATTAATGACATAGGTCACAAATTTTCAATCACTACAGGTCATGACAGGGCTGGTGGCTTGCTGATGGCAGAAGTGCACAATGCTGTAATTGCTTTTTAATAAAGTATTTTTTTTAATGAATCCCATTTTCCTTAAAAGAAACTAAATACTGGTTCCCCAGGTGTGATGCTGCGAGTGCCCATGAATATCGGGACACGTAGGTGGTGAGTTCAGCACCTCACACAAGCAGCTGCTTTAAATGAATATATCTCTGTACCCAGAGTGTGAGTTTGTATACTGTTTATGGTGTTCTCCTAATGGAGGTACTGGTACTTTATCCTCCTAGCAACAATGGTTGTAAGAGCTTTGGATCGACCTTCCTGTCCAGGTTCTGAGCTGGGGTCTTCCTGAAAGCAACACCCCATGGCAAGGCAGAACACTTTCCGTACCTCCCTACTTACCTTTACAATGAACCCAGGACTTAACTTGCAGGATGCCTGTGTGTCCACCAGAAGGTTTTAATACCCACTCCTTGGGTACCCATAGGCAGGACCAGGTCACAGTATTCCTCGGGAACCCCTTTTCTTTATGATCCCTAACATTTCCACCCTCTACTGGCCCCAAGAGGGTGGTGGGGAGCTAGTGACGCTAGCTCTGGTGACAGAGACCAACAAGAGTGCAAGGACACTACCTCAGAGTGGGTCTCCCACACTAGAAGCAGGGGTTCTTCATAAAGTGTTTCCATCTACTTCCTGTTCTGTGGTTCCTCTATTCTCAATGAATCTTCCCTGTGCAGAAGTTTAAAAATGGAGTGTTATACCTGGCATCCTTAGGGTGGTCTTCCCCCATTCTTTTTGCTTTTTTTCTCCAAGTTTTGCCGTATCTGTTTGTTGGCCTTAGGACTCTGATCACTTTACCACTGCTAATCAGTGCTAAAGTGCAAGTGCTTCTTCCCTAAACTTGTGTGTAATAGGTTTATACTTGATTGATATTTTTAACTTACTTATAAGTCCTTTGTAAAGTGGTATCCTATATACTCAGGGCCTGTAAAGTAAATGCTACTAGTGGGCTGCACCACTGATTGTGCCACCCACAGAAGTAGCCTTTCAAACCTGTCTCAGGCCTGCCACTGCCGTGCCTGTGTGTGCAGTCCTACTGCCACTTCAACTTGGCATTAAAACTTCGGGCCAAGCCTTACACTCCCCTTTTATTACATATGTCACCCCTAATGAAGGCCCTAGGTAGCCCTAAGGGTGGGGTGCTATTTAGGTAACAGGTAGGACATGTACTGTTGTATTGTGCATGTCCTAGTAGTGACAAACAGCTAAATTCGTTTTTCACCACTGTGAGGCCTACCTCTCTCATAGGTGAGCATTTGGAATTCCCTTATACCTGTTTAAGTGGTAATTCCTGATCAGAGAGGAGTAGCTTTTTCATGTTTTATATCTTTGGATTGGTAATGATAAATTCACCTTACTGGTGAAGTTGGATTTAACCTTACTGATTTAGAAATGCCACTTTTAGAAAGTGGACATTTCTCTGCACTTACTGCTCTATGTTCCTGGAAGCCTGTCTCCAATACACGTCTGGGCGACAGCTACATGTGTGCATTCCCTCTAGACAGCCACAACACAGGACACTCAACTGCATCTGCATTCATCTGCACTCTGATTGGTCTGCCTGGGCAGGGAGGACTTGGAGGGGCAGGCACTTACACTTCAATAGGTATTGTTCTGTCCACACACAAAGGGCTGATTACCCACCACCAGTAGCCTGGCAGACAGGACTGGGTTGAAAGGGATCCTTGTGCACTTCAGAGGGCTCCTACTGGAAGTGCTGGACTCTGGGTTGATCCAAACATGGTGCAGCCGGTGTTGCCTGCCTTCAGTGGTGATGCAGGGTGTAGAGTGGATTGTGAAATTGTTTTGCCTATACAGTTTTTTCAGTTGTTTATGGATGATGTATTTTTGGCTGAGATTGTTGAGCAGACTAATTTGTATGCTGAACATTTTTTGAGGGACAACAGTGCCAGACTTAGGCCCTGGTCTAGAGCTAACCGGTAGACTCCCACAAATCTGGATGAGATGAAGAAGTTTTTGGGTTTGACTTTTTTGATGAGCTTGATAAGGAAGCCGTCCCTGGCTTCATATTGGTCTACCAGTCCCTTGATGGCAATGGCCATATTTCCTGCAATTATGAGTCGTGATCGGTATTTACTTTTGCTTCGGATGCTGCATTTTGTTGATAATGCTTTGGCGTTGCCACGAGATCACCCTGACTGCGACCGTCTTTTTAAGATTCGGCCTGTTTTTGATCACTTTGTAGATCGATTTTCAGAGATCTATACTCCAGGGAAAGAAATAGCTGTTGATGAGTCTTTGGTCCTGTTCAAGGGCCGTTTGGTTTTTAGGCAGTACATTCCTAGCAAGAGGGCACGTTATGGAATTAAGATGCATATGTTGTCTGAGAGTAGGACAGGATATGTCTATAATTTCCGGGTGTTCACTGGTAGGGATTCCACTATTGACCCCCCTGGTTGTCCGTCCACTTTGGGAGTTTCAGAGAAAATTGTGTGGGAACTTACTAGAGGACTGTTTAACAGAGGTCACCATTTGTACCTTGATAACTTCTACACTGCTGTGCAATTGTTTAAGGAATTGTTCAAAGTGGACACTTTTGCTTGTGGCACAATCCGCTCTAACCGTAAAGGTTACCCAAAAGAGCTTGCTTGCAAAAAGCTTCAGAGGGGACAGTGCAGTGCCTTGCGTAGTGAGGAACTGCTAGCTGTGAAATGTGTGGACAGGAGGGATGTGTACATGCTGACAACCATCCATGATGACAGTACTTCACCTGTGACTGTTTTGGGTCAGGTTGCTGAAGTGCTCAAACCTGTGTGCACTGTAGACTACAATAAGCACATGGGTGGTGTTGATAGAGTAGATCAGAGGTTGGAACCTTACACTGCTGTTCGTAAGGCTTACATTTGGTATAAGAAGTTGGCCATCCATCTCTTCAATTTAGCAACTTTTAATGCTTTTGTTGTGTTCAAGGAGTGTTCTCCTGCGTCAATGATGACTTTTGTTCAGTTTCAGGAGTCTGTGAAAGGCAGCCTTGTTGTAGTGGAACAGGCAAGTGTTCCTAGATTTGGAGTGGTGGAGGATGTGGCTAGATTGAAAGATCACCACTTTCCTGATTTAATTCCTCCCATGCCCAAAAAAACCAATCCCTGTAAGAGATGTAGAGCCTGTTTGCGAAGAGGTATGCAGAAGGAGAGTCGTATGCACTGTGCTGATTGTCCTTCTAATCCTAGGCTGTGTGTGCCCACATGTTTCAGATTGTATCACACTCAAAAGAGTTTTTAGGAGCAACCGTGAGTCTAATAGTGTACTGCCTGGTCTGTATGGTTTTATATAGTTGTTGTTCAGTTTCATGGTTGGCATTAGAATGATGTCTTTAGTTACCGCTGTTGTATTTGTAGTTATAGTTTTGTATCTAGTTCCAATTGTGTTTTCTTTCTTGTTAAAAAACAATTTGATGACGGTGTGCGTGGACTGGCGCTTGGCTGGCGGTTTGCGGGGATTGGTGCTTGGCTGGCGGTGTGTGTGAGCGGGCGGTGTAGCTGGGGCTTGGCTGGCGGTGTGCGTGGGCTGGCAGTTGGCTGGCAGTATGTGGGGGCTGGCGCTTGGCTGGCGGTATGCGTGGGCTGGTGGTGTGCGTGGGCTGGTGCTTGGCTGGCGGTGTGCGTGGGCTGGCATTTGGCTGGCAGTGTGTGAGTAGTGACTTGCTGCTGGTCATTACACACTCTGCTAGTCAAACGCCTCTGCACACACTATGTCAACCACCAGCCGGTGTGATTGCTGTGTCAGTCATGTGGGCGTATGAAAGTGATGGGCCCTTGAATGGCGCTGTCTGTTGATGTGAATGTTGTAATGTGCTGGGCCCGTGGCTGGCGGTGTGAATGGTCTTGTGTGTCACATATGAAAGGTGTGTGAATGGCCTGTAAAGAGGATAGTGGCTTGCCGTGGCTTTACAGCTCACGAGCTGTGAGTCATTGGTTCAGGTTTTTAACCTTTTTAATATTAACAGTGCATTTCGTTTTTGTGAAATCTCTTGTTAATAGAAGTTTACGCTCTGAACCTTCACTCGCCCTCCTGCCAAATCCAACCAGTATGTGTGAGTTCTTAAGGAATTGTTCATTTTGAAGTAATATTTGTCTTTTCTGTCTCTCTCTTTTCTGTCACTGTAAAAATGTGGTGTGTCCACGTTGCGTTTTGAGCCGTTTCCTGTCGCGGGCACTAGGCCTACCCACACAAGTGAGGTATCATTTTTTTTTTTTTACTTTATTTACCATTTTCATGTAAAATCATAACAATATGATACATCAAGTGAGGTATCATTTTTATCTGGAGACTTAGGGTAACACAGAATTGTAGAGCAACTGTTATTGACTTCCGATGCATTTCTGCCTTCCAAATGAAAGACAATGTGTAAAAAAGAAGTCACTTTGAAAAATGTCCTATAATTCTCATGCTAGTATGGGTACTCACAATTTCGGAAATGTGCAAATAGCTACAGTTTCTAAACTCTATATTTTGTTCCAATTTCAGAAATACATAGGTGTCTTTCATCCCGATTTTTAACTGTATATATTTTCCCAAATGAATTGCTACATACCCGGTACACAATAAAAAACTATAGCAAGACGCTGCTCAGTTATTGTCTCTGGGTTCGTCGGGTTCTTGGTGAACCTACAAGTCCTATATATCCCCACAACCAGAAAGGTCCAGCGGATATAACGGTATATTACTTTAAAAAATCTGTCATACTTAGAAGAAGTTACAGATGAAAACGTTGGCACAAATGGCTGTTTTTTTCAACTCATTTTCAATTTGTCCTATTTTCAACTGTTAGTTTCTATAAAGAAACCTTGAAGGATCTACACAAATGCCACCTTGCTGAATTCAAAAGTTTGTCTACTTTTCTAAAATGTACAGCTTTCCAGGATCCATTAATGCTTTCATACCCATTTCTACCATTAACTGGAAGAAGGTTGAAAGCACAAAAAATAGCAAAAATAGGCTATGTCCCAGTAAAATGCCAAACTGTGTAAAAAATGTTGAGTTTCTGACAAAAGTCTGTCAGTCCCTGAAAGCTGGGAAGATGGTGATTTCAGCACCACAAACCCTTTGTTGATACCATTTTCAGGGAAAAAAACAGATGCTTTCATTTGCAGCACTTTTTTCCCCATTTTTCCAACAAAAAAAAACATTTAGCTGTATTTTGGCTAATTTCTCGGTCCCCTCCAGGGGAATTCACAAACCCTGGGTACCTTTAGAATCCCCATGATGTTGAAAGAAAAGGACGCAAATTTGGCGTGGATACCTTATGTGGTCTAAAAGTTACAGGGGCCTAAGCGTGAACTACCCCAAATAGCCAAAAAAAGGCTTAGCACGAGGGGGGGGGGGGGGAAAGGCCTAGCAGCGAAGGGGTTAAGGCAGATGTCAACAATATTCCCTGTTGGTTCTATTTCTTCACAAAGAAACTATAAATTCAACCTAACGAGCTGCAACGATCTCCAGCCTCGGGCATACGTTACCATGTTCACTAAATTTGGCAGTGCTAATGTTACATTTGTATGCTATGGGGCATATTCTCAAGAACGTGTGATAACCATCGCAAAAGTTACTTAACGCAACCTCCAACATCGCAGTCTATCGCGGGAAATCTACGCCGTGTTAGCGAAGTATTCACAACACGGCGGTACCATGCGATAGTCACCAGATAACGCGTCAAATGGGTGCGTTAAATCAACGCCACACCGCAAAAATGCGAAACACGAACGCAAAAAAAGCTGCGATGAGGCCAATCGCGATACAAAAAGCAGCGAAAACCAGCGGCAGGCCTGCAAATCCCACGCGTCTGGTGGGAAAATGCACCATAAAAGCAGACCAAACAAACGGTGAGATGACAACGTACGAGCACAACCCCACAGCTGTGACGCAGAACAAATGACCATTGTCCAAATCAGATAGGCAGTTCCCCACAAACAGCCACAATGTACATTGACATGCATTCAGTATGTAACCTGCGCCAATGCGGAAACAAACATGGAACACACTGTGAAACCGCATCTCCCCTTCACATTGCAGAGGGACAAACAACACCCCCTGCACACCGACGTGCCATGTCCATGACCAAACAATAATGAAAGCATGGACCAATGTAGGGGCAGTGACTCCCCCCACGTACATGTCGCCCATGTCACGGGACTTGAGTCACAGGGTGCATCCCTTCATCATGGCGGCACATATCAGAGCCCAAAAGAAGCCCTCTTGTCACTTGTAGGCCACAAATGACAGCCAAAACGGAATGAATTGGGACACATGTGAAACGCCGAAGAGTGGGATACCCTAACAACTGTGACACACAGAACTGGCAGTTCCAATACGTGACACCCTAAACAGCCTCACTGCACAGAGGTGACACACCCACCATCCATTAACAAATTCCTAAATTGTCAGCACAACATGTCGCACCCACACGTGTCTGAGTGAAGTGCTTGTACAGATGAGTGACATGCACGCAGGGAATGTGTTTCGGAATGCATTTATTAGCACATGCTGTGCCTGTGGTCAGTCAACGTACTGTGCCATTACTGCTAAGGACCTTCACAATGTGACGTCAACCAGAGAAGAAATTGTCAATGATGTAGTCCCTACGGGCAATTCCTGCTGCGGCTGCAGTGGGGTGTGGTCCACCTGCCTCATCTTCATCATCATCGTCCGGTGCATCTGGCACTCGTATCCATGGGGCTCTGCTGCGTACACATATGTTGTGCAACACACAACATGCAACGATCATCTTGCACACAAGGCCTGGGCTGTACAGGAGCCTTCCACCTGTGACGTCCAGGCACCTGAAACGTGACTTCAACACGCCAAATGTGCGCTCCACGATGCCCCTGGTGCGTTTGTGGGCCAAATTGTACTGCCGCTGGGGCTGTGTGTTCGGGACTCGGAGAGGTGTCATCATCCAAGCGCAGAGTGCATATCCTTGGTCACCTGTGACAGTGCAGAGAGACATGAGTCAAGACTACGTACTGCATGATGTGTTGGCAGGCTCACTGGTTCATTGGTGTGTGATATGTGTGACTTAGGGATTCCCGTATGACATGTACTGCGTGTTGCTAATGAGCGGCATCACTGTGTATTACGTAGCCTCACTATTGTGCGCAGCGCGATTGCATCACATGCACCCCTGCGGCACACCATTGTCATGCCTGTCTGCGCATGTCCACAAGCCTGACTACGACACAGTGATGATGCTGCACAGAATGTGGCCGGCCACGTGTGTGTCGGCCCATTGCAAGGACAGGGCTGACACAGATGTAGAGCACCTACCTGGCTGAACCCGACATGCAGTTGAGGGTACATCTTTGGCTCATGCAGCGATAATAGCGACACACACAACAGTTGGCATGTGTGATCCCTGACCCCGAGCGGGCATGCCCTCCCCCATGTTCCTCTTTGGCCGAGCATGCACACCGGGGGCATGCCACATGGCAACATCGTCGATTGTGGGACGGGTGGTGCAGACACTACAACAGAGACACACGCATCTGCCACATCCTTGTCAAGGCCTACACTGCACCACACCCAGATCCACGTGTGGAGTAGCCACACCCCTACGCAGTACGGTCATACGCCTGTCCACCCCGCTTACTCTCACAGGGAGGTACGACACGGTTTCATGTCCCAGGTCTACACCACTGCCTGCGGTGACATGGATGCGCACGCTGTACACAGCACAATGTAATGTGGAATGACCCCGGTCCCTCATGCATACAAAATAACCACACGGACACACTGAGTGAGTTTGTGGGACTGGCCACGGGCACGTGCGCCCGGCCCCTTTTATTGCCAGGCTCACATCTCCAGTGACGCCTGTGCAGGATGGGTGTTGGGTAGTGTAAGCCACCACTTAGGGGTTGGTTGGTGCTGGCAAAGACCACAACAGTGAGCAGACAATCAGCAGTGCAAGGTACGTACATTATGGGTCCCTGACTTGAGCAGCACAGAGTTTGTGGCCCCGGATGCAGAGCGGCCGGCACAGGCACACCGCCACGGGACGGTGACTTGCGGTGCACTGAGGTAGTGTCACGCGAGCTGAGCGTGTACTCGTCGATGTCCAAGGGGAATTTCACGGAGGGTTGCGGAGGACAGTGGAAGGTGTCCTTCCAGGGCATGATGCAGAGGGCAGAAGCAAGCAGGAACAGGCAGATGGCGGAGTTGAATGCTACAGACCCCACTTTTCCACCTTGTCAGTATCAGCTACATGTAGATGAAGACAGCCTCCAGCCCATGGGCTCAGACGCCACCGACGTCCAAACAGAGATTGCCCATGGATTTCAGGGCACACACTCAGTGGCGCCAGAGCTGGAAGGGGATGCAGTCTGCGATGAGGCCTGTACAATGACATGGACTCTGCTATGTAGAGAGCAAGACTCAGTTCAAATCGTGTGACCTACTCCACCGCAGTGTGTGCCGGAGGCAGCGGTCAGTGCGGGCCAACCGCTGTCCAGCCATCTCCTCCTGGATCTATCACACACGACGTTGGAATGGCATTTGTATTAGATTTGTGGCTGACATAGGTAGTGGCACCAGAGCTGAGCGGGTGTGCAGCCGGCGAGGAGGCTGTGTCCTGCCTGTGACGGACTGCATTGGATTGGTGTGAGGCCTGCAGGACCGCAGTGCAGGCCGAAGGCCGGAGTCAGCAAGGGCCCACAGACACGTTTGGTGGGAGTCCTATGCACAGACTTGGTGGCACCACATCGGAGGGAGTATAGTGACATGAACTCAGCCTTAAATCATGTACTCTGCCATGGTGTAATCAAGACTCAGTTCCAAATGTGTGTCCTACTTGTCCGCTGTGTATGCGGGTGGAGTACGTCAACAAGAAAGGAGTTCCGCGGGCCTGTGTCGCGGAGGCCGTGATGGTCCGAGGAGTCTGCCAAGGTCAGGGGCCTCGGGCTTGGAGCTTGCACCGGCACATGGTGGGCCCTCTTTGACACACGCCGGTGTCGGCAGGTGAGCAGTGATGCCTGGATGCGCAGGGGCGACCATGACGGCTTCGGGGACCAGCGGCCCGGGGTGCAGCAGACGCACAGGATCCCAGGCAACACCGCTCACGGCGTAGGCCTCGTGGCGGGGTGAGAGGCGCCGCCCTGGCAGGGACGTTGGGCATTCCGGAAGAGGACCACGCCCAGGGCTACGTGCTTTTTATTCACAACCATACACTGACCTGGCATACGCCGGGCCAGCCCACTCCTCTCACGCTTACAGGGGGGGATGTAACAAGCTACATTTCCTTGATCTCCCCCACTGGCTGGGGTGACATGGATGCGTCCACTGTCCACTATACCAAACACCAGCGGTGTATGTCGACATGGATATGTGTGTGGTCTGCATACTGCAGTCTGTCCAACACATCCACGCCACACTTGGCATTGTGTGCAGTCCCATTCATCGGTTACATCGCCTCCTTCGCACATGCCTGGTTCCCTCCTCTTCCCACATTCTGCTAATGTGTGGCTGAGGTGCCATGCCGTTGATGGCTCATGTACATGGCTAGGCCAGGTTCCCACAGTGAGTTGTGCTGTTGTGTCTGGTGGGTGGGCATGTTGTTTGGCATGTTGTATGTGGGTTGTGACGTGTGCATTCCCAGAGTTGTGAGTTGTATAATTGTGGAGTTGAGGTGTGTGGTGTGTTCATTTGGTACTTACCAACGAGCACTGCATTTCCGTAGGTGCCATCCTGGAAGCGCCAGTTGATGATGGACTGTCGGAAGATGTATGAATCATGCACACTGCCTGGGTAGTTGGCGACGACATTGGTGAAGAGTCCCCGGTGGTCCACTATTGCTTGCACATTGATGGAATGCGTGTGCTTTCTGTTGCGGTAATTGTGTGCAGTGTCAGCAGGGGGCACAAGTAGGACATGTGTGCAGACTATTGCCCCCAACACATGCGGGAATCCAGCTATGGCGTAGAATCCTTGCTTGGTCTATAGATGTTCCTGCGCAGTGTGGGGGAAGTATAGGTACTGGGGTACCAAGCTGATGATGGCATTCAAGACAGGTGTGAGGAACTTTGATAGGGCTGGCTGTGAGACTCCTCTGAATCTGGCGGTTGTTGGTTGGAATGTCCCAGAGGCCAACAGGTGCAGCACAGCCAGCAGCTTTGTCTGCGGAGGGATGTTGGTTGTCCGCTGTGTTGGTACAGTCAGCCTGTGGGCAATGATGTTCAGGATGCGGAGGATGGTTGTCCTTTTGAGCCTGTAGTGGGCAATGACATACTCTGGTGTCATGTCTGTGAGGCTGGTGCGTTTTCTGAAGGTCCGCGGTCTGTGTCTGCGCTGCCTCTGTGGTGGTCCGGGGGGGTGGTGCGGGGAGGGTCCGGGGGGTGGTGGCGGGCCTGGGGGTGGTGGCGGTGGGTGTTGTGGCCCTCTTGGGGCTCTGAGCTGCATGATGAGTAGCTCCATGGCATCTGTTGTCCTTCAGGTGTGGCTGTGGGCTGGGCTCCCTTTTCTGGTGTTGGCTGCCGTTCGACTTTATACCAGGTCTGAGCAGGTGTTAGTTTCCTGCTGCTAACGCGCCAGATCGCATGTTTTGTGGACTTATCGCCGATCTGGCTGGTCGTTGAGAATGTTGCGGTTTGGTGTTGACGCGGCTTTTTGCACGGGAATGCCTACTCTGCATCTCATTAGCGATAGTTGCCGGTGTCATCTGCGGCAATGTTTTTTGCGGCTGCTATCGCGGGTAAACTGGTGCTATGGGCTGTTAGCACCGGCTTGTGAATGGGGCGATGTATTTATCGCAACTTTGGCTGCGATAAAGTGCTGTTAACTCGGCGATAGCTCCTTGAGAATATGCCCCTATGTTGTTCCTCGTGCTTGCATGCACGTGTATGCCTTTGTTATGTTTCCTTTTAAATGCCTTGGTTCATGGCACGATCACGGTGTTCTAGAATAGAGCATCTGATCGGGCTTGTGAGCCAAGGTTGTCAGTTGCGTGGAGCCTGCCGGAGCTGGAAGAGTTGTAGCTTCCTGTTCTTCTGAATAAACCTCCTTCTTACTACAAATTGTCTTCGTTTCATACATGACAAATTGGCGACGAGCTGGAGGAAGCACCATATTCACGGACTACACGCGTGGATTATTTTTTTTTCTACTTTTGAATTTGTGGATTTCTATGGTTTTCAACTTCAACTCACTCACTTCTGTTCTTACCGTCATAAAGAACATAGCCATCATTTTATCCTTTAGGACAACCACAGTCACATTGATACCTACACCATCTTCCATGCTGAATTATACTGTAGGAAGCCAGGCAATCACCTTCGGTTGAGGCAAGAGTAACTTGGAAAGCAAACATGGCTACGTTATGTAAAGTAAACCTAAAGGAACTGAGCATTATGGTGTGGATTGTGAAGCTAAAGTGACATCCAAATATGGCTTTTTAAAGCTATTAACGTAGGGATTTTGAAAATCAATCCAGCTTAAAGTAAGTTTACGTCTTGCTTAATTTGGTTACATTCAAAAAGCGTGCCATTTTCTTCCAGTGTATAACACTCTTATTTTGTGGAAGACTGTGGGTCACTTAAGGCAACAATGACATGAATATGTGTTTGACACTAGGTGGCAGAGACCAAAATGGAAATGTATTGCAGAGCACAGGTGTGCACAACCATGGCAAATATGTTATTTGGTATTAGAATGTGAACTGCATTTAATTTTACTGTTGGCCAATAACAAATGAAGTAAATGGTAATTTACACACTTTTTTACCATTATGAAATGTAATTAGTTTTAGTCAATTAGTTAAGTAACCAGGATTAAAACAATTCTGCAAACTATTTAAAGTGCATGTTATATTTATATTTTTGATCCACAACAGACATGCATGTCCCGCCCATTTGGGTTATGTCATCCCGAACTTTTTCCTAATCCCCCCTTTCCATTCAGTCAACATTGCTTCCCAACCCTGCTCTCATTAATTTACGATTTATTCTGCAGTTCACTCCATTTTGACTCCAAAATAATTGTTTGTGTTGGAAATGGCGAAAGACCTCTCCAATAATGGTGGAAATACAAAATCATTTGTATTTTCTTGATCATTCGTTGCAGGACTTTTATCTAAAGGGATCTGTGTGATTCTGAAAGCTTATCATGGTTTCAGTCATCGTAATCTTTGTAAGAGAATTTTGGAGTTTATTATTCACCATAAAAATATGATATTAATCGTAGGTATTAATTTAACTTTTAATGCCACTCCTTAATACCATCTCTCATTCCCAACATTGTCTCATCACTCTCATTTAGGGTTCCACACCCATCCTGAATCCACCACAACACCTGTTTACCATTTCTTTCCTTCCTTAACCTCAACACGCCCCATGAAAGCAATGGGGATTATGTGAGTTGCCTGAAAAAAATAACAAGTTTACAAATATTCCAGGCACAAGGCACCAGTACATCTAATCATCTTGCAGAAAGCTTTCCATTTTTGCTTCATTTTTCCCCATTTTCCTACTTAATGGCCCTGGAGCGGATGCACAGCGGATGCGCGCAGCAGGCGCATCAAAGGCAAGCCCGTCTGCGCCCGTCCGCGCCCGTCCGTGCCTGACTGCGACCAGCGGCCACGACCCCTGGACCAAAGAAGGTCTGCAGATTAGTATATACTTCTAAACAATTGACTGAGTTACGCCAGGCCTTTTCTCCCGAATGCACTATCTTAAAAGCTGTTGACTCGCACTGCTGCTGTCGGCATTGTCGGTTTTCTCCTGCTGAGTCTAGCTACAACAGGAATTCCTAAACGGGGGCCAGGCACACTAACTGTGAAACTGGACAACCCTACCCGACAAGGTTACCTAATAAGGTTTCCCCTAGAGGCACAGTTTCTTCTTCTTTACATTTTACATTTTACAACATCAATTGCCGCTCCCTGCCTAAACATCAAAATAACATCTTTGATTTCCTGATGAATAATCAACCGGATGCTGTTTTTCTAACTGAAACTTGGTTACAGGATAGTTCAGGACCTGATGTGGCAGCGGCACTTCCGCCTAGTTACTCTATTATACGGAAGGACAGGAAACAAAAAATGGGGGGCGGCATCGCTATCATTCATAAAGGTACCCTTACATGTAAAATAGATGACTTTTGTGTCACCAACTGCGAAGCTCTGCTATTTAAAATAACACTTACGCCTAATTTTACCTTCTCAGGTAGCTTGATATACCGCCCTCGTGGCCCGGCTGGGCCCTGGGCACTTTTTCTGGCCGATCAAGCAGCCCCACACACCCTGAAGGCCGCTAACTTTACCATTCTGGGCGATCTAAATTTACATTTAGACGATCCAAATTGCACTAAGAGTCGGTCTCTTATTTCTGATCTAGAAGCCTTGAATATTCATCTTTGTAATTCAGGCCCAACCCATATTGCGGATCATCTGCTAGATCCGATTTTTTCTAATCTTGATCTGAACTGTGGCCCTGCGCTCCCCTTATGCTGGTCTGACCACTTTGCTGTAGCTCTCTCTCTGAAGGTGGCTCCCTCTCCCCCAGCGACCTGCCTGGTTGCCGAGCAAACGCGGAGAAACTGGGCTAAACTGGATGTTTCAGCCCTAAATAACCGCTTAGTGGAAAGTAATCCAGCTACAGAGCTGATTACAATCTCTGACTTAGGTCCCTTCCATAACTGGATCACCCAAGCGGTTGATGTCTGTCTCCCCTTGACTAACAAGCGTGTAGTAAGGCAACTGCCACCTGCCCCTTGGTTTTCTCCGGAGTTGAGGACGGAGAAATCTAAATGTAAATCCCTCGAAAGAGCCTGGAGGAAACATTATCATGTAGAAGACAAAGTAGCTCTTAAGGAATACCACACCCTCTGCAAAGTTACTCGTGCCTAGTTCTTTACACTTAAAATATCTCAGGCCCATAACTGCTCCAAAACACTTTTTAAGGTGGTCAAAGAACTATTCGGCGCAGACTGTCATTCTACTCCCCTTGCTCTCACGAGTGTCCAGTGTGAAGAGCTTGCCCTCTATTTTAATGAGAAAATCGAACTAATTTACTCGGCATTGCTCAGCAAACATCCTCAATCTCCACCTCTGGAGGCCAGGTTGCTCGACACTATAATCCAGGAGTCTGATGGACCAGGACCACTAGATAATACTCCCTCCTCCAACAGACTGGAAATGTAGACCCCCCTGGAACCAAGCTCCTTTGGCCATTTAGTGGCAAACATGAAATCAGGGTCCCCTTGTGATGTTCTCCCTTTTCATGTGATTAAACACACTCTCTACTTTTATGGATCTTCTGAACGCCTCCTTATTGGAACGGCATTGTTCCTCGGGAATGGAAACACGCCATGGTCCTTCCTCTTCTTAAGAAAGCCAATGCTGACCCTACTATGCCATCCAACTTCCGGCCCATTTGGCTGCTTCCGGTCTTTTCCAAAATCTTGGAAAAACATGTAAAGAGACAGTTGACCACGTTCGTGGAATCCCAGAATGTTCTACATGTTTCTCAATCAGGTTTTAGAGCCGGTTTTTCTACCAAATCTACTCTCCTCGGAGTCACAGAAACGATAAGACTCAAATTGGATGCAGGCGAAACTGTGGCCCTTATTCTACTAGAGCTCAGCGCCGCTTTCGACACAGTATCTCACTCCATCTTGTTGAAAGCCTTGCAAGGGGCGGGCGTAACTGGTGTAGCCTTACAGTGGATGGTCTCCTTTCTAGCCGATCGAACATTTCAGGTTTTCTCGGCGGCAGCGAACTCTACATCCTATCCGTCCCCTTATGGAGTCCCTCAAGGGTCGGTGCTGAGCCCTCTACTAGTTAATGTGTATGTTCGCCCTCTGGCTGATATTGTAGAAGAGGCGGGTCTTTCCCTTTTCTCGTATGCGGATGACACTCAGATCATCTTCTCCCTCTCCTCGGTTAAGGGGCCGGAACCCTCGGTTCTTCAGTCGGGTCTATGCAAAGTTGCATCTTGGATGCAAAACAATTTGCTTAAACTGAATGAAGACAAGACTGAGGTTATGATCTTAGGAAAGAACAATGATCTGTGGGGTCCTCAACACTGGCCCCCTGAATTGGGAGCACTGCCCCAGCCTGCACCCCACGTCCGTAACTTGGGTTTCATTATTGACGAGCATTTGTCTATGAACCAGCAAGTTACGCGGATTTCTATTATTTGTTTCACTATTTTAAAATGGTTGAAAAAAATCATATGGATGGTCCCCCTCTCTGCCCAGAAAACGGTAGTCCATGCCCTTATTACTTCCAGGCTGGATTATGGCAATGTTCTGTACCTGGGCTCTAATAAAGCCTTACTCCAAAGACTCCAAGTAGTACAGAACGCGGCTGCCAGATTATTGTGTCGTGTGCCGAAGTTTTCATCAGTCGCCAACTTCCTTCGTGGCCTTCACTGGTTGACGATGGGGAACCGTATCAAATTTAAAGCCCTCTGCTACATGTTTAAAATCAAAACTGGAGTGGCCCCCTTATACCTACAAAAGTTAGTAAAGCAGCATCAACCTCCGCAAACTTCTTCGCTCGGCCCATCAGATGAGGTTTTCGGTCCCGAAATTCAAATTCTCCAGCATGGGCAACTGGTCATTCTCTTATTTGGGTCCTACCTTGTGGAATTCCCTTCCGCTGTCCCTACGCAAGGTGACTGACTATGGTTTTTTCCGCAAAAGTCTGAAAACTTGGTTATTCAACTCTTAAACTTCCCGTAAACTTTCTGATCTTCGATCTGGCTGGCGCCAGGAAACCCCTTGGGGTAGCTGTGCGCCCTACAAATTCAAATAACATAACATAACATGCTTGGAAATTCTAATAGGGCAGACTTTCATGTGACAAATAGCATTGTTGCACACAACGCATATGTTAGAAATGACCTTCTTTTGCATGTTATTCCCCCAGATCTTTGCTGAATCTATTTGTATTGGCTTTAGAACTGTGCACACTTGACTCCTGCTAGCTAGTAGTAAGTTGTGTCTGCGCTTCTTACCTAACATGCCCAAATTGGCATACACCTTATTGACACATTTAATTTACTTATACGTTCCTAGTATATGGTTCTCTGGCACTCGACTAGAGTAGGAGTGTCTATAGGCCTGCGTGTGCAATTTTAAACTGCTATTTCTACCTGGAAAATTAAACCTTTTGCCTGTCCTAAACCTTCATTTTTAATACTTATAATTCACCACTAAGGTAGGCCCTAACAGCTCATAGGGTAGGGTGCATCGTATTTAAAATGTAGAACATGTATATTTCATGTTTTACATGTCCTGGTAGTGAAAACCCCTCAAAGTCGTTTTTCACTGTGGCAAGGCTGGTCTCCTATAGCCTAAACTGGATACCTTGTCACATTTAATGCGTACTAAATTTACTTTAGAAACAGCTAGTGAGATACTTGATCCACTCATTTAATTCAGTCGTTAATTTGTAAAAAAAAAAAGTGCCAGGGCTCTCGTCAGGAGGCAGCTTGCATCAGCTCATTTCTCCTGTTAGAGCCACCTTAAACCATGAAAGTGGGGAGAGGATGTGGCATAATGGCCACCGACTTCGGAGCTGGGGAACCAGGTTCGATTCTTGGTGTCGGCTCAACATCCTGTGATTGTGGGCAAATCACTTAATCTCATTGTGCCTACCATAAATGAATGTGCCCTTAACTGGTGCTCATGAAAAGCGCTGGTGTTGATGTTTGGGTGCCGCTGCTGAGCACCAGAAACCCCCGGCTCAAATTAAGCACTGATTTAAATCATAATTTAAAGTCCTTTTTAAAGATAAAGTTGGATTTAAAATTATTATATTGAAAATGCTAATTTTAGAAGTTGGCATTTCCCTGCCTAAAGTTTCCGGTGCCTTTCTGTGAGTGACCATCTACTCTTGGACTGTTGATGACTCCCCCACTGGGAAATGTATATTAGGGCCAGACAGTGGACAAAGAGCCTTGGTGTGGAGAGGTAAGGGTCTTCTTGACAGGCTGACTGGAGAGGAACTGTGCCCCTGCCCTGATTCCACTTCAAAGGGTAGCTTGGGGGTTGTACCTAACCCTTCTTGAATTCAGCAGAAGCTTACCCTGTCACTGGATAATGTAGCTCACACCTGGGCCTGCCTGCCTTTTGTTTCACTAGCCAGGCAGGAGCCAAACCCAGGGAAAAGGGAAGAACTGCTCAGAACCAGTTTTAGAGTTAGACAAAAGGATTCCTCCCAACTACAGGCTGGATCTGGGCATAAAAGTGGCTGCTCCAGAAGCTGAAATCAGAACACTCTCGAACCTGAGAAGATTCAGAAGAATGACTGCCCTGCTGTCAAAAGAAGGACAGTTGGACCTGCTTGCTATGAACCCAGGACCACAGAAATGACTCCAAGGGTCAGTTGGCCGACTTCCTGTTTGGACTACAGAGACACAACAAGTTTCCGGAGGCCGTTATTGCTTTCTGGCTGACCAGATCCAACTGGACCAGACCTTGTCCCCTCTGCTGGCCTCTGTGGGAGTGAGTCCTGGCCCCCAAGTGCTATTCCCAAGTTCCAGGGCCCTTAGCTGGAGTCAAAGTGTACTTCTTCCTGCTTAACTGAAGTTTTCTCTGAGCCTGACACAGATTGGTGCAGAGTGATGCAGGGCCTTGCCTGGCAACACAGCACCATGCAGATCCTGATTGGCTGCTTTACTGGCCTGCGCTCCAGGCCAGTGAAGCAGGCCACCATACCTGGGAGGGCCAGCCATTCCTAATGGGGTCGCAAATTGCGAGTGCCTCATGAATATTGATGAGGCATGCAATTTGCGACCCCATTGGGAATCGCAAGCAGTGTCTCTGACACTGTTGTACATGGCATTTAGCGACTCGCAAATTGCGACTCGCAATTCAGCGCAATTTGCGAGTCGCTAAATGCCCCGGCCGTACATCTGGCCCAAAATGTGTTCAGGCAACTTTTGGCCAAAAAGGTAAAGAGACATTGAATTGACCTGCACATATGAACTGTGGGAGTATGTTAGCCATCTGTACCTGCACCTAATCCTGCTCACCCTGTACTGTATTGGTGACTGTAGACACGTGATCTCAACTGTAGCAGGAAAAAAGTTGATACCGGGACGAAGGTGGTGTTGCGCCTCACAGTTTAATGCAACTTATCCATTCCAGTTTGTAATTTCCAAATAGTTTTTGTTTTACTATAAGAATAAAGTACTTTCTTTGAAAACAAATATAAGCACAGGGTTGGCCATTATATTATTGTGTCTGTTGGTTGCCTATTGATTTCTGAGCTCTTGTCCCCCATGCTACTTTTTGAGAAGCCTGTGACCTTTGCAATCCTGAAAGTCAAGCGCAGAAAGGAGTGCATTTTGCCCAGTTTGCAGAGCCATGGTAGGACAGACCCACAACACCAGTGGCAAACAACGCGAACCACCATTGTTGGGGGCCAGTGGCCCCTGTCAGCCTTGTGGCTGACCCAAACCAGGTCTGGCACCATCATCTGGAATTCAGATTAAAACATTGCATGACATTGTTTTGGAAGAGATGGTGAAAATGGCAAAGCAGTTTTATCAGAAGCAATCTGTCCTTCTCCTACCTGCTACTAGTAAGTAGAATCATATCCTGTTCTGTTTTTGGTATTGCTTGTTAGCTCACTCACATATTTTCCATGATTACATCCAGCAAATCATTGACCCGAAAAAGGTGCTCACTTTTTTGACATGTACAAATTCTTGTGGAAAGAGACATAGGTGCAACATCTATGCCACGAAGCGTACCTCTGCTGAAAAATGTCAAAGGCATGATTCTCACCTGTGTCATGTCAATGGTGGTCTTTTAGAAGATGGATGTAATATTTTGAAGAATACTTCCCACACGTGGTTTTGATACCATAAAAGGTTGATTATAAATACACCTCTTCCATATCCAGCTGACAGCAACTGACTCTAGATGACACATACATAACAGAAATGGAACATTTAATTTAACATTCCTAATTCCACGAATCTGCAGGTGGTTCTACTCTTAGAACCACATGCAGGAGGCACCACACATCTCCCTTCCTTATATTTACATGAATAATAAAACCGAAGATTAACACCAGACTATTCATAGTTGAGATAGTACAGATTACTAACATAATGGCCACCACAATATCTTTTATACCGTGACAAAATCTTTATAATAACATGGTGGCACTTTCCTCCGATAAATCACTCTTATTCTCTCCTTATTACCATTCTGATCACCACAAGATCTCCCATTTGATCTTGCAGTCACCCTCTTTTCTTTGTCACTCCTCCCGACATCATTTGAACTTCCTTCACCTTCACAATCACTCTTTTCATCATCCATGTGCACCTCTTCTCTCATCTCTTTTTTAAAAGGCACAATCCTGTTCTTGTTCTAAATCCTTCCACAAGCTGTGTTTACTGCATTTTTAAATAGCTTAATAACTTTTTGTGCCTTGGTGAACTTAGGCCATACTGCACAACCTACTGGTGCTTTAATTTTCACCACATTCCCAACTTTGACATTACATACAATTTTCCTTCTGTCAAAATCCTCTTTTCTTTTCAACATAAGTCTTTCTTCTCGACTTCTCCAACTTGACAGGCCATTGACCTTTATGCCTCTGTCCCAATTCATCCATCCTGGACACAAACAGCTGTTGAGCACTCTCCCTTTACACAGTTCAAATGGAGACTTCCCAGTGGTCATGTGCGGAGACATGCAGAAAGCAGTTATCCTCTCCTGTAACGTCTGTTAATAGTCTAGACAGTTCACCTTGGTCAACTGTCTACTCTCCTTAATGAATTTGTTATACCATTCAATGACACAGTTCGTTTCTGGATGATGAATGTCACATTTCTTGTGTTTAATGCCACATGACTTTAGGTAAATTTCTATTTCCTTAGTGCAAAATTGAGGACCATTGTCAGACCAGATGCTTTTTGGAAAACTCTCCTTTCTGAGGACACTCTCCATGAACTTAATGATGCCAACAGATGAACTATCCCTGATATTAATTACCTCTACCCACCTTGAGTAGAGATCCATCATTACTATTAAATAGGGTGTGCCTTGCTCACCATACAATGGGCCCACAATGTCAATGGAAACCTCCTCTCATGGTTGACTTGGTAAACCCCTACAAACCATGGGAACCTGCTGAGTTCTCAACATTTTAGCACTACGAGAGCATTCCACACACTCCCTTACTCCCTAATATTAGCTCTCAATATTCCTTTTGTTTTTACAATACCCAGATGGACTACATGAGCCTGTTTTATTAGTTTGTCCCTCAAATGTGAAGGTGGAATTAATCTTCTTCCCCTCAATAATAGTCCATGATCTACAGCCAACTCCTACTTGACCAAATTCCGCACTCTGATGCTAAGTCCAATGTGGTGAAGAACTTCGCTCACCCAATGTCGACATTATCTCCTCGTTGTTGGGGGAACATGTCCACCACAACCTCTTTGTTCAGTGCTCTGAGGTCCACACATAACCTTATGGCCCCATTTCCCTTCTTGGCCACCACAATGGGGGCCAACCACTCCGCTGCCTCTACCTCCTCTATTACACCTGCAGCCTACAATCTCCTAAGTTCTGCACTAACTTGATCTTGAAATGCCGAAGGCAATAATAGGAATTGCTCCATCTTTCAACTTAATGCAAAGTTTATAATTATTCAGGCACACCAAAGATTCCATACAGACCTCAGAAAACTTAGCAACAAAATCCATATCCCTCAAGTGAATCGCTTGCACTTGAGCTTGTGGCTCAGCATAGGGATTTAGCCCCACACCTAACAGCCTTTGGTGTGGCCAACTCAATAAATTGTCCCCTTTGTTGGACACATAAACCTTGTCTATCACATGCCTTCCTCCTAATTCCAAACAGCCTTCAAACCAACTCAGCATTTTGATTGGTTGCCCGCCATAACCTCCTGGGTTCAAATCCATAGAGTACAATTTATTCTTCTCCTCAAAATCCCATACATAACACTGCTTAGAAATGACAGTCAAATGCGTAGAGTCAAACTGCATTAACACTTTCACTCTGTCTGTCACCATATTCTCACTGGGGTGTTCGTCCTTTCCATTGACTTGTTTATCTGAAACACTATTTCCTGTGAAACTTCCTAAACATCTCTTCTGATATTCTTCTTGCTCCTGTTACAACAACACTTGTAGAAATGCCTTTTTTCCTGCAGCCATTGCAATAGACACTCAAAGCTGGGCAAGAACTCGCATTCGCTGTGTGACCACTATTACCACACCTGAAACATTCACCCAATTTTGTGCGTACATCTCTCTCTTTTTCCTTGACTACTTCTTTCTTTTTTACCTCACACACCACCTCTTCCACCTTCACTGAACTTGACACACTTTTCTATTTATTAGAACTTAGCTCCGAGACACACTTTAACATGTGCTCCACTTTCTTGGACACCATGATCACCTCCTCCAAGGTTGGCTCATCTTTCAACCACAATTGTTCTCTAATCTTGTCACTTTCAAATCTTAAAACAAACTGATCACAAATTCTTTCCTCTAACATTGTACCAAACTTGCACGTACCTGCCAGCTGCCTTAGACACATTATATACTCCTCAACTGTTTCATCCTTCGCTTGTTTCCACCTACCAAATTACTACCTCTCCATAATAGTGCTCACTCTGGGGAGGAAATGTCTGTCCATTTTCAATAAGCATGTCTCATTTAAATTCCTTGGTTCTTTAGCACACAGGTCTGGTAGATTCTCCATGACCTCTTGACCCTCAGCCCCCAAACAACTCATTAATAGAGCGTGCCTCCTTTCCGCACTTAACGTTGGCCCACACACCCTCGCATAGTGATTAAACATCTTTTTCCATTTGCTCCATGGTATGCTCGGCTCCCCTGGGCTACTTAAGGAAAATGGGGTTGGCGTTCGTTTTGCATAATTCAGTATTGTCACACCCACAGTGTTACACCACAATAAATTACACTCTGTAAAGTTTCTCTCACCCCAATGCCACACTGAATATTTACCACACTATAAAGTTGATGTTGCAAAATTGCACCTATTTACCACTGTTTACAATATTCCTAATTCCACTAATCTGCATGTGGTTCTACTCTTAGAGCCACATGCAGGAGACACCACAATCGAGGCCACATTCAATTGAACAAAGTATTGCTTAAGACACCCAGGGTTAAATAAGGAGATGCTTCCAAATCCACATGCAGCCAAGACGTAATAATAAAAATAGCAGATTTGGACACCGCTGATGTAATTCATAGCGTGATAAAATATAATCACAATACAGCACTGTTCTTAAATATATTTCCATTATTAAAAACTAGTGTGCCTTTGGAGCAGTGCAATTTAGTGCCCCACCCCTTGATATGCAATTTATATACTCAACGTAGAGGTGGAGAAGTGTGGCTCAATGGTTAGAGCAGCAGACCCTGATGCAGAGATCTGGCCCGGGACCAGGGTTCAATTCCCGCCTCGGCGGGTCTTGGGCTCAATTTCCTCGTACCTGATAATTCTCGCCTCGGTGCCTATTCTAATCATGGGTCCCACTCTGCAACTCTGGGCAATAGCTTGCTTAATCTCCACAACGGCCCCACCAGTGCTGGGATGCCTGGCTTCACCTTGGGGGTGCCCATGAGTGGACAAAGGTCTATCGCAAAGACTTGCCTACGGACAATTGGAAGGACTTTACCAGCCTCAAAATCTGTGGCCACACCAAGGCCACCTGCCTGCAGAAACACTGACAAAATGAAATACATCTGAAGAAAACAACAGAGCACATACCCTAATGACTTTATCAAGGTTTGCTTAAGTTTACTTTCTGTAATATTTGAATGGTTGATACCAGGCAGATTGAGCTATCGGCTGTTTTTGTGCACTCCCATTTCTGAAAGTCTAATTCAATATTATTTGGCATCATATGGGCTTAAATGAGCAAAAAGGGTAATAATAAATCAAAGTTGCTCCAAATAGGGGCCTCAAATTACATCTTTCCTAGGCCCCACAAATCCTTATGATGTCAATGGGAGGGGCCAGGGTAATAACCATAGTTATCCTCTTCCCCAATTAGAACTGACAAAGCTCGTCCACTCAGCAAACATGCAGTGCATTCTATAGTCAAGTTTTAAAAGCACAATCATGGAGGCAGGTCATTGGGATTACTGGGTCTTGCGCTATAGAAAACACTTAGGGCCCGATTCCGATCTCGTAAGGAAGGCCTCCAAACGGGATTTGTAAAGACCAAATCCGATTCGGAGCCTATCGTTCTGCCCGAATCGTCCCCCGTTCCTAATGAGCAAGTACGATGCGAGTATCCTGTACGCGCCGTGCGAATCGTTTACGAACCCGAACCTGTCCGTCCGACACGTTCGTAGCCGAATCGTGCCGAGCAATGGAGCTGATTTCCGACCGCGCGAGTACGATGCACGAATCGGACAGCTGTATTGCCTCGGTCTCATCGAGACAAAACGGCTGTCGGATTCGGACTTCGGGGGGCCATAGCAGGCCCCCCTTTACCCAGAGCCCTCCGATTTGGTCATGGGGGGTTGCGCATGGGTCCCCCCGATCCAAGCATGAATGCACATGGGGTGCCCGCCACAGGGTGTACGCTTTTCCCCGCCCACCCCTTTTTTGCTATGGGAGCCTGTGTACGCGTCTGTACACGGGCTCCCATAGAGTTCAATGGGAGTCCGAGCGAGCCGAGTCCGTAAGCATACGGCAGCATCGTACTCGCTCGTTCGGACTCCCAGAGCACGTATCGCTCGGAAAGCCGTCCAGATCCGAGTCGTATGGAAGCCTTTCCTTACGAGATCAGAATCGGGCCCTTAATGTAGCATAAATATCGGCTCTTCAGGAAACTCTTCAAGAGTGAACTGTCTAAAAAACGTCAACTGAAAGCAGGATCTTGTGATGCAGTTTGTAAGTCACAGCTATCTTTTAAAAGTCTTCAAAAGGCCATAAATCTGCTCCGCACCTGTTTTCTCCTACATTTCGAGCAATAGTACAACTTTTATTGGATTCATAAAAATATCCCATCAGGCAAATCATGGAAATGTATGGAAGCGATCTTTCTCCACAGTACTCCTGCTACACCATACGTAATCATGCAAATTATATACAATATGGACAATCTTCATAAGTAAGAATAGGAACATTCCGACCCCCCCCCCTTAAATTTGGAGGAGTTCCCACACCTTTTCCACCCTTGAAACCACACTTACTGCTGTTTTTTTAGATTAATTTTCTTGTGCTTCATGGGTTGAAATAATGAACAACGAAAAAGATGAGTCTTTGACTGTTCATAGGCGTTTCCATGGTCAACCCCCACAGGCCCCATGTAACACCTCTTGCCTTTCTTTTTCTCTCCTCTGACCAATTAGGTGTACTTTTACCACATCAGTAGATGGATCAGAATGCATGAAAATCTGTGAGCACCAATTCTCTGAATCACAATTTGTATTTTACAGATCCAAATGAAATAATAAAAAATTACCTATCCCCTCAAATTAATAAAGTGCTGAAAAAATGACGTAACAAAATAGCATATTTTGTTTGAGTTCAAAACTTTGCTAAGTTTTACTTTCGGATCCAACCTTAATTCATAGGAATATGCCTTTGGCCTGAGATGTAATGTAAAATAGTAGGGTCCCTCAAAACATCTCTAGAATGTGACTCTGTGTGGCCACTTAGAATGGTCACTTCACAAATACATAAAAATGAACTTCTAAGGGGTGTGGACACCTGCACTCTAGGTGGCCTATTTTCTGGCCCTGCACAAAACACACATGTTCTGCAGCAACCCCTTTGAAAATAGGATTCACACAAATTGAATTGACTGAGCAATTTGACTTCACAGTGCAGCAGAACTGTGACATGAGGACTCAGAGTAGGAGGAGCCGAGATGAGTTGTGAGGACCGGCAGGACCCGAACGAAGGGGTTAGAGGCTATGAACCGCAAGCCATGAACCGCAATCCACACGCGAGCAGCACGCCACTGGAGCTGGACGGATGGCTGGTGACACTGGTGTCAGGTGCTAGGACCTGGTGTCAGATCGGTGGTGGAGCGGTGGGCTGCCACAGTGGTCTGCCACAGCTTGCCGTTGATAGTTGCAGCCGATTGTGCGTCAGTCAGGTGCCGAGTGGTTGGCTGCTCGGCTTTCTGTTGTGCTACTGCTCCACCATCCGGTGTACTGGTCTGCCTGTTCACTGGTCGGGGTGGTCTATTGCACTTTGTGCATGCCAAAGTACTGTTGCTGGCTTAATTCCCTGCCACAAGGTGTTGTGTGTATTTGGCAGTTGGCGGCAGTAAGAAGTGTTTTGCTTATCCTTGTTTATCCTGCCTAACCAGCTTCTCCTCCTTATCCAGCCTAGCCAGCCACACCTGCTGATCCGGCTTATTCTGCCGAGTGACTATTGCTATTCACGGGGCCTATACACTGTGCCTTAATGTTCTGATGTGGCTTACAAAGCATTGCTCAATCCAGTGCTAAAGAGCTCTTTGCATAGTCTCTAAAGGAACTACAAGAGACCTACAGCCAGGTCTAGGTCGGCGTGGCAACAGCATTAGTGACTGCTGCTGGAGGGTTGAGCTGAGGAGTAGCAGAGAGACAGTCTGGCCAGGTCCAGGCATGGTTTGCAGGCCCTCATGTGCTCCCCCGCCCACCTATTATTCAACTTCATGGAAATAAGTGTTTGTGAGAGTGATTTTGTTTTACACCAACGCCACCAAACATGAGGTATGGATACTCCCACGGGACCTTACAGCCGCAGAAAAGGCAGAGGATAATGAAAAATGACCAAGCAGCTTCATCCATTGGCAAAGAAGAGAAACTTCAACCATTTAGCTACACCGCCTTTACTGTAAACAGGCATGGGAGCTTCTCATAAACCTGTCAATGGAGTTGCTATTCAATCCTCCCAGTCTTAAACTGCCAGAAAAAGCTCAATATGAAGTACAGCTCCCAACCACCTTTGTTTGGTCAACTTCGGACTCACCAGCAGTTATAGGTAATGCTATGTCATCCCAGGGAGCTGCTTCGGGTGATTGACTAGCAAATACGGTCATCAATGTTAACTGTGCAAACACCTCCATTAAGGTTGTCACAAATGAAGGGCCTGGGGCACACGCAATGGTCGTAAAAGCATACATCACGCTGTTATCATCCATTTTCCCCTCAAATATCTTCTGTATCAATTCTGGAACCGGTGCAGCAAACTTGTCCAAACTTGATAACTAAGGATGTTAGCCTGGTCCAGGATGTATCACATCTCAATCTCAGTGATGACAATTCTGTGATATACCTGGAAGCTAATCACCAAATTCAAAAGATCTCTATGAAATTGAAGATGTCACCATCAAAATTCTCAATAAATGTTAAGCATCCTCAAACTTCTAGTTCAGGAGAGCTTGTCTCTGCTACTGATCACTCGAAAGAAAAATCTGAAATTGATCCCTTCAGCCGAGCTCCTATACCAAGTTGCAAACAGCTTGATTTAAAATCAACGCTAATGCCATTAAACATTAACTTCAGCAACATTACGGCATCAGAGGAAGGTTCCATAGAGATAGACCAAAAGTATAATTCTGTGAATTTTGCTGACCTCTCCTTCCAGGTTAAATACGATGTAACCAATTCTGAGGATGTCAGATCTCCCAAGAATCAATGTTCGACCAGTATAGGGGTCTGGGGGGAAATGCTAAGCACAATGGATGCAATTACAGCTGCTCTAAAATTTCACACTGATAAATTAAATATTCTGGTGGAGTTGCTAAACACCCTTGCCTTATACGTTGCAGGAATAGATTCGAAACTCCACAACTTAACTGACCTTGTTGTAAGACCTCAATCCGATGTAAATAACAAATTTACAACTTGCACCTGTGCACGTATTTTAGACAATGTCTCAGAGTTTCCAATTATAGTAGGGTTCCTGGTTAATGAAGTAAATAAACTGTCCTAAGTCTAAGACTGCACCATTAACTCTATCAAACCTTGGTCAAAGTTTAGATGTGGCCACGATCACGATTGTATAATTGCTCAAAAAGATCAACTTGATGGCTGCTCACTTGCTCAAAATGATCAATCAGTAGTTCAACCGGTCTGTAGTGGTAAAATATGAATAGAGATAATCAGCGATACACCAAATGCTGAGCTTGTCTTGGTGGAAGAAAGGGTTGAGAGGGTCCCCCCAGCAGAGGAGTCTGACAGTTTTGGAATCCAAGTTTTAAATGCTTCTGTTTCCCATAATTGTGCCAGTGCACAGCTATCCTTAACAAAAAGGGCTGGAAAAAAGTTACGAAAATCCCAGAAAAAAACAAGAAAGCAACAGAAATACTGATTACGTCTGAAAAGAAATCCATGGATTGCTTTACTATTTTTAAACCCAATGGCCAACTTACACAGCAGCAGCAGTTAACAACTGTAGAGTTAGGGAGGGCTCCCTCTATCCACAATCAGATAACTTAGCTTAACCCTCAACCTGGACTTCAGCTAGCGGAATCACCAAAAAGTGATAAGAAGGGGAAAGGAGGAAATTCCACAAGTAATATAGAGGATTGCAAATCACAAATTCCTACTAAATTAATTGAGAATACTGTGTTAGAGAATGTATTGTTTGTTAGTTCCAATGCCACCAACTCATCCACCTCTGGACAATGGCATGGGTGCACGTTTGTAAGCAGTATAACTCTGCCGAAATCTTAACAATCGCACCCAGCAAGGGAACCCAGAACAGTTTAGCAGCTGGAGGGTAGTACCAGGGCATAGAACATTGTGCAACATCCTCTGATGGGCCTACGCAGAAAAGGCAATATTTTAATGATGTAAAGATTATTTTACACCCTCTATAAGATTCTAGAGGTGTACACAACATTCCTAATCCAGGAACTCTATTAAAATTGGCAGCCTCTATTCCAGCATTATCTTTTATCATGCCAAAGGATCTTATATCTGTTAATTTCAAGCAAATCCTGCCCAATTCCATACGTGAATCTACCTTCACTGCATGGTCCAATATCGCAATCGTAAATAAAGTATTTGACTGTAGATCATACTTCACCGAATGGGGTATTGAGGTCAAGAAATCTTCTCTTCTAAAATATCTCTCAGTATTGGAGTCAGCGGTTCCATCAAAGAAGGATGTTCCGTCTAGTATAAGTAATGCTAGCCTAAAACAAATAACTCCCCTGCTACAAGGTCTGATTGGTCCCCTTAATAATCCAGTAAAAATCAGAAGACTTTCGATGCCAGAAGTATGCACCTGTGAATTTATCTCCAAAAACAAAGTGACAATGGATGATTGGGCTATGCTTCCGAACAGCTTTATCTAATACAACATCTACTTGTGTGGACTGATACCCGAAGAACCCTGGAAAGGCAAAAATGACTATGAGACTATACTCTTGGAATGTACACGGTCATTGGTTGTTGGATGATTCTTATACTATATCCTTTCTACAAACCTTTAAAATCTCTATGTTTCAAGAAACATGGAAAGAGCAAAATACTCCAATGATTGCTTACAAGGAATTTGACCTCCCAGCCGCTCACTCATCAAAACAAGGCCATGCTAAGGGAGTCTCTCATTCTATATTGCAATAGAATTGGACGTTAAGGTTGAGGCTATTGATTTACAGCTGTCATCGCTGCAATGTGTATTACTGCATCTTCATTTCTCACTGATATTATTGAAAATCTACCTAAGGACAAGGAGAAATAATAAAATGACTCTCGGTTGTTTACTTTGTGGGACATTGTTAAAACACTTGTACAACAAAACCCGGCTGCATGCTTAATCATCTCTGGTGATCTCAACCTTCATTTTATTTTATCAAAGTCACCCGATAGGTCAAGTAAGGGTACTGCTAAGTTTTGTTGCGACCATTTGCAGAAGCTTGACCCATCTATGCTTAATGAAAATTCTTCGGCAAAGTCAGGTTCATTACTGCACCAAGCATTGCTCAATAATTGACCCTAATTTTATATTGGAGAATTTGGCTACCAATATCGATGGTTATATGGTCATTCCAAGAGTAGAAAGTGACCATAATCCTCAGCCATTAACTTTAGATTTGTCATTCTGCTGCAACCATAAATCAAATGTGTTCCAACAAACAATTTCCTGTTCGTACAGTTTAAAAAGACTGGTCTGGTATTCAGAAAAACAGGCTGAAATATTAAGTTTTGCAGATTCTATAATTAGATCTAGTGGCTTGATCGAGACAAGTGGAAGAAACGGTTCACTGATAGAATATCGACCCCCAAAATATCCCCATACACAAATATCGAGTTGTAAATATCGATGTCAAAAATATCAACATCCTATATTTATAATGGTAATTATAAAAATATCGAGAAAAAAATATTGATGTAAAAAATATAGATGTACAAAATATCGATTTTAATATATATATATATATAAAATAATGTTAAATATATTAAATAATAAAATTAACTTTAAAAAAATGATTTAGATTTAATTTTAATATACATTTCAACAAATATAAGAAATACATTTAATTAAAATAATGTAAACATACATATATAAAATGTAATATATATATATTTACTTTAAAATTTTAATTTATTTTAGGATGTTATAAACATATAAAAATTTACAAATAAATATATATATATATATACATACACCTATAACATAAAATCTAATAAAAAACCCATCATATTATAACTTAAAACATTAAACTATTTAATAGTATTTAAACTTACATTTTGCACTCCATTGAGTGCAACAGTAGGGAAACTGTTGGATAGCGGAGGGGTAAAAATTACTATTCCCACTCCAGTTAGTGCAACAATAGGGAAAATGTTGGATAGCGGACTAGTAAAAATGACTAATCCCACTCCAGCGAGTGCAACAGTAGGGAAAGGGTTGGATAGCGGATGGATAAAAATAACTATTCCCACTCCAGTGAGTGCAACAGTAGGGAAAGTGTTGGACAGCAAATGGGCAAAAAATACTATTCCCACTCCTGTGAGTGCAATAGTAGGAAAGGTGTTGGATAGCTGAGGGGTAAAAATTACTGTTCCCACTCCAGTGAGTGCAACAGTTGGGAAAGTGTTGGATAGCGGAGGGGTAAAAATTTCTATTCCCACTCCAGTTAATGCAACAGTAGGGAAAATGTTGGATAGCGGAGTAGTAAAAATGACTATTCCCACTCCAGTGAGTGCAACAGTAGGGAAAATGTTGGGTAGCGGAGGGGTAAAAATTACTATTCCCACTCCAATAAGTGCAACAGTAGGGAAAATGTTGGATAGCGGAGGAGTAAAAATTACAATTCCCTCTCCAGTGAGTGCAACAGTAGGGAAAGTGTTGGATAGCAGAGGGGTCAAAATGAATATTCCCACTGGAGTCAGTTCAAAATTAAAAACAAACAAAATATCAACAACAACACAAAATATTTAAAAAAAACAAAAAAGAAAACATGTAAAAATATAAAAAAATACAAAAGATAGAAACATATTATAATGTTAAAAAGATCTAACAAATACCTAGAAAGATTATATTTAAAAAAGTTATAAATAATTTACAAACAAATTATTTTTAAATAGATATTATTTAAAAACAAAAACATTAATTATTACTTAAATTTAATCTTTTTATTTCCTACCCTACAACACCACACAATTTACAACACACATCTAAAAAAAATTTAAAAAGTACCTCCATAATTAACATAATTAATTAGCAGTTAAAGAAATAATAATTAAAAAACAAATTAAAACAGATGAAAATTAATTTACTCCCCAAACGTTACCCCTATAGCACCAAAACTCACACACAAAATAAAAATAAACAATTATCCTAATTATTTATCAATTGATGAATTAATATTACTGATCAACTAATTATTAATTCATTAAACATAAATTACTTTCCACCCTCTACCCCAATAAACACCACAACCCACACCTAAAAATCATTACACAATTTCCATAACTAATTTTAAATTAATAAATTAATATCAATTAACAACAACTTATTAATTCATTTAAAATCATTTACTTCCCACCCTTTTCCACTATATACCCCACCACTGACATCTAACATTAAGTAAACAATTGCCATATTTAAATTTGAATTAATTAAATCGCATTAATTAACAAATAATTATTAATTAATTAAAAATAAATTACTTCCCACCCTATTCCCCTATAAACCCACAACCCGCTACTAAAAAAATTACACATTTAACATAATTACCAATTAATTAATTAATGATAATTAGCAACTAATTAATAAATAATTAATAATAAATAATTCCCACAATTAACACTATAAAATATAAATTAAATAAATATTAATAAATAAAAAATAGTAATAATTTTATTACAATTAAATTACTTCCCACCCTATTCCCCTATAAACCCACAACCCGCTCCTAAACAAAATGACACAATTAACATAATTACCAATTAATTAATTAATAAAAATTAACAACCTATTAATAATTAATTCATAATAAATTAATTCCCACAATTAACACTATAAAATCTTAATTAAATAAATACTAATAAATAAAAAATATAAAATAATTTATTATAATTAAATTACTTCCCACCCTATTCCCCTATAAACCCACAACCCGCTACAGAACAAAAAATGCAAAATGTATTAACATAAAATTAATCACTACTAAAAATGTAACACATATATTAAAAACCAAAAGCAATACTTATACAAAAAAATAGATCACATACTTTTAAAATACATACTAAAATACATAACACTAATTACAAAATCGATATTTTAAACAACTGTATTTTTGCAAATGATATTAATGACTGCGATATTGTCAAAAACAATATTTCTTACCTTAAAGTCGATATTCTTGGCCACGATGTTCTTGCTGTCGATATTTTTGTATCTCGATATATCCAACTCGATATTTGTGTATGTCGACATTTAAAACTAAATATTCTGTCTGTGCACCGGAAGAAACATGGTGGACAAATGGAAGAACCTTCATAAATCAAAAATTGATAAATGTTCTGCAAAAATTTGCTTAAGGATAACCCCTAAGTTCTACTGTTAATAAGTGGTATACACCTAACTTGTTCCAACAAAAGAAGGTTCTCAATAGAGCAACAATGTCAAAGACAGTTTATAATTCCTTCTTCTCTGCAAAGAAAGTTGAGGACACAAAGGAGGTCACATAAACAATAAGTTTGGAAGGCAAAAATGAAGTATCAACAGGAATTATGAAATAGGCTATTAAACGCAACTGAAACAAATAACTCTAAGGCCTTCTGGGGGATAATCAACAAACTGGAAGAGGGAGGTAACAGGGCTTATAGTGCCAATATTATGGAGAATGCATGGGCTGATTTTATTACCAATCTGTCTGGTTCCAATACATTTGTTGCCACTGGTACTCCTACAAATCACTTTGGGGCCGATTCGGATTCGGGCCGGAAATCTCTCAGACCGAGCCGGACCCGGAGAGATTTCCGACCGATTCGGACCCGTGCAGCCCGACCGAACGAGTACGATGCGCACGTATGCCATCGGACTCGAGTCGGTCGGACTCCCATTGAAGTCAACGGGAGCCGGTCGTACAACGCGTACGCGAGCTCCCATTGACTCAATGGGTGCGAGGCGAACAAGGGCGCCCCCTACAGCGTGTATGCGGCGAAGCGACTCGCGCCGTACACGCACAGGTAGGGGGGACCCATGGGTCCCCCCTGTGTGCGACTCGCGCGGCTACGCGTACATGGGGGTCCGACACGGACCCCCAAAGTACGGCTCCGACTGCTCTTTCGAGCCGCAGTGCACGGCTCGGCCGGACTGCTCGCGGCACGCTTCGTACTTACCCGGCCGGGGAACGTCTCCATTGCGCGGTGCGAGTCGAGTCCGAGCGAGTCGGTCGGTGAGGTTAGACCCGGGAACGAGTCGGTCGGAGCGGTCGGGACGCCCGGACGAGTCGGTCGACGATTTCGCATCGTACTCGCTCACCCGGACGCGTGTACGAATCAGACGGGAAATAGGGCTCCGAATCGGATCCGGTTAAGCCGAATCCTATTCGGAGCCCTACCGGCCGAGATCAGAATCGGCCCCTTTATCTCCAAACCACACCATGAAGCCGAAGAACACGTGCCGTTTCAAATGAATCCAATTAGCTAAAGTACCATACCTGTGATTTGGAGCTCTGAACCTCTAAATAATAAATAAATAGTCTCTTCCCTTCACTGGATTAGAGCAAATGGGGCCCCGGGTCCAAATGGCCTCCCTAATGTTATTATTAGAGCCAACCCTAACTTGTGGGCCGAGGTTTCGACTCTGCTATACAATAAAGTCCAATTAATGAACATAGCTCCCGAGTCATGGCAAGAAAGTATTCTGCTAGCCAATTTACAAAAGCGGCCCATTAGAAAATCCTTTGAATTACCATTTAATAGCTTTAACTGATGTTGAGGTTAAAGTTCTTGCATCTTGTTTACTGAAGGATTTGGAAGAATGGGCAATGGTACAGGATTTAATACCAATTAATCAATCAGGATTTTTCAAGGGTCAATCTACAATTACCAACCTATTTACCCTCACCTTGCTGGTGGAGCATGCTGTTTTTAAAAAGCACAACCTATTTATTTTCTTTGTTGACTTAAAAGCAGCATTTGACTCTGTTCCATGATCTATATTATGGAAATTACTGGCAGAATGGAGAATCCTTTAAAAATTGTTGGATTTGATTATCCTTTTATATACAAATACTTGGATCCAGGTTAAGTTAGGGACGGTTTCAGTTTGACTCCGCGAATTAAAACCTTCAATAGACTCAAACAAGGATGTGTGTTTGCTCCATGCCTTTTTAACCTTTTTATGGCAGATTTGTACCAGCAGTTTGACATCATTAATACCCATCCTCCCAAACTCGCTAATTGCCACTTAAAATACCTACACAATGCGGATGGCACAATACTACTCAGTCAGACTCCTATAGGGCTACAACGACTAATCTCATCATTCAACGAATGTATATCAATTAACTGTTTGGAATTGAACATTATCAAAACCAAGGTAATGGCAACAGGGCAGACGATTTCCAAACTTCGAACCTGGCAAGCGAGAGGATACTTATTGAAGTTGTAAAGGGCTATAAATATCTGGGAATCCAATTTAATGACAAAGTTTCTTTTAAAACTCATTTTAATGTCCTAAGAGCTAAGACATTGTCTTCAATTTTTGATTTTAAGTCATTATGTGATAAACTGAGGTGCCAAACATATGATCATCTCCTTAAAGTTATGGGAGCCAAGTTGATTCCAGCTATTCCCTATGGCTCACCTATCATTTAAGGGAAGGATGGAAAATTATTAGATCTATTGTTAATCAAGTCTTGTAAGTCCATTTTTAGAATCCCAAAAGACCTTGGCCAAGCTGAAATACGATTGGAATTTGGACTTCAAAGACAAGCTCTAGTGAAACAGGCAACCAATTTAAAATGCATGCATTCCTTATCTTTATCCGCTGTATACTAATGAGCAAATATCTGTTGGCATGAAAAATTATTCTGAGTATGCTGATGCCTGGAGAATTTACCCAACAAAGTGCTTCCAGAGCTTTGATTTACAGTCGGGGTTTCCAGAAATGGATAAACTTTGTTTTAAACAGTTTTTAAATCGAAAGACAAACATTGCCTCGTATTTTGCTGATAAGGAAGCTCTAGTTGCAAAGAAGCATGCCTGGACTGTGATAAACTCTCATGGTAAGCTAGAAATCCAGTCCTATTTGTCCACCTATTTTCCATCACGCATGAGGGATATATTTCTGAAATTATGATTTGGTAGATATCCAACCAAAGACGGCACTTTAAAATGGTCAACAGCAATGGCAACTAGCTCTTGTAGAGTGTGAGGGTTCCTACAAAAAACTTTATTGCATATTGTATGTGTTTGTCCTAACCTACTTGTTGTGCGCTGCATTTAGCCACTATTCCTAGAAGCAGGTGTGAGATCAGTTCGACAGGCCCTCATGCTATGTTTATCAGGAACTTAAATTCCATTGATTTGTCAGTTTGTGAAGCTCTTGACTATTGTGGAAAGAATGTTTACATCCTTATCATAAGCACTTGTCACTTTGATATAGTCCAATAATATGTCGCAACCCTGTGCTGGCGCACAATTGGCTGCCATGCTCCAACGCAGGCACCTTTCAGGGAAGATTGTTTTTGGGCAGGAAGGGGCTCCTTCCTGCACAAAAAGAATCATGAGAGGTGGTTTCCTCTTTCTATGCATGCTGCAGAATGCAGCACACATTGAAAGAGGAACAAACAAAGAGAAATGAAAACATTTCTCCTATCTGAGCCTCCCTACACCTCCCCTGGGGAGGTGTAACATTCTGACGCATTCCCAGGTTTACAAAATGTTGTAAATCTGGGAATGCGGCAGAAGCCATGGGTGTTATGTGGGAACACCCACAGCAACACCCTTGGCACACCCCTTTCACACAATGTGCTGTGTGAAAAGGGTTCGTTTTTAAAAGGACACGAAAAGCCATGCCATGGCTTTCATGTCCTTGTAAATATGGGGCAGCAAAACATGCCGCCGGTGCACCACAAAATGTGATGTACCGGTGGTGCAAGGGGCTTGTAAATAAGCCCCTTAAGTCTTTAAGTATTGTAGTATGTTTTTATAATGTTGCAACGACCCTGTAATAACAGCGATTATGAAAAGTGTTTATATAATGTACCTCGAATAATGTAATTGGAGAAAATAAAGAGATAGGTTTTAGCAGTCTTTTCGTATTTTAGTTTGCTTTTTAAGTCAATGTTCTTGTGAATGAGATTGATTCAAAATGTAGTTTTTGTAATTATTTTTATTCATCACCCAATAACATTTCAATTACAAAATTGACAAAAGTCCTCTATTTACCTTTTCCGCCACACTTCAAAGCAGCAAAATACACAAATAGTGTTATAGGACTAACTTTGAGGTACTTGTGCAGGTAATCCTAAGGCACCATCCCACATCCACAACAACCATATTTTCCATCATGCTCCAGAAGTGATAGCCATGCCCATTCTGCTGGTGTAATCAGATATGTGACATGCTGGAGTGATAAATTGCTAAGGCATTGTTTGTGAAAAAAGCGTCACTTGGCTTCCTTACAAATGGCAAAAACATGTGTGCTAATGCTGGAGCAATTAAACAAAATGGCATGCTTATTTGTGTATGTAGTGTGAGCTGAAATAGATTTGGATGGATATTGGAATGAAAAATCTAGTAGTGATAAGAAGTAAAATTGTCCTCTACTTTCGCATTGCTCAAGTAGTTCAGTGACGAGGGTTGTTTCAAAGGGATAGTACCAGTGTGATATTCACTTCATTCCCAGTAGAATGTTAAATTGATGGATAGTTGAAGAGTAAATTGTGCAATCCTTGATTTTAGCACAATAATTCTGCATATAGTGACTTTTTGCTGCTAGTGGTTTTTCAAGTAAGAACATTTGGCACAACAAATTAAAATGCACTTAACAGTTTTTAACACAGACAAATCCAAATACTGTAACACAAATCTTTTTTATGTAATACAGCCAATATCACTGACAAATTCATATAGCACTGTCCCAAATCTATTTGCGTGACACCACCAGTACCACTAACAACTTTCAAATGTTGCTGACACAAATTATTTGCATGATGCAGACCTCAAGCTCACATGCACGATACAACCCAGCCCAGCCCACAAAGCTGTACCCGAGGGCCTGAGCGTAAACGAATTCAAAATGTGTTGTTTTAAAAGGACATTCATATTTCATATAAAGTGTCTTAGTAATATTTCGTATATTAGGCTTAGAACACTTACCTTGTAATTTCTTTTACCTATTTTTTTTATACCACAAATTTGCTCTGGGTAAGAAATGTGTTACAATCAACCCTCAATCTACATATTTCTGTTTTTAAAAGTTATCTGAAAATCTGAATGAAAACATCTGATAGCTGATTTTAATTTTATGAAATATCTAAATGTTTTTCCGGAAAATATGTTAAGAATATTTTGAAGACTTAAAATACACATAAGCATGTAAAACAGTGTAGGGTTAATTGGTTTAGCTATTTATTTTAAACCAAGTAAAATTATCTTGTAAAAAGTGGAGAAAGGGTGTTTAATTCCTATGCAAGGATCAATGCCCATACTTAACCAATGCGTTCTGTTCACTGGATTAACACTAATTCATTTCCAGATCATCTAATGTTTTTGTCTTTAAAACTACCTTAGTGCAATGTCTTCTAACATTTTCCATTTCAGAAACGTTTGACATTTCTTCAGTGTCTCAGATCTTTTCAGGTCAGGGCTCTCTTTGGTCGACGCCGCAGAGAGATGTTTAAAACTGCCAATTCTATAACACTCAATTTATAGCAACGGGGTCAAAGAACAGCTCCCAGAGAAATTCAGCAGCTTTGTGCCATAAATCAGCAGGCATGTCTTTGATAAATGTCTCTTGAACTCACCAGTAACTTATCCTAAGTGTTGAAAGACAAAACAGTGTACTCCATATGGGGTATGTAGTTCAGTAAAAGACACACATCAGTGACAAGAAGCGAATATACAACTTTCAATCAAGTCCTCGTTAACCTACTGGAGAGAATGGTGAAGAGGAGTTTTTAAACACAGGGTTCAAATGAAAAAAAAACAGTTATCTTTAAAAACGTTTTCTAACAGTAAATTTTACTTCAAGTGGACTTTTCAGCTACTGTTTTACCTTTGTGTATTTTGGTTTATTGGCCCACACTTAAGATCCAAAAACTGGCCTATAATAGATGCAATAAGACATCACCGTTCATTGTGGCTCACTTGAACTCTTGTCATGCCTACAACCAGGATCCGTGAACACAAACTGTACTGAAAAACAAGCACGGAAAAACAATACTAATACAATTTAAGTATATAGCTCCCGCCACATATAAATTGTCTCTATGAACTTGAATGACAATTGTTAGAATTATCCACTTCGGTGGCACTAGTTTTTGGCAACTTTAGAAGACTAAAAGGCTGAATCAACCACATCTTGATTCAAATGTATGGCATGCCTATTTGGGGGTGCTTGCAGGGCCCAACACCCCATAATATATCTTACTGGCGGTTTTTGTATTTTGTGTATAGTTTATGTAAGGCTGTATGACAGAGATGTATGTTATCTGCTTGATATTTGATCAGAATTAGGCGCCTAAGGCAAGCCCGTCTACACCCGTCCGCGCCTGGACATCGCCAGACGCCAGACATACTGCAGGTTCGGTGGTCCAGCAGCGACGGTATTCACGGAGCACTCTCATTGACATCGGTAAGGGCATTCACCAGTGTACACATCAATCTGATGCTCCTTGGGTGGGTACTTTCGTCTGCAATGCCTGTGGTTTCAACTCTTTGGTTACCGCTAGTCCTGTATGCTCTCCCTCGCCTGCTATTAAACTTCTTAGCCTTAACTGCCGTTCCCTGGTCAAACACTTCGCTGAAGTGTTCGACCTAATTCAGGATGAAGCCCTTGATATTCTTTTCTTAACTGAGACTTGGCTCACTGCTAACACCGAGGCAGAGCCAACCTGGCACTGCCCCAGGGATACGCCATTAAAACTCTCAATAGAGAAGGTTGGGGTGGTGGTATTGCGGTCGTCTTTAAAACTGGTTTCACCTGTACTCTGACCAAAGAAAACATCGCAGACTCTGAATGTGCCCTGTTTAAAATTTGTGTCAATGCTAATTTCACCCTTTCGGGCCTCCTGATGTATCGCCCCCCGGGACCCTCAAAAGGTTTTATGGAATCCCTTGTCAGTACTTCGGGGCTGTTGGCTACTAGATCGGCCAACTTTAACATTGTTGGGGATCTTAACCTGCACTTGGAAGCTAGTCAAGATAGGGATATTAGTAATTTTCTAGCGGATCTTGCTGCTTTCCAACTTATACAACATGTCACTAATAGCACTCATTCTGCTGGTCATTTGTTAGATCCTTTTTTTTCGAAATTACCGGATCTCACAGCTACCCCTCCCCACCCCATGAGCTGGTCCGATCACTACTTGGTGTCATTGACGCTACAGGGAACAGGACCTCTCCAAGAAACTCCTCGAAAATCCATTCTTAAACGCCCCGGGCATAAGTTGGACGTTGATCGCTTTCGCGACATCCTCCTCTCTCATAGGCCTAGCCTCCCTAACAACCCAGATAGGGCTAATAGTATCTTATCAGATTGGATCTCGCTTACTCTTGACACTCTGATCCCTGCTAAAATGTCCTACAGCCGCAGAACACAATCTGGCCCTTGGTTCAATGACAAACTGGCTCAGGCTAGGAAAGCGTGCAAAGCCCTGGAAAGGGCCTGGAGAAGACAGTATGACCCTTCCCTGAAATTACAATATCGAGCAGCCATTAAACAATACCACAAGTCTATTTTGAAGGTGAGGGCAGACTTTTTCTCGGACAAAATTAAAAATTGTAGCAATCCCACTAAATGTATATTCTCCTTACTTAAGGATCTTAAAACTTCTGGGCAACCTATTTCATCTCCTCTTACTTCTAACGAGCAATGTGAGACCCACGCCTCCTTTTTTATTAAAAAGGTGGACGATATCTACAAAACCTTTCCTCATACGGTGCCCCCAATAGGCTGTCCGATTCCCTTGGACGTCACCGGCCCATCACTTTCCACCTTTCCTGTGCTTTCCCAGGAAGCCATGCAGCTTATCTGTAATAAACTTAAATCCGGATCTCCGGCTGATCCCCTCAAACCCGATCAATTTAAGATGTTTCTACCGCAGTTGTTACCTGTGTTTTGTGATCTAATCAATTTGTCCCTATCCTCTGCGGTGGTCCCCATTGCTTGGAAACACGCAAAAGTGATCCCTCTTCTCAAAAAACCCACATTGGACGAGTCCAAGCCTGCTAATTTCCGTCCCATCTCCCTCCTTCCTCTGACAGCCAAGATCACCGAAGCCCACATTAATTCCATCCTCTCCAGCTATATTGACATCAATAACTTGTTAGACCCCTCTCAGAACGGCTTCCGTCCGCGGAATAGTACGGAATCTGCCCTTCTGGCGGTCACAGAACAGTTGCGCCTCTCACTGGATTCGGGAGGAACTTCTGCCCTGATCCTACTGGACCTAAGTGCATTTGACACTGTGTCCCACCAGATTCTTTTGCAGCGCTTGGAGGACATTGGCATCTGTGGCTCGGCCCTGGGTTGGCTCTCTTCGTTTCTCTCGGAAAGATCCTTTCAAGTGATCGCCGCTCCTTTCTGCTCTCAGACGCACAACGTGCGCCAAGGGGTCCCGCTGGGCTCTGCCCTGAGCCCGACCCTTTTTATGATTAAGTTGTGTTTATTGAGAGGAAGTCAAATTAAAAGTACACAGCTTACTGCCTACATCCAGTGGCCGGCAGAGCAAGTCATCAGCAGCCATACACAGCGATCATGCCACAACCCGGAGGCCGGCCGCGTGATAAATCAAATTGTAGTAGAATACATTTGCCACTTCCTAATTTTCGAGCAAGGAGCAAAGGAAGCCAAAAACAAATAGTAACAAAAGAGAAACAATACCCAAACAGAATCCCACCCCCACCCTACCTCCCACACCCACCCACCACCGAACCAGTTGTTGACCTCAATCTATATTCCATACCTCTAGACCTAGGACGTGCTAACCCATCACCGTCACTACGCCGCTTTCAGATCAGGAGTCGTCTTCTCCAGAGGGAGCAGTTTAAGGATCTGTAGAAACTTAGGACAGGTAACTTCCCTCATATCTTTGGACAACAGTTGTATGAAAGGCTCCCAAAGTTTGGCATACTCCCCCCCCTTGCCCTCTACCACAAGAGACATGCACTCCATGGCTAAAAGAGACCAGAGGCGATGCACCCAGGAGAGCACCTCAGGCGTTACAGTTGTACCCCAATGCACCAAGATAACCTGTCTAGGTGCAAGCAGTGCTAACGCTATTTGCCTACCACGTAGGGATCGTAACGGAAAAGTCTTAGGGTGCGAGAGGCCAAGGAGGGTGTACTCCGGGGAGCAAGGCAAGTGAATACCAAAAGCCTCGTCAATGTTGTCTAGGACTTCAGCCCAATAGCGTTGGAGCTTTGGGCAATGCCACAGCAGATGAGCTAGCGTGCCAGACATCCCACATCCTCTCCAGCAAAGGTCTGTTTTACTTTTGTCCCAGCTGTGGATTCATGCAGGAGTGTAGTACCAATAGGAAAACACTTTAAAAGCGGACTCAGCCCCGGCAGTGTTGTGTGCAGTGTGATGTGTTCTGTAAAATATGTTCCCATTCCTTAGGGGTTAGCGGCCGGCCTAGTTCTGTTTCCCAGCGAACCTGCCCCTTTGTGCACTGTTCAGCGGGACGCACAGTGAGCATGGTATATAATTCAGATATGAGACGACGATCCTCGTTTTTGCGAAGCAGCCATTGCTCAAATTTGGTCAGAGGCCTGGACATGTGTGCGTAATTGGAGGGTGCCGTGATCCAATGATACAGTTGGCGGTAGGGATAAGCATCAGACGCTAAGAGGCCATAGTCCCACTTAAGCTGAGCAAACGGAATTGCCCCTTCCGTATCAAAGAGGGACCCCACCCTCTTACATCCCTCCTCACGCCAGCGCTGGAACACCACCGAGTCTTGACCCGGAGGAAAGTCCGGATTGTCTACTATGGGAGTCATAGGCGAAGGAAAGGAGGTCCACCCGTTTTTAAGGGCCACCTTGTCCCACACCTTAAGCATCAGAGAGGTAACGGGAGGAGTAGAGCCCCCAGGCCCTGTGCTCACGGGGTAACCACAACTCCCTCCAAATATTGATTCCCGCCACAGCCTGGTCCATGAAGTTCCAGTGTTTTGAGAATACAGGACACTGTAGATTGTAGAAGAGATCTTTATTGAAGAAATAGCGTAACGACCCCCAGAGGCCAACCTCTCAGCTCCTCAGCCAAGCTTCACTGCTGGACTCTACAATCCAGATTCCAGCAGTAGAACCTTGTTGCTAGGAGATGTAAGAAACACAACATATCTCCTCTTCTAAATAAACAATAAATTCATTACAATTAATTTTAGATAGAAATAAATAAAAATAGAGATTGAGAAGAACATTTTAATCGCACAAATAATCATCCAATTTCTTCGGTCTCATCTTAGTGCGTTCACTAGGTACCCTTCCATTAACATCAGTGGAACTATTCATATTACCGATATTCTTTTGTAGCCAATGCCTTACTTCAGCATCATTGCACCTGACAGCTCTACAAATGTTCCACCTCCTTCCATCAGAAACCTTGATTACATTACCATCAACTTTTATAATCTTCTTTGGTTCAGATAACTTTGAATTACCTTTCTTCACTATATTACCAAGATATAGTCTCACAAAATCTCCTTCAGCAAACACTCTATTACATTTCCCAATTTTGCTATTATGTCTTAGTTGATAAGAATCTTGATATTTTGCAACCTTTGATCGCACATCTTCCTCCCTTATATTTTTTTTACCACTCCTTCCCATCCATGCTGGCACCGCCACCGTACATGGCACTCTCCCTTTAAGAAGACAAAAAGGAGTTTCTCCTGTTACAGAATGAGGAGTGGTTCTATAGTTCCATAACATTTTCCTAACTTGTGATTTCCAACACATATTCATTGATATGGCCAATTGAACATTCTCTCCTAAAACTCGGTTGAAGCGCTCAACTAGACCATTTCCCCTGGGATGATAAACCGGGGTTCTCAAATGTTTGATACCCCACCTCTTGAGAAAATCACCGAATTCTTGCGAAATAAACTGCGGACCATTATCTGTTAGAATTTCAGCAGGGGAACCTTCCCTCCTAAAAACTTCTTCACAAAATATAATTACATTGCTTGTCTTAATTTCACTGACAAATCCAACTTCCGGCCATTTTGAATGATAATCAATCATCACAAAAGCATACTTTTCAGATGTACCCAAACCTTCAAATGGCCCACATATATCAATAGCTAGTCTTTCCCATGCCTTTTCAGGAAATTTCATAGGTGTTATAGGAGAGTCCCTCAATACATGTGACTTATCACTACATGTACAAGATATGCATTCTCTTACAAACCGCTCTATAACTCCATCCATGTTTGGCCACCAAAAATCCATTCTAGCTTTTCTTTTAACTGCGGACATTCCTCCATGACCTTCATGCAACAATTCCATCAACTTAATCCTTAAAGGTTTAGGTACAACTAGTTTGTCACACCTTCTTATTACACCATTTACAACAGATAATTCTTCCCATACGTTTCTATACATTGAAATCTCATTGTCCAACTTCCAACCATATGCTGCAGGTAAAGTTTTGATTACTTTCACCAAAATAGGATCAGCAGAAATAGCCTCCTTCCACTCGTCTTCCGTTATAGCTTGACACACATCCTAAATAGTTGCAATCATCCACTCCTCATCTTCACTAGAATTTTCCATTTTATCTTTCACAGGTAAGCGCGATAAACAATCCGCATTTACATTTTTTACTCCTGGTACATATTTTAGAACAAATGAAAACTCTTGTAAGCGATATATCCACTTTGCAATGCGTGGGGTAGCTCTACTCGCACCTGCAGTAGTAAAAATGTCAAGCAAAGGTCTGTGATCTGTGCAAAGTTCAAAACTCGTTCCCCAAACATAAACACGAAAATGTTGTACTCTCCACCAACAGGCTAGAGCTTCCTTCTCAATGGTGGAATATGACATTTCAGCACCCCTTAATGTACGTGATGCGAAGGCAATGACCCTCTCCTTGCCATCACGCTCTTGCATAAGTACAGCTCCCAGTCCATAACCACTGGCATCTGTTACAATTATAGACTTGTCTTGAGGATCAAATGACTTTAAAGCTGTAGCAGTAGCTACAGCCTTCTTAACAGCTTCAAATGCTGATTGACATTCCTTTGACCATTGGAAATGTAATCCCTTTTTCATGAGTTCTCGCAATGGATGCACAATTTCGGAAAAATGATGCACAAATTTAGCGTAATACTCAGCTAAACCAAGAAACTATCTCAACTGATCTTTATCCTGTGGTGCTGGAGCTTTTTCCAGGTCCTCTACCAAATTTAACTTTGGTTTAACACCATTATAAGACAATGTATGTCCCAAAAAATCGACTTCTAGTTGACAAAATTTACATTTTAACAAACTAATAGTGAGACCTGCTACTTCAAGTTTAGTAAGTACTTTTCTCAAAATATCATCATGGGAATTTTCATCCTTACCCCATACTAAGATATCATCTTGGAATACTAATACATTCTTCATATCTCTTAAGATCTTCTGCATAATTCTTTGAAATACGGCGGATGCCGAGGCTAGGCCGAATGGCATTCTGATGAATTGAAATGCCCCTTCAGGCATAATGAAAGATGTTAAATGTTTGGATTCGGGGTGTAAACGTACCTGGTGGTAGGCACTTGACAAATCTAAGGTAGTAAAATATTTTCCACCTGCAACACTAGATATCATTTCATTTATACGAGGTAAAGGATACCTGTCAACCCAAATACATTCATTCAAGTCTCTCAAATCCACACACATGCGGATTTTGTCATTGGGTTTGTGTGCGATAACAATCGGACTTAACCAATCAGAAGCCTCTATAGGTTCTATTATTTTCTCCTTGCATAATCTCTGTAGCTCATCTTTCAGTTTTCCTCTTATAGCCATAGGAACATTACGTACCTTGTGCACTTTCGGTTTGGCATCATTCATCAAAACAATTTGATGTTCAAATCCTTTAAGACATCCTAAGTCTTCCTTAAATAAATTAGGAAAATCCTTAACCCATTTGTTGTTGATAACATCTGTTAACAACACCTGTGACGGATGATTTGGATTGAGAATGATACCCAATTTTTTCTGTCCCTTCCATCCCAACAAACACTTTCCAGTTTCTACCACATATATTTTTGCTATGGTTTTCCGTGTTTTAAATTGCACATTTGCGTTGAAATATCCCAAAACTGGAAGTTTCATACCACAATATCCTTCTGGTTCAACATCAGTTGGAATTAATTTAATGGACCCTAATTCTTGCCATTTTTGCTTGTCTACTAGAGTAAAAGGGGAACAAGAATCTGCCCACATCTGTATTACTTTATCATTAATAGATATCATACATTTGGGAGGAACATACACTTCTGGTTGATCGTCATGCATGGTATTCGCATCTGCAACAGCCATTACTTCAACGTCCAAATCATCTTCTACCAGTACATCATCTTTTGATTGTATTACCAAAGAATTCTCTATAGAGTTAACTGATTTCTTTTGTTTCTGAAATTCATTCGTCTTGCATACCCTTGAGAAATGCCCTATTCTCCTGCATTTATAACAACGGCTCTTAGCAGCAGGACAATGCATAGCATCAGCATTGTGTCTATAGCTTCCACATCTATAACAAGACTTTTTATAATTATCTTCTTGTTTTTTCACCAAATTTTTGTTGTCATCACTATCAGCCTTCACAGTTTTCTTGGTATTAGAACTAACTACACACACCTTATTAGGATCTGTATCCCCTTTTGTATTATTTTCAGTTAGCTCTTTTACGTATTGTGATGTATTTTCAATGCGTTTAGCAATTTCAATTGACTTGTCTAAAGAAGGATCTTTCATATCTAATAGTTTTTCTTGGATTTTCTTATTATTAGTTCTGTTTATGAGTTGGTCCCTAATAATTTCATCCCTTAAATCTCTAAACTTACATGTTATTGCTAATCTTAAGGCAGCCACATACTGTTCAATCTTTTCTCCCTGTTTTTGTGATCGTGAGAAAAATGTATGCCTTTCTACAACTAAACTTAATTTTTTTCCATAGTTGTCAGCTAATGCTGATAAGGCACTTTCATATACATCATTCCCATCATCATCTGATGAATCATCTACATTTCTGGTACTAGGCTGGAAATTAGGTAATGTGCTTAAAACTTTTCTTCCTTCTACACCTAAATTGACTTTCGATATAGCTAATTTCCTTCTGGAAATAAATACATCACCTCCAATTGCCTCCAAATACGTGATAAAAGCTTCCTTCCAGTCCTCCCATTCCATGCAGGGAGGACCTGGATCTTGTAAAAATGTAGGTGGAGGGGGAATGGACTGCATAGCCATCACAATTTGAATCGATATGCTTAAACAAAAATGGCAAATTGATGGTTAAAAGTTAATAATCAACACGTTGTAAAAATTGCCTATAATTCTGTCACTTTAAATCTTCTTGCGTAAGTTGAATATCCACTCACCGGCAATTTCTTAAAATGTTCAGTCACGCTCACCATATGCTTCTCCGGTCTTCCGATAAATTAAATGCTATCCTCAAGCATTCAAAACGATCGGAATGAAACACGAAGGAAAAACCAAAATGGCGGCACGCACGTCTTACTCAGGTCGCGTAAGGTCACGACGTGCGTATACCGTGATGCACTGTCCCTCGCTGTTTCGTTGCCAAGCAACCACTTCCCAACAACCTCACCACGCGTTTTGACGTCCTTTTTCGGATGACGATTCACGTCTTCTTCCTCCGATTGCAGCGTTCTTCTTCACGAACCTCCGCGTTCGAACCTCAGGATTCTTCCGCCTTCGAACTTCAGGATTCCTCCACGCAGCAGGTCGCGCTCGAGTTTCAGAACTCTTCCTCGCTGCAAGCCGTTGCCAGGCTACAAGCGGCCCATTCCAAGGTAATGTTTAGCTTTGAACAGCAACTGCCTCCTCATGGACGTATCGTAGATTTTGGCCAAAAATCGATACCTTCAAGTAGCCCAAATTTCTTCACACGTAGAAATAAGTAGTCGATGGCGATGACCAAGCTGGGGGTCATACAAGCACGTTTTTTTTTTTTTTTTAAAACAATCTTGCTCGAACCGTAGTTTCTTGAAATTTCCTTCTTCTAGATCAGGCAGTGTCTTCCATGGTTGTGTATCCCATCCTCCGTCGCCATTTTTGAGAATACAGGACACTGTAGATTGTAGAAGAGATCTTTATTGAAGAAATAGCGTAACGACCCCCAGAGGCCAACCTCTCAGCTCCTCAGCCAAGCTTCACTGCTGGACTCTACAATCCAGATTCCAGCAGTAGAACCTTGTTGCTAGGAGATGTAAGAAACACAACACAGTGTTTGCTGGAGAGCGGCCTGTTCCATTCTACTAGATACCGGAGGCAGGCTGCCTGGTAGTAGCCACTGATCAGAGGCAAGCCCACCCCCCCCTGAGCTTTCGGACACGCCATTTGAGTGATTGAGAGACGTGGCTGTTTCCCCCCCCATACAAACTTATTGATAAGTGTTTGTAATTGCTTAATCGCCCGCGGTGGAGGAGCCATGGGAAGCATTTGGAAAATGTACAGGATGCGCGGGAGAATTGTCATTTTCACCGCTGCGATCCGGCCGAATCAAGCTAAGCGCAGCCGCGACCAGGCGTCCAGCGCCTTAGTCGTCTGTTCTAACAAGGTCGCATAATTAAGCGTAACCGTCCGGGCGATGGACGGGGCAAGTCTAATGCCTAAGTACAGTATATCGCTCTGGGACCACTGGAATGGGAATTGTTGTCTCAAGGTATCTGTCAGGTCTAGGGGAAGCGAGAGATTTAGAATATTAGATTTACTCAGATTAACCCTGAACCCAGACACGGCACCAAACGTGTTTAATTCAGCAAGCAGGGCGGGCAGGGATGAGAGTGGCTGCGTAAGGGAGAGAATCACGTCATCCGCATAGAGACTTATTTTATGCACATCAGCACCAAATTTCAGGCCTACAATGCGCTCATCCGCTCGTACACGCTGGGCCAGAGGCTCCATATAAAGCGCGAATAAAAGCGGGGATAGGGGGCACCCCTGTCGCGTCCCACGAGAGATAGGGAAGGATTGTGATCTGCTACCATTAACCCTGACAAAGGCTGTGGGCACACTGTAGCTGCAGCGAATCCACTTACAAAAATTCTCCCCAAACCCGTAGCGCCGCAGTGTTTCAAATAAATAAGCCCATCCCACCCTATCAAACGCCTTCTCGGCGTCAATAGACAGTAAGAAGGCTTGTCTACCCGACCGTTGTATGCTATCGACAAGATGGAAAAGTCGCTTCGTGTTGTCTCCCCCCTGCCGTGTGGGTATAAAACCCGATTGATCAGGTTCAATGAGATCGGCCATGAGCGGATTCAATCGCACCACCAATATACCCGCGAATATTTTTGAATCGACATTAAGGAGAGAAATAGGTCGGTAGGAACCACACTCTCGGGGATCCTTCCCAGGCTTCATGATTACAGAGATCGCCGCCTCAGACATGGAGGGAGTCACCTCTCCGGCTTCTAAAAAGGAGTTGAACTGTTTGGTTAAAAAGGGGGCCAGCTCCCTGCAGAAGGCCTTATAGAAGGAGGCCGAAAACCCATCAAGGCCTGGCGACTTAGCCAATTTCAATCTAGAGATAGCTGTAATCACCTCCTCTATACGGATAGCGGAATCAAGCTCCTCTGCCACTGCCTTAGGAAGAGGGGAGAGCTCGCCCGTATCGAGATAATCACTCGGTACCTGCGCCAGCGGGTCTTGTCCCGTGTAGAGAGTGCTATAAAATGCGCGAAATGCTTCAACAATATGCGCATCCGCGCACTGCTCCTCCCCAGTTTGGTCCCTGATCGACTGGATCAAAGTCGTTTGCGTCTTAGCGCGCAACCGATGGGCCAAAAGCTTACCGCACTTATCACTGCTAAGGTAGAATTTGTGGCGGAGGCGGAGAAGTGCGTATTCGGCCCTATCGATGTCAAGATGCTTCAGCAGACACCTACGATTCTCCAACTCCCTCCACACCCTTGGAGCTCCTGTGCGCTTATGGATCGACTCGAGTTCCCCCACTTCTTTCTCGAGTTCGCTGCGCTTCTCCCTACGGAGTGTGTTATGTGCTGCTGAGATAGCAATACATTCCCCCCTAGTTACTAATTTCAGGGCTTCCCATACCACCGACAACATCGTGGAACCCACATCGTTGAGCTCTAGATAGTCTTTTATTGTCTGCCTGATGCGTTGCACCATGTCCTCAGAGTGTAAGAGTGTCTCTCGTAGGCGCCACCCGGGGGGAAGCGCCCGTGAGCGCTGCGCGGGGATGCAAACTGAAATAAGGGCGTGATCCGAGAGGGAGCGAGGCTCTATCGTAGCCGCGTGCAGGTGAGGTAGCAGGGATGTAGAGGCCAGGAAGTGATCAAGCCTAGAGTATGTTTTAGAGGCCGCCGAATAATAAGTGTAATCCCGTTCCGCCGGGTGCTGCGCACGCCAAACATCGTGTAGCCCATTGTCCCCTAACCAGTCCTTGCCCATGGATGAGAATGCTCCTGTGTGGTGTGTTCGGTGACCTGACCGATCTAACTCTGTGTTCATTACTAAATTGAGGTCACCTCCTACCAATATCTCCGCATCCGGAGACGCGAGGACCTCTGTGAGCGCTGTGTGGATGAAGGATTCCTGTTGTGTATTAGGAGCATATAGTGACGCTACAGTAAGGCGCGCGTCTCCCCACTGCACTCTGATCGCCAATAGGTGCCCCTTTATCTCTGCCACAGTGGCTATAACCTTCCCTGGAAAGTGCGCCCCTATCAGGATGGCTACGCCATTCTTTTTAGACGGGCCTGCCGACCAAAATTGTTGTGGGAAGCGCCTAGTACGCATACGTAGGGTATCTTTGGAAAGGAGGTGCGTCTCTTGAAGGAGACAGATATCCCCTTCAGCATTCTCAAGTAGGGATAGCACTGCCATTCTCTTCACCGGGTTGTTGAGACCCCGCACATTAAGGCTAACTACCTTAAGGTCCCATCCCATCGGGTAAGTGTAGTGAAGGGCTAAGTGGTGTGGATACCCACCGCTTACTAGGTCTGCATTGGGAGACGTGACCCCCCTTTATCCTAGGGAGATAAGCTCTAAGTGTCAACTGGTGCGGTAGTCCCCAACAGAAAGCCCCATCAAATGCAACCCCTAAAGAAAAAACCTTGTTCAGAACAAATACGACAACAGTAACATGACCAAAGTTCGTCACATAAAAGGAAAGGATCCAAGGAGGCCAGGCTCGAGCAGCCGTCCGGCCCATTACAGGCCCAGGTCGTGCCTACCCGCCCGCGGAGAGGTTGTCGAGAGTCTTTTCAGGACCTCCTTCCCCGCCCCCCCGGCCCCCCTCTATGTGTCCATCCCCTTGCTCTCCATTGAAGGCCTCAAGGGGAGGCCGAACACTCCGACGGCTGTGAAAGTGAAGAGATCACTGCCTCCCGCTCCTTTTCCATTGTGGCCTGATCAGGTTTCCGGAAGGAGTGGCCTTTCCAATGCGTTGCCATCTTGACGGGCGGTTGGCACCCCGGTCTCCAGGCCCTTTTGCGTGCTCCGTCGTGTGCTCATCATTTAGGCCGAGGACCTCCAACGCCTCCGTCAGCGAGCGGATCTGGTACAACTTCCCTCATAGCTTGAAAATTATTCGAAAGGGGTGTCCCCAAGAGTAAGGGATGCCTTGATCACGCAGGTGTGAGGTGACCACCTTAAATTCACGTCTCTTGAGGAGAGTGGAGGCCGCTAAGTCCTGAAAGATGGTCGGTGTCTGACCCCTGAACTGTATCGGATGAGCCTCTCTCGCCTTCCGTATGATGCGCTCTTTTAATTGAAAATCGTGAACGCACACGAGAATGTCCGGTGGCGGAGCTTTGTTTCCACGGGGGAGGCCCACTCTATGCGCCCGATCCATTCGGATGTCGACTGCCTCGCCCTCACCCAGGATCTGTTGAAACAGCGCCCCAACGTAGGCCCGGAGATCATCCCCCTCTTCACGCCATGGCACGCCTCTAATCCGGACATTATTCCGCCGGGAGCGGTTCTCTAAGTCTTCAGCATGCGCCTGAAGAGCAATATGCTGTTCCTGGAGGCTCAACATATCTTGCTGGAGCTGGTGGAGTTCTTCTTCCCGGCTAACGTTGTGCTCCTCAAGCGTGGTTACTCGCTCCCCAATTTCATCCACATCTCGTCGGACCTCACGGAGGTCTGCTGCGAGTTGGCCCTTAAGGTCCTGAATGTCCTCCTTGATGGCAGCAAAAAGCTATAACATAAAAGCTTTGGTGGCCGGGGCTTCATAGCCTTCCGCCGCTCCGGCGAGCTTCTCACCGGCCGATTGCGTCGAGCCGGATTGCTTCTGGAGGAGCTCCTTCAGCGTTTTATCTTTTTTAACACGTGCTGAGGCCATGTCGCACAAGCTCAATTCTAGGAGCCCACCTTGGGCTTGGAGCATAGCTATCAGCCCGTTCAGTCCGCTCTCGTCGCTTCGGGGCAGAGCCCCCACCACCTCCTAACCGAGGCTCACAAATTCTGCAGGGGCGGACACCCAGCACCGGGAAATCCCCACGTCCTAAGAAGGCGCTCGCTTGACCATCGATTATCTGGCCCCTGATGGGGCAGGACGGGAGCCGTCCCCTATGTTGTCTCTGATGCAGGCACACCCCAGCGGAGATCCTGGGCACCTCGCTCTCGCCGCCCTCAAGGGACCTCAGAGCCTGGTTAGTGCTATCTTGATCCTCCCCCTGTGGATGGCAGCGCAGACTCTGGCCGCCTCGTTACTCCCGGGACCTCCTCCTCGCCTAGCCCCAGGGCAAGGCCCCTCATGCGCCACTGGGTCGACTCACCGATCTTCTGGCGTGACTCCCATCTGGGCCCACACGGTCCGCCAGGGCATCTGGGTGCAGGGTACACAAAACGGCAGGCCTGACTGTGATCGCGGACAAAATACCGTTCCAGCGGCACGTAGGCAAACCTCCGCGTGAGTCCAGGCCCCGGACGTCACCTCCTCCGCCGCACTCAGCGGGGCCAGTCAAGCGTAAGCAGAGGGGCAGATAGGGGGAAGGCCGCACTCACCGGTGAATTGCTGGGTGCTACGAAGTCCTCCTGAAGTTCCACTGTTAGCTGGAGTGTCAGCCCCCATGTCTGGTGGGGCGGGCTATCAGGACCACCTTCTTTTCAGGCCTCTTGTGGAGCGAGCCCCCAAACTCCCAGCGCTGCCATCCAGCATCCGCCAGCCCAGCCGGGTCACAGGAGAAGGCCAAATGGCGGGCCAGGGATGCACCCACCACCAGACGATGTTAATGCGCTCTCAGCGCTCCAAATGCAGCATTAAGTACCGGCCAGTCAGAGGACAACACCGGGGGCGCCTTCCGATGCTGAAAGAAGCGCCCCCCGACTCTCGCAGCCGCCGCTGCCCATGCGCGTTCTCAGGCAGGTCAGAGGAGGCAGCAAATGGCAGGCGTATCGGCGGGCTGGCAGCAGGGCCGCCCTCGTACCCCAGCAGCGGAAGGGCAGCCCGGTCTCAAGATCCTCCAGCAGTCAGTCCGGGCAGCACCTCCAGCCGGTTAGGCGCCTCACCGTTCCTCCGCTCAGCAACACCGCCCGGGGCGCCGGGGCCGCTACTCAGATGTTGCTGCAGCCGCCATCTTGTCCGCTGGAGCTCCGCTGCAGGCCCAGCAGGAATCCGACGTGGAGCGCCACCGCCACAGTCAGAGGCCCCCAAAGTGGCGTCGGAGAAGGCACAAGTCGATTCCGGTCAGGAATCCGCGAGCAGATGACCGGGGAATGGGGCTCCAACAAAGCTAAGAATCGGCGGGGCCGGAGGGACAAGAATCCACGTCCTACTGTGCCGCCATCTTGGCCACGCCCCCTCGCCCGACCCTTTTTAACATATATATCCGACCTCTGGCAGCCGTGGCAAAGGATAGGGGGCTGACTGTGGTCTCATACGCAGACGACACGCAGTTAGTGATCGCCCAATCCGATAATCCTGCACGGGATGCCTCTAAGTTCAAAGAAGACTTAACAGCGGTCGCGGACTGGATAACAATGAACTGCCTCCAACTAAATGCCACCAAATCGGAAATCCTACTGGTGGGCAGAAACACTCATCTGTGGAGTGAGTAATGGTGGCCTTCCGCCCTTGGCTCCCCACCTACACCCAAGCAGACGGTAAAGAATCTGGGTGTCTGGATGGACTCGGCACTCTCCTTCCAGCCCCAAACCAAGGCAGTGGCTGGAGTCTGTTTCAGGCTCCTCCGTGGGCTCAAACCCCTGCTGGGGTTTTTTGATGCTAATACTCGGCAGGTAATTATCCAGGCCACTATACTATCTAGGCTGGATTATGCCAGTGTTCTGTACTTAGGGGTTAACAGAGCAGAGACACAGCGCCTCCAAAGAATTCAGAATGCAGCCGTCCGACTACTGTTTAGACTCCCCAGGACCTGTCACACTTCGGAGTTCATCACTAGACTCCATTGGCTCCCGGTGGAGAAGCGTGTTCTTTTTAAAACACTGTGCATTGCCCACCGTATCCTTAATGCTCAATCTCCTGAAATCCTTGCCAACCTTCTGTTACCTTATACGCCCTCTCGTCCTCTGCACTCTTTGGGTCAGCATCTGGCAGCCGTTCCGCGTTTCAAGAGAGCCGGAGGATGCTCTTTTCGGGCTCTGGCTTCTAAACTCTGGAACTCACTTCCGGCAAACATCAGAAGCATTCGCAATCATACTGCTTTTCGCAAAGTCATAAAAACTCATCTGTTCCCTGAATAGTCACTTGCGGCGCTCCTCGGTCCGGTTACCTATCTTCTGTCTGAGCTTAGCGCTGGGACGCCCCTTGGCTGGGGCAGCCATGCGCTCTATAAATATTATATCATAACATATAACAAGCAAGCAATATTAAATAACGTACTATACGTTTTTATTTCCAGTTAATGTAAAACTTTTAGGGGAGAGTCACAAAAGCATTTATGAGTATATGAAGTAGTACTAAGGGAGTACTCTTTTACATATTCTGGCAGCCTCTGTGACTCGGCCCCAAATGCCCAACTCTCTACTAGTAAAAGTGCAAAGCAGTACATCTTTCTCTGTGTAGTAATTGTATATGAATGGCCCCTGAATATATCCATTCTCTTCCCATTTTCTGACGCAATGGGGCCAATTTGTAAAGGCATCTAAGGTGTGTGTAAAAAAGCATTAAAAGAGTACTACTTTACGTGGTCCAAAAAGCCTTTGCGAATAGGCTCCATCATTTTTTACGGTTTGTTATAAGCAAAAGGCACTGACTCTAAAGGCCACATGATGGAAATGTCAGTGAGCAGTCACATCTCTCTCAAGGGTGTGCCAGAAAAACACTTTACTGTATGATGAGAATGGGTCATTTGTGCATGACCCATTCTCATAATAGAGTGATGTGAGAATGGGTTAGAACACACTCATACTTAATGCAGGCTAGGTGATTTCTCTCGGTAACATTTCTTTGCATTTTCACTTGTGCATGTTCTGATATGAAATGATATGATCTGATAGATTCTTATAATGCACGCAAATGCCCAGGAGTGTCTTGGTGCTGCAACTGATGGAGAAGATCAAAGCTGGAAAGGCCAATACTAATTGGGAAACAGCCAAGTTAAAAAAAAAAGAAGAATACGGGTCAAAGATTTCATATTTAGAGGTAGGCTATTCCATAGTTTGCAAGTGCAGAAAATAAACTTCTGCCTCCCAAGGATGATTGTTTGAATTTAGGAACCCTCACATTTTTGGCAAAAGTGGAGTGGTGCGTCCTAGTGGGAGTATACCACTTAAAGCTTCACTTAAGGTAATCCATGCCATAATCATGAAGGGCCTTATGGGAGATACAGAAAGCCTTAAAGGCAATATGTTCCTGATTGGTAGCAAGTGTAACTTATGCAGGGCCTGAGATACTGACTGGAACTTGGGGATCCTTAACAGCATGCGTTCTGAAGAGCCTGGAGTGTGTTCAGCAGTTGCTGCTGCATATTCATGTACAGGGCATTGCAGTAATCCATTTTGGAAAGAACGAAGGTCACAACTACAGTCTTCTGAAGTTCAAAAGGAATGCAAGGAAGAATACTTTTAATTATCCTTGAGGTATGGAATGAGGAAGAGATGACTGAGTTAATCTGATATCCAAAGGTCAGCTTGTCATCAAACATGACACCTAGATTCCTTACTTTCTTAACAGGGTTTGGGAGAATTCCCAGATCCTGTGGCCACCAAGTCAGGGACCAGAAAGAGATGTCCTTCCCGAACAGGAGGACCTCACTCTTCTTAGAATTTAGTTTAAGGCAATTGCCTTTCATCTAGTTGCCCACTTCCAACATACAGACATGGAACCTCGTGGCTGCATTTTGAACATCGCTAGAGATCAAGACGACAATTTATGTGTCGTCAGCATACGACACTATGGAAAAACCAAAAGTTGTAATCAGACTGGCCAATGGTGTACCATAGATAATAAAAAGTGTTGGACTCAATGACGACCCTTGAAGTACCCCACAAGGGAGGGAGAAGGGGCTAGAGATAAACTCATTCAGGGCTACTGATTGTTTTCTGTCATGCTGCAGTAATCCCTGCAATATTAAATTCGCTCTCGTAGGATGAAGGAAGGAGGACGATACTTTTCAGAATTTACAATAAAGCCACTGCCATGAGCTGTGAAGTCATACAAATATACAAATACGATCTATTATTTGCCATCATTTTGATCATGATTACAAGTGTGCCAGAATAGGGTAAGATATTTAATGCATCTTATAACTACTGATTCTAGGAAGTGCCATAAATGCCCCTGATTTCCTCCAGAAAATAAGGAATTGCAGGCAGAATTGGCGTTTTCTGCGATGAATTCTGCATGTCTCGATTTAAAGGGCTATCTTCCATTAGTGAATTGAGACACAATTTACCTGCCAAAATCTACTAAGGAAAATTGGGGAGGGTGTTGTGATTACCGGACAAATCATAATTTTTAACCCAGGGTAAACAGGGGTTTGTGCTAGAAGGCGTTTCTATAGAACATTTGTTATGAAACCATTTCAGAAAATTGTACAGCACAATTTAAAGTATTTCTGAATGCAGATATTCTTACAGTATAAATCAATTGCCACATTCACAAGTATCGGGTAAGTAGCAAGATTGTAAATATTTCTGGGTTCGACACCTTCCTGAAATAGGGGAATTGCTTCACACTCATGGGTGTCAAGGTAATGATATACCACTCTCATTTATTTTTGCACCCTGGAAGCATGCTCAAAGTTGCTTCTGACAAAGGCAGGATTATTTGCATTCTTATGGTGATAATGAGGAGAGAACACACCCATACCGTATGCAGGCTAGGAATTTTCTCATGGAGACATTTCTTTGCATGTGCCAAAGCACATTTCCATCACTTTTTGCATACAGTACTTCAGCATATCGGGAAATTTACAAGCAAACATCGGGGCAGATTCACGAGGACTGGCGCATTGTTATTGTTATTGTTATTTTAATTTTATAAGGCGCACAGCTACCCTAGGGTTTCCCGGCGCCGCCTGAAGGGGCCAACATAAACAGAGGGGCCTACATATTAAATAACCAAGTTTTTAAACCCCTACGAAAGTTCTCATACGAAGATTCAATTCGAAGATCGATCGGAAGGGAGTTCCATAAAAAGGGGCCCAAGTGGGAGAAGGAACGATCGCCCATGCGCACTAGTCTCGTCCTGGGAACAATGAACTTTGCCTGGGCGGCTGAGCGCAGAGCACGAGATGGAACATAAGGTTGAACAAGAGTCTTCAAGTAAGGAGGTACCTTTCCAGATTTAATCTTAAACATGAGACTCAGAGCCTTAAACTTAATACGGCTTTCAATCCTAAGCCAATGGAGATCCCGAATAAAACTGGAGATGGAAGCAGTTTTAGGTATCCTACAAAGCAGCCTCGCAGCCGCATTCTGTGCAAGTTGCAACTTGCGTAACACCTCCTTGGCGGCACCCAGATACAAGATGTTGCAGTAGTCCAGTCTTGAGGTGATGAGAGCCTGGACCACTGTACGTTGGGTAGAGGAAGGCAACATCCATAAGATTTTTTTTTTTAGCCATCCAAGGATTGTGAAGCAGGTCGAGGCAACTCTCATTGCTTGCTGCTTCATGGACAATTGGTCATCAACTAAGACACCCAGGTTTTGAACTTGCTGTTTAGGTTGGGGCAAAGGACCCATTTCAGTGGGCCAGTGCTGGGAGCCCCACAGGTCTTTATTACGGCCCACAATCAGCACTTCTGTTTTCTCGCCGTTAAGTTTCAACAGGTTGGTATGCATCCAACCTGCAATGTTCCTTAAACCGGCCTGAAGTAAGGAAGGATTGCGAGCTCCATCCGCAGAGAGGGAGAACACAATCTGGGTGTCATCAGCGTATGAAAAAGAGACAACCCTGCTTCCTCAGCAATCCTCGCCATAGGTCTAACATAAATGTTAAATAGTAATGGGCTGAGGATAGAGCCTTGGGGAACACCATAAGGGGAATTATGAATCTCGGAACATGCTGTCGGCGAGAAAACCTGAAACGTTCGATTAGTCAAAAAATCAGCAAGCCACTTGAGGGCTATATCAGTCACTCCCAATAATTGTAGCGCATGCAATAGCACAGGATGTGATACAGTGTCAAATGCGGCACTTAGATCCAAAAGTATAAGTGCCACGGTACCACCCGCGTCAACCTGCTGGCGCACCATATCTGTGACCCCAAGCAAAGCGGTTTCCGTAGAGAAGCCTGCTCTGAAGCCTGATTGAGAACCATGAAGGAAATTTTGAGAGGTCACAAAAATGTCAGTTGTGCATTGACATGCTTTTCCAAAATTTTGGAAAATACAGGAAGGAGAGAAATGGGCCTAAAATTAGATAATTGCGTGGGGTCAGCCGTGGCCTTCTTTAACAACGGCAAAACCATTGCGTGTTTCCAAATAGAAGGAACAATAGCCTCTGCCAAAGATGCATTAAGCAGCTCCATAATTAAAAGCAAAGATGATGGTGCAAATTTCTGAAGCACAGTAACAGGGATGGGGTCTCTAGGGGAACCAGATTTCAGGCTGGCCAATATTCGTCTAAAAGAATCAGTGTCTAAGGGTGCCCAGCGAACAAGGTTATCCGAATGTTTATCAGACGAGTTAAGTTGTGCCGGCTCCTCGTTAATCAAGAAAGGAGGATTTCCGGTAAGCTGTGAGGCATTATTAGGCATAGAGTCTTGAAATGAATCATAAATTAATTCAACTTTCCTCAAAAAGAAAGTAGCAAGCTCCTCACAGTGTGGAGCACTCAAGTCAGGCGAGGCAGGCAGACAGTCAGCCCCGGACAAATTTTTTACAAGCTTAAATAATTGCTTAGAATTATTATGTGCTCTGGAAATAACTGAAGCCACATATTCAGAGCGTGCAGACTTGCAAAGTATATGATAAGCCCTTAGAGCCATTTTGTAAATTGATTTGGCCTCAGGAGCATATGTCATTCTCCAACGTCTCTCCAAATTTTTATATCAGCAGGGATGCGCCAGCAAAGATGCGACACGCCGGAATACCCTTGCGCCACCACAGATGCGTCGCATTTACAATGCGACGCACCTTGGCGCAAGGATAGCCAGATGCGTGTCGCATCTTCTGTCGTAAGGGCAGCGCATTGCTGGAGTCGTGTCGCAAGCGCGACACGACTCCAGCAATGCTCAGGGGCGCCCTATGCCTAACATGCTGCATCACTCCTGACGCCTGTTTCAAGCAGGCGCAGGGTTTTGACGTAGCATGGACGTAAAAGTGACTCTGTGAAATCTTGTAGATTTCACTGTGTCACTTTTACGAGGCGTTCCTGCGACGGAACGCCCACCCTGCGCCGGAACGCCCACATGAAACCTAACGCAGGTTTCATGTGGCGCAGTGCCTTACAACGTGACGCATCTCCCTAGATGCGTCACATTGTAAATAAGGCGCAACGTGGCGCATGGTTTATGCCGCCGCTGCGTCACACAAGTGACGCAATGGTGGCGCAAATGTGTCGCAAGGGGCGTGTAAATCTGCCCCATCATTTTTATGGAGTACTCAAGCCAGTCTCTGATTAATAAAGATTTTCGGCAAACTCATAAAAAATTTGAAATTCTTTTACAAATGTAGGAGTAATTCAATAGCAGATTTCAAGCTTTGTACCTTAAAGATTTTAGAACATTTGTCACTAATGCACTACCATTGACAAAGGGTGCTTTACTGTCCCAGGTTCTTCATGCAGAAGGACTTTATTCTAATGGACGTTTTTTGTGACCTCTTGCCTGCAGAACAAAGGTACGTGTTTAATAACCCTACTGGTGCAATACGGGTAGCAATGTGTGCAATATCCAGGAGGTTTTTTAAATGCATATATTAGAGCTTTAGGTAAAGTTCCAAAATCAGGGGATTTTACTTTCAGTGAAAACTCAAAGGTCAATCCATCCTGTCTACAGAGAGATAAAAATTGAATAAGCATTACCACAAAATATAACAGTTAAACGCTTTGATTGTTGCTGGAAAATAGTTGAGCTGAATTGACTGATAACAGTGACAAACATCAGCAGCAAAGGTGGAAAGTACTAAGTAACTGGGAAGAGAGGTTGCGCAAATGTTTGGATGAGTCAGATGTTCTTTTACCCATTTGCTAGCTGAGTGTGAGGATGTGAGGGTGGTGCTTTTATATGGGATAACCTGGCTAACCAGCATTATCGGCCTTCTAAATTAGAGCTGGAGTGCACCACACTATTAGTTTGCAAGTGTGAGACAATGTGTAGGTTCATCAGTATCAAGAGAAGCAAAAAATTACAACTAAACTTCGCTCTTGATCACTCCTCTTGTGGGTAGTGCATTTATAGTTTGTCTATGCAACTATGGCAGTGAACCAATTATCAATTTATGACTGGTTTTCTTCCATTTCTTCAAGATACGTCACATCATGACTGAGAACACACACCTATGTGTATTGAAAATTCTTGTCCCTAGAGAAATTGTGACAAATAGCCACTTTTTGTGTTTTTAGCTGAGTCACTTCCCAAGAATCTGAATGGATAGTATTGCAAATCTGTGATCAACATACTATGAGGACCCGGTAACTTCATAAAACATATTGCTTCCTTGCTGACCCCCATTTTAGGTCTGGCATTAGTCAAGGCCTTCTAACTTCACTAAAATATATGCATACTATACTTTCTTATAGGGGTTTTCAGCTATCCCTCTTCATCCACTTGGTCTGTTATTATGCCATTAACATTTTTCTTCCACCCACTACAGCATACAACATGGAGCAATCGGTTGGTCTACTTCAGACACTGGCTAACTTCACTGCGAATGCAGGCATTCTGCTTTTTCACAAGAGCGCATCCTCATGCAAAGCAGTTCCCCTCAGTGCCAGGGACCTCTATGGCAATGTGTGCTTTTTGAGACCCCAAAAAATTGTTTTGCTTATAGAAAAATGTTTTTTTTAAATATTGACGAGGGTCCAGTTGCTCCGCAGCAATAAAACTTTACAAAAACCATGAGAAAACTAAACAGGCATTCACAAAGCCAAAGGCTGGCAACCTAATCCATACCCTTCGGCTTTGGCTTTGCCAATGCTTGGATTCCCTTAGTGGTAGTCCAGACCAGTAACGGTATACTTGCTTACAGCTAAACATAGTGTTGCTTCTTGAAAGAAAGTAGATTATTAGTTGGGGTTGGTGCTAGTCCATTGTAAGTAACAATGCCACTATTCTTGTTAGGTCCAGTAAAGGTTTCAGTACTTTAAACCTGATCTCAACCACTGGTAGCTATGGCTTCTGAACTCAAGAAATCTGTAAAGCATTTAGAAGTACCACGACAGTTAAAAAGTTGAAAACAATACACAATAAAAATCCCATTCCAGTTATTAAAAGACATCATGAACTGTATCTGGGGGTCAGACAGAGACATAATTCTGCAATTGTCTAGACCTAAAGGCCTTTGCAATTTGAATGGCAGTGTCATAAGCATTTATCCTGATTACACCAGTGAAGTACAGAAGCAACTGATCTTATTTTTCAGTGTGAAGAAGCAACTGCAACAGTTGGATCTGCTGCGTTATGCCCTCATGTACCCCATTAAACTTCAAGCTGTGGAAAAGGATGAGACCTTTTTCTTTCTATCCCTGCGGGAAGCTTGGAAATGGAAACAAAAGAAGGAGATTATCACCTTTGAAGATATAATTGATGCTAGTGGGAATTCCCACTATGGATAAAAAGGCAAACTATAAGGTCTTGTTCATGGCCCATGGATAAACAGGCAGCCAAGCAAAGGGTGCAGGTAGTGGCTGAGGTACTAGCTTAACATAGATCCAACTCTGAAATGCCAGGTTTGGATCATGAACTGATTTTAAATCTAGAGATAGTGGCACAGGAGAGTCTGACATGGAGCAGGCTTTAGGCCCCGATTCGACACCGGGGGGGGGGGGAGTGAAATACTTTGAAACATGCTCCTAGTGGCCTTGTTTACATAAAGTGTCAAAAAAGAGGCAGGGAACAAATATGTAGCACTTCATCCTCAGCCTTTTCGAGGGGTGTTTGATATGGGTTGCACCTGGGGTCCGTTTTTGCTACACTGTAGTAGTGTCGACCCGGAGGGCAAATATGAGGTGCCTGAGGGGGCATTGGAAGGAGAGTTTATAGCATAAGTAGCAGTGTACATTCTGACGTATAATCAGGATTCTTTTATACACGCTCAAGTTGATGCAGATGAGTGTCTTACATGCTCCATGCATTTGGGGAAGGGACTTTATTTGCATACATAATACAGAACTCAATAGATCTAGTGCCGCCCCCAGTTCCCTATGCAACAGGAATACAAATGAAATGTGGCAAGAACAGGGCTAGGATTCGAACATGGAGGCTTCGCATATAAGTGTAAATAATGCTCATTTCAGGGAGACTATTGGGGATCACATATGGGATTATTTTACCGAAAACGAGGGACCAGCTACAGATAAGTAATGGAATGGGATGCATTTAAGGTGGCCATTCATGATCAATGAATTAAAATCACCTAAAACATTAAGACAATTTTCAATAGGGAACTTATGGCGCTAGACTAGGACGTCCATATGGCTAAAAAGTTAATAATTACCCACATTGGAAAAGTACAATCACACAGTTGAGGGGGAAACTCCAGGTCTTGCAGGATTGGCTAGGAACAGTAGACTCTAAAAAATGTTGCAAAATAGCATGCGGAGGGAGATAGGACTAGCAGACTCCTGGCCTGGCTACTGAAATCTAAGGTTCCACAGGACTTCATTGGCGCTATTAAGACTGCACAAGGGGTAATTATAACTCGCAAAATAATATTAATGATGTCTTTTGTGAATACTATTGATCCATATATGATGCTCTGATAGAAGTGGAACAATCTGAGTTGAACACTAATTTTGGCAATATCACAGTGCCTTTTGTTGCTCCAATGCAGCACCAGACACTCAAGCAACCAATCCAAATAGAGGAAATAAGAGAAGCTATAGCCCAAATAGTGCAACATAAGAATCTGGGAATTTATGACCTCCCACTGAAGTTTTACATAGCATATGAGATTATATTTATTCCAAAATTATTAGTCACCCCAGTGGAGTATTACTCGTGTACTTCATGCAATTGGCTGATTAGATACATTCTTCTCCCTTCCATTGCAATGGATAAAAGACTATGTTTCAGCTAAATACCACACTCCTTCATTAAATGCTTAATTATTTGTGTAAGATATGCATTGTAAACATAAAGGAAAAAAAAATTCTTATGTTTTCTTTAAATCAATATTTTCTTGTTATCAAAATTATTCTGTGTCAGGGCGTTTATGCATACCTTACAAACGTGAAGCAAGACCACTTAGCTTTGCCAATGATTGCTACAATTCTTCTTGTTTCTGCATCTCCTTTTCTTCTCCTCTTTTTGGTCTGACTTCACAGTGCAACTGTCATCAGACCTTACATGATCAACAGAAAAAGACCTTTAAGAAGCACTGGTGAGAGAGGGACTCTAGCTCTGCCTAAATATTGGTCTCCTTGAGTATATGTTTTGATTGGGCAGAAGTTGTGTGCTTTTACTGAAAATGAGTGCTAGTGTTGTACTTTTGCCTTGTAGAAAGCTTAAGCTCAACACAGCAGGACTGAGTTCGTTATGGTGACAAGCCACTGAGCAAGGCTATTGAGGTGATCAATTTATTCTGAAAACTTACAGCAAACGCAGTAGGACTGATTTATTTATTGCGAAAGGCATATATTGAACCCTATAGGCATCTAAGGATGGATTGTTTTTACATTGTGTTAAAGCTTGAAGCCAAGTAAAATCACAGACTACCTTAGTAGGCAAGGGCTTTGGTGTTTATTACCCCTGTGGCAAATTGCATTGGTAGAATGCTTGCACCTTGAGAATCATTCTTTTGTCACTTAGGAAGGGTTGCTTATTGTTTGCTCTAATTTTCTGCATATTTGTAGTTCATGACTGTATACCAGTGGTTGCGTTGTGGCTAAGCTTGCATTCAATACAGTGGGCCTGATATTTTTATGGCCAAAAATCAGTGATAGATGTTATAGGTCTCATATGTTTATTATGAAAATATATGACCAATGTCGTAAGCTCTACATATTTATTATGAAAACTATATGCTAAAGCCTAAGCCCTTTATGGGTGGATTGCTATTAGACTGTGTTAAAATATCTAGACAAGTATTTTGTTTCATAGGGTCTCATAGATTACCATAGTATATAGCTCTATACAGTAGGCCTTGTTTAGAATCACTAGCCAATTAAATTGGCCTGATGGGTTTATTGGGAAAAGTTATGTCAGATGCCATAAGTCTGATCTTTGTATTATGAAAATGTATTACAAAATCAGTAGGCCTGACTTGTTTTTTGTGAAAAGCCTATGCTAAAGCCATTGGGCCTTTAAGGTGTATTGTCATTACACTTTCTTAAAACCCGTAACAGTTATAGCGTTACTTTGATTCTCATAGATTACAAATATCAGCAAGGGGCTACCTCTCTGACAGATCACCAAGAGTAGAATATGTGCACTATGAGTATCCTTGTTAGGCCCTCTTCGGGAGGTGGTATATTGTTTTACCAACTCTACTTTGATACCAATTTCTAAGGCTATTACTCTATTCTTGATGGTACCTTGTAGGAAAGCTTATGCACAATATAGTAGGCCTGAGTTGGTTATAGTGATGAGCCACTGAAAAAGGGTATAGGCCTGATTGAATCATTGTTGAAAGTTATGTCAGATGCCATAGGTATAGTATGTTTATTATGGAAAATGACAACAAAGGAAAGGCAGTAAGCTTGGCTTATTTATTGTGAAAATCATATGTTAAGCCAATGGACCTTTTAGGGGTTGACTGGTATTGCACTGTGTTCATACTTGTAAGGAAGCATTTTATCATATGAAATCTACCGGATTACCGTAGTCAGCAAGGATTTTGGTGTTGGTTACTTCCTCTGATAAACCACGGGGATAGAAGATTTACACTGCGATAATCCTTGTTAGACCCTCTTAGGAAGAACTAACATGTCTGTCAGGCCCTTGCAATAAAAAACATAAAAAACTCTACATTCATGTACATAGATAGAGAGTCAGGTCAGTCCTCTTATCACTGTTTTAATGTCATTGACATTATTCTGGGGGAATGGGGTTAACCATTTCTGCCATTTACCCCATTGCCCTGCGGGTAACAGAATTTTTTCTCATCACATGTGCACATCTGCCTGTATATGAGTGCACTTCATTTCCTGGGATGGTACACCAGTCATTTAATTTACGTTTTTCCTTTATGAGCTTTATAAGTCACCCTTATTTTTTCTTTCCTTCTCCTTTTTTTTAGCAGAGCCCTGCAACTCCCCTGAGAAGTCCAACCAGGAAGTTCGTTTGCTGCTCTTTTTATCTGCAGTGTGCTGCATCCTATGCAACCACTATTTATAAAATGGGCAGCATCTTGAAATAGTATTACTCAATGTGTGTCACTGTTTTACCGTTCCAAGATCGACATCACGTTTAGAAGCATTATTTTGACCACCTTGGATCAGTGCAACAGTAATACACTTTACACTTTAGCATTCAAAGATGGCCGTGGGCGCAGTGTATACTGAGCTGCTGTCTTGGAATGGTAATGCATCTTTATTTTTATCACCCCAAGATTGCCAACGAGTTTCTACTAAAATTGGCAGCAATGTTAGAACTTTAAAACAAAGATACACTATGTACAATACAATACATTACTGCCAATACAAGACTGCCATCCCGTGCTATGTTTAATTTTATTTTGGTATTGCAAACATATGCATGCCAAGTTTAGGCAGACATATGCCTGCCAAGTTTAGGTGTTGGCATGTTTTCTTTTTTCTATTTTTAGTTTTTTAATTTATCTTCCATATGCTGGTTGAGTTTGTGCGTCTGTTTTCTTGTGGATGTGTACAAACGGTGAACACAAGAATGTGTAACTGGTTGGATGAATGAATGTACATATGAGTGCAAGGATGAGTGACATCTCCTTTCCCTTTTTCATTTCCTCCTCTTTCTCATCTTTCATGTCTCTTTTTTCTTCTTCGCCTTTCCTTTCCTTCATTCCAATAGTATCCTTCTCTTTTTCTCCTTCCCTTCTGTTATTCACTCATTTTTTTTACCTTTAATTCTTTCCATTCCTTCTTTCTTACACCCATTTTCTCTTCCTCTCTTTTTTTTCCATTTCTGCTCCCATACCCCTTCTCTCCAATTTTGTATTTCTTTCTCTTTTTCTTCCATTTTTTCCTTCAATCAATGCGTTTCTCACTTTTGCCTTTATATTCTCTTTCTCCACTTCTTTTTCTTTCCTTCACTCCCTTTTCTCATTTTCTTCTTTCAAACATTTATTCCTTCTGCTCCTTTTTTTCACCTTCTTCCTTCCAGTCTTCCTTCTATACATTCTTCCATACTTACCATCTTTTCATGAATTAATTTCTATTGCATGACTGCTTGACATGTATACCCAAAAGCCTGGGACTGGCTGCAGAGATAAGCTAACATGTACTGGCTAAAATAACTTTCTGATTTGCTTGTTTGTAGACATCAACCATTGAACTTCTGGGGAATTAGCAAGATAATTGATGTTTTCCTGGCTGTAGATCTCAAAATGAAAGCAATGTGATTCCATGTATATGAAGACCATCAGGCCCTGGGATACATTCACATCTCGGTGGTGATTGATAAACAAGAATAAAGTGACAAATCAGATCCTTGGGGGTCCCACAGATACATTTTTCCCAATGCCGCTCTTGCGCCATTAATGTTGTGAGCTCAGAGCACCAGAACGGAGATTCTCAGGAGCAGCATTTACGTTGCTTGGCCTTTATGGAGCTATATCTAATTCATATGTTATGCACTAGCTCACTGTGGTTTTCATTGATCTGAAGAAGCTCTTGCTATAGTAAAGGATGGAGACCGTTAGCCTACAGGCCACAGCTAGATAAATATAAGTAGTGACTGTGCTGTTTGTTTTCAATGGTGAAATCCAAAAGGAAGGGCTGCCAGTGCAATCCTGCACCTGCTGCCAAGACACACTGACCATGCGACTGTGAAGGACGCACTGTAACAAACTCTGAGACACATCCTTCTGTCGAGTAATATGAGACCATGTTGAAAGAATGAGACACTGTGTCTTGCACTCATATGTAATGATTGCCAGTGTGAACGCTTTTGTAAGATCCAAACTGAACTGACCTATGGGTTTCCAAACTTAGTAGTTGCCCACATAAGTCAAACAGTTTACACATACTCAAGCTGATTCTTGCCCCAGAGCTTTTCTTTGCAGATAGAACACTGTAGTTGTGCAGGAACTGTAGCAACTGTACTAGAACCCAGTGTTGGGCTTGGGAACTGTAGAAATTGGGCCGAGCCCCATGGTTGTGTTAAGTAGAACGCTGTAACTGAACCCCGTTCACTCTGTGTAGAATTTTGTTTTACTGTGATATGAAAGTAATCCTTTATTACTAAGACAAGCACTGGGCTGGATAGTATGTTAATGGGTCTGTTTTTGATTGTTTGAGTTCTGAGTCTCTGCTTCCTGCACTACCTCAAGGAGAATATTTTACTGATCATCCTCGCTATCCTGAGAGTCAAGTGTACAAAGAGTGTCCTTGACCCAGTTTGTAGAGTTTTGCAGAGTCATAGTAGGACAATGCCAAACACCACAATGTGGCCTAGTAAACTCTGCCTGCCCTGCAACCCCCACACTCCCTCCCAATATGGTCTGAAACAGGTTCACTTGTCTTTTGGGTACATGGGTCAATCAAACCCACAGCTGATTTCCCTGAATGTCAGTACACCTCTACTGGAACAAGTAGTGATGGATTAGATGACAAGTACACAGAATAATTCATATTCATATATCCATGCATGAGTGTCAAACTTTAGAGTCTTATGTATTTTCATTCGAGTAACCTAGGAATATGGTTAATAAGAGCATCATGTATGGATTATACACCATCCAGAAGTCCTTAATGCACAGACATAATTGAAACATGGTGACATGTGAGTGGCTTCTGCCCTTCACCTATCTGTTTGAATGACAGAAATATGTGTGCAGTATGTGTATTTGATTCTTCCAACCTCACAGGGTACAGCCCTAATATAAGTAGGTGCAGTACCAGTACCCTCATTTTAGTCTCCAAGGAATTCTTGAAGTTTGTAATAGCATGGCAGTTGTGTGTGTATTATCCCCAGCTGTCTTAGAAAGAAAATCCCACAAAGAAGCACAATCTTGGGCTACAACAATATCGAAGCTGGGTGTAGGGCCCCTTGTGAATAGATTGTAATAGCAGAGTTTAAAACACGAAGTTCATATTTTGAGTGGTAAACCTGAAAGAGAAATACAGCAAAATGTTGCAAAGTATATACATAAAGCCAGTATTTTTATTGCATCTTTAAGAAAGCCTAGGTGTGCATGCACCTTTACTTTGGAAAGAAAAGTGCAGTAAATTCAACAACTTATTACCACAACAGCAAAGCAAAAGAGATTAATGTGCAAGGCTAGTGGAAACAAAAAAGACTTAAATCTGCAATTAAACTGTTATTGGGTCAGCAAAGTAAATACAACTAAGATAGTACACTGGTTCTCAATTGAAGGCTACATGCCACGCCATGTGATTTCTAAAGTCTAACATAAGGACTACTTGATGGCACATCACACACACCTAATGGTGTTACAAATGAGACAATGTTCTCCACCTGCATAGAGTCCTCCTGACCAGATTTAGACTTGGCTTTGTAAGCTGTTATCTGAGCTTCCCACTGGGACACTTTGATCCTAGTAGTGTATTAATTTGCCAGTGTGATGAACTTTTACCCTAGAGCTTGCTTCATTTTACATGTTTTAGCAAATTTTATCTGACGTTTTCTAAGAGGTTTTAAATCCCATTAGCTAGAGCCTGTGGAATTTGAAAATATATTGAGGCCATTCCATACTTACAAGGTTTACATTTACATCCAAAATTGAAACAACAAACCTAAACCATACACCAAGTGTGCATGTGACGCACCTCCCCCAAAATTTATACCCAAACAGAGAGTCCAATGTTCTGAATCCAATCACTCAGAAAGTGTGCACATCCACCACTCCTGCTGTTTCCAAGGAGCAGTCTAACGAGACCAAAGTCAAATGTAACACCAATGTGGAGTGCACCACCAATTAAATGGGGGAAAAGAATTATGTCCATCCAAGGAATATCAAAACAAGTATTTTCTTTATTCTTCTTATTTATGGTTAAAAAACAGCAGCCAGACAGCCGACGCGTTTCGTCCAAATCATGGACTTCATCAGGGCTGCAATGTACACAAAAACATAAAGTGTATAATACAACATAGAAAAACACGAATGGACAAAGACCAAGACAATACATATCAAACGATAAACAATACATTTAAAAATGATCTCACTAACATAAGTCAGTCATAAGACTTTGAGCGGTATACCCGCCACATTTCTAGGACACAGTAGTATTATTAATTCATTTGCAATATCAGAAAAAACATGATGCATAACATCTATATTAAATGGCATGTTGTGGTACCATATTGCTTAAATAGAGACTTAATAACATTACAAGAGTTTATTGCCCATAGTAAGACAATATCTTGTGAGCAATGTCTATCAAATTAACATCAAGGAATCAGGGATAAATAGAATAGAAAGAAGGTGTGAAGAAGATGTAGAATAGACAAAAGCTAAAAACCAAAACAAAATATAAACCTAGATAATCAAAAAGGACCAATTAAATGCCATCTTAAAGAGTATGAGCGCCATCAGGCCCAACGTTATTAGGAAATCAAAAAATGCCTACCTTCCAAATAATGAATTTTCTGTCCAATAAGGTAGTAATGTAGATTATAAATTGAAATAACAATGAAGAATACGTAAAATTCCCAAAGGACCCTCATATATCCAGGGTCAATCAGTAAGTAAGAGGCCTGTGTGCCTGCAATAAATAATACAAACAAAGACAAATTAAAACGTGGGGCGATGGCCCAAATACGGCCCACCCTTGTTTATATTGAAAAAAGTATAATTACCCTCTTATACTGAGGGACAGTAAGCAGATAAACAACTCATGAAATAATAATAAATAGTTGCATAGAAACAAGTAAATAAGAAGATCTCCCGTTACCCGCATAATGCCAGGGTTACAAATGCCGGAAGTCAAAGTAACAGAATCACGGAAAACATAAACAATGTAGATGGCCAAAAATCCACTATATACGGCAAAAAGTAATAATATAACAAAAACATAGAAAACGCCGATTTCGCGTTTCCAGAATATAAATAAAACAAAACAAAAACAGGAAAAGTACAAAAGGAACCCAAGTCAAGAGTTCCAAGTCCAGCCGTAAATCAATACTTAATAGAGGTAGGGGCATTTAAAAACGCGGCATGGAACTGTGACCGAAAATAGTAGCGTAATGAATAATGGTCAAGTAGGTCAAGATTCCTACCTGACCCTACCTCTACTAAGTATTGATTTACGGCTGGACTTGGAACTCTTGACTTGGGTTCCTTTTGTACTTTTCCTGTTTTTGTTTTGTTTTATTTATATTCTGGAAACGCGAAATCGGCGTTTTCTATGTTTTTGTTATATTATTACTTTTTGCCGTATATAGTGGATTTTTGGCCATCTACATTGTTTATGTTTTCCGTGATTCTGTTACTTTGACTTCCGGCATTTGTAACCCTGGCATTATGCGGGTAACGGGAGATCTTCTTATTTACTTGTTTCTATGCAACTATTTATTATTATTTCATGAGTTGTTTATCTGCTTACTGTCCCTCAGTATAAGAGGGTAATTATACTTTTTCAATATAAACAAGGGTGGGCCGTATTTGGGCCATCGCCCACGTTTTAATTTGTCTTTGTTTGTATTATTTATTGCAGGCACACAGGCCTCTTACTACTGATTGACCCTGGATATATGAGGGTCCTTTGGGAATTTTGCGTATTCTTCATTGTTATTTCAATTTATAATCTACATTACTACCTTATTGGACAGAAAATTCATTATTTGGAAGGTAGGCATTTTTGATTTCCCTAATAACGTTGGGCCTGATGGCGCTCATACTCTTTAAGATGGTATTTAATTGGTCCTTTTGATTATCTAGGTTTATATTTTGTTTTGGTTTTAGCTTTTGTCTATTCTACATCTTCTTCACACCTTCTTTCTATTCTATTTATCCCTGATTCCTTGATGTTAATTTGATAGACATTGCTCACAAGATATTGTCTTACTATGGGCAATAAACTCTTGTAATGTTATTAAGTCTCTATTTAAGCAATATGGTACCACAACATGCCATTTAATATAGATGTTATGCATCATGTTTTTTCTGATATTACAAATGAATTAATAATACTACTGTGTCCTAGAAATGTGGCGGGTATACCGCTCAAAGTCTTATGACTGACTTATGTTAGTGAGATCATTTTTAAATGTATTGTTTATCGTTTGATATGTATTGTCTTGGTCTTTGTCCATTCGTGTTTTTCTATGTTGTATTATACACTTTATGTTTTTGTGTACATTGCAGCCCTGATGAAGTCCATGATTTGGACGAAACGCGTCGGCTGTCTGGCTGCTGTTTTTTAACCATAAATAAGAAGAATAAAGAAAATACTTGTTTTGATATTCCTTGGATGGACATAATTCTTTTCCCCCATTTAATTGGTGGTGCACTCCACATTGGTGTTACAAGGTTTACATTTACATTCACCTACCCTCTGTATCTGTATTTGTGCCTTTTTAAAGTGTGCTTTGTCCAAAAGAAAACAAATGTTTTAAATGTTTATCGAGGATGTTTAATATTTTCCTGTTGATGGCTGAAGAGGCCCCAGCTGTTTGGAAGGATTTTTTTGTATTTTGCACATTGGGGATAATTGATGTTTTTAAACTCAATGTATAATAGTGGTTTTAGATATTTTATTGGGATGGGCTTAAGGGGGGTTTGTTGCATTTCTTTCATTAATATATTACTGAATGAAATGTGCTTTTATGGCTGTGTCTGACTATTGAAATAAACTATTATCTGAACTGATCTGATCCGATCTGAGACAATGTACCCATCCATGAAATATTACGTCCTTGATATACAGCCCATGCAAGTAATTGCAAAGTATGAAAAACAAATGAAAGCCAGTGACTGAAATAGTCTGACCCAAAGTCAACTCTGTAGTCAGACCTAATAAAATGGCTGTGTCTGTCCCAAACACAAACTGTTTGATCAGTAGCAGGTTCCAAGCTTGGATTTACATTTTGACTTGAATTGTATGTACATGTATGTATGACATTTATATTCTGCACCCCTAACTACAATGCAAGGGAGCATTATTCAAAATGATTTACTGTGATGATGGAAGGGGTAGAGCTGGTGAGAGGCATGCCCAGGCTAGATAATGTCTGGAGTACTTGAAAGGTAAAGCTAGGGGTGCAATGGAGACGTGGAGGGTGTTTTAGGGGTATCCAGGGTAAAAGATACACCTTTGGAGGTTGGGGGTCAAGGTTGCAGAATGGGGGAATAAAGGAAATGCAAGGCAGAAAGATTGAGAGACAGTGTGATCAGACCACCTCACCCCAAGTAAACATGAACATCGTCTTTCCAAGGTTGGGCTTTAGAATTACATATGATTGTTTTCAGGTCTGTTAGTCGAATTAGTTCAATGGTAGCAACGCAAGGCTACCACACCTAAAATGCATTGGGTTGTCACACAAAAGCGCAGGACTGGGCATACGGTGTTCAGATGGCCACCATAGTGAGGTGTGAGGATGAAGTGGATGGTAGACTGCAAGGTGGAAGTGGGGGACAGAGGTGTCACCCTGGTGTTTATACTGCAATTTCTTATAGAAGGCCTTCACATTCTACCACAATAACGTGCAATTGCAATATGTAATGTTTTGCTGTCTAGTTGTCACACATAACATGCAGCAACAGTTGCCATTTGCAGGCCATTTCAAATTAGGCAGAAATGTAAGGTTTCAAGGTGACTACCATGTTCCAGTCCTTTGGTTTCCTTTTCCAAATCATTGCTTTTAGGTGTGCTCATCAAACGAGTTGTGTTGCCTGTATTGCAACTCAAAATGCAATGGATTGCTCAGGGAAGGTTAAGAACTAGAAAACTGCAGTGTCAACATGGGGTAAACTGGTGACCTTACTAAATAACACAGTCCAAATCACAAATCAGAAGTATTTAACTCTGACAAAAGAATCATTTTCCCTAACACCCTTTGCACTGCTCAGGGCCTTTTTCTGTGATTAGTTGAGCGACTTCACCACAAATCAGGGAACAGAGAACTGTGTGCATGCAAATTGAAATTTCACACGAAATTGCTCTTTAGAATGCATTCTTGGTATCATAAAGACACTCACATAGAGGGCAGTGTGTCACAAGCGTTAGATGTGCGTTTTTTACTTTACCCTCAGGTAAAGTGCTTTATTGATCATTGATAATTGTGGTCTGTCCCTTTCCTGTTCTGAAAAATGATCTGTTTTAGAAGGTACGCCCTCTAGCTTTGCTGTCAGGGAATGTGGCATTTTACTACGGGTCAGCGATCTCAGACTTTCTAGAGAGGGTGCAAATGTCAGCTATTAAGAAATGAGAGACTTGTTCCCTGGAGGCCGAAACTTGCACCAGGCCAGTCGGCCTGCAGGCCTGCCGATCGGGAAAAAAGACTCCGGGTTTATTTTTTTTCACCCGACAGCCATTATCTCAAAGACTGAACTGTGAAAGCTGCACGCACGGATGAACGCGCTAATTAACAGAAAATCAGCTGAGGCCATGTGCTTTTGCAGCACAGATCTCTTTGAACATAATTTAAGGCCCAGTAAAAGGAGGGCCAGTTGAAGTTTGTTGTGATTGGAGCTGTAAGTGTGGAAAACAGGCTTCGGTGCCATTTTGACTCAAAAATTCAGTTCTTTTTGAAACTGTGCCAAATATGGCCACTTTATCAGCTTTCTGCAACTTTATACAGGACAACAATGTAAAGTTAATTATTATGTTATTATCATGTAAGTCTGTGCAATGACGACACTAATTAACCACTATTCAAATTACAAAGCACTTTTTAAGGAGTGTTCGACGAATGGGTTCAATTAAACTGCACCCAGGCTACAGGCCACAGAATGCACGATAGAGACAATGTACTCCAACAGCAATAGGCCTGAAAACTAGGGGGCATATTTACAAGGGCATTGCGCCACTTGAGCGTCACTTTTTGTGACGCTCAGATGGCTCTGTTCCCTGCCCTATATTTACACGGTGGCACTAAGCCACCATTGCTTTTTGACACTGCTCCAGATTTACATGGATCTGCAAAGGGGAGGCGTAAGCGTGGTGCAACGAGGGGAAAAACTTTTTATTTCTCCTTGTTTTTTGCTCTTTCTATTTGTGCTGCATTTTGTTTGTTTTTCTGCAGGAAGGTGTCTCTTTCTGCACAGCAACAATCATCACGGCAACGCCGGCATCCTTGCACCGGTGCAGGGGTTTGTACAGGAATGTGCCATATTGTTGTAAATTTAGCTCACTCCTGCACTTAGAAAATGACAAAACTCGGCGCAGCAAAATTGCTTGCGGCAACGCGCTGCACCATTTTCTTGTAAATATGCCCCTAGGTTTCTTCATGAAAAGTGGCATATAACAACCCTAATTATTCCATTATACGAGGTTCAAATATTCTTGTCTCCAACTTTAAAAGAGAAATATGTCCATTATCCAGAGAAAATAGAATAATTCTCATGTTGCACTCGCTAGTTCTGTTGTTATGGATGGGAACACTTTGGAAATGCTTTGATGTTCAAGAGTCATATTGTGAAAAAACCACAGCACTTTTAAGATGGCAAGCCTTAAATTTTACATTTGTTGAGCATAATTTCATGTCTGCGACGTTCAGACTTAGAGTAAGCATGAAGATGAATTTTATAAAAGAAAACAAAAAATATATTTAAGGTTGAAAGAACTGTTCTTTGTTTCAGTCAAAAGTCGTAGTTTAAAATAGAAACTGGACAGACCTCTAAGAAGCAAAAACTGTTTAACTCAGATAGAAAGATGAGAATCCGGTGAGTATTTCAAAAATATTATATAGAGCTGCTAAAGTTTCTACTGGGTATAATACATACATTGTCTCTTGTTGTACTTAGATCACAGGTGTTAAGATTAACTACACTTATGTTTATTTAGACCTTAGGGGCCCATTACGATGGCGGGCGGAAGCACAACCGCCGTGCTGGCGGATGCAAAAACCACCAGTTACCGCCGGCACGCAGCAGTCCACACGCCCGCACAATTACGATGCAAAAAGCAGGCCAAACACCGCCGGCAAGCCAGCAACACCGTCCGCCATCAAAGTGCGCCCGCACACGTAGCGGCGCAGCCCAACTGACACACACCGTCCGACGAAACACGTCCCGCCCGGCGCATAAATTACGATGCCGCAAACAAACGGCTCCCACGGCCAAGAGACACCGCACGTGAAAGAGAGGCGGAAACACGGACGCAGAGCACGGACAACGAAGAAGCGGCACCCCGGGCATGAATCCAGCACTGCAGGCCCTTCCCATGCTTCTGCTGATGCACCACCAAGGACGCAACGTACCGCGGAGACGCAGGTAGGCACACACACAACAAGTGCACGCAAACAGCGCACACAGTGCAAGGGCGGAAAAAGCGGACAACCCCCCACCAGCGCGTGCACACTACACATCCACCATTGCATCCACATATGACACACAGGCCAAATCCTAACATCGCAGAACACATGTGTACACACCACCTGGGACTAGGAACCAACCACCCCGTCACGGCCCCAAAGCGCCGATGACGCCGCCACACATGCGCACAACGCAGAGGCCAACCGCAGCGCCATGCATGCGTCGCACACAGACACAGGGACACAACCAAGCAGCACACACACCAGCCCCACCCCGAACGCACATGACACGTGACAGGCCGGCCACAGACATGTCCCCAACGCCCAATTCACGGACAACACCCAACGCCACACAACCGACGCACACATGTCAGTGAAGTCACGCAACAGCAGGACACACCCCAGTGTAACAAACATGGCGAAGCACACAGCGGCGGCAACACCAACTAGGAGAAGCAGGGCCCCTTCGGGAAGAGGAACGCCAGTACCACACTGAAAAACCCATACCACCCTGCACATATGAACAAGACACATGAAACGGAACACCAAAGAGCCCGGGGACCGACAACAGGTGGCCCAAGAATTACATCCACACACAAGGCCCAACGCAGAGCGGAAAGGCAGCCTGCCGCCCACACAAGGGAGAGCAGACAGCACTGAATGACCTTCCATTCCAACACCGAAACCACAGCCCTACGACAGAAGCCGGTGAATACAGCCATTGTCCAAGAATAGACCAACACAGGCATGCCGAGGAGACCGACCACAGGGCAGATAGCGCATATCACAGAAGCACACAACGGACGGGGAAGAAACAAGAAAACACTCCCCCATGTCGGCCACATGCAAGTTAATTGGAAGGAGTCACACAGCACCGACCTTGAACTGTCTGAGAAGCATGTGGGAAAAGGGCCCGTGTCCTCCAAACAAGCCAACAGAACACAAGTCCTGTCTCCCCACGACTACACAGAGCTCACAGCAACCCCGGAGCGTGCACATTGCAGACTGCACACACAGCCGGAGCACGCCACCTCTACGAACCGCTGCGAAATGGCAACCGCAACACACCTACCCAACTACGCCGAAGAGCTCAAGCTGTACCAAACCAACACGATACATACATTGGGATGCGATCTCCTGTCCCTGCTGAACGTAAGTTACCGACTGACTTACCGCATCACATTGTTCAGCTGCGTCATGCCCGTCTTCTACTGTCGGAGGTGTCCCTACCAGCATCCCGTCGAGATATGCCTCTCCAACCCGGCATGTCTGAAGGCGGACCTGCTACCACTACTCCTCCCTCTGGACGCACACGACAGGGCCTGCTCTGCCTATGGGGGCATGGCGTATGTGGCCAACATCGCACGCGCACTGAAATGGAACCACTGTGCCTCCACACGACGGATCATCGAGAACAGCTACATCGAATGTCACCCAGCATGCCCCATCATGGTCCTCCAAGGGACAACCTACGAACAACACCTTGACAGCCACCATCCGCTTCATTGGCTGGCAAACATGTACACCACCAATGACATGGAAGCCCTGCTGGACGGCATCGCATACCTGACAACCTGTAAATACGTCGGACCACAACGCAGGTTCCCCGAGTGACCTATGAAGTCCAACCCCGCACCCATGCTCAGCTTCCGCACGGACTGGCCAGTCACCACCACAACAGCCATACCAAACGACCGGCAACTGTAACCACACCATCAACGACATCGCCATGACATCGGATATGACCGGGACATGCACACTGCTCCCCATCACATCCAGGAACACCGCATGCATCGTGGGAGGCAGTGGCATGGGCTCTGTGCATCGCACCCACATGGACGGAACTGCACGAACAACCAGGACACGACATGGATCCAGCGCACATGGACACACACACCGCTCAGTGGACATGAATAGGTCGCCTGGAGTCTGTGGGTGCTGCACCCCTCCCACCCCCGCCCCGGGAATCCCATACCAGGACCTTTGCATGGACGACAAGTGCATACAACAACAACACGACCCCAGTGACTGTGACATGTCCAGTAACCACCACAGTGCAACAACAAGTGGCACGCCGCTGCATGCACGCAAGCACATGCCCTGATGTCATCTCACATGCACGCGTGCATGAGGAACAACCGCAGCAAACCTGTCACATGGAACTGAGATGGACTGTGCCCATGATGCCGAGCGGTCTGGTAGGCTACATGTATACCGTCTGTGTCAAAGTCCGCAGCTCCGCAGCTATACGTAAATGTACATTAGCACAGCCTTGGCCAAGCAGATGTAACTCTGAAGCCCACATCCCACATGCAACAGCCAATCACATGTAACCCCACACCCTATCCCATTTGTTATCATGCTCAGTATATCCTCAACATGTATTCCGCTGCCAGTAGTGTCCACTATACTGCATCACAGAGGACAGAAGACTCAATATAATGTTTGAAACCAGAACTGTCTCCGCTGACTCATTTCACAAGTACGAATGAGAGAGGATGAGAGTATGTGAAGTACACGGCAGTCGTGACATGACCATGTAGTCCACTGGTATTGGATGTCAACGCAAATGAGTAGCACTACTGTGGAAGACACACATGTGTCGTGTGAAGTCGTATGGACGCAGTGCTCAGGTGGGTGGGTGTGACGGGTAGATGCGCACATGCCAAGTTGGAGCACGCCGTGTTGGGAGGGCTCATGAACAGTACACCACCGCTTCCCTGGGCATTGTGAGAGGACACCTGTCGGGGGGAGTGAACACGTGTGTGCACAGCAGCCGGGCACACGTACAAAGCGGTACCAGGCGCACCTCAGCCCACCCTCTGTGGACAAGCTGGATCCTGTTGTGCGCCCGCCATGCCCCTTGACAAGGCACACACAGCCCCAGTCGACCAGGTGTAACCCCAACATAGTAAATCCGCACAGGCGATACAGGGCACGGGATGGCAGTGGAGCATGGTGTGTGAGAGGTCTCCTCGCGCTCCTCCTGGTCATATCACGCAGGCAATAGAACCTCAACGTCTAGCATGGCACAAGTCAAATGGAAGTGTAGGGGGACGCACCACAGCACGAGCAGCACTGACGTCACGGGAGGTGGCTCGCACCATCCCATCCATTGCCCATCATACCAACCACGACACATGCCATTGCGACTAAGTGCAAGCGCGTGCGCCACCACCCCCGAGCCCTCCCCAGAGAGGCCAAAGAGTGAATGTGTGGGCCATCAGCCACAGACGGACGCGGCCTGGCCGCAAGGGCAGCCACAGCCACTGGGTGTCGCAGGTGGCGGATCCGGAAGGCGAAGACTGTGATGCATAGTCCATGCAGGCCGGGTCTCCATTTGGGGCACCACGCAGGTGGACGGCGTCCCGCCACACATCATACCCTGAGACAGCCCACTCGTGCAACTGGACCCACACATACACTCCTTGCCCTCTCTGGTGCGAGCTTGGGGCTGCCTGTGCAAGCGCTAGCCTCGCAGGTGAGCATGCATATTGGGGGGCGAGGGAGGACATGAGGGCTGGGGCGAAGATGACTGTATCACTGTCAGTTAGTACAAGGGATGACCCAGATGTGGAAAGGAAGAGACGTGTCCCGTGTGTACTGCAACTAGTCGCCAATCCAACTACCCCCCATGTCCGGAATGTAAGCCCGCACCTAGGCCCGCCCATCCGCCACATCGAACATACCACCAGCACGACAACCTTCCCATTCGAAACACTGACTGGGGGTGGCGACCAGTGAACAATCATGTGTAGCCTACCCACGCGTACATGTGGGCCCTCCATGATCCATGTCACCTGCGGCAAAGACATGACATGCGCAATGAGGGAAGTGAGGAGAGCTGTCCGCCCCACGCGCAGAAGGTGCATCAGCTCCACAGACCCAGCAGCGAGTCCAGCAGGGGTCACATGTGCAGGGGCAGCTGTGCCTGGTGTGAAGGCACATGCATATAGACAGCACATCGACCAATGTGTAGTCTGCCCACATCCACAGTCCATCATCATGCGGACATAGGAATTGAACACAGGGCAACACATCTTAGTTGGTGCACCCACCGTGACCAACAATGCGCAATCATCGACGTACCCGCCCTGTGCATGGCCCCCCACCCAACGGAGGCACATCCAGTGCCACCATCCCACACACACAAGCCTTCCACGGAACATGCTGTGTCCAATGGTCAGTACAGAGTCAGCGCCCATCTGGTGGATCCTGAACAGGAGACACATGCACACACATGCCAGCTCCCACTATGTACGTCTGCCACCTGGCACGTGCAATGTAACCTCTCACCTGTGACGTGTGACTGCAAGCACACAGCCGTCTTGGCATGGGGCTGTCAATGTGGACACCAGTCAATGTTTCGGGAGCTGTGATCCGTACAGTGCTGTACATAGGGTGCAGTGCTGACACCTACTACTGTCTCATATCCCCTCGTGCCACAGGTCCCACTTGTATTGGCCGCTCAGCCCGTGCCCACATCGTCGTCGTCGTGTGCCATACTCATCCAGCCTCGGAAGCAGTTCCATGCTCAGCAGACACTCATGTTGCCGTGGCGTTGCCGCTTGACGAATATGCAGTCAGTCCCCATCAGCACGCCCCGCAAGTCATTGGGGCCTAGATCCCCATGTGCATGCACATGGCAGTGGTATGTCTCACTTGCCATTGCCATTGTTGGGAGACCTGTGTAAGTGTATTGTGGCCGTGCCGTCCCAGCTTGACAGCTGGGCTGTGGCTCATGTGCTTGCTCAGTCATGTCAGTGATGTGTATGCGAAATTGCTATGTGCCGTGTTGCTCTGACATGTGTCCTCTGCCATTTAACCCAGGCGGAGACCGAACATTGACCGCCCATACCAATTGCTGGCGGACATGGACGATACAGAGGTAATCAGGAAGTTTCGGCTGGACAGGCCAACTCTGCATCGACTGTGTGCCATGTTAGAGCCCCATCTCCGTCCCCGCAGGGTGTATCCGACTGCTGTCACCCCCACGGCTAAGGTGATGGCCGCCATGCATTTCTTCGCCACTGGGTCATTCCAGCACACAGTGGGCAGTGGAGGAGGGATGTCCCAGCCCATGTTCAGCAAGGTGCTGAGGGATGTACTGGCAGCCATGATGCTGTACCGGAACAGGTACATCCGCTTCCCCAGGGCTCGTGAATTGGCGGCAGTGAAGGGTGCATTCTATGCCCTTGGCAGAATCCCACACGTCGTGGGAGCCATTGACTGCACTCATGTTGGCCTTGTTCCACCACAGGCCACTGAGCACCTGTACCGCAACAGGAAGCACACGCACTCCCTGAATGTGCAAGTGGTGTGCCTTGCGGACATGGTGATCACCCACGTGTGTGCCAAGTTTCCAGGCTCGGCCCATGACGCACACATAATGCGCAACAGCATCTTGCCACGACTGATGGCCAATCTGCAACAGGATCGTGCCTGTATTGTCGGTGAGTATGTGGAGTGGTGTAGCGTGCTGGTTGTGCGATGCTGTCCCCTGTCCAGTTGGAATAGCTACGGTTCTCTGTGTCCCTCACACCCAGGTGACTCTGCGTATCCGAATGGGGCATGGCTGCTCAGTCCATTGAGGAATCCTCGCACCCCAGCAGACGATCGCTACAATGAGGCACATGGGAGGACCAGACGTGTGGTCGAGCGTACCTTTGGCCTCCTCAAGTCCAGGTTCAGGTGCCTGGACCGCACCGGGGGTGCACTGGCGTACTCCCCACAGAAGGTGTGCCAGATAGTGGTGGCGTGCTGCATGCTGCACAATCTGGCCATTCGGAAGCAGATCCCCCTCATTGTGGATGACGGAGATCAACCAGGGCCCCAGCCCGCAGACCAGGACAGCTCGAGTGAGGTGGACAGCGGAGAGGAGGAAGCTGGGAATGTGCGGCAGCAGCTCATCGCCCGCTACTTCACTTGACGGTGAGTGTCCATGTACGACGGATGATGTGTCTGTATCTATGCAGGTGTGTGTGTGCTGTGTCAGGGTGGCCGTATGTTCACTGCGTGCAGTGTGTCAACGCTCCATGGCCAGGGTAGTATGCCACTGTTGGTGACTGTGGCATTGTGCCCTATTGCTCTGTGCGATGTGTGTACATTGCTTGTAGTTGTTGACATGTACTGTGTGATGGGTGTGTGACACACTCATTGAATGTGCTCCTGTTCTGTCTCCCACCCCTAGGTCCCTACAGGCCCTCCGGATTCCATTGCCATGCCACGCATCAGGTGCCCTTCCGCCCAAGGTGGCCGTTGTATTCCGTACAAATAAAACACAGGGCACAAACAGCAGTTAGTGAAAAAGGTGCATTTATTACGAACTGTGACATGTGATTGTGTGTAAGGTGATGACAAAAGTGGTGCGTGCAGTGACAATGAGCTGTCGGTCATGGCTGCGTGATGATCAGGGTGTACCCACTGGTTCTATGTCCATAGTCCAACACACACATGCCATCCAGCTGGCTGTGTGGAGTGGGATCGTAGAGCAAGTCAATGCAGTGGCTGGTCAAGGAAGGCTGGCGGAAGGCTGGCTGGCTGCCTCACTTGCGACTGGAGCGTGCGAAGTCCTCCCGGGAGATCTGTTTCCTCTTCGGACGGCCCCTTCCACGTTTGGGATGGGGGTGTGTGGTGGCGACCTGCTGGTGGTGGGTGAGGTGTGCTCACTGGCTGTGGACGCAGGGGAAGTGGACACTGCTGCCCGAGCCTGCGCCCTAGCAGGTGGTGGCGGAGGTGGTGTTGCTGGCCTTGCCTGTGACCCCACCGCCACCACCAGCTGGCCCATGAGGTCCACGAGTTGGTCCATACGGGACACGAATTGGCCCATATGGGCGTCCATGGACCTCAGCACCCCCAGCACCTCCCGCGTGTCAGTAGCAGACCTGGCCCATTGTCCTTGGGCCTCTTCATAGGCCCCAAGGACTCTGGCCATTTGAGGCAGGGCATGGCTCCCAGGGGAGGCTGGCGTTTCCCTGACCCTGCTCCTCCTACCAGTCCTGCTGCCACCGGCCTGCCCACTAGCCACATTGCTCACCACGGTCCTCGCTGTGGCTCCCAGGGTGGATCCAGTCGGCCGGGCCACCACCTGCGCTGGGGCTGGTGCCAGCGAAGACGTGGTGGTGGTGGAGGCGGTGGTGGTCGGTGCGGCGATGGTGGCGGTTGCGGCAGTGGTAGTGGCCGCAATGACCGTGGGTGTGGCCGCAACGACAGTGGCAGCAGGGGACTGGGACTGTTCAGCATCCCTGGATGATGGGTTGGTGGGTAGGAGGGGTCCTGGGGAGCGGCTGGGCCCTGCCACGCCAGATGGGCCAGCTTGGTGGTCCGTGTCCGAAGAGGTGGACAGATCCTCCAGATCCGTGTGTCCTCGTTGGGGGCTTGTAGGCTGGCTGTGCTGGCTGCTGTCTCCATCCCCAGCGTCCAGCAGTTCGTCACCTGTGGAGAGAATGAGATTTGTTATTGTGTTGCACCTGGCGAAGTATGTATTAGTCGTCTGACATTGGCAGTTCGTGCAATCTCGTACATGGGTTTCCCGGAGGCGAGTGTGTGGCTGTGGCATCTGTAGTTGTGTGTGCTAGGCAATGGGACTGTGTGCTGTGCACATGTGGCATGGGACGGATTGGCCATGCCGATGGGTGTGTTGCTTTGCCCCTACTCATTGTGACTCTGGTGTATGCGGGCTCCTGGCCCATCCTGGGTCTGGTTTGTACTTTGCTTTTGGGGTTCAAATGGAACGCTTAGGAACGCATATGGCAACATGGGGGCCATGCCCCAGATTCGCATTTGGGATGGAATATGCTTTTGGGGTTCAAATGGAACGCTTAGGAACGCATATGGCAACATGGGGGCCATGCCCCAGATTCTCATTTGGGAGGGGATATGCTTTTGGGGTACATGCTGTGAGCCATGGGTGCCGAACGTGACATGTGTTGTGGCAGCATGACAGTGCATGGTCTGAGGTGTGTGCATGCCTGACATGCCCTGCATATTTGCTGTCTGTTGTGGTTACTGGACATGGCATTGGACGCATCGTTATGAGTGAGTGATAGTTGTGTGCCAGCCAACGTATTGCAGTTGTCCCATCTCCTTGGTGTGCGTGCTGCCCTGTGCCATGTGCATCACTGCAGTGCTCGGGGGGTGTGGCCCATGTTGTGTGTTGTTGCTCACAGTGTGTCGTGCGCTTAATTGACTTCTGGCACATGGTTGGTCATGGGCATGTGTCTTAGCGTGACTGCTGTATGTGTGGCAGCTGTGCGGATGACATGCCTTTCATGTGACTGGGGCTGACGGATGGGATGGATGGTATGTTGTATGTGCATGGTGTGTCTGTGAGTTTGATGGGTTCAGTGGTGTTCGTGTGCATTTCTGTTGTTCCGCTCTGTTGCGTCTAGTGTTGTTTGTCTTACATAGGCGTAGTTGTGGGGTGTGGGGTTGACAGGCAGTGGGGGCTACATGGACAGGACTTCAATGGTGTTTCGGTTGTGTGTGATGAGTTGCACAGTGGCTGCCGTGTGGGACTATATTCAGTGTGGCTTGTGCATGCAGACGTGGCTCCTTGGGTGTTGCTATGTCTGTGATGGGTCATGTGGGGTGTGAGTCTGCTGTTCATGTCCGTGTGCACATTGTTCACTTGTTCGTGACGGTGGGCGGTGCTGCGTGTTCGTGTGCTACGTGACATGTCCCATGTGTTGGTGGTGTTATGGTCCTCATGCCTCCAGTAATCCAGCCCTGTCCAGTTTCCCACCTGCAAGTTGTTCGTGCGTGCACTGTACTGGATGCCACATGGCTCTAAGCGGGGGTGCTCCATGTTGCAGGTCTGTGGGGGTGGGGGGTGTAGTGGGTCGTGGGGGTGGCTGTACACCCACTGACACCGATTGCTGTGGACCGTGATGTCTGCCTTTCGGCTGTCGTTGTGCACTGCGGTGGCTGACACGTGGCTGTGGGGTGTGGGGGATGCTCCTCCTTGCTGTGCTGTGGGACTGGGGCCTGGTGTGTGTTGTACTTGGGCTGTCCACCGTCCCACCCACTGCACTTTGTGTTCCTGCCACTTACCTGTTACTTGTCGGTTAGTGCAGCTGTGGCGGACACATGGGTGTGGTGGGTGCTCGTTGTGGCGCTTCTGGCATATTTGGGGACCTGTTGGTGGTTACGTGGCTGGCTTAGTGTACACATGTCCCCACGCATCTTACAGTTGTTCGGTTTGGGCTGTGTGTGGTAGTGTCTGTTGCATGTGTGTGTGATGTGTTGTGTATTGTGTGCTGGACATGGGGGTGTTTGTCCCTGGGAGCTGTGGCATGGTAGTTGCGCATGTGAGTACATAGCGGTGTGCTGGTATACATTAGTTTGTACTTACCAGCCTCCACTCCCCCTGCTAATCCGGCGAGGGTCTCCGGATGTATTACGACTCGCACCTTCTCCTCCCACGCTTTGAAGGTCTTAAAGAGCGCGGGATTCCCTCCGCCAGTGACGGCAGCCAGCTCTCTGTTTTTGCCCTCCTTCTTCTTGACCAGGCTCTTTACGTCATTCCAACGTTTGTTTATCTCGGTTCTGTTCCTGGGCAGGGTCCCGACTGCATTGACCTGGTCTACGATCCGGGTCCACATTCTGTTTCTGGTGGCTAGTGGTGTGTGCTGGACCATGTTCCCATAGATTTGTGGGTACACCTTGATGATCTCGTCGACCATGACCGTCAGCTCCATGGGCGTGAACTTGGGCATCCTTTGTGGTGCCATGGTGTTTGTGGTGCTGGTGCGGTGTGTGTTGTGTAATGTGCAGGGGGTTTGTGGTGCCGGTGTTTGATGGTGGTGGTGGTTGTTGTGATGTGTGCGTTTCTGTGGTGTGCTGCTGTCCTTGCTGTGTCACTGTGTCCTCTCCTCTCCTCTCTGGTTTGCAATGTAGCAAGGGGTTGTGGTCTGTGGGAGTGCTGCTTTTGTACTCACCTATGTGGGTGTGTCCTCATGGTCTGTTGTTTTCAGGTGTGTTGTGTCTGGGGTTCTGGCCTTTGTATTTTTTGTTTGTCCGGGGGTGTTTTCGGGATGTGTACTGTGCTTGTGTATTTGTGTGTGCCTTGCTGTGTGGACTTGTTGGCCATGTTGTGTGCTATTGGTTTTGTGTGCGGATGGTTTCTGTGCAGGTACGTGGGCGCCATGGCTTCTGCCGTGTCGATTCTCATCGGCGTTGTTTGCGCTGGCGGGCGGTATATTTGTTGTTTTTCCGCGCTCATGGCGGTGCGATCGTAATTTCACGTGCGGTGTGTCGGCCGTGTGGGCGGGCGGTTTTGTGTTGTCGTGCGTGTTTCCGTCCGTGGCGGGCGGTTTGACTCCGACTCGGACGATGGCGGGCGGTATTTTGTGTGATTTTTCCGCCGATGGCGGTTTTCGGTTTGTGTACTCATAATGGCGTGGTCGGTGTTCAGGCGGTGTGTGCGGGCGGATTTTTGCCGCTTCCATGCCTGGCGGATTTTTTTACGCCGGGTATCATAATGAGCCCCTTAGTCTTTAAAACAACCCTACAATAACTAGATATCATATTTACACATTAACTAAAATCTATTATTCTCATTTTATCTACTTCAGAAAGATGAAATACAACATCCTCTCGGGGAGAGGATGTAGCCTAATGGCTTGGGTGGTCAACCTCAAATCTGGGGAACCAGGTTCAAGTCTCGGCAATGACGCTCAACATCCTGTGATTCTGGGCAAATCACTAAATCTCCCCATGCCTAACAAAAATGAATGTGTCCTCATGTAACGCAACTGGTGCTCATGTAAAGCGCTCTGATACCCGATTTCGGGTCAACTTCGCGCTATATAAAACTTCGAGAAAAAAAAAACATTGCCATTTAAGGTTATTTTTTATCTGTGATCTGTATACCAGTGTTATTTTCTAGTAACTTGTCGTAAAAAATAAATCAACAGTAATCTCTGACTCTAACAAGATCTGTACAGATTTAAACTTCTGAGAAGCACCCCCGAGAATGGAGTAAAGTAGGAGAGTCTTTTACACAACATTTTCTGGTGTTGGAAATTTCAAATAATAAGCCTCACTTCTTTCACAGTTGTCAATTCTCCGATATCCTCAGGGCAATGTTGAACCAGTCCTGTTTTTTAAGGCATTTCCACTACTTATGTGGCGATTTAGAAGACCATGCTCTTGGAAGACAATAGTTATCATTTTTATAACTTTTTCATGTGGTTTTGCAAGTGTCCCATCCTGAGGCTCCTCAGCACACTTGTATTTCTGTTATCTAATATGACATGGAAGAAAGAGAGAGAGACATGTTTGGCCTATCTTGAAATATAGGGCTAGATGTACAAAGCATTTTTACCATCACATTCAGAGATTGCGACCGAAAAATCCTTTTCAAATATACCAATCCAATTTTAGGAACCATTCCACTTTTACATACTCCCAAATTGGGATTTGTGACCTCATATCGATTCAGTTTTTGGAAGGGGCATGCTGTAGGAGGGCTGAATTGGTCTGAGATAAATTAAAAATTTGCAACTAAAAACTGGTAGCAAAACATTGAACGGTTACTCACTCCTGAGTCGTAGCAGTAACCCAATTTGCAAAAGCGGGTTCCTTCTCCGTTATGAATGTAAATAAAAAAAGTTTAAAAAGTGTATTGGGATTAGATTGGAAAACCGGACTACTGCCAACTCTCAAACAAACTTTTCCAAAAAAAACACAATTATGTTCCTAGCGGACATAGAGAGGATACATCTGTCCCTCAAAACAACAGATGCCCCTAAGAACCCAGCCCACACCTGCCTGCTGAATATGTTTGCCTCCCAGTTCAGCCTTGCCATTCAGTGCTTCACTCAGTAATCATTTCTTGGGGGCTTTGTCTCTTCCATGTTAAAAGATGGGATTTTTACCCCTCAGATAAAAAAGCCAAACCTAGATCTGGCCACTCTCTCCAGTTATAGGCCTCTCACAAACCTTCCTGTGGTGTGGTGACCAAAATCATGGAGATGCTCATGGTTCTACAACTACAAATTTACTTGGACTGCTACAATTGCCTTTCCATTTTTGAATTAGGATTTAGACCCCCACCATGGGCAAGAGTGTGATGCTAGGCTTTTGGGATGACATCTGGAGGTGGGCTGATGATGGAGAGGGTTGTCTCTGGATCATGTTGAAGATGACAGCAGCTTTTGATTCTGTGAACAATCAGACCTTACTGCAGAGTTAAGGTGAAGTAGTCTGACTGGACTACTGGCAATAAAATGGTTCACTTCTTTTCTAAACCAACAAACACAGACAGTTCAACCAGGTCCATTTTTGTCCTGTACCATTTGCCTAAATGGAGGGGCCCTCGAATGGGGTCCTCCTATCCCAAGTCTTGTTCAACATCTACATGGACCCATTGCTGAACAACTCAAAAGTACAAATTCATCATCTTTGGTGGAAAAACTATTTGAAACACCTTTTACCCTGTACATCCGGACTTTGCTTGGAGAAATTGTATCCTTCCCTACGTTAGTAAAAAACATGGGGTTGATGACCTTGGAACCTTAGACAGGGAATGTGGTGGGCAACTGTTTCTACCAGTTGTGAAAACTTGATCCATTCTTCGATTTCTGTCCCAAAAACACACAAACCATAATGGTAGGGTTGATTATTAAATACAGACTCGACTATTGTAATAATTTGTATCATGCTTCCCAAATCAGCAGAGGCCTAACTATAAATGGTACATAAGGCTCCAATTATGGCCATAGTCAGTTTCAAACAGAGAGACACACAGAGATCATGTCTCTCAGGAAATAAAGTCCTTGCACTGGCTACCAGTTAGTTACCACATCAGGTATAAGTTAGTATGTTGGATATGTAGGTGGTTTCATCACTATTGTCCAGAGGCCCTAAACAGACATGTTTTTCAAAATGTGCCTGTTCACCCCTTACGTAAGTGTGCCGTTGGTGGTCTCCAGTAACCGGCTGAAATCTAAAGGTGGCAGAACCGTTCATTCTACAACAGATCAGAACACTTCCCTCCATATCCAGCTTTAAATCGTCATAGAACTCCAGTTGGGACCAGTGCCAAGAGACCTCAGTGAGGAAGCTTGGAACTCGTAAGTGCAATAATTCATTCATTCATTCATTCATGTAAGTGTGTCCTACCTCAGCCACTGCTGCAGACTCAGCAGCTTTTAAAACTGGTTCATGATCGTTATGTGCCTCCTTTGAACCAGAGATCTCTGCTCAACAGCAAATCACTGGCATATTTTTTAGGTGTGTCGCGCACCTACTTTTGCTGGGTGTTTGCAGTGGGGGCACTTATGACTATATGAGCAGTATAGACCTAAGTGCAGACACTCTCTGGGCGAGCTGTACACATCATGTCCCTCTGGTTAGAACACACTTGCTGCAGGAATGCACTTTATTCAACATGTTATCTTGCCCCTTTAAATGTCATTTGGTCGGGGAAACCATGTGCATATTTTGGTACAGGATCATGTCCTTCCCAGGTCATGTCTTCAGAGGAGCGATCTGCTTGCTAGAGCAGAACATTTTACTTCTCCTGGTCTCCTGCGTTTGGGGTAGCAAAGCACCTGATTTGAAAAGGACTCCTGCTCTGCGATTTGTTTGCAGTTAAATGAAATAGCAGTGCACAGCACCTCCCCTTCTGACCCATGACTGATACTGGTGAGTAGTACAGTCCGTAGCACACCATGAAGACATCAATATTGGAACTCAGTAGTGGAGTGTCAACAGGTTGGCAGTCATGAGGATCAATTTAGCAGCCTGTAAATCAGACGACAACCCTTGGGTAGGCAGTGCAGATTGCATAGGTAGCATGTTAGTTATTTCTTTATCGTAGATCTACAGTGGCACCAGCGTACCCTAAAGGTTGCTTTGGCACTATTGACATTAGGTGAATACTGACATGCCCATAAATACTATTGTCCATTAAGTGCCACCGGCGAGTGAGTTAGAGTTATTTCTTGAGCATCTTAAGCAAGTCAAAAACGTTCTGTGCACTGGTGAAACATTCAGACTAGCCACATCCAGATAGTGTATACAAACAAGGAGATAGACAGTTGTTTTAGGAGTGCTAGGCTTTCAGTGCATTGTAAGAGAAACTTGCTCCACTCTGTGATTATAATCTGAAATCAGGTAAAAGAAGAAATCCCTAATCAGAGGAACTCACAGGCTGATTGACGTAGCAGGTGCAGAGCTTCATGCAGGGCTGTAGCTTCGGGGGGGGAGTAACACCTTCCAAATAAATGCATTCTTGGCTTGGTAGTTGGGTCTGGGGACCCTGGGTCGGGTCCACTATGTCCGCGTTGGTTTTTCTCGCCATCCTGATTTCATTAAGAAGTTTTACCTTGTTGATTTTTTGGATCAGAAACTTAAATATATATAATGAGCAGTTTACCAAATAAGTAACAAATTTGCACCCACAGACGCAAGCTTAGCATGGATGCAAATTTACTAAGTTTAAGAATTCACAAACATTGGCAATAGTAGACTTGGAAAGCTGAGCCACTCTCAGCTTTCCAAGCATCCTACTGAAAATCAAACACACAAAAAATTAAGGGACGAACGCTTGCAAATACTCTATCCACTGGCAATCGCTCGGGGTAGCTTTCCAAACCATTGTTTTTATTCTCTCTGTTTCACTCTCCACAAAGGACCTGATTCAGGGTTTGTCAGAAAGAGTAAAGGCAGACAGGGTAGAGGAGGACTTTATGTTCGCCAAAATGCCTTCACTCCGCCTGCCAAATATATACATGTGTGCCGGCTCCACAGACATCTTTATACATTGTCAGTAACATGCCTTAAGGCATGGTGCACAGTATTTAAAAGTTCTTATGTACTTAATGTTTTACATGTCCTTACAGTGAAAAATGCCCGAAGCCGAAACCCATTTTTTCACTGTAGCAAGACTGACTGTGCCATAGAAAACACTGGGTCACTTTATTACATTTAATAAAGCTAACTTCTGATTGGCACTAACTAGAAAAATACTTCAAACACTCATTTTTTGGATTAAACAAAATCAAAGTTAATAGCAAAGTCGAATTTTTTCCATTTCAGAAATAGTGACTTTAGAAGGTCACTATCTTTCTGCCTAAAGTCTCTGGTAGTCTTTTCAAAGTTAATCCCCAGCTGTCACCTGGCAGCTTTCTGGCCTCTTCGAGGAGGGGTGAATGACTGCTAGGAAAGGGAACAAAAGGGCCTTGTGTGGGAGAGGGTGTGATCTCCTCTTGACAGGATGGTATACAGGATGTGCCCCCAACTGCACAAGCTTTAAAGGGGCCTTCATTGTCAAAGGCAGATGCAACTCATATCTAGGTCTGCCCTTTCCATTGTCCACATAGTCAGGATGTCACCAATATGCGTGGGGGAAACCTGTCTCAGAACTGTTTTGCAGGGGGAGTTTTGCATTTCCCTAGGCACATCTCAGGGAAGTGCCCAGAGCTCTGTCCAGGGAAAGAAAGGTTCTGCCATGTTGGATTTTGGCACAACAGTGCACTGTGGCACTGGTCAGGGCCAACCCCCAGGAAGTGATATCAAAGTAATAAGGTTTGCCCCTGAGAACTTTGTCCCTATTGCTCAGGCAGTTTCCTCCACCCACAAGCTGGTGCCAGCAATAAATGTGGCATCCCTGGATACCTTCTCCAGAACACAACTGAACCTGTGGAAGACAAAAGAAGGATTGCACCTGTGGAGAGACCCCAAGGGCTGTACCGGCTCCAACTTGTACCTGAGATAGAGAAGTGGATTCCAAGCGTCAGTTGGGTGGCCTCCTTTTTAGCTACAGGGCCACAAAAGCTGCAACAATCCAACTTTCCAAGAGACTAGCTTACCAGTTCCAACTGGATTTGCCCTGGCCCTTTTGGTAGAATATGGGAGAGTGAGTCTTGACCCTCAATTGTGTTGTTATAGTGTAGTCCTATGACCCTAAAACCTGCTAACCTGGACACTTAGAAACTCTTCAGTACTTTGCCTACAGATACCCAGCTGAGACCGGGACTGGCACTGAGGTCGCACCTGCCAACGTTGAATTGCTGGTCAGACTTAACTTGCAGGTTTCCCCCACTTCCAGAAAAGTTTCCAAGATTCTGTACTATGCCCTCTCAAAGCTTTCCCACCGTTGATGATGCTGACATAGATCTTGTAGGCCTATACCCTTATAGTAAGGACTGGTTTTCCTTTTAAAATGACATATGTAAAATGCCATGTTTAACGTGAAGTGTTTTTTTTTCACTTTAGCCGACAAATTGTGCAAGTGGTTTTTCTTCTCTTTGCTGCAGACCTTGAAACTTTGAAAGCTACTGTTTATTAGAAATGAATAGATGTTGTGTTAGACAAATGATAGTGAGGATCACACCACATAATATCTAGACGACAGGGAGGATGATTCATGGGAAGACAATATTACAAACAAGAAAGGATGTGCCGCAGCTTTCAAGGGCATGTGGTTAAAGAACAGTTGTGCTTTGGTGAGAACATAGGGAGCAGACCTGTTCCCAGGAGGGTGCTGAAATCTGATTGGTCGACATGAAGAAGAAAGAACAGAAATGTTTCAATTGAGACCTTTTGTGCTTGTATTTGTGTGTGCCTAGTTAGTGAGGAAGATGAGAGGTAGAATCGATCTTTCCACCATTTGATGCATTGCAGACTTTATTTCCGTTTGTCCTGACTCTATGAGAGAAGACTCTGTACTGAGTTTTCTGGATATCTCTTTATGAGAAGCCTTAGTTATTCTTTGATCTGTTATTGTTTGAGCTGAGAATACTTTCCAGCTTATCTTGCTAAAGCTTTATACTTATGCTCAAATCTCTCATCAGAAACACTTCATGGGAATGTGTACTCACACCTTATACTTTTTGCAATTATCTTGATTTAGCTTAGAATAGGGTCGTTACTTTATGGAACGTGCTTGTTATTTTATTGTATGAATGATAATTATTTGATTTACTAACTTGATTGATTATCAAATATTGATCAATTGATTGTTAAACTGTACTGATAGCCTTTGGAGTATAGTGCGCTAATGAAAAAATGAATTACAAAAAGATTTAAAAAGAAAACTCTTTAACTCAACTTAACTCTCTTTATTGATTGAACTAAAGAATTATTAAATGTAAATGATTGATTATGTTGAGATTTAACTTTAACATCTCAGTTGACAACAAAGATCCATCAACCTGAGAGAGATACACGGGGTTCTTGCGGATGAGTAAATGACGAACTGAACCCCGTGCTCCAGCAATGACGACCACACCAAGTTTCTCATCTGAACCAAGACTTCTACGAATGACCTGTGCTCCACCAGGAGGCAGTCATCGAGCCCTTCTTTGGATCCAGCCTGCAGCCGACCCACCAACGACCCGTCGACAAGGACTTTTCTCCAGTACATTTTCTGTATCAGAAGATTTGTATCACAAAAAAGAGAAGGGGGACCAGAGAGCTAATTAAGGTCCAGTGTCCATGCTCCCTATAACAACATGTAAACCCAAAAAAGGACACTGTTCCTTTGGCCAGGCACAAAAAGTCACCCGTGCCCAAAAAGACGAAAGAGGGGAAAAGAGTGAAAAGAAATCCTAGGTGAAGGACCCACTCAGGTAATGGAAGACCACTCTTTGTCCTCTGATGCCCTCACACACCCCATAGGGTGTCATGCTTCATCATCGGGCAGTGCTCCTCGTAGGGCCGGCGCTGCAATTCCCTACGGGCCCCCGAAGGGTCACTTTATCGGAGATCTTTTTAGGACTGCCGGATGATGCATGCCGGTGTGTGGGGAGTGGGTCCTCTGTGGAGGTTGAAGACAGTGTGTGCAATTGTGTGGAAGATTAATAAAGGGTCATCATGCAGCCGATGTAGAACAGATGTACCCTTAGCAGAGTCTAACTGCTAAATAAAATAAGCCCCTGGAGGCACACTATGCCCATGTGTCGTCGGTCATAGGGCAACATGTTTCGGGCCTCTATCGCCATAAGGGTCGTTGGCGCTTCGTCAGGACCAGAATTAAAATTAAAGTGCACGTGAAACAAAGAAGTATAATAACCTCCATGTAGATAAGGGCGGTAACCTGTATACCCTCACTGTGGTTACAGCGTAATGGTGAAAGCCGCTCCTGATCAATACCTCCATGTAGATCAGGGCGGTAACTGTATACCCTCACTGTGGTTACAGCGTAATGGTGAAAGCCGCTCCTGATCAATACCTCCATGTAGATCAGGGCGGTAACCTGTATACCCTCACTGTGGTTACAGCGTAATGGTGAAAGCCGCTCCTGATCAATACGGTTCTTCCCAGGTACTGACCCCTGTCAGCCTACCCCATCCATGCGACTGCCAGTTATCAGTGAGGGTATTGATATTGATATTTAACAGTTAGACTCTGCTAAGGGTACATCTGTTCTACATCGGCTGCATGATGACCCTTTATTAATCTTCCACACAATTGCACGCACTGTCTTCAACCTCCACAGAGGACCCACTCCCCACACACCTGCATGCATCATCCGGCAGTCCTAAAAAGATCTCTGATAAAGTGACCCTTCGGGGGCCCGTAGGGAATTGCAGCGCCGGCCCTACGAGGAGCACTGCCCGATGATGAAGGATGACACCCTATGGGGTGTGTGAGGGCATCAGAGGACAAAGAGTGGTCTTCCATTACCTGAGTGGGTCCTTCACCTAGGATTTCTTTTCACTCTTTTCCCCTCTTTCGTCTTTTTGGGCACGGGTGACTTTTTGTGCCTGGCCAAAGGAACAGTGTCCTTTTTTGGGTTTACCTGTATCAGAAGATTACCTTTCCACTGAGACAAAACAAGTCCCTTTATCTGATCGGCAGTTGTTCGCAGTCGATCCTAACTTTTAACTTGGAGCCAGTCTAGCACAACTAGATAACCGCAATTAGCATCTTGAGCTTTTAAGTCCTACTTTGACTTAAAACCTCTAGAAATCACACCCCTGGTGCCATACATCTGATATTTGTAGTTTTGGTGTCTCTTTGTTCATTACATTTTACTCTAGTTTTATAAATTGGAGGTGGATTTTGATTGTGTTGTGTTTTCTACTTTTTAACTGTTTTGGTACTGATAAATGCTTTACACATTTCTCCTGAATTAAGCCTATCTGCTTTGTGCTTCAGCTACCAAGGATTGACCTCAGGTTTAAATTATTGGACCTAACTTGACCTGGTATGGAATTGCGACATTACTATTTGGTGAGGACTCACATCCCCTCCAATTAATAATCCAGTCTCTCAGACTGGCCATTAAAGATTTCCAAAGATTTTTATTTTTCAAAAACAAACTCCCAAAGAGGGAGTTTGTTTTAGAAACATACAAAAACAAGTGACCCCCACACAATGCTTATTTTCCCCCATAGTTTGGGGGTCATTTTTCTTTTTTAACCATTCTTCGTTGCCTGGCAATGAAGGGCAGTAAAATAAAGCCATGCGACCGCCCACTCTTAATCGAGTGGATGATGAGAGGCTCCTATGATGGCTCCTATTCTGTCGGGCCATCAGAGGAAGTTTTGCAATGATGCATTAAATTTCACTCTATTGGTGTAGAACTCTTGGGCCACCCAATTCAAAATCGGGTGGGCGGACCTTGAGTTTGACAGACAGAGTACTCTGTCGCTGTTACAATGGAGTACCTGTCCACCAAACTCTAAACCTGCCCCAAAGGCAAATTAGTACTGACCCTGCTCCTCATGGGAACAGCCCATAACAAACCTTGGTCATCTCACCCATTTACCATGTGGCTACTTCTTTTTTGGTTCGGAAATATGAGAATCACACTCATTGAATATTATTGACTAAGCTACACCGCTGGCTTTATGGGCTGTTGACATTTTAAAGTACTGAATTATTTCATGAGTGCCCTTTCAGAGCATCTGGCTCTTTCAGAAATGTAAATGAAAATGGTACTGTGTAGTGCACTATTTGACACTGTTTCATAAAACCTTCTCAAGGAAAAAACTCTGCCAAACCCCCTGTGAGGAAAGCGGACTCGCTCACCTCACTTGCTGCAGTTCTTTTTCAGGTTTTACATCACATCACTTCCATAGACACCTAACTACCCGCTGGATTTTGCAGAGTTTACTTGACCAGAGCTTCTTTGCACACTTTTTTGATTCATTTTTATCAGATGTACAAGGGGTTAATCTGATATGTGAACTGGTAGTACACCATTCATGGCTCTAAGCTAAAAATGAAAACTCTTCACACCCTCTGTTTATTTCGCTCTAAAGAACAGCTTGCCAGATGGGCAGTGAGCTTTCCAAAGGCTTTAGATGTCACCCTTGAGGGCAATGGTAGTGCAACTGCAGCACATGGGCGATGATCCCGAGGTACTTTGCATGGTCCGCAGAGGTGAGTAGGGAGGACAAGTTCAGAGGACCACCAAGAGACGTCCCGGGGTAGTGATTGTTGCCAAAGATAAGGGGCCTGATTCACAAAGGTAAAGTTAGACGAAAGTCAAATTTGATGACTTTTGGTATTCACAAAGGGCATTTACTACTCGTAAATGCCCTCTGTGAATACCGAAAGTCTAACTTTATGACTTTCAGTATTCACAAAGGGCATTTAAGAGTAGTAAATGCCCTTTGTGAATACCGAAAGTCGAAAAGTTAGACTTTCGTCTCACTTTACCTTTTTGGCACGGGCCCAAGGACTTCAGTTTTGTCTGTGGTGAGCTGGAGGCAGTTATTTACATCCAGGAAGTGGCGTTCCTCATGCAGTTAGGGAAGTTTGCTTTGACAGTGCTGGTTCCGTTGGTAAGGGAAATGATGAGCTGTGTGTCATTGGCCTAGGATACTATGCTGATGCTGTGGGCTCTGACGATGTTCACGAGAGGGGTCATGTAGACGTTGAAGAGTGTTGGGCTGAACGACGATCCTTAAGGGACTCTTCAGATGAGTTTCTTGAGTTCTGAGGAATGGGGGAAGTCTAACTTATTTAGTTCTGTCCATGAGGAAGGAGAATATCCATTTGAGGCCTGGTCCGCTGATACCCACTTGTTGAAACTTTCTGATGAGTGACTTGTGGTAGACCGTATCGAAAGCCTTGAAGTGGTCTCGGAGGATGAGTGCAGCCATTTCTCCTTGGTCGAGGATGTTTTTGATGTCATCAGTGACGTAATGAGAGCTAACTCTGTGCTGTGGTTGTTGCAAAAGCCTGATTGAGAGTTGTCTAGGAGTTGATGGAGTTCTAGATGGTCTGTGAGTTGGGTATTGATGACTTTCTCAATGCCTCTAGCTGAAAAAGGCAGAAGCAAGATGAGTCTGTAGCTGCTGAGGATGTGGGGATCTGCTGTTGGTTTCTTCAATAGGATATTGACTTCTGCATTTTTCCAGCAAGATCGGAAGGTGGCAGTGGTTATGGTGGTGTTGATGATAGCGGTGAGCATGGGGGAGATAATGGTTCTTCCAAGGTTCAATATGAAGTGGGGACATGGGTCTGGGGGGCTCCTGAGTGGATGGTATTCATCAGGGTGGTGGTTTCTTTGTTCGAAAGGGTCTTCCAGTTGCTTAGCTGCTGTTTGACAATGAAGGAGGTGTCCGGCTAGTCGGGGGAGTTCATATTGGTATGCTGTGGATCGAATGTGTTGTAGATGTTGGCAATCTTTCACTCAAAGAAGTTTGAGAGGTCGTTGCAGAGACTTTGGGATGGGATGATGTTGTTGGCAGCTGCAGGATTGGAGAACTCCTTGACAATGGTGAAGTGTTTTTTGCCATTGTTGGAGCTGGTTTCGAGCTGGCTTTGAGTCTGAGAGTTAGGGCCTTTTTCTTTGCATCTCGTAGTTGTTGGTGGTAGAGGCTGTGGATCTTGCGGTGGTGTTTTTGTTGAGTCTACATTTTCAAGTTGTTTGCATTGGTGCTTGGAGACTGTCTGAGATCGTTTATTTACCAGTTGGGTTGTTTGTTGTTTTTGTAGGTCTTGTTTCTGGTGTGAGCAGTACTGTGGGTGCAGTTGGCAAGCCATTTATTGAAGACCTTGGTTTTGACATCGAGATTCCCAGTGTGGTTGGGTGGGTGTTCCTGTAGGGTCTTGGTCTAGTTTTCTTCAGATATTTTGCTCTAGTGTCTTGATGGTGCTTTTGGTTTTTCTGGTGGGGTAGCCGGGTGGGCAGGCATCTTGAAATGTATGATGTAGTGGTCAGACCATGTGAGCTTGGTTGTGTGGGTGGTGGTGATCCTGTTGTTAAAGGAGAAAACAGGGGCGTTGCTTGGCCGCGAGAGAAAATGGCGGCGCCGTAGCCGAGCTCCGTTAGCCGAGGGACACAAAACCCAACATGTGTCAAATATCCAGCCCCCAAAATATACGGAGCTGCGTGCAAAAGCATCGGGGAGAATGTCGGGAGAGTGGAAAGCCGACTCGCGGGGGAAAACGAGCTCAACGACGGGAAGCAGTAAGCGTCGAAGACGCAAAGGCGGCTCACCCGAAAGAAGATCGGTCAGTGACATAACCCTGGGGACCTCTCCTTCCCCCCCCCACCAGCACGAAGATCTCCGCGGTGCAGCGTGGTGAAGTGCAGCTGCACACGCACGCTGTGTCTGGGGCGGAGGCGTTGGCCCTCAAGGCAAGAGGAGAAAGAAGCTGGAATCGGGACCCGCAGATGAGATGAGCGAGCTGGGGCTCACGCAACGGGTGCTGACTGCAACAGAGTGCTACACGTGTGCAAGAGACTGTGGGCGGACAGGCCAAGGGGTCCCAACCCTGGGACCTTGAAGTAGCAGAGCTGGGCTGCGACGAGAGACGGCCAATGGACTGGGCCCCACCAAGGGCAGAGACGGCAGTCCCGAGGGGGTAGAGAGTGCCATAGTGTGGCTGCATACCAGGTGGAACCAAGCGTATGGCCGCCTATTGGAATTGAAACGGCAAGTGCACACCGTTAAGGGGGGGGAGTGCAGCACGCAAGTTACAGAAAGGAGAGAGGCAACGCATGGCGGTGCTCCCCCGAGCCTGACAACAGATGGGGGGTTGAGTGAGCCCATCGGAGGGAACATAACGCCGCACATGCCCTGAGAGTGAAGAACGCATCTAAGAGCTGAGTTGTGTAGCAAAGTCTACAGGAGCATCGAGTAAGGGGGACATGACAGAGCAAGGAATTGAGTGGTGGAAAAAGGGTGGGAGACACCCCAAAGATTAACCGAGCACGTAATGGGAAAGCCCAGATGTATGGCCCCCCCCAAACCAATAAAATTGACAACTATGCGGTACCCAAAAACCTGCCGTGTCGCAAACTGAAGAAACGGAGGAGCCCACACTAAGTGCAATCATGGCGGCTATCCAAGACCTAAAGGGCACGCTAGAGCCCAAAATTGATGCAGTGCAAACCGAAGCGAACCTGATTAGAGCGGATCTGCACAAACTCTCCGAGAAGGTAAACACAGCAGAGACAAGCATCACCCAGCTTCAGTCGACCACCAAATGCCTTGAGGCCCAGGTACAGACGCTCACCTAGAAGGCTACAGAAATGGCAGCAAAGCTCGAAGACCAAGAAGGTAGAGCGAGGAGAAACAACATTAGGGTGGTGGTGGTCCTGGGGGAGCAGAAGTGGGGGTCGGTAGGCCTCTTCCTGGAAGACCTCATCACGAAACTCCTAAAGCCCAAGAGACTCTCCAATTTTTTCTTGATCGAAAGGGCGCACTGTGTGCCAATACCACCGCCTAGACCGGGGGCTCCTCCAAGGACAATTATTGCTAAACAAATTAATTACGGAGACCGCGACGTGATACTTCAAGCTGCCAGAGCCATGGGTGATGTTAAATTTGAAAATGCCCAGATTCGCTTTTTTTCAGACTTCACTTTACAGGTGCAGCAGCAGCAGAGGAGTTTTGAAGCGGTAAAGCGGGAGCTAAGAGTTCGTGAACTGAAATACATGATGCTGTTCCCAGCAAGGCTACAAGTAATTGCAGAAGGCAAGACATGGCATTTCGCAACTCCGGAGAAGGCCTGGGAATGGCTGGAGGGCTGGCGGCCAGGAACCCGAGCAAAAGGTAAAGACAGGACATATGGACAAGGGTGGCAGAAACAAGGAAACCACACAACGAGTCAAGAGCGGAACACCAGCGATGGTATCGAAGAGTCGGTGCCCAGAACAAGTGGGAAAGAAGAGGAGTGAGAAACATCAATCAAAAGTAAGGTAAAAAGGGCCCGACCCCCGAGACTGCCATGAGTTTAGTGCAAATAGGAAAATTGCCTGGATTCAGGTTGGGACATAATAGAGACACGCAACACAAAAGAATCACTTGAAAGAATACTCCTTGCAGGGGGGGTTAAAAACATGAGAGTGCTGTGAAGGGTTTGTCCCGAGGACGCGGATTCTCTGTGCCGTTTCCTTTCTGTGGTAGTTCCATGGGGGGCGAAGCCGAGCATCCGCCAAGTTCAAATTGTTTAATGTATGTGCGAGGGTGACAGGCACTCTGCGGGTTGGAAAGTTGGGGGTTGCACAACCTTAGTAGCAGGGTAGCAGGGTAGGTGGTGGTAAGGGGAGTTGGGGACTATGTATTAGTTTATTTCAGAACTGCATCGAAGACGTTTAAAGCTCAGGGAGTTACCAGGCTCAACACAGGAACACAGAACTGTGGGAGGAGGTATGGGCTTGCTCCACTGTACAATGGATCAGCACAGAGACTCTATCACTAATGGCGTATTGTATGACTTCAATGAACCCCTTGAGAGTGTGGTCATGGAACGTAAATGGTTTGAATGGTAAAACGCTCCGTAGTCCTGCAATACATCAAGCGACACTTGCCGGACATTGTCCTGTTGCAGGAAACGCACCTAAAGGGCAATCAATGCAAAGCTTTAAATAGATTTGGATATACACTAGTGGCACACGCAGGGTGCACCACAGGCTCCAGGGGAGTGGGGGTGCTCATCAGAAAATCACTCCCGTTCATTCAGGGGAGGGTGTGGGAGGACAATCTGGGAAGATATGTAGCGATTAGCGGGACATGGGAAGGGAAAAGGCTAAACCTCTGTTCGGTCTATGTACCTCCGGGGCTACAGGTCACCACGCTAGAAAAGCTGGGCCCCTGGCTGCTTGAGCTCCCAGAGGGGCGTCTAATTTTAGGAGGAGACATGAACGATATCATATATGTAGATATGGACGTTGCCAGGCAGGTGGGAACGGGCAGAAGAGTAGGCCATCTGGGGGGTTTTCTCCAGGCGATGGGATTGGGTGATATATGGCGACACCAACACCCCACTGAGAAACAATATACACATCTGGCTGCCGTGAGTGGGAGCCTTTCAAGACTAGACTATATGATAACGCAACTTACGGGATTGGGAGAATTTGTAGGGGCAACGCATAAGGCGCGCAGGGTGTCAGACCATTCCCCAGTGGAAGTGGGACTCACTGGCCCCAAGAGAGACTATACACTACCACCACGGATAGACCCATGGCTATTCAAAGATGAATAATTCAGGGAAGACACTATGAAAGGTGCAGACCTATTCTTTGCTGAAAATGTAGGCTCCGTAGTGTCGTGTAGTTCCTATAGTACCCATGCAGGACCTGCGCGTTTGGGTAACATAAGCTGTGGGCTTGGTGTTAGACTGACTCTGTGCACCCCCACCACGTATGTTAGCCTGATTTGCATTAGCTAGCTCACAGTGCCACTAGAATCTCCTCTTATCGGGGAGAGATTAGTTTCTGGCAACCTTAGACCATGACAACCCAAATTCCTCAGAATCGTGGAAACAATATACTACTTTTCGCTCAGTCACTGGTGCTTACTTATTCGGTTTGTCTCAGAGAGTTACACAGAATAAGCAGTCTGGGCATTTCAATAAGTATTTATTGAACAGTTGTTATTCTAGTGTAAAATATATGTGCTGCAGAAACCAGCAGACAATAGCAGAGATATATTATCAGCAGTACGATAAAAGCGAAGGGATAGAACAGTTCTACCATTTTGCAATAATCATGAATACATACATGAATATAAAAAGCATTATGAAAAGTGCACGTACTCCTACGATGCCTAACTAGATGTACCTGAGTGTACCTAGCATATGTGTAGGTCTAAAAGCCTAAGAGCCAAGAATCCTTCTAGGATTTAGTCGAACCCCCATACCTGAATAGAGAGAGTGTGGGACCCCGTCCTGGTCTCGAGTTGGACACCCCGCAAGGGATGTGTTAGACCGCTGTCAGCTGGAGCGACTGCATGCAGGAGCCTCAGCGTCTCTGGTCAGTGTGTCAGCATGGAAGTCTCGGTTCCCTCGGTCTTACTGGGGTAAGATGTGGTGTATTTATACCCTGAAGACTCTAGTTGCTTCGTATGGTTTGTATTGGCCCTTGTTAGACTTGAGGAAGACGTCAGGGGTGAACTTTGTACATACATATTATGCAGGTGGTGTATTCCTAGAGAGCCATGCATAATTGATGAGTACAGTGTGGGCCTGTGTTTGGGAAAAACCCTGCTGTATTCAAAACCACAGACTAGATAACGTTCAGCCCTCAGAGCTCGTTGTGTACTAGCGAGGAGCAATGTAGGTGAAAGATCATGCCTATATAAGGAATCATGACTATAATAGGACATGTACAGTTATGACCGTAATAGGGCATAAGCGGCTTTGACCATAATAGGGCAAGTACGAATATGACCGTATTAGGGCAAATACGAATGCGTCCATTTTAGGGCATGTATGAACGGGTCTATATTAGGGCCTCTATACGGGACATAACACCCACTCCTCTTCCGAATTGGGTGACAATGACCATACTTAAAATCTGGACAATTTAAAAACATTTTAAAAGCAAGTAAAAACATGGTTTTAAAATTGTTAAAAAAAAATTCAAACATTTTACAATTCAGCTATTTCCAATTGCCACTAAAAAAAGAAATGTCTATTTTGTTTCTCTATATAAGTTGCTTCACTCAAAGCGGAAGAAGGCCATGCTTTTCTCAAGCGAAAGTGTCAATTTAGGAAATGTTCCTAGTTTGCTCGTTTATTATGAAAACGAGTGGAGAAGCCGAATTCTTTCCCAGGACGCGATGAGCCAATTCGAGATTAAGTGTCCTGGCTGGGAAGCACAACATTATCTGTGTGAGCTACTGCAGACGACAAATCCAACGCCTCACAGAGAACGTCAATCGCACATAGATGGAATGTAGCACTGCCAACAGTCGATGCTGCGGCAGCTTGTGCGGCAGTTGTTACCTGGGTGCCTGTGGAGGAGTCACCTAACCCAGCAGGAGCAAACAGCACCTGTGGATTCTCCAGGAATGCATTCATCAGAATTGGAAGCCGCTGGGGACAACGCAGAGCATGGGCCTTTATGGGGTCCAGCATTGCATCCGTGTCCGGAGGCGCATCTGATGGAAATGTTAGACAAAGATCCAACTTGCATTCTTCTCCGCAAAACAGGCATCGAAGAACAGGTAAGATGCAGTCTACCCAGACTGGTCGAAAGGATAGAAACCAGGAGGCATTGAGTTCTCGCAGGCAAGAAATGCCCAGAAGTTGTACCATGCGTTTACGGTATTTCCGCTCCAGGAGTATGTTCGCCATTCCCTCGGGATTTAGGCCGTCTATTGCGTAGCAGTAGTATTATGAATAGGACCCCTGCAATCAGCAATAGGATAAGCGGGAGTCCTTCAAATACGCTTCCCAATACTGAGTGTATAAAATTTGGGATCACTCCGAGGACTGTCTGAAAGGTGCTTAACAGTCCTGACCCTATGGTCTTAAATAGGTGTATAATACCGCTCGTATCAGACATAGTGAAGATACGTCCCACCATTTCTACGAAATGAAAAGGGCAGTTTGTACGTATAAGCGCCTGTATCTCAGTCGAGGTCCTCGCAACTTGAAGTTCAAAGGTTTCTCGAGCGCAGGTTAAGGGCACGGTTTGCTGTAAAAGCATGGCTTGCAGTCTGCTCAGAGTATCAAATTGTATGAAAGAAACATTCAGTGAAGGCCATAGCGGCGCCTCCCTGACTGTGTTCAGTGGCGGAAACAATACTTGCATACAGCAAGTAACCCTGGAGTTAACAGTGACCAGATAGGCGACGCCTGGAAGCATCCCACAGCAACCTTGATCATTTAGCATCAAGTAACTCCCATTCGAGAGCAGCTGGAAGACCGGCGTGATCATGGCCGCTGGGGTCCCTGTCATGTGGCACGATAGGTTCGCTACTGAACTGCTACAGGCTCCGTGTAGTGAAATATCCTGACACATGAGAGAACCTCTTAAAGCGTTCTTGCAGTTTGTACCACTCAGAAATACTTCTCGATCCCCATTCCGGCATCGGTATCTATATGGTAACTCCCAAGTTTCCTTAATGTAACCCTAACCCATCTTTTCATATTTGCCTGCCTGCCTTTGCTCAAGGCAATATTGAAACTGAAACGTAGTGACCGGCAGAGTGATTTGGCCATGAATTAGCCATTCAGTTGATGGTGATTCGGTTACAGTGAATGGTAACCTTTCCAGTTTCTCAATACGCAGCATTGTATATTTCTCTCCCCTTTGTGCCATTTCTTTCTGTTTATCAGTCAGATTGTATTCTGAAAACAGAGACGTGGTGTTTATAAAACGCCAGGGCACATAGCCTGCACGCAAAGATTGTAGCGTCCAGCTTAGCATCATAATAGAACGTAGCTGAGATTGCCCGTGTTGTAACAAGGCCAGATCTTGTTCTAATATGTCGATTACCGAAGACACAATGTTGCCTAAGGAGTAAATCCTGGAGGTCAAAGTTGTTAACCCATTATCCACTACAGCTAATGCCTTTTCTAAGTTAATACGGTCTATTTCCCGTATTCTTTCTGCGGCCTCTTGTTGGGATATTTTCCAGTTTTCATTATAATAGGCATAAATGCCGGCATATATGTAACGTTTCTGACGTGTTTTCCTTGGGCCTAGCAAGAAATCCCTAAGGTCCACATCAGGTGTGAGTAAGGTTAAGTGATGTTTTACTTCTGTGAGTGTTGAGGTCTCTAGCCAATCAAGGCACAACTTTCCAACACTATACGATGTCACTACCCCTGGGTGTTGTCTTTGTACATAGCGTGTATCTGGCCTATGGATACTAAACCCTTCGGTTGTATTCATAAATCTCTGTTGACAGGTGTTTGTGTCAATGGGTCAAATCAGCCATTTCGTCCAATCAGGATCTGATCTGTTGTACTGGAGAATGTCATCTAATCCTACCCCTTGTGTAGTTGAATTCTGCCCCCCACCCATCTGTGATGGTGTAGGAAACCCGGGTGAGTTCAGTTCCTTGTTCTTGGCTAGTCCAAGACAGGATGTCTGTTGCACAGTGTCATTTAGAAATATCAGCTGCTGTGGAATGAGGCATGCTCTAAAAAGCGCTTCTGTTCCCTGGACTTGCCAGTCCCTAGAACCCCAGATTGATTTTAAATCTATAGTGTCCTTCCATAGGTCGAAACCCTGTTTAGACAACTGGGCCATAAAGGAAGCAGAGTAAATCTGTTTGGTGTTAGTCAACATAATTTTCTGTGCTGATGTTTTTGCCACTTTGTAATAAAATGACTTCGGGTCAGATGTATTAAACCCTGAAAAGTATGTGAATTTCTGTGCAAAGGTTTGTGAACTACCTTTTGGAGGTGTTGGGCAGTGTTCCCACTGGTGGTATTCAAATACATTTCTAGGTGTTATAGATTAGTGTAAGAAATGATGACCATACTGTTGGTAACAGTACAATGTATCATAGTCTGAAGTACCTTCTAACATTTCATTGTTCGGAAATGCTGCAGTTTTTTCTAAATCAGACATCATATTGTTTACAGTTTCAGTGTCCCAATCATCAGAAAATGTACTGGTGGTAATGATATCACTTAAAGAAATTTTAAATACATGTTTAAGCTTTAAAAGTTCAGTCGGACCGAATATATCATAATCAATGTTGTCCCATACTATACCGTCCGGTATAGGAACTGCTGTGATGTTCACTGAAGACAAGTCTCTTGGTTCACGATGTGAAGACTGGTGTGGTTTTAAAATCAAATTGACTCTTTGGGCTGTAGAGCTCTGCTGGAGATATCGTCCATCAATAAGCATACTAAAAGTTATAATTAAACCTAGCCAGAAAAGAAAAAAGAAAATCCCAGTGATATACCATAGTTCTATCCAAGGTGACACCAGGTAAGTCTTTCTAAAAAAGTTCAAAAAGTCAGTGAGTTTCTGCTTGAGTGATTTTTTGGCTGGCGTCATTTCCGGCTCGCTTGGATCCAGTGAAAACGTATCAAAGTTCATGAAATAGCCAGAAGCAGTTCGATCAATTGTTGGAATTGCATCGGGATTTGTTGAAATTGGATTTTGCTCTTGACGAGGCATGTTGACGTAGACGTCTGTAGTCGGTCTTATTGCAACTTGGTTGTTAAGTAGAGTTTCTTCTTGTTGAAGTGGAACGAGTTCCATAGCATTGTTGCCTAGTCCTTCATTCCGTACAGGTGGCTCTTCAAACGTGATGAGTCTTTCTGTTTGAACTTCTTGGATTGTAGCGCGAGGAGGGGGTCTGCTACTGTGGAGTCCACGTGGCCTACTGTTTAGTATCGGCCACATAGTGTGGTTTGATTAAGTCGATTGAGACAAATCTTTTCTCCTTTTTTACGGCAAGAGGCGGCAGAAGTACAGTTCTTGTGCCTTGGATTGCTAGGACCGGTACAGGCTTTCTGTAGGATGGCCCAAATTCTTTCTTGTCTGCAATCTTTTCTCTGACCAAATCTCCAATTTTTGGGATCCAGACAGGTCTTGCCGTTACTGCCTTGACTTCCTCAGTGGCGGTCTGTTTCTGGAGCACGTTACTTTGTTGTGTTCTGGATTTATTTAGATCCTGTAAAACAGCCAAACGATCATGGATATCAAATGGTTTTTCATCCGCCACTGTGCCTTCACAATCAAGATCAGGTACCCACATTCTTGTCCCAAATAGGACCTCGTAAGGAGTGACACCCCCTAGAGAGCTTCTTGGCTGATTGTTTATTGCTCGTTGTACCCCATAAAGGTGATCGACCCATCTACCGCCCTTGCCTAGCTGTTAAAGATTGCTTTAAGTCCCGGTTTTTCCTCTCCACAACGGAATTTCCCTCAGGATGATACGGAGAGGAGTACCGCAATGCTACGCCCATTCCTTCCTTGGCCTCTTTGTAAGCCCGAGAGCTGAACGCTGGGCCACGGTCAGAATGTAACGTGCCAACTGCGTATGTGCCGATAAAGACTCTCAAATCTCTTATAACAGTTCAAGTGTCAGCTGAGCGCTGAGGCCAAACCCATAGGAATCTAGAGCAGGAATCCACTGCAACCATGATATATTTCTTGGCCCCATCAGATTGTAGGGGTCCGCAGTGGTCCAAATATACACATGCGAGAGGTTTGTCTGATTTCAGCAATGGTGTCTGCTATGGGCGTGTTACGGTGGAACCTTTCATCTGCTGGCAGATGTCGCACTTTAAGACATAGGGGCCGATTCCGATTCGGGCCGGAAAACGTACCGACCGACTCGGAGCCGGAATTCATTCCGACCGACACGTACCGGTGCAGCCCGACCCGCAAAGTACGATGAGAAGCGTGCAAAATCCGACCGACGCGTACGGAACACAAGCCGAACGACCGAACCGCGCAGAAAACAGCTATCCGGCCGGAAAACCACGCGAATCGAACCGACCGACACGCACCAGGAAGAATCCTGAACGAAACGTACCCGCGAACTCCTACCCGCCAAGTACGATGCATCGCGTGGAAAACACGACCGAGTCGCACGGGGCCCAAGCCGTACGACCGACACGCATACAAAACTGCGAGCCGAAGCAACCCAAAACACCGCGACCGACGCGTACGCAGCACAGAAAACAGCACAAACACAGCGTGAACGAATCTGAGAGGCTCGCACGAGACAACTGCAGGGTCCGACTCGGTCAGAAGAACGTCTCCTACATGCACAAAAAGAACTAAGGAAAAAACACACAAAAAAAGGGCAAACAAGCAATTACAAAGCCAATAAATACTGGGTGGGGAAACAGGGAACAAAGACACACCCACAACTCCACCCATATAAAGGACACAAATCCCTACCATGATCCTTTGCAAATTCAAATTACCTGCCAGCACTCAACACCAACAGACAGCAACCACACACACACTCACAGCTCATCCATCACACAAGCCACACACCACCAGCACCTCAACAAATAGCACCCTCACATACACCCAGCAAAACACACACTCACACACCCTCACTTGCACACCAACACACACATCACTCACCATCACCACCCATCACCATGCCCCCAAAGAATAATCATAAGTTCCTAGATAGTGAATTGGAAGTCCTGGTAGATGAGATCCTCAGGGTAGAGCCACAGCTGTTTGGTACACTGGTCCAACAGACACCCATGGCGCAGAAAACCAAGATGTGGGAGAGGATTGTTGACAGGGTCAACGCACAAGCACCATGTTTGCGCACAAAGGGAGACATCCAGAACAGGTGGTATGACGTGCGCAGGAGGGTCAGGGAGCTGTTGAAGAAGGACTACCTCTTGAGCCAACACACCGGCAGTGGCCCTCCTGCCAAACCAGTATACCTCAGGCCCTGGGAGGAGAAGGTGCGGGCCATCCTACCACCAGTGAGCGTATATGGACTAGAAAACATCCCAGAGCCTGGTGAGTACACAACAAATGTACACAATATTGTGCGACAATACACACATATCACTGTCAAGGGGAGAGTCAAACCATGCACCCTTAGCAAATACACAGCAACCAAAACAGAATCATCCCAAAATGTGTATGTCAGTCAGATAAACACAATACATGCCATCTCATAGTGATATGTAACTGTGTCATGACATGTACAAACCCAACAACAAATAGAGCTAGGCAGTGGCACAAATCTAACCAACAAACACAGTCAGATATGTAGCCACCACTAGAACACCACCTCACAGGGAAGCCCACTGAAAGGAAGGAATTCTGTGTATGCTGGGCAAGTCAGTGTAGCCAATAGCATCATGGGAGTCGTAGTCACAGATATTGCCCACCCTCACAATGCGAACATCAACACCACCATGAACCATGCCCACATCACAGGGAGTGGAAAACAACTGACAAGATAGCTGACACTGGCTACTGCTGTGGGGAGCACAAGGCCCTGCTGGGAACTGGGCACCACCAACAGCAGGACACCACTGTCAGCCATCTTGCCATTGCTGTCACACTCACACACAGTGAAGTACACTCAAAAGGAAGTATGGGCATGCTGGGAAGGGGGGTGGAGGCAATAGCATGATGGGAGTGGTAGTCACAGATATTGGTCACCCTCACAACTGTCCCATCAACACCACCCTGAACCATGCGCACATCACAGGGAGTGGAAAAGAACTGACAAGATGGCTGACACTGGGTACTGCTGTGGGGAGCACAAGGCCCTGCTGGGAACTGTGCACCAACCAACAGCAGGACACCACTGACGGACATCCTGAAAGACAACTTGCACTCCCTGCAATGGAAGCACGTTCCATGGTGGGATATCTGGCTGGGTGGGAAGGAGGACTCACAGCACTGACCATAGTCACCAGCAGCTCCACCCACACACCCCCTAACACAAACTCCACACAACTCACCTGGGAGAATGCATTGCCTCACACTCTAATCAAATATCCCACAAAGAACCACAACCCTGGGTCATGCTGTGTGAAGCACAGGGACACACATGGGACTTGTAGCAAAACGAACCCCAGGATAACACTGTCAGCCATCTTGTCAGCACAGGCACACAACCCCACAGGGAAGCAGAGTCAAAAGGAAGGAAGTATGGGCATGCTGGGAAGGGGGTGGAGGCAATAGCATGATGGGAGTGGCAGTCACAGATATTGGTCACCCCCACAACTGTCCCATCAACACCACCCTGAACCATGCGCACATCACAGGGAGTGGAAAAGAACTGACAAGATGGCTGACACTGGGTACTGCTGTGGGGAGCACAAGGCCCTGCTGGGAACTGGGCACCACCAACAGCAGGACACCACTCACTGACATCCTGAGAGTCAACCTGAACCCACTGCAAGGGTGGCATGCTTCATGGTGGGATAACTGGGCTGGGGGAGAAGGAGGGCCGGATGTCAACCAAATACAACCCATGCAGACCATGTACACACCCCAACAGTCAAATTGAAATGCTCAAAGTATGCAGGACAATGTGCTACACCAATATCAACCTCTGACTGTGACAACTCAGGACAATGCAATGTACAGGCCCGCATCCAGAGGTACAGTCACAACTGTCAGGTGTGTCAACCATTGATGCCTGCAGAAACATAACATACATTGTGTGTGTCTCCCAAAAACAGGTGATGATGGGGACACAGCAGCAGACGCTGAGGAGTCCCTGTCCCAGGATCCAGGGGAAACGGAGCTCACTGGTGTGGAACAGCCTCTGCCCTCCTCGGATGACGAAGACCTACCTGGCACCTCCGGAGCGAGTCAACATGCAGCACCAGCAGGACCACCAGCTGCACCCCCTGCACCCACCCCTCCAACGACTGACAACACACAAACCACCCCTGCCGACACGGACAGACCAAGGACCACCACCACCACCAGCACACGGACCCCTGCCCAACGTGGGGCTATGGACACCAACACCACCAACAACCCCCAAGGGGGCCCAGGATCACCTGTGCGTGCCACCTCAGGTACTGCACGTGTCGCCAGGGGTGGTGGGAGGGGTGGTAGACATAGGTCGCTGCTCGCAGAGGGGTCTGGACTGCATGATGACCCACAACTGGTACGCATAGCCGATGCGTACCAGACCAGCACCGGAGAGTTCAGCCAGGTAGTGGGGATCCTCAGGGACATACGACAGCAGCAGGCTGCCCATCATGCACGCTTGGACTTACACATGTCCCGCATGGAGTCCAAGTGGGACACACTGCAAGAGATGACGGCGGTGCATAGGGACATATTACAATGCCTCCGCCAGATGAGCAGCAACATGTCAACACCTCCCTGTGTGCCCACAACATCTGGTGCTGAAACAACTGCAACTGCCACAGGGAGGGAGGATGACTCTGGCGGAGAGTCCCCTGCATCGCAGCAGCCTGCACTTGAGGGTCCCCCCCAAAGAAGAGGGGTCGTCCGAGGAAGGGCAACTGAGAGGCCGATGGCCATGCGCAACCACCAGGAAGCCAAAACCTGTGCTGGATAATCACCTTTGTGCGCAAATTGTACACCCTGTTGAATGCAACACAACTCCCCCACATGACATGGGGAGTACAAGTTGGACCAATGTATCAGATGACTGTGGACTTTACTCAGGACATTTCTGCTACCAGGACTTCCAAATCATCTAGGAACTTTGGATTACAATCACAATGTACAGCACCCACCATCCTGTGCACCATACTCACACATGTATGACAATAAACACACTAATACACCATACCTGCCTCTGTTGTGATTCAAATGTGGTTTCTGTCATGGAGATGATGACCTGCGAAATTACACTGTGCATGCTAACTGCCACAGCAAGTACAACACAGGCATGTGAGTCATGGCAACGTGACACATATGAGGGAGACACACCACCAGGGCTACACAACATATACACACCAAGGCCACCTGACTCATCGCCTACACTGATGTTGGCAGGAAATACGGTGCAATGCACAGACACAACACCTATTCACAGTCTTTGTCAACTAGCCCACTGGTGCAGTAAGCAAATGTCAGTCAGATGTGTGACCACAGACAACGCACATCACAAAGTGAAGCACAGGTTTATTATCACATTTGCAACATGTTGTAACCACTACAGATGCAAGGTAATCCCACCTGGCAGTGGGCACACAGTCAACAAGTGTAGAAGGAAGGAAGTCCATGGGTGTGGCGCACATCACCTGTAGGGATACGACAGCTACCACCCTGGAAGTTCAATCACGGTGTTGGGGGATCACAGTTGACCAAACAACTCTGAAAGTACCCTGTGAAGGACAGAAATGACACACAGTCAAAAGCACTGAAGAACAGGACAGAACTGCAATACTCATGCCCAATACATGTCACAAGATACCCACCCAGAACCACGTTAGCATGTCAACACTGTTGGGGAGTACAGACTACCTGTAAGGACACATCGCTACACGCATACAGTCATGTAGCACATGGCCACACTCAAACAGCACCAGAGCACCACCAACACATATCATGCATACACACATCATTGACATGACATCTCCGGATACTCACATTCAGCTGAAGAAGTTGGTGATGAGCTGTGTGCGGACATCACCATCATCATCATCATCATCACTGGCATCGTGGTCCAGGCCAGGATCCTCCACAGGTGGCGGATGTTGATCATCGTCATCCAGGATGAGAGGCAACTCCTTCCGCACAGCCAGGTTGTGTAGCATGCAGCAGACGATGACAATCTTGCACACCTTTGCTGGGGCATATGGGAGGGCCCCTCCTGTCTTGTCCAGGCAGCGGAAGCGGCTCTTCAGGAGACCAAATGTCCGCTCAATGACTCTCCTGGTCCGACCATGTGCCTCATTGTAACGCATCTGGGCTGGTGTCACAGGGTTCCTGAGGGGCGTCAGCAACCACGGCATGTTGGGGTATCCGGAGTCACCTACATACAGACAATTGCACATTAGCTGAGTTGGAAAAGAGGGTGGAACACAACATTGCAGAACACACACAATGGTACATAGTCAGTACACACCAACAAGCCAGGCACGCTGGTTCCGCATCTGTGACATCATCCTCGGGATGCGACTACTCCTCATCACGTAGGCATCGTGTGCAGAACCGGGGAAACGGGCACACACGTGTGAGATGCTCATATCTGCAAGACATACCACCAGTGCATTGACCGAATGGTAGTGCTTGCGGTTCCTGTATGCCTGCTCTTGGGCCTGTGGTGGTACCAAAGCCACATGTGTCCCATCAATGGAGCCAATGACATGCGGCATCCTCCCCAGGGCATAGAAGTCACTCTTCACGTCAGTGAGTTGTTGAAGTCTAGGGAAATATATGTACTGGTTCAGGTATCTCAACATAGCCTCCAAAACATCGCGGAGCACACGGCTGAACATGGTCTGTGACATCCCACCAGCAGACGCCACAGTGTGTTGAAAGGTACCGGTGGCAAAGAAGTGTAGGGCTGCCATCACCTTCACCTTGGGGGTCAGCACTGTAGGGTATGGCCGGCCAGGTTGCAAATGTGGGGCCAACCGCACCGCCAATTCCTCAATCAGTGGCCTGGTGAAGCGGTACCGTCGGATGCAGTCCCGTTCAACCACTGTTGCAAGGTCAGGGAATGGCCGATGGACAGCTGGTGCCCTGCAGTGCATAGGTGAAGAAAGAAAGATTGTCAGTCACCCCACATATGTGGCATAGACCAGACTCAATATCACATGATACACCATTACGAGACACAAGTACATGATGCGTGTGCCGTTCCGTAAGGACATGTATGGCACCTACATGGCTAACATCTAACATCACAGTTCAACATGTTCCCTCAACAAGTCCCAGGTTGTGCTATGGGATATCATTAGGCTGTGTCACAGTACCCATGTACTGCTGCCACGTTCCAAACACACACCACAGTGACATGTGAGGACAGATGTGCCCCAGGCATCACAGCTCATCGACAGGTAGATTCCCAGGGACCCTGTATTGCCACATGGACACTGGCATGACATGGTGCATCATGAATACACCACAGCAAAACAACCATGACCCCCACAGGTAGTGGTCCCTGTTGCCTCGTCAGGACAGACATGGACGTCTGTGACACACACACGCACAACATCAAAGTTCATGCACAAACAACGTGGATGTGGAGACTGTCTCCCATTGTGCACATGGAATCAGAGACATTGTAAACACAACATGCACACAGACTGTGGAGGACCATCACTATTGTGCCAATGGGTCACCCTGGGACGTACATACCGTCCCACATGGGACTCAGGGGGTATGTGACATGACATACACATACACCACCGTGAAATGTGACCATGCCACATGCTCAGGAATGAACAGTTGCACATCACAGTGGTCATGTGCACGACACACCAAGGATCCTGTCCCCATGAACACGTGCACAGCCTGGGAGTGGCTGCCCCGAAGTGACACCCACAGAACAACATGTTCACCCCCATACACGGAATAGGTAATGCAGCCTTACATGCCTTAGGATACAGTGTGGACAGGCTGTGGTGTTGTAGGTGTGCCCCTCACTCCCTGGGAAGTATATGTGGCTGGCATATGTTCACCTGTGACAGGCATGGTGACATATGCCAGTGACTTGTCCAGGGACGCGTTGTACAGCAATGGACCGATCGGTGTTCCCGGCCGGCCCATTGCACTCAATGTGAGCGGGTACGCGTTGTATCGCGGGTACGCGTTGAACAGCAATGGACCGATCGGTGTTCCCGGCCGGCCCATTGCATTCAATGTGAGCGGGTACGCGTTGTATCGCGGGTACGCGTTGTATCGCGGGTACACGTTGAACAGCAATGGACCGATCGGTGTTCCCGGCCGGCCCATTGCATTCAATGTGAGCGGGTACGCGTTGTATCGCGGGTACGCGTTGAACAGCAATGGACCGATCGGTGTGCCCGGCCGGCCCATTGCATTCAATGTGAGCGGGTACGCGTTGTATCGCGGGTACGCGTTGAACAGCAATGGACCGATCGGTGTTCCCGGCCGGCCCATTGCACTCAATGTGAGCGGGTACGCGTTGTACAGCAATGGACCGATCGGTGCGCACACATTGGCTATGGCCTGGCCTGGCAACGGACGCGTTTTCAAATCTTTAACGAGTCTGATGCTGTGAATTCAGTTGGTCACCCACAACAATGTTGCAAATTCATGGGTGTCATGAAGTTGAACTTTTGAAGGATGCTGTGGGCGTGTATTAGTGCTGCTATTCCATGGATTGGTCAGATTCAGAAGATGCAAACGACTTGGACCTATCACTTTGGACACATGGGACAGTATCTGCCTCTGCAGCACACATATAATGCTGGCTGTTCCCCTGAGAGCTCACTTGCCTGCACTACATGCTCCAGGACGACATCTGCCACCACCACTGCTGCTGTATCTGCACCCTCTGGATCCTGCAATGGCACGTACTGTGGAGAGAGCCCCAGCCTTCAGCACTGAGGAGAACCAGGCCCTGCTGGACAGCCTCCTTCCACAGTACAGCAAGCTGTATGGGAAAGCAGGGGAGCAGGTGAGTGTGCTGTCCACTGCCTTACTAAATGTGCATGTTGTCTGACTAGCAAGACTTACAGTCTGCACGCCACTGGCTAGCAGGCTCACTGAGTAGTTGTCACCCCCCATAGTGTATAGTTACATGCACTGAACAGGTATAGTGCAGTGACAGTGCATTTAAACAAGGTTTTACTTCCCAGGCAATGATACCATGTAGTAACTGCTGGCAAACGGTCCATAGCCATCGTTGCACTGCCTGTGTACATCATGTGCCCCTGTGATTGAGACATGTATATCCAACTGTGTAATGCACGGATATGTTGAATGTGTAGTAATGGCATTTTCACTTTGTCATCCTCACAGGTTGATGCCCACCAGAAGCAGCAGATATGGCTGACCATCGTCCGGGCAGTGAGATCCGTGGGGGTCTACAAGCGCCGGATCCGCAACTGCCAGAAGAGGTGGCAGGACCTTCGGGGCTGGACCCGGAGGATCGCACGGGTCCAGCTGAAGCTGTCGCCTCCTCGCAGGAGGGGCGGACACCGGACCCTGACCCCCACATGCTCAGGATCCTGGCGGTGGTCTTCCCTGATCTGGATGGGCAGCTGAAGGCCAGAGAGCAGCAAGGAGGGGGTGAGTCCATGACTGCATTGTGAACTTTGTCTGCCATGCTATGTGCCCTCCTCTGGCCTGGTTAAACTTCCACAGTACATCAGTCATGTGGTCCAGGACCCATGTCCCTCAATTGTGCACTGCCCACTCCTCATCTGATACCCAGGTGTGGCCCTTACAGTCAGGGAATTGTGTCACTTGGGTACTGTGTCCTTGCATTTTGCTCAGCTCAAGGTGGGGGACAGCATTTGTTCCCCTAACTCTGTGGTGGGCATCATGGGTGGGTCCATTGCTTACACAATGCCTGTGTTCTGACATGTAATCTGCGTGTTACTTTGATATGTGGTCCAATTGCTGAGCTGATCCACCACATGTGCCTGGGGTATCTGGCACACACCCATGCTGCGGGTGGGAACAATGTTTGGGCCCCAGGAGTGTGTATATTACGTGTGTCACACATACTTAGCCACCTGCCTACTGTCCAGGGCTCATCCCTCATTCACGTGGGGCAGGACAGTCATGCCTACTCCAGGCCATACAATACACTCTGTACTCCCACTCACGTGTATCAGCTGACACGTTGTGCTCAGTGATATGTCCCCTCAGGTGTCTGCCTCTGTGTCAGTGTGCTGTGACTTCGTTGTCAGGGGTGTTTCTCGGTTGGGGCTCAGCATGCCACCGGAGATGTGACATAGGAGACGATACTTGTGTGACACATAGGTGTTTGATCACCTGACCGTGCAGACTGGGGTATGCGAATGTGAAGTTCAGGCAGCTGTTTCCCATTCACAGCAGATTGTGAGGTGCTCAGGTTCAGAGGGTTCTGTTACAGGTCTCCCATATGTCCAATTGGTATGACGTGGACAGATAAGGGTTCAGATGATGTGGTGTGTGGGGGATGTACATGTGCACTTGTTCAGCTCCAGGACTTGCATTCCCCATGACCTACTATAGTGACAGTGCAGACTGTTGTTGTCTGGCTGCCCTGCCCATGTGACTGGAGACAGTGATGTATGACTTAGCAGGCATGCCTGTGCCATGGCATGAAACGTCCTGTGAGTGATCCTGCAGGGGAGTGACATGTGCTACATGCACACCATTGTGGCAATGACTATCAGGACACGGGTGCATCATGGTGTCTGTCGCTGGTATGCATCACATGCATTTCAATATTGACTCTGGGCATCCCTTTATCCGGACACCTGTACTGACTCAGTGACAAGAGTTGTGATGTGTGCATGTTCACATGCTTCACCGTCTTCTCTGCACTGTCCAACTACTGTGTAGGTGGTGCATGTGTCCACACTGGGGTATTGCCATCCGACAGACACCAGACAGATGGGTGCAAGGCCAGGAGAGATGTGAGTGCCATGGTTGACCATCAGACTGACAATTGGCTTCCCCTACTCTGTTTGGGCACTTTTAGCAATGTTCAACTAAGGATGCCAGGGCTTGCTCTGTAATGTGCTGTACTTACTGTGGTGTGTGCGTTCGGTGCAGGTGACTGATGTCTGTCTGTTTCCCTATTGTTTGCAGATACATCCACGGCCACAGGAGGGGACAGCTCCACGGACCAGGAGGAGCCGCAGAGCCAGACTGGGTCAGCAGCCGAGGAGTGGTCGGAGGGACCCAGTGGCACGGAGGGTGAGGGGAGCCACACCGAGGAGTCCTCAGCACCATCCACCTCAGCTGAGGACCACAGCAGCTCGGAGGATGACTCCCTTGTGGAGGCGGGTGTCAGCAGCCACCACACCACAGCTAGTGTTGCTGTCCCCCACCACCACCACCACCGCCCTCCCATCGGCTCCCATTCCCGAGGTCCGTGGAGGCTCCCATGTTCGGGAGCGTGTCTCCTTCGTGCCAGGCACCGCACCCCCTGCCCCTGTGTCCCCTGCTGCCCTGAGTGAGGAGTCTGTGTACCTCCTTCGCCAGCTCCATGTAGGGCAGACAGCGATGCTGAGTGTCCTCCATGCACACACCACTCTGTTGACTCAGCTGGTGTCGTTCATGGAGGGCATCTCATCGGGCATGTCTGCCCTACAGAGGGGCAATAGGTCCATGGACTCCTCCCTGACGGCAGCAGTGTCCCTCCTCCAACAGTCCCTCACCCCTCCTACCTCTGCCCCATCCACACTCCCCAGCACCTTACCTGTCCCAAGCACACACACACCGGCACAGGCACACACCAGCACAGACACAGGCAGCACACAGACACACACGCCAAAATCCACACGCACACGCACGCACAGTCAGGGGACTGAAACCACACTCACAGGGGATGGGGCCAAGGCACACACACACGCATCCACGAGCACTGCGCAGTCCTCAGTTACCTCTCCCTCCAAGGCCCCTTCCCTTGCCTCACCTGCAACCCCAAAGACACAGCGGGTCTTCCTCAGTGACCTCGGCCTCTTCCCCTCCGATCCAGCTGATCCAGCATTCAGGGGGAAGAGGAAGCCCACCCACACGGAGGGAGTGCCCCTCGGCCCCGGACACCCTCCCCCAGGCGCAGACCAACTGACGCCCCCATCCGCAAGTCCCCCAGGACCCGGAAGAGCAAGACCCCGCCGCCGCCCTGCAGCTCAAGCACCAAGTCTCCTTCCTCCATCCCTCAGGCCCCCACTCCACAGGTGCCCCCACCACACCCTGCCCCAGGTTCCCCCACCCACAGATACACCATCCCCAAAAAGATCCGGCCTTCTCCCCCTGCCACTTGCTCTTCCGGCACCACACCCCCGCTGCGCATGTCTGTGCCACTGGTGTGGAGACGGTGTCCTCCCCTCTGTCCTGCCCACCTTACCTGAACCCCATTCTCCTCCCCTGGAGGTAGGCACTGCAGTGGAGTCCACTACCACCCCGTCTGACTTGGGCACTGCAGTGGGGAACCTGTCCACTCCATCTGCACGGCCCACTGCAGTCGTGCCGGCACCCACACCATCTGAGTCATGCCCCCCAGTTGTGCCGGCACACACCATGTCAGACACCTCCACTGCAGTTGTCAGTGGCTCTCCAGCACCCACCACCCCTTCCCTTCCTCCTTCTGGTGAGCCCTGATCCTGTCCCTGCGGTGCCTGGCCTGCCCCCCGTATGCCCCTCCGAGGGGATTGTCCCTGGTGTGTAGCAGTGCAGGCATGCGTAGGGTGACATCTGCCACTGTCACCCTGTTTTGACTTTCAGAATGGACTGGCCATTGGCCTTTGTTTCTTTTTTCTGGACTTTAACTTTTGAACCCACATATGCTGAATAAAGCTACTTTCTGTTCTCTAGTGGTTTTGCTTCTGATGTACATGATGTTGATGATGCTAACCGTGCCCTTGCTGCAGTGATGGTGATTTTTGGTCTCATGAAAATGAAGTGTTACTGTGCAGGAACCCACGTGGTCCACGGGTAATGTGTCCTATCCTGTAGTGTATCCATGTCATCCTTAGCAGCATATGAGGGTGTCATGTTTTCAATATTTGGCAATGGGATTTCCTACTTACATTTGCAATATTACATCTGTGGCTTACACCCCTGCACATCTGTTGTGCTTGCCATTGTTCAATTAGTCTACTTCCCTGACCGTGTGTCCATCTCCACTGGACATGCAAGTTTGGGCATCAATGAGGAAGGGCTCATCTGTGTTGTCAGTGCAACTTGCTATACATGTGTGCTGGATCTGTGCTGATGATTTCGTTGACACTCCCATGACCAGGCTGATATGACGGGAGCCTTCATTTCGTGCTAATTGTTGACTGTGTGACCAAGTGTTCTGCTGACATGATGGAGCCCTACTGAGGCGACATATGGCACAGCTTTCCTCACACAGGAGTGGAGTCCCCTCATGGCAGTGAGTAATCCTGTGACATTGCCTGAGCCCAAGGTGTGTGTTGTGTGAGCATGTCTGTGTGTGTTCACTTCCATTTTGCTGTGCATGCTGGGATCCCTAGTGATGTTCCTGTTTGTGATGCTTGCTGAGTTGACCTATGTTCCCCCAAAGTCTTCTCCCTGGGTTCTCTGAGATGTGGGTGCATGGCACATTACTGGTCATCAGGGTGTCACCCATAGGTGTGTTTGCTGTCAGGGCTGAGTTTGTGGGCTAATGCAGATAGGACACATTAAGGATTCCCCTTGGCACTTGTTGTTTACACCTGTCATGTAATTTCCAGTTTGTGTTAGCTTTCAGTGATTGTGACACGTTGTGTGTGTGACTGCTGGCACTCCTCAGGGCTGCAATGTTGGTAGTTGTCTATGTGTGTTCTTTGTGGGTGACCTTGGCTTCTTCATTGGTGTGGGACTGTGGCTGGGATCCCATTGGTTGGTGTGGTATTGCCGTCATGTCCATGTACAGCGTAGTGTGCAGTGTGTCAGACATTCAGGAGTCTTGTTGAGTGGCCATGTGTGATGTGTTTCTGCACCTTAGTTACCACCACCCCCATGGGATTGTCATGGGTGCATGTGCAATGTCACCAGTGCATGTGATCTTCACTGCTGCACATTGTTGGAGGTCGAGGTGTGTGGTGTTGAGTGTGTGCAGATGAGAGTTGTTGCCCGGCTAGACCCCTGCCTCCATGTTGGCCTTGGCTTACTGGCCGTGCTGATTGATTTGTGCTTGTGTAGGTGTGATGGTAGTTTGTTGATCAGGACACATGACTGTGGTTCACAGTGTGAACGACATCTAGCTTTGTCATCACAGTGGGATTGTCATGCAGCCCAGGGTCAACACATTTTGGGGACCCTGGGGGTAGTGCTGTGGTGTGTCTGTGTCTTGCTGTGTCAGTTGCTGTTCCTACATGCTTGTGTGACATGTGTGATTTGTGCTCCCTCTCATCTAACAATGCCTGATTGCCCACATAGGGGATTTGGATCCATGAGTTACTTTTGTGTGGCACTGTATGCGCATCTGTGTAATTGGTATTCAGGCCTCATCATGTGTTGTGTGGTTGCCTGGGGACACTGGCACCCCCCTCACCTGTTGTGTTTGATGTGCAGTGTGGGGCTGCCTGTTTGTGTTTGTGCATCTGCACCACTGCATTGGCATATCTTTAGTGTGCCATTGGCTGTATGTTGTTTGGTGGGTTTCACCTGCTGTCCCTGGGACTCCTAGGTCATCAGTCAGCACTATGATCATTGTTTGTGTGTCCCATTGCTGCCATGGTATGGTATTTGTTCACCTCACATCTACAGTCTCCACAGGATATCTACATTTGTGTGCCCATTGGTGCAAATATGTGGGTCTGCATTATGATGGTCACTTCTGTCATTGTGTCATTGATGAATGTTGACAGTGTCAGCCCCCATGGGTGATGTTTGTCTGCACATGGCCAAAGGTATGTCTTATTTTCACTGCACTGTTTGCCTCCCCCAATCTATGTTGCTATGGGACACAAGCACTACTTTGCCACTGATGTGTTTGTTGTTCTGTGACCAGGAATCATCCATGCAGTTTGGCAGTTGCAGCTTTTTCAATGTCAACACTTACCTTTTGGTCACTGTGATGATGGGGGTTGGACCCCATTGTCACAATGTTCAAAATGTGCTTCAGCTATGGACCCCACACTTACATTTTGGTCACTGTGATGATGGGGGTAGGACCCCATTGTGACAATGTTCATAATGTGCTTCAGCTATGGACCCCACACTTACATTTTGGTCACTGTGATGATGGGGGTTGGACCCCATTGTCACAATGTTCAAAATGTGCTTCAGCTATGGGCCCCACACTTACATTTTGGTCACTGTGATGATGGGGGTTGGACCCCATTGTCACAATGTTCATAATGTGCTTCAGCTATGGACCCCACACTTACATTTTGGTCACTGTGATGATGGGGGTTGGACCCCATTGCCACAGTGGTCATCGTCTGCTTGCATTGTGGAGGCCACACACATTTATGTGTGACACATGTGATAGGGGTCACATTGTGTGTTCATAGTCATGTTCAGTGTTGTAGGCATTTGACACAGTCTACACACGCTTGTCATGGTGTTGGGGGGATGTCTTTTTCTTGCATTCCCTAGGTTGTAGTGTGCTGGTTGTGTCATGCATTGTCCATCCTATGAGTGGGGGTGGTGTTGGTGGTAGGCATCCAGCCCCCCATGGGTAGGGGTTTTGGTAGTGGTGGGCATCCAGCCCCCCTGGGTAGGGGTGGTAGTAGTGGTAGGCATCCAGCCCCCCATGGGTAGGGGTGGTAGTAGTGGTAGGCATCTAGCACCCCCTGGGTAGGGGTGGTAGTAGTGGTAGGCATCTAGCACCCCCTGGATAGGGGTGGTAGTAGTGGTAGGCATCCAGCCCCCCATGGGTAGGGGTGGTAGTAGTGATAGGCATCCAGCCCCCCATGGGTAGAGGTGGTAGTAGTGACAGGCATCTGGCACCCCCTGAGTAGGGGTGGTAGTGGTGGTGGGCATCCAGACCCCCATGGGTAGAGGTGGTAGTAGTGACAGGCATCTGGCACCCCCTGAGTAGGGGTGGTAGTGGTGGTGGGCATCCAGCCGCCCATGGGTAGAGGTGGTAGTAGTGACAGGCATCCAGCCCCCCATGGGTAGAGGTGGTAGTAGTGACAGGCATCTGGCACCCCATGGGTAGAGGTGGTAGTAGTGACAGGCATCTGGCACCCCCTGAGTAGGGGTGGTAGTGGTGGTGGGCATCCAGCCCCCCATGGGTAGAGGTGGTAGTAGTGACAGGCATCCAGCCCCCCATGGGTAGAGGTGGGAGTAGTGACAGGCATCCAGCCCCCTGAGTAGGGGTGGTAGTGGTGGTGGGCATCCAGCCCCCCATGGGTAGAGGTGGTAGTAGTGACAGGCATATGGCACCCCCTGAGTAGGGGTGGTAGTGGTGGTAGGCATCCAGCCCCCCCTGGGTAGGGGTGGTAGTAGTGGTAGGCATCCAGCCCACCCTGGGTAGGGGTGGTAGTAGTGGTAGGCATCCAGCCCCCCATGGGTAGGGGTGGTAGTAGTGGTAGGCATCTAGCACCCCCTGGGTAGGGGTGGTAGTAGTGGTAGGCATCCAGCCCCGCATGGGTAGGGGTGGTAGTAGTGGTAGGCATCCAGCCCCCCCGGGTAGGGGTGGTATTAGTGGTAGGCATCCAGCCCCCCATGGGTAGAGGTGGTAGTAGTGACAGGCATCCAGCCCCCTGAGTAGGGGTGGTAGTGGTGGTGGGCATCCAGCCCCCCATGGGTAGAGGTGGTAGTAGTGACAGGCATCTGGCACCCCCTGAGTAGGGGTGGTAGTGGTGGTAGGCATCCAGCCCCCCCTGGGTAGGGGTGGTAGTAGTGGTAGGCATCCAGCCCCCCTGGGTAGGGGTGGTAGTAGTGGTAGGCATCCAGCCCCCCATGGGTAGGGGTAGTAGTAGTGGTAGGCATCTAGCACCCCCTGGGTAGGGGTGGTAGTAGTGGTAGGCATCTAGCACCCCCTGGGTAGGGGTGGTAGTAGTGGTAGGTATCCAGCCCCCATGGGTAGGGGTGGTAGTAGTGGTAGGCATCCAGCCCCCCTGGGTAGGGGTGGTAGTAGTGGTAGGCATCCAGCCCCCCATGGGTAGGGGTGGTAGTAGTGGTAGGCATCTAGCACCCCCTGGGTAGGGGTGGTAGTAGTGGTAGGCATCTAGCTCCCCTGGGTAGGGGTGGTAGTAGTGGTAGGCATCCAGCGCCCCATGGGTAGGGGTGGTAGTAGTGGTAGGCATCTGGCACCCCCTGAGTAGGGGTGGTAGTGGTGGTGGGCATCCAGCCCCCCATGGGTAGAGGTGGTAGTAGTGACAGGCATCTGGCACCCCCTGAGTAGGGGTGGTGGTGGGCATACAGGCCCCTATGTGTATGTGTGGCATTGGTGATGGCCATCCCGCCCCTATGGTGCTGCTGTTGCTGGTGTAAGTATTTCTGTATCCCTCTGTGTGTGATATGTCGGGTACGTGTAGTTTGTTTTTGTGGTTGGTGTCTGACTTACCTTCTGCGCCGTACGCGTCCGTGCCTGTTCCGGTAATAGATGTAGAATATTGGTAGGATCGGCACGATGGGATTCATGGTTGGTTCGTCTCGTTCGTCTTTCTCTTTGCTTCGCCTTGTCCTCGTCGCTGGCGTGTTCGTCTCGTAGCCGTGGATCGTGTTGTGGCGCGAATCGGAGCTTATGTGCGCCTCGCCTGGATGCTTTGACGTGCCGTGCGTAGCGACGGGTTCGGCGCGTACGGAAAGCGCATTGTACTTGTCCGGCCAGACGGTGCTGCATTTTTGCTTCCGTGCGACTCGATTCTGCGTTTCCGGATACGCCTCGGTCGGAGTACAGGACCTGTATTGGGTGAGTACGACTGGGTCGGGAATTGGGCAGTTGAGCACATCGTACTTGCTCGTTCGGACGTATGTGCGGATCGGTCGGGAAACAGGCATTCGCCTGGCTTTTTTCCAGACCGAATGGTATTAGGTGCGCCTCCGACCGGGATCAGAATCGACCCCATAGTCTTTGGTCTGCTTTGTTAACCCTGGCCACCAGTAGCGCTGTTTCAGTAAAGAAATAGTCGCTCTAACGCCTGTATGCGCAGAACCCAAACCCTCGTGTGCTGCTAAAATTAAGCCTTGCCTACGATCCATATTTGGTATTACTCTATCCCCCACTCCAGGAATCTGAGCATATGGAATGTTTTGTGCATCTAACTTGTAGGAGTACTTGAGTCGACATTTTTTAGGTACTGCTGTGCTGCCTTTGCGTGAAGCATTGACAGCTACCATAATCTCACTGTCTATTCTCGTTTTTGAATGAGTGATTGCAGCTACGGAAGCCGTGCGAACAGCCCCCTTTGCGGCTTCATCAGCCAATGAATTCCCTTCAACTTGAACGCCATCACGCTGATGACTCAGTGTATGTATCAGGTGAGCCCTTGGTAGTTCGTTTCTCAACTCCACTACCTGTTCCCATAGCATTTTATGCTTAATTGTGCCACCTTTTGTGTCTTTAAACCCGTTTTGTTCCCAATGATGTAAGTATTCATTGTACGACTGTACACAGTAAAAGGAATCACACACAATCAGTGTGGGGAATTCGTGTTCCGTATTCACCAGTGCCAGAATAAGTGCTTTTAACTCTGCTTTTAACTGAGCCGTGCAGTCTCCTAGAGATTGCGTTTTAGTGCAACTTGGATGGAACTTTCCATCGTGCATGCGACCTTTAACAATCGCACACGCCGCGCTGTAAGCTTGCTTACTCCCTATGGGCGGTTGAGCAGATCCGTCAGTGTAAATAATATATTCATACTGATCTAGAGGCAAAATCTCATTTGGTAGAGGATATTCTTGTTCGTATTGCAGAAATGCTTGTGTTTTTAAACTTGGATCAAATCTGTATTCAACATCCGTTGCAGTAAGAGAATTAGCCCATTGTATCCATCTCGGATGTAAGGCTTTCGCATTTGGAATGCTAGCCTTTGTAACAGCTTCTAAGGCTAGTACTGGGGTCACGACAATTATGCGTTTACCCTGAGCCAGAGCTCTTTCTCTTGCTACAGCGGTCTGCACTGCTGTCAGGACTTTTTCTGTTGAAGTGAAACGCATCTCTGCGTTTATGTACAGGTGTGATTTGTATGCGATTGGTACCGTTTCGCCTTCATTGAAAGTTAAATAAGTGTACCCGCATGGACCCGCTATTACTCGGATCACTAAGTTGCGTACGTTTACGCGTGTCTGTAAATGTTTAGAAGCTATCATGTCTTTCTGTAGGGAACGCAGGATATTTGTATGTTCCTGTGTCCATTGTCTGACTGAAAAATCAGGTTTTATTAAGTCGTAGAAAGGTTTTACTCTTTCTGCGTAATCCAAAATGTATGTTCGACCAAAATTTAGGAATCCCTGAATTGATTGTAAATTCTTTAATGATTTTGGAGGTTGAAGCAGCGCACATTTTTCTAAAAAGTTTGCTGCTAGGCTTTTTCCTTCACTTGACAGCTCATATCCTAAAAATAGAACACTGAGGTGGGCAATTTTTTAAATGAAATTTATAGCCCTCAGAGGCGAATCCCATAATAATGGTGCTCACCCTGGTCAAGTGCCTTGGTAAGTCATCGTCCGTCAGATAAATATCATCCACATAGGACAATGCTTCTTCATCCAAATTTTGGAGTAACTCTGTTACTCTTGCTGAAAATACCCCGGGGATATTTTTATACCCTTGGGATAGTCGACAAAATTGTCGCTGGGACCCTAACGCACTGAATGCGGTCAGATACCTGCTTTCAGGCGCTATATTTTGGCAGAAAAATCCATTTGAGATATCTAGTGTTGTTTTGTATTTTGTGCGCACAATGTTATTCATTAATGCGGCACTATGTGCATTTTGAACTGCAAATGTCTTTGTGCAAGTGTTTAAATGTCTGTAATCCAAAACTAAACGATATGTGTTGTCAGGTTTCATTATGGGAAACAAAGGATTGTTCATAGGTGAAGTGCAATTTTCTATCGCCCCCTGGTATTCTAGTTGATCTAGGATCTCCCTGACTTGTTTTTTAGCTTCCTGCTTTATAGGGTATTGCCTTTGAGCATTTGGGGAAACTTTTAACGGGATCACGTGGTGGGTTGTATCCTCATCCCAACCAACATGATTTTTGTACAATGCTGGAGCTAGGGCAACCGCCCACTCCTGCGCATATGCATGTTTTAGGTGAATGGGAACGAGGTCGGAAAATGCTGGAAAAATTACAGTTTCTCCCCTAGGGCACTCCATGACGAATGCTGGCGGCCAGTCTTGTTCTGCTAATAGAATGTCATAGCCAGATGACAGATTTTCCCAAAAGAGACCTTTAATTTTCCTGGGCTTGTCCCCCTCCAGCCGGAGTGTTATCTCATGTAACTTATGTGGGACACTTACCCGAGTATCAGGTGTTTCCACCGAGATATACTCACTCAACTCCGCTGTCACCAGAAATTCCTTCAGGTTCTGGCAAGCTATCGTTACTTCTGCCACGCTGTCTAGCATCGTCAGAGCCCATTCCCCGTTCAGAAGCTGTGTCCTCAGAATTCTGGGCATGTCTGATCTTGAGACCTGCTACCTTCTTCTTTTTGAACTGAGGTTTTGATTTTTGTTTATCTTCATTTTTAGGTGCGTAGTCCGCAGCGCGTTGCGTGTCTCTGGACTTTGTACGCTCCTCTGACTGTCCTTCCCTCTCGGAGTTTTTTGATGAACCCTGAAAGGAATGAGAGGAACCAGTATCAGTATCCTGATACCTGTCAGGTTTTTAATATTGTCCCTATTCCTGAGGTTATACCTCCTTTCAGAGGGCTCCTGTTGAGGAGACCTACCTCTGGATTGAGATCTGCTGTCTTTAGACTTTTGTTGTTTTTTATTTTCCTACTTCTTTTTAGAAGAAGTAGGTGTCTGCTTTGTAGTGTCCTTTTCAGAACTGCCCACCAGTTGTGGTTTTAATGCTTTCCCACCTAGACTGTCTCTGCCTAGTTCTGCATATGCAGTTTAAATTATTTTGGGTAGTTCGTGTTGTTGATCTCCTGGACTGAACTCCCTTAGGCGTTGGCGGATCGCCACTGAAGCTGCTTCCCCCTTAATGTTAGCTAGTATTATGGCTGATACCTGGTCAAAGTTATTTAGTAACTTCATCCCTGAGTTAAGGGCAGGTTCTGCTCCGTACTCATTTTGTATCTGTCTCAATACGTCAGGTACTTCTGCTAAGGACGGGATACCATGTGTTCTGGTATATATGGCAGCGAAGACTGAACCCCAAGAGGTGCAGTCCTCTACTTGTGGTGTGATCCCCATGGGCAAGCAGATTGTTAGTATTCTGTGTTTTTCATAGGTGGTAGTGTTCGGGAATACTGCCTCAAGCGGAGTTATTTTCTGAGCTATCCAGAATGGTATTTGTACGCGTTTTGCGGGCATTTTGCCCATTACCGCGTGTAATGTTTGAGGAGTAATTTTATTTCCTGTACCCTGAGCTGGAGTACTGTTTGCTGCACCTGGTGCAGGTTGGATTGTTAAAGTCCTCATGACGAATTGTGTCAGGTTTCTGTAGATTTTAATTAAATCTTTGTGTTGTACTAGTAAGGCTGGCTGTGGCATTGTGTTAATTTCCAGGATGTGGTGTGTAAGCCGCTAGTATTGGCGATGTGGCCCCGTCTCCTCCGAGCGGGCCTAACTAATCTTATTCTTTCTCGTACGTGGGGTAGGGCGCCATTAAACCAGTAATGATGTTCCTGGTAAGTGAGTGGAATCTCTATGTCCTCAAACGGACAATATTCCCGTGGTGCATCTCCTTCAATATAGTAGTGAAATGTATTTGTTGTTGCATTTGCTGCTGGGAGTGTAACCCATGAATAGAATACCTCTGTTTTGTTTGATTCGTGTGCCTCAATCACGAAAACAACAAGGCCACCCTTGGCTTGTACACCATTTTCTAATAGTCTTAGGGGGACTGTCCTTCTGAATTTTGGTGCAATCTGTATTGCATCCTCAGGATCTTCTCCTCCCAGGTCAACTCTTTCATCCCCTGAACCAGGTATGTTTAGAGGAAGAAGTGTTCAAAGGGAACTAAGGTGAGGTGTTATGCACAATTTAGGAACTAAATGTCCTTTCAAGCTTGATTAACCAACAGCCAATAAATAGTATTTTTGTACTACTCAGCTGCGGCGGAGTTTGTGCCCACCCACTCCAGATGTCTCTGGGGTTTTGTGAGTAGGTTCTCTGAGAATAGCACGACTGAACTACTCAGATTCTACTGTTAAATAAGTACCAAACCAACGTTGGTGGCGCCATGTCGTGTAGTTCCTATAGTACCCATGCAGGACCTGCGCGTTTGGATAACATAAGCTGTGGGCTTGGTGTTAGACTGACTCTGTGCACCCCCACCGCGTATGTTAGCCTGATTTACATTAGCTAGCTCACAGTGCCACTAGAATCTCCTCTTATCGGGGAGAGATTAGTTTCTGGCAACCTTAGACCATGACAAGCCAAATTCCTCAGAATCGTGGAAACAATATACTACTTTTCGCTCAGTCACTCGTGCTTACTTAGTCGGTTTGTCTCAGAGAGTTACACAGAATAAACAGTCTGGGTGTTTCAATAAGTTTTTATTGAACAGTTGTTATTCTAGTGTAAAATATATGTGCTGCAGAAACCAGCAGACAATAGCAGAGATATATTATCAGCAGTACGATATAAGCGAAGGGATAGAACAGTTCTACCATATTGCAATAATCATAAATACATACATGAATATAAAAAGCATTATGAAAAGTGCGCGTACTCCTACGATGCCTAACTAGATGTACCTGAGTGTACCTAGCATATGTGTAGGTCTAAAAGCCTAAGAGCCAAGAATCCTTCTAGGATTTAGTCGAACTCCATACCTGAATAGAGAGAGTGTGGGACCCTGTCCTGGTCTCGAGTTGGACACCCCGCAAGGGCTGTGTTAGACCGCTGTCAGCTGGAGCAACTGCATGCAGGAGCCTCAGCGTCTCTGGTCAGTGTGTCAGCATGGAAGTCTCGGTTCCCTCTGTCTTACCGGGGTAAGATGTGGTGTATTTATACCCTGAAGACTCTAGTTGCTTCGTATGGTTTGTATTGGCCCTTGTTAGACTTGAGGAAGACGTCAGGGGTGAACTTTGTACATACATATTATGCAGGTGGTGTATTCCTAGAGAGCCATGCATAATTGATGAGTACAGTGTGGGCCTGTGTTTGGGAAAAACCCTGCTGTATTCAAAACCACAGACTAGATAAAGTTCAGCCCTCAGAGCTCGTTGTGTATTAGCGAGGAGCAATGTAGGTGAAAGATCATGCCTATATAAGGAATCATGACTATAATAGGACATGTACAGTTATGACCGTAATAGGGCATAAGCGGCTTTGACCATAATAGGGCAAGTACGAATATGACCGTATTAGGGCAAATACGAATACGTCCATTTTAGGGCATGTATGAACGGGTCTACATTAAGGCCTCTATACGGGACGTAACAGTAGACTCTAAAGTGATATTATGGGAGGCTTTCAAAACAGTGCTCCGAGAGAGGATCCAGGCATGGGCAGTGGCTGAAAGGAAAGAGAAAGCTCTTAGGTGTCAGACCCTAGAAGACGAAATAACGGTACTAGAATCCCAGGTAGTACAGGGAGGGCAGGTCTCGGTAGATGGGCAACACCGCCTGCGGCTCCGCCAAAAAGAACTAAGAGATCTACTAGAGGAAAGCGCCAAAGCTCAGGCGTTAGCCACACAACACAGATTATATGACGTGGGGGATAAGGCAAACAAACTGCTGGCCTGGTTGGACAAGCGAAGGGTGGAGGGTAGATGGGTACCTGGCCTCATAGACCAAAAGGGACATAACCTAGTCATGGGGCAAGACGTAGCAGAGGGATCTGCTACATATTATGAGCAGGTATATGCCTCCTCCTCCGTGAAAACAGAGCAAGACTGTAGTGACTTCCTGCAAGACATTAAGCTCCCATGGCTGTCAGAGGAAGACAGAGAAATGTTGGAGGAGGACATAACAGTTGAAGAAATAAAAGCAGCCACCCTCTCGCTGCAGTCGGACAAAGCAGCGGGCCCTAACGGACTCCCAGTTGAGATGTATAAATGCCTGCCGGAGAGCACGGCAGACCATTTACTAGCAATGTTAGAAGAGGCCAAAACAGAAGAAAGACCCCCCACAGATCAGAGGACGGCAGTAATGGTTGTAATACCAAAAGAGGGTAAACCACCTACGGAGTGTGGTTCATACAGACCTATCTCCCTGCTCAACGTCAAAGTAAAGGTCTTGGCGAAACTTTTATCCATGCGGCTGGTCAAGGTGATCACCTCACTGGTGCACCCAGACCAATCGGGGTTCATGCCCCACAGAGGGACCAGACTTAATTTGTGTAGATTATTTGGGGTATTACATCTTACAGAGGCAACACCGGATGAACAAATAGCGCTCCTATCCCTAGATGCCAGAATGGCATTCGATAGTGTGAAATGGAACTATCTTTTTGCAGTGCTACGAAAATTGGGAGTGGGACTGACATACATAGGGTGGGTGAGATTACTCTATCAAAACCCACTAGCCAGGGTTCGAGTTAATGCCTCGGTGTCAAGGGTGTTCCCGTTCCAAAAGGGCACAAGACAGGGGTGCCCCCTGGCCCCTCTGCTGTTTGCCCTGGCCCTGGAGTCCCTGGCGGCATGGATACGCCAAAACCCCTTGATATGGGGGTTACCGATTGGAGAGGACTGGGAGGATTGTATTTCCCTGTACGCTGACGATGTCTTGCTGTACGTGACGAGGCCAGACAAGTCGATTGACAGGATACTACAGATTTTTAGAATATACGGGGAATACTCTGGATACTCTGGTCATAGTCAGACCCCTGCTCAAGAAGCCCACAGCTGACCCCGCCGACCTCAAGAACTATCGGCCCATCTCGCTCCTCCCCCTCGCTGCCAAAGTTGCAGAGAAAACAGTCAACAGGAAACTGACGCGATTCATTGAAGAGAACGCCGTCCTCGACCCGACCCAATCCGGATTCCGAAGCAACCACAGCACAGAGACCGCCCTACTCGCCGCCACAGATGACATCCGCACCCTCCTGGACCAAGGCCACTCCGCAGCCCTCATCCTACTCGACCTATCAGCGGCCTTCGACACCGTCTCCCACCGCACACTAGTCGCCAGACTACACGACGCAGGCATACAAGGAACAGCCCTGGACTGGATCCGATCATTCCTCCCCGGAAGAAGTCAAAGGATCAGACTCCCACCCTTCCTCTCCGACCCCACGAAAATCACCTGCGGAGTCCCACAGGGTTTATCACTGAGCCCCACCCTCTTCAACATCTACATGGCCCCCCTCGCAGCCATCGTCTGACAACACAGCCTCAACATCGTATCCTACGCCGATGACACCCAGCTTATCCTCTCCCTCACCAAAGACCCCACCACTGCCAAACTCAACTTCCAGAAAGGAATGCAAGACGTTGCAGTCTGGATGACCAACAACTGCCTGAAGCTCAACGCCGAGAAGACAGAAGTCCTCATCCTCGGTACCACCCCTTCTGCATGGGACAGCACCTGGTGGCCGACCGCCCTCGGAAGCCCACCTACCCCCTCAGACCACGCCAAGAACCTCGGCATCGTACTCGACTCATCACTTACCATGAACCGACAGGTCAACGCTGTCACCTCCAGCTGCTTCAACACCCTTCGCATCCTCCGCAAGACCTTCAAGTGGATCCCCCCTGAGTCAAGAAAGACAGTCACCCACGCACTCATCACCAGCAGACTGGACTATGGAAACACACTCTACGCCGGCATCAACAAGTCCCTACTCCGCAAACTCCAGACAATACAGAACACCGCCGCCAGACTCGTCCTCGGCATCCCCCGACATGAACACATCAGCCAACACCTACGAAGTCTCCACTGGCTCCCCGTGGAGAAAAGAGTCACTTTCAAAATCCTCACTCACTCCTACAAATGCCTACACAACAACGGATCCAAATACCTCAACAACAGAATCAACTTCCATGTACCCAAAAGAAACCTCCGATCTTTCAATCTTGCACTGGCCGAAACCCCGCGCATCCACAGAGCCAGAGCAGGCGGAAGATCCTTCTCTCACATTGCAGCCAAGACCTGGAACGGGCGACCGGCAGACATCAGATGCGCCCCCTCCCTGAACACCTTCAGGAAGACCCTCAAAACCTGGCTCTTCGGCTAAACAGATCTGCGGACCCCCCCTCAGCGCCTTGAGACCCTCACGGGTGAGTAGCGCGCTTACAATTCCCTGATTGATTGATTGAACTGGAATAAATCACTGCTCTTCCCTCTGGCAGAGGGTGCCCCAGAGTTAACATCCAGATGTATGGTCCGAGTTGAGACGAAAGGGTTCAAGTATTTAGGAATATATGTAACAAGAGGCATAAAGGAATTCTATCACCGTAATCTCGGTACACAACTAGATAGATTAACCTTGGATGCACAGCATTGGCTGACCCTGCCCTTACCCTGATGGGGCGAGCAGCATTGTTTAAAATGATGACTCTCCCACATCTGTTATATGCACTACAGAATACGCCATATGAGGGGCCCCAGATGTACTTCCAGAGTGGAAGCTGAACTGCGAACATTGCTGTGGAGTGGATGGGCTCCCCGGATAGCGCTCAACAAACTGCAAAGAGGGGTCTATGACAGAGGACTGGCAATTCCAGACATCCGCAGCTACTACTGGGCAGCCCAACTACTGTCAGTAAATGGATGGATGTTTGGAGAACGATCAGAACCGGCCTATAGAATAGATAGATTAACCATGGGTAAGGGAGGGCCCAGGTCACTGCTATACACTAAACGATTGGCGAGTAATACGCTGCACCACACCCGGACAGTAGCATTGGCTTGGCAGGCTGCCACAAAATTCCTAGGGTGGGAGAGTAAGCTGACCGGGATGACCCCCCTCTGGGTAGGTGCCGGGCTAAGATCTGTGAATAAATTGAAGGATTTTACGAAATGGGAGCTTCTGGGCATTGAAACGCTTGGGGATGTATGGAGGGGTCAAGCCTACATCACATTTGCAACCCTGCAATCAGAATACAAACTGGGTAAAGGGGAGTGGTTACGATACCTACAGCTAGGACATGCTATATGCACACATATCAAAGAAGGGGAGACACTGTTAGAAACTGCCCCCGTAGAGGACAGAATACTGACGAGCCCCTGCTGGAAAAGGCCATTTCCCTGATATACAAAAAAATAATTAACAACGCTCCTGAGATACTGAACTCACTGAGGGCTACCTGGGAGGGGGACATTGGTCCATTAGAAGACGAAGAATGGATGGAAGCATTAAAGGCCCTAGGGAGGTGGCGATCAGGGCGCGATTTAGACTAATTCAGTTGAAGGTCCTCCACTGAGTATACTTCCCCAGAACAGTATTATATCGTAGGAAGAGAATTGAAGAAGCAAAGTGTCAGAGAGGGTTTTGAATGGAGGGGACCTTCTACCATCTTATCTGGGACTGCCCAAGGTTGCAAGTGTTTTGGAGAAAAGTGGGGGAGGTCCTAGCAGCGGTTACAGGAGTAGAGGTACAACTGACAGCGAAATGGGCCTAGATAACCAAGACAATGGGTGACACTAGCACTGGGTGTAGCCAAGCGAAACGTAGTGAGGAAATAGGGAGCCGCAGAAACGCCAACAATAAGAGAATGGAAAACTGACTTAGATTGGTGTAGACAGGTGGAACAAACAATATATAAGAGCAGGGGGCGCCCGAAAAAGTGGGAAAAGATATGGAGTGCCTGTCAGATTTACAGAAGCCTATAAGGGGGGTGGGAGAGGGACAGTGTCGGCAGGGAAGGAGTTGCCATTGTAAAGTTAACTGTGTCCATGTGTTTGTAATAAGACATACTGTAATGCGATGTCATTATCTCCTGATTGTAATACTGGCTGAGCTGATGTTAATAAAAAGATTTCTTTTTTAAAAAAAGGAGAAAATAGGGTCGAGAGTGTGGCCTGCGGTGTGGATTAGTCCTTGGATGAGTTGGGAGTGTCCGAGGTTGGTGAGGCTGTCGAGGAGGGCCGTGGAGTTAGGGTCTGTGGTGTCTTCTAGGTGGAAATTGAGGTCCCTAAGGAAGATGTAGTTGGTTGATCTAATGGAGAGGAGAATGATGAAGTCTGCCATGGAGTTGCAGAATTACGCTCAGAGGCCTGGGGGACAGTAGGCGAAGGGTTCCCTTAAGGGTGGGGGTGTAATTCCTTCATATTTTGAAGTGGAGATGTTCCATGAGGCTTGTGTCCGAGTTTGTGGAGGTGGTGCTGTCAATCGTGTTTTTGTAGATGATCGTGATTCCTTCACCTTGTTTATGTTTTTATTCCTGCTGTATGATTTTGTTGGCAGGATGACTACGGCGATGTCCCGGTTGGGGTCTGATTTGAGCTATGCTTCGGTCAGGAAGAGAAGGTCGCTTGTGTTACTATTGAGAAGGTACTAGATTTTAATGGAGTGTTTGCTGAGGGATCAGACGTTGAGGAGCGGACAGTTTGTGCAGGTTGGTGGTGGTGGCATGCATCGGTTATTTGGAGGTGGTGGTGTCGGCGTTTAAGGTGTCTCAGGGGAAATCACAATGGGTGCAGGAGGAAGGTCCTACCGTGGTGCTGGGGGATGTGCGGCAGCAGTGTGTTTGCCGGTGTGTATTATTGAGGTCGCGGAGGAGTAGCTGGCTCTGGTGGCGGCTGTGGTTGTGGTGTTGTTTTGGATGGTCATGGGGCCAGGGTTCCTGCCACTGGGCGTGGTCCAGGCACGGATAGATGCAGACGGGCTTGCCTCTGTTGCTCCAGCAATGTGGTCGCCCTGCGGCCTACATTAATTAGGTCCTGTAGTGGGCCGGGGTTCTCTGCAGCTACAGACCTCCACCTCTCTACTGGAATTCTGGAGTGCACTCAAGACCTGGCTGTTTGACGGAGTCACCTGAACCATCATGACCCTCAAGGGCCTGGATACCCTCTCGGGTGATTAGCCTGACTATATAAATCCACTTGAGTCATTGATTAATTGATGAAGGTTGATTTAACTTGAATGTATCTTCTCTAGTTAACAAGTCGTAAGGTATTGTTTTATTAGGTTATTAATTGTATATTTATGTATTTTTTACGTTACAGTTAGTGTGAGTTTGTCTTGTAGTTATTTGGGGTATGTGCACTAGTCTTGAATGTGATTTAATCTACATGCATTTTTAATACTAGATCATTTGTTATATATCAACTATTTTTAATAATTTTTGATGGTGGATGTGTTTTCATTTTTTTACGGTGTTTGCTGTGTTCCTGAAGCAGTTATTGTCTTTTTAATGTTTTCTGGGATTTGAATGGCTTCACTGAATTGTAATTAGTCATTTTAAATGGATTTTATTTCTATTTGTATTTTTGCGTTTTTTGAGCTACAGTATTGACACATTTTCGTTGGATTTCATGTTGTTATAGATGCTATATTGTCTATGGAGAAATTCAGTTACAAAATCGCGAGTAGGGCTATTTTTTAAATTATATATTTGTTGGATAGAAATATTTAATTGAATTGTGTTTGCTAATATTTTACTACTTTGTAAATATGTGTAATGTTATTGTGTTATCTTATGTACAGTTTTTATTTATATGGGATTTATTTAATTGTATTTCACTTATTTTATTTGAAGGTGTTCTTTTATATGTAATATTTGTTACCATTTGTTGTTATTTGGAAAATATATTCTTTATTTTTAGTGTTATTCAGAATACCAAAATAATAATTTAATATTTGTAAAATTGTGTAGACTCTTTTGTTTAGTTTGTTTAAGTCAGATTTTAGTTGGATGTATTTATTGGTGTTTTTGTTTTATAGTAGTGTTCTGGCTGTTTCAAAGTAGGATTGGACTTGGATGTTAGTACACAGTCACACTTGTCACACAAATTATGTTAGGGATTGTTATAGTCATAGTTCTTGCCAGCTTTATCTTTTCTGAGTATTTGTTGAAATTGGTAGTGTTGAGTGGCTTCTTCCAAGCATTCCTTGGAAGGAATTGTGCCACCATTCCACTGCATTGGTGCTGCCATAGACAATACACTTTGTCAAATTTGGTTAGTGCTTGTGACCTGATCCGTGCTGGTGCCCACCCATGTAACTTTGAAATAGACCATTCTAAAAGTGAGAGTTTGTTTTCATATCTTTTGTAGTATGAGGAGTCTATTAACATGTCGTTTTTTTCAGTGGCTTCTGTTACAGGAACGTAGGCTAATGCTATTATTTTTTTACTTTGTTGGGCAATTCATCATTTGTGACTTATTCTTGTTTGTGCCTCCATATATTTTCGTTGACGTGCTAACAGCACCCTTGTATTGCTGTGTGTGGGTACAATTTCATAATAGCAGAAATCATAGCCTGTTCAAAGTCAATAATATATTTTTAGGGATTTTAAATATTTTTTGTTTGTGTAGTGTTAAGAGTTCATTATAGGTTACACTTAGCTTCTATGCAAGCAGTGCATATATTAGAAGGACGTTTGTGTTATGGTATTGACGATGAAGACTATATATTTATGCAGATGGTGGTGGGCATGATTAAATGCACTGTCCATCTTCCATGTGTTGCACTTCAGTAGAATGTATAGGTTATTTTCAAACAATGATTGTTTTGGCATTGTTTTTATGGTCACGCAGAATAACCTCTTGGTTAGTATGTTTTATTTTGAAAATTTTGGGGATTATTATTTTGCCATATGTTCTGGGTGCTCTTGGTGTTTCTCTTCTGATTAGTCTTGTTAGACTTTCTACTTGAGGGAGCTGGCCAGTGGCTTGTTCATGAGTTTGGGGAATTATATTTTTAGTACCGTTCCTGTGGACTCTCGTTAGCATGTGCTCACTTCTCTTAAGTCCTGTAGGACGTACCTGTTATATCCTGTGTCTCCTAGTTCCTTGCTGCTCAGCCTGTGTGAGTGTGATGTAATAGAATGTTCATGAGTGCATGGTTTGGATGAGGGGTCAGTTGGAATGAGTGGGGCTGAGCAGCAGGATGCTGTTCCCGGTGGGACCTTACCATCTTACCTGTAACTGAATAAACCTACATAAGCTACACACATGGCTACTGGACTAATTACCTACAAGGACCCTTCCTCATTTATAAAAGTACCTAACTTGAACTTCAGTGATGATTGGAAGGTGATTGTGTCCCCTTACACTTTCAGAAGTGTCATCTCTGGTGGTGGCTCATAGTAACCATTAGAATAATATTTGGTGCATTTCCAGTGTGTCCTTTTACTAGAAGTGCTTTCTTTTCTAGGAGTTTACCTCCACTTACTTAATAGTAGTTTCTCCCTTTTGTGATTTGATGTATGTTGCAGTTTCTGGCATTGTGTCTGTGGATTACCGAATAATTAAAAGTATATGTTAGTGTTATGAATATTATGTAATATAAGAATTATGGTTGCATTTTTGCAAAATGTTTTATATTTTGCACTTACATTTTTGGCATTTCTTTTGATTTTTCGGGTAGGTGACTTCCATTTTCTTTGGACGACTGTTCTTTTTATTCTTTTTTAATTGTACTGTCAAGAAAGAGCAATATTTTTGATGTTGTTTAATTAATGTTGTTACTTTTACTTTTTAACTATTGCTATTTACAAAAAAGGTTTGTCATTTATTATTTCTGGTGATTAATTTTTCATTTTTGTCTTTATTTATTTAAATTTTGCTATGGTTTTGGGGTTTATTTTTTTGGGTACATTGTTTAGTGTTGTTTTTTCACAGACTGGAACCTGTATTTCGGAGATAACATTTTTAAGTATTTTTTATTAAATTCTGTGGGGCATATTCTCAAGGACTTATCGCCGAGTTATCCGCACTTTAGCGCAGCAAAAGTGGCGAAAGAATTATCGCCCCATTCTCAAGCTGGTGCAAACAGCCCATATCGCCAGTTTTCCAGCGATAGCTGCCGAAAAAAACATCGCCACGGATGAGAGAGACAACTAACGCTGATATGCAGAGTAGGCGTTCCCGTGCAAAAACACACGAAAACACCACTTCGCGATATTCTCAACGACCAGCCAGATCTGCGATGCGACCCAAAAACAGGCGATAAGGCGCGTTAGCAGCAGGGATTTAACACCTGCCTTTTACTGGTGCTAAGCAGGACGACTATCTGCAGTATGAAAGGGAGCCCAGCCCAGAGCCACACTTGAAGACCAACACATGTCATGGAGACACGGATCGTGCAGCTCGGAAACCCGAGAGGGCCACAACACCCACCGCCACCACCCCAGCCCCCCCCGGGACTACCCCCCCTGACTACCACCGAGGCTGCGCAGAACAGGACAGCAGCAGTTCCCAAAACGCACCAGCCTCAGAGACTCAACACCAGAGGAAGTCATTGCCCACTACAGGCACAAAAGGACAACCATCCTCCGCATCCTGACCCACATTGCTCACAGGCTGACGGTACCAACACAGTGGACAACCAACATCCCTCCGCAGACAAAGCTGCTGGCTGTGCTGCACCTGTTGGCACCTCCCAAACAACAACTGCCAGAGTCGGAGGAGTCTCACGGCCAGCCCTATCAAACTTCCTCACCCATGTCATGGATGCATGTCCACAATAGCAACGGCGGGCCCCTGTATCCGCACCACACGACAGTTCCAATTCGTAGTGTTCCTGCGCAACCAACCCCAATGCCAGCCGTTGCCAGATGCCACTGTGCCCCAGACCCAATACTGTAGTAACTGAAATGGGGGTGCGCACGGTCATGAAGTCCAGTAGTCAACAGTAGTGTAAAAACAGTCCTTTATTACAAATACACCAATAAACAATACGAAAAGCACAGCCAACGCCCAACGGGGAACTTCATGAGGGCAACGTGTGGATTCATGTAACTGCATATGCTGCGGGAACTCCCCAATACCATTCCATACTCCGGAAGTCAGTATCCAGAAACCTGTTGGACAAATGGTGACAATGGTCAAGCGTCCGTATAGTCACAAACCTAATCTGGTACAGTGTATAGCACTTGGACAAACCGGAATGCTCACAGGAAAGACAAATCCTGCACAAAAAGACCGTAACAGAAGTACGTGTGGTCGTAACCTACGTAGGATAGAAAAGGAAGGTTACGGTCACACTAACTTCTGTTACGGTCTCATGATGCAGGATTACTCATACCTGTAAGCATCACGGTTTGTGTCAGCTTGATACCCCTGCACCTTCACTCCCCCCACCCAGCCAGGAGGGCGCCGCCGTGACCGGTGGTGCCTACGCGATCCTGTGCGCCTGCTGCACCCCAGCCCTGGTCCCCAGACCAGTCCGCCAACCAGCGATGAGTGCCCGCCCCTGCGCACCCAGGCCCCAATGCTCACCTGCCGCCACCGGCGTGTCTCCAAGAGGGCCCACCACGTGCCGGTGCAACCTCCTCAGCCGATCGCTGGATTCCGCGCCACAGGCCCCCAGTGCACCCTGCAGCACTGCGCCGCGGAGTCATGTCTGTGCAGCCTGCTGCCCTCGGCGTACACTGCGGTCCAGCTGGGATCACAATTCAAATCGAATCTTGATTGGCAGGACGGCGTATCGAGGCCTACGCATCATCACAGGCTGCACACCCGCTCAGCTCTGGTGCCACTAACTCAGTGCACCGCAAGTCACCGTCCGTGGCAGTAGGCCCGTGCCGGCCAAAGTGCCACGGATGCCACCAACTCTGTGCACCTCAAGTCACCGTCCCGTGGCGGTAGGCCCGTGCCAGCCAAAGTGCCTTGGATGCCACCAACTCAGTGCACCACAAGTCACTGTCCCGTGGCGGTAGGCCCGTGCCGGCCAAAGTGCCACGGATGCCACCAACTCTGTGCACCTCAAGTCATTGCCACGTGGCGGTAGGCCTGTGCCGGCCAAAGTGCCTTGGATGCCACCAACTCTGTGCACCTCAAGTCATCGCCATGTGGCGGTAGGCCAGTGCCGGCCAAAGTGCCTCGGATGCCACCAATTCTGTGCACCTCAAGTCATGGGCCCTTTATGATTGAGTCTCGAGGTGCGGACGCCATCATGTCACCTCCGGCAGTGGGGAATGTGATGTGGTAGGGCCCTAGGCCCTCATGCATAAATAATGACCACACTCAGCTAGATAGTGGAAATGGCCTCGGGCACGTGCGCCCAGCCCCTTTTAATGGCAGGGTCACATGTCCTGTCACGCCTGTGCTGGATGGGTGTGGTGTGGGTGTGAACCAGCCCTCAGGGAGTGGCTGTGGCATGCTGACAACTAGACCTGTGATCAGCAGATCACTACAGGGAAAACCTGGGACATGTAGCGTTGTCGTGAGCGTAAGCGTAAGCGAAGTGGGCTGGCCTGGCGAATGCCAGTCCAGCGTACGGGTGTGAACGATGACCCCGGCGCACCCTGTGACTCAAGTCCCACAACATGTGCAACATGGACGTAAGGGGGAATCACTGACCCTACATTCATCCATACTTCCATACTTGAATGATCATAGACATGACACATCTGTGTGAATTTGATTGTTTAATGCACATTTAGTGGAGTGTTGTGGCTGGAGCAGTACAGGGCCATGCAAACCCCACTTTACATTGTTGGCCCGTGGAGGTCCAGCCAGAGTCCCTCAGGGAATGACAAGTACATCGGAAGAGGAAGAGTTCAGTCCGCAGTCTGATAGCTGTGTCATTGGTGACCAAACAGAATATGGCAGTCCATGTCGAGGTCGAAGGTGAGTGTCGCAGAGTGCATCGGGGGACAGTGGAAGGTGATGATGCAGAGGGCAGAACCAAGCAGAAACAGGCCATATGGCGGAGAAGAATGCTACTGCTTCCTTACTACAAGTAAGGCCGATTCATCTGCATCTTCGTCCTCTGATGTCTCATGTGCCTCACATGTGGGTGGTGGTGTTTTCTCTGCAGCACTGTGTGGCACTGACACATCAGGGGCTGGAGGTGGATTGCCTGCTGCACTGTGTGGCACTGACACATCAGGGGCCGGAGGTGGATTGGCTGCTGCACTGTGTGGCACTGACACATCAGGGGCCGGAGGTGGATTGGCTGCCACACTGTGAGGCACTGACACATCAGGGGGTGGAGATGTGGATGTCGAAGCAGCAGCAGCATTCATCTGCGCCAGGCCTTGTGGCAGCAATGCCATGATGAGGATCTGCAGGGCATGGTAGATCCCAGCTACATCACGCTGGTGTGCAGCCGTGGCAGCCATTCTTTCCGCCTGCACCCGCTCCATGTTCTTCATGGTCCTCCGCATGTGTACCAACTCCCGGATGACACCGCTGGAGCCACTCTGACTAGACAGTTGTCCTTGTCTCTGAGTCATGACTCCAGCAATGTCATCCATGGTTCGTTGGAGAGCATGGAGCGGACAGTGGGTGTCCGTTAAGGACTGTAAGTGGTCCCTGATGTGACTTAGACACTCACGTATGGCATCGAGTTTGGCTGCCATGAGGTCGAACCCCACCCGCACCTGATCAGCCATCTTCTCCTGGCACCCTAACACACGGCGTTGGAAGGCCAGTGTTGTTCGTGGGGGTCCTGGGAGACAGCCATGGTAGTGGGTGCTTCCTGCTGTGTGGTCTGTGCAGGGGGTGGGGTTTGCTCGATGCAGCTGGGCTGCCCTGCTCCTGGAGGTGGGGTGCCAAAGCTGTCAATGAGCCGTTGGAGGGCGTCGGTGTCGATGGAGGGGATGTCCTCTTCATCATCAGTGAATAGGTGTACTGTCTGCTCTGCAGGGGGTGTTGATTCACCCTCTGCAATGTAAAGGGGAGATTCAGTTTAACATTGTTATCACATGTATGTTGACGCATTGTACAGGTTTACATACAAACTGCATGACAATGTACATTGTGACTGTTTGGGAGGAGCTGCCTATTTAATGCGGGACAGTGGACATTTTGACAACATCACAGATGTGTGTTTATACTTCTGCATGGGTTTGTTGTGAGATTAGAGATGTGTGGGGAGGGCCCCCTCTGGGCACATAGTCGACGGGGGCCTACTTGCTGTTTCTAGGTGTGCTGCAGTGTGCCAAGGGGATCAGGGACATGATCCAGAGTCTTGTGGGTGTGCACTGTGCTATACTTAATTGTGCATGTGTGACATTGTGCCCATCTCCCCCTGTCCCCCCAGTCCCTGGTCATTACTCACCCTGTTGCTGTTGTGTCAGGTCATGTTGAGCAGTGTCCGGTCCCCCAACTCATGCCACCGTCTCCACACTGATGACTGTGGACACCATTTCCTCCATCTCGTCCAGCTCCTCCTGTGGCGCTGGACTCCCACCTCCAGTCTGCATTGCTCCCTTCTGGTTGTTGCCGAGTTTCTGCTTGGTTTTGCGCTTCACATCATTCCAGCACCTCTTGACCTCTTCCATTGTCCTCCTCAGCACTCCGATTGCATTCACCTTGGCCACGATGGACTGCCATATTCCATTTTTTGTCGCCAATGACACATTGGAGGTGACAAACAGTTGTTGATGGTATTTCATCACCTCCGTTATCAGGATCCTGTTTTCCTGCGGACTGAACCGCGTCTTCCTCTTCTTCCTGTCCTTCCCCTTCCCTGACCCCGAGGTCCCGGCCTGGTCCTCCGGGGGGCTTGTGGGGTTCTGCTCGTCCTCTGTTCCTGCTCCTCCATTGTGCTTCACAGTTGTTTTGTTTTTGTTTGTGTTTTTTTTCTGCTTTTGTAGTGATTTTTCCCACCTGACGTGTGTGAATTGCAGGCCTGGCGCTGCTTATCACTGATTTTTATATCGCGGATGGGCCCATCGCGACTTTTTTCGCATTCGGGATTGGATTTTTCTCGCCGTCCTGGTAATGTTATCGTGGACATTTGACGCGTTCTTGGGAGACTATCGCTTGTTACCGCCGTGTTGAGAATATGACGTTAACACAGAGTTATTTTCCCTCGATAGACGGCGATATGAAACCGTGCGTTAGCCTTTTTTGGCGATGATTATCGCACGTTCTTGAGAATATCCCCCTGTGTGTATCAAAATATTTTATTTATTTTGTTTAGTTAATTTTATTATATGTTGTAATTCAGTACTTTGTGCATTTAAATCTGAACATACAGCAATCCAGATGTAGATGCAACAGTGGATGTATTTTTTTAAGAAAGCTTAGTGCAGAATAATTGTGAATTGTACTTTATGATTTTTAACTTGGTTTCTTTCCATAACAACCCACAAAAAATATACTTGCCATTCATTGTGCAGAATTGACTGCAAAGATACATAAATCAAACCAGTATTCTAATTTGATAAGGAATATTAACAATGAAGCACATGTCAGTCTCTGTGATTTAGCTGTGAAATATATTGTGTGCAATATTGATAAAGTACTATTCACTGATTCACAAAAGTAGTGGCTGCACATTTGTTCAGTGTAAAAACTGTATTGAGAAAGAATGAGAACTACAGCCACCTATTACAACAATGCAAATAACAGGTAACAATCTAACAGAAACAATAATGACATTATAATAAGAATTACAAGCACAGAAATTCCTGCAATACATGGATCAAATTAAGTTCACAGGGAGCAAAGCTTCATGTAAAGTAATAGCTAAGGTAGAACAGATTATTTTGTAGGAAGAGGAAAAGAGTGAAGAAGAAAAAAGAAAATATATAACAAAAAGAAAAACATGAAGTAAGAAAAAGAAGAAAGATCAGCAATAATGTAACAGAAATGAAGATATAGGGGCCGATTCCGATCCGGGACGGAAATCTCTCCGACCGAGCCGGACCCGGGGAGATTTCCGACCGAGCCGGACTCCTGCAGTCCGACCGGGGCAGTACGATGCGTCCGTGTGCTGCCGGACTCAATTCGGTCGGATTCCCATAGAAGTCAATGGGAGCCGGTCGTACGACGCGTACATGGGCTCCCATTGACTGAATGGGTACGTCTTGGACAAGGGCACCCCCTACAGTGGGTACACGTTGGTGCAACCCGCACCGTACATGCATGTGTAGGGGGGACCCTTGGGTCCCCCCTGGGCGACTCGCAAGGCTACGGGTGAAGGGGGGTCCGACATGGACCCCCGAAGTCCGGCTCCGCCAGCTCTTTGGAGCCGGACGGTACGAGTCGGTCGGGCTGTTCGAAGCGCGCATCGTACTGGCTCGGTCGGGTAACGTCTCCATTGCGTGGTGCGAGTCGTGTCCGTACGAGTCGGTCGGAGCGGTTCAGACCCGGAAACGAGTCGGTCGGAAACAACGCGTACAATCGCATCGTACTCGCTCGTTCGGACAGCTGTACGAGTCGGTCGGTAAAAACGCGCACAGCTTGTATCTTTTCCGGGCAAATCCCGTTCAGTGAGCTTCCGGCCGAGATCGGAATCGGCCCCATAGTTGGCTAAAAGCAATGAAAGGAAAAATAAGATAAGAAAGTAAAATTAGCAGTTCAAAGAAACAATTATCTAGACTAGAGAAGGGTAAAATCATGAAAATATACAAATCATGGAGGCCTCAGTATTAGAACTGTATTGGATGAGGGTATGAAAGATATGTGTCAAAGTTAACCAGATTTTTTCTCATTTAATAGTTTAAGGCAAGGATGTTAAATGAATGTTGTCTAGTCTATGATTATGACAGGCTACATTCCTATTTGCAACGTAAGAAATATTATTAGAGTTTTTCCAGTTTGAAAAGATAACCTGAAGTGCAACAGCTACTAAAATATCAACAGGTTTAACTGTAAAAATTGACATTTGGCCCAAATATGATGAAACTACCTAAAAAAATATTAACAATTGAAAATGACATTTTCAGCCAAACATCTGACCAAAAACATAGAATCGTAGTACATATAAAAGACATTTGTATGATATTACTTTTCTGAAGACCACAGGACCAACACCATCGCCATTTAGAGTATTCATTTTATTTAAAACATCAGGGGTATAAAAAAAGAACTTAGGCGGGGAGCCTGATTTGACTGATTTTAAAGTTTCTTCTGTGCCCTTCACATTAATTTCCGGAAAGGCAGTTAGTTTTTCCTTCACTGCAATGATAACATGTGACGTCTGGAGAGGATTAGTTACACCACAATCCCCTATGAGTGTGGTGAGGATGTTATTTACCTGTCCTTTTTCTTCATGATAAGATCGTATAACTTTAAAGGGACCTTGATAACCAGATAAAATCCAATTTCTCAGGTAATCATAGTGGTCAAACAGTGTTGGACGTTCCCTGCAGGTTTGAAAGGTTTGGAAAGGTCTCTGAACAAGAGGCCTGCATTATGCTCTCCTCAGTGAAGTCTGGTTCACCAGATGATCCTGGGCTGGATCATGGGCTGTTAGCTCTCTCTCTAATGGCTTTTGAACAAGCGGTTAGCAAGGATATTGAACTTCTTCAACCCAACTACAAGTCCTATAACAATCTCAGTAAAACTGAATGAAATGCCTTGGAGTCTCTAAGTAAGCGGAAGAACCTTATCATTAAACCCGCCGATAAGGGGGGAGCAATAGTATTGCAGGGTATCAATGCCTATAGATCGGCTTGCATTTCCCTCCTTTCAGACGGCCGCAACTACAGGCGAATCCAGCAAGACCCTACCTCACGGTTACAAAAGACCAACACTGAGATTACCGGTAAGGCACTTGAAAAGGAGTGGATTACAAGAAATGAGAGAGACTTCCTCAACAACAAGGAACCTAGAACATCCTTGTTTTACACAATCCCCAAAATACATAAAGGGAAGATACCACCCCCTGGAAGACCCATCGTATCCGGAATAGGATCAGTCCTAGAACCACTTTCGCAATACACCGATTTCTTTCTACGTCCTCTGGTCCCTAAATTGAAATCTTATGTCAGGGACACAAAACATCTCCTTAACATTCTTGCAGACGTCCAGTACGATCCATCAGAAGAAAAGATGCTTTGTCTAGACGTGGAAGCACTGTATACAAGCATCCCGCAAGAGGAGAGTATCCAAGTCATACATAATATACTAAGAAACGCTGAATGGCCCTGGGAGGCTCCAGTGAAATTTGTGGTCGAACTCATAAGGATTGCCCTCACAGAAAACTTTTTCAAATTCGAGGACCAACTGTACCTACAAGTCCATGGTACTTCGATGGGCAGTACTTTTGCCCCCAGTACTGCCTGTCTCTACATGGGACACATAGAGGAAGAACACATCTGGGACAATAATCCCTTCTCCAGAAATGTACGAAAATGGCTACGGTACATAGACGATATTTTCGTCATCTGGCATGGCGATGATGACAGTATCAAGAACTTCATGACCTGGATCAATAACATCAATCCATTTCTCAAATTTACCAGCACCCATGACAACAAGAAGGTATCATTCCTGGACATTAATATCCTAGCCAGAGCCGGGAAACTAGAGAGCTCATTGTATAGGAAGCCCACTGACCGGAACGGACTTTTACACTTTAACAGCGCACACCCCCGGTCCTTGAGAGAAAACCTCCCTGTGGGACAATATCTGACGATACGCAGAAATTGCTCAAATCTGGAAGACTACAACAAGGAGGCCAGAATACTTACTACCAAACTGAAAGAAAAGGGCTACCCCAGAAAAATAATTAAACAGGCTAAGAAAAGATCCTGCAATACTCCGAGAGAAGTACTTCTGGAAACAAGTACGAGAGAAGAGAATACAGCACTCATCTGTGTCACCACACATAATTCTTCTTCAAACCAGATCAAAAAATCATACAAAATAACTGGCGCATCCTAACGTCGAACAAATTAAATTTTGAGAAGCCAATGTTCTCTTTCAGGAGGAACAAAAGCATAAGAAACATGCTGGTCCACACTGACTGCTGGAAACCTGCACCAGAAACTCAAATGACCCTGTGGAACCAACCACCGGTACAGGGCCACTTTCCCTGTGGGAATTGTGCGGTGTGTCCCTATACCAAACACACTAAGAGCATTGACCTAGGCATGAGATCAAAGTGGGAACAACGAGACCACACCAATTGTAACTCAGCAAATGTAGTTTACATGATCGTCTGCCCATGTGGGCTGAAATATGTCGGAAAGACATCACGAAAAGTAAAACTACGGATAGGTGAACACAGAAGCACAATCAGGAGAACAATCACCGCTACGAGACTCACTGCACACTACTTGGAAAAGAAACACAGTGACAAGGACATCGAATGGACAGTGATTGAAAAAGTGAAGGAAGGCCCTAATATATCAAAAAGACTTCTTGAACGAGAACAACGTTGGGTGTACCGGATGGGCACAGACAACCTGGGACTCAATGACTCTATCCCATGGAATGCATTGAATAAGAATTAAACATGCTAAATTCTTATAAGGACTCTAACTAATATATACACATGGCCTCTCAAACATCTGAGTTCACAGACCATGTGGTTCTAAAACCTTTTACATATCACATACACATGTTTGAACAAGTTTCAACGTATGACTGCAGGTATTATTCTGATAACACTTTTGTTATATAACACTTGAATTAAGTATCAGTTTATTTGAGACCTTTCCCGATCAGATGATGGGCACCCTGTTGTTTTGCTCCCATACAGCCTTGAGAGCTATAACTACAAAGGACCCGAGAAACTATCCACCCCTCAGTTTGGAATCTATCATTATTATTAAGAAATTTAGTGTGACACATTAATTTAAAACACTCCCTCTCTAATCATCATTTATCTTAAATTTGAACTTAACAATTCCCCTGGTAAAATACCTTCACGATCAAATATCGACTTAGAACTACAAACGGCAATTAATGGAACTACAGTTCCCATGCCTCCATGCACACTTCCGGAAAGCGCCCGGATACTGACGCGCGCTAGACGTGCCCTACTCCCCGCCCCGCCCCCTGGGAACCGGAAATGCCGGAAGCATTGCCTGCACAAATAGGGGTTCTCCGGCCTATGAGGCGTGCGAGCCGGGGATCCGACACACCAAATAGGTTGACCGCTGGGCAGGACCTTTGGAGTAGTAAGTGATTACTCCAGATACTACAAACGAGGTACTCTGTGTTTTTAAACTTTAACACGAACGCTAACGCGTCAGTACTTTGTCTTATTTTTTCCTCAAATAGCGTGTGACTACAAGGCTACCTCATCGGGACCCCGTTGATATTTGTATTCCCCTCAAATTGGGTAAGGATGATCAGGAGTGAATGTGATTAAGTGGAGCACGAATGGTACATCAATACGTCACAGTATCGAGTATGAATATGCAGATAAGATTGATGTACTACTGATTGCGATCCGATTGCTGAGTGTGATTGTTTTGTCTAAATATAAGAATTATCAGACATTATATCGAATACACTGCGGTCTCTATAACTCATCTATTACATACATGAGACAACTATGATGTATATAAAATTCTGACACGGGTTGCTTGCACTTTTAGTGAATGTGAAACATCTGGAATAGGCGGTTTTTTCACTTCGAGTACAAATTGTACGTAATGATTATTACGCACGCTGCCACACTGGCAGCCTTGAATTAATGGATTCAACAAGGCTCTATTGTGTGTGATCACAAGAGCACAGACCATGCATGATAAGAATGTATGCACCCATGCATGAAGGACATATATGCACTCCCAAGAATGATGCTATTTGAATACAATATGTGTTTGTTTGTCCTTTTTCTTCTTCTCTCCTTACAGGCGGAATTTTTCGAAACTGGAAGAAGGGAGATAAGTATTCTCCCAATTGCGATTGTTTTCACTGTATATAACAATTTTCACGAAGGTTGCAGCTTTCTGCACCTTCAAAATTAAAATATAGGTTAGCTAACATTGCTTTTGATAAAAACCAGGGAGGGAATCTCGATTTTTGCCCTGACGAAAGCCCAGGACCAATTTTGGCCAACCTCTTTTGGGCTGAAACATGTTGGCAGTCTCTTAGGGTCTTAGGACCATAACCTCCAATAAAGACCTGTTTTTACATTTTTAATATCCACTACATCACCACCAATAAAGGGATACCTGGTGGTGCAGTAGGATTTTTATCTTTAAGTCCCCCTGGCCTACATCTCCTAAGAGCTCCCTGAAATATGGTCGAGCCCACCATGACCTTTAGGAGTCATGGTGAACCCGATGATGAAGCATGACACCAATAGGGTGTGTGAGGGTTAAATAATAAAAGGAATTATTTCCTTCCCGCCATTGCGGAATACGCCATCTAAGGAGTTTAGAAGGCTTTTGAGCCAAATTTGGGGTCAGGATACTCTGTTGTGAGTGGGGTGGCTCATAGTAACCATTAGAATAATATTTGGCACATTTCCAGTGTGTCCTTTTACTAGAAGTGCTTTCTTTTCTAGGAGTTTACCTCCACTTACTTAATAGTAGTTTCTCCCTTTTGTGATTTGATGTATGTTGCAGTTTCTGGCATTGTGTCTGTGGATTACCGAATAATTAAAAGTATATGTTAGTGTTATGATTATTATGTAATATGAGAATTATGGTTGCATTTTTGCAAAATGTTTTATATTTTGCACTTACATTTTTGGCATTTCTTTTGATTTTTCGGGTAGGTGACTTCCATTTTCTTTGGAGGACTGTTCTTTTTATTCTTTTTAATTGTACTGTCAAGAAAGAGCAATATTTTTGATGTTGTTTAATTAATGTTGTTAATTTTACTTTTTAACTATTGCTATTTACAAAAAGGTTTGTTATTTATTATTTCTGGTGATTAATTTTTCATTTTTGTCTTTATTTATTTAAATTTTGCAATGGTTTTGGGGTTTATTTTTTTTGGTACATTGTTTAGTGTTGTTTTTTCACAGACTGGAACCTGTATTTCGGAGATAACATTTTTAAGTATTTTTTATTAAATTCTGTGGGGCATATTCTCAAGGACTTATCGCCGAGTTATCGGCACTTTAGCGCAGCAAAAGTGGCGAAAGAATTATCGCCCCATTCTCAAGCTGGTGCAAACAGCCCATATCGCCAGTTTTCCAGCGATAGCTGCCACAAAAAACATGGCCACGGATGAGAGAGACAACTAACGCTGATATGCAGAGTAGGCGTTCCTGTGCAAAAACACACAAAAACACCACTTCGCGATATTCTCAACGACCAGCCAGATCTGCGATGCGACCCAAAAACAGGCGATAAGGCGCGTTAGCAGCAGGGATTTAACACCTGCCTTTTACTAGTGCTAAGCAGGACGACTACCTGCAGTATAAAAGGGAGCCCAGCCAAGAGCCACACCTGAAGACCAACACATATCATGGAGACACTGATCGTGCAGCTCGGAGACCCGAGAGGGCCACAACACCCACTGCCACCACCCCCAGATCCCCCCCACCGGACCACCCCCCCTGACTACCACCAAGGCAGTGCAGAACAGGACAGCGGACGTTCCCAAAACGCACCAGCCTCAGAGACTCAACGCAAGAGGAAGTCATTGCCCACTACAGGCACAAAAGGACAACCATCCTCCGCATCCTGACCCACATTGCCCACAGGCTGACGGTACCAACACAGCGGACAACCAACATCCCTCCGCAGACAAAGCTGCTGGCTGTGCTGCACCTGTTGGCCCCTGGTACCTCCCAAACAACAACTGCCAGAGTCGGAGGAGTCTCAAGGCCAGCCCTATCAAACTTCCTCACCCATGTCATGGATGCATGTCCACAATAGCAACGGCGGGCCCCTGTATCCGCACCACATGACAGTTCCAATTCGTAGTGTTCCTGCGCAACCAACCCCAACGCCAGCCGTTGCCAGATGCCACTGTGCCCCAGACCCAATACTGTAGTAACTGAAATGGGGGTGTGCACGGTCATGAAGTCCAGTAGTCAACAGTAGTGTAAAAACAGTCCTTTATTACAAATACACCAATAAACAATACGAAAAGCACAGCCAACGCCCAACGGGGAACTTCATCAGGGCAACGTGTGGATTCATGTAACTGCATATGCTGCGGGAACTCCCCAATACCATTCCATACTCCGGAAGTCAGTATCCAGAAACCTGTTGGACAAATGGTGACAATAGTCAAGCGTCCGTATAGTCACAAACTTAATCTGGTACAGTGTATAGCACTTGGACAAACCGTAATGCTCACAGGAAAGACAAATCCTGCACAAAAAGACCGTAACAGAAGTACGTGTGGTCGTAACCTACGTAGGATAGAAAAGGAAGGTTACGGTCACACTAACTTCTGTTACGGTCTCATGATGCAGGATTACTCATACCTGTAAGCATCACGGTTTGTATCAGCTTGATACCCCTGCACCTTCACTCCCCCCGCCCAGCCATGAGGGCGCTGCCGTGACCGGTGGTGCCTACGCGATCCTGTGCGCCTGCTGCACCCCAGCCCTGGTCCCCAGACAGTCCACCAACCAGTGATGAGTGCCCGCCCCTGCGCACCCAGGCCTCAATGCTGACCTGCAGCCACCGGCGTGTCTCCAAGAGGGCCCACCACATGCCGGAGCAACCTCCTCAGCCGATCGCTGGATTCCGCGCCACAGGCCCCCAGTGCACCCTGCAGCACTGCGCCGCAGAGTCATGTCTGTGCAGCCTGCTGCCCTCGGCGTACACTGCGGTCCAGCTGGGATCACAATTCAAATTGAATCTTGATTGGCAGGACGGCGTATCGAGGCCTAGCCATCATCGCAGGCTGCACACCCGCTCAGCTCTGGTGCCACTAACTCAGTGCACCGCAAGTCAACATCCCGTGGCGGTAGGCCCGTGCTGGCCAAAGTGCCACGGATGCCACCAACTCTGTGCACCTCAAGTCACCGTCCTGTGGCGGTAGGCCCGTGCCGGCCAAAGTGCCACGGATGCCACCAACTCTGTGCACCTCAAGTCACCGTCCCGTGGCGGTAGGCCCGTGCTGGCCAAAGTGCCTCGGATGCCACCAACTCTGTGCACCTCAAGTCATTGCTACGTGGCGGTAGGCCCGTGCTGGCCAAAGTGCCTCGGATGCCACCAACTCTGTGCACCTCAAGTCATGGGCCCTTTATGATTGAGTCTCGTGGTGCGGACGCCATTATGTCACCTCCGGCAGTGGGGAATGTGATGTGGTAGGGCCCTAGGCCCTCATGCATAAATTATGACCACACAGACACACTCAGCTAGATAGTGGAAATGGCCTCGGGCACGTGCGCCCAGCCCCTTTTATTGGCAGGGTCACATGTCCTGTGACGCCTGTGCTGGATGGGTGTGGTGTGGGTGTGAACCAGCCCTCAGGGAGTGGCTGTGGCATGCTGACAACTAGACCTGTGATCAGCAGATCACTACAGGGAAGACCTGGGACATGTAGCGTTGTCCCCCCCCCTGTAAGCGTAAGCGGAGTGGGCTGGCCGGGCGTATGCCAGTCCAGCGTAGGGGTGTGAACGATGACCCCGGCGCTCTGGGCGTGGTTCCGTTCTGGGATGGACAAGAAGGTAACTAATGCGTGTGTCTCTGATGTGGTGTCGGCGCAACCCGGTCCGCAATCGGTAATGTTGCACCCTGTGACTCAAGTCCCACAACATGTGCAACATGGACGTAAGGTGGAATCACTGACCCTACATTCACACATACTTCCATACTTGAATGATCATAGACATGACACATCTGTGTGAATTTGATTGTTTAATGCACATTCAGTGGAGTGTTGTGACTGGAGCAGTACAGGGCCATGCAAACCCCACTTTACATTGTTGGCCCGTGGAGGGCCAGCCAGAGTCCCTCAGGGAATGACAAGTACATCGGAAGAGGAAGAGTTCAGTCCGCAGTCTGATAACTGTGTCATTGGTGACCAAACAGAATATGGCAGTCCATGTCGAGGTCCAAGGTGAGTGTCGCATAGTGCATCGGGGGACAGTGGAAGATGATGATGCAGAGGGCAGAACCAAGCAGAAACAGGCCATATGGCGGAGAAGAATGCTACCGCTTCCTTACTACCAGTAAGGCAGATTCATCTGCATCTTCGTCCTCTGATGTCTCATGTGCCTCACATGTGGGTGGTGGTGTTTTCTCTGCAGCACTGTGTGGTACTGACACATCAGGGGCAGGAGGTGGATTGGCTGCCGCACTGTGTGGCACTGACACATCAGGGGCCAAGGTGGATTGGCTGCCGCACTGTGTGGCACTGACACATCAGGGGCCGGAGGTGGATTGGCTGCTGCACTGTGTGGCACTGACACATCAGGGGCCGGAGGTGGATTGGCTGCCACACTGTGAGGCACTGACACATCAGGGGGCGGAGATGTGGATGTCGAAGCAGCAGCAGCATTCATCTGCCCCAGGCCTTGTGGCAGCAATGCCATGAATCTGCAGGGCATGGTAGATCCCATCTACATCACGCTGGTGTGCAGCCGTGGCAGCCATTCTTTCCGCCTGCACCCGCTCCATGTTCTCCATGGTCCTCCGCTTGTGTACCAACTCCCGGATGACACCGCTGGAGCCACTCTGACTAGACAGTTGTCCTTGTCTCTGAGTCAGGACTCCATCGATGTCATCCATGGTTCGTTGGAGAGCATGGAGTGGACTGTGGGTGTCCGTTAAGGACTGTAAGTGGTCCCTGATGTGACTTAGACACCCACGTATGGCATTGAGTTTGGCTGCCATGAGGTCGAACCCCACCCGCACCTGATCAGTCATCTTCTCCTGGCACCCTAACACACGGCGTTGGAAGGCCAGTGTTGTTCGTGGGGGTCCTGGGATACAGCCGTGGTGGTGGGTGCTTCCTGCTGTGTGGTCTGTGCAGGGGGTGGGGTTTCCTCGATGCAGCTGGGCTGCCCTGCTCCTGGAGGTGGGGTGCCAAAGCTGTCAATGAGCCATTGGAGGGGGTCGGTGTCGATGGAGGGGAGGTCCTCTTCATCATCAGTGAAGAGGTGTACCGTCTGCTCTGCAGGGGGTGTTGATTCACCCTCTGCAATGTAAAGGGGAGATTCAGTTTAACATTGTTATCACATGTATGTTGACGCATTGTACAGGTTTACATACAAACTGCATGACAATGTACACTGTGACTGTTTGGGAGGAGCTGCCTATTTGATGCGGGACAGTGGACATTTCGACAACATCACGGATGTGTGTTTGTACTTCTGCATGGGTTTGTTGTGAGATTAGTGATGTGTGGGGAGGGCCCCCTCTGGGCACATAGTTGACGGGGGCCTACTTGCTGTTTCTAGGTGTGCTGCAGTGTGCCAAGGGGATCAGGGACATGATCCAGAGTCATTGTGGGTGTGCACTGTGCTATACTTAATTGTGCATGTGTGACATTGTGCCCATCTCCCCCCGTCCCCCCAGTCCCTGGTCGTTACTCACCCTGTTGCTGTTGTGTCAGGTCATGTTGAGCAGTGTCCGGTCCCCCAACTCCTTCCACCGTCTCCACACTGATGACTGTGGACACCATTTCCTCCATTTCGTCCAGCTCCTCCTGTGGCGCTGGACTCCCACCTCCAGTCTGCATTGCTGCCTTCTGGTTGTTGCCGAGTTTCTGCTTGGTTTTGCGCTTCACATCATTCCAGCGCCTCTTGACCTCTTCCATTGTCCTCCTCAGCACTCCGATTGCATTCACCTTGGCCACGATGGACTGCCATATTCCATTTTTTGTCACCAATGACACATTGGAGGTGACAAACAGTTGTTGATGGTATTTCATCACCTCCGTTATCAGGATCCTGTTTTCCTGCGAACTGAACCACGTCTTCCTCTTCTTCCTGTCCTTGCCCTTCCCTGACCCCGAGGTCCCGGCCTGGTCCTCCGGGGGGCTTGTGGGGTTCTGCTCGTCCTCTTGCTCTGTTCTTGCTCCGGCTACCTCCATTGTACTTCGCAGTTGTTTTGTTTTTGTTTGTGTTTGTGCTTATCGGTGATTTTTGTATCGCGGATGGGCCCATCGCGACTTTTTTCGCGTTCGGGTTTGGATTTTTATCGCCGTCCTGGTAATGTTATCGCGGATATTTGACGCGTTCTTGGGAGACTATCGCTTGTTACCGCCGTGTTGAGAATACGACGTTAACACAGAGTTATTTTCCCGCGATAGACGGTGATATGAAACCGTGCGTTAGCCTTTTTGGCGATGATTATCGCACGTTCTTGAGAATATCCCCTGTGTGTATCAAAATATTTTATTTATTTTGTTTAGTTAATTTTATTATATGTTGTAATTCAGTACTTTGTGCATTTAAATCTGAACATACAGCAATCCAGATGTAGATGCAACAGTGGATGTATTTTTAAGAAAGCTTAGTGCAGAATAATTGTGAATTGTACTTTATGATTTTTAACTTGGTTTCTTTCCATAACAACCCACAAAAAATATACTTGCCATTCATTGTGCAGAAATGACTGCAAAGATACATAAATCAAACCAGTATTCTAATTTGATAAGGAATAGTAACAATGACGCACATGTCAGTCTCTGTGATTTAGCTGTGAAATATATTGTGTGCAATATTGATAAAGTCCTATTCACTGATTCACAAAAGTAGTGGCTGCACATTTGTTCAGTGTAAAAACTGTATTGAGAAAGAATGAGAATTATAGCCACCTATTACAACAATGCAAATAACAGGTAACAATCTAACAGAAACAATAATGACATTATAATAAGAATTACAAGCACAGAAATTCCTGCAATACATGGATCAAATAAAGTTCACAGGGAGCAAAGCTTCATGTAAAGTAATAGCTAAGGTAGAACAGATTATTTTGTAGGAAGAGGAAAAGAGTGAAGAAGAAAAAAGAAAATATATAACAAAAAGAAAAACGAAGTAAGAAAAAGAAGAAAGATCAGCAATAATGTAACAGAAATGAAGATACAGTTGGCTAAAAGCAATGAAAGGAAAAATAAGATAAGAAAGGAAAATTAGCAGTTCAAAGATACAACTATCTAGGCTAGAGATGGGTAAAATCATGAAAATATACAAATCATGGAGGCCTCAGTATTAGAACTGTATTGGATGAGGGTATGAAAGATATGTGTCAAAGTTAACCAGATTTTTTCTCATTTAATATTTTAAGGCAAGGATGTTAAATGAATGTTGTCTAGTCTATGATTATGACAGGCTACATTCCTATTTGCAACGTAAGAAATATTATTAGAATTTTTCCAGTTTGAAAAGATAACCTGAAGTGCAACAGCTACTAAAATATCAACAGGTTTACCTGTAAAAATTGACATTTGGCCCAAATATGATGAAACTACCTAAAAAATATTAACAATTGAAAATGAAATTTTCAGCCAAACATCTGACCAAAAACGTAGAATCATAGTACATTTAAAAGACATTTGTATGATATTACTTTTCTGAAGACCACAGGACCAACTCCATCACCATTTAGAGTATTCATTTTATTTAAAACATCAGGGGTATAAAAAAAGAGCTTAGGCGGGGAGCCTGATTTGACTGATTTTAAAGTTTCTTCTGTGCCCTTCACATTAATTTCCGGAAAGGCAGTTAGTTTTTCCTTCACTGCAATGATAACATGTGACGTCTGGAGAGGATTAGTTACACCACAATCCCCTACGAGTGGGGTGAGGATGTTATTTACCTGTCCTTTTTCTTCATGATAAGATCGTATAACTTTAAAGGGACCTAGATAACCAGATAAAATCCAATTTCTCAGGTAATCATAGTGGTCAAACAGTGTTGGACGTTCCCTGCAGGTTTGAAAGGTTTGGAAAGGTCTCTGAACAAGAGGCCTGCATTATGCTCTCCTCAGTGAAGTCTGGTTCACCAGATGATCCTGGGCTAGATCATGGGCTGTTAGCTCTCTCATGACCCCTTGTCTCACAGCCCTTTTTAACATCTAACTGGACTCCAAGGGTTAAGAGGATCTGGAAACATATAAATGTTCTCCCAATACTGAAAAAAACATCAGCAGATCGTGCCAATCTGTCAAACTATCAATCACTTTTATTGCTGCCCTACCCCATTAAAGTACTGGAGAAATGAACTAACTAATTTCACAGTCCCTAGACAAAAAAACATATTGGATGCATAACAATCTAGTTTTAGGGTTGTATACAACATGGAAAGCACTCAACTGGAAGTCACAGATGTCATTAGAAACTGTTTAGATATGGGATAGCCATTGGTACTAATAATACTAGATGTCATTGCAGCTTTTGGTCCTGTCTCACATTGTATCTTAATAGACCGGCTGCAAAACTTTTTTATCCATTCACTTGCACTAGCTTGACTGAAAGACTTCCTGATTGACAGAATTCAAGTGGTCTATATTCCGCCTTATAAATCTCAGGTTGTTAATAACACCTGCAAGGTACCATAGGGATGTTCTCTAAACCTCATTCTTTTTAACATATATATGGCTCCCTGGATAGGATTGTTAAAGAATTTGGCCTTGAGATTCTATTCTGTGCCAATGACACCCAGTGGGTGGAGTCAGTTGGCCATAATCCTTCAAATGTTTAGCAAGATTTTTACTTGGATTCCTTTGCATTTCAGGGAGGTAATTATCCAGGCCCTCATAACAAACTGCCTTGGCTATGGAAACATTGTATTAGTGGTGACACTTCTCTCTTGGCTGCAGGTAGTGCAAAATGCAGCTGCCAGATTGATCTGTCACCGTCCTCTGAGGAACATGGCAGAACTGTGGAGAAATTTGGTTGCTGGTTGAGGGGGGTGTGAGCCCTTCTCCAGCAACAGTCACAATCCTTATCAGGGTGAACAACAAACAGTCACTAACTTAACCTGCACTGAATTCTCTGATAGCTTGGCGCAAAGCAGTCAGGCTTAACTTAGAGGAAATGCGTAAAGTATATTTGCCTCACACAAACAGCAATAAAATGAAAGCACAACACAAGAACATTTCCACACCAATTTAGAAAAATGGAGTAAAATGTAATAAATTATTTGACACGACAAAAATCCAATTAGTAGAACTGGAGATTTGCAATTTTAAAGGTTTCAGGTAAGTATAGTGTCTAAAAGCACAAAGCGCCACTTGCAGCTATCTAGTCAGGTGAGACCAGTTGAAAATCACAAACTCAGGCCAACCTCAATGGAGCAGGGAGGAAACAGCAATTACAACACAGTCTGAACCACGCATGCCATTACAACGAAATCTTAGCAACGCATGCGTCTTTTCCACGCATGCCTTTACCACGCAGTTGTTTAACCACAACCTGCCTTTACAACGCATGCCATTACCACACAAAATGTAAGTATAAAGGTAAGTATGTTATATATATATATTTATGTGTGTGTGTGTATATATATATATATATATATATATATTCACTGAAAAACCATAGGTTTTAGGGACAGTTATAGTTAGTTGGACATTGCACTCGTACAAAACCCGTGAAATTCCCCCGTTATAGTTAGTTCAGCTAACTATAACTCGCGCCCGCAATGCACTGCTGATGACGTCACATATTACATCACTCATGACATGGTCAGTGACATCACTGATGACATCACTGATGACATCTCAAATGACATCACTGATGACATCATCCAGTGACTGTGTGTTTCTGTAAAGTTTAAATATGTTTAATATATATAGGGAAAGGCGTATTGAAGAATGAGTGGGTGTATAAGTGTCTGAATGGATGATTTAGTACGTGCGTGACTGACTCTACAAGTGAGTGATTAAACGTATCTTACTGAATGCATGGGTTAGTGACTAAACTGTGTGAATGTCTGTATCCGTCTGTTGGTGTGTAAGTGGATGCATGGATTTGCGAATAGCTACATGAGTGTCTATATGGGTTATTGATTGGTTCTATGAGTATCTGTATGGGTGCCTGAGTGTTTGTGTGGATGGGGTGTGTGTGACTGTGCATAGATGTGTGAGTGGGTGATTCACTGGGTGGATGGTTTCAAGAGTGCATCTGTGATAGACTGTATGGGTGGGTAAGTGTGTGTAAGAGTGTGTTAGTGAGTGAATGTATGTCCCAGTGGTACATGTGTGAGTAACTACATATGTGAAAGGCAGTATATATGTGTATTGGAGTATATAAATAGCTATAAGCGAGAGTGAGTGATTGTGATAGTGGCTGTATGGATGAGTGTGTGCTTGTATCAGTGATTGTATAAGAGCGTAACAATGTGCTAGTATTTGTATGATTAAGTGAGCTGGTGTGTGTATAACTGTATAGGTGAGTAAATGGCAGTGTGTTTAATTATTTGCATGACTGACTAGGTGTGTGAGTACCTCTATGGATGAGTGGCGGTGTTTGAGTGTCTATATAGGAGTAAGAGTGCATATGATAGTCCTGTACTGAGTGACCATAAGTATGAGTGACTGTACGGGTGAGTGAGTGGATGTGTGTGTGTAGACCTAAGAATCAGTGAGTGGGTATGTAGTTATTGGTGTTGGAGTGTCTATGGTTTTGCGAATGGCACTCTGTAATTTAGATTGGGTGTATCAAAGGTTATATTAGGGTGTGAGGAGCTGCATCAGATTATCACGTGGATGATGTCATCAGTGATGTCATTTGAGATGTCATCAGTGATGTCATCAGTGATGTCACTGACCATGTCATGAGTGATGTAATATGTGACGTCATCAGCAGTGCATTGCGGGCGCGAGTTATAGTTAGCTGAACTAACTATAACGGGGAATTTCACGGGTTTTGTACGAGTGCAATGTCCAACTAACTATAACTGTCCCTAAAACCTATGGTTTTTTCAGTGAATTTCAAAGGTTTTTTAAATGCTAATTTCTAACTATAACGTGTCTGAAACCTATGGTTTTTTCAGTGAATTTCAAAGGTTTTTAAAATGCTAATTTGTACCTATAACGTGCCTGAAACCTACGGTTTTTTCAGTGAATTTCAAAGGTTTTTAAATGACAATTTTTAAATGTATTAATTTTTATATACATTTTTTTCATTCTGATTTACTACATTTTTAGAAACAATTTCTTTTACATATTTTATTTTTTAAATTACATTGTAATTACATTATACATTACATTACAAAAAATACTTTCTCAGAATGAATTACTTTAGTTTAAATACTTTGCACATAGGCAATAGACTTTTAAGTACAGTAGTTACAGTTGTTGCAATGGGCAACACATTTTCAAACACAATGCAACATTCAGCTCAATGTGAATTTCTAGTTAAATGCAATTAGTTACTTTATGGATTACTTTTCTAACCACAGGACTGGATCCTAGATTCAGTCCTGGTACATCTCCTGTAAACAGTTGAGTAAAAGCGTTTTGGTTACAGTCGTGATTTTTAAGGAATATTATTGTATTTTAAAAGTTGACACTTAGAAACTTTTTCTCATAGAATCACCAATGTTATCCTATGGAAGGAAATTCACTTAGCAGGTAAAAACTGTTATCGTTACTTTTTCTTACTCAGTGTTGGATCCTGGATCCAGCACTGGTGCATCTCCTGTAAACAGTTGAAAGAATGCGTTTAAGTCATACAGGCGATTTTTAAGGAATATTTGTAGTTTGTGAAAATCGACACTTTGAAACTTTTCTGCTGAAAACCAAACAATGGATTCCTATGGAAGAAAATATAAGTTACTGGTAAGTACGGTTAAAATTACTTTTCAGGACCAGTACTGGGCTGAAAGATACAGCACTGAGGTCTCTCCTTATAACAGGTGAGTAAATCGGAATTCGTATTTCGGCTGATTTTAGAGGAATATTTGTATGTTTCAAAATCAACACTTAGAAACTTTTTCAGCAAAAAGCAGGCAATGATATCCTATGGAAGGAAATTCAAGTTACTGGTAAGTACGGTTAAAATTACTTTTGAGGATCAGTACTGGGCTGAAAGATGCAGCACTGAGGTCTCTCCTGATAACAGATGAGTAAATCGGAATTCGTATTTCGGCTGATTTTAGATGAATATTTTAAAGTTCCAAAACTCCACACTTAGAAGAATTTCCAAGTGAAACCAGTCAATGTTAGCCTATGGAAGGAAATTCAAGTTACCAGTAAGTACGGTTAAAATTACTTTCAGGACCAGTACTGGGCTGAAAGATACAGCACTGAGGTCTCTCCTGATAACAGGTGAGTAAATCGGAATTCGTATTTCGGCTGATTTTAGATGAATATTTTAAAGTTCCAAAACTCCACACACAGAAGAATTTCCAAGTGAAACCAGTCAATGTTAGCCTATGGAAGGAAATTCAAGTTACCGGTAAGTACGGTTAAAATTACTTTTCAGGACCAGTACTGGGCTGAAAGATACAGCACTGAGGTCTCTCCTGATAACAGGTGAGTAAATCGGAATTCGTATTTCGGCTGATTTTAGAGGAATATTTTAAAGTTCCAAAACTCCACACTTAGAAGAATTTCCAAGTGAAACCAGTCAATGTTAGCCTATGGAAGGAAATTCAAGTTACCGGTAAGTACGGTTAAAATTACTTTTCAGGACCAGTACTGGGCTGAAAGATACAGCACTGAGGTCTCTCCTGATAACAGGTGAGTAAATCGGAATTCGTATTTCGGCTGATTTTAGATGAATATTTTAAAGTTCCAAAACTCCACACTTAGAAGAATTTCCAAGTGAAACCAGTCAATGTTAGCCTATGAAGGAAATTCAAGTTACCGGTAAGTACGGTTAAAATTACTTTTGAGGATCAGTACTGGGCTGAAAGATGCAGCACTGAGGTCTCTCCTGATAACAGGTGAGTAAATCGGAATTCGTATTTCGGCTGATTTTAGAGGAATATTTTAAAGTTCCGAAACTCCACACTTAGAAGAATTTCCAAGTGAAACCAGTCAATGTTAGCCTATGGAAGGAAATTCAAGTTACTGGTAAGTACGGTTAAAATTACTTTTCAGGACCAGTACTGGGCTGAAAGATGCAGCACTGAGGTCTCTCCTGATAACAGGTGAGTAAATCAGAATTCGGATTTCGGCTGATTTTAGAGGAATATTTGTATGTTTCAAAAATCAACACTTAGAAACTTTTTCAGCAAAAAGCAGGCAATGATATCCTATGGAAGGAAATTCAAGTTACTGGTAAGTACGGTTAAAATTACTTTTGAGGATCAGTACTGGGCTGAAAGATACAGCACTGAGGTCTCTCCTGATAACAGGTGAGTAAATCGGAATTCGTATTTCGGCTGATTTTAGATGAATATTTTAAAGTTCCAAAACTCCACACTTAGAAGAATTTCCAAGTGAAACCAGTCAATGTTAGCCTATGAAGGAAATTCAAGTTACCGGTAAGTACGGTTAAAATTACTTTTGAGGATCAGTACTGGGCTGAAAGATGCAGCACTGAGGTCTCTCCTGATAACAGGTGAGTAAATCGGAATTCGTATTTCGGCTGATTTTAGAGGAATATTTTAAAGTTCCGAAACTCCACACTTAGAAGAATTTCCAAGTGAAACCAGTCAATGTTAGCCTATGGAAGGAAATTCAAGTTACTGGTAAGTACGGTTAAAATTACTTTTCAGGACCAGTACTGGGCTGAAAGATGCAGCACTGAGGTCTCTCCTGATAACAGGTGAGTAAATCGGAATTCGTATTTCGGCTGATTTTAGAGGAATATTTTAAAGTTCCAAAACTCCACACTTAGAAGAATTTCCAAGTGAAACCAGTCAATGTTAGCCTATGAAGGAAATTCAAGTTACCGGTAAGTACGGTTAAAATTACTTTTCAGGATCAGTACTGGGCTGAAAGATGCAGCACTGAGGTCTCTCCTGATAACAGGTGAGTAAATCGGAATTCGTATTTCGGCTGATTTTAGAGGAATATTTTAAAGTTCCAAAACTCCACACTTAGAAGAATTTCCAAGTGAAACCAGTCAATGTTAGCCTATGGAAGGAAATTCAAGTTACTGGTAAGTACGGTTAAAATTACTTTTCAGGACCAGTACTGGGCTGAAAGATGCAGCACTGAGGTCTCTCCTGATAACAGGTGAGTAAATCAGAATTCGGATTTCGGCTGTTTTTAGAGGAATATTTGTATGTTTCAAAAATCAACACTTAGAAACTTTTTCAGCAAAAAGCAGGCAATGATATCCTATGGAAGGAAATTCAAGTTACTGGTAAGTACGGTTAAAATTACTTTTGAGGATCAGTACTGGGCTGAAAGATGCAGCACTGAGGTCTCTCCTGATAACAGGTGAGTAAATCGGAATTCGTATTTCGGCTGATTTTAGAGGAATATTTTAAAGTTCCAAAACTCCACACTTAGAAGAATTTCCAAGTGAAACCAGTCAATGTTAGCCTATGAAGGAAATTCAAGTTACCGGTAAGTACGGTTAAAATTACTTTTCAGGATCAGTACTGGGCTGAAAGATGCAGCACTGAGGTCTCTCCTGATAACAGGTGAGTAAATCAGAATTCGTATTTCGGCTGATTTTAGAGGAATATTTGCACAATGGTGAAGGAGGGGCGGGGCCTGAGGTGACATCTGTGCAAACGCGCCCGTGGCGCGTTTTAACTTGGGGGATTAAGTCCCCTTGAATCATGAGGGTCCCTACGGGCCAACTAGCCCACCAGGAACCTCCAGTATGCGCCAGGGGCTGCGTTGCAGAGACATGTACAGAGGCCACACCCCTTTACACCTCTCTGCAACGCAGCTCTGTGGCGCTTTCTGGACGTACCTGTTGGGCTAGTTGGCCCCAAGGACCCTCAGGATTGAAGAGGATTTAATTCCCCATCTTAAACGCGCCACGGGGCCTGTTTGCACACATGTCACCTGAAGCCCCGCCCTCCCTTCACCACTGTGCAAACGCGCCCGTGGCGCGTTTTAAGTCGGGGATTAACTCCCTTGAATCCTGAGGGTCCCTGGGGTGCAACTAGCCCACCATATACCTCCAAAGCGCCATAGAGCTGCGTTGCAGAGAGGTGTAAAAGGGGCGTGGCCTCTGCACACCTCTCTGCAAGGCAGCCCCTGGCGCATACTGGAGGTTCCTGGTGGGCTAGTTGGCCCCAGGGACCCCCAGTATTCAAGGGGAATTGTTCCCCTCTGCAAACGCGCCAGGGGCGCGTTTGCAGAGTGGTGAAGGAAGGGGCGGGGCCTACGGGCCCGATCGTTTTTTTTCTCCTGAAGGGGGCTGTGTAGCCCCCTTCCTTTTCCTATTTTTAGGCCCTGGGGACCCCATCCCCCAGGGCCTTACCCCTTTTTAAATTAAAATAAAAAAAACGGGAAGGGGGCCGCGTGGCCCCTTCCCTGGGCCTGTATTGGCCCCGGGACCCCATCCCCGGGGCATGGCCTCTTTTTTTATTTGGAGGGGGCTGCGTGGCCCCCTCCTCAGGCCATTAAGGCCCCGGGACCCCATCCCCGGGCCGGCCTTGCACTTTTTTAAATTTTTTTACTTTGGGGAGGGGGCTGCGTGGCCCCCTCCGTGGCCACTTATGGCCCCGGGACCCCATCCCCGGGACCTGGCCTCTCGTTGGGGACTGTGGGGGTCCCCAAGCCCCCACAGTCCCGCCGGCTCCCCGTGTCCTACGGGAGCCGGCATTGCTTTACACATGGGGAGCTGCTAAGATGCAGCTCCCCATGTGGAAAGCATCGGCTTTGGATATTGGAAGAGAGAGCAGGTTTCCTGCTCTCTCTTCCAATATCCAAAGCAAGTTTGCAATGACAGGACGGGAGCCGCGAGGCTCCCGTCCTGTCATTGCAAACAGCAGTGTCCCGGGGTAGGCACCCCGGGACACTGCAGGAGCCGGCCCTGGGGGTGGCGGTCCCCAGGGCCACCACAGGCTCCAGGAGGGGGCCGCGCGGCCCCCTCCCTACATTTTGAAAGCCCCGGGAGGTGGTGGTCCCGGGGCTTGGGGTCCAAAACGGACCCCCATTTTAATTTTCTTAGTGCCCCGGGAGGTGGTGGTCCCGGGCGTGTGGAGGCTGGAGCCCCCACACAGGTTTTTAATTTTAAAAAGAAGGCCCGGGAGGTGGTGGTCCCGGGGCTGCGGGAGGGCTCAGAGCCCTCCCGCACCATTATACATAAAGCCCCAGGGGTGGTGGTCCCCGGGCTTGGGGGCCCTTAGAGGCCCCCACACATAAAATTAACCCCCAGCATGCCCCCGGGACTTGGCCCACCCGGGGCCAATTAACTATCGAGCGCGGGAGACCGCGCTCGATTTTCCGGCAGGATTCGCGCTCCCTGAGCGCATCCTGCCGATTTTAAAAAATAATAATAATTTTTTGCCCAGGGGGTCCTTGTGGGACCCCCTGAGCAGACCTAGGGGTCAGGGTGTTTCTACCCTGCCCCCTTTGTGCGCTTTGCGCACTTGTTTCTGTCCCTCGGTTCTACCGAGGACAAAATAGCTGCCAACACTTCCTGATTTGGAGTGTTGACAGCCAATTAACATAAAGCTCGTGCTCGGGAGGATCCGCGGCCCTAGATATATCTATCTTTTTACTTTTGATTTTCTCAGCAACTACTGAACGGATTTACACCATTTAACAAAAGGGTTCTTTCTGAACCAAGAACTACCTCTTTGCCAAATTTGGTGTAATTCCGTTCAGCAGTTCGGGCTGTAGCCGTGTCTAAAGTTTCCTATGGAAAATTGCATGGGGAAAACGCGTTTTGGGACCCCCCTTTTTCTCGGCCCCCGCTTGACGAATCCCCCGAGACTTTCAGGGTAGGAGCGGACCGGAGCGCCCCACAAAGTTTGAAAATTTTGCGAAGATACGTCAACCGGCAAGAGAGTTATTTCAAATAGAATGTCGCGGATTTCCTATGGATAATAGGTTGTAACTATAACTATCTACTGGCGACCGCCAGTAGATAATATATTACATATACTTATCTATATATATTATATATTTATATATTTATATATTTTTCCAGTAGGTAGTTATAGTTAGGACCATGTTGCCATAGGACAAGTGTTTTTTGACCTGCGTACATCTTTGGCGCCGTTTGATGAATCATCCTGAAACTTTCCAAAGAAAGTGTGCCGGTGATTCTAGTTGTGCATGGAAGGTTTTGGGGTGATCCGTCAAGCGGGGGCTGAGAAAAACGAGTTGTCAAAAAAGTTTCTTTCCTATATTAATTCCCATAGGAGTTTTGAGCACAACTACAGCCCAAACCGCTGGACGGAATTACACCAAATTTGGCAGAAAGGTAGATTTTGTTCTGCAGATCACGCTTTTGGTAATTTGGTGTACATCCATTTGATGTTTTTGGAGATATTAAAGGAAAACCAAATATGGATATCTAGAGACGTGGATCCTTCGACGATCCGACAGTCTTCATGCTGACATCTGATTGGCTGCCAACACTTCAACCAGGAATCGGCCATCTTAAAAAAAAAAGTTTTAAAAAACTTTAAAAAAAGAAAAGAGGGCAGGATAGGAATACCCTGACCCTTAGCTCTGGCTCTTGGGTTCCAGTGGGACTTCACCAGGGCAAAAAAGCACATTTTCAAAAACAATTGCCTCAAAATTGTGATGGATTCGCGAATCTACGGCAAAAAATGAAAAAGAAAACAAGCACGGTCTCCTGTGCTTGTTTACATTATAGCCCCCGGGTGGGCCAGGTCACAGGGGCATGCGGGCATTAAAGAAAAAAAAAGGGGGGGAACACAGCCCCCCTCCTGAGGCTCTTTGAGCCCTGGGGACCACCACCTCCCCAGGGCTTTATTTACAAAAAGATGGGGCCCTGCGCGGACGCCCCTCCATGGGCTCTTTTGAGCCACAGGGACCACCACCTCCCCGGGGCTTTTCTTAAAATATTTGTGGGGGCCACGTTGACCCCCCTCCATGGGCTCTTAATAGCCATGGGGGCCACCACCACCTCTCTGGGGCTTTGCTGTATTAATTAGCGGGGGCTACGCGGACACCCGTACACTGAGGACCACTACCTCCCCGGGTCCAGCTGTGAAAATATATGAGGAAGGAGGGCCAAGCAGCCACCCTTCCCGGGCCATATATGGCCCAAGTAACACCAGTTCACTGGGCCGGCCTGTAAAAACAGAGGGAGGGATCCCCAATCCTGGAGCCATTAATTGCCCTAGGGACCGGCACCCCCCAGGGACGGCTCCTGCTATGTCCTGGGGTGCCCACCCCCAGGACGTAGCTGTTTGCTTGGCGGGAACTGACAGCTCTCGCCAAGCAAAAGCAAACACTCCGCTTTTAGCAAGCGGGAGCTGACAGTGTTCCCACTTGCTGGAAGCGGAGGTTTCATCTCTTTCCCTGCCCGCAGACATGCGGGCAGGGAAAGAGATGAAACTATTGCTCTTCCACACAGTGAGCTGCATTTCCAGCAGCTCCCTGTGCGCGATAGCAATGCTGTCTCTCGCAGGAGGCAGTAAGTGGCTGGGACCATGTGAGCCTTGAGGCTCCCCCTGCGGTTCCCAAGATACACCCACTCACACATCCACAGAATACATGTAGGCCTGGGTGGTGAACTCCGCTCCATTCACGGAGTTTGCAGAGTTTTCCACACTCTGTGCTCCGCGGAGCACGCGGAGTTCCTAAAATCTCCGCTCCGTGTAGCGAAGCTGAGTTTTTTCCTCGCTCGTGCTCGCCAAAGTCAAGTTGGAGAGCGCGAGCAAGGAAAATCCACCTCTCAGCCAGATTTCTCAATGAGGGCGGTCATATTTCTCAAAGCAGACGGTTGCGGAAGGTCAGCGCCACTCGCATTGAGAAACCTTCCGTTCGCGTTGAGATTGCTGCTGCTCAGGTAGAAAATCTACTCGAGCAGCAAGTAAAGAAGCAGAGCCCTCTTGCGCTGCGCATGGTGCCATTCGTGCTGATTTGACAGCGTGGGACAAACTTCCACCGCTGAAAGTCAACACCAATGGCATGACCAACTGCACTCTGCTGTTTGCGGAACACCGCGTAGCGCAGTGGAGTTTTTTGGTCACTTTACAGAGTTCCCCGTAGCGGAACTCTGTGAACTCCACCAAGGCCTACTTACATACCCATTCACACATCCATACAGCCACTCACACACCCACTCACTCACCCTTGGAGCCACTCACAGACATTCACTCTCCAGTGCAGCCACTCACACCCACTCACCATCCTTATACACACACTCAAACAGCTACTCACTCACGCTTACAGCCACTCACATACCCACCCCCTCACCCATACAACCACTCACATACCCACTCACACAGCTATGCAGCCACTAACACAGCCACTAACTCACCCATATAGCCAGTCACACACCCACACACTCTCCAATACAGCCACTCACTCACCCATACAGCTACTCACATATCCACTATGTCCCTGTAACCTTTGTATTTTTTCAGTGAATATATATATATATATATATATATATATATATATATATATATATCCTCACAGCCTTGTGTACGTGCCTTCTTCAGTTGGAGTAGGATTTGGTGTATATATATATATATATATATATATATATATATATTCACTGGAAAAACCATAGGTTTCAGGGATGTTATAGTTAGAAATTAGCATTTAAAAAACCTTTGAAATTCACTGACAAAACCACAGGTTTCAGGGACGTTATAGTTAGTTGGACATTTCATTCATACAAAACCAGAGAAATTCGACCGTTATAGTTAGTTGCGCTAACTATAACTCGCGCCCCCGCAATGCACTGCTCGTGACGTCACATATTACATCACTCATGACATGGTCAGTGACATCACTGACGACATCTCAAATGGCATCACTGGTGACATCACTGATTACATCATCCACTTAATATCTCATGGCCCCCCTTCCCTGGGCCACTTTTGGCCCCGGGGACCCCTAACCCGGGGCCTAGCCACACGTTGGGGACCGCGGGGGCAGCGCCCAATGCTCCCGCAGTCCCAGCCGGCTCCTCACATCCTACGGGAGTCGGCATTGCTTTTGGACAAAGGGAGCGGCGAACATTCCTGGGATCTGATTGGCTGCCAACACTTCAAACCAGGAAGTGTTGCCAGCCATCTTATGACTCGGTTGAGTCACAAGAAATAACGTAAAAAAAAAGATAAGTGGGCAGGGTAGAAACACCCTGACCCCCTGGGCCTCCTGGGTGGGTCCCCGAGGGCCCAAAAAGCATTTTTTTTTAAATGTTGGCGGGTGTCGCATTGGATCCGCAAATCCTGCTGAAAATGTTTAAAAAATCTAAGCGCGGGTTGCGGCACTTCGGTTAATTAGGCCCCCGGGTGGGCCAGGTCCCAAGGGCAATGATAAATATTAATGGGGGCCCCAAGTGGGCCCCCTGCAGCCATGGGGACTGCCTTCTCTCTGGGGCTTATTCACATAAATGTGGGGGGACCACGCGGGCCCCACCGCAGCCCCGGGGACCACCACCTCCCCAGGCTATGTTAAAAATAAATGCGTGGGGGACCGCCACCTCCCCACAGGAGGCGGGGTGACGGCAGGGACCGCGGGGGCCTTGAGGCTCCCCACGTGGTCCCCAACAAAAGGCCATGCCCTGGGGTTGGGTCCCCAGGGCAATATCGGCCAGGGGAGGGGGGCCGCGCTGGTCCCCTCCCTGGGCCAGTGCGTCTTCTGAATGCCAGAGCAGTCTTCTGAATGGAACATAACACCTTCTTCCAAAAATTCTCTCAGATTTACACATTCCCACGTCATATGAGCAAACCTCACATCTTCCAGTCCGTACCCTGGGCAACCCTGTGTCACATCACCTCTTATAATATTTAGCCTATGAGGCATCAGGCATACCATGTGCACATAATTGAACTGGATCGCTTTAAAGTTGGAATTTCTAGACACCCTTCTAGGAACCCCCAATATCCATTTCCATTCTATATCGGTTGACTCTCTCCCTATAATCTCATCCCACTTTCCCCGGGTGTGGTCCAGTGGTTTCTTAACTGAGTCAAGTAGTGCCCTATACAGTCATTTAATCAAATGTCTGGCCGCTCCCAAAGTTATTAATGTCTGGAGCACCCCATGTGTTTGTGGTTCCTGTCCATTGCAGCCCCATAGAGACCCAAATGTCCGGGCCAGGGAATAATAAGTCAGAAATTGCCCAGGCAGGAGATCAGATTAAGACATAAGGTCATTTATTGGGATTGTCTCAACAAATAAGAGGGGGACTAGAAGCTGGTTGTGGTCCAGTACCCGTGCTCCTGATATTAATCATGATACCAAATAAAGGGTAGCTGTTCCAACGGTAGGGGTGCTAAAAGTCACCCACTCACCAGAAGTAGAGGAAATAAAGCGGTGAAGGGAGAGTCCTAGGTCTAGAACCCACTAGTCAGAGGCAAGCACATGTCTTGTCTCTTGTTGCCCTCACACACCCCGAAGGATGTCATGCTTCATCATCGGGCGATTGCTCCTTGTCGGACCGGCGCTGCAATGCCCTACGGGTCCCCCTAAGGGTCACTTTGGCAGAGATCTTTTGTTAGAACAGCCATCAGATGAGTGCGGGTGTGTTGGGGGGGAGTCCTAAGTGGAGGGTGAGAGGGTGCGTGACAAGTTAAAACTGGCTAAGGTATACCAGGAGTCGATTCATTTATTGTGAAGGTACCCTTGTCAGAATAAAAGACCCCGAAGGTCATGAGTTACTCCACAGGCGTAATGTGCCCCAGTAACTAAAAGGTCAACATGTTTCGCGCCTCACTGGTCATAAAGATCCGTGGCGCTTCATCAGGACCAAAAAAGCCGTGGTGTGACAGTGAAAGTGAGAGAAGGGGTCGAGAAACCCTACTAAATCAGGGCGGGCCAAATCTGTGAATAACTACAGCAAGGCTCAAACTAGATAGTTAAACTGCTCCTGAAGGAATCTAGGATTGAAAGAGGGAGACAAAAAAACAAAAAGACAAACATGAAACATATAGGAGGAGTCATTGTAAGCCTCCACAAAACGCATCAGTCAGCGCACATTGTATATAGAAACAACATCTAAACCGACTACACAACAAACCATAAGGCTTACTCCCACAGGGGTGGCTATCGTGGTGGGCAAGGCCGGCCGGCTATTGGTCTTGTCAGGCGGCTGGCAATTGCATATGCGGCGTATGCCTGCCCCCAACAATGCTGCCCCCAAGCTGTGTGAAGACGTAAAGAATAATGGTGCCCATACTGTGGGACAAGGAAATGCACTGGTTACACTGACAGCGTGATGCTACGCATAAGATCGAGCATGGTTCACATAGCGCCGCGTGGCAACTAGTAGGAGCGTAGGTAGTGAGCCCTTATCTAAAGGTATGAAAAGAGTTGCTCCATAGGCTAGCACGTGAGGTCACCCGCACCTTTACGGGCTGTGAAAAATGAAAGATATGCAAAAGCAAAACACGGAGTGAGACAAAATCATACACGCCACATAGCAGCGACTTACTGTGTTTAGCCTGTCGGCATGGCCGGCGCCTCGGCCACGTAGGAATACTCACAGTTTCCATCGGTGTACTGGCTCTCAGCACCTGCCCGCCATCACGCCTGCCTGCATATTGCATGGCCGCGGTCTGCGCACCTAAGATATAGTAGCAGGGCTGGCGGTGAAGGGAGGTACCTACTTCCGGGTTGCCTTGTCATGTCGGACCTAGCTGCGCATATGCGAGGATGCAGTGGCCAGATCAGCGCGTAATGCGCATGTGCGGGGATGTATTGACTTGTACGGCTGGTCTGACCTTGCGCATGCGCTAAGAAACGTGAAATGTGCCCCGGGTGGTTGCCATAGAAAGCAGAAAATGTCAACAATCATTCGAAGGCAGGTTGTACAGGCACCTGATCTGGGAGGCAGACGGGAGGTGAGAGCCCGAAGGTGCTCGTCTGTTGATGCACCAGTAAATATGTCAGGGTAACACCAATCTCTGTATAATGTACACGACCTGGCTCAGGAAGCGCCAATAGTTAAAATTAAAAAAGAGAGTCCGTGTGGCCCGCAGGGGCCTCTAAGTGTGGGAATGACTAGTTCCGTATGCATGAAATGAGACGGGACGAATAGACCCAAAAGGGGTATGAAATGCACGTGTATCAGTGTAATAAGATGAGGTGGAATCAAGGTATGTGATGGCAGGACCCAACCCCAGGGTGTAAGTGACCCTCATGAGCATATAGCGGTGAAACTAGAGGTCTATAGATGCACAGTGCCCCGAGAGGAGAATGGGGTACCAGTCCGCCCTACAAAATACTGTGGGGTGTAACTAGAGTTCCGTCCAGGGTATGTCATCATTGAGGCCCCGTATGTTTGTACGGAGGCGATGAACCCATCGCTGTTCCCGTCTGAGGAGTGAGGCATTGCTCCATGCCTGATTCGCCTCAAGAATAGTCCACTGTATCTCCTCACAGGAGTGTCCTTTATCGATGAAGTGGTTGCACATCCTGGTCGCAGTTTGGCCACGGCGGATCGTGCTCTTATGCTTGCTGATCCTAGTTTTTATGGGTCGAGTGGTCATCCCCACGTACCTGCGCTTGCAGGGGCATGTGATCATGTACACACAATTCTTGGTGTTGCAATTCGTGTGGGTACATTGTTCCCAGGAAAAATCCTCCAACTGTAGGGTCTTGGTATGTTTTGTGGAGGTACAGGCGTTGCAAGAGCCACAGGAGTAATGTCCTGCCACCGGTGGCAGGTTCCACAAGGTGGTCTCCGGTTGTTTCTTCTTGGGGCGTGGTTGTGTGTTGACCAATTGATCACGTAGATTGGTTGTCCGTTTAAAAGCAAACCTGGGCTGCTCCATATTCAGAGAGCCGGTGTTGAGGATCTTCCAAATTCGTCTGATGATATTCTTGACTTGGTTTGAGAGCAGGGTGAAGGTGGTGACGCAGGTCATGACGTCGCTGGTCTGGCGCTCCCTGGTTTCCAGTAAGCCCTGGCGGTTGTTGTTTCTTGCCCGTTTCCTAGCCTTATAAGGCAGCCCAGGTTTGCTTTTAAACGGACAACCAATCTACGTGATCAATTGGTCAACACACAACCACGCCCCAAGAAGAAACAACCGGAGACCACCTTGTGGAACCTGCCACCGGTGGCAGGACATTACTCCTGTGGCTCTTGCAACCATACCAAGACCCTACAGATGGAGGACTTTTCCTGGGAACAACATACCCACATGAATTGCAACACCAAGAATTGTGTGTACATGATCACATGCCCCTGCAAGCTCAGGTAAGTTGGGATGACCACTGGACCCATAAAAATCAGGATCAGCGAGCATAAGAGCACGATCCGCTGTGGCCGAACTGCGACCAGGATGTGCAACCACTTCATCGATAAAGGACACTCCTGTGAGGAGATACAGTGGACTATTCTTGAGGCGAATCAGGCATGGAGCAATGCCTCACTCCTCAGACGGGAACAGCGATGGGTTCATCGCCTCCGTACAAACATACCTCAATGATGACATACCCTGGACGGAACTCTAGTTACACCCCACAGTATTTTGTAGGGCGGACTGGTACCCCATTCTCCTCTCGGGGCACTGTGCATCGATAGACCTCTGGTTTCACCGCTATATGTTCATGAGGGTCACTTACACCCTGGGGTTGGGTCCTGCCATCACATACCTTGATTCCACCTCGTCTCGTTACACTGATACACGTGCACATAACATAACACTTGTATTTGTAAAGCGCACTTATCACCCATGGGTCTCAAGGCGCTGAATAACAGATGTTTGTTGTTACCCAACTCAATGGTACTCATTTTATCGACCTCAAATGGATGAAAGGCTGAGTGGACCCGCCGGGATTTGAACCTGTGACCATGAGGTTGAACACAGGCCCCTGCAGTGGATGCATTAGTCCACTAAGCCACCAGACCCGGCATAGCCACCAGACACATCATACCCTTTTTGGATCTATTCGGCCCGTATCATTTCATGCATATGGAACTAGTCATTCCCACACTTAGAGGCCCCCGGGGGCCACACGGACTCTCTTTTTTAATTTTAACTATTGGCGCTTCCTGAGCCAGGTCGTGTACATTATACAGAGATTGGTGTTACCCTGACATATTAACCAGTGCATCAGCAGACGAGCACCTTCGGGCTCTCACCTCCCGTCTGCCTCCCAGATCAGGTGCCCGTACAACCTGCCTTCGAATGATTGTTGACATTTTCTGCTTTCTATGGCAACCACCCGGGGCACATTTCACATTTCTTAGCGCACGTGCAAGGTCAGACCAGCCGTACAAGTCAATACAACCCGCACATGCGCATTACGCGCCGACGTGGCCACTGCATCCTTGCATATGCGCAGCTAGGCCCGACATGACAAGGCAACCCGGAAGTAGGTACCTCCCTTCACCGCTAGCCCTGCTACTATATCTTAGGCGTGCAGACCGGGGCCATGCAATATGCAGGCAGGCGTGATGGCGGGTAGGTGCTGAGAGCCAGTACACCAACGGAAACTGTGAGTATTCCTACGTGGCCGGGGCGCCGGCCATGCAAGACAGGCTAAACACAGTAAGTCGCTGCTATGTGGCGTGTATGATTTTGTCTCACTCCGTGTTTTGCTTTCGCATTTCTTTCATTTTTCACAGCCCGTAAAGGTGCAGGTGACATCACGCGCTAGCCTATGGAGCACCTCTTTTCATACCTTTAGGTAAGGGCTCACTATCTACGCTCCTACTAGTTGCCACATGGCGCTATGTGAACCATGCTCGATCTTATGCGTAGCATCACGCTGTCAGTGTAACCAGTGCATTTCCTTGTCCCACAGTATGGGCACCATTATTCTTTACGTCTTCACACAGCTTGGGGGCAGCATTGTTGGGGGCAGGCATACGCCGCATATGCAATTGCCAGCCGCCTGACATGACCAATAGCCGGCCGGCCTTGCCCACCACGATAGCCACCCCTGTGGGAGTAAGCCTTATGGTTTGTTGTGTAGTCGGTCTCGATGTTGTTTCTATATACAATGTGCGCTGACTGATGCGCTTTGTGGAGGCTTACAATGACTCCTCCTATGTGTTTCATGTTTGTCTTTTGTTTTTTTGTCTCCCTCTTTCAATCCTAGGTTCCTTCAGGAGCGGTTTAATTATTTAGTTTGAGCCTTACTGTAGTTATTCACAGATTTGGCCCGCTCTGATTTAGTAGGGTTTCTCGACCCCTTCACTCACTTTCACTGTCACACCACAGCTTTTTTGGTCCTGATGAAGCGCCACGGATCTTTATGACCAGTGAGGTGCGAAACATGTTGACCTTTTAGTTACTGGGGCACATTACGCCTGTTGGAGTAACTCACGACCTTCGGGGTCTTTTATTCTGACAAGGGTACCTTCACAATAAATGAATCGACTCCTGGTATCCCTTAGCCAGTTTTAACTTGTCACGCACCCTCTCACCCTCCACTTAGGACTCCCCCCCAACACACCCGCACTCATCTGATGGCTGTTCTAACAAAAGATCTCCGCCAAAGTGACCCTTCGGGGGACCCGTAGGTCATTGCAGCGCCGGCCCGACGAGGAGCAATCGCCCGATGATGAAGCATGACATCCTTCGGGGTGTGTGAGGGCAACAAGAGACAAGACATGTGCTTGCCTCTGACTAGTGGGTTCTAGACCTAGGACTCTCCCTTCACCGCTTTATTTCCTCTACTTCCAGTGAGTGGGTGACTTTTAGCACCCCTACCGTTGGAACAGCTGACCTTTATTTGGTATCGTCATTTATGGGGAATAACACCCCCATGTGGAAGCAGTCTCCCACCGTAGTAATCCCCGCCGCTGTCCATTCCATAAGTTGGGGCCTCATATATAGAGTAATAGGATCTCCAAATGGAATCCCAACTAATGGTATCTCAGTCGCATAAGGGTGAGCTACATTTGTACGTCGGCAGCATCTCTTCCAGCAATTTAGCGCTGCCTGTAGGAGAGCATTCAATTTGGATATAGTTACTGCTGGGTGCAACACCTTGGTCAAAAGCCAGCTTTGACTGTTTCGCCATCCTTCCTCTTCTAGCAGTTCCAAGTTTCTACCGTCTAACCACTGGGCTATCCATTGGAGTTGGCCCGCCATATAATATATTTCAAAATTGGGGGCACCTAGTCCCCCCTCATCCGGTGCCTGCTGTATTACCTCCAGGGACACTTTATTGCACTCTCCGTCTTAAAGATCTTTAAACCACGAAGGTGGAATTATCACCGGCAGGTTCACAAAGTGGTATGGTAATCTGGGGAGCATGATCATTTTTGAGAGAGCTATGCGTGCCATCAGGGGGAGCTTTAGTGAGTGCCAGAACTGAACGCATGTTTTTAAAGACCTTAGGACCGGGTTCATATTTTCTTCTTTTAGGTCAGCTAGTTTGTGGAATATTTGTATACTGAGGTACCTGAAGGAGCGGGTGGACCATGTCAGACCCACAGGGAGGTCCTCCGGAAGGGTGCACTCATTCTTTAATGGGAAACCGTATGTCTTGGCCCTATTGAGCTTAAGCCCTGCCAGGGTCTTATAAGCATCTAGTATGTCCAGTGCCTGTTCTGCTCCCCGCCCACCGTCTTTTAGGTATAATAACAAATCATCAGCATAAATTGAAATTACATGTGAGCTACTTCCCAATTGTATACCAAGAGTATGACTTTGTTGTCGGAAGTTAATCATGAGCAGCTCTATTGCAATCGCAAATAGTGGTGGGGATAGTGGACAGCCCTGTCTGGTGCCTCTGTATATGTTACACACCTCCAAGACACCTCGTTTGTTTTGACCCGGGCAGTTGGGTGTGTGTATAATATCTTCACCCATTTAGTCCAGTTGTCACCCAGCCCCATCCGTTCCATTGTGGCATCTAAGAAGTCCCACCTCACCCAGTCAAACGCCTTTTCCAAGTCTACTGACAGAATAAGGGCCTCCGGGTAGCGCCTCCGTTCAAGGTGGTGTATGATATGGAGAGCCTCCGCAGGTTCCCAGACGTGGACCTGGTCGGTACAAACCTGTTTTGATCTTTATGAATGAAGCGGTCATAAAGGGTAGTAGTCGAGTGACCAAGACTTTACTCAAGATTTTAAAGTCAACATTTAACATGGATAGGGGCCGATAATCCGACATGCATGGATCTGCTGTTTTGGCCTTCGGGAGTGGAATAACCAGCGTATCCCTGGTTGAGGGGGGTAGTTCACCTCTCTCCCATGCTTCCGCATACATCACCTCCAATTTTGGTGCCAATGTTTGTGCGTAAGCTGAGTAGAATTCCACTGGTAAACTGTCTGGGCCCGGGGTCTTCCCCTTGGCCATTTCTTTAAGTGCAGTACAGATCTCCATCGTAGTTACTGATCCCCCCAAGCTCTCCCGACTAGCGTGTTCCAATGTTTTCAGAGGAAGGGATGCTAAATATTCAGCTAGGGTCTCCCGTCCCAGCGGCTTCGGTTCACTGTATAGCATTACATAGTAGGCTCTGAATGTTTCAGTCATTGCCCTGGGGTTATTTATATACTATCTGGCCATCTCCCATTTTAACTTGAGAAATGGGGGATCCTCTGTTTTCGGGGTGCACCAGCCATGCCAGCAGGTGACCCGCTCTGCCCCCTTCTGCATGCGCCCCCCCCTGATATTCACGTATGTCCAAACATCGCAACCTCTGAAGCGAGTCATCATACTCCTTCCTATTTTCCCTTAACGTATCAACGTCTGTTGTCAGATGGGCTTCTCTGTCATGTAGTTGGGTTTCTAAATTTGTGAGTTCTTCTAGAAATTATTTCCGCATTCCCACTTTTTGGCCCATACAATGTACTCTTACTACCAAGTTAAAAGCTTCCCACTCCATGGCCCTGGAACTAGTGGAACCCTGATTAACCTGGAAATACTCCACCACCGCCGTGTGTAGTGACCTGCGGAAATGAGCATCCTCCAAAAGGGTGGGGTCAAGCCGCCAGGTGGGGGTCAGGGTAGGTTCTGGTATGGGGCCGATGCAGAGCAGTAATGGGTTGTGGTCTGATATAGTGCGTCCAAGGTATTCCGTATGTGTAATAGCGGGTCCCAGCTGGGCTGAACATGTGAACATGTCCAATCTGTTGTGTAATCTATACTTATGAGAGTAGTATGAGTAATCCTTAGAGTTCCCATGTTGTGTCCTCCAGATGACCACCATATTCCATCCCTCCAACCAGGTCTGAAGTCCTTAGGTCACTTTAGCTACAGGGGTGCCATTGAGGGATGAGGTCAACCTGTCTAATTCTACGTCCGCCACGCAGTTATAGTCTCCCCCTATCAGGGTATGGGACGTGTCAAGTGTGGCGAGCTGTGTGGACAATCTCGGGAGGTACTGAATTTGGTCCTGATTGGGTGCATAAATGCTCCCAAGTATGATCCCTTTACCCAGCATCCTACCCTGGAGAAAAACATACCTGCCTTCTGAGTCTATTATAGATCTATCTACTGCAAATGGGGTACCTGCTCTAATCCACACCAGTGTCCCTTTTGAGAATGTCGAGTATGTTGGTGGCATATATTTGGCCATGCCATTTACGTCTCAAACGTGTGCTCTCTTCCAGTGTGAGGTGTGTCTCTTGTAGCATGGCGATATGTATTCCGCTACGAATTAGATAATTGTGGATTTTGTGTCTTTTAGCTATCGAACCCTACCCTCTCACATTCCAAGTCAACATTTTAATCTTGTGATACAATGGTGCCATGAAGCATAATATCACAATCCTTCAAAGAACTCCCTCTCCCTCTCCCTCCTGTCCCCAACCCCCCTCCACCAATTCAGGCCATGATAGAGACAACCACCCAGGGACCACCAAACATCCCGAACAAGTAACTCCCTTATCCCAGGGCAGCTTCTCCCCGGCTGGCCGCCCAAACCTACTAAAACCTAAAAACATTAATGCAAGATTGTCCTCTCTATTCACCCAGAGAAGGCTATTGAGTCGGGAGAGTGCAAGGAAGTAACCACAAAGTGTGTCTTTGCTATTGGCCCTGAAGAACTATGTCAGGGACCTTAGACCCTCCTGTGGTGGGTGCCCCCTCCCCATACAAGGCCTTCCCCCACCAGAGGCCATTTCCTCTCGTCCACCATCAGGTTGCCTGCATACCGACAGCTATTGTTTGTTGAGTCCAACCAGGCCGCTCACCCTTTCTTCTATACTTTCTGAGATTCCCGGTCTTTCGCCCCTTCGACTATTGTCAGAGTATGGTATCCGCTGTCTGCGGGGTTACCTCTAGGAGCTCCAGTTCACTTATAGCCCATTCTCCTGAGTCAGATTCCTCCGCACTGCGTTCTGACATTTTCCCCGAGCTTCCCTTCTCCGTCTGCTGTGTTATCACTGCTGCCACCGCTTGCAGCGCCACTTTCCTATAATGCGCTGTCTGTGAAGCTAAAGGTTTCTGGAACCTTCTAGACAATCGACTAAGTCTCTTCCTTTGCAGCTTGGCTTTAGTTGATGTGTCTTTACCCAGCCTGTGCGCCGGCGCCCCTTTCGGTATACCTCAAGCCAGGTCCACAGTTCCTCTGGAGAACCGAAGAAGTGCGTCGCCCCATCGAGAAATACTCATAATTTTGCCGGGAATATTTGATGCCTTCAGTTCGCAATGCTTTCTTAGCCTCTAGGAAGGAGGCTCGTTCGGCTTGCACTTTCGCCGTATAGTCTGGGAAAATGGATACTTTACTGTTTGCAATTACATAGGGCCCATTTTTCCTGGCATTCTGTATTAGGATATTGCGGTCCCTGTAATGCAAGAGGCGCGCCACCATTGGGCGGGGGGGCGGGCTGGCGCCAGTGGGCGCAAGGGCACCATGTGTGCTCTTTCCAGTGCAAAAACATCTGTAAGTATCCCAGGGGCCACTGTGTTTCGTAGCCATCCGTCTAGGTATGTTACCATGTCCGTACCTTCTGTGCCCTCGGGGATTCTCACCACTCTGATGCTGTTGCATCTATTGCGCCCTTCTGCATCCTCAACTCATTTTTCCAGGTTAGCAACTGTGGTGGTCAGGTCTTTTAATTTACATGATGTCGCTGTTTGTTCTGGTTGTAGTATTTCTATTTTATGTTCGACTGCCTTCATCCGGTCCACTAGTTTGTGGTGTTCCACTTTCAGCAGTCCCAGACCCACCGATACTGCTCCAATGTCTTGCTGTAGCGTTGCTTTCGTGTCTGCTATTGCAGCAAGTATCTTGTCTAGGTGCACGTGCAGGGCTTTGTCTGTGGCCACCGGTTCTTCCATTCCCTGATCGTTAGGTGCCATTTGTGTCTCACATTCTTCCGGGTGTGTGTTTCCCTGTTTGGTTCGAGGTTTACCCATGTTTTGTGTTGTTTGGGTTCCAAAGTCTCAAGTGGTTGTCCCTCCTGATCAATCGTCAGTTCTCTGTTTTCAAGATTACAGAGTCGCCATTTTCTTTTGCGTTTATCTGCAGGGGGGCTGTGCCTTCACTATTGCTCATTTATCGCTGTTCTTATGCCGCTTTCTCGGCGGCCCCTGTATTCTCTTCCTGTCAGATCTAATAGCTTCACTCGTAGATCGGATGGTACCTCGGAGTTGGTTCGATGCAAACAAGGGGTCCACCTCTTGATCGTCTCAATTCTGAATGCTCTTTTAGCACAGAATCTGGAATGAGTGATTTGTTCTTGGGGTGCTTGTGTCGTTTCATGTCTTGTGATGGCATCAGCCTTTCGATTTTCACTCCCGGGCCTATAGGTGAGTATGAACTGATATTCCTCAAAGAACAACATCCACCTTAATTGTCTTGGGGATAAGAGACGAGCAGATGTCATGAACTGTAAGTTGCTTTGGTCTTGTGTTTTGCTCCCATAAGGTAGTGTCTCCATTCCTTGAAAGTTTCTCTTATAGCCAGGAGCTCTTTTGCTGCAGTGGTGTAATTGAATTCCGACTCGCTCAACTTTCTTGACATAAAAGCTATGGGATGCAAGAGGCCGTTTTCTAAATTTCTCTGAGAGAGAACTGCTCCAATTGCTACTTCTGAAGCGTCTGCTTCCACCAAGTAAGGTCTTTCCGGATCAGGGTGAGCTAGAATGGGAGCGGAGGTAAAAGCCTCTTTCAAGTGATTGAAGGCTTGATTAGCTTCTGAGTTCCAACTAAATTGTAACTTCTTTCTGAGCAGCTTTGTTATCGGGGCTACCACATCGGAAAACTGATTGATAAACCTGCGATAAAAATGTGCGAAACCCAGGAAGTATTGAACGTCACGTACATTCACAGGAGTAGGCCAGTTCTGTACTGCTAGGATCTTTCTTTCTGCCATCGTTTGTCCATGTGCTGACAACATGACTCCTAAGAACTCAACTTGAGCTACATGAAACTCGCATTTGCTGAGTTTGCAGATAAGGTGGTTGTTTCGCAATGCTGTTAACCCCCTCCCTACATGCTGACTGTGAACTTCAGGGTTAGAAGAATAAACCAGAATGTCGTCTATGTAGACTATTGCAAACAAATCCAGGAATTCCCTCAATACATCATTGAGGAAGTATTGGAAAGCAGCAGGGGCATTACAAAGCCCGAAGGGCATCACCTGATACTCAAACAATACATATCTGGTGCGAAAAGTGGTTTTCCACTCATCACCTTGTCTCATGCGGACAAGATGATAAGCTCCTCGGAGATCTAACTTGGTGAAAATCACTGCCCTCTTTACCTGGTCCAAGAACACCGAAATCAAGGGAAGGGGATAACTGTTTTTCACAGTACTTTATTCAAGGCACAAAAGTCTATACAAGTTCTTAGCTCTCCATTCGCCTTAGGAATGAAAAAGAGTGGAGAAGCAGCTGGTGAATTGGAAGGATGGATGAACCCATTAGCTTGATACCTATCCAAATACTCCCGTAGGTGTTCATTTTCTGTTTCCGATATAGCATAAATCCTACCACAAGGAACGATCGCCCCAGGGACCAAATCAATTTGACAATCGTACTGCCGATGTGGAGGGAGTGTCTCAACTTGTTTTTCACTGAACACATCCATGTATTCATGGTATATATCAGGCAACTCGATCTCCTTTTCGGCAGCTGTAGCAATGGCATGACCCTTCGGCAGATATTGAACCGGACTTACCGAACCAGAGCGGCAGCTTCGGTTACAGAAAGGAGAGGTGAATAGTATACTTCTGGCCTTCCAATCAATGTCAGGGTTATGTTTCGTTAAACAAGGCAATCCCAAAATCAACCCATACAATGGTGCCTTGATGATGTTAAACGACATGATTTCTCTATGGTCCTTCTGACAAATAACTTCGATTTCAGAGGTTTGAAAACAAATGGGACCTGATGTAGGATCTCTACCATCTACTGTCAGGACTGTTTCTGGTTGGTCTTTTGCCACCTGTGGGATTCCCAATCTGTGAACTAGGTCGCAATCAATAAATATCCCCATGGCCCCTGAGTCTAGGAGTGCATGTACGACTTGAGGAACAGAGTTAACGATTACCTGGATTTCAACATAGAAGTGATCTTTCTTCACTATTACTGAAGGTATTTCTTCATGGCCTTCGGCATTTCCTTCCCTAATCCCTGCGCCTTTCAGTTTTCCGGTTTCTGTACTGCTAAGGTTGCTGCTCTTACATAACTGCCTTCCTTATTCCTAGGTTTGGCTAAGCAATCCTTTACAAAATGCCTTTTTTTTCCGCAATACATGCAAAGACCCTGTTTCCTTCTCTGCTCCCTTTCCTCTTGTGTAAGAGACGCCCTTACTGTCCCTATTTCCATTGGTTCAGATACGGAACCAGATGACACTACAGGATAGCGAGGTCTTTCATATTTAGGAGGAGGGCGATCGCATTTCTTCCTATCCCCTCGTCTCTCATTTAATCGATAGTCCAGACACATGGCTTAGTTAACTAGATCAGTGCATGTTTTAGGTTGGGGATCTATTTGGGCAATCACATCTTTTAACTCATCTTTGAGGCCGTGGTGAAAGATGGCGGCCTGTTTCTCTTCTGGCCACTTAGTTTCCGCCACCAGCCTCTGAAATGCATTTACATAAACCAATAGGTCTCTATTACCTTGTTTGAGGTCTAGCAACTCACTATCCACAGAAAAAGAATGAGCTCTGCAGTCAAAAATGCGTTCAAACTCTTCCTTGAAACCATCCCAGTCATACAACATTGGGTCGTCTCTCCTCACTAAAGGAACTGCCCATTGAGCCGCATCTCCAGCCAAATATGAGATCAGAAAGGCTACTCTTGCCTGATTAGTGTTAAATACTTTAGGACGACAAGTGAAGTGAAGCAGAATCTGCATAAGGAATACCTGTACCTTGTTTCCATCTCCATGAAAACGTTCGGGAGCCGCTCAAGGAATGGGTGTCGGTATCTCTACCGTCATGGGTGTGGTTTGAGAAGAAGACGGGCCTCCAGCCCATGAAAACCCCCCTTCCGCTCTATTCCCTGTTACATTAAACAGGTTTCTTTGCATTTTCTCCACCCGTTCCTGTAAGGCTGCTGTCTCAGCTTGTGAAGCTGCTAATTCGGTTTGCACTAACTGCAACGCAGCAAGTACATCGTCTAAGGTGGCCATTCTATGCCCGAACCAACTGGGAAGTAAAGTATATCAAGGCTGGTTATTCTGTCAGCTCTGATAGCTTCACTCGTAGTTCGGATGGTACCTCGGAGTTGGTTCGATGCAAACAAGGGGCCTTGATCGTCTCAATTCTGAATGCTCTTTTAGCACAGAATCTTGATCTGATCAAGCGAGGGAAGGAAAGGATGGGGACAGCGGGGAGGGAGACCTGTTGAGAGAACACACAATAAGAACAAGCAAGACATAAAAGGTACATCAAATATATATATCCACTCTTCTATACCTTAATAGGTACCTGTAAAACAAAATAACAATGCTGCGTCTTCCTAGCAATTCTAGAAAGGTTGTGACTCTCTTTCTTGAGTCCAATAAGCCAAGCGCCATGCAGTAATTCTGATAAAACAAAGAGGAATGTAAGTTCCAGAATAGACCGGTCTGAATTGAAGAAATGGTACATATGCTGTCTACAATACCCACCCTTTTATACGCTTGATCATGCTTCACAGGGGTAATTCTTAAGATCCATGTGCCCCCCCTCGGTTACTACAAGACAATGAGAAAACACGGAATCAATAAATGCATGATGCCTTAAATCAGTTTACCCACGGCTATATCGCATCTTATATCATAGAGCCAGAAAAGTATGTGAAGCGATATCAAAGGGAGATTCCAAAGACAGTTATAACATCTTGTTGCCGCTTTACATCATGACCACATAGCAACACGGCTTCGTCACCTTGTAATCCAAAGTAAATCACTCAGGTGTGAAGGAAATGACCCAAATAGGGCCACCCGGGTCACTCATGACCACCTCTCTGCCTTCCAAACAATGAAGAGTCGATCAGACAGGTTCCATGTTAAAATATCGATGTTAAAAATATCGATGAAAAAAATATCGATGTGAAAATATCGATAACAAAAATATCGGCTTCCTATACATAAACAGGTAAGTACAATAATATCGACACAAAAATATCGATTTAAAAAATATATAAGTAAAAATATCGACTTAAAAAATTACATAACTTAAATAAAATTAATTAAATAATATTAATATTATTAACAAAATAAATTACATTTAATATATATTTTAACTAATTATAACTAATAAACTTAATTTAATAAATATAAACACAAAAAAGTGTACATATACATATATTTACTTAAATGCATTTTATTAACTATTATCTTTATTTAATTTATAAACTTTGAAAATTATATAAAAATAAAATATACACATATATAAATAATTTAAAATTAAATAAAATATTCTATATTTAATTAACACATAAAACTATTAAAAAAAAAAAAACATACATTTAATAACAAAATAAACACAATAGTAGTGGAAACGTTGGATAGCGGGGGGGTAAAAATTACTATTCCTACTCCAGTGAGTGCAACAGTAGGGAAAGCGTTGGATAGCGTAGGGGTAAAAATTACTATTCCCACTCCAGTGAGTGCAACAGTAGGGAAAGGACTGGATAGCGGAGGGGTAAAAAGTACTATTCCCGCTCCAGTGAGTGCAACAGTAGGGAAAGCGCTGGATAGCGTAGGGGTAAAAATTACAATTCCCACTCCAGTGAGTGCAACAGTAGGAAAAGCGCTGGATAGCGTAGGAGTAAAAATTACTATTCCCACTCCAGTGAGTGCAACAGTAGGGAAAGCGTTGGATAGCGTAGGGGAAAACATTACGATTCCCACTCCAGTGAGTGCAACAGTAGGGAAAAAGCTGGATAGCGTAGGGGAAAAATTACAATTTCCCCTCCAGTGAGTGCAACAGTAGGGAAAGCGCTGGATAGCGTAGGGGTAAAAATTACTATTCCCACTCCAGTGAGTGCAACAGTAGGGAAAGCGCTGGATAGCGTAGGGGTAAAAATTACTATTCCCGCTCCAGTGAGTGCAACAGTAGGGAAAGCGCTGATAGCGTAGGGGTAAAATTACTATTCCCACTCCAGTGAGTGCAACAGTAGGGAAAGTGCTGGATCCCACAACAATAAAAATCAAAAACATCAACATTTTTATTAAATTTAATTTCCAATATTAACATAATTAATATATAAAATTACATATATTATTATTAACAAAGATAATAAAAAATCATTAATTACACATTAATTAACACTATAATATCCACAACACACACCTAAAATTAATTACGCAATTACAATTAATAATTACTAATTAATTAATGGGAATTAATTTATAAATATTTAATAATTAATCAATAAAAAAATTAATTACTTACCACCCTTCACACCATTTACACATATACACACCACAACACACACCTAAAATTAATTACACAATTACAATTAATAATTACTAATTAATTAATGGAAATTAATTTATAAATATTTAATAATTAATCAAGAAAAAATAATTACTTACCACCCTTCACACCATGTACACATATAAACACCACAACACACACCTAAAATCAATTAAACAATTAACATAATTAATTATTAATTGATTAATTGATATTAATTAACAACTAATTATTAAACTATTATTAATTAATCAATTAACACATTAATTATTCAATAAATGTAATATAATTAAATTACTTCCCACCCTATTCCCCTATAAACCCACAACCCGCTACTGAACTAAAAACACAAAATTAAACTAAAAATAAATTAATAACTACTAACATTTTCAAACATAATAAAATGACAAACAATTCTCAATAAAAACACTAAAATACATAACATTATTAATAATTCGATATTTTTGTCAACTATATTTTTGTAAACGATATTTGATACGTCGATATTTTTGTAATCGATATTACTTACCTGTCAGTCGATATTCTTGTCCACGATATTTCTGTTGTCGATATTTCTTCTCCACGATATTTCTGCAGCGATATTTATGTTCCTCGATATTTATACGTCGATATTCCTGCACTGCACCATCAGGCAGTAGAGAATACAAACCAAAGTTACTTTATTTATATTGCGCTGCAGCGGAGTCCAGTCTGACCAGCCTCCTGTGATGGCTGACGAGGGACTGACTTTTTCAAGCATAGAAGTAAAGATTATAGGTTCTAGCATGAGTACAAGACACACCCACCTTGTAACTTTCCACAGAGAGGCAGCAGGAAACAAAGGGGGCACACACAGATGAACTAAGAGTCTGAGACCAGGGACACACTGTCTTTGCACCAAGGTCACTCTGCCTGCCTTCGCAGCTAAACCAGTGGGAGCAGGCTTCCATCTCATGGGAAAGGTATGCAGAAATACAAACAATGTATTCATTAGCACAGCGAGGCCCAACCATGAGAGACAAAGATGCATCACAGCAATTTTCTAGCTGAGAGAGCTGAATGAGTTTTGGTCAGTAGGACAAAATGGCGGCCACTAATAAAATGGAGCCATGAATGCTAACTTAATGCAGAACGAAGCATGAACAATAGGATAATAACATTTCAATTCTACCAGGTGCCGTTTCTAAACACGGCTTCGGCATTTAGAATATTGCCCCAAACAGAACTCCTCGCACGCCGTTGCCGTCACGGCTGATTGACACACAAACGCACAAGTCACAAAATGCCGTTTCCGACACGGCTTTGCAAATTATGAAGAATCAAGCGCTGGAGTGCGGACCGTTACCATCACGGCCCGTGAGCTGCATAAATGCAAGAAAATAGTAATCCAAAGTGTCAGAAATTAATATTGTAATGCAGTGAAGGTTATCACCCCGAAACAAAGGTCTGTACAAATGGTAACTAAACACTGGTGCCAGGGCACCCATACCACACCGCCTAAGGACCAAGGAACCACAAAGAAGCTTCCGTCTACACCGGAATGCAGGAAGAATAACTGACATCTGTCCTCTGCCCGGCTTCTCTAAATTCCCATCCCGCTGCCGGAAACACGTCATCACGTGTGCAGGAAGTGGCGCACGGCTTGATAGGAAGTGTAGTTTTGGTGAACAAAACGGAGTGGTTCAGGATCGATCCTGACAATGTTCACCATTGAGCCTCCTTATGACACTTCTGGACAGCCACAGCTCTGGTACTTCAGGTTCCAAGGGGCCCCCCTGCGCAGTTTCCCAGGCTATCCGCCATGCCGTTCCCCTTTTCGTTCCACTCGGTGGTGAAATGTCTCAGACAGCCCGGGTCTCAGTCTCGTTCCTCTGCCATGCTTCGGGTATTCTGGGCTACTCGCCCCTTTGGCCCTCCTTCCTCGGGCCCCCCTGTACCAGAGCTCCACCTTATTTCTCCTCCAATGGTCGATTCCACCACTGAGGCCCCCTAGCAGACCGCGGCACTCACACCATGTGGGAGTTCAGATTCTTAAGGCCTCTTTCGCGGTAGGCCTAGTTCAAAGGTCTGGGGTCCGTATTAAGCTCCCAGCAGGAGCTCGGTACCGGCTTCGTGGTTTCTTGCATGCTTTATATTGTGCGTGGCTAGCTGCATAGGTTCGTACTGTTTTGCAGTGCCTAACTTGTATAGAGGCGGGGGAAGTATCCAGAGCGTCTCCGCATGTGTGCGGCTCACCTCTTTGTGTCTGCGCTCTATTTCGGTCTCCGTCTTCTCCCCCTGCTGTGCTTTGGCCTACGTGACCCGCCAGTCCATGGTCTCCGGGCCCTGCTGTTCCGGAGTGCCGCCGCGCTGCGTCTTGGTTGCTGATAACATCTTGGAGGCATTCTGCAGGTTGCGGGGCTCCCCCCTTGTACGCATTTTGTGGTCTTGGTTCCCCGATGCCACTCTCCTCCCTTCACAGAGTGGCCGGATCTTGTTCCACTGCTCTGCGTCTCTATTACTGCAGGCCCGGGCGCGTTGCCACTGCCAGCCCGCTACTCTCCGTATTGGTACTTTACCGGGCTATAAAACACACGTCATTGTGAAAGCATGGACAATGTGAGGCTACAACATTGGCCCAGTGAGGGCACAATTGCATGACACAATGTTTGTTATTGTTCCCAGTATGCTCCAATAATCCTCTTTTGATATGCTAGCCATGTGTTAAAATGTGTATATATACTTCTGTTAGATAAAATGGTGACTGTTATATGCCATGATGAAAGAATGCATTTATGAGGTTAGCAGTCCAATTGCTGAATTGTACGGATTGGTGGTGGGAAAAGGGCTTGTCCCTTTAAATTTACACTCTGCACAAAAAAATTCTATGACCCTGTCGAAGGCTGCGGCTGAAATGCATAGGCCAATATTCTTGCACATTATAAGAAAATAAGAAAATAAAGGATTGATGGTGAATTACGGAGCCGTGCTGCTTATGTTCCTTCCCGCTGGTTGTGAAGGGGAGACACATGAACGAAAGCGGGAGGCTGGAAAGTGTTTGTGGTAAATATATATATATATATATATATATATATATATATATATATATATATATATATATATATATATATATATATATATATATATATATACGTGCTAAATACTTACTTTTCCATTGTAAAGACATTCGTGGTATAGGCATGCGTTGTAAAAGCATATGTGGTAAAGATGCGGTTGTTGTAATGATTGCGTTAAGGCATGCATTGTAATGGCATGCGTGGTTCCATCATACAATCGGAGTATGGGCCAGATCCAGGGACCAGATTAGTCCAGCTGAAAAATGTACCTTCAAAAGTTCTGTGCAGAGACTTCAGTTACAGTGGAGAAGGCAACGAGGAGGAGGGAGAGTGTCGCTGATGGTGGTTGTAGCGCGAAGGGCAGGCAGGGCATTGTGTATGGTCGTCATTGTAATGGGTAGCAGGAAGATCCTGTCAGGCATCGCGGACAGTCATTGTTGGAGATTCCTTTTGGCAGACACTGTGGGCTGCTGATGCTGTAGCACAAAGAGCAAATCTTGCATTGCCGGTGATCGCTTGCGGTCACTGTAGAGCAGAGTTGGGTTCACCGGAGCTTCAAGTTGGCTGTCAGCATGGGCGGCAAGATCTTGGAACGAAAGGGCCCATTCGCAGTTGCGAAAAGCACAACACTTCAGGATTTTTCATATTCTTCAAGGAGGAGCTCAACTGATTCCACACCAAGGGGCCAGGACCTGAGAAGCACCCCTTGAGGATCAGGAACTCACTCCAGCAGAGGCCAGCAGGGCTCAGGCAGGTCCAGTTGCAGGTCGAGGCAGGTCTAGTTGCAGCAAGTCAGCTGGGCAGTTGCAGAGAGGCCTCTGGAGCTTGTTGAGTCCCTGTAGCTCTGACAGGAGATCAGTCAGCTGACCCTTGGAGTCACATCAGCCTGAGATGAAGGGTGGAGGTCCAGTCTTCCTTCTCACACAACAGGGCAAGTCTCAGGCAGCAGAGTAGTCCTGCGGCAGCAGGGCAGTCCTTCTTCTATAGTTTCCACAGGTCCAGGGGTGTACTGAAGGGTGGGTCTAAGAGTCCCATGTTTATACCTGGTGCCCATTTTGATGTGGGAGAAGCTTCTGGAGTTCTCCCTCCACAGAAGTGTCTGGAATGTTCTGCCTCCCTGCCCTGGCTTCAGTCTGCCTGGGGGCACAATAGCCTAGTGTGAAGTCCTTTGTGTGGGAGCTGGGCCAGTGCAAGTGTGGTAGGTGACTGCTCCGACTGCCACCTTCAAGCCAGGATGGCCTATCCTGCCAACAGCCAAACCCTCTATTTGTATACTGTCTGGGAGGAATCAATTGTAATAAGGTAATGCTATCCTATGGGAGAGGTAGGCTTTGCAATAGTGAAAAACAAATTTGAGAGTTTTTTACTACTAGCACATTTGAATCTTGTAGGAAGCTGGCTCTTTGTATAATGTACTTAAAAGAAGTACACTGTGCAGAGAGTCCAGAGAATCCCCAAATGGTACACAGAGGTAAAAGCAGATTATTCTAATGCTCTTTTTTTGGTAGTGTGGGCGAGCAGTTAGGCTTATCAGAGGGTAGTGCTAAGCATTTGTTGTACTCACAGAGGCAATAAATGAGACACACACTCAAGAATAAATCAGAGACCAATTTATAAAAATGAAGTATATTTTTATGTTTTTTCAAGACCAAGAACACAGTTCTAAGGTAAGTACTTTTGGAGTTACGATTTTTCAAAGTTCTGAAAAATATCACTTTTGTGCGCAATTACGCACTATAGGAAACAATGGGGAAAAAAGAGAAAAAATGCATGTAAAATCAGGCAATGCTTTCACGAAGTTCACCTTCTCGTTTTAGGTCCATGTTGGGACCAGGTCCAAAGTCCCAGCAGGAGAAGTTCGGGAGCTTCCTGGATCGGGCGGGAGCAGAGTGTTGAAGGTCTTGGAAACTGGTGCCCAAAGACAAAGGGGGCCAATTGAAAATGCACTGCACAGGTGGACTTACAGGTAAGTCTGGTGGGAATCCTTAGAGGGAGAAGGTCGCAAGGGTTTGGGGACCTCAGGAGCAGAGCTAGTTAGTTGGTGCTGGGGCCGGTGGGGCCGGGCACAGGGCGCAGGGCGAACAGGTCGGCTGGGCGTTGTGTGTCTTCAGGGTCCTCGCAGTCAGGAGCAGACAACTTGGAGAGGCAATCTCAGGACAGCTTGGTCACTCAGGAAGTGCGCCTCAGGTGTCTCAATGTCCCTCAATGGGTGCTTGCTTCTGGTGCTTTGGGAGTCTGGAGTGGACTCTTCTTCTTGGTTTTTACCGTTGGGGGTCCGGTACCCCAGGTATTAGTACACTGCATCAGGTCCTGGTGCCTCCAAACTTGGTGGAGAGGCAGATCTGTCCCTCTAGAGATGTTGTACCTTTTCTTCCTTCGGGCCTGCATCAAGGTCGTCGGGGAGCAGCAAGTTGACAGACCGGACTTCACGGGATCAGTGCCTGCGGTATGCAGGGGAGAGATACCTTCACTCCAAGGGAGCTTCGCAGTGATTTCTCAAAGGTTGTAGGTGCTCGGGGGTACTTGGAGTCCTTGCAGGTTCAGGATGACACAGCAGGCAGTGATTGTCGAGTCCTTGAAGCAGCTGGCAGGGTTTGGTGCCTTTTTCTTCTACAGCAGGGCTTTAGTTCTCGTGTAGCTGGTCTTCTTTGTCCTGGTCTTCTTTGGCCCGATGAATCAGAGGCTCAGGTGAATCTGAGGTTCAGGTCTCGGGGAGCCACCAAAATACTCAATTTAGGTGTGTTACAAGGGGAGACAGGTGATAGCCAACGGGCTATCTACCTTTAGGGTGTCTATACCCTTTAGTGACCACTTCCTGTGGGAACGGGCACTACCCTAGCCCTGATTGGAGGTGTTCTCACCATCTCAAGATGGAATTTCAAGAGAGGGGTTCACCTCGCCTGCCCTGCCATAGGGGTGGTGCAGGCTAAGGGGGCGACGGTCCTCCTCATCTAACTAATTTTCCCACCTTTCCTCTGAGCAAAAGTGGAGCAGGAAAGGGGGCTTGACCTCCCTCACTATCTGGGGAGTCCTGGGTTGGATTTCAAAGGCCTTTGAAGATTCCCACCAAGGAAGGCCATCCTGTCTTGTGGCAACGTGCAAGCAGACTCGGCGGTGCTACTGTCTCTCCTTCTTGCCATCAGACATGCATTAGCAGTTAATATTTCTATCTGGTACAGGCGTAGACAAATGACCCCTTTAAGGGTAGATATTTGTTGATAGTCGGTCCCGGGCCTGGGCGCTCTCAGATTATGCAGCCGCCATCTTCTGCAGTTGGCCACACTCCCCTGTCACTTTTTAGGACGTTCCTGTGGCGATAAGTGCTTCGCCTTATTTACAAGGCAGTGTTAAGCCACTTAACGTGGCATAACGCTGCCTTGTAAATAAGGCACCCTTTCACCCTATGCTTAGCGTGAAAGGGGAGGGCAATGGGTGTTGCTGTGGGTGTCCCACCGCAACACCCATTGATTTTGATGCTGCTTCCTATTTACAAGGGCAGCGTAAATAGGAGGCTGTGCCAGAATTAAGACCAGGGAAAACCTGGACTTACCCTGGCCCAACGAGGAGAAATGTTTCATTTCTCCTTGTTTTTGCTGTTTTCATGTGTGCTGCGTTGTGCAGCACACATGAAAACAGCAAAAGGCCAATGATTTTTTATGTAGAGGAAGGTCCCCCTTCCTGCACATAAACAATCATTTTTTTAAAATGCCGTTTTGCCACTTAAAGATTGTTTATGTGCAGGAAGGGGGACCTTCCTGCACATAAACAATCTTCCCCTGCATGCAGACACCCTTGCACCAGTGGCGGCTGGTGACTGCAGAAAGTGGTGAGGCTTAAGTCCATACATGGGCTTAAACCATGTAAACCACAAGCCATCATTGCAGACACTCTGCACGACCCTGCAGTGCAGACTACAAAACAAACAAGCCTGCGACTGAATCACTGAAAACTCTGATCGGGTGTGACGCAAAATAGGATTTCTTCAGGACACAAAATATGCAATTTCCAATTTGCATCCGTAAATAGGCCAGCAAGTCCAGGTCTTTCCTCCTTTGCACTCTGCGACTTACAGTGTGTGCTATCCGCTTATAAAGACAGGATTATAAGTGGCAGTATACAAACACAACAAAACATGAACTCGAGGGATGAGCTCTACACAAGAGCCTGAGAAACATGGAAGTGCTGCACAATTTGAGGCTTATCTGCACACATGCAAGCAGGGCACAACGTAAGCTTTGGCTTAATGAAATAGTGCATGCTGGGATTTATAGTCTACGCGTTCTTCTTACACTCATAATGATTTTTTTAAAGGAAACCCCAGGGATGGAATTGGTGTCCCGAGGACATAAAGCAATGTGGCAACTCTGTATACAATAGATCCACAGCCGAACATTTCCTGTTGTGAACACAAACAGTGTCCACTTTTGAAATGCAATCTCCGCTGGCTGTCTTTCCAAACGCCCACTTCAACTAGGAGAAAAAAGCAGACTGGTTTACCAAATAGAAGTAGCAGAACAGGAAGCAAACGTTGGTGTGAGAAAAATAATTATGCTTATATGAAAAACTGAAAGTGCATACGACCTGGCATTAGAGAGCAAGGAATAGCAGTCTTTCTCACTCCTCTTAACTCTTCCCTTTCCGTTTGCCACAGGGTGGGGTGTGGTTAACTATGATTCTGAGTCCCGTGCTGCCCTATGATCAAATGGGAAAGGGTGGGGAAATTATTCTTGAGTGACGTTCATCTTCCTGCAGCCTGAGCTGAAGAATAGAACGCCCAAGGCTAATTTCTACAGCACAGCCATAAACAGGAGGAGACTGGGCAGCGACGTCACCTGGGATCCGATGCAACACGAGGGCTGTATGTACATAGCCCTACTTACGCTACCAAACAGCGTCAGGCATGCACTGATACGTGCAGTGCAGCTACTAAAAGTGCCTGACTGCGTGTCTTTCTGTCTGAGTGAAGCAGTCAGACATGAAGATATCTAACTTTATTTATGGCAGAATAGATTAAGTAAAGGGGCCTCAGAGTGGGTGGGCATGGCCCCAGCGCCCTCAACGCCCTCATGCAGCAGCCGCTGCTGCCTTGCACTATGGTGCAAGGGTGTCTGCGTTGGCGCTAGGCTGCTAAGTGTAGGGCCATCGCAGGGGAAAACGTAGGGCTGCACCATATTCTTGTAGATATGGTGCAGCCCATCGCTTTTGAAGTGGTGGAGGGAGGCGTTATGCCAGGAAGGCTAACGCCTCACTCCGCCTCACAAGACTACATTTACACATGTACAAGTAAAATGCACAAGAGCATTTATATTTTATGCTTCTTTTTTGTTTTTTCACAGGAGAATTGCTTTTAGCAGAAATCACTTTTTGTGGGTGTTCCCCCTCCATTCCCACCTGAATGTGGACTTTCTCAAGAGCCAGCAGTAAATCTCCTCCTGTATCCAGGGCCTGGCAAGAGTTTGTGAGTAATAAAAAACGAGAATGGTTGTGGACGTTCACCTGCTTAAGCATGCATCCCACACTGGGGCGCCTGCAAACAACCTTCATGAGCAGATTTCTCATCTACATGATGTAATTTCAGAAGTGAATAAATCGCACTATTAGAGTAAAGCACAAGCTTTGCCATTATTATATTGCCCTCATAAAGTTAGATCTGTGCTTCTGCTCAGGTGTGTCGTCGATTAGCAGTGTTTTTTATTAAAATATCATAGGCACTTAGGAATGCTATTGATTCATTGGTGATCCAAGCTACCATGCAAGTTATTCTTACTCCATTGATTATAGATTATTAATTAGTCTGCCTGTTGCACCTGATGAGATTAAACTTGAAAGGTTTATATCACTGTCTAATGGATATAACATTGTGGTCATCCTTAACAGTAGGGGTCTGATTACGAGTTACGGCAGTGCGGGAGCGGGCAGCACGCCCCTGCCACGCTCCTGCATCTCCAAGACTCGCTGCCACCTGCCCGCCAGATTACACGTTTTTGGTGGTCTGGCGGACGGGTGGCATGGCTGTCCGTCGGCGGTGTTGAAACAGCACCGCCGCAGGACCGCCATTGCATGTTTCTGCACAGGAAGAAACGCACCATGTTGTGCATTTCTTCCTGTGTGAGAACTGAGGGTGCAAAACTACAGGGGGGCACAACATGCGCCGCCCTGCATGCACCCCCATGAGCAGGGACAAGAGGTGACCCTGTAGGGCCCCCCTTCTTTCCTCACTACCAGCAGTTACATGGAGGAAGAACCTCCATGACACCCCTTGTAGTGAGGAAAGTCGTAATATGCTTGGTTGTGCCTGAGGGCACAATCAAGCATATTTTGGCCCTCAGACCGCCGCGCCACCGCCAGGGATCTATGATCTTTGGTGGTTGCGGTGGTCCAATGGCGGTCCAACCGCCCAACTTGTAATGGGACGGTCGGACCGCCGGTGCGGGGGTGGCTGGACCGCCACTGCGAGTCTCGTGGTCCTCGGACTGCCAGACTCGTAATTAGGCCCTAAGTGCTTTAGTTACCCCAACTGCTGACAGAAGATGATTAAAACAAATAGTTGCTAGCATCTACCCAATAATACAAAGGCTCATACTGAGGCATTTTACTACTTGTGAAATATTCCTCAAACTTTAACGTGAGACCATTTCACCTTTTTTAAACAAATCTTCCATTAACTCATGTAAGAAACATAGTAACTACTGGCCATTTCCAATTGATCATTTTTATACAAATGTGGCAATCAATCAACTTCATTGAACTTTGGGGCACCACTCCATACTACCACATCTCCAAACCATAATATGGGGTCAGTTTCACAAGCTGGACTTGAAGATTGTTGTCTAAAAGAGCATGATAATTAGATCAGTGCAAAAGTCTTGCTCATCTTTTCAGTAGCGTTTGACATAGTGGACCATAGAATTATGGTACATATGTTGGGGCTCTTTGGGAAAGGTTGTATACAGATACTGTCTACTGCAGTTCACCCAGGGCCAATCAGATCAAGGAGGTCATCCTTAATGGAAGAAGTTGTCTCACACACAATATTGTGTCATGCTTCATCCTAGGCATCCTCTCCCCACCCTAGTAAGATGGTACTACCAGGGCGGACTCAACCTCCGCAAAGACTTGGTGGTAGGAGGGAGTTCTTACATAAAACTTACAGGACCAGGTCGGGATCCAGTTTAATTAAAAATACCTTCAGGTTCCTCAGTTATCAACTTTATTATTGAGGACCTGAGGTACACTAAAAAAAGTACAAGTGATGGACACCAAAGTCCATCGTAGACCTAGCCAACATGTTTCTACCCACATTGAAAGCCTAAACGGTCTGGGGCATTCGTCAGGGCTGTCGGATCCCTATCAGAACCAGAGCAGGTGTCCACCGCTAAGCTATGTGCTACCGTGAGGAAGTACACCTACAACACAACCCAAGTGGGATTTAAATATACACATGTCGTTGTTCACCTGTGTTAGGGAAAACACAATACACAGTGAATAGAAAACAAACATTTCATATTGCTCGTACCCATGTACAAAACCATTCTCTAGTGAACCACAAGATTTAAGTACACAGGCATCCTATCAAATCTTAAACCCACCCAACACGTGCAGTCCAAAAAAGAATTAAAAGGTCGTGAGACCAGCATCCGGTTAGGGAGGGTGTCAATACATCGGTTGTATGTGAGACTACAAACATACATGTCCTCTATATTAACCACATCACACATACATCAAAGTTGATGTGAAACTTAATGAGAAGGTGTCAGTTATATTTTATAATGACACTCTTAAAGAAAGAGAGAGACCTAATCCTTACCCTATGCTTTAGGGGATACCAGAAACTCGGTCAAGGGAGGGGTGGTGTCCTTCATAGTCACACACTATAGAAGGTCGGGGTAAAAAAACATAAAAAGGTAGGACAACATGAACAACAAGGCGACTTAAGTAGGGGGGTGGTTGTGTGCACCCCTGGAGTCAAACGAGTAGTAGTAGGCTACTAAAATGAAAGGTATACCACAATTCTCACTCAGCTCCAGTGGATGGGTGGACGTCAGTAGCTTAAATCGTGCATCACATCTGAATAGAGTCAGTGCTTACAAACCATAGTCCTAGGTATCTCAGGCGTAATGCATTCTACAAGCGCCAGTAACAGGTTTGAATTGGCCATGAGCAAAGCAAAAGAAAAACGTTTTTCAAAAAAAATAAATAAGTAAAGAGACAAATACACATAACCGCTCCCAGTGATCCTAGTTATCAAGAAGTGGTAAGTGGGTACCAGAGAGATTGAGCCATCGGCACCACATGTAAAGCATCGTAACAAATCCGGTAACATGGGAGAAAAAACAGCGAGTCTGCAGGCTTAGTCACCAATAGTTAAGAAACACCTTTTGTTGCACCATTGACCAACTTGCTAATGCGTGTCTCACCCGAGGCTAGTTGTCAAACTACAAAGACCTGGCATTAATCCAAATGGTCAGGGCTGTCATCCCCATATGTAATTTCAAGCCCTCTTGCGTAGGAGGAATAAAGTGAAAATCTCACTTGGAGCCCAAACTTTGACGAGGCTGACAACCAGCCACTCGATAAAGCATGACACAGACGAGGTTTAAAAGCAATGTGCCGAGCCCCGACCCAGAGTTAAGTTATGTTAACTGTTATTTCTATAGCGCGTAATCACCAACAGGTCTCTTAGCGCTTAGAGAGAGTGGCCAAGACCACCGGCAGTTACCAGTATCACGCATGGCAGAAGATTAAACTGTGGCCAAGGCCTCCCTGAACAGGAACCTTTTGAGATGTTTCCTGAAAGGGAGGAGTGCGGATTCCTTGCGGAGGTAATCAGGCAGATGATTCCAGAGCTGTGGGAGTAGGACAGAGAAAGCTCTGCCACCCTTGGATACTGTATTGAACCGTGGGATGGCCAAGAGGCAGGCCTCGGATGAACGGAGTGTACGGCCCGGCACATAGTTCCCAAGGCGTTCCTTAATGTAATGTAGAGTCCATAATCAGCCCCCCACTCCTTACTTCATCAGAAGGTACGCCACTATAATCCACCTAGAGTGCTCCGCTCCCTGACGCTTAGTACGCCTCATTGCCGGAACAGCGCGGCTAATAAACACAATGATAGTAACGTGCCGGAGACCTCGTGAGGGCGTAGCCTGAAAGTGGACGACTCCAGAAGTGCTGTAGTGTAGCTCCTATTTCCCTTATAGGCTCTGCGCATTGGAATAATATATCCTATAGGTTTGACATAGGACTGATGTCGGTATGTCCCTATCGAGTATATTAAACTTAATTACTTGTGCCAGCTAGCTCAGAGGCCACTAGAAACTTCTTGACGACAAGAAGGGATTAGTTTCTGGCTGCCGCAAAACATGACCACTGTGTTTCCCTTACAGAATCAGGATGTGTCCCAGAGTCGTAGAAACAATAGATAACTATTTCACTCAGCTCAGTCGTGCATGTTTCAGTTATTCTCAGAGTTACACAGAAATAACAGACGGGCGTTTCAATAAAGGATTTATTGAACAGTCTTGTTTCTGTTGTAAAGTAGATGTGCTGTTATGATCACAAGACAGTATGCGAGATAAATGATGTACAAGGTGAGCAGTAAAATTAAATAATACTGCGTTAGCATTATCTTTTCAGCATATATGCATTTACATAAAATGACACAGCCTAAAAATGCGAGTACTCATATGATGCGTTTCTACCCTAGTTCTACCCCAGTATACCTAACCTATCCTAGGTGTAGGGAGAAGTAGAAGTAGGTGCTGTATTCCTGACTAGAGTATACTAAGAGTAAGTTACGCCTAGAGTCTAGTATGCCAAGAGTCCCTCTAGGTTCTAGTCTGCTCCATACCTGAAGAATGAGAGAGGTAGGAATCTCTTTTCCGGACTTGAACTCCAACACCCCGCAAGGGAAGTTAGATCACTGGAAGCTGGACTCTCTGCGAGCAGGAAGGGCAGCGTCTTCTCAGTGCGTCTGGCCGGGAATCGGGCTCCTCTGAAGTCGAGGTCTCCTCTGATTTACAGGGGTTTGGGAAGGTATATTTATACCTGAAAATGGTAGCATTGACGTGAGTTGGGTAGCGAAAGACGTCATGAATGAATCCCTTAGGGAATAAGAGGTTCATGCATAATGTATGAGTCCTTGAAGAAATCAATAGTCCTGGGCAAGGGAAACTCCCGCAGCCTGAGGGTCTGTTTTTTCATGGACTCGTTGAGGCAGCTAGGGTGGACGGATGTCGGAAGCTATGCCTGTATTTGGTATGCATAGTTTATGCCTAAATAAGGCCTGGGATTCTATGCCTAAATAAGGGCAGGTTGGGTTATGTCTATATAAGGACATGATTCTAGAAAGCCCGTTTAAGGACACCCTATGAAGTATACAACACCCACTCCTCTTTCGTGTAAACAACAATACTAAAAATGCCTAAATATTTAGAATGCTATACAATAAAAACCGGAGTACCGCATATTTTAAAACATATCCTAAAAGCTTTAAAAGACACATTTAAAATGCAAAGGTTTCTGTACATCAAGAAGCAGTGTTTTTCATTTCCTGCATAAAGTCTGAAATAAATGCATTTGGAACGAAATATAAAAGCAATATTTACATATGACGAAAATGATCGATAAGGTTGTTCAAAATCAAAGTCATTTCCTGTCATGAAATTTAAATGAACTAATTTAGACACACAAGATGACTAAGTGTCCCTGGAAGTACTGCCAAGTCTGTATTATAAGGCTAGTTTTACTTTAAGCAGATCGGAGTGCCATTTTCATTCGAAAAATGGGAAAAAGTTCAAATTTGGTATTGTTCCAAGTCTCTGAAAAAATGAAGGCCAAATTGTTGCTGTTTGCACTGGAATACAGTATGCCGAATCAGAGTCATTTCACGAGTCTGGTGTAAACATTAGGTCATCTATGTCAATAGACAAAACATCATCCACTGTCGCTGGTGTAAGTTCGAACACCTCATGTAAGAGATTGACCGCACAAAGGTGGGAAGCATTGCCCTCAGCATAGGTCGCTGCAGCAATGTTCGCGTCCATGGTTACCTGTGTGCCTGGAGTTGTTTCTCGTACCTCAGCAGCAGCAGGAGGCGTCTGTGAGATCTCAATGAATGCTGACATCAGTATCGGGAGCCTCTGGGGACAACACGAAGCATGGACCGTTATCGGGACCAGCAAAGTATCGACGTCCTTTGGCGCAGCTGATGGGTATGTTAGACAAGCGTCCAACACGCATTCTTCACCGCATAACAGGCAGCGTAGAACAGGTAAGATGCAATCTTGCCAGATTGGTAGGAATGACAGGAACCATGTGGTATTAAGGTCCCGTAGACGAGTCATGCCAAATAGCTGTACTATTCGCTCACGGCACTTTCTTTCAAGGAGAGCTTTCTCCATTTCGCTCGGAGATATTTCTGCGAAGAGGCTGGCCATAGCGCAATAGCAGACAGATGAAGAGAACTCCCGCAACAAGTGCTAGAATTAATGGTATGCCACCAAACACCGAATGTGCAAAGTTCGGAATAATTCCAAGTATTGCCTGGAACGGTGCTAAGAGACCGGTGCAAATGCTCTTAAATATATGTACAATTCCTGTTGTATCTGACATGTTGAAGATACGTGATAACATTTCTACGAAATGTATGGGGCAGTTTGTACGTATTAAAGTCTGTATCTCAGCCGAAGTCCTTGCAACTTGTAGATCATAGGTTTCTCTGGCCGAGGTCAAAGGCACTGTTTGCTGTAAAAGCATGGCTTTCATTCTGCTTAAAGTATCAAATCTTATAAAAGAGACATTCAGTGAAGGCCATAAAGCCGACTCCCTGACTGTGTCTATCGGGGAAACAATACTTGCATACAGCAAGTGACCCTGGAGTTGACCGTTACTAGATATGGGATGCCGGGCAACATTCCACAGCAGCTCTGATCATTCAACATGAGGTAACTCCCATTCGAAAGTTGTCCAAACGCTGGATTAATCACAGCAGCTGGTGAACCGTGCTGATGACAAGACAAGTTTGCCACAGAACCATTACAAGCACCGTGTAAAATAATGTCCTGACATATGAGTGAACCGGTCAGCGCATGTTTACAGTTAATACCGCTAAGAAACACTTCACGATCCCCACTCCAACATGTATGTGTATACGGTAAATTCCAAGATGTCTTAATGTATTCCTTACCCAACCTTTCATATTTGCCTGCTTGCATCTGTCTGAGGCAATACTGAAACTGAAAAGTTGTCACAGGTAATGTTATTTTGCCATGAATAAGCCATTCTGTAGCTGGTTTTTCTGCCACTGTGAATGGTAATTTGTCAAATTTTTCAATGCTCAGCACTGTATACCTCGCTCCTCTTTGTGCCAGTTTGATCTGTTTATCAGTTAGATTGTATTCTGCAAACAGAGACGACGTGTTGATGAAACGCCAAGGCACATAGCCCGCTCGCAAAGATTGCAGCGTCCATGTTAATAACACAATAGAACGTAATTGAGACTGACCTTGTTGTAACATAGCCATATCTTGTTCTAGAATGTCGATAGCAGAGGATACAATGCCATCCAACGAATAAATTCTGGAGGACAAAGTTGTTAACCCATTGTCGACTACAGAGAGTGTTTTCTCTAAATTAATACGATCAAGTTCACGTATTCGTTCTGCAGCCTCTATCTGTGACACTTTCCATGCTTCGTTATAAGCAGCGTAGATGCCGGCATATATGAAACGTTTTTGACGCGGTTTTCTTGGTCCAAGCAAGAATTCCCTAAGATCTGCATCGTGTGCAAGTAAGGTTAAGTGTTGCTTCACATCCTGTAGTGTAGATCTATGCAGCCAATTGAGGCATAATTTTCCTACACTATATGTTGTTACTACCCCCGGATGTTGTCTTTGGACATATCTTGGGTCTGGCCTATGAATAGTAAAGCCCTGAGTTTTGTTCAAGAACCTTTCCTGACAGTTATTTGTGTCTGTGGGCCAGATCAACCATTTTTTCCAATTAGGATGAGTTCTGTTGAGTTGTAGTATATTGTCAACTGTCACCACTGCCTTTGTAATATTGTCACTGGCAGGAGTTGGCACAGAAGGTGTTTTCATCTCTTTGATCTTGGCTAATCCAAGACAAGATGTCTGTTGGACGGTGTCATTCAAAAACAGTATTTGTTCAGGGATAATACAGGCTCTAAATAAAGCTTCTATACCCTGTACTTGCCAATCTTTACTACCCCAGACAGTCTTTGTCTCAATTGTGTCTTTCCATAAGTCGAAACCCTGTGTAGACAGTTGGGCAATAAATGCTTCAGAGTAAATCTGTTTTGTATTTGTTAACATAATTTTCAGTCCTGTTTTGTTTACATTTTTATAGTAAAACGTTTCTGGATCAGATGTATTATAACCTGAAAAATATGAAAATTTACTAGCAAAAGTTTTCGAACTACCTTGTGGTGGTGTAGGACAATGTTCCCATTGATTAAACATAAACACATTTCTTGGATATGCAGTTTTGTGCAAATAATGATGACCATAGTGGTTATAACAATACAGTGTTTCGTAATCAGATGAACCTTCTAAATATTCATTTTTAGAAAATGCAGCAGATTTTTCTAGATCAAACATTATATCTTGAACAGTCTCTAAGTCCCAATCATCTGAATAGGTACTGGACGTTATCAAATCACTTAGTGAAATTTTAAACAAATGTGGAATGTTCAATTGTTCACTGGGGCCGAAGATTTCATAGTCTGTTTTGTCCCACACTATACCATCCTGTATAGGAACAGCTGTGATGTTCACTGATGACAAGTCTCTTGCTTCACGATGGGAAGATTTATGTGGTTTCAAAAGCACGTTTACGTCTTTTCCTTCACTGTTCACATGGATGTATCTGCCACTTATAAGCATGCTTACTGTTGTTACCAAAGCTAGCCAGAGCAGGAAAACAAAAAGTCCAGATGTAATCCAGAGTTCAATCCATGGAGAAACCAGATAAGTCTTTTTCAGAAGGTGAATAAAGTCTTGTACTTGCTGCTTGATTTTTGATGATGCTGGCGTAGTTTCAGGTTCGCTGGGATCTTCTGAAAACGTATCAAAGTCAATGAAATAGCCAGAAGCAGTTCTGTCAATTGTTGGAATTGCATCAGGATTCGATGAAATCACAGGAACCAGTTCTTCACGTGTCACGTTGGTGTAGACAGGTGTATTTGGACGAACTGTTATTTGGTTGTCAAGAGGGATGAGTTCCATAGCTTGGTTACTTAGTCCTTCATTTATTACTGCTGAATTCTCGATCGTGATCAGTCTTTCAGTCTGAACCTCTTGAATAGTAGCGAGAGGAGTGCGTCTGCTACTAGGTCGGAGTCCACGAGGCCTACTGTTTAGTATTGGCCACATGTTGTGGTTTGATGAGGTCGATTGACACAAATCTTTTCTCCTTTCTTCCAGCAAGGGGCGGCAGAAGTACTGTCCTTTTTCCTTGAACAGCTAGAACAGGTACCGGTTGTCTGTAAGAAGGTCCAAATTCCTTCTTGTCCGCGACTTTTTCTCTGACTAGATCCCCAATTTTTGGAATCCAGACAGGCCTTGCTGGGACCGCCGATTTTCCCCAGTGGTGGTTGGCCGTAAGGATACGTTGCTTTGTTTCGTTCTTAACTTGTTAAGTTCCTGTAAAACAGCCAAACGATCTGTGATATCAAATTCTTTTTGTCCACCACTGTGCCTACGTGTTCTAAGTCTGGAACCCACATTCTTGTCCCAAACAGGACCTCATATGGAGTGACCCCCTAGAGAACTTCTTGGCAAATTATTGAGAGAGCGCTGGACGCTATTTAGGTGTCTGACCCACCCATCACCCGAGCCTAATACCCTAGCTGTTATAGACTGCTTTATGTCTCGGTTTTTCCTTTCCACAACAGAATTTCCCTCAGGATGGAATGGAGAGGAGTACCGCAATGCAACGCCCAGACTGGCCATGGCCTCCTTGTAAGCCCTAGAGCTAAACGCAGGACCCTGGTCAGAATGAAACGTGCCTATTGCGTATGTGCCGATAAAGACTCGCAAATCTTTTATAACAGTTCGAGCGTCAGCCGAACGCTGAGGCCATAACCATAGGAACCTAGATTTATCATTTGAGGGAATGCCTTTGTCCAGTAGGACGCTGGCAATTAGATAGCCTAATGCCGTCTAACAGAGGTGTCTGCACTGGGCTGCCGCATTCGCTGCATGGTGTCTGGTGGCTTTCTCGCTGTAATTTACAGTCTAAGCAGTTGTTGATGAATATATGAATGTGTGTAGTCATTCCAGGCCACCAGTACATCTCTTTTAATGTCAAAATTGTTTTTGAGATCCCTTGATGTGACAGACCTTCCCCCAAATGTGTTTCATAAATCAAGGCTGCTCTTCGTTCCATGTTTGGAATTACCCTATCCCCCACTCCAGGGATTCGAGCAAAAGGAACGTTATTCGCATCAATTACATAAGAGTACTTGAGTGGAAACTTTTTCGGTAACGCTGCACTGCTGCCTTTGCTCGAAGCATTGACAGCTAACATTATCTCACCGTCTATTTTTGTTTGTGAACGAGTGATCGCAGCTACGGAAGCCGTCTGAACAGCCCCCTTCGCGGCTTCGTCAGCCAATGAATTCCCTGCAACGTGAACGCCATCACGCTGATGACTCAGTGTGTGAATCACGTGAGCCTTTGGTAGTTCGTTTTTCAACAGAACTACCTGTTCCCAAAGCAGTTTGTGCTTGATTGTGCCACCCTTTGCATCCTTAAAACCATTTTCAAGCCAGGTTCGTATATAGTCATTATACGACTGAACACAGTAAAAGGAATCGCACACTATCAGTGTGAGGAATTCTCGATCCGTACTTTCAAGTGCCAGTTTGAATGCCTGTAGTTCAGCTCGCTGAGCTGTACAATCACCTAGTGACTGAGTTTTTGTGACCATAGGTCTGAAGATGCCATTTCGCATGCGACCTTTAACGATTGCACACGCTGCACTGTAAGCTTGCTTACTCCCTGTTGCGGGCTGTGCGGATCCGTCAGTGTGAATTACGAATTCATACTGATCGAGAGGCAGAATCTCAGTGGGCAGAGGAAATTCTTGTTCATATTGGAGAAATGCCTGAGTTTTTAAATCTGCATCAAATACATATTCAACATCAGTTGCAGCAAGAGAATTAACCCATTGTATCCATCTTGGATGTAAAGCTTTAGCATTTGGAATGCTTGCTTTTGTGACCGCTTCTAAAGCCGGTACTGGGGTAACGACAATTATGCGTTTCCCTTGGGCTAAGGCTCTTTCTTTTGCTACAGCTGTTTGAACTGCTGTCAGAATTTTTCAGTTGAACTGAAACGCATTTCCGCTTGTGTGTACAAATGTGATTTGTATGCAATTGGTACTTTCTCACCCTCATTAAAGGTTAAGTAAGTGAATCCACATTGACCCGAAATTATTCGAATCACCAAATTTCTTTGACTTACGCGTGTTTGTAAGTGATTTGTTGCTAACATGTTAGCTTGGAGTGATCGCAAAATTTCTGTGTGTTTCTGTGTCCAGTTTTTATTGAAAAATCAGGTTTTATTAATGCGTAGAGAGGTTTAACCCTTTCTGCGTAGTTTAGAATGTATGTTCTTCCAAAATGTAGGAATCCCAGGATTGATTGTAAATTTTTTAGCGTCTTAGGAGGTTGGATCAGCGCACATTTCTCTAGAAAGTTAGCTGCCAAGCTCTTACCTTCACTTGAAAGCTCATATCCCAAAAATAGGACATTGAGATGGGCAATTCGGGACTTTTTGAAGTTGAACTTGTAGCCCTCAGAGGCGAATCCCAATATAATGGTGCTCACCCTGTTCAAGTGTCGTTCTAAGTCATCGTCTGTCAGATAAATATCATCGACATAGGACAATGCCTCGTTGTCATAAATTTGTAGTAACTCCGTTACTCTCGCTGAGAATAAACCTGGGCTGTTCTTGAACCCTTGTGGGAGTCGACAAAAGTGACGCTGGGTCCCCATTATGGAGAATGCCGTTAAGTACCTACTTTCCGGTGCTATATTTTGACAAAAGAAACCGTTTGAGATGTCTAATGTTGTTTTGTATTTTTTACGCACAATGTTATTCATTAATGCTGTGCTGTGTGCATTTTGCACTGCAAAAGTTTTAGAACAAGTGTTTAAATGTCTGTAGTCCAAAACTATACGATATGTATTGTCTGGTTTGGAGACAGGAAACAAAGGATTGTTCATAGATGAGGTGCAAGTTTCAATCACCCCTTGGTATTCAAGTTGATTTAAAATCTCCCTGACCTGTTTTTTAGCTTCTTGCTTAATAGGATACTGCCTTTGTGCAGTTGGTTCATGTTTCAGATGTATTTTATGGTGAGGTGAGTCCTCATCCCATCCTACATGATTTTTATATAATGCTGGAGCCTGGGCCACTGCCCATTTTCTGGCATATGTATATTTTAAGTGAATTGGTATATGATTGGAGAAGGCAGGCATAATTATGTCCTCGCCGTGTGGGCACTCCCTGACAAACTGTGGTGGCCAGTCTTTTTCTGCTAGAAGTATGTCATAACCCTTTGATAGTTTTTCCCAAAAAAGTGCTTTAACCTGTCTAGGTTTGTCTCCCTCCATCCGGATTGTTATTTCATATAACCTTTGTGGAGTACTAACCCTGGTGTCTACAGTCTCTACTGTAATGTACTCATTCAAGTCCACTATCTCCAGAAGTTCCATCAGGTTCTGGCGAGCTATTGTGACTTCTGCTGCACTGTCCAGCATTGTCTGAGCCCATTCTCCGTTCTTGAGTTGCGATCTCAGTATTCTCGGCATGTCTTACTTTAAGACCTGCTACTTTCTTTTTGGAGAATTGAGGTTTTGCTTTAGTTTTTTGAGCGTGTTTGTCGTCTTTCGATTTCACACGTTCTTCTCTATGTTCTGTACGTCCTCTTCTTTCCGTAGTCTGTGATGAGACCTGAAAGGGACGAGAGGAACGTGTATCAGTATCTTGATACCTATCAGGTTTTCTCAAATTATTCCTATTCCTGAGGTTGTACCTCCTTTCAGAGGGCTCCTTTTGAGGAGACCTACCTCGGGACTGAGAACCTTTCTCGTTTGAATTTTGTTTATTAGTCTCCCACTTCTTTTTAGAAGATGTAAGAGTTTGTTTAATTGAGTCCTTCTCAGGACTTTCAGATAGTTTTGGTTTAACTGGTCTCCCACCCAAACTATCTCTGCCTAATTCTGCATATGATTGCTCTATAATTCTGGGTAGCTCTGTTTGATGTTCTGTAACATCGAATTCCCTTAGTTTTTGTCGGATCGCCACTGCTGCTGCCTCCCCTTTAATATTAGACAATATTATTGTTGAGACCTGTTCAAAATTTTTCAGTAATTTCATACCTAAATTTAAAGCAGGCTCTGCCCCATATTCGTTTTGAATCTGTTTTAGGACATCTGGTATTACCGCAATTGACGGAATGCCGTGTGTTTTAGTGTAGATGGCAGCAAAGACTGAGCCCCAAGTGGTGCAGTCTTCCAGTTGTGGTGTGATCCCCATTGGTAAACTAATGGTTAGGATTCTGTGTTTCTCATGCGGGCTAGTATTTGGAAATACTGCTTCGATTTGAGTAATTTTTGAGCTATCCAAAACGGAATTTGCTCCCGCTTAGTGGGTATTTTACCCATGACTGCGTATAGAGTCTGTGGTGTAATTTTCAGTGTACTCCCCTGTGGAGGAGCTTGATTTGGAAGTGTTAATGGCTGTTGGACTGTGAAAGTCCGCATGACATATTGAACCAATTGTCTGTAGATTTTTATTAACTCTGTGAGTTGATTAAGTAGTTCCTCGTCTGACATTATTTCGATGTCTGGATGAGGTGTGTAGCCGGCTAGAATCGGCCATGTTGCTCCTGGTCTGCCTAGCGGACCGAGCCTGGTTATATTTCTGTGATGTTTTAGGGCGCCTTTAAACCAGAGCTGGTGCTCCTGGTATGTTAATGGAATTTCAATATCCTCGAAAGGAATGTATTCCTCTGGTTGTTCATCTTCTTTGTAGAAGTTAAACAAGTGAGTTACTGGATTGGATTCAGGAAATATTACCCATGAATAGAATACCTCTGTCTGAAAGGATTCGTGTGCCTCTATCACGAAAACTGCTCTACCTCCTCTCGGAGATAGGCCATGTTTTATAAGTTTTAGAGTAATGGCTCTTCTTAAGTTAGGAGGAATGTCTTTGACACCCTCTTCGGCTTCATTTAAACCTGTGTTGTTAAATAACGCTGCTTGGGCTGGTTCAGCCGCAGCTACACCGTTTTCGGCGTCTACATTCATTTTGTTTTTCGAAGAAAAAAAATGTAGAACTAGTTTCAAGGAAACAAAGATAAGATGCACAATATTGTGGAACAGTTTATCCTTCAACGTTGAGCAAACCAAACAGCTAATGTATAGGGTACTGCCCTATATAGCCGTGGCGGATATTAACCCTGCCCACTCCAGACGTCTTTTGGAGTATAAGGGTAGGGGTCTCTGAGAGAAAAATAAAAGTGCACAGCTGAGTTACTCAGTATCTAACGTTGAATTACTGCCTTACCAAACGTTGGGCGCCATGTAGTGTAGCTCCTATTTCCCTTATAGGCTCTGCGCATTGGAATAATATATCCTATAGGTTTGACATAGGACTGAGGTCGGTATGTCCCTATCGAGTATATTAAACTTAATTACTTGTGCCAGCTAGCTCAGAGGCCACTAGAAACTTCTTGTCGACAAGAAGGGATTAGTTTCTGGCTGCCGCAAAACATGACCACTGTGTTTCCCTTACAGAATCAGGATGTGTCCCAGAGTCGTAGAAACAATAGATAACTATTTCACTCAGCTCAGTCGTGCATGTTTCAGTTATTCTCAGAGTTACACAGAAATAACAGACGGGCGTTTCAATAAAGGATTTATTGAACAGTCTTGTTTCTGTTGTAAAGTAGATGTGCTGTTATGATCACAAGACAATATGCGAGATAAATGATTTACAAGGTGAGCAGTAAAAATAAATAATACTGCGTTAGCATTATCTTTTCAGCATATATGCATTTACATAAAATGACACAGCCTAAAAATGCGAGTACTCATATGATGCGTTTCTACCCTAGTTCTACCCCAGTATACCTAACCTATCCTAGGTGTAGGGAGAAGTAGAAGTAGGTGCTGTATTCCTGACTAGAGTATACTAAGAGTCAAGTTACGCCTAGAGTCTAGTATGCCAAGAGTCCCTCTAGGTTCTAGTCTGCTCCATACCTGAAGAATGAGAGAGGTAGGAATCTCTTTTCCGGACTTGAACTCCAACACCCCGCAAGGGAAGTTAGATCACTGGAAGCTGGACTCTCTGCGAGCAGGAAGGGCAGCGTCTTCTCAGTGCGTCTGGCCGGGAATCGGGCTCCTCTGAAGTCGAGGTCTCCTCTGATTTACAGGGGTTTGGGAAGGTATATTTATACCTGAAAATGGTAGCATTGACGTGAGTTGGGTAGCGAAAACGTCATGAATGAATCCCTTAGGGAATAAGAGGTTCATGCATAATGTATGAGTCCTTGAAGAAATCAATAGTCCTGGGCAAGGGAAACTCCCGCAGCCTGAGGGTCTGTTTTTTCATGGACTCGTTGAGACTCTAGGGTGGACGGATGTCGGAAGCTATGCCTGTATTTGGTATGCATAGTTTATGCCTAAATAAGGCCTGGGATTCTATGCCTATATAAGGGCAGATTGGGTTATGTCTATATAAGGACATGATTCTAGAAAGCCCGTTTAAGGACACCCTATGAAGTATACAACAGTGCTCCCCTCTGATATCGTGGGTGTCTGGGTGATGTAGTATGGACGCCCTCCTTCCTGACTCGTGAGTGTTCTTTATTAGTTAATTTCTTTAAAAAAGAAGAAAAGAAAAACCTCTGTTTTCTAATATATTCTAACTGATCGGTTGGTCATCTTATCAAGACACTCTTGTGGGCATAAAACCACTCAATAGTACAACACAATCAGGAGGTCAAGGCGAAGAGGTTGTGTAGATAATCACATGTTATTTACTGTTACCCCGTCACCTGATCTAGTGATGTGCTGCCCCCTTACAACATTATTGGCCATAGGTCTCTGAGACATGTTGACAATCACAAATCATAGTTTTAAACCTGTTCGACACTGTGCTGAAGTAGAGACACAAATTAGCTCCTCACAAGACTTCTTTGTTTTCGGCATGAGCAATTGTTCTCTATTATGGTTTGATGCCCGCTTGTTGGCTCTTTTGATCAATCTTATGGGGTAGTTTTGTGTGACTAGTTTCTGTGTACGTTTCTTGGCATGGGTACGGTAGTCGCCCTTCTCTGTGCAATTAAGTCTAAGGAGCCAAGTACGATCTCGCTAGGAAGGCCTCCAGACGGGTCCATAACGAGCAAATCCGATTCAGAGCCTATGTTTTCGACCAAAGCTTCCCCCATTCCGAACGACCAAGTACGACACATCGACCGAATCATTTCTGAACCCGATCCTGTCAGTCTGACTCGTTCGCAGCCGAGTCGTTCCCCGCAATGGAGCCGGCTTCCAAACAAGCGAGTACGATGCACGATTCGGACAGCCGTATCGACTCAGTCTCAGCGAGACAAAACAGCTGTAGGAATCGGACTTCGGGAGGCTGTAGCGGGCCCCCCTTCACCTGGGGCCCTCCGAATCGGTCCCATGGGGGTACCCATGGGTCCCCCCTTTCCATGCATGCACAGTATGATGGGCACCATGGGGTACCCGCCCATCCACCCCTTTTTGCTAGAGGAGCCTGTGTATGCGTTCAGTATACAGGCTCCCATAGAGTTCATTGGGAGTACGAGCGAACTGAGTCCGTCACCATACGGGTGCATCGGAATCGGTCGCTTGGACTCGCGGATCACAATTCCTTAGGAAAGCCCTACGGATCCGAGTCGTACGGAGGGTTTTCCTAGCAAGATCGTACTCGGTCCCTAAGACGTAGAAACTGGCCCACCGGCAGGTATTCCCGGAGGCCCTGTCGGTGGTAGCTTTCAAACCTCAGTAGGCTATTACAGTCAGTTGGTTTGTAGAAAATCTCGCTGGTTAGTACCCCATCCCTCTCTCTTATGGCCAGTTCAAGGAAGGCCATTTCCCTGTCACCTATCGTTAGAGTGAACCTGAGGTAGGGGTTCTGTGCATTTAGCCATCTCCCAAACTCAAGTACCTCATCCGTGCTTCCTATCCAGATCAGTAAAACGTCATCAATATATCTCTTCCATAATCTGATCTTTTCAAGGAAGGGATTGTGCAAATTTTGAATTATCTCAGACTCAAAGGAGTGTACATAGAGGCAGGCCAGACTGGGGGCAAACGTGCTCCCCATTGATGTCTCATGCACTTGCAGGTAAAAATCACCCTCAAACTCAAAAATGTTCCTGGTTAGTGCGAGGTGAGCTAAATCTAGTACAAATTCCTTTGGAGTAATTGAATCCCATTCCGTCTCCTCGAGGATTTTATTCACTACTTCCAGTGTTGCTTCCTGCGGGATATTGGTGTACAGGGATTCCACGTCTAATGAGACCAGAAGTTCCCTGAACCTGTCAAATGGCAGGTTCTCAATCAGGTTCAACACATACTTGGTGTCCTAAGGGCCTTAGAAAACAGTCACAAAACTTTGATAGGGATTCCAAGCATGATCCTATCCCAGACATTATCGGGCGTCCTGGTGGTGGAACCTTGTTTTTGTGTACTTTTGGAAGGATATAAAAGTATGGCACTTTTGGTTCCCTTTGAACTAGAAAATCATGTTCATGTTTCGTGATCCACCCATTCTCCAGGCCCTTGTTCACCTGGAACACAATTTCTTCCTGGACATCCTTTGTAGGGTCCCTCACCAGGAGTTTATAGTGGCGGGTGTCACTCAGTAGTCTTATTCACTCTTGTCTGTACATTTTCTTAGGGAGGATAACAATCGCCTTTCCTTTGTCTGCTGGTTTGATTACAATTGAGTCGTCCTCTGACAATACTCTGAGGGCCTCTAGTTCTCCCTTCTTGATTTTTTCGGAATCTATTCTGAGGTGTCTTCTCAATGTCTTCCTGAACCCGACGTACTGCCTTTTTAAAAGCTAGTACCTTGGGTAGCATGGTCAAGTTGGGTGGAGTAAAGGATGACTTACACCGTAACCCCATGTTGATCTCTTCAACTCCTTGTGGCATGTTTTGAAAGAAGACCTTCAATCTGATCTTTCGAAGGAACTCAAAAAGCTCCTGATGGAGTTGGGAAGTCTATCTGCTGCATTCCCTTCTTTCCAATAGAACTAGCCAAGTATATATTTCTTCTTCCTCTTCACTGTCATATCTAGTAACTCGAGGATCAGCTGCAAGCCCTTGACTGTTTGATCGTTAGTTACAAACCTCAGTTAAATTCATAGCTTCCTGGGGTTTATCATTCTTTTCATGTGCCGTTGAAAAACTAATTCAGTTCAACTTGGTTGATAACAAGAGCAAATGCCAATTTTGCTTCAAACAATGGAAGCACTGTTGGTAAGCAAATTCACTACTTATTGTTGTTTGGCCCTGTGTCCAGATTGTATTGGATTTCTCCTTTTCTTATTGTTGGTTGGAAACATCTTTGCAGTGCTCATTAAAGAAGAGCAGTTCCTGGAATCACAGATCAATGCAGATAGATATTAAGACCTGTGACCCCCCATTTTAAGGTCTAACATATAACTCTTTCTCTGCTGCCTGACCATCAAAGAAGACTAGTGGTTCTATTTGTGAAAAACTCTTGTTGGAGGAATTTTGAGGGACTTCTTAAATATCAAATCCAGACACTCCGGTTAATACAAAATATGGCTCCCTATATTATAACACAGCGTAAGGAATGCATCTATGATATGTCATACTAAAAGAACAGGTTACAAATAGAGTGTTTTATAGAATTTGACATCCTCATGCTGGCCTAACAGATTTTTCATTAAACACGCCCTAATTTTAAATATATTTATTAAAATAAGTGCATATTACTGAAAAAGGTACAACAATCCAAAGCATAAAAGATTTCACATAATAAACATTTGTTATAGCTTCAGCTTAGTGACTAAATAAAAAAAAAGTGAAAGGATATATAAAATACCACTGTTAAAGTAGCAGTGGAATCCCCAAACACAAATAAAAGCAAGTAGGTGATCTTACGAATAAAATACAAAGCAGTTAACTGATGATAAAAAGTTAAGATATATACAAGTGACGTGGTTAACATAAGCAATATAGAGCAGTAAATGCCTTATTTTAAAACTATAATGTAGGTCCACTAACGACAAGATGGTTTAAGGCATCTCTTTAACTCATGGTTGATGTGAGCTAGACAACATAGCACTATTAATAAAGTAAATAGTCAAAGGAAACAAAATTGCTTCTCTTTTAATGGCGAATGACATGGGTAACACATATCCTCTATCGTGTCTGTGATTATAACACACTTCATTCTTCCAGGTGTTACCAATTTGTTGGGAGGTGACTGCTATTATGATATCCACCATTTTGATATTCAGTGAGCAACAAATCCAACACTCTTACAGACTACCTAAAAATATAGGGCCATATTATCAAGAACGGCGATAACATTATCGCCGCTTTAGCGGCAGGAAACTGCCGCTAAGCAGCGATAAGGGCTTGATAATATGCCTATAGAATTCAATAGAAGCCCAGGTTTGATGTCCTTCACACCAGAACCTGGGCTTCTATTGGAATTCTATAGGGCATATTATAAAGCCCCTTATTGCCGCTTTAGCGGCAGTTTCCTGCCGCTAAAGCGGCGATAATCTTATCGCCGTTCTTGATAATATGGCCCATATTTGTTTAAGTAAATGAGACATTTGATTCAATCACTAAGCTTATCTGGGCTCAGACCTTTTCCCAAGCTGATGAACCCATATTAGAATTGTATCATTTGGATCACCAAAAAACCTGATGTATTCCTAAACTAAAAAAGTTTACTATGCCAACGGTTTAGTAAATTGTATTTTACTCAGACTGTGAGCAAATCAAGGGCTGTAATAATGATTATGTTTTTTCTAAGGATTGTTATTGACAAGGAAGATGCTCTGTGAGAATAAGATAAAAAAATATCTTTAAAGGAGAAGAGGTTAAAAAAATGAGTTTTCAAGAAGAAATCATAAAGCACAATTACCCTCAGCATTTTATGATAGTTAGTCAGCAGATTGCTTTGAACAAAAGGTATTATGATAAGGTTGAAAGTCTAGAAATTAACTTTGCCTTCATGTTGTCTTCTCTTTAGCTTAAAGAAAGGCAGATAAGGTTGTTTTATTCAACAGAAATGAAGAGAGTATAGAGTATATCTTTTTTTTTTAAAGTGAGATGGAATATTTATGCAAATATTTAAAAAAGTGCATTGAATGATAGGAACCAACATCATTTTAAATGATTCCAGGCATCCCCACCTGCATAGAAATAAGGGCTTTCACCTGGTTAGCAATTACTTATTTTATCAGTTGAGTCTCTTATAGAGCTGGAAAAGCACAATCCCAAGGGTATAATTTTGTCAACTTGAAATAAAACTTCTGAAGTCATGTTTTAAACAGTGTTTGTTAAGTGGAAGGATTTCGCGCTTATCTGAATTAAGTATCATGAGACGGAATCCTTTTTTCTACTTCTTCTATGACGGCTGGGGTAAAGTCAATTGGACTTGAGTTGAATACAAGTATATTTTCTGCATAAATGAGCAATTTTATTTGTTTAGCATTACATTCAAACTATTGTATGTGCCTATTCTGTCTGGTCATAAGTAGAAAAGTTTCTAAAGTTAATATAAGTCATAAAGGAGAAAGTGGACAACCTTGTCTTACATCTCTATTTAGTTGAAAATGTGCATTGAAAACAATTTAAGCATGGGGTAATGAATATAATAAAGATTTTAAATTGATAATTATAAGACCAAAACCGAGCCATTTTCAGAATCTAAAAAATAAAATAAAAAAATGCCGATGTATATTGTCAAAAGCGATTTCAGCATCTACGGTGATTGCTGCAAAAGAAGATTTATAAGTATTTGATTTACTTACAATTTTGAAGAACAGTCTTATATTATCTGTATTAAAGTTTCCTTTGAGAAAACATGATTGTTCTCAGTTTAGAAAATCTGGTAAAAGGGGGGTCCAACAATGAGCAATGACTTTTGGAAATATTTTATAATCAGTATTGTCAAGCAAAACTGGTCTATAATTTTTACAAAATCTAGGGTCTCAGCCGTCCTTGAGAATTTAGCAAATTAAAGAATCTTGGAAAGTACCTCAGGCTAATCCTGCACTTGAAAAGATATTGTATAAATTATTTCATTCAGAAAATTAATTTAATAAAGAAACGATCTGTGCCTGGTGTGTTTCCTATTTTAATAGGGTTAATTGCTTTGTTAATTTCCTCTTTTGAAATGTAGGTTTCCAAATGAGAGAGCTCGACATCTTCACTTAGGTCTGAATAATTGATGTAAAATACCCCAAAATATGTTAGCTCTAAGAGGGTATAAAAGGTTTTGTAGTTTAGTTCATCCAAGATATCTCAGTCTTTAAAAATGAGATCATTATAAGTAGTAGTATATTTTAGTATGTACATTTTCAACTTTTAGATAGTTAGGATACGTTTACCTGCCCTATTTTATCCACTATATTATCTTGCACTAAGCTTAAGAAGGTATGCAGAAGCGTTTTCTGCGGCTAAGTTATTAAATTGGAACTTCGCTCTATTTCATCTAGGAATTTGGACAAGAAATATTGGTGTTTCAATCTTTTAATGTCACACAATATAGTATGCAGTTTCTCATGTTGTAATTTCTTTCTCATCAATACATAGAAAATAATGATACCTCTAGCTGTTGCCTGAAAAGAATACCATAAAATGTGCATGGAGCTATCACAAGTACAATTAAAAGTAATCAAACTGAGTAACAAACTCTTTAAAAGCATGAGTGAAAGAATTGTCTAGCAAAAGCGCATTGTTAAACTTCCATATTTTGTTTCCACTGGGGTCATGTAACATATCAAGATCGATAATGACAGAAGCATGGTCAGATATTATTAGGGCAGTAGTTTGAGCATTAATTACATTTTCTGCTCATTTTTAGTAATAAATATATGATCAATTTTAGATTGAGAATGGTGAACAATTTTATTTTATTTTATTTTGTAATTTGTAAAGCGCAGGAATCACCCCCAAAGGGGTATCTCCTTGCTAAGGAATGGTATAGGTAGGGCTAGGCAGGTCGTTCACTGAAACAATTCAGTCTTTAGGAGTTTCCTGAAGTGAAGAGGATTGGTGCACTTCCGTATTTGGATAGGCAGTTGATTCCAGTACACAGGGGCAAGATAAGTAAAAGCTTTGCCCCCTGCCCTAAGTTTCCTGTAACGGGAAAGGGCCAGCAGGGCTTTGCCACCCGAGCGAAGACATCTTCCAGGCAGGCAGTATTTAATTTTTTTGGCAAGATAACTAGGGCCTCTGCCATGTAGTGACTTATGGACTAGATTGCAGATTTTAAACTTGATTCTCTGGCAGAGGGGAAGCCAGTGAAGCTGCCGTAACAATGGCCGGGCAGGGGTTCTTGAGGGCATGTTGAGAGCTAGACGGGCTGCTGTATTCTGAACCACCTGCAATTTGTTTAGCATAGCTTCGTTGGCAGACATAAGAAGGGCATTACAGTAATCGAGGCGGCTAGTAATTAAGGCTTGTATTAGGGTCCTGCGGACAGTTAAGGGAAGGAGGTTGAATACTCTACGGAGGAGGCTCAGTGTATGGAAACAGGTACCTTTGGTGGCTATAACTTGGTCTCTCATAGTTAGGCCGAGGTCCAGTCGGACACCCAGGTTTTTGGCCGCAGATTTGGGGATAGGAGCTGGCCCCAGCTCTGCGGGCCACCAGTCGGGGGACCACAGGGTTTGGGCTTTGCTAAACAGCAAGATTTCAGCTTTGGCTGCATTGAGCTGAAGGAAGTTTTGCGTCATCCAACCGGAGATTGCTTGCATACCTTCCTCAAAATGAGATTTGGTAGAGATCTTATCGTTATCAAAAGATAAGAGAAGTTGAGTGTCGTCCGCATAGGAATATGGGGTGAATCCAAGGTCTCTGATGATCTTGGCAAGGGGGGCAACTTACACATAAACAAGGTGGGGCTGAGACAGGAGCCCTGTGGTACCCCCTTAGTAAGCTCAAGAATGCGAGACTGAAAAGGGCCCAAGTTGACAGTTTTGTGTTCACTGGTCCAGGAAACTGGCGTACCATTTGAGCGCCAGTCCCTGGACACCTGTCTCATTTAGTCTATGGGGGTGCATCTGGTGAGCCACGGTGTCAAACGCCGTGGACAAATCCAGTAGTACCAACAGCGCCACCTTATTGTTGTCTAGGGCCAGTTTAATGTGATCTGTGACACCTATAAGAGTAGTTTCAGTAGAGTGGTTAGGTCTGAAGCCGGATTGGGAGTGGTGCAGTTTACCGTTGGATTCTAAATGTCCCATAAGCTGAATGTTAATATGTCTTTCCAGGAGTTTACTCATGAGTGGAAGGAGAGAAATGGGACGGTAGTTAGTTAACTCAGTTGAGAGTAGATGAGTCTTTTTCCGGATCGGGAGGACTTGTGCTGCCTTCCATTCGTGTGGGAGTTTCCCTTCACTAAGGGAGGCATTTAATATCATACAGATAGTTGAAGCTAGTTGAGGGGCTAGCGAAGCAAACAGCCTGGCTGGCAGAATATCGAGGGGGGAGCTCGAATTAGCTGTTCTCAGCATCTCTTCTACTTGAGGTATCTGCAAGACATGAAAGCTCTCAAGGCAGCCCTCGCTCTTACACTGAGATGTAGGCAGTAGGGCTGAAATATCAGGGAGTTGAGAGCTGTTGGGAAATTGGTTGTAGATTATATTAATTTTATCCTCAAAATGGTTGGCAATGTTATTACATAATGACTGAGAGGGGGGAATCTGATTGGTGCAGGCTATGGGTTGGTAAAGTGGAGTTGCCAGCTTGGTGTAGGCGGGAGGCAATATGAGCTTTTCGTGCCTTTTTAATGTTCCTGTGGTAGAGCGCAAGAACAGATTTATAGATTATTTTCTCTTTCTCTACTTGAGTTTTTCGCCATGTTTTTTCCAATTTTTGCAGTTAGCTTTTTCTCTCCGGAGTTCGGGGTATACCAGACTGCATGTGTCCCGCGGGAATTGGTATGCTGTTGTTTTCATGGGGCCAGTGTATCTAAGGCCTGTTCCACTGTCTCATGGAATGACTTAAGCTTGATCTCAATATCAGCAGTTTCTACATATGTCGGGGGTATTAAACTTTTCCCAAAGGAGTCTTGTGTAATCTTGTGCCATTGTCTTCTAGAATTGCGGAGGAGAGTATAAGGAATGTCACTAGGTAAGATACCTTTTATCTAACCCTGGGCAGAGTTCACGTAGCCGCACTATGCGGAATCCCGCGAAGTTGCAGAAAAACACAGCGCGCTACGCGGAGTTCTGCGAGCGCGTGGAGTTGCTTGTTCCGTCTGTCGCGATGCGTTTTTGACGTTCGGGAACACGTATTGCGTGTTCGGGGACGCTTATTGCGTGCTCGGAGGGAAATATTGCTTGAACTTCACCACGCCGTCGCCAATGGGCGAGGCCATCTTGTTTTTCACTTTTTGCTATGGTTCTGGGCCTGTTTTTCTATCCTCCCTATATCTTTTCAATCCTTTGTTTCTAGAAACTTTTTTTTGATCTTTTTTATTTATTATCTATCCCTCTCTATTCCTGATTATATATTTTGCGTTTTTTTCTACTTTTTGTGTGTTTTTTAGTGCGTTTTTCACTCTTTTTCTATTACTTGCTTTTTAAAATTTTTTTACTTACTTTCTACATTTTCTTTTCCGCCCCCACCTACCCAGAACCATGGTGAAGAGTCTCAAAAAGACTAAGGGCCAGGGGAAGAGGTCCACGAGGAGCGAGAGCAGCGACCGCCTTCCTTGCGGAAGGCGATGCCCAGAAGGGGTGCAGCCACAGGCCTTATTCTCCGAGGTGGAGGTGGCCGCACTGTTTTTTTTTGTGCAGCGCCACCTCCCCTTAACCCTGGCAGCAGGCCTGGGTCCGGGTACGGGCTCCGGGAGCGTCACCGGCAGTGGTAGAGGGTGCGCCGGGCAGTGTTTCGCTGCTCTGGGATCCGGCGCACCCATAACCAATTGACGCACCGGTGGTCTGACATCCTGGACCGGGAGCAGGACCTGCTGGACCTGCTAGGTGTTGAGGTCCCGGGGCTTGGTTAGTAACTAATTATATTACTATTGTGTTCTTCTGTTCTGTGTTATTGCAAATATTATTTTTTTCGCAAATAGCTAACATGCTGCTGCTGCATGCAGGTAACTTATGTTTAAAAATCTTATATCATGTGATTGTTACTTCCAGACAGGTGCTCGGCGCTACTACTAATCGTACTTGTTTGCAACTTTGCGCTGTCTTGGGCTGGTTATGTAAGAGAGGTTAGAGAATTTAAGTTAGGTAATGCAGATAGGAAAGACTCCAGTCCTTTCCTTTGTCCTGTCAGGCTGTCCTGTCCTGTCACTAAGATAGTGGTAGTAGTTAGTTAGTTAGTATTATGTAATTTAGCGTCATGCGTGACGCATCCTCTCATATGACTTCAGTCCTAGTAGAACCTTTTGTAGTTCGTATAGTGAGTGAATAGCAACCAACCAATTTGGTGTATGCAAAAAATGCAATATGCATGCGTCCATCTATGAATTAAGAAGAATAAATGCAGACTTAGTAATTGGCCCGTCAAAGGGGGTTGGAGTTGAGACTGGGAGATGATTGGGAATGTGATCGGAACTTAAGCAAATATAATTTTTTTGCAATTCATTCCAAAGTCTGGAATAGGCGGGCTAGGTATGTTTAGGATTCAGGAATCCAAATTGAACTGTGGAATAATAATTAAGATAGGATAGTGTGCGACTGTGATACTAGTCTACTACTAGTTGATCTGATTTAGGATAGGTCAATGTTATTGCAATTGCCGTTTCCTGTCTAAAAATATTTTTAGAGCAACTATATTTATTTATTTAACACAAATCATTTTTTGTCTCTTTAATTATGTCTTACATGATCAGCATCCAGGGGCAAGCAGAAAACTGGGTCTGCTGGCAGTGCTGAGGCGGGTGCGGAAGCCGGAGGGGCCTCCCAGGAGCAGCAGGAAGCGGCCTCAGACGCAGATGGCTCTGCTGCCGGCCCCAGTAAGTCCTCCTGGTGTTGTTATATTAATATTTCTCTAACTTTTACTGCTCTTATTTCTATTTCCTAATTTTAATTTTCCCAAAATCCTCTTCAATCTATCTGTTTCTAAATTCTTGATTTTGCTCCCTTACCTACTACTACTAGTACTAATATTGTTTCTAGTGTGTGTTTTTTTTTTTTTACATCAAGTCAAACTGCCTCTGACTAACCTCTGACTCTTTATTAGTCTGTCTGTAGCTTGCTTTCTTCTGGGTTTCCACTCAGCTTTCCCTCTCCCCTTATATGTGGATTGCCTTGTAGTGGTACTGTAAGACTCAGAGAACCCATTGGTCCTAGGCTAATACTAGTACTAGCAGTAGTAAGGACTCCTTACTACTACTAGTAGCACTAATCTGCTGTGCAGATTGCATGCCCAAGTAAGGTGTTCTACGCGGGTTTGTGAGATGAGAAGGCTTTCTTTTACTGTCTCATGCTCTATCAGTAAACGGTGGTCACTCACGTTGGACACCCCAAAGTGGTGTATTTTACTTTTTGTAATCCAGGTATAGTACTTTTTTTATTACCAGCAGTTGATGGTGAACACTGAAAAACTGATTACCGTGCACCATGGCAGGAAGTAAGTATGAGGAGGAGGACGGCATCATTATTTTCCAAATATGAGAGTCCTCATGTCCACCCAGTTGGCCACTCTTTCTTCTTTTCAAAAAATGTGATGCACCAATAGCTCTAGCCACTATGTCCAGTCCTTTGGGTTGTACTCTTATTGAGAGGCTTTTCAAAAATTGGCACCAACAAAATGCCCAACCGGATATTATTTTGTTATTTTTGATAAGACATTCTGTCTACTCTACTCTAGTATTCGAATTGTAGATAGTGATGTGTGTGGTGTATATATTATTAATTATGTATTTTCAATCTTGCTAATGAAAAAAATAAATAGGGGAGGCGTATGGCATCTAAAAAATGTGAAATGTTTTTTCTAGGCGTACCGACCACCAGTGCCGGGGCCAGCGGTGAGGGCCATGCCACTCCGGAGGGAGCGGATGCGGCAGTGCAGGGGGTGAGCCAGAAGCAGAGGTGGGTGGTGGTAAGTCATATTCCTTACTTATTGAGAATGATGAAGACACTCGCTGCAAGGGTGTACACACTCAGTAGTACACTGTACATCTGCTGAGACTAAGTTGTTGTGAACACTGAACAGTTGAAGAAGACACCCTTTACTTAACATTAGCATTAGCAGCGGGGGTTGAGTAACTAATGGCCCATTCGATTCTATCTTCAACATAGCAGAGAAAGTTTTATGACGAAGACAAAGAGTCAGATGACATGTAATATATGACTGGCAGAGAAAGACGCGTGGGTGAAGGAAGGGACCCCGGGATGCATATAGGTGGCTGATGATAGGATGCATGGGTAGTTGAAGGATGGGTGAAAGGTGAAAGAAAAGAAAGCCGAAAGGATGCCGGCCTGGGTGGGTGAAACTGTATGGGTGAAAGGAATCTTCCGGAGGGGTTTAAGGGGTCAAACTCAAAGGCAAGCAAGGACGCTTGGGTGGTGGTTGGTTAGTTACATCTATGACAAATGTATGTTGTCGGTGAAAGGTTTATGATAGCCATGTTTGGATGGATGGATGCCTGGATGGCGTCATAGTAGGTGAGAAGAGGAGTCAGACTGGATGAAGAGAATGTAAAAGAAAATTAAACTGTTCCAGAGTACCAAAGCCAAGGGTGAAGAATAAAATAATGCTAGAAGTGCAATGCAATGATAAATGAAAAAAAACCCTGGGAAGAACAAGGACTGTTTTTTTGCAAGGTTTTTGAATCTGATTCAAAGGTTTGAGGTTGTATTTCAGAATGGAATACTCCCTTGACTCACAGTAGTTTGCAAGCACAACATATATATTATTGTGCATGACTATTATGCACCCATCATCAATCCCCTCCCTCAGACTCCGAGGCCCACTTCCGCTCCAGTCCCTACCCATCTCATTTTGACTGTGTCAGCCATGGGTGGCCTATCGGCTGCATGGTAACTACTTACAAATCAGTATGTCATCATCATCATCACGTGAGTGACGTGATGTCGTGCCGTATATCATCATCATTCATAAGCATGTCATGTTGTGCCTTATTGCAGTAGGCAGGGTGAAAGTGAAATTGAGCATTTGCCATTGATTTAACAGAGTATGGCCGTAATGGAAAAATAGATAATTGTGTAGTACAGCTGCCTCACCTGCAGACAGTAGTAAAGTAATGTGAGTCTGCGACACGAGTATGTCTGTCTAGGGCACAAGCTGACTGTGCTGGCATGCCTACAAGATTAATTGTGCTAAACAAGAGAGAGAAGAAGAATACTTGTCTACTCCATAGTGCCTAGTGCCTGAAAGTCTAATCATCACATCCAAATCTTAGGGGCAGAAGAAGTGAGGAGGATACCACAACTGCTAGTGCTACTGTGCCACTATAATTTTTATGTGTGTAATTTTGTGTTACTGTTTTGCTAAGAGTATTGGTTACAATTGTCTTTTTTCTTTCTTGATATTGCTACTCCTTCCCAACTCAACAGGCAGGAGTTAGCAGCCAGGGCCCGGCAAAGGAAGCTGGAGGCCATCCAGCAAGAATATCACCGACTGGTTGTCCTGGTGGAGGAGGCGGCAGCTGCAGCTTCCTCAAATGCCCCGGGACCCAGCAAGGCCCCACACGTGCCTCCGGTGGTACGGCGCCATGCTCTGGCAGCTGCCCGCCACCCATCACAATAATCATCATCCACTGCTGCCCTCCCCTGTTGTTCCTGCAGGAACTTTTGGCTCCGCATGCTCCTCCGGATGGCGCGCCTAGAAGCCAGGCTGGAGGAGGTCCTGGAACGCACTGGACGGCACCCCCACCGCTAAACCTCAGTCTTCGGCCCTTGCCCCTTATTTAATCTGTTTTTGGTGGGTGGAATGTTGGGAACTTGCCCCTTATTTAATCTGTTTTTGGTGGGTGGGATGTTGGGAGTTGGGGAAAGTTGGGGTTTTCTTGAACTTCTTGACTTGGACAATCATGGACGTTTATTTAATTTACTGGACATTGGTTGGGGTTAGGGAGAGGGGTGGGTCAGGTGTTGTGGGTTTCTTCTTCTAGTTTATATTTGTTAGGGTAATAAATTATTTATAGTTTTACAATACATATGATGTAAATCTTTTCTGGGGGGGTTACTCTTTTACGTCACCTTGTTTGTTTCCTCCTTTTGCTGCAGGGCCGCAGCCAGTTTTTGAAATCTGTCAATAGTGTAACACACCAACAGATAGATGCAGTACCCTCACTTGTCCTACTACTGTCAGTCTCTCCTCCTAGTCTATGCATTCTGCAACTAAAACCCCTTTGTAGTATGTACTGGGAAGGATGTGGGTGTGTGAATGAATTCATTTCCATAGTATATACATTACTGCCTCCTCCACACTTCTTCTCTTACCTGTGATTGATGTTTAGGCGAAGCGATGGCTGCATGGTGATGGTTTGGTTTCCTAAGGTGCCAGGGTGGGTGGTGGTAGCAGTAGTAGACAGTTGCATTTGCAACAAAAAAAAAATGAGACAGTCAGTTACCTGAGGGAGACTAGGGAACGAGTAGGAGAAGTACAGTACACAAGAAGAAGACTGCCAAACAAGAAACCATGATGCTAAATGATAAGCAATGCTAAAGTAAAATACAACATAATGGTGCCAGGGATAGCCTAGTACAAGTTACAAACTGAAGTTGACTCGACCTATGAAGTGGACAAGCGTAACCTTTGGTGCTAGAAGGATGATAAATTGATGCAGCAATTAATAATTATGATGGGTTAATTATGTTCCTCTGGAAAAAAAATTGAATAGCGAATATTGAGCATGGGTGGGCAATCTAATCTATATGTTGCCAGTATGGGCGATATATTTATATAACTTAGAGCAGAAGAAGATCCTCGCCCTGCCTTGAGTTAGTGTTGCTTCCACCACATCCGCCCCAGCAAGTGTGTGATCAATTATTGGTGTAAATTTAATTTAGTCACACCTCACTATTATAAATCACACAGCCAGGGGGAAGAGGGTTAGGGTTTGATGAATGGTCGGGAAGGGGTACTTGAGGGAACAGTTTGAAAAAGACAAACACTACAACATGGATAACACACAATCTTGGCAGACGACCATCATAAATCTGTTAAGGGAGAAAAAGGAAATGCATGCATGATGATGACTTGATGATGAGTAGTACTAGACTAGTAGTACAGGGCAGCAGTATATTATTAATTATTATTATGCAATTGCCTTGCCTGTCTGCCCCCAGAGAGAGTCGAGAGACAAAATTACATACATTTTATGTTCTGTTGTACCGGGCTTCCTTTTAAAGCTAGCAAAGAAAATACAAAAATAGCTGTAGGGGTCAAATATATAAGCAAACATAATAAACAACAACACACAGTCGTATTGATTGAAGAGAAAAAATTAATCAAATGAAAAATAAAAGATGAGGCTATATGTTATGGTCAAATTGGGAGTTGCATCTCGGGATTCCTAGCGGTCCTTCCTTTGATGGACGCTCCGCCGTCAATCTTGGATGCCACTGCCTGCCTGGCGGATGCGGATTGGTAAGGTAAGTGTGAGTTGTTTTCCCAGTATAGCACAGGGTAAAGGCCGGCCTGTAAGTGTAGATGGAAAAACAAAGGGATATTGAAAAATCAAGGAGAAAAGTAAAAATGCATAAATTAAGGAGGAGTGCAACAAGAACACTTTCAGAGGCGGCATGGCTAAATCATGTCTTCTCTATTTCCAGCATTAACCTACAACAACAACAGGACAGAGCAGGCCTGCGGCGCCCACCCAACCTCCACTGAGCTTAGATTTTGAGCCAGACAGCACTGAGCACACATACACAGCAACATAGCATTTTCCATATTAAGTAACTAAATCAATGCACCGCTGTCAGTCATACCACTACACTCGCCTCCACCACTACAAAGAGATATGTAGGTCTGGTGTGGTTGTTATTTTTATTTATTTATTTGAAGTTTTTATAGAGCGCGAACTTGACCCGTTAGGGTATCAGAGCGCTTTACAGGAATCAGCAATAATATCCAACATACTTGAGGGGGCGGTTGGGTACACAAGGGATAAAGGACAAACAATTAAATTTACATTTGCATTTTACGAGAAAATGTAGGTCCCTGGGTCCATGGAGGGATGCCCGGAAGTTCGGGGTGGATAGTGTCAGGGTACTCCAGGGGGATGCATTAGACGGAAGTAGGGCAAGGTCTCTGGATGAGTAGGAGGCAAAGTTTAGGCGAGGAATTTGCCCATTAGGAAGGTTTTGGCATCCTTTTTGAAGCGAGCCAGAGAAGGGATTCTTCTAATGGCGGGTGGGAGTGAGTTCCATATTCTCGGTGCGGCCCCAGAAAAGGCCCGATTGTAAGTTTTCTTTTTCCGAAAGCGTGCAGGTTGGAGCAAGAGGTCTCTGGAGGATCGGGTGTTTCTGGTTCCTCCGGATAACACGAGTTTCTGAGAAAGATATGCAGGGGAGTTTGAGTATAATGCCTTGTGCGTGATACATGCCAACTTGAGTTGGATTCTGGCCTGTAGAGGAAGCCAATTCAGAGCTTTCAGGTGAGGAGAAATATGGTCGAATTTCCTTGAGCCAGTTAGTAGTCTGCGGCCGCGTTGAGGCAGGCTTTTAGAGGTGCCAGGGAGATCTTGGGTAGACCCGAGAGGGTAGAGCAGCCATATTCAAGTCTAGAGATGACTAGAGACTGGACTGCCATTTTTAGGTCGGGAGTATCAAGGAATGGTTTCAGTTTTCTTAGGTAGCTCAGGTGGAATATGGCTGATTTGGCCATCGAATTGATGTGGTCCCACATGCTCAAGTTGCAGTCCAGGGTTATTCCAAGCGATTTGGCCGAGTCCTCGATGGTTGGAGGGCAGTTTAAGGCTGTGATGGCCTTAATCCAAACCTGAGTCTCGGGGTTTATATTGGGTGGGGAAATTAGAAGAAATTCTGTCTTCTTTGCGTTGAGTTTGAGTTGATTGGAGGAGAGCCATTGGACAGTCAGTTTCAAGGCTTCATTCAGGGAAAGAATCTCCCCGAGGGAGGAGATTTTGATGTAGATCTGGGTGTCGTCAGGGTACATATGGTAGGAGACATTTGCAGTTTGCAATACTTTGGCAAGCGGTTCGAGGTAAAGGTTGAAGAGGGTAGGGGACAGGGTTGATCCTTGGGGGACTCCAACCGTGACCGGGGAAGGAGCGGACAGGTTACCGTTAATTAGGAATCTCTGAGATCGGTTTTGGAGGAAGTACCTAAACCAATCCAGAACAGAGCCATCCAATCCCATCCTGAGTTTGAGGCGCTCGAGTAGTTTTTCATGGTTGACCGTGTCGAAGGCCGAGGATAGATCTAGGAGGATTAGGAGACAGGTTTTGCCTTGGTCAAGGGCTTGAAGGGCATCATCCACGATGTGGAGAATGGTGGTTTCCGTGCTGTGCCCAGGCCTGAAACCGGATTGGAAGTCATCTAGAAGGTGGAAGTTGGTGATGTGTTGGCTCAGCTGCTGTTGCACACACTTCTCCAGAACTTTGGCTAAGAGTAGGATATTAGAAATAGGTCTAAAATTGTCAGGGGAGGCAAGGTCAAGCGCCGTTTTTTTTAAGATGGGTAGGACTTGGCCGGCTTTCAGAGAGTCGGGTATCGATCCTTGAAGCAGGGAGGCGTTAATTATTGCAGTCCAGCTAGGGATGATGAATTGGGTGGTGGCAGCTAGGCAGTTGGAGGGGAGTGGGTCATTAAAGTGGTTGTTTGGGTTTAAGGTGGATAGGATTTTCACAATGGCGTGTTCGTCATAGATTTTGAAGTCGGTCCAGTGCGCTTGGTTTTTAGGAGAGGCCTGAGGAGGCGGCTCGGAGGGAGGAGGCAGATCTGGAAGGGGTTGAGAGTAGTTGGCGGATCTGAGCTCATTGCCTAAGGCTGTGATTTTGTCAGAGAAAAAGGAGGAGAATTCCTCAGATGATATTAGTGACTTGGGGGTTTCTTTCGATGTTTTGGCCAGTTTGTTGGCTTGGCGTTTGACCAGTTCGAAGAGCTTGCGGGGTCTGTTCTTGGCGTTCCTCAGCTCAGACCTGAAGAATTCTTTTTTTGAGTTGAGGATGTTCCTGTTGTAGGCATTTCTGGCCTGGCGGAGAAGCTTTAAATGCGCGGCTGAGGGGTGCTGTCTCCAGATTCTTTCTGACTGCCGGAGGGACTTTCTCTCGCTGTTGAGGGACCCATTGAACCAGGAGTTTCTGTCTTTGATTTGGGTTCTTTTTAGTTTTAGCGGGGCAAGGTCATCAAGAATGTTAGTTATAGTCGCAGAGTAGTGATCATTGAGGTCACTGACCGTTGTGATATGGGGGGGCAGATTTGAAACGGGCTGCCAGTTCCCTGGGATCAAGGCTCTCGGTGTCTCTAACCCAGCATTTAGGGATCGCCTGTTGCGGTGCCCTAGTCTTGTGGGTGCCAGGTAATAAGAAAGTGATAGCGTGGTGGTCCGACCAGTCACAAGGGTCTGTAGCGATAAGCTTGACTGTTGATTCCTTAGCGATGATCCAGTCTAGGGTGGCGCCTTTCGAGTGTGTGGGGAGTGAGCAGGCTTGGGTTAGGGCTTGGTCAGCCAGGAAGTCTTTGATGGCGTTGACATGAGGATCTTTGGGGTCATTCCAATGCAGGTTAAAGTCACCAAGGAAAATGTCTTTAGAGTTGGAGGAAACCTTGGCAGTGATGATTTCCATGAGGTGGTTGGTGAAGGCGTCATTCGTGCCTGGGGGGTGGTAAAAGATGTGCAGATTGCACAGTTGGGTGGTGTTGCTGCATATGGAAATTGCGAGGTATTCACAGGAGTCTGTGGTATCTGCCAGGAGTTCCGTGACGAGGAGGTTAGAGCGATAAATGCAGGCGATGCCTCCCCCTTTTTTGCTAGATTGTCTGTCCAGCCTTACAATGTTGTAGTTGGGAGGGACTAGGAGGTCCAGGCATGGAGATGAGGATTCGTTGAGCCACGATTCAGTCAGGATTGCTAAGTCAAAGTTTTGGCTCAGTATGAGATCTGCGATATTGGCGGCGTGCTTAACTGCTGAGCGGCAGTTGATTAGGAGGCCAGACAGAGGGTGGTCGGAGAGGGTGTCGTGCGAAGGGGCGGACAGGGGTACTGGCACTAGGTTGTTGTCAACCACACTTCTGTTGCGGAGGGTGGCTGATCTGTTGGGGTTGATTGCGACCGTGCGGATGGCATGTTCGCCATTCACGACTAGTGGATTGGGGGTTCCTGGGGCGGAGTTGTAGGAAGGGAGGATGGCTAGAATTTCCTCTTCGGTAAGGTCTAGCGGATTAGGGGTGACAAGAGTAGAGTTGTAGGAGAGGAGGAGAGTTAGAATTTCCTCCTCCGAGAGGTGGCATGGTTGCTTGCGAGGGTGAAGGTGTCTCAAGGATAGTGGTAATGGGTGATTGGGGGGCTCTGTGATAGGGAGGGGGGTGTTGTTCCACGGTGGCTTGACCTTGGAGAAGGAAAGTTCAGTGAGGTGAAGGAGGTTCTTTAGATACAGAATGGAATTATGGATGCTCTGCGTTAATTTGGCTGCTCTGTGGTGCAGAGATTCGATATCAATATAGGAGGGAGGCGCTTGAGGGCAGGGAGACAGTGGTTTGGTAGTGGTTATGTTGGCATGCGGTGGGGGTAGGGTAGAGAGGCTGGGACAACTTGTGTCGTGGGCCAATGGAAGAGTTTCAGTCTCAATGTCAGAGGGAGGAGCTGGCGGGGAGGAGACCATAGGTCTGGGAGCGGTTCTGTGGGTAGGCGTAGGTGGCGTGATAGAGGGGTTAGGGTGAACTGAGTTGTGAGCTCTAAGGGGGGTGGTATGAGGGTGCCTGGGCACGCTAGTTGGGGGGTCGTCCGGGCGGGTGTTTGTTACCCTGCGGGTGTCATGCACATGGTTTTTGAGGCGGGTAAAGAGGTCTGCGAATTTATTTAGGTTTTTGGTTGTAGCTTGTATCATGACGATGCCGTTTTTGTAGAGGGTGATAGTGAGGTCAGCTCGCAAGATTGCGGAGGGCACTATCGTGAGCTTGGTCCCATATGGTATGTTCCTGGTTCCGTGTACATTGAGGAGATGTGCAATGGTTTTGCGCCATGTGGATGTTCTTCTGGAGTAGAAGATAAGGTCGTTAATGATTGTGCCCTTGTCAGCGCTGTGACGTAGATCAGAGATCAGGGACTCAGGGTGGGTTTTCAGGGTGGAGTGCTTGAAAGATTTCGCTGCGGTTTTAGAGAGGTTGGGAGGATACACAAGAGTATAATAGTTTTCCCCAGTAGCGGTCAGGCCAGGTCCTGCCATGCTGGCTAGGGTAGGGCAGTATAGGATCGAGAATCGGAGTTGGTCAACTAGAGCTGAAAGGGTGAGTCTCCACCACCCGGAACGTGGTTGAATACAAGTACTGTAGCGGAGTCCGAAGCCTGGGCCAGCCTCAGCGCTTCTCAGCGCTTCAGGCCCAGGGCAACGCCAGGACAGGCCGGGACCTTGACTTGTTTACCTTTTTAGGCCACTTCATGAAATGCCCAAGTTATTCCATCAATCATCTCCGATCCTACTGACTGACTACGAGTATGGTATGGTCATCATGGTGTCCAACTCTGTAGTGTACCAAGTGAGTCCAGAATCAAAAATGCAATGGCTCAACCTGCAGTAGTACAATTTTGTTATTAAACAACAACAAGGGACTCATTGACTTGAGTCACTTTTTTGTGTGTAGATTAAATACTAGTAGACATCATGCACAACAACAACACAAACACCAATCACTCAGTGTCCAATGCATGCCATCATTTACCTGTTCTTACGGGACAGTCCGTCTCGGCTCGGAAAGGAGGATAGCTATAGTCAGGTTCTTTGGAGAGACTCGACGAGGCAGGCACACATTTCTTGTACAAGTATCCTCCATCCAATGTCTGGCTTGAGGGGAATGGAATTAGGGCGAGTCAGGACTCAGGAGTGGACTGGAGCAGGACTCGGAGGAGTGGACTTACTTCGTCACTGACTGCACACAGTTGCAACTCCAATCCGGCAATAAAAGAGTAAGACGGTAGTGATGGATTTGTTGTGATTCGAACCAGAAAAACAGAGACACTCACAAATAATAAAAGTAAATAAGCAAGAAAGAAAGTAACAAGTCGAAAGCCTAGTTGTTGTCAGGGAAGTAGAGCTCGTCCTCAAACTCTGGTGGTTCACCCAGAAGTAGGTCATCTAACACACTACTTCCATGACCTAAGTTGCCGTCATCATCTTCCTGCTGTGCTACTTCAGGTATGGTGTAATCCGGTGGTATAAAGTGCTGATTCATTTTGATCATGGTTAACCTTTCCACGTTTTGGGGCAAGAGACTGGTCCTTCTCACTGTCAGAACGGCACCAGCAGCACTGAAAACACGCTCAGAAGAGACACTTGCGGCAGGGCAAGCCAGATAGTGTATCACCAGCCTGCTGAGCACTGGTCATTGGTGCCATTTCCCATACCAATAAAGCGATGGGTTTTGATCAATGAAGACCTCTGTTGGGTCATCCAGATAGGCCTGGACCATCCGCTCAATGCTCAGGGGTGCTCCCCTTTGCTCTGCCTCTTTTGCCTTTGCCTCAACACTGGACCTAACAAGCCCTTGCTGTAGAAACCATTCCTGTGCCGATTTTGGTGGGGCTGATGCTCCTGTTCTTGTTGATGTTGTTCTTGGTGTTGTTGGTGGTTTTGACTGCTGTGAGCCAACCACACTGCCCTCAGGCTCCGAAGTTGAACTTGACGCCGGCTGCCCTGCAGTACTTGTTGTGGCCTGGAGTAGCAGGCCTCTAATTCCCAGCCATTCTTGTTCTAAGCTACTGGCTTCCGGAGCTATCCAAGTTTTGTACTTGGCAACATCCCCTTCTAAAAAAGGAATTATTTTGTTCAGTACTTGTTTGTACTGTGGATCCAGAATTGTGGCAGAAATGTAATGGTTGGATGACACAATGCCTCTTTGCAGCCTTGTATTTTCAGATAAGCGAAGGGTTAAGCTCTCCACCAACTCATATGCTTCATTTTTTCCTCCACACCTGCGTACATTACAGACACCCCCTTCAGCTGTTCCTGTAGCATGTGCAACAATGGGATAGCTTGGCCTATAGTACAGTTCTCCTTGCTGACTTCACGTGTGAAGAGCTCAAAAGGAAGTAGCATCTCTGTCAGGCATTTAACTAGGCCCCATTGGTCCATCTCAATGATCAAGCCTTTCACAGTAGCATCCCCTCTTTGCACGACATATTCATTCATTGGTCTGTACTGCTCAAACAGATGTTCAAGCATGTAATAAGTTGAGTTCCAACGTGTTGGCACCTCCTGGATGAGTGCTTTAACTGGCATTCTATGCTCACGTTGAATGATCCTCAGCTGCTTCTGGGCTTTAAAAGAATGGCTGAAATGTGTGCAGATTCTTCTTCAGGTGGTCAGTAAGTTGCTGACTCGGTCTTCTTTTTTCAGAAAGTCTTGAGCAATGATGTTAATGCAGTGCGCCAAACACAGGACCGTGAAATAGCCACCATCGAACATGGCCTTAACTATATTACTGCCATTGTCCGTGGCAACAAAACCAATGTTAGGCCCTCTTGGGTGCAGCCATTCAAAGACCTTGCTGTAAAAGTCTTCCAAAATGTTTGCAGCAGTATGAGATTTCTCCATGGCGAACATGGCTACAGTTGCATGTTTCTGAGTGGCATTAAAAATCTCAGCAGTGTCAACAACACCTGCTGCAGATATCTTTTCTCTAACCCCCACAAAAGAGCCAGTGTGCAGTGATGCACATGTAATCGGTGGCTTGGCAACTGGTCCACATGTCTGTTGTCAGGTGGATAATGTGAACAACACTCTGCTGCAAAGCTTGTCCAAGCAATTCCCGGACGTTGTGATGTAGTGCTGGAACAGCAACTCTGGCAAAATAGGACCGGCTGGGAACCTTCCATTTTGGGCAAATGGCTGTCACAAATTCAAGAAAACCCACCCCTTCCACAAAAGAAAAAGGGAGGAGGTACAGCGCTAACATTTCAGCCAGCTTTGCATTGTACAAACGTGCCTTTGGGTGGTTGCGTTCGTACTGCCCCTCCGACCTAAACATGCTGAGAATGGTAGGCTTGATTTTTTTCTTTTCTGGTGCCACTGATGCAGGTGACTTCTTGACGCCAGATGTTGTTAGGCTCAATGCATGTTTTATTGTTGCGGTACTCTCTTGCTGGGACCCCTTGGTGTCTCAGCCTGACTCTTACTCTTGTGCCACTGCGATGTTGCTGATGAGGATGTGGGCGGTACCACTGCACTGCTGGGGACAGGGCTACTTTGTGTACCAGAGAAAATGTCTCCCGCTTGTTCACCTTCCACCGCTATCGTATCTTATACTTCTTCATCCCCACCAACAGCAATGGGTGCAGTTTTTTGGCCGCTAAGGTGCGCCTCCCACTGGATCAAGTGGTGTTTTTTCAGATGGGTTGTTTGGCCTCCGGTACCACAGTTTGTACCAAGCTTACCCCGACTAACACCTTGTCCACAGATGGAGCATATAGCAATGTTCACCTCCTTTGTGCTAACAGAAAAGAAGTCCCAAACTGGGGAGGTCAACTTTCTGGCGTTGCTGCTGGTGCCACTTGCAATGTCGGATGAACTGGTAGGTGGGCATGAAGTTTGACTCTCTGCAGTACCTACTTCTACTGAGGTGGTACTTGTGGTGGATGTATGTGGCTGCCGGCGAAATATGGAAGCTGGAGGTGGTGTTGGTGGTATGATCTGTGTTGGTGGTATCCGTGCCACATTCCTCACAGCAATTTGGGATGGGGTAGTGTCGGTCTCCACTGGGGCGGGACTAATGTCCATGATGATGACTGGCTCGTCCTCCTCTTCTACATCTACCTCCATAACTCTAAGGCTTTCTGGAACCTTCCTTTTCCCTAGCCTTGGCCCGTGGTGTGTCTCACTCTCAGACTGAGGTGGTGGGATCCAAGTGGCGTCTAGATCATCAGAAGGGGGGCTTGCAGAAGAAGTTGATGGACTCCTTTTCATTGCTGGGGATCTGGAAGACAATGGATCTTCTGAAAGAGTGGCTTGCTCTTCTTCCTCTGCAGGAAGCTCTATCTCCAGAACTGTCCCTACTTCAGGAGAAACAACTACTATTGGGGGCGGTCGCGGCTGTTGTTGCCCACTTATCTCAGTTCCCTGCATTGATTGGGTACTACTTTGCTATAACGATAAGTCAATTTCAACATCACTGCTCGTCAGCGTTGTCGTGATTAGACTGGCTGCCGCTGCATCGCATTTGGCGATGCAGCGCGCGCAACGAAATTAGTTTTTTTTTTTTTGTTTACTTACCTCAGTGCGGCCGAAATCTGTAGTTTACTACCCCCCACCCTGCCCCTCCCCCGCCCCGTGTCACCACCCGGCAGCACTCCCACCACCGGCCGCTACTGGCACTGGGAGGAGCCTGCTGGACAGGAACAGGAAGTTGGAGACACTGGGGCACTTCCTTCCTCTTCAAAAAAAAAGGGAAAAAGGACTCCTTGCACAAAAAAGTACAGCCAAATGTCAATCTGAGGAGTTTTTTTAATCCGAATCATCATTTCGAGAAGGTTTTGATGCTTCTCGAGAGAGAGATTCTTCTCCAGATTGCAAATTCTGCGTGTTCGGGATTGCGATCTTCACAAACTTCCGCCGGAAGTCTGATGGCGCGCCCGAATGACGTGTTCGCTATCACACACTCTCGCGGGACCGTGCGGCCGGCCACCAAATCTCGTGGAACTCGCGAACGGATGGGAAATCTCATTGGCGATCGCAGGCATCCCGGTAAGCCGCTCCCGCGTGCACGAAAATGCATTTTGAGCACGCAAACACAAAAAAACTCTGCTCCGGTGCAGAGCGCAGAGTTTTCAGTAACTCTGCATCCTACGCGGAACGCGGAGTTGCCAAAAATCTGCAAACTCCGCGAGCGGAGCAGAGTTTTACGCCCGGGCTTACTTTTATCTGGAAATTGATCAGGGACTGATCCGACCAGATCACTGGGCAAGGTGGTTCTGCAGATATGCGAGGAGAGTTGGAGGGGATAATGTCCAATGCGTGGCCCGCTGAATGAGTCGGACCAGCATTGATCATTACTAATCCTAAGGAGCCATATCTGCGAGGAAGTTAGTGGACTCAGTGTTTCCACTATCTTCAGCAAGGATGTTAAAATCCCCTAATACTAGAAATTGCTTGGAGGAAATGGTGTGGGGGGCAATACTTTCCATCATTTTAGTGGTAAAATCCTTGAGAGCGCCGGGAGGGCGGTATTTCAGAGCGCCCTTCCAGCAATCCTGGGGGGTAAGTTCATACAGATTTCTATGTCCTTGTCTGAAGTAGAATCAATAATAGATACTTTCAGTATTTCTTTATATACAATTGCAATGTCACCACCCACTTTAGTCTCCCTATCCAGTCTAGGTATATGGTACTTTTCAGGAAGGGCTAGAGTGATGGCTGGGGTGGGGGAGGGTTTAAGCCAAGTCTCTGGTAGAAACCCTAACTCAGGGGAATCAGAATTTAATAAGTCCCATAGTTCAGTGGAGTGTTTGGGTAGGGATCTAACATTGGCTAGGAAGCATCTCAAATGGGGAATGGGGCTGAGGGCTACTGAACGGGGGTTGTCAGGGAAGAGGGAGCAACAGACTCCAACTTGTCCGGGCAGTTATATCGGGCCTGATGCTCTGGCGGTAACTGGTTTGCGTTGAAGCTCTGATAGTGGCAAAGCTTACAGGTGAACGGACCCTCGAGGTTTTTAAAGGGAATAATCATGTGACATGGGTCGGAAGTAAAGAAAGAGGAGGCAAGACGTCCAACCTGTTTGAGTTGATTAGCTGAGTAAACGCGCCTGAGCGGGCTGTCTGGAGCCCGAGAGACAGGGGTCCTGGTTCCTGGCGACGGCTGGGCGCAGACGGGCTTGCGGCGCGCCCGCTACGCGCGTCCGCAAAGTCATCCAATTTAAATAGTGGAGACTCCGGGACGACTAGAGCGACAACCTAGCTGGTGGCGTCGCAGGCGGAAGCAGCTTGCACTTCCGATCACACGGTCGCTCTCTCCACACAATCGGGAAAACCCGTGGTGGACCGGAGAGCGAGTGGGAAGAGGACGAGACTGCGAGGCTACGAGGCAACGATTGACCCAGGTGGGTCTGTGCAAATAGGCAGTGAATATTAATTGTTTTAAAAATAGAACAATGTAAAATCGTAGGGTAAAACAAAGTAAAGCACAATAAAAGTACCGGCAGGTTCCAGTAAGCTCCTAAGCTGCTACACAACAATAAAGAAAAGGGTATAGTCTCTTAGAGAGTATTTACACAGACCCCAGGTATCATTTGGTGACATCTGGGTCACATCGTTAATGAACTGTTTTGGCAACTTATTTTGGAGTAAAGGTTACTTTTGAATGTCTATCTACAAAGGGATCAAATATTTGATTACAATCACCTCTGACGATGATATTATCACCCTAAAATATCATTAGTTTTTTGGCCATTTTATATCAGAAAGAAATATCAGCCTGAGTGGGACCATTTAAATTAAATATGGATAAAACAAAACTTTTCATTATCAATTTTACCACTATCCATTTTCCCTCTGTAACATTCTCTTGAGTTTTACATCAAGAGACTCATCAGAATAAGAGGATAACATTTTGTTCCTCACTTCCCGTGAAAAGAATATATTACCTACCCAAAAATTCCTGAGTTTTAGTATTTCTGATTCTACTAAACATGTCTGCTGCAATATTGTAATGTTCGCTTTATGCTTCGACAGACAGGACTCATTGGGGCATATTCTCAAGGAGCTATCGCCGAGTTACCGGCACTTTATCGCAGACAAAGTCGCGATAAAATTATCGCCCCATCCACAAGCTGGGGCTAACAGCCGATACCACCAGTTTACGTGCGAAAGCATCCGCAAGAAACATCGCCACAGATGACCCCGGCAACTATCGCCAATGAGATGCAGAGTAGGCGTTCCCGAGCAAAAAGCTGCGACAATACCACACCCCAACATTCTCAACGACCAGCCACATCGGCGATAAGACCACAAAACAGGCGATAAGGCGCGTTAGCAGCAGGAAACTAACACCTGCTCTGACCTGGTGTAAAGTCAGACGACAACCTGCACCATCAAAGGGAGACCAGCCCAGAGCCACACATGAAGAACAACAGATGCCATGGAGCCACACACCATGCATCCCGGAGCCCCGAAAGGGCAACAACACCCACCACCACCACCCCCAGGATCGCCACCCCCACCACCCCCGACCCCTCCCTGCCCCCCACCCCCTTCGGAGCACCACAGAGGCAGTGCAGACAAAGACAGTGGACCTCCAGGAAATGTACCAGCCTCACAGACCTAACACCAGACAATGTCAATGCCCACTATAGGCTCAAAAGGACAACCATCCTCCGCATCCGGAACATCATTTCCCACAGGCAGACGGTACCAACACAGCGGACAACCAACATCCCTCCGCAGACAAAGCTGCTGGCTGTGCTGCACCTCTTGCCCTCTGGTACCTCCCAACCAACAACCGCCAGAGTCGGAGGAGTCTCACAGCCAGCTCCATCCAAGTTCCTCACACCTGTCCCGGGTGCCATCATCAGCCAGGTACCCCAGTACCTATACGTCCCCCACAATGCGCAGGAACAGCTTGAGACCAAGCAAGGACTATACGCCATAGCTGGATTCCCTCACGTGTTGGGGGCAATCGACAGCACACGTCCTACTTGTGCCCCCTGCCTACACCGCACACAATTACCGCAACAGAAAGCACACGCATTCCATCAACGTGCAGGCAATAGTGGACCACAGGGGACTCGTCGCCAATGTCATAGCCAACTACCCAGGCAGTGTGCATGATACCCTCATCTTCCGACAGTCCATCATCGACCAGCGCTTCCAGGATGGCACCTATGGGAATGCACTGCTCGTTGGCAAGTACCAACTGAACACACCACACACCTCAACTCCACAATCATGCAAGTCACAACTCTGGCACTGCACACATCACAAAATCACATACAACATGCCAAACAACATGCCCACCCACCAGACACAACAGCACAACTTACTGTGGCAACCTTGGTTAGCCATGTACATGAGCCATCAACGGCATGGCACCTCAGCCACACAATAGCGGAATGTGGGGAAAGGTGGGAACCAGGCATGTACGAAGGAGGCAAGTGACCCATGATTGAGAATGTACACAATGCCAAGTGTGGCGTGGATGTGCTGGCCAGACTGCAGTATGCAGACCACAGACATATCCATGGCAACATGCACTGCTGGTGTTTGTTGTGTAGTGGACAGTGGGTGCAACCATGTCACCCCAGCCAGTGGGGAAGATCGTGGAAATGTAGCATGTGACGTCCCCCCATGTAAGCGTGTGCGGAGTGGGCTGGCCCTGAGGACACCAGGCCAGCGTAGGGGTGTGAATAAAAAGCACGTAGCACTGGGCGTGGTTCTCTTCTGGAATGCCCAACGCGTCTGCCAAGGCAGCGCCTCCCACCCCGCCACAGGGCCGACGCCGTCGCCATGAGCGGGGTGGCCTGCGATCCTGTGCGCCTTAATCACCCCGGGCTGCTGGTCCCCCAACCCGTCATGCCTGCCCCTGCGCAGCCAGGCCTCACTGCTCACCTGCCGACACTGGCATGTGTCAAAGACGGCCCACCACGTGTCGGCGCAAGCTCCAAGCCCAAAGCCCGCGACCTTTTCAGCCTCCTCAGACCATCACGGCCTCCGCGACACAGGCCTGCTTTACTTCTTTTTCGTTGACGTACTCCACCGCTGCCTCCGGCCTACACTGCAGTCAAGTAGGTCACACATTTGGAACTGAGTCTTGATTACACAATGGCAGAGTACATATTTATGGCATCGTTTATATCCCTATACTCCCTTCGATGTGGTGCCACCAATTCTGTCAACCAGGAATCTTCTCCACATGCCATTTCAACGCCGTGTGTTAGAGATCCAGGAGGAGCTGGCTGCACAGCGGGTGCCCCGTGCTGACCGCTGCCTCCGGCACACACTGCGGTCGAGAAGGACACAGAATTGGAACTGAGTCTTGATTTGTTAATTTCAGAGTTTATATCATTGTACAGGCCTCATCGCTGACTGCATCCCCTTCCGGCTCTGGTGCCACTGACTCTGTGCCACGGGAGTCATGGACACTCTCTGGTTGCACGTTGGTGGCGTCTGAGTCTATGGCCTGGGGGTTGTCTTCATCATCATGTAGCTGGTACTGACATTGTGGGAAAGAGGAGACTGTAGCATTCAACTCCTCCATATTGCCTGTCTCTGCTTGCTCCTGCCCTCTGCGTCATGCCCTGGATGGACACCTTCCACTGTCCTCTGTAACACTCCGCGACATTCTCCTTGGACATCAATGAGGACCCGCTCAGATCCCGTGGCCCTACCTCAGTGCATCGCCAGGCACCGTCCTGTGGCGGTGTGCCTGTGCCGGCCGCTGAGCATCCGGGGCCACCGAGTCTGTGCAGCTCAAGTCATGGAGCCTTGCTGTTTGTACTTTGAACTCCTGATTGTCTGATCACTGTTGTAGTTGTTGCCAGCACCATCCAACCCCTGAGGGGTGGCTTACACTATCCAACACCCATCCAGCACAGGCGTCACTGGACGTGTGACCCTGGCAATAAAAGGGGCCGGGCGCACGTGCCCGTAGCCAGTTCCACTAATTATCTCAGTGTGTCCGTGTGGTCATTCTGTATGCATGTGGGCCCCGGGCCATACTACTTTACATTGTGCTGTGTACAGCGTGCGCAACCTTGTCACCTCAGGCAGTGGGGTGGACCTGGGACATGTATCTGTGTCGGACCCCCCTGGGGGCGTGAGGGAGTGGACCGGTGTACGGCAGTATGGCGTAGGGGTGTGGTCATTCAACACATGGCTCAGGGCGTGGTTAAGTGTAGGCCTTTCCAAGGCGGTTACTAATGCGTGTGTCTCAGGTGTAGTGTCGGCGCCACCCGTCACGCAATACACAATGTTGCTATGTAGCATGCCCCCGGAGTACGGGCTCGGCCGAGTGGTAAATGAAGGTGCGCAAGCCCGCTCGGGCTCAGGTATCAGACATGCCAACTGTTGTGTGTGTCGCTATTTCCGCAGCATAAGCCAAAGGTCTACCCTCAACCGCATGGCGAGTTCAGCCAGGCATGACCTCTACATCTGTGTCCGCCCTGTCCTTACCATAGGCCTACACACACGTGTTCGTCCACCTTCAGCGCACGACATCACTGTGTCGTTGTCAGGCTTGTGGACATGCGCAGACAGGCATGACAATAGTGTGCCGTAGGGGTGCAAGTGATGCAACCGCGCTGCACACACTAGTAAATAGGCTCGGGGGAGGGAGGAGCAGCAGTGAGGCTACGTAATACACATTGATGCCGCTCACTTGCAACATGCAGTACATGTCATGCAGGAATCACGAGGTCACACATATCACACACCAATGAGCCACTGAGCCGGCCATCACATCTTGCAGGGCCAACTATTGGCTCATGTCTCTCTGCACAGTCACAGGTGACCAAGGATATGCACTCTGCGCTTGGATGATGACACCCCTCCGAGCCCCGGACACACAGGCCCAGAGGCTGTACAATGCGGCCCACAAACGCACCAGGGGCATCGTGGAACGCACATTTGGCGTGTTAAAGTCACGTTTCAGGTGCCTGGACGTCACAGGTGGGAGGCTCCTGCACAGCCCAGGCATTGTGTGCAAGATGATCGTTGCATGTTGTGTGTTGCACAACATATGTGTACGCAGCAAGGCCCCATGGATACAAGTGCCAGATGCACCGGACGATGATGATGAGGATGAGGCAGGTGGCCCACACCCCACTGCGGCTGCAGCAGGAGTTGCCCGTGGGAACACCATCATTGACAATTTCTTCACATGAGCACGTCACATTGTGACAGTCCTTGGCAATCATGGGACAGTACAATATGGCCACAGGCACAGCATGTGCTACTAAATGCTTTCAAAATACACATTCCCTGAGTGCATGTCACTCATCTGTACAGGCACATCACTCAGACAAATGTGAGTGCAACATGTATTGCTGTCAATTTTATGATTTGTTCAGGGATGGTGGGTGTGTCACCTCTGCAAACGGGCTGTTTAGGGTGTCACGTATTCGGACTGCCAGTTCTGTGTGTCGCAGTTAGTAGGGAATCCCACTCTTCGGCGTTTCACTTGTGTCCAAATTCATTCCATTTTGGCTGCCATTTGTGTCCTACAGGTGACAACAGGGCTCCTTTTGGGGTCAGATATGTACCACCATGATGCAGGGATGCCCACTGTGGCTCGAGTCCCACAACATGGGCAACATGTACGTAAGCGGGAGTCACTGCCCCTACATTCGTCCACGCTTTCATGGTGGATTGCTCATGGTCATGACACGTCTGTGTGCAGGAGGGGTTGCTTGTCCCTCTGCAACGTGAAGGGGAGATGCGGTTTCAATGTGTGTTCCATGCATGTTTCTGCATTGGCGCAGTTTACATGCAGACTGCATGTCAATGTACATTGTGACTGTGAGGAGATGCCTATTTGATGAGGGACAATGGTCATCTGTTCTACGTCAGGGATGTGTGGTTGTGCTCGTACATTGTCATCTCACCGTATTTTTAATCTGCTTTTATGCTGCATTTTCCCGCATGACGCATGGGGATTGCAGGCCTATGGCTGGTTATCGCTGAGTTTTGTATCGCGATTGGCATCATTGCTACTATTTTCGCGTTCATGTTTCGCGTTTTTTCTGCGTCACGTTGGTTTTAACACGTTCTTTTGACGCGTTATCGTGGGACTATCGCATGGGGCCGCCGTGTTGTGAATACCACGTTGACACGGAATTGTTTTCCCGCCAAGGACTGCGATGTGAAGAGTTGCGTTAGACTAATTTTGCAGTAGTTATCACACGTTCTTGAGAATATGCCCCATTGTCTTTTGTTCAGAGATCCTGGTCCCTTAACACTTCACTTTAGATACAATTTTGAAAAAACTATTTTAACTTAGAAAGAAGAGATAAGGTAGATGAGCAAATAAGAGCATGTATAGGACTTGGAATAACAACATTTACATGAGAACAAATACATTGTTGATGTCATTTGGGGACACGAAAGGATCTGATCAATTGGGCAGGGATACGAGACAAGAGAAAGAAGCAATAAAAAGACAAAACAAAAACATTGATAAAGGTAATAACATACCTACAAATGGAAGAAAACATTGAGGTTAATAGAACTATGTGGCAAAGATGACCCAATTAAACTCCAAGACAAATCAGGGAGAAGGTTCATAACTAACAAATTATACTGGCACAGCAAGAAGGTTTGATAATACACAACCTGCAAAGGGGCAGAAAGAAATTTAGTACATTTTGCACCACTTCTTGAAAAATGTCTAATAACAAAAAAAAGTTCATCCAATAGGAACTCTGGATGTTTCCACAGCTTCTTCTCTGCAGATGTCAAGAAACTTCCTCAGCTGCCTGGATCATCATATGCCATTTTGTTGCAATATGTAACTTTGAAGAGAAATGAGTGGAATGCCAAATCTTGTGTTCAGTACTCTGAGATCTGAGCACACATGCAAAAATGTCTTTCTATTAGCTATAGCTTTGGCAGCATTTTGTGAAAAGAGTAATTTATGCACAGACCAGTCAACTTGCTTTATTGCCTTTGTGGACTTGGAAGCTTTGAACAACTCTCATATTAAAAAAAAGGATGATGCCACCTTCTCATGACTCAGATTAGGTTTGTTTACCCAAAGGCAAAAACCTGGGAGAAGAGAAGAATGAGAAAAAGACTAGAATGGAGACTATGGAGACTGGATCACAGGAGACTGGCTCAGAGAGACATGAACCCGGTCTTCCATATTAAACTGAGAAGGTCAACCAATCAGACTGCAGTAGGATCACATACAAGGTAATTTAAGCAGCCAGGTAGCAGTAACAAGTAGCCTTACAGCTGCTTAGTTGTATGGTTCCCGCTTGCTTATTTCATTCATCATTTATGGCGTTTCCCTACACCTTTATCTTATACAACTGTTTTCCCTCAGTACTGTTCGTTTTTGTTCTTCCTTTGTGTGCCTCTCAAGATCTACCCTCCAAAGACTTTAATCTGTATTGTGATGTTGGATGCAACCACTACATCTCATAGTGCTTCCGAGTTCAGGGAAGGTAACCATGTACTTCCAGGGTTCATTATTGGCTTTGTCTTATGGAATTTCAAGCAAGAGGATTGGGTTTGTTGGCTATTGGTATACTGGCACCACTACTATTACCACCTGCCTTCATTATTATAGTCAGACTTGTTGTACAAGTGATCTACGTGATTACTTTAAAAACCTCCCAGACAGAGTGTGCCAGCCAAAATCATCTAAAACTCCTAAGAGATGTGTCATCTACTCTAGCATGTTTTTCTGTCTTGTTCCCAATCCTCATTTTTAGCTCTTAAAAATACTGGGTTTGAGTTTGCTATTGCTCCACTTACTATTTCATACTTGGTAGAGCATGGTGGACCAGCATTAAAATTCCCTCCGCCCGCACGGCTCCTAACATGATCATGACACACCTCTATGATTATTGCTTGAGGTAGAAAATGTGGGTTCATATCCTAACCTGTGCATCATTTGAATACTAAGAGAAACTATTTCTAGCATAACTAAAACTTAGGGTAAGAAAAATGTAAAGACAATATTGAAGTTAAACCCCTCTAAACCTTCAGGATGGTCATAAATCATATGGTCATATTATTAATTCTGTTGTGATTTTCTGCAGCTTCTGTCTTTTTTTCAGAAAAGCAATTTCCATTTGCATCCGAACAATTTGAATCTTGAATCTTGCATGTCAATTACTTGATGCTCAACTTCAGTTACTCTTTTTTCAATAACAGATAATTTGTCATCCACAGTTTGTTGTTCTTTTCTATGTGCGCTCTCAGAACCTTGAGTGCCTGTAAAAGCATTTTCATAGATTTGGGGGATGTTGCCTTAACCGGTTACGCAGGGTCATTCTTAGGTCTTTCATTTATAGAGCTATCAAAATTGTTAGAAGATTTAGATGTTAGAGCATTTGGTGCATTTCACAATGAAAAAATTTGGTAACAATGATGAATTACTGGCAGTTTGTTTGGCAGATAGTTTCAACCATTATTCCAGGAAGTGTACAAGATTTCTCTCAAAATAAACATTTTTCAGAAGATATGGATACATTGGCAATACTATTTAAGGGCCGATTACGATCTCGCTCGGAAGGGCTCCTGACGGCATCCGTCAGAAGCGAGTTCTAGTCGTAAGCGCGATTTCCGGATGACTCGTACTGCTGTACGAGCAAGCAAGTACGATGCGAATATAGCCTCGCGCTCGGAGCGACTCGTACCCGTCAGCGAGGCCCCCCGGAAGACTCCAACATGGCCGACGCGCACAGCGCAATGGGGCCGATTTCCGAGCGACCAAGTACGATGCGCGCATTGAGAAGCCGAATCGAGTCTGAGCCTCCGACTCGAGACAGCATTGGGAAGCGGACTTCGGGGGGCCATAGCGGGCCCCCTTCACCCGTAGCCCTACGACTCGGTCACTGGGGGGGACCCATGCATGCACGGGGTGGCCGCACCGAGGCGTCCCCGTGACAGGGGGCGCCCTTTTCCGCGACCTACCTTTATTCTCTATGGGAGCCTATGTATGTGTTTTTAATAGGTCATTGTAATACATAGAACCACGAGGAGGAACCAAATTTTTTTAATGACCCCTTTGTTCTTTTGTCTCTTGTCCCCTTGTTCCTATTTAGTACATCAACAGAGTACTGTCGAGGGAATACCTCGGGCCTGAACAAGTGGTTCTGACACCCTCTTTTCTCGGGAAACGAGGTGAGAGATATACACAAATATTCTGGGACCGGTAGAGTCCTGAAGAAGGCCGGCGTGACCCCGATCGAGGGGCACAAACACACGGCCGAAACATGTCGACGATTTGGCAGTAAGGAGGGGTGTAAGGAGCACATTACATCTCCCAATCACCACCATCCTTCATGTTTTTAATCCTGGCCGGAGGGTCTAGGAATAAAGTATAGGCACAGCGACACCTCCAAGCTAGTTTTAATCTACACTGCACTTTCACTTCCGGTGATCCCAGTCACTTTAGAAATCATTTGTTTCTTTTTTGTGTTGTGTTTGTCTTCCCCTACCCTATTGCTCCACCCCAGGCGTTGGCTGCGCAGGGGTGTTTTGTAGCAGCCCTATGATGAAGCATGTCACACACCTGCATGAGTGAGGGCAGTATTAAAACACACAGCACATGCCACCACTAAATAGAGACACTTTTTATCACTCCCTACTCCTTCAGGTGTATAAATGTACAACAGGCTCCCATAGACTTCAATGGGACTCCGAGCGACCCGAGTCCGTCAGTGCTCAATTGCATCGTACTCGGTCGCTCAGAGCCTCGGAGCGCGAGTCGCTCAGAAAGCTCTATGGGACCGAGTCGGCCGTAGGGCTTTCCGAGCGAGATCGTAATCGGCCCCTTAATATTAGCTTCCTACTTTTCCCCATGCAGAAGAAAATCAATGAGATTTATGAAGAGGAAATGCACAGACCTATACATACAGTTTTACATGTCAGCAAAGTGCTCTGTCACCAAGTATTGGTGGCACATTTGAAAACAGTGAAAACAAATCACAGAGGCTCATCTATTTGAGGGGATATGAGGCTGTTTCTCTTTCAAAAGTAAGCATGGACTAAATCTTCCTAAGACATATTATTAGTAGCAAGAGTTAATAAGATATTCTATATATATATATGTGTGTGTGTGTGTGTATATATATATGTATGTGTGTCACACAGCGGAAACTTTCCGGCGTAGCTGGTCACATTCACCAGTCGGGGTCGGTGCGAGGTGCGGGTGCTGGTACCCGATGATGCATAAAGGAAGCTCCAGTATTCTAATCCAATACAAAAGGACTCGCACACAAAGGTCGATTTTCAAAAGTTCAGTGTATTAAATTCAACGGCAACGCGTTTCGATCACAAGGATCTTCTTCACAAGCCAATTTGTCCAAGAACACATCCACCATTTAAAGTGCACGAAAAATAATAAACATAGAAAACAGACCAACAGAGTAGGTTGTTTGTATGAACATAGTAAATAGACTACCAAGTACATGCAGGAACAACTCATTGCAAATTGTTACGATTCACATTTTACAATTTTTCACCATTTCATGTAATGTATTATATTTACTGCACATTCATAATTCTTTAAAAACAAAGCGCACCTGTGCAAATATTTCTAGTAGCTCATTCGCCATTAGCAGATTGTTGTTACAAAAGCGAAATGATTCTTCTTTCAGAAAAGTACATCCTCCGCTGTGGGAACTCTGCTGGGGTGAGTATTGAACCTATTTATCAGGCCAAGTGGCCTAAGATTACACAAATCATTTTAAAACGCCTCAATGGGTCAACCAATAGGGCACAACAACCTTACAGAGTTTCAAAGAGAAAAAAAGTGAACACCGTGCAATACTAACATAAAAAGGAGGGAAAAAGGACACAATAAAAACACAAGGGGAAACAGATATGCGAGACACAGTTGACTGACCCTCACAATTCTGCCATCCACATATTCATTTTGTTTCTCTTATAAAGATTCTATCAGACTAGGCCTGCAGTGAAGGTTTTTCAAAAAATGCTAATACTGGATTATGGTTGGGGTCCCCGACCACACTTCAGTACGTTTTTGTAAAAACAATCTGCTAATGGCGAATGAGCTACTAGAAATATTTGCGCAGGTGCGCTTTGTTTTTAAAGAAGATTTATGAATGTGCAGTAAATATATTACATTACATGAAATGGTGAAAAATTGTAAAATGTGAATACACTGAACTTTTGAAAATCGACCTTGGTGTGCGAGTCCTTTTGTATTGGATTAGAATACTGGAGTTTCGTTTATATGTATGTGTGTACATATATATATATATATATATATATATATATCAGCAACACTCCATTGAAACCTCAGTACCACGCAGAGAATGGAGCACGGAACACAGTTAGGTGCAGGAAAACAGTTCTTTATTGTTAGCTCATGAAGCCTCGGCAGCCATGACGCGTTTCGACCCAAGAAGGGTCTTGATCACATGACACGCTTGCCTGGAGGTAGGTCCTTTTTAAATCATTTTTTTCCTTTCCCATTTTTTTACGTGATTTTCTTAAAGTGCCAGATGCCTTAAGGTTTAAAACATAGAAATAGAAAAAAGATTTCATGGTGTAAATTAGAGCCGGTTTCTAGGTTTAAGCAATACATGATTTGAAACTGGTCTGAATACCTTAACATATAGTAGCATGTTCAAAACCTGTACACCAATTTTCTAAAAACAATGCCATAAAATCCTTACTGTACTGTCGGAAGTTAAAAAGCATATAAAAAAACCATCGGTTTTCTTTAAAAAAGATAAAGCCCATGATGAATATTAACTCATGCGGCATTTCAGGTATGAATACCATTACATAACTGTGCAAATTTAACTTCTATGATATTCATAAGATGTAGTCTGTGAATATACAAAGTACAGTACTTGATAATGTAAACAATTGTCATGTAAACCTTTAGGCTAAAAGTAGAAAGTGCTAGTGCAGAGTATAAAAAGTGCTCAGTGCAATAAATTCATAATGTAAAATGAGTGTAAAACCTATCTATCCCGTGTAAATTTAAAAAATAGGGGAATTTGGCTTTGGCGGTAGTTATAAAAACCATGTGGTTTGATGTTTGTTACAGTTAGATGATCTAAAAGGTGATGTTGATATTCAATGTTTTGACTAAATTCAAATTGAAAACCAATCCTTTTATTAGACTTACAAGCACGTGTATAATTCTTCTGTAGCGTTCAACCCGTTCGGATACTTAGAGTCAAGGTTGAGAATATACCATGTTTCTAACTGTCTGAGGGCTTTCTCCCTATCGCCTCCTCTTTTATGGCGTCTGCCTAAGTGTTTCAGGACTATAGCTTTCTACGCCATGCGCCTGATGTTATGGCAATAAATTAATTTAGAATCACCGAGCATGTGTCGGACCTGTTCTTATGTGAGTGGGAGTGAACTGTATATATATATATATATATGGACTGCACTGTGCTAGTCCTATGCTTAAAGATTTTGCTGTAGAATTGGCAAAAGACTTTGTCCCTTTCTATCTCGGCGTGGATGGCACTGTTCTAATCCTATGCTTGAAGACTTTGATAGAAAAGCAGACATTTGAGGTGAGCAGATCTAGAGTGGCGCTGGTGTTGAGGGTGCTCTATACAGGAGCTGCTTTCCACCTAAACTTGAGAACTACCCAGAGTTCTCTGCTTCTTTTTTGCATAATTTATGCGTCACTCTATACCTGAAAGGGTATTGTTTTGACTTCTACTGGGTGCTCCCTTGTGTCTGGACAAAGCTATACTTCTCTGAAGCGCTCTAATGAGAGCGAAACACTGTGTCAGGGGTTGCTTTTACTCATTTCAGGTTAGCTTGGTTGGTATGTTACCAATTCAAAGCTGTAATACTGTGGCTGGAGTGGTAAATGGCTTTTGTGATTTTACAGCTCGGCATGGACCGCACTGTGCTAGTCCTATGCTTAAAGACTTTGCTGTAGAAATGGCAAAAGACTTTGGGGCATATGTACAAGCCCCTATCGCCACCACAGCGTCACTTTTTACGTCGTTGTGGTGGCGATAGGGGCTGCGCCTTATATACAAGGCAGCGTTAAGCCACTTAATGTGGCTTAACGTTGCCTTGTACATAAGGCCCCCTTTTACGCCATGGTTGGCGTGAAAGGGGCGTGCAGTGGGTGTTGTCATGGGCGTTCCACCGCAACACCCATTGTATTTGACGCTGCCCCCTATGTACAAGGGTGGCGTGCATAGAAGGCAGCGCCAAAATTAAGACCAGAAAAATCCTGGTCTTAAGTTGGCGAAACGAGGAGAAATGCATTATTTCTCCTCGTTTTTGCTTTTTCCATGTGTGCTGCCTTGTACAGCACACATGGAAAAAGCAAAATGCCATGGTTTGTTTATGTACAGGAAGGTGTCCCTTCCTGTACATAAACAAACCTTTAAAAAAAATGCCATTTTGTCACTTTCATGTGTGCTGCATGAAGCAGCACACATGAAAGTGACAGAATTGCATTTCAGGATTGTTTATGTGCAGGAAGGGGCACCTTCCTACACATAAACAATCCTCCCCTGCACGCAGACACCCTTGAACTCTGGTGCAAGGGTGCCTGCATTGGCGCTAAGTTGCTAAACTTAGCGCCATCGCAGGGGGAAATGCAAGGCTGCACTACATCTTGTAAATATGGTGCAGCCTTGCGTTTCAGAAGTGGCGGAGCATGTCGTTAAGCCAAGGAGGCTAACGACACGCTCCGCCACTTCCCTGTACATATCCCCCTTTGTCCCTTTCTATCTCGGCGTGGATGGCACTGTGCTAATCCTATGCTTAAAGACTTTGATAGAAAAGCAGACATTTGAGGTGAGCAGATCTAGAGTGTCGCTGGTGTTGAGGGTGCTCTACACAGTGAGCTGCTTTCCACCTAAACTTGAGAACTACACAGAGTACTCTGCTTATTTTTTGCATAATTTATGCATCACTCTATACCTGAAAGGGTATTGTTTTGACTTATACTGGGTGCTCCCTTGTGTCTGGACAAAGCTATACTTCTCTGAAGAGCTCTAATGAGAGCGAAACACTGTGTCAGGGGTTGCTTTTACTCATTTTAGGTTGACTTGGTTGGTATTTTATCAACTCAAAGCTGTAATACTGTGCCTGGAGTGGTGAATGGCTTTTGTCATTTTACAGCTCGGCATGGACCGCACTGTGCTAGTCCTATGCTTAAAGACTTTGCTGTAGAAATGGCAAAAGACTTTGTCACTTTCAATCTCGGCGTGGATGGCACTGTGCTAATCCTAGGCTTAAAGACTTTGATAGAAAAGCAGACATTTGAGGTGAGCAGATCTAGAGTGTCACTGGTGTTGAGGGTGCTCTATACAGGAGCTGCTTTCCACCTAAACTTGAGAACTACCCAGAGTTCTCTGCTTCTTTTTTGCATAATTTATGCGTCACTCTATACCTGAAAGGGTATTGTTTTGATATATATGTGTGTGTGTATATATATATATATATATATATATATATATATGTGTGTGTGCATATATATATGTCTATATATATATATTTATGTATATATATCGCCAGTAGGTTTAGTTACAACCTAGTTTCCATAAAGAGCATTTATTGATTTGCCAATAACATTGGTGCGGTTTGACGAATCCTAGTGAAATTTTGATAACTAATACGATGCTCACTCCAGCTGCTGTTTTAAAAGTTTTGTGGTGATCCGTCAAGCGAGGGCTGAGAAAAAGGGGGTGGTCCCAAAACGCCTTTTCCCAAAGTTAATTCCGACAGAGATTTTAGACATAACTACAGCCCAAACCGCTGAACGGAATTACACCAAATTTGGCAGAAAGGTAGTTGGTGGTCCAGAAAATGAAATTTTTGTAAATTGGTGTAAATCTGTTCAGTAGTTTTGTATATACAGAGATGCAAATCATCCGAGGATCCAACAGTCCCCGTTCTGAAATCAAATTGACCACCAATACTTCAACCAGGAGGTGATGGCAACCATTTTGGGACTTGGCTTCAGCCGAGTCCTCAAAAAAACATAAAAAAAAAAAAAAAAGGGGGCAGGGTAGAAATACTCTGGCCCCTAGATGTGGGACCACACCACGGCAAAAAAGCATTTTTTTAAAAAGATTTCAGCGGGAGCAGCGCTGGATATGCAGCTCTCGGCCAATTTTTTTTTTTAACAGATGTGCGGTCTTCCACGCTTCTCTAATGCGAGCCCCTGGGTGGGCCAGGACCCGGGCCATGCGCAAATATGTGCAGGAGGGGGGTGCACGGGGCCCCCAGCTAGGGCTTATGAAGGCCCATGGACCACCACCTCCTCAGGGCACTGGTTTTAAAGTATGCGAGGGGTTACCGCACAGCACTCCCCGCGCCCTACGGACCGCCACAGGGAAAATCTTAAATAAATATGGGGGCCCGTGTTGCCCCGCTCAGCCCTCTTGGACTGCCACCTCCTCAAGGCACTTAAAATCATGTGTGCAGGTGGGCCAGCTGGTCCTGCCCGCGGCCCAGGGGCCGGCACTTCCCTGGTACTAAAGATGTAATGAATACAGGGGGGCCGCAGGGCCTTCCCCGCAGCCCCGGGGACCACCACCTCCCGGGGCTAAAGATAAAATTAATGCGGGCCCCGTAAGGCCTCCCCTGCAGCCCCAGGGACCACCACCTCCCCGGGGCTAAGGATAAAATGAATGCAGGGCACTCTTGTGGCCCAATAGCAGCCGTGGGGATAGCCACCTCCCTGGGGCAATTCATTCAAATTAAGAGGGACCACGGGCCCCCCTGCAGCCCTAGGAACCACCACTTCCCTGGGACTAACTACTGCCACCATGGATAGCCCTCGGGACCACCACCCCTCAGAGCCAGCTCCTGCTACCTCCCAAAGTGCCCTCCCTTGGGAGATAGGTGTTTGCTTTTGCTTGGTGGGAGCTGACAGCTCCCGCCTATGCTTGGTGGGAGCTGACAGCTCCTGCCTGGCAAAAGCAAACATAACTCTGCGTTCTGCAAGCCAGAGCTGTCAAACAGCTTCGGCTTGCAGAGAGCAAAGTTTTCATCTGTTTCCCAGGGAAACAGATGAAAACATTGCTCATGCAAGCAGGGAGCTGCTATTTAAAGCAGCTTCATGCTTGCAGCGTCAATGCTGGCTCCCGCAGGAGGTGGGGAGCCTGCTGAGACCGTGTTGGCCTTCAGGCTCCCTCTGCAGTCCCATTGCACACTGGGTGCCCTGGGGGCACCCAGTACATATGGCCAGGCCCTGGGGCAAAATTGGCTGGGGAGAGGGGCCACATGGGCCCCCTCCCCTGATAAAACAAAAAACTAAGAAAAGGTTGGCCCCAGGGGATGGGGTCCCTGGGGCCAAAATTAGCCCAGGGAGTAGAGCTGCGTGGCTCACCTCCCCATATTGGTATAGCCAGGCCCCGGGGGATGGGGTCTCCGGGGCCGAAATCGGCTTATGAAGGCGGTCCCGCCAGCCCCCCTCCCCTAATCAAAATAACAAATATAAAAGGCTGGGCCCCTGGGAGAGAGGCTCAGGGGCAAAAATCTGCTGAGAGAGGGGGGCCATGTGGCTACCCTCTCTCATTCAAATGTGACCTGGCCACTCACACACCCACTCATAGACCCACTTACCCACTTACAAACCAACTTACAGACCCATACAGACACACACTCACACTGACAGACCCACTCAGACACTCATGCACTGACTCACAGACCCACTCAAATTCACACACCCACACACAGACACACTCAGAGACTCACACACTCACTCACACACTCGGTGAGACACTTTTGCAGCCACTCCCAGACCCACTAAGACACTTACACACCCACTGACAGACCCATTGAGACACTCACTCACCCACTGAGACACTCATGCATTCACTCACACTCACTCTCAAGGGTTATAGGTTACACTTAGGAAATAAAATTTTAAAAAACCATAGAAATTCACTGAAAAATAACAAAGGTTACAGGGATGTCACATGTGACTTCTGCATACTGAAACTTGGATTTAAGACTTGACAAACAGCTTTTACATGGCAAATCAAGCTCCAAGCGAAAGTGCATACACAGGACCTGTACTACCAAGCATTATCCATGTTTGAAAAGTATTTCTCTACATGAATGAGAAGGTTGTGTAAGTATTTGCCAACATATCTGAGAAATTGCAGAAGTACACCTGTAGCTGTGCCATGAGACTTTTAAGTAAATGTGCTGGTATGTGACTGTCTACTTTAGTATGTCTATAACTCTCTAAATATCTGTGTAAGTGCCTATAAACAAACACCTTAGTGCCTGTATTATGGAAAAGAGAGCAATATAGATGTGACTACAACTATGTTTGAATCTGCTGTATGCACAAGTGGTTTCTGGGTAAGTGATTGATGTAAATGTGCTTCTGTAGCTGACTGACAAAGCAGTGTAACAGAAATACATCACCCACAAGTCAAAGAAAAACACTCTTTGAGAACAGCACATCATATATTCAACAAGTAAATATTTCCACACCTTCTCATGCCTTCCTAACTAAAAGTTTAACTTTTAATCTACAGTTTTTACTACCAATTACAACATGTAGTAAGCAGCAAATGTACAACATATTAATTCAAAGCAACGGATTGTGAACCACCTCCTGACACACCTAGTCTGCAAATCAGACAAACGGTCACATTCTCATACACTCACCTGTTATCAAACACAAAGCCTCTCACAAAACCACTCAAACATTACCACTTATAGTTCCAATATTTTCTTAAAAATATTTGATACTCTCTTATAGCATTCTCACATACACATATACCTTTCCAATAATTTTTTCTCCAAATTAAATGTAATTCAATCAATCAGATTTTATAAAGCGCGGCTAATCACCTGATAGGGTATCCAGGCGCTTGCAGGCCCCAGGTCTTGAGGGCCATTCGGAATTCCAGAAGTGAGGTGATGGTCCGGAGGTGCGTGGGGAGGCTGTTTCAGGTCTTTGCTGCAATGTGGGAGAAGGAGCGTCCTCCACTTCTGCTTCGGTAGATGGAGGTAAGTGCAAGGGAGGTGAAGCATAGTCTTCTCGACGGTTGGTGGAAGTTCAGGCAGGGGTTAATGTAGGCAGGTCCTTGGTTGTGCAGAGCCTTGTGTGCAGGGTCAGCAGCTTGAATTGGCATCTCTTCTGTACAGGGAGCCAGTGGAGTTTCCTGAGGTGGGGTGTGATGTGGGTTCATCTGGGAAGGCAGATTATGAGTCTGGCTGTGGCATTCTGTATGGTTTGAAGTCTCTGTAGGAGGTGTGCAGTAATTCCTATGTAGAGGGCATTGCCGTAGTCCAGTTGGCTGGTGATGAGGACTTGTGTCACAGTGCTTCTCATGTGTAGGGGTAGCCACTTGAAGATCTTATGTAGCATGCGCAGAGTGAGGAAGCATGTGGAGGAGACGGTGTTGACCTGTGATTTCATCGTGAATTTGTTGTCAATGATGATTCTGAGGTTTCTGGCATGATTGGATGGAGTGGGTGCAGGTCGTAGGTCTGATGGCCACCAGGAGTTGCTCCATGTGTTGCTGCTTTTGCCAAAGATCAGTACTTCCGTCTTGTCTGTGTTCAGCTGCAGGCAGTTGTTCTTCATCCAGTCGGAGATGTTTGTTATGCATCTGTGGAAGTTGCTTATGGTGGTGGTGGGGTGGTCGGTGAGTAAGATGATGAGTTGGATGTCATCTGTGTAGGAAATTATGTTGAGACCGTGGGATCTGACGATGTTGGGCAGCTAGGTTATGTATGCGTTGAAGAGCGTGGGGCTGAGGGAAAAGCCCTGGGGACACTGCAGATGATCTTCTTGGGATCAGAGGTGAAAGGTAGGAGGTGGATCCTCTGGGTTCTTCCTGTGAGGAAGTAGGTGATCCATCTGAGCTTGTCCCATTGTATGTCGATGTGGTGGAGTCTTTCAATCAGTGTGTGATGGGATACGGTGTGAAAGGCTGCCGAGAGGTCGAGGAGGATCAAAGCTGCTGTTTCTTCTCGGTCGAGGAGGGTTCGGATGTCATCAGTGGCTACGATCAGGGCGGTGCCGGTGTTGTGTTTGCTGCAGAAGCCCAAGAGGGAGGCGTTGAGTAACTGGTTCTGCTCCAGGTGTGTCATGAGTTGATTGCTGATTATCTTTTCCAGTACCTTCGCTGGGAATGGGGGCAGGGAGATTGGCCAGTAGTTTTTGAGTTTGCTGGGGTTGGCGGAGAGTTTTTTGAGTAGTGGTCTGCGGTAATTCACATACCTGAAAATTGAGTTAATTGATCAAATATTAATTTTTGATCTTATCAGCTAGATTCAATACTGTAAGGAAATGTAAAAACTAAGCATAAGAATGGCACACCCCTTTCATACAAAGCAGCTATTAATTTTTATTTTTTATTTTGTCATTCCATTCCTGAATGGTTAGTATGTGCTAACCCTTTCATGCACTTTTATAAAGAAGCCTAATATGTGTGGGTGTTTTGCACACTTCTGACTTTGGGCTATACTTGGGCTACATTTGGGGGATATTGGTACTACATTTGGGGTCTTTTCTCTCTGGTGGCCATCTTGGGAGACTTATTTGTTATGAAGCTCCCTAATCTCCTTATTTACTGCAGTATCCTCAGTAGAAAATGCTTTCAGTTTTCTACTTCGATTCCATCAAGATGGCGGTCAGATGTGCCACACTTTTGGCATAAATCCTAAATGTTAGCACTCTAGTTGCTCATTAGAACACTGTCGTAAACTGATCACTATGGAGTGACCTGGCAGTGTGCTGCGGGTGTTGAAAGTGCATGTTTCAGTCTACATGTAAGAATGATTTAATTAAAAGAAGAGGAAGATAATAGAAAACTCACTTAAAATGTGTCCTAATTTTTCATACCACAGCCCTAACCATAATTTCTATGACAAAATGAACCCCCTCATTGTGTTTCTTTCGAAATTAAATGTTTTAAATTTGACCAGTTTGATTAAATCAAGATAGATTCATGTGTGTCATACTTTTGTCATAAGTAAGACTGTTAGTGCTCTAGTTGTTCTTTAGAACACTCTGGGATGCTGCAGTAGAACACACGGGTTTCAACGGACAGGCTGCTCCTGTTGGAAGTACATGTTTTACTGAGAATGTCAGACTTCATTCTCATATGGCTGTGAAACATAGTGTGAATTTACAGACATCATGCTCTCATTTAGCTTCTGGAGCACATTCTATAACCTCAATGGGAAAATCATGAGAAAACTGTTTTCTCTCAAACATGATTCATGAAATCCCAGCAGAAGTCTTTTTCACAGGTTAAAATCACCTTAGAACACACTATAATTCCTAAAATTAGTATGGCGCCATCAACAAATAATTTTTCCTTTTTATGACCCTCAAAACCTGTCATTCACTACAAGGCATTTCAATGGGGTGCTATCATGAATATTGATCCCAAGATGGCTGCCAGCACTTTCTTGTTGAAGTGCTGATAGCCAATCTGATCTCACCATGTGATCTGTGCTTAGGCTCCTTCCAGATATCCTTATTTGCTTTCCCTTAAATTTCTTAACAGCTGCTGTACAGATTTACACCAAATTACTGAAAGTTTGATCTGCGAACCAAAATCTACCTTCCTGCTAAATTTGGTGTAATTCCGTCCATCGATTTGGGCTGTAGTCATGTTCAAAGCTCCTATGGGAAATAACGTGAAAAATCGTCTTTTTTCTACACCCCCCTTTTTTTCGCCCCTCGGTCGACGGATCACCTTGAAACTTTCCATGCACAACAAGACTCACTATGACACTTCTTTGGGAAAATTTCGTGAAGATTCGTCAAATGGCACCAAAAATATAGGCAAGTCAAAACACACTTTTTCTATAGAAACATGGTCCTAATTATAACTACCAACTGGCAATCGCCAGTAGGTAAAATATATATATATAAAGCCTGCAAACATTTCCAGGACAAAAAACCCATTCACTGCTACAAACACAATGCATTCATTTTGTTCCTTATTGAGTGGTGTTTGTTTCATAACTATTTCATGTTTGACAAAACGGTATACCAGCAGATGAGGGGGTCGCCATGGGAGCCTGCTTCTCTCCCAGTTACGCATGTTTACATGTGGGGTGGTGGGAGGAGCGGGCCCTAATGGCGGAACACTCATTTGCATTTAACAACAATGTGGTCACCTGGATGAGGTACATCGATGATGTCTTTGTGATCTGGAGAGGCAACACTGACAGCGCAAAGGCATTCGTCGAGAGATTAACAACAACCAGCTTAATCTTGAATTCAATGCTAGCATCAGTGAAACCTCAATAGAATTCCTTGACGTTATGTTGTATATATCCAATGGGGCATTACAGTCCCGACTGCACAGAAAGCCCACGGCAGGTAACTCTACTCTCCATGCCTCCAGCTTTCACCCCAGACACTTGATTACCAGCATCCCGTATGGAGAAATGCTTCGCATACGCAGGATTTGCAGTGCAGAGGGGGATTTGAAAGCATGTCAACAAGAGGCATTTAGTAGGTTCAGAGCACGAGGGTACTCCAAAGACAACATTAATAAAGCCATCATAAGAGCTAACACCATTCCCAGGGAAGAACTCCTCACAGGTAGACCCAGTCTAGCCAGCACTACCGCCAGTAGTGAATTACAGGCACACACAGTGACTACCAGACTCATCATCACCCATAACACAGAGGAACGCGCGATCAGATCAGTGATAAATAAACACTGGGGCATTATTAAATCACATCCAATCGTGGGCCCCATAGTAACAGCACACCCTGATATCACCTACAGGCGTGCCTTCTCAATGCGCGATGCTCTAGTGAAAAACAGCCCTGAGATAGTCACAAAATCTAACTGGCTTTCCGACATGAAAGGTTTTGTCAAATGTCACAGCTGCAGGGCTTGCAAGTTTGGCAGAAACATGACCCAGGTAGATTCTACCTTTAGAAAACAACCCCTCATCATCAAACACCGCCTGACTTGCAGAACTGAATTCGCAGTCTATCTGCTTGAGTGTGAGTGCAAGTTACGCTACATTGGAAGCACCAAGCTACAGGTGCATTTACGCATCCTGCAACATCTGAGAGCCATAGTGAACAATGACCCAGCATACCCAGTCGCCAGACACTTTAGGGAGTTCCATAATAACAATCTGGACCACCTCCGATACTCTGTAATTGATTGTATACCTATCTTAAGAAGAGGGGGGAACCGGGAAAAACTGTTACGCCAACTTGAAAGCAAATATATACTAGAATTCAACACTAAGACACCCTCAGGCCTTAACACCAGTGAGGATTTGCACAATTTTCTGTAGAGTTGAAATCATGTGGCCATTTTCTGTTCCTTTTGTTCCTGGTGCCTAGTGCTCCACTTTATGTTCCCAGCAATCTTTGGTTTTGTTTTTCCCTATTGGGTCTGAACTAAGTGGCACATATAGGTATAGCACTTAATTTTAATTTTAAATTTAAATTTAAATTTGTGATGTCCTCTTTCTTCCTATGACTTACACGCTGTTATCGCGCGAAACACATAAGACTTATTGTATTAACGCAGTCATATTTGTTATAGCTATACATTACCACTAATGTCTGTCATAAATACCGCAAGGTGTATTACCATTTGCGCATTCTGAGCCATTTCAATTTAATTTTTTGATTTAATTTTTCAATTTAATTTCTGGATCACCACACTGTATATAGAACACTATGTGCGCTAACATATGTTACATAACATTTCCTTTTAACACCTAGGTCATCGTATGTTATGCGCTCACATTTTTTCTTTTCATTCATTTATTTTAAATTTTTCGCTACACATTACCTTGGCACTGCCTTACCTCTCACTACAAATCAGTTAAGCACTTTTTTATTAGTAGTAGCACTCGCTTATTTGCTCAACACCACAGCTGGCATTTTATCTAAATCAGGCATAACGTAGATTACATGATATACGATATATATCCCCTAGAGAACATTTCTACACAATGTGAGGACAACTATTGTGCGCACGCACACGATAATATACCGAGAAGCAGGGCTCCACTTCTGTACTATCTCCCACCTGGGTTCGTTGCCATTTTTTATTTGCATGCACTGACTTGTATTTGTGACACAAATAACGCAGTGAATCATTGATGTAATATGTATTATGCAGTTATAACGTATTGTTTTAACCTACCGATATGCTCATGATTCACATCCTTTAGCTATTCATAGCCGGGACAGTCACATCTAGCACTATTTATACATGTCCATCTTGATTGGGGCACACGCAGCGTGGGTTATTACAGTTGATGTGCCACATGTCTATTCACCATGTTTGGGATACTCACTGAATACCATATATAGCTCAGCCTGATTTTAAACAGTATAGCGAAAGCCTGTTGTAAATGACCTACTCACTTTCACTATTGTCGTAAAATCGCCCGGTCATGCAGGTAAACATGAATAAAAGACTACTATTATCACCTGTATATAATGCACGTACTCACCAGCAGCGCGTTGTGTGATCAAGGCCGCATGTCTGGCGGCCGAAACGCGTCATTTTGGACATAGATGTGTGAATAAACCCATCTGTTAAATACTTCTGCCTTTGGAGTCTGTGCCTGTGGTGTTGCGCTGCTGCTGCTGCCGTAGCGGATACATTCCTGGGATTTTCGTGGTGATATATATATATATATATATATATATAAATAAACATCTATATATATAGATAAATAGATAAATAGATATGTGTGTATATATATATATCCATCAAAATGTTGCCCTGAAGCGAGAACGAGCCTGCGGCAGGGTGGCTTTCACTACGAATTTATTGAATCAGCATGCCCAGTCCAGAGTCATCATTCCATCATTCCTTACGCGTTTCAAAGCCTTGCGGCTTCTTCTTCGGAGGAAAGTCACAATGAAACAGGAAAATGCTGCCCCAAGCACTTATAGCGCACGTGCTAGTAAATTGCTCCCCGGTTGGCTCAGTGAAAAACATGCTTGTGCTTGTAGTCATGATAAAGGGCACTTATTACCCCAGTGGGTTCCGTTAGATGTGTGACATTAAAAGTCCATTAAAATACCCAAATGGGCCTCCGGGCCGAGAAAGCTGGTATTTTCATATTTCATAGCCTGCTGCGCCTCAACTCCGACGTGAAGTTTCTTTCCGTCGTCAGGCCCCACAACACCCGTAGTGGCAGGTTCTCTGCGGCCAGGCTGCCGCATACAAATCCATCAAAAAGTTGCCCAGAAGCAAGAACGAGCCTGCGGCAGGGTGGCTTTCACCACAAATTTATTGAATCAGCATGCCCAGTCCAGAATCATCATTCCATCATTCCTTACGCGTTTCAAAGCATTTTCCTGTTTTATTGTGACTTTCCTCTGAAGAAGAAGCCGCAAGCCTCTTGTTCACTGGCTGTTTGGGAAATGTTGCAGCTGCGCAGGAAACATATTTAACTGCAAGCCAATTAAAAGTCATCTTGCCCTTCCGTGGGCCTCTCAGGTGAGTATTACCTTTAGATGCATGATGGGACTTGTAGTATCTTGCGCTCCAATTATCCCCTCCAGTGGGATCTGCGTCATCTCCAGTGATTAATAACATTTTTAAAGCCCTCCAGTGGGCCTCCAGAAGCATTTTGCACAGTTAATTTCCAGTTCCCTTCGATTTTCAGCAGTTCCGCTTGGTAGGTTGAAAGGGTTCCAACCCTGCGGCCCCTCCTTTACTTTTATGGTGGTGGTGCAGTTTTCTCTGGCAGGACTGCCAGTATGTATGTTTCCAAATTTGCCCTTGAAGTGAAAACGCACTCGCCTGCTGTTGAATTATTGAAATCCCTTTATTTTCAAGAAAACCGGCAACTTGCTTCCAGAAACATTTCTATCATGCCAGACGCGTTTCGAAGCCACAAGCCTCTTGTTCACTGGCTGTTTGGGAAATGTTGCAGCTGCGCAGGAAACATATTTAGCTGCAAGCCAATTAAAAGTCATCTTGCCCTTCCGTGGGCCTCTCAGGTGAGTATTACCTTTAGATGCATGATGGGACTTGTAGTATCCTGCGCTCCAATTATCCCCTCCAGTGGGGTCTGCGTCATCTCCAGTGATTAATAACATTTTTAAAGCCCTCCAGTATCAGGGCTTTAACTCGTGCTCTATTAGTACGCTGAATAATCCGCAACTGCTTCCGGGCTTTAAAAGAATGGCTGAAATGAGTGCAGATTCTTCTGCAGGTGGTAAGCATGTTGCTGACTATGTATTCTATTTTGAGAAAGTCTTGTACCACCATGCTGATGCAAAGGGCCAAACACAGGACCCTGAAAGAGCCTCCGTCTGACATGGCCTTGACTATGTTACTCAGTGAATATGCTCAAGTAATTCAACTTGAAAGCAGTGTGCACTGTGCATAATGGTAACTCTTGCCACATTAATCACCTTACTGCAATCTTATTACAATTGTTTCCGTAATTTATTCTAATTTTTTTTAACATAAATTCACCATCATGTAATTCATTCACATACATGAATATGCATCATCTTATGTGTTATTTGTGAACACATTCCTCTTACATGTACATTTATAGTCACATAAACATATTGTGATCATGCTGAATGTGTCATGCCCAATGCATTAGGTCCCTTCAGGGGCAATTCTGAATACTGAGTCTGAGAACTCAGACACATTTAACATCTTCCTTTATAACGTCGGGCAGGCAGCAGTTACCACTGGGATACTGAATGACAATGTGGTGCATTCGACAACAATAATAGTTAAACAGTCGGCATGAGTATTCAGTTTAAGATGGCGTTCAAGTTGGGAGGCTTTGGGATTCTTTTCCATAAACCGTCGCCGATTGCGATTACTTCGCCTAACGTTCGTATTTGATGTCAGGAGAGTGAGCATGCAGACATTGGCGGTTGCGTTTTCCAAGCGGTTACCATAATGAGGTAAGTTGTCAGCAAGGGACAGGGTATTGGTATTTTTATGCCGCTGAGAGATTCTTGAGAATGAGTACTGATTGCGTATTACATTAACAGGCGAAGTTGAATCAAGGAAAGACAGGAATTGTACGGTGTTTGGCAGAACGTGGCAGCATTCATATTGAAGTAAGACACACGGATGTTCTTAAGCATACCAGTAGGGTGAAATAACATGGTCATTAATGGTCTGGAGTGGTTTTGCTTAGAGTTTGGTTATTTTATTACAGCGGATCTTAGAGAGTTTCACTCGAGGATTTTGGGTTCGTGTGGATTGCAGAAAGTAAGTCGGGCGTCAGTTGCTAGCATGGAGTGGTGGCACAACCAGATAATAACTCACACACCGGGGCATGGAGAGGTGATATAATATAAGCATCACCGGGAGAGGCCACGTTTAGAATACGTTACGGTGATTCAATCATTTACACCACTTATGGGCTTAACAGAGTCCTTGACCACAGCATGACAGAAACACTTCTATTGGCACACAGACGGGAGAGTGATGGTTCCAGTTTTGTTCTTTATGTTATACAGTATGAGAAATAAAGTATAGAAAATTCAGGAAACTGATGTAACAAAAGGTACGACACATCATTGGTGGGGATCATTTAACTGTTTAAGACATGTGATTGGTACTCAACAAATTGATGTACCCTTGTACAATGTTATTTTGTGTTATTTTTCTTTTTCAGAATTGTCCCTGAAGAAGAGACCTAATGTCCCGAAATGCATTGGGCATGAAACATTCAGCATGATCACAATATGTTTATGTGAATATAAATGTACATGTAAAAGGAATGTGTTCACAAATAACACATAAGATGATGTATATTCATTGCAGTAAGGTGATTAATGTGGCAAGAGTTACCATTATGCACAGTGCACACCGCTTGCAAGTTGAATTACTTGAGCATATTCACTGATTATTATTGATGTATGTTTGACAGCATACGTTGCGTTGTAGCACCACTAGTTAAATAGTGTTTAAAGGCTGCTTGAAATTCATAGAATACAGGAGTGCACCTCATTCCCAAACCAAGTTGACTATGTTACTGCCATTGTCCGTGACAACAAATCCAATTCTGAGACCTCATTGACCTTGCTGTTAAAGTCGTCCAAGATGTTTACAGCTGTATGCTATTTCTCCAAGGCGAACATGGTCACTGTTGCATGCCGCCAAACGCTCTTAAAATTTTCTTCAGGGCCAAGACCTGCAGATATCTTTTGCTTTACCCCCGCAAAAGAGATCCAGTGTGCAGTGATGCACATGTAATCAGTCACCTGACAACTGGTCCACATGTCCGTCGTCAGGTGGATAGTGTGAACAACACTTTGCTGCCATGCTTGTCCAACCAACTGCAGTACATGATGCAACTCTGGCATAATAGGACTGACTTCGTACCTTGCATTTCAGGGAGATGACTGCCACAAACGCTAAGAATCCAACTCCTTCCATAAAAGAAAAAGGGAGGAGTTCCTGTGCTAACATTTTTGCCAGCTTCCCATTGTACAAACGTGTGGTTGGGTGGTTCTGCTCGTAGGTCCCCTCCTTCCTAAACATGTCCATTATAGTAGCCTGGATTTTCTTCTTTTCTGGGGCCACTGACACAGGAATCTTTCAAGAAGTAGATGGTGGCGGTAGACTCAATGTGCATCGTGGTGGGCACTCACAATATGCCGTGGTGTCTCCATCTCACTCTGAGTCCTGTGCCACTGTGAAGTCGCTGAGGTGGGTGATTCTGCTGGCTCACTGCTTGGGATAGGGCTGCTTTGTGTGAAGATGTCACCCTCTTCTTCCTCATCTTCACCTCCCACCATGATTGGACCAGTAGCTGATGTTCTCCAGCTCTCCTCACCACCATGACCCCGTTCAGCAATTTTTTAAGGTGCTTCTCCCACTTGATTGTATGGTGTTTTTTCATATGGGTTTTTTGGCCTCCAGTACCGTAATTTGTACCAGGCTTAACCTCGACGAACATTTGGGTCAAATGCTGCATACTGCAATGTGCTCCCCCTCTTTGCTAACCGTAAAAAAGTCCCAAACTGGGGAGAAGTAATTTTTTACTGTGCCACTGCCAATGTCTGAAGAAGAACTGGAGGTAGGTGGGCGTGTCATTGACTGCCTCTCTGCTTCTCATGAGGTAGGGGTTGGTGCAGGTCTCACCAAGGGCTTTGCAAATATGGAAGCTGGCGGTGCTTCCTGTACCATATCCCTCAGAGCAGGTGAATAGCAATGAGCAATGTCAGACTCCTCTGTGTCACCTTCCACAATGAATGCCTCATCGTCGTCCTCCTCCTCATCATCCCCTTCAATAAGTCTAAGTCTTTCAAGAACTTTTCTTTTCCCTTGCCTCTCCTGTTGTCTCCTGGACCCTACCGGGGTCCACTCTTTGTCCCTATCATCATCATCAGAAGTGGTGTTTGGAGAAGATGGTGGAGTAGTACCCTTCCTTTTCCTTGCTGGAGATCTTGGAGCCAATGATTCTAAAAGAAAAGGTTCTTGCTCGGAAGGAAGGTCAACCTCCTGTTCTGCTCCAACATCAGGAAACTATTGCTGGCTGCTGCTGCTCTCTACTTTGCTCTGTTTCCTGAAACGATTGTATACTACTTTGCGAAAGGGACAAATCTAATTCAATGTCACTACTCGTCAGCGTCACCATGACTGCAGTGGCTGCCTCACTGACAGACATGGTCCTGGGCTTTGGTTGGGATGGTGCTATTAAAGCAGGAGTGCTGCTCTCAGCTTGCTCCTGGAGGCCGGTGTGGCAGGCACACAACGTGGTGGTCCAAAAAAGGTTTGGGGTGACATGCCACTGGTGGAAAGCTGCTTCTTCTCACTGACAACTTTCTTGGAAGCAGCTTTCTTTGGGGCCTCTTAAAGCTCTCTCTCAGTTGGCAGTGGCACTAAGCTGCACAAGCGGAAGAGATTGGAGGACTAACGTGTGACTGCACAGGCCTTCTGTTAAAGCAGTACTGCTGGTGATGTCTCTTCTCTTGTGCACCTAAAAGCAAACGAGCAAGAAATAAATGTAGTGTGAAAAGTGTCATTGTTTGCCGTTTGAATTGGTACAGACAAAGGCAATATTAGTGTGGTTGCTTTGTTAACCACTTTCAAGTCAAACTACACCACCATACTATAATTCCCCATTAGAATAACACACAATATACAGCATGATAGAAGTCTTTTATGTCCATATATTCTAAAGGAGACACCTGTGGCACTCGGGCAACTGAATGGGTAAATGGAATAGTAATGTTTTAAAAAATGGAGGTCAGTGTGCACCTAAGCCTGGCAATGTGGTCCAGGGGGGAATGGACTAATCATCATCATTACACAAATTAATCATGCTTATATGTCTACTCTGAAGTGCACCGCAGCCAGGGTGACCAGGAGGAAATGGAATTAAATACCTGAAACCTGAATGTTATTGAGTGGCTTTGCGCCTATGGTGGATGGATGGATGATGGCTCGACCAAGGTAATACAGAAAAAAGATAATTTACAAAAAAAAAAAATTTGAAAGAAAAATGTATTACATTTTTTGAAAAATAAAATTTGAATAAAAATAATAATTAAAACAATTAAAATGAAAAAATTACAATAAAACAATTACAATTAGAAAAAAAATAATAAGCTCATTGGCTGGCCACACAAAATGGCTGCCAGCCACATGGTCACAACAACAAGCAAGAGGCATGGAAAACATAGAACACATGCAGGCCTATGGCAAAAGCACACTGGCTGGCTACATAAAATTGCCGCCAACCACATGGTCACAGCAATAAGCAAGGAGGCATGGCCACAGCAATGAACGCATGCAGGCCTAGGGCAAAAGCACACTGGCTGGCTAAACAAAATGGACGCCATCCACATGGTCACAACAAAAAGCAGGATGCATGGCAAACAAAGAACACATGCAGGCCTATGGCAAAAGCACACTGACTGCCTACACATACAGGCCTATGGACACTGACTATACAAAAAATGGCCCCTGGCCACATGGCATGGGGAACAAAGACAAATGGTGCCCTATGGCAAACACACTCACACACTGGTCAGAAAAAGAAAGGAGGCATGGTAATTGGTAACACAGTAAAAAACAGCATTAATTCAGCACTGCCAAAAACAAAATCTAACTGGGCTAAAAAAATTACAACAACCCACATCCTCCAAAGACATCAACTATATTACCCCACCTATACACTGTTTGCCGAAATAAAACATGAAAAAACCCAACAAACACATTTTGTAATTTAATCCAATGCCATCCATGGCCTAAATGGTGTTTCAATTCAACAGACACCACAGAAACAGTTGTTTCATGCAGCCATGACTAGTACTGAGCTTACTGGCTGGAAGGCCCATTGGCAGACTAGGCCACTTAGTAAATTAAATGAATCTTGTAAATTTATTAAAAACATGGAGAAAATGGTCTAAATTGTGCAAAGGTTTTCCTTTACAAAACAAGAAAAATTACATGTACAAAAATAACTAGGCCTCTACTGAAACTGCAGGTCACCCACCACAATAAAGTTTAAAAATGGAATAAAGTACAATCAAATCCTTGTGCATGCCCCCAATCAAACAAAGAACACCCTCATACAACAGTTTTTGAACCTACTTGTGAAAACTCAAATACAAAGTCCTTAAATCCAATGGTAGATATGCAGCAGACATGGAGAGTTATCCTTCCGGCTCCAAATCCCAATGAAAAGTGACCAGGAGATGAACAAAGCACTGGGAGGAGCCTGCTGGACAGGAACAGGAAGTTGGGGTCTCTGGGAAACATCCTTGCTGTTGGAAATTTTTTATTTTAAAAAAAGGCTTCATGCACAAAAAAAACTCCAACAGCCCATTTGAGAAGAAAATCCACTTGAAAAGCCTCTCATCTGCTTCTCAGTCACAAAATATAAATGCTATTGGCACTACATTGGCGCCGTCGTTTCCAGAAGCTGTGCAAGCAAGCGCAAAGTATTGTGCAAGCTCGCTAGCAGCCTGAGTTTATCGTGGAGCAAGCAAGCACCAAAACTAACCCCAAGCACGAACGGAAGAAAACTCTGCTTCACGCCCGGGAAGGCGGAATTCAGGAATTCTGCGCTCTTCTGCTGAGTCTGAGTCCCCGAATCCCACAAACTCCGCGAGCAGAGCAGAGTTTTACGCCCAGGCCAAGACACAATGTGGCCAGTGGATAACATGCCCAGATGTCCGACATGGGGAGCTTATGATCACTACGTGTGCTAGGTCCTGATTGGCTATGTCTTCCTAAATCTTGTGGCATCTGACTTTTTATGGTGTTTTTATGAGTGCTGTACCCCCTCCGGCCATTTGTGCTTTATTGGGGCAATCTCCCCATACCAATTGTAATGTCGCTGCCCCTATCTGTAGGATTGATCAGGAGTTTCCAGACTGAGTGTTTGCCTGCCAGCTACGCACCCTCCCACCTGTGACCTCTCAATCAGTAGTCCCGGGCCTAGGTCTCAGGGCCTGCTTGACTACATATTTACGAGTCGAGGTTAATGTGCAGTTTAGATGGGCGAGATTTCAATTTTCTCGATGAACGGATCAATTTCCATATTGACATTCCCCCCTCTAGTTGATTTTTCAACTACACTATCTAACTCATGCATTTGTACAGTTACTTTATTTTGGGGCCTCTTGTTACTTATGCTCGGTTTTGACAAACACTACCTTTTGAATTACCTGCATTATTCCCAGTTTGAGGATTGCATTTTTACAGCAGGTGACTCCCAATTGTATAACCCTGCAAACCAACAGCAACATAATGATAACTGGCAACAGTGATGTACATAAATCGAATATCCATCATACGAGCCAGGAGAACCAATTTGAAAACTACTCCTTCTCAGGGCACCTCCCTCTACATACATGTTTCTTTGTAGATTGTACAGTGCTTAAATGGCAAGCGACAGTTTTCTATTGTCCATGTCATTCCCTGGGATGAACAGGATGCTCCGATCTTGGCACAGACCCCTCCCTCCATTGCGGTCATCAAGTCCATCCCATAACAGTGCTGCATTACAATGAGGCGGATTGCTCATTTTTCTTCCTTGATAGAATTGAGGCCTAGCTCAGTGCTGTTCATCATTTTGAGCATCTCCCACCGGGTGATTTGTAGCCCCCTGTCCCCAGCTGTGCTTCCATGAACAATCTAAATTGTCTGGAATGTCTTTGAACTGTGTCCAGCCAATATAGCCCGCAGCTCTCCTTTCACGAGTTTGGTGCAGCAAGGTTGTCTTTTCCCTTAGCGGGTGCTGATATAAGTCTAATATGAAGTATGAAGTCTTCCTGAGGCTTGAGCCGGGAGAGAAGTACGAATTTGTGTGTGTTGGGAAGCGGGCCGATTTTTAAAACTGTTGTTTGCTGTATTACTGATTTTAAAACTGTTGCTTGCACAATTTTAACGACATTGATTACCGAATTTTAAAATTGCGGGGGCACAATTTTTTAATGATATTGGTAGTCTTTAAACAGAAACTTGCACTTTTTGCACGTCCTGAGAGAATCTCACTTGGTGGTCCGCTTTGTTAACGCGGGACCGCCATTTTGGGAAAAGTCTCTGGTTAGCGGGCTAGTTCTCACAGCCCGGGGGATATTTAGAGTGAGGCTGGCGCGAGCGCGCTCCCTGAAGTCCTCCTGAGGCTTGAGCCGGGAGAGAAGTACGAATTTGTGTGTGTTGGGAAGCGGGCCGATTTTTAAAACTGTTGTTTGCTGTATTACTGATTTTAAAACTGTTGCTGGCACAATTTTAACGACATTGATTACCGAATTTTAAAATTGCGGGGGCACAATTTTTTAATGATATTGGTAGTCTTTAAACAGAAACTTGCACTTTTTGCACGTCCTGAGAGAATCTCACTTGGTGGTCTTCTTTGTTAACGCGGGACCGCCATTTTGGGAAAAGTCTCTGGTTAGCGGGCTAGTTCTCACAGCCCGGGGGATATTTAGAGTGAGGCTGGCGCATGCGCGCAGCGGACGCGCAAGGCGGGCGCGCCTAAGACAAGCCCGTCTGCGCCCGTCCGCGCACCGGTCGTGTCCAGCGCCAGTCCTCATGCTGGATGTGGCACAGGTAAAGCCCAATCACTTAATTACTCCAGCAGGGATCTGCATAATCTTAACCCTAACAATACTCCTCTTAAAGCTGACTGTTTATGCATTTCAATGGACAATAGGCCCATGCATACTCAACTAACCTGCCCTGGCTGCCTTATTAAACTGCCGTTTCTTGTATTTGAAATGACTAAAGAGAGACAAAGTACAGGTAAAAACAAAAAACGACAAGAGGAAGTAAAAATTGGGAAGTACGCCCTGTTTAATGCAAGGTCTCTAGTTAAACATAGTTTGGAATGCTCCTCCCTCATTGAAGATGAAAATATTAGTATTGCATTTATAACCGAATCTTGGACGCATGATGCTTCAGGTCCGGATTTGATTAAAGCAACACCACTGGACTATCTCTCCTTTACCTTAAATAGATCACATAAGAAGGGGGGCGGTCTGGCAGTAATCTATCATAAATAAATTACAGCCTCATTTAAGCCTTCATCAAATGACGAATGTGAAGCTCTGGATTTTAGTTTCTATATCTCAAATCACTATACTTTTAAGGGCACACTCATTTACAGACCACCGGGCCCGAGAAACCCGTTCATTATAAAAGCTGCCTGTATGTTTGAAAATGGGTTAAGTGTCAGCTCTTATACTATTTTAGGAGATTTTAACTTCCATTTGGAAGCACAAACAGACCCAGACACCTTAAATTTGTTAGAGATGATGAGTAATCTTGATTTAAAACAACTGGTTAATGGTCCTACCCATAAAGCAGGACACACTTTGGATGGCATATTCTCAAATAACATGCAAATATCAGTTTCAGATCTTCTCCCAGTGATCTGGTCAGATCACAAAGTTGTGCTGTTCACAATGGCTGTGCCAGAGCGACATGTGATAAAATCTGCTACTAAACAACTAATAAGTAGGGCATGGAATAAAGAAAACGCAGAAGAACTACAGGAGGTGTTAACCTCCACACTTTTTAATCCTCATACAGATTTGGATGAGGTGGCGTTGCAATACACCAACTGGCTGAACGCAGCCGGTAACAATCTCGCCCCTGAAAAACGTATTCGTTCCAATAGAGCACGTCCCTCTGCTCCATGGTACACCCAGGAACTCAGAGACCTGAAACTGGTCTGTAAGCATCTTGAGAGATCATGGAGGAGGGAGTATAAGGACAATGAAAAACATGAATATAAAAATGGATTAGTCCAATATAAAAAGATGCTGCAAGAAACAAAGCAAGAGTTTTTGTGAAAAAAATTAACTTAGCAAAAAACTTTACTAAAGAACTTTTTAATACTGTAAATGCCTTAGCGCATCCAGCCCCTCCACCTATTCAGGCCAGCCAGGAACTATGTGACAAAATTGCAAAGTTCTTTTTTGACAAAGTGGATGTTATCTTCTCATCCTTTACTGGTTCTGGGAATATGATCCCTATTAAAAATCCGGACTCTGAAATAGAAACAAGTACTAGGCTACAACTTGTCCAGTTCACTGCAAAAACCACCATGGACACTTTAAATGTACTCTTGAAAATGAAAACGGGATCACCTCTGGATCCATGCCCAGTCTCGTTTTTAAAACTGGCAGCTGAATCTGTGGCTCCTACTTTGACCCACATTATAAATGCTATGTTCACTGAGGGATACTTTCCCAGGTTGTGGAAAGAAGCACTAATATTACCACTGCTAAAAAAAACGAGTCTGGATCCCGGTGATGTGAATAATTTCAGACCCATATCCAGACTCCCTCTCCCAGCGAAAATTGCAGAGAAAATGATGAATGAACAACTGGGCACCTTCCTGGAAGAAGCTCAGATACTTGACTCAATATGGCTTTCGCAGTGGTCATAGCACGGAAACTGCGCTACTTAAAACCACAGAGGAGATTAGGACTACTCTCGACCGGGGAGGAAAAGCAGCTATGATTATGCTGGTTCTTTCTGCGGCCTTCGATACGGTCCATCATGCCCTGTTGATGGACCGGTTACGAGAGATCGGAGTACAGGGCTTAGCATGGAAACTACTTAAATCCTTCCTTTCAGACAGACAACAGACAGTCACCCTTGGCGAATTCTCATCTAAACCTCTTTCTCTGCCTTGTGGGGTTCCTCAGGGGTCGTCCCTGAGCCCAACACTTTTTAATATTTATGTGTCGCTCTTAGCTCCCCTGATTGAATCATTTGGGTTCAACTTAACTTCATATGCAGATGACACCCAAATTGTAGTGTCATTGAGGCCAGGAGAGTTGCAGGGAACGGCAGCCAGATTTCACGACTGCATGATAGCAGTGGGCAATTGGATGGCCCAAAACTGCCTAAAACTAAATTCCAGTAAGACAGAGGTAGTTCTGTTCAGCAATGATGCTAACTTTTGGAACTCAACTTGGTGGCCTGACTCTCTAGGCCTTCTTCCCACGCCTGCCAAAAAGGCTAAGAATTTAGGAGTCTAGATAGACAATAAGCTTAAACTCAAGGATCAGGTGAATGCAGTAGTTTCATCCACCTCTTATATATTAAAAACTTGTAAGAAGATCATACATGTTTTACCTAATGATAGCCGCCAGTTAGTAATTACCGCTCTAGTGATGTCCAGACTAGATTATTGTAACAGTTTATATCTCAACATTCAGGAAGGTCTGATGAACAAATTGCAACTTCTACAAAATGCAGCGGCCAGACTACTGTCCGGCATCCCAAAACATGCCTCCATCTCAGCAGAGATTAAAAAACTTCACTGGTTGCCGATGCGAAAACGGGTAAAATTTAAGGCCCTATGTATAGTGCATAAAGCCCTGCATAAAACTGGGCCCAACCATCTCATTACGCAATTCCAATGGTACACACCAGCTAGATGTTTACGCTCTTCAGAAGCTAAACTGGTATCGGTGCCCTTTGTAAAAAAGGCCAACTGGGGTGGAAGAAGCTTTGTGGTTAGCGCAGCCAAGGCATGGAATGGCCTTCCGCTGCAGTTGAGATCTCAGCCAGATCTGTTGGCTTTTAGAAAGGCTCTGAAAACTTGGCTCTTTACCGCACAGTCTTAGGCTTTTAATTTTCTGCTCTTGACTCAGGTTCCCCTATGACTTCAGTGAGCGCCAGGACACCCTTGGGTAACAGTTTGCGCTATATAAGTGTCAATAACATAACATAACATAACATAACATGATGACCATGGAATACAGTCCTCTCTATCTGAGAACAAGCTGAGTGTAGGCATGCTCGCTGCATTGCCAGTAATAATCCATCAGTGTGGGGATGCCCCATTGCAGAGCCGGAATATATAATATCACTCCGCAGTTAGCATTCATGCCCATCGGAAGCATTCCTTTTCCACTGAAACATAAGGAATATAGTGTAAGTTTCCAACATTCAGGGGATGTCCTTTCCCTTCTAACCAAGTGTATCTACCCACCTCAGTGTCCCAAATTTCCTGCCAAGGGGTAGTCATACTTTCATTAAACCCATCCCCATGTCACCCATTCCTCTTTTTATCCTCGAGTTGGACGGCCCTACATAGGAAGTCCATGTCAAGAGGCCACTTGTTGTTTAAGACGACCACCCTAGATACACTAAGAGCCACTCTCAGTCTGCAGATGGATGCTGGAGCAGATGTGTTTGTGCCCTGAATTGGGAGTTTTGCTACCTCCAAAATTCTCTTCTCCGGGAAATCTCGGGCCATGTGATATCTTCCCCTAAGGTACCCTTCCCATGCATCCTGTCCAGCTCAGTTTGGATATCAGTGGGTTCAGTGAGGATATATTGCGCTGTTGGATTGGTGTCGTATCAGGTTATGCTTACAACTACCCTGTGTGGTTTTACTTTGTTGGGTTGCATATTGGCTCTTATTCTGTATAGGTAGAGGTGAATAAGTCATTTTGCTTTCTCGGTGGCTACTTCTTGGGACAAGTATGGATTATTTACTCTCCCTAGGAACTGCAGAGATTATATATGGTATTTTAAGCTATCTTTTGACTGTTTTTAAGATTTGTTGCAAATACTAGGCATCTCTATTAATCTGTATTTTATTGTTTATATCTATCTGTTTTTTTAATGAAAATGTACGTATGCAATCTTTTATGGCTCTTTTTGAGTTGAATAAAGTATATATTGATTGATTGATTGATTGAATGCTTGACAAGCAAAGCCTATCTGCACCTACAGCATGTGGGATCAATAAGCAGGCATAACATGACCTGGCTCATGCTTGGGAGCCGACTGTGGTCATGTGCTGGTTCCATGTGTTATGCAAAAGGGCGCTGAGCAGTGCATGTGGGATGCTGGTGTTCTGTTTGGTGCAATTGTAGGTATCGTACGAGAGGCCCCTATGCAGGCACCGTAGTTTCCCTTTAATGAATCTCTTTTGACGCAGCAGTTACTTTGTAATACTCAAGTGTGGGACTACCCATAATAGGCAGATAACCATATAAGTATACATAACTTTTGTCGCAACACTGCAGTTCTGGGTATGGGTCTCCTGGGAGTCATCTGTGCTCCTCCGGTGGCTGTGGTCCTTCTGATCAGTTTAAAAAAGTTTGCAGTTTTTAGTTCTAGGATGTCATCACCACTGAAGGGTTTGACTGCACGTTGGAACAATGCACCCACACACTTTTCCCCTTCTCCTTGAGGTTCGTGGGTGTTAAGAAGACCTCTCGCTGAGGGCCCATGGTTTCTTCCTCCTTCCATTCGTGCAAGTTCGGCAATGTCCCTCTTTTTCCTTTGGTTTGTGGGGGTTGATGACAAGTCGGCATTGGTGCACTTTATTGTCTTTGCGGTTACCTGTTTTTGAAAGAACTTAAGTTGACTGTTAAATTAGCTAGTTCATACTCTTCATTATTAACGGTTTTGGAGAACCTGTATTTAACCCCAGAGGTGTGATCCCATCAACCTATTAGTCGGGATCTAGTGAGGTATCAGAAGGCAACTCCTGTTCAAAACATCTTTTAATGATTTGGGGTGGAAGGGTGATTTTTATTATCTTGATAGATCTTATTTTTATAAGCCATTGGGCCCCCCCAAACTACTTAGGTGTTTTCGGACCTTATCCGACATTTCGGTTGTGGGTGGTCAGACCAGTGTTAGGTATGTTTTTGAAGTGGTCTCATGAGTAAAGGGAGGGATAGAATTGTGGTTTTAGCAGGAGTTCTATGAGCTTCACTAGTTTTATCAAAGGTGCCTCGCCCGGTGCATGCATAAGAGCGTGGTTGCTGTGTGCCCCTTCCTGAGACTATTTTCCTGCTGGGGATGGCCTGTTTTTGGCATTACCCCCAGTTGCTATTGCTATGAGTTATGTATTTCAGTCCTTATATGATAGCTATGTTTGCGTGGAAATGTGGTAAAAGGGGCGTGTTGCTGTTTGGTTTTGCTGATGCTGGTCACGTGTCCCATGAACACATGCTTATGCATGTGCATCTCCCTGTTCCAAGCACATGGTGTGCAATGTGGCCCTACCTTGTGGCCTCAGATACCTGGCTTTGGCTAATCTTGACCCCGCCTTTTTATTCGGAATCATCTTTTTGGCCTAAATTTGGGTGGGTTTTCTTTAGTTTTGGGCGTTTCCTTGAGCCCATCATTCAGTATTTCACTTGCCCCACAGGGAGAGGGTCAAAGGCTGCTCCGTGAATCTGCCCCCCTTCCCTATACCACCCGTGGGATCAGCAGTAAGGGCCGACAAGGTTGGTGCATCATGAGTGGACTATGCTTGGAAGGGGAGCACTTAGTGCCCTGCGTGCCATCAGGAGCAGGGGTAGAGGCTTGGAAGCCTCCGTCCCTGATACCCCCCTCTACCTCAGACCACACCCTGCTTTCTATGACTGTTTCCGGTGGGCCCGCTGTCCCTAGATTTTGGCTGGGGTCTCTTGAGCTCTTCAACGAAATTGGTGCTCATCTTGCCGACCTCTAGGAGAGTGAAAGGTTGGGGGAAGCCCCAACTGGAGTCTTCAACTCATCATCATGCTGAGGTAGGGTGACCAGATTTCTAAAACCAAAAAATCGGGCTGCCTCACAAAAATAGAAGTAAGACTACAATTTCACATCGCAGAGTGGCGCAGGATGACTTGAAAGACAATGCTTCACCTACGGAGCTGCAAAACACACAAGATGATGGACGGAATGCTGCACATTGGCAAACATTCACCCCCAGTCACAGATCTGGGTTTAATCCATCGTTATTTTGCTTCACCACGCCACCCCAGTTCAGACATAGCCATATGCAAATCAGTCTTGACCCTGTGCCTCATGGGAACAGTCCAGACCGAACTGCCAAGCCATGTCTTCCCTGGACCGGAATCAAGCATCCTAGGACCGGTTTCAGGCTATCAGCCTTCATCAGCCAGGATAGCTTGACTCCAGTGGCGTAGTGAGCACGGGACCCACGTCTGGGCATACCCTTCCCACTTAGGGCGAAATGCAAAACACACAAGATGATGGACGGAATGCTGCACATTGGCAAACATTCACCCCCAGTCACAGATCTGGGTTTAATCCATCGTTATTTTACTTCACCACGCCACCCCAGTTCAGACATAGCCATATGCAAATCAGTCTTGACCCTGTGCCTCATGGGAACAGTCCAGACCGAACTGCCAAGCCATGTCTTCCCTGGACCGGAATCAAGCATCCTAGGACCGGTTTCAGGCTATCAGCCTTCATCAGCCAGGATAGCTTGACTCCAGTGGCGTAGTGAGCACGGGACCCACGTCTGGGCATACCCTTCCCACTTAGGGCAAAATGCAAAACACACAAGATGATGGAGGAATGCTGCACATTGGCAAACATTCACCCCCAGTCACAGATCTGGGTTTAATCCATCGTTATTTTGCTTCTCCACGCCACCCCAGTTCAGACATAGCCATATGCAAATCAGTCTTGACCCTGTGCCTCATGGGAACAGTCCAGACCGAACTGCCAAGCCATGTCTTCCCTGGACCGGAATCAAGCATCCTAGGACCGGTTTCAGGCTATCAGCCTTCATCAGCCAGGATAGCTTGCCTCCAGTGGCGTAGTGAGCACGGGACCCACGTCTGGGCATACCCTTCCCACTTAGGGCGAAATGCAAAACACACAAGATGATGGACAGAATGCTGCACATTGGCAAACATTCACCCCCAGTCACAGATCTGGGTTTAATCCATCGTTATTTTGCTTCACCATGCCACCCCAGTTCAGACATAGCCATATGCAAATCAGTCTTGACCCTGTGCCTCATGGGAACAGTCCAGACCGAACTGCCAAGCCATGTCTTCCCTGGACCGGAATCAAGCATCCTAGGACCGGTTTCAGGCTATCAGCCTTCATCAGCCAGGATAGCTTGACTCCAGTGGCGTAGTGAGCACGGGACCCACGTCTGGGCATACACTTCCCACTTAGGGCAAAATGCAAAACACACAAGATGATGGACGGAATGCTGCACATTGGCAAACATTCACCCCCAGTCACAGATCTGGGTTTAATCCATCGTTATTTTGCTTCACCACGCCACCCCAGTTCAGACATAGCCATATGCAAATCAGTCTTGACCCTGTGCCTCATGGGAACAGTCCAGACCGAACTGCCAAGCCATGTCTTCCCTGGACCTGTGCTCTCCATGCCACTGGAATCAAGCTATCCTGGCTGAAGAGGGGTGAAACCCCGAAACCGGTCCTAGGATGCTTGTTTCCAGTCCAGGGAGGACCTGGCTTGGCAGTTCGGGCTGGACTGTTCCCATGAGGCACAGGGTCAAGACTGATTTGCATATGGCTGGGTTCAAACTGGAATGGCATGGTGAGCAAAAAAACGATGGATTTAGGCCCAGATCTCTGTACTGGGGTGAATGTATGACATTGTTCTGCATTCTGTCCATCAATTGTTGTTTTTGCATTTGTCACCCGAGTGGGACGGGTATGCTCAGACGTGGGTCCCGTGCTCTCCATGCCACTGGAATCAAGCTATCCTGGCTGAAGAGGGGTGAAACCCGAAACCGGTCCTAGGATGCTTGTTTCCAGTCCAGGGAGGACCTGGCTTGGCAGTTCGGGCTGGACTGTTCCCATGCGGCACAGGGTCAAGACTGATTTGCATATGGCTGGGTTCAAACTGGAATGGCATGGTGAGCAAAAAAACGATGGATTTAAGCCCAGATCTCTGTACTGGGGTGAATGTATGACATTGTTCTGCATTCTGTCCATCAGTTGTTGTTTTTGCATTTGTCACCTACGGAGCTAGCACAGACCCCAAATTAAACACATCTATTACACAGACTATTATGGGTACTAATTAAACTGGTTTCTGCAAAATACTGGCACCTATTCCTGCACTGAAACTCATAAAAGCTATTTCAGTGGAGCCTCTCCAAAAACCCAGGAAAATCTCCTGGGAAAGATAACCAAAAAAGGGACTGTCTGGGCAAATCTGAGACGTCTGGTCCCCCTACACTGAGGCCTCTTAGCTTACTGACTCTCGCATGTGGGGGCTGTGGAGTTTTAGGGTTTTACCATCCCAGGCGCAAGAACATTGTTCCCATCACCAAGAATAGCTTCATTCATAACTGAATGGGAGGCCTCCATTGATTCAGAGCCTTCTGGTGCATTTGGGTGCACAGTCGGGACTACACACCATGAAGAAAACATCAAGCTTGGACATGATGCCTGAGAAAATGGGGACCTTTTGGCTTTGTAATTGGAATGCGTCCCATTGGACTTTGGCTGAGAGACCTGGGTGACTGCTTGGTAAACAGTTTTCTTTCCCGCCCCCTCATCAGACTGCCCTGTCCCTGGGGTGTGGCCAGTTAACCCTGCCATGGGGGATCAGCAGCAGAATGGGGCCTAGTTTCTGTAGGCGCTTTAGGCAATCTGATTATTCAGTGCTCCCACAGACTCACCATCGATGCCGAGCCTAGTGTAGACACCTGATCGACACAGCCCACAGCAGCCCTGAATTCCTGGAAGCAAGCAAATACTTTTTGGACCACAAATGATGTCTGTAGTCCTTTCTGTTCTAATACAATTTTTGGGAAAAGGGGGTAGGAGGATGCTGGTCATTTTTATCCTCGGAGTTGAACTACTGGGAGATAAGTCCCTGGGGTTATTACTACCTGTTTTCATCTACTGGGGGTCTATTTTACTGTGGATTTTGTATCTGTGGTTCCATCAAGGCGCTACCTCCCCACACTGTCACCCCTCCTTGCCGGAGTGGTGGATCCGGTCCCTGCTGTGCTGGGTTCCCTATATGTGGTTGCTGCTGCCACGTGTTCGTCCAATTACTTGATCCCTGCTGTGGTTGTGTGACAACCAGCGGACCTACCTGCGACTGAGTGTATGGTACATTCTGATTACTCTGTGCTTGGTACTAAGGAGGGATGTTAATCATATCCTGTCCATTTGCTCCGTTTGAACTGAAACCGGAAGTAGAACCTCAGAATCGCGGTGCTGCATCAGCCGCTGACCTGAGCTGCTGCTGCCCGCATTCACGAAGTCCCAAAGAGCTCCACAAGGGGCCTGCAAGCAGCCAGCGAGATGGACGGTGCGTGAAATTAAGAGTGCAGGCACTTTGGGGAGTGACAGGCTAGTGCCACGGTTCCTCTCTCATGCGCGGAGGCAGTCGGCATTAGTCCGACGCTGCTTGCGCTGCAGAGAAGTCCGCGTCACCCCCCTGCGCTCTTACCCCCGCCCACACCACCCCGCACCGCACTGGGTTTTAAGCCCTAGAGCCATGGCAGCCTGAAGCAACCGTACCAGGGGCCAGCAGTGGTGCCAGCGGTGTAGTGCTCCCACGGGGGGCCCAAGCTATTCAGCAAACAGCCCAATCGGCATAATCAGCAATTTGGAGTTAAGACAACCTGCATTGAGGTCTGCTGAATGCAGAGAGATGGAGACGCAGTGGAGCACATTACGCAAGGGAAGGAGCTGCGCGGTGCTGGGTCAGACAGAGCGGAGAATGGTGTAGTGTGTAGTTGACCGATTAACACGGACCGCAGGACCTTAACACCGTAGCTACACGCCACCTTCTCTGCAGCGCCCCACAGCCCCCCGCAGTACCGTGGCCTTCTCCTGCCATTGCTGTTATTGCTGTATTTGCTGTCACTGCCAAAAAAGTCACTTGGGAGTACCAAGGGCTAATTGGTGCCACGGCCATTGCCGTTACAGCCCGTGGAGACTGTGCCTGTATTCTTTTACTCACTATCTAACTTATAGGATGCATTGCGGGTGGCTGCGGTGTTGTTTTGCTATTCTGCTGTTGCTCAGTCATCTCGTCCACCCTGTCCAGCTTGTCAGACACAATGTGGACATTGAGTTAAGTAGAATTCGGTGTGCAGTGGGGGTGGTTTCCTACGTCCGGCCAGATTTGACTAGATATAGGACCAGTAGCCTTTAACTTATTTTTTAAGCAGCACATAGAGCATCAAGCAAGGCTGTGGCTGTAGTCTCGCGCACCTCCAAGTTTCCTGACTAAGGGGACCAAGCCTGTCAGAAGCAGAAGGTGAGGAGGCTGAAAGGAGGCTGAGTGTGGAGGGCGTAGTGACCCTCTGGGAAGAGCATAGCTCCGTCCCCCTGCGGAGATGGCCCAGCTAGGACTGGGTGGGGTTTGTGGGGTGGTCCGGTGAGCTCCGCTCAGTTTCAGTTTGCTCATCTTGCACATTGGTGGGTACACCTGTTTTCCTGTTTGCCTCCTGCTTTAACTGCTTATATTTTTTTTCACTTATCAGCCTCCTTCCTCCAATATCATGTATTCCATATCCACATTTTTTTTTTTTTACGGAGTTTTATATAGCGCGAACTTGACCTGAAGTTATCTGGTATCAGAGCGCTTTACACGAGCACCAGTTGCGTTACATGAGGACACATTCATTTTTGTTAGGCATGGGGAGATTAAGTGATTTGCCCAGAATCACAGGATGTTGCGCGACCTTGCAGAGACTCGAACCCAGTTCCCCAGATTTGAGGTCGACCGCACTAGCCATTAGGCCAGCTCCTCTCCCCAACTCCTCTCCTCATCCGCCTGAAGGACTGTAAGCGAGATGCAAAAGGGGGTCCTACAATATTTCCCCTTTTAATATGCAACCTTATGTGCTAATAGTGATCCCCAGCATTCTCTACCATTCACTAGTTATCCCAGTGTCCTGACATACTCCTCTGGGGGCTTTCCTTTCCTTTCGGAAGCCACTGGCACTAGTGACTCCTGCGCTATTGTAGAAATCTGTGGACCAGTAACGAGTAACAAGGTTAATTTTTCTTTGCAAGCCCACAAACCAAAAATCATTTGCTGGTGATGCCCTCCAGGTGCTTGTGTTCAGGGCGCTCAATCGCTTCTTCAGGATCATCCGCAGGATCGCCAGGGTCCAATTCAGGGCCAGCCAGTCATACCTCTGATCCCACTAGTCCCCTCAAATTGCTAAAAGCCATCAGGGGAAGGAAACCGCGCTGTCACCTGTTAAACCTGAAATCCCATCCCACTGTGATGTCGATGTTCTCGAAGGCGGTGAGGGGCACAGTGTTAAAGGATAAAGACCGGGGATTGGCTTCCGGTGTAGTTTGTGAGGTTGAGGTGGGTGCTTGCCCCGCTCTTTCTGAGCTGACTGTTCCACATTTCCCTAAGTTTACCTATCAGAATATTGGAGGAGTAACTCCATTACCTCCATTAACACAGGCCACTGATGAGTGTGCTTTACTGTTAGTGGCTGAAGATACGGAGATGGAAATGGAAATGCTTGTGGAAAATGTCGAGGTTCAAACTGAAATAAATATTGCCGATAAGTTGTTGTCTGTATCTGCGGGGCCGGTATCCTCGGTCGGTAAATTTGGCCCTTTGTGTAACGCAGAGCAATCTCCTGGTCATCTTTCCCTTAAAATGACCCCCCATGTGCCACAGATTGTAGACTGCAGCCTTGAACCTGGGGATTTGGAGGATTATACTATGCCGGACATCGCCGTACCGATGGAAAAAAACCAAAGTATTGAAGGCCAACTTGAAAACGCCAGTCGCCAGGGAGTTGGCACAGAGACTGTCATCGGATACTCATGCTAGTTGCCCCTGTATGCCAACTCTGTATAGTAGTACCCTCTCTAGTGTGTCCCGTGTGCAATCATTAGATTTGTCAAATCTGGAGGTGTCAGAGGTGTCGCCAAATGAAGGGGTACATGATTTTTGGCAAATATTAAACGTAGCGGATAACAGATTGGGGGAGGGGCAATCTTGAGATACTTTATGTTTTAGAGAGGATTCTCTCATCAATTTTATCCTTGTTGGAGAAAACCACTATCAATTCTGATCAGATACTGGATGTCCTTTCACCAATGTTAATGTGGGTTCAGAAGCTCAATTCCATCAGTCCCAGTATAAGTGAGGTAGAAAAGGGCATTTAAGTAAAATCTCAGGCATGCCAGAGATGCATAGGGGTGTCTGAGTTGGGAATTCAAGTTGAGTTTCCGGAAGACAAGGGGGTCTCTCCCACTCTACTGTTTAGAGGTAGTACTACGATAAGCTCTGCCCCTAAAAAACAATTGACAGGGGATAATTTGTGCATCAGTCCCAGGGGTAACACAAATGTAACCGCATTTTAAAAAAAGGGAACATTAACATGTCCTGCACAACTGAATCATTAACTGACCCACTCCTCGTTAAATGCCCCACGGATAGTTTAGATGCCGTTCCCCCTGGGTTGGGTGCCCCTCCCAAAGGAAGTAATGGATTAAATGGTCGGAGGGAGAAGAAGAACAGGATTTGGCATATTCCAAGGCGTAAGCCCAAAATATTGAGGTTTCCTATGGTATTTGAGGAGCCAGCCACTTCAAACTTGCCCAAAGTAGGAATGATCCTAGGCCTCCAGTCTCTGACGCGGCCACAATTTGGGGCATTCGGAGATAAATCCCCCCTCCCACTACAATGGTAGTTGACCCTTCATGGAGGGATTAGGGGAGTTGGAAGGGCAGGAAGATAGAGGGATACCCAAATTTAATGAGGGGGGAGTGGGAAATATATGGGAGAATTTTAAAGTACATACCGACCGAGATGTAGCGCACCGAGGAATCAGGAAAGACCATGATTCAGAGAGCCTAACAGCACAAACTTATGTTGCATTGCCAGATTTAGGTCAGGCCGTGGTTAATGTCTCCCACATCCTTCCTGGCCGGGGTACTCTCCCAGTACGGATTGATCCTGGCCAAGGGAGGTTTCTGGAAGGAGGTCCAATCCTTGCTTCTTGCACAAGGCAGATATCAGTTTTGGGGTCTGATCTAAGGGTAAGCGATAATATATGTGCAGGACATAGTTCTGGGCAAGCATCTAAAATTCTGATCTTTTGCTTCCCTGTGTGATACAGAATCAGCTTTATTCAATAGAAGCTCTCTGCTACAGTTGCTATCAGAAATAGATGACTTGAGATTAGTAATAAGCCAAGATATTGAGCTGGTTTACTTAGATTTTACGAGTGGTCCACCAAACATTAGAGTTACATTTAGTTCAGGGATAATTGCAATGCTAGTGCTGGCTAACGCTAATTATTTTAGGGAAAGAGGGATCGATGTGTTTCCATATGTGAACCCTTTTGTGGCCCGCTCGAATCCCATAGGAAAGACTGCCAGGAGCTAGGTAGTACATTTTCCAATATAAGGGGTGTCATAAATCCGAAAGATATTAAAATTTCAGTGGGTACCTCCTCAGGAAAAAGAGAGATTAACATTATAGGACCTGAGGCTCAAAGGGCCATCAAACATATAGGGGATGAAGAGATGGCCCAGTGGAGTTGGGTAGCTGGCTCGCTGAATGGCTTAAAAGAAAACACAAAACTCCCTATGCTGCGGAGGTAGCCCACTGGTAAAAATCTTGTCTTGGTACCTAGCGGGAGTTGGAAATTCTAACTGTAAGTTAAACTCCTTAGAAGGGGGCGTGGCTAACCGTCGATCATGGCGGACGTTGTGTAGAAGAGCTCCGGAGCCCGGGCGCCATTATCCTGCCACATTGCCGTAAATAAGGGCCCATCGGGGTCCGCTTGGGGGAGCAAGGCAGCGGCATGAAACGGCCGAGAACGCAATCGGACTGAATGGCTGACACCACCAACACGGAGTGAGATAGCTGACGTGGGGCCTAATTGGCAGCTGCCCATATCGGTCGAGTGCGGCTGGAGATATCGAGGGACCGAGTGGGCCCCGCCGCATGGACGCTACGATCCTGGGGACGCCGAGGGGAGGGGTGCGCTCACTACCGTGATGCTCTTGTCGCCCTAGCACACCCTGTGATAGCTGCCCACGAGGAGGCAGTTTGCCTCGGAGTCCCGGTGAGCATGTCCGGGCACTGGGTTCCTTGTGTCTCCATCTGAGGATGACCTCCCTTGGGCAGAATCGCTGCGGCGTGCGGCCGGCGCTCCCTGCGGGGACTGCGGCGCCTTTGGTGGGGCGCAGAAAAGGCAGAGTGGACATCAGCACCAGCGCGAATATCTGAGTCGCCATACTCTGCCAAGGCGGGAGGCCCTGTGCGCAGCCCATCGGGGCCTGGGCGTCCACCTACGGGTTTGAGGGCCTGACCTCCAGATCCTCCTCGCAGTGCCATAGGTGAGAGAGCCCAGAGGGGGGGACATGGGTTTCAATAACTCTATATCTGCTGTTGACCCCACCCCCGGCTCTCCCGAGTGCAGCTCGATTTCTTGGCCTGGGCGCAGGCTGTGGGAGCGCCGATTGGAGCGAGGGGGGTGCTACTACTACTACCCCTGGCTGAGTGGGCCTTACGCCGGCCGCACCTCCAGCAGCCCGGGCCCTACGGGGGTTGCACGTCGGCCTGTCCAGAGACTTTGTGGGGAAGAGAAGGACCGGGAACAAGTGGCGAGGACATAGAGAAATACTGAGGGCTGATTCAATCAATGTAGAGTTGGGACTAGGGCTAGGGTTAGTATTTCTATTGGAAGTAGGGACTAGGGCTTCCTGTGTTATTGGTTGTTGGGACTAGGGTGGGACTAGGGCTAGGGTTAGGCCTTTAATTGGAAGTAGCGATTAGGGCTTCTGGTGTTATTGGTTGCTGGACTAGGTGTGGGACTAGGAGTAGGGTTAGGCTTTCTATTGGAAGTAGGGACTAGGGCTTCCTGTGCCATTGGTTGCTTGGACTACGGTTGAGACTACTGGTAGGGCTAGGGCCTCTATTGGAGGTAGAGATCAAGGGTTTTTTAAACTGATTGGGTGCTTGGACTAGGGCTAAGATTGGCTGTAAGGTCCTCGTCTCCTATTGGTTCCAGATTTTAGGGCTAGTGCTGCGATTGGATATTGTTAGGGCTAGGGTTTTCATTGGCCGAAGGGGTCACCTGACTACTTGGGCTATAAACGGCCAAGGCTTAGGGCATCTCAGCCCGGGCGTCGAGGCTAAGGGTGGAGAGGACAAGGGTGAGTGCCTGTTTGAGCCTGTTCGGGACTGGTCGGGACCTGGGCCAGAAATGCTGCCCATTTTCCCATTCATTAATACCCACCCTATGTATTTGTCCCTCTGTACATAAGCATTGATTTTCACTATAGACATGTGCCTATCTTTGTGTATTGCTTTGTATAAACATGTACAATAATTATGTTCTTATAAAAACAAAAACAAAAGAAAAAGAAAAAAAAATCTTCTTTGGTCTACATGTACTTGCTTCCATTGGGCATCTATGTACCTCCATGTACTTGGATCTGTGTGTCTGTTACTTTTCTCCTGAAAAAGCATATCCAATGCACTACCCTATTTCTCATCCGCTACCTCTATCAATATCTTTAATCTGCATATACTTACCTCCTTTATGCATCTATATACTTTCAATGTACTTATGGATCTATATATTTATCACTTTCTTCTAATTTAGCATTTCCAATGCACTACCCTATTTCTCAGCCTATACTTTCCCTCAATATATCTTCTAGCCCAACTTTCTGACTCATCTCAAACTTCTTTCTACTACTCTTTCCAATTCACTACCCTATCTCACCCTATACATCTATCATTATATCCTCTACACCCACTCTCTCATTTATCCCAAACGCCATACCACTACTATGTTCCCCAAAATAACCCTTTCTTTACTCTCTCCTACTCTACCCCTCCTTGCATCTTCTGACACCTCCTTTACTGTACCGATCCCCCAAAACAAACCTTTCTAAACTCTTCCTCTGACTCTTCCCTCCAAAAACACTTTTACTCATCCAAAAGCCTCCTCCTACTGCTATGACCTAAAAAGGAAATCCTTCACTCTTCTATCCCTCCACTATCCTTTTCAATCAAAATAACAGACTAGCATGTTCACTTCTCTAATTCCATATTCCACTATACTAATTCACCACTAATCCTTTATGGGTTCCAGAGTAGCATGCTACTCGCCAACAAAGCGTTTCAACACCTCATCAGGGTTACAAGCGCTATATAAATGCAAACCTTTTTTCCTTTTTTACCCCTCCCTAACCCTTCTCAATCCAAATAACTGACTAACATATCCACCACTCAAATTACTTCATATTTCACTATACTAATTTTCAACATGAATCCTTTATGGGTTCCGGAGTAGCCTGCTACTCGCCAGAAAAGCGCTTCAACACCCCATCAGGGGTAACGGGCGCTATATGAATGCAAACCTTTTTTTCCCTTCTATCCCTCCGCTATCCTTCTCACTCCAAATAACTGACTGATATCCACCACTCAAATTACTTTCATATTTCACCATACTAATTCACCACTGATCCTTTATGGGTTTCCGGAGTAGCGTGCTACTCGCCAAAAAAAAGCGATTCAACACCCCAACAGGGGTTAGAAGCGCTATATAAATACAAACCTTCTTTCCTCTTCTACGCTTCTGCTATCCTTCCGAATCCAAATAACTGACTAACATATCCACCACTTAAAATTTACTTGCATGTTTCACTATACTAATTCAACACTAATCCTCTATGGGTCCCGGAGTAGCGTGCTACTCGCCGAAAAAGCGCTTCGACGCCTCGTCAGGGGTAGTAAGCGCTATACAAATGCAATTACAATACAATACAATAAAGAGTACGACACTGCGAACCCAGAGCAATATCCTGTAGGCCTCCTCCAGTGGGTCGCCCTAGTAGGGGCCAGAGGCAATGGCATTGTAATTAGCGCTGGACAAGGACTCACTGAGGACTGAGGAGTCTGGGGTTCACTAGGGGGCCCACTCTCCCCCGTAACATTAGAAAAGGCTCACTGCCAGCAATACCCGGCCTTAATCCTGAGGTTGACACTGACGGGGCCTGGACATTCAACGCCCGAGCATGGCTGAGTGGTGGCGGATGATGAATTAGGTCCCTGGACACACACCATAGGTTGTGCAGAGGAGCCCCTCGAGCTGTCAGCTGCAAGTAGCCAGGACATTCACCCTGACATAGCAGGCATAACTGATTATAGCTACGGGTACTGAAACGACACGTGGACGTGTCGCTAACCCTTTGATAATTGCGGGTGGCAGAGAGGAGTGTGTTGGGTACCATAGGGCGCCCCAAAGGAAAGATGCTGGAGGCAGCCAACAGCAATACTCAACAAACCGAAGAACTGGAACACACTGCGATCCCACCCTCGCTCACCTGTGTACCGCCCACTAACGAGGAGGCACCATCGGACAAACTCGATCTAATACTGAAAGAGGTCAGGGAGTCCAGAAATGCCATAGAGCAATAGATTGGCTCTCTCACAACCGGCTTTACGTTGCTCAAAGCGGACCACACTAAACTAGCCGACACAGTGAAGGCCAACAGTCTGGTCCTAGAAGAGGTCCTACCCCAGCACAAAGAACATAAGTCGCAAATTCAGCAATTGCAGAAACAAGTCACAGGCCTGCAGGAACGAATAGAAGATGCAGAAGGAAGGGCCAGAAGAAATAACATGCGCGTTATTGGGCTTCCGGAACGCAGTGAGTGCTCCAACGCTGCCAATTATATGTAACAGTGGTTCCGTGAACATGTGGCCCCCGACGGGCTATCGACATACTTTTGTGTGGAAAGGGCCCACAGGATACCCACGGGGAGACCCAAAGTGGGGGCTCCGCCGCGACCGTTGATAGCCAATATCCTAAACTATAGGGATCGCGATGACCTGCTCCAGAAGGCGAGGGAACGGGCCCAGATACGCTTTGAAAATTGCAGGATATCGTTATATCCTGATTATACCCTCTTGGTTCAGCGACAAAGATCCTCTTTCCAGGCTGTAAAAAAGAAACTACGAGCCATGGACCTTAAATATGCGCTCTTATTCCCGGCTCGCCTGAAAATCATTCACAACCAAAATACCTATTTTTTTGAGAGCCCAGAAGATGCAGAAGAATGGATAGAGGTCATGGAACCGACCTCGCTCTCCGGGGCCACCACACAGAGCCCACCTAACAGCCCCTGGAGATCGCAGGGTAGGCGGTCGTGCTGCAATGTGAAGTCAGCCCACAAATCATAGGCGCTCGGCCCTACATAGGAACAAGCACAAAGGCTTGTCGACATGCCAGGCCGGAAGCAAGATGGCGGCCGCTTAGGAGGCCGGTAGCAGCACTAGTGACAAGCGGGCTGAATCGGAAAGAGGAAACCTGTGGACTGTGGAAATGAATAGTTTCATGGTTTGCCAATGAAGAGAGCCCACAAATGCTGTTGTAGCGTCTGGATCGACTGGATTAATCTCGGCTTGTTGATTCTGAAACAAGCTGCAGTGGGGCACATACCTTGCTCGGACTGTGACGAGTTGGCGCGCTGCCGTGAGATGGGACCGAAAGTAGCGGCGAACAGTGGAGCCCCCAAGGCTGGGGGTAATCGCCAGACGCGCGGGGGAAATGTAGCGGAGCATGACTCACCGAGCCAGACAGATCAGGCATCCGGGCGCGGGCGGCGCTTGCAGCCGAGGATCTCCGGCAGCGAACTTCCAGCTGAGAAGAAAGGAAGAGGCGGGGGAGCGGGGAAACTACGTCCTGCCGGCCCCTCGGTGGCTGAGCTGTTCCAACAAACAAGGGAAGCTCAGCCAGGAGTAAGCAGTGGAGAAACACGCAAGAAAGGTCCGGAGCAGAGCCAGAGTGAGAGACTGGATGCTCCTCTGATACAGCCAGCAGGTGCGGACTCACCCAAGTCGCTTAACGAAGGTAGGCACCTGCAAGCAGCAGCCGCTAGCAACTCTATGCCAGCAGGTGTCCACAGTAAGGAAGGTAAATCAGGGGAGCTTCTGGAGGAGAGTGAGGAACTGGCAAAAGAAAGAGAATCACCAGAATTATCGGAACTATCAGAGCTCCAAGGTATATCCAATTCTAACCCAGAGCAATTATGTTCCCAACTCAAGAAAATAAAACTTCGCAATGAGGTACAAGAACGCACAGAGGATGGGGTCCACAATGGTGGTATTGCTGTGCTTGAACCCCGGCATAACCTGGTGGCGTCTGGCTTGGTAGAGAGTGATAAAAACAACAAGGGGGAGCCAGATAGACAGCCAAGTGACTGTTCTTTTCAGTTTCGGAAGGGGCTGAATGGTCAGAGGATGGCTTTAGTTCTTCATCTGAGGCAAGCAATTTAGAAACATACCCTGAAGAAGGTGATAAAGCGCAGCTCCTTACGGCCAAAAAGTTAAGTCACCGGACAACTGCACAACGCCGGGATAGAAAAGACCTCAAATGGGATTACACAGCTGCGACTCAGCTGGCAGGCTCCTCAATCGGGGTGATCTCTACTGATGCTAGTTCGGTCCCTCCTACGTTAGAAGTCATATACCAAGCAATATTGTCGCACTGGGAGGAGACGAGTCAGGACAGTCGTAAAGCCCAGTCAGCAATGCGAAAGATGCAGGGGGTTGTTAGGAAACTATCTAAATCATGTGTTAATATGGGGGAAAGAATGACAGATCTTGAGGCAAGAATCGTTACCACAGAGGCAGATGTGTCAGGTGCGGCAAAATTGACCGAAGCGCACGGATCACAAATCAAAGACATCCAGTGGAAGCTGGAGGACTTTGAAAATCGACAGAGGAGGAACAATCTAAGGGTGCTAGGGATTCCGGAAGGGGTGGAAGGGTCCGATCCCCGGGCATACGTAGTCTAGCTGCTAAAATCCTCGTTCCCAGAACTGACAGAATGGAACTGGGCAGCAGAAGTACAGAGAGCTCATCGTATTCCCTTTAAACCTAGACCTCAGTCGAAAGAAGGAGTCAAGCCTCGTGCGATTCTTGTTTATTTTGGCAATTTTTTGCTGCGCCAAGTAATATCGGAGAAGGCCAGACCGGAATCCAAAAGATCAAGTGGCGAGGTGTCGTTCTTTGTGCGCCCAGACTTCTGTCATACCACTGTGGAGAGACGCTGGAGATTAAGGCAGATGATAAAGCCCTTCCAAGATAAAAATATTCAAATCTACCTGATTAACCCAGCGCAGCTGAAGGTGATCCACGCTGGGCAGACGCGATATTTCATGTCCGAAATTAAAGCAAGGGAATTTCTTGATGGTTTGGACAAATAAAGCGAAAATAAGTTTGAATTAAATATGTGTGATGAAGTAGGGGGAAAAAAAAAAAAGGAGGAACCAGGGAAAGATATTCATGCACGGGCACTAAGTATAGTCCTAAGGAAACTAAGGTTTTGATATGTTTAGTCCAACCTCTGAGGGTAGCAATAATACGGCTGGCCCCATTGATGACAGATTGACCATTTCAAACTGTAGGAGGAGAGTCCGCTGGACTGACTTGAGTAAATCTCAAGAAAAGCTAGGTGTTCTATATTCAACTGTTACTCCGTTCCTCACGGACTCTTTTCAATCTGTCTCCTCCGATAATACTCAACTTGACTTAAAGAAGATTTCTCTGAACCATGCAAAGTTAATAGCTAGTATGGCTGACTTTTTCTTTCCAACAAAAAAGGTCCGTAGCAAAAGAGTTTCTCATCACTCATGGTTCAATAGTACTTGCCGAAAGGCAAAAACTGCCTTGATCTCTGCCATTAAGGACAAAAATAAATCACTAATCAAAAACTGTAGAAAGGTCTATCGCACAAGTATGTTGGAGGCAAAAAAACTGTGGGAAAGCGATAAGTGGGAATTCCTTAGAAATTCTCTGGACTCACGCGATATGAAGACTTTTTGGAATGTAGTGAATACGGGCAGTACGGAAGGTAAACCGGCAATTGAGCCAAATTTGGGGGCTAATATGTGGAAGAAACATTTTGAGTCTCTCTATTCAAATGCTAAACCGGGGGCTTGCACAGTAAATGAACTATGCCTCCAACCGCAGGAAGATTCCTCTAGTCCATATAAAAATACCCAGGGATCGGTAGCTGATACCCTAATGATAACCCTCGCAGAAGTAATTAGAGCCATAGGTTTAATCTCGCCAGGTAAGGCTCCTGAGCTCGACAAGATCCCTGGGGATCTGTTTCGAAGCGAACCAATTATCTAGGCTCCGTATCTTTGGGTACTATTTAACACTGTTATGGAAGGCATGGCTATCCCCACAAGCTGGGCCGGAGCCGAAATAATACCAATTTTCAAAAAGGGTTCCCCCTTGCTGCCCACAAATTATAGACCGATAAGTCTCATTGACATCGGTCAAAAAATCTTTGCTCGCGTACTGTTACATCGCTTGCAGAGCTGGATGGAGGATTACAAAGTTCTTACCTCACTCCAAGCTGGGTTTAGAGAAAAAATGTCCACTCTGGACCAAGTCTTCAGGCTACAATTATTGCACTGGAAGACCGTGTGCATAGAGGGTGGCAGCCTCTTCTTGATTTTTGTAGACCTGAAATCTGCATTTGATTTGGTCCAGAGAGAAAAGTTGTGGGCAGTCCTGCTAGAGATGGGGGCTCCACAATACCTCTGCCACATAATGAAACGGCTGCATGAAGGTAACTACGCCCGGATAAGATTTGGCAAATCCGGGAACTCACTACTCCCATCCCTGTAGACAGGGGTGTGCACCAGGGGTGCGTTCTAGCCCCAACTCTTTTTAGTCTTTTTATTAATGGGCTAGTTGACTTTTTAAATTCTGATAAAGATTTAGACGCACCAAAGCTGGCAGCACGCAGAATCCCGGCTATGATGTTCGCCGATGACACTCTGTTACTATCTAAAAGCCCGATGGGCATTCAGAGAGTCCTAAACAAATTCGACGACTTCTGCAAAGAAAGGGGGCTAGAGATTAATTTACAAAAAACCAAATTTATGGTTTTTAATTCTTCTAAAAGTACTCGGCCAAACCCATGTTTAGAAGGCAGACCATTAGAAAGAGTATCTTCCTTTGACTACCTCGGCATTTCTATCACAGATAAAATGAGCTGGGGGACACAGATTAAAAAATCAAGCCTGAGGTTATCACAAACTGCAGGGGGCCTGTTCAAGGTGTTCCGCAACTCTAGCCATAAACCCGTGGGCCCAGTAGTAGAATTATATTGGGCTCAAGCTAGAGGTGCTGCCTTATACGGAGCTGAAATCTGGGGGCATGATCATATTGATAGTCTAACACAAACAGAAAATTCTTTTATCAGACAACTGTTTGGCCTTCCCCGCAGCACCCCACTTACTCCATTACGCCTGGACTTGGGTGTTAGGTCAATTGCGGATGAAGTAGCCTTATGACCACTTCTATTTTGGAGACGGTTGTGGGTTACCCCGGAATTGCTTGAATATAGGGAGGAACTGAGGAAGGTGTTGAATCTATCAGGGGCCAGGCGACTACCGTGGTTCACCTATGTCAGGAACTCCCTCTCACTAATGGGTTTGGGTAACCTGTGGGATAACCCTGAAATTCAATGCCCTACAGTTTCAAGGGAAGTGCTTAAGGCTCGATACTGGGAGACCAAAATGACCCAACTTCAGGGGGAACACTGCAAGGGGAAGCTTACGGCGGGGTACTGCCATTGCGTGCCTTTACAAACAAATGGGCGGGCCACCAAATGTTGGGCTGTCCGGCATGCAATTGTCGAGAGGAATCTGAAAGCCACGTGCTTTTTGCCTGTACTGGTTACACAAAAATAAGAAAACGATGGCTGGTCCAGATATGCAGGAACTTAGGAACCAGGCAATGCTCAGAGGCCTTTAGGCTACTGAAATATGACACTAGCATACCCATAGTTTACTCAGTGGCAGGCTTTTTATTCTCCATGTGGTGTACCCGAAGAGCTTTTATAAAAACACTTCTTAACGCCGGCAATCAATTTAGTGCTCATATTGTTCTGTTTTTAACCAAAAACATTTTTAGATCAATTTTAGGGCTATTTCAACTGCATTTTGACCACATGTTATTTTAAGGGTATGTGCTATTAGCCTAATGGTTATTTTAATACAGGACTGGTCTCTACTGACCAATGTTGCACAGGCACTTTATTGCAATTTTTAATTAGGCTGATAGTAATTGCCTTAATGATCAATACAAGGATCGTACATATAAATAAGCATCACTAACTGCAAGCTTAAGGGAGAGATCAAGGAAAGACAAAACATTTTGTCATCCCCAATTGCTCTTTCTTTACTGTATATATAGGCAATTACAGCCTGCGGTACTAAGATTGATCAAATTAGAATGGTTTAGATATAACCATGTAGTATAACTAAAGTATTTAGGAAATTGTATACCCTATTTTGGGCAAGTAGCTAACTTGCAATTTAGATTTGCACTAAACAAGGAATTGTACTGCATGACGGGTCATGCTGTTAACCATCACGACATAGACTTTTGCTGTTACGTTCCCTGGTTTCAATAGAATTGTTTTTATTATGCTTGTCGTTGTACTGGACAATTTGTACTGAATTATCCTGGATCTCTCGAACGAATTTTTAGATTATTCTGCACTTTATGCACTGGCACTTTCAGGGTTTTATATGTTTAATGAGGGTCAGGCAGACTCTCCTTTTTCTAGGTTATAGTATTTGAATGATGATTTTCTTTTAATTTGCCAAACAAATGCACTTTTGTGGACTTGTTCTTTCTGCCGGAGCCTTGGAAGTCTGGACTTTAAGTTGGAAGTTCCTCATGCTATTATGGTTTATTTTAACTGATTGTTTACTATGCTTGTAGTGTATTTTATGCTCATGAAACTTTTAAGGCCTCAATGGCCGAAATAAAGTTATTGAAATGGAATGGATATGTTTAGTTTTATTAATTAATAGGACCTCACAGGGAAAACGTACCTAAAGATAGTAAAGTATCAGCCTTGTCACGCATGCTGCGCTCATCCTATGCTCAGACCAAGGTCCGAGCGCTTCACTTGGGTGGTGGTGGGGCAGGGTAGCGGGGAGGGAGGAGGGGTAGTATTGGGGAGGAGGGGAGGGAGAGGGGCAGGGGGAGGGAAGGGGGTGAAGGTGGGAGGAAGGGGGGGGACAAAGGGGAGAAAAGTAATACCCGGAACCATATAGATAATCATGAGAAGCTTTTGCAAAAAGGACTGTTAAAATTTGGTAGTGGAATCAGATGGCACAAGGAATCAAATAAGAATGGGAAAATTTTATTTTTGTACATTAAATGTAGGAGGTTTAAATGACTGGAATAAGAGGCAATGGTTGGATGAATTTGTTAGGATGAACCGCTTTGATTTGGTATGTATACAAGAGACACATATTCCCTGGGGGAAAAGAAACTTGTTGAATTTAAGAGGGTATAATCTGCTGACCTGCACAATTCAAACCTCCAACATTCGGGGTGTTGCGATTTTTGCAAAGACTGCTCTAGGTGGGACTAAACGTAAAATAACAGATGCACTAGGCCGGTGGGCGGTGGTGGAACTCGAAATTGGGTTTACGATGTGCACAATTTACGGCTCAAATCAAGATGACCCCGAGATTTTTGAGCATCTGGAAGTTGAGCTTGCAACATGGCCCTGCCCCTTAATTATATGCGGCGATTTTAACATAGCAACCGATTTGAGTAATAAGAATTGCTATATGGGGCAAAAGCCCAAAGTATATAGAGCTTTGAACACTCTTATTATTAGCCATGGGTTGGTAGATATCTGGGGAAATAAGGAACCGAATAAAGCAGGTTATACATATTATTCTTGCCCACATAAAAAATACACAAAACTGGATTATTTTCTGGCATCATCAACCGTGATCAGCAAAGTGGGGATTGAAAAACTTCCAAAAGTGATCTCTGATCACAATCCATTAGTATTGAATATTGAAGCCGATACCCCCAAAAAGACATATTCTAAATGGACATTCGATAGGAAGCTACTGGTTAACAAGGCATATATAGAGCACTTGAAGAAATGGGCGCAGGATTTTTTAGATAACAATCGATACAGTGCCAGCCGAAATTCAGTATGGGATGCATTTAAAGCAGCCCTTAGAGGGGAAACGATCAGTTTTGTGGCAAGGCAAAGAAAAGAGGCCCGGATCGAGAATGACAGGCTACTAGGTGAACTAACAAGGGCAGAAGAACAACATACAACAGCTATTTCCCAGGGGGAGGAGACGGTAGATTTACAGCTCAGGATTGTGGCCATAAAATCCGAAGTTAAATAAATGGTTAACACAGAAAGCAGCGGACGAACACCAAGCACAGCGGGGTAAATCATATGAGACTGGGGAACAAGCAGGGAAACTTTTAGCACTCCGAATTAGGCAAAAAGTTCTAGAAACCTAATTTCAGCCATACAAAAGGACGATCGAATATACACGGAGTCGAAAGATATACTCAGGGTATTCAAGGAGTATTATCAGCTACTCTATGAAGAAGAGCAGCGCGCAGAGCCGCCCAGGCTGGAGGAGGCGGAATTAGGCCCCATGTTAGATAGCCAGGCAAAACAGGAACTTGATAGGGACTTCTTATTAGAGGAAGTAACTGCAGCTCTACAGGAACTCCCAGCAGGAAAGGCAGCTGGCCCCGATAGTATCCCAGTGGAAGTTTATAGGTGCATACAAACCGTAATTGCCCCTATATTATTAGATTTATTTTCCGGAATACAACATAATGGCAAAGTTCCCGAATCATGGAATGAAACAAATATTATAGTATTCCATAAAAAAGGTAAACCAACAGATAACCCTGCATCTTATAGACCGATCTTCCTTATAAATGCGGTTACAAAACTATACTCAAAACTATTAGCTAAGAGGATGGGGAGGGTCATAGGCAATCTGGTCTCGCCGTGGCAGCACGGGTTTATCCCCGGACGCGGAACGACAGAACATGTAAGGTGGACCATCACGCTGTTTGATATACAGGCTGCTACGGGGGCCGGATGGCCATGATCCTCCTCGACGCGGAAAAAGCCTTTGATCGTGTGGCTTGGAGCTATTTATGGGGGATATTAGAGCAGAAAGGGTTTGGGCCTAGAATTATCAGAGCAATAAAGGCAATGTACTCGGACCCAAAGGCACGAATACAACTAATGGGGGGTAGTTCGGATAATATATATATATCAAGAGGGACGAGACAGGGGTGTCCCTGTTCACCAATACTGTTTGCCCTATATATAAACCCTCTGATAGAAGGACTGCTGGGGTGTCAAGATATCAAGCCCATCATCACCAATGGCTTCGAGACTAAATTGTTAGCTTACACAGATGACCTAGCTATTCTAACTACGGACCCGGTTAGCGCGATCAGAGTAGCTACCGTGATTGCCAGGGAATTTGGACTGCATTCAGGATATCTGCTGAATGAAAGTTAGACTCTTATAGTTTGCACTGATAACATCAATATGAGAGATCCGAGGTGTACAGAGAGCGCTATCTATCTTGGGGTGCGAATCAGTCCAGCAGTTAATCCAATAGCCAAGATTAACTTTGACCCTGTAGTGAAGACAATCTCCTCAGATCTTAAAAGGATAGATGGCTTGCATTTATCTATTATCGGGAGGGGAAATGTTTTAAAAATGACCACACTCCCAAAAATTATGTACCTGTTTTGGTCTATCCCCCTCATGATAGATGAGTACATTATGAAAACACTTGAGGTCACATTTGCAAACTTCACATGGCAGTACGGGAAAGTTAGGCGCTCTTGAAGTATCTGACACTCCCACAGGCAAGGGGAGGGTTGGCGTTTCCAAATATTAGATTTTATCAATGGGCATGCTTATTGTGTCAGATGGCGGTATTACTTGTACCGGTCAGTAGGGAAGCTGTTGAGGAAGCATGCTATGACACCCTCCCTTCGATTTTCGAGCTTATGTTGGGAGGGGAGGCTCGAGGGTTGCTGTTGCGTAAAATAGATGGGAGCTATTATAAGAAGGTGCGGTTTAAGGTTATGCAAAGTGCATGGGAGGTATGGAAGAAAGTTCAAAAAACGATGTTAATTCCGAAAATAAATTATTATACACCATTATGGCGATCACATGCTTTACCGCAGGTATTTTATGACATGATGGGTAGGTACTGGGAACAACTAGGCCTAAAAACGATAGGAGACATATTTGAAGCAGATCAGTTACTCTCCTTCGGTACCATACAACAGAAGTATGGGATTCCAGCTGGTCAGTATTTTAAATATGCTCAAATTCAGAAAAGTTTAGCTGGTCGCAGGCCATTGGTATCTCCCGGGGTAAAATCCTTCTAATAGAGCAAGTAGTAGGGAGCGACAGAAGGATCAAGAACATTTATGGTACTTTGTTACAAAGCACACAGGATTATTTGGAGAAAACTGAATCCATGTGGGCATTAAAATTAAATGATCCAGATGCTGATTTGTACAAGGCCTTGCAACTAGCGGATAAAACCTTCCGCTCTACTAGCCTAAAGGCACAACATTATAAAACCCTATTTAATGTCTATTTCACTCCCGCCAAACTTTTCAAGTGGGGTAAAAGAGAGGACGATAAATGCCCAAGGTGCGGGGAAGGACCAGCAACCCTGATCCACATGTTCTATGATTGCGATAGGTTACTATCAGTTAAAAAAGAGATGGTAAGGTTCTGGGAGGGGCTGCTAGGGCAAAAGATCAACCTATCCCCTACCCTGATGATACTGGGTCACGACAATAGATTGGGCTTAGATATGGAGGAAGAATATTTCCTTTTTATGTGCGTAGCGGTCCTCAGGATACTTTTAGCATCGAGATGGAAGGATGTGGAATCTCCCACCTTCCAAATGTGGTTAGCAAGCCTCTTAGGGGTTCGTAACCAGGAGTCGGCACTATATTCAAGCCGGGGTAGGGAGGCGAGAAAGTTGGGGCTGGCAATCTGGGCACCCTTAGCTAGGTGGAGAGATAGCATTCAGTGCCCAGTCACCAGTAGGAGAGTGGGAGTGGGGTAGACATCTAGATGGGACTGATACCCTATCCGAATCACGAGTCGTATAAGTGTTTTAACCTACGCCAGCCACCATGATTTTACAACTCTATGTATAATGCCTTCCCTTTGTAAAGTACTGTCTATTTATCAGGCTTTTTAACGGATTCTATGTTAGTATATTTATGATTTCCCACACATGTTAAAAGATACTAATGGTTTCTTTTATATGTATTATATTATGCATTATGCCATGTTTTATAAGGTACGGCATATATATTCATGAATTGTTAATTATTATTGTAAATTAGTTCTATGGGTATTTAAAATAAAAATAAAAAATTTAAAAAAAGGAACAAGCACAAAGGAGCAAGGACATAGCCCTGGCGACAGTGGATAACTGCAGTCAATGCACAGCAGGCTGGGCCCTCTCCCACCACTTGACCCCGGTGCCACTGCACCGGCTGCACTCCAGATAACTACGCCCATGCACCTATAGATCATTATTATACAATTGAGAGTAACTCTGTATATTTTTCTCCTTTGCATCTTTCCTGACGCGAGAAGAACAATAGTACACACGGGATGCCAGCAGAGGGCACCTCTGTTCTATATTGCAGCGATAGATGCTTTTAAAAGTCTATCCTAGAACTCTTCCGTATCCAATAATGTAAACTGTATTTATATGGCGCGTACTCCCCCTTGACGAGGCGGTGAATAATGCAGTTTTTTTTACTCTTGCAGATGGCCTGTGGTGCAGACTTGTGATACGATTTACACATTGATGTGCCAGATCACCAGGCTCCATCTGTCACTCTGTGATCCTGGGCAACAACTTCACATAATACACCATGGAGAACCATCAGCCTCTTAGCACATGACTACGCTGGAGTAACTCTTGTAGAATGAAATCACTACTGGAGAGAATGTCATCGTAAGGGGCATGTAGACAAAGGCATTTCACTGTGTGTCACGAGTGCACGGTGACCAGCATCCCACCTTGTCAGCCAGCATCCCACCTTGTCAGTTAAGATGGCCATTAATTCTGTCAGGGCAAACGTTTCACCACATTTTCCAAATTTCGCGGGCAGTTTTGCAAAAATCGCAGCATTTTTACAAAACTGCCGATTTCGCAATTTTTTTTCAAATCGCGAAATCCTGGAGGGTCTGATTATTGCCCATTATTGTATTCTTCCTCTGTAATTTGTGCCGTTATTGTGCCGTTATTGTTAATCGTGTGCTTCTTTCTTCCCGCCGTTACTGCACCCGCTCCTGCCTCCCAGCTGCACGTTCCCTCCCCCCTCCCCTACTTAATGGCGGCCGCTGCCGGGGAGCAGGAGCAAGACCTCTGACCTCGGTCTGAGGCCTGCTCTTCCCCAGCAGCTCCGCTGTGCTCCGCTCCACGCCGCAGATCCTCTGGCCCAACCCAGGTAGGGTTCAAGACCGCTGTGTGCAGATTGTAGTTTCTTGTTCCCCGCTTTGTGCCTGTGCTGTTGTGCCATTGTTTCCTCTATTTCTGCTTTTGCCCATTATTGCCCATTATTGTATTCTTCCTCTGTAACTTGTGCCGTTATTGTTAATCGTGTCCTTCTTTTTTCCCGCCGTTACCGCCCCCGCTCCCGCCTCCCAGCTGCACGTTCCCTCCCCCCTCCCCTACTTAATGGCGGCCGCTGCCGGGGAGCACGAGCAAGACTTCTGACCTCGATCTGAGGCCTGCTCTTCCCCAGCAGCTCCGCTGTGCTCCGCTCCACGCCGCAGATCTTCTGGCCCAACCCAGGTAGGGTTCAAGACCGCTGTGTGCAGATTGTAGTTTTTTGTTCCCCACTTTATGCCTGTGCTGTTGTGCCATTGTTTCCTGTATTTCTGCTCCCGCCCATTATTGCCCATTATTGTATTCTTCCTCTGTAACTTGTGCCGTTATTGTGCCGTTATTGTTAATCATGTCCTTTTTTCCCGCCGTTACCGCCCCCGCTCCCGCCTCCCAGCTGCATGTTCCCTCCCCCCTCCCCTACTTAATGGTGGCCACTGCGCGGTCGCGCGCAGCAGGCGCGCTGCTGGCGCGCCTAAGGCAAGCCCGCCTGCGCCCGTCTGCGACCCGACCGCGACCAGCGCCAGGAACCCTGGACCTACGACCTACCACCGCTACGACTCCGCCACCCTCCTCGCACTGAACCCCGGAAGACCCAGAGACTGCCAACAGGCCTCACCGAACGTGTCCCACGGGCAGTTCTCCTGCCTCCACTGCCGCCGGACCTTCACCACCACCCCGACCTCCAACACCGCCGACGCCAGCACCAACGACACCCTCAGATGCATCCTCCCCAACGTGCGCTCCGTGCACAAACACGCCATAGAGATCTGGAACCTACTCGAATCCCTCTCACCCGACATCGCCTTCTTCACAGAGACCTGGACTACCGTCGCCTCCACCCCGACATCAACACAGCCACCCCGGATGGATACAAGATCCAGAGGAGGGACCTCCCCAACCACCCGGGAGGGGGCCTCGCCATCGCCCACAAGAGCACCCTCCACCTCACCACCTCCAGCGAAACCTTCCCCTCCGCCAAACACCTACATTTCCAGATCCAGACCAGCCCTAGGACCACACTCCGAGGAACTCTCATCTACAGACCCCCCGGCCCCTGTACACTCTTCACCACCACCGACTTCATCGCACCCCACACCATCGCATCAATGAACTACATACTCATTGGAGATCTTAACTTTCACCTCGACAACCCCTGCGACCCCAACTCCACCACCCTTCGTGACAACCTCGCCAACATCGGACTCAACCAACTCGTCACCACACCGACACACAGAGCAGGACACACCCTCAACCCCATCATCGCCGCAGGGAACACCGTTCACTTCAGCCACACAACCCAACCGCCATGGATCAACCACTACTGCGTTCACTTCACCATCGACAAACCCAAAGCACCAAAACCAGCCCCCCGCCCACCACGAAGGAACTGGAGCAAGGTCACCGACGAACAACTGAACTCCACCCTCACCCGAGACAACCACACCTGGGCATCCAACGCAAACATCGCAGCCAGAGGACTCCACACGTCGATCTCCAACTGCGCAGACGAGCTCGCCTGCTACGCAACCCCGGCAAACAACGCCCCAGGAAAGCCGCCTAGTTCACCACCGATCTCCAAGAAGCCAGGCGCACCTGCAGACGTCTGGAAAAGAACTGAAGGAACACCAAGACAACCGAAAACTACACCACCTACAAAGACGCCATGACGGACTACCACAACCAAATCAGAACAACCAAAGGGAACTTCATCCACAACAAAATCCTCACCAACTCTACCAACTCCAAGGAACTCTTCAGTGTTATTCAGGAATTCACCAACCCACGCAGCGAAGCCACAGACATCAAACCATCCCAAGACCTCTGCAACAAGCTTGGATCCTACTTCCACCTCAAAATCAGAACACTCTACGACAACTTCATCGACCACCCACAAGACGCCACAACCGGCCCCCCGCCTCCCCAAGACCCCGGCCAGCCCACCATCTCCAACTCGACACCTATCACGACCAAGGACACCGCCACTACCATGAAAGGCATCCACTCAGGGGCCCCCACCGACCCCTGCCCCCCTCACATCTACCACAGAGCCACAGACATCATCGCACCCGAACTGCAACACATCATCAACACCTCCTTCACAACAGGCACCTTCCCAGATGACTGGAAGCGCGCAGAAGTCAAGCCCACGGCCGACCCCACCGACCTCAAAAACTACCGGCCCATCTCGCTTCTCCCCTTCGCAGCCAAAGTGGCAGAGAAAACAGTCAACAGGGAACTGACACGTTTCATCGAAGAACACGCCATCCTCGACCCGTCCCAATCTGGATTCAGAAGCAACCACAGCACCGAGACCGCCCTACTCGCTGCCACAGATGACATCCGCACCCTCCTGGAACAAAGCCACTCCACAGCCCTCATCCTCCTCGACCTGTCTCCCACCGCACCAGACTACACGACACCGGCATACAAGGAACGGCCCTGAACTGGATCCGCTCGTTCCTCACCGGAAGAAGCCAAAGAATCAGACTACCACCCTTCCTCTCTGCCCCCACGGAAATAACCTGCGGAGTCCCACAGGGGTCATCACTGAGCCCGACCCTCTTCAACATCTACATGGCCCCCCTCGCAGCCATCGTCAGACAACACGGCCTTAACATCGTATCCTACGCCGACGACACCCAGCTCATCCTCTCCCTCACAAGAGACCCCACCACTGCAAAACTCAACTTCCAGAGAGGAATGCAAGATGTCGCCGTCTGGATGACCAACAGTTGCCTAAAACTCAACACCGAGAAGACAGAAGTCCTCGTCCTTGGAACCACCCCCTCAGCCTGGGACAACACCTGGTGGCCCACAGCCCTCGGAAGCCACCCTATCCCTTCAGACCACGCCAAGAACCTCGGCATCGTACTCGATTCATCACTCTCCATGAACCGACAGGTCAACGCCGTCACCTCCAGTTGTTTCAACACCCTCTGCATCCTCCGCAAGACCTTCAAATGGATCCCCCCGATTCAAGGAAAACAGTCACCCACGCACTCATCACCAGCAGACTGGACTACGGCAACGCACTCTATGCCGGCATCAACAAGTCCCTCCTCACCAAACTCCAAACTATACAGAACACCGCGGCCAGACTCGTCCTCAGCATCCCCCGGCACGAACACATCAGCCAACACCTGCGGAGACTCCACTGGCTCCCCTTGGAGAAGAGAGTCACCGTCAAAATCCTCACTCACGCCTACAAATGCCTCTACAACAACAGACCAAAATACCTCAACGACAGAATAAACTTCCACGTACCCAAAAGAAACCTACTATCGACCAACCTTGCACTAGCTGAAACCCCGTGCATCCACAGAGTCAGAGCAGGCAGAAGATCATTTTCTCACATCGCAGCCAAGACCTGGAACGAGCTACCGGCAGACATCAGATGCGCCCCCTCCCTGAACACCTTCAGGAAGACCCTCAAGACCTGGCTCTTTGGCTGAACGGGGCTGCGCACCCCCTCCTCAGCGCCTTGAGACCCTCACGGGTGAGTAGCGCGCTTATAATTCCCTGATTGATTGATTGATTGACTACAGGGCTTATACTCAACTAAAACATACAGACGCAGACAAATCAGGGACACTCCTGGCCAGGATCTTGAGAGACGATCCCCCGACCATTATAATCAATGAAATCACAACACCAAGAGTAGACACAGTTACTACCCAGGATATAAATGTAGCCTTCAGTGAGTATTATGCTGCACTTTACGACAAACCAGTCCCAATAGATAACACACACATAGACGCATTTCTGACTGGCCTGCCTTATCCGCTGCTCCCTGCAGAGTCTCGGGAGGCCCTAGCAGGCCCTATCACCAAAGCTGAAATAAAAGCTGCTATCAAAGGGCTCCCACGGAACAAGACGCCGGGCCTGGATGGCCTCCCGGCTGAGTTTTTCGATACTTATGCCGAGGCCTTAGTTCTCCAGTTGGAAAACCTATACAATAGGTCATTGGAATTAGGTCACCTACCCCTTACGACAACACAGGCATTAGAAGTCTCACTTCCCAAACCCGGGAGGGATATGTCAGACATGTCCGGGTATCGCCCATTATCCCTCTTGGCGACGGAGTACAAAATCCTAAGCAAACTTCTTGCGAACAGGCTTCTTCCTCACTTAAACAAGCTCTTACACATAGACCAATGTGGGTTTCTACGAGCACGCAGTACGTCCTTAAACATCAGGAGGCTACATCATATCATGGCATCAACCCCCAAAATCTATGTAAACGCTGACTGCGTCGCACTAGACTTAAGGCAAGCGTTCGACACACTCACGTGGGAATACATGTTCAAGGCAATAGGAAAATTTGGATTGCCCCAGGGGTACCTTCGATGGCTGCGTTTACTGTACGTGGCCCCAACCGCGAGAGTCCGCACTGGTGGGCACATCTCGTGCGAGTATTCTGTATTTAGGGGCATGCGACAAGGGTGCCCCCTGACACCATTGTTATTTATCCTTGCGTTGGAACCATTGGCACTTAAGCTACGGTTAGAGGCTAACCAACTCGGAATCCCGATTGGCAACTCTACTCATCTCATATCTGCCTACGCGGATGCCTACGCGGATGATATAATTATATATGCAAGAGACCTCATGGGGATGTTAGACCCCATCCCTGACATTTTCTCCACGTTCGAAAAGATTTCGGGCCTCGCCATTAACGCAGCAAAATCAACTGTCTTCTTCTTCCGAGAACAGGTCCGCCTAGAGGAGATTAGCTTAGGGCCATATGTTCTACCAAATGTTCTACCAGTGGCACACTATACCTTTAAATATCTTGGCATACACATATACCGGTCCCATGGACCTCGCTGCCCCCTTCTGCCATGGGCCGTGCAGCAGTGTCAAAAATGGTGGTACTCCCCCGGTTTTTATATTATTTTTACTAACCTACCGATACTTCATGTTATTTTCCGTACTCTAGACACTATACTACTGGATCATATATGGGGGGCCGGAAGGCGAAGGGTAAGCCTTAAAAAACTGCAACAAGTGACCAGCAAGGGGGGGCTGGGAGTACCGGACCTTAGAGCATATTATTATGCGAGTCTGCTACAATGGCTGTCCTACTGGACAGCTGGCCGCAACTTACAGGAGATCGGCTACACTATGCGTGACATAGACCAAGGCACCTTACACACGTTACTATTACCGCAGTGTAAAGCCCCGTTGAATGTGCCACCCTTGCTGCGCACAGCATTACTGTGCTGGAAGGCAGTGTTGCAATACATGTCCCGATGCCCCCCCTACGCAGGGAATATTCCACTAGTAAGTATACCAATACTCAGTGGTAGGCTCACAAAGCGCAGGATAGGGGCCTGGCTGGATGAAGGAGCTGACACGGTAGGGTCCTTATTTAATAATACGAAATTTTAATGGACCATGAGAACTTTGTGCGGGAAACAGGAGTACCAAACCACCTATACCTAATACATGCTGCAATATCACAATATGTTAGGAAGCACTGGGCCCCCCAGAGAAATGAGCCCCCGACACACTAATTGGTTAAGGCCCTATACTACATGGGGAAGGGTCGTCATCTTATCAAATGGTTATATGTAGGAATACGGGCGCACGCCGCAGTCCCACTTGCAGACTTACGAGTCAAATGGGCGGGGGAAATTGGGCGGGACTTCACTGACAGGGAATGGGCTGGAATATTGGAGTACCCCAAAAAAGTGACTCGAAACGCAAAATTTAAATTCATACAAAGCATGGTGCTCCATAGAGCCTATCTCACACCACGCCGCTTACAACGGATGTTCCCAAACACGCAACACCACTGTCCTCGATTCCAGCTGGACGAGGCAGACTTAATCCACATGTTATGGGCATGTCCCCATTTGAGAAGCTTTTGGGAGTCGATCCGGCTCCACATAACGACAATTACACAGTTACAAATCGGAGACTAGGCAGAGGAGTGCCTCTTAGGCCTACGCAAACGCTCGGCCACACAAAAGGTGCAGCTCCGGTTCCTGGACCTTGCCCTCATCATAGCCAAGAAGTCCATAACCATGAGATGGAAATCAACAAAACCCCCTACTGGGTACACTTGGCAAAGTGAACTGTTGCGTTGGGGCGGAGCTGAGAGTGCCGCGTTACGTTGTGAGCAGGCGAAGGGATTAAGGAAAAACCCAATATTCATGGAATGGGATATTATAATAGAAGCCCTCAAAGGAATAGACCTGGATCCCGTAACTAACACCCCGAACGTGCAGTAGTCCATAGCATGGTTGCAACATTCAGATATACAGCTCAAGACAGGGTAAGATAAGAGCCACAACCATTACCGTTAAAACTTCCTGAGGGTTCAAACAGGACGCAAAATACTCACATACACAGTAGAGGTTGCCAGAACGAGAATGGGAGGGGGGAGGGGGAAAGATGGGATATGTTGGTTACTAGATTTCTAAACATTTGTAGAATGCTTAATAAAGGAATTGTACCGGACATATGCCTGATGTGCAATAGTAGAGACTGCATAGCCGTTGAGGATATAACATGTGAATGCAGACAATGTATATTGTGACACAAATCAATAATGAGCGGCTTGCTTGTATGGTTAGTCTCGATGACTGCTCAACGGAAAATTAATAAAGTTTGGGGCATATTAGCAAGACCCACGTTAACATTATCGCTGTTTTAGCGGCAGGAAACTGCCGCTAAAACGGCGATAATGGGCTTGCTAATATGCGTTATGGAATTCCAATAGAAGCCCAGGTTAGATGTCCTGCACATCTAACCTGGGCTTCTATTGGAATTCTATAACGCATATTAGCAAGCCCATTATCGCCGTTTTAGCGGCAGTTTCCTGCCGCTAAAACAGCGATAATTTTAACGTGGGTCTTGCTAATATGCCCCTTTGTTTTAAAAAAAAGCTAAACTCCCTATTAGTACAGGATCCTAAAATAATTTGTCTTCAGGAAACATGGAGCTGCGTGGATTTCAACTTTGAGAACTTTTTTGTCTTTTGTTGTTCTGCAAAACCTTCAACTAAAGGTCATGCAAGTGGTGGCTTAGCTATTTTACTCAGCTGCACCATAAATTGGTATTCTGTGGTCTTTCTCCATCCTTCTAAGTTTTGCATGGGTTTGAAACTTAGGTTGGGTAATGGGACACGAGGTCAGCATGCATCCCTTTTTTTGGTAAATGTATATATTCCGCCAGGGAGAGCAACTGATTCACTGGTTGAATCTATTTTTTCCTTTGTGCATAAGACAAGTATCTCCGAAGAGTGCACTTTGATATTGATGGTGGGTGATTTTAATGCTAAAATTTCGAACTGCTCCTCTATGGCTTTTTCTAACCTTGAGTTGGAAGACGTATGGTCCATTCCTGAATCTTCATTGCCCGGCCATATTAGATCTGATAGGCCGGACTTGTCTTTTTTGCATAATCTGAGAATCTGTGACTTTGTGATATTGAATGGCAGATTCCCAGACGATTCTCCTGCCTCTTTTACCTTTCATGGTCCACGCGGGCATTCACTGATTGACTATATGGTGGTATCCTATCAACTCTTTGGTGCTTGTGCGCAATTTAAGGTACTGCCAACAAACATGAGCGATCACAGAGTTTTGTCAGTGGATGTCAACATGGAACTTGAGTTGCTGGAACCTTGGAATCGAAGGGATGGTAGCATTTTATGCATCAGAATTAATGGGGGTACTTTTTGGTCTAATAAAAACCTCCCATGTCTTAGGAGGATTGTTGAAAATGCGAGCCCCGGCCCTAGTCAAGAAAATCTCATCACCAGGTTCGAGAAGATACTGGCCCTAATTACATTGCGCGGAAGCAAAAAGCAAGTTGGCAGCCTTAATCCCTTAGTGGCTAAATCATGGAAGGTAAAGAAACTAAGGGGTCGATTCCGATCTGGGCCGGAAAACGTACCGACCGACTCGGAGCCGGAATTTATTCCGACCGACACGTACCGGTGCAGCCCGACCCGCAAAGTACGATGAAAAGCGTGCAAAATCCGACCGACTCGTACGGAACACAATACGAACGACCGAACCGCGCGGAAAACAGCTATCCGGCCGGAAAAGCACGCGAATCGAACCGACCGACATGCACCAGGAAGAATCCCGAACGAAACGTACCCGCGAACTCCGACCCGCCAAGTACGATGCAACGCGTGGAAAACACGACCGAGTCGCACGGAGCTCAAGCCGTACGATCGACACGCATACAAAACAGCGAGCCAAAGCAACCCAATACACCGCGACCGACGCGTACGCAGCACATAAAACAGCACAAACACAGCGTGAACGACTCGGAGAAGCTCGCACGAGACAACTGCAGGGTCCGACTCGGTCAGAAGAACGTCTCCTACATGCACAAAAAGTACAAATGGAAAAACACACAAAAAAAGGCCAAACAAGCAATTACAAAGCCAATAAATACTGGGGGGGGGGTAAACAGGGAACAAAGACACACCCACAACTCCACCCATATAAAGGACACAAATCTCTACCATGATCCTTTGCAAATTCAAATTACCTCCCAGCACACAACACCAACAGACAGCAACCACACACACACTCACAGCTCATCCATCACACAAGCCACACACCATCAGCACCTCAACAAATAGCACCCTCACATACACCCAGCAAAACACACACTCACACACCCTCACTTGCACACCAACACACATCACTCACCACCACCACCCATCACCATGCCCCCAAGAAGAATCCAAAGTTCCTAGATAGTGAATTGGAAGTCATGGTAGATGAGATCCTCAGGGTAGAGCCACAGCTGTTTGGTACACTGGTCCAACAGACCCCCATGTCGCAGAAAACCAAGATGTGGGCGAGGATCGTCGACAGGGTGAACGCACAATCACCATGTTTGTGCACAAAGGAAGACATCCAGAACAGGTGGTATGATGTGCGCAGGAGGGTCAGGGACCTACTGAAGAAGGATTACATCTTGAGCCAACACACCGGCAGTGGCCCTCCTGCCAAACCACTATACCTCAGGCCCTGGGAGGAGAAGGTGCGGGCCATCCTACCACCAGTGAGCGTAAATGGACTAGAAAACATCCCAGAGCCTGGTGAGTACACAACCAATATACCCAATATTGTGTGACAATACACACACATCACTGTCAAGGGGATAGTCAAACCATGCACCCTTAGCAAATACACAGCAACAAAAACAGAATCATCCCAAGATGTGTATGTCAGTCAGATAAACACAACACATGCCATCTCATAGTGATATGTAACTGTGTCATGACATGTACAAACCCTACAACAAATAAAGCTAGGCAGTGGCACAAATATAACCAACAAACACTGTCAGATATGTAGCCACCACTACAAAACCACCACACAGGGAATCCCACAGAAAGGAAGGAATTCTGTGTATGCTGGTCAAGTCAGTGTAGCCAAGAGCATCATGGGAGTTGTAGTCACAGATATTGCCCACCCTCACAATACGCCCATCAACACCACTCTGAACCATGCTCACATCACAGGGAGTGGAAAACAACTGACAAGATGGCTGACACTGGCTACTGCTGTGGGGAGCACAAGGCCCTGCTGGGAACTGGGCACCAACCAACAGCAGGACACCACTGACTGACATCCTGAAAGACAACTTGCACTCCCTGCAATGGAAGCACGTTCCATGGTGGGATATCTGGCTGGGTGGGAAGGAGGACTGACACCACTGACCATAGTTACCAGCAGCTCTCCCCACACACACCCCTAACACAAACTACACACAACACACCTGGGAAAATGCATTGCCTCACACTAAAATTAATTATCCCACAAAGAACCACCACCCTGGGTCATGCTGTGGGAAGCACAGTGACACACATGGGACTTGTAGCCAAACAAACGCCAGGACAACACTGTCAGCCATCCATTCAGCACAGGCACACTACCCCACAGGGAAGCAGAGTCAGAAGGAAGGAAGTATGGGCAAGCTGGGAAGGGGGTGGAGGCAATAGCATGATGGGAGTGGTAGTCACAGATATTGCTCACCCTCACAATTGGCCCATCAACACCACTCTGAACCATGCTCACATCACAGGCAGTGGAAAACAACTGACAAGATGGCTGACACTGGGTACTGCTGTGGGGAGAACAAGCCCCTGCTGGGAACTGGGCACCAACAAACAGCAGGACACCACTGTCAGCCACCTTGCCATTGCTGTCACACCCACACACAGTGAAGTACACTCAAAAGTAAGGAAGTATGGGCATGCTGGGAAGGGGGGTGGAGGCAATAGCATGATGGGAGTGGTAGTCACAGCTCAACATCCCCAAACCACATGGCCCAGCAAGCTCACACTGAAGCATGCACACCTCACAGAGAGTGGAAAGCCCCATCAAAGATGTCTGACACTGGTGCTCTGTTGTGGGGAGCACAAGGCCCTGCTGGGAACTGGCCACCAACCAACAGCAGGACACAACTGTCAGCCATCTTGCCATTGCTGTCACACCCACACACAGTGAAGTACACTCAAAAGGAAGGAAGTATGGGCATGCTGGGAAGGGGGGTGAAGGCAATAGCATGATGGGAGTGGTAGTCACAGCTCAACATCCCCAAACCACATGGCCCAGCAAGCTCACACTGAAGCATGCACACCTCATAGAGAGTGGAAAGCCCCATCAAAGATGTCTGACACCGGTGCTCAGTTGTGGGGAGCACAAGGCCATGCTGGGAACTGGCCACCAACCAACAGCAGGACACCACTGTCAGCCATCTTGCCATTGCTGTCACACCCACACACAGTGAAGTACACTCAAAAGGAAGGAAGTATGGGCATGCTGGGAAGGGGGTGGAGGCAATAGCATGATGGGAGTGGTAGTCACAGCTCAACATCCCCAAACCACATGGCCCAGCAAGCTCACACTGAAGCATGCACACCTCACAGAGAGTGGAAAGCCCCATCAAAGATGTCTGACACCGGTGCTCAGTTGTGGGGAGCACAAGGCCATGCTGGGAACTGGCCACCAACCAACAGCAGGACACCACTGTCAGCCATCTTGCCATTGCTGTCACACCCACACACAGTGAAGTACACTCAAAAGGAAGGAAGTATGGGCATGCTGGGAAGGGGGTGGAGGCAATAGCATGATGGGAGTGGTAGTCACATCTCAACATCCCCAAACCACACGGCCCAGGAAGCTCACACTGAAGCATGCACACCTCACAGGGAGTGAAAAGCCCCATCAAAGATGTCTGACACCGGTGCTCAGTTGTGGGGAGCACAAGGCCATGCTGGGAACTGGCCACCAACCAACAGCAGGACACCACTGTCAGCCATCTTGCCATTGCTGTCACACCCACACACAGTGAAGTACACTCAAAAGGAAGGAAGTATGGGCATGCTGGGAAGGGGGGTGGAGGCAATAGCATGATGGGAGTGGTAGTCACAGCTCAACATCCCCAAACTACACGGCCCAGCAAGCTCACACTGAAGCATCCACACCTCACAGGGAGTGAAAAGCCCCATCAAAGATGTCTGACACCGGTGCTCAGTTGTGGGGAGCACAAGGCCATGCTGGGAACTGGCCACCAACCAACAGCAGGACACCACTGTCAGCCATCTTGCCATTGCTGTCACACCCACACACAGTGAAGTCCACTCAAAAGGAAGGAAGTATGGGCATGCTGGGAAGGGGGGTGCAGGCAATAGCATGATGGGAGTGGTAGTCACAGATATTGCTCACCCTCACAATTGGCCCATCAACACCACTCTGAACCATGCTCACATCACAGGGAGTGGAAAACAACTGACAAGATGGCTGACAATGGGTACTGCTGTGGGGAGCACAAGGCCCTGCTGAGAACTGGGCACCAACAAACAGCAGGACACCACTGACTGACATCCTGAGAGTCAACCTGCACCCACTGCAAGGGTGGCATGCTTCATGGTGGGATAACGGGGCTGGAGGGAGAAGGATGTCCGGATGTCAACCAAATACCACTAATTCTGGCCATGCACACACCTCAACATTCACATTGAAATGCTTCATGTTGTCAGGACAATGCGCTACACCAATATCAACAGCTGAATGTGACAACTTAGGACAATGCAATGTACAGGCCCGCATCCAGAGGTACACTCACAACTGTCAGGTGTTTGAACCATTGATGCATGTAGAAACATTACATACATTGTGTGTCTCTTCCAAATACAGGTGATGATGGGGACACAGCAGCAGACGCTGAGGAGTCCCTGTCCCAGGCTCCGGGGGACACTGAGCTCACTGGTGTGGAACAGCCTCTGCCCACCTCGGATGATGAAGACCTACCTGGCACCTCCGCAGTGAGTCATCATGCAGCACCAGCAGGACCACCAGCTGCACCCCCTGCACCCACCCCTCCAACAACTGCCAACACACAGACCACCCCTGCCGACACGGACAGACCAAGGACCACCACCAACAGCACACAGACCCCGGCCCAACGTGGAGCTACGGACAACAACACCAGCAACAACCCCGAAGGGGGCCCAGGGTCACCTGTGCGTGCCACCGCAGGTCCTTCACGTGTCACCAGGGGTGGTGGGAGGGGTGGTAGACATAGGTCGCTGCTTGCAGAGGGGTCTGGACTGCATGATGACCCACAACTGGTACGCATAGCTGATGCGTACCAGACTAGCACCGGAGAGTTCAGCCAGGTAGTGGGGATCCTCAGGGACATTCAACAGCAGCAGGCTGCCCATCATGCCCGCTTGGACTTACACATGTCCCGCATGGAGTCCAAGTGGGACACAGTGCAAGAACAGACGGCGGTGCATAGGGACATATTGCAATGCCTCCGCCAGATTTGCACCAACATGTCAACACCTCCCTGTGTGCCCACAACATCTGGTGCTGCAACAACTGCAACTGCCACAGGGAGGGAGGATGACTCTGGCGGAGAGTCCCCTGCACCGCAGCAGCCTGCACTTGAGGGTCCCCCCCAAAGAAGAGGGGTCATCCGAGGAAGGACAACTGAGAGGCTGATGGCCATGCACAACCCCCAGGAAGCCAACACCTGTTCTGGAAAATCACCTTTGTGCCCAAACTCTTCACCCTGTCGAATGCAACACAACTCTCCCACATGACATGGGGAGCTCAAGTTGGACCAATGTATCAGATGACTGTGGACTTTACTCTGGACATTTCTGCTACCAGGACTTCCAAATCATCTTGGAACTTTGGATTACAATCACAATGTACAGCACCCACCATCCTGTGCACTATACTCACACATGTATGTCAATAAACTCACTAATACACCATACTTGCCTCTGTTGTGATTCCAACGTTGTTTCTGAAGTGGAGATGATGATCTGTGAAATGACACTGTGCATGCTAACTGCTACAGCAAGTACAACACCGGCATGTGAGTCATGGCGACGTGACACATATGAGGGAGACACACCACCAGAGCTACACAACACATACACACCAGGGCCATCTGACTCATCGCCTACACTGATATTGCCAGGAAATACGGTGCAATGCACAGACCCAACACCTATTCCTAATCTGTGTCAACTAGCCCACTGGTGCAGTAAGCAAATGTCAGTCAGATGTGTGACCACAGACAACGCACATCACAAAGTGAAGCACAGGTTTATTACACATTTGCAACATGTTGTAACCACTACAGATGCAAGGTAATCCCACCTGGCAGTGGGCACACAGTCAACAAGTGTAGAAGAAAGGAAGTCCATGGGTGTGGCGCACATCACCTGTAGGGAAACGACAGCTACCACCCTGGAAGTTGATTCACGGTGTCGGGGGATCACAGTTGACCAAACAACTCTGAAAGTACCCTGTGAAGGACAGAAATGACACACAGTCAAAAGCACTGAAGAACAGGACAGAACTGCAATACTCATGCCCAATACATGTCACAAGAAACCCACCCAGAACCAAGTTAGCATGTCAACACTGTTGGGGAGTTCAGACTACCTGTAAGGACACATCGCTGCACGCATCCAGTCAAGTAGCACATGGACACACTCAAACAGCACCAGAGCACCACAAACACATATCATGCAAACTCACATCATTGACATAACATCCCTGGATACTCACATTCAGCTGAAGAAGTTGGTGATGAGCTGTGTGCGGACATCACCCTCATCATCATCATCATCACTGGCATTGTGGTCCAGCCCAGGATCCTCCACAGGTGGCGGATGTTGGTCATCGTCATCCAGGATGAGAGGCAACTCCTTCCGCACTGCCAGGTTGTGTAGCATGCAGCAGACGATGACAATGTTGCACACCTTTGCTGGGGCATATGGGAGGGCGCCTCCTGTTTTATCTAGGCAGCGGAAGCGGCTCTTCAGGAGACCAAATGTCCGCTCAATCACTCTCCTGGTCCGACCATGTGCCTCATTGTAGCGCATCTGGCCTGGTGTCACAGGGTTCCTGAGGGGCGTCAGCAACCACGGCATGTTGGGGTATCCGGAGTCACCTACATACAGACAATTGCACATTAGCTGAGTTGGAAAAGAGGGTGGAACACTACATTGCAGAACACACACAATGGTACAAAGTCAGTACACACCAACAAGCCAGGCACGCTGGTTACGCATCTGTGACATCATCCTCGGGATGCGACTACTCCTCATCACGTAGGCATCGTGTGCAGAACCGGGGAAACGGGCACACACGTGTGAGATGCTCATATCTGCAAGACATACCACCAGTGCATTGACCGAATGGTAGTGTTTGCGGTTCCTGTATGCCTGCTCTTGGGCCTGTGGTGGTACCAAAGCCACATGTGTCCCATCAATGGAGCCAATGACATGCGGCATCCTCCCCAGGGCATAGAAGTCACTATTCACATCAGTGAGTTGTTGAAGTCTAGGGAAATAGATGTACTGGTTCAGGTATCTCAACAGAGCCTCCAAAACATCACGGAGCACACGGCTGAACATGGTCTGTGACATCCCACCAGCAGACGCCACAGTGTGTTGAAAGGTACCGGTGGCAAAGAAGTGTAGGGCTGCCATCACCTTCACCTTGAGGGTCAGCGCTGTAGGGTATGTCCGGCCAGGATGCAAATGTGGGGCCAACCGCACCGCCAATTCCTCAATCAGTGGCCTGGTGAAGCGGTACCGTCGGATGCAGTCCCGTTCAACCACTGTTGCAAGGTCAGGGAATGGCCGATGGACAGCTGGTGCCCTGCAGTGCATAGGTGTAGAAAGAAAGATTGTCAGTCACCCCACATATGTGGCATAGACCAGACTCAATATCACATGATACATCATTACGAGACACAAGTACATGATGCATGTGCCGTTCCGTAAGGACATGTATGGCACCTACATGGCTAACATCTAACATCACAGTTCAACATGTTCCCTCAACAAGTCCCAGGTTGTGCTATGGGATATCATTAGGCTGTGTCACAGTACCCATGTACTGCTGTCACGTTCCAAACACACACCACAGTGACATGTGAGGACAGATGTGCCCCAGGCATCACAGCTCATCGACAGGTAGATTCCCAGGGACCCTGTATTGCCACATGGACACTGGCATGACATGGTGCATCATGAATACACCACAGCTAAACAACCATGACCCCCACAAGTAGTGGTCCCTGTTGCCTCGGCAGGACAGACATGGACGTCTGTGACACACACACGCACAACATCAAAGTCCATGCACAAACAACGTGGATGTGGAGACTGTCTCCCATTGTGCACATGGAATCAGAGACATTGTAAACACAACATGCACACAGACTGTGGAGGGCCATCACAATTCTGGCAATGGGTCACCCTGGGACGTACATACCGCCCCACATGGGACTCAGGGGGTATGTGACATGACATACACATACACAACCGTGGAATTTGACCATGCCACATGCCCTGAAATGAACAGTTGCACACCACAGTATTCATGTGCACAACACACCAAGGATTCTGTCCCCATGAACACGTGCACAGCCTGGGAGTGGCTGCCCCCAAGTGCCACCCAAAAAACAACATGTTGACCCCCATACACGGAACAGGTAATGCAGCCTTACATGCCTTAGGATACAGTGTGGACAGGCTGTGGTGTTGTAGGTGTGCCCCTCACTCCCTGGGAAGTATATGTGGCTGGCATATGTTCACCTGTGACAGGCATGGTGACATATGCCAGTGACTTGTACAGGGACGCGTTGTACAGCAATGGACCGATCGGTGTGCCCGGCCGGCCCATTGCATTCAATGTGAGCGGGTACGCGTTGAACAGCAATGGACCGATCGGTGTGCCCGGCCGGCCCATTGCATTCAATGTGAGCGGGTACGCGTTGTATCCGCAATACGCGTTGAACAGCAATGGACCGATCAGTGTGCCCGGCCGGCCCATTGCATTCAATGTGAGCGGGTACGCGTTGTATCCCGGGTACGCGTTGAACAGCAATGGACCGATCGGTGTGCCCGGCCGGCCCATTGCATTCAATGTGAGCGGGTACGCGTTGTATCCGCAATACGCGTTGTACAGCAATGGACCGATCGGTGTGCCCGGCCGGCCCATTGCATTCAATGTGAGCGGGTACGCGTTGTATCCGCAATACGCGTTGTACAGCAATGGACCGATCGGTGTGCCCGGCCGGCCCATTGCATTCAATGTGAGCGGGTACGCGTTGTATCCGCAATACGCGTTGTACAGCAATGGACCGATCGGTGTGCCCGGCCGGCCCATTGCATTCAATGTGAGCGGGTACGCGTTGAACAGCAATGGACCGATCGGTGTGCCCGGCCGGCCCATTGCATTCAATGTGAGCGGGTACGCGTTGTATCCCGGGTACGCGTTGAACAGCAATGGACCGATCGGTGTGCCCGGCCGGCCCATTGCATTCAATGTGAGCGGGTACGCGTTGTATCCGCAATACGCGTTGTACAGCAATGGACCGATTGGTGTGCCCGGCCGGCCTATTGCATTCAATGTGAGCGGGTACGCATTGTATGCCGGGTATGCGTTGAACAGCAATGGACCGATCGGTGTGCCCGGCCGGCCCATTGCATTCAATGTGAGCGGGTACGCGTTGTATCCCGGGTACGCGTTGTACAGCAATGGACTGAACGGTGCGCACACATTGGCTGGGGCCTGGCATGGCAACGGACGCGTTTCGAAGCACCAACGAGTCTGATGCAGTGAATTCAGTTGGCCAGCCACAACAATGTTGCAAAATCATGGGTGTCATGAAGTTGAAGATTTGAAGGATGCTGTGGGCGTGTATTAGTGCTGCTATTCCATGGATTGGTCAGATTCAGAAGATGCAAACGACTTGGACCTATCACTTTGGACACATGGACAGTATCTGCCTCTGTAGCACACATATAATGCTGGCTGTTCCCCTGAGAGCTCACTTGCCTGCACTACATGCTCCAGGACGACATCTGCCACCAACACTGCTGCTGTTTATGCATCCTCTGGCTCCTGCAATGGCACGTACTGTGGAGAGAGCCCCAGCCTTCAGCCTTGAGGAGAACCAGGCCCTGCTGGACAGCCTCCTTCCACAGTACAGCAAGCTGTATGGGAAACCAGGGGAGAAGGTGAGTGTGCTGTCCACTGCATCACTAATTGTGCATGTTGTCTGACTAGCAGGACTTTCAGTGTGCACACCACTGTCTAGCATGCCCACTGAGTAGTTGTCACACCCCAAAGTGTGTAGTTACATGCACTGAACTGGTACAGTGCATTAACAGTGCATTCCAACTAGGTTTACTTCCCATGCAATGATACCATGTAGTGACTGCTGGCAAACTGTTCATAGCCATTGTTGCACTGCATGTGTACATCATATGCCCCTGTGATTGAGACATGTATATCCAACTGTGTGATGCACGTATTTGTTGCATGTGTAGTAATGGCCTTTTCACTTTGTCATCCTCACAGGTTGATGCCCACCAGAAGCAGGACATCTGGCTGACCACCGCCCGGAAAGTAAGATCCGTGGGGGTCTACAGGCGCAGGATCCGCAACTGCCAAAAGAGGTGGCAGGACCTTCGTGGCTGGACCCGGAGGATCGCAAGGGTCCAGCTGAAGCTGTCGCCTCCTCGCAGGAGGGGCGGACACCAGACCCTGACCCCCCACATGCTCCGGATCCTGGCGATGGTCTTCCCTGACCTGGATGGGCAGCTGAAGGACAGACAGCAGCAAGGAGGGGGTGAGTCCATGACTGCACTGTGCACTTTGTCTGACATGCTATGTGCCCTCCTCTGGCCTGGTTAAACTTCCACAGTACATAAGTCATGTGGTCCAGGACCCATGTCCCTCATTTGTGACAAGCCCACTTCTCCTCTGATACGCATATGTGTGGCCCTTATAGTCAGGAAATTGTGTCATTTGGGGACTGTGTCATTGCATTTTGCTTTGCTCAAGGTGGGGGACAGCATTTGTTCCCGTGACTATGTTGTGCGATTCATGGGTGGGTCAATTGCTTACACAATGCCTAAGTTCTGACATGTGATCTGGGTGTAACTTTGATATGTGGTCCGCTTGCTGCTCTGACTCACCACATGTCCCTGGGGAATTTGGCACACACCCATGCTGCTTGTGGGAACAATGTTTGGGCCTCAGGAGTATGTGTATCCAGTGTGTCACACATGCTTAGCCACCTGCCTTCTGTCCAGGACTCATCCCTCTTACAGGTGGAGCTGGACAGTCATGCCTACTCCAGGGCATACAATACACTCTGTACTCCCACTCCCGTGTATCATCTGGCATGTTGTGATCAGTGAAATGTACCCTCAGGTGTCTGCCTCTGTCTCATTGTGCTGTGTCTTCGTTGTCAGGACTACTGGTATGTTTATCGGTTAGGGATCAGCATGCCATCTGAGATGTGACCATGATAGACGATACTTCTGTGACTTATAGGTGTCTGATCACTTGACTGTGCACACAGGTGTTTGCGACTGTGACTTTCAGGCAGCTGTATTTTCATTCACAGCACACTGTGAGGTGCTCATGTTCAGAGAGTTGTGTTTCATGTCCCCCATATGTCCAGTTGGTATGACGTGGACAAATAGTAGTACAGATGATGTGGTTTTTGGGGGATGGACATGTGCACTTGTCAGTCACATAACTTGCATTCCCCATGCCCTCGGATTGTGACACAGTGCAGACTGTTGTTGGCTGGCTGCCATGGCCATGTGACTTGAGACAGTAATGTATGACTTTGCACGCATTCCTGTGTCATGGCATTAAACTTCCTGGGACTGATCCTGCAGGGGAGTGACATGTGCAACATGCACCCCATTGTGGCATTGACTATCCGGACATGGGTGCATCATGGTGTCTGGTGCTGGTATGCATCACATGCATTTCTAATTAGACTCTGGCCATCCCTTTATCCGGACACCTGCACTGACTCAGTGGCAAGAGATGTGATGTGTGCATGTTCACATACTTCACAGTGTTCCCTGCAATGTCCAACAACTGTGTAGGTGGTGCATGTGTCCACACTGGGGTCTTACCATCAGACAGGCACCAGACAGATGGGTGCAAGGGCAGGAGGGGTGTGAGTCCCATGGTTGACCATCAGACTGACAATTGGCTTCCCGAATCTGTGTGAGGACTTTAGGCAATGTTCAACTAAGGATGCCAGGGCTTGCTCTGTAATGTGCTGTACTTACTGTGGTGTGTGCGGTCAGTGCAGGTGACTGATGTTTGTCTGTTTCCCTAATTGTTTGCAGATACATCCACGGCCACAGGAGGGGACAGCTCCACGGACCAGGAGGAGCAGCGGAGCCAGACTGGGTCAGCATCGGACGAGTGGTCAGAGGGACCCAGTGGCACGGAGGGCGAGGGGAGCCACACCGAGGAGTCCTCAGCACCATCCACCTCAGCTGGGGACCACAGCAGCTCAGAGGATGACTCCCTTGTGGAGGCTGGTCTCAGCAGCCACCAAGGGCCAGCTAGTCTGTCTGGCCCCGCCACCACCACCACCACCACCACCACCGCCCTCCCATTGGCTCCCATTCCTGAGGTCCGTGGAGGCTCCCGTGCTTGGGAGCGTGTCTCCTTCGTGCCAGGCACCGCAGCCCCTGCCCCTGTGTCCCCTGCTGCCCTGAGTGAGGAGTCTGTGTACCACCTTCGGCAGCTCCATGTAGGGCAGACAGCAATGCTGAGTGTCCTCCATGCACACACCACTCTGTTGACACAGCTGGTGTCGTTCATGGAGGGCATCTCGACGGGTATGTCTGCCCTACAGAGGAGCAATAGGTCCATTGACTCCTCCCTGACGGCAGCAGTGTCCCTCCTCCAACAGTCCCTCACCCCTCCCACCTCTGCCCCATCCACACTTCCTGCCCCCCTACCTGTCCAAAGCCCATGCACAGTCAACCAAACACACAGACACGAGCAGCACAGACACACCCAAGAGTAAGGCAAGACGTGCACACAAGCATCCTCAGGGGACTGATACCACAGACACAGGGGATGGGGAACACACACACACACACACAGGCATCCACATTCACTCCGCAGTCCTCCAAATCCTCTCCCTCCAAGACCCCTTCCCTTGCCTGCTACCCCACCTACACAGCAGATCTTCCTGTGTGACCTCGGCCTCTTCCCCTCCATTGCTGCTGATCCAGCATACCAGGGGAAGCGGAAGTCCACCCACACAGAGAGGAGTGCCCTCGCCCCCGGACACCCTCCCCCAGGCGCAGGCAGACACAGGAGCCCATTAGGAAGTCCCCCGGAGCAGGAAGAGCAAGACCCCACCACCACCACCACGCAGCTCCAGCGCCCAGTCTCTCTACTCCATCCCCCAGGCCACCACTGCACAGGTTCCCCCGCCACACCCTGCCCCAGGTTCCCCCACACACCGATACCGCATCCCCAGACTGCTTAGGCCCTCCCCCCCTGCCACTTGCTCTTCCACCCCCAACCCAGACGCTCTGCCTGTTAGTGGCACTGTTGTGGGGACCGGGTCCCCCCCCTCTGTCCTGCCCACCTCATCTGCCCACCTTTCCACTCCCTTGGAGTCATGCACTGCAGTGGAGTCCACAACCACCACGTCTGACTCGGGCACTGCAGTGGGTACCCAGTCCACTACATCAGTCCAGCCCACTGCAGTGGTTGCAGCACCCACACCAACTGACTTGTGTACCACAGTGGTGCCGGCCCCCCCTGAGTCAGACACCTCCACTGCAGTTGCCGGTGACACTCCTGCACCCACAACCCCTTCACTGCCTCACTCTGCCATCCCCTGATCCTGTCCCTGCGGGGCCTGGCCTGCCCCTTGTAAGCCCCTCCAAGGGGGATGTCCCCCAACCGTACCAGTGCAGGCAAGCAATGTGTGACCAGTTGTCACTTCTCACCCCGTTGGTACTGTGATTTTGGACTGGCCATTGGCCTTAGTTTCTTTTGGACTTCCGTGTTTACCCTGACATTTGCTGAATAAAGCCCCTTTTTGTTTACTTTTGGGTTTTCTTTTGATGTACATGATGTGGATGAGTAGCATCCTGCATTTGCAGTTGTAATAGTGTTCACATCAGGACGAAGAAGTGTTGCAGTGATGGACTCCATGTGGTCCATGGGAGATGTGTCCTGTTGTAGTCTGGATCTATGGCATCCTTTGCTACAGTCTGAGGGTGTAATGTTCAGCATTTGACACAGGGATGTCCTTTTGCATTTGTAAATGAACATCTTTGTCTTACACTGATGCACATCTGGTGGGCTTACCACTGTTCAATGTTCCGATTTCCCTGACTGTGTGCCCAGCTCCACTGGACATGCAGTTCTGCACATCAATGTCGAAGGACTCATCTGTGTATACAGTGCAACTTGCTTGACACGTGTTTGGTGTGTGTGCAGATGACTGACGTGACACTCCCGTACCCAGGCTGATGTGAGCAGAGCCTTCTGTGTGTTGTGGTTGTTGACTCACTGACGGAGTGTTCTGCTGACATGTTTGGGTCGTGCACAGACAAGGTTTGGCACAGCGGACCTTCCACAGGAGTGGAGTGCTCTCATGGCAGTGTGTAATCTGTTGACATTGCGTGGGCCTGTGTTGTGTAAGCGTGTCTGTGCGTGTTCCCTTCCCTTTTCCTATACAGGCTGTGTCCCTAGGGATGTTCCTGTTTGTGATGCTTGCTGAGTTGTTCTGTGTTCATCCAGCATCTTGGACCTGGTTTCTCTGTGATGTGGGTGCATGGCAAACTAATGTTCATGAGGTTGTCATCCCAGGTTGTCTTTGATGTCAGTGCTGGGGTTGTGGGCAAACGCAGATGGGACACATTCAGGATTCCCCTTGGCACTTGTTGTTTACACGAGTCATGTGATTTACAGTTTGTGTTAGCTTTCAGTGATTGTGACACGTTGTGTGTGTGACTGCTGCCACTACTCAGGGTCAGAGCTGCAATGTTGGTAGTTGTGTACGTGTGTTCTTCGTGTGTCACCTTGGCTTCTTCATTGGTGTGTGACTATGGCCAGGATCCCATTGATTGTGGTGGATTTCACATCATGCCCATGTACGGCATACTGTGCTGTGTGTCAGACATTGACGAGTCTTGTTGACTGGCCATGTGTGATGGGTTTCTGCACCTTAGTTCCCACCACCACCCCTGGTATTGTCATGGGTGCATGTGCAATGTCACCAGTCCATGTGAGCTTCACTGCTGCACATTGGTGGAGATCAGGGTGTGTGGTGTTGAGTGTGTGCAAAAGTGAGTTGTTGCACGGCCAGACCCCTACCTCCATATTGGCCTTGGCTGGCAGGCCGTGCTGATTGATTGGAGCTTGTGTAGGTGTGATGGTAGTTAGTTGCTCAGGACACATGGCTGGGGTTCACAGTGTGAACGACATCTAACATTGTCATCACAGTGGGATTATCATGCAGGCTAGTGTCAGCACAATAGGGGGTCCCTGGGGGTGGTGCTGTGGTGGGTCTGTCTCTTGCTGTGTTAGTTGCTGTTCCTACAAGCTTGTGTGACATGTGTAATATGTGCTCCCTCTCATCTAACAATGCCTGATTGCCCACATAGGGGATTTGGATCCATGAGTTACTTTTGTGTGGCACTGTATGTGCATCCGTGTAATTGGTATTCAGGCCTCATCATGTGTTGTGTGTTTGCCTGGGGACACTGGCACCCCCCTCACCTGTTGTGTTTGATGTGCAGTGTGGGTCTGCCTGTTTGTGTTTGTGCATCTGCACCACTGCATTGGCATATCTTTAGTGTGCCATTGGCTGTATGTTGTTTGGTGGGTTTCACCTGCTGTCCCTGGGACTCCTAGGTCATCAGTCAGCACAATGATCATTGTTTGTGTGTCCCATTGCTGCCATGGTATGTTATTTGTTCACCTCACATCTACAGTCTCCACAGGGTATCTCCATTTGTGTGCCCATTGGTGCAAATATGTGGGTCTGCATTATGATGGTCACTTCTGTCATTGTGTCATTGATGGATGTTGACAGTGTCAGCCCCCATGGGTGATGTTTGTCTGCACATGGCCAAAGGTATGTCTTATTTGCACTGCACTGTTTGCCTCCCCCAATCTATGTTGCTATGGGACACAAGCACTACTTTGCCACTGATGTGTTTGTTGTTCTGTGACCAGGAATCATCCATGCAGTTTGGCAGTTGCAGCTTTTTCAATGTCAACACTTACATTTTGGTCACTGTGATGATGGGGGTTTAGACCCCATTGCCACAATGTTCAAAATGTGCTTCAGCTATGGGCCCCACACTTACATTTTGGTCACTGTGATGATGGGGGTTTAAACCCCATTGCCACAATGTTCAAAATGTGCTTCAGCTATGGACCCCACACTTACCTTTTGGTCACTGTGATGATGGGGGTTGGACCCCATTGCCACAATGTTCAAAATGTGCTTCAGCTATGGGCCCCACACTTACATTTTGGTCACTGTGATGATGGGGGTTTAGACCCCATTGCCACAATGTTCAAAATGTGCTTCAGCTATGGACCCCACACTTACATTTTGGTCACTGTGATGATGGGGGTTGGACCCCATTGCCACAATGTTCAAAATGTGCTTCAGCTATGGACCCCACACTTACCTTTTGGTCACTGTGATGATGGGGTTTTAGACCCCATTGCCACAATGTTCAAAACGTGCTTCAGCTATGGACCCCACACTTACATTTTGGTCACTGTGATGATGGGGTTTAGACCCCATTGCCACAATGTTCAAAATGTGCTTCAGCTATGGACCTCACACTTACCTTTTGGTCACTGTGATGATGGGGGTTGGACCCCATTGCCACAATGTTCAAAATGTGCTTCAGCTATGGGCCCCACACTTACATTTTGGTCACTGTGATGATGGGGGTTTAGACCCCATTGCCACAATGTTCAAAATGTGCTTCAGCTATGGACCCCACACTTACCTTTTGGTCACTGTGATGATGGGGGTTTAGACCCCATTGCCACAATGTTCAAAATGTGCTTCAGCTATGAACCCCACACTTACATTTTGGTCACTGTGATGATGGGGGTTTAGACCCCATTGCCACAATGTTCAAAATGTGCTTCAGCTATGGACCCCACACTTACCTTTTGGTCACTGTGATGATGGGGGTTGGACCCCATTGCCACAATGTTCAAAATGTGCTTCAGCTATGGGCCCCACACTTACATTTTGGTCACTGTGATGATGGTGGTTTAGACCCCATTGCCACAATGTTCAAAATGTGCTTCAGCTATGGACCCCACACTTACCTTTTGGTCACTGTGACGATGGGGGTTTAGACCCCATTGCCACAATGTTCAAAATGTGCTTCAGCTATGGACCCCACACTTACATTTTGGTCACTGTGATGATGGGGGTTTAGACCCCATTACCACAATGTTCAAAATGTGCTTCAGCTATGGACCCCACACTTACATTTTGGTCACTGTGATGATGGGGGTTGGACCCCATTGCCACAATGTTCAAAATGTGCTTCAGCTATGGACCCCACACTTACCTTTTGGTCACTGTGATGATGGGGGTTGGACCCCATTGCCACAGTGGTCATGGTCTGCTTGCATTGTGGGGGCCACACACATTTATGTGTGACACATGTGATAGGGGGTCACATTGTATGTTCAAAGTCATGTTCAGTGTTGTAGGCATTTGACACAGTCTACACACGCTTGTCATGGTGTTGGGGGGGATGTCTTTTTGTTGCATTCCTTATGTTGGTGTGTGATTGTTGTGTCATGCATTACCCATCCTATGAGTGGGGGTGTTGTTGGTGGTAGGCATCCTGTCCCCCATGGGTAGGGGTGGTGGTAGGGTTAGGCATCTAGCACCCCCTGGGTAGGGGTGGTGGTAGTGGTAGGCATCTGGCACCACATGGGTAGAGGTGGTAGTAGTGATAGGCATTCAGCAACCCCTGGGTGGAGGTGGTAGTAGTGACAGGCATCTAGCACCCCTGGGTAGGGGTGATGGTAGGGGTAGGCATCTAGCGCCCCTGGGTAGGGGTGGTGGTAGTGGTAGGCATCTGGCACCCCTGGGTAGGGGTGGTGGTAGTGACAGGCATCCTGCACCCCATGGGTAGGGGTGGTAGTAGTGACAGGCATCCAGCAACCCCTGGGTGGAGGTGGTAGTAGTGACAGGCATCTAGCACCCCCTGGGTAGGGGTGATGGTAGGGGTAGGCATCTAGCACCCCCTGGGTAGGGGTGGTGGTAGTGGTAGGCATCTGGCACCCCCTGAGTAGGGGTGGGAGTGGTGGTAGGCATTCAGCCCCCCATGGGTAGAGGTGGTAGTAGTGACAGGCATCCTGCCCCCCATGGGTAGGGGTGGTAGTAGTGACAGGCATCCAGCAACCCCTGGGTGGAAGTGGTAGTAGTGACAGGCATCTAGCACCCCCTGGGTAGGGGTGATGGTAGGGGTAGGCATCTAGCACCCCCTGGGTAGGGGTGGTGGTAGTGGTAGGCATCCAGCCCCCCATGGGTAGAGGTGGTAGTAGTGACAGGCATTCAGCAACCCATGGGTGGAGGTGGTAATAGTGACAGGCATCTAGCACCCCCTGGGTAGGGGTGGTAGTAGTGGTAGGCATCCAGCCCCCATGGGTAGAGGTGGTAGTAGTGACAGGCATCCAGCAACCCCTGGGTGGAGGTGGTAGTAGTGACAGGCATCTAGCACCCCTGGGTAGGGGTGATGGTAGGGGTAGGCATCCAGCCCCCATGGGTAGAGGTGGTAGTAGTGGCAGGCATCCTGCCCCCCATGGGTAGGGGTGGTAGTAGTGGTAGGCATCTGGCACCCCTGGGTAGGGGTGGTGGTAGTAGTAGGCATCTGGCACCCCCTGGGTAGGGGTGGTGGTAGTGGTAGGCATCTGGCACCCCTGAGTAGGGGTGGGAGTGGTGGTAGGCATCCAGCCCCCCATGGGTAGAGGTGGTAGTAGTGACAGGCATCCTGCCCCCCATGGGTAGGGGTGGTAGTAGTGGTAGGCATCTGGCACCCCTGGGTAGGGGTGGTGGTAGTGGTAGGCATCTGGCACCCCTGGGTAGGGGTGGCGGTAGTGGTAGGCATCTGGCACCCCTGGGTAGGGGTGATGGTAGTGACAGGCATTCTGCCCCCCATGGGTAGGGGTGGTAGTAGTGACAGGCATCCAGCAACCCCTGGGTGGAGGTGGTAGTAGTGACAGGCATCTAGCACCCCTGGGTAGGGGTGATGGTAGGGGTAGGCATCTAGCACCCCTTGGGTAGGGGTGGTGGTAGTGGTAGGCATCTGGCACCCCTGGGTAGGGGTGGTAGTGGTGGTAGGCATCCTGCCCCCCATGGGTAGAGGTGGTAGTAGTGACAGGCATCCTGCCCCCATGGGTAGGGGTGGTAGTAGTGACAGGCATCCTGCCCCCATGGGTAGGGGTGGTAGTAGTGGTAGGCCTCTGGCACCCCTGGGTAGGGGTGGTGGTAGTGGTAGGCATCTGGCACCCCTGGGTAGGGGTGGTGGTAGGGGTAGGCATCTAGCACCCCTGGGTAGGGGTGGTGGTAGTGGTAGGCATCTGGCACCCCTGAGTAGGGGTGGTAGTGGTGGTAGGCATCCAGCCCCCATGGGTAGAGGTGGTAGTAGTGACAGGCATCCTGCCCCCCATGGGTAGGGGTGGTAGTAGTGGTAGGCATCTGGCACCCCTGGGCAGGGTGGTGGTAGTGGTAGGCATCTGGCACCCCTGAGTAGGGGTGGGAATGGTGGAGGGCATCCAGCCCCCCATGGGTAGAGGTGGTAGTAGTGACAGGCATCCTGCCCCCATGGGTAGGGGTGGTAGTAGTGGTAGGCATCTGGCACCCCTGGGTAGGGGTGGTGGTAGTGGTAGGCATCTGGCACCCCTGGGTAGGGGTGCTGGTAGTGGTAGGCATCTGGCACCCCTGAGTAGGGGTGGGAGTGGTGGTAGGCATCCAGCCCCCCATGGGTAAAGGTGATAGTAGTGACAGGCATCCTGCCCCCCATGGGTAGGGGTGGTAGTAGTGGTAGGCATCTGGCACCCCCTGGGTCGGGGTGGTGGTAGTGGTAGGCATCTGGCACCGCCTGGGTAGGGGTGGTGGTAGTGGTAGGCATCTGGCACCCCCTGAGTAGGGGTGGTAGTGGTGGTAGGCATCCAGCCCCCCATGGGTAGAGGTGGTAGTAGTGACAGGCATCTAGCACCCTCTGGGTAGGGGTGGTGTTAGTGGTTGGCATCCAGGCCCCTATGTGTATATGTGGCATTGGTGATGGCCATCCCGCCCCTATGGTGCTGCTGTTGCAAGTAATTTCTGCATCCCTATGTGTGTGTGTGATATGTCGGGTACGTGTGGTTTGTTTGTGTGGTGGGTGTCTGACTTACCTTCTGCGTCGTACGCGTCCGTGCCAGTTCCGGTAATAGATGTAGAATATTGGTAGGATCGGCACGATGGGATTCATGGTTGGTTCGTCTCGTTCGTCTTTCTCTTTGCTTCGCCTTGTCCTCGTCGCTGGCGTGTTCGTCTCGTAGCCGTGGTTCGTCTTGTGGCGCGAATCGGAGCTTATGTGCGCCTCTCCCGGATGGTTTGATGTGCCGTGCGTAGCGACGGGTTCGGCGTGTACGGAGGGCGCATCGTACTTGTCCGGCCGGACGGGGCAGCATTTTGGCTTCCGTGCGACTCGATTCTGCGTTTCCGAATCCGCCTCGGTCGGAGAACAGGACCTGTATTGGGTGAGTACGACTGGGTCGGGATTTGGGCAGTTGTGCGCATCGTACTTTCTTGTTCGGACGTATGTGCGAATCGGTCGGGAAACAGGCATTCGCCTGGCTTTTTTCCCGGCTGAATGGTATTAGGTGCGCCTCCGACCGGGATCGGAATCGACCCCTAAATCGTGAGATCAATGCCCTAATAAGGGAACCATTTAAGCAGTCTTCGATGTCCAGACAAACGGAAATTAATAGATTAAAACAGGCAAGAAAAAGAAATCTGGCATCGGAGCGCAGAGGGGTGGAAGATGCAAATTGGATAAAATTAAGAGAGGCTGCACAGTCCGGTGACACACGCAAATATTGGGTTTTAATAGCCAAATTTTGTAATTGCAGAACTAAGGTAAAAGCCATTTTGATATCTGATGTAGAATGGACCTTATACATTTCTCAACTATATGCATTAAATCCCTTGGCTGGGTCGAATCCAGATTTTGTCTTTGATTCCTCTGTGGCCCCCCCTCATGTAATGAAAATAGAGGGTTTCATTAAAGGGGCATGGTACTCAGGTGCGATGGGCCCTGATGAATTACCAATTACTGTTGTCAAACAGGACGGCGCAGCATGGGCACAATTGCTGTATCCGGTACTTTCTTACTGCTACGCACATGGGACTATTCCGTCGTCCTTGAAGGGAATTAATGTGGTCCCATTATACAAAAAAGGTCCAAAAAATTACCCTGCTAGCTTTTGGCAGATTGCACTATTGGATGCGACCGAAAAATTGTTCGCCAAGAGCATACTCCTTCGCCTTCAAGAGTGGGCTTTTGGAAATGGTTTTGTCCCTGCAGAGCAAGCCGGGTTCCGCAAACATAGTGGTACTCTAGACAATATTACCGCTCTGCAATCTTTAATTGAAAAATACTCAATGAGCAGGGGTATGCCCCTATATGCGGCTTTTATAGATTTCTCCACGGCTTTCGACTGGGTTGACCGGGGGACACTGTGGAGAAAACTGGCCGCTATGGGGATTCCCATGCACCTGCTCAGATTAATCATCGCATTGCAGTCCTCCACTTGGACTCAGGTCCTGATGGGAGGGACCCAGGGCCTGTCAAGTAAAATAGAGACTAACAACGGGCTGAAGCAAGGGTGCCTACTGGCTTCTCTTCTCTTTTCTCTTTACATTAATGATTTGCCGAGTATGGTAGGGCTTTGCAAAGGGGACTCTCCTAAACTAGGAACAATGAAGCTGAGTTGCCTGCTATATGTGGACGACGCCATTTTATTAGACCTAACTCCAATTGGACTACAAAGGCGACTTACCGAGTTAGCACTTTATTCAGATGATTCGTTTTTAAAAATAAATATTTCAAAAAGTAAAATTATGGTTTTTAGATATTGGGGATGCCGAGTCAGGAAAAATATGCACTGGTTTTTGGGGAAAGATAAACTTGCTGTGGTGAAGTTATACCCATACTTAGGGAGAATTTTCACAAGTAAGTGCTCCAGTAGCGATCACACTGACCATTGCAGAAGTAAGGCAATCTCTCAGGCTTCTGCAATCGGTAGACTCTATAAACATTGTGGGAAAAGACACTTTGCACATGTTCTATCAGTTCATAAAATTAAAATCCCTCCCGCGTTGAGTTATGCCTGTGAAACAGTAGATGAACAGCAGTGGGATAATTTTGAGAAAGTAGAGGGATGTATTTGGCGCCAAATGTGTAATCTGAACCGCGCAGCCCCCATAGCGGCAATTCGGCTCGAAATCGGGCTACTTTCCACTTATGTGTTCTCTATGGCTGCGTGCTTAAGATGGAGCAATGCACTACTGAACAGTGTTGAGAACCCTATACGGGTAGCAATGCGAGAGGACATTTTTTCACCCTGAAGGGAAAAGGTGTTCTCTTTAGGAATTATGAGAAAGCTGTAAACTTGTTTGATTTTGAGAATAGCGGTACGGGCGTTCTTCCTGAACAAGTTTTGAAAACTAGAATTAAAAAACTATTACGATGTCTCTCGTAAAAGAGATACCGCACTGTGTGCAGCGCATTCCAATAATGACATCATAGTGGGGAGTAGCATTTGTAAACAGCCCCAACCCTATGTTATATGGAATCTCCCCCATGGAGTGCACAGAACCATCTTGTTGCTCCGGCTGAATTTGCTTCCCTTGTGAATATTAACGGGAGCTTGGGAGGGTCTTCCTAGGCAGAATAGACTTTGTCACCTATGTGGTACCTGTGTGCAGGACTTAAATCACGTTCTATTTGTCTGTCCCCTACTACAACCTTCAGGACTTCGATATCTAAGACCTTTTTTCCTAAAGTATAACATTGCCACAGCTGAGGAGGCCCAAAACTGTCTTCTGCCCCCCCCGAACCAGTTTGCTTTAAAATGTTTAGCTTTTTTAAACAATTTATAAATATATTTTAGAGAAGGACTATGTTGCCCCGTTTAGTTGCAGTAGGCCGCATAGGTTCCCTTCTGAGCAAAATCTAATGTACTTTTGGGTTGCTTTTATCAGAAGGTTGTATTTGTTAGAGAGTTATTGGTATGATATGTCTTAGATTGTCTACGTTATGGTTGTACTTTGAAGGGTTTTTGAAATTGGTGCTATAGTTGCACTCTTGCACTTTCATCTCCTTGTATGTTGCTACGAATACCGTCATGTACAATTGAATATCTAGTAGCCAGGAAAATGGTATCCGTTAGGCCTTGTGAATGTAAACGGAATAATAATCAAATTTTTCTTTTTTTTTTAAGGAGTTTGGTATTTGTTACCATGCTCGAGCACCCGCACTTTTTGTCATCCTTTATGCTGCTATTTATTGTGTACTGTATACTGAAATTTAGAACTTTTAATTCCTTTGTATTTTAATCCTTGTTGAATTAAATGTATTTTTATAAATATATTTTTAGCATCCTCGCAAATGCACAGTCAAAGTCGTCTAAGAATCTGATGGTATAACTCAATTTGCCCTGCCCATGTTAGCTTTGTATTTGAAAGGACTCTGAAATTGATTTTGCGCTCATATCACACCTCTTTGCAATCAACATGCAACTATAAACTTTGTATTATTTTAGGAAACCTGAATTCCTAATGCTTTGTGATTTTATTAGCTTGTTTTTTAAGTGTTGGTTGATCTGGGAAATTGGAGTTGTTTGTATATGTTTGTATGTGGAACCCCTCAGAGCTCCAAATCATAATAAATAAAAATTGAATTGAAATCATATCCTGTTGCATGGGGTTTTGTGGCGGCTGGCCCTGGCTCTCTAACCTCTGCTGCTTTTGCTGCTCATGGTATGCCTTTGTTTGGCTTGCCGCTACCAGTTGACCCCGCCTGCAGCAATAGTAGCACTCTCTAATGTCTGATTGCGACCAGCCTCCCTGGCCTCCACTACCATAACCTGTTTGTGCTCCTGGACTACCTGTTTGGAACCCTCTAAAGGTTTGAGGTGGAGCCCCCATTTGTGATTGGTGCCATCTGCACGGCTGCGACTAGTGCCATCTGCACGGCTGCAGCCATTGGTGCCAAATTGAGGGCAGTCTTTTTCAACTTATGCTGCACTAATTATGCTGTATCTCTTTGGGTCTGCTCCTGTTCTCTCTATCCTTTTCTTGCTTTTTCTTATGGCAGTGGAGTATATGAACTTGTATCTCCTGCCAGGGTATAGCATATAAACCAACTACGCTATCCAGCCCGCTCTGTATCTCTGTGGGCAACCCTTTCTTCAAAATATTATAGAAAGCTGTGACTTGTGGGCCCCAATCGTTCCACGGCTGTCCAGTTTCTTGTCTCCATCTTTCTCTCATTCTATTTAGGAAATTGCTTATGCTTTCCTCTGGCTTCATGATCTCTGCAATTAGCCCTCCTACATCTGGGCAGTCAGGGAACATTTCTTTCAGGGCGGTCCAGATCCGGTGCCTGTGCGTGTTAAACGTGGCCCGTCATGTTGGGTATTTGTTAGTGTGATTACTGGAATACGAGCTTGGGTAAACACTGTGTTAGTCTGTTTCCCAATCAGGCTGCTTAATTGACTCTTAATGTTTCTTATTGCTAGGTTGATACCTGCAGTGTTTTTCTCGAAGCATTTAATCCATTTCCCTGCCCCATTCAGCAATGAGGTAACTTTGTTCTCAACCCCTGTTTGTCCATCTGGGTCAAGGGCACATATACAATTCCTGCCGTGCCCTCCTGCAGTAGCGGGCCCACTCTCATTCGAGGTGATCCTACAGGTTTCTCCTCAACATAGTGTTCCCATCTTGCGAGACACTGCTGCATGTAGAGGAAGTTCCAAATACGGTTTCCTCCTTCATGCCTGATGAAATCCTCTGCTACTGCCATGTCCTCTGGCGCAAACGATCCTTCCCTCAGCCAAGACCTATCGTATTGGTCCCTCTCCTCAGTTCAATCTGCTAACAGCTCACAAAATGGGTACGCAAGAGTCCTGCCTTCCATTTTGGCTATTATCTCCTTCTGGGTTAATTTATCTTTGTCGTGCACCCATGCGGAGCACCGCATATCCTCATAACTGCTTCCCTCGTGTGCATGCACAGGTGCCATTTTGTTTTCCCTGCATCATGGGTGGGTAAGCACCAGGTGGCCTTGTTCCTTTATCTGTTGATCAGCCCCTCTCCTTTGTCGACTGGACGGTGTGGCTCTAAGCACTGCTAGTAGCCTTTCATCTACCTTGTCTTGTGGTTTGTGTGGCCTCCTGGTCTGCCTTGCTATGTTGGCTTAGGCCTGGCTGCCATGATGCCTTTTTGCGCACGTTACTTTGTGCCATTGTTTTTTCAGCCTCTGCTTCTGCCCGGCTATTTTAGAACTGTCTGCATTTCTGTCTTTCACCTTTTCTCCTGTTCCCTTTGGGCTACGTCTGCACAACATGTACAAGGTCGAAAAACAACGTCCCTTGTTCCTGCTGATGTGGCCAGTCCCTCGCACTTAGACACAACACTATGTACAGCTGCCATGGAGAAATTCGGGTGCTTTTAATATTGTGATTTTCACGTTTAGATACACTAGGAGAAAAACCTTTCCAGAGAGAAGAGCTGTTTGTGTCTGATGATGTAAACTTTGCATCTAGATATTGAGGTATGGGGGTTCGCTAGTCAAAGCCCAGAGGTCTTCTATTTTTATAATAAACTAGCTACTAGCACGGGGAGGGTGGTAAGGTCATTTAGCCCTATATCCACTGCTTTATGAAATGCTTTCCCCGTTTGTATTCTATGGAGTTGTAACTATGCTGATTATATTATCCTTATGCATTATGCTGATAGTACTGGTACGTGTACTGTATCTTAGAGCACGTTAGTTGAAATAAACATTTTAAACTATACAGTGTCTCTTCTTACGCGCGTTGTGGACATGTATGAGTGAGTTATGAAAGGGTGTTCTTGCTCCTGCGAGTCCTGAGAGAGAGAGATACCGTGTTCTGGGTTGTCTAATCATTGGTAGCATTGTTGCTAATGAGACGCTACAGCTAATTGGGTTGCAGTTTTAGGTGCTAAGGTTTATGGTTGGCTCACCACCATATTCCGAGGTCCTAATATCCTGTGCATAGCTCTGTGTATGTGCAGAATCCCTACAACATGGCGCAACCAACGAGTGGGCTGCTTATCTGCGAGACGCTTGAGTAGTACTTGTGCTTGTCCACAACTCCCTTCGCAGACGCTTCCGGAAGCGTGTGTGACGGTGATACCTCCTATATTGACGTTTTTATAGGTTCATTCAAGCTTGAAGTTGTTAAAAGGTTTTTTAAGGAATACCCTCTATTGTGCTGCCTCACATTAGGTTGTCGAGAACTTTTAGCCTGAAATGGCTGTTCAAATTGCGGCACATAGCCGCGAAGCGCTCCGGGCTCACTTAACAGTGTATGGAGTGCCTGACACGGGTGTCGATTTGATCTTTGTGGTACAAGCAGATCCAGCTTACCACTTTGAGGTGTTTTACTCTTGGGTCACCTTTCCGGCGGTGGATGGGACTGATAATATGTTCCATGAATATGAAGCCACCGTTGTTCCTAATCACTATAGACCGTATAGAAATCTTGAACTACTGCTCACGGCTTGGCAACACCGTGTTTGGTTTGATGGCGCCCTCCCCCAACCGGTTACCGCGGTTCGTTTAGGCCCCTTATCAATTGATGGGGCCACTTGGCCTGTCTTGGCCGGGTATACCCCACATCCGCGTTATATGACGGTGGCAGTCGCTGAACTGCGTAATATGCATTCGTCTTTGATACGAGTACATAGAGCTTTAGTACAATATGTTACAGGCAACATCCAGGGAGCCCCGCCTGGAGTTGCGGCCCATCCAGCTGGTGCAGGCGGTGTAACCATAAGTCCTGTCATGGTGAATTCGGTGATGGGCAAGCGCCCACAAAATAAGGATGATTTTCCTTATTGGCTAGCAGAAAAATTTGACCAGCTGGAGGCAGTTTTTCCAAATACCTCTCCCGTGGAAAAACACAGGATTCTGACGATTAGTTTACCAAAAGACTTAATCCCCGAGTTGGCAGAATGCAACAACTGGAGTAGGGTATTCGCAACAGTATATGCAAAGTGTTTCGGCACTCCTTCCATGACGGTTCTCCCCTCTGTAATTAAACGTGTGCAGGATGAGCATGGCCCTGAAGCGGCTGTGGAATTAGGGATGAGACTGGTGGGAGTGTTCGACGTAGTGGCTGATTTGATCCTTGCAAATGTCAAGGGCGATGCAGTTAACTTCCAAGTAGCTAATGCTTTGGCTTTGGTCCCAGATCCGGACAAGCCGCGCGAATTACCGAAAATTATTGCTCAGGCTTACAAAACCATTGGTCGCAATAGCCTGGGAGTTAAGCCTTTGCAAAATCGCAAACACAATCGTAACAACAACCAAAAACTCAATCTGAGAAGGATGAGAACCAGTTTTTACTAAAAAGAGCTGGAGGTTGAAGAAACAGGGTAAGCAACAGAAGAAGCCGGGGTCGCGAGGCGCATCCCGGTTTCTGTCTCTTCTGAACGCACATATGATTTGCGCGATAGGGCGAGAATTAAATCTCCAGAGAGATTTCAAGTCCCTGATTCGCGTTCTCCTCGTTCTTCACAGGCACCAACATCTTCGCAGGCTGGTGGAGGAGATTGCCAGGATAGAGGAAGGGGTCGAGAGGCTCCACATGGACGAGACCAACCTCGACAACAGGTCAGAGGGAAAGCAGAAGAATTTCAACGTTCTCGCCCACAATTTCAGAAGAAGAAGGTTGCCGCTGTAACAGCGAGATATGCCACAGACGGTGAGAACGAGGCTCCTGAATTGGACGTGGGCAGTGACCCTCCTAGACAACACTGCGGAAGTTACCATAGTGCGGGAGGCGCTACGTCCTCATGTGGAGGCGACAGCAACTGAAACATTCATTACTGTTGAGACGGCAGACACCAGAGTGGCACTCCCTGACAGACTATATAATATTGTCATTCAAATTGGAGATGACATACAGCGTGTTATTAAAGGGATTTTTTAGGAAAATCTGACCTCTTCATAAGACATTTTGTTAGCGGAGGCGGATTGGCCGCCCCAATTCGTACTTGCTGCGCATAAAGGGGAGGAGGTAATACTTCCGAGCTTTTCTCGTCATGTCCCAAAGGACAAAGCGGAGGCTCTTGCAGCTGAGTGGGCTGTGTCCCTGGCTCCAGCGTTATACCGCAACCACGTGGGCTGGGATGAAGTATCTCCCCCCCATGAAATACCTCTGCAGTCCCTACCCCAGCCACAACCCCAATATCCCATCAAACGGGAAGCTAAAGGTCCCGTTTCCGAAATTCTAACCCAGTTAGAATATCAGGGAGTGATTGAAACATGCGTGTCACCGATGAATAATCCCCTTTTTGCGGTTTCTAAACCCGATGGATCGTACCTCTTAGTTTTGGATTACCGACATTTGAACTCTCATTGTCGGACCTTTGCGGTACAAAACACCCACAGTTCTGCGCTTGTAGACAGTCTTGTTCGTAAGAAATATAAAACTACACTTGACCTATCCAATGGATTCTACACGCACAAGTTATCCCCGGAGAGTAGCCAATGGAGCGCTTTTACCTCCGGTGGTAAATTATTTAAATTCCGCCGTTTACCTATAGGCTACAAGAACAGTCCGGGCGTATTCGCTACTCGTGTTGTCTCTTTGTTAGACGGCATAGACCCAGATGCATGTTCGTACGTCGATGATATCTATCTGACAGACAACGAATTATTCCCGCATCTTTCCCGAGTGGACCGCATTATACTAGAATTTGCGGTTCTAGGTTACAAGTTTAACTTTGCCAAAACTCACATTGCTGAATTTACCGTTTTGTTTTTGGGTTATGAGCTCAACAATGAAGGTAAGGGCTTAGCCCCCATTTCCTAGAGAAATGTGCACTTCTGTGCCCTCCTACTACTCTGAAGAAACTTCAGTCTTTACTGGGTTTTCTGAACTTCGGGCGTACTTATATTCCCGAATATGCCCAGCGTATCAAGCCACTGTATGCCTTGATACAACCTAACTTTTCGAAGTCATGCTGGCTTCCGGAGCATTCCTCCATTCTGCAGTCTTTGCAGACGGACCTTCTTGAGTCTAAATTCTTGTTGACTCGTGACAACCACACAAATCTGGTGATTAGAATAATTCCAGGGGCAGTGGGTTTCACGTACTTAACCTTTAACGAAGGTGACAGAGTACCCATCGCATACAAGTCACATCTTTACACTTCCGCAGAAATGCGTTTTTCATCTGTGGAGAAAGTTTTGACTGCAGTGCAAATGGCGATTCTAAAGGAACGCGCACTGGCACAGGGAAAACGCATTTTGGTGGTAACACCCTATCCTGCCCTAGAGGCAGTAACGAAAGCAAGTGTTCCGAACTCTAAAGCTTTGCACCCCCGTTGGATACAATGGGCAACATCTTTGACGTCTCCGGATGTCACTTTTATCTTTGATTCTTCTCTTCAGACTCAGGAGTTTTTACAGTATGAATTCGTTCATCCTCCTCCTCTGTCCTTGCTACCGCTTGAGGAATACGAAAGTGTTATTTATACCGATGGTTCGGCACAACCGGCCACGGGTTCCAAGCATGCTTATTCAGCCGCATGTGCTATTGTTGCAGGTACCTTTGTGAACGGAAAGTTCAAATCAACTGTAGTGCATACACAGGCACTAGGAGACAGTACTGCACAATTGGCCGAGCTGCGCGCATTGGTGCTCGCACTTGAGTTCGCTAATCCGGATGTGACCACTCTAATTGTATGCGATTCTTACTACTGTGTTCAGTCTTATAATGACAATCTGTTCTTTTGGTCGCAAAACGACTACAGAGACGCCAAAGGTAGCACAATTAAGCATAAAATGCTTTGGGTTCGAGTGGCAGATTTGCAACAGCGTCTGCCACTCACACAGGTGGTTCACACCCTTGGCCACCAGCGTGTGGGCGCACACGCTGTCGGTAACGGTTTGGCAGATGAAGCTGCCAAATCAGCAGTAGTCACGTGCTCAGTCGCAGCAGTTACCAGATCCATGTCTAAAATAGATACTGATATTTTAGCAGCTATTGCTGCAACAAAGGAAGGTGCTAATTACCCTAGGGGTTTTCCTTCCAAATATTCTTATCAGTTATTTCCCGAACAGGCTCCTTATGTAAAAATACCCGACGTTGATGATCGGCTGATTCCCAACGCGGACCGCAGAATTTCCTTGATATCGGCAGCACACGAAGGAATAGCTTCGGCTCATGCTGGAGTGTCTGCGACTGTTTCCATCTTGCAGCAGCGATACTGGTGGCGTGGGTTATACAAAGAAACCCGTACTTATGTGCTTTCTTGTGACGTTTGTCAACAGATTAAGCCTTCCACGGTTACACGGCCACCACCGACACAGCTCTGCATTTCTAACAGACCCTTCGGGTGTGTTTACCTGGATCACTGCGGTCCATTTTCCTCAGACACTGCGTATAAATATATCTTAGTTGCAGTGGATTCGTGCACACGTTTCATCTGGGTTTGGCCACAACGAAGTGCTGACGCTCGAAATGTCATAAGGGATTTGCGTGTCTTTGTGGGAATTTTCGCCTGTGGCACCTTCCATTCTGACCAAGGTCCAGCGTTTGCCTCTAAGGCTTACAAGGACGCAATGGGTTCACTGGGGGTGCAGGTGAAATTTTCGTCTCCGTATCGGCCTGAGGGCAACTCGATTGTTGAACGAATGAACCATGACTTAAAGCAATCCTTGACAGCTAGAGTCTTAGGTACTGGCAGGAACTGGCTGGCCCACTTGTATACCATACAACGTGCACTTAATAATCTCCCTAGAAGACCTTTGGGTGGGCGGACCCCATACGAAATGCTCTTTGGCATGAGAATGTTTGTGCCAGACCTTGATGGTCTAGACATGGCGGCGCAATCTGCTATCTTTGATGTAGATAACCATTCTACTATGTTACAGGACTTACAAGAAGCCCGAGACAAACTTGCAATCACCAATATACCTTCAGCCACGGACGCTGCGCTGCAGATTCCGGTTGCCGGCTGGCTTCCGAAGATTGGAGATCTGGTTCGAGAAAAGGTGGAGAACAAAAAAGAGTTTGGCCCCTCATATCGTGCACCAGTTCCAGTCCTGGGCTTGAAGGGAACTCGTACAGTCATCTTACCACCGCTTCCTGGTCGCAAAGAGAACAGATACATCTCAGTGGAAAATGTCAAGCTACAACATCTGGCCGATCCTGAATAGTGTTACACCAGCGGTCTCTTGTCCTGTCATTTCCCGGACGAATGTTCGTGGCTCTCCTGCCCGAACGGTCACTGATGTTGCAATCGAGATGGTAGATTTGCCTGATCGCTTACTCGACTACCCGGACTCCCCCTGCAACGACGAGTCTGAGTATACCTATCCCGCTAACGAGTCGGTGGCACACCTACCAACAACGCCACTGAGCCGAACAAGTTATTCCTTTGACTCGGATTCCACCTCGTCACTTGTTCCGTCCAAATTCAGCATTCTTGTATCCTGGTTCAGAGACAATTTTTTAATTCCCCCCTGGACATACATCTGGTTGGTGCTATTCCTGATTTTTTTGTTCATGTCCATTGGCTTTGTCACAGTGTTTTTTCTACTCGTCAATGGTCACTATTTACCAGAACGCGCTGCAGTGAACTGTGTCGCTGGAACTTTGGCTCCCCATTCTTCATCTCACATCATGAAGCGAGACCACACATTTGTGAACATTTCAGCTTTTCCAGTCGCTGATGGCATCGTTTGGGATGCGGTGAACTTCCAAATTCATGGACCAACCGAAATTATTAATGTGCCTAATGTCCTTCGTGTTTCAATGGGTGATGTCGTAAGAAGTAATATTCATTCTGACAATTGGGATGTGCATGCAGTTGAAGCATTATTTACTGATTTAAAATATTATGCCGCTTTTAATGCTTAAGATTTGTACATGAATTCGGCAAGTTATGCTGATTTGTATTGTTACCAGCATTGGGGCAACCACTTTGTCCATAAACCAAGTGTGCTGCGTGGTCCTTTTAACTACACTCAATGGGAGCATTGTCCAACCCCTTTGCCAGGTAGCTCTCAAACTCTTAGAAGCAAATTTACTTACTTCACAGATTTTGATAGATCGAACCCTGGGTCCTATTATTTTAAATTGAACACTGCATCCACTCAGAAAATCATGTTGACCCACACCAAATTACTATATTCGGGTTCCTTTTTGAGTGCCTTAGCTGTGGGTGGTTATGAGTACTGGAAGGACACTGTTGACTTGAAATCAATTTGGGGCTCCAAACCATGGCAGGTGCAGGGCACCGAAGCCTTGCACCGTGCTTGCCTTATCCCTGCACAGATTTTATTTCTCAATAATACCATCTATCAAACTACGTGTTGGGGATTGGCTACTTCCAAACAATTGAATGCCCCTTCCATTCCTGCTTTGTCTTCCACTCCCAACGGGAGCTTGCATTTCAATGTGTCCCTTACAATTTTGCAAGCTCTGTTTCAGAACAATTCGTTTAATGTCTCTACGCTGGTTCAGTCACCCTGGTTGGCTTGGCCGATAGCATCTAATGCCTGCCAACTGCGTTTTCATGACTCAGTTCCTGGTTACAAACAGGATAGGCCTGATCCACGGTTTTCTGACTCTCGTACTGTGACAACATATTCTGTTGGTAAATTATGTAAACAGTGGTTGCAGCACTCTTCCCTAGATTCTGTTAAACAACATTTATCCCTCCTATCAGGCAACATTGATCTGTCCGACTTTGTTTTGGGTCCTCGTGGTCCACGACCTAAGAGATTCATTTATGAGACTTATAATGAACTCTGGAAGCTTTCGCAAATTGAAGCTGATTCCCGTCTACGGGAAATAGATCAAGCAAATTTGGAAAAGGTGCTTACTGTTGTTGACAATAGTATTAATACCCTGTCTTCCCGCATTTACACATTAGAGAATATTGTTTCCTCTGTTGTTGATATTGTACAGGATGATGTTTCTGTGTTATATCATGGTCAAAATCAATTGCGTTCAGTTATGCAGTTTGCGTGGACTTTGCAAACACTTAAGTTGGGTAAAGTTCCTTGGCATTTTTTGAACACCTCTGCCTTATTCATGCCTTTTAATTTAACTGACATGAAGGATGCAGCATACACTCTGTTACATATCGAGAAAATAGAGCCCTTACCATTCTCTGTGGCGGAATTGGATTCTGCAGTGTGGCTAGTTCATGGGGCTTGCCAGGTAGGTCGCTCCCCCACCACACAGCTCCGCCTGTGCTGTCCGCCCGCTGCTGCTGCTGGTAAGCTCGCCCCTCTGCTTGTGGCCTCGGTGCCCGTTTTCCTTCTGTTTCCCTCGCTGCCCCCAATGTACTGTGCCCGTTTTTTTCCTCTGTTGCCTCGTTGCCCCCACCTCCCTTGTGTCCATTTTGCCTTCTGTGCCCCTCGCTGCCCCCACTGTACTGTGCCCATTTTTTCCTCTGTTCCCTCGCTGCCCCCACCTCCCTTGTGTCCATTTTGCCTTCTGTGCCCCTCGCTGCCCCCATTGTACTGTGCCCGTTTTTTCCTCTGTTCCCTCGCTGCCCCCACCTCCCTTGTGTCCATTTTGCCTTCTGTGCCCCTCGCTGCCTCTCTCCATTCCCGCCGCTGCGTCCCCTGCGGCCCCGCCCCCCTGACTGCCCATTCGCTGCCCCTGCCTCCCAGCTGCTCCTCCCTCCCACCTCCCCATATATGGCAACCGCTGCGCGGCCGCGCCGCTGGCGCGCCGAAGGCGCGCCTAAGGCAAGCCCGTCTGCGCCCGTCCGCGACTGGACCGCGCCCAGCGCCAGAACCCCTGGGGCCGCGCGCCCCCCGCTCCAGCCTCGAGGACCGACGCCGATACGATGCCACCACACTCCACGCTCTCAACCCCGGACGGACGCACAACTGCTTCAAGGCCACCCCGAAACGCACCCATGGTCCCTTCACCTGCCGGAACTGCAGCTACGCCAGCCTCAGAGCCACCGAGGCGCCCGCCAAGAAGGACCTCAACCACCTCCGGTGCATCCTACTGAACACCCGCTCCGCACGCAAACACGCCGTCGAGCTCTGGGACCTGCTCGACACATCATCACCAGACGTTGCCTTCCTGACAGAGACCTGGATGAACGACTCCTCCGCCCCCGACATCGCCATAGCCATCCCAGACGGCTATAAGATCACCCGCAGAGACCGCGTCAACGCAGTAGGAGGAGGAATCGCCATCGTCCACAAGAACACCATCAGGGTCTCGACCAGCACCGACGACACTCTCAGCACCGCCGAACACATGCACTTCCAGATCCACACGGACCCCAACACCACCTTTAGAGGCACCCTTGTCTACAGACCCCCTGGGCCCCGACCCCAGTTCAGCGACTCCATCGCCGACTTCATCAGCACGCACGCCCTGACCTCTACCGACTACATCCTCCTCGGAGACCTGAACTTTCACCTGGAGAACAACAACGACAGCAACTCCACCACCCTGATCGACAACCTCGCCAACCTCGGTCTGAGCCAGCTCGTCACAACACCGACCCATTCCGCCGGCCACACGCTTGACCCCATCTTCTCCTCAAGCTCCCACGTCTCCTACAGCCACACCACGGAACTCCTCTGGACCGACCACCGCTGCATCCATTTCACCTTCCAGAAACCCACCACACACCACCGCACCCAACAGATCCCACGCCGCTGCTGGAGCATAGTCACCGAAGACCAACTTTGGGCAACCCTCGCTCTCAGCCCTCCCTCCGACCCATCCAACACCGACGACGCTGCCTGCAACCTCAGACGATGGATGGACGACTGTGCCAACACCCTCGCCCCGCTGAAAAAACTCACCTACAGTGACACCACCAAAAGAGCCAGCTGGTTCACCTTGGAACTCCTAGCTTCCAAGCGTACCTGCCGGAAACTAGAGAAGAAATGGCACAGTGATAAGACACCGGACAGCCACGCAGCCCACAAAGACGCCATCCGTAACCACCACCACCTCATCAAGTCCGCCAAGAGAATCTCCTTCAAAGACCGCCTCGACAACAACGCATACAACAGCAAGGAGCTTTTCAACATCGTGAAGGAACTCTCCAACCCCAGCTCCAACACCAACGACATCCCGCTGTCGCAACCCCTGTGCGATTCCTCGCCACCTTCTTCCACCGCAAGATCGCCGACATCCACGACAGCTTCAACACCCAGACAGCCCCAACTAAGATCGATGCACCAGACCCGCCGCACACCATCGACCACGACCCCCTGCCAGCCTGGGCCAGCGTGAACATCGAGGACACCATCAAGACCATGAGCACAATACACTCCGGCTCCCCGTCAGACCCTTTCCCGCACCACATCTTCAACAAAGCCAGCAGCTCCAACGCACCCCACCTGTGCAATGTCATCAATCTCTCCTTCGAGACCGCGACCTTCCCAGAGAGCTGGAAACACGCAGAGATCAACGCCCTACTCAAAAAACCCAAGGCGGACCCGAGAGACCTCAAGAACTTCCGGCCCATCTCCCTGCTTCCGTTCCCAGCCAAGGTCATCGAGAAGATCGTCAACAAACAGCTAACCCAATACCTCGAAGAAAACAGCATCCTGGACCCATCCCAATCGGGGTTCCGCAGCAACCACAGCACTGAGACTGCCCTCATCGCCGCCACCGACGACATCAGGATCCTGCTGGACAACGGTGAGACCGCAGCCCTCATCCTGCTGGACCTCTCCGCCGCCTTCGACACTGTCTGCCACCGCACTCTACGCGCACGCCTCCACGACGCAGGGATCCGAGACAAGGCCCTGGAATGGGCCACCTCCTTCCTCGCCGGCAGAACCCAGAGAGTCCGCCTCCCACCATTCCGATCCGAAGCCTCCGAGATCATCTGCGGCGTAACCCAGGGATCGTCCCTCAGCCCAACACTGTTCAACATCTACATGGCCCCGCTCGCACGCATCGCCAGACAGCACGACCTCAACATAATCTCCTACGCCGACGACACTCAACTGATCCTCTCCCTCACCAAGGACCCCCTCGCCGCCAAATCCAACCTCCATGAAGGAATGAAGGCCGTCGCCGATTGGATGAAGATCAGCCGACTAAAACTGAACACGGAGAAGACAGAGGTCCTCATCCTCGGCTCCAACCCCTCAGCCTGGGATGACTCCTGGTGGCCAACGACGCTGGGAGCAGCCCCGACACCCACCGACCACGCACGCAACCTGGGAGTCATCCTCGACTCAACGCTCTCCATGGCCAAGCAAGTCAACGCAGTCTCATCCTCCTGCTTCAACACCCTCCGCATGCTTCGCAAGATCTACAGGTGGATCCCGACAGACACAAGAAGAACAGTCACCCAGGCCCTCGTCAGTAGCAGACTTGACTATGGGAACGCCCTCTACGCGGGAGCCCCGGCCAAGCTCATCAAGCGACTGCAACGCATACAAAACGCCTCCGCACGCCTGATCCTCGATGTACCACGCCACAGCCACATCACCCCCCACCTGAGGAACCTGCACTGGCTCCCCGTCGACAGGAGAATCTCCTTCAAACTCCTCATCCACGCACACAAGGCACTCCACAAGACTGGCCCAGCCTACCTCAACAGACGACTCCTCTTCTACGTCCCCAAATGCCAACTCCGCTCCGCCGACCTCTCCCTCGCCACCGTCCCTCGCATTCGAAGAACTACCACCGGCGGCAGATCCTTCTCCCACCTCGCCGCCAAGACCTGGAACACCCTTCCACTAAGCCTACGACAGACCCAAGACCTGCTGACCTTCAGGAGGCTACTCAAGACCTGGTTGTTCGACCAGTAGCAGCACCCCCCCCTTTTCTTTTTTCCCTAGCGCCTTGAGACCCTCGCGGGTAAGTAGTGCGCTTTACAAATTCTGTGATTGATTAATGGGGTTATCGCCTTGCCTTTTTCTTTGTTTGAATTTAGTTTGTGCATGAAACATTATCCTGTGAGCCGTTTCCAGCCCTTGGGCAGTGCCTTCATGCATGAACTGTGGTCGCTGCCTTTCATGTTTAAATGCCTTAGAGACGGGACGGAAGTTTTTCTCACGGGGAAGTCATGCGATTCAACTGTGGGTCATTCCCTTATTTGCAAACACATTAAATTGCACGGAGCTTGTAACGTTTCGGCTCCGAATCTTGCTTGTGTGTTAAAGGGTATTCCAGCTCCTGCTATTTCTCCTACTTTCACTGTGCTTGCTAATGGTAGCTATTTGCTTTTGAATAACCAAAACTGCTGTGGCCTGCTGGCCGGCATACCCTATAATGTTACTGTTTCCCACAGGGTTGTCTGCTGCAAAAATGTGCTTTTTCCTCCCCCGCACGACATCATAGATAGTTCTGTTTGGCCTTCCATTCCTACTCTGAAGGCGGATTTCAATAAATTGAGCAGAATAAAGGCACTATTATTGAACCAGGAGGTTATGCCCACATCTGCCCGGGAGACGTTCGTTCTCCAGGTGGCAAGTACCCACAGTGAAATACAGGCCCTTTTGAACACTAACCTCCCACAACATTTCGGTGAACTGATTCACCGTGTTTTTAATGCGTCCCGCACTGAAGGTCTGGTGCACTTTTTTAAAGGCTCTGGCCTTGTGACCTCTTTTCAAACTATTTTTGGTATAATACCGGCTTTTATTCATTCCATCTTTTCCAGCGTCTTTGGTGGCTTTCCGCTGCTCCTTGCCTTAGCGGCTGGTGTCCTGCTGTTGGTCTGTTTACTACGCAATGGCTGCACCACCATGGGCCCTTCTCGACCCAGGTCGGCTCCAGATGCTACGTGAACGCATCCTTGCTGGCTTCGGCGTCCTGCCGTTGGCGACACTGAGTGTGTCCTATACACTTTCTTTTCGCTTTGCGTATTTCACTTGCGTGCAACCTGTGATGTCTTGCATCAGATGTCCATTCTCGTGGACCATGGATTATTGCCTCTCCAATACGTCTTTGTCTGTTCCGGATTTTGTTCAGTTGGTGGGTCCCTTAGAGGCCCATGAACGAGTCTGTTCCGCTGCAGGCTACATGGCGCGTGCGGCTGCACTGGGGATTTTGGCACAATGGGATATCTGGGCGGCTGCTCAGAATCTCCTACAACGAAGTTATATTGAGTACCACGCAAGTTGTCCCGCATTGCTAGTCGCTGTTCTCCGACGATTCCAATGATGTCCTATTGGAGGGTGTGGCGTTTTTCTGCACTTACACTCTGCTGGACTGACAGGGCCTTCGCTCTCTGCATGCCTGCCGAGCTGGATTTTTTTTTCTCCTTCCTCTCCCATTCGATATCCTTCATGGGGACTGCTCCGCAACAGAGGTGTCTGTTCTGCTCGGTCGTTTTGAACTCTGTCTTCGTCTGCTGTCTTGGCCGATGGACTGCCCAGGGGAGGGTGTCTTGTGGTTTGTGGCCTCCTGGTCTGCCTTGCTATGTTGGCTTAGGCCTGGCTGCCGTGATGCCTTTTTGCGCACGTTACTTTGTGCCATTGTTTTTTCAGCCTCTGCTTCTGCCCGGCTATTTTAGAACTGTCTGCATTTCTGTCTTTCACCTTTTCTCCTGTTCCCTTTGGGCTACGTCTGCACAACATGTACAAGGTCGAAAAACAACGTCCCTTGTTCCTGCTGATGTGGCCAGTCCCTCGCACTTAGACACAACAGTATGTACAGCTGCCATGGAGAAATTCGGGTGCTTTTAATATTGTGATTTTCACGTTTAGATACACTTGGAGAAAAACCTTTCCAGAGAGAAGAGCTGTTTGTGTCTGATGATGTAAACTTTGCATCTAGATATTGAGATACGGGGTTCGCTAGTCAAAGCCCAGAGGTCTTCTATTTTTATAATAAACTAGCTACTAGCACGGGGAGGGTGGTAAGGTCATTTAGCCCTATATCCACTGCTTTATGAAATGCTTTCCCCGTTTGTATTCTATGGAGTTGTAACTATGCTGATTATATTATCCTTATGCATTATGCTGATAGTACTGGTACGTGTACTGTATCTTAGAGCACGTTAGTTGAAATAAACATTTTAAACTATACAGTGTCTCTTCTTACGCGCGTTGTGGACATGTATGAGTGAGTTATGAAAGGGTGTTCTTGCTCCTGCGAGTCCTGAGAGAGAGAGATACCATGTTCTGGGTTGTCTAATCATTGGTAGCATTGTTGCTAAGGAGACGCTACAGCTAATCGGGTCGGGGTTTTAGGTGCTAAGGTTTATGGTTGGCTCACCACCATATTCCGAGGTCCTAATATCCTGTGCATAGCTCTGTGTATGTGCAGAATCCCTACAACAACCTCCGCCTCATCCCAGCACTGCGCCCTGTACCTGCCCCCGCTTTCCTCATGAAAAGAGTGAGCTGTCCTGTACCCTCTCTCTAACTCCCGGTTGCGTGCCCTTTCTCTCTTGAGCATCAGCTCACGCATCTCTTCCTCATGCCGTTTGGCCTGTCTCTTTTGCTCAGAGCTACGTGCTGCTTTTGTTAGCCTGGCTTCACCCTCAAATTCACTCTCCGTTTGCTCCTCAGCAAACTGGGCACCCCCTGTAGCCCCACCCTCGTCATCAGTTCCCCGGGGACTAGAGCTCTCATCATCTCCGAGCTCACTGAATCACTATTAAAAACCACCACAAACTTTCCCGATGCTTGTTTACGCTCGCCTGAACTTCTGGGAATGTGTATTTTACCAAGCTTTGAGGTGTCATGTGTTGAGCATGGTGGACCTTCCCTAGGGACTTGAGCTGAGCTGGAGGTGTGTGGGCTTGCTTGCTTTTGGATATCTTGGGCTTAGACCTAACGATCCTTCTTTTGGTGGGGGGCTTGTCGACTTCTACTATTATTGGGTTTTAATATCCTAATGCAGGCGAGCTGGTGTGAGTACATCCATCCCTGCATATGGTAGGGGAGGTGCCGATGCCTTGAACTTCTCTTCATTGTCTTTCTTCTGGCCGGCATATTTAGGCACTGATTATGACTTTGGCGCAGTTGCGCCGGCTCTCCGTTGACACAACTGCACCGAAGCCGGACAAGGTCCGCCTGCCGTATTACGAGTTGAACTCGTGTACGGCAGATGGTCCTTCGCCTTTCCCATGGCGTTGCCTGGAAAACAGGCACCGCAATGGGAATGGCAAAAACGTTCCAGCATAGCATGGACAGTCATAATGTTGTGGACGGGCTACCGCGAGTCTGGCAGTCTTACGTCACCAGACTTGTAATCAGGCCCTCAGTCTTTATACGTGTTTTAGTGTGGTCAATTATATTTGTGTCAAATGTTCCCTCCTTAGGCCAGGGAAATGTGTGTGCCTTTATATGTAAATGCCACTCTTGGCAAAACGTATTCATTCTCTTTATCTGTTTGGGGAACCTAGTTTCCATTTGCTTTAATAGGGAACCCATGGCAATTTTAGTAATTTGGATAAATGCAACTAAAATGACATTTTTCTAGTTTTGTTTGTCTAATCGTAGGGGCAATTGTGAGTCGTGCACTCTAACAAATTACATACTAGGAGCTCAGTGCTTAAAATCTTTACATTAAGCAGTTTGAACGAGCATTTCAATAAAGACAAGATAAGAATGCATATGTAATATTACAACATAGGGCAAATATGCAATGTTAGACTAGCATCTGCACGATCTCAATTTTTCCCACAATGCAGTTTTCAATAAACAATAAATGCAACATCATCACATACAATAATACAGTTCAATAATGGTTGACGGAAAAAATTACTTTAACGAAAAGAATTAGTACGTTCTCATCATATATTATCCTCTAGCAAGAGAAAACTATTGTGGAATACGTTCCTAAGTGAGCTAGATAGTCTGCCAATATCCGTTCCTAGACAAAGGTGGTAATCATAGAAACCATATCGTAATAAGGCTAGTATCACCGGCCCCTCTTGGCCACACACAAGTAACACCCAGGTTCCTGGGTCCATTTTTAACCTGTGCCCGAATTCTGCCCTGCAATGCCCAGGGTCAAGCCAGATGCACCTCCCACACTCCTTCCAGATACTATGGGCCTGATTCACAGAACTAACTTACGTCAAAATCCTAAACTTACAACAATTTTGGTATTCACAGAATGAACTTACACATTTGGGTATTCACAGAATGAACTTACACATTTGGGTATTCACAGAATGAACTTACAACAATTTTGGTATTCACAGAATGAACTTACACATTTGGGTATTCACAGAATGAACTTACAACAATTTTGGTATTCACAGAATGAACTTACACATTTGGGTATTCACAGAATGAACTTACAACAATTTTGGTATTCACAGAATTAACTTACTCATTTTGGTATTCACAGAAGGCACTTACTCATCAATGAGTAAGTGCCTTCTGTGAATACCAAAATGTGTAAGTTACACAAAATGTGTAAGTTACACAAAATGTGTAAGTTACACAAAATGAGTAAGTTACACAAAATGTGTAAGTTACACAAAATGTGTAAGTGTCTTCTGTGAATACCAAAATGAGTAAGTTTATTCTGTGAATACCAAAATGAGTAAGTTCATTCTGTGAATACCAAAATGGTAGTAGGTTTAGGATTTTGTCGTAAGTTAGTTCTGTGAATCGGGCCCATTGGGTGTTAACAAACCTCTTTAGCACTGGGAAAACATCGAACTGAAAAACTATGAGACTGAGGTGTCAACTTCGCCCAATCAGGATAGCTATGCCACAAAAATCAGCGTCCTGGGAGTTATCAAGGGCTATATTCACCTTTGCTAGCGTACTCAGCTATCAAACAAAGGTGACTTCCACTGGAACGCCTCCAAGGCCGCCTTACGACTGGTTCAATTAGGACATATAAAATAGGTATTATACAAGGCCCTGTCAGTGAGAAGGTGCCTAGGTTATCTTTTTACGCTTCTCCCTATTTTATCATACGTCAAATGCTTTATACTCGGTTTTTGGTTAGGATGTAGTCTCTTACCCTCTGTGATGGCTACTTCAGGGTGAACCTCCAACCTGGGATTCAGCAGAACTTCCAATCAATTGCTGTGTCTGCCCACCTTTTTTGTTGCGCAATCGTGAATCCTCCCGGGTGGGTTCTCCTTCCTTCAACTGCAGTCAGGTACAAGGTCTCAATCCCTTCTAGGGTGGCTCGCCATAATGTTGCTTGAGTTCAAAATCCTTTAAAAAACAGAAGATAAGAGGCGTTTGGCAAAACAGGAACAGTTGGATTAATTAAACATTACGGCAGGGAGAACAGTTACAGACAGGAGGCCTGAGGACTGTCTCTATTTACAATTGGTATATGCCCTACTTTTAAACAAAAACACAACAGGGTATAAAAGTTTCCGGAGCACCATACATGGTGAGAAATGTTGGTTGCTGCCTCACGTGGATACAATGTGGCCAGTGGATAAGGTGTCCAGATGCCCAACATGGGGAGCGCATGATCACTACGTGTGCAAGGTTCTGATTGGCTATGTGTTCCTATCTCATGTGTCATCTGACTTTTTATGGTGTTTTTAGGAGCGTGCTTACCCCCTCCGGCCATGTGTGCTTTACTGGGGCAATTTCCCCTGACCATTGTAATGTTGCTGCGTCTATCTGTGGGATTGATAAAGAGTTTCTGCTCGAGTGTTTGCCTGCTAGCTACACACCCTCTCACCTGTGAACTATAAATCAGCAGTCCCGGGCCTAGGTCTCATGGCCTGCTTGACTACATATTTATGAGTCAAGGTTGATGTGGAGTTCAGAATGGGCGATTAATAAGGACAAGATTTTATTTTTATCGATGAATGCATCGATTTTCATTTTAACAAATTTCAAAAGAAGGCACAGTGATGTAGAAATTAGGTGCTCATCATGTGCGGTGAGAAAACAAAATGGTATGCATGATGAGGCAATGCCCAGCCGTGTTGCACATTAGATCATTCATGAGAAATAAATACCTAAAGGGACATCTGGGCATGAAACCTTGCAATAGGAGGCTTCACATGAAGACTCCTTGCAGCATTTCAGCAAATATACACTTTTGTTCCTGCTGCCATTAAAGTTTTCCCTTGTCTGCCATCAGGCAAGGCTAAAAGGCAGCCTTCTTCTTTCAGTGCCATGCCAAGGACCTGGCCCAAAATATTTGACAAACTATTTCTGGCTACCCGGTGAAGAAAACAAAAAAGTTAAATTTGGAGCTAGGGTTTTTAATTGCACAATAGTCGATCCAAGCAACCTATCCCATTGACTGTTAGCCTTCAGGAAAAAAATAAACAGTTTTTTGTTCCCCCTTGTGATATTATGCCAGTGGTTAGCCTCTGGCTCACGACTGTCTTCATTTTCAAGGGGATCTGTGATTTAAGTATACTTTTTTTATTTTAATTAACATTAAAATGGATATAAACTTTACATTTTATGAATAGTAACATGAGTTAGCACATGTAAATGAAGCTATTTCTGTACCTACGTTGATCTATATTGCAAAAATATTTTTGTGCATTGGGCCCATAGTTGTTACCCATTCGTAATTGAATGAAAGAAGAAAAGCATGCGTATAGAATATAGTAATCAACAATGCTAGTATAGCAAAATTGCGACTGGATTGTCAGTCAATGTTTACCCGCACAGCTTGATAATGTTTTTAAAGGATTATATGCAGTGATGTGCTAGAAGAGTAAGGGGCAATGTAGCAGAATGGAAAACAACCATTCACCCAGGAAAACAGAGAGCAACGGGCAAAAGACTGGCCAATCAGCAGCTGACAACCACCACAGAGTCATTGTATTTCATCTGTTTCTCACTCCTTGGAAACATTTCATAATTATTAACATCTGGGCTGGAAAGTAGATACAAACTGCAACAACATATGATATAGTTGGAATTGTGTATGCCCAATCTAGTGTTACCTTATACAAGTACCTGTGTGATGCAACAATTTAGCTGTCAAGTACTGATAGACCTCAGATCACACAGAAGCAGACGGAAGAGAAGGATCATCACATCCACTTTCGGTGGAGCCACACCAGTGAAGCAGCTGTGGTATTAAACATGCCTTAAAAGTCTCTTAGGACTGATGTTGGTGAGTGGGGCGTTCCCAGACTTTAAGATGTAAAAATATATGATTATCCAGACATGTGGCAAGTCTACAGTGAACCAGATGGGATTAATTTTGTTATATTTCGGTCTCAGGATTAATGTGCCTTGGCTTAGACACTGTACTGTAAATGACAGGGCACGCAGGACTGCAACTAGCGGGGTGGTACTACACAGTCACAGAAAGAACAGAATGAATACACTTGGAGTTTTTAATAATAAACAATAATTATGTATGCTGCAGGCAAACTTTCTTGGTTAACTAAACAAGTCATGTTGAAAAATGTCTCACTCCCAAAAAAAGCTTGTCAACTATCTGGCAATCTCACCGCACATTTATAAAGTTATTTCTGCTCTATGACCGCATGCCCCATTATCTTGAAGGGTACAAAATGGGTACAACATGGGTGTCACAAACAGATACAGGCTGTCAGCAGATTGAAATCACGCTTTTTGGGCTAAGGACCACAGGCCCCAACCCATCTTGCAGCAGGAGCCGCAGCCCGCCTTTCCAGCGCAGCAACCGGCGCCTTAATGCCAGCCAGTTTCCCGCTGCACAGGATGCATTTTTTGGGCCAAGGACTACGGGTCCTAACACATCTTGCAGTAGGAGTCGCAGCCTGCATTTCCAGCGCTACAACTGGAGGTTTAAATCCAGCTGCTTCCCCCGCTGTGCTGGACGCACTCGGGCCACGCCCAAGCAAAGTCCAGGCCAAGGGTGGGTCCTGTAAAGAGCCACCCGGCCTCTGTTCTACAAAGTTGCACCCTGTAGCACTTCTCGGGGCGGGCTCGCACAGAAGAGATAAATAAAGGGGCGGAAGGCCACTTGGGGTCTTTGCCCACGCAACGTAGTACTGTGTGGTGTGTGTTATTGTCTGCTGAGCTTTGCTAGGCCCCGCTGCTTAGAGAGAGACTGAGCCAGAGGAGTTACCTCGCCCTCCACACTGGCGATGAGGCCGGTACCTGCCCACACCGTGGCAACCGAGTTCCGGCTGTCCAGCAACACGACCTGCGTGGACTGCAGGCGCCATGAGGTCCGCACACCCGGAACAGTGTCCCTGGCTCGCCAGCACCATGACGGCGGAGCGCGATCGCGTCCTACCTCTTTGGAGTAGTCTGGCCCCTGCGGCCTTCGCAGTGGACTCCTAACCTTCACGTCCATCAGGAATGAAGTCAGCACCTCCATTGCACCTGGGCATATCATGCCCTCACGCTGGCCAGGCAAAGCCTGCCTGCTGCGCCACACCATTGATTGCCCTGCTCCTGGCCCAGCTCCCGCCCATAAGCTGTCTGCTTGCCGGCAAAGAACAGCCCCACCTTGCCTCGCTCTGGCGGCGGCTTAGGCTGTCACTTCTGCCTCGCTCTGCAGGCCCAGCCCCGCCCACCGGGAGGAGCACACGCCTGATCCTGCGGCAGGACTGGAGAGACTGCCACACAAGTCAATAAAACAATTCTACACAAAAAAAAGGAAAGGAAAAGAAAGAAAAACAAGTACATGTCTGTACTAATTGAGAGGAAACAGACCATAAGGTGCACAATACATGAACTGCATCACACAGACTGAAGGTGGTGCCACGCAGTGGATCTCTGGAAGCACATCAGGGGCACACCTAACGGCTTGCCAGATCTGGCCCCCTCCCTCTTCTCACTTCAGCCTCACGTGCCCTGACGACCAGAGCCCGCATCATGAGCATGCTGCCACAAGCTGGTGTGGCTGCACAGCCAAGGGACACTGCCCAGCCTCCAGAACACCACAGCCATGCAGTAGTGGCGTCCCTCCAGCCATTCAGTAAACTCTCTGACCCCGCCACAGCGGCTCCTCGTTGGAGGTCATGGATCGGACGTCTCAACCACTACTTTAGGGGCACAAGGGAGACAGATGGAGCCGTCAAGAGATCGCTGCTCCTGCACTACGGTGGCGGGGATTTGTACGACCTGTTCGAGACACTTCCGGACACAGGCAACCATGATGCCTTCAACGCCGCAGTGTTGGCGCTCAGCAGGCATTTTGACTCCTAGATCCACCCGGACTTTGAGTGTTTCAAACTGCGCCAAGCCAAACAATCAGATACCTAGTCTGTCAACGTCTTCTAAGCACCCCTAAGAAAACAAGCGAGCACATGCACCTTCCACGACCAGCGGGAGGAGATATGGGCCCAATTTATCGAAGGGTGTCGGTCAGTGATGTTACGAAGGCTAACCCTCAGGCAGCCTGGGATATCCCTCGACGATATACTTATATTAGCTCGGTCCCATGAGCTGTCAAACTCTCAAGCCAAAGAAATGGAAGCGGCCCTCAATAGGCATCTGGCAGCATCCTGCACCTCCAGGCCCCCCACCATCAAGGAAGAACGGGTAGATGCCATCCAAAAAAGCCCAGGCCCTGTACGCATGGCACAGAGAACACCCACGTGTGGGCTCTGCGGAAGCTGTGGAGCTGGCCGCTCCTCACCTGGTCTCTGCTTTGCAAAAGGAAAGACTTGCTCCCGGTGCAGCAAACCAAACCACTTCGCAAAGGTCTGCAGGAGCGGAAGGTCGAAGGCCACTTTCGGGAGATTGAGAGGGTTGCCTGCCAACATCAAGCAACTATCGCTTGAGGACCTGCTAGAGCAGGAGGACATCACCCCACCGGGTCCCAGATTCAGGGCAAAGGAGGAGGAAAACTATGTGTTCGTGGTATCTTTCGCCAGCTGCACCGATCGGCGTCAACGGCCCCCTCTCATGTGCACTGTCTGAGTAGCAAGCACTACCGTAAGGGCCCTCATCGACAGTGGAGTGTCTGTGAACGTCATGGTCTCAGAGCAGTATGAGCACCTTGCGCCATGCCCTCGACTCTCCCCCACCAAGGCGAAGATCTACACCTATGGGGGGATGGAGCCCCTCCCTCTGTGAGGGGTGATTGAAGTGGAGGTAGCCAGCGAGAAGCAAACCACCAGGGCCAAGTTCCAAGTCATGGAAGGTAGAAAAGATACGCTGCTCAGCTGCCACACTGCGGAGGACCTGGGTTAGTGTTCTTCGCCAACCAGATTCATGACTCACATGCCGACTCCATACTGCAGGAGTTCCCGCAGCTGTTCAAGGGTCTGAAAAAGCTCAATGACAAGCAGTTCAAACTGCACATCAACACCTCCATCCGGCTGACAGCACTGCGACATCGAAGAGTTCCCTTCCATCTGAGGCCTCAGGTGGAAAAAGAGCTCCAAGCACTGAGAGCTCTCACACATAGCGGTGCGCCCTGGGAATGGGGCCCGAAAGCAACCGTGGCCTTCCATGCCATTAAGCATGCTCTCATGGACAAGACCATCTTTCACCCAGGGAGGCGCACGGAGTTGATCGTGGATGCAAGTCCAGTCGGTCTCGGAACTGTACTCCTGCAGGAAAACGCAAACAAAGACTGGTTTCCAGTGGCGTACGCAAGCCGGGCGCTGTCAGAGACAGAGATGAGGTATGTCCAAATCGAGAGGGAGGCTCTTGCCATCAAATGGTCCCAAGCCAACCGCGAGGTGGAGCGCTTCATGTTGACCCTCAACCGGGTGCTGCGGATTGGGGCCAAAAAAGGAGAAGATGCTGAGAGCTGCCTCCATCAATTTCTCAATGCCTACCAACAGACCCCGCACATCACCACCCATTGTGCCCCATCTCATCTTTTGTTCCAACAGCCCCCATGTGACAGTATCCTACCAAATCCCACCTGGCGCCCAGCTGAGTTCGACAACGAGGCCACCCAGGCCAGGAGGGAGGCTACGAACCAAAAAACGAGTATAGTGCAGAGAGCATCATTGCTGTGCATATGCGACTACGTGGTCATCAAAGGCAGACATGCAGGCTGGAAATTCAGGACACCTTACGAGCCGGAGGTGTGGAAGATTATTACCACCAATGGGACCATGGTCTCCACCCAGCGAGGGGCACGAGTGGTCACAAGGAACTTGTCCTGGTTCAAGAAGGTGTTCGGACCCCGACCGAACCATGGGCAAGACGGCGATCTCGAAGGAGAACCCAACGAAGCTTTTGATCTGGCGTCCACCCCTGCACTGAGTGGAGTGTATCGTGCTCCAGAGGGAGTGGACGGAGTGATCCAAAATGACATCCCGCATTGCCAAGTCCCCGAAGGTGACACCTCCCCGGCTGGACTGGCGAGGACAAGACAAAGCATCAGCTCCTAGAGCCAGACTTATGGCCTCCGACCGAATCCAGCCCCCAGTCAGCAACTCAGAGACTTTGTGTGTTCTCTGCATCCAGAGATGTAGCAGAGTGAGTCGTAGCCACTAAAGCAAAGGAGGGATGTAGAGAGCCTCCCGGCCTCTGTTCTACAAAGTTGCACCCTGTAGCAATCCTCGGGGCAGGCTCGCCCAGAGTAGATAAATAAAGGGCCGGAAGACCGCTCGGGGTCTTCGCCCACACAACGTAGTACTGTGTGGTGTGTGTTATTGTCTGAAGAGAGAGACTGAGCTGGAGGAGCTACCTCGCCCTCCATAGGCCTGTCTGTTCCCCTCCACGTCCGGACAAGGCTGGGCTGGGCCGGGCCAACCCTCTAACATGGGTGATTAGCTGTGGACATTCAGGTGAGACATTCATACATGCTAATAGACCCGATTCAGGCGGAAGGCTCATGGTTTTTGATGCAAAAAAGGCTTTATATAGGCTGTCTGCCACCTGAAATTGCCCCTGCTACAATAGAAGCCAATGGGAAAAATACATTCTCTAGATTATTTTTTTTAAATCTCCCACTTTCCTCTTCTAAAATGTTGCCATGTATGGGCATTTTTCACAATATCCGATTATAATGGGCATGGTCAAGGCGGCTGGATGTTCTGGAGCACCAGATAAACCCACAAGTATCGATACCATGTTGGAGTGAGGAATAGGGGTTGTATCAAACGAAATTGCCCTAACCGAATGCAGATTATCCTTAGGACACTGGAGCATTGTCGGTGACATGACAGATGGCACTGTTGTAGGCCACATTTGTACCCTTACAGAGGAGGTTGTTGCCCGGAATGGTGAGGCTATGGTGTCCCCTTGCAGCCCCATCACCATGCAAGCAACTACTATTGTTACAACAAACCCTGCCCCTTTATCTTTATCCTTGAGGTCCAACGGCCCCACCTCACCTTTTGAACCTTTTTAACCTGCGGCTAAGCGCAAGAAGTCTAGTGTCCGCCTTCCCGAAGCAAACAACAAATGAGAAGGAGCCTAGTCCATTAACTGGGGGTAATATTAACATTGAGATGTACAATAGATTTTCTGTGATCCTGGAAGCCGAAATAAAACCAATAAAGGAGCACCTTGAGGCAATATAAAACAACATAGTGCTGCGCTCAAAACTCATGTTTCATCTAATGCTGGGACTAATTGCATCGCGAGCGCAGCTGCACCTGCACCTGATGATAGACCTTAGGTCGGTGTAGCCAGAAATTACACTCCGAGCTGTGCAATTACTCAGGGTATGATTAATACCATGCCAATGTTAAAGAGGGTCATGACAATCGGCAATCGGGCCAACCATATATTAATTTGGGCAATAAGGATGTAGAGGTTATTAGCAGTAATTATTTACAAACTACGGATGGTCGACAGAACCATTCGGGCATGCTGCGGGAAGGCAGGCATGTGGATAACAGCTTAAATTTCAATCCCATGATTTTAAATCTACCTTTAGAGGCCAGCTCCTATGTTTTGATAATGGCCACCCTTGAGAGACAATCAGGTGGAGACATGGGTAGACCTGCGTAACAAGGTTACCCACTGGCTTGCGTAGGAACTTTAACCCCACAGAAAATCATGACATAATGGCACGGAGGGTTGACTGGATTGGCCCCTCTGGGAAAATATAGCCGGGGACTGTATTGTCATTAATTTCAGGCGACCTCATGGTGGGGGGGATTTATTGGGTCCCTGCCCACCAGAGGTAAATGAAACCAGGATTGCCACTTTACCCATGAGCTACTTTTATAAGCTAGTAAAGCACTCATTACAGCCATCTTTTTTCAAATAGCAGCCCAAGGTGTGCAGCATTAGCAGACTGAAATGAGATTGATTGGCTGGTAGCGTTTAGGCCAAGGGGTCGATTCCGATCTCGGTCGGAGGCGCACCCAATACCATTCGGTCGGGAAAAAAGCCATGCGAAAGCCTGTTTCCCGACCGATCCGTACAGTACACCGAACGAGCAAGTACGATGCGCACAACAGCAAAAATCCGGCCGAGCCGTACTCACCCAAACCAGGTCCTGTACTCCGACCGAGGCGAATCCGGAAACGCCGAATCGAGTCGCACTGAAGGGAAAATGCAGCCCCATCCGGCCGGACAAGTACGATGCGCTTTCCGTACGCTCCGAACCCGTCGCTACGCACGGCACGTCAAAGCATCCGGGAGAGGCGCACATAAGCTCCGATTCGCGCCACAACACGATCCACGGCTCCGAGACGAACACGGCACCGACGAGGACGACGCGAAGCGACGAGGACGAGGCGAAGCGACGAGGACGACGCCAAGCAACGAGAAGGACGAACGACACGAACCAACCATGAATCCCTTCGTCCCGATCATACCAATATTCTACATTTACTACCGGAACAGGCACGGACGCGTACAGCGCAGAAGGTAAGCCAGACACCAACCACAAAACACATACAACACGTACACGACACATCACACACACACACGGGGATGCTGAATATACTTACACCAGCAACAGCAGCACTATAGGGGCGGGATGCCCATCACCAATGCCACATATGCACACAGGGGCCTGGATGCGCACCACCACCCCTACCCAGGGGGGCTGGATGCCTACCACTACTACCAGCCTTAGCCAGGGGGGCTGGATGCCTACCACTACTACCACCCTCACCCAGGGGGCTGGATGCCTACCACCACCCTCACCCAGGGGGCTGGATGCCTACCACCACCCTTAGCCAGGGGGGCTGGATGCCTACCACTACTACCACCCTTAGCCAGGGGGCTGGATGCCTACCACTACTACCACCCTCACCCAGGGGGGCAGGATGCCTACCACTACTACCACCCTTAGCCAGGGGGGCTGGATGCCTACCACTACTACCACCCTTAGCCAGGGGGGCTGGATGCCTACCACTACTACCACCCTCACCCAGGGGGGCAGGATGCCTACCACCACTACCACCCTTAGCCAGGGGGGCTGGATGCCTACCACTACTACCACCCTTAGCCAGGGGGCTGGATGCCTACCACTACTACCACCCTTAGCCAGGGGGGCTGGATGCCTACCACTACTACCACCCTCACCCAGGGGGGCAGGATGCCTACCACTACTACCACCCTTAGCCAGGGGGGCTGGATGCCTACCATTACTACCACCCTTAGCCAGGGGGGCTGGATGCCTACCACTACTACCACCCTTAGCCAGGGGGCTGGATGCCTACCACTACTACCACCCTCACCCAGGGGGGCAGGATGCCTACCACTACTACCACCCTTAGCCAGGGGGGCTGGATGCCTACCACTACTACCACCCTCACCCAGGGGGCAGGATGCCTACCACTACTACCACCCCTACCCAGGGGGGCTGGATGCCTACCACTACTACCAGCCTTAGCCAGGGGGGCTGGATGCCTACCACTACTACCACCCTCACCCAGGGGGGCTGGATGCCTACCACCACCCTCACCCAGGGGGGCTGGATGCCTACCACCACCCTTAGCCAGGGGGGCTGGATGCCTACCACTACTACCACCCTTAGCCAGGGGGGCTGGATGCCTACCACTACTACCACCCTCACCCAGGGGGGCAGGATGCCTACCACTACTACCACCCTTAGCCAGGGGGGCTGGATGCCTACCACTACTACCACCCTTAGCCAGGGGGGCTGGATGCCTACCACTACTACCACCCTTAGCCAGGGGGGCTGGATGCCTACCACTACTACCACCCTCACCCAGGGGGGCAGGATGCCTACCACTACTACCACCCTTAGCCAGGGGGGCTGGATGCCTACCACTACTACCACCCTTAGCCAGGGGGCTGGATGCCTACCACTACTACCACCCTTAGCCAGGGGGGCTGGATGCCTACCACTACTACCACCCTTAGCCAGGGGGGCTGGATGCCTACCACTACTACCACCCTTAGCCAGGGGGCTGGATGCCTACCACTACTACCACCCCTACCCAGGGGGGCTGGATGCCTACCACTACTACCAGCCTTAGCCAGGGGGGCTGGATGCCTACCACTACTACCACCCTCACCCAGGGGGGCTGGATGCCTACCACCACCCTCACCCAGGGGGGCTGGATGCCTACCACCACCCTTAGCCAGGGGGCTGGATGCCTACCACTACTACCACCCTTAGCCAGGGGGGCTGGATGCCTACCACTACTACCACCCTCACCCAGGGGGGCAGGATGCCTACCACTACTACCACCCTTAACCAGGGGGGCTGGATGCCTAGCACTACTACCACCCTTAGCCAGGGGGGCTGGATGCCTACCACTACTACCACCCTTAGCCAGGGGGCTGGATGCCTACCACTACTACCACCCTCACCCAGGGGGCAGGATGCCTACCACTACTACCACCCTTAGCCAGGGGGGCTGGATGCCTACCACTACTACCACCCTTAGCCGGGGGGCTGGATGCCTACCACTACTACCACCCTTAGCCAGGGGGGCTGGATGCCTACCACTACTACCACCCTTAGCCAGGGGGCTGGATGCCTACCACTACTACCACCCTTAGCCAGGGGGGCTGGATGCCTACCACTACTACCACCCCTACCCAGGGGGGGCTGGATACCTACCACTACTACCAGCCTTAGCCAGGGGGGGCTGGATGCCTACCACTACTACCACCCTCACCCAGGGGGGGCTGGATGCCTACCACCACCCTCACCCAGGGGGGCTGGATGCCTACCACCACCCTTAGCCAGGGGGGCTGGATGCCTACCACTACTACCACCCTTAGCCAGGGGGCTGGATGCCTACCACTACTACCACCCTCACCCAGGGGGGCAGGATGCCTACCACTACTACCACCCTTAGCCAGGGGGGCTGGATGCCTACCACTACTACCACCCTTAGCCAGGGGGGCTGGATGCCTACCACTACTACCACCCTCACCCAGGGGGGCAGGATGCCTACCACTACTACCACCCCCACTCATAGGATGGACAATGCATGACACAACCAGCACACCACAACCTAGGGAATGCAAGATAAAGACATCCCCCACCACCATGACAAGCGTGTGTAGGCTGTGTCAAATGCCTACAACACCGAACATGACTTTGAACATACAATGTGACCCCCTAGCACATGTGCCACACATATATGTGTGTGGTACCCACAATGCAAGCAGTCCATGACCATTGTGGCAATGGGGCCTAAACCCCCATCATCACAGTGACCAAAAGGTAAGTGTGGGGTCCATAGCTGAAGCACATTTTGACCATTGTGGCAATGGGGTCTAAACCCCCATCATCACAGTGACCAAAAGGCAAGTGTGGGGTCCATAGCTGAAGCCCATTTTGACCATTGTGGCAATGGGGTCTAAACCCCCATCATCACAGTGACCAAAAGGGAAGTGTGGGGTCCATAGCTGAAGCACATTTTGACCATTGTGGCAATGGGGTCTAAACCCCCATCATCACAGTGACCAAAAGGGAAGTGTGGGGTCCATAGCTGAAGCACATTTTGACCATTGTGGCAATGGGGTCTACACCCCCATCATCACAGTGACCAAAAGGTAAGTGTTGACAAAGAAAGAGCTGCAACTGCCAAACTGCATGGATCATTCCTGGTCACAGAACCAAAAACTCATCTGTGGCAAAGTAGTGTATGTGTCCCATTGCAACATAAATTGGGTGAGCCAGATACTGCAGTGCAAATGAGACATTCCTTTGGCCATGTGCAGACAAACAACACCCATGGGGGCTGACACCGTCAACATTCATCAATGACACAATGACAGAAGTGACCATCAGAATGCAGAACCACATATTTGCACCAATGGGCACACAAATGCAGATATCCTGTGGAGACAGCAGATGTGAGGTGAACAGATACCATACCATGGCAGCAATGGGACACACAAACCATGATCACTGTGCTGACCGATGACCTAGGAGTCCCAGGGACAGCAGGGGAAACACACCAAACAACATACAGCCAATGGCACACCCAAGATATGCCAATGCAGTGGTGCAGATGCACAAACACAAACAGGCAGACCAACACTGTCATCATACACAGCAGGTGAGGGGGAGGGGGTGCCAGTGTCCCCAGGTAACCACACAACACATGAGGAGAGCTGAATACCAATCATACAGATGTGCATACACTGCCACACTAAGGTAACTCATGGATCCAAATCCCCTATGTGGGCAAGCAGGCATTGTCAGATGAGAGGGAGCACAAAACACACATGTCACACAGGAACGTAGGAACAACAACTGACACAGCAAGACACAGACACACCACAGCACCACCCCCAGGGCCCCCACAATGTGGTGACCCTTGGCTGCATAAAATTCCCACTCTGATGACAAAGATGAATGTGGTTCACACTGTGAACCACAGTCATGTGTCCTGAGCAACAAACTACCATCACACCGACACAAGCACAAATCAATCAGCATGGCCAGTAAGCCAAGGCCAACATGGAGGCAGGGGTCCAGCTGGGCAACAACTCCCATCTGCACACACTCAACACCACACCCCTCGACCTCCAACAATGTGCAGCAGTGAAGTACACATGCACTGGTGACATTGCACATGCACCCATGACTATTCCAGGGTGGTGGGTGGGAACCAAGGTGCAGAAACACATCACACATGGCCACTCAACAAGACTCCTGAATGTCTGACACACTGCACACTACGCTGTACATGGACATGACGGCGATACCACACCAACCAATGGGATCCCAGCCACAGTCACACACCAATGAAGAAGCCAAGGTCACCCACAAAGAACACACATAGACAACAACCAACATCGCAGCCCGGACCCTGAGGAGTGCCAGCAGTCACACACACAACGTGTCACAATAACTTAAAGATAACACGAACTGAAAATCACATGACAGGGGCAAACAACAAGTGCCAAGGGGAAACCTGACTGTGACCCATCTGCGTCTGCACACAAACTCAGCCCTGACAGCAAACACACCTATGGGTGACACCCTGATGACCAGTAATGTGCCATGCACCCACATCACAGAGAAAACAGGGAGAAGACTTTGGGGGAACATAGCTCAAGTCAGCAAGCATCACAAACAGGTACAACACTAGGGATCACAGCATGCGCAGATAAATGGAAGTGAACACACAGACATGCACATACAACACACACCTTGGGCGCAGGCAATGTCACACGTGTACACACTGCCATGAGGGGACTCCACTCCTGTGTGAGGAAAGCTGTGCCATATGTTGCCTCAGTAGGGCCCCATCATGTCAGCTGAGCACTTGGTCACACAATCAACAATTAGCACCAAATGAGGGCTCCCGTCACATCAGCCTGGTCATGGATGTGCCAACGGAATCATCAGCACAGATCCAACACACTTGTATAGCAATGTTGCACTGACTACACGGATGAGTCCTTCCCCATTGATGCCCAAACCTGCATGTCCAGTGGAGATGGCAACACGGTCAGGGAAGTAGACAAATCCAACAATGGAAGGCACAACAGATGTGCAGGGGTGGAAGCCACAGATATGAAATTGCTAATGTAAGTAGGAAATCCCATTGCCAAATACTGAACACATGACACCCTCAGATGCTGCTATGGATGACATGGATACACCACATGATAGGACACATTCCCCCTGGACCACATGGGTTCCTGCACACTAACACTTCATAATCATGAGACCAGATATCACCATCACTGCAGCAAGGGCATGGTTAGCAGCACCAACAACGTGTACATCTGAAGCATGAGCACTAGAGAAAAGAAAGTTGCTTTATTCAGCATATGTGTTGAATGAAAACGACGTCCAGAAAAAAAGAGCAAAGGCCAATGGCCAGTCCATTGTCAAAGTTCAAACAGGGTGACACTGGCAGATGTCACCCTACGCATGCCTGCACAAAACCAGGGACAATCCACTAGGAGGGGCAACCGGGGGGCAGGCCAGGCACCGCAGGGACAGGATCAGGGCTCACCAGGGGGAGTCAGGGAAGGGGTGGTGGGTGCTGGAGAGCCACTGACAACTGCAGTGGAGGTGTCTGACATGGTGTGTGCCGGCACAACTGGGGGGCATGACTCAGATGTCGTGGGTGCCGGCACAACTGCAGTGGACCCTGCAGATGCAGTGGACAGGTCCGCCACTGCAGTGCCCAAGTCAGACAGGGCGGTAGTGGACTCCACTGCAGTGCCTACCTCCAGGGGATGAGAATGGGGAACAGGCAAGGTGGGTTGGACAGAGGGGGAGGACACCCTCACCACATCAGTGGCACAGACAAGCGCAGCAGGGGGTGTGGTGCTGGGAGAGCAAGTGGCAGGGGAGAAGGCCGGAGCATCTTGGGGATGGTATATCTGTGGGTGGGGGAACCTGGGGCAGGGTGTGGTGGGGGCACCTGTGGAGTGGGGGCCTGAGGGATGGAGGAAGGAGACCTGGTGCTTGAGCTGCAGGGCGGTGGCGGGGTCTTGCTCTTAGGACTCCGTGGGGACTTGCGGGTGGGGGCCTCAGTCCGTCTGCGCCTGGGGGAGGGTGTCCGGGGGCGAGGGGCACTCTGCTCCGTGTGGGTGGGCTTCCTCTTCCCCCGGGATGCTGGAGCAGCTTCATCGGTGGGGAAGAGGCCGAGGTCACAGAGGAAGAGCTGCTGTGACTTTGGGGTTGCAGGTGAGGCAAGGGAGGGTGCTTTGGAGGGAGAGGGAACTGAGGACTGTGCAGTGCATGTGGATGCGTGTGTGTGTTCCAGGGCCCCATCCCCTGTGAGTCTGGCTTCAGTCCCCTGAATGTGCGTGCGTGTGCGTTTTGTCATTGGCGTGTGTGTAAGTGTGCTGGATGTGTGTGTGCTGGTGTGTGCCTGTGCCGGTGTGTGTGTGCTTGGGATGGGTAAGGTGCTGGGGAGTGTGGATGGAGCAGAGGCAGGAGGGGTGAGGGACCGTTTGAGGAGGGACACTGCTGCCGTCAGGGAGGAGTCCATGGACCTATTGCCCCTCTGTAGGTCAGACATGCCCGATGAGATGCCCTCCATGAACGACACCAGCTGAGTCAACAGCGCGGTGTGCGCATGGAGGACACTCAGCATGGCTGTCTGGCCTACATGGAGCTGGCGAAGGAGGTACACAGACTCCTCACTCAGGGCAGCAGGGGACACAGGGGCAGGGGCTGCGGTGCCTGGCCCAAAGGAGACACGCTCCCGGACATGGGAGCCTCCACGGACCTGGGGAATGGGAGCCGATGGGAGGGCGGTGGTGGTGCTGGTGGTGGCGGGGACAGCAACACTAGCTGGGGTGTGGTGGCTGCTGACACCCGCCTCCACAAGGGAGTCATCCTCCGAGTTGCTCTGGTCCTCAGCTGAGGTGGATGCTGCTGAGGACTCCTCGGTGTGGCTCCCCTCGCCCTCCGTGCCACTGGGTCCCTCCGACCACTCCTCGGCTGCTGACCCAGTCTGGCTCTCTGGCTCCTCCTGGTCCGTGGAGCTGTCCCCTTCCGTGGCCGTGGATGTATCTGCAAACAATGGGGAAACAGACAGACATCAGTCACCTGCACAAAACGCACACACCACTGTGAGCACAGCACATCACAGAGCAAGCCCTGGCATCATTAGTTGTACATTGCTAAAAGTGCCCTAACTGAACAGGAGAAGCCAATTGTCAGTCTGATGCCAAGCATGGCACTCACATCCCACATGGCCTTGCACCCATCTGTCTGGTGTCTGTTGGATTGCAACACCCCAGTGTGGACACATGCACCAAGTACACAGTAGTTGGACAGTGCAGAGGACACGGTGTGGCATGTGGACATGCACACATCACAGCTCTTGCCACTGAGTCAGTACAGGTTTCCGGATGAAAGGGATGCCCAGAGTCAAATAGGAAATGCATGTGATGCATACCAGCGACAGACACCATGATGCACCCATGTCCTGATAGCCAGCGCCACTATGGTGTGCATGTAGCACATGTCACTCCCCTGCAGGCTCACCAATCAGTAGACACATGCCATGGCGGAGGCATGACTGCAAAGTCATACATCACTGTCTCAGTGATGTATGACTTGGCAGCCAGACAACAACACTCTGCACTGTGTCACAATAGTAGGTCATGGGGAATGCAAGTCCTGGAGCTGCACAAGTGCACATGTACATCCCCCCCACAACACATCCTCTCAACCCTCATCTGTCCAGGTCATACCTATTGGACATATGGGAGACCTGTGACACTACTCTCTGAACCTGAGCCCCTCACACTCTGCTGTGAATGGGGAACAGCTGCCTGAACTTCACATTCACATGCCCCAGTCTGCATGGGCAGCTGATCAGACACCTATGTGACACACAAGTATCGTCTCCTATGGTCACATCTCCAGTGGCATGCTGAGCCCCTACCAAGAAACTCCACAGCAGTCCTGGCGACTAATCCACAGCACACTGACACAGAGGCAGACACCTGAGGGGTCAAATCACTGCGCACAATGTGTCAGCTGATACACGGGAGTGGGAGTACAGAGTGTATTGTATGGCCTGGAGTAGGCATGACTGTCCAGCCCCACATGAATGAGGGATGAGCCCTGGACTGTAGGCAGCTGGCTAAGTATGTGTGACACACGTCATATACATACTCCTGGGGCCCAAACATTGTTCCCACCCGCAGCATGGGTGTGTGCCAGATACCCCAGCCACATGTGGTGGATCAGCTCAGCAATTGGACCACAGATCAAAGTAACACGCTGAATACATGTCAGAATACAGGCATTGTGTAAGCAATGGACCCACCCATGATGCCCACCACAGAGTCAGGGAAACAGATGCTGTCTCCCACCTTGAGTCAAGCAAACTGCAAGGACACAGTCCTAAGTGACAGTATTCCCTGCATGTAAGGGCCACACCTGGGTATCAGATGAGGAGTGGGCAGTGCACAATAGAGGGACATGGCTCCTGGACAACATGACTGCTGTACTGTGGCAGTTTAACCAGGCCCGAGGAGGGCACATAGCATGTTAGACAGAGTTCACAGTGCAGTCTTTGACTCACCCCCTCCTTGCTGCTCTCTGGCCTTCAGCTGCCCATCCAGGTCTGGAAAGACCACCGCCAGGATCCTGAGCATGTGGGGGTCAGGGTCCGTGTTCCGCCCCTCCTGCGAGGAGGCGACAGCTTCAGCTGGACCCGTGCAATCCTCCGGGTCCAGCCCCGAAGGTCCTGCCACCTCTTTTGGCAGTTGCGGATCCGGCGCTTGTAGACCCCCACGGACCGGACAGCCCGGACGATGTCCTTCCAGATCTCCTGCTTCCGATGGGCAGAAGCCTGTCAGGATGACAAAGTGATAAGGCCATTACTACACATGCAACATATCCGTGCATGACACAGTTGCATCTACATGTCGCAATCACAGGGGCACATGGTGTACACAGGCAGTGCACGGCTGCCCATGGACAGTTTTCCAGAAGTCACTACATGGTATCATTGCATGGGGAGTAAAACCCTGTTCAGAAGCACTGTCACTGCACCATACCTGTCCAGTGCAAGTCACTACACACTATGGGGGTGACAACTACTCAGTGAGCCTGCTAGCCAGTGGTGTGCAGACTCTCAGCCTTGCTAGTCAGACAAAATGCACATTCAGAAAGGCAGTGCACAGGACACTCACCTGCTCTCCTGGTGTCCCATACAGCTTGCTGTACTGTGGAAGTAGGCTGTCCAGCAGGGCCTGGTTCTCTTCAAGGCTGAAGGCTGGGGCTCTCTCCACAGTACGTGCCATTGCAGGGTCCAGAGGGGCAGAGACAGCAGCAGTGCAGTGGCAGATGTCGTCTTGGAGCATGTAGTGCAGGCAAGTGGGCTCTCAGGGGACCAGCCAGCAATATATATGTGCTGGAGAGGCAGATACTGTCCCTTGTGTCCAAAGTGATAGGTCCAAGTCGTTTGCATCTTCTGAATCTGGCCAATCCATGGAATAGCAGCACCAAAACACGCCCACAGCATCCTTCAAATCTTCAACTTCATGACATACATGATTTTGCAACATTGTTGTGGGTGACCAACTGATTTTCCAGCAACCGACTCGTTCGGAATTCGAAAACGCGTCCGTTGCCAGGCAAGCCCATTGTCAATGGGTGCGCACCGATCGGTCCATTGCAGTACAACGCGCACAGGGGTACAACGCGTACCCGCACACATTGAAAGCAATGGGCCGGCCGGAGGCACCGATCGGTCCATTGCAGTTCAACGCGCACAGGGGTACAACGCGTACCCGCACACATTGAATGCAATGGGCCGGCCGGAGGCACCGATCGGTCCATTGCAGTACAACGCATCACTGTACATGTGACTGGCATATGTCAGCATGCCTGTCTCAGATGGACATATGCCAGCCACAGATAGCTCCCAGGGAGTGAGGGGCACACCTACATCACGACAGCCTGTCCAAACCTTATCATAAGGCATGTAAGGCTGCATTTCCTATTGTGTGTATGTTGGTGTACATGTTGTCCTGTGGGTGTCACCTGTGGGCAGCCACCCCCAGGCTGTGCACGTGTTCATGGGGACAGGATCCTGGGTGTTACGTGTACGTGACCACTGTGATGTGCAACTGTTCATATCTGTGCATGTGCCATGGTCACATTTCACAGTGGTGTTTGTGTATGTCATGTCACATACCCCGTGAGTCCCATGTGGGACGGTATGTTTGAGCCAGGGTGTCCCAGTGGCACAATAGTGATGGACCTCCACAGTCTTTGTTCATGTAGTGTTTACAATGTCTCTGATTTCATGTGCACAATGGGAGACAGTCTCCACATCCACGTTGTGTGTGCATGGACTCTGATGTTGTGCGTGTGTGTCACAGACATCCATGTCTGTCCTGCCGTGGCAAGTGGGGCCACTACCTGTGGGGGTCATGTTTGTTTTGCTGTGGTGTACACATGATACTCCATGTGATGCCAGTGTCCATGTGGCATTACAGGGTCCCTGGGAATGTACCTGTCGTTGAGCTGTGGTGCCTGGGGCACATCTGTCCTCACATGTCACTGTGGGGGGTGATTGTGACACGGCAGCAGGAGATGGGAACTGTGACACGGCATCATGATATCCAATGGGCCAACCTGGGACAAATTGATGCCACCTGTAGGACTGTGTTGACAGATGTTGGCCATGTACGTACCATACATGTCCTTCCGGTACTGCACACTTCATGTAGTTGTGCCTCATAATGATGTATGTTGGGATCTTGAGTGTGTTCAATGCCGCATATGTGGGGTGACTGACAATCTTGCTTACTTCTCCTCTGCACTGCAGGGCTCCTGCTGTCCATCGGCCATTCCCAGACCTGGCAACGATGGTGGAACGGGATAGCATCCGACGGTACCGCTTCACCAGGCAGCTGATTGAGGATTTGGCAGTGCAGTTGTCCCCACATTTGCAGCCTGGCTGGCCGTATCCTACAGCGCTGACCCCCAAGGTGAAGGTGATGGCAGCCCTACACTTCTTTGCCACCGGTACCTTCCAACATACTGTGGCGACTGCTGGTGGGATGTCACAGACCATGTTCAGCCGTGTGCTCCGCGATGTTTTGGCGGCAATGTTGCTCTTCCTGAACCGGTACATCTATTTCCCTAGACTGCGACGACTCACTGACGTGAAGAGTGACTTTTATGCCCTGGGGAGGATGCCGCATGTAATTGGCTCCATTGATGGGACACATGTGGCTTTGGTACCACCACAGGCCCAGGAGCAGGCCTACAGGAACCGCAAGCACTACCACTCGGTCAATGCACTGGTGGTGTGTCTTGCAGACATGACCATCACACATGTGTGTGCCCGTTTCCCTGGTTCAGCACACGATGCCTTTGTGATGAGGAGTAGTCGCATCCCCAGGATGATGGCACAGATGCAGAACCAGCGTGCCTGGCTTGTCGGTGTGTACTGACTTTGTGCCATTGTGTGTGATCTGATCTGTAGTATTCCGCCCACTTTTCCAAGTCAGCTAATGTGCACTTGTCTGTCCGTAGGTGACTCGGGATACCCCAACATGCCGTGGTTGCTGACACCCCTCAGGAACCCTGTGACACCTGCCCAGATGCGCTACAATGAGGCACATGGTCGGACCAGGAGAGTGATTGAGCGGACATTTGGTCGCCTGAAGAGCCGCTTCCGCTGCCTGGACAAGACCGGAGGGTCCCTCCCATATGCCCCTGCGAAAGTGTGCAAGGTTATCATCGTCTGCTGCATGCTCCACAACCTGGCAGTGCGGAAGGAGTTGCCTCTCATCCAGGATGACAATGACCAACATCCGCCACCTGTGGAGGATCCTGGCCTGGACCACGATGCCAGTGACGATGATGATGATGATGATGGTGATGGTGATGTCCGCACACAGCTCATCACCAACTTCTTTAGCTGAATGTGAGTATCCTGAGGTGTCATGTCAATGATGTGAGTTGGCATGATGTGTGGGTGGTGCTCTGGTGCTGTTGGAGTGTGTCCATGGGCTACTTGACTGGATGTGTGTTGCGATGTGTGGTGACAGGTGGGCTGTACTCCCCAACAGTGTTGACATGCTAACTTGGTTCTGGGTGGGTATCTTGTAACATGTATTGTGCATGAGTTTTGCTGTTCTGTCCTGTACTCCATTGCTTTTGACTGTGTGTCATTTCTGTCCTTCACAGGGTACTTTCAGATTCGTTTGGTCAACTGTGTCCACCGACGACGTGATTGCACATCCAGGCTGGTAGCTGTTGTGTCCCTACAGGTGATGTGCGCCACACCCATGGACTTCCTTCCGTCTACAGTTGTTGACTGTGTGCCCGCTACCAGGTGGGGTTACCTTGCATCTGTAGTGGTTACGGCATGTTGCAACTGTGTAATAAACCTGTGCTTCACTTTGTGATGTGCGTTGTCTGTGGTCACACATTTGACTGCCATTTGCTTACTGCACCAGTGGGCTACTTGACTACAACTGGGAATGGGTGTGGTGTCTGTGCATTGCACCGTCTTCCCTGGCAACATCAGTGTAGGCAATGAGTCAGATGGCCTAGGTGTGTATGTGTCGTGTAGCCCTGGTGGTGTGTCTCCCTCATGTGTGTCACGTTGCCTGTACTCACATGCCTGTGTTGTCCTTGCTGTTGCAGTTCGCATACACAGTGTAATTTTGCAGTTCATCATCCCCATAACAGCACCCACGTTGGAATCACGACAGAGGCAAGTATGGTGTATTTGTGTGTTTATTGTGATACATTTGTGTTAATAGTGCATAGGATGGGTTGTGCTGTATATGAATCTTGCAATCCCAAGTTCCTAGGTGAATTGAAAGTCCGGGTAGACAGGATCCCCAGTATCGGGGCCACAGTTGTCTGACACATTGGTCCAACTTGTACTCCCCATGCAATGTGTGGGAGTAGTGTTGCCGTCAACAGGGTGAACAGTCTGTGCACAAAGGCGAACATCCAGAACTGGTTCAGGCTTCCTGGGAGCTGCGCTTGGCCATCGGCCTCTCACTTTTCCCTCCTCGGACGACCCCTCTTCTTGGGGGGGGGGGGCCTCAAGTGCAGGCTGCTGCGGTGCAGGGGACTCTCCGCCAGAGTCCTCCTCCCTCCCTGTGGCAGTTGCAGTTTGTTCGGCACCAGATGTTGTTGGCACACAGGGAGGTGTGGACTGGTTGCTATTCATCTGGCGGAGGCATTGTAAAATGTCCCTGTGCACCGCCGTCATCTCATGCAGTGCATCCCACTTGGACTCCACGCGGGACATGTGTGAGTCCACACGGGACATGTGTGACTCCACGTGGGACATGTGGGAGTCCAAGCGGGCATGATGGGCAGCCTGCTGCTGTTTAATGTCTCTGAGGAGCCCCACTACCTGGCTGAGCTCTCCGGTGCTGGACTGGTACGCATCAGCTATGCGTACCAGTTGTGGGTCGTCATGCACACCAGCAACGTCTGCAAGCAGCGACCTCTGTCTCCCACCCCTCCCACCACCCCTGCTGACATGTGCAGTGTGTGCAGTGGCACGCACAGATAACCCTGGTCCACCTTGACGGTTGGTGGTGGTGGTGGTGTCCATGGCCCCAGGTTGGTCCAGGGTCACTGTGCTGGTGTTGCTCCTTATTCTGTCCATGTCGGCAGGGATGGTATTTGTGGTGACAGTCGTTGTAGGGGTGGGTGCAGGGGGTGCAGCTGGTGGTCCTGCTGGTGCTGCAGCTGGTGGTCCTGCTGGTGCTGCATGTTGACTTGCACCGGATGTGCCAGGTTGTTCTTCATCGTCCGAGGAGGACAGAGGCTGTACGACGCCAGTGAGCTCGGCATCCTCTTGAGCCTGGGACTGGGACTCCTCAGCGTCTGCTGCTGTGTCCCCATCATCACCTGTTTTTGGGAGACACAAACAATGTATGTCATGTTTCTGCAGGCATCAATGGTTGACACACATGACAGTTGTGACTGTGCCTCTGGGTGCGGGCCTGTACATTGCATTGTCCTAAGTCGTCACAGTCAGGGGTTGATATTGGTGTGGCACATTGTCCTGCATTATTTGGGCATTTCTATGTATTTTCTGGGGTGTGAACATGGTCTGCATTGCTTGTGTTTGGTTGACAGCCGGACCTCCTTCCCACCCACACAGCCAGTCAGTTATCCCACCATGGAACGTGCTTGCATTGCAGGGAGTGGAAGTTGTCTCTCAGGATGTCAGTCAGTGGTGTCCTGCTGTTTGTTGGTGCACAGTTGGCAGCAGGGCCTTGTGCTCCCCACAGCAGTAGCCAGTGTCAGCCATCTTGTGAGTCCTTCTCCACTCCCTGTGATGTGAGCATGGTTCAGGGTGGTGTTGATGGGCCAATTGTGAGGCTGAGCAATGTCTGTGACTACGACTCCCATCATGCTATTGCCTCCACCCCCTTCCCAGCATGCCCATGCTTCCTTCCTTTTGACTCTGCTTCCCTGTGGGGTGGGCTGGCTGTGCTGACAGGATGGCTGGGAGTGTTGTCCTGGCAGTTGTTTGGCTAAGAGTCCCAAGAGTGTCCCTGTGCTTCACACAACATAACCCAGGGTGGTGGTGCTTAGTGGGATCTTGTGTTAGGATGGAGGGCATTGCATTCTACCAGGTGGGTACTGTGGAGTCTGTGTTGGGGGGTGTGAGGGGAGGTGCTGGTGACTATAGTCAGTGCTGCAAGTCCCCCTTCCCACCCAGCCAGCCATCCCACCATGGAACGTGCTTGCATTGCAGGGAGTGGTAGTTGTCTCTCAGGATGTCAGTCAGTGGTGTCCTGCTGTTTGTTGGTGCACAGTTGGCAGCAGGGCCTTGTGCTCCCCACAGCAGTAGCCAGTGTCAGCCATCTTGTGAGTCCTTCTCCACTCCCTGTGATGTGAGCATGGTTCATGGTGGTGTTGATGGGACAGTTGTGGGGGGCAATATGTGTGACTGCGACTCCCATGATGCTATTGGCTACACAGACTTGGCCAGCATACACAGAATTCCTTCCTTTGAGTGGTCTTCACTGTGTGTTGGTGTTGTTGTGGTGGCTACATGTCTGGATGTGTTTGTTAGTTCTATTTGTGCCACTGCCTAGCTGTAGTTGTAGTTGTGTTTGTACATGTGATGGCACGGTTGGATGTAACTTTTTTGATGGCATGTGTTGTGTTTATCTGACTGACATACACATTTTGGGATGATTCTGTTCTGGTTGCTGTGTAATTGCTATGAGTGCATGGTTTGACTCTCCCTTGACAGTGATGTGTGTGTGTTTTGTGTCAGAAAATTGTGTACATTTGTTGTGTACTCACCAGGCTCTGGGATGTTCTCTAGTCCATATACGCTCACTGGCGGAAGGATGGCCCGCACCTTCTCCTCCCAGGGCCTGAGGTATACTGGCTTGGCAGGAGGGCCACTGCCGGTGTATTGGCTGATGAGGTAGTCTTTCTTGAGCAGCTCCCGGACCCTCCTGCGCACGTCATACCACCTGTTCTGGATGTCGGTCTTTGTGCGCAGACATGGTGATTGTGCGTTCACACTGTTGATGATCCTCTCCCACATCTTGGTTTTCTGCGACATGGGGGTCTGTTGGACCAATGTGCCAAACAGCTGTGGCTCTACCCTGAGGATCTCGTCTACCAGGACTTCCAATTCACAATCTAGGAACTTGTGATTCTTCTTGGGGGGCATGGTGATGGGTGGTGATGGTGAGTGATGTGTGTGTTGGTGTGCAGGTGAGGGTGTGTGAGTGTGTGTTTTGCTGGGTGTATGTGAGGTAGGTATTTGTTGGTGTGCTGATGGTGTGTGGCTTGTGTGAGGGATGAGCTGTGGGTGTGTGGTTGCTTTCTCTTGGGTGCTGGCAGTGGAATGGCATTTGCAAAGGCTCATGGTAGTGATTTGTGTCCTTTATATAGGTGGAGTTGTGGGTGTGTCTTTGTTCTCTGTCCCCACCCCCCCCAGTATTTATTGGCTTGGTAATTGCTTGTTTGGCCTTTTTTTGGGTGATTTTTCCTTTGTGCTGTTTGTGTGTTGGAAACGTTCTTCTGACCGAGTCGGACCCTGCATTGGTCTCGTACGGTGTTCTCCGTTTCGTTCACGCTGTGTTTGTGCAGTTTTCTATGCTGCGTACGCGTCGGTCGCGGTGTATTGTGTTGCTTCGGCTCGGTTTTGTATGCGTGTCGGTCGTCCGGCTTGTCCTCCGTCCGACTCGCTCGTGGTTTTCGCGCCTTGCATCGTACTTAGCGGTTTGGAGTTAGCGTGTACGTTTCGGTCGGATTTGTTCCGGGTGCGTGTCGGTCGGTTGGATTCGCGTGTTTTTCCGGCCGGATTGCTGTTTTCCGTGCGGCTCGGTCGGTCGACTTGGTTTCGTAACGTGTCGGTCGGAGTTTTCGCGCCTTGCATCGTACTTGGCGTGTCGGGCGCCACAGGTACGTGTCGGTCGGTATTTTTTCCGGATCCGAGTCGGTCGGTGCTTTTTCCGGCCCGAATCGGAATCGGCCCCCAAGTGTGAGAAATGCGCCGATTCCACCTAGAATACACACCGCAAATTCAAGGGCTTTAATCCTGGAACATGTTGTCTCAGCATTGTCTATAACCCCAAGTGAGCCTGCTTGTCTAGGTGCCACCTTTAAAGTCTCAATGACAAGAAAACGCCCTGCCAAGTGATTCTATACCAACATTGGATTGTCCTGCTTTAGAATGTGCCTCCATGCCTCTGTCTATGAAAAACTCTCAGATAAAAATATAAAGTTGGAATATTTCTGGCCTCCATTCTAAGATATCACTTCCTGACTGGTAATTGCTTATAAAATCGTATGACATTGTTCTAATGCAGGAAACTTGGGCCAGCAACACCATCATTTTTGAAGGCTTTAAGTGCTTTAGCATACCGGCGGTACAGTCCCATTCTGGTGGAGCCTCTGGAAGACTGACCATCTAGATTATTCTATTACTTGGGATCCAGGCAAAGATGGTGACAACTCCAGGGAGTGGCTTTCAAGGTGTTCCTTACAGGGGGCTTTGACATTATTTCTTATTACCTTTTATAATAATGGTTTTCTGCATGTGCCAAATCAAAAATACCTGGGATTGTTTGATTATATATTAGCTATCTTGGAGAGTAAATCTCATCAGGTTCAGCAAATGTATCTTTGCCTGGGAGGCAATTTTAATGCTAGTTTACCTAGCCTTTGGGCAGGGAAGGAGTTAGTGGCCATGATGAGGACTGAGGAGAGGCACTGAGTTGGAGGCCTTTCTTGCATCTTTAGATTTTTATAATGTGGTGGAGGAAGTTGGGCCCGGTTAGACGGGGTTACCCACCTTTAGATGAACGAACAGTTTCTCAGTAATTGATTATATCTTTATCACCCGAAATTTAACAAACTTCCTGCTCTATGGTCCTATTATTAGTGCTAATTTCGGTGATCACAAACCCGATTGAGTTAGCCATTCAAGTGCCTTTTGGAGAGAGTCTACAAGTTTGCCTAACCTTAGAAATGTATCGCCAACCACTGATAATCTTAGATTATGTTGGAAATTGTTTTATCCACCAAAACTTTCCTTGAACACGCCATTAGTTCTGATGGATACATCTGCCTGTGGATTCCTCACCTTTTGAATTACCCTTGCACCAGCATTCCACGGATTTTTTTTTCTTAGCTCTCCCACGTCGACGAGGACGTCATAATAGCACGGCTCCGCTCGCGACTCTGTATGACGTCACCGGAGCCATAAGAAGACCTCGTCGGCGTGCTGACGTCAGTTCCCTTTTTTCCGTGCCGTCGACGCGTAACAGTTTTTTTCTGGGACTCTCCATTTCTCTGAGATTACTTTGTTTCTTCCTTCTTCTTCGTGATTTTGTAGGAATGGCTACTTTGAAGAAGTCGGGTTTTAAGCCCTGCAGGGAGTGTGTGGGCCATATGCCTATTACAGACCCTCACAACGACTGCCTTTGGTGCCTTTCTTTGGACCACGACTTCGAAGGGTGTTCGTGCTATCGAAAGATGAACCCAAAGGCGCTGAAGGAGCGTGAAGCTAAACTCTTTATGGCAAGGGCGAAAAAAGAGAAGAAGGGTCGTAAGTGCTCGAAGTCGTCAACCTCGCATACTTCTAAGTCTAAGAAGCATAAGAAGTCGAAGAGGAGACATGGTTCACGACGTCGCTCTTCGAAGGGTAAGGCTTCAATGTCAGCCTCACCTGTTCAGCGGTGCCGAGAAAAGGACTTTGTTTCTCCGTCGCCTTCTCCGTACTCCGCAGGTGACTCCGATCCACTCACTGGCTCCGAGGGGTTCGCCGGCGTCCAGAGACTCTTCGACGCCCAGAGGTTCTCCGGCGCCCAGGGTTTCTTCGGCTCCGAGAGAGTCTTCTCCGGTTCCTGCGGCTTTGCCTGTGCGGGCGCCGATGTCACCGGCTCCGCAGCCCCAGCCTCCAGTACAGCCTCGGATGGATCCAGACCAAGGAGGTTCGGATCCTTACCCTCCTTTCCCAGGACCAGGAGCGGATCCCTCGCATTTCCTAAATGCAATGTTTGGCATGTTTGCCAGGGCATCCTACCCTACCGGTGCGCTTTCTGGCCCCGTGGATCCACTTGCCTTTAACTTGGGAGTCCCCCAGCAGTATGCCCAGGCACCCTTCGTGCCTTTTATGCCGACGGCTCTATCTTGGCAGTTACCGGCGCCGAGGTTTTTGACTCCAAAACCATAATCACCGTCTGGTGTCGAATCGGCTCCATCTCTGATTCGATCGGCGCCGCTGCCTGTTTCGGAAGGTCCTCCTTCGACGCTGGCACCGTTGTCACCGGCGCTGCGGCTGGCGCCGCCGACGCCGATCCCGAAGCAGCGATCCAGGTGGGAAGCACAAAGGCTGCTAGAGAAAGATGAGTACCGCAAGAGCAAGAGGAAGGGGAGATTCTCGACTGCGTAGACAAATTCAAAGGTCTACATGATACTGTATCCACCAGAAAAAGCGTTACCAAGGGTAAGTAACTTGTTCTTCTGGCTTGTTTACCAGAGGATGCTGAAGGGGGGTGATTATTTCCTCTTTTATGTCATTCTGCGACAAGATTAGACAGTCCCTTTTCATACCCATGAAATTAGTGGATCAGGCTCCACACTAGTTTGATAATGAATGCTCTCTGGCTAACTGCCTTTTGTGCAGATCTTTAAATGCGCATCCACATGATTGTATACTCATGGCCACCCAGCAAAAGCGACATAAGTCAGTAACGAGTAAGAAAGGGAAGGCAGTTATCACCCATCAGTGGGCTGTAGGAAACTAAGGACAGTAAGACTTTCTGGAGAGCTGTGTCAAATATGAGATTTTTAGACCAGGGTGGTACAACTATTGGTTGTCATATAAAGGGGGAGAAATGGGTGGCACATTTTGAGAAAGTGTATGCAGTGAGACAAACTGTGTGCAGTTAGCTTCTAGGGATTTATCACTGTTTTCATCAGTTTCCCTTACTGAAGTCTTGACTGCCATTCAGGAAAGTGCGGGGGCAAGGCACCGGGGCCGGGTGGCATTCCCATCGATATAATTAAGTGCAATATGAATCTATGGGCCCCATTGTTGACTAATGTCTTAATAGCTTGAGTCATTCTACGATTCCAAATTCCTGGGTTTTCTCGGTTATTGTCCCAATTTCCAAGAAAGGAAATCGTTTAGATCCTAAATGCTATCATCCTATTTCTTTGATCGATATCCCCGCCAACATATTTGGTAGGGTTGTGTAAATTAGAATATTGGAATGGGTTAATGAAAACAATATTCTAAATGCCTGTCTGTTTGGCTTTTGCAATAGTATAGGAACGATAGAACAATGTCTCAATCTACACTTGATTATTCGGAAATCAAGTGGCAAAACAGTTCACTCCATCTTGCTTTTATGGACTGCGTAAATCAGTCAAAGCTGTGGCAACTCCTTAATATTCTGGGAATGGACTCAAAATTAGTACACTTCTTAGTATCCTTGCACACAGGCACAATATCTCAGGCCAGGTTTGGGAGCAATGGGGAAGTGTCAGATGAATTCTGCATTAAAAGGAGGGTCTTCCAATGGTTGCATGCTTGCTCCACTGTTATTTATCTTGTAAATTGAGTGTATCCCCACTTTATTGTATGCGGATGATGCTGTGCTAATTGCCGGTACTCCTAGAGCACTGCGCCTATTAGTCCATTCATTTGTAATCTTTATGGCAAAACTTAATTTATCGACCAATTTTGCCAAATCATTTATAATGTCCTGTGGCTGGAATCACACCCAAGTTGTATCTATTTCTTTAGGCCCGAATTTTTTATCATGTACTAGCACATTTTCTTATTTGGGTGTCACTTTTAGATCACTGATAAAACATCGACTCTCAATATATCGAACTACAGAATTATTGAGTCAACAATATCGTAAACAAAAATATCGGCACACAATACACAAAATAGAAATAACATTAATATCGATAAAAAAATATCATTTAAATAAATCTCGATGACAAAAATATTGACGACAAAAATATAGAACAAAAAAATATCAATAACATTAAAATAAAATGAAGCACATCAAAAATATCTATACAAACAATATTGACAACTCAAACATCGATAAATACATATAAATTATATCAAAATTGAAATTTAAACATAAAAAAATACTATTTACAATAACACAATAAAATAACATATCCAAATATTTTAAATAAACAATAAAATGAATTACAAATTAACCACATTAATTTAAACAAATAAATTAAATATACAAAAACAAATTAATAAACGAACAATATAAAATAAAAAATTAATGAAAATAAACAAACATAAATATATATAATATATAAAAAAATATAAAACATTTATCTACATATAAAATTAAATAACAATAAACAAAATAAAAACAAACAATAAATAAACATAATAAACATTAAATAAATCACAAGGTAACAGCTAAAAAAAATCAAAAGCTATCTTAAAACACACAAACACAAACCAATCAAAAACTCTAACTAATTAAACAAACACAATAAAAACAATCAAACAATTAACAGAAAATTTACCGTATAATGGACGACCACGGAGGAAGAGCGAACCTTTGAGAGAGAGAAGTCAAAACGAAAAACAACTACACCAAAAACAATTCCAAACATCCCGCAATAAAGGTAAGCACAAAACTTTGTAACTAAATAAATTTTAAAAAACTTGTAAAATATTATAACATAATTTTCTTTATATATAACAGATTCAACATCACTAAAACTACATCTAGAAAATTCAAGAAAAAGATTTACGTACACAACAACAATAAAATATAACACAAAGTAAGTATATGACTTCACCAACAACTAACATAAATTATTTAAAAGAACTAAACTGAATAAAATAGCAAAACATAGCTAACAAATGTTCTTTTATTTTTAACAGCTTCTTCAAAAATCAACGAAACCAGAACATCTACCAAGGACACTCCATCAACTAAAAAGAGTAAGTATATTTATTTAATTACAAATAAATAAAATTAAACACAATAATATATATAATCAAATGAACTAAAATTACAATGTAATGTTTTATTTATCACAGATCACAACAACTCCACCCAAAAACCCCCAAACAAACGTTACGTTTGAAAAAAAATACAAAATCAAGATAATAGAAAATTATAATACAAAGTAAGTATATAAAATAACCAACAATTAGACCTAACTATTAAAAAACAATAAATTTAATAAAAAAACTATTTATTACTAACTACTTTTCTCTTAACAGCTTCTACAAAATTCAACAAAAAACAACATCAATGAAACAAACTTCACCAACTGCATTCAGTAAGTATTTTTATTTGTTCAATAAAATAAATAGACTAAAAAAGCGAAACAAACAAAAAAAATAAAACTATAACCTTCTATTTTATATTTCACAGATTACACTTCAATAAAAGTCCACCTTAAAACAACAAAGCAAGAATTAACTTCGAAAACAGAGACAAAAGCAACATTACAGAAAAAGACAAAATTAAGTAAGTATATAAATTAACCAACAAATACAACAAACTAATTAACAATATTAAAATAAATTAAAAAGCAAATATAACTAACAAATATTTTTTTGCCAGCTTCTACAAATTACAACCTACAACAAAATCATCGAAAAAAACATCATCAACGAAAAATAGTATTTTTTTTCTCAACTAAATAAAAATAGAAGCTAAATAAATAAAATAACACAATAAAATGTAACACTTTAATAATAATAACATTGTGACTAAAACCTTTAAATATTTTTTGGGGGAGTTTATGTACATATTTTAATTCTTCCTTTTTAGCACACTTTTTAAACGGGCGGCTATCCTCTTAGCTAGCCTCTCCATCTGCAAAGTATCAGTATTCTAGTTTTTATTAATTTGTATTTTGCACATTGATAGGCAGCTATTAACCGCTCTTTTTTCTCAAAATAGGGTTAGGTTGCGTCTGCTTCCCACTATGTTCTGTTGTTAATTTTAAAAACTTAAATGTAGTGGGATTCAGGAGTTATTTTGCTTATGAGCCGGCTGCTATTGAATTGCCTTTTGCACAGGTCTGGACATGCCCATGTTTTATCTTGTCTCTAATTCTAAATTAATTTTCTAGCTGAAATTGAACTTTTGGACTTTTTTAATGAATTGTCAGTTTTTTAATGTCCTATGTACATCTTAGGAGTTGTAATGTGGAAAATCTTAAGTACTGTATGATCTGGGCTCTCTGACAATATTGTTTGTTTCTATCTATAAAAAATTTTGCTAATCTAAGGCAGGCTTTTGATAATTTTATGATGGTTAGTGGATTGTGCTTGTTATGTGTTTTTTTAATTTTTTTATTTGAAATAATATGTATGCATTTTATGTGGACCTCCTAGGAGTTCCAAATCTTTAATAAATATATTGAATTGTGAATAACATTTTGCTTTTAAACCAACAGAAAAAAACCAAGTGGATGAACATCAACAATCGAAAGAAAATCCATCAAGAAAATAAAATCGAAATTTATGTGTTTTTTCAAAAAATATTAATTATACAAAATGTTTATTGTTCAAAATTGTATAATTAATAAATATATATACATATATTCACAGATTAACCAAAAAATGGCAGAGGGAGCAAAATTCATTACTTTACAAAAGGGGAAACTACTTCTCTTCTACATGGGATACACTTATACCCAAGAGAAAATGAGTGGAAACAAAACACATTGGAAATGCAGTAAATATTACTCTAACTCTTGTTATGGTAGAGCCACTACAATAGAAACCAATGTAGTAAATGTGAAAGAACATAACCATTCCCCCAATGTAACTGAAATTAAAGTTAGAGATGCTATCGAGACAATAAGAGAAGCAAGTACCAGCTCACAGCAAACAAGTACCCAAGGGGCCCATTACGATACCCGGCGTAAATAAATCCGCCAGGCATGGAAGCGGCAAAATTCCGCCCGCATACACCGTCTGAACACCGACCACGCCATTACGATAACACAAACCGAAAACCGCCATCGGCGGAAAAATCACACAAAATACCGCCCGCCATTGTCCGAGTCGGAGTCAAACCGCCCGCCACGGACGGAAACACGCACGACAACACAAAACCGCCCGCCCTCACGGCCGACACACCGCACGTGAAATTACGATCGCACCGCCATGAGCGCGGGAAAACCACAAATATACCGCCCGCCAGCGCAAACAACGCCGATGCCAATCGACACGGCAGAAACCATGGCGCCCACGTCCCTGCACAGAAACCATCCGCTCACAAAACCAATAGCACACAACATGGCCAATAAGTCCACACAGCAAGGCACGCACAAATACACAAGCACAGTACACATCCCGAAAACACCCCCCCTGGACAAACAAAAACCACAAAGGCCAGAACACCAGACACAACACACCTGAAAACAACAGACCATGAGGACACACCCACATAGGTAAGTACAAAAGCAGAACTCCCACAGACCACAACCCCTTGCAACATCGCAAACCAGAGAGGAGAGGAGAGGACACAGTGACACAGCAAGGACAGCAGCACACCACAGAAACGCACACATCACAACCACCACCACCACCACCACCAAACACCGGCACCACAAACCCCCTGCACATTACACAACACACACCGCACCAGCACCACAAACACCATGGCACCACAAAGAATGCCCAAGTTCACGCCCATGGAGCTGACGGTCATGGTCGACGAGATCATCAAGGTGCACCCACAAATCTATGGGAACATGGTCCAACACACACCACTAGCCACCAGAAACAGAATGTGGAACCGGATCGTAGACCAGGTCAATGCAGTCGGGACCCTGCCCAGGAACAGAGTCGAAATTAACAAACGGTGGAATGACGTCAAGAGCCTGGTCAAGAAGAAGGAGGGCAAAAACAGAGAGCTGGCTGCCGTCACTGGCGGAGGGAATCCCGCGCTCTTCAAGACCTTCAAATCGTGGGAGGAGAAGGTGCGAGTCATCATACATCCCGAGATCCTCGCCGGATTAGCAGGGGGAGTGGAGGCTGGTAAGTACAAACTAATGTATACCAGCACACCGCTATGTACTCACATGCACTACCACCATGCCACAGCTCCCAGGGACAAACACCCCCATGTCCAGCACACAATACACAACACATCACACACACATGCAACAGACACCACCACACACAGCCCAAACAGAACAACTGTAAGATGCGTGGGGACATGTGTACACTCAGCCAGCCACGTAACCACCAACAGGTCCCCAAATATGCCAGAAGCGCCACAACGAGCACCCACCACACCCATGTGTCCGCCATAGCTGCACTAACCGACAAGTAACAGTTAAGTGGCAGGAACACAAAGTGCAGTGGGTGGGAGGGTGGACAGCCCAAGTACAAAACACACCAGGCCCCTAGTCCCACAGTACAGCAAGGAGGAGCATCCCCCACACCCCACAGCCACGTGTCAGCCACCGCAGTGCACAACGACAGCCGAAAGGTAGACATCACGGTCCACAGCAATCGGTGTCAGTGGGTGTCCAGCCACCACTACGACCCACAACACCCCCCACCCCCACAGACCTGCAACATGGAGCACCCCCGCTTAGAACCATGTGGCATCCAGTACAGTGCACGCCCGAACAACCTGCAGGTGGGAAACTGGACAGGGCTGGATTACTGGAGGCATGAGGGCTGTAACACGACCAACACATGGGACATGTCACGTAGCAGACGAACACGCAGCACCGCCCACCGTCACGAACAAGTGAACAATGTGCACACGGACATGAACCACAGACTCACACCCCACATGACCCATCACAAACACAGCAACACCCAAGGAGCCACGTCTGCATGCACAAGCCACACTGAACATAGTACCACACGGCAGCCACTGTGCAACCCATCACACACAACCGAAACACCATTGAAGTCCAGTCCATGTAGCCCCTACTGCCTGTCAACCACACACCCCACAACTACGCCTATGTAAGACAAACAACACTAGACGCAACAGAGCGGAACAACATAAATGCACACGAACACCACTGAACCCATCAAACACACAGACACACCATGCACATACAACATACCATCCATCCCATCCGTCAGCCCCAGTCTCATGAAAGGCATGTCATCCGCACAGCTGCCACATATACAGCAGTCACGCTAAGACACATGCCCATGACCAACCATGTGCCAGAAGTCAATGAAGCGCACGACACACTGTGAGCAACAACACACAACATGGGCCCCCCCGAGCACTGCAGTGATGCACATGGCACAGGGCAGCACGCACACCAAGGAGATGGGACAACTGCAATACGTTGGCTGGCACACAACCAACACTCACTCATAACGATGCGTCCAATGCCATGTCCAGTAATCACAACAGACAGCAAATATGCAGGCCATGTCAAGCATGCACACACCTCAAACCATGCACTGTCATGCTGCCACAACACATGTCACGTTCGGCACCCATGGCTTACAGCATGTACCCCAAAAGCATATCCCCTCCCAAATGCGAATCTGGGGCATGGCCCCCATGTTGCCATATGCGTTCCTAAGCGTTCCATTTGAACCCCAAAAGCATATTCCCTCCCAAATGCGAATCTGGGGCATGGCCCCCATGTTGCCATATGCGTTCCTAAGCGTTCCATTTGAACCCCAAAAGCATATTCCCTCCCAAATGTGAATCTGGGGCATGGCCCCCATGTTGCCATATGGGTGCCTAAGCGTTCCATATGAACCCCAAAAGCAAAGTACAAACCAGACCCAGGATGGGCCAGGAGCCCGCATACACCAGAGTCACAATGAGTAGGGGCACAGCAACACACCCATCGGCATGGCCAATCCGTCCCATGCCACATGTGCACAGCACACAGTCCCATTGCCTAGCACACACAACTACAGATGCCACAGCCACACACTCGCCTCCGGGAAACCCATGTACGAGATTGCACGAACTGCCAATGTCAGACGACAAATACATACTTCGCCAGGTGCAACACAATAACAAATCTCATTCTCTCCACAGGTGACGAACTGCCGGATGCTGGGGATGGAGACAGCAGCCAGCACAGCCAGCCCACAAGCCCCCAACGAGGACACACGGATCTGGAGGATCTGTCCTCCTCTTCGGACACGGACCACCAAGCAGGCCCATCTGGTGTGGCAGGGCCCAGCCGCTCCCCAGGACCCCTCCTACCCACCAACCCATCATCCAGGGATGCTGAACAGTCCCAGCCCCCTGCTGCCACTGTCGTTGCGGCCACACCCACGGTCATTGCGGCCACTACCACTGCCGCAACCACCACTATCGCCGCACCGACCACCACCGCCACCACCACCACCACGTCTTCGCTGGCACCAGCCCCAGCGCAGGTGGTGGCCCGGCCGACTGGATCCACCCTGGGAGCCACAGCGAGGACCGTGGTGTGCAATGTGGCTAGTGGGCAGGCCGGTGGCAGCAGGACTGGTAGGAGGAGCAGGGTCAGGGAAACGCCAGCCTCCCCTGGGAGCCATGCCCTGCCTCAAATGGCCAGAGTCCTTGGGGCCTATGAGGAGGCCCAAGAACAATGGGTCAGGTCTGCTACAGACACGCGGGAGGTGCTGGGGGTGCTGAGGTCCATGGACGCCCATATGGGCCAATTCGTGTCCCGTATGGACCAACTCGTGGACCTCATGGGCCAGCTGGTGGTGGCGGTGGGGTCACAGGCAAGGCCAGCAACACCACCTCCGCCACCACCTGCTAGGGCGCAGGGTCGGGCAGCAGTGTCCACTTCCCCTGCGTCCACAGCCAGTGAGCACACCTCACCCACCACCAGCAGGTCGCCACCACACACCCCCTCCCAAACGTGGAAGGGGCCGTCCGAAGAGGAAACAGATCTCCCGGGAGGACTTCGCACGCTCCAGTCGCAAGTGAGGCAGCCAGCCAGCCTTCCGCCAGCCTTCCTTGACCAGCCACTGCATTGACTTGCTCTACGATCCCACTCCACACAGCCAGCTGGATGGCATGTGTGTGTTGGACTATGGACATAGAACCAGTGGGTACACCCTGAGCTTCACGCAGCCATGACCGACAGCTCATTGTCACTGCACGCACCACTTTTGTCATCACCTTACACACAATCACATGTCACAGTTTGGAATAAATGCACCTTTTTCACTAACTGCTGTTTGTGCCCTGTGTTTTATTTGTACGGAATACAACGGCCACCTTGGGCGGAAAGGCACCTGATGCGTGGCATGGCAATGGAATCCGGAGGGCCTGTAGGGACCTAGGGGTGGGAGACAGAACAGGAGCACATTCAATGAGTGTGTCACACACCCATCACACAGTACATGTCAACAACTACAAGCAATGTACACACATCGCACAGAGCAATAGGGCACAATGCCACAGTCACCAACAGTGGCATACTACCCTGGCCATGGAGCGTTGACACACTGCACGCAGTGAACATACGGCCACCCTGACACAGCACACACACACCTGCACAGATACAGACACATCATCCGTCGTACATGGACACTCACCGTCATGTGAAGTAGCGGGCGATGAGCTGCTGGCGCACATTCCCAGCTTCCTCCTCTCCGCTGTCCACCTCACTCGAGCTGTCCTGGTCTGCGGGCTGGGGCCCTGGTTGATCTCCGTCATCCACAATGAGGGGGATCTGCTTCCGAATGGCCAGATTGTGCAGCATGCAGCACGCCACCACTATCTGGCACACCTTCTGTGGGGAGTACGCCAGTGCACCCCCGGTGCGGTCCAGGCACCTGAACCTGGACTTGAGGAGGCCAAAGGTACGCTCGACCACACGTCTGGTCCTCCCATGTGCCTCATTGTATCGATCGTCTGCTGGGGTGCGAGGATTCCTCAATGGACTGAGCAGCCATGCCCCATTCGGATACGCAGAGTCACCTGGGTGTGAGGGACACAGAGAACCGTTGCTATTCCAACTGGACAGGGGACAGCATCGCACAACCAGCACGCTACACCACTCCACATACTCACCGACAATACAGCCACGATCCTGTTGCAGATTGGCCATCAGTCGTGGCAAGATGCTGTTGCGCATTATGTGTGCGTCATGTGCCGAGCCTGGAAACTTGGCACACACGTGGGTGATCACCATGTCCGCAAGGCACACCACTTGCACATTCAGGGAGTGCGTGTGCTTCCTGTTGCGGTACAGGTGCTCAGTGGCCTGTGGTGGAACAAGGCCAACATGTGTGCAGTCAATGGCTCCCACGACCTGTGGGATTCTGCCAAGGGCATAGAATGCACCCTTCCCTGCCGCCAATTCACGAGCCCTGGGGAATCTGATGTACCTGTTTCGGTACAGCATCATGGCTGCCAGTACATCCCTCAGCACCTTGCTGAACATGGGCTGGGACATCCCTCCTCCACTGCCCACTGTGTGCTGGAATGACCCAGTGGCGAAGAAATGCATGGCGGCCATCACCTTAGCCGTGGGGGTGACAGCAGTCGGATACACCCTGCGGGGACGGAGATGGGGCTCTAACATGGCACACAGTCGATGCAGGGTTGGCCTGTCCAGCCGAAACTTCCTGATAACCTCTGTATCGTCCATGTCCGCCAGCAATTGGTATGGGCGGTCAATGTTCGGTCTCCGCCTGGGGTAAATGGCAGAGGACACATGTCAAAGCAACACAGCACATAGCAATTTCGCATACACATCACTGACATGACTGAGCAAGCACATGAGCCACAGCCCAGCTGTCAAGCTGGGACGGCACGGCCACAATACACTTACACAGGTCTCCCAACAATGGCAATGGCAAGTGAGACATACCACTGCCATGTGCATGCACATGGGGATCTAGGCCCCAATGACTTGCGGGGCATGCTGATGGGGACTGACTGCATATTCGTCAAGCGGCAACGCCACGGCAACATGAGTGTCTGCTGAGCATGGAACTGCTTCCGAGGCTGGATGAGTATGGCACACGATGACGACGATGTGGGCACGGGCTGAGCGGCCAATACAAGTGGGACCTGTGGCACGAGGGGATATGAGACAGTAGTAGGTGTCAGCACTGCACCCTATGTACAGCACTGTACGGATCACAGCTCCCGAAACATTGACTGGTGTCCACATTGACAGCCCCATGCCAAGACGGCTGTGTGCTTGCAGTCACACGTCACAGGTGAGAGGTTACATTGCACGTGCCAGGTGGCAGACGTACATAGTGGGAGCTGGCATGTGTGTGCATGTGTCTCCTGTTCAGGATCCACCAGATGGGCGCTGACTCTGTACTGACCATTGGACACAGCATGTTCCGTGGAAGGCTTGTGTGTGTGGGATGGTGGCACTGGATGTGCCTCCGTTGGGTGGGGGGCCATGCACAGGGCGGGTACGTCGATGATTGCGCATTGTTGGTCACGGTGGGTGCACCAACTAAGATGTGTTGCCCTGTGTTCAATTCCTATGTCCGCATGATGATGGACTGTGGATGTGGGCAGACTACACATTGGTCGATGTGCTGTCTATATGCATGTGCCTTCACACCAGGCACCGCTGCCCCTGCACATGTGACCCCTGCTGGACTCGCTGCTGGGTCTGTGGAGCTGATGCACCTTCTGTGCGTGGGGCGGACAGCTCTCCTCACTTCCCTCATTGCGCATGTCATGTCTTTGCCGCAGGTGACATGGATCATGGAGGGCCCACATGTACGCGTGGGTAGGCTACACATGATTGTTCACTGGTCGCCACCCCAGTCAGTGTTTCGAATGGGAAGGTTGTCGTGCTGGTGGTATGTTCGATGTGGCGGATGGGCGAGCCTAGGTGCGGGCTTACGTTCCGGACATGGGGGGTAGTTGGATTGGCGACTAGTTGCAGTACACACGGGACACGTCTCTTCCTTTCCACATCTGGGTCATCCCTTGTACTAACTGACAGTGATACGGTCATCTTCGCCCCAGCCCTCATGTCCTCCCCTCGCCCCCCAATATGCATGCTCACCTGCGTGGCTAGCGCTTGCACAGGCAGCCCCAAGCTCGCACCAGAGAGGGCAAGGAGTGTATGTGTGGGTCCAGTTGCACGAGTGGGGTGTCTCAGGGTATGATGTGTGGCGGGACGCCGTCCACCTGCGTGGTGCCCCAAATGGAGACCCGGCCTGCATGGACTATGCATCACAGTCTTCGCCTTCCGGATCCGCCACCTGCGACACCCAGTGGCTGTGGCTGCCCTTGCGGCCAGGCCGCGTCCGTCTGTGACTGGTGGCCCACACATTCACTCTTTGGCCTCTCTGGGGAGGGCTCGGGGGTGGTGGCGCACGCGCTTGCACTTAGTCGCAATGGCATGTGGCGTGGTTGGTATGATGGGCAATGGATGGGATGGTGCGAGCCACCTCCCGTGACGTCAGTGCTGCTCGTGCTGTGGTGCGTCCCCCTACACTTCCATTTGACTTTTTGCCATGCTAGACGTTGAGGTTCTATTGCCTGCGTGATATGACCAGGAGGAGCGCGAGGAGACCTCTCACACACCATGCTCCACTGCCATCCCGTGCCCTGTATCGCCTGTGCGGATTGACTATGTTGGGGTTACACCTGGTCGACTGGGGCTGTGTGTGCCTTGTCAAGGGGCATGGCGGGCGCACAACAGGATCCAGCTTGTCCACAGAGGGTGGGCTGAGGTGCGCCTGGTACCGCTTTGTACGTGTGCCCGGCTGCTGTGCACACACGTGTTCACTCCCCCCGACAGGTGTCCTCTCACAATGCCCAGGGAAGCGGTGGTGTACTGTTCATGAGCCCTCCCAACACGGCGTGCTCCAACTTGGCATGTGCGCATCTACCCGTCGCACCCACCCACCTGAGCACTGCGTCCATACGACTTCACACGACACATGTGTGTCTTCCACAGTAGTGCTACTCATTTGCGTTGACATCCAATACCAGTGGACTACATGGTCATGTCACGACTGCCGTGTACTTCACATACTCTCATCCTCTCTCATTCGTACTTGTGAAATGAGTCAGCGGAGACAGTTTTGGTTTCAAACATTATATTGAGTCTTCTGTCCTCTGTGATGCAGTATAGTGGACACTACTGGCAGCGGAATACATGTTGAGGATATACTGAGCATGATTGCAAATGGGATAGGGTGTGGGGTTACATGTGACTGGCTGTTGCATGTGGGATGTGGGCTTCAGAGTTACATCTGCTTGGCCAAGGCTGTGCTAATGTACATTTACGTATAGCTGCGGAGCTGCGGACTTTGACACAGACGGTATACATGTAGCCTACCAGACCGCTTGGCATCATGGGCACAGTCCATCTCAGTTCCATGTGACAGGTTTGCTGCGGTTGTTCCTCATGCACGCGTGCATGTGAGATGACATCAGGGCATGTGCTTGCGTGCATGCAGCGGCGTGCCACTTGTTGTTGCACTGTGGTGGTTACTGGACATGTCACAGTCACTGGGGTCGTGTTGTTGTTGTATGCACTTGTCGTCCATGCAAAGGTCCTGGTATGGGATTCCCGGGGCGGGGGTGGGAGGGGTGCAGCACCCACAGACTCCAGGCGACCTATTCATGTCCACTGAGCGGTGTGTGTGTCCATGTGCGCTGGATCCATGTCGTGTCCTGGTTGTTCGTGCAGTTCCGTCCATGTGGGTGCGATACACAGAGCCCATGCCACTGCCTCCCACGATGCATGCGGTGTTCCTGGATGTGATGGGGAACAGTGTGCATGTCCCGGTCATATCCGATGTCATGGCGATGTCGTTGATGGTGTGGTTACAGTTGCCGGTCGTTTGGTATGGCTGTTGTGGTGGTGACTGGCCAGTCCGTGCGGAAGCTAAGCATGGGTGCGGGGTTGGACATCATAGGTCACTCGGGGAACCTGCGTTGTGGTCCGACGTATTTACAGGTTGTCAGGTATGCGATGCCGTCCAGCAGGGCTTCCATGTCATTGGTGGTGTACATGTTTGCCAGCCAATGAAGCGGATGGTGGCTGTCAAGGTGTTGTTCGTAAGTTGTCCCTTGGAGGACCATGATGGGGCATGCTGGGTGACATTCGATGTAGCTGTTCTCGATGATCCGTCGTGTGGAGGCACAGTGGTCCCATTTCAGTGCGGGTGCGATGTTGGCCACATACGCCATGCCCCCATAGGCAGAGCAGGCCCTGTCGTGTGCGTCCAGAGGGAGGAGTAGTGGTAGCAGGTCCGCCTTCAGACATGCCGGGTTGGAGAGACATATCTCGACGGGATGCTGTTAGGGACACCTCCGACAGTAGAAGACGGGCATGACGCAGCTGAACAATGTGATGCGGTAAGTCAGTTGGTAACTTACGTTCAGCAGGGACAGGAGATCGCATCCCAATGTATGTATCAGGTTGGTTTTGTACAGCTTGAGCTGTTCGGCGTAGTTGGGTAGGTGTGTTGCGGTTGCCATTTCGCAGCGGTTCGTTGAGGTGGCGTGCTCCGGCTGTGTGTGCAGTCTGCAATGTGCACGCTCCGGGGTTGCTGTGAGCTCTGTGTAGTCGTAGGGAGACAGGACTTGTGTTCTGTTGGCTTGTTTGGAGGACACGGGCCCTCTTCCCACATGCTTCTCAGACAGTTCAAGGTCAGTGCTGTGTGACTCCTTCCAATTAACTTGCATGTGGCCGACATGGGGGAGTGTTTTCTTCTTTCTTCCCCGTCCGTTGTGTGCTTCTGTGATATGCGCTATCTGCCCTGTGGTCGGTCTCCTCGGCATGCCTGTGTTGGTCTATTCTTGGACAATGGCTGTATTCACCGGCTTCTGTCGTAGGGCTGTGGTTTCGGAGTTGGAATGGAAGGTCATTCAGTGCTGTCTGCTCTCCCTTGTGTGGGCGGCAGGCTGCCTTTCCGCTCTGCGTTGGGCCTTGTGTGTGAATGTTATTCTTGGGCCACCTGTTGTCGGTCCCCGTGCTCTTTGGTGTTCCGTTTTATATGTCTTGTTCATATGTGCAGGGTGGTATGGGTTTTTCAGTGTGGTACTGGCGTTCCTCTTCCCGAAGGGGCCCTGCTTCTCCTAGTTGGTGTTGCCGCCGCTGTGTGCTACGCCATGTTTGTTACACTGGGGTGTGTCCTGCTGTTGCGTGACTTCACTGACATGTGTGCGTCGGTTGTGTGGCGTTGGGTGTTGTCCGTGAATTGGGCGTTGGGGACATGTCTGTGGCAGGCCTGTCACGTGTCATGTGCGTTCGGGGTGGGGCTGATGTGTGTGCTGCTTGGTTGTGTCCCTGTATCTGTGTGCGACGCATGCATGGCGCTGCGGTTGGCCTCTGCGTTGTGCGCATGTGTGGCGGCGTCATCGGCGCTTTGGGGCTGTGACGGGGTGGTTGGTTCCTAGTCCCAGGTGGTGTGTACACATGTGTTCCGCGATGTTAGGATTTGGCCTGTGTGTCATATGTGGATGCAATGGTGGATGTGTAGTGTGCACGCGCTGGTGGGGGGTTGTCCGCTTTTCCGCCCTTGCACTGTGTGCGCTGTTTGCGTGCACTTGTTGTGTGTGTGCCTACCTGCGTCTCCGCGGTACGTTGCGTCCTTGGTGGTGCATCAGCAGAAGCATGGGAAGGGCCTGCAGTGCTGGATTCATGCTCGGGGTGCCGCTTCTTCGTTGTCCGTGCTCTGCGTCTGTGTTACCGCCTCTCTTTCACGTGCGGTGTCTCTTAGCCGTGGGAGCCGTTTGTTTGCGGCATCGTAATTTATACGCCGGGCGGGACGTGTTTCGTCGGACGGTGTGTGTCAGTTGGGCTGCGCCGCTACGTGTACGGGCGCACTTTGATGGCGGACGGTGTTGCTGGCTTGCCGGCGGTGTTTGGCCTGCTTTTCGCATCGTAATTGGGCGGGCGTGTGGACTGCTGCGTGCCGGCGGTAACTGGTGGTTTTTGCATCCACCAGCACGGCGGTTGTGCTTCCGCCCGCCATCGTAATGAGCCCCCAAATACTTAAAAATCCATCTATCCCTACTCTGAATAGATTAATTTCCCGAACTAAAAGAGCTACAGCTCAAACACCACCCACCCCTAAAATTTTTGCTGAAATACAAATATTACCTGAATATACCATCACTCACAAAGATGAAAAATTCTTTCTCCAGGATAACAAAAGTCACGAAAAACGAATTCTCATCTTTGCAAGAAATAACAACTTACAAAAACTTAAAAACTGCGAAACGTGGATGATGGATGGCACATTCAAGGTTTTCCCGAAGCTTTTTTTAACAATTATACACAATCCATGGCGAATAAGAAGAAAGTAACATACCCTTCATATACACACTACTCCCTAATAAACAGAATACCACATACATAGAGCTCCTAACAATATTAAAACAATACACCGACAACTACTTTCCGCAAAAAATCATCATTGATTTTGAACAATCAATGATTCAATCAATTTTTTAAATTATACCCAGACACTGCAATACAAGGTTGCTACTACCACTTTAATCAAAGTATCTGGAGGCACCTACAAAAATCTACTTTAAGTATAGATTACGCCACCAATAGCAACTTCGCCTACCAAATTAAAAAATTAATAGCCCTGGCCTATGTACCAACAACTGAAGTAGCAAACCATTATAACCTACTTCTTGAAAGCCCCTTCTATCAGGCAAATGAAACTAAACTAACTCCCTTCCTAGACTACTTCGAAGATACTTGGGTGGGAAGGTTACATAGGTCAGGGCACCGTAGACAACCCAAATTCCAAATACCTTGGTGGAACTTATATGGCAGTACTCTAGCTCAAAAAGCAAAAACAAACAATGCAGTGGAAGGATGGCACAATGCCTTCCAAGCCACAATTGGAAGAGGACAACCAACCCTACATAAACTTATAGAAGCTATTAAAAAAGAACAAAGCTATCAAGAGCTCAGACTAGAGCAATCCCTAACAAAAATCGGCCCTAAACTAAGTAAACAAACTAAAACGATGTTTGAATATCTACAACATAAAACTAGACTATTTGCAAACACCAAAGGTCTAGAATACTTAGATATGATAGCTAAATCTATACTGTAAAAAAACAACAATGCTAAACACCATAAACATTTAAAACTTCAAAACATTTAAACAACATAATTCTACTCTTTTTTTAAATTAATAATTATAGCCATGTCATGTAAAATTTAAAAAATAACACAAATATATATGACATATAATTATTAAATTAAAAAAAATACAAATAAATCAATGTAACAAAAAACATTTCCCATTCATAATAATTAAAAATAATGTACAATTATGTAGCAATAGACAATCCGGGAAATCCAATAAATCCATAGAAGATAAATCGAAAAACAAATCCATTCGAAAAGGGAACCCAAATAAAATGCAAAACTACAGCTGTAGAAAAAATGATCCATCGACGCAATCCTCTCAATCACGAAACCCTCAAAAACCTGAAAAATAGTGTAATAAAAACCCGCAAAAATTAAACTGTAGAAAAAAGGCTCCAACGACGCAATCCTCTCAATAACGGAATCCTCAAAAACCCAAAAAATAGCTTTAAAAGAAAAACGCTCCAACAAACCCGAAAAATAAAAGGAAATGTAAAAATTCTTGTTTTAAATAAACAAAATACATTTTCCTTTTTTGTAAAGGCTACGGGTGAAGGGGGGTCCGACACGGACCCCCGAAGTCTGGCTCCGACAGCTCTTTGGAGCCGGACGGTACGAGTCGGTCGGGCTGTTCGAAGCGCTCATCGTACTGGCTCGGTCTGGTAACGTCTCCATTGCATGGTGCGAGTCGTGTCCGTACGAGTCGGTCGGAGCGGTTCAGACCCGGAAACGAGTCGGTCGGAAACAACGCGTACAATCGCATCGTACTAGCTCGTTCGGACAGCTGTACGAGTCGGTCGGTAAAAACGTGCACAGCTCGTATCTTTTCCGGGCGAATCCCGTTCGGTGAGCTTCCGGCCGAGATCGGAATCGGCCCCTAAACTACCAAAAGAACACCTAACTACACCAAAAACAAACAAGCACGGTTCTCACAAACCTAACTAACTACTGCTACCTCGCCCCTACCCTAAAACTACCTTGAAAGTTAATTAAAACAAACTTACCTTAAGCGACGAAACGCAGCTCCCAAACGCGAGGTTCCGTCTTCCAAAAGGACCTAAAACCGAAACTGATGAATAGAAAAGTGAGGAAACTAGAAAAAAAATGGCCACGTAATAAAAATGAAAAAAAGACTTACTCCCCATAGAAAAGAATGGAGAAACAATATTAAAATGCAAAAAAATAAATGTATATTTTTATATATTGTAAAAAAAATTACAAATGTTTCAAAAACATGCACAAAATTGTAAAATATATATTAAAATGTATGTTTATTTCATGTACTGTAAATTTACCAAAAATATTAAAATGTATAATGAAAAAATATATGTGAAAAGATATATTTGTAAATTATTTAATATATTAAATATTATTTGAACAAAAATAATATTCAATATGCTAAATAATAAAATATACAAAAATATGTAAAATACATATCATATAATTGTATTAAAAAAAAAATTATATGAAATAATTTAAAAATTGTTTAAAAAAATAAATACAAATGTTTACTTTTCTGTCATAAAAAAATCTCTCCATTGTAGCGGGACGAGTTTGTTCGTACGAGAGTACCACTATTTGTGACTCATTTCTACAATATATCTCAATTACAAAGTTTGACGCACCGTCTACAATAGAAATAGAAAATGCTGAATAAGCACTTTCAAGTCATATTGAGTGTTCTATAAGAATTAAAATTTGCGTCTATACTTCGTGACATTGTTCTCTTCGAAAATCCGAGATTTCAAAGAAGTTTCTTCAATTCTGAGCCACAGAAATTTTTCGAAGCCTTGAAAAAGTCATATAAACGACGAAACACGTGTTGGCTGTCTTCATCTACGATACGTACTTCGTGTCAACGGAATCAAGACTTTCAAAGATTACTTGCCTTTTGCAAAAATTTCTAGGAACATTTGTTTTGTATTATAAACTTTATACTAATTTGGGCTTATTAAAAAATAAACTGACTACAAGGTCAGTTACAATACTATACAGTGGCTGTGCTCTGTTAATTTTTTTGTAATTGTATTGTGTATGGGAAAAGATTATATTTTTTTCCATATAGATTAACACTGATAAATGGCACAGTGTCTTACATTGAGCACGCTTAGATTACTATTAGTTTCTCAATAACACTGGGGGAAGACATAACGGAGGTGCTGGCTAGGTCTCTCTTTACCACTGCCATTTGTTCTAGAACCCTTCAATCATGATATTTACTTTACTATTGCATGACTAAACTTCAAAAAAATGTACAATTTTTCAATTATGTTTTAAAAAATATGTATGCCAGGGTGGCGGTCGCATCCTGATGGGCCTGGCGGAACCGCCGCACCTCTGGCGGACGGTCCCGTTTACCGTTACGGTGGCGGGCGGTCGTAATAGGCCCCTAAATTACTATTCCAACTCCAAAACAAAATAAACTCAGGGAAGGTGCTGGATAATAAAACATTTTAAATTACTATTCCAACTCCAAAACCAACAAAACTCAGGGAATGTGCTGGATAATAAACCTAATTAAATTACTATTCCAACTCTAAAACAAAAAAACTCAGGGAAAGTGCTGGATAATAAAACATAATAAATTACAATTCCAACTCCAAAACCAACTAAACTCAGGGAAAGTGCTGGATAATAAACCTAATTAAATTACCATTCCAACTCCAAAGCAAAATAAACTCAGAGAAAGTGCTGGATTATAAAACATAATAAATTACTATTCCAACTCCAAAACTAAAAAAACTCAAATAAAGTGCTGGAGAATAAAATATAATAAATAACTATTACTACTCCAAATTTATATCAATAAAATCAATTTTTTATCAAATGTATCTTTATAATAAATTTTTAAGTTAAAAGATTAATATTTTTCTACAAATTAATTTTTTTGTAAATAATTACAAAAAATATAGAAAAATGTACTCAAACATAAATATAACCTCAATATTTTAATTTTGTTTTTTCAAATTTAAATTTTCAAATTTTAAAAAAATTTAGAATTTTCAATTTTTACTTTTAATCAAAAAATATTTTTAAACAACATTAAGAAGCTACTCCCTACACTTATCCCCTATAAAATTAACATCACACTACTAAATTCCCTCAAAAAAGTTTCAAAAATTTACAAATAATATTTTCAAATTACTCCCCGCCCTAATTCACTATAAACACAACCCACTACAAAAACTTTACAGATTTTTAAAAATATTTCTAATTTAATTTTTTTTTTTAAATACTCCACATACTTATATAAATACATCCCACAAATAAATATTTGATATATTTTAAAAATATTTTAAATATTTTTTTTTAAATGACCCCCACCCTTATTTCCTATAAACCCAATATCCCACTCCTAAAACTTTGCATTTTTAAAAAAATATTTACATTTTATACCACATTTTTTAAATTACTCCCCACCCTTATACCCTATAAACCCAAAATCCCGCTCCTAAAATGTAAAAAATATTTAAAAAATATTAACATTTTAGTCCTAAATTTTTAAATTGCTCCCCAACCTTACCCCCTATAAACCCAACATCCCGCTCCTAAAACTTAATTTAAAAAAAGAAAACAAATTTTAACATATATTTTTTAATCTATAAAACATATAATAACTAATACTAAATTAATAATTATAAAATAATAACATTAAAGAAAAAAATCGATATAATTTACAACAATATATTTGACATTGAAATCTACAAAATCAATATTTTTGCATTACATAAAATTCGATATTTTCAACTACGAAAAACTTACCTCGATATTTTACACCATCGATATTCTTGACTCGATATTAATGCAATTCGATATTTCCACATCGATATTCTGTCTCTGCACCATCACTTTTAGCTCTACTGGCTCATGGTTTCATCATATTGCGCAAAATGGGGTTAAGTTATCCAGGGTAGTTGGCTTGCTGCTCAGTTTACTACCCCCGGCTGGTGGCAGGGCGCTCGTACTGCTGTTGCATATTTATTCTGCCGAGTGCGTACCTATTGCAACCTATGGGGCAGACATCTGAGGACTAGGTGACTCTACGACACTTCAGAGGGAAGAAAACCGCTTCTGTAGAAGAATTTTGTCAGCCCCAGTATCGACTCCCCAGTTTATTGACCATAAGGAGTTGGGTCTAACATATTAGTGTGATTATATTCAAATTTGCCCACCCCTCTTGTGATTATCTATTCGGAACATGGAAGAAGCATCTCTAGCAAGAAATATATTTTCAGATTGTCTAGTTTGTGATGGGCCTTTCCATCCAATGGTTGGCATATGTAAAAAATCTCTTGAAGGGATTGGTCTAACCGATATCTTCTCTGATGCAGCGCTGTGTGCTGCCTTGGGTAGGAAGCGAGTACAAGTGTTACTATTAGAACAGGCACAAGCAGAAAGGTTGGGTTTGGTAGGCCAGAAACCTAATGTAATGAGCTATTTGCACTTTAATTCCAGGGATATTCCTACAAGGTACCTGTGGAATACCAGTGAGAGTTGGGAGCAATCCCTATTGTTTTGTTTCAGGGCTGGCAAAACGAAATACTCTTTATGCTTCCCGTGTGGGTGTCAGCATAATCTTGATTCTAGAGGATGCCCATGCAATAATTTGTTCAAGCAATCAGTGATGCATTTTCTCTTTTTCTGTGATTATTATAAATTGTAAACTAAAATGTTTTTAGCAACTCTTATGAAGTCCAGAAATCTTCCATTTTGCTCTCAGGCCTATCAATTTTTGCAATGTTTATCTGATGATGAAACCTGTTGTTGTTTAATCAAGCCCAATCAAGCAGCAGTACGCTCTAGAAGCACAATGAACTTTTTTAAATCATGCTTGCTGGATCTCTTGTCTATTTGTGTGATAGCAAAATTTCGAGGAATATTGCACTTCAATTGACCATGTTTGAATCCATGTTTTTATAGATTGGACGATTTTATGAAATTTTATCTGTGCATTTTTTATCTTTTGATGTGACGTTTGATTGGTTTTATCTTTGTATGTATTTGCTTAGTTTCTGATTCTGAGATTGCAAATGACCAGACTTTCCAAAATAGTGATTCTTAATTTAAGATTGTGGATTGCTGCAAAATTGAATAATATGTCAACGCATATCCTAACTTTCACTGTATGCCGCCTTCTTTTTCTTACTCTTGAATCAATTGCATAATTTGCATTCACGCGTTTTCAAGACCTTTCTTCTATAAAAATAAGTTTATTGATTTGTGAGGTGAGGACTTATCACCCGTAACTGACTTGGGTGCAGTACATTTTTCTTTTTTATATGTTGCAGTTTTATAAAGCATGAATTTAGCCCAAATGGCATTGAGCACTTTACATGAGCACCAAACTACATTACTCATTTTTAAGATACAGGGGATTAAGTGGCTTGCGCAGAATTACAGAATGTTGAGCTGAGTCTGGGACTCAAACCTGGTTCCCCAGTTACAAAGACAATAGCTCTAGCTGTTAGGCCACATCTCCTCCTGATTAGGTGATAGGGCTTTTATGAGCACTAATTAATGTTTATGTGTTTCTAACTGTTTTCCAGGTCCGTGAAGCTGGGAGAACCACCTAACTTACACACACCCACACACAGACCCACACCAGTCAATACACAATAAATATGGAACCTGATTACAAGTGACACACAATCCCAGTCCTGCAGCTTACTCATGCTGATAGATGAAACAGGATTTCCCCTGGGTGAGGTAAAACTCAGATGCAGTTCCACCTGCCAAAATCAGGAGGAATTCATGCCCGGTAAATAGCCTGTCCTATCAAGGACATGATGTTACAGTTTTCTCAAACATTTAATTCATTAAAAAAATGGGTACAGTAGATATTCCACCTAGGTGTAGCTACTGTATCCCAGAATTATAGAAAGGTTGCCACCAGTCACACACGTAAATGGTTCAAGCGGGGACAAAGGGGTCTATTACGATGGCGGTCGGAAAACCTCCCCGACCGCCATAGTAGCGGGAAACGACATCACCGCCGGTCGAATTACGATGACCCGCGGTCGAAATCCGACCGCGGCGGTCGGATCGCGGGCCTTAACATTGCGGCGGTTGCTGCTGCCCGCAGCACCGCTGCGATGTCCAAAGGAGCATGTCCTGCATTTCCCTGCACTGCGTGGCAGGCACTGCACAGTGCCTGCCACCTGGTACAGGGAAATGTAGGGGGGGACCATGGGTACCCCCCCAGTGCACCCACACCCCTCCAACGGGCCCCGGAAGACAATCTCCACATGCCTTTCCATGGCGGTTTGACCGCTGAGGAAAGGCTGGCTACCGCCGGCATCATAATCGTGCCGGCGGAGCCTGCTCTGCACCGCCACTATTATCCCGGTCCTTCTCCGTCCGCCAGGCAGGAGTGCGGATGGCAACCGGCGCAAAAGCGGCGGTCGGAATTTCCCACCGCCGCGGTCACCACCGCCATCCTAATGTGACCGGCGGTTTTCTTGGTTGCGATCGCGGGCGGATTGCCACCGCCGGTCCGGCGGGCGCCACCGCCGACCCGGCAGTGGACATCCGACCGCCATCGTAATAGACCCCAAAGTCTTAAGACTAAGAAAGCGGGGAGACCAATCAACTGCCTCTCCTGTCCCAGGGTACAGCAATGGTCAAAAAACAAAATTATAGGGGAATTTCAGGGACAAAGGAAATGGGGTGGGGATTAGACAGCAGGGGACTCTCTTTCCTGCAACCTAAACTAAGGAGTTTTAAATTCACTACTTTTTTCATTAAGTGAATAATACAGACAAATTAGGCATTGAGCTGTCCTTCCTATCTCTGTCTTAATTCTAATGTTTCTTCTCCGCCCCTCCCAGAGTTATGGTGGATCCACTGTTAGGTGGTTTACAGTTTCCACTTGCAGGCTATTCCAGTGCCTTAATTTTTCAAACTCTTGATTTCTGAGCTCAGCTCATGGGAGCATAATTAATATGATTTCACATTAGGTGCCTCTCCACGACTGTCTAACTTGTCACTTAGGGCCTCGTCATGAGATCCCCATATTTAGGTGCAAGAATACCGGGGGGGGGGGCAGGGGATGGAATTCTGATCATGATTGGCATTCCCCTGTGGTGCTGCAGGAAAGAAATAGGCCAGGCTTTGCTGCTGCTCACAGCTCTATCCTGCCACCACTTCTTTTCTGGTTTCACCAGGTATGGAATCACACCCTGTGAAACCGGTTCCTGTATCTCCAGGCCAAGAATTACCAGGTATGGAGTTTGTGGACCTGTGATTACAAAGTCAGATGTTTGTGACCCCAGTATTTCCAGGTCTGGATCACTTGACTTCTTAGAATGGCCCAGAGTGATATCTTCTTGAGATACTGCTTCTGTCCACTCATGATGTGGCCCTTAGCAGATAGTCTAAATTATGCAAATCCCCCTTTTACTGTTCACTTTCAAGAGACACATACTGTCCCCAGAGGATACATCGTCATTTGAGTAAAATTGGTACATTGTTGATTACTACTCGCAAAAGGAGTCTTTTTTTTGCCTGTCAGCATTCAAAACGTACAGCATGGAGAGGTTTAAGTGGCAACGTTTCTCACAAATTTTTTGTCTGGACCAAAAAGCAATGTAAAGCAGCTTAGTTGCAGGTGAAGCATTTTTCCTAGTCAAAAAGAGAGCATTAGGCCCCAATTACAACTGGGTCAAATGGGGGTGAGATATTTACCTCAGCCGGTTGATTTCATTACCCCCAGAGTGAGGTATTTACTGGATGCTGAAAATCACTTTTATTCAAAGAGTTTAACTTGGAAATGAGGCATAGCTTGAGGATTCTACACCTAAAGCAATGAATTATGCATGTGCTGACATTGCTCTGGGTCTTTACCCCGATACAAATTTGCTGAAATCTGACAATGGTAACCAACTGAAATGTGATAATCTTTACAGATCCCAGAATTCCAATCCCTGTGCAAACTTTTATTCGCACAGGGATTGGACTTTAACTCACAACCTGTAAACAGACGTGTGACAATAAAAGAGTGCTGTGCCTGGTGAAAAGAACTTTAACCATTTTATCATGAAAGTGGTTGTCTGGTGGTAGTAATATGTGACAAGAATATTTGTGCATATTTATGCAGATAGACTACAATTGAGGTACCACAATGACTCAACAACATAAGGCAACAAGAACACCTTATTACAAAAAAAAAAAAATACACCACACAACAACACAATACACATCCAATGTGAAAGAAACAAATTCATGTTTTCAGTTTCAGAAGTCTGTGAGTCACACAGTAAAGTGACAAGAGGATGCCTCTAACATCTCTAGGGAAGTTAAGCTCCCTAGGCAGGGGCGGCTCCTCCACGTGGGCGGAGGAGCATTGCCCCACTACTTTCTCGCAGTGCGAGAAGCAGAAACATAAAATGGTATAAATACCATTTTATGTTTCTGCTTCTCGCACTGCCAGAAAGCAAAAGAAGGGTTTGGTTGGAGGTGGGCGGGTGGGCGGGTCGGGGAGGAGTGGCTACCCCAATGTTGTGGGCGCTGACTGTTTGGTCAGCCTCAGGGCTGACCAAACCAGTCATGCACACTCTCCCGTTTTCTCCATGCATCCAGCCTGCATGGAGAAAACGGCCTCCCCCTAGACGCCTGTGCGGTCAGTGTCCCAGCCAATCACAATGCTGCCATTGCATCGTTGTGATTGGCTTAGGGGAGGAGAGGGAGGCTGCCTGCTTCTGCTTCCTGTGAGCAGAGAGAGGAGACGCGACGCGGGACCGGAGGAGAAGGTAAGTTTTATTTATTTTTTAATTGTATTAAATTAACCCCCCCTCCCTGCGCGACCCCCCGCGCCCCCACCCGCGAGTCATGCCGGCCATGACTGTCCCTAGGGTAAGGCAGAATGCACATATGTACCCTATTGCAAAGGTTTCTAGTATTGATTACATAGCTAATTTTTCATTGTGATACAGGCAGGTGCACATGTGAGATCATGGGGAAGTGCATAGAGACATCAGAAAATAACAACATTTAGTACATACGTTTGGCAGAGTAAGCTAAAATCTGAAACCCTGCCTCCAGTGTCAGAGTGCTTCAGGTTTCACCTGAGAGATGGACACTTCTGGTAATCACAATTAACTTGAGTATGAAAACATGGGAGTTTAGAATTACTATTGGTAAAAGTTTCACAGAAAATGTTGCTGTTTAATTTCACAATTCCTCCTTGTCACACTCTTCTGCAGCACAACCAAGTCCATTGTCAAACAAATCAATGTTCATAAAATAAAACAATTCCTGTCCTTTGCCATCCTTCCTCTCTTTTGAAATATCTTGGTCATATTCATAACCATCACAAGTCATTAGGGGCTAAGTGCCTCCAGTAAAATCCTTGACAGAGATTATATAATCTTGGATTAGGATGTAAATCATCAATAAAATAACAGCAACGATTAAAGTGACCCCCAAGATCTTTATTTCCCAAACCCCAAATACACTTTGCAGTCCTGACAAAAATTCCCCCGAATCAACATCATCATTGTCATCCAGAATTTTCTGTAAATTGTCACTCTGTTCATAAATCTTAAGTGAGGTATTGGGGATATGATTATGGACACAACATTGAACACCCACTATGATCTAAATTTGTTCCTTAGCAGTCAGTATGAAGTCAAGACCCATTTTCTTTTGCAGATTAGTAGTTATTTTGCCACTAATTGGGTAGTTATAAATTCAAAAGTAATCACAGTCAAACTGACTTTTTCCTTCAGCACCCTAGCAACTCGTTGAATCTCCTTGATGAACAAGCCCATCCTATAATTCAGGAACATGATCGCCAAGAATCATGAAGCCTAAGAAATAGATCCCTTTTCTAGTGCAAGGCAAAAAGGGGAGTTGCTGAATGACTAATAGCAGGCATAATGTAACCATGAAGCAGGAACCAGTTTTTGTGCATAAGTCCTATTACTATATAGTAAATTCCAATTTGCTCAAAGACACCACTTTTGGTAAACAATACGCCAGATCTAAAGACAGTTCTCTGTATCTCAGCTTGGTTAAAGATTTGGGAAAGGTAACTGGATTGTGGGCTGGTATATAGTCACACTGCATTCACTGGAGCCTGTGAAAATGCTACCATTTCCTTACTTACTAAGCAGTCTTTTGGCAGCAATATCCAGATTCAGTGATGGACTGCAGAGGACAAAATCTTTCGTACGGGTAATGGTACAGTCAGATTGTCAAAAGTAGCACATTTGTGTTGCGTTCTTGAATAATGTGTCACTGTAAAAGCAGTTCTTAACAATGTTCTTCTCATTCAAAGGGGATAGGGATCATGAAAATGCCCCGGTTTAAATTAGTGGACACATGGGAAGACAGACTATCCCTGGCCAGGGCAATGGACTCTGCACGGTTTTCAGCTTTCAGCCCATTGTCTGCCTCTTGCTAACACCACCACATGATTAACCAAACAAATAGGCTTGCAACAAAATTGCCCGATTCACAGAGGGATGAGGTTCCTGGGTAGGCTTACCATTACCAAGTTGTGGGTCGTAGTCTTGGCCAGGAGGAGGAGCTTCATAGCATATCTGTGGTGTGCCTACAGAGGTGGGGATTCTTCAGTCAGCAAGCCTCACTTTTTCTGGTTCAGTCATTCACTTGCAATTTGAAGCGTAAATTCAGGCAGGCATTCAGACAGGCATCCAGGAGGACATTTAGGCCAGCAGTCCTCTGCGCTTGGTGACAAAACTGGTGGCAAGCAGGACCTGGAATAAATCTTGCCATCTGTGTTGAAGCAATGACTTTCTCTGGTGAATCTTTACTGTAGGAATGTGCCTCTTTTGACATGGTTAGCCTCCACCTTTTGCCTGATGTATGTTGTGATTTTGAATGTAAGTGCACTGGGTCCCTGCTAACCAGGCTCCCAGTGCCAGGTCTCTTTCCTAAAACTGTACCATGATTGGCACAACATCAGCAACCCCTGTAAGTCCCTAGTAAATGGTACCCCTGGTAGCAAGGGCCGGGGTACTGAAGAGGGTATACTAGGGCTGCAGCACAAATTGTGCCACCCTAAGGACCCCTCACCAAGATCATGCATACTGCCATTGCAGAGAAAACTAAAGAGTCGACATGGCACACATCCCTGTGTGCCATGCCCACATACACTGCATGAGGTTTAGATAAGTCACCCCTACTGCAGGCCTTACAGCCCTAAGGCAGGGTGCACTATATCCCATGTGTGGACATATCTGCATGAGCAGATATGACCCTACAATATCTAACTCCATTCTTGGAAACTGTAAGCACACAGGGAAGCCATAGAGAGTACATAGGCTGGATACTTGTCATTATGAGTTTCCTAGCCCCATGTTGGCTTCATTGTACTTTAAGATGTTTGGTACCAAACATCTTGTCCTAATAAATCCTCACTGATGCCAGTGTTCAATTTATTAATAGAAGCACACAGGAGACCCTTTTAGAGGTCCCCCTGAAAACCTACCAAGCACTGGTATGGTCTCTGACAAGTCTTAGCCAGCCTTCCACCACCAGACATGTTTCTGACCTCATGGATAAGAGCCAGCGCTCTCAGAGGCCAGTAGCAAAGCCTGCTGTGGGAGGAGGTTCTTTACACCTCCTCCAGGCTGGGAGGGCCTGCCAGGGTGTGAGCTTCAAAGGCAATGCCGCCTTTGAAATACAACCCAGGCATCCCCAGATAGTGGAGGATGCCAACACCCCTTTCCTGCTCCCCTTGTTGTGAGAGGACAGGTGGAAAAATGTAATAGATTGAGAGGTGTGCCCACATTCAGCCAGCACCACCCCTAATTTAGGGCAGGTGATGTGGACACTACTTTTCCAATTCCTCCATCTTGAGATGATAGGAAATCAACCTATCAAAGCTAGGGTAGTGCCCCTTACCACAGGAAGAAGTCACTTAGAGAGTGTAGACACCCTTAAGGTAGATAGCCCATTGGCTACTACCTTTCACCCCTTTTAATGCCTCTAAATTAAGTATTTAAGTGGCATCCGCGGACACTGACCTTAGATTCAATGGACCGAAGAAGAGAAACAGACACAGAAGAGCTGCTTACCCAAGAACTGAAGACCTGCTGCAGAAAATTGGTGCCAAACCCAATCATGGTGAGCTGTCTCACCCTGCAATTGTGGGGCCCGATTCACAGAACTAACTTAGGACAAAATCCTAAACTTACTACCATTTTGGTATTCACAGAAGGCACTTACTCATCAATGAGTAAGTGCCTTCTGTGAATACCAAAATGAGTAAGTCCCTCAGAAGGCACTTACTCATTGATGAGTAAGTGCCTTCTGTGAATACCAAAATGAGTAAGTGCCTTCTGTGAATACCAAAATGAGTAAGTGCCTTCTGTGAATACCAAAATGGTAGTAAGTTTAGGATTTTGTCTTAAGTTAGTTCTTTGAATCGGGCCCGTGAGGTCTCCAAGAACCCGAAGCACCTCCAGCATTTGACCAATTGCCGAGAACATCCTTTGGAGTAGAGGATCTACTCCCCTGCAGTCTGCAGGCACCGAACCGTGAAGTCTGGTTTACCAATCTGCTGCTCCCTGACAACTTTGACGCAACACCCAAGCCAGAAGAGGTACGTCAGCTCCAAAGGGTAAGATCTGTCTCCCGACCAAGCGAGAGGACACCAGGACCTAACAGAGCCATGCCGTGCCAATTCCCTGGGTACCGGACCCCCTACACTGAAGACCCAGAATCGTCCCTGCAACCTTCCTGCCCCTGACAGCGAGGACCATTTTGATGCACAACACTTGGCTGCCCTATCTGCTCTGCACACAGCCCACCCGACCTGGGTAATGAAGAACCAGTTGTGCTCCCATGGTCCTGAGGCTCTTGCGACCTGCTCCCTTGAGTAGGACCCCCCCGTACTTACCCTTAAGTCCCTCTGTGCAGCATATTTTCAGGTAGTCCCCTTCGTCTTAGGGCGTCAGCTACCAACAACCTCAGCACCGTGCTCCCGGCCGAATCCAGCATGCTCCCGATCTTCCACTGCTGGAACATTGGACCTGGTCCTGCTACTTACCTAAATCCAGAAGGCGAACCTCGAGAACCCACTGTGTGATTTTATATGCTTTTCCTATTTTCTCCCATTTACCTCTATTGTGCATAATTGCGCACAACATGATTTATTTTGCGAACTTTGATAAATCATAACTTAAAAAGTACTTACCTTAAAATGAAGTTCATGCCCTGAAAAATTATATAAAAATCAATGTTATTTTTTTTCAAATTGGTCTCGCATTTATTCTTCAGTGTGTGTCTCACTTATTGCCTCTGTGAGTACAACAAATGCTTAGCACTACCCTCTGATAAACCTAATTGCTCGCCCACACTACCACAAAAAGAGTGTTAGCATTATCTAATGTTGTCTCTTTATACCAGTAAGGGATCCACTGGATTCTCTGCAAAGTGTACTTCGCTTTAGTACACTATATAGAGAGCCAGCCTCCTACATTTACAAAGGCCCACTTACCAGGATGTAGCTTATTGCAGGCTTTGAATGGGCTGGTGGGGAGAGCTGCTTGCACCTGAAAATGGAAGCTGTTGAGAGATATAATCAGGCGTTTGCATAAGCCTAAAGTCACATCCTCAGTGTCATATGATGTGCACATCATGTGCAGATCAAGCAAAGCTGAAGACAGTGGAGGAGTAAAGTGAAGAATTATAGGTCTATTCAGGATACGTTCATGAGGATTCAACTTAGTTCTTTAGGAAGAATGTCCTCTATCACCTTAAGGGCTAAGGGCAAGCCATCAGGCCACTTTAGTACAGTCTTGAGACCTTAAATAGCTTATTCTTCAAAGCTGCATTAAACTGCCCCACCCTCCATGAAGACTCAGAATGCTAAGCAAACAGGAAATATTGATGGATTCAGAGGGCCTTGCTTAGTTGGGCTGTTTTGTGTTATTTTGCTCTTTTGTGTTACATTGTTCTTTTTGCAGACGATTCTGCTAGATTTCTAACCTACACAGCACATTCCATTAATGGTCCAATGTACAGCAATTATATTCCACTGTCAAATGTATTAATCAGCTGCTACTACTGCTCTGTCACTTTATGTAATACCAATCACACTAAAACAATATTACTGATCATGCATTAAAATAGCACTTCCTAGCAAACTTTATGTGATTTGCCCAGTGCTCTGGAGGTGTGAGCTCACACCATTTCATGTTCGCCTTGACTCATATACCAGAACATGTTGAATTTGGCATTAGCCTCCTCGTCACTCAATTACAGAAACATCATGAATATTTAGGGTGCTGCATACTGTTTCCACTTACTTTAGCACTGCAAAATAGTTTAAAGTACTCAGGTTATCATAGCATTCATAGAGTTTTCTGGGCCAAGGACAATAAGAAAGTGACAGAAACGGTGACTTTAGCAGTAACTACTTACAATGAACCATGATATTGACAAAATGAAAGTTCAAGTGTTTTAAAAATAAAAGGAAGTTGTTACACTCTGAGTTGTTTTACTATTGTAACTTGTGAATGTACAGTGAGGATACTGGTCCTATGATACTTAGGGCTTTGCTATGAGTTTGGTGGTTCCACCAGACTTACAGGGGCGTGCCGGGGGTGGTCCGGCCACCGCCACGCTGGCGCTCCAACCGCCCTATTACTACTAGGGTGGTCAAACCGCAGCATCAGCCAGGGAGCCATCATTCCCTGGCAGTGGCTCGGTGGCCTTGAGGCAGCAATATGCTTGGCGGGACCGCCGCAGTGCCACCAAGCATATAACGAGTTTCCTCTCCACCACGGTTTTCATGGTGGTTCCTCCTCCATGAAAACCATGGCAGAGAGGAATCAAAGGGACCATTGCCTTAGGGCCATGAGGTGCATGCAGGGTGGCACAACATGTGCCCCCCTGTGTACATGAATCCCAGTTCCTGCGTGGCACGGACTTTACAGTCCATGCCGTGCAGGAACTTTTTGGGGCGTTCCCATTGCTTTGCCCATTTTCGAGGCTCAAACTTGGGACCGCCAAAAAAAGCCTGCCAGGCACGAGAAACACTCGTAATCTGGCGGTCGGCCAGGCCATGGGTTTGACGGTGCAGCAGCGGGCCACCGGCATGGCGGTCTGCTCCAGCACCGCCAAACTCATAATCAGGCCCTTGGACATTTCAAATTGTCATTGGACCTACCTCCAGAATAATTTAGGAGTGCACATCACATTCACAGAGATATGCACAGCTTCTAATGAGTGCTTTTGCTTTGTCCAAGAGGCAGGCAGCTCTCAATGTTGGTTGATGGATGTTGTTTGCTGTGCAGCTTAAAGATAAGAAGAGCATGGTGAAGTGCTCCCCTTATTCAGGGAGAATGTAGCACATAAAGCCACAACTGAGTGTGGAAGAAGTAGTGTAGAGAGGTTATACAGAGAGATCACAGCTTGGCAGTGGGGAAGCTTTCAGGAAGCTGTTGATGCATGTGTGTATGACATAGGTGAACAATGTATGTGTGCAGGTTGTTTGAGTGTTGGCCAAATCATGCTAATCCTCATTAGACCCAAATGGGTCACAATTTCAGGATTTTCAAAATGATTTACACGTATCTGATCCAAACTGAGAGAATTTAGATAGTCCACGGCTATCCTTGCAGGCCTGGTGTTCTGAATAATGCATAAAAGGTGATAAACGGCAGAATAAGCTACCTGCCCACCATAGCAATACGATTGTAATTTAGCAAGATGCATACAAACTACATTTGATGTTTATTTTGTAGCAAATGCAAAATTGCTAGAAGTTATGGCAGCTGGGACAGAGTGGTCTGTAGTGCATCATGGTTTGCCTTTTGATCTAAAGAGATTTACTTTGTAAATCAGATTTTCTACCTGGATCAAAGCTGCAGTTGCTCATCTAGCCCCAGAGAAAACTTTTTCCACTAGGCGGAAAAAACCTTCAGAACCCTGGTTCTCCGACAAACTGAGAACCCAGAAACAAATAGGCAGAAAGATGGAGAGACAGTGGAGAGCAAACTACGACCCATTGGAAAAAACAAAATACGCACAAACACTGTCTGATTACAAGAAACTGATAGTAGAAGAAAAAAGCAAGTACTTCTCAGCAAACATTTTGCAGGCTAAAAACTCCAGTAAAGAACTCTTTACAACAGTCAAAAGCCTAGCCAAATTACCAGAGCCCCCAAGTATGGACAGCAGTGTCGAATTTTGCAATTCATTAGCACGGTTTTTTAAGGATAAGGTGGAGACTGTGTACAAATCCTTTATGGATGGAGATGTTGCTTCAAATGCAATCGCTTCAGTAGTCGCATCCCCCTACCCATCTAACCTGTTTGCTTCCTTTTCCCCACCCAATGTGGAACAGATATCTCAGGTGGTTAGGACTTCAAATGCTGGAGCTCCATCGGATCCATGCCCCCCAAAAATACTACATCTTGCTCCTGAACTTATCAGAGAACAACTGGGAGCTGTATTCGAAGTAATTACCAGCTCAGGTATTTTTCCAGATGCCTGGAAAATAACCTCGATCCTTCCACTTCTGAAGAAACCCAATCTGGAACCAGTAGAACCCAGCAGCTACAGACCAATCTCCAGACTACCTTTCTAAGCAAAGGCACTGGAAAAAGTGCTGAATTCTCAACTCACAGCTTTTATCTCATCCGCAGAACTTCTAGATACTTCTCAATATGGCTTCCGGGAGGGCCATAGCACGGAGACAGCCTTGGTCATGGCGGCTGATGAGCTTAGAGCAATAATGGACACTGGTGGCAAGGCCGCTCTGATTTTATTAGATTTATCAGTGGCTTTTGACTCAGTGAACCATGATATACTGATCAAAAGACTGTCAGATGTAGGGATAAAAGAGACAGCCCTCAAATTGATTAAATCCTATTTAGCCAACAGGGTTCAATTTGTACAGACCGGAGCTTTCTCTTCGGAGCGATTCATGCTCCCCAGTGGTGTGCCACAGGGCTCTTCACTAAGCCCTACACTGTTCAACCTTTATGTTACCCCCCTGGCTAAAATTATCAGGCAGTTTGGTTTCTCAGTTGTCTCTTATGCAGACGATACCCAGTTAGTGGTGTCCATCTCAAGTGACGTGGATGAAACGGCAGACCAATTCAACTGCTGTATGACCCAGGTGAACCAGTGGATGAGCTCCAACTGCCTAAAGTTGAATGGCGGAAAGACTGAGGTCCTCTTGTTGGGTACGGACACCTCCTTCTCGCCGCCTAGGTGGTAGCCAGCTAGTCTGGGAGATCTTCCACTCCCAGTCAAGAAGGTGAAGAACCTTGGTTTCGTATTTGACGACAATCTGACTTTTAAAACCAGATCAGCAATCTTACCTCTACAATCTTCTTCTTCTTAAAGATAATCAGGAAAGTTTGTTCTTTTATACCGCCAAGCACCTTGAAAACACTCGTGACAGCATTAGCCCTGTCCAGACTAGATTATGGCAATGGCCTTTATGAGTGCATTCAAAAGCAGCACTTACTCAAGCTGCAATGTTTTCAAAATGCGGTGACCAGATTGCTGCTGGATAGTCCTAAATTCCAACCAATCTCAAATGGACTGAGATCGCTACACTGGCACCCGGTTGAATAAAGGATAAAATGTAAATCTTTATGCCTAGCTTTTAAGGCATTGCACGGTGCTGGTCCTCTATTACTGAAGCAACACCTGACCTGGTATGTTCCCCCAGAAATTTAAGATCGTCACAGAGCAAACTCTTACAGATCCCCAGATTCAAGAAAGTCCGCTGGGGTGGAAGACGTTTCATCCTGGGTACAGTCAAAACATGGAACTCGCTACCGACTGACATAAAGAACAGTCCAACACTGCTATCTTTTAGAAAATTACTAAAAACATGGCTCTTTGCCAACTAAAACTATGGGGCATATCAACAAGCGGCAGCGATAATTATCGCTGGCCGCCCTTAGCGTGAGGAATTTTATCGCCGGCTATCGCAGATAATTATCGCCATGCTAGCGCTGTATTAACAACGCATAGCGCAATGGCGATAATTATTCCAGTGATAGCGATTTTTCCATGGAACATCGCTGGTTTTCCAGCGATGTTCCATGGAAAACGGCGATATCCTCGGTGATAGGGTCTGTGGTCTTAGCCACACAATCCACCCCCCATGTTAGGTATGCCTTAGTCAGGAATTTAACAGACGTTAAATTCCTGCGTTAAGGCATACTTAACGTAATTTTAAATATCGCTAACCCTCGTTGTTAATATGAGGAAGCTGGGTTAGCGATATTTACCCAAGGGAGTCTGGTCAGGCCCGCCTCCTTTGCATCTCATTAGCGATGCGATGGGAGGCGTGCTGACAAGTGGCGCTAATGCAAGGATACACGCGCTAGCGTGTCCTTGTTGATAATGCGATCATATTATCGCCGCTTTTCGCCCGAAAACGGGCTCTAAAGCGGCAAAAATATTATCGCCGCACCTTGTTAATATGCCCCTATGTTCTTACTCACTCTTTGGCAACCTTCCAGGCCACTTTGGCTCTAGCGCCTAGACTCCCTTGGGCATTCGTGCACTATACAAATAATCAAATCAATTCAATATATATGATAATTTTCCCAAGATGTGTTAGTCTGGTAAGAAGATCTTTTCTCGCACTAGTGTCAGTTAGGTGCCCCAATTATTTTTCAACAGAAGAATCTGCGTAGAAGACACACATACAAAACGAGCGCCTACTACAAGCTTTAATAATAAGAAATATCCTTTCAATGTATCGGGTAGTTTAAACCTGTAGAACAGTAAGTGTATGGGCCCATAGATTTTGTCAGAAGACAACCCCACGGCGGAATAGGCCAAGTTACCTCGCATGCTTTTTTTACGCATGGTATTACAATGCGGTCATAACAACGACCGCGTTGTAACAACGCATGCCATTACTCCGCAAGTCGGAACAACGACTTGCTCTAGGGGGGGCCCTGGATGTTGGAATAGTATAATTTACTATTCCAACTCCAGTCTGTGCAACAGTGGGGAAGGTGTTGGATTTTAAATTCAACACCTTCTGACCCCTAGAGCAAGTCGTTGTTCGGACTTGCGGAGTAATGGCATGCGTTGTAACAATGCGGTCGTTGGTACGACCGCTTTGTAATGGCATGCGGTGTTTCGGTTTCGTGGTAAACGATGTTTACCCCCCACGGCGTTGCCGTATGCTGAGATTCCCAAATTCCAAGGCTAGTTGTTCTCGATTCCACCGCATGTCCCTTTCTTTCACCACCCTACACTTCCTGTCTATTTATCTCACTCTTGCAGGTTCTTTTTCATCCCTGCTTTCTCTTTTTGTTACTGTTTTCCTATCTATTAATTCCTCCTTCTTTCGCTTTTTTCTGTATTTTTCACTCCTGCTCTGTTTCAAAGCCCAGTCTCTATAATGAGAGTCGTTGTCGAACACCTGCAATCACTGGCACAAACGAAGCACTGTCAGTTGTGTAAAAAAGTATAAACATAAATCGAGTTATGATTTGCCAAGTGTTAAAAGAGAGGCGGCCAGTTAGCCCCATTGAAATCTCAGGCGTTTAAAAATAAAATGTCTGGCAGCCCTTGGAAGCATGCATGTGTCTCCCTCAGAAAGTATCACATACCCCGGTATGGTACTGATACACATTTAGAGTTGAAAAAAGTGCAGGGGATTCCTACAGCACAGAGGCCGGAGAGGAATAGAAGTAGGAACAGAGTTTTAAACTGTTTACCTTGTAACACCTTGTAGCACATGTATTTTTCCAGCTTGTTGGGGTTGGGGTTGGGGACGCTCCAGCGCTGGATTACATAGCCAAATATCTTTAGAACAGGTCACTAAACCAGGAGCACAGCAAGCTGCAGAATAACAAGGTGAAACACAGGCTAAATGAAATCCCTTCAGAGCTGGTATGCGAGCAAGTGATCAAACCGCTGATTATGTGTCTTAGACGCTGTCCTGCTCATTAGTCTTGGAGTGAAAGTAAAATGACTCACAGTGCTGGCACCGGGCCGCAGCGCTTATCAGAAACAGACTGCTGCAGTACAATTGGATTTGATAAGGGCCGAGTTGCAGGCGGCCATTTTGTTGGCTGTGGATGAACGCAGAGGTGTGTGCCTTATCTCCGCCGGCATTTTCCATGCTCTTACAGAGAGGATGAGAGCGGAGACATTCTGAACATATGCAACACATGATAACCGATGCACGGGCCCCACGCTCTGTTCCTGGCTGTTCTTAATGACTGTGAGCGTCTGTCGGATGATGCAAACCAGATTATACCGAGGTATGTGAACTATGCTATCACTTTAAGTGCTAGGAATAATTAATTATACATCATTCTTACCAAACCATTCTGCCTTTCTTCTTCTTTTATCGCAGCAACAGAAGCTAGATGATGTTATTAAATTTATTGCCGAAAACATCGTGTGCAACCACAGACAGCATGAGACATAATTTATGCTCCAAAACCTCCACATTAAGAAAGTAATTGTGCACACTGTGGGGTATATTCACAAGAACGTGTGCTAAATATCACCAAAAAATGTTAACACAACTTTACACATCGCAGTCCATTGCGGGAAAATAACCTTGTGTTAACGTGGAATTCGCAACACGGCGGTACCATGCGATAGTCTCCTGAAACCGCGGACAATGTCCGCGATACAACCACCTCGACGGCGATAAAAACACAAACCCCAACACCAAAAAACGTGCAATGTGCCCATTCGCGATGAGGAAATCAGCGATAAGCAGCGCCAGGCCTGCCATACACACCCGGCAAGCGGGAAAATCACTACAAAAGGAGAAAAAACACACAAACACAAAATGACCAACACCCAAGCACCATGGAGGCAGCCGGATCAGGCGCAGAGGACGAGCGCAACCCCACAAGTACCCCGGACGACCAGCCCGGGACCACGGTGACAGGGAAGGGCAAGGACAAGAAGAAGAGGAAGATGAAGTACAGTCCGCAGGAGAATCGGATCCTGGTCACGGAGGTGATAGAACACCATCAACAACTGTTCATCGCCTCCAATGTGTCATTGGGCACCAGAAATGGATTATGGCGGGCCATCGTGGACAAGGTGAACGACGGTGGAGAGTACAGGAGGTCAATGGACGAGGTCAAGAGGCGATGGAATGACATCAAGCGCAAGACCAAGGAGAAACTCGCAGCCAACCAGAAGGCAGCAATGCAGACTGGAGGTGGGAGGCCTGCGCCACAGCAGGAGCTGGATGACATGGAGGAGCTGGTGTCGACAGTCATCAGTGTGGAGACCGTGGCAGGAGTCGGGGGACCGGACACTGCTCGACAGGACACAACACAACCGCAACAGGGTGAGTGACCACCAGGTACTGGGGGGACGGGGGGAGATGGCCACAATGGCACACATGCACAATCAAGCAGGGCACAGTGCACACCCACAATGATTCTGGATCACGGCCCTGAGCCACAGACTGTCACAATGTACAATGCCATTCTGCCTGAATGTGAACCTGTACCATGCGGCTACATACATGCGGACACATTGTAATATACCGTCTCCCCTTCACATTGCAGGGGCACCGTCAACACCTCCTGCAGAGCAGTCCCAGCCACTCTTCACTGATGACGAGGAGGACACCACCAGTATCGACACCCAAGCCCTCCAAGCAGTGCTTTAAATGGGAAAAAATAAGTGCAGGTACTCATTAAAGTGAACTAGAGGTGTGGCAAGTGGGCGGGGCTATGGGCGGGGCTAAGACCAAGATATGATGATACATAATAACTTCTATACCAGTTGCAGCACATATCAAAACACAACGGAAATGCATTTATGTTAACAAAACAGGTTACATCATTACACAAAATGAAAGCTAAACAGAATAACATGTTAAAAATGTCCTTGCTTTGTAATATTTGAAACTTCTTAATGTCATACCGTTATTTGTTGTTGTTTGGCACAATGCTGTATATCCTCAAGCTTGCGCACACACACAAAGAAACAAGCAGACATGTACACAAAAGCTGCTGAGCTAAGGACTACAGAAGCGCCTTGGCTGTCAGAGGCAGCTTCTTCTCGGACAGCCTAGTGCTCACCAGCACTAGCAGCCAATGAGCTTACTTTTCATGAGTACCGGTACTCTGCTAGGCAGTGGCGAAGTGCCGGTATTAACAGTGATAAAAATAAGAAGTGCCAGTACTCAGTACCTGTGAGTACCGGCCCATTTAAAGCACTGCCTCTGCCCTTTTCCCTATGGCCAGGCTCTTCCTGTCTCTTGCTGGTTCAGTATCTTTACATCCACACCTCTTCTCTGTTCTCGATTCACCTCTCATTTCTACCCAGCCTCCAACCTTCTCTCCCTGGTTCTGCCCCTCTTATTGCCACCTCTAGCTTACTTTCTGCACAAGTCTCTTACATTTTGTCACTGTTTTTCCTCCACTTGCCTCATCTTCTCTCCTCCATGATGTACCCATACCCTACATTTGCCACCTGGCCAGTAATTTGTTGCCCTATATTTCATTATTTGTGTTGATAAAGCACACTTACTGTTGAGGCCTGTAGTTTTAAATAAAGACTTGCAAAAAACAACAACAAAAACTTGCTAAATCAGGATTGATATTTTTCCCAGTAAATAAAAGCATAAATCATTTTTTCACTTCAAAAGTACAAAACTATTTCCAAGCTGTGAACGTTTGTGTGTGTGTGCGTGTGTGTGACTGTGTGCGTGTGTATGTGTGACTGTGTGCGTGTGTGTGTGACTGTGCACGTGTGTGTGAGTGTGTGAGCGCACGCTCCGTCGCGCCCTGTAAATTCTGCAAGGCAGCTTTTTAAACTAAATTTCAGGCTAATGGTTAGTTTATCTCTCTTTATCAGACTGCTTCCCGGCATTAAAAGAGGCAATTCGATTATAATTGCATGTGGTTCATCAATAGCTAAACCCATTACCTCAAGAAATACAGCAGATTTTGTACTTTACACGAATTTGTGTTAAAATACAATTTCTAAGGACCCATTTCAAAACTGAACAAATATCTGGTATTTTTAGCTGAAAAAAGTGGCAATTCTAACTTCAGCTGTCACCTCACTTTTTTACATTCCTCCCTCCCCTTCCTTCTATGTTCATGTCGGTTTTCCCAAACCAGATCCAGTTCCTGGGGTGCTGCAGCGTTCCCTGCTATTCATTGCTCTTTGGGCAGGGCTACCTTCACACCCATGGGTCCTTCGCTGTTATGTACATGCAGCGATTAGTGTTGATGGGGCACACAAAGGAAAGCAGCTCCTTCGCTGAAAAAAACAAACATAAGAAAACCGGCTGCCACTCGCTTTCGTATGGCCAGTGCAATACCTTAAATGGACTGGATTACTGACCGGCAGCCCCAGGCCTGGCTATTTCACGCACCTGACTGAAAGGAGGGACGAGGGGGGGCGGGGGCTTGCAGCAGAATGGTTGTTGACACCTAATCAACAGTGCAGGGTCTGCCTAGACCCTGTATTGTTGATCACAGCGTGATGCAAGCCCTCCCCAACCCCTGCAGTGTGGGGAAATTCTAATAGGCACTAATGGACGTTCGCAGCGTCCCTGCAAAAGTCTACTTCAGAGGCTCAGTGCGACTGTGAGATGCTGAGCGGCATTTGTCCTGCATTCGAGGCGATAGCAAACCTTAGCCTGTCATGCCATCAATCAGGGTACCGGTACTGTCCTTGACTAAAGAAAAGTGCCGGTACTGACGGCTAAAAATTTGGAAGTGCCGGTACTCAGTACCGGTGAGTACCGGCCCATTTAAAGCACTGCCTCCAAGACATCATTGAGCTCACCCGCCAAGCACCTCCAGGACCAGGGCAGCCCAGCTGCATCGAGGAGACCCCACCCACTCCACAAACCAACCAGCAGGAGGCACCCACAACCCCGGCTGTCTCCCAAGACCCCCCGAGCAACACATGGCCTTCCAACGCCGTGTGTTGGAGGTCCAGAAGGAGATGGCTGAGCAGGTGCAGGTGGGGTTCGACCTCATGGCTACCAAACTGGACGCCATCCATGGGTGTCTAGGTCCCATCAGGGACCAGCTCCATCCCTAACGGACACCCACGGCCCGCTCCATGGTCTCCAACGAGCCATGACTGACATCGCTGGAGTCCTGACTCGGAGACAAGAACACCTGTCCGCTCAGAGTGGCTCCAGCGATTCCAGCCGTGAGCTGGCACACATGCGGAGGCTCATGGAGGACATGCTGCGGATGGAGGCGGAAAGGATGGCAGCCACCGCTGCACATCAGTGAAATGTAGCTGGCATCTACCAGGCCCTGCATGTCCTCATCATGGCATTGCTGCCACAAGGCGTGGCGATGATGAATGCTGCTGCCCCCTCACCATCCACAACTCCGCCCCCTGGTGTGTCAGTGCCTCACAGTGCCGCAGCCGGTACTGCAACACCCACAGGTGGGGCAGAGCACACATCCGAGGACGAGGACGTGGATGGGATTGAGTTCAGTAGGAGGCACTAGCATTCATGTCCGCCACCTTGCCTGTTTCTGCTTGGTGCCGCTTTGCCCCATGACCTGCCACTGACCCCTGATACACTCCGCTGCACTCACCTTGGCCCGCGACATGGACTGCCATATCCTGTTCGATGACCAATGACACGGCGACCAGACTGCGGACTGTACCCTTCCTCTTCCGCAGTACTTGTCATCCCCGGATGGACTCTGGCTGGCCCTCCACGGGCCCATATTGTGTAGTGTGCTTGGCATGGACCTGTACTGCTCCAGCTGCAATACTCCACCAGATGTGCAATAAACATCCATAAACGCACTGCTGTGTCATGTCCTTCATCATTCATGAATGAATGTGTGGATGAATGTAGGGACAGTGATTTCCCTCACGTCAATGATGCTCATCTAGTGGGATGCCAGTCACAGTGTGCCACATTGCCTATTGTGTTCCGCTTGCCGTGGACACTACAACAGGGACACACGCATTTGTCACTTCCTTGTCCGGACATGGACTGAACCACGCCCTGAGCCCCAGAGTCATTGTTGCAAGCCCTGCGCTGGTCCGGCGTACGCCAGGCCGGACCACTCCGCTTACGCTCTGAGGGGGGGGCCCACATAGCTACATGTCGCAGGCGTACACGCTGGTGGTATGCAGGTCACTGGTCTAGTTGTCAGCATGCCACGGCCACTCCCTGAGGGCAGCTTTGCACACACACCACACCCATCAGGCACAGGCGTCACAGGCCATGTCACCCCGCCAATATAATGGGCCGGCAACGTCACATTCCCCACTGCCGGTGGTAACTGGACGACGGACGCTCCACGGTTCTCAATCATAAAGGGCCCATGAGTTGTGGTGCCCAGGGTTGGTCGCACCCGAAGCCTTGCGGCTGTCACGGGCCTACCACCACGTATCGCTGACTGGGGTTGCACAGGGTTAGTGGCACCCGAAGCCTTGCGGCCGTCACGGGCCTACCACCACGTGGCGCTGACTGGGGTTGCACAGGGTTAGTGGCACCAAAATAGCTGAGCGGGTGTGCAGCCTGCGATGATGATGTGTGCACTGATGTGGTCTCTGCCATTGATGCCTCAGGACTCAGCGTCATGTGTGGGACCTGCTGTGCCGCGGGGCGGCTCCGCATGATGTGGACAATGCCATGGTGGCGGGACCGGGGCCTGGAGCTTGCACGGGCATGTGGTGTGCCCACTGGTGGACACACCGTTGGCGGCAGGTGAGCAGTGGGCCCGGGGTGCGCAAGTGCAGACAGTCAGCGCTGGCCGGCGGGAGGGGGTGGGGTGCGGCTGCATGCGTGCGCAGGGACGGACAGGCGTTGTTGCTGTGTGCTGTGTGATGGACTCTGCCATGATTGACTCTGGCCTCGATTGCAGGTTGCAGACCTGGTGGCTTGCAGTGTATCCCGGCACGTGGTTGGAGACACACCGGTGGCAGCAGGTGAACAGTGGGGCCTGGGTGCGCAGGGGCGGCAGTGTCTCTCTCTCTCTCTCCCTTCCTTCCCTCTATCACTCTCTCTCTCTCCCTCCTTTCCTTCTCTCTCTTTCTCTCTCTGCCTTTCTTTGATTCTCTATTTCTCTGTGTCTCGCTCCTTTGATGTGCGCATGACACACGTTCTGATTTTGTGCTTTATTTTCCAGGCTGTGACATCGAGATTGTCCCGGAAGGACCCGACAGGAGTCTTCCACCTTGGTGTTTTGTGTTGTATTTCAATAAAGTTTTGGGTTGTTACTTCAGTGCTGTGTGACTGTTTCTCGTTCTTCTGGCCACACATGTGTGTTATTTTTTATCAATGTGCGTCATCTGGCGCTTTTTGTGGCTCTTGTGTCGTGCACGGTATGTGTATGTCGGGGGCGCTGCGGGGGGGTGGTGGTGGGTGTTGTGGCCCTCATGGGTATCGGACCTGCATGATCATTGTCTCCATGGCATCTGTGGGTCTTCAGATATGGCTCTTGGCTGGGCTCCCTTTCATGCTGCAGGTAGTCGTCCTGCTTTACACCAGCAAAAGGCAGGTGTTAATTCCCTGGTGCTACCGCGGCTTATCGCCTGTTTTTGGTTCGCATCACAAATCTGGCAGTTCGTTGTGAAAGTGGTGTTGTGGTTTTTTCGTGTGTTTTTGCACGGGAACGCCTACTCTGCATCTCATTAGGGTTAGTTGGTGGTGTCCACCGTGGTGTTAAGTTTTGGGGCAGTTATCGCGGGAATACTGGCGATGTCGGCAGTTTGCACCCGCTTGTGAATGGGGTGTTAAATCTATCTCCACTTTTGATGAGTTAAGGTGGAGATAAATCGGAGATAAGTCCTTGTGAATATCCCCCTATGTGCGAAAAGCACGTTTTTGATTAGGAACCACAAGATGTTTGTGTAGATCGAATGAGATGAGCTCCTTATAGCAGTTATTATGCAGGGCTGAGGGCTTGTATACGAAACTTAAAGTTGGGAAGTAGCAACAGTTATCTAAACAAGCATTGGGAAAGCTAATTGGTCTGGATGAATGTGCTAGCATGCACTGTTCCCTCATTAGAGCAAAACACACGACAGGGAGCTTGCAGGGGTAGACAAAGTAGTACAGTTGTACAGTTCAAAATGCAGTTCAGTCTCCAGTGTGGTGGATATGTACCTCCATATATTGTCTGCTAGAATTAGTAAAAAATAGACAGCTGACGCTGAAAACATTTGTAGCTATAGAGGTCTTAATGGCAAAAAAAAGACGAGAGGCTATATATTGAGGGGGGTAAAGTACTAACTTGGAGTAAGTGGCTTACTGTTCTTACTTACTATAAGGGACAGCTAGAAATGTATGCCAAGAAGCTACCGCACTCATCACGACCTAAAGCTATGTGGGGCCTTCAGAAGGCCTATTTGCTGAATGTTGTAGCTACCCTGAATACTGAACCTCAGTAATGATTTATATGAGGACAAGGGGATAAGCAGCCTCGGAAAATGGACCTTGTGATTGTAACAACATGAGAAATGGGCAAAAGTACCTCTACCACAATTACGTGTGAAGCTGCATTTTATTTAAAAATTGTACTAAAACACCCAAGATACTTGATGTGTAATGTGGCAGACAACGATATGTAAATGTAGAACTTGATGCATTGTATGTTTTTGTTTTTGTATAATAACACATTTTAAAAAACATGCAGTTCAATGCAAGCACTGGAGTGAAGGCGGAATGATACATCCAAACTGCCAATACCATTAGGTGAGAGATGGATACTGTGCTAAACTGAGCCAAGATGTACTTGACCATATCTCAAGTCAATGGCTGAAAGAGACTGGTCAAAGAAAGCCAAAGGTAGAAAGAGGCAGAGCCAAAGCCCACTCTGTGTATATTGTTAGCAATAGGTCTGTTTGAAAGCTGTAGTGTCAAAAATCCAGACCAAATAATGTTGTTCAGGACTATGAAGTGCTAAAATGTGTGTAATATATATTACTCCGACAATTATCATTCTGAGCCCAAATTATACCAACTCCTATTTTGACCACTCACTTACCAACAGATTTCGGCGGCCAATGCAAAACAATGTGCATGTACTTTGTACAAATGTCCAAAATATGTGCCAAAAAAACTTACACACCTAATCACGTTTTTGCCATCACAGGGTCAATTGAGAATAAAAGCTCACTTGATGCCCCAACTTTTACCAAATGAGACTAAAATCTAAATGAGACATTTAAGCCCTCATTCCATTCTCAAGAAGAGGTAAAACTGCCAGGTAGGTAGAAGGGGAACCCTTACCTCCACCACTTCTCCCTATCTCAAACTTGTCCATAAATGTGAGGACACCTGACTCAGAAACATCCCCTTTAGTCACTTAGTAACACATTTTTCTCTCTGTGTGGGGGGCCTAATGCTGGGGTTGGGCCAGTCCTTCTTGGACAAGTAAGCGATCTCTCCTGATCTTCCAAGTTTGGAAGTTTACTCCCACATCATTCTGGTTCTGAAGGTAGGGTGGTTTCCAATTGATCAACTTAAAGGGGATGAATCTGTTTCTGCAGAATATCCATGACAAAATGGACAGCATGTAGAGCATCATTCCTGTAATCTTTCTATGGGACTTCATGGTGGCCCTGGACTTGAAGGCTTCCCAACTTCACATTCCTTCTTGTCCTTCATATTGACATTTACTGTATATTTGTTTCTCCTCTCGCTCTTCCATTTCAATGCTCTCCTACTTCATCTTAAGTGTGCTCTGCGAGTGTCCTTCAAAGTCCAGTGGCTGGTGTTGAGCAACAAGAAAACAGCTCTGCACCCTACCTGGATGACTGATTAGGTCACTACGGAGCAAAGAGAGCAGCAGTTTTGGAGGCCATTGTACCGATGTTGGGCACTCTGGGTTTTCTCATCAATACTGCTATTTTCTGGTTGGTGCTTACTCTGGACTTTCAGTTCAAGGACTTCAGGTTCCAGATGGTGGTAGGGAGAGTGTCCTTGCCACTGCACTGTTACCTGCATTCACTGCCATTAAGGTGTTCTTGTGGTCAAGTAGGCATTTTCATTTCAGAGGTTGATGCTAGTGCAGGCAGATCTAATGAGCGATGTTCCTCGTTGGGGAGGGATGGAACCTTTCTACTATCCTTTTGCAGCTTTGAAAATATTTGTGGTCCCTTAGGTTCAACTCCCCTTGGATCCAGTGTTGCAACATACTCTCCATTCTTGGAACCTGGTGTCCTGTCAGTATGATAGCAGAATTGCAGTGTCAGTGGCTATTGTTGAGGATCTATAGTGGTGGGTAATTCCTGATACTCTGGAGAGGGAGGTCTCCTCTTCAAGCACTGGAATTGGTAGTCTTACACCTGGATGCTCCAGGCAATGGCTGGGGTGTAATTCTAGGTCTGCTCTCATCCCACGATCTCTGGGTGATCGGGGAGTTAAGCTACTTCTCCAATCGGAAGGAACTCTCTGTTGTGCTGCTGGATTTTAGGCTATTGTTGCATCTGTGCAGTATTGTAATTCTGAGAACAGACAACAACACAACAAAGGCTTATATGAACCATCATGGATGCACTGAATGCAGGAATTTGGAATACGTGACCTTCCAGGTGTTAATGTGGGTGCAGGCCCATCTGCCATCATTTTTTAATCCACATCAGGGATATGAAGGACTGACAGATGGGTTCTTTAAGCCATGTGTTACCCCCTTCCTAGGACTTTTGTCTCTCCATGGCAGTTTTTTATTGAGGTTTGTAGCAGGTTTGGCACTCCAGTAGTGGACTTGCTTATGGGCATGAACAAAGCCTTACTACAGTTGCACTGCTCCTTATTTCTGTCAAATGCTTGAGGGTTGTATGCTCTGAAATGTCCATGGACAGCAGGCTTCCTATTTGAATTCCCCCTGTTGCTGGTCATTCCCAGGCTCTTGAGGATGAGAGTGAGTGCTATGCTGGCGATCCCTTATTGACAGTGAAAGGCACGGTTACTGTGCTCTTATAATTGTTGTTGGCTCAAGATTGAATCCTTCCTGTTGTCTCATCTCCTTTCTTGACTCAGCTGCTCTTACTTCGGGGTTGTTTTCCCTTGTGTTTGAAGCTACTAGGGGACTGTCTACTCAAAAGGCATATGACCATTGATCCAGCGCTAACAATAAAAATTCTTCTCCTATATGACTCGGTCATCCAGGTGCAACTATTCCTCCAACACACAAACTATATCCATATGACGGTGGGGCCCATAACACCGCATATACATTCACTTGCTCATTTATTCCCTGGATTTCCTCCGTCCTTAAAATAGGAGAAAAACGATTCGCTGGAAGGAGACGGGATACCTCTTTTTAACACGACATAATGTTTCTCATTGCTTTTAAGGTATTCCGCTCATTGGTCGATGGACCAACTAGTAGGAATCAGTTGATGATGATTAAGACCAGCTCAATCACAATAAACTCTTTAACATTTTACCTTAATTATTGAGGTAAAGAATCACTGAGTCATTTGTTTAAAGAATAATAAAGTTTATATAAAGTTTTGAAGCAAGAAATAAGTTTAAGCTTATTATTCAGATCATTACATTTATCATCATTATAAGAATAAATTGAAATTGCAATGCATACCTATTAGACGGAAAAATAAAGTTGTTACAGCAATAATTCCAAAAGATCAATCTATCTGTCTTTGAAAATCTAATAGCTCTAAATGAAAAATCTATCAGGAGTAAAAAGGTTCTCCAAAAGCAGCATCTTATACTCAACTAGAAATATAAAATAGCAGCAGCAGCATCAGCTCGTCAGCATCAGCAACCGCAACTTCACTCATCTACAGCATCTCCGTCAACAGCAACTAACTCTCCAGCATCTCACTCTCCAGCATCTAACCCCTCCCCACCAAGAGTAGGTCTTCTTATACCCTAATTCTAGCTTACTGAATAAAAATGTTGCATCTCTATGGCGTGATTCTCTCTTATTGGTTCATTCAAGTTGTCTTAACCAGTTCTTTGTGGAATGTCCATGCTTGCAACATTTCCCACAGTTCATGACATTGCTCATCCGTTTTGCTCAGTACAATTTGTATCTTTTTCTGATACTTTTTAGATTCAACAGTTCCGTCCATTTATTCAGTTTGACTTCTCACGCTTCTTGCTGATCATCTTGGCACACATTTGCTCAGAAAGGTCACAATAGCCTTGACCATACTTCCGTCTTAGGCTCTCAGCACGAACACGTGGTCATCCTTTTTCACAGCCTTTCCCCTCTACCACACGGCTTCTTGCTCATGCGAACTCTAGCAAATGGTGGCCATTTTATATCGCTGCTCAACAGGCCTAAGAGCACTATTTTCAAAGATAAACAAAATATTGTTAAAATAGAGAATATAAACCCTTTCGTTTCCCTCCCATCTTTCTACGTACCCCAATTAGGTATTACCTAGCAAAAAGCAACATTTAAAGCCGTCCCTTACTTACCATCGCTTTATTTTGCCACCACACGTTTTATTTTCAAAGCACAAATCATGCGTTTATTATTTTATTAGTACGCAAATATTACGTTTATGTTAGACACGTAAACAATTATAAGTTGATTAATTTGCACACAAAAATAGCGTGTTACCTTTAACCCTTAACATGTAACATACATTGTTGGTTATTTACTTAAACGAACATGTTTATTAATTATTTTACGAAAATTATTAGGAGGTTAAAATTTTTCATTTATCCTGCTCCATCAACTCCCCCTTTGGTGATTTTTAATATCACCACAAAACCCAAGTTATACAATTTTCTCAGACAGCATATATCTTTTATCCGTTTGCTTTTGTTAGTTTACACAACTGTATCCCTTTCAACTTGTCTCTTCGTTTTCTTGTACATGTTCTCTTTTATTTCTTCTAACTCTATTTCACCCATTTCTCTCTCTCTCTCCTTGTTTATCATGTTTTCTTTTTCTATTTTATTCTGTCTTCTTCTTTTCTTTATACATGTAATTACAAGCTTCAGCACTAAAATTAATATTATTATCATGGTTGCTATTATTATAACTTTCCCTATTATTAATCCACTCATTCTTGTTAACCAATTTATTACTGAAGAAAACCCTTTACCAAGTTTTCCCAATGCACTTTCAACCTCCAGTGGAACAAGTTCTTTGTGCAAACTTGTAATATTCGTTATATACTTTTGTATATTTTCACTTTTATCTGGAATGTAAGTGCAACAATGTTGGACTTTCAGCATTCCACAGACTCCACCCTCTTTTGCCAAAAGAATGTCAAGGGCAAGTCGATTTTGCATCACCATAGCTCTCATGGCAACCATCTCGGTATTTACCATCAAGAACCCTCCAGCAGTATCTGTAGATAAACGATCTACCACTGTGGATAATTTCCGAATTTTAAATGCATTCAAAGATATTCCCACTGCTGGTATCAATGCTCCAAAAATATCACCTACTATTTCTGAAAAACTTTCCCTTTTTCTACGTGTAAAGGTATTTATCATTTTGTGTGTTCCTTTTTCTTTTCTGTCCATATGAAAAATCTTTGGAAAGACCAGGCCTAAATAACATGACCCATACCAATGGTCCGGCAACCTGTAATAAGCCCTATTACCGTAAACATAATAGATCCCTGGAAATATTGGATCTTTTCCCCCTTTGAATCCCCATCCACCTAAAATTTGATAATTGTCATGGCAAATACTGGAACCCACAAAATAATTGTCATATCTTGTTTTATTTCTTCTAATGCACAACCTTCCCTGTTGGGGCCAATCCAGAGTCATAGCTGCATTTGTCTTTTTCTTGTCATTATTGTCTTCCTCAAACGCCCAAAGAGGTGTTTTTGTCTCTTCTATCACTTTTCTTTGAAATTTCACTCTTCTTTCTTCAACCATCTCTAAAAATACTTTTTCTTCCTTCTTTAACTCACAGGTAAGGTTGTTTTTAACTATATTCTCTAATGTTAAAATCTTATCTTCTATAAAATATTCACCAAACGTTTTTCCCTCTTTTATTTTGTTTAGCTCGGGAACTACAGAAACTTTCGCAAAAATCTTATCTATGTCAGTGTAATAATATTCTAATCTACCTGTTTTATAAAATAAACTTGCTAAAACACTACATGTTATTCCATACGTCAAAGGAAGGTGATGATAAGTCACACCCTCTGCTACAGACGCAGGCAATTGCATACAAACATAGCAATTTCTTACATTCATTGTTTCTACATACTCATATAATAATTTAGTAAAAACATTCTTTGAAAAATCTGTTATTGATTTATCTTTATGTAACTCTGCACTACTTTTTAATATAACTGGTTCTTGAGTGTTAGCTCCTTTTTCTTTCTCTGTTTTATTAGACGTTTCTACTACAGCTAAACTAATTGGAATAGTGATTGCTAAAACCACCCATAATGTCATTAATAATCCTGTACAAAAGAAGCACATCTTACACCATCTACTTAAAAACTCACATTTACATTTTCTATCTCTAGTATCCTCCATTTTGTTTTATAACCTTATTTATTTATTTTCAAGAAAATTTGTGTCACTACACCTCAGAAATGACTTATTAGCCACTCTGCACTTCAATGTTTTTGTCTTTGCTTGGTACTTTCTTTTAATTCTTTTCAGAATTCTTTCTTTGTCAAATCCAGTATTTTGTCAAATCCGGTAAAAATTCGTCAGATCCAGTGTTTTGTCAAGTCCGGTAGAAATTGTTTAAATTTCTTCAAGTTTGTTGCACCTCACCTTCACCCATTAGGTTTCTTTGTTCTGGGTTCTCGTGAGTGTTCTTTTCTTCTTTGATATCAGTCAAAGCAAGATACAACCATTCAGGTGATCTATACTTCGGATTTACCTTCTTTACTCTTTTCGTTTTCTGCAAGTGTTTTCCACCTTGTTTTTCTTGCTCTTTCTGACTTGTTATTTCATTCACTTGTTCAGCACTTTTTCCATCTAACCTTATGATTCTGTATCTTAACTTTCTTTACTTCGTTGGGCCAATTGTCTCCTTTTCTTGGCCTTTTTGCCTCACTTCCTTTTTCCTCTCTTTCTGTTCTCCAATTCCTTTTTCTTGACTCAAGTTTTTGGTTTCTTTCTTCTCCACTTTCTTCGGACTCTGTTTCAATTTTTTCTTTATTGTCTCTTATTTTGAATCTTATGATTTCATTTTCTTCCTCTACTTGTGGTTCTTTTCTTATCTTCCTTCGTTCACCTATTTCTGTCCCTCCTCAAGGTTCTTCCGAATTTGTGTCAATCTCTCTATCTGCTTCTAAATTTCCCTGTTCTTTTGTTTGGCTATCTGTCCCTATTGCTCCTCGGGGATCTTCTGATTTTTCTAGCTTTCTGTTTGAAACTCTCCCTTCTTCATCTATTAATATTATCTCCGAAGGATTTTTACCACAACTTGTACTTGGTTGCTCACTGTTACTATCTTCTTGCTCAGTTTCTTCTCTTATGCTTTCAAATTTCCAATTTCTTTTCAGAATTTCTTCACAATCCGAATGATCTGTATCAGATTCTGAACTGGTATCTGATATTTCCAGATGTCGACTCACATGTCGATCTTCAAGTTCTGGAACTTCAGCTATTTCCTCTACTTCTTCTGTTGTTGCACTTGTAGTTGGGTCTTCCAGATGTCGACTTACAGGTCGATCTTCAGATTCTGGCACCCTGTTTGTTTCTTCTTCTGCTTCTGATGCTGAACTGTTATCCAATACTTCCAGATGTCGACTCACATGTCGATCTTCAGGTTCTGGAACTCTGATGGTGTGACTGGCATGCACCCAGTGTTTCACTCCTGCACATTTGACTGCAGTGGTTGTCACCAGGATCACTTGTCGTGGTTCGTCCCAGCGAGGAACCAAACAGTTTCTTCTCCTGTGGACTTTTATGCGGACCCAATCTCCAGGATTCAAGTCGTGAGCTGGTTTTCTTTCAAGAGTGGTCGCATCCGGTCCAACCTGATGAAACACAGAACGCACCACATCAGCCAATCCTTTGCAATAATCCAGCACTAGATCATCAGTTATAGTCAGTAGTTTGTTGACAGGTACTTGTGCTTGTCTCATTGCTCGTCCCATAATTATCTCATGGGGACTGAGTCCAGTTTTCCTTTCCGGAATACTTCTGATTGTCATTAAAACTAATGGCAAGGCATCTGGCCATTTGAGTCCTGTAGCTTGACACATTTTTCCTAACCTGTTCTTAATTGTTCCATTCACTTGCTCTACTATTCCAGAAGCCTCTGGTCTGTATGCACAATGCAGTTTCTGTTTAATACTAAGTGCTTCACAAATCAGTTTAACTAATTCATTTTGGAAATGTGTTCCTCTATCTGTTTCAATCGTGACTGGAAAACCATACCTCGGAATGAATTCTCGCAGCATAAGTTTTGCTACCGTGATTCCATCATTCCTTCTGGTTGGGTATGCTTCCACCCAACGGGAAAACAAACAGACGACTACTAGGACATACCTTAGTCTGTTGCTCGGGGGCATTTCAATAAAATCCATTTGCATTCTAGTGAACGGACCTCCTTCTCGTCCTATTGTTCCTAGACTCACTACTGTCTTCCTTCCTGGATTTAACTGTTGACAAATTAGACATCTTTGACAAAGACTCTCAGCTATGGCTCTGAATTTTGGATTATACCATGTTTGTCTAAAAAGTCTGATCATTGAATCTCTCCCAATATGTGCTTGTCCATGGTACATCCGTGCCATGTCAGAAATCATGCTATCAGGCATAACTGGTCTTTCATCTCTGTAAACCCAAACATCATTTTCCTCATGTTTTCTACATCCTGCTTTTATCCATGTATCTTTTTCCTCATCATCTGCTGCTTCCTGTAACTGTCTCACCTCATCCCATGTCTCAACAGGGTTAGTAAAAAGCAAAGGACAAGAAATATGCTCTCTTTCTCTGCTTTTGTTTAAAGAAACCACATTCTTTGCACAGTACTGTGCAATCTCGTCAGCATATTTATTACCGACAGTTATGTAGTCTTCCCCATTTTTATGTGCATTGCACTTCACAACAGCAATCTGTTTAGGCAGCTGTATCGCCTCAAGCAACTTTTTCCCAAAATCTCCATTTCTAATTGGCGTTCCTGCAGACGTCAAGAAACCTCTTTGTGACCAAATCTGACCAAAATCATGCACCACCCCAAAGCCGTACTGGCTATCTGTCACAATCGTAACCCGTACATTTCTTCCCAACTTGCATGCTTGAATCAGAGCTACTAGTTCTGCGACTTGGGCAGACCGTATCCCTTTCAGACAAGATGCTTCCATTACAGTTGCTACTGTGCAAACTGCATATGCTGCACTTAGAACTCCATCATTCGTTCTCAAACATGAGCCATCCACAAACAGAATATAATCTGATTCCTTTAAGGGCTCATCTCGTATGTCTGATCTTGGTTTTGTACAATATTCAAGCACATTCAGACAATCGTGATCTACTTCACCCATTTCAATTACACTCTCTTCATCTGGCAATGATGTTGAAGGATTCACATTCATACATCTGTCAATGGTCACATTATCTGCACTCAAAATTACTTTTTCATACCTAGTCAGCCGACTATGTGTCATGTATTGTGTTTTCGTTCTTGTCAAGAGAATTTCCACAGAATGGGGAACATATACTCTCAGTGGATATCCCATCACTATGCCTTCACTCTGTTCCAGACTCACACAAGTAGCAGCAACTGCTTTCAAACATCCAGGCAACGCTTTCGCTACAGGGTCTAAAACAGCTGAAAAATATGCAATGGGTCTTTTCATAGTTCCATGTCTCTGTACCAAGACTGAAAATGCACATCCATCTCTTTCACTGCAATACAACTCAAAATCTTTCTCATAGTCAGGCATTCCCAATGCTGGAGCCTCACATAATTTCTTTTTCAGCTCTCTGAATGCTTTCATTTCCTCATCATTCATTTCAAAAGGATCTTTAACATCCTTCTTTGTCAGTTTTTGCAACGGTTTAGCAATCAGCGAAAAACTGCTTATCCATTGTCGACAATATCCAACCATTCCCAGAAACATTCTTACCTCTCTTTGCGTCATTGGAGCTCTCATTCCTTGAATCATCTTTATTCTTTCAGTCGTTACCTTTCGCACTCCTTTCTCAATTTTATGCCCTAAATATTGGACTTCTTGTTGACAAAACTGCAATTTTGATGGGGACACTTTATGTCCTCTTTTTGCTAAATGATTCAGCAAAGCAATTGTATCATTGACACATGCTTCCTTCGTTTTTGATGCCACCAGTAGGTCATCAATATACTGAACCATCACTGACTTTTCTGGCATTTTTAAATCTTCCAAGGATTTCTTTAGAATCTGATTAAAGATTGAGGGGCTTTCTGTGTACCCTTGAGGAATTCGGCACCATGCCAAAATACGCTCTCCAAACCTAAACGCAAATAATGGCTGGCTATCTGGATGCAATGGAATAGAGAAAAATGCATGACATAAATCAATTACTGTGTACCATTCTGCTTCACGTGGAATCTGGTATAGAATCACAGCAGGGTTCGGTACTATTGGGCAACAAGGCACTACAATTTTGTTTACCTTCCTCAAATCCTGTACAATTCTATATGTTCCGTTTGGCTTTTTCAGTCCCATTATTGGCGAATTACATGGGCTGCTCATTATTTCTTTTAGAATCCCTTGTTCAACCATTTTATTTATTACTGGCGTTATACCTTCAATTATTTCTGGTGTCAATTTATACTGGGGCGTATTTGGGTAACTCGTTCCCTCTTTTACTGTTATTTTAACAGGATCTACTTCTTTCATTAATCCTATATCTTCACCTGTAAAGTCCCACACTTCTTCTTTCACTGTCTTTTTCAATTTAATTGGGATTTTCTCTGCATCAAATACAGGAAACAAATCATTTACTTCTGGTTCTAAATTTACCATTGTCATTTTATACAGTACATCTTCATCTGGGGTCTGAAATGCAATTCCATCTGGAGTACAATAGATAGTGCAGTTCATTTTGCACAATAGATCGTGTCCTAATAGGTTCACGGGACTACAATCGCATACCACAAATCGGTGCATTTCACTAAATGGACCAATCTTTACCTCCACTAATTTAGTAAGAGGCGTCTTTATTTGCTGAGTCGAAACTCCAACTACTTGGATATGTTCACCTGAGAGAGGAAGGTTTGGAATTTCCACTGACCTAACAGTAGAACGGGTAGCTCCAGTGTCCACAAGGAATGTTACATTTGCACCATTCACTTCTCCATCCACAAATGGACCAAACTGATCTACCTCTAGAGTTGCGCCAAGCACGCACTCTTCCCCCTCTCCTAGGCACCGTCAGAAGCTTTCATCCGTTTCATCCTCATCCTGTCGTAACCAATATTGAGAAATGGCAGCTGCACGCGGCAACTGTGTTACCTGTTCTCCTCCGTAGAATCCTGTTTCTGCACTGTATTTCTGTTGGTTAACACTCTTGGGAAGTGGTGGTTGTGGCACCTGACTTTGTTGAGTAACTACCTCACTCTGCACCTGTGAATTTAATGATTGATTTTCCACATTAAGTTTTGGAGGAAATTTACACTCGTTTCTCCAATGCCCTAGCTTTCCGCAGTTGTGGCATGGCCACTTTTTCTTTGCCTCATCTATGCTCATTTGTCCTTTTCCTTTACCTATATTTGGTCGAGATCTAACCTGTCCTGCTTCATTACCTGTATTACTCAATTGAGCTTCTTGCTTCTCTGCAACTTTTACCTGTGCCTACATGGCTTTCTCTTTCAATTTATGCTGTCTACTCTCAATATCATCACTGCAATACTTAGCATATCTCAAAACCTCGTCTACCGTGCTATTCTGCCAACAAATCATATGCTGTTTAATCATTTCACTTATCTCCGGTTTCAACCCATATACAAATCTATATACAAAATGACTCATTTCCTTTTCAATTAGTGTCTCATAACCACTATACTGTTTGAAAACTAACAACAGCCTTTCATAATAAGCATGCACTGATTCTTTACTTTCCTGCGTTGTTCTGTCTATTTTTACCCAATCTGTTTCTTTAGGTGGAATCTTATTCTTCAAAAAGGTAATTACTTGGTCATACTTCCTCATCACTTCTGGTCCTGTCGCTCCTGTTTTAGCATCCCTTGGATATTCTACAGTTGGCCAATCAATAGTAATCTTACATTCTGTCCATAAATCAGCTGGCACTACTATATCAAACAATCCATCCAAGTCTATCCACAACACCTTTGAAACTTTCACAAATCTCTCCACTTGTCTGTACCATTCTACTGGCTTTTCTCTCAACTTTGGGAAATCATTTGTAAATGACAGTATATCCTGTCTAGTCCATGGAACATGCACATAACTACCTCCTGGAGTTTCTCTCATCGGGTACTCCTTACAACTGGTTCCTTATCTGTCACTGCAAAAGCCAAAGATGCTTTATCTGTTATTTTCTCACTCCTTTTCGTCCATCTATTTCTCCATCTATCCACATCACCCCATTTTCTCAGTAAAACAATTAACTCTTTTATTTGGGTCAATCATCCTGATGTATTCAGATTCTCTATATCTTTCTCACAAAAATCTACTCTGTATGGTTTCTGCAACGTTCTCACTTTTGCAAATTCTACTCCTAGTTCACCTGCTGTTTCTTCTAATTTGTCATGTAAATTCCTAGCTCTCCATGTAAGACTTTTGCACAAAAACATAATCTCATCATCCTGATAATTTTTAAATTTTTCTGTACCAATCGTTCCTAAAATCAATCTTCCATGTCTATTTTTAACCTAATTACATCTAATGGTTTTACTTCTGTTTCTTTTGTTCTTAGCGTTTTCATCCATTCATTTAACTCATCTGGAGTCGGACCTACAGGCGTACTATTTAATTCTATCCAATTGTTACTTCTTTCTGGTGTCCCTGATGCAGACTCCGTTACCATAGGTATTCTTCTGAACTCATTCTCGTTTATCGTCAAATTAGTAGGTGGGCTTGGTCTATAGGTACTAACCAAATCGTGTGCACCTTCATTGTTCAGTTCCATCCCTTCTCTTTTTCTTTGCAAATGTGAATTCATGGGAATCACTAAAGAACGTTCATCAATTTTCTGATTCTCAAAAATTGGCATTACTGGACCTATCGTCACTGGTACAGTTACAGCTTCCATATTCTTTGTCAATGCTCTTATATTCTCAGTCAATTCTCTTGTGGTTTTTGCTAATTCAGTTGCATTGTCACTTTCTATGTCTTCATTTTGTGAAGTTTTTAATTGATCTTGTGACCTATTTATCTCATCTCTTCGTTCGGGATTTTTATTCCTCCCAGTTTCCATTGGCGGTGCATTAGGTGTCACCACCGCAGAAGTCTGTTGGTATGGAGGTGGGTTTCTGTTTAAAATATCTTCCAGCAATTCGTCATCCGTTTCACTACCACCATACCCATACTTTTCTACAACTACATGTTTCTTTTTCTCAGTACACTTTCTCTTTGCTTCTTCCTCTACTGTAAAAGCTGGAAACAAACCTCCTGTCATATTAGCACATCTCCAACGCTTTATTCTGTCCTCATGATTTATTCCCCATAACCTTCCAGGCACAAACTCATGATTCTTTAATCCTCTGAATCTCTCTCGTTCATACATCTCATCTTCCCATTCAGTTAAAGCTTCAAACTGTGTCGGTCTAGGTCTAGGTTCTAACATTGCCATCTTCTCTCTCAAATTCCGTAGTACAGCTACATTAAATGAACCATTCTCAGGGAAAGCCAATGCTCCATCATTCTTGGTATATTTTGTCCAATTTTCTAACCATATGCATGTATGATATCCATATTTCAGCATCATGTGTGAAGCTGGTGATTTCGGCAGAGGAATTATTTGTCCCTCTCTAGTCACTACCTTTTTGTCTTTCTAAAAGAAGTTCTTAACTTTCGACATCCACAATGTTTTCTCTCTACCATATTCATAATACGACATGATTCACAATCGCTTTCTCTCCTCAAACTATCCGTAATTCAACACTGTTCTCTATGCGTTATTCCAACCAATACTAGCGCGACTCACACCAACACTCCAATCACAAACTTCCACGTCACTATTCTATCCGTCCAATACTAGCGCGACTCACACCAACACTCCAATCAGAGCGGTTTCTGTCTACAGCGCACTGTCCAATCCCAGCGCGGCTTTTGTCTACGTCAGCTCTGCTCCTGTTTCTGTATGACTAGCGCACTGTCCAATCCCAGCGCGGCTTTTGTCTACGTCAGTTCTGCTCTTGACCCCTCCTTTACAAAATTTATCGGCAATTTCTTTTTCAACAATTCTTTGTTAGTTACAACATTTAAAACACATTTCCATTGTCTGATTCACTAAACAAAAGAGATAGCTTTGTCCATTTACACAAGAACTCTGTATTTTCCAGTAGGCAGCGCTTACCTCTACCCTACCACAGAATTTTCAGTTTCGCCGATAAAGTAGCACTTCCCTCTACCTTACCCTTCTTTCAAGCAAGCGGTAAACCCGTTTCTCTGGGGATAAAACACATGTGGAGACTATACTGCTCCTGAGAATTAAGGCCAGAGTTTCACAAGGAAACCGATCACTATTTCACTTACACACCTTTTATGCGGAGAATGTCCTTATCATAACACAACCTGTGTTATCACCAATATGAACTCAGACAATGCACTATTCCATGTGACTTCTCTTGCCACACGTGTTCCACTTCCTACTTCCCGGAAGCGTGAAAACTTACATACAACATAACGCGACTCAACATAAAGTGTTAGACATGAACTTATCAATAATCAATAATCACTAATCAATAATCAATAATCACCAAACTAATCTATAGTAACCATAACTCTGCTACCAAGAAAACTGATCCAGCGCTAACAATAAAAATTCTTCTCCTATATGACTCGGTCATCCAGGTGCAACTATTCCTCCAACACACAAACTATATCCATATGACGGTGGGGCCCATAACACCGCATATACATTCACTTACTCATTTATTCCCTGGATTTCCTCCGTCCTTAACCTAGGAGAAAAACGATTCGCTGGAAGGAGACGGGATACCTCTTTTTAACACGACATAATGTTTCTCATTGCTTTTAAGGTATTCCGCTCATTGGTCGATGGACCAACTAGTAGGAATCAGTTGATGATGATTAAGACCAGCTCAATCACAATAAACTCTTTAACATTTTACCTTAATTATTGAGCTAAAGAATCACTGAGTCATTTGTTTAAAGAATAATAAAGTTTATATAAAGTTTTGAAGCAAGAAATAAGTTTAAGCTTATTATTCAGATCATTACATTTATCATCATTATAAGAATAAATTGAAATTGCAATGCATACCTATTAGACGGAAAAATAAAGTTGTTACAGCAAGAACTCCAAAAGATCAATCTATCTGTCTTTGAAAATCTAATAGCTCTAAATGAAAAATCTATCAGGAGTAAAAAGGTTCTCCAAAAGCAGCATCTTATACTCAACTAGAAATATAAAATAGCAGCAGCAGCATCAGCTCGTCAGCATCAGCAACCGCAACTTCACCCATCTACAGCATCTCCGTCAACAGCAACTAACTCTCCAGCATCTCACTCTCCAGCATCTAACCCCTCCCCACCAAGAGTAGGTCTTCTTATACCCTAATTCTAGCTTACTGAATAAAAATGTTGCATCTCTATGGCGTGATTCGCTCTCATTGGTTCATTCAAGTCCATGTACATTTTAATCAAACTTCCTTGTCTTAACCAGTTCTTTGTGGAATGTCCATGCTTGCATCGTTTCCCACAGTTCATGACATTGCTCATCCGTTTCGATCAGTCCAATTTGTATCTTTTTCTGATACTTTTTAGATTCAACAGTTCCGTCCATTTATTCAGTTTGACTTCTCACGCTTCTTGCTGATCATCTTGGCACACATTTGCTCAGAAAGGTCACAATAGCCTTGACCATACTTCCGTCTTAGGCTCTCAGCACGAACACGTGGTCATCCTTTTTCACAGCCTTTCCCCTCTACCACACAGCTTCTTGCTCATGCGTACTCTAGCAAATGGCGGACATTTTATATCGCTGCTCAACAGGCCTAAGCACACTATTTTCAAAGATAAACAAAATATTGTTAAAATAGAGAATATAACCCCTTTGTTTCCCTCCCGTCTTTCTACGTACCCCAATTAGGAATTACCTAGCAAAAAGCAACATTTAAAGCCATCCCTTTCTTACCATCGCTTTATTTTGCCACCACACGTTTTATTTTCAAAGCACAAATCATGCGTTTATTATTTTATTAGTACGCAAATATTATGTTTATGTTAGACACGTAAACAATTATAAGTTGATTAATTTGCACACAAAAATAGCGTGTTACCTTTAACCCTTTACATGTAACATACATTGTTGGTTATTTACTTAAACGAACATGTTTATTAATTATTTTACGAAAATTATTAGGAGGTTAAAATTTTTCATTTATCCTGCTCCATCACCATCAAAGGTCTTTATTCCTGAAGTGGTGTGTTGAGAAGGAGGTTGTTCTTTGGGAGAGTGAGCAGGTGTTGGTACTGCAATTCCTGCTGGATGGCCTTTTCTGAGACCTCTCTCCTCCAATGCTTAAGGTCCAGTCTGTGGCTGTGGAAGACTATCAGGAGCCCTGATGACGCATGAATGCTGTTGAGGTCTTTGCGTTCCAGCTCCTCAAGGGGTTTGCCTCAGCTTGATCTCTTGTTTGGAGGTATAAGTGTTCCTCCCTGGAACTTACTTTTGGTATTGACTGTGCTTTAGTCTGCTCCCATTGCACCCCTACTCTGCAATTCTTGTCGCCAATGTCATTATTTCTGATGGCTATGACTTCGGCCACCATAGTTCAGTGATGTGTCAGGACCCCATGGTTATTAAGTTGGATTCTAGATTTGTTCCTCAGATTGCTTCAAAATTTAATCTAGAATCTGAGACTGTGCGTCATGTATTTTACCCTGATCCTGTTTCACCTGAGGAGGAGGGCTTGCAACACTGGATGTGCAGACCACACCTTTCCAGTGCCACAATATTCACTTTCTGACCTTTTGCACATCTCACCAAGGGCTGCTACCCTCATCTTGGACTATATGTCATTGTGCAAAATGTACAATATGTTTAACTTATGATGTCGCTGGCACGGTTGTAAACTATCAAGTCCAAGGACAGTCAGTGAGGGGCAAGGTGGCATAAATGGAGGCATAAATGGAGGCTAAGGGTGTGCCACTTATGGGCATTTGCCATGCTGCAAATTGGGCCTTAGGTAGCACCATAGAGTGGAGTTTGCTTCTCAGGACCAGTTGTTTTTTGGTGCTAGTGTGATTTCTGTAGTCTTGCATGCTGCGGTTGTATGAGCAGTTGAAATCAAATATTCCCTGTGCTGCTGCATTCTGTTTGGTGTAGTTGCAAAGCAGTTGTGACTGCTTGGGTGTTTTCTCACAATTAAAAAAAGGGTGGAGGAAAGAAGAATAGGAGAAAATGCCTACATGTCTTGTAGGTAATCATTACTCTTATTTTCCTTTCTTCGTCCCTGGCCTTAATTCTATCCGCCTACTGGCAGTTCGGGCTGGACTGTTCCCATGAGGCACAGGGTCAGACTGATTTGCATATGGCCATGTCTGAACTGGGGTGGTGGAGTGAGCTAAAGAATGATGATGGATTAAACCCAGATCAGTTGACTGGGGGTGAGTGTTTGATTGGCTCAAACGTTCCGTCCATCATCCCCTTTTGTATCACTTTGTTCGCCCTAAGTTGGTGGGGGTATGCCCAGACGTGGGTCCCTTGCTCACTTTGCCACTGGATTCAAGCCAGCCTGGCTGATGACGGCTGGAATGCCAGAAACCGGTCCTAGGATGCTTGTTTCCGGTCCAGGGAAGACATGGCTTGGCAGTTCGGGCTGGACTGTTCCCATGAGGCACAGGGTCAGACTGATTTGCATTTGGCCATGTCTGAACTGGGGGTGGTGGAGTGAGCTAAAGAATGATGATGGATTAAACCCAGATCAGTTGACTGGGGGTGAGTGTTTGATTGGCTCAAACGTTCCGTCCATCATCCCCTTTTGTATCGCTTTGTTCGCCCTAAGTTGGCGGGGGTATGCCCAGACGTGGGTCCCTTGCTCACTTTGCCACTGGATTCAAGCAAGCCTGGCTGATGACGGCTGGAATGCCAGAAACCGGTCCTAGGATGCTTGTTTCCGGTCCAGGGAAGACATGGCTTGGCAGTTCGGGCTGGACTGTTCCCATGAGGCACAGGGTCAGACTGATTTGCATATGGCCATGTCTGAACTGGGGTGGTGGAGTGAGCTAAAGAATGATGATGGATTAAACCCAGATCAGTTGACTGGGGGTGAGTGTTTGATTGGCTCAAACGTTCCGTCCATCATCCCCTTTTGTATCGCTTTGTTCGCCCTAAGTTGGCGGGGGTATGCCCAGACGTGGGTCCCTTGCTCACTTTGCCACTGGATTCAAGCAAGCTTGGCTGATGACGGCTGGAATGCCAGAAACCGGTCCTAGGATGCTTGTTTCCGGTCCAGGGAAGACATGGCTTGGCAGTTCGGGCTGGACTGTTCCCATGAGGCACAGGGTCAGACTGATTTGCATATGGCCATGTCTGAACTGGGGTGGTGGAGTGAGCTAAAGAATGATGATGGATTAAACCCAGATCAGTTGACTGGGGGTGAGTGTTTGCTCAAACGTTCCGTCCATCATCCCCTTTTGTATCACTCATTTAGACTAGCAGGGTCAGCTGTGGGTTTTACAGCTAGGATATGTTTTAGGTAGTGCATCTTTTTTTGAGGCATAGTGGAATGGGGGAATGTGTTATCAAGCCACAGAAGGGGCTAGCTAGGTGGTAGAATCTGGTAGTGGAAGCGACAATTGGAATAATGGGATTACTAGTAAGTAATATAGGGAGTATTAAACCATGCAATTTTACTTGGAGCGATTTTACCTCCCAATTCTGAGTTCTATAGAACAGAATAAAGGAAAACATGTGGTTTTAGTTTTCCATTGTCTCCAGCTGCAAAACTTGTAATTGGGACGAATTTCCCAGTACACATTTCTTCAAGTTAAACACAAGCCAGTGAGTAGTTGCACAGAAAATGGATTTTCAAATTTATCTCAAGCACAATTCTACCTAATTTGACAAATTTAGCAAGACCCCGTAAAACTCTAAGAGGTTTCAGTTTGAGGTTAAGGAAACCAGGTGCTCCTTTCTCTAAATTTGCAAGGAAGTTTATGTTCCTATTTTATGTTTCATTATGTCAGTAAGCCTATTTCTTGTCAGTAAAAGCCCATCCAATAAAGACACTTCGGTGAGCATTGAACAGTTAACAAATAAGTGTTTTAATATTGAGTGACTGAGGGCTGTAGCTACATTAGGACTAAAACTCCAGGCCGGGCGGAAGGGATTTCCCATAGGACAGAACCTAGAATTTCAATTAACCCAGAGGATCTACCCAGAAGTTCACAATCCGGTCCAAGCGGCCGTGATTTGAGATCAGGTTTCAAAAAGCTAGCAGCCCTGCAAAAGGTCACAGATAGAAGAATGAAGCCATCATCTGGACAATCACAACACAGAGCCAGACTGGTTTGGAGGCACACCCTGAAACAGAGAAGGAATTCAGACAGAGGACAAAGAAAACCTGAGGCAATGCAACAGAGAAGGAACCTAGCGAGCAAATGAAAAGGACCGCAGGCAGTGAACTCCCTCCGACCTATGGACTAGGACAGAAAGAGTACAAAGAAGATGACAATATAGACTGGTGGTTTCTGCACAGTTTAACAGAAGAAGGCCTGCCCAGCTGAGACTGTGACCAGAGTACAAGTCGTGGGACTGGCAAATTTTCGAAAAATAGAGGCAGGGCCTCAATGGGGGGTAGAGGGGAGAAAACATAAAGAAAAAAGAAAATTACTTTTCCATAAAGTTAGAAAGGGAGTGACTTGAAAGCCTTAATTGTCCAGGGAGCAGTCAGTATACCATTCCACCAGAAGAGGAGAATGTGAGTGAGAAGTTCTTTTGGTGGTTTGCCATCATTTTATATTGTTTGTTCAGGACAACCCCTGATAATTACCCACAAAACAAATGGAATATTTACAAATCTCACATAAACCAGAGAGCAAAGGATAAGATGCTTATCCAAATCACATTCAAGAGCGATGTAAACCACAACAGCGAACAAAATTCTATAAAGTTGAAAACTAGTTAAGGGGAGAAGTAGCCGAAAATATTAGGAAAAATGGAGTATTAAAACCTAAGATATGTAAAAATACTTTAACAAACTGATACTAGAAAAGAGATGTATCCTGAGACCTGCTGAGAAGTTAAATGTTCACAAGATAACCTTTACTGTGTTTTCGAAAGAAGAAATCTTAATAATAATTTAAGATATCATTCCATACCTTTTTAGTAGGACTTACCTGCTCCTTTCCTCGAGATGCTGGGGACAATCAGGATGTGCCACAATGTGAAGTAACAGATGATTACCTGTTAATAAAGGGGCTTCAATTCTTGGAAAACCTAGAAAAAGGAACCAGGGAGGTCTGCTGAAGACCAGAATGGTGATATCCAAAACCATGTAGCATTACAACTTAAATAACAATAAAACTACTCGCTTAAGACCTTAAAATGTCTCAGTCGACCCCTCTCCCTACCAGCAGTGATATGACTATTATTCTAAGCTAGTGCACCAACTGACTTAGTAATATTTTATACCAGTGATTGCACTATCCAACCCTAGACAAAATATGTAACCTGCCTTTGTGGGAGGTGTTGGTGGTGCTGACCATGCTAGTTGAAACACTTTTTAGAGTTCCATTTATGTTCATCAAATGAACATAGCAAATGGTAAAAGAACATTCTGAACCAGAAATGTAAACAACCTACTAGCTATGGCTGAAGATGTGGTGTTTGCACCTGATAAGAGTACAGCTACATTATTGACAAAGTTCACAACATATTTTATTGGTTAAGTGCCGCCATTACTTGAATTAAGCCATGTACACTCAAATAAGATGGATCTCTGTCATGTCTGGTGTCAAAATCAATTGGTGACAGGTGAGATTATCTGCTTGTTCCTCACCTATTGAATAATACGATTGGATTGCTTACCAAATACTGACCATATGTTTTCTCTTGAAATGAAGACCACATAGTAGGGAAAACCTAAGTCTCTTGCCCTTTCCCTTCAGCAGAAGCACTCAATTGTTCAACTCCTCTAAAACAATGTGAGCCAAAGGAAATAATCTAAATTTTGAAGAGTATAAGCATGTTATCAGCTTTATTTTAATCTTGTACGCAAGAGGCATATAACATAAACATATGTGGTCACACAAATCATAATATTCAAGGGAGATACAAAGGTAATCAAAGGTGAAAGAGAACTGGGGAGGGGCAGTGGGATCTTACAATTTTGTTTTAGTGTTTCTGAGTATGTTAGTGAAGAAGGTTCTGGGATGCTTGATATTTGTACAGAAGAAGAGTGGATTAGAACATCAGAGAGTGACCAGCATATTGAGTGAGGTCAAAAGATGCCTACATACTGGGTGGCCAGATGAGATGAAGCTATTGGGTGAGCTCAAGTCATTTACTAATGTTAAAGGAGAGTTGGCCAGGTCAGGTGGGAACCTCATGAGCAGAAAGGTGGTCCCGCCACATGTGATGAGAGGTGCCATTGTTGCCCAGTGTCATGAGGGTCAGTTGGCAATGTCTGCAACTAAAAAGACATATACATGAACAGTTTTGGGGGCCAAAATGGCAGATAAGATAGTAAGGCATTGTGAGACCTGAAGTAAGAGTGACAAATCAGCCAATCCCCTGTTGATCTTCCTGAAATGCTGTGGCAAACGTTAGGCATGGATATTCTAAGGTCTACTTCTGTTCCTACCAGGAGGGAAATGTATATCGTTATATTATTAAGTGGCCTGAGATGACGCTTGTGGAGACATTGACAACGAATGTGGTTATTGTATTTTTAGAAGATGTATTTTGTAGTCAGGGACTACCAGAGTTTTTTGTTCCTGACATCAGCTCTCAGTTTACAAACATCAACTTTGGAATGTATTTGGTGTAAGAGACAAGAGGGTTGGCATATACCATGCTGATATCAATGGTCAGGTCAAGAGATTCAACCTCACTATCAAGGAATCTGTACAGTTGGCAGTGAATGGGGAAACTACTATCATATTGAACTGCCAGTTGCAGGTTTCTCACCATTTTAATTATTGAAAGGTCACAAACCTGGTACTAGGTTGGCACCTTGGTGGCTAAAGAACAAGTTGGGAGATTCAGTTCCAATGTCAGCCTAAGGACATCATCCACCAAGAGGTGCAGGACAGAGTGGCCAAGTGTGAATAGAGGATGAAACTAGAGTTGGAGCAAGGAAATGGAGGGGCTGGTTCTAGAAATGTGAATGTGGGGCAGTTTGCCAGTTTAAAATTGCCCATGGGTTGCAGGAAAGGTGGTTCTAAATAGTCTAATCCTGTTAATGTGGTTGAACTCTTGATGGTGCTGTAAGGGTGGATGGTGGATCTTTGTGAAATCTCAGCAGTGTTTATTTGTGGAGCCCAAAGGGGTTGCCTAAGATCTGGTAGTGGTGAGAAAGTTTGGTTAGAGGTGTTCTTTGATTTGGGGTTTTAGAAGCTCGAAGAGCCAAATGGAGGTGTGGGTGATTGTGAGTTACTCGGGACTATCCAACAAGTTGTGCTAAATTGACAATGAATTTCCTCTCAATGATGCAGTGTGTGACACAGTTTGAGGATCAAAAAACGTCCTGCAAAGCTTGAGGACTATGCTTTGTCATCAATTTTCAATACTTCCGTTTTTTATATTGATATAGGGGGAAGGTGTGTGGTATTTTGCACAGCTTTCTGGAAAGACCTAGCAATGTTCCCATAGGATGTACCAGATCCTGGAATTTCGGTTTTTGAATGTTTGAGCTAGGAGTAGTAGCGACTGGAAGTAGGAGGCTGGAGATTTCCACTGGCTGCTTCTCCTTTTAAACCTTTCGACTTCTAACTATAATCAACGGCTTTATTTATAACTTGTGAGCCCTCCTACTTCATAGCAATCGACTCAATAATATCTAGGACAGGCAATATAATTAGAGAATTTAAATGGAAGAGCAGAGCATCATGTATTACCATCGAAGTCTCGATTTTCATCGATAAACTGGAAAACCAATAAAGACGTTTACAAAAAAATCATATTCCATTAATTACTTTTGGTTTGAAGAAATACTGTGAAACGAGTTAGCCTAATTGTTCTGGTTTTTCATCAATCTTAATTCCAACGTTCACATTTCAAAGGGGAAGAAACATGTTTTCGCTACATCTTAATATATAAGCACAACTAAACATAGCAAGAAACCTATTTGGTCCGTGTTTGTTTTTGGTGACGTTTGGTTTAGTGTCTACTATACAAGGAGAAAATATGGTGCAAATGGATATTCTGTGTTTCTTCTACCACTGCAAAAATTACGCAATTCAGCGATTTTCTTTATTGTGCATTATGGACGGTTTGATTTCATATTTGTCAGAGATCAGAATATTTGTCTGTCATAAATGCCTTTAGGTTTTCAAAATTAGAATATAGTCATTTAATACGCAGTAATGTTAGACATTTCAGGTACCGGATACTCCTGTTTTAAATGTATGCAGTATGAAGTTTAATACCGCTACGCGTACCGTGAACTAGATACTCACGGCGCAGTGTTTAGAATGCAGGAGTAGCAGTCATTGAGTGGACCAAAAATGGAATACACAGCAACATTGTGACTTCTTCCCTTTTCCTTGAGGTCAATTTGCTCACTCTCAAAAAATAAAAAATAAATCAGAATATGCAACAAAATCAGGTGTACAGAGTATCTGGCGACAGGTCGCGATGTCCCCTGGCTCCTGCCGCAGCTGAGGAGGCCACAGACAATAAATCTTAGTGACAATACAATTGAGTGCAAGAGAACCCGAGGGGAACTTTGGCAGGCAGTAAGAAAGCACTTGCAATGCAGGCCAGATAGAAAAGACAAGCTGTACTGCCCCAGGTGCTGCATGTTCTTTTTAACCACGCCTTCCCTTGGAAAGTGTGGCTGGACAGAGCACATCAAACAACAAGTAAGGAGCACGCGTGTCTTCACACAATGCTTCCAAGATCACACAGCAGGTGACAACATCAGTATTACCTATAATGACACAAAGGCGCGAAAATAGTTATTAAGATCTTTGGCCAAGCAGTTAAAAAATGTGCGTACATGAATTACCCCATGTACGAATTACTAACACCAGACAATAACATTGTACATCCTCTTATCAAATGAAGCCCTGTTAGTGAGTAATAGACTTGATAAGTAGAGCTGTTATCAGAAACCTTGGACAGGTGCTGCAATTACTAAACCAAACAGGGCTGGCTAATAACTTAGTAACACCGGCCATAAATCAACCTGGAAACTGATTTTGAAACCAAATATTTTCAAGCCAAATCCATTTGAAGTTATTGTGCTAAATTCCCTGCACGGTCCTTCAACCTGTTAGATAAACGAAATAGTCTGGGTCACCAAAGGTTCAAATGATGCCCTTTCATCTATATGAGGTAACTACACAGGCCATATCACTAAATAATATCCAGCAAGCCAATGGAACTCTTCTGGCAGGTATGTGCCACTGATAACCTATCAGCAGTGACCTCCTTCTCCCCAATATACTCCCACATTAGAGAATCGTTTGTTTTCAATGTTTAATTTACTATTTTGCTTTTAGTGTATCATAAATAGCTTCTAAAACAAATATTGAGAACGATAATAATTTGGCTTTGGTCTAGCAAAAAAGGGGTTCTCTAAGCTTCACTAACTCACACACAGCCAGTGCAGCATGGACATCAGTAGTGCAAGCTTCTCCCACAAAGAGAACAAATACAGCTTAGGCAGCAAGAATCAAGCTTCCCTCTCCCAGAAACCACATAGCATGTTTTAGTCAGCGTTTCTCTCACATACACAGAACAAGTACAGCACAGTAGGAGCAGTACAAGCTTCCCTCACACGCAGACCAGATACTGCCTGAGCAGCAGCTGGAAACGCTTCCTTAAAAATACGGCTGTGTGCGCACACACACACATGCACACACACACACACATAAGCAAACAACTATAACATGGCAAAACCAGTAGAAACTTTATTATGCACAGAGAACAGCAACACTCCAGGAAATACTCTTTCACTTACATATGTCCACACCCATACATGCACACACTTGCGTAAACTCAGTTAAAGCATGAACATCAACACGTCAGGCTTCCGTAACAGCACACAATACACAGTACAGGTTCAGCATAGGTAGCAACAGTACAAACCTCCCACACATAAACTGCACAGGTGCAGGACATGCAGCAGCCGTTCAGACTTCTTCTCTCATGAAATCACAACAGATGCAGCATGGACAGCATCAGTGTAGGCTTCCCTAATACCTGGCACAGCCTCAGCACTGAGAGATGCTATGAAAGCTTTCTTCTAGCTCACAGCAACAGTGCAAGCTTACTTTACAAACACATTATCAGCATCAATGCAAACTTCACACACAAATAGACACACAATATATGTGCTTGGGCTCAGATTTGCTAAGGACTTGCGTTATCCTTGCATGATGCATGTCATCGCAAGGCAAGGAAAGTCATTAACTGGGATTTACTAAACCATGCAAGGGTTAACAAGTGCTGTGTTGCATTACACTGCATTTGGGAGGCATTTCATGGTTGGATCATGGGCGTTCCCATGCATCCACCCATGGATTTTGGGCATTCCCAGATTTACTAAAACTAGTAAACCTGGGAATGTATGAAAATGCTAAGGGTTCCCCAGTGAGGCATAACAAGGAGAAATAGCCTTACATCTCCTTGTTACTTTCTATTTCTATGTGTAATGTGGAATGCAGAGGAAATTCCCTCTAAGGATTGTTTCTGTGTGGGAAGGTCTTCCTTACTGCACAAAAACAATCCTGCCCTTAACGCAGGCACCCTTGCACAATGGTGTAAGAGTGCCTGCATTGGCGCTAGGCTGCACACAGTGCGACAGCACAAGGAGAGAGCAGAAATGCTTCATATCTTTGCAAATATAGAGCATTTCTGCTCTCTACCTTTCATGCTACGCCACACATCCACTTTGTTTGCTGGCCTGCATTGCATTAAAGATGAGTAAATCTGCCCCTTAGTGTGCAAGCATCAGAATTTTTCTCACCAATGCCAGAATTGGCATGTTGTCAGCAGCACAGATTCTTAATGCTCACATGCAGGAGCAGCACAGCATAACTGAGTCAGATTGTTTCACATACGTGTACACTCACCTACAGCATGCACCTAATTACTTCAGGCTTCCTTAACACTCCACAGTGTGGGCTGGGCACAGGCATCAGCAGTGTAAGCAGAAGCTGCAAGACTAGGGGACATAATAGCTCATGCAAGATATTAACCACTTCAAGGGCTAAAAACATATAGAGCAGTCGTTCTTAACATGTTGACTTCTGTGGATCCCTAACTAATCATTAATGGAATGCGGGGACCCCGGCTTAAGCAATTTCGATAATTTAAAACTCAAAACAATTCACAAAAATACAGAAAGAATCATTTATCGAACAAATCCAAAAAAGATTCAATATTTTTATTAAATTCACAAACAAATATAAAAAATATATATATGTATTTTTATGGGAAGGTTGAGGCTTTACTAAATTCAACTGAGGCCACCCACCATGCATACTATATTCCGTTTGATTCATTTGCACTGCTCCCACGAATTAATCTAAGTATAGCAACTTAATTTTAGCCCTGAGTTTTTAAATTCCTCACAGTTATGAAGAGTTTTAAAATTTTCAATTTTGCTACTTTATTTCTATACACTTTAGTAATCTGTTAATATTATTTAATTTTCTAAGCAGTCGTGAAACACCTGGCTAGAAATCGCAGATCCCTGCACGTTAAGAACCACTAATGTAAAAAATAGATTCACTAAGTGTAATAATGTGGGAAATATGTTGCCATGCAAGTTATAAGTCAGTTTTATTTGTATAGTACAAGAAAGACCAAAAATATTTTATTAAAAAAGAAGTGTAAGCAGCACAAATGCAGACGAGACAGCTGCAGTTCAAACTTCCTTACATTGTAGTGCCACATGGATGAAATATTGCATTGGTAATTCAGTAGTTGGAAATAGGGTACCCCGATCCTACTTCATGTAGGGCCATGTGTGTGTGTGTATGTGCCTGCCTGTTTGCGTATGTCTTTATGTGTGTGTAGGTGCATGTGTATGTCTGCATATGTATGTTTGTGTAAATTGCACTTTTTCTATCTGTCCCGAATCTGTGCTGTGATCTTGAGGAAAGCTATTAAATGAGCTCCCTGTGCTGAAACTGCCCAATGTATGAGGGAGACATGCACTTCTGTTCTTCATTCTGCATCAATTGTGTTTGTGCATGTGTGTGTGTGAAGCTTACACTATTGTTAACTGTAGTATGAGTTTCAAAGAAGCTTGTCTTTAACGTTGTATGGTAATGTGAAGCATTACAAGTAAATAGCATGGGAATGGATATGTATTTGTATGGAAGCAAATAACTGTAGAATAATATTGGAGTGCGTCAAATGGTCAGGTGACAGTTGCACTGTAAAATCAGACATAAAAATCCATGTAGGTTAATGATTGCCCTCCTGCCAGCTGTGCAGCTGCAGGGGAAAAAAACAACATAAATTATCTAGTCATGAAGCTTGCACCTCAAGGGACCTGTGCGTGGGTCAGACTTCACATTCTGTGCCTCATTCACCTCTTGCATAATCACTCTGGTGGGGTCTTTTGCATGAACGGGCGTCACACAGATTTATGCATTTTTCCTGCACCTTAGGATTCAGCACCTTATTGTAAATCATTTCGGGAGGGGCCCTGCATTTGACTTGGCTCCACATGTATTTTTGCACTAATCCGTCACTTAAGGATTGTGGAAGCATATGGTTGCATGCATACACTCCTTAGACCCTCACGTTCGCCTGGCCATGATGCAAAACATTGAGTGCCACAATGCAATACTGGAGTGATTCACTGCAATTAGTCGATGCACACCCACGCACTTTACAGCCCTATGCATCCCAGTCCATTGCTTAAAATTGCACGCCCATGCACCTCACAGCTGTATGCATGCCTGGTTATGCCTTAAAACGCTTGGCCATATAACACAATTTTTGGAGCTATCGGTTGCTCCCATAATACTTGGCCCTTGTACATTCTAATGCTGCTAATCTTGTTTGGGCTTCTAATGCAGTGCTTTTTAAATTTTTCTACATTGATTTTATAATCGTGATCTTTGTTTTGTGTTGCATACACATAGGCTGCCAGATTCGTTTGGGCCTTAAAAATCATGGTTTTAATATAGTCGTAATAAGATTTTATAAATGACTCTCGTATAGGTTTTAACTATCTAGTTTTATATTTGATTCCTGCTTTTACATTGAAATATAGATTGTTCTTTGCAAATGATTTTAGTTAAGCATACAATATAGATTTACTTACTTAGTTATCTCAGACATTTTAATAGAATTCCAATGTTGTGTGTGCCCCTGAACGTTCAAGCTCAGGTAGCTGGATGAATAAACAAGCTGTGTGTAGTGTAAGGACTTTTTTGTGAAAGCACACAACTTCTGACCAATCAAAACATGTACTCCTGGATCCCAACATGTGGGTGGAGCCAAAGCTCCTCTTATGGTGATCCTCACATAATTGTCTGGTGACAGCTGCGCTGTTAAACCGCATGTTGGAAAACGAGGCAGTATCTGTGAAGCCTGCACAAATAACATGACTACATTTGTCCTTCACTGGGAACCAAACACCCCATTGTAGCACTTGACTCTCAGAGGGTAGCGTTGCAGAGCAGTCTAAGGCTTACTCAAGGGAGGTAGTGTGGGCTAGTAATCGCCATTTACCAGTACGGAGAGATAACACTCAATAATTGATTGTCCAGTCCGTACTTTGCTTTATAAAAGGAAGAGTACATTTATTAAACCCACACAATACTCAAAACTATGCAAAAATTTACAAATATACATAAGCTGTTGGAATGCTCCGGGGAGAGCTGTGCTGCCACTTCTGGTAGCCTCATGCCACATCTGCTCTTTGGCAGGGGGTCCGGTACCACCTGCAGGTATGTACATGGCAGCTCGGGGAGCCCACCCCCGGCCGTTCCGGCTGGCTCCCCGTCTGGCCCTTACCCTCGTGTGCGGCCGCGGGAGCCAGCGCTTCAATTCTGGTCTACCCGCTCCTGCGGGCAGACCCGGAGGCTGCTCCTCGTTGGTGGGGCCTCGGGGGAGTGCGACGGCACTCCCCCGCCTTCCCGCTGATGTGGGGGAGTGCGGCCGCACACTGGGGCCCGGAGTTGGGGTCCCAGGCCCCCAGGGACATCTTCACGGGGAACACGATGGCGCTCCCAGACTTCCTCCCGTTCTTCGGGGCCCGGAGTTGGGGTCCCGGGCCCCCAGTCCTTCTTCGGCAGAGAGCGCGACGGCGCTTCCCCGCCTGCCTTCCTGGCTACGGGGCCCGGAGTTGGGATCCCGGGCACCTTCGCGGGGAGCCCGACAGCGCTCCCCGACTTGTCTTCTTCGCGGGGGTGAGACGGATGCTCCCCGACTTAGCTTCTTTGCGGGGGGGCACGACGGCTCTCCCCAACTTCGGTGGGGCCTGGAGTTGGGGGTCCCAGGCCCCTCTCACCATTCCCAGGGAGGCGCAACGGCGCTCCCCTGTCTCCATTTTCGTTGGGGGCCAGGGTGGGCTCCTGGCACCCCGCTTGGGCAGTTTCACTTAACTTCTTGTGAGGACAGCCCCCGGGACCTGACCCACCCCGGGGGCCCAGTCAAGACCGGCGGCGGAGCCCCACACGCTTCGTCGTTGATCCGGCCAGAGGTCAAAGGTCGCCTACCTTCTGGGGTGCATATCTCAGCCCCAGGGGACCAATTCTCACCATCTTGGCTTCTTCTTGCACCTGGTGGTGCGCCCCAGCCACTGGGAGCACTTTCCTTCGCCCTCCTGGTCTCAAGGAGGGTGAACTCGGAGGCACTAGGTGGCGCACAACCAAGATGGCCGTACTGCAGTGAGGCTCTTGCTGCTCGGCGGCATAATCCGGCCTTTTATCCTGCCCACAGATGAAGGAACGACTTATAAACAGTTGCCCGCTAACCTCTCGGCTGTCTATCGATTCCTTTTTTGGCTGAAGGGAGAAACGTCCGACGCAGCCACGCCATATTGCTCTGTCAACGCTGGAACCGCGGTGGGCGCTGCTGGAGGCGAAATCGGCTTCCAACATTGCGGGAGCTCCGAGGATCCCACGTGGTGACTGGGCCGCTCTGGACACGTTGCTGACATAGCGGCATATACCACTCTAAAAGTAAGATCGGCGGCGACCCCTCATAGTATATGCTTCCCCATTCTATGGTATCGTGGGGATAGACTAAAACGTCTTCTCTCTTTTAAAAAAAAAAAAAAGAGAGAGTAACTGCGATGGAACTGTGACCACCGTTACAGCCACTGTCAATGGCAACGCGCCTACATATGGCGAAGCGGATCAATTGACGAGTGTTGCGGGAGAACTGAACTCTGCCCTTACCTCCATAATAAACAGGCACCTGCGGCGGTTTTTTTCAGGGACTTAAACATAACACCCCGGCGCACTGTATGAAACTCGAGAGACAAGGGGGCATTAGGTACTGACTACTTGAGAACAAGAGGTCAAGATATTAGCACTCATGCCCTAATCTGCCTCCTATAATCTCCGCGCTATAGTCGGACATCGTCGCAGTGGGGAGCATACCTGTAGTGCCACGTAAAATCCCTCTATCAGCCTGGTACCAACATAGCCAAACGCAGTCATCTGGAAAGACTATCCTGTTGTACCGGAGCAAGGAAATTTGATGCGCGAAGCCTGCAGCATTTAAATGTTGCATACACCGGTATATTGGAGTATTCGCTACAGAAAGAAAAGGTGCACGTGTCGTATAACAGACTAGGGACTACAAGCACAAAGGAACCCAGTGGACAATATTGACAAAGGGGTTGAGCTCTATCACACGCATTTGTGCATTAAATAGATGGTTGTGGCCCCAAAATTGAGGCGCGGACACGACCCACCCCTGTTGTTCTGAAAGCCATCTCTAATTCCTATGGTCACGGCCAATGCAGATAGTTGATCTATAAGGCGACGCGATCCCTGTCACCTGAGCGACAGCACCGTGGAGGCAAATAGACACACCTCGCCGTACTGGTAGATGTGTCTCTCTGGGTCGTGACACCATTATTGCCTTACGTCAAGGAGCGCTGGTGCCCTTCCCACAACAGTAAAGCGAGCTATCAAGTAGATTTTTGGGCCAGACTGTCATAACTGCATTACGTTCGGCCCGACATGGGGAAAACAGACGGCAAGCAGTCCAAGCTGCCCTTCGAAGCAAGAAAGACTGCCACACGCTCAAATTCTGATGACCAGGACCATGTAAGCAAAGAACACACACAAGAACCAATGCCTTCCCAGGAGGATAATGTAAAAAGTCTACTGCTCGCTATGCAGCACAGCCTTACCTCCATAGAGAGTAAAATGGACTCAATGACAACTCGCATGGACTCCATAGTCCATAAGCTTGACAAACATGACGAACGAATCAAAGAGACAGAGAGGCGAATATCAGACAATGAAGACACCACGATACAAATGCAAAAACAAGTCGCTCAGATGGACAAGATTCTCAAAGTAATTGCTGCAAAAAATGAAGATTTGGAAGCGCGCAGCAGGTGCAACAATATCCGTGTAATTGGTATTCCGGAAAGCACAAACACTGGTCGTATGGAAGATTTCATCGAATGCCTGCTGCGAGAAACGTTTGGCACCGAGGCCTTCTCCTCTCAGATGATTATAGAGAGAGCACATCGAAACTGGCCTGGGAAAAAAGACATTTGAGCTTTGAGGGCAATGACTTTACAATATACCCTGACTTTACAGCTGCAGTGCAGGAGGCGAGACGTAAATTTTTCCCAGCCAAGCAGAAACTTCGTAAGGCACAAATTGATTATGCTCTAATGTACCCAGCACGCCTGCGAGTTACACACCAGGGTAGGCAGCCCTTCTTTATAAATGTGCAGCAAGTGGACGACTTCCTCAAGCGTATCAAATGACAAACTTCACAACGAGAAGCGAAAGAGCACCCATCCAGATCTTCATCTCCAACATCGGACTGAAACTCAAGGAAAATTGAGCTTCACACTTTGACGCAGTCAAGCAGATGCCAGACCGAAGGACTATCCTCTCTCCTCCCTCAGGTCTAGGGTTGTGCCATACAGTCTGAGTATTGTCTCCCAGTTGGCGCGGTGCAGCATACAACAGTCGAAAAGGACATTACTATGCTGCCGGAATCAGATAAGTGGATTGGGAAAAGAGAAGAGAGAGGGGTTGAGGGTAATGAAGGAAATGGGAATGTAACATGAACTATACCGGGCACCCCTTCTCCCCCCAAATTAACGGGTGGCTACGCCAATGCCTGTTGGAGAAGGGAGAACCTCGTGTGCCCCCTAGTGTTCCCCCAAGGGCGTTCCCCCAAGCATTTTAGGGAGTTCTAATAGTTTTGTAATGGGTTGGGTGTCTGGGTGGCGGAGGGCACCGAAATGCCAGCATGTTTGGGTTGCTGTTGTGGGTGGGGGTGGGGGTGGGATGGGGAACACTGTTTTATATTCAAACAAGATGTGTTATGAAACAGGTAGATTTGCTGTTACGTGTACAGAAGAAAATAGGCAGAAATAGGTCTAGAACACATTACAGTGAATATGTGATGTATGGTCTATGGCTCAAGAAAATGCGGCATTGAAAATGTAACTTTTGACATGGAATGTTAGAGGTTTGGGGGACCCCCGTAAGCGTAGACAAATATTGGCATACCTAGATATACACCATATTCACATTGCCATGCTTCAAGAAACGCATTTGGATCCACACCACACTCCCATGTTTGCCAGTAAATGGGCTGCACATAGAGTTTTTTCCTCGTATTCTACGTACTCCAGAGGTACAGTGATCCTTATTAAGAAGAATACTCCATATACCCCAGGAGGAGTGAGTCATGATTCAAAAGGGAGGTATTGCATGATGTGGGGCAGGTTGGGATCGCATTCTGTTACACTGATATGCTGCTATGGGCCAAATGTAGATGACCCGGAATTCTACACTACCCTATGGGGAAAAATCCTTGAACTAGGCTCCACACATATAATATGGGGAGGGGATTAACACAGCTCTCAATCCAACCAACGATAGATCCAACCCTCTTCCACATCACTATACCAAAACGCACGGCATACTGTTAGATATGTTCTCTGATAATGGCCTTTTAGATGCATGGAGACACATTCATCCTGATAAAAGGGAAGGCACACAATATACAGCGATGCATTCAACGTGGGCTAGGCTGGATTATTGGGTGGTGACCCAAGGCGTGGCCCATGGATAGTTAATGCAGAACACCTAGCTAAGACCTACTCCGATCATGCCCCGGTACGATTGGCGATATCCCCTCCAGCTCTGATCACTACTTCTAGGAACTGGAAGCTTGTACCAGAGGCATTGTTAGACACTGCTTTCCAGACTGAACTGGGGCAAGAAATCACAGATTTCTTCCAGAGAAATGTAGGTTCAGTCACACATATGGGCACAGTTTGGGAGACCTTTAAGGTTACAGTGCGAGTTTCCTGCATCACCAAGAGTTTTGGGGTCCTGCGGGACATCAGACGTAATCTGCTACAGTTAGAAGGAGAGCTGAAGAAGTTGAAAGTGTGATGGGACATGACACAAATGGAATACTCCAGGTAGCGTTCAGAGATAAACTCTCGGAGTATAAAAGTACTGCCGAAAGAGAAAAATGTTTTAGAGGGAAATATTTTGTGGCGCACAGATACGGGGAAGGTGAGCGACCAGGTAAGACCTTAGCGGAGGTAATTCGTAAACCCAGTTTCTCCAATCATGTGATAGAGATCTTAGATGACCATGGGACACGGTATAGAGACAGTCAAGATATCCTTAACATCTTCTCCGCGTACTATACCAATTTATATAGCACTCGTAGGCAGCAGCCACCTGACCTATCTAACTATCTGAGGGACGTAGCCATTGGCTGGCTAGGGAACACTCAGAGGGAATTCCTCGCAGCACCCCTCGAGGAAGATGAGATACGTGCTGCAATCATGCAAATGAAGTCAGGAAAAGCCCAGGGTTCAGATGGACTCCCGATAGACTTTTACAAAACCTACATTAATCAACTGATTGCTATACTGAAGGAGGTCTATGAAGAAGCCCAAGAAACAGGCGTTCTTCCGGGTTCTATGAGAGAGGCTCTTATTATATCACTCCTAAAGCCCGGTAAACCTGCGGACACATGCGACTCTATAGACCGTTATCTTTGATCAATAACGACGCAAAAATTCTCACCAAAATATTGGCTAATAGACTAAGCCTACTAATGGAGAAGTTAGTGTTGCCTGACCAGGCCGGATTCATTCCGGTAAGAGCGACATCTCACAACCTCCGTACATTATTCTCTATACTACAAAATGTAGACCCCCAATTGGTGCTCGTGGCGGTCTTCCTAGACGCCACGAAGGCCTTTGATTCGGTCGAATGGGATTATCTATTTGCCATACTGCAGTGCATGGGGATACCTATAGGGGTTCCTGACGTGGATACGCCTTTTATACACCTCCCCTGTAGCCAAGGTTCTAATCGATGGACAGATTTCACCGCCCTTTTCTGTTACAGTGGGCACTCGACAGGGGTGTCTGCTTTCCCCCCTACTCTTTGCGCTCGCGATTGAGCCCCTCGCGGCCAAAATAAGACAACACCATCAAGATAAAGCTCTGCGCTGCCAAATGCGTCCAATACTCATCTCACTATACGCAGATGATATTACACTTTATCTCAGAGACCCCCAGCAGAACCTCAACCCCATATTGAGAGAATTTGTCCAGTTTGGGGAACTCTCTGGAATACATATAAATTGGGTGAAATCCCAGATTTTCTCACTCACTACATCTGCGACACCATTCACTCCTGACTTCCCAATAGAATGGTGTGACACAGAGGTGAAATACTTAGGAATTTATATTACTACTGACCGTGCTGAATTGATGCGTTTAAATTACGGCAGAGCCTTAGAGAATATTACCAGCTGCGTCACGAGATGGATCTCACTCCCATTGTCTATGGCGGGGCGTACTTCTCTCATTAAAATGATTATTCTCCCCAAACTCTTATATTTATTTCTGAATATCCCATATGACCCCGGCAGACACTTCTTCACAGCACTGCGCACAGAGATGATTCGGATAACATGGGGTGGCAAACAACCTAGGCTGAAATGGGATATGCTTACTAGGCCTTATTCCCAGGGAGGTTTCGATATCCCCAACCTAGAATTGTACTATATTTGCGCGCAAGCTCATTACGCGCACTACTGGTTCCATCCTCCTAAATACATGCCACAAGTGGCAGTAGAACAATGGCTTGCATACCCTATACCCCTGGAAGGTGCCATATTGAGCATACCTGGACCTTGAGAATCTGACCCTACATCGGTGGCATATACGGTGAAAGTTTGGCAAAATATAGCCAAGCGTATGCAAGCTGCCATGCTGTACTCCCCTCTACTTCCCCTAGTGTATCATCCAAAGATGCCAGTATTACAGGAAGGGGTCTTTAAAAAAACTAAAGCTAAGTTTAGTATAAACTGTTGGGGTGACCTATATTTAAATGGAAAGTTCCGTACATTGTAACAGATGTTCACTAAAACGATACCCTCTCCTATGGACATCTTCTTATATGTTAGAATGAGACAAGGTATAAAAGAATACACACCTTCATATCCACAAGAACCACAGGAACTAACCCCGCTACATATAATACTACGATGCGATACAGCTTCACACGTAGTATCTACATTATATCACAGCATATATGCCAATCAAGTCCCAGAACAATGCACTGCAAGGGAAAGATGGGCTACGGACATTGGACAGGAAATAACGGACAAGCAGTGGTCCTACTGCTGTACACAGACAGAGCAAGTATCCTCCAGTAGTCGCTTGCGCATCACCCATTATAAATTCTTGCACCGCACTTATTACACTCCTGTTAAAATGTATAAATATAAACTGCAAGACAATGACAAATGTGACAGGTGTGGGAAAGAGATGGCGGATTTTCTACATCTTGCCTGGGAGTGCAATAATATAAAGGAGTATTGGCGGCAGGTGTTTTTGGCATTAGAACAGATGTCTTCACCTTCAATTCAGGCTTCACCCTTGGTAGCTCTGCTGGGGTACATGGAGAACGACGCTTTGTATCTTTAGGACTCCTGTTAGCCAAACGGAGAGTAGCATGTAGATGGGGACGAGGCAGGGCACCTAAGTTTAAAGATTGGATTAGGGATATGATCTTTTGGCAGGATCAAACACTTACCTATGCTGAACTACTCCCGCTAGCTTCACATCCCAGAGATGTATGGGACCCCCTCAAAACATACATTTTGGCGCACCCAGTTGACACCACGAGTAACACACAGACACATTAATGCACGCTAGATACGCGTAGACCCCGAGTGAATAAGTTACAGGAAGAGCGCACCGTTGGTTGGAAGTATAAAGTTTCAATTCTAAAAATTGCTGATAGACGTATAATGAACAGTTAATAAATGAGAACAACTAAATGTAGACCTATATCCATTATGCTACTATGGACACTGTCATGTACTTCATATTATCATACAAAGTGTATAAGTATGTATCTACCCAAGTAATGTATGTGTTGTACTTGTTTTATGTTTAATAAAAGGAAAACAAAAAAAGGAGGGTGAACTCAGCAGGGAGCTGTCTTCACTGGCTCCCTGCGCCAGCCTTTCTCCTGGCTCTCCTCCTAGGCCTCTCTTCTCCTTGCGCAGAGGCCCAGGCTTCTGCTCACTGGTCCTGGACTCCCCTTCTGGCGCAATTCAGGGTCCTGGGACAGTCAGGGGGTTCTTCCTTCCAACTCCCCATGGTGCCAGGCTCCAGCACCAGTCTTCCTCAGCAGACCACACCCCAGAGAGAGCTCCTCTTCCTGTGCAAGACCTTTAAAAGAATTTGGAGGGGGCTGGCAGGGAGGTTCTGCTGCCCTATCCTGCAGCAACACATCACCTCTCTGCCCCTGCTCCCTCCTTCCTGCCCAGGCCTCTGGGATAGTTCAAAATGGCGTCGTCCAGGGGTCTCATGCCACATGGTCTCTGAAAAGCCCCCTTCCCCCCTTTCTGCCTTCTCTCCAGAGCAGCTTGGTGCCTGGCACCAGGTGACACCTTCTGATGGATAACCTGCAGCTCCGCCCACCATCTCTCCCGCTTGGAGAGGAGACCTTCGCCTTAGGAATGCTTGCCGTGAAGGGCTAGGCCTCTGATGCTACAGCTTGGGGAGGAAGGTCATTAATCCAGCCTGGCAGGGTCACACCCATCCAGGCTCTGGTTATGAGCTGATTCAGAGGAATATGACATTTCTGCATGACCCATAAGCAGTACAGATATGGCTTTGGACTCAGCAGAATACTTCCTCTCACACAACTTACAGTGTACTTCGGTGCGTGTCTGGAATTTGTAGGCCCTAGGGAAGTGAAACTACCCCATGTGGTCCCCATCTTCATAGGAGAATAATGGAGTGTTCCTTCAGTGAAAACAGTAAAGCACACTGACTTTCCCTTACATGTGTCTTCCCATAGTATAAAGCCTATTCCATGTCACCACCCAGCTCTGCATAATTCCTGCCATACCATTCTATCTGTACCTGCTTCTGGGCTGCGCACGCCAGGAATCTCCCCTGCGCAGCCCCTACACATGTGCACACGCATGTACACACGTGTCTGCATGTAACCAGCCCAGTGCCCCTTACTCCGGCTGCAGCGTAGTGGCCTACTCTCACCAGGGGGACACCGGTAAAATCCACATGCAGTCTCTTTCATCATGAGTTCACTGTGGGTGAGTCCTAACTTATGAGGCTCTCCCACAATAAAAGCTCAACAATTAGGTGTTCAAAAAGCAAAAAATCCGGGCGGCTCAGATGGTCAGAACCACCTTCTAACACCACAACATACAAATAACATCAAAACAACAAAACTCTAATAAATAGCACTGGAGAGATTAATTTTTTAATTTTCCACTCGAAATAGCACCAAAAAGCACAAAGTGCCAATCACGGATTTGGTCACGCTGGATTGGCTCAAAGTCAAAAGTACAAGCAAACCACAATGTAGCACAGGTCGTATACAGAGACCAGGTCCATCCCAGTGGAAAGTTTACCTTCTAATTTAGACTAGTTTCACAAGAGAAGCATTGTAAAGGAGGTCATCAACGGTAGGGCCGAAGGTTGGATCCGGAGAGGGGCTCATCGACGGCGTGTTGCTGAACTCCTAGGCCTTGGTTGGAACTTGGTTGGAACTTTACGTTGGCGGTGCGGTCATCATCAGCACGAAGAGCTGCTCGACTAGGACTCAGTGTTTGTTGTACTCTGGCAGTGAAGTCCGAGGCCTGTATCTGGAAAGGTCTCGTTGGCAGCTGGCTGCAGTTCCTACTTTGGCCTTGGTGAAGTCCGCTCATGTTCGCGAGGAGCCTGGGGATGGTTCTTTTTACCATGAAGAGCCCAGAGCCTCTGGTTTTTCACCAGGTGTCCAGTTCTTGCAGTTTTAGGGTTGGATGAGTACATTCTAACACCAGCCAAGGAACCAAGACTTGGGGGGAGGCACGCGAACAGAGGCCAGCAGCAGGATTCAGCCGGATCCAGTTGGTACTAGTCAGCTGGGCAGTTGCAAGGAAAAGCCCTTTGGAAGGTTGTTGTGTCCCTGTAGCTCCCACAGGAGGTCAGCCAACCTACCCTTGGATTCACTTCTGGAGTCCTGGGTTCAAGGCAAGCAGGTTCAGTCTTCCTTCAGGCTACAGAAAACAGGATAGCCCTTCTTCTGAGTCTCCACAGGTCCAGAAGAGTTCTGATTTGAGGTTCTGCAGTTCAAACATTTATACCTAGTGCCAGCCTATTTGTAGGGGGACATCTAATTTGTCTAACCATCAACTGACTCTGGTAATTTCTTCCCTCATCCCTGAGTTTGGCTCCAATCTGCCTAGCGAAACAAAGGGAAGGCAGGCCCAGGTGTGAGCTGCATTTGGCAGTGAAACAGCAGGCATCTTTAGAAGTCAGGAAGGGGCTGGGTAGAGCCGTCAGGCTAATCTGTGAAGCTTAGGAAGGGCTGCGTACAATCCCCAGGCCATCCTGCTCAAAAGCGACACACCCTTCCCCACACCCAAAGCCCTTTTGTCACCTGTCCAAAGGAATATACAACACACCAGTGTCGTAACGCAAAATGATGGAGCCAGAGATATTTATTGGCCTTGGGCTCATGAGGCTGCTCTTAAAGTGTTGGGGCCCCCTTGTGGGTTGTGGGCCCCTTGCACCACAGGGGATGCAGGGGCCTGTGTTACGCCTCTGCATTACATTACAGGAAAGCTATTAACGGTCTTGTGACCCTGGACACTGGCAGAAAGGCACATTTGGTTTATGCAAAAAATGGCAAAGGTTAGACCACATAAAAGTATACAATTGAAATTATACCTTGTCTGAAACGGTTTTAAGCAGAAACCTTTTCCACATGATCAGGAATTTAATTAGCATGATCACACTGATTTATCAATAGTTTGCTGTCATCATATTAATACATTTTTTACCAGGAGGAATTTTGCATATCATAAATACATACACATAAACATAAATTAATATACAGTGTGCTTGTTTATCCCACAATACTAAATATTTTTGTGCAAAGCATAAATTGCCAAAAACAAAAGTTATGACACATTAGAATTCACCAGTTCAATTCATTGACGATCACCATGGTAAGGAGTAAATGTATTTTGAACTGTTCATACTCCAAAATACCATCATGACCAGGTGTTGAGTCAAATCCTTGTTTGAGAAAAGGAGAAACACACATTTTAAGGGTTGACTCCACATGAGAGTTAATTCATTCAACTCCCTAGTAGAAAAGGCTGTCGCGTTTCGACACACACTACTTTTGGGTCTTCTCAGGACAAAGAACTGAGGGTTGCTGAACTCCCAGGCCTTGGTTGGAACTTTGCATCTGGTTTAAAAATACCTGTTAATATTGAGTGGATTTTGTGGGAAGTTTGGATCTTATTGACACCCTTCTCATTATTTTTACTCTGGTGTTCATACCAATGTCAAAGCTGATTATTTGACAGTGTGCAGCTCTGAGTGCCGATGTTTTCGTTTTCTTCCTTTTTAAAAAAAAAAAAATGGAGAAAAGAAAAAGCAAATGGCAGCGACTGAAAAACCAACCTCCATGAGAACCTCTAATTAAGTCCCAATAACTGTCCAGTTTTTTGCAATTCAAAGAAAACATATTTAATCACAAGCAAGCAGGCTAACCGGAGGTGTTGGTCATCAGTGTGCGGCTCAGAATGCTGGTATTGGCGTTTCTGAACTTTTTGTGTCAAGGTGAGGAGAAGAAAACAAGAGGCAGAAATGAAAACCCAGCCTCTGCATTATCCACCAGTTGAATCACAGTTACTATCAAGCTTCTTCGGAGATCTCATAGGACTTACTTTTTTCCAGCGAGCAGCCTATCCGTAGGTGCTTGTCATTTGACCTGTACTCAGCGTATGTCTCCAAATGCAGAAAGCAATTTCTACTGCAGCATCCACATGTGGCAGCGTCTAAATGTAAATGGCTTGTAATGGACCCTTTTGAACAGCTTTTTCTCGTGGCTTGTTATTCATTTAGATGGGAATTCAACCCAGAAGTGCAAGTTTGGCGCATTAGAATTGAAAGCAGTGAGCCATGTCTCTTGTAGTTCCAAAGATACAGTCTCAAAATTCTTAAAGGCATATGCCTCTTTTAACTGAGTTCACACTTTTCATTGCTCAATAAATCAAAAGAATTGTTGAATATTGTTGAGCACAATGCCTTTAAGTCGAATCAAGCAACTCCAAAGAATCAGATCACAGATTATGAAGTTCAGACATCTCATTCAGTCCACTAATCGCAGTATTGAATCGTAAAATTTTATTTTCTTCCCACTGAGTAAGATATCGTTCCTCTGAGATCGGGTTGAATAACCTCTAAAACGGTCCATTTAAAGACATTCTCAGAGTGATTTAGGTCTTCAAAATGATTCACAAGTGGAGCTGATATCACTTTACGGTGAATCCTGGATTTGTATGGTATGATTCGATCATCAATTTCTCGGTTAGCTTTTCCGACATAAAGTTTCTGACATGAACAGACTATGCCATAAACAACATTCTTTGTTTTACAATTTGAGAACGCTGTATGTCTCCATTTAATGTTATCCAGTGTGAGTGCAAGACCTTCAATTGTTTAGTTGCACGAAATACATGTACCACATTTGTGGTGCCCTTGTATGGGAGGTAGTTTCCAGTGATCTCTCAGAGTGCTTTGTGCTGTTGTTGGGGGAGTATATGCTCACACTAGTTGTTTACCGATGCTTGAGGTTTTTTTTAAGGGAAAATAAGGGCCATTCAAATGAACTATCAAGTTTTGATAGCAGGTGGCAGTGTTGTTGTATGATCTTTTTAAAATGTTTGGTTTGAGGAAAGTACGCAGAGATACAAATGAACCGTTCTTGATTCTTTTTTTTCTTCTTCTCCATCAAATTGTCTTGAGGAGTGTACAAGTCTCTTTATTAATTTTTAAAAAGCTTTCAAGGATAGCCTGTGCCTGCTCCCCCTTTATCTACTTGTTTGATAACTATTGTGTTATCATTTTGTAAATCTTTCAGTGCTAAACGTTGCTGCTTGGTTATATTATTCTTGCAGAATTCTAGCTTACATTCAAGTTGGCAAATAGCTGAGAAGACCGATTGATCAAAGCTCAGCACTTCTCTTGTAATGTTATTTGGTGGGGGACAAAAAGTAGATTTGTTCCTTAGACCCAAGGGATCATCAGCTTGGGGGAATTTCCAATTTATAAAAAATGCTTTTAAGCAGATTTTTCAGAAAAACTCCAATGCTTCAGTCTTTAGGCAAACAAAATTTGTATGTGTTAAAGAGACAAATGACAATCCATTTTCAAGGACCACTATTTCATCATTCATTAGACGTTTTGAGAAAGATTGATGATTGATGACTTGACTGGTGTTTGTAATATTGGTGCTGAGTGTGCATCTTCCATGGTAGGTTTTTTGGTCTATATCTTCCGCGCCCCCTTTGGTGGCCCCTACCTAACAAAAACAGTTCTTTTTAAGCAGGAAAATTCTGACCCGAAGAGCCTTCCCCAGAGTCTGATTCAACAGCTGATTCAGAAGAAGAAGTTTCAGAGAAAGTAATAAATCATTGTTCAGATCTCCCTTGGTAGTCAGGGAGTACTCGTGTGGCTTCAGTTCTTGTGTAAAAGTCGTTTTTCAAGTTGAAAGCTTTTTATCTCAAAATTGAAAGCTTTTTGTCTCTTTCAAACTTTGAGCTTTTTTGATTGACAGTGAAATCCTGAAATTCGTTAATTTCTTTTTCAATTTTAATCAAGATGTGCTTTTGCTTCCACCACAGTTTGACTATCTTTAATTTCCTATTCAAGTATGAGGATTTCATCCAGTTGTTTTTTAAATAGCCGTTGAGCAGCTTCAATAGATAAAATCATCCAGTCATGACTGCATGTGGTGCCAATATAGCTGTACTCTTTGTGGTATACTGGATCCTCCATAAAAATTACTGGTATATTTCAAACTTGTAATCCCACAGGAATGGTACCAGCTTTAAGGTTTGCTGGAAGAAAATAGCTGTGTAATTCCATTCTGCTTTTCTTTTCTTGAGTCACACTAAATTATCAGCTCCATTCTGTTGTTTAGCAGATATACTTAGCGTTACTAAGATCAAAGGAGAAGGGGTGAAAATTAACTTTTGAATATGCTCCTCAGTATAGGATAGTGTTTCCTTTGTGGACATATTCTAGCAAGTGTTCCACTTGGAATGGAATGAACTTACTTGCTATCACAAAAAATAATGACTACATTGAATCAAATTATATTGTTGTCAAAGCAAGCTAGACCCTCACGAGTGAAAACCTGCTCTTGAAGATTTGCAACAAGGGGTTGGATTTTTAGATTCAGCAAGGTTAGACCACATACAATTTTACAATAGAAATTATACCTTGTCTGAAACAGTTTAAAGCAGAAATTCTTTCCACATGATCTGGAATGCAATTAGCATGATCACATTGAGTTATCAACGATTTGCTGTCATCATATTAATAATTTTTTTGCCATGAGGTATTTAACATATCATATACATATAAACATAAATTAATGTACAGTGTGCTTGTTTGTTTCACAATGCTAAATATTTTTGTGTGAAGTGTAAATCTCAAAAAACTAATTTGAAAATTAAGATACATTAGAATTCATCAGTTCAATTCAATGAACATGACCATGGTAAAGAATAAATATATTTTGAACATTTTTAAGGTTTGACTCCACGTGAGAGTTAATTCATTCAACTCCCTAGTATGAAATGCCAACGCGTTACGACCCACACTACTTTCAGGTCTCCTCAGGACATAGAACTAGGGAAAGCTGTGAATTTTTTTTTTAATACCTTTTAATATTGAGTGGATTTTGTGGTAAGTATAGGTCTTAATAACACACTTTTCATTATTTTTACCTTGTTCGTACCACTGTCAAAGTCAATTATTTGGCAGTGTGTGGCTCTGAGTGTCGATTTTTCCATTTTCTACCTTTTTTTTTTTAACGGAGGAAAGAAAACCAAGAGGCAGTGATTGAAAAACCAACCTCCCTGTGAACCTCTAATTAAATCACAATAACTGTCCAGTTTTTTGCAAATTCAAAGAAAACGTGTTCCATCACGAGCAAGCAGCTTAACCTGAGGTATTGGTCATCAGAGTACAGCTCCTAATGGCGGTATTGCATGTTAAAGTGAGGAGAAGAAAACAAGAGGCAGAAAATAAAATCCAGCCTTTGTGTTGTTCGCCAGTTGAATCAGAGTTTCTATCAAGCTTTTTCGGGGATCATAGAGGACCTACTTCTTTTCTAACAAGCAGCCTATCCGTAGGTGTTCGTCATCAGGGTACCGGTACTCAGTGTAGGTCTCCAAATGTAGAAAGCAATTTCTTCCACAGCATCCACATGTGGGAGCATCTAAACGCCAATGGCTTTTGAAGAAAGATTGATGATTGATGATTGATGACTTCACTGGTTTTTGTAATACTGGTGCAGAGTGTGCATCTTCCATGGTTGGTTTTTTGGTCTATATCTTCCGCGCCCCCTCTGGTGGCCTCTACCTAAAAAAAACCCAGATCTTTTCAAGCAGGAAAATTCAGATTCGAAGAGCCTTCCCCAGAGTCTGATTCAACAGCTGATTCAGAGGAAGAAGTTTCAGAGAAAGTAATAAATCTTTTTAGATCTCCTTGGTAGTTTTGAACAGTTTTTACTTGTGGCTTGTATTCACTACCTGTTGGACGGGAATTTAACATGGAAGTCCCAGTTTGGCGCATACGAGTTGAAAGCATTGAGCCTTGAATCATTTAGATAGAGTTTGTGGTCTCTTTACATATAATATAACAACAAGCAATAAAGGTTTCCGGCATATGGTGAGGAATGTTGGTTGCTGTCTTTAGTCATAAATGAATGGTCAATGGTTGCTACAGGTGGGCCTTAGCCTGCGTGGTCACAGTGTGAATGTGTCCAGATGACCGGCATGGGGAGCACGTGATCACTACATGTGCTAGGCCCTTATTGGCTGTGTGTTCCTAACTCATGTGGCATCTGACTTTATGGAGCGTGCGTACCCCCTCTGGCCATGTGTGCTTTATTGGGGCAATCTCCCCTGACCATGACCATTGTAATGTTGCTGCACCTATCTGTGGAATTGATCACGTTTCCTGTCCGAGTGTTTGCCTGCCAGTTATGCACCCTCCCGCCTGTGACCTATCAATCAGTAATCCCAGGCCTAAGTTGCAGGGCCTGCCTGACTACATACTTGCGTGTTGAGGTAGATGTGGAGTTCAGAACAGGTGATTCTATTAAGAAGGATGACAGTTAATTTTTATCGTTTAGCGCCTCAATATCCATATTAACATTCCCCCCTCTAGTTGATTCTTCAACTACACTATCTAACTCATAAGTTTGTACCAATATTTAATTTTGTTCCTGTTGTTCCCTATGCTCACTTTTGACCACGACAACCTTCCTAATTATTTGCATTCTACCTAATTTGACGACTGTGTTTTTACAGCAGGTGATCCCCAATTGTATGAGCCTACAACCCAATAGAAACACAACGATAACTGGCAACAGTGATCTACATAGACCGGATGTCCATCCAGGAAGCCAGGAGAACCAATTCAAAAACCACTCCTGATCAGGGGCACCTCATTCTTCACGCATGTTTCTCTGTAGATTATGCAGTGCTTGGATGGCAAGTGTCAATGTTCCATTGTCCATGTCATTCCCTGGGATGAATGCGCAGCAGGCGGTGCCGATCTTGGCGCAGAGCCCTTCCTCCATTGCGCTCATTAAGTCCAGCACATATCAGTGCTACATTACCATGAGACAGATGGCTCAAATTTCTTCCTTGATCAAATTGAAGCCAAACTTGTAGCTGTTTATCATCTTGAGCATTTCCCAGCAGGTAATCTGGAGACAGCAGGCTTTAGTTTTTGTCTGTAGGGTGAGGAAGGGTATTGACCTCCCAGCTGTGCTCCATGAACAGCCTGAATTCTTCTGGAATGTCTTTGAACTGAGCCCAGCCAAAATAGTCCGCAGCTTTCTTTTCGCGAGCTTGTTGGAGCAAGGTGGTCTTCTTCTTTAACGGGTGCTGGTACAACTCTGTTAGCTCTTCTCCGGGAATGACCAGGGTTGGGGTATGCAAGGTCACCAGGAAGCACAGTCCCCTCCAACCAGGAACCAGTTGGGTGTAGCCATGGTCGCTGCTAGTAAAAATTCATTAGCGTGGAGGTGCATATCCGGAATAAGCAGAAATACTCTGCAGTTAGCATTCATGCCCATTGGAAGCATTCCATTTCCTCTGAAACATAAGGAATTCAGTGTAGGTTTCCATACACTTAGAGGTTGAGCTTTCCCTTCTAGCCAAGTGTATCCACCCACCTTAGGGTCCCAGATCTCCCGTCATGGGTTAGTCATACTTTCATTGAACCCTCCCCCATACAACCCATTCCCCTTTTCATCCTCGAGCTGGATGGCCCCCACTGGAATTCCATGTCAGGAGACCCCTTGTTGTTAAAGAAGACCGCCACAGATACACTAAGGGCCACTCTTGGTCCACAGATAGATGCTGGAGCGGTAGTGTTTGTGCACTGAGTTTGGGGTTTTTCTACCTACAAGAGTCTCTTTTCTGGGATATCTCGGGGCCAAACAGGATCTTCCCCTATTGTGACCTTCCTACGCATCCTGCCCAACTTGGTTTGGATATCAGTGGGTTCAGTGAAAAGGTATAATGCTGTTGGGTTTGTGTCATATTGGTCAGGTTTGCAACTACCCTGTGTGGTTCTATCTTATTGGGTTGGATCTGGGCCCTTATCCTACATAAGTAAAGGTGAAAGAGGCACTTTGCTTTCTGGCGAGCTACCTCTTGGGACAGGTTAAGTAGGCCTGGGCGGAGTTCATGGAGTTTTACTTCGCAGAACTCCACGAAGTGCCGGAAAAACTCCACTACGCACCGTGGAGTTCCGCCAGTGGCAGAGTCTGTTAAGTTGCTCTGCTCACACTGATTTTTAGCGCCAGGAGTTTGTCCCATGCGAGCGGTCACGACCTCCCGCATCCACCTGAGTTGAGAAATCTCCCCGGGAGGAGGTCTAGCGTGCAATATTTTCTCATGAGTGCTCGCCAACTTAACGTTGGCAAGCCGCTCGAGAGAAAAAACTCCCCTCCGGGTCACTTTGCAGAGTTTTTTTGATCTCTGTGTAACGCACGGACCGCAGAGTGGGCAAAACTCCGCGAGTGGAATTTTTCGCCCACCCCTAAGGTAAAGCCTATCAGTGCCTAACATATGTGGAATCAACAAACAGACATAACATGACCTGGCTGATGCTTGGGAGTTGACTGAGGTCTTGTGTTGGTAGCAAGTGTAATGTAAGAGGATGCTATGTAGTGCATGCATGATGCTAATGTTCGGTTTAGTGTAATTGTAGGTGACATACGAGAGGTCCCTACACAGGCACTGTAGTTCCCCATTTGTGAAACTCTTTTGACCCAACAGTTCCTCAATGGTACGTAAGCATGGGAATACCCATAGTAGGCAGATCGTACCCAACCATACAAGTATACATAACTTTTGTCATGGTACAGTAATTTGAGGTGTGAGTCCCTTGGGAGTCATCTGTGCCCCTCCAGTGGCTGTGCCTCTTCTGACCAGTGTGGAAATGCTCACAGGTTTCAGTCCAAAGGTGTTGTCATCATGGAAGTGTTTGACTGTACGTTGGTACAGTGCATCCACACAGGTGTTAAGCAGACCCCTTGCTGAGGGTCCATGGGTTTTCCCTCCTTCCAGTGAAGCAAGTTCGAAAATGTTCTTTTTCCTTTTGGGTCATGGAGGCTGCTGAAGAAAATGGCGTTGGTGCACTTGCTGTTTTTGTTCTTACCTGTTTTGAAAGAACTTTGCAGTTTGTTAATTCAGCTAGACAAACATGCTCTGTTATTGATGGTTTTCGGAGACCCTGTATTTTGCCACTGGGTGTGATCCTGTCAACCTCCTATTCGCTATCTAGTCAGGCATTGGAAGGCAACCTGTGTTAAAAAAAAACGTCTTTTAGTGGTTTTGGGAGTGAGGATTATTGCTATTCTCTAGACCGATCTAATTTTTATAAGCTGTTGAGGCCCCCAAATCCTAACTGGGTGATTAGATCGGTTTTAGGTATGTTTGCGAGGGGGTGTTCATGAGTACAGGGAGGGACTGAACTGGGACTTTTAGTAGAAGTACTATGGGTGATGCTAGTCTTGCCAAAGCGTTGTAGCTCAGTATCGCTATAGGTGCTTGGAAATGTAAGAAGAGGGGGCGTGTTGTCATTTGGTGTTGCTGGTGTCTGCCACGTGCCCTGTGAACACTTTTTTATGCCTGTGTGTCTCTCTATTCTTGGCACAGAGTGCATAACATGGCCCTCCCTCGTGGCCTCGGATAGCTGGTTTTGCTGATCTCAACCCAGCCTTTGATCTAGAATCTTCCTTTTGGGCTGTTTTTGGAGGGTTTTTACTCTTAGATCAGAGCGTTTTCCTTGAGCCACACCACACATTGTTTGCCTTGCCCGAGGGGAGAGTGTCCGAGGCTGTTCTGTGGTTCTTCCTCTTCCCCTAGACTGCCTCCTGTGGAGTCGACAGTTAGGGTTGACTGTTTCCTGGATGGTGCCTGCCAGGTTGGAGCAACATGAGCAGACTATACTTGGAAGGGGTTTGAACCTGGATGGGGGTGCGCCTCATGCCCTGCGATCTCTCTGGACTGGGGGTAAAGACTTGGAAATCTCTATCCCTGTCACCCCCCCCTCCCTTGGGCTAAACCTCACCTTGAAGGTTCATTGAGCCAGCGGCTGTAATCTCGAGCTCAACATTACGCTGAGGAAGTATGATCAAATTTTTCCACAACCTAAAAAATCAGGATGTTTGAAAACCTAATCACGGCTTTTACACTGGCTATAAAGACGGGCACCTACTCCTGTCCTGAAAATCATGAAGATGAGTTCAGTGGGGTCTCTAAAATACCTTGGTTAGGTGCTTGATCCACCTAAATCTGCCGGGACATACACCAAAAAACCGGGACTCTCCAGGCCAACCTCCGAATACTGTCTGTGGTCTTCTCTGTTCGGGAAAAGGGGAAAGGGGATGCTGTTTGTTTTTACTATATGCTTGTACTACTGGGATTGGGACGGTGATATTACTATTATTTCCTGTCTTCCTCTACTGAGGGGGGCCTACTTTACTGTTGATTTTGGTTCTGTGATTGCGTGAAGGCGCTACCTCCCCACACTGTCACCCCTCCTTGCTGGGGTGGTGTCCTGGTCCCTGTTGCGCCTGGTTCCCTGTCTTTGGCTGCTGCTGCCATGTACTTACCCAATTACTAGATCCCTGCTGCGGTTGCATGGTGGTTGGCAGACCTGTCTGCGACTGAGTATATGGTACATTCTGCTTACCCTGTGCTTAGTGCTGCGGAGTGATGTTCGTGGGGTTTTGTGGTGGCTGTCATGGTTCACAGAGCTCTGCTGTTTCTGCTACTCATAGTATGCTTTTATTCAGCCACTCTCTACCAGGTGACCCAGCCTATGGCAATAGTAGCACTCTCTAGGGTCTGGTTGCAACCAGCCTTCCTGGCCTCCATTACCATACCCTGGTCATGCTCCTAGACTGCCTGTTTGGTAACTTCTAACGTTTTGCTGTGGAGCCCCCATTGTGACTGGTGCCATCTGCACGGTTGCGGCCACGCTGCCCCCTCAAGGGTGGTCTTTTTCAACTTGTGGTGAACTAGTTTTGCTGTGTCTCTTTGGGCCTGCTACAGCTTCTCTCTATCATTCTCTTGCTTCTTCCTATGGTAGTGTAGTATATGGGCTTGTATCTCTCTCCAGGGTTTGGTATCTAGCCCAACTATGCTGTTCAGCCCACTTTGTATCTCAATAGGTGACCCTTTCTTAAGAATATTGTAGAAGAATGTGACTTGTGGGCTTGTATCGGTCCACGTCTGTCCAGTTTCTTGTCCCCATATTTCCCTCATTCTATTCAGGAAATCATTTATGCTTTCCTCTGGCTTCATGGTCTCTGTGATTAGACCTCTTACATCTGGGTGGTCAGGGAATATTTTTCTCAGGGTGGTCCAGATCCGGTGCCGGTGCGTATAAAATGCGGCCCCATCATGCTCGGTATCCTTTAGCGTGATTGCTGGACTGCAAGCTCGGGTAAACACTGTGTTAGTCTGCTCCCCAATTAGACTGTTCAGCATGTTCTTAATGCCTCCTATCGCTAGATTTATACCTGCAGTGTTTTTCTCGAAGCATGTAATCCACTTTCCTGCCCCATCCCATTGGCGGAAACTACATTCTCAACCCCTCTTTATCCATCTGGGCCCACGGTAAGTAAATAATCCCTGCCGCGCTATTCTGTAGTAATGGGCACACTCTCATGCTAGGTGACTCTAGAGGTCTACCCTCAACACAGCATTCCCATCTCATGAAGCATCTCTGCATGTAGAGGAAGTCCCACTTAGGGTTTCCTACTTCATGCCTGATGCAGTCTTCCACTACTGCATGTCCTTTGGTTCAAACGATTCTTCCCTCGGCCAAGGCCTGCCATTGTGGTCCCTCTCCTCAGTCCATCACCTAACAGGTCACAAAATACACAAAGGTCGTGCCTTTCCTCTTAGCTATTATCTCCCTCAGGGTTTGCCTACTTTTGTCATGTACTCATAAGGAACAACACGCATCCTTATTGCTGCTTCCCTCGTGTGCGTGAGCAGGTGCCATTTTGTTATTCCTGAGTCACGGGTGGGTAAGAACCAGGCTGTCTTGTTTTTTTATGTCTTGGTCAGCCTCTCTCCTATGCCTGAACGATGTGGCTCTTAGTCCTGCTAACAGCCTTTTATCGACCTCTGACTCTTCTCAGCGCTGCGCCCTGGACCTGGCTTTGCTTTTCTCATGAGGAGAGTGCGCCACCCTGTAGCCTTGCTCTAACTCACTGTTGCATGCCCTTTCTCTCTCTATCCTCCGTTCGTGCCTCTCTTCCTCACGCTCTCTGGCCTGCTCCCTTTGTTCAGAGCTGCATGCTGCTTTAGTTAGCCTGGCCTCACTCTGAAATTCGATCTCCGTACCCTCCTCGATTCTCTGGGCAAACCCTTTAGCCCCATCCTCTTCTTCGGTTCCCGGGGGACTGGGGCTCCATTCATCTCCTGAGCTTGCTGAGTCACTGTCAAAAAAATGCCACAAACTTCCCTGAACTAATGGGAATGCACATTTGACCCGCTTTGAGGTGTGGTATGCTGAGGGTGGTGGAAGGGGAGTTGAGCTTCTGGGGGCCTTCCTAGAAACGTGGACTGTGCAGGAGGTGTCTGGGCTCGATTGTTTTTAGATTTTTCAAGCTTAGACCTGACTGACTTTCTTTCAGTGGGGGGCTCGTGGGCTTCTACTATTATTGGGTTTGAGTATCCTAATGCAAGGGGAGCTGGTGTGAGTATATTCATCCCTGCATATGGTGGTGGAGGTGCTGATGCCTTGCTCGCTGTCGGCATCGTGGGGCTATCGGGTTGTACCTCTTCAAAGATAGCCCACAATTCTAAAACTGCCTCCCTTTTGTCTCTTGTCTGTCCTGCATATTTGTTTTTTTTATGTGTTTTAGTGTGCTCAATTATATTTGTGTCAAATGTTCCCTCCTTAGGCCAAGGAAATGTGTCTGCCTTTGTGTGTAAATGCCACTCTTGGCAAAGCTTATTAAGTTGTTTTATCTGTTTGGGGAACCTAGTCTCCATGTGCTTTAGTGGGGAATCCATGACAATTTTAGTAATTTGGATAATACAATTAAAATGATGTTATCCTAGTTAGGTTTGCCTAATCGTTGGGGCAATTCGTACATGGTACACTTTTACAATTTATGTACTATGAGCTCAGTGCTTACACTTTTTCATCAAACAGTTCAAACAAGCATTTCCATAAAACAAGATAAGACTGCATGTAGTGTTGTAACACAGGACGAATATGCAATATGTTAGAATAAAACCTGCACCAATCCAAATTTTCATACAATACCGTTTTAAAAGACAATCAATGCAATATCATCACATACAAGAATACATTTCAATAATGGTCAGCAGAAAAAAATTTACTTTATCAAAGAAAATCCTAGCACGTTATCCTCTAGCAAGAAAAGACTAGCGTGTAACACGTTCCTCAGTGAGCCGGATAGTCTGCCACTATCCCCTCTTAGACAGAGGCGGTAATCATAGACACCTTTTAGTAATAGCTCTGGAATCACTGGCCCCTCTTGGCCACACACAAGTTACGCCCAGTTTCCAGGGTTCAAGTTTTTCCTATACGTATTCCACCCTGTAATGCCCAGGGTCAAGCTAGATGCGCCTCCCACACTCCTTCCAGATACTGCGGGTGTCAAAAAAACACTTTAGCACTGGGAAACCGTTGAACTAAAAAACTATGAGATTGAGGTGTCAACTCTGCCCAAACAGGATAGCTATGTCACAAAAATCAATGTCCTGGGAGTTATCAAAGGCTATACACAGTATTTCACTATATTCACCTAAGCTAGCGGTCAGCTGTCGAACAAAGGTGACTTCCACGGGAATGCCTCAGAGGCTGCCTTACAACTGATACAGTTAGGACATATAAAATAGGTAATATGCCCTTAGTTTGCCATATGCTAAATTCTTTAGACTATATTTTAGGTTCGGATGTAGTCACTTACCCTCTGTGATGGCTGCTTCAGGACGGACCTCGCCCCGGGCATTCAGCAGTACTTCCAATCATTTGCAGTGTCTGCCCACATTTCTCATTGCTCAACGTGAATCCATCCGGGCGGGTCACCTTCCTTCGGCTGCAGTTGGGTACGAGGTCCCAATCCTCTTGGCTGGCTTGCCAAAATGTTGCTTGAAATTGTAATTTCCTTAAAAAACAGAAGACAAGAGAAATTTGGCGAAACAGGAACAGTATGTTTAATTAAACAGTTTGGCTGGGAGAACAGTTACAGGCACAGGGTCTGAGAACTGTCTCAATTTACATCAAGTTTGTGGTCTCTTTGTATAAAATATTTCAACAAGCAATAATGGTGTGGCCAGTGGTGAATGGCCCAGATGTCCAGCATGGGTAGCTTGTGATCACTACATGTGTTACTCCCTGATTGGTTAAGTGTTCCTAACTCATGTGGCATCTGAATTTATGGTGTTTTAGGAGCGTGCATACCCCATGTGTGCTTTATTGGGGAAATCTCCCCTGACCATTGTTATGTTGCTGCACCTATCTCTGGAATTGATCAAGAGTTTTCTGTCTGAGTGTTTGCCTGCCAGTTATGCACCCTCCCACCTGTGACCCATCAATCAGTAATCCCGGGCCTAGGTCGCAGGACCTGTCTGACTACATACTTGCGTGTCGAAGTAGATGTGGAGTTCAGAATGGATGAATCTATTAATAAGGATGAAAGTTCATTTTTATCGCTGAATGCATCGAAATCCATATTAACACAGTTTAGGGCTGTTCCCTGGCTACCTATTTCGTAGAGGCGCTGAATTAAGATGGAATGTAAATGCCACTGACAAGTTAAGGAGGACCAGCATTGCCGGAGTTCCGGCATCTAGAGACAGTCTATTAGAATCAACTACTGCCAGTAAGGCAGTTTCAATAATGTGAAAGGCTCTACAGCTGGATTGTGAGGGATCCAAAAGATGATGGTTCTCCAAGTAGGAAGAAAGTTGTTCACATACGACTCCAGAACATTGCCTAGCAAAGGGAGAAGAGGTATGGGGCGCTAGTTGACTGGCTCCTTTGGATCTGCATTTGGCTTTTTTAAGATGGGCATAACATGCAGATTTCAACTCCTGAGGTACTGTAGTTAGGATTAACAATAGGTTACACATAGTGCTGTAATGGTGGGGGCAAACAGAGTGGCTAGAGAAGGCATTATATATGGAGGGCAGGGATCAGAAGAAGAACCTGATTTAACTTGAGCCAACAGGTCTAGCAGCAGAGCCTGAGTAATAGGTTCAAACCTTTCAAGCACTGCTGGAGTGTCTCTAAGGGGTGCTGCAAATTTCTAATAGGTGTTTTAAATTTTTGTTTCAAAATGATTTGCCAAAGTATCATATAATGTCTGAGAAGCAGGAATAACTGAGGTGCAAGCGAGAGGTTTGGTAAATTTATTTAATACCTTGAATGGTTCTCTGGCAGAGTGTCTAGCTTGATTAATCCTACTAACAGTATATTGTCTGCGAGCTTCCCTGATTTTACTGTGGAAGGTTCCTAATGCTACTTTGTATTTGCTGTTATGTGCAGCAGATTTTGAAGCCCGTCATCTCCGTTCCAATCTTCCACAGTTCAGCTGAGTGCCAAGTGGCAGTATGTCTAATGTCTTTCGGAGTGTTCTGTTTATATGGGGCAACTATATCTAGTGCTTGGGAGAAAGATTTTTGAAGCATTGCTAAATCAGAATTAATATCCTGAGTGTTATCTAACTCAGGCACAAAGAGGCTGAATTGAAGGACTCAATGGTGACCTGCCTCCATGGTCTCGATCTAAAGCAATCATTTATTTTTGGTTTTAAAAGAATGTCTCTGACTGGGATCTGAAACCTGATAGAATAATGTCCATGTTAAGGGCTCTAGGACATTTTCATGGGAGTTAATAAAAGATAAGGTCTACAGTATGGCCAGCCATCTGAGTAGGCCCAATGACTTTCTGATGTAAGCTTAGCATTTCAAGATCAGATAGTAGGAAACACACATCAGAGTCAGAGACTATTTCTGCATGATAATTAAAGTCAACCATCAAGAGAAAATTATCCATAGCTAGCACATGGGGTGCTAGGCGTTCTGCTAATTTATGGCTAAAATCTTTCTTAGAGCCAGAGGGGCGATACACTAGTGCACTCTTCCATAGTTCACTATATAAGGTTTCCATTAAAAACACATATCTCCACCCAGTCGGAGAGTAAAGAATCAATGATCTCTACTTTCAAGAAGTCAAGGAATGCTATGGCTACTCCTCCTCCCATCTTAGATATCCTATCAAGCTTGACCAGCTTATATTTTCTGGAGAGCGCAAAAGGAATTCAAGGAATAGCAAATGGATGCAGCCAGGTTTCAGTGATAAAGCAAATGTCTGGTTGTAGAGACGTAAACAAGTCGCACATTTCTATCGCATGTTTAGGAATAGACCCAGTGTTACAGTAAAGTCTTTTTAGTGCCGGAGGTTTATTAGGAGGTTCAGCAAGTGAGTCTTTTGAAATATCTGTTCTAAGAGTAGTGGTCTTTGTGTCGCATGGCCTGATAAAATTAGGATTATGGCCCTCTCTGTCCCTGAGTGGCAAGGTTCAGGCTGTATCAGTACAGGAGAATCTGCATTCATAACCTGAAAGCAGGCCCTCAAGACATAGGGGAAGCTGGGGGGCGCAATGTGGGCAATTGGTCTTAAGTTCCTTAAGCTCACTGCTGGTGTAGCGCTTTGTAGACGAAAAGCTTACATCAATGGTCGCAAATGCAAGGTTCCTGGCGACGTTCAGATGAGGACGGGTGCAGACAGGCTTGCCTTTGGCAGCACGTCCGTGCCAGACTAGAGTTTTAATAGGGAACCGGTAGTGAGAGGGAAAAAAACTAGGGAGATATTTACAAGAAAATGCTGGAGGCCGGTGTTACGCAAAAAATGGCAACGCCACGCTCTGAAATTTTCAAAACACAGGGATGCATCATATTTACAAAAATACGGTGCCCCCCTACGTTTTCACTAGTGCTGGCACTAAAAAAGCTGCCTAGCGCCAGCGCAGGCGCCCTTGCACCAGGTTGCAAGGGTGCCTGCGCTGCAGCGGCGATTGTTTATGTGCAGGAAGGGAAACCTTCCTGCACATAATCAATCAATAATGGTGATTTGCTCTTTCCATGTCTGCTGCAGAATCCAGCACACATAGAATGAGCAAAAACAAGGAGAAATTAATAATTGCTCCTTGTATCGCCATTCTAAGACAAGGTATTACCTGGCCTTAGTTTTTGGCGCTGCCCCAACCTTGTAAACTTAGGGCAGCATCAAAAAGCAATGGGTGTTGCGGTGGAACGCCCACAGCAACACCCATTGCCCGCCTCTTTGCAGCAGACTGTGGTGGAAAGGGGCCAATTTACAAGTTGCCGTTAAGCCACGTTAAGTGGCTTAGCGCCAGCAAGTAAATATGGGGAATGGCACAACGCCACTTGAGCCTCAGAAAAAGTGATACTCCGGTGGTGTTAGGGGCTTGTAAATATGCCCCCTAGACTGCTAACGGGTCTAAAATGGAGGCTGATGCAGTCTTCACCAAAGCCAAAGACTAAGGGGCATACGTATCAAAAAGCGATTCGCGATTCTCAAAATGCGATTTTTTGCAAATCGCATTTTGAGAATCGCAAACCGCGATGTAAATAAAAACTCGCAAATAATTTGCGATTCCTAAAAATTCTCAGAATACACTGCGAATCCCTTATTAGCGATTCCTTATTTGCGAAATTCGCAAATAAAGAATCGCAAGAATAGGGAATCTGCAATTCAGGTGCAGCTTGATGACATCACACCCAGGAAGTGGGAGTGCCATGCTGCACCTGATTGCCTGAGGCTGAGTCAGAGGCTGTGAGGAGAGGCAGAGAAGTGAGCACAGCATTTCCAAACACCAACAATGGATCCCCAGGAGAAAGAGAAGGACAAGGAGGGGGCAGTGAGAAAGAGAAAGCATAAGTTCAGCGAGAGGGAGCAGGAGGTGCTGATAGAGGAGATGGTAGTCAGCCATGAACTACTATTTGGCAAAAAGGCTCTCCGTGTCCCAGAGTCCAGAAAGAGGAAAATCTGGCTGGATATCCAGGCGAAGGTAAATGCTGTTGGTGTGACCCAGCGCACAGTCGAGGACCTGAGGAAGAGATGGTACGACATGCGCCAAAGGTCCAAGGAGAAGGTGGCAACCAGGCTGGCGGAGGCCAAGAAGACTGGTGGGGGAACACCAACTGCAACCGAGTCAACACCCCACGAGGAGTTGGTGGAGTCCACCCTACTGCCCGAGAGCGTCAGTGGTGTGGCTGACATGGACAGCTCCGACCCTGCAAACACAAGCCAAGGTAAGATGCATGCCAAATGCAGCGCACACATCACCATCCCATTCACACACTCAGGAATGCACCAAACACAAACTACTCATGCCACTCCGGTCCACTTTTTCCAGCACACACAGCAATGCATCATGGGAGATGTAGTCAGATGCATCACACAGTGGGGCAATGAGACACAGCAATGTTGAAGCAGTATGGAAAATCCTGTAAAGGGAAAAAGCGATAGATAGCAGTTAGCCAATACAAATTGAGAAAACTTTATTGAGTGAGAAATGCAGACCATGTCACAAAATCAAAATTGCCCTTTATCATCCACAGCACAACCTGGGACACAGGATGGCAGTGCAGGAGCTGAGGAGGTGGAACATATGGATGAGCAGGCAGGGCAGGGGGACCCCGACGATACCACAGAGACCACACCTGTCCCACCGAGAAAGCGCACCATTGTGGCACCACTGCCACTTCTTGAGGCAGAAACACAGTCCACAGGGGAGGAGGATGCTCAGGCTGAGTCAGGGCAGCGTGCAAAACAGGTGCTGGAACAGGACACACTGCCACATAGAGAGCAAGGATCCGTGAGACGCAGGCCTAGGGCGAGCACCAGCGTTGCCACAGATGATGAAGCCACGGTGTTTGCTGGACTGGAGGGCAGCATGCTGAAGATACAGCGTCTGCAACAGAAATCATTGCGTTCCATTAACCGGCAGCTGTACTCAGTGAACAACAGCCTACGTTACATGGGGGAGGGCATCATGGACATGGCAGGTGCTATCCGTGAACTGTGTGCCACATTGAAGAAGGACCAGGCAGCCAGGCGCAGGGTGAGCCAACGGTCGGACAGCCGTATGAACACCTACACCAAGGCGGTGAACCGCCTGTGCACTGCCACGAGCCAGCTGTCACGTCGCACCGTGAGCATGCAAGTGGAGATGTCCCACTGCTGCCAGGATGTTGCAAAAGGCCTGGTGCAGGTCACCACCGCTGTGGAACAACTGAAGACAGCCAACACAGGTGGCACAGCACTCCTGGGCTCAGGGGAGAGCGAGGAGTTGTCCAGCAGGAGCAGCATAACGTCACCAGTGCCCGACACAAGACGGCGCAGTGTGAGACAGGGTCCAACACCTGAGGAGTCAAGGGAGGGCAGTCAGCACCCAGAGCGGGCAGCAGCAGGCCATCCCAGGAGGAGATGAACTGCCATCACTGAGTCAAGCAAATGGGTGAAGCAACACATTCAGACCGGACTCCTGACTTGCGTACATACCTGCACTGTGGCCATAACATGTGCTATGTATAGCGACACTCATGGAGTCTGTCAGGCTGTGTGACGAAATTTGATCCTGCAGCTAAGGGTTTGAATAAACACAGACCTGCAACAAAATATCTTTTGCATCATGTCATTATTACTCACCTAGAAATAGTTCTGTGTGATCCCATCCTGTCTCTGTCGTCCGGCAGCTGCCCCAACTCCAACTGCTGGTCTTCCGGGGGGACCTGGACCATCATCGTCAGAAGTATCAGTATCAGTTCTACTGGGATGCCTTTTCTCACAGCTATGTTGTGGAGCATTGCACAGGTAGCCACAATCTTGCAGCAGGTCTCAGGGCTGTATTGGAGTGCTCCTCCGCTTTTATGCAGGCAGCGGAAGCGGCTCTTCAGGATCCCAAATTTCCGCTCTATTATGCAGCGCGTAGATCTGTGTGCGCGGTTGAATCTCCTCTCCCTTGCATTGGCTGGATTTAGGTTTGGTGTCAGGATGAAGTCCTGCACTGCATATGCACTGTCACCTGCAGGAATGGAAACGAGAGGTGAGTCAATGGCCCCCACCCCAGTGATGTACTGTATGTTGGAATGTTTGACATGCATTTACCTAGCAGGTATCCCTCACCAAACTCGCCAGCATTGAGACATCTGTATATCCCACTATGTCTAAAGATAAAAGAGTCGTGGGTACTGCCTGGGTATTTAGCTACAATATCATTGATGATATGTTTGGCATTGCAGATGACCTGTATGTTTAGCGAATGGTATGATTTGCGGTTTCTGAATACATATTCATTGTTTGATGGGGGTGTGAGGGCCACATGGGTCCCATCTATGCAGCCAATTACGTGGGGGAATTGTGCAATCTGGTAGAAGTCCAGTTTTGTTTGCTGCAATGCCTGTTGTGTGCTGGGGAATTGTATGTGATGATGTAGTCGCTGTACCATTGCATCTAGGAATGCATGGAAGAAGCGCGACAGGCAACTCTGGGAGACCCCACCTGCCACTGCTATCACCCCTTGAAAACTCCCTGAGGCCAGTAAGTGCAGTGAGCACCGGACCTGCACATGGGTTGGAATGGTTTGGGTCCTGCGTGTTGGGGGTTCCATATGGGGTTTCAGCTCCTCTATCAGGTCTAAAATGGTATTTGAGTCCAGCCTGTACTTCTCATGGACCTCCTCCTCAGTCTGCTGGAACAGAGTGATGCGCACTCTGAAGATCCGTTCCTGTCGCCTCCTCCTCTGTGCTGCTGCCCGAATTCGCAGCCTCCTGGCTATCACATATAGCGCTGCCATTGTAGAAGTACCTGTTGCATTGTGGGCTTGTTTATATAGCTTGCACCTGGTTACCACCTGCATTGAATTGGTGGTAAATTTGCTGTGCAAAATTGCGATTTTCACAAATTCGCAATTTGCGAATTTTTCATACATTGCTTTGCGAATTCTTAAATTGCGATTTCTCTATTTGCGATTTTCGCATGCTGCGTATCGCAGATTGCGAATTCGCAAGAGAAATCGCAGATTTCGAGCCTCGCAAAATAAGAAATCGCTAAAATTGCGATTTTTATTTTGCGATGCGAAATGTGTCATACATGGCGATTGTCTATTTTGCGATCGCAAACACTGTTTTTTAGCGATTCGCAGTGTTTGCGATCGCAAAATAGTTTCATACATATGCCCCTAAAGCCTTTGGTTCCTTCCGCACAAACTGTGATTTTCATATATATGCCAGTGGCGTAGCTAGACCTTTGGACACCTGTGGCGGTCCCTGCGTTAGCGGCCCCGCGACGGCCGCAGATAAGAGTGGGGGGGAGGGTGCCGCTCCTCAAAACTCATGCCACCCTTGCTACGCCACTGATAAATGCTTCGGAAAATTGGCCCCAATTTCCTATGGCAAATTTCAACAACCTATGCTGGCCATCTCTTCTACCGATCCTCACCCTATAAACTGCATTTCTCTTCTCCTTGGCATATTACATATAAAATCAGTGATTCAACACAAATAGAAAAGCTTAGATTTCCCTGCTTATGAGGATAAGAGAGAATGATTTTATAGCTGTTACCATACTTAACATATTTAGGGCCACAGGCTAAAAGGAAAAGAAAGTCATAAATCTGCACCCTCAAGAGTACAGTCTCTCAGGAGTTATGATTTTCGGGAATTCTCAAACAGTTCCAAGTGTAAAACCTGTAACCCTCTGACAGCCTCTGGTTGCCAGGAGAACTCCTGATAAAGTATTGCGAATTGCAAATCATAAGCACGCTGAGGTATTTTAGATGCATAATTGTAGCTAAAATTCAACTGAACACTGGCAAAACCGAGATTCTGCTGTTCGGAAAAGCGGAGGAGCTCTGGTCTACTGATTGGTGGCCTTCTGAGCTGGGTGAACCCCCCACCCCAAAAAAATGGGTGAAAAACCTAGGTGTTATTGTGGATGACAAACTCTCCATGGAAGAACACGTGAAAAGCATCTCGGGCACCTGTTTCGGCCTGATGCGAATGCTCAGAAAGTTTTTTCCTTGGCTTCCTCTTTCAGCAAGAAAGTCTCTCATACAGGCACTACTAGTAAGTAGGTTGGACTACGGTAACTCCGTACTGGTAGGGATTAGGGAAGATCTGCTCTCTAGGCTGCAGGTTGTGCAGAACACAGCTGCACGTCTGGCCCTCAATCGGCCCTCTCGATCACCTTCCGAACCTCTACTGTGACTATTCCACTGGCTGCCCATTAGGAAATGAGCAGTATTTAAGCTTTTGTGTCTGGTATTTAAAACACTACAGGGGAATGGTCCGGCTAACCTCAGTAAAAAGCTAAAACCTTATATTCCTTCCCGGCAACCGAGGTCGAGCGATCGGCGGCTGTTGTGCCCTATGAGGATTAATAAAATCAGAATGGGTTGCATCTTACTCCCTCCCACTGGAACAAACTGCCAGACGACATTCGCGCCTGCCCCAACCTAGGGCAGTTTAAAAACGTCTGAAAACCTGGTTGTTTAGTCACTAATCAGTTGTCTCCTCTCTTCTGATATTGTGGCGCCAAGAGATCCCCTTGGGGATGATTCGTTTTGCGCCTAACAAATGCTAATAATAATAATAACTGCGCATGGGGGATATTGTTTTTTCCAACTTTTTTTTTTACCTCCACCAGGATTTTTTTTTTATCTGCAGAAACCCCTTCAAAGACAATCTCACCACTTTTGGAATGTTCAATTCCCCTTTCCATTCTAGTAAATACCCACAAATCCTGAGTTATTTACCTTCCCAAACTTTCCAGCGACCTGCCTGGTTCTGCTATTAGATTGGACTCCTGGATTGGGAATTCCTGATGTGCACAATGACCCCATCTTGGGGCCGAACTGGGCTTAAGTAAATGAATGTATGACTTCCAAGCAAGTCATTCCATTCTTGCACATATAATTTCTCTGAATCAGTCCTAGTGCATTTAAATGGGGTTGCATGTCAGATTATCATTTAGATCCTTGTATCCTAAATATTGTTTACACAAATGTTACTTCATTTAGTGTAGATTTTCTATTAACTCAAATTTTGCTACCAATAAGTAGGACACACTATTTATGGAAGATGGATCGTTGACAGCGATATTCTGGGACCAAACCAATGAGGAAATCATACAGAATACATGTCTTACTTTAAGATAAGGACAAAGTTTGTAAAGCAAGTTTGTAAAGCAAGTCGCTTTTGCCACAGTTAAACTTAAGTTTTGGTCTTAAGCTTAACTGAGCCTCAGTTAAACTTAAGACCAAAACTTAAGTTTAAATGAAGCAAAAGTCTAACTTTACTACTCGTAAATGCCCTTTGTGAATACAGAAAGTAATAAAGTTAGACTTTTGTCTCAATTTATCTTTGTGAATTGGGCCATAGTATTTTGTTATTTTTTTCCATAGTTAAAGATTTGCATAGCTGAAACCCATAATTATTAAAAATACACTTCATCTTACATCTGCAGTGAGAACTTAAACTTTGCAAACTTCTTCTTTTCAAACAATTGTACTTAAAAGGAAATGCTGTCTCGCTTACATACTTCACATTCATTAATAAATATGAAAGAGTTAATGAAACTGAGAAGCCAATGAGGTCTAGAAGTGGGCACCCTAGAAGACAATATGTGAGAGGAGGCTCTTTGCTTTCCAAGAGACATCTCTATCAAGGCCAGCTTAGGGCTGAATTAACTCAGATTACTACACAAAGTATAGTAGACCAAGGTTCAAATGTATATGTTTGGAATGATCAACAAGGACAAATGCTTACACAGCTATGGGGAGAGAGTCACCTACTACCATACAATATTGGAATATCCCCTAAAACTACTGGGGAGCGAGATGTTGGGAATTGGAGTCAGTGGTGGGACTCGCCCTGAAAATGAAATGTCTTATCTGCTCCCTAAAACATGGGAGGCCACAAACATATCCGGGTACAAGAAATCATATATCAACCAGGCCCTTATACTCGCAAAGAGAGACATAGCCAAAAAAGGGTTCATTCTGTCATGTCAACACTAGATGAATGGATGAGAATCATGGCTGTGGAATGGGGGCTATATCGAAGCTATGGATGCCCTGGCACATTTGGGGAGATCTGGAAAAGCTGGGTGAACAGGATGGGATTTAGTAGGCTTTCCTGCTAGGAGTGAGCTCATGTTATTGAGTCCCTCCCATGAAGACTACCAGGGTATCCTATATATGACAAGTGATATTGCATTTGTTTCGTGTCAATGTTATGCAAGTGCCTCAGGCCCTGCCATTTGTTAAGTATACTAGTGGTCATGATTTTTCTCATCAATGCCCATTACTGTACCTGGCCAAACTGTTGGAATGGTAACATGAAACCCATTTAATTTAATTTGCATGCAAATGTATCTCACAATAATATCCTTAAAATTAGCACAGGTCCAGACCACATGGATCAAAACTGAACAATCTTGATCTAGGGAGAAGTGCATAGATAACACTAACTAGACTTAAAAACCTGGTGCAGCTGAAAGAGCCTCATGCTTCTCCCCAACACAGTATTAGGACTTAACATTGGCAGAAATCGATTTCAGGCAAGCATTGAGGAAAACCCAGGCATATTCTCCCACTCTTCCAGTCCATATGTCAAAATTTCACCCCCCCAAAAAAAATTCCTATCACTTGCTGTGGGGACTAGGATGCTCTGCACCCTGGCAGCCAGTAAGACTGTTGGGGCATTAGGGCTGAGGGATAGTCTCAACGGCAAGAAGGCCCACCAACACCCCATTTTGTTTCCTAAAATTAACAAAAATATCGCTGGTGTCTAAAATTCTGGTAAAACCCCCAATCAACCTCCAGGGGGGGAGAAAAACTGTAGGGCCCATTCTTGGGTGCGGGCACAGCCTGATGTCTTGGTTGGCCACTCCACCCCCTTTTATGGACCATTTTTCCTTCATGTCTAGTGGGCTTTCTGCTCCTCCTTTGGGCAGATTAGGGATAATCATGCCCATTTTTCCCAAGGACATAAAGACTATTGGTCCCATTCTGGGGTTGGAAGGCACAGCCTGATGACTGGGTGGATGCACCCCACCACGTCTTTTTTTCACCCACCACTTTTCCCTAGTGTCTAGTGGGCTCTCTGCCCCCTGGGGTGCAGACGGGGGATAAACTCACCCAATCTTCCCCCAATGGGAGCAGAAAGAATGCCAGGCCTGTTCTGGATTTGGGGGCATAGCACGATGCCTGGGTAGGCCACCTCCACCCCTACTTATTTGTTTCTGACCATATTTTACCTGGGGTCTAGTGGGCTTTTTGTCTCCCCTACCCTATGGTGCAGATCATGGATAAACTTACCCAATCTGCCCCAGTGGTCAGAAAGACTCTTGAATGTGGAGGAATAGGCCCATGCTTGCGGGGCTTCTCCCCAATACAATAATGCTAAAATATTCCCTGGTGGTCCAGTGGCTTTATTTTCCCCAGGGGGCTGATTGGGGGTAATTACTACCTATCCACCCCTGGAGACAGAAAGACTCCTGTGACCAAGGAAAAGGGGAGCATAGGACCATGCCCAGGAAGGCCGCTCCCCCCCAAAAGAATAATTAAAAAATATTCACTGGTGGTCTAGAGGGATTTCTTCCGCCGGAGGGCATATTGGGGTAAACGCCCCATGTCCATCCCCCAAAAGGGACAGAAAGACGTTTATGCCCTGGAGTGGGGTGAGCACAGGCCCATGGGTGCTGCTCCAACCAAAAATAAACTATAAAAGTTCCATTCCCTAGTGACTAGTGGGCTTTCTGCAGCATGAAGAAGATTAAGTGTAAACACCCTCTATCTGCCCAGGAAGCAGAAAGACTGCTGTACCCAGGGTCGGGAGGAAAAGCACAGGCCCATGCCCATTGGGGGGCACTCCCCCCCCCCTTCGCTGGTGTGAACTGGTCTTTCTGCCACCCTGGGGGGCAGATTGGGGGTAAACACCACCTACCCACCCCCAAGGGTGCAGAAAGGCTTCGGTCCCCAGGGGCAGGGGAAGCACTAGCCTATGCTCATGGATGGCCCACTCCCCAAAAAGCTGTAACAATATTATTCCCTGGTGCCTGCTCTACTGAGGAGGCAGATTGGAGTAAATACCCCCACCCGTCCCCCAGGGGTGCAGAGAGATTGCTTTGCCATGAGGTGGGTGGAGCAAAGGCACATGCCGATGGGAGGTGTTCCCCACCGAACAAAACAGTGAAAATACTATTCCCTGGTGTTTAGTGGGCTTCCTTTCTCCCTGGGACAGATTGGGGGTAAACAATACCTTCCCACTCCCCGGGGGGCAGAAAGACGGTTGTGCTTCGGGGTAGAGGGCACAGGTCGATGCCTAGGGCAGCCACTCTCCCTCACAAAGAAAAATTCCGGGTGTCTAGTGGAGTGGATCCTTGCTCACGAACCCAGGGCGAGCACCAAGTAGGGATCCACTAGGGACAGACAGCGCTGGAAAGGGGACAATGTTGCCTGTCCAGTGCTTCCACTCCTGTGTCAATTGGTGCTCAAAGGCAGAGTTATGCCCCTGGCTCTGATAAAAAGTGAAAGCACACTGTGCCATTAGCATGGTCTTTCACTTTTGTTTTGCTGTGACATCAGCACTCTGTGTACACAGGCATTACAGCAAAATAAAAACTAAACAAACTCGGGACTTTGATTCTGAAAACAAATATGTTTCTGCTTTTTAAAACAGAAGCATTTTCTTTTTCAGCACTGAGGATAACACGTTTATGTCCTCATCACTACAAAGGTAGTACAGTACTGAGGATGTCAACGGCTGGTCCACTGTTTTAAAGGTCAGGTCCTCTAGAGAGTATTATGGACCTGATACTGAGCACAAAGAAATCTTAACAATTTATTATTTGATTAAACCGATAATTACCGATGGGTGATTCTCAGTTTCTTACACTGATCTCCTCCTGGTTGACCTAATCCTAGTGAATCTCTTACTTCCTTTTTCCCATTTGCTGCATGTTGAAAATGTACTAAAACATCCTAACATCACTGAATTTCATAGCTTGTGGAATCGTTGTAACATATTTGCCTTACAGAACATGTGGCAATAGGCCCTGTTTAAATTCCCGACATTGAGATACTCATCAGCTCAGTGAGATTCACCTGGATTCAATGGTGTTATGTACACAGAAAAACCCACAAAACAATATGCATCAGCAGTCAGAATGAATGAGCTTAAGTTACTACATACAAAGATATTGACTAGTACCCATTGCATGCTAATTATATGGGCTGGCAATTTCAGTGCAAATATCCCTTGTACTGATGCTATTCAGGAACTGGCCAAGGATTTTGAATGCGGATAGACCTTTTCTGACTCATACTGGTAGTAGGGTATGATGAGGAAGGGTACATAAATTCATGAATTTTGCAGATGCTCACAACTTTAGACAAAAAAACGAATGCCTACCTAGAGAAAGACCAACTTCATCCATTAGAGTGTTGGGTCCATTTGACAGATTAATAGATAATCCTTTGGTAATCCCAAATTGTTCCATTATTGCATGGACTTCCAAATTATAGCATGCAATAAAAACAAACATTCTGTACAGTTACCCAGTTTACAAATCATTTGAATCCTATCACTTCATATAATTGTCTAAACTTTTAACTTACTCCAGGTATTTTAAATAGAGTGATGAACAATAATTGTCTCCAAGACATCAGCACTAATCTTGGTGGCGCCACCAGTTACAATACAAGATGGCCACTCATATGCAAGACAACATCCTTCAATATCTACCTACATATATGCCGATCCTTGCCCCCTTGAGGCACCCACCTGTTGGATAAAAGAGCAGGAAATCAAAGGACATAGTTCCTGCCTCTCTCTGGGCCTTTTTTAATGGCTATAGCAAGAGCAATCTCCTACCTCTCTGTCGTGCACAATTTTCTAGGAGGGTCCTCACCAACATTGAGACATTACAACTGAAATTCCCACCATACAATATTCACACTACTGTAATGGACTCCCTGCATCACATTAATAAGACAGGCACAACACTCTTTTTCTGTCATAGTAAATTATATTTGCATGATTTGATGAGTGCACTTTGGTAAAAATGGTGTGGCTAACCAATGTATACCCTTACAGATTGCGCTTTGATTAGGCAGAATGTGCTGGGACATGTGACTTTAGCGTTTGGTTTGGCATAGTGTATCTCGTAGAGTTCCAGGCACAGAAAAATTATTCCAGCTAGTGAAATAGTAACTAACAGTGTAGAGGGAGGAAAGGTGAACTGGCAAAGATGAACCAGAAACAGGCTAAGCTCAATTTTGAGCACAAGAGGCCTACACAAAGAACTGGTCATGAAAAAGAGACACAGAGGATAGAGTAGACATCTTCATCTATAGAAACTATGAAATGGCTGTAAGTGAAATCACTTGTTGTGGGCATGAAAAATGTAAAGCGATGGAGGCACAAGAAGACAAAACAAAGATACGACGAACCACAGACGTTTGGCTCATTTGGAGATTGTGGACCAGATATTCAGGACGACTGAGATATAGTGAACTGCAGTAATCATTTCATGATAAGATTAGAGACTGCACAGCAGTTTTGCAGCAGTCTGCAGGTATGTGTGGTAGGATCTTATGAAGAACCCATAGATTGAAGGCGCAGGAGGTAACATTGTTGTGGATCTGTTTAGAACAAGAAGGGGGTCTTCAAATAATATCCCTAAGTTGCATGCTTCGGAGACAGATGATGATGAGAAGTCAGGATCATCAGGACACCAAGATGAGAATCATAAAGTAATGGATCTGCAAAAAAAACAGCTCCTCTGTTTTATCACTGTTGAGTGTTTGTGAGGTTAGATGCATCCTTTTGGGAAATGCTGATGTGCATGTTTTAAATTTCAATTGGGCGCTATTAAGAATATCTTTAATTGCAACAAAGATCTGTGTGCACCCATATATGAAATAACATAGAAGCCAAATGACCTGATGAGACTTGCCAGTGGGGTCATGTACGTGTTAATCATAACGAAGAGTAATAAGGAGATATATGGCTAGTTTTTGGGTAGAGTAGGAAAACATTGTTATACTACAGACATCACAATACTCTATTGAAAGAGAAACATTACCTAATCAGGGGCTACAATTGGTTTCTACTCCGTCATTACTCAATCAGTGCAGGAAGCCAGGAGAACCTTTTTGTTAGTCAAAATAAGCTGCAGCAAATTAGTGGTACATCCTGCAGATTTGAAATTGTCATTGTATGGTACATCTTTAGAGGCTCCCAACAGGCTTTGGCTTTCCTAAAAAAAAGCAAAGCTGCCAAGAGATGGAGCACATACAGATATTTTTCATCTCACTTTATTTACACTATACAGGTTGTGATGCTGATCAATGTATCCCATTCCATCACTTGAAACCAGTGTCAGACACAAGGGGTTGATATATGATGATGTAGGGCATACTTGGAAACAGATTGGTCACCATAGTCATTAAAATAGTTTCCAGTGCAGATACCCAGACTTATTTCCAGGAGACTGTGACAGAATGATACAAGCTAGACCTACTTTCAGTTATTTTGGGGTGCGACTTTAATTTAGCACTAAAATCCAGAACAAGTAGATCGAGTAGAGAAATCAAATCTCAATCTGCAGCTAGTAAAGTGCTACTGCAGCTAATGTCCTAGTATCACCTTATTGATTATTTGCCCTGGCCATTGAATTGAGCGCTGGTTTGTTGCAAGAGTGTCATTATCAATCAAACTCTCTTTATTTCGGTAAAATACCATAAAAGAAGCAAAGATACAAAGCATCGCCCATGTCGATAAGGGGACAGGGCAAGACATTGGATAAAACTTGACAATAAAAGTAAAAATTGACAGTCACTAAAAGTTAAAATAGCATGCGATAAAATTTAAAAAGGTATCTTACAACCGAAGCTTACATCAGAAATGCTTTCCAACCATTGAACGGTTAGTGTGCAAGTTAGGCAAAGTCTCTTGTCTAAAGTGCGTGTGCATTATAAGGAAAAAGCGATCATTGACAGCGGACATATATAAAAGACAATTGCAAGATCAATCATCACAATAAAAGCAAAAGAGATAAAAACAAATAGACACCAATCAAGAGTATGCATTAGGCAGAGTCAAAATTAATGGATGGCTATTCACATCTTCAAGATAGGTAGCCAGGAAGTGCTTAAGTCGGCAAGACATCACTACAACGGTTCTCAAGAGTAGGCCGGGGGGCTGTCTGTGCCCTCCTTCTGATTGCCCATGAATGACCTAGGAATTTCGCAGTTGCGCACACAAAAAGTTGTGATGGATCGGATTGCAGTATACGCAGGGCCTCTCTTGAGTCTCTGGTACCAAGTTGCCTGCAGACAGGAGTCAGCCATTTACTCCTAGGTTTCGTATATGCTGTACAGGCAAAGAAGAGATGGCCAATAGTTTCATGCGGGCAAGGGCAACAGGGACAGCCCTTTTCCTGTGCTCTATTAGCCAACCAAGAGTTTGTAAAAGCATTAACTGGCAAGCTTCCATGCCTAAACTGGATATACATTAAAAAAGGGGCTTTCTCTTTCAAAGAGGTGAATACTACTTTCATTGTGTGCTGAGGATTTTCTCCTTTATGTTAAAGAATCTGGTGTCACTAATTGTCAGTGAACTTGCTCTCCCACCCTCGCAGCTCCACCAGTGAGTGACGCCCTCCCCGAGCCCCGGAACTCTTGAGTGTTGCTGGTGTTCGAGGCCCTCCTCCACCCGCGGGATCACCTGCGCCTCATCCCTGGTGGTCCAGTGGACCCCTGTTCTCCTTTGCCTTGCTCCGCTGTCCGCTCCGTTTTTTTTTCACTCGTTTTGCCTCTCCCTCTGTCTTTTTCTGTTCTGCACTTTTTCTGCCTTTTTCTCATTTTTCCACCTATTTCCTTATTTCCCTTAGCCTCCCTGGTGGTCCAGTGGACCTCTGTTCTCCTTTGTCTTGCTCCGCTGTCCGCTCCGTTTTTTCACTTGTTTTTCACCCTTTTTAAATCGTTTCTGTACTTTTCTGCTTTCTGTGCTTTTCCTGCTCTCTGCCTTATTTCACTCTTTTTTCTCCTGTTTCCCCCCCTTATTCCTCCTCTCCCGCCTGTTTTTCCCCGCCGCTGCTGCCCCCGCGGCCCCTCCCCCCAGCACGACCAGTGCGACCAATCCTGCTCCCCTCCCCGCTCCCGCCTCCCAGCTGTCCAGCCCTCCCCGACCCCTACTTAATGGCGGCCGCGCGCAGCGGGCGCAGCGCTGGCGCGCCGAAGGCACACCAAAGGCAAGGCCGTCTGGGCCCGTCCGCGACCTGACCGTGACCAGTGCCAGGAACCCTGGATCTCCACAACGCCAAAGCTACGACCCGGCGGCACTCCACGCCCTCAACCCAGGCAGCGACAACAACTGCAAGCGAGCGTCACCGGCCGACACCCATTGGTCCGTACCCTTCAGCTGTCACCGCTGCCAGCACACCTGCAGCACCGCCAAGACCACCGACCCAGCGCAACCCACCCTCAAGAACACACCCGAACCGAAGACTCCTCAACGTCCGATCCCTCCACAAACACGCCACCGAAATCTGAGACCTCCTCGACAGCACCACCCCTGACGTAGCGTTCCTCACCGAAACATGGACCAACACCTCCTCGGGACCGGACATCGCCATCGCCATCCCGCAAGGATACAAGATCTCCAGGAAGGACCGCCCCAACCGCCCGGGAGGAGGAATCGCCATCGTCCACAAATCCACCCTCCACCTGAGCACACTCCCCGACGAGCCCACAGACTTGATGGAACACCTTCACTTCAAGATACTGGCCAGCCCCACCACTACCCTCCGAGGAACCCTCATCTACTGACCCCCTGGACCCCGCAGACCTTTTGCCGAATCCATCACGGACATCATCTCCCTGCAGGCCATCGCATCCACCAACTACACCCTGCTGGAAGACCTCAACTTCCACCTCGACAACCAACTGGACCCCAGCACCACATCCCTCCTGGACAACCTCGACAACATTGGACTCCGCCAGATCGTGACCGAACCCATGCACTCAGCAGGACACACCCTCGACCCCCTCTTCACAACAGGAAACTCCATCACCTTCAGCCACACCACCGAACTCCCATGGACCGACCATTGATGCGTCCACTTCACCTTCAGAACACCCACCATCCACAGACACCAGCACCTGCTCCCACGTAGAAATTGGACCAGAATCACCGACAACCAGCTAACCTCATCACTCAGCAACTCCACCCCTACCGTCGCGGAAAACGACGACCCCAACGCCGCAGCCCGTACCCTGCACAGATGGATCACCGACAGCGCCAACACCTTAGCCCCCTCAAGAAAAACAACAACACCCACGCCAAGAAAGCTAGATGGTTGACCACCGAACTTCGAGAGTCCAGACGCACCTGCCGCCGCCTCGAAAAAGACTGGAGGAACACCAAATCCACAGAAGCCCACAACAACTTCAGAGCCGCCACCAGAGTCCACCACCAACTCATCAGAAAAATGAGAAAAAAAGCAATCAAAGACAGAATCTCCACCCACGCACACAACAGCAAAGAACTCTTCAACATCATCAAGGAGTTCACCCAACATACCAGCGAGTCCGCCGACATCCCACCCTCACAAGACCTCTGCGACAAACTCAGCACCTTTTTCCACAACAAAATCGAGAGCATCTTCGACAACTTCGACGAAGACAACCAACACACTGAACCCTCACCAACCACCCCGACACCATGAAGCCAACGATCGACAACTGGACAGCCCTCACCACCGAAGACACACTGAAGACGATGAACTCAATCCACTCCGGGGCCCCCATGGACCCCTGCCCCCACCACATTTTCAACAGAGCCGCCGAGACCATCGCACCCATACTCCGCCACTCCATCAACTGCTCCCTGTCAACAACATCATTCCCCGATGACTGGAAACACGCAGAGATCAACCCCCTCCTCAAGAAACCCTTGGCGGACCCCACCGACCTCAAAAACTACAGACCCATCTCCCTGCTCCCCTTCCCAGCGAAAGTCATCGAGAAAGCCATCAACAGCCAACTCGCCACATTCATCGAAGAGCACAACATCCTCGACTCCTCCCAATCCAGCTTCAGAAAAAACCACAGCACGGAAACCGCCCTCCTCGCCGCAACAGACGACATCCGCACCCTACTGGACAAAGGAGAAACTGCAGCCCTCATCCTCCTCGACCTCTCAGCGGCGTTCGACACAGTCTCCCACGCACCCTAATACGCAGACTCCATGACGCAGGGATTCAAGACAAGGCCCTCAACTGGATCCGCTCCTTCCTCTCTGGCAGAACGCAGCGGGTCAGACTCCCCCCTTTCCTCTCGGACCCTACACCAACGACCTGCGGAGTCCCCCAGGGGTCATCCCTCAGCCCCACGCTCTTCAACGTCTACATGGCTCCGCTCGCCCCCATCGTCAGAACCTACGGACTCAACATTGTGTCATACGCAGACGACACCCAACTCATCCTCTCCCTATCCAACGAACCCAACACCGCCAGACACAATTTCCGAGAAGGCATGGAAGCCGTTGCCAAATGGATGAAAAACAGCTGCCTTCAACTAAACACCAACAAAACGGAAGTACTCATCATGGGCCCACACCCCGATGCCTGGAACGACACCTGGTGGCCCCCGCCCTCGGAAGTCCGCCCACCCCTCGGACCACGCACGCAATCTGGGAATCATCCTGGACTCCGAACTCAAAATGGACCACCAGATCAACGCCGTCTCGTCCTCCTGCTTCCACACCCTCCGCCTCCTACGGAAGACCTTCTAATGGATCCCCCTTGAACACAGAAAGACTGTCACTCACGCCCTGGTCACCAGCAGACTCGACTACGGCAACGCACTCTACGCCGGAATAAACAAAAACCTCACACGCAAGCTACAGAACATCCAGAACACCGCCGCAAGACTGGTCCTCAACCTGCCAAGACACTGCCACATCTCCCAGCACCTGCGCACACTCCACTGGCTCCCCATCGAAGCTAGAGTCACCTTCAAGATGCTCACCCACGCTCACAAGGCCCTCCATGACACCGGACCAGCATACCTGAACAGCCGACTCAAATTCCACACACCCCAAAGGACCCTACCATCAGTCCAGCTCTCCTACGCTGTGGTCCCCCGCACCAGAAAGACCAGATCAGGCGGCCGCTCCTTCTCCTTCCTCGCGGCCAGAGCCTGGAACGCCCTACCTCTCCACCTCAGACAGACAACATCTCTCCCCATCTTCACAAGAAACCTCAAAACCTGGCTCTTCGACAGACCCCCTCCTTGATGGACTGGAACCTGCGAACCCCACCTTCCCCAGCACCTTGAGACCCTCACGGGTGAGTAGTAGCGCTTAACAAACACGTGATTGATTGATTGACATTTGATACCCCTCATCCATAAATTGTTTGTATTTGGAGGTTGGCATTGCATAACTATAAATCTGGTTAAATCAGTCATGTTTCTCCTCAAACTAAACTCCAGTGTAGCTGGAAGGTGGCAGGAATCGCCAGTAGAATATTTGGGGATTCAGGTAAATGAAGATATAGAGACAGTTGTAAAGGAAAGCTATAGAATGCAATGTAATATTAAAATTGGTAAATAGATCGATCACTTTCCCACTCTTGATGGCTGGTCACATTGCCCCTATGAAGACAATAGATCTGCCAAAGCTACTATACCTTTTCTTGAACATTCCTATTTGACTTACTGAAAAATGGTTTAAGAGTTTGAAATCACTGATGATCAAACTTGCGGGGGCATGTAAACAGCCACATAGTTGGTGGCATTATCCTACATATCAAGAGAGTTTGAAGCTCTGGATTTCAAGCTCTATATTCTTGTCGCCTGGTTCAATCTGACATGTTTGGTATTACCCTCCCCCATACACTTAGGCTTACTCCTCTAGGTTCAGTGTTATGTTCATTATTTTGGGGGCCATCGGCAGGGATTAATACTATGGCATGTACTAAATGCGCATAGGGTTTAGATTGACAAAGATAGCAAAATGGGATCTACTGTGCTTCCTTTATTGCTGCTTGAAAGAAGCTCTTCCTTGCCCCTAACTGAGGAATCTATGGTGATGAGGCAGCTGGTGTCACGTGGCCTGGCTAGAAACGATTACATTTTTATGCTCACTTTTATTAAGTTGCCTTCTTTCTGCGACACAGTGAATTTTGACATACATCTCTGTACGTGTCAGTGCAGGATAGGATTATCCAAAAATGTATTTGCTTACATTTCAACTTCATAGACACACTATCATGACACCTCGAACATTCAGTATGATGTATAGAGTTCACTGCCAAATGGCACAGCTTATTGTTGCTCTGTAGCTGATTACGTTATCCAGCTAACCGAAACAATTGCGGCCTGACAAAGACCTCAGCATGCCTGCATGGGCACTGTTTATTATGTAGATACGAATATACTTCCTTGTTAAAAGGAAAGGAGCACTCCGCTGACACTTCAAGGTCGTGGCACGCAGGAATTCCACCTCCTCTGATTCCTGTTACCTCCATGAGGGATGTCCCGCTCTTCACCAAGACGGCCCGCTGGATGACACTTGCCCGCAGGTAATGGGGAGTTAGATCACCCAGCAGGGATTCTTGGCAGTTCGCCCACCCTAGGCAAAACTAGGTTAGGAAGTGTTTGGTAGGAGCACTCTACCTTATACTCTATTACACTGCATATAAGCCAGCATATATTCATTGTTTTAGCACAATAGTGGAATTATTCATTCTCGCCACTGTTCTTGTATTGCTGATTATGGTAATATGTTTCATTCTATTAGTAATTTCAGCACACATATTTTACTCAAGAATCTCACTGCTTCAATAAATTTTGAAACTGTAGTTTGTGCATTTCTTGCATATTTGCTTTTGGGTATGCATGAGAGTCTGAACGAATAGGTTCTAGATCTGTACCACGGCTCCTTGGGGAGTCAGGGTTGTCATGTTCTGAGGTTGCACACACATGTGTTACCCTGTAAGGTTAGCGATCCAAATGGTTTACTGTGAGCAGGCAGGACAATAGGCCAACATCCCCTGAGGGGGTGCGAAGAATCACACTCGCTCCATCCCAACGTTTATGTTGTCCAATGAACACACAGTTTTTACTGAGAAAGTTTAAAGCCATACGACATTGACTAGGAAGGAGGTAAAGACTCTATAAGATGTTTTCCCTGAGGGTCAATTCATCCAGCATTTGGTGACAGGGCACAATACACCCTTTTAAATATCTTCAAATACTTCTGACTTGGTGGTTCTCTCCTAAGTTTATATCCGTCATTCCCGGAGGAGCCCTGCACACTGCAGTAATTTTCCCTTTTATTAGCTAGTCAAGGACTCATGCATTTAGTATTGAGCTCCAATAAAATAAAGTTGGAAACAATACCCAGTGAGGGGCGGAATGCATGTGACTTCTCGGAGAAGGGTTAGAAATCGCAGATCCTTAGTGAAAGTTCGGTTGGACTCAAACAGGAGAAATCTTCCTTAATGGCAAGCATAGACTGCTGTCTTTTAAATGTATGCAGTCTACTATACCACTAAGCCTAAGGGAAAAGAGATTGGACAGGGAACTCAATTGTAAAAGGTGCTGGTCCCTGCAAGTAGATTTCTTGCATATAGCTTGTGGTTTCCTGGTGTTATGTTATGTTGTGTTGTGCTGTGTTGTGGTATGCGATTCTGTTATGTTACGTTAATCTTGGTGGGCTGAGGGAAATGTTCAAACATCACAATACAAACTACATAGTTATAACTCAGTAGAATTTATTTTGATTTCATCATCATATCCAAAATGTAGTTGTTAAATCCATCACACAAGTTTCAGAATGGAACACAACAGCCAACATGTGTTTCACAACACAGTCGCTTCTTCAGGGCTGTTAAACAAAAACATCTACCTTAACAAAAATCCACATTCCTAGAATAATAGTAAATTAGATATACATAATTTTAGAAACAAATACATCAGTCATCACAATTATATATGATAAAAAGTTATAAATCAATCGTTTTAAAGTAATCCGAAACAATCATTATTACATAAAATATTGATCTTTCTTAAATCAAGACCAGTAAAAATAGCGATATGAATGACAATGTAAAACGTTTATACCACAATTGCCGACATCCTTTATTCCTGACCATTATTACATTGTAAGTTACCCTTGCAAATACCAAATATTATTAAAAAGAAAAATAATACAGATTAAAGGCTTGTAAGTCTACTTACCATCACAAATTATCTCAACTAAAAACATCTCACCATTCCTTTCCATTATTGAATTATGAATTACCCTTGCGGACATCAATTATTCTTAATAGAAAAGAAAATGATACATGTTAGAGGCAGGTAAATCTACTTACATCACAAATTATATCAGCTAAAAAAACTCACCAACATTTATCAAGTTGTTCAAAAGATTCTAATTAGTATTTACCTAAATAAAACCCAGATAATTGCACACCACTTTTCTCAAACAGATCACACATAACCACATTATTACTCACCAAAACCTTTTCCAATCACAGCAAAAACCTCTAATAGTTCCTCTTTACTTCTTTTTAATGGTGAAAAATTACATCTCTAAAATGATAATACGTCATAATAAAAATCTAACCACAATATGATCACTAACTTATCACAAAACAACTGCCACATGCTAAACTTTACTGACCTAGTGTGCATATAAATCAAACATGAATTTAACAATTATCAACTGTCAGGAATGCACTTTACATCACCGTGATTGATCCACGACAACCCAACAATGAACATCAAATAAGGTGGTTAAATTTGTTGCAACTAATGTCGAATAGGGCTTAGCTTATGGCTTAGCTTTCCCACATATACTTGTACAGTTCTATCCTTTAAAACTAAAGTATGTTATGTAGAAGTTGAAACATCTTTTAATGAAAATAAACATTTTTGCGATTACATATAACGAAAAGGAAACATGAGTTAGTTAAAGAGGTCAAAATCTACATTATTTGCTGCTTCTTCATATATGATTGCAAGGCTTCCCATTTAAAAGACTAAGGGCCAGATGTACTAACGTTTTTTGCAGGCGCAAATGGGTTTTAGACCTGTTCGCGACCGCAAAAAACGTGTGGCCCATGTACTAATCCTATTTTGCGAGTCGCAAATCAATTTGCGACTCGCAAAATAGGATTAGCAACTCGCTAATAGGAAGGGGCATTCCAAGGGCGTCCCTTCCTAATAGCGACTCCTGAAGCTAAGTATGACTGTTTTGCGACCGCAATTGCGGTCGCAAAACAGTCGCAGTTTACCACCCTTCATAGAAGGGTGGTAAACCACTCGCAAACAGGAAGGGGTCCCCAGGGGACCCCTTCCCCTTTGTGAGTGGCACTCAAAATATTTTTTAAGGGCAGGCAGTGGTTCCAGGGACCACTGCCTATCCTTAAAAAATGAAACTGAAAAGTTTCATTTTTATTTTTTAAATGCAGCCCGTTTTCCTTTAAGGAAAACGGGCTGCATTTAAAAAAAAAAAATGCTTTATTTAAAAGCAGTCCCAGACATGGTGGTCTGCTGACCCCAGCAGGCCACCATCCCTGGGAGTGCCAGCCATTCCCAATGGGCTCGCAAATTGCGACAGCCTCATTATTATGCATGAGGCATGCAATTTGCGACCCCATTGGGAATCGCAAACAGTGTCTCAGACACTGTTGTGCATCCCAATTTGCGAGTCGCAAATGTGATGCAATTTGCGACTCGCAAATTGGTGGGTTGTACATCTGGCCCTAAGGGCCCAATTACGAGTGTGGAGATCCTGGAGCGGGCCGCCACGACAACATCCCGCTCCAGGACCATCAAATAGGTCTTCCACCTGCCCACCAGATTACAAGTTTTTCGTGGTCTGGCGGGTGGGCAGCATGGCAGTCCTGCGATGGTACCTTTTGAAGGCACCTATGTATGCCTTAGAAAGGCACCGCTGCAGGACCGCCACAGCGCATTCCAACACAGCATGGACTGGGAAGTCCATGCGGTGCTGGAACTGGGGGTGCATGCACACAGGAGGGAACAACATGTGCGCCCCTGCACGCATCCCCATGCCTGGGGCACGAGGGAGCCATGTAGGGCCCCCTTTGTTTCATGACCGCCAGCAGTTTCATGGAGGACGAACCTCCATGACACCGTTTGTGGTCCTGAAACTTGTAATATACATGGCAGTGCTGCAGCAGCACCGCCAACATATTGTGAGCCCCTGACCGCAGTGGGACTGCCAGGGAATGCAGTTCCCTGGTGGTTGCAACAGTGCAATATCGGTCCAACCGCCAATGTTGTAATATGGCGGTCCGACCAGCGGTGTGGTGGTGGCTGGACCGCCGGGCCCCTGCTAGTCTGGTGGTCCTCGGACTGCCAGACTAGTAATCAGGCCCTAAATTCTAGTCAATTGCAACAATAAGTTTTACTCAAACAGAAACTATATTACATCCCTACAGGATATCTCTAAATTTCAGGTTCTCTGGAAAATTGGTTAAAATCAGATTATTCCTTGAACTGAAGCATATATTTTTTTATGTGATTGATATGGGAATGTGTTTCAATTATAATCTCTCCTACACTCTACTAGTAAACACAACTATGTTATGTTCTTGATTATATTCTCTCTAGTTTCTCATACGCATTCAGGATGATTTTTCAAACTGAAACGAAAATAAAATTTGATCAGCATTGCATAGTTTGTATTCTCACTAATTAATCACTTTCTTTGGCATACACCATTACCTTAGCTACAAATATATACATCACGGAGGATCAACAGTCTCTATATATGATGAGGATCTTTTCTATTCCCTCAAGTAGCTTTAGAATCCATGAGGGAAAACAAAAATGTAGAATTTACAATCCACCATGGTTTTCTCTAAAAAGTTTTTAAGTAAATCAAGTTTTTACTATGACTTAAATTTTTAGGCTACTGCTTTGTAATGAGCTTCAAACTTTCTCTCACACTTCAAGGGGAAAAACAATCTGTACGTTTTTCAAGAGAAAGTGACTGGTAGAAAGGTCCTGATTGCAGCAACAATATTCCTAGCACACCTAGCAAGGACGCTCTGTACCACTCATCTCTCATACTGGATATCTTCAAAATGGCTACTGATATTTCCAAAGCACTGTGAGAGTTCTGTAGACTCATGGTAAGTATAGTTTCTGATTCTGAGATCAGGTGCCCTATGCATTGTGAGTCCTCCAGAGATGTAAATTAAGGCGCCATGCAACACCAGAATTTTGAGCGCACCACCGAACTTCCCTTCCCTCAAATAAATGTAATACTGGTGTTTTTCAGAGTATTACACTCACTCATACGATGAGTACAGAAAGGCAAGTCCAAGCCCTTGGTACTGATCATGACACTATTCAATTGATGACGTTAGATTGGTTCTATGAGTCTTTTTCAAAATGATGTAATGTTTATCTTTATCCATGTACATCTACTGATCGACTTGAAACTAATCAAGTTGGGTAGGAACATGAATACCAAACACTCCATGACACTCCATTTAAATTCAGTGGTTAATTTAAAAAAAAAAAAAAAAAGAAATGAGTGCTGTGTGGCCAGTGCAAAATACTAACACTGAGTAGTCTTGAATCTGCCTCATGCCTCTTTAATCCACTACCAGACACTCCCTGCCCCTTTATCTCACTCTTGAACGTTTCTGCTTTCTCCTTTTGCAATGGGTTTTCCATCTTTCTCTTCCTCCCTCTTTTCCCCCATTTGTGTTTTTCAGTTTCCTGCTCTCGGTGCATGTCTGATGTGCCCAAATTAGTGCTGGTCCCCAAAAACTGGGTGCCGATGGGCCCCCAACAGCTCAGATTAAGCATTGGTTAAACTTGTCTGTAGGGCATAATTTACGCACCTACACGCACTGTATTCACAAAAGATTGTGACGTATCTACATTTTTTAAGCTATTTGAATTCATAATCTATCTTTTGCATGTGTGGAGTTAGGAAAAGTGTGAAATCTTGCTAAAATGCTGCGCTCTTTATTTCTGTAAAATAAATATAGGACACAAATCGTGAAAAAATAGATCAGTGCAAGTGCCCCGCCGGACACTTCCTAGACTACTCTACACCAGATTCATGTGAATATAATCAGTTGCTTAGGTCAGTTTGTGAATTACATGCGTGGTTTTGGTGAATACTCAAAAGCATATCCTTTGTGAGTTATAAACAAATTTGAATTGCCTTTGACTGGTTATTTTTTGCAATTCCACTAGGACATAAACCCAGTCAGAACTGGGGTGTGTGTGATGTACGCCTATTTTTCTTGTAACATTTGGCATATGAGCATTACACTTTTGTAAATTATCCCTCTGTGCACGTTACGTATTCATTTGCAGCAACTGTTCTGCCTTGTCACCAGAAAAACGCCTCGTGTTTAGAGCCCTGTTAACATCTCTGACACCGCACTATGGCCCGTTTGATTTTTTTTTCAGGACATTATTTATGTTCGGTGGTCTCTCGGGGCCGCCCACGCTATTCATCATGGCCACATAGACATGGGCAAGCAGGGCAGATAAGCCAAAGCAAACAGAGCCCAAGTGTGGCACACAGCATCGCCACTGACGTTATTGTTCGCGTGATTAAGATCTTTTCATGCCCTCTTTCCCTCCTGCAAAATCGTCTTGTTTCCTTTTCAGGGCTGCAAAATGGTCGTGTTCCTATTCATCAGGCAAGGAAGCGCGTGCTCAGAGTTTAATGTGCTCAATTGGGAATTCTCTATGCAGCTCTTTTAGGAGCGGGTGAGAGAGTAATCACATTGAAAGACGGGTACAGAACTGAGAGTGGAAGATAGGCCAAGAAATTACACACTGGACTAATCAATATGTAATTAGCGCAATATTCTTATAAGGGGGCCTTCCAGTGAACAGAAAAAACACAGTTCTCTTTGCCCTGTCTAGCATCACTGACAATCACCAACAATGAGCACTCTAGAATGTTGCTTTCTTTGGTGACCTCGACTGGATTATTGAGATCTATTGTGACATCCATCACTGGATGGTCCCTTCAAAAGAGCAATGTCAACATTTTTTACTACATTTCATAGTAAGAGGATGGAAAATTAGCAATACTTTCAATAATGGTTCATTCTATGAAAATAGATTAAACTGATTGAACTGAAGATTTGGTACTAGCACCCATTCGTTTTTAGGCTTGGCCTTTGAGATAGATTTAGCTGTCAATCCAGACTATTGTTTTTCTAAAAGATTCATATTTGATATGTTATGTTATGTTATGTTATGCTTTGCTATGCTATGCTATGGTATGATATGGAATGGTATGTAGGTTTGTTTGGCGCAACTAAGAACCTGTGAGGGTATCCAGACGCTGGAGTAGGCTTCTAGGCACAAGACGAAGGATGTTGGGCGTCCTACCCGGCAGAATTATTCAAACAGCCAGGTCTTCAGCTTCTTGCAGAATTCAAGAAGTGAGGAGGAGGCCCTGATGTGTTGAGGGAGTTCATTCCAGGTCTTGGGTGTGATGTAGGAGAATGCTCGACATCATATTCTGCTGAGTGTGGCTGAATGTAGGTGTCTGGAGGGTTGGTGAAAATGTAGGCGCTTGTTCAGGTATGTTGGCCCGATGTTGTGCAGTGCCTTGTAAATGTTCATAAGGAGTTTGAATTGATTGTGTTCCTAGACGAAGAGCCAGTGGAGCTCTCTGAAGTGTGGTGAGATGTGGATGTGGATGTGGGAGGTTGAGAATGAGTCTCACTGCTGCGTTCTGGATGGTCTGCCGTCAGTGTAGGAGATGGTTGGAACTTTAATCGTAGAGTTCATTGCTGTAGTTAGTCTGCTTGTGATGAGGGCTTGCGTGACAGTGCGTCTTGTGTTCAGGGGTAGCCATTTGAATATCTTGCGGAGCATGCAAAGAATGTGGAAGCAAGAAGAGCTGACCACAGTGACCTTCATTGTTCTGTTGAGCTCATCATCCAGGATGATTCCTAGGATTCTGGCATGGTCGGTTGGTGTGGGTGTAGGCCCAAGCTCTGATAGCCACCATGAAGAGTTCCTCTTCCGGAAGATTAGCACTTCCGTCTTATCAGAGTTGACTTTCAGGCAGTGTGACGGCATTTTACTAAGTTGATCATGCAGTTGGAGAAGCTGGTTCTGGTGGTGTTGGACTTGTCAGCCAGAGAAAGGATAAGTTGGTTGTCATCGGCATAGGATATGATGGTGATGCCTTGGTGTTGGACCTGTCTCTCTCTGCAAGGTTACTCCCAAACCTTTTACCTTTTTTCCCTTCACTTTTTTGCTGGCTTGATTTTTGTTGGCCTTAGGACTCTGTGCATGTTACCACTGCTAACCAGTGCTAAAGTGCTTGTGCTCTCTCCATTTAAACATGGCAAGATTGGCTTACACCTGTTTGGCCTATTTAATTTACTTATAAGTCCCTTGTAGAGTGGTATACTATATACCCAGGGTCTGTACATTAAATGCTACAAGTGGGCCTGCAGCACTCATTGTGCCACCCACTTAAATAGCTTCTTAAAACATGTCCCAGGCCTGCCATTGCAGTTTGAATTCAGTTTTAAACTTCCAAATTTGACATGGTAATCTAACACCCTTGACAAGCCTTAAAGTCCCCTTTTATTACATGTCAGGTCAGGGAGCATTTTAATTAAAAGGCTGGACAAGTACTTTTGGGTTTGACATGTCCTGGTAGTGAAAAACTCCTAAATTCATTTTTCACTTCTGTGAGGCCTACATTGGAATGCCTTATTACATTTAGTAAGTGCTAACTTTTGATTCGGGACAGGTAAGCATTTCACGTTTGGTATCTATGAAATTGTAATTAAAAATCCTCTCTATTGGTAAACTCAGATTTTAAATTACAATTTTGAAAATGTCACTTTTACAAAGTTGGTATTTTCCTGCCATTTGATGCCTGCAGCCTTCCCTGGATCACATGACTGGGTGTGATTGACATGTAGGACTCTTTCACATCCTCCCAGACAGTCACACAATAGTGGGATTAGATGTACCTGAATGGGCCATCTGCTGTCAGGATGGGGGGGGGCGGGCTGGGCGCAGCTCCACTTGCAACTGAAATAGGCTGCGGTCTGCCTTCATACAAAGTGCTTGTCACCCCTACATTGTCTCTGCAGCCAGTTTGGAGCCAGGGCAGGGGAGTCAGGAAATTCCAAGCACTTCAAAGTGAAACCTCTAGATGTTTCTCCTACTTCAAAGAAGGGACCAGGTATAAAATAGGGCCCTCAAACCCACTCTTCAGTTCATTTTCTGGACTCTCAGGTGACTGCCTGCTGCTGGGGCCTGCTCTGTACTCCACAAGACTGCCTTGCTGCACCTGGGTGGACTGCTTTGCTGCCTGGAGCCTGCCTTGAACGCTCTGAGGCCTGTTCTGCTGTTAAGCTCTGCTTTTCTACCTGAACCCAGGACTACCAGAGTTACTCCAAGGGCTAGTTTCCTGACCTCCTGTTCAAAGCAACAGGTACATAACAGGCTCCCACTATCCTTGAGCCCACACATGGACCCAGCCTGACTCAGTCCTAACTCCCAAGCGATGCCCCTCCAGACCAGGACCCTTGGTTGTGGTGTTAAAGGTGAACAGATTCAAAACTTGGGACTTAGAATTTTTTTTGCTGAAAACTGCTCTGAGAACCGAGAGAAGACCGGGTCCAACCTGCTCGTTGATCCGCCTGAGGTGCATCTCCGGCCAGCCTGACTCAGGGATAGCTCCCTCTACATTCTTCTCCGCAGCAGCAAATCCTGTTCAGCAGTCCTTCTCCAAAGGCATATCTGGCCTCCTGGCTACAGCCTCCTGCCTTGTCTTGCTGGAGATTTTCAACTTCCATAAAAGTGACTAAGTCTGACTGTAGAAAATTTCACCGCTACTCCATCCAGCAGCTCTCTGACGATGATGCTTCATCCTCGGACACCATCTGCAGCCTTGCCCACTGAACTTTACCTTCTCAGATAATTTTTTCAAAGAATTGTTTCTAAGTCCGAAGGTAAGTGTCGACCGGGCCCAATCTATCTGAACCACACTCCAGCGCTTCTTTGCGGTTGACCATATTTTTCGACTTTGACCAGGTATTGCGTGACTAGATGTCCGCGGTTCGTGCTTTGATCTTTTAAGCGCTAGTTTTTAGTAAAAAAAGTAAACAATTCATAACTCCGGTTCTACTGATTGAATATTTGGCTTTTTGGTGTCAAATAATTTATAAAAATGTACTATATGTTTCTGAATTGGTGTGGGATTTTTCTTGTGTTGTGTTTTCACTTTATTACTGTTTGTGTGCTGCATAAATACTTTACACGTTGCCTCTAAATTAAGCTTGACTGCTTTTTGTGCCAAGCTACCCAGGGTTAAGCAAAGGTTAATTTCGTGACTTTTTATGGTTCACCCCGCCAGGGATTGTGGCTGTTGCTTGACCAGCACTAACACCCCAATCAACCAGCAATCCAATTTCTCACTCTTGGGATCTGGTTATGTTGGCTAGCAGAGTCATGTAGATATTGAACAGGGTGGGACTGAAAGATGAACCTTGAGGGACTCCGCACATCAGATGTTTGGATTCTGATGTGTATGGTGTTAGTCTGACTCTCTGTGTTCTTCCTGTGAGGAAGGAGCCTATCCAGTTGAGGGCCAGTCCTTGGATGCCTATGTTGTGCAGTCTTCTGACAAGAAGGCTGTATCGAAGGCTGCAGAGAGGTTGAGTAAGATGAGGGCTTCGTTTTCTCCACAGCCCAGTATGGTGCTGATGTCGTTTGTGGCCTCAATGAGTGCTGTTTTGGTGCTGTGGTTGCTCTAAAATCCTGATTGGGTGTAGTCCAGGAGGTTCGGGGAGTTCGAGGTGACTGGTGAATTGTTCATTATCGACCTTCTCAATCACTTTGGCAGAGTGTGGGGGAAGAGAAATGGGACAAAAGTTGCTCAGCTCGCTCTGGTCGGTCGATGGTGTTTTGAGGAGGGAGTTGACTGCTGCCTACTTACAGTCTTCTGGGAAGGTGGCGGATTTGATGGAGGAGTTGATGATGGTGTTGCTGATTGATGGTCCTGCCATGTTGTAAATGTGGTGGGAGCATGGGTCCATTGGGGCCCCAGAGTGTACTGCTTGCATGATTGCTGCAGTGTCTTCTTCTGCAAGTGTTTTCCATTCAGTAAGGTGTCCGTCTTGGTTTGTGGTGGTCAGGTTGGTGATCAATCAACCAATCAAGGGTTTACATAAGCGCTGCTACTCACCCGTGAGGGTCTCAAGGCGCTGAGGGGGTGGGAGCTGCTGAACCGTCTGGGCACTGTCGTTCAGTCAAAGAGTCAGGTCTTCAGATCCTTCCTGAATTGGGTCAGCTACAGGGATTGCATGAGGTGGAGAGGCAGGGTGTTTGAGGTCTTGGCGATGAGGTGAGAGAAGGATCTTCCTCCGGCTCTAGTCTTGTGGATCCATGGGATGGTGGCCAGGGCCAGTTGGGTGGAGCGGAGATGTCTGGTGGGTACGTGGAATGAGAGGCGATGGTTCAGATATGCTGGTGATGATATCTTTGGGGTCATTGTTCAAAGTTGCTGTAAATCCTTGCTATTTTGCTGTGGAAGAAGTTTGATAAGTTGACGCAGAGTTCCTGTGATGGGGTTATGGTGTTTGCTGCGGCCCCGGGGGTGGTGAATTCTTTGACGATTGAGAAGATCTCCTTGCAGTTGTTGGAGCTCGCATCTATATGTCCGGTTAGTGCCTTTTTTTTGGTGTCTCTCAAAAGTCCGAGTCTGATATACACAGAGAGAATTCCTGCCAGCAGGTTTCATTTATTAGTCTATTAAATTGTCATTCACATTTTACTTCTAGCATCCACAGTGCCAGGGCCAGGAAAACACTAACCTGAATTTTTCCAGGAGTCTACAGGAGTGAAGCTGAGACCACAAATCCCCCTGAAAGCTGGCACCATGCGCACTGCACCCACAACTGTGTACAGGGAGCAGTCCCTAAGGTAAAGGGGGTTGGGAAAGAGAAAAAGAAGTGAGTTATCCAACTTCTTCTATGGATTGGGTGGGTGCCATCTGACTTCCTTAGTTTTCCAAAGTCACATTGTTAGTGGAGCTGAGGATCCCTTCTGTTAAGAGGAAGTAGAGCAAAGGTTACACTCCCTAACTATTCCCCTGTTCCACCGGGTTCCACCCGATCCTCACTTCCCAGTTGTGTAGCTTGTTTCTATGAGGGATAGAGTTTTGGGCTCCTAGTGACTTCTTCTGTAGCTGTGTATTATTAAGTAGCATGGCTGATAATCATGTATCTCCCTCCCAAATAAGAGTCTGTGGTTTTATTTCCTAAAGGCAGAAGGAGTGAATTAGCCTCAGGGTTAGTTAACCAATACCATACCAGTGTGTGTTCCCTTTTAATCAGTTACCCCTTTTGTTGGCTCTTCACTGTGACTTGCAAGTTCTTAAAGTTCAGAGGGGTGATTTGCCTCCAGGGTCCTCTTAGTACTTTTCTTCTGGCTTAATTGCTGTTAACCTTTCTCTGTAAATGTTTTTGGGTGCTGCTCTAACCTAAATACCTAAACAATAACTCAGCATACCAGTGTCCAACAAGCCTTTTTTCAGTTGCTGCGCTCTTTTTCCTGGCTAGCACAAGCACGCAACAATTTGCCTTACCCTTACAAGTAATGACTGTCTCGTTTGTTTTTTTGCAGGTGATCACCTTGAGCAGAAAACATCGACTCCAGATGTCAGGATGGAAGGTACATGCCACAGCTGATTCTGGTCTGCAGGATCAGGTATGTGGTGTCAAGCCTTTTAAAAACAAACAGGACCTCAGGACAGACAGACTCTCTTCTTGGGAAGTCTGAAAGGCAAGCAGTTGGCACATGCATGTTCGCAGTTTTCATACAAGACTGCTCCCCAATGCCTTGTGAGTAGGCAGGGTTTCCAGGGGCTTTAGGATGGAGGTCAAGATTAAAAGGGCAATATCTGTAGGAAGGAGGCCAAAATTAAAAGGGCAGTGGCAGTGTGGGGCCATGGAGCTCGGCACATCAGAAGTAGTATGGGTAGGCGGTACGGTCAAGATAACTGGAGGAATTGGATGGACTCGATCTGACACAACACATAGCATACAGAATAGGGCAATTGGTCAGTCCTCTTTAACCATTGGGTCTCTTTACTGTGAAGGACTGAACAAAGCCAATGCACATTGTTCACATCTGTCTAAAATAGGTCCTTTCTCTTTGGTGATCAATATGGTCAAACAAGTGTTTTTTTTTTTTTAAACTTTATATTCCAGCTGTTTGTTTTGCCTGCTCTCCGGGTGGCCACTTGGATGGTAATTTATTTTCTGTCTCCATTTTAAAGTTGCTGTTATAAAGTGTTTATTTGATATTGTACCATTATTGCTGCCTGCAGTTTTAGTGCTTGTTAGTTGATGTTTCATCCATTTCCTCATCACAAACAAAAATAAAATGCATGGCACATCTAACAGGCATGTTATTTTTAATCCCAAAAAACAAGAGAGGGGCCCCCCTCACACCAAAGGTATAGGGCATCAAAGCGACTATAAGTCAAATAAGAATTTACCCTTTGGGTTCATACACATACCAACACTAAATATCGAATTTTACCACTCATCCATCCAGTTATGTAACCAGTATCACCAAGATAACACTTTGATATCATGTGTATAATGAAATGTTCACTTTTATTTCTGAAAACATTACATTTGCTGTAGCAATAAATATGTGCAAAAACCATGCAATCAAATTTTCGTGATTCAAGGACATACAAATCTAGAAAGACCCAACAGTCACATGACAAGAGAAAAAGAAGGATGTTCAGTTTTTTCTTTTTTTGATCACCTGAATTGGAAATTGCTCTCTGTCAAGATACCTATACACTAATCAATAAAACTATTAAAAACAATTTACAGCAAAACAATTTGTAAAAAAAGGGGGAGGATGCATTAGACAGTCACATTTGTCATTGTAGAATCACTAATCGCAAGGAAATCGTTGATTAAAAAACATTTACGTAAAAAAGATTTTTTTACAGTTTCAATCAATGTTTAGTCGATTTAGTGTGGAAATATTGCTGCGTCGACACGTTTCGGTGGGTTCTTGTTATTCACAACCACCTTCTTCAGAAAAATTAGTTGTCTTCCATCTAAATAAATCTATTATTCCTTGTAGCTGGGACTCCAAGTCTTCTTTGTCTTTAGGATTCCCAGGGCAATCCCATATGAATGTGGACCAGTATAATTATACTGTTGTAGCTTGATGATTCCTTTCACAGTGATATGTGGGAGCTGAATAGTCTCCACTTCTATGTCCAGTCAAGGCTGGTACCACCTATATAAGGTAGTTAAGAGGGCCCAAACGGTGCCGTCTTTCCACAGCTCCACTCTCGGTTGATTCCTCTTCGCGTGGAGGAATCGACCGAGAGCAGAGCTGTTTTTTAATCAATGATTTCCTTGCGATTAGTGATTCTACAATGACAAATATGACTGTCTACTGCATTCTCCCCCCTTTTTTTACAAATAGTTTTTCTATAAATTGTTTTTTAATAGTTTTATTGCTTAGTGTATGTAGTGTATAGGTATCTTGACAGAGAGCCATTTCCTATACAAGTGATCAAAAAAAGAAAAAACTGAACATCCTTCCTTCTCTCTTGTCATGTGACTGTTGGGTCTTTTTAGATTTGTATGTCCTTGAATCACGAAAATTTTATTGCATGGTTTTTGTACATATTTATTGCTACAACAAATGTAATGTTTTCAGAAATAAAAGTGAACATTTCTTTATACACATGATATCAAGGTGTAATCTTGGTGATACTGGTTTTATAACTGGATGGATGAATGGTAAAATTGGATATTTAGTGTTGGTATGTTATTTTTAATAACTTCACTAGTAAAACGGCAACATCACTGAGTGTTATTTAGCGTTTAACATTTTTATTGCAAGTACATGGCAACTACTTTTAAGTGGCTGCATGTTTTCCTTTTTTTGCTTTTTAATGTTGTGACATATGCTTGCAATAACAAAGTACAAAAGTAGCCATCACACCAGCTTGCAAAGGTCAGAACTATTGGCTTTGCCAATGCTTGCTTTTGAATGGCGAATTCCTATTCCCTTCAGACACGCTGTTAGAAATGGGATCTCTGGTTGGCTAAGGCTTGCACCACCACTCTAGTAAGGGCAAGGGAGTTACACGCCAAAGATAACCCCTGCTCACCCCCTTGGTAGCTTGGCACAAGCTGTCAGGCCTATCCCGGAGGCAATGTGTAAAGCGTTTGCGCAACACGCACACAGCAACAACATACTAGGCACACCACAAAAGGAGCTCCACACAAGGTTATATCAAAAATAGCCTTTGTATTCTAATAACACATTAGAATAGTAATCACATAATATACATTGCGCCACCTGGCACTAGGTAATATCTACAAGGGATTATGTACACCTGACAGGGCCAACTGGACCACTGTCAGAACCATCACAAAGTGAACTTAGTAAATGTAGGACATATCATAAACGTAGAACACAACCAGTAATCACTGGCCAACACTGTACTCAGCATCATCCTGTAACATAAACCATATTATGCACAGTATCACATTTAGGCGTGAAATACATTCTGCGCCAACCTCACCAGCATAAACACATTATGCAATCATCTCATAAGTCTAACCGCATTAGACACTAACCTCACAAGCATAAATACATTATGCAAAGCCTCATAACATAAACCACAGTAGAGGCATCAATCACGGTGCATAACTCTCAGGACATGAATCACATTTCCTAGCACTCCATAAATCACATTAAGGCCTGGCGCCCTACAAACCTAACAGTCCCCCTGGCCAACTGGCCTTCTCAAAGGGGCTCAAATGCCCTATGTCCCAAATGTCAGGGCTGCTGCCAAGGCAGCGGAATCCATGTGCGCAATTGCGCTGGGGCAGAGGAGTGTATCTCATTCCTATCTCACTCAAAAATGCCCCCAAAGAACTGTGGCCTAAACGTTGCAGCTGACGCTAATTGCCATGCAGCTGTGAATACAATAAGGCCTGGCACCACTGTGCCCTCTCTTGTCCCACTCAGGGACTTCTGATTCAATTATGCAAAACGTTGCAGCTGCCCGCGCTGGTGCGCTGCAGCTGTGGCCAACATGAATTGGCCCTGGCACGACTGTGCCCCTTCAGCCCCACTGGGCCTCTTTAAATGCAATTACCCCATCGGTGCAGCTGCCCTCTGCAAGCGGGTCGGCTGAGATAAACAGTGAAGGGGCCCTGGCACATCTGTGCCCTTGGGGCCCCACGGGGGTGCTTTAAACAAATGTGCCCCAACGTTGGAGCGGCCCGCAACGGCGGGTCCGCTCATGGAACATAGGTACTGGCACTAACCACACCGAGTGCCGAGAAATGCCCCCAAGTCCCCACGGGGACTTCGTAAACTAAATGGCCATGTTGGAGCGGCCCACTGTCAGGCGGGGCCGCTCAGTTCACCAAAGCACCGACCCTGTGCCTCGAAAGGCACCACAACCCTCAGGCTAAGCCCCTACTCACCGGGGCTGTGGGCAGGACTCCTCTGGTCTTCTTGACTCCCTCCACGGCGGGGGAAAACTCTGCTCTCCTCTTCACGCCAGGCAGGCTCCTGGCGGCGTCCCACGAGAGCCTCCATCCTCGGGTACTCCCTCCTCTGCTCGGGGGAAACTCTTCCCGCCTGTATTCTCTCTTCGCCCGGTCCCCCTTCCTTGGACCGGGACTTCTCTCGGCATACGCGGGGCTTCCCTCCACTCACAGGAGCCCCGCTACGCATTTCCTGTCTTCCGGGTCGCCTTCCCCTGGACGGGGAAGGCGGAAGTAACGCCTGCGAGGCCCCGCCCACAGTCAGGCGGACGCGCCTGTCTTCCATTTGCGGCTCGGGCCACGGCGGTGATTTCTCAATAGTAGAACACGGGGTGGGCCCCCGCAAATGCAAAGAGGAATGCGGGGTGGGCACCCGCAATAAAGATAATCGCGGCAATAAAGCGGGGTGGGCTCCCGCAATTTAAATATCGATAAGCGGGGTGGGCACCCGCACTCCGCATCACGGGGAATCCCACGCCGGGATTCCCTTTCAAAAAGGGCTGCAGCGCCGCACTGCGAAGCCCACGCTCTCCCCTCCATTTAGGGGCCAGTAGATCAAAATGAAAGCGCTCACAGGCCGCAAGGAGCCACAGCTTCTTAGCAAAAGATCTCTTAGGTCCTCAGAGATCAAGGGGGCAATGCAGGGCCCAGGGAGGCAAGCCCTCATGGCAGTTCCTCCAGGGCCCCAGCAGCAGCACGACCCAGCAGGATTCAGGAACAGCACAAGAACAAGAACTGAACAATTTCATGGGGTCACAGCCCCTATATTTATACCAACATTTCCTTTGTCTGTAGTGCAGGGCATGGGGGAACCAGATGCAACTGGTTCAGGGGGGATTTGGAGCACTTTGTTTTCCAAGCTCCTCTTCCCCTTTGTTAGGTGGGGGCTAGGTGATCAGACACACCACAGGGGGCGGAACCAGCATTGTACAGGGCAGGCACACTCCTATTCAGAGTCAGGGGATTACTCCTCCCACTACTCCCAGCACAGATGTCATATTCAGCCCAGCGCTGACTCACCCTGCCCCTCCTGGAGCCACACACACCTCCCAGCTCCTGTCACTCACAAGCCAGACATGCAATTCACATCAGGCAGGCAGACACATAGCACACAGAAATGCCAACTTCTAAAAGTGGCATTTCTCCCATAGTCATAATAAATCTGCGCACACCATTGCTCAACATTTATTCTCACAATTTCATACATACCAAACTCGACCACTCTGCTCCTCCCATACCATGAATTACCACTGACACACACTGATCAGGGAATCCCCAATGCATTCCTATGGGAGGGCAGGCCAATCTCATCAATTTAACACAGAGAGTGCACGCACTTTACAAAGGACCACAGTGCTAAAGTGCCGAGAGGCCTAAAATCACCAACACCATGTCAGAGAAAAGGCAAAAAGTTTAGGGGTGAAAGTGCCAAAAAGGGCCAAGTCCAACACAACCCCCTTCCAGCCAAAACGCAGGGTAGACCAATCACTCCCTTGATGGGCTTCCCTGCTTCGGGCGATAGAACACGGACGCGGGCCCGCACTGCAGGGACACCCTCCGGTTCTACGCCACTCTGAACCCATGTTGTTCCCTCCGGAAAAAAAAACCTCTCAGGCCCAACTAGGCTACCCCACTGGTACTCCATAGTTGTCCCCGGCCAGGACCAGGCCCTAGTCCACCCAGATGTCACTGGTCCTTGCCAAACCACAGAGTGGGGGGCAGTAGCCCCTGGCACCTCATAGCCATTCTCCACTCTCCTTCTCAGTGTAGTTCCAAACTACCACTGATCCTCCAACCTAGGGTCCGCACCCTCAGGCTGACCAGAGGTCACGGGCGAAGCGTCTCCTCACCCTACCTCTACTTTTGGGGTTCTGCACTCTCCCAGGAGAAGCACCCACAGAACACAACTCTCCCACCAGTTCAGGACCTCTCTCCATCAACTGGTCTACCACCTGGGATCTGTAACGCAAAACAAACAAAAATGGTCGCCGGGAAGGTGCTGCGTCGCTTCCTTACACGCAAGAACGGTGATGCGTTGGTTCCTTGCTTAGGGGGAGGTGATGCGTCTGTTCCCTACTGCTGCGTAGGGGACGGTGATGCACCGGTTCCTTACCGGAGAGGAGGTGATGCGTCAAGTTCTTACCCACGTGGGGAGGTGATGCACCGGTTTCTTACAGCGACAAAATTGATGTGATGCACACCGGGGTCAGAGTTGAGGACGCCCTCTCTCTGCACCCCCTTCCAGAGCACTGTACCCTCCCAAGTGGAGTGGTACCCCTAGAAGCTACATTGGTCAGGACACTGATTACAGTTGCCCTTCCCTCCAGGACAGGAAACACCTGAACCTGGCTCCCCAACCCAGGGACGGATCCCTGCAGCTGAGCACCCGCCTGGCGCACCAGGACTTCCTGGGGAGCACGCATGCCCCCCCCAGAAGGTAACACACCTCTCATGTGTTGTGTGACCGTCTGCCTGGCGCAGATCTCACGACCTCCTGTCCACCTGACAGTGCGCAAAGATCCCCCAGGACAGAAGTGGGGTCACCATGGTCACTGCTAGGAGGCTCAGCCCTTCTGGCTGGCCCCTGACCCCCTGGTTCTTCCACTGGGGACTCTTTCCCCCTCTCACCCCTCAACCTGGACTTCTGCACCCTCCACTTAGGAGTGGCACTGCCAGACACCAGAACTGATGGAGGCCTGATTACAGACACTCCCAGCTCACCTAACACGGGGAGATCCCCCACAAAGAACAATCCAACAGGACAGACTAGGCTCCCTACCTGGTGTTCCCTCTAAGAACCATCCAGTACTGGAGACTGAGGTTGAGGCACGGATCACGGCCCAGTCTCACACCTTCCCCTGCGAGACAGGATGTGAGGCCTTGCAACCTTCTCACTATAAGGGTACCTAGCTGGGCTACTCTGAACCATCTCCGCCACGCAGGTTGGGAGATACCTGCACCATTCCTCTAGGGTCACTCCCCAATGCAAGCTCCTTATAACCAAAAGAACTCACACCCAATCGTCCAGTGCAACACACCACTCATCCACATACGCCCCCCCAGACTGGTGAGACAGCTCCTCACTGCCCCTGAATCACAACCTGTCCCCCTCTTAACCGGGAACCAGGTACCATCCTCTGGGAACTGGGACTGGGACTTCGTGCACTGGACTTCATCTCGCTGCCACCACTGGATCCCACCCTTACTGGGGATTCCAGAAAACTCACACTGCACTTAGGGGATAATCTACCCTCCCGAGCCAGTTACTCCATGCCAATTAAGTCACCACTGTAGGCCAACCCTAGAAATAGCAGACAGCACAGGGGCAGTCACTCCTTCAGCTTCAGGCCAACCCAAGAAATAGCACGATGGCACAAGGGCAGTCACTCCTTCAGCTTCAGGCCAACCCAAGAAATAGCAGTCTGCACAAGGGCAGTCACTCCTCCAGATTCTCTGGTTTCTGTCCTTGGCAGGACACCCAACTCATAGTGCAAAAACACATTTCAACGAAATGATACTTAAAACAAAATCAGAAACAATAATCCCCATACATGTGACTATCTAAAATGCAGAGCTTGTAGTGCAACCAGTTGTCGCTGTGCTACTGCGCAAACGCAAGTCCTATCCTCATCGCTGACAACCAATGTTAGAAATGGGATCTCTGGTTGGCTAAGGCTTGTGCCAAAGCCAGGCAGAGACCACCACTCTAGTCAGGGCGAGGGAGTTACACGCCAAAGACAACCCCTGCTCACCCCCTTGGTAGCTTGGCACGAGCAGTCAGGCCTATCCCGGAGGCAATGTGTAAAGCATTTGCACAACACGCACACAGCAACAACATACTAGGCACACCACAAAAGGAACTCCACACAAGGTTATATCAAAAATAGCCTTTGTATTCTCATAACACATTAGAATAGTAATCACATAATATACATTCCGCCACCTGGCACTAGGTAATATCTGCAAGGGATTATGTACACCGGACAGGGCCAACTGGACCACTGTCAGAGCCATCACAAAGTGAACTTAGTAAATGTAGGACATATCATAAACGTAGAACACAACCAGTAATCACTGGCCAACACTGTACTCAGCATCAACCTGTAACATAAACCATATTATGCACAGTATCACATTTAGGCGTGAAATACATTCTGCGCCAACCTCACCAGCATAAACACATTATGCAATCATCTCATAAGTCTAACCGCATTAGACACTAACCTCACAAGCATAAATACATTATGCAAAGCCTCATAACATAAACCACAGTAGAGGCATCAATCACGGTGCATAACTCTCAGGACATGAATCACATTTCCTAGCACCACATAAATCACATTAGGGCCTGGCGCCCTACAAACCTAACAGTCCCCCTGGCCAACTGGCCTTCTCAAAGGGGCTCAAGTGCCCTATGTCCCAAATGTCAGGGCTGCTGCCAAGGCAGCGGAATCCATGTGCGCAATTGCGCTGGGGCAGAGGAGTGTATCTCACTCAAAAATGCCCCCAAAGAACTGTGGCCTAAACGTTGCAGCTGACGCTAATTGCCGTGCAGCTGTGAATCCAATAAGGCCTGGCACCACTGTGCCCTCTCTTGTCCCACTCAGGGACTTCTGATTCAATTATGCAAAACGTTGCAGCTTCCCGCGCTGGTGCGGCGCAGCTGTGGCCAACAAGAATGGGCCCTGGCACGACTGTGCCCCTTCAGCCCCACTGGGCCTCTTTAAATGCAATTACCCCATCAGTGCAGCTGCCCTCTGCAAGCGGGGCGGCTGAGATAAACAGTGAAGGGGCCCTGGCACATCTGTGCCCAGGGGGCCCCACGGGGTGCTTTAAACAAATATGCCCCAATGTTGGAGCGGCCCGCAACGGCGGGTCCGCTCATGGAACATAGGTACTGGCACTACCCACACCGAGTGCCGAGAAATGCCCCCAAGTCCCCACGGGGACTTTGTAAACTAAATGGCCACGTTGGAGCGGCCCACTGTCAGGCGGGCCGCTCAGTTCACCAAAGCACCGACCCAGTGCCTCGAAAGGCACCACAACCCTCAGGCTAAGCCCCTACTCACCGGGGCTGTGGGCAGGACTCCTCTGGTCTTCTTGACTCCCTCCACGGCGGGGGAAAACTCTGCTCTCCTCTTCACGCCAAGCAGGCTCCTGGCGGCATCCCACAAGAGCCTCCATCCTCGGGTACTTCCTCCTCTGCTCGGGGGAAACTCTTCCTGCCTGGATTCTCTCTTCGCCCGGTCCCCCTTCCTGGGACCGGGACTTCTCTCGGCATACGCGGGGCTTCCCTCCACTCACGGGAGCCCCGCTACGCATTTCCTGTCTTCCGGGTCGCCTTCCCCTGGACTGGGGAAGGCGGAAGTAACACCCGTGAGGCCCCGCCCACAGTCAGGCGGACACGCCTGTCTTCCATTTGTGGCTCGGGCCGCGGCAGTGATTTCTCAATAGTAGAACGCGGGGTAGGCACCCGCAAAGGCAAAGAGGAATGCGGGGTGGGCACCCGCAATAAAGATAAAGATAATCATGGCAATAAAGCGGGGTGGGCTCCCGCAATTTAAATATCGATAAGTGGGGTGGGCACCCGCACTCCGCATCATGGGGGAATCCCACGCCAGGATTCCCTTTCAAACAGGGCTGCAGCGCCGCGCTGCAAAGCCCACGCTCTCCCCTTCATTTAGGGGCCAGTAGATTAAAATGAAAGCGCTCACAGGGCGCAAGGAGCCACAGCTTCTTAGCAAAAGATCTCTTAGGTCCTCAGAGATCAAGGGGGCAATGCAGGGCTCAGGGAGGCAAGCCCTCATGGCAGTTCCTCCTGGGCCCCAGCAGCAGCACGCCCCAGCAGGATTCAGGAACAGCACAAGAACAAGAACTGAACAATTTCATGGGGTCACAGCCCCTATATTTATACCAACATTTCCTTTGTCTGTAGTGCAGGGCATGGGGGAACCAGATGCAACTGGTTCAGGGGGGATTTGGAGCACTTTGTTTTCCAAGCTCCTCTTCCCCTTTGTTAGGTTGGGGCTAGGTGATCAGACACACCACACGGGGTGGAGCCAGCATTGTACAGGGCAGGCACACTCCTATTCAGAGTCAGGGGATTACTCCTCCCACTACTCCCAGCACAGATGTCATATTCAGCCCAGCGCTGACTCACCCTACCCCTCCTGGAGCCACACACACCTCCCAGCTCCTGTCACTCACAAGCCAGACATGCAATTCACATCAGGCAGGCAGACACATAGCACACAGAAATGCCAACTTCTAAAAGTGGCATTTCTCCCATAGTCATAATAAATCTGCGCACACCATTGCGCAGCATTTATTCTCACAATTTCATACATACCAAACTAGACCACTCTGCTCCTCCCATACCATGAATTACCACTGACACACACTGATCAGGGAATCCCCAATGCATTCCTATGGGAGGGCAGGCCAATCTCATCAATGTAACACAGAGAGCGCACGCACTTTACACTGGACCTCAGTGCTAAAGTGCCCAGAGGCCTAAAACTACCAACACCTTGTCAGAGAAAAGGCAAAAAGTTTAGGGGTGAACCTGCCAAAAAGGGCCAGTCCAACACACGCATGTTCTTAAAAACAGAAAAATAGTGCAGAACATTCTCAAGACTCTTTACAAAACTTGGATTCCATTACAAGGGCAGAAATTAGGACATCAGATCCTATTCAGTAAGTGAGGCTTAGGAAGAGGTTAGAAAACGCTACAGACAGCCCAGATTATGAATGGATGCAAAATCAGCCAGACCAAAAACCATCAATAATGCATACAGAATATTACAGGCTTTCAAAATGTCAACTTCCACAGAAAAGAAACAGTAAATATAGAGTAGGGTGACTATCTCACTTTAGGTCATTATGGGTGTTGTCTCCAATCGATGTGCGGTAAAAATTAAAAAGGAGGAATGCCTAGGAACAAAAATTATACATCACATACAGGGCCACTGTGATTATGCAATCCTGCAGTAGCTGTGTTTTACGCATGATCATAGATTTGTCATAATAGCCACATAATCCATCATCTGCTGCATGATCGGCGGATTTTAACAAAAAATTGTTTCTAGATCAAACTGATCAAAAGTCACTAAAAACATGGAAACACTTGCGCAGTTGAATGCCCTTCTCAAAGATTGACTGGTCATCTTTCAATTGCTTATTGCATCCGGATGGTAAACTGTTACTAATAAGGTGAAATCTTTGCCTAGACAGTGTTGCCATGTGTAAAAATGACAAATTAATGAAGTAATACTGCCACAAAATGTGCTGCATTCTGCTGCATAATTTGCATGTTCTTGTCGTATAACTTATTCAACCCTCCTGAATAATTTGGGCCTAGCCTGCCGCCAAATTCAACTGGTCATGATCCTATTCTAAACAAACCAATAATCAATATATCTACCATGATTATTGGAAACTAACCCATATTACTTGGGATCCACAATATGAAATAAATCACTGTAATCAGAGAAAGTCGGGTCGGGTGGCAGGAAGTTGATCTGCTATATGCAAAGGAGAACTCAACCATGTCTCCATTTCTAGATGAATTTTTTCTACCAGGATGCAATGCCACTTCCTGAGGCAGAAGCCGCCAACAACGCGCTGTAATGCTCTCCACTGCACCTGTCTTCTAAGCATCCAAGTGCAGGAAGAAGATCCCACCTAGATAGCAGTAATTGTGTCCGAAAATTAGACCACCAGCCCATCTAAAACAAGCATTGGTAATGCATCTATTTCGCCTATGTAATGAATAAAGGGCTGTTTTTATCAATCATTGTCCGGGAGAAAGAAAGAGCTTCCTGACAGATAACACTGGAGAGGAGAAGATGTGGCCCAGCGGCCGAAGCTGCTAGCTCGAGAGCTGGGGATCCTGGTTCGAGTCTGGCCGCGTAACATCCTGTGATTCTATGCAAATCACTTAATCTCTCTGGGTGATAAATTGTTATATAAATATGCTGCAAGAGTAAAACTTTATGAAAATATAGCTCCACCAAAGCGGATGTTAACAGTATTTCGGCAGTGGGAAACTGATAAGAGAAGCAGGTGAGGAGCAAGCATTGGTAAATGCGGGAAAATATGCTACATCCAATTGAAATGGAGGAAAGGTAGGTGGCACGCACAGGAACCAATGAGAAGGCAGGATGTAAGTCCCTTTTAAGTCTATATTAAAGACAATACATTTTTCAAGCACAGCGCAAGCGCTGTGCAGGCGAAACCTAAAAAGTCTCGAAATTAAAAAGTTACTTTTACAATATTACTTAAAATTGCAGGGTTGCTGCAAACTGTAGACAAAGGATGTGATCCAGCGCGATATTAGCAAACAGCATTCATACACCAAATACTCACTTGGGCCCATACATTCATACTACGCTAATACTTACGCTGGTGAGTCAGTTGTACTCTTTATCAACATTTTTCCCTGCTACCAATTACTTTTCTGATTGAAGAGTAATGACTTACCAATGAATCCTTTGCTAATTGGGAAGTTTAAAATGAGTGACGTTCATTACAGCTTATAATCCTGAAATAACCACTGAGTCAGGAAGTTTTAAAATGTTTATCTAAAGATTTTAGCAGAGTAAATTACAGAACCACATGATACTTAGTCAGATATCAAGGATGAAGTATAGAACAATAATTATTGATTAAATGACGGTCCCTCAGAAAGGAGAAGATAGAGACAGCAGCGCAACTAAGATTTGCATTTATATTTACCTAAAAGTGCGAGAACCAAACCCCTTGGCCAAGGAGTTGGAAAGATAGGACCCTGGAAGGATGAAGAGCAAAGACCTCCTCCCGGATTCAGGACAGGACCGGTGACCTCTCTACCAACGACGCCTGCGTCGTTCCCCTCTCTGGTACTTCGTTTCTCCTCGATTTCTCCCGAACTTCCTTCTAAGGTACTCCGCCGCCCCCACCTCAGGACCTCTCTGGACAGCGGTTCAGTCTGCAATCGATCAGCTTGTATGTCTGGACTGGTCTAGTCTCTGGTCTGTTCCTCTCTGATCTCCTCTGTTCTGATCTGTGCATCTAATTAACTAATGCTATATCTATTATACCCTTCTACGCTCATATACCTCCCCTTAATGTTGCAAAAATATGGGACCACTACTTCTGATTGGACAGGGACAGGGGGTTGATCCTCACACCATATTGATTTGGTTCGAATTCTGAAGACCTTTGTTTTAAAATACCGCCCATCAATTTTATTACATTTGCTTTATTTCCCACCCGTCTCATGACAATATTTTGTATAATATTCATATAAATTGTTGCATTTTAGCTGGTACATCATGAGAACGACGATGTTGGCCATCAGGTCATGGCCTTGGATGACGTCCAGGTTGACTTCATCCTTTTCCTTTCTGGCAGTCACTCAGGGCGCATGTGAGCAGCCAATGCCTCTCGATCACTGGCGTAGCAAGGGGGGGGCGGAGGGGGCGGTACGCCCCGGGCGGCACGAGATTTCGGGGCGGCAGGTAAATTTATCGCCAGCACCCCCCCCCCCCGCTCTTAGGCGCTCGGCGGCGGCGGCAAAAGGCAGGGACCGCCACGGGCGGCAGAGTGCCTAGCTACGCCACTGCTCTCGATTTTCAGTTCACCCAACCCAGACCCAATATTTACGAAACTAATAAAGCAAAGAAGAAAATATTAAAATCACAAATAAAATGTTTCACTGTATACCCACTCTTTCTATTCTATTCCCATTTACTTATAAATCTATCCCTCATTAATAGCGTTAAGAAAACGACAATTTAATTATAACACGAGAGCAAGCTGTAGCATGTGAAAACATAAAGCAGCCATTTTAATGCCCACTGCGCAGAAGCGAGAATTTCCCACCAAACAAAGAAAGATGTCACAACACGTGATATGGTTGAGACATGCGCAGTAAAGTTCCCGCGCTTTAGCGGCCATTTTAGAATAGACAAGCATTACTTGTTAATTTAAACACATAGGCAAGCTTCCTCACTATTCGTGTCGTGTTTGCAAAGTTAGTATAGACAATACAAGTTTAATAAATTAATACTGTGAGGAGATTGTATCCGAGCAAGTCTCATTTGTGAGTCCTTGCTCCATCAGATGCTATGAAACTCTCCTTCCACTGCCCAAATCAACAACGTTCACCAGGTTGGGGCGACAAAGGAAGACGAAAGTTGTAATGTCTGTCGTTAAATGGCAGCACCCACTTTTCTCCACAATCCTTTTAAGGTCAGAGTAAAAATATGTGTTAATAGTCACTGCATGGTTTGTGACAATTAAAATTCACAAACCGCTTTTTACATAGCAAGCCATTAAAAACGGCTGCAAAAGTAGTGTTTCGAAAGAACTTACAAGTGCAAGAAAAACATCGTACATATCTATCTAGTATGTCACAAAGAAAAGACCTGCACGTGACAAAGTATTTCCTGGTTCAGCTGAAAAACCTCCCGCGATTACGGAAATGAGAAAAGTATTCGAATGTCTGCTATCATCAGAAAATAGTTTTCGGCACAGTACAATGTTCACACATATTCCTTTTCAATTTAATACTCTTTTGTCAAGTAAATTGTGATTTTTCTATGCACAAAAAGGCTATTTTATTTGTATAAAAGTCCAAATCACATACACATGCCAAGCGTAGTTGAAATCCATACAATATAATCAGTTTAAAATATTGCCATATTACCAGTAAAAAAAAATATTGCATCTTGCGCTGTGTATAGCTGGGAAGTGCACAAATCCGTCAACCAGCCCATATTTTTCAATTACTGTCGAAATTGTATAGCTTTGCAAAGAGCCATTTGTGTGTTTTTCTCTACATCGAATGTAACATGCCCATCATCTAGTAACAGAAAGAATATTTAAGAAAAGTGTATAAACCGAATAGTAAACTCTACATAGAACACCTGCATTTGTGTGAATGGCCTCGCCTGCAGTGCTGAAGGAACCAGGCCAATTGGCTTTGCCAATGCTCGTTATCATTGAGATTGTGCACGCCATACATATTTAGCCACAAACAAGTTTCTAAAGTAAGTAACGCTGCTTTAATATTGATACTAAAGGCTTCTCTGGATTAAGCCACAAAGGGAGAAGAGAAAAAAATACAACTCAACTTTGGAGGGAAAAACAGCACAAGGGCATAAAATTCCCATTTGCCACTTTAAGAACATGTAATTTCAAACAGAGCAATTTCCCAAAATAAACTTCACAAAGATTTATTTATTTATTTATTATCCTCATATCACCAAAAAGCGTCTGCAATACTTTGTAAAGCCGTCCTTCTGATCTGTGCACCCCACGGCCACTGCTTTCGCTTTGGTCTGTAAACCAATCCTGACCCGCACCTTTGTTGGTACCTTGGTGTAATCATTGGATTGTGTGGGGTTGATCCAGTCCCAAGTCTCTACACCATGAGATAAAGTCCGACCAGATATCAAGGCAGTTTTCCTTCCCTGCTCCCTGAACCAGTCGGGCCATTTTGGTGGCTGCTTTTACCCAATCTTCCAACCTGGGGGGTAGGGGATCTCTCCATTTTATACATATTTCTCTCCGGGCTATCAGAATAAGATAAAGCAATAGGCCTCTATGTGATTGCTTCAGCAACTTACTGATCCTGCCATCTTCGCCGAATAAAACAAGTGCCACATTCAGAGTAACTTCCCTACCAAAAATCCCGCTAAGAGCATTCTCAATTCCCTTCCAGTAGCCTCTCAGCATTGGGCCTTCAAAAAAGATGTGGAGATCATTTGCTTCTATATAATCGCATCTTGGGCACTTGGGAGGGGGAGATGGAGCAAACTTTGCTATCTTAGCTGGAGTCCAGTACAAACGATTAATAATGAAAAAGTGATTTCTTTTCAAGTTGGCCGGTTTTATAAATTTATATAGAAGCTTCAGAGAGTATTCACACACTACTGCAGTATCACACTCGAAGGAGACCCCATTCCACACTGAGTGTAGCGAGACACTTCTTATCGTCTGCCTCCAAAAGCTTCTCGTACCATTTAGAAATTTCTTTACTCTTTAGGTTTATATCTTGAAGAGATTGCTCCAACTCCCAATCACCTGAGGTTTCTTTCTTTACAGATGTAAACCATGAAGTTAATTGTATGTATTTAAACCTGGAAAAGTCTCTTCCGATCTTTGCTCTTAAAGCTTCCCAAGGATGGACCCCCCCGATGTTATCAAGTCCGACCATTTTGTGATGCCCGCCTTTCTGATTGGTGTACTTAGGCTATCCATAAGGCATACCGGGGTCCCAGGGGATTCCCAAATTGGAGCGAAGTCAGAATAATAGCCTAGCCCCCATCTGCTCCTGACTTTATACCACAGGCGAAGGGCGGACCACAGTACTTTTAAACAAACTTTTTTGAAGTACCTAGGTGCACCAAATTTATATAGAAAACCTTCCCCACCGTCCTGCCTTGTCATTTCACCCAAGATTCTTCCCCAAGTTGAATCATCGGGCTTTCCAAGCAACATCCGAATGTTCTTAAATTGAAAAGCCACACAGTACCAATTGATATCCGGAAGTGCCAACCCTCCTTTAACCAGCCTTCGTCTGAGTTTCTTCCAGGCCAGCCTTGCACCCTTGTATGCCCAGATGAAACTTACAATCTTCCCCTGGATTTTGCTTATAATCCAACTTTGGGAACCCAAGTGGGATGGCATTAAATAGGTAAGTTAATTTAGGGAGTATAACCATTTTGACTAAGTTAACCCTTCCATAGATAGTTAATGGAAGATTTTTCCACTCTGCAAAAGCTGATCAATTTCTTTTACTACCCTATTTAAATTGATCTGTGGAATCTTCTCAATGTCTTTAGTGATTATGATACCCAAATATTTAAAACTTTGACTTATTCTCCCCTCCCAATCTTGAATGTTCTAACACATCACCTCGGTTTTAGAAGTGTTGGCTAAATAACCTGACATGGATCCGAACTCTTCTAACAGAGTTTCAACTCTCGGCATTGCTACGACTGAATTGGCAGTGAATAAAAGAAGATTATCTGCATATAGGGCGATCTTACAGCTATATTGGTGAGATTTAAAAGGGGGTATTAAAGCATCTGCTCTTATTGCCTGTGCTAATGGTTCTATATATATATTGAACAACAAGGGCGAGAGGGGGCAACCTTGCCTCGTTCCTCTCAGTATGTTAAAACTAGATGTTAGAACCCCATTTAACAGTATCTTAGCAGAAGCCCCCTGATAGCATTTTTCTAAAGTCTGAATAAAAATGGAGCCTAAGCCCATAGTTCTTAACACTTCCCATAAGTACACCCAACACACTCTATCGAACGCCTTGGCCGCATCAAGTGCCACCACGGCCAAGGGTTCAGATCGAGCTGTTGCCAGATCTATATTGCCAATGAGTTGCTGCGTCTGTTCTTGGATGTATCTCTTGGGGATAAACCCTTTCTGGTCCGAATTGATCAATTGTGGTGCAATCTTGGCTAGTCTCCCCGCCAGAATGCTCATGAAGATCTTATAGTCAGCATTCAGCAGGGAGATCGGCCTATAAGAATCGGCCCTCAACGGGTCCTTAGCAGGCTTCAAAATGAGCACAATCGTTGCCTCCTTCCAGGACCTGGGTACCTGACCCCCTGATTGATAGATCGAATTAAACTGAATACCCATTATCGGAACCAACTCCTCTAATAGGAGTTTATACACCTCATTAGGAAGGGCATCTGTACCTGCTGCTTTATTATTTTTACTTTTCCCGAGATACAATCGGATCTCGTCCTCCGTTATTGGAGCATCGAGCTTTGCACGACTGTCTGTTGTTGAAATAAGCAAAGATTTTTCCCTTAACCAAATTTTAAGGATCTCAGGGTTTGGGAAAGTCTCCTCCTTATACAGTTCAGAAAATAGAGTAAGTAGACAGGCCTGTATATCTTCTGATTTATTTGATGTCTCACCATTTTCATTTATGATTAATTCATTTATATGGTTCTTTGCCCTGTCCACCCTAGCCTTCCAGGCCAGGAGTGCTACTGACTTTTCCCCATACTCAAAGTTCTGCATAGACTTAGTCAGCCATTGTGCTTTACATTTCTGATCTAATTTGATCCTATAATCCTGGCGGGCGCTCTCGAGCATCCTCTGTGCTTGCAGCCTTCTTTCGGAGTTCCCCCAGTTCAACCGTAGCAAATCTGTTTCACATTGAGAAATTTTTTCTTCCATGCTTTTTAAAACTCGAGATTCCTCTCTGTTCTTGGTACATATAAGACTGATGGAGCAAGGTTTCAAAAATGAAACTTGCTTGTACGCAATCCTCCTCATAGTATTAATTTATTAAACTTGTATTGTAAATACTAACCTTTGCATTCACAAACACAAGAGGAACAGAAGCTTGCTTATGTGTTTTACTAATGAATAACGCTTGTCTGTAATCCAAAATGTCCGCTAAAGTGCGGGAACCTCAATGCGCATGTCGCAACCTGATCACATGGTGTGACGTCTTTCTTTGCTTGGTGGGAAACTTCTGCTTCTGCGCAGTGTGCACTAAAATGGCCGCTAAATGTTTTCACATGCTTCAGCTTGCTCTCATGTCATTATTAAATTGTCGTTTTCTTAATGCTACTAATGCAGGATAGTATTATAATTAATTGGGAATAGAGTAGGGAAAGTGGGTATACAGTGAAACTTTTTATTTGTGATTTTAATATTTTCTTCTTACACTTTTAGTAATTCGTAAACTTGGGCCTGGATTGATGACTTGAAACTCGAGAGACAGATGGTTCTGCGCATGTGTCCTGTGTGCCTGCCAAGTGAAGTCAACTTGGACGTCTTCCAAGGCCATGACCCATTGGCCGAAGATGCTGTACTTCATGTTTCCGGAGGAAAAAATGATACTTTTCCCCTGTAAAATGTATAACATTTGTCATGAGACGGGTGGGAAATAAAGTGAATGTATTAATCTGAAGGGGAGGGAACGTAAAGACAATAGGCTTTACAATTTAGGCCAAATCGATATGGTGTGAGAATCCACCCCCTGTCCCTGTCCAATCAGAAGTAGTGGTCCCATATTTTAGCAACATTAAGGGGAGGTACATGGGCGTAGAAGGGTATAATAGAATATAGCATTAGTTAATTAGTCGGAGCATACTTTCACGAAGAACAGGCGTCCATGCTGCGAGAGCTGACTCTCAGAACACGCAGACGAGCTCCAGACTGCCATGCTGATCGGTTGCTGACTGAATCCCTGTCCAGAAGAGGTCCTGAGGAGGGGGCGGCGGAGTCCATTAGAAGGAAGGCACGGGAGAATCGAGAGAAGTCGAGTATCAGAGAGGGGAACGGCGCAGGCGTCGTTGTAGAGAGGTTACCGGTCCTGTCCTGATCCTGGAAGAAGTTTTTGCTCTTCATCCTTCCTGGGTCCTATCTTTTCCAACTCCTTGGCCAAGGGGCTTGGTTCTCGCATTTAGGTAACTATACTGCAACCTTTAGTTGCGCTGCTGTCTCTATCTTCTTCCTTTCCTTAAACACCGTCAATGATTAGCAAAATCATTTCTATGCTTTTTCTTGGGTATTTCAATCAAGTACCGTGTTTTCTGTATTTTACTCTGCTAAAACTTTAGATAAACATTTTAAAACTTCCTGACTCAGTGGTTATTTCAGGATTATGAACTATATTGAATGTCAATCATTTTAAATTTCCCAATTAGCAAAGGATCCATTGGTAAGTTATTACTCTTCAAACAGAAGGTAATTGGTAGCAGGGACTTTGATAAAAGAGTACATCTGACACCCAGCGTAAGTATTAGTGTAGTGTGAATGTATGGGCCCAAGTGTGTATATGGTGTATGAATGTTGTTGGCTAATATTGCGCTGGATCAAGACTATAGAGAAGGCCCCTCAGATATGCCTTAAAGGCATCCCAAACAAAGTCAGGTGATGCAGATCCAGTGGTTTATAGCAAAATAATCAAGGCAAGCCATTTTGAGCTCTACTACTATCTCTGGATCTGCCAACATTGATCTTTTAAGTATCCATCTAGATCTCAAAGCATGCCTACTCCCCGCTAAGGAGAAGGCAACCGGAGAATGGTCTGATATATGGCTTGGCTGAATGCTGATTGACGTTATATCGTCTATAATGGATCTATCTGCCAAGGCATAGTCTATTCTTGAAAAATGACCTTGTTTCTTACTAAAGAAGGTAAAACCTTGTGTATTGCCCTTCTTAGCCCTCCATATATCTAAAAGCTCCAAATCGTGCATCATATTGTTTAAAGCTTGACGGACCCGGGGCGCCCCTACATAGCGGCTCTGGTTCGATCTATCCAGCAGGGGATCAAGCAACACGTTAAAGTCCCCTCCAATTATTATGGGAATAGTAGCTTCCATCAGATTCCAATGAAGTTTGCATAAATGTGTAGGATTGTCAATATTTGGCCCGTAGAAGGATATACATGCTAACTGTGTTCCGCCAAAATCTAATTTAGCTATAACCCATCTCCCAGTTTGATCTGTTGTAAAAGATTTTATTACACATCCAGCTCCTTGTTTGATCAAAATAGCGACCCCTTTACAATGGGCAGTCTGTTCTGATGTACAGAAGTATTTAATCCAGGGATACCTTGAAAAAGTGGTACGACTCTCTAGGAGATTTAGATGGGTCTCCTGGATAAGGCATATCTGGGCTGGGCTCTGCTCTAGGTATTTCATAGCTAATCTTTGTCTACGCAGACATCTTAAACCATTGACGTTCCACGAAAGAAACTTTAGATCTCTATCTCCCATAGAGGATAATCTGTCGAGGGGCCAATCTAATCATAGCTATAACTAACAAAAAGGACATAAAATTTGCTATCTGGTGTAAAAAATCTGATAGAGGATTATTTTTTGATTTTTTTCCCGCTGCTCCCCCCACACTTCCCTCCCCCCACCCCACCCCTGTGACCCTGTCGCCCTCCCAACCCTCTGGGGAACCCTCCCTACTATATTAGGCTTAGAGCCTAAGGGGCTTCAGTCCCCCGGGCGAGAGTAACTTGTTTCTTCCACATTTTACTTTCCCTGGACTCTCTAACCTACCCCACTTAGGTCTTCCGCACTTATATACCCGCTTTTTTCTTGATTTCAGTTATTAAGTCATCTTCCTCTTCTACAGAGCGGTGTACATACATATTGTTATTCCACATAGTGCGAAGTGACGCAGGAAACTTCATTTGTGCCCTTGCCCCCAGCTTGTTCAGCTCCTCCATCCGTTTGCCCATCTCCCATTGCTTCTGCGCAGTGGTATGGCACACATCTGATCTAATGGCAAATGAGAATGAGCCTGATGTTAGGACACCTTCTTTAAGTGCCGCCGACAGTATTGTCTCTTTTACAGTGTTGGTAAGAAAATGTATTAAAATTTTCCTTGGCTTCTGTTTTGCAGGGTTTCTTTTATAAGGGTCCCGATGGACTGGTTGTATCTCTGTAGAAAGATCTATATCTGGAGAATTTTTAAGAACGGTATCTTTTAATAGCGAAATCACGAAACCCCTAATATCAGAGCCTTCAAGAGCTTCAGGAATATTAAGCAATCTCAAATTATTCTTCCTAGAATGATTCTCGAGACGCTCTAAATCGTCCCTCATTTCTCTATTTTGCCTCGTTAGTCTGGCCATTTCTACTGAAGATGTATCAAGTGCCTCTTTGATCTTCGGAATCTCCTGCTCCAGGGGATGTGTTCTTAAAGTTACTTCTTCTAATTTCTGGGCTAGCACTGCACAGGAGGACTGAATTGCTATTTGATTAGTCTCGGAGACTGTAAATCTGTTTCCCATCTCTTCCTTCAGAGCTAGAAGAATATCTGCAAGAGACTCGGGGCTTGTCTTGGGTGAATGCTGGGAGCGCTGTGGAGACAATACATGTTGTGCTATTTCTGGATGGACATCTAGCTGAACATCTGGTGACTCCAGTGCACTGAAGCGATTTGAAATAGAGATTGCAGAATGAACAGATACTTGAGGGCTACAAGAGTCCTCGAGCGTCGTCTCAGGTAGATGGGTAAGGACCGAGGAGGGAGGGAGGGACTGAGAGACTTTAACCGACATAGTCTGGAGCTGACTCTTCTCCATCTTACTTGTAATCGAGGAGAAAACTCCTTCTTTGGTGGGAGCTGAGGTTAAAGCTAAGGTTGAAGCTGGAGTGGCAAGAACCTTATAATAAGACTTTAAAGAGGGTGTAATCTTCACTCTTGGTACCGGTGCCGGTGTCGATGTCTTTTTCCCTCTGCCTCTCCCTCTGGGTCTAAGACTCTTGGTGCCTTCCGAAGGCTCTGTTCTTACTCCTTTTTCCCTTGCCTTCTCCTTCACCTCCCCTCCCCTCTTTTTTTCCAGCACCACGGACACCTCGAGTGGTCTGGGTCGACTCTGGCAGTTTAAACTAGTTAAGGCGGGAGGGTCTTGAATGGTAATACCAGTTGGAGGTGAAAGTTGAGCAGCCCTAGTACGAAGTGTGTACCTACACACTTTCATTAAGGGGACAGGTTTTATCTGCTGACCTTCACTCCTCTCCATAGAGTGAAAAACACCCCCTCCTCCTTGCTTCACCGCACACAGATTTCCTCCAAGGCCGTTTCCATCCACTTCGAGGACTCTCTGCCAAATAGAGCAATAACCAGGCTTGTGGAGGATTCCCAAACACGAAGTATTGGCTGCCCTGCCTCCCTCTTGAGCCACCTTACCTCCGTTTTGTTCTTTCAAATCAGCATCAAACGCAGTGCGAGGCTCAGAACTGGCCTCCCGACCTCCTACCTTGGGGGCTCTCCCCCCCGTCTTAATCCACCAGGCACGCTCCGGCAATTCCGTGGCGCAGTCTCCAGTGCTGACTCTGCCTCTCAGAGCCCGGGCCTGGAAACACGCCGCTCGACTGCGACGCCACTCCTGAGCCACGCCCACCCACCAAGGGGCTCGGAGAGCGAAAGCAGCCTCCCGGAGCTCTGGCACCATCGGCCGACACAGGACAGCAAGGGCAGGAGCGGGAGCAGAAAAACAAAGAGAAAAAGGCACCTCGGCGGAAAAAAAAGCGAGGTAATGACTAACGAATAATGCGGTGTGCGGGCGGTGCCTTAGAAAGTCCTGGGATCACATCGCCCGAATGCGACTGTCGACCCACAGCCGCTTAGCTGACGGCCGCCATGTTCCCCCCAAACTTCACAAAGATTGAGTCTAAGTGTGTCACTCTGCTTCCTGCCTAAATATTTTTCAATACACAAATTATAACACAGCAAGAAGATTATTGCTCAGTTGTTTCAGGAGTTACAATTCTGCAACATTCGAGTATCCAGTCTTATCTTCTGGAATCCCCTGCGGTGGCAACGTGCTGTTCAATTTTTATTTGCTTAGAGGTTTTCTTACCACTTCGCAGTTATCCAACTTTCTGGTCTTAACGGACTGTGAACATTTACGTACTTTATAATATCTTTGCTCTGGGGGGCGTGGTTTCGGCGCCGCTGCAAGATGGGGGGGATGCGCTGAGCTCCGGCGAACCGGGGAGCTTCTTCGACGTTGGAGACCACTCCGGTGCTCGCTAAGGGATGAGACTACAAGGCGTCTCTCCCTCCTAACCTGGTGAGTCACTGGAGTGCAACAGTTTTACCCCCTTTGTGATTTTTCCAGCTATTACGGCCTCGGGGGATTTTCTCTCAGAGGAGAGGTCGCGTCCGCCATTTTGAATGGCGGCCGATTTTCAGTTTAAAAAAACGACCTAACTGCTTACACTTGGACATTTATAAATAACTGCAGCAGCATTATGCCTCAAGTCCCTGCTTTATCAACATTTTTCTTCCCCCTCTTCTGCATGTTTTGAGCAACCCTGTGTAAATCGCCTTATTCCTTGCTGAGAGACTTTTACCTAATGCTGTCTCTATGGAACTTCTACTTTTCATAATCCTTAAGGAGATTAATGTCGCCAGCCATGAACACTGGAAGTAGCTTTGATAACTCACTTTAATACTTAAAAAGAGAGGTTGTCCTGCAGCTGTCTCTTTTTACATTTTTCTCAGCTGCTTATCGCTAAATTGAACTTGCCTTTCTATACTGCTGACTCAACGAATAGAGTACTTCTTTAAAGTTTCTCTTCCCTTTTATGGGGAGATTAAGTAATCTTAAACTTTCAGCTTCCTCTAAACACAATACATTTTCAGACTCTGACTCTAATCATAACAACATGGGTGACATCTCTCAACATAAACCTGAATCTTCAGGTGCCACTTCAAAGCTGCACCCTTCAACCAAAACACCTGTGAGCCCCACCAAACGAACAAAAAGAGACCCTCGCCTCCAGTACATTCTTCCTCAGTTTCTATGGACCTGATTCTGGAGGAAATGTGTGCTTTAAAGCTTTTTATGGAAGAAACTACTAAGTCCTTGCAACTTTTGAATAACAAATGGTCCTCTTTGGAGTCACGCGTTCTTATTGTAGAACAGTCTACGGAATCTTTACAGTCTTTGTGCTCTCGTATTTCCTCTCTGGAGTCAGAAATAGCTCTCCTTAAGAAACATACGGAAGATTTGGAAAATCGAAACCGCAGAAATAACCTATGTATTTATGGTCTCCCTAAAAATATGGAGGGCTCTAATCCGACAGCTTATTTCCAATCCTTTCTACCCAAGCTTCTGGAAATGTCTACCACTGACCCTCTTAATATACAACGAGCTCACAGGCTTGGTCCCAGAGTTTCAACAAAACCTTGTGGTGTCATCCTGTTCTTCTTGCAATACACTGATCTGCTACAAGTCATGTCGGCAGTCAAATCTAAAAAACATTTCTCTTGGGAGGGCTACCGTTTGTTTTTCTCACAAGATGTAGCTAAAACCACTGCAGATCGCCGGAAGAAAATTCCTTGACCTTCGTCCTCAATTAAGAACCATAAATGCCAGATATGGCCTAATTCATTCTTGCCTTTTTAAGGTCACCTATAAGGAAAAGACCACTACCTACGAGGGCCCAGCAGCTCTGCAAGATTTTCTTCAACAAATTGGACCCGATGTCATGGACACTACCAAACCTACTTAATTGTGATTTTGTTGTCTATTGTCTGCTCTCTCTTTTTGAGTATAATTTTATGTATAATTCTTTGAAAGATGTTCTATTCTAGTTTAATATTTATGTTGTTCTTTCCTATATTATATTGTCTCTCTTACTTCTAATTACAGGTGTTTCTCTTCTTCCTTGTTCCTTTTATGGTCTCCTCAATATGTTGATGATACCACTCAATTCAAAGCTGCCCTGTTGTCCGATGGGGCTTGGATGTTGTCGTCGTCGTTGCCTGGTGTCGCCCACCCCATTTCGTCTTTGTGTTCTGTAGGTATGTTTTTCAGTCGTCATTTGTATGACCTGTACTGTCTTTTTGTTTCTTGTTGTGTTCTCTTTCTTCTAATATTTCCTTACTCAGTTCTTCTGTATCTTTTTCCTCTCATTATTTGTTCCATCTTTCCTTTTTCCTCCCTCTTCTTCTCAAACAAAAGTCTTATTTCTATCTTTTTACCTTCTCATTATTATTCCATTCTAATATCAATTTTACCACTGTAAGCTTATTATATGTTCATGATACTATCTCTAGGTTATATTCCGAGTTACAACTTGGAATATTAAGGGGTTAGGTAACCCCATCAAAAGCCAACAGGTGTTATCTCATTTGGCTAAATTGAAAACAGATATTGCGTTACTTCAGGAAACACACCTTGCTGAAGCTGAGGCTGCCAAGTTGAAGAAATGCTGGGTAGGTAATGTGTTTTCCTCCCTGGCTTTAGGGAAGAAAAATGGTGTCTTGATTCTCTGTCATAAAAAATCTCATGTTTCTGTTGTTCATCAGGAATCTAACTCTGAAGGCCGTTGGGTTATTGTTAAACTTCTTATTGACAAAATACCCCTAGTTCTTTTTAATGTATATGGTCCAGTCTCAGTAGATAAGATTTTTTGGACAAAAATGTCTGATAAACTGCTTTTATATGATGATGATTATATTATATTTGGTGGTGGTTGCAATCAAATTCATGATCCCATATTAGATAGACATTCAACAGTCAAGTTTGTTCACACTAAAATGCATTCACAATACACCTCCGCAATTCTCCGTAAACCATTAGTTGATATTTGGAGACTTTGACATCCAGACCTTCGAGAATATAGTTTTTATTCAGTCCCACACAACTCTCAATCCCATATTGATTATCTTTTTCTGAGTAAATCCCTAGCTCAACATGTTCTCCAGTCTGAAATTGGGTCTATTTTAATATCAGATCATGCTCCAGTCTATGTTGACTTTGACCTGATACCCCTTACTCCACATACAGGTAGATGGCGTTTTAACAATTCATTACTTTTAGATCCTAAGTTCTCCGGCCAATTCAGTTCCTTCGCTTCTGAATTCTTTACAATTAATTCAACACCAGACTCCTCTCCTGTAATGATTTGGGACTCTTTAAAGCAGCAGCCAGAGGATTTATAATAAACTTTGTTTCACAAAAGAAAATCATTTTGGATATTCAATCTTCCCAATTACTCAATAAAATTAAACAGTTAGAATATACTTACTATCATTCCAACAATGAATCTTCCTTGAAGAACCTTATTGATGCCAAACTCACTTTTAACAGACTATCTACAGAAGCAGCTTCTTCCTTTTTATTGAAATGCAGCACTCGCTATTACGGAGGTCAGAATAAAATGGGGAAATTATTGGCTAATTACTTAAAAATAAGGAGAGAAAGAACTAAAATAGAATCTTTACAGAATAATGCTGGAATTCCTCTTTTTTAAAGACAATGATATTTTAAATGAATTTGTTTTCTTTTATAAAAATCTATATACTCCAGAATCACAACCATCCCAATCAGACCTGTCATCTTAATTTCAATCCATTCCTTCTCCTCCCTCCCATCATATTGATTTTGACTCTTTAGAATCCAATATTTCCTTACCAGAAATTACTCATGCAGTCTCAGTGCTACGCCGAGGGAAGGCTCCTGGACCAGATGGGTTTACTGTTGAGTTCTATGATCACTTTGCTAATCTCCTTCTTCCCAATCTTTTGCTTTTATTCAATTCTTTTATTAATAATGGTGTGTCTCAAGGTACTTTCCAAGAAGCTATGATATGTTTAATTCCAAAAGATAATAAAGACCTTTCCCTTTGTAAAAATTATCGTCTACAAGATCTTTGCCAAAATGTTGTCATTTCGCATTGACCCTGTTCTGCCTGATCTTATAGGTCCTGAGCAATCCGGCTTTGTCAAAGGACGACTTGCCTCTGATAACTCTCGAGTCTTTTTTAATATCCTTGGCAAAGCTTCTTCTTTAAATTATCCTATTGCTGCTATCGCTTTAGATGCAGAGAAAGCTTTTGTTAAGATTGGGTGGGATTGTATGTTTCAAGCGTTAAAATGGATAGGTTTTCCTCCTAAACTGATCGCTCTAATCTCCTTATTATATTCAAATCCCAGAGCTTCAATTTTTGCTAATGGTAAAGTTCCAGATTATTTTTCCCTCTTTCGAGGGGTACGGCAAGGGTGTCCTTTATCACCTTTACTGTTTGCCATAGCGTTGGAACCCTTCCTAACAAAAATCAGACAGGATACTTGTATCTCTGGTTTCCTATTTGGCCCTCACCAGGTTAAAATGTCCGTATATGCTGACAATATCCTTTTAAATTGTTCTAACCCAACAATCTCTCCCCCTCCTTTTCTTCAGCAAGTTGATACATTTTCTCAGCTATCAGGTTATCGGCTTAATACTGATAAATGTGAAGTCTTGCCTCTAAATGTTTTATGTCACAAACAATATTTTAATCACACTGGTTTTTCCTGGCAACCCTCAAAAATAAAATATTTGGGCTTGTGGTTCTCATCGAATATCCCTGAGACGTTAAAACTAAACTTTGATCATATTAGCAAAACATTAAAGGATACTATTGCGCGTTGGCACCCTCTCTTCCTCTCTTGGTGGGGGAGAATAGATTCGATTAAAATGATGCTCACTCCTCTGATTTTATATATTCTTTCCATGATCCCTGTTCATATACCCAGTTATTAATTTAAGATAAGTGACTCTCTTTTAACAAAATATCTTTGGAAGGATAAACCTCCCCGAATAGCTCTGTCTTTCCTAAAAAAAGACAAATCACATGGAGGCCTTAAGTTCCCTGATTTCAAAACTTATCACTCTGCCTTTTCTTTGAAACAAGCTACCCGTTGGCTCCTCTCGGACCTTCCTTAACATCCTCCAGTGTGGATCACTATAGAGAAATCTTTCAACTTCCCCCTTGACTTTCGAGAAATCCTTGCTTTCACTAATAATATTTCTTCACTACGTTCTCCCATTATTTCTTATACCCGTAAGCTTTTGGTCCCCCTATTACCATCTTCATGTCCTTCTGTTATTTCTCTTCATCATCAACCCATTTGGCATAATAAAGCACTACGAATCAAGAATCGCACCATTTATTGGAAATCTTGGAGACTTAAGGGTTAACTTTGAATAGCTCAACTCTTAAATAATAATCACTCCTTATCTTTTACTTGACCTCCAAGCAAAATTTTCTTTGCCTGCTTCTTTTAATTCACAATATAATCTTTTGCTTCCAATCCCTCAATCAATATCTTCTTGCACTACCAGACACCTCCAATCTTCCTACAACATGCACTACACTCTTTCCTATATTAGATACTTCACGTTCCGCATCCACCATATATAAATCCTTACTACTACCCTCAGATAGACTCAAGTCGAAAATTGAATTGGCCTGGGAAAAAGACTTAACACAGTGCTGGCCTACTACTACCTGGGATAGAATTTGGCTTAAACTCCACAAGACTTCACGAGCTGCAAATACCACTCAGACCCTTTATTTTGTCTATCAACGCCTTCTGCTTTCCCCTGCAACATTAGCATCTTTCTCACCAAATACATCTTCTACATGTTGGTCCTGTTCCTGTTCTATTGCCGACCTTAAACACATGTTATTTGATTGCCCTAATATCCATCAATTTTGGCGGTTGGTTTGGTTCCAAATTAAATAGATTTTTAAAGTTAATATACCCTTTTCTTTATCCAATATTTTCTTATGATCCTTATCATCCCAATGGCCTCAATCATCATCGAATTTTAAGTTGCTAGATTTATTGTTAAATGTTGCTTTCCACGTAATAACCTCTAACTGGAAACAAACAGACAAAGTTACTTTAAGAGCATGGTGCAACGCTGTATGTTTTCATCATAGACTTGATACCAATTATGTTTCTCCTATTTCTTTGGCAATCAAAAGAGATCTTTTATGGCTTCCACTCACTACATACTTATCTTTGACTGTTTCCTCTGGTGTTAAAGTTATTACTGTACCAGACGATGTAAAGAAGCCACCTTAATTTTGCCATGTTGTCTTTTTGCTTAGCACATTAGAAGTTGTTATTGCTTATATACATTGTACTATGTTATTTCATTTTTTCGTATTGTTGTTGCCTACAGTGTTTAATTTCTTATTTTCAACGTACAGAGTAATGAAATATTGTTCCCTTCCCCCTTTCTCCCCCTCCCTCCTATAGTCCAATTATTGAAATTAGTTTCTCTTGGCACTCAATATGTTAGTTATAACTGTTGTATTTCCTTATTTTTTCTCATGATCTCTATGTTAAATAGTATCTATTATGTTTATTACGGTGCTGTTCTTTTCTTGTTTTTCTTAATAAACTCAAACTTTAAAAAAAAAAAAAGAATTTATTTGCTCCAGTTCTCATAATATGGCTACCTCACTTTAGAAGGGACTTTTCTCCAAGTGTATATTTTAATATATAAATGTTATACTTTTTGCCTGGGATAGGAGCAACGAAGCTTAAATTGTTCAATTGCTGTTTCTTGATTACTGTAATGACCTTACATATAAAACAATAGGCCATCAGTGGTTGCCTTCACTGAGCTCCATCTTAGTTACAATAGCACTCTGAATAGGATGTCTTTTTTAAACTTCTACCGTATGCTAGGTGTTAGAGATCATGTTCTGCTTATTTGCACATGGGTCTTATTACTTTTTAATTTCAATCTGCACTTGCACGGTGATCGTTATCCTTTTAAAAGGTTGTAAGACGCAGGTCGTAGTTCTTGTTTTTTTCTTATTTTATACTTGTAAGGTTAGTCTAGATAACCCATATAAGAGAGAGACCCTGTATTGAGTAAGAGTATTTATACAAGGATTGTCCTTTTAGGTTGATTACTCGCTGCTCTCAGACAATTATGGCTAATTCGAATTTTATATAAAGTTTTAACCATGCAGCCATGTATAATTTTAAGTATAACTATTTATTGTTGTTTTGTTATTTATTGTATGCTGCTTTTAAGATCCTGGAGAACAAATAAAGCTTACTCCCCTCAGTCTTATCTAAGGGGCTGCTCTACAAAAGCATATATGAGTACGGGAAGTAGTACTATACGAGTACTCTTTTGCATACCCTTACACACCTTTGTGAATCGGTCCGAAACATCCAACTACCTATTAGTACATTTGCAAAGAGAGCACCTTCCATTCTGTTTGTAGTAATCTTATATTAGAATTCACTGAATATTCCAATTCTATTGCCATTTTAGATGTTTTGTGACTAATTCTAAAAGCATGAAGAGTATATGAAAGAGTACTCCAGGATTACTACTTTACATAATAAATGAATAAATGAAGGCCTGACAGCTACCCTAACTAGGAAGTCCTGTTGCGGGGCACAGTGCATAGCTTGGATATCTCAATAGTCTGAATTAAAAGGCCATGTTTTAAATTTTTGTTTTGAGAAATCGCTATTGAGGGAGCACAGCAAGAGTTGATAGGTAGTGAATTCCAATATTTGGTAGCCAGGAAAGCAAAGGAACATCAGCCAATTCTGGCACGATGAAGTTTGGTGATAGGCAAAAGCCTTAGGACTCTGCCAGGAGAATACAGTTGTAATACCTTCTGCAGATAAACTGGCCTTCTTTCCTTCGAGGTTTGTAAGTTAAGATCATTAGCTAAAATGGCACCCTTCAGTGAATGGGGAGCCACAGTAGGCTGCGTAACCGAGAAGTGCTGGAGTGCTGCCTAGGTAAATTCAGGATACTGTGGATGTAGGCCGGGTTCTGGACTATCTGTAGACAGTGAATAGAATATCTGTGTAGACCTATGTAAAAGAATTACTATAAACTAACCATGAAGTAGTCACAGCAGGAATCCCCATTTAAGTGCTTGTGGATGGTAGAAAGACCAGGGTGTTTCTCAACAATTTCAACAAAAAAACAGAAAGAAGCCAATACAGATGTAATCTATGATTTAAAGGACAGATGATGGTAAAATTGGATACAGAGACTTTTAGCTTTAATAGAAAACAAAGGGATGTGGTCTAATTCAGGTGGCCACCAAGCAGGAGACCAGATGGTATAGGAATGGCCAAAACCCAAAATAAACATTTTTTTCTGAGCTGGAGGGAGCTATTGTGCATTCATTTGGCCATGGCCGTCAAACAATCTTTGAAAAGGTCTTGGGTATATGAAATCTGCCCAGTAATTGGCACACCTAACTGTGTGTCGTCAGCATATAATACTATAGAAAAGGTGAATGGCTGTACTATTTGTGACAGATAAACTAGATATAAATTAAAAAGCATGGGACTAAAAGATGACCCCCTATGGCAATCCTTGTTTGATCCTAGAGATGGCCAATTTGAATGGGACCAGCGTCATAGTTTGGGACCAGGTCGATAAAAACGAGTACAACCATTTAAGTATAGTTTCACCGATTCCCACATGTTCAGAGACAGTTAGCAGCACTGTTTATGTGCTATGGTGTCATCTAAAACGAGGTGGAGAATCTCCTAAAAGATGGTGTACTTCCAAGAAGCTGATTCTAAAGGATAAAATGGTCCCCACTGGTATCATTGAGTAATAACTTTGGATGGACAAAGAAGTCACTGTGCACATTCAATGCATATATGAGAAATGCAACATAAAACAAACACATATGATCAGGCAAAATCTTTTATGTTTAGAAACATTCATCAACTAAATGCCCACAGGGGCAGCTCTTGTTGAACATATATACCTTCAAGAAGCTGGGCAATTGGCAATAGCTTTTTCCAGACCTTAGTGGGTTACGGGATGAGGGAAGTATGCCTATATATGGTCAATACAATGCTATGTGCTGATGCTTTTTTTTTTTAGCAGATGCACTGCGTTCACCTGATTTCATAAAACAGGGGCCATAACTAACTCAATCAAATTATTCAGAGGCCTGCATAGCTGTGGGGCCGGTGCAATTGAGGCCAAGTTTAAAAATCTTTGGAGGGAAAGGATTAGCAAAGGAGCCAGAACCACAGGATGAAACAATAGTGTTTATATCCACTAAAGCAAAAGGAGCAAAAGAAGTCAAAGAAGGAGAAAATAAATTCCTGCCTAAAGTCAAAAGTATAAGCAAGATGGACCACATCAGGCTAAGAAACAAAGCTTTTAAAGCTAGAAACCATTTTTAACAGAGAAGAAAGCTGAAAGAATATCAAACAAGAAGGAAGAGCAGCACGAAGGATGAAGAAAAGAGCAAACAAAAGAAGGCAATCTCTTCTGAATTAGTGGTTGACATCAATTAAGCTGCATAAAAAGTGTCAGATGTTTTTTTTCAGTTTATGGTAGGCCTTAAGAGCCAATGTGTAGTTTGCTTTGCATTCAAGACTATAAGTGGACCTCTGCTTGGACCTAGAGATTTGCATTTCATTTTATCCTGTTCTAGAGACTCAGAAAATCAAGAAGCAGAAGGAGAGCTCCATTGCCATAGGAAGAGAGGTTACAAAATTGTGAGCCTTAAGTGATTTAAGTGCCTTTGTGAATAAGCCCCTGACTGTGCAGCTGTTCTTTTACACGTTACATTTCCTTCAAACCAATAAGTATGGCAAAGCAGTTGGGTTTGACAACACACAGTACAAAAAGTAGAAGCTTCATAGCAGCTTTGTGGGTTATGCTCCTCACAACTAGAGCTAGGCAAAGAAAAATCAGTGGTTGAATTAGGAATCTGGCAGAGGTGGCCAAATATATCATTATCAAGAGGTGCTAGTTGGTTTTAAACAAGATTTCAAATGGAACCGGAAGCACACTTTCAAGACAGACAAACAGAGGTCTTGTAATGTATTGAGAAGCATTGATTTATTTTTAAAAGACAGGGATATGATGCCCCATTCAAAATTAGGGACACACTGCAAAGGATATACAGTGGACTGTGCTAGAAGCATCGATGAACCAGCATGCCCTCTTTAGAAGGGAACAACAATGGATATTCCGCCTTTCATCAAACATCTTCGGTCTCCATCATGAAATTCCTTGGCACGAAATATAAATTAGATCATAGTTAGTGAGTGACACATGTATGTCTACATTACCATCCTCATTCACAGAATAAGCAATTGTTCAAAGGAAAAAATGTCTTTGAATCACTACTGAAAAAACGACGTCATGTCATCAAAATAGGAGTGTTTTTATGTCAATCTGACTATTAAAACTAAGATTGACTGGACTGACGATGTTAGCCCACACTGACATCACAGATTCGTGCCCCCTTGTTAAAATGGCCACCACGTTTACACATATATGGGAGAGAAGATTCCTCTCCCATTAGAAATAAAAAACAAACCCGAATGCCCGACCCGTGTGTTTCCGCTCGAGTGGTTGAAACCGGGCTTCAACTGCACGAGACACACCTGCTTCCAATTAACGCTGATGGAAGACAGGTTAAATACTGGAGAACCACCGCATTCGGCACTTCCGAGGTTGCCGGCGTGAGTAGGTCTTCCAGTTTGCTGATATACAGGAGTTCGTAAGTACGGCATAGCCGCTCCATTTTTCCAAAAGAGAGTGTCGGTGCAATTTAACCGCTCACGCGCCAGATCATTAACACGGGTCAACTGGCCCTGTATTTTGATATTTTACAGCAAGCTAATAAGCATGTCATCAGGCAAAATACTCGAGGAGTCCTGATTTATACCCTCAGTGGGTAAGTTTCCTCACTGATCAACAGAGTGTGTTAGAATTTCATGATATATGTTTTATCTTCCATGTGGTGTTGCTGAATTGCACTTTTTAATTCATGGGACACATTAGACAGTGAGCATGAACATGTGAGCATGCTTTGGTGTCTCAAATCGTCCATTTTTTGATAATAGTGAAATTGATGATGTCATAATTTTGTCTGCACGACCGGTATTCTCAAAAATTGATTTACTTGTATAGATACATAGAGAAGTATAGGTGGCTGGGAGGAACACAAATTAACTCATATATCGAAACTCCAGTCACTGTGTAAATTAGATTTTTAGGGTCCTGAAGAAAAGCCGCTAGATCATTCACATGACTAAATTAGGCTTGAATCATGTCGACCTTCAGCTACCTTAGATAATTACTTCTAGTAAGTGGCACCACATATTTTAACATAGCAGTAGGACTCAATCATCAAAATATTTCCGTAGAGTACCCCTGTCCTATTTTTATCCCACACCTCCACATATTTACTTAAAATACACCAAGCTACTATTTTACCCACACACCCACACTTCCCCATACGGTTTATAAAAATATCTCAGGTAAAGAGCCCCCTTGAGGGTGCCCATCTGGCATTGCAGTGCCGGCCCAACGTGGAGCAAAAGCCCAATGATAAAGCATGACACCTATCTAGGTGTGTGAGTGCATTTGTTCCTACAGAGTAATGCTCCCTGCAGACTCTGTGGAACTTAACTGCCCTAAGTAGACAACTCTGTACTTACTAGGAACTGCATACCCCTGTGATCTTCAATACCCAGAGGCATAAATTCGGATGAAAAATCATTCAAAAGTACGTTACTGTTAATGAAACTACAAACTTCAAAAGAGCAGCTATTGGGATCTTTGCAAAAAAATGTTCAGGCAGACACGAGAATGACATCGACCCGTCAATGAGATTCAGACTAAAGTAATCAGTTTGATCATCTTCTCTAATCTAATATTAGAGTTAACTAATCAGTATAACTTCATTCTGTGACCAGATCCAGATTATATCGCTGCTATCCATATCAATTCTTTATCTGTTCTGTCTGTGGCTTGTATGGCACATGCACATGGATATCTGTTACCATACTGTATGCTGAGCACCACAGACACTTGAACACTTGTTGCTATGCTGTGCTTCTTCTGAGCAAGAGGGTCTTTTACAACGATGCTCTCAGTGCTATACCTGTTCTGTGTATCTTATCTTATTGAAGCCTGGCAAAACTGTTCTACACCAGTAAGACAAATTATTTTTAATGCTTCTTATCTTGTAGGGGTCAGCAAGATCATTAGGTAAGGAAGCCTACACTTTGTCATGGCTATCTGATTTAGATATATGGGATGTTATTGAGAAACAAATTCACAGAATATTAATACTGAGAAACAATTTCACCTAGATTGTTTAATTGAAAGTTTCAAGATGAATGAGAGTGCGGGAGCCCAAGGACTCGCCAAGATTGTTCAATCTTTATAAACACTCACTTACAAATCTTGCTGTGGAGAATCCTTGTGGCTCCGGAGAGGCCAACCAACCTTTTCCAAAGTAGGCGAATTAGAGCTCTTTCAAAACAATTAATACATCATAGACATTTAGTTTTGGTGATTAGTCAACAATGAGAGGTTGGTGAAAGTTTCAAAACCTTTATTTATCATATGGATAGGGTCTCTAATTATTTTTATTCAATTAAGTAAGTTTACAGGTATATAAAAAATAGATTGGTTGGAAGTCATGTTAGAAAAAAACACAGCGTTCCATAAAGAAACCCAGTAGGCTAACTATGTTGTGTAGTTCCTATATATGCTATACAGGACCTGCGCGTTCTGGATAATATAAACTGTGGGTTTGGTGGCAGACTCGTTCCGAGCACCCCGACCGGATACGTTAGCCTGTTTGCATTAGCTAGCTCACAGTGCCACTAGAATCTCCTCTTATCAGGGAGAGAATAGTTTCTGGCAACCTCAGAACATGACAACCCTGATCCCCCAGGATCGTGGAAACAATATACTACTTTTCGCTCAGTCACTCGTGCTCACTTAGTTTGTCTCAGAGATACACAGAATAAACAGTCTAGGCGTTTCAATAAGGATTTATTGAACAGTTGTTATTCTAGTGTAGAATATATGAGCTGCAACAACCATCAGACAGTGGCAGAGATATATGGTTAGCAATACTACAAAAGTAAAGGGATGGTATAGTTCTACCATCTTGCAGAAATCATGAATACATACAAGTATATAAAACACATGATAAAAAGGTGCGTACTCCTACGATGCCTCCCTAACTAGATGTACCTAAATGTACCTAGCATCGGTGTAGGTGTTATGCCAAAAATCCCTCTAGGATCTAGTCAACCCCCATTACCTGAGAGTTAGAGAATGTGGGACCCCGTCCTGGTCTCGAGTTGGACACCCCGCGAGGGATGTTAGACCACTGCTAGCTGGAGCGTCTGCATGCAGGAACCTCAGCGTCTCTGGCCAGTGTGTCAGCCGGGAAGTCACGGTCTCCTCTCTCTGTCTAAGCAAGATATGATGTATATATACCCACAGGTCTCCCCAGGGGCCTACCTTGCTGTGTTGCTGTGTCAGCCTAAAGGATGACGTCGGGCTTGAACTTTAACATAGATATTATACAGGAGATGTTCGTCCTGCTGTGAGTCCTGCTGTGCTTCCAAGAAGCCTCATGCATAATGTATGAGTTTTGAACCAGGGAAAAACCTGCGTTCTGAATGCAGTGTCGTATCTAGGTAAAAGGTTAGTCCCTATGAACCGTTATGTATGTAATGTAGGGAAGGATATAGGTGAAAGGTTGCAGTGTTACCTGTGCCTATATAGGGTACCTATATGGAATATAACACCCACTCCTCTTCCGACTGGACGACATATGCAACCTATAAGTGTACTACCGTTCTAACTAGACATTGGTACGCACCAAGGGTTAAAAACATTTCTTTAACTAAAAATGTTTAAAAAATTTCTAAAAATATTTTAAAACAGAAAATTTGTTGCAGGCCCTAGCTGTCACACTGGTCAGTCCTCAGGATCGGTTTGTTGCTCAGAGGGGTCCACCTCTTGATATACCCAAGCCTTGGTAGCCGTAATGGCACAGGTCACTGGGAGGATCAAGCGAGGGAAGGAAAGGATGGGGACGGCAGGGAGGGAGACCTGAAATGAAAAGAACAATATAAGTACCCAAGTTCACTCCCCCTGGATCTAAGCCTTAAGAACAATGGTTACCATATCAATCTCTATACCTGTAAAGAAAAAGAACGACACCCGTAGAGCAAGACACTTCTACCACAAGTCATGGACGAGAAAGTATTCCTTTCTGCGTTTTGGCTGTAATGTGGGAAAACATAGAAGAAAACATTCATATGGCAAAACACATACCACTATAAACAACAGCACAGAGATATATCCAAATATGGTTCTACCACAACCTACCCTTTATAAACTCCACTATGCCTCACAGGGATAGAGCGTAGTCCTATACCACTCCTTAGTATCCCTGTTGAAAATAGAGTCATAAGAACACAAAACATGAATCTTTACTCCGTGAAAGGTAACGTATTAAATGCATATAACAATGTATATTGTATCATCCATGTCATGGTTCAGTTCACCATGAACTCCAATTGGTATAACATAAAAGAACATCAAGGTATTGTCGTATACAATCCCATCCTGAAAGAATACAATATGACCACAGTACAGTCACTGCTGTATCAGTAGTCAGGGCTTGGTTAAATGTCAGATACTGCGAGAGAACCAGAGGGGCCACGTGAACTGAGAGGAGTCACTGCCGGAGTATTGTTCTGGCGGCAAACTATAGAAAACAAGCAGACCGAGCTGGGAAACATCGGGTAAATAGGGAGCGTGAGGCTGGGTGCCGGCAAAACTCCCCTCCTCCGCACGAGCACAGCGGTGCTCTCCAACGGAAGACGGGACTTACTGGAGTCACATGAAACAGAGGAAACATAGGTGCAGAGCACCCTTACCGGACCTCCCTGGAGTCTCTGACCATGAACACCAACACCGCCTACGTAGAGAATTTCCGACACGTTGCCTTGCATTACTTCCGCCTTTATGGAAGTCCTTGCAACGTGACGTGGCACCGGGCCTCCTGGGAAACATAGTTCTACGGCGGCCGTCGTCGTGGACTCGGTTGTGAAGGATTCAGCTACCGCAGCGCGCTCGATGTAATGCGCGTGTAACACTAGCTCTAAAAGTGTCCGTTGATATAGTCCGAACCACTATAAGCATTAGAAAGTCATTCATGCCCAAATAAATGAAAAGGGAATGTCAATTTTGTCTCAGTTCCAAATTGAGCTTGTTATAAAAAAGGCCGAATTTCTTCCAGCACATGACGAGCCAAAATGAGTCAATTGTTTATGTGTCCTGGTTGGTAGACGCAACATTTTTGTTGCTTGCTCCCGCAGTAGACGGCCCCTGTAACACCTCGCAGAGTACGCCAATAGAGCACAGATGATGTTCCACGCTGTCCACAGCTGGTGCTGGGGCAGCCTGTGCACCGTCCAAAGCCTGGGTGTCAGTGGAGGAGCCGGTGTCCATACCAACAGGTGGAGTTACTACCTGCAGTGGCTCAAGGAATGCCACCATCAACAAAGGAATACGTTGAGGACATTGCAGAACATGGGCTGTTATCGGGTCCAGTAGAGCATTCACGTCCAGTTGCGCACATGATGGGAGTGTCAAACAAAGGTCTAACACGCATTCTTCTCCACAAAACAGGCATCGGAGGACAGGTAAGCTGCAGTCCATCCAGACTGGTCAAAATGACAAGAACCAAGATGCACTTAGTTCTCTCAGGCGAGGCGTGTCTAGATGTTGAACCATTCGGTCACGGTATTTCCGCTCCAGGAGCGCTTTTTCCATCTCCTTGGTGACGGGGACGTCCATTGCGTAGCAGATAGAAGACAATCAAGATACCTGCTATTAGAAACAGGATTAGCGGAAGTCCTCCAAAGATGCTTCCGAATACGGAGTGTATGAAGTTTGGTATAACTCCAAGTACCGTCTGAAAGGTTCTTAGAAGTCCAGAACCTACGGTCTTAAATAGGTGGACAATGCCAGTCGTATTAGACATGTTAAAGATACGATTCACCATTTCTACGAAATGGAAAGGGCAGTTTGTATTAATAAGCCCCTTTATCTCAGCTGAACACCTTGCGATCTCGAGTTCAAAAGTCTCTCAAGCGGAGGTTAGGGCACAGACTTCTGTAAAAGCATGGCTTTCATTCTGCCTAGCGTATCAAACCGTATTAAAGAAACATTCAGTAAAGGCCATAATGGCGCCTCCCTGACTGTATGTGTCGGTGGAAACAATACTTGCATACAACAAGTAACCCTGGCGCTCACGGTTACCAGATATGTGATGCCCGGGAGCATTCCACAGCAGCCTTGACTGTTCAGCATCAAGTAACTGCCATTTGAAAGTATCCCAAATGCTGGAGTAATCACTGCAGCTGGGGCACCCCTCAGATGACAGGACCAGTTCGCCACAGAACCATTACAAGCCCCGTGCAGTAGAATGTCCTGACATATGAGTGATCCACTTAAAGCGCTCTCGCAGTTTGTACCACTGAGAAACACTTCTCAATCCCCACTCCGGCATCGAAATCTGTATGGCAATTCCCAAGATTCCTTAATGTACTCCTTACCCATTTTTTCATATTTGCCTGCCTGCTTTTGTTCAAGGCAATATTGAAGCTGAAAAGTAGTGACCAGTAGAGTTATGTGGCCATGGATTAGCCATTCTGTGTGCGGTGATTCTGCCACTGTGAATGGTAATCTATCCAGTTTTTCGATACGCAGCATTGTATTGTGTCTTTCCATAAGTCGTAACCTTGTTCAGACAACTGGGCAATAAAGGATGCAGAGTAAATCTGTTTGGTGTTTGTCAACATATTTTTCTGTGCTGATGTTGGTGCAACCTTATAATAATATGAGGCTGGGTCAGACATATTAAACCCTAAAAAATATGGAAACTTCTGTGCAAATGTTTTTGAACTGCCTTTTGACAGTGTTGGACAATGTTCCCACTGGTGGTATGTGAACACATTCCTAGGATTGGCAGATTTATGCAAAAAATGATGACCATAATGCTGATAACAATACATTGATTCATAGTCTGATGTGCCTTCCAATGTGTCACTATTGGAAAACGCAGCAGATTTTTCCAAATCAGACAACATGTTATTAACAGTTTCAAAATCCCAATCATCGGAAAATGTACTTGAGGTAATGATATCACTTAATGATATTTTAAATAAATGTGGAATTTTTTTAATTTCCGTCGGACCAAATATATCGAAATCAACCTTGTCCCACACAATACCATCAGGTATAGGAACTGCTGTAATGTTCACTGACGACAAGTCTCTTTGTTCTCGATGAGATGATTGATGTGGTTTTAACATTAAGTTCACTTCTTGGGCAGCAGAGCTTTGCCGAATGTATTGTCCACTAATAAGCATGTTAAAAACTATAACTAAGCCTAACCAGAAAAGAAAGAAAAGAACCCCAGAAGTTACCCATAATGATACCAGGTAAGTCTTTTTAAGAAAGTTCATAAAGTCTTTAACTTGCTGCTTGCATGATTTTTGGGCTGGCGTCGTTTCAGGTTAACTTGGATCCAAAGAAAACGTATCAAAGTTTATGAAGTAGCCAGAAGCAGTTCGATCAATTGTTGGAATTGCGTCAGGATTTGTTGAAATCGTACTTTGCTCTTGTCGTGGCACATTGACCTAGACGTCTGTATTTGGTCGAATAGCAACTTGTGCGTTATTTTGAGTTTAATTTTGAAGTCGAACTTCAGGTTCAAGAGGAACGAGTTCCATAGCATTGTTGCATAGTCCATCATTCCATACAGGTGACTCTTCGAACGTGATGAGTCTTTCCGTTTGAACTTCTTGGATTGTAGCAAGAGGAGGGCGTCTGCTACTTTGGAGACCACGTGGCCTACTGCTTAGTATCGGCCACATAGTGTGGTTTGATTAAGTCAATTGAGACAAATCTTTTCTCCTTTTTTCTGGCAAGAGGCGGTAGAAGTGCAGTTCTTGTTCCTTCAACTGCTAGGACCGGTACAGGCTTTCTGTAGGATGGCCCAAATTCTTTCTTGTCCGCTATCTTCTCTCTGACCAGATCCCTGACTTTTGGGATGCAGACAGGTCTTGCCGTGACTGATTTGACTTCCCCAGTGGTGGTCTGTTTCAGGTGGACGTTACTTTGTTTTGTCCTGGATTCATTTAGTTCCTGTAAAACAGCCAAACGATCATGGATGTCAAAAGGCTTTTCATCCGCCACTGCGCCTTCACAATCAAGAGCAGGTACCCACATTCTTGTCCCAAATAGGACCTCATAAGGAGTGACACCCCCTAGAGAACTTCTTGGCATATTGTTAAGGGCACGCTGGACCCCAGAAAGATGTTTTACCCAACTTTCACCCGTGCCTAATACTCTAGCTGTTAAAGATTGCTTTAAGTCTCGGTTTTTTCTCTCCACAACCAAATTTCCCTTGGGATGGTACGGAGATGAGTACCGCAATGCTACACCCAAACTTCCCATTGCCTCCTTGTAAGCCCGAGAGCTAAACGCAGGGCCCTGGTCAGAATGTAGTGTGCCAATTGCGTATGTCCCTATGAAGACTCGCAAATCTTTTATAACAGTTCGAGCGTCAGCCGAGCGCTGAGGCCACACCCATAGGAATCTCGAGCAGGATTCCACTGCTACCTTGATATATTTTTTAGCCCCATCTCTTTTAAATGGGCCGCAGTGGTCTAGGTAGACACACGCTAATGGTTTGTCTACTATTAACAACGGTGTCTGCACTGGGCGTGTTACGGTGGAGCCCTTCATCTGCTGGCAGATGTCGCATTTCAAGACATAGTCTTTAGTCTGCTTTGTTAATCCAGGCCACCAATAGCGTTGTTTCAACAAGGAAACAGTCGCCGTAACTCCTGCATGAGCAGAACCTATCCCTTCATGTGCTGCTATTATTAAACTTAACCTACGATCCATATTTGGAATTACTCTATCCCCCACTCCAGGAATCTAAGCAAATGGAATGTTATTAGCATCTAACTTGTAGGAGTACTTGAGTGGAAACTTCTTTGGTAATGCTGTGCTGTTCTTGCGTGAAGCAATGACAGCTACCATAATCTCACCGTCTATTCTCGTTCTAGAATGAGTGATTGCAGCTACGGAAGCCGTACGTACAGCCCCCTTTGTGGCTTCAACAGCCAATGAATTCCCTTCAACGTGAACGCCATCACGCTGATGACTCAGTGTGTGTATCACGTGAGTCCTTGGTAGTTTGGATTTCAACCTCACTACCTGTTCCCTTAACATTTTATGCTTAATTGTGCCTCCTTTTGCGTCTTTGAATCCGTTTTGAACCCAGTATTGCAAGTATTCATTGTAAGACTGCACACAGTAAAAGGAATCGCACACAATTAGTGTGGGAAATTCTCGATCCGTATTTACAAGTGCCAGTATCAGGGCTTTTAATTCTGCCAACTGTGCCGTGCAGTCTCCTAGAGATTGCGTTTTAGTGCAACTCGGATGGAACTTTCCATCCCGCATGCGACCTTTAACGATTGCATATGCTGCGCTATATTGTTGCTTACTTCCTATGGCCGGTTGAGCAGCTCCGTCAGTGTAAATGATATATTCATACTGATCCAGAGGCATTATTTCATTCGGTAGAGGATATTCTTGTTCGTATTGCAGGAATGCTTGTGTCTTTAAATTTGGGTCGTACCTGTATTCCACATCTGTTGCAGTGAGAGAATTATCCCATTGTATCCATCTTGGATGTAAGGCTTTAGTGTTAGGAACGCTTGCTTTTGTGGCAGCTTCTAAGGCTGGGAATGGAGTAACTACTATTATTCATTTCCCCTGAGCCAGTGCTCGTTCTCTCACTACAGCAGTCTGTACCACTGTCAGAATCTTTTCAGTGGATGCGAAGCGCATCTCCGCATTTGTGTACAAATGTGACTTGTATGCAATTGGTACTGTTTCACCCTCATTATATGTTAGATAGGTGTATCCTGATTGACCCGCAATTATACAGATCACCAGGTTGCGTACGTTTACGCGTGTCTGCAAGTGTTTTGAAGCTATCATGTCAGCTTGTAAGGAATGTAGTGTATCTGTGTGTTCCTGTGTCCAATTTCTGGCTGAGAAATCAGGTTTAATTAAGTCGTAGAAAGGTTTCACTCTTTCTGCGTAATCCAAAATTTATGTTCGACCACAATTTAGGAATCCCAGTATTGATTGTAGATTTTTCAATGATTTCGGAGGTTGGAGCAGCGCACATTTTTCTAAAAAATTGGCTGCCAGGCTCTTTCCTTTACTTGAAAGCTCGTATCCTAAAAACAGGACACTGAGGTGGGCAATTTTTTATTTTTTAAAGTTAAATTTGTAGCCTTCAGATGCAAATCCCAAAATTATGGTATTTACTCTGTTCAAGTGTCCCTCCAGGTCATCGTCCGACAGATAAATATCATCCACATAGGACAATGCCTCTTCATCCAATTTTTGAAGTAACTCGGTTACTCTGGCAGAAAACAACCCCGGGCTGTTCTTATACCTGTGGGGGAGTCGCCGAAATTGCCGTTGGGACCCTAGCGCTGAGAATGCTGTTAAATATCTGCTTTCAGGTGCTATATTTTGGCAAAAAAATCCATTTGAGATGTCAAGTGTTGTTTTGTATTTTTTCCGCACAATGTTATTCATTAATGCGGCACTGTGTGCATTCTGAACTGCAAATGTCTTAGTGCAAGTGTTTAAATGTCTGTAATCTAAAACTAGACGATATGTATTGTCAGGTTTCATGACAGGAAACAAAGGATTGTTCATTTGAGAGGTGCAAGTTTCAATCACCCCTTGGTATTCAAGTTGATCTAAGATCTCCCTGACCTGTTTTTTAGCTTCTTGCTTTATTGGATACTGCCTCTGTGCAGTTGGAGTATTTTTTAAAGGAATCATGTGGTGGGTTGAATCTTCATCCCATCCAACATGGTTCTTATATAATGCTGGAGCTTGGGCTACCGCCCACTCCTGCGCATATGTGTGTTGCAAATGCCCGGGAATATGGTCTGAGAATGCCAGAAGAATTACCGTTTCTCCTTTAGGACAATCCATGATGAATGCTGGTGGTTAATCTTGTTCAGCTAACAAAATGTCATAGCCAAACGTTAGGTTCTCCCAAAAGAGACCTCTCACTTTCCTACTTTTGTCCCCCTCCATTTGGAGCGTTATTTCATATACTTTATGTGGGACACTCACTCTAGTATCAGGTGTTTCCACCGTGATATAATCATTCAAGTCCGCTGTCACCAGAAATTCCTTCAGGTTCTGGCGAGCTATTGTTACTTCTGCCGCACTGTCTAGCATCGTCAGAGCCCATTCCCCGTTCAGTAGTCGAGTCCTCAGAATTCTGGGCATGTCTGATTTTTAGACCTGCAACTTTCTTCTTTTTGAACTGTGGCTTTTGCTTTGGCTTTTCTTCTTTTTTAGAAGTGTACTCCTGAGCGTGCTGCTTGTCTCTGGACTTTGTACGCTCTTCTTGTCTTTCTGACCGTCCTTCCCTCTCTGAGTTTTTCGATGAACCCTGAAAGGAACGAGAGGAACGTGTATCAGTATCCTGATACCTGTCAGGTTTCCTAATATTATCCCTATTCCTAAGGTTGTACCTCTTTTCGGAGGGCTCCTGTGCAGGAGATCTGCCTCGGGATTGAGATCTGTTTCCTTTGAATGTTTGTTGTTTTTATTATCCCACTTCTTTTTAGAAGAAGCAGGTGTCTGCTTTGAAGTGTCCTTTTCAGGACTGCCCATCAGTTGTGGTTTTAAAGCTTTCCCACCTAAACTGTCTCTGCCTAATTCTGCATATGCAGTTTCAATTATTTTGGGTAGTTCGTGTTCCTGTTCTAAAGGACTGAACTCCCTTAGGCGTTGACGGATAACCACTGATGCTGCTTCCCCTTTAATGTTAGCTAGGATTATGGCTGGTACCTGGGCATAGTTACCTAGTAACTTCATCCCTAAGTTCAGAGCAGGTTCTGCTCCGTACTCGTTCTGTATTTGTCTTAATACATCAGGTACTACTGCTAATGATGGGATACCATGAGTTTTGATATAAACGGCAGCAAAGACTGTACCCCAAGTGGTACAATCCTCTACTTCTGGTGTTATCCCCATGGGCAAGCAGATTGTTAGCATTCTGTGTTTTTCATACGGGGTAGTATTCGGGAATACTGCCTCTAGCTGCGCTATTTTCTGAGCTACCCAGAATGGTATTTGTTCACGTTTTGTGGGCACTTTACCCATTACCGCGTGTAATGTTTATGGTGTGATTTTAGTTGCTGTACCCTGAGATTGAGTTCCATTTGAGGCAACTATTTCTGGTTGGACAGTGAATGTCCTCATGACGAATTGTGTCAAGTTTCTATAGATTTTAATTAAATCTTTATGTTGTATGAGTAAGTCTCCTGGTGGCATTGTGTCAATGTCAGGATGTGGTGTGTAGGCCGCTAATATCGGCCATGTTGCCCCTTCTCCTCCGAGCGGGCAGAGTCTTACTCTTCTTCTTGTGTGGGGTAGGGCGCCTTTAAACCAGTATAAATGTTCCTGGTATGTGAGTGGAATCTCTATGTCCTCAAACGGACCATATTCCATTGGTGCATCTCCTTCTGTGTAAGAGTGAAATGTCTGTGTTCTTGCATCTGCTGCTGGGAATGTAACCCACAAATAAAATACCTCTGTTTTGTTTGATTCGTATGCCTCAATCACGAAAGCTACTAAGCCACCCCTAGCTGATAAACCATTTTCTAACAGTTTCAGGGTGATTGGATGTCTGAATTTTTCTGCAATCGGAATTGTGTCCCCATCTTCTTCTCCGGCTGAGAGCTGTAGATTTACTCTTACGTCATCTCTTGTCTCAGTCATTTTTTAAAAGAAGACGTTTGTTCAAGGGAACTAAGATAAAGGTTTTAATGCACAATTTTAGGAACACTGTGTCCTTTAAGCTTGATTAACCAACAGCTAATAAATAGGATTTTTCACCTACTCAGCTGTGGCGGAGTTTGTGCCCACCCACTCCAGACGTGTCTGGTTTTTGTGAGTAGGGGTCTCTGAGAATAGCACGACTGAACTACTCAGATTCTACTGTTAAATAAGTACCCAACCAAAGTTGGCGGCGTCATGTCGTGTAGTTCCTATATATCCTATACAGGACCTGCGCGTTCTGGATAACATAAACTGTGGGTTTGGTGGCAGACTGGTTCCGAGCACCCCGACCGGATACGTTAGCCTGTTTGCATTAGCTAGCTCACAGTGCTACTAGAATCTCCTCTTATCGGGGAGAGAATAGTTTCTGGCAACCTCACAACATGGCAACCCTGATCCCCCAGGATCGTGGAAACAATATACTGCTTTTCGCTCAGTCACTCATGCTCACTTAGTTTGTCTCAGAGATACACAGAATAAACAGTCTAGGTGTTTCAATAAGGGTTTATTGAACAGTTGTTATTCTAGTGTAGAATATATGAGCTGCAACAACCATCAGACAGTAGCAGAGATATATGGTTAGCAATACTACAAAAGTAAAGGGATGGTACAGTTCTACCATCTTGCAGAAATCATAAATACATACAAGTATATAAAACACATGATAAAAAGGTGCATACTCCTACGATGCCTCCCTAACTAGATGTACCTAAATGTACCTAGCATTGGTGTAGGTGTTATGCCAAGAATCTCTAGGATCTAGTCAATCCCCATTACCTGAGAGTTAGAGAATGTGGGACCCCGTCCTGGTCTCGAGTTGGACACCCCGCGAGGGATGTTAGATCACTGCTAGCTGGAGCATCTGCATGCAGGAACCTCAGCGTCTCTGGTCAGTGTGTCAGCCGGGAAGTCACGGTCTCCTCTCTCTGTCTAAGCAAGACACAGGTCTCCCCAGGGGTCCTACCTTGCTGTGTTACTGTGTCGGCCTAAAGGATGACGTCGGGCTTGAACTTTAACATAGATATTATACAGGAGATGTTCGTGCTGTGACTCCTGCTGTGCTTCCAAGAAGCCTCATGCATAATGTATGAGTTTTGAACCAGGGAAAAACCTGCGTTCTGAATGCAGGGTCGTATCTAGGTAAAAAGTCAGTCCCTATGAACCGTTATGTATGTAATGTAGGGAAGGATATAGGTGAAAGGTTGCAGTGTTACCTGTGCCTATATAGGGTACCTATATGGAATATAACAACTAAGGGACCTATTCTAAGTAGAACCAATGAGAGTTCTTTTGGAAGAATGCGTAAGAGATTAACTTCTCATAAAGAGTAGTTCTGGAAACTCAGCCGAGTTCCCTACAGCTGCAGTACCAACTGTAAATAAGTATGCGATCCTTGCAGTACCACTGATCACAAGTTATCCAATCAAATCAGAAATAAAGGAAAGTCAGTCACCTCAGGAAATAGCTAATGAAAACAACTCTTCATAAGAAGAGTCTCGGAGTAGGGAAAAATCCAGCAGCAGGACCACTGGAAAAGGAATACAATGAAAGAGAGTGTATGTGTTAACTAGCTAGGGACACTTATTAATATAGGTTGATACTATTGTAACAATTTTAAAGGCGTCTTCTGTCGATATCCAATGAGAATAGTTCATGAGGTGGTGTCGTCGGTCATGCGATGCCTCTCCTTCCGATTCCCACAGTCTACAGTCAAGTCGCCATGTTCGATACAATTACTACAGTATTTGTTACTTGAGGAAAGGTTTTCATGAGAACCCTCTCCCTAAGCTAAAGAATACACTTTGAGCGCGATGTGCGGACAAAGGCTAGTCAGTAACATGTAAGCATCTATCAATGTTATTCAGAAGCAGCATTCATAAAAGTCTCTAAATCATCATTTAATACAAGCAGTTTTAATAAGCTCACTGTATTCTAATAAATATTCTAACATGGAGTGAGGAGCTAGATGAACACGATGTCCGCATATTTATAAAAGATATTACTAATTCTAAGCAGTTAAACTAAATGTCTTACTCATGTAACTGTGAGCAAGAGTCGAGTGAAAAAGAAAGACGTGTGGGCCTTGTTATATGTACACTTTAAGAATGGTTGCCTGGTGCAAAATGTTTTTTAAAACAGGCATTAATTAGAAAAGCATTCAAAAACATTCTCAATCCTACATGTGATCGACTAATATTATTACAGTTTGTTTGCTAGAATTCTAAACATTATGCAATTACTCCTTTGAGCCTATGAGTCATTTTCTAACGTAAACATTTCTTCAGCATTCAAAGCATTCTAAAGCGCAATTCTAACAGTGACTAAGTAGGTTTTATAAATTTGCGCTCATTTCTCCCAAACTCCCTCCCTTTTGATGATGTAAATCATCATAACAAATTAGTTTCACTTTTAAAATTTAAATCTAAAAGGCAGTTTTATTCTCAAGTGTATTCCGTCTTTTTCTTTTTACCCCCCCTCGAGTGTTGCATTGTTTTCAGGCAATCGTCATTCATTATTCCCATTAAACTCAGGTCCTTTTTGAAACGTTTTCATTGGTAGGCATCTTGTCTTTTGCACAAGAAATATTTACAGCTCAAGTATAGGACATATAGGAATATTAAACATAGTCCTATTATTAGTACAGGCATGAATATAGCTTTTATAATCCCCTTTCCAGCCGTTGAGAACCAAGTTCCAATTGTATTCTCATACAGACTTGGTATTTCTAATTCCTGTAATTCAGGTCCCAAATTTGATATATTCCCTGCAAACTCTTTAATCTTCCTGCTCTTGTCTGATATGTATGAGCAGCAGTGAGTTAGCTTCAGCATGTGGCAGACTCCCCCTTTCTCGGCAAGAAGGATGTCTAAAGTAAGACGATCTTGTAAATCCATAGGCCGCATACCAATTAATTTGTGTTAATTAAGAGTAAAGCTCCAGATGTACTGATTACCATTTTAACCATTACGGTAACTAGCTTTCTGATCTTTTCATTATTTAGCATTATCCCTACTGGTGGTATCACTGCTCCAAAAATATCTCCCACTAAGGAATCTCCGCTTTCTGTATTGCGTTTATGTCTGCGTGATGGTGCTAGAGTTAAAGCTTCTATGCTAGTAACATGATACATCTCTGGAATTAATATTTCTAGATAGCATGTTCCTTCCCAGTCAGCAGGTAGCAAAAAGTAAGCCAGGATCACATTTACATCTCCCTGTAAAATTTGCCAAGTTCACCCTAATAATTCAAAAGTGTGTTCACAATTACTAGCCCCTACATGTCTTGTTTGTTTTTGTAATCATCTTTTATAAAAGAAAAATTTCCCTATGTGTCAGCTGTCCAGTCTGAGTTTTGGATATTCAGAAAGACCAATTGATGGATAGAATGCTGAACAATGTCAAACATTTACCCCAGTAGAGAGACCTGGGCCTAAATCCCTCTTTTTTTTGTTCCGCATGCCATTCCAGTTTAAACCCAGCCATATGTAAATCGGTCTTGACCCTGCTCCAATGGGAACAGTCCAGGCCGAACTTCCAGGACATGTACTCCCTGGACCAGAAACAAGCATCCTAGGACCGGTTTTGGGGTATCACACCTCATCAGCCAGGCTAGCTTGGCTGATGGCATGGCGAGCACGAGACCCAGGTCTGGGCATACCCGTCCCTCTTGGGTGACAAATGCAAAAAGAACAATTGACGGACAGAATGCTGAACAATGTCAAACATTCCCCCCAGTACAGAAATCTGGGCCTAAATCCATCGGGTGGCTTAGTGAGCAGAAGAACGGTGATGCATTCAACCCAGATCTGTGACTGGGGGTGAGTGTCTGAAAAGTTTCCACACTCCGTCCATCATCTCATTGTGTTTGCTATGTTCGCACTAAGTGGCCAGGGTATGCCCAGATGTTGGTCCCTTGTTCACTTTGCCACTAGATTCAAGATAGCCTGGCTGATGAGGGGTGATACCCCAAAACCGGTCCTAGGATGCTTGTTTAAGGTCCAGGGAAGAACTGGCCTGGCAGTTCGGGCTGGACTGTTCCCATGAGGAGCAGGGTCAAGACTGATTTGCATATGGCAGGGTCCAGACTGGGGTGGCTTAGTGAGCAGAAGAACGGAGATGGATTCAACCCAGGTCTGTGACTGGGGGTGAGTGTCTTCAAGGTTTCAGCACTCCATCCAACATCTCATTGTGTTTGCTGAGTTTTGTATATATCATTTTCTTCCTAAATTCATTCTCCTCCTTCTTCCACGCACTTTCTAATACATCTCCCTTTTGATCTGCAGTCTTTGCTCTGTTCATGTACCTCTCCTCCAGGGCCATAATGTAAGCTTTTTCTTCGGGATGCATTAAACATGTCAAATGCTTTTTATAAGCTTCTACACTATTTATAGGTAAGTGTGCAAAGAAATAATGCCAAGCTGTGTCCATTGTTTTTCTTTTCAGGTGTAAATTTATGCTTTCCCTAAAAAGGCACTTGTGATAATACTAAATCATAGTTAGAGCTGAAATACTCAAAGTGTCCTCGCCTATATACTAGTGAGAGCAAAATACTGCAAGAGATTGCATAGGACATAGGAAGGTGATAGTAGGTGACCTCTTCTGAAACTGAAGCTGGCAAATGTGCACAAACATAGGAATCCTTAACGTATAAAGCATTTGTGCATTCTTGCACTAGTCTAGAGTAAACATTAGTGTAATAGTCCTCCTTCTTGAAATTTATAAATGTTTTTGTAAATGTGTTATTCCAAATATTCTGAGCATATTAATTTGTAATATTAATTCTAGAAGTTTCTGGATAAATAAATTCCTATCAATACTATAGAAATCATGATAACTGTTAATACAAAAATCAGACACATAGTGCACTTGCAATGCCTTCTAGTGCAACACATCTTCCTGAGTCAGTAGTTAGCTTGTGAGGAAATTGTTTGCTTTGCTTTTTTTTCTTTTTCCTTCTTTGGTAATTCCCTAATAGACAATCTTTAACTCTACTCCTTGTTCTTCTAAAAGGTAATCCCTATTTCTTCTGTAACTTTCTTCTCGGGCCTAGGTTAGTCTTCTGTAAAACAAATTACTAAAATAACAGTCAGCTAATAGTCACAGCTTATAACTGTTCTTCTTTACTGTTCTTCTTTCTGTATTTCACCTTGATTTTCAATGTAATTTGTAAACAGCAACGAATTCTTTTGTTTCCAGGGAGATTCCAACAGTTCAGGATTCACCTTGCACAGATCTTGCAAACTCACATTCAGTGCTGTGTTCAGGTAGTAGGACCATTCAGGTGCAAAATATCTTCTGCTGAGTACTCAAATCCTTTTAGATCTTCTCAGGACTTGGTAATTCGGGTCGAGTACATTTTCCTCTTTTGTCTCAATTTCTTCAGGCACTACCTCAGAAATCTGTGCTATGGACAGACTTCTCCTTTGCCTCTCCTTACTCAAACTCTTAGGCCACTCAGCTTGTTGACATCATCTTTTTGTTCTGGAACTTGTTTCCTCAGTAGGATTTTGTTCTTCTCCTTGTCGATTCAGCCTCTCTTTCTTCACCACTGGAAGGTTTAATCCCACTCTGTGTTATTTCAGGCACTTGAACTTGTCCTTTGTCTTCACCCCTTGCTTCTCCTTGTGCTTCTGCTTGTATTCCTCCTTCCACTCCTGCAGGTGCTACAGGTCAGACTGGTCTCTCCACTGATGGTGCAACCACTCGTGCTCTTCTTTCAGGATCATAGACCAATGACGCTTCTTCTGGATTGCTCACTCTTCTGGTGTGTGTGGAATGAATCCTGTTTGGAACTCCAGCACATTTAACAGCAGTGTTTGTCATCAGCAGAATTTGGTAGGGGCCTTTCCATCTGGGTTCAAGACAAGTCTTCCAAACATGCTTATCGTGGCACTGTTCGTGAAGGAGATCTGGTGTAGCAGTGGACACCTGATGAGAGACAGAATAAACCACATCAGTGAGGACTTTGCAGTACTCCATAATCATCAGTGATATTCACTAAAGCATTGCTTGGAACAGCAGATAACTTCACGGCCCTTCCCATGAGTATCTTGTGTGGGTAAAGTCCTGTCTTCCTATCTGGAATGTAAATAACACTCATCAGTACCAATGGTAATGCATCTGCCCATTTCTGTGATGTCGAAGCACATACTTTTGCCAACTTGGTCTTTATTGTTCTGTTCATCTGTTCGACTATGCCTGATGCTTCTGGTCTGTAACTGCAGTGTAACTTTTGTTGAATCTGTAATGCAGCACATAACATGTTTATCACTTCGTTATTGAAGTCTGTCCTTCTATCTGACTCAAGATGGACTAGCAATTCAGAACCTAGGTATGATTGCTCGCAGTAACAGTTTTGCTAGAGTGAGACTGTCATTTCTCCTTGTTGGGTAGGCTTTCACCCATTGAGAGAATATACAAATAATCACAAGGCTATATTTCAGCCCATTTTGAACAGGCATCTCAATAAAATCCATCTGTAGTCTGTTGAAGGGATCACCTGATCTTCCTAGGTGTGTGTTGCTGACTGGTGTCTTTTTCCCTACATTTAACTGTTGACGTGACACATCTACAATTTTCATTAGCAATCTATCAATATCTTGGATTAAACCAACTCTGTCTGAAAATCCTCACCATCGCATCTCTCCCTAAGTGTGTGTATCTGTGGTAATGCCTAGCCATTGGAAACAACAAGCTGTCTGGCAACACTGGTCTCCCATCTTCGAAAATCCAAATATCAGTTGCATTTTTTGTACAACCTACTCTGATCCACCCACTCTGTTCAACCTCTGTCACTGTTTCCTGTAGTCGCTTTAATTCTTCCCAAGTATCAGTTATTTCCATCATCATCGCGAAAGCACTTTCTTCATCGGATTTGCAAGTGAAACCATCATTTACAGGAAAACCTCCATTAATTGCGCATGCTAACAGGGCGCAATACCTCACTACAGAGTCAGCGTATCTGTTGCCTATGGAAACGTATTCACTGCCTGTTTGGTATCCTGGGCACTTAACCACAGCAATTTCTTTGGGCAACTGCAATGCTTTGAACAAATCCTTTACATTTTGTCTGTTTCCGATTGGAGATCCTGTGGAAGTAAAAAATCCTCTCTGCATCCATAATTGCCCAAAATCATGAACCACACCGAAACCATACTGTCTGTCTGTAAGTTGGTGACTCTCAATTGAACAGTTAAACTGCAGGCTTGGGTAAGAGCAATTAATTCAGCTACTTGTGCAGAGAAAACAGATTGGAACCAGGGGGCTTCAATCACATCATTTATGTGCACATGGCATATGCTGCTCTCAGTGTGCCTTCACTACTTCACAGGTATGAACTATCAAGAAATAGGACATAGTCGGGCTCAGTGAGAGGTTCATCCTTAATATCTGGACATGGTTTCGTGCATAGTTCAGTGACACTTAGGCAATCATGGACAAAATCATCATCACTGCCTTCTGGTTCATTGACGGGCAGTAGGGTCGAAACATTTAGCACATTACAATGCCTGATTGTAACATTATCTGGTGCAAGCAGACTCTGTTCATACTTACTGAGTCTGTTGTGTGTCAGATACTGTTTTCGTTCTGGTAAGCAACAACTCAACAGAGTGTGGTACCATCATTACTAGTGAATGTCCCATCACTATATTTTTGCCCTTCTCCAGACTCACACTCACCACGGCCACTGCATTCAAGCAGCTGGGAAGTCCTGACACTACAGGATAAAGGGTAGTAGAGAAGTAAGTCACAGGTTTTCAGGCTCCTCCATGCATCTATGCTAACACTGAAAGTGCACACCCATCTCTTTCACTGCAAAATAAAGTAAATTATTTTGTATAGTCTGGCATTCCTAGAGCTGGGGCACAACACAATTTATCTTTCAGCTCTAGGAAGGCGTTGGTGCATTCATTGTCCCAAGGGATTGGATCAGATACGTCTCTGTGTATCAGCCTTAGTAGGGGGGAGGGGCTTTGCTGTTAATGAGAAATTTGGTATCCATTGCCGACAATGGCCGACCATTCCCAAAAACATCCTGAGCTCTCTCTATGTTTGTGGTGCATTCATTTGTAAAATGGCTTCCACTCTTTCTGGAGACACCTTTCTTTCTCCTTTCATGATAATGTGTCCCAGATAATGAACTTCTTTTTATGGTACTGCAGTTTACCTTTGTGTCCATTTTCTGGCAGGTGATTTAATTATTCAATTGTGTCATTTTTGCAAGCTTCTCGTGTATCTCAAGCTACCAGCAAATTATCAATATATTGGATTAAAGCTGAGTCGCATGGCATTTGCAGAGACTCAATATTTTTCTTTAGAATCTGATTGAAAATAGAAGGACTCTCTGTATACCCTTGTGGGACACAAGATCACATAAATGTTCTCTGTTGGAACAGAAATGAAAATAAGAACTGGCTATCTTCATGCAGGGGCACTGAGAGGAAAGCCATGCACAAATCAGTGAACAAAAACCATTCCGCAGTACAGGGAATTTGGAAAAGTACAGTAGCAGGATTTGGCACAGTGGGACAACAAAGCACCACAATATCATTTATTTTTCTCAAGTCCTGCACTAATCTATATTTCTCATTTGGCTTTTGGATACCCATTATAGGGAATTTACAGGGACTGCCAATTAGTTCTCTCAAAATTCCTTTCTGAAGCATGTCTTCAATTACGGGTTGTATCCCAGCAATTGTTTCAGCAGACAATGGGTAAGGTGGAGTTCTCTGAAAACTTGCATTTGGCTTTATTTGGACCTGTACTGGTTTTACGCCTTTTATGAGTCCAATATCCTTTCTTGTAAAATACCAGACTTCAGCATTTCTAGTAGTTTTGAGATCTTCTGGCAATTCAGCAACAGTTAGCAAGGTAAACATTCCTATGTCAGAATTTTGCCTAATCAATTTGAAATCGACATACTCATCATGAGTCTGAAACGCAACACTGTCCAGTGTGCAATAAACTGTGCAATTTAGTTTACATAACAAGTATCTTTCCAACAAATTCACTGGGCTTGATTCACAGACCACAAATTGGTGCTTTTCTTCAAAGGTCCCTATTCTGACTGGAACGTCTTCTGAAATTGGGTTTGACATCTGTTTATTGGTAACCCCAACTACTTGGATTGTTCTTCCTGAGAGAGGTAAGTCTGGAACTTCCACTTTGGTGTACCTCTAGGACTGCACCAAGTACACAATCCTTTTCCTCAATCAGGCACCGTCATTGTGAATTGTCAGAACTGAACTAATCAAATTCAAACAAAGGAAATTGCCCAAACACATCCTGATTCAAATGTTGAATTTGTGACATTGCTTGATTTGGATTTAATTTTGGCAATTGGTTTATGGTCATTTTGGGATTCCCCAATGTAAAGGGTATCATTTGCTTTTGATTCTGCATTGGGTTTTGCATTTGTCATACGTGCATTCTCTGACCTGTCATTCCCTGAGAATTTTGCACTTGTCCTGCAATATTTTCGGGATTAATTTGACATTCTCATTTCCAATGCCCCACCCTATTACAAATGTGACAGGCAGTGACTTTCTTCAAAGTAGCAACATCTGTTCCAGATCCCACACCTGCAGGAAAACCTCTACCTCGTCCATGAGACACTCGCACTCCATTTGGATTCACTGCAAATCCACCTTGTGGAGCAAAAACTCCCTGCATTATACCCTGACCCTGAAACCCTTTCTGAGCTAACTTTGTTTGAGCTAACATGAATTTCTCCTTTATTTTCCTCTGCTTGATGACCAAATAGTCACTGTGATATTTTTCATATCGCAGAATTTCATCAAGCGATTTTGTTTGCCAGCAGATGACATTTTGCTTAATATGCGAACTAATCTCAGGCTTCAATACTAGAACGAATTGAGACACAAAAATCCCCATATCCTTCTCTTCAGGGTGTTCGCTTCCACTGTGCTGTTTGAAAACCTGCAACAACCTTTCATAGTACTCATGAACCTTTTCCTTCGACTCCTGGGTCATTCTTTTAATTTTCTACCAACCAATATCTTTAGGGGGAATTTTCCCCTTCAGGAAATGTATTACTGCTTCATACTTTTCCATCACTATTGGTGACGGAGCACCAGTTCCCTTTACTCTCTGAGGCTCAGCTTTCGGCCACTGTACAGATATCTTACACGCTTACCACAAATCAGCTGGAACCACAATGTCAAAGAATGTATCCAAATCTTTCAATAACACCTCTTACCTGATCATACCACTGCACTGGCTTGTCTTTCAGCTTTGGGAAATTGTTTGTAAATGCAGTCATGTCACCTCCATCCAATGGAACATGTACCTAAGCACCTCCAACTACTTCCCTCAATGGATATTATGTCACTTTTCTCACTTCATCCTGCATTCCCTCATTTTTTTTCTTTTTCTTTTCATGTTTTCTTGACCATCTAAGTTCTAACTTCTCCACATCCTTCCATCTCCGAATGCACTTAATCAATTCCATAATGTGTACTTGCATCCCTGCAGCTCTCAGATTTTCAATTGTTTGATCATCTAACTCAACCCTGTAATTTCCTTTCCAGATTATTAAGTGTGGTGGCTGCTCTTCAAGTAATCTCTTTACACAGATAGGTAAGTTCAGATCTCTCATATTGAACCAAATGATCAAAATCTAAGCATCCTCTAATTAATTCCTCCAGATCAACTTTTAATTTTGAAATGTCTAGAGGTTTGTCCTTCGGATGTTCTGTAGCCTTTACCCTCCTTTCCCTAGTCAGTTCTTCAATCCAAGCTGGTAACCCTCCATTTCCACTTCCAGGTAGTCGTAAAAACCAAAGTCCCTCCTCCGTCTATTCAGGCTTGTAAATTCTGTTGAGGCCCCCACAGTACTATGTATTCTGGATTGTCGGCACATCAACAACTGGAGTTGTCTCGACCTCTGAGCATCTCTCAGTTTGGGGAGGTGCAGTAGAAACTACTGGTGACACAACTGAATCTGTGTCAATTGGAACCACAGTTATTGGCCATCTCTTTACTGGTGGAGCAATTTGCAATGCCTGTAGAGGTTGTTCAATTAAATGTGGATCTGGAAGTACTGGAGCAGTAGCCACAGTCTGACTAGCACTAACACTCATCTCTCCGGAATCTGTATAGGTTATAGGAGGTGGTCGGGATGACAGCATTTCCTTCAATATCTCATCTCCTGAATCAGTATCTGAATCTTCCCCTGCGTCCTTATCCTTATCTTTAATCCCTGATGTAATAACTGGGTACAGTCTGGTTCCCTCCATAATTCCTTTCCTCCACCTATGCTGTTCTTCATCCCATTGAGCATTAGCATAATATTTCATTGCTCTTCCTGCACTCCACTGATATTTTTCCTTTTCCTTCTCTCTCGCAACCTTTTCCCAGATCTGTAAAGCTTCATATTGCATGGGTTGAGGTGGTGTCTTCATTTCATACAATGTTCCCCTTAAATGATCTAGAACCCTGGTGTTAAAGGTTCCGTATCTAGGAAAAGGCAATACGCCCTCATCCTCCGTAATCCTCATCCATTGTTTTAGTCATAAACATGAATTTAATTCATGATCAGTAGACTTTATGTAAGCTGGAGTACCCTCAGGAGGCGATTCCTCATCTTATTGAACAGGAATAGTAACATCCCCCTACACAAATTTCTTGAAATCCTTAAAACATTTGATTTTAACAACCCAATTTATTGAATTGTTTTGCAAAACCAATTATTTTGATTTCATTCCATATTCGTCAGAATCTTTAATTGCCAATCAAATAACAGCTTTAATTTTCAGTGACTACATTATCCTAACCGTGGACAGAGCTCAATTTGACAACATCCAAAATGCAGTGCAGCACAGAACATCAACCAACCAATGACGACATGAAGCACACCAACCAGCCAATCCCAGTGCGAAACACTATGACATCAACTTCTCACTCCTCACACCATATACCCTCCTTTACCCAATTTTCTCCGCTATTCTAATACACTTTTCGGACCAATCTTTTTTGCTTAACTCTACATTCTCTCGAGAGGATTCCACAATCACAAGTGACTTCTCGACCAGCGAAAATTCAAACCAATTAATGCAGCTTCATCCTAGAGGGCAATAAGGTTTCACCAACATTAGCACGGTTAATCAATCATCATTGTTTGTCCCTATAATTACTGATGGAAGTGAGGGTACCTCACACTCCACATCTAGTGATCTCTTTGCAAAACAAGATTAATATACCGGGATCTTTCAACTTCTTGGAGCCTGAAACCAATCTCTTCTTCGACAATTTCTTAATACTGTTCTTGTAATATTCGATTCATCTACAAAGAAAGCACACTCACTCTATTCTCACAACCACAACAATATTTCCCGTATTGATACTCACAACTTCAAACCGCAAACGCCAAGACCGTAACTGCTTGTCACGCCATCCGGATTTGGGTACTGGAAACTGGAATCAGCAATTATGTATATTTCTGGGTACTAGTTTTGAGCTCTATTCTGGTTGTTCACCATCAATTCTGCTACCAGAAACTGCAGGAGCCCAAGGACTCACCAAGATGGCACAATCTTTATAAACGCCCACTTACAAATCTCTCCATGGAGAATCTTTGAGGCTCCGGAGAGGTCAACCGACCTTTTCCACTGTAGGTGAATTAGAACTCTTTCAAAACAATTAATACATCATAGACGTTTATTTTTGCGATTCCATAAAGAAACCCAGTAAGCTAACTAAGAGACCTATTCTAAATAGATCCCATGAAGAGCTCCTTTGGAAAAAAGCAAGTAAGAAATGAACTTCTTATAAAGAGTATTTCTGGAAACTCAGCCGAGTTCCCTACAGCTGCAGTTCCAACTGTAAATAAGAATGCGATCCTTGCAGTAGCATTGATCACAAGTTACCCAATCAAATCAGAAATAAATCAAAATCAGTCACCTCAGGAAATAGCTAAGGCAAACAATTCTTCATAAAAAGAGTCTCAGAGTAGGGACAAATCCAGCAGCAGGACCCCCGGAAAAGTCTAAGGAATGAAATGAAAGAGAGAGTGTGTATGTTAACTAGCTAGGAACACTCATTAATATAGGTTCATACTATTGTAACAATTTTGAAGGAATCTTCTGTCGATATCCAATGAGAATACTTCACGAGGTGGTGTCGTCAGTCATGCGATGCCTCTTCTTGCGATTTCCACAGTCTGCACTCACGTCGCCATGTTTGATACAATTACTACAGTATTTGTTACTTGAGGAAAGGTTGTCATGAGAACCCTCTCCCTAAGCTAAAGGATGCACTATGAGCTCGATGTGTGGACAACGGCTAGTCAGTAATATGTAAGCAACTATCAATGTTATTCAGAAGCAGCATTCATAGTGTCTAAGTCATCATTTAATACAAGTAGTTTTAATAAGCTTGTATTCTAATAAATGATCTGAGAGGGAGTGAGGAGCTGGATGAACACGATGTTATAGTCAGCATATTTCTAAAAGATGTATCTAATGCTAAGCAGTTACACAAAATGTCTTACTCATGTAACTGTGAGCAAGAGTCAAGTGAAAAAGAAAGACGTTTGGGCCTCGTTATATGTACACGTTAAGAATGGTTGCCTGGTGCAAAAACTTTTTAAAAACATGCATTAATTGGCAAAGCATTCTAAAACATTCTCATTCCTGCATGTGATTGACTAACATTATCACAGTTTGATTACTAGAATTCTAAACATTATGCGTTTACTTTTTTGCTTATGAGTCATTTTCTAATGTAAACATTTCTGCAGCATTCAAAGCATTCTAAAGCACAATTCTAACACAGTGAGTACGTTGGTTTTCTAAATTCGTGCTCATTTCTCCCAACACTTACCAATTTGAATAAACCAATTCCTAGAATGTCAATTCTTTCTAGTTGTCTATTACAAGTGTTTTTCTTAAGGCATAAAAGCCAGTAATCTTAAAGCAGAGGGTTTCTACAAGGACTGCATAGATCCTTTTTTTGATTAACCCCTTCCTTTCAACATCCTGAAAACTGGTTAAGTTGCATTTTTGTTCTTCCCATTGCTTTGTTTCTTACTCCATGTTAGAAGGTGGGTTGGTATATGCTGTCCACTAGTTAAAGTGGGCACCTTGTACCAGGCCACACGACCCTTATGATGTATGAGGTCAAAGATAACCTTTAGAAAGCTATGCTAGTGGTAGCTGTGGAGAGCAGCCGTCGGGCTTAATCTTGAAGGAATGTAAAGCAGCTTGTTTTACCAGAATATCACCTCCTGAATGACCAAATGAAAGGAGAACCACACAGTAGTTATATAAAAATATGTACTTATTAATATAACACTCTCTACTAATCTCTACACGAGATTAGAACATAAAGCACACAATACTGTAACGATAGAACATTCGTAAGTAGCAAAACACACAGCGGGCTCCAGGGGGAGACCGAACCATATACAAAAAAAATGGTATAACAATCATGACTTGACTAGACACAATGCCTAGAGCACGTAGAATCGCTGGGATCCCAAGGAACCACCCAGAGGAGTGACACAGGGAGCCCACGGAGGACGGGTGCAGTGTGGGAACACGACTGCGTGTTCCGTGCAACTCTGAGGGAAAGTCGCGGTTGCAAATTTATAAGTTAAGGACACTTCTAAGAGGACTTCGAGCAAACCCATTGGAACATAGGAGGTTCTAAGGCCAACCCACCAGTGAGTACCAAAGTACCCGTGTTACCTATCCCAGAGGAGCCGGGTGCATAGGGGTCAAGTGGTGTCGGAAACCTTCGTCGTTTTCAATGGAGGAGTGCAAAGAAGTCCTGCTGCCAGGAGGGCGAAGAATGTCCCGTGGAATCCAAGCCTGGATTTGAGGTGAGAGGAACCTGAAAGCAGAGGGGACAGAGTCTGGGTCACTTCAGGTGACCAGGGGTTCAGTAGTCGAATGCCCACCGATGTCGAGTGCTTCAGGGGTGAAGAAGGGTTGTTTGACTCTGCAGCCACGGGGACCAGGAGATGCCGAAGACAACCAGAGTCCGGAGGTGAGCTGTTCCATGAAGGATGACGAGTGCTGAGGGGTCGATGTCCAGCTGGAGTACCAACAAGCCTTGGCAACTGCAACCCATGTGGTCAGAGGAAACAGGTTACGGTGAGGACCAGCAAGGTCCAGGGGACTCTCCAAGCAATGGAGAGTCAGGGCACATCTGGAGCAACCAGGTAAGCCCAAGAATTAACAAGGTGACCCTCGCCAGGACCCACAGGCCAACGGACCAGGGATCGCGAGGAGACCTCAAGCAAGTTTGCAAAGCACCAGCCCACAGGACACTCGTGGAGTGGAGGCCAGAAATCTTCAGTGCAAACACTGCTCGGGGTCGGGACTATACGGAGTCCAATGCACCACCTCAGAAATCGTCACTAAGCATATGCAACTGCAAATGTACGCGGTGCACAGGGGTTCAGGTTGCACGGTCCCCACGAGGGATACTGGTCTCAGAATTGCTGAGAGGGCAGATCAACCTCCAGGACATTGGGAACCCACCTCCTGTGTTGCTGAAATCTTCAGAGTCCTGAGGAGCTTGGGAGATGCAAACCGGTCAGATGCGTTTAGGTGCCTGCTTTTGCAGGGGAGTAACTCCTTTACTCCAAGGGCGATTTTTCAGTCGTCCAGCATCGTGCAGGCAGTCGAAGTACTTGTTTTCTTCTTAGCAGAATCTTGTCCAGGTAAAATCTAAAGTCCTGTAGCCAGGTTGCCCACTTTATACCCATGGGAAGGGGTTGGAAAGATTCTGGTGACCTTCCTAGGGGAGGGGCAGGACAGAGGGGTGGCTACACCCATGTCCTTTGTCCAGTTTCGCACCAGAGCAGGAGCTAATGGCTCCCAGAACTGGTTTGAGCTGGACTATGCACAGGGACACCAAATGTGCCCCCAGTGCAGACTTTCTGGCACTCTCAGAGTGCACCCACCCAGCCCCAATACACTAAACCCTGTCTGGGAGGTGGTCACACCTCCCTGTGACAGGATACCTATTGTCATGCCTTCCTCTGCGCAAGCTTGGCTCAGCAGCAGGAGGGCCGAAGCGTGTCTGTGGCTGGCAGCATCCATTTTGTGCTGCCCAGGTCGTGAAGGCTGGTACCGGGTAGACCGGTGACCCACAGTAGTGGTTCTAGAAGGGTGGAATCATACCTCCCACACCAGTTACTGGTGTGGAGGTATGATTCCAAGGTGTTTGACACCAAACACAACATGTTTCTAAGCAGCCATTTTAAAGTTAGCATTTACCGCGAGGTTATAATGCACTTAAACATATATGTCTGGCTGCATCACAGACAACCCCGGAGAATGGTCTCCAAAGGCTGCAGAGGGGCTCTGCTCATGCAGGGGCACCCTCTCACGTAAAACGCAGCACCCTGCCTTCAGGATTGATAAGGCCTGCTATAGGGTGACTGATAGGTTTTTAAGTGTAGTGATTTAGATAGATATAGTGAACCTATATCTTAAGTAAGTGGTGCAAGCACCAGCTTACACAGTCTGCGGTAGCAGGCTGGTCGTGTCAATTTGAATGGCCTCTCTGGGGTGGCATAATACATGCTTCAGCCCATGGGAGGCCTCTGGGGTACCTATGCCCTGGGTACATGTAGTACCATATACTAGGGACTGATAAGGGTACCCCAGTATCCAATCTGGAGTGTACCTAAAGTACATACATAGCAATTTAAGGGAGAAAGAAGATAGAATGGGGTCCTGGATAGCAGGATCCATGTCAGACTAGTCAAAAACAGTGTGACATCAGCAAAAAGTGGGGGTAACCATAAGAAGCAGTACTACTTTCCTACACTTCAACCCTCCACCTCCCTTGTCCTCCTTCCTTCCTCCCTCACTTCTTTTTTTATTTAGGGGGCCCCACAATTCCTCTCTTTCCCTCATTTTTAAAATTAGTTTCTTTTCCTCTCCCCATGTTATTCTTTTATCCTTTATTGTGAACTACCCATTCCATACCCTTGGTAATCTTCTTAAGCTTTTCCTTATTCCATCTCGCACTGGCTTTGTCTATTTACTACTTTTTTCCTCTGCAGTTTCATGACTTTGTTCCCTTTTCGTGGGTTACTCTGTGTACACAACTTATGTTTTTTTTTTACTCTATTTATTTAGTAAAATAAGATTATTTTTTAACTGTCCATGGGATTTTTTTCTCTTATTTTTCAACCACAATATATGACTATTAATTTATATTTTCACCGAATGAATTTTCAATTATTTGGTTTTTCAGAAAGTGGTTTCTATTGATTTGAATTTCTATCTATTTAAATATTTAATTATGGGTTTAGATACAATGAATCAGTCTTATGAATTTAGCAAGTTCAGTTTTGGATTTCTTGAAGGCATTTTATCAAACATAGAGAAGGATACATTTTCTTTTTGAACTTTTTATTCGATTTAAATGTTTTCGAAATCTCAATCATATTTATAAGACCATTTAAAAAGCACATATCAAAGAGGGGGAGGCAAAACCATGTGCCTGATTCTGAGGAATGTTTGCTCAGGTACAAAACAAAAAATACTGTGCTGAATAACACCAACCTCAACCAGAAGGAAGCACAAATTTAAAATCTTTTTATCATTTCATGTAAGTCTGCAAAGTAGATTTTCAGACGTCCGCAAAATAATGTTCCACAAACTAAAATTTGAATTAAAAATAGAATTTGCACATTCATTATGCTTTATTAGCCAGTAAACACAAGGAGATGATGGACGGAGTGCTGAAACTTTTCAAACACTCACCCCCAGTCACAGATCTGGGTTGAATCCATCATCATTCTTTAGCTCACTTTGCCACCCCAGTTCAGACACAGCTGTATGCAAATCAGTCTTGACCCTGTGCCTCATCGGAACAGTCCAGACCGAACTGCCAAGTCATGTCTTCCCTGGACCGGAATCAAGCATCCTGGGACCGGTTTCGGGCTAACAGCCCTCATCAGCCAGGCTAGCTTGAATCCAGTGGCAAAGTGAGCAAAGGACCCACGTCTGGGCATACCCTGCAAACTTAGGGCGAACAAAGCAAACACAAGGAAATGATGGACGGAGTGCTGAAACTTTTCAAACACTCACCCCCAGTCACAGATCTGGGTTGAATCCATCATCATTCTTTAGCTCACTTTGCCACCCCAGTTCAGACACAGCTATATGCAAATCAGTCTTGACCCTGTGCCTCATGGGAACAGTCCAGACCGAACTGCCAAGCCATGTCTTCCCTGGACCGGAATCAAGCATCCTTGGACCGGTTTCGGGCTAACAGCCCTCATCAGCTAGGCTAGCTTGAATCCAGTGGCAAAGTGAGCAAGGGACCCACGTCTGGGCATACCCTGCCAACTTAGGGTGAACAAAGCAAACACAAGGAGATGATGGACGGAGTGCTGAAACTTTTCAAACACTCACCCCAGTCACAGATCTGGGTTGAATCCATCATCATTCTTTAGCTCACTTTGCCACCCCAGTTCAGACACAGCTATATGCAAATCAGTCTTGACCCTGTGCCTCATGGGAACAGTCCAGACCGAACTGCCAAGCCATGTCTTCCCTGGACCACAATCAAGCATCCTGGGACCGGTTTCGGGCTAACAGCCCTCATCAGCCAGGCTAGCTTGAATCCAGTGGCAAAGTGAGCAAGGGACCCACGTCTGGGCATACCCTGCCAACTTAGGGCGAACAAAGCAAACACAAGGAGATGATGGACGGAGTGCTGAAACTTTTCAAACACTCACCCCCAGTCACAGATCTGGGTTGAATCCATCATCATTCTTTAGCTCACTTTGCCACCCCAGTTCAGACTCAGCTATATGCAAATCAGTCTTGACCCTGTGCCTCATGGGAACAGTCCAGACCGAACTGCCAAGCCATGTCTTCCCTGGACCGGAATCAAGCATCCTGGGACCGGTTTCGGGCTAACAGCCCTCATCAGCCAGGCTAGCTTGAATCCAGTGGCAAAGTGAGCAAGGGACCCACGTCTGGGCATACCCTGCCAACTTAGGGCGAACAAAGCAAACACAAGGAGATGATGGACGGAGTGCTGAAACTTTTCAAACACTCACCCCCAGTCACAGATCTGGGTTGAATCCATCATCATTCTTTAGCTCACTTTGCCACCCCAGTTCAGACACAGCTATATGCAAATCAGTCTTGACCCTGTGCCTCATGGGAACAGTCCAGACCGAACTGCCAAGCCATGTCTTCCCTGGACCGGAATCAAGCATCCTGGGACCGGTTTCGGGCTAACAGCCCTCATCAGCCAGGCTAGCTTGAATCCAGTGGCAAAGTGAGCAAGGGACCCACGTCTGGGCATACTCTGCCAACTTAGGGCGAACAAAGCAAACACAAGGAGATGATGGACGGAGTGCTGAAACTTTTCAAACACTCACCCCCAGTCACAGATCTGGGTTGAATCCATCATCATTCTTTAGCTCACTTTGCCACCCCAGTTCAGACACAGCTGTATGCAAATCAGTCTTGACCCTGTGCCTCATGGGAACAGTCCAGACCGAACTGCCAAGCCATGTCTTCCCTGGACTGGAATCAAGCATCCTGGGACCGGTTTTGGGCTAACAGCCCTCATCAGCCAGGCTAGCTTGAATCTAGTGGCAAAGTGAGCAAGGGACCCACGTCTGGGCATACCCTACCAACTTAGGGCGAACAAAGCAAACACAAGGAGATGATGGACGGAGTGCTGAAACTTTTCAAACACTCACCCCCAGTCACAGATCTGGGTTGAATCCATCATCATTCTTTAGCTCACTTTGCCATCCCAGTTCAGACACAGCTGGGGTGAATGTATGACATTGTTCTGCATTCTGTCCATCAATTGTTCTTTTTGCATTTGTCACCCCGAGTGGGACGGGTATGCCCAGACGTGGGTTCCGTGCTCTCCATGCCACTGGACTCAAGCTATCCTGGCTGATGAGGGCTGAAAGGCCGAAACCGGTCCTAGGATGCTTGTTTCCAGTCCAGGGAGGACCTGGCCTGGCAGTTCGGGCTGGACTGTTCCCATTGGGAGCAGGGTCAAGACTGATTTGCATATGGCTGGGTCCAAACTGGAATGGCATGGTGAGCAAAAAAACGATGGATTTAGGCCCAGATCTCTGTACTGGGGTGAATGTATGACATTGTTCTGCATTCTGTCCATCAATTGTTCTTTTTGCATTTGTCACCCCGAGTGGGACGGGTAGGCCCAGACGTGGGTCCCGTGCTCTCCATGCCACTGGACTCAAGCTATCCTGGCTGATGAGGGCTGAAAGCCCGAAACCGGTCCTAGGATGCTTGTTTCCAGTCCAGGGAGGACCTGGCCTGGCAGTTCGGGCTGGACTGTTTCCATTGGGAGCAGGGTCAAGACTGATTTGCATATGGCTGAGTCCAAACTGGAATGGCATGGTGAGCAAAAAAACGATGGATTTAGGCCCAGATCTCTGTACTGGGGTGAATGTATGACATTGTTCTGCATTCTGTGCATCAATTGTTCTTTTTGCATTTGTCACCCCGAGTGGGACGGGTATGCACAGATGTGGGTCCCATGCTCTCCATGCCACTGGACTCAAGCTATCCTGGCTGATGAGGGCTGAAAGCCCGAAACCGGTCCTAGGATGCTTGTTTCCGGTCCAAGGAGGACCTGGCCTGGCAGTTCGGGCTGGACTGTTCCCATTGGGAGCAGGGTCAAGACTGATTTGCATATGGCTGGGTCCAAACTGGAATGGCATGGTGAGCAAAAAAACGATGGATTTAGGCCCAGATCTCTGTACTGGGGTGAATGTATGACATTGTTCTGCATTCTGTCCATCAATTGTTCTTTTTGCATTTATTAGCCAGTAGGCCATTTTGAGATTGACATAGAGGCAGTCTCAGTCTGTGGGCTTTAAAAAAAAAAAATGTAATCTAGCATGCTAACTTTAGGTGTCCAAAATAACTAAAAGGTCCGGTAAACTCATTTTGAATTAAAACTATAAATGCAAAGGTATAAAAAGGCCAAAGGAAACAAACTAGTTTGGTTCTCCCACCTCGACTAGGGGCTCAGGAGCTTTATGAATGACTTATTTTTTTGGTCTGCACAGAGATTACTGCCTGAAATTCCCAATTCAAGATGGAGTTAAGTCTTTCCTCTGATGTCAGTTCCTGTTTGAATCACACAGAAGGAGGCACTGATGAGTCATGGATGCATCCCAATGCATTTTGTTCCATTATTTTTTGTCACGTGCCTCTCCCTCCTGTAACTATTTTTGTTCTCGATTAATAATTCTCCTTGTGGCCAGATGCGCATTGGATTTTGCCTGGAAGATCTTGTTGGTGTTGCAGGGATTCTGTTTGGGAATAGAACTATGCCTGGGATTACAGGGCATCAGTATGTAGGGACTGAGTCACCATACTACATCAGTGCCTATGGGCCCAATCCGACTAGTCCACAGTGCCTTACCTGGCCTCCTAACCATCCCAGAGTAACAGGTAAATTGGCACCCTAGAACACAACGCTCTAGTGCCAAAGGGAACGTGGAAATAGATCATCACCTTTTGCTTTCTCACTCATGCATGTCCATAATAAACAAAAGAAATACGCAAGTAAAGTTTACAATATTTATTGAAACTATCACCCTCTATTATGAAGCTACTGTGCTGCGATTAGGAAACATATACAACTGAGCAAAGTAATCAGCATTACGAGCAAACTGCATACAATGAAAAGCCCTATCATGGCAAATGATATATCTGTCTGAGCTTACCCTCACTATGCGAGCACAGTGATATATCGGTGATCTCTGGGATCAGAACCAGACCCCATACCAGGCATTTGTAGCTAGCCAGTCCACATCTCAAACTGCAAGTCTGGCACCCTAGTTCCAGGACCTCTTCCCTCTGCTAGAATTCTCCTCTCTGTTGTTCAAAGGGCAAGTCTCAGTTTATATGATAAGAAGTGATATGTCAGAAAACAGAAGCTGCACTTCTGTGTTGTGTCTAAATGTTAGAATATGTTGCTGACCGACCACAGAAACACAGGGCCCGATGTTGTTCAACCTTGTACAAAATGTTCAGACTGAATCCCAGGAAGAATCACTGAATAACAAAAACATGTGCAGCATATTTCTTAAATAATGTAGTGGCACATAAATAGGTGTGTTATTTTGTAATGTGTGCAATGCGAAGTGGCCTACAATGTATAATTAGGCTAAAATTGGAAAGAACTAAGGAGGCCCTAAAGGGAACTTACGACATTAGCTCTCCTCTGTGCCCTGTTGTTCAGTGAATGTTTGGTGCATTGCTTATCTGCTTCTGCTCATTTATCATCATCTGCTGTAAAGTACTCAAGATTTCTAAGATTTGTTTTATAACATGTTTCTCCTAACTAATACCATCTTAAGGAAACACTCAAAACCTTTAATATATACTATTAAGTGGAGGGTGGCACCATGGCTACAAAGAAGAGGTGTCCTTTACTCTGTCAATCAAGAAGGAAATTTGAGAGACCTTTCTGTGTCCAGCCCTTGATAGAGTGTTAAAAAATCAGCATTGGTTACATTAATCCTCACCTGGAGAGTGGAAGTAGGGAGTCTCATTATGACATCGGAGGCAAACATGTCTTCTCCCTCTCACACAAACGTGATGAAAAAAGATTAAGGCAGATGTCAGCTGTTCTGACTTTCCAAAAATGCACATGGAGAAAAGAAAACTGCAAGGGACTGTCATCCCTCATTAAACATTTAAAAGTCTGTATATTGAAACCATACTGATGTCTTCCAACTACAATTAATGGCTACAACGTTTGAGAGTGCCCTGGATATATAGTTGCTGCACTTTGTTTTGGTGATCTTCATGTGTACTTCCTTCAGTTTTATTTTCTCGATCACTGATCAATTGCTGTAAACCGCCTTTTGGGCTTGCTAAATAGTCTTGGAACTGCTAGAGGGTCTTAGCTGCACAATTGAGTCTTAAGCAGTCTACCCCATTTTCTCAGCAAGAGGTTATTTTTATCTGGGACTGTGGTACTTTTACTTCACCTGAAGTGACTTGTACATTAAAATTGTTTATGTTTGCACTCTGAAAGATCTAATAATTGTATACAACATTCTGAGGCCCAATAAATAAATGCATTAAAAAATACATTAATTAATTATTGAATGTCCACTTTTTATGGTGTTTACCCTGCACTGATCTACTGTTGCTCACACCCAATTGTTATTCAGACACATGTGAAGGTAAGGATTATTGAAAGATTTAATGATGGCTGTAGCTCAAAAGGCAAATCATGACAATCATGATTGTTATCTGGTTTGACTGCGACATTGCATTTATTTTATTTTGTAACAAATAGGTCATATTGCTAACATGCTACTTACTCCAAATAGTGAATATAATTTCAAATTAGGTGCAAAAACATTTTTACGCCTGTTATGATATTCTGAGTCATGTGGAAATAGGGCCTTTTCTCCAATACTGTTAATGCACAAATTTTCCAAGGTAATTCTTAGCAAAATATATGCAGAGAAAAAAAAATAATCCCACATTTTACTATTTGGAGTGAGGGAAAATGTCTGTAAACAATGGACAAACAGGTCATTATATTTTTCTGTACAATTCTTTTCTTTATTCTTTACTTTTACTTTAAACCTTCAGTCTCCTGGCAAGCAGAGGAGAGAGCGTAGAAGACAACATTCAGGGGAAAGTCCCACATGTTCAATATTTTCTCCTCCCTGCCTGTACTGGTAGCTTTATATAGGACTCAAAGGAGACTACCTTGTGTTGGAGCCCCACCTCTTATTTTCCATTGGCTCATCTTTCAGTCCAGTCTTGAAAGTTCTGATTTTACCTCTTAGAACCGGATTGCATCAGGGGATTGAGGCTCCTTCTCCCAATAGACCCCAGGTGGCTTTGGTCCTTCCTCTGGTCTCATGTATGGTGTTCCTCTATCTTTTCTTGCTAAAATGTGTCCTTTGGAAATCAATTTCTCTTTTCTTGTCTCACCTTCCTTTCCCTGCACCTGTCTTTCCATAGCAGGAAATGATGCCGCCTCCTTTTACCGCCATTGAATGCTGCTGACCCGTCCACAGAAGCCGGCAGGTTCTCTGCATCACCTTCATTCTGATATGTATTGGGAGAGCTGCTGCTCTCATGGAAACATTTATCGTGCTGTAAGAGTGCTTCCTCAGAGGAATACCCTATCTGGGAACTTGGGTCAGGGTGAACCTGAGCTTTTCAGATAAGGCAAGAAAGGGAATTTATGACTAAATGTGTGGGAGATCCCAAAAGAGCTTTGACCTACTATTACAAGCTGATGTAATGTGGTGTTACCCTGAAGTAATAAGTAAAACATTATCTCTCATTCTGACCTGCCCAGTTTGGAATCCAGAATTAAAACTGCACATGGGAAAATGGAAGATGTGTTATGAATTCTTCAGAATGGTTTTGTCATCTGGTGTTACCAGCACACGCAGAAGGAGAGCCTAATATTTTGTGACAGCAGAGAAAATTGTTTTAGAATTGATGATAAAGACTATAGATCCACTCAACTAAACCTGAGACTACATGGCAAGCCATTAATAAATTCATATTTTAATGAGAATTTGTATTGGTATGCACAATTGTATGCTTGATTTATGTTATGATTTTGAAGATCAAAAACCAATGAATGAGTCAATGGGGCTGATTTAGAGTTTGGCAGACAGGGTACACCATTGCAAACGTGATTGAGTACCATGACTGCCAAAGTCTTGGTTCTCCTGACTCATTTAAAGATGGGCAGACTGCAATCTTTCTGTCGGCTGAGCCCTCATTGGCTCCATTGACAAAAAGCTTATTCCGACAGCCCGACAGAGTAGGAACCCTTGGAGTATAACCACCACACCAACTGCTCTATTTAGAGCAGACGGTGTGATGGTTTTTTTACAGTCCGTCAACACCAGGAAAAGCTTGGCAGTGTAGGACAGAAAAAAACAATAATGACACCTCCAAACCCTGGAAGAAACCTCCCAGTGTGTGGGGGTCATTCGTTTTTTGTTTTTTCTACCGCTTTGGGAGTTTTTTTCTGAAAAACAAGAAAAGTTAAAGGTTTGGTGAAAGGCTGTCAAAACTAAAAGCGGCCGTCCACCAAAATATTTCTATGTTTAAAGGAACCACTATGATGGCGGTTTCCTTTAAGGTACAGAGATGACCGCTGGGAAGGTGTTCATCTCTAAATTTGACAGACGGAGTACCACCAGGATGGCAGACTTCATGTCCTCCACCATCCCGCTGGACACTACTCTGTCTGTCAAACCCTAAATCTGGCTCCAAGTAACGCAAAATGTCTGCCACCATCATTTGCCTAATGACATTGGAGGACCTGGTCCTCTCTGCAGGGTCACCCCGAAACTTTTTGGCTTCTTCCCTGAATTTGTTTTTGTTCGTCCTAGGACTCTGTGCACTTTACTACTGCTAACCAGTGCTAAAGTGCTGTGCTCGCTCCTTAAAACTTGGCTTATACCAAATTGGCCTATTTAATTTACTTATAAGTCTCTAGTAAAGTGCACTACATGTGCCCAGGGCATGTAAATTAAATGCTACCAATGGATCTGCAGCACTGATTGTGCCACCCACGTAAGTAGCCCTTTACAGATGTCTCTGGCCATTGCAGAGCTTGTGTGTGCAGTTTACACTGCCATTTCGACCTGGCAAAATAAACCTTTTGCCAGGCCCAAACCTTCCCTTTTTATACATATGTCACCCCTTAAGGTAGACTCTGGATAGTCCCAATGGCAGGGTGCAGTGTTTTTTAATGGTTGGACATGTACTTTTAAGATTATCATGACCTTGTAGTGAAAAACTCTTAAATTCGCTTTTCACTACTGCAAGGCCTATCTCTCCCATATGATAACATTGGAGTTACCTTATTATATCTTATAAGTATAATTACAAAATGGGAAGAGATAACCCCTTCGAGTTTGGTGTCTCTGGAATCAAAATTTATAATCCTAACTTATGGTGAAGTCAGGTTTTAAATTGCAATTCTGAAAATGCCACTTTTAGAAAGTTGGCATTTTCTTGCCTTAGCCATTTGGCGCCTGCAGCCTGTCTCTGATCACATGACTGGTTGTAGTTGGCAGTTGGGCTTTGTGTATTCCACCTAGACAGCCACACACAATGGGGAGCTTAGGTGTGACTGAATGTACCATCACTGGCAGGATAGGAGGGTGAGATGGGCACAGCCCCACTCAAACTTTTATAGGCTGTGTTCTGCCTCCACACAAAGGGCCTAACGACTTTGCATCTTCACTTCATCCAGCTTGGAGCCAGGGCAGGATGAAGGGCAGGATCTATGCACTTCAAAGACACTGTCTAGAAGCTTCTCCCACCTTTCAGAACCAGGGCAACAGTGTATAAAAGAAGGACCTCAGACCCCCAACTGTTCAGTACACTTCTGGACCAGGAAAAAGGACTTTTGTACTGCTGAAAGGATTGCCACTCTGCTGGACTGCTACTCTGAAGGAGCTACTGCCCTGCTATACTGACCTGCTGCCTACTGCTCTCCTGCCTGGGAAGGAAGAACTGTACCTGCAACCCATCTTGAACCCAGGACCCCAAAGTGACTCAAAGGGCTATTCTGCTGGCCACCTGATCTGAGCCTCAGGGACATAAAAGGCTCTCCTACAGCTCCTGAACCCGTCTTCAGTGAGTTCCTGACCCCCAAGTGGTGCTCCTCAGGTCCTAGACACTTGGTGTAGCTCAGTGGGCTCCTGAACGAAGCTTTTGGGTTGTTTACGATCACGAACAGGCCCGTTGGAAACCAGACCTCACCGCTTGCGCTGAAAATCAGCGTGAGCTACTGCCAGTCTATCTCTTTGCCTAGCAAACATCGATCAGCGCAGAGGACCATCAACGCCAGACTACAAACCAGCACATCTGCGATGCCTTGCCAGCTCCTCGTGTCCCACCAACCACAGCCTGTAGCCCTCTCCAACGCAGACGGGACTCTTGGCACAAAACTCGAGAAGGTAAAACTTCAATAGACTAATCTGGGACTGTATCCGACCCGCACTCAATCACGGTCAGCCTGAATTTTTTACTTTGACCCTGTCCAGTGCAACCAGATAGCTGTGGTTGGCGCTTTATGCTTTTAGGCGCTAAATTGCAGTTTATTCTTTAAAAACTAATAACTCTAGTTCTACTGATTGCACTTTTGTCATTTTGGTCTTGTTATATTTGTTAAATTAAGCTCTTTTCTTCTAACCTGATGTGGAATCTTTTTGAGTGGCATTTTCACTGTCTTACTGTTTGAAGTGTTGTGCAAATTCTTTACACATTGACTCTAAGTTAAGCCTGACTGCTATGTGCCTAGCAACCAGAGAGATGAGCACAGGTTAATTTGGGGTTTGCTTGTTCCTTGCCCTGACCAGGATGGTGGTCACTGCTTGACCAGGGCTCACACCCCAGTCAACCAGTAACCCAATTTCTAACAGATATAAACAAGTGTTTTGTGCTAACTCATTATCTCTACGTATGTACCATAACTCAATAAATAAACTTATTTCACAATAGTATATTACAAATTAAGTTTCTATATGGCCGACACAAATGCATGTGTATCAGCTGTGGATTTCTTTACAACAGGATTTTGTAGAATGAATTCAACAATTGCAGCTGTAAATAGGAGAGGAGAGAGAGATCAGGGGGAGAGGGAGGAGGCAAAATAGTCCTTGACATGCACTATGATGCAAGATTTGACGTCAACAGTGGAAGAATACATCATCCAAACAAAACACTGTGAGATGGAAATGCTACTGGTCAGAACGAACACAGAAACCTAAAACGATTTTAGGTATAGGTTGTCTTGTATTTAAAGGTAGTCTAATTTATTCATTTCTATTTTAGCAATTTGTAAAGTACATGGCTACCCTAACAGGGCTTCCCAGCACTGAAAGAGATGACTACTCAGTAATGGCAAGCACAGCAGAAGCACCTCTACAAAAGAGACAAGTGTCAAGTTCGTTTGAAGAATATATATCTTCGGAAAGACTGCAACGCTGATGTAGGGAAGGGAGTTTCATACTTTAGGGGTCAAAAATGTAAAGAGCGTCCCCCTGTATTACATGGTTAATCCAGGGTACAGATGCCAACTTCAAATCAGAGGAGCACAGATTTCTGGGTGGATCATATAATTGCACTTTATTTGTTGGGGTATTCAATTGGTTCATTGAGGAAATTGTTTTACTTGTATTTTAACAGCATTTTGAACTGTAGTGCACAACTTACCTCCCTGGGCCGCTTTGAATTTGCAGAGGAAGTTTTAAAGAGCTGGCTATTTTAGCTGTGCCATTCCGGGACACCATTTCTAGCTGCTCAGTGAATGATGCAACATACACGCCCTACAAACTATAAAAAGTGGGCCGCCATTTCTTCACACGGTCTAGTTGCCCAGTGAATGCTTTATCATCTAATATATAAAGAAATGTGTTGTATTTCATGGTTAGATACTTGTCACTATTCCATCCCTTTACATGAGTGTTCACTTCCCTCATCTTAAACTTGAGTGTGAGTGAAGAGCAATATAACTCACTGAAGACCTTTTTTCATGACAAAGTGATTGGTGCAAAACCAGACGGTCTTTGTAGAGTTTGTAAAGATTGTGATTTGTAAAGAACATGAGTATTCTCAAGCACCTAAATGATTTATCCTGAATTTAAGGAAATACACAGAGGCATGCTTTCTAGCAATAATACTTCCTTTTACATCCCACCGAAAGTGAAACTATTTGACCAAACCGGAAAACGTGTCTTTGGGATTCATGCATCGAACCAATTCTTTCATTGACAGAAATTTTAAATGCAGGTTGAGAGATAAGACCTCGGCCAAATTTTTTAAGTTCATATCTTAAAACTAGTCTTTGCCTTGCATGTAGTGAAATATTTTTTTTTTTTTTTAGGTTGCTAAACCATATGAATCCTTGAATAAAGCTCCCAGTGCTGACAGTGAAGTGGCGTGCTGACCCTTCGGTTTGTTTACATACATTCTTTTGCAAGCTGAACTTCCTTCCCAAAGGTACGGGCTTTGCATTCAGTCACTCGGTATGGTATAGAAGCAAGCAATCTGTCATCCGAGCAGTCCTTGTAGACTCAACATTCTGACAGCTCTCACTCTCACAGAGACCTCACGAGTGCCGGAGAGGCAGATAAGAGCGCGTGGATAAACACGCAGCACTCCTTGGGGCCGCCTCGGCGTTTCTGCAGCGGTGACAATCTTCAGGCAGCCTGTTTGTCTAAAGTCCCTCCGCACCTCAGAATAATACAGGCTTGGTGGAATGTTTTTGTGAGAGCGGAGGAGTGAAATCTGGATGGTCTGAGGATATTTGTTTTGATGGAGAATTCTAGGAGTGCCTTTAATTAAAAACATTTCCTGCTATTGGCTGTGCATTAGCTGTTAAACCACCTTTTCTCATATGCAGAAATCTTTGTGTGGTCAAAACAGATACAGCCCTGGCTAAGGCTTACTTCATCTCTGACGCATTCGTGCATTGTGAGCCAGAGAGAAATCAACCAAACGAAGAGACACAACAAAGAGACAGACAGATTATGAATTTTGGTATAAGAAAATCTAATGCACATCGGATGAACGTTACAAGAGGGGCATACAACTGTCTGCAACATGCACGCTAAAAAACAAAACAAAAGCAGGAAATATAAAGACTCTAAAGGGACTAGGCCTGTAAACTACACAGATGGTCAGATTTCCAAACCTGGGGCTAACATTTACCACAATAACCGCCTCTTGATTGAGCCTTTTCTCATTTGGGATTAGGAAGTCACACAAAACCACGGCGCGCTTTTTTTTGTGACATTTCAAGCTTTTTGTGTGACTTGTATTGATCTGGCCTTGCATGGAATCTTAGGGGGGGGGGGGGTTGTTGCTCTACTTCTACACCATCCAGCCCTTGTGCTCCTATCACCTGAGGCACAAAAGTCCTTTTCATTTAAAGGTTAGTCGGCGTTGATGTTTGCAGTGCTGAACGTCTCACAATCAACCCTGCAAAGGTATTGGAAATCTTGGCCACAGGGATTTAGACAGACGAGGGAGTGCTACAAACGGTAGCTGTTTTGTACCAAAATATTACATCCCCCCAAAGTTACATTCAATCTAAATTACTTGTGGTGCACTTCGCATTCCTTTTGTCTTCATTAATCACATTACTTGAAACATGAACGACGAATATGCATAAGTCTGAAACAGATAACTGGCATTTATGTACTTCTAAATAAACACTAAACTGGATATTTCTGAAATATTTATATCGAAAAACGTGATGCTTGATTAAATCATGAGAAGTAAAAATGCTGTTATGGGTCAAATGTATATCGTCATACATTCCTTAGATTACAACCATCCAATGTTCCTTCCTTAGAATAGATAGTGACAATCTTGGATTAACTGTCTACTTCCTTCTTACTTTTGGAAATCCATTGGTATCGTTTCATCAACAAATCTGTGTAACAAGCCATTTAACCTCCTGATGGCCTAACGATTGTGATGTCACCTGATCTATGACCTAAATTACGTTGCAAGAAATACCATCACACAACCTTTGACCATTAGGAATGTTAGACTGCATGCAGGACTGATAAATAAATCCATTAAATTGGATCGGTGACAGACATACAAGTTGTCCTGGGTGAACTAGTTAGTCATAATCCTAGTTCGTCTACATTTTTTAGGTGATTTGTGGTTCAGGATTCCTAGCAGTCTTTTTCATCTAGGTCCTTGAGCTTTTTCATTGTCAAATAGCCTACGGGTAGGGTGAAGTCTGGCATCCACAGGTCAGTGAAGGATTTTTTAATGCCATGCAACTTTGGAGCCACCAGAAGGAGAACAAGGTTTGTGCTTGACAGACCAACTGACTTAAACTTCCACTGACTCTTCCACAGAAGCTCTTGCCTTCAGTTTTGTTGCTTTCTATGGGAGGTGGGATATGCACAGAAGCTCTGTCATCTCTTCCATGGGCACTAAATGCTTGAACGGTGGATCATCTCAGGGCTGGCTCTCAGATGCATAACACCTGTCAAGGAAGGTTCAAGGATCTGTTGGCAACACCCAATAAGCTTCCAATGAATTTGTAAGCAGACGTTGCCCATGTTGAATGCCTTTATAAGCAGAGGTTGCCCCTGCTCAAAGTTATGCTTCAATACTGCTCAACAATATGTGATTGGCTGTCCACAGTACCCAAAACAATATCCAGGAAGACGGTCAAATTTTACTAAATTGACCAAATGTGGATAGGTGTTCATTGCCCATGTTACCGCCTCTAATATGGCTTTACATTCCCTGTGATGATTGGTCCATATTCCCCAAATAGTCTACACCTACGGCCTACGACAGATTCCTCCCTTTTGTCCCTCACAGACTTCTCTCTATTATTTCGGAGATTATTTCTGATTGTTTCTAGATTGCAACTCCTAAGCCTCTGTCACAGGTTGCTTCTTTGAACGGAACTCAAATATACTGATTGTTTATCGTCATGCTACCTCAGATACTTCATTAGTACCACCACCCAGAAAGGTTTGCAGTACTCCTTGTGGGTCACTTAAAAGTATCTCCAAACACACATTTTTAATTTGCACCAGCCACCACAGACTGCTACTCAACTTTAAAATTACCACCCAGCTGCCCATAATTCTATGGATTACTACCAGGAACAATCTCATCAGACTGATTCTAAAACTCCAGCCAGTTGATTGTTTTTCATTGCTATACCTATTGTATGCTTCTTAATTCCTCACCCAATTTCCTTCGTATTTCATTTCCTTCATTCTTCTCGCTGGTGTCCAACACACAGGAGACAAGTCTGTAGACCCACTAGACAATATGGGACCCATGTCTATACACAGGAATCCTCTTTTTCTTCAAGTAATGCCACACTGACCCCTCACACTGGTATGTTTGGCATCTTATCAGTGTGTAGATGACTTTAATTTATTTCTCCTTATTACCAATCAGTATTGTGTCCTTTGTGGCACCGCTATGGAGAAAGAAAATCAGGACTGACCTGCAATAGTCGTTATTATTGTCATTTGTAAAGCAAGAGTCTGACAATAATGTTGACTCATAGTGCTGTTGTCTTATACAATATTGCAGACAGAGGCATACATTTATGGTTACAAGAAATGTCATATTTGGGGGCAGGAACAGAGATGTGCTTTGATTGAAACACAGCAAACGTAATATCTATGCGAGACAGCATAAAAAATGTGTAGGCTAGAGTTCACTTATGTAATTTGTATTGGTGTACTGCTGGCAGCCCACTCATGTAGATATGAGGAGAGTGAGTGGGGGTAATGCCTAAGTGTGATAGTAAATGCCATGCATGAGGACCCGAGACATTTTTCAATGAAAGTACCTTACATATGATAAAGCATTTACATAATTAGAAAGGGGTAAGTGTTGAGCCTCAATTTCCTACCGCCACTCGAGAGTTTTTGCTTATGGGCATGAAGGTGGGTTAGAGAAACCTAACGATCACAAGGATTTACAATGGGTTGTGTACTGAGGAGTCATATTTTGGAGGTCAGAAATGACAATGTCTTGAAGGTGCCTAGAAAGCAAGCAGAGTCTGAGACAAGGTTGAGGTTCTTGATGAAAGTATTGCTGAAGATGAAAATAATGCTTAATGCTTGAATAGATTCATAGGGTACTGATGTAGAGATCTAAAGTCAAATGCTACACCTTCTTTGCAGAAGCCAACAGCTTGCAGCTATAAAGTCAGTGGCAAGGTGTTTTCTCACAAAGACATGTGGGCTTGCCACATTGGCAGTGCATATCTTATCTCTGCGCTACGGCACACCTGCCATACATTTTTAAGGGGGAAAACACTTTTCAGGGAAAGACACAATATAAAGAAGATACCAACTTTACAGTATCCAAGTAGAAGGCCCACACCCAATTGAATTGCTTGATCACTTTTAAATCCCATTTTCATGTCTTTCATCAAAACATCCACTTATGGTAAACAAGAGAGGCACAAAACTGTGATTAAGGTCACTATACATTTCAACCACAACAATCTTCCCAAGTGTCTTGCTTCCTGCCTCCCCCAGGAAATGAATGAACCTACCAATATCTTTATTAACATCTGGGCATGTATCTGCAAAATTTTCCGTCACTCCAGGAAAAAATAACCAAAAGTAAATGATCAGTTTTCTGGTATACAAACAAACCTCGGGCCTTATCTAGAGTTTGGTCGATGGGATATTTAGTCACAAACATGGCAGATGATCACAAGTGCATTATAATCTGTGACTTAAATAACTCCAAATAAGGACATTAATCTATAAAAATACCTCAAAGTGGCTGAACTTGTATGAAGACAGTGCCCTACCAGAATTGATTTCGACACCCTCCTCACTGCTTATAATAAGTATATTTGTGAAGTGAAATCTGAGGACATCAAATGCCACATTAATGTGACCAAAAACAGACCTAGGAAACATTTTAAGGTGGTCAAATTTGCCACAGATCCTTCATCCATTATCAAAATATTTGACCCAGGAAATAAATGTGTTGGATTTTGTCTTTTTTAATATCACTGTCAAAAAGACTGAAGCTACCCTCTCACTCCAAACCTTAGCTCGGTCATTTGCATAAAATCCTCAAGTGTGTGCTCCATCTTTTGAGAAAGAGGAACCTCTAATCACTATCTGCAAACTGAATCCATCAAATAACTTTGTGGATGCTATCTATGCCAAACAAGTCAGAGCAATGCAGTCAGACATTGCCTCCTAATATTTAATTCTCATTATACTTACCTAACTCAAGGAGTTTTTCCCCTTCTAAAAAATCCTCCCAAAAACAAACACTCACCGCTGATCAAACAGGCATTAATAATTTGTGCCCTATCTCCAGGAAATCCGGGAAAGTTGTGCTAACAGTTAATATCAACAGTTCATTCACATAATCTTCATGATGGCGTTTAGTTTGGCTTGAGATCTGAATGCAGCACAAAGCCTGTCATTCTGCAAATTATTGATGATGCCCTTGTATCCTTGACGATAAGTATTACTGCCTGCTGATCCTACTCGCTTCACCTCTTGGCAGAGGCGGACACTGTCAATCATAATATCCTCATAAATTCCTTTGTTAAATTCAGGGGCATCAAAGGTGCAGTTCTTAACTGGTTCAAATCTTATCTTATCAACTGATCACAATTATTTAAAATCTACACTATGTCCAACCTGGTGCTTGCTTCTCAAGGCATTCCACAAGGCTCTGTTCCAGCTTCAGCCTTTTTAGGTCTCGCCTGGCGTTAGCAGCGTGCATGCACTGCTCTCGCCATGTGAGGGCTTCTTGGAATCAATACGGTTCCAGAAGTCCTGTGTCCGCTCCGCCTGCAAGTTCCATTGGTGTGCGTCGTTTCTCCTCATTACTTATGCTAAACATACTTCTTTGATTTCACCGTAGGGTTTTTAGACCCTCCTGGTTGCCACCCTGTCCGCTTTAGGCCACGCCCACCGGGATTGGATCGTGTACTGGCGGCATGATACTGTCTCCTTTGTTTACTCGTGTGAGGACTTTTTTTCCCATTAAGGGCTTTGGCAATAGCGGTGCGTGTTTATTTTTGCATCGCGCTCCATGCAATTATTTAAACTTGTTATTGTTGATTTTTTGCTACGTGTTTTACAATGGCGACAGCTTGTATCAGTCGCTTTTCAGTCTCCCTTGCAATGTAGCGCTTTCTTTTGAACTTGGAAAGATGCAACAATGTACGGTCAGTGCTCGATCGGCTCGGCACTAAAGTAAGCACGCAAGCACTTTTATTTTTATTTGCACAGCGGTCCGCCGCGCGCGCGCTGTTCCTTATGTTTGTGTTTGAGTTTTATGAAGCTCCACAATGGCATTTACCTTTTATGTAAGCACTCGTTTTTTTCACCTAACTGAGTCCCATAGGAATAATAAATACGGCTTGTTAGTCTTGCTTTCCAAATTATATTTAAAAAACACAGACAGGCGGGTTCACAATTCCCGGAAAGTAAGGAGCCAGGACTTAATCAGCTTCCTACGTCTCACAAAGGAATACTCGCCATCTCTAGAGACAGCTTTTCTACGCAGCTGGAACCCATTTGTTTTTATTTCGGTGGCCAGTGCTTTCTTGCAGCTTGTGTTAAAAAATTGCCTGGGCATGTTGGTGCAACCAACGGACGCAGTGCACCAGTGGAGCCCCCAGTGCATGTGACTGCCTCTACGGGATACTTGCCGAGGAGTGTACCTATTTCCCGTCGATTTTTTTTGCATTCTGACGTATTTTTCTAAAATCTGTGCAATCACCTCGTGATTGTATAATAGCCAGTGTTAGATAAATTGAGTTGCGTCACTGGTTTGCGGAAGGTGGCCGGAGGGCGTCTCTGCGCCTCTGAGCCTAAGCTTGTGTGCATCCCTCTTCCACTTGTGTTGTGCTACAGTGTCACAGACTCCGAGTGGGGGTGGGGTGCGGTGTAGTGCGCTGCTTACAGGTCACTCCCTCCCTGTGTGTGAGCATACCGCCCCGCGCCTGTTATTTTCAGCGCCTCACGCTCCCGTCCGTGGGGGGAGGGGTTCAGCTCGCTCCCCGTGTCAGTGTTCGTGTGGGTTTGTACTGCCAAGGGCTGTTATTTTCAGATGCGTCACTGGCTCTCGGAGCTGCAGCCTCTTCCCGCCTCTCTGACGCGGGATCTTCGCTCGCTTCCCTCACCCCCCACCTCTCCTTCCTAGCCAAGCAGAGGAAATGCCTTCCTTTTAGGACGCAGACAGACTTTGGGGAGGAAACGTGGCTCTGAGGGGACTGGTGGGGTCTTAGCAATGAGAGGGAGTGGACTCTGCTCTTAATGGCTCATGTCAGGGCGCCCTGGAAGCCAGCCCGCCCCCCCTCCCCACTTTGTTCCCGGGCAGCTGTTTACAACACGGGTTCTTCTTTGTGTTCTTTTCTACAGTTCCTTGGAGTTCTCAACCACTGACATGTTAACCCTGCAAAGCCAAGGTCTACTGCGTGTCATATCCCGCTAGAGCTGCACCTAACCTTTCCCAGCAAGAAAATACCATCCATTGGCCTTTGTTTATGTTCGAATGTTTTACAACGACCCGGAGAGGCTCCTGTGAATATAGTGCCATCGAAACAAAAATAGAGCTTTGGAAACCGGACCAAACTGTTATAATGTTACTGACCAAACCACCTACTCTGTAACCTCTGCTGCGTATTGTGTTGGACAAACGATGACCATTTGTTAAGAACACATCAGATCCTTGTCGCATGACTTTTGTTGAACTTCATCCCCCTTTTCCTGGTTTTGTTTTTGTAGACTGCTCAAACTTGCGCCGCCATTTGTCTGCGAGTGGAGTGATTTAGTATACGTTCATGACTTCCTCGCACGTAAAGGTTCTTCCCGGAGGGTGCACAGTTGTACTTTTCCCTCATGCTCTTTTATGGGCAGTGTTAGTGAAAATCGGAGGATTTTAGCAGGCCGGCTCTTTCCGTTAACTCCGCACCAACATTCCCTTTTTAATCACCGGCCCTTCTTGTGAACATGACCCGGGGCCATGTCGTGACACTCCCCACCTCTCAGATGCTTATTATCGGGCACTGGACAGAGGCGTCTGTGGTGCCAAGAGCCAGCGCCGCACCTATCATTCGAACTTCCTGCACTGCCCCGGGCACCTCTCCTAGAGCAGTGTGTCTTTATTCCAGACACGCTGTCATAGAAATAATTGCAGCTCCAGCATCTGGTACTATTTAGATAAGACATTTTTGTTTCAACTTAGAAAGAAGTGCGCATGACAGGGGATTGGCAAGAGGTGTTTTATCCGGGTCCTTCAAAAATTTAAGACGTCTGTATTCTGTGGAAGATGTGGTGATGTTTTTTCAGTTATTAGATAAGTGTTCCTGATAGAGGTAAATATGAATATCATATGAAGTGTGTGTGTCGTGAAAGATGATCCCTTGAGTAAACAATCAGGCACTAGATGATTGGAGAATACAAACAATCCCATGCTACATGTCTGGATGCTGTTGTTTTGGAATAACTTTATCCAGTTCAATGAAATGTGAATAATTATAGCTCACAGCTTTTTTTGGAACTGTATTCTTTTTTTATATATTGACACAGAATACTCATAGCCTCTCCATGCCATGTTAAGAAACATAGTCACTTCTGTGGGATGCCTTACCGAGGTTTTCCCACGTATACAATCATCATAATCAAACATCCTCTTCTGGAATGCATTGTTCTCTGCTATCTCATGACAGATTCCATGACAAATAAAACAAGTAGCCCATCACAGTTTCTCCAATCTTGTCCCACTCTAGTCCCATACAGAACCTCTCAAGATGGCAGGTTGTCTGGCAGTGTAGCAATGTCTGTACAAAAGGCTATTGTCTACTAAATCTTATTCCAGTTTGTCATATCACTTTGGTGATCTCAAATAAACTTCATTAGCCCCTGCCTATTAGTCCATATCCCTCAACTTGTATTACACTTACGGATCCTCAACCCTCATACATCTAATTGCAATCTTATGTTTAATCAATGCAAGTGCAAACAATGTTGCTTTTTCTTAAGTTTGTGTTTACTTGCTAAGGGGTTAAATCAATAAACATGTTTAGATACCCTCTGCAACCAGAGTTAAGCCATCCTGGTAAATCTCTCCATTACCTGGTATGAGAATGTCAATATTTTAGGATATTTCACATCAGGGGAAAAAAGTTAGTTTCAGCTGTTTCTACATTTAATTGATTTGTTTATTCTGATGGCATCAATTAAATGCAACACCACTTTGGACATGTGTGTACAGTGTATGTGAGGTGTAGTAAAATGAATTATACCAGATTAAATATGGCATTACTATAGGGACACTCCTACCATCTTTAGACTATTCCTTTTATGTTATTTCAGTCAAACAAACTATCTCCTACTTCACTTTCCCTGCCAACAATTTGTTTTTGATGTCTGTCCTCAAGGCAAAATATGGAAGGGAGATCACTCTACCCCATCGTCATATTCAGCATCGTATTGAAAAGTATCAGACTTTCTAGGTGTATTTGGAAGAGTGCCCTTCATATGTTTTTTGCAGTCTTAAGTAGTGTTCCGTATTAGAGAAATTGTGTTTCAGTTATTCAGAATGATAACCGTGCCTCCCTTTTGAAACTACTTTGCCATCTTTGAACAAGTTTATGAAGCCCCCATGCTATAATGTACAACACTGTTCTCTGTGTTAGCTCTTTTAATGATTGTTTGCCTGCCCACACAGTGGTGTGTCTGTCGTCAAAATTCAGTTGTTTAATTTTCGAGTCACCACTTGTGCCTACTGCTATACTGGGAGTTTAGAACCATTAGAGGTGGATTTAACTTTAGAAACAAACAGTGCAGGCCGATGGTACATTTTCATAGAGTTCCAATTTTCTGTCATAATCTCTTCCCTGCGACAAAGATTATAATAGATTCCTGTGAAGAATGAAGAGTCTTAAAAAATCTTAAATTGAATTTTTATTTTTTTCTGCAAATGTAATAATTTATTCATTTATTCTATAAATTTAATAGAAAAACTCAGCCCATTTCGAACCATAAATTTCTTCTTCTTTAGGGCAAATTCCCAAAGGACAGTTTTCCCTACAGCATAGTTTGTGGGAAACATATCACTCCAAATTTAGGTAATAATCCCAGTAACACTTTCAAGCTTTGATAGAATTTCAACAACTGAAGCAAACTTCAAAGCATGATACTTCTTGTTGCATAAATCTATTAAGTACAAACATATTTGTGTTTGGTTCAGACTGATAACCTAGAAAACAGATCACTGGTCAGTTCACAATTCAACTAATACGTTCCATAAGTAAGAGTTTTTTCAATTTGTGGTGTTCTGTCCTAGTGCCATCTTGTGAGTAAAACCTTTTGTCTACGAACTGTCCTTCTTTAATGCTTGTTAAAGATTTTTGTTTTTTTCTGAAATCCTATAGTTATCTACTACTGTCTTTAGTACTTACTTGATTATTTGACCATTTTGTACTGTGGGATCTTTCATGACTTCCGTAAAAGAGGCAGCTCAAAAAGGGCATACACTTGAAGGGTTTATATTACGTTTACCTGGGCATTGCCTATTTTACAGTGCTATCTAGATGCCGCTGAATGGATTTCCGTGAAGCGAAGATACATTCCATGTTCCTGGCTTTTCCAGCTAGCTTGCAAGGTGTGATCTAATGACTATTACGAAGGATTGTGTGGGCACTTGTGCAAGCAGCGCAGTTTTGTGCAGCATCAGCTAGCCTTTATAATGAATAGCGGATTGATATGCCTGTTTGTACCACTTTGCACTGCTTTCCGTTGTGCACGTCCCACACAAAACCTGAGCAAAATTGGACCTTGGTGTCGCAAATAACCACCTGCATCATTGATCAATGACACTTTAGACCTATAGTTATCTAGAAAACAGATCACTGGTCAGTTCACAATTCAACTAATACGTTCCATAAGTAAGAGTTTTTTCAATTTGTGGTGTTCTGTCCTAGTGCCATCTTGTGAGTAAAACCTTTTGTCTACGAACTGTCCTTCTTTAATGCTTGTTAAAGATTTTTGTTTTTTTCTGAAATCCTATAGTTATCTACTACTGTCTTTAGTACTTACTTGATTATTTGACCATTTTGTACTGTGGGATCTTTCATGACTTCCGTAAAAGAGGCAGCTCAAAAAGGGCATACACTTGAAGGGTTTATATTACGTTTACCTGGGCATTGCCTATTTTACAGTGCTATCTAGATGCCGCTGAATGGATTTCCGTGAAGCGAAGATACATTCCATGTTCCTGGCTTTTCCAGCTAGCTTACAAGGTGTGATCTAATGACTATTACGAAGGATTGTGTGGGCACTTGTGCAAGCAGCGCAGTTTTGTGCAGCATCAGCTAGCCTTTATAATGAATAGCGGATTGATATGCCTGTTTGTACCACTTTGCACTGCTTTCCGTTGTGCACGTCCCACACAAAACCTGAGCAAAATTGGACCTTGGTGTCACAAATAACCACCTGCATCATTGATCAATGACACTTTAGAATCATGTCTGGATACTGGATTTAATCATTGTTAAGAATTTTGCAATCTTCTGGATAGCATGGTGATGCTTATAGGAAGATTAAATAAATATCAAACATGATGTGGGTGGGTGGGGGAATCTTTGAGGTACACAGTAGCAGCCCAGAGCAGAGTCAATTCGAAATATCAACTTTTTATTCACTGATGATGGTTCTTCAGAAAGCAGTTGATACCTTTTAAAGTTCCATTTTAAGCTGCAGCCTCTGCACCTACATAATCAAACTCCTTAGGTTGTGTTTTTTATAGCATCCAATATTATAGTTAAGTCCGGCTAGATGATAATGGGGAAGATTGCATCATTCATGAATACCACGGACAGTATAAATCAAAAAGGCACGTTTTTGGGATGTGTGTGTTTTCATAACATGATTTGCAATCTGACCTACCAATTACAAAAAATAACAGAATTAGGTTGCACTTTAAATGAAACTTTCAGGTCCTTATGACGTGCATCTAGATTAGCCTGAACATGATGTTTTAATATACGAAAAAACTATCAGTCAACACAAATACATAAATTATTCACCCAACGGGTCACCACAGAGGGGAGTCCAGGCATTCAGTGAGGAAATGGTGGCAGGAGAAGATCCAGTGCCGCTGCACCTTCTGCACCTATTCTCCCAGGCTCAGCTTATACCACTTTCTTTTCTTAGAAAAGTTTATTTTTATTCAGTTTGCACCCCGATGAAAGTGAGAGAAATGAGGGAAAATATGAGCAACATACTTTACAAAAACTAAGATCAGAGGAAATGTGAAGCTATTAGAACTTTAAATCTTATACATTCATTGTAAATATCAAACATTGACCGTGGCATGACGCCCAGAAGCTGCTGTCTACTGTATTTCCTTTTTAGTGTCATTCAATAGCAAATTGATCAACATACAAGCTACATACATTATCATTTTCATCACCATGTACCATTATTCAAATAAGCGTTCCATGAAGATTGATTATGCTTCCTTGCCGGCATCAGATCCCATTGCATGAATGCCAAACAGTGGTTCTCCTGAGAGCTGTGCTCTTATATCTGAAGTAAGGCAGAGCTATTTTTTATACATTAGTACAGATGGGCCATTTTTCTTACTCACTCATGTAATATATATCTTTGCTGAACGGGGTATTTATTTTGATTTCCATTTCCCTGAAAACATATGTGAAAGTAGAATGTGCAGTTTTCCTGATTCGTTTGATAGAACTTACACAGCCAAAAGCACAATTATAAAGCTTCAGTTAGATTGTCATATTTATTTAGGGATATTATGGGAGGCTATTGTAGCAGTCTTGGCAAATGTTTGAAAAGTACGACAAAATATTTTCACTGTAGATTGTTCCTTATACACTCCCATTCTAGGCAAAGGATGTGCATACTGTGATATAAACACACATGCAACAGAACCAGCATGGTCTTTAGGACATTTATTTTATTTTATTGTGTGACCATATTTCTATACAAAAGACCTGCCATCTGAGTGCTGTGTATGAGGAATGATTTTCCAATACCTAGAATAACAAGCATTAGCATAACCAATAGGTATGGCCTCGTCAAACTGGTGTGATGGCTACATTTGTTTTATTTCTTTTATACTGCAAGCACATACCACAAAAACAAATAGAATAAAATAAATGTGGCCAGCTAAATTTGTCATGCTGACAATAAACATTTTACTAGTGGCGTTTTACCAAATAACAAGAATTTCAGTTAGATTACCCCGCCTCCTCATATTGCTAGCCTTCTCAGTCTCCTTTGACACCACTGACCATACCACTCTCATGCACACCCTGAAGTCTATAATGGGTTTCACTGACAATGTCCTTCACTGAACCAGTGAAAGATGTTGCCAGTGAATCCTTTCTGCCTATTCAACTGATACTAATTTTTCACACAGCCAGTTCCAGTTCCCAGAAGATCCCTATCACCTGTAGAGTACCCCAAGGATTCAATATTCTCCAATCCTCTTCGAAAACTACATGGAACCCCCTGGGGCTCTACTCACCAATAATCACTTTAAAATTCACAAAACCTCTGATGATACACACCTCTACTTGAAACTCTCCTCTGGTCTAGACATCTAATGCATACAATACTGCTTGCACCTCATCCAGATTTGGTGTCAAGTACCTATCTGAACCTTAACCCCAACCAAGACAGAATTCCTGTATTTGCTAAGAACAGTGAGCATCAAATCATCCAAACTTGGCACAATGACATGAACCTCAATGGCTTTGAATCCCAACTTTCACCCATTGCCAGGTCACTTGGATTCAAGAAACACAATGCCAGGAAACCCTTAAGGAACACAATGCCAGGAAAAAACAAGGATAGTCGGGTACCATCTCTGTCTACAAAAGAAGGCAAAACCTTTTCCTCCCAGAAAGTGACTTCGGAACTGCTGTTCAAAGCTTCATATTCTTGCATCTGGATGGAGACAACACCCTGCTCCATAGCCGCTCAGACTTCACACTAGCCCCCCCTTAAGTTCATCCTACATACATACTGCATGTCTCATCCCAATATGACCACACCACACCCATCCTGTGAGAAACTCCACTGGCTTCCCTTACTAGCCCGAACTATCTTTAAAATCAGCTGCAACATTTACAAAGCCTATCTGGATAAAACACTCACCATCTCTAGTGGCTCTCCGCACAGCTATAAACACAACAGGCCACCACCAGACTGGAAACAAAGAAATGCAAAAAAAGAAATAAAATAAGTCTTCGGCCTACTCCATATGTGCATCCGTATTCTGCAATCCATCCTGATTGTCCTTTCATCACCCATCTGGACAGGGAGTGACATCACTGGAATTCCCATCATCCATCTGCACAGGGAGTGACATAACTGGATCTCCCATCATCCATCTGCAAAGGGAGTGACATCTCTGGTTTCCTGACAACACCATCTAAAAAAAGAAGCCAAGCAAGAGGACTTTATTCCCTGTCACCCTTCTGCCCAGGAAGTGACATCACTTGATTTCCCATCATCTATAAGCAAAGGAATGAAATATCTGGTTTCCCACCAAAACTCTCTTAAAAAGGAAAAGCCAAACAAGAGGACTTAATTTCCCACCACCCAGGTGCACAGGAAGTAACATCACTGGATTCCCCATCATCCATAAGCACAGGAAGTGACACCACTAGTTTCCCGGCCACGGTACCCTGTGATTCTCCCCCTACGAGGACATACGTTATGACGGCTGTAGCACAGATGTGCCTCTGGTGCACCCCAAGTCATGCCAATGGCAAGCCCGTCCATGCCTGGATCTCGGCCAGCACCAGGGTCCCTGATTGTCTCCCTACCTACCACTACCCTGTCATGCTCCTCTGTGCTCTCAGCCCTGGCTGCATCTCACTGCTGCTGCAACACCGCACCACAAAACACAGAAGGAACATTCACATGTGCCTCCTGCAGGTTTTCATGCACTTTCTCACACCCTACACCCACCATTCCCACACCAACAACACCCAGCAACCCACTCGCTCACACTCACACAAATCATCCCCCAGCTCACCCACACACCATGCCACATTTACCTGGATACTCCTCAACAACCGCTCACTCACCAAACACACCAAGGAGATATTATACCTACTGCACGACCACGCTCAGGACCTGCTCTTCCTCACAGAAACATGGCTAAATCCAACCTCTGCACCGGACATCACTACAGCCATACCTACCGGCTACAAGATCACCAGGCAAGACCGTCAGCACAAGCCTGGTGGTGGAGTCATCATCATATTCAAAGATACCATCACCTGCTCCACCTACATGGACAACCCCTCCAGCTCAGTAGCGGCCTGTGGTGGGAGTGCTGCCGGGCGCTGATGTGGGGTGGGGGAGGGGCAGGGTGGGGGGTAGTAAACTACGGATTACGGCGGATTAGAGGTAAGTAAACATATAAATTAATAAAACGAATTTCGTTGCGCGCGCTGCATCGCATATACATCATAGCCAACTTCTCCCTGGGCAGAACCCTTGTATACAGACCAAAAGGATCCCACACCAATTTCGCCAGTAACATCACAACTTCTTCACATCCATCATCATTATCAGCCCCTTCACCCCTCCTCAGAACTTTAACCTAAATTCTAAGGCCTTCTAGAAAACCTCACCCAGACATCTATTGGACCCACTTTCCTCCTCAATCAGCAACATCATAGTCGAGAAGCCAGCAACTATGAACTGAACACACCACACCTTCATCATTTTCAGCATACCCTTCCTGCACCACCACTGACCTTCCACCACTGGAACCACACGCTGCAGATGGAAAAGCATCACAGAAGAGTACAATGACAAGAGATCGACCACAGACTAGCTGGTTCACAAAGGAACTCAGGCTGAGAAAATGCCACTGCAAGCAACTGGAGTAGAAATGTAGAACAAGCCAAGACACTACAGATAAAGACATCTTCAAATCAGCTTTAAGATGCTACTACCAGCAGATACAGAACAGCAAGCGCACAGCTCTTGCAGATGACATCAACGCCGACACTTACAGCAGCAAGGAAATCATTGCCATCATCAAATATTTCACCATGCCTCCTGCCCCTTCCAGCAACATCATCCCTCACTAGAGCATGGCAACAAGCTTTCAGAATTTTTCTGTAACAAAATTACCTGCATTTACAATCACTTCAGCTCTCAACCTGATCCTGCCACGCTCATAACTCAACTTCCCATCATTTGTTTCAATTTCTTTATTGATTTTTTGGTTTAGTAACGGGTGTCATGCATGCACTTACATCAGTCATAAGTAAGCTTCCAGACTCGGACAGAACAGTGTATAATTGGTAAAGCAACATTGCACATTACAGACGTTGGCATTTACCGGAGTATGCGCTACAGAAGCCCATGCTATAGGGTGAGGTGCTATGTAGAAGCAGTTGCTACGTCTGATGTCAATGGCTCCCATGTCTGTGTAAGGCATGTCAGGGGTGGGAGGGGAAGGGTGGAGTGGAGGGGGAAAAGGTGGGGTTGGGGTATAAACCGATAAACTTGTCCAACTCAGGTCTCTCTGCCGCTCTCTAAGGCTACAGTGCCACCCATAATGCGTTTAATGGCAGTATCTACCTGCCCCGACGAATGATGTATTGCCCGGTCACATGTAAGGAGTGTGAGGATGGAGGGAAATCTGGCCATCTGCTTGCCAGGTTCCCAGAGTGTCCCCGCTACGCTTCACTGCGAGTCTCCACAGGTGCCATTTCCGGACCTGCAGTCGGTGTCGGGGGTTCGTCCTCCGATAGCCAGATGCAGTGAAGCTCCTGGAGGACTGTATCCCATGCAGCTGCCTTCGGCAGCTTACGAAGTCCCAGGGTGTCTTCGCAATGTAAGGAGACACTTTCCGCCAGCGCCCAATTTGTCAGCTAGTGGAGCCACGCCGCCACAGGTGGGGGGTCCGGCTGCTTCAAGCGCCTGGTGATCAAACGCTTGGCCATGATTAATCCCAAGTCGATGAATCAAGATGTCAAGTTGTGCCTCCTAGACCCGCAGTAGAGGCCCAGTAAGCACACCTCCCAGGTGCAGGCCACTGCTCGCCCGGTGCAGTCGGCCAGATGAGTGACCACAGACTGCCAGTAAGTACCAAGTTCCGTAGAGCTTCACAGCATGTGGAGAAGATTTGCGTCCACCAGTTGGCATCTAGGACAGCGGGCATCGGTGTGCCCGAAGTACTTATTGATTTCGGCCGGTGTAAGGTATGCCCTTTGTATTATAAAGTATTGTATGAGCTGAAACCTGGTATTTCTGGGGATGAACGTGGGTCCCTTCAATATTGCCACCCATTCGCAGTCTGTGCACGGTCGGAGGAGGTCCACATCCCAGTAGCGCCTGAGGGGGTTTAGAAGTTGTGCCACGTGTGTATGCAACGAATCAGCAAACCATTTTGTGAGGTGCCTCCCTGTACCCATCATATGTATGTACTGTATAGTAAGGTGTATGGTGGGCTCCTGTGATGGATGCCTTGTGTCCTGCCTCCTACCCTCACTCCTTTCTGGCATACTCGTTTTCCTTTTACAAATATATTGAAAAAATTATTTGCCAACTTGCATCTTGCTTCCTTCCCGCCCCCTTTGACCCTGCCAGGACACACTCCTTGCCACAATCAATTATTACAAAATATACCTGGTATCCTGCAGTACTTCCCCTCCACACTTGGTTTAGGTCCTCCTCTTCCCCACCCAAACGTTAAATTGCTTAAATATATGGTACCCAACCACGTCACCCACCATCTTCTATGCCTTCCACTCCCCTAATGGCCTAAGCAGTGTGCTTCTCACTCTTAGGGCCCGATTACGATCTCGCTCGGAAGGGCTACGGACTGCATCCGTCAAGAGCGAGCCCGACTCGCTGCCCCGTTTTCCGAACGACTTGTACCGCTGTATGAGCGAGCAAGTACGATGCATATATAGCCTCGCGCTCCGAACGACTCGTACCTGTCAGCGATGCCTTCCGGACGACTCTAACATGGCTGACTCGCGCTGCGCAATGGGGCTGATTTCCAAGCGAGCAAGTATGATGAGCGCGTCTGTCAGTTAGATAGACGCGCTCCTGATGAGACGTGGCAGTTGCCGGAGATGTACTTTGGGGCCCGTAGCGGGTACCCCTTCACCCACAGCCCTACGAATCGGTCACTGTGCATGCACGGTGCGGGGGCACCGAGCCGTCCCTGCGACAGGGGGTACTCTTTTTCGCGACCTACCTTTTTTCTCTATGGGAGCCTATGTACGCGATGTAAAACAGGCTCCCATAGACTCCCGAGCGACCAGAGTATTTCAGCGCGCAATTGCATCGTACCCGGTCGCTCGGAGCCCCGGAGCCCGAGCCGTTCGGAAAGCTCTTCGGGCCCGAGTCGGCCGTAGGGCTTTCCCAGCGAGATCGTAATTGGGCCCTTAGTGAGAGAGCAGAGAACTGGCACCATGCTGAGAGCCACTGTCACTGAGACACCATCAGCATGAAGAGTATTTCCCTGTAAGCCGAATGTCCATGCAAACCAGTGCCTTACAGGTAAGGCTGCGGTTGGCAGTGCCGGAGCACTACCAGCATTCTAACACCAACCTCAGGTGTATGGAGACCTAAAAGAGGCAGGAGAAGGTATAGTAGATAGAAGAACAGGCTGCCATCCACAACTCATCCAAGTGCGTGCTTCCCCAAATTATGTCACACAATGCTGCATGCAAAAACAGTAAAAAACTGAGTTTAAATACAATATTCATGGTATACTCAACTGTTTGCAGACAGCATGATGCTTATGTAATCCTAGCGTGCTGTACCACCAACAGAATTCAAGTCAGCAAAACACAAATGTTCCAATATAAAATGAACTAAGCAAAAGCTGCTGCCCCTTGCAAGGTGTGCCCCAACAAACATATAAAGAACAAACATTTCACTCGGGTTCATAGGAACATGGAGTGCCTGGGATAAAGATTAACAGTAGAAAGAGGACAGGAAATCATGGTCACTGACAAAGTAAGCTCGCTTTTAGATGAAAGAAAGGTGGCACTCGCACAATGAAATGATCGATACTGTCGATATGGGTCAGGTGTTGAAACTGTTATAATGAGGGCAGCACTTATACACTTACAAAGTCATTTTTACAAATGCTGCGTAAAGATAGTTACACGCAGACTTTAGGAACATTATGTGTTAGGCCTGATTACTGCTAACACCATAGCCGGAGGATTGTGCCTAGAAAACAAGGACCTATGTAACTCAATACAATCTATCACAACTGCCATATATGTTTACAAAGTACCAAAACACAACAAATGTAACAACATTTGAGAAGAATGGGCGGGTGGAAATTATTAACAGGCATTTATTTGCAAAGAGAAAGAGTGTAGAGAAAATCTCATATGTAGGGTTCTTAAAAAAATATAAAAGATTGCATACAAAGTAGCGGGCGTGGGCACGATCAGTCATGACGAAGCTTCGGTACAGCAGATGTGATTGCCAAAAAACAAGTGAGGACTTTCAAGTTTTGCAACAATTAAGACTAGCCAGCTCACAAGTACAGCAATTCTGTATTTCAAAACACTGCCTCACAAAAGATACAGAATATGGAAGAATGAGTACAAAGTTTAATATGCAAATTTATGAAAATCATTACCTACACGAGTTACACTTCATTGCTTGAAGCATTACTACAAATGAACATACATAATTACATAAATTGGTAATGTTTAAATAGTTACCCTAACATGCAATGTAAGATGTACACCTTTAAAACTCGAATCAGTCTGCATACTTTAATTTACACCTCTGATTGATCATGTGAGAGATTTAAAATTTTCAAACATGAGTCCACAAATAAGGACTGTGTCGAAGTTTGAAATTATTGGATGCGGAAAAGAGCGAATGTTGTGAGTATTAATAGCTTGGCGTAATAACTCTTTCTGATTCCTTGTGAGAGTTGGACACATGCAGACTAGATTGAATGAAAAGGTTCTCTGACGCTGCTCCACATAAACTACAGTTCATGCTTTCAGTTTTCTTGAGTCACGGAGTAGTGTGCTTTAATGAAGGGAGATTGCTGAAGCCGAGGTCCATGAAGTTCGTTTTTATAACAAGTGAAGATCGAAGACGGAAATCACAGTCATTTATTGAATGATTACCATGAAATACAGTGCAACTGCAGATTTATTGTCTGAGACTGCAAAATAAACTCATTGATAACATATAACCAAGTGAACCTCGGAGAATCTATGGACAGGTGGGCAAAGAAAACTTTCCGCACATTTTCTTGAAAAAAACGTGGAATGCACTACCTGTAGTAAAAAATTAAGAGAAACAAAAATAATAGTCAGTTTTTTCAAATTTGAACAGGACTGGCTTGGTCTTCGCAGTATCTATACAAAGCTGGATTACAATTTGGCTCCAAGATGAATACTGGAACACAGCAACATAATACATATCCTGTTGGCGTTTCCTGAACTAGATAGTGGGCAGATATATGAAATGACATGGATATGGGAGTCAAGTACAAATTGAGAAGCGAAGCAAGATAAGGAATTTAGCAAAAGTTGTAAAAAATACAAGCAATGCCCATCCGCTGACGAAGAATTCTATACCACCTGTAGTAGCTAAACAGTGCATAGTGAGAACAGGAAAATGAAAGGAAGCTTGAAATACAAAGGCAGCATTGAAATCAGAGAAGAGGGGCATCACAGATAAAACTATTTCTTCAGGGTATATCAGGAGACAGATACAGGAAGTACCTCACTGTTTCTTTCACATAGGGGCATATTCTCAAGAACGTGTGATAATCATCGCAAATTTAGCTTAACGCAACTTTGCATATCGCAGTCCATTGCGAGAAAATAACACCATCTTAACATCCAATTCCCAACCCCGCGGCACCATGCAATAGCAGCATGATAACCCGCCAAATGACCGCGTAAAAACCAACGCGACAAACAAAAAATGCGAAACACGATCGCCCAAAAAGTTGCGATGCCACAAAGCGCGATACCAAAATCAGCGAAAACCAGTGACAGGCCTGCAATACCCACGCGTCATGCGTGAAAATGCACAATAAAAGCCAAAAAAAACAAACAATTCAAACTGCGTAGCACCATGGATGCACCCGGACCCAGTGCAGAGGACAAGCCGAACTCCACAAGCCCCACGGAGGACCAGCATGGAACCCCGTGTTCGGGGGAGGGCAAGGAGAAGAGGAAGAGGAAGACGGGGTTCAGTCCGCAGGAAGACCGGATCACCTTCACGAAGGTGATAGAACACTACTGATCCAGCGCAATATTAGCCAACAACATTCATACACCATATACTCACTTGGGCCCATACATTCACAATACACTAATACTTACGCTGGTTGTCAGATATACTCTTTTATGAAAGTCCCTGCAACCAATTACCTTCTGATTGAAGAGTAATAACTTACCAATGGATCCTTTGCTAATTGGGAAGTTTAAAATGAGTGACATTCATTATAGTACATAATCCTGAAATAATCACTGAGTCAGGAAGTTTTAAAATGTTTATCTAAAGTTTTAGCAGAGAAAAATACAGAAAACACGGTACTTGATTGAAATACCCAAGAAAAAGCATAGAAATGATTTTGCTAATAAATGACGGTGTTTAAGGAAGAGGAGAAGATAGAAACAGCAGCGCAACTAAAGGTTGCAGTATAGTTACCTAAAATGCGAGAACCAAGCCCCTTATCCAAGGAGTTGGAAAAGATAGGACCCAGGAAGGATGAAGAGCAAAGACTTCTTCCGGGATCAGGACAGGACCGGTGACCTCTCTACAACGACGCCTGCGCCGTTCCCCTCTCTGATACTCGACTTCTCTCGATTCTCCCGTCTAATGGACTCCGCCGCCCCTCCTCAGGACCTCTTCCGGACAGGAATTCAGTCAGCAACCGATCAGCTGGGCAGTCTGGAGTTGAGAGCGCTCTGGCAGTATGGATGCCTGTTCTTCGTGAACGCATGCTCTTCTGACTAATTTACTAATGCTATATTCTATTATACCCTTCTACACCCATGTACCTCCCCTTAATGTTGCTAAAATATGGGACCACTACTTCTGATTGGACAGGGACAGGGGGTGGATTCTCGCACTATATCGATTTGGCCTAAATTGTAAAGCCTATTGTCTTTACGTTCCCTCCCCTTCAAATTAATAAATTCGCTTTATTTCCCACCCGTCTCACGACAAATGTTATACATTTTACAGGAGAAAAGTAACAATTTGTTCCGCCGGAAACATTGGGTACATCATCTTCGGCCAATAGGTCGTGGCCTTGGGAGACGTCCAAGTTGACTTCACTTGGCAGGCATACAGGACACATGCGCAGAACCCTCTGTCTCTCGAGTTTCAAGACACCAACCCAGGCCCAAGTTTACGAATTACTAAAAGTGCAAGAAGAAAATATTAAAATCACAAATAAAATGTTTCACTGTATACCCACTTTCCCTACTCTATTCCCATTTAATCATAATACTATCCTGCATTAGTAGCGTTAAGAAAACGACAATTTAATAATGACATGAGAGCAAGCTTAAGCATGTGAAAACATGTAGCGGCCATTTTAATGCACACTGCGCAGAAGCAGAAGTTTCCCACCAAGCAAAGAAAGACGTCACACCATCTGATCAGGTTGCGACATGCGCATTTAGGTTCCCGCGCTTTTAGCGGCCATCTTGATTTATAGACAAGCGTTATTCATTAGTAAAACACATAGGCAAGCGTCTATCCCTTTTGTGTTTGTGAATGCAAAGATTAGTATTGACAGTACAAATTTAATAAATTAATACTATGAGGAGGATTGCATACAAGCAAGTTTCATTTTTGAAACCTTTCTCCATCAATCCCCTCTCTGATGGCGTTTCTGAGCCATCAAAAATACTACCCTCATTCAGATGCCAACTTCTAGCAATTCGTTTCATTCTCATTTTTACTTTTTCTATTCTTACAGTCTCCTTTTAATTTCTTGTATAAATCACTTCTCCATTCTTCTAGTTCGATTTCATCTAGTTTTCTCTTCTTTCCTTTTCCTGTCATTTTATATGTCCCATTCTTTCTACAGCATTTGCACCATATTGTTATTGTTAAAATTATTATTGCTATCCCTGCTAAGGGTACTAATATTTGACCTATAAGTCCTTTCCCTATATTAGCAAACCAGGTTCCAATTGACGAGATACTATTTGTCAATCTTTCCCATACACTATCAACTTCCAGTGGTTTTAGTTCTTTCTCAAGTTTAGTTATGTTCTGAATATACGTTCCAATTTCTGCACTCTTATCAGGAATATAATTGCAACAATGTTTCATCTTCAATAATTTACAGACTCCTCCCTCTTTTGCCAATAGAATGTCAAGAGCAAGTGGATTTTGCATCACCATAGATCTAATCGCAACCATCTCCGTATTAATCATTAGAAAACCTCCAGCAGTATCCGTTGATAAACGATCAACCACTGTAGACAATTTACATATTTTCCTTGAGTTCAGAATTATTCCCACTGAAGGTATCAATGCACCAAATATATCACCTACAATTTCTGAAAAACTAGCTCTTTTACTACGTATTAACTCATTATTCTTTTCATTGCTTCCAGTGTTTCTTTTTACGTGGTATATCTTTGGAAAAACTATTCCAAAATAACAACTTCCATACCACCGTGCAGGAAGCCTAAAGTAAGCCTTATTCCCACATACATAATAGATTCCAGGAAAAACTGAATCTGTTCCTCCTTTGAGTCCCCAACCTCCAATAATTAAAAAATTGTGTTCACATTCACTGGTACCGATGAAAACATTGTTATAATCAGTCTTTAACCTATGAAGACAAATGTTCCCTTTCTTTACAAAATCCAGAGCCATTGCAGCTTGAGCTTTGCCAGGTGTATAACTCCCTTCCTTCTCTGCCCAAGGTGGCAACTGAGCCTTATGCTCTGAAGCTTTCTTTTGAAAATCATGTCTTCTATCTTCTACTAAATTCAAAAATGTTAGATTGTGTCTATGTGCATGTGTTATGTCTATCGATTTCATTGTTAAGAAAAACTCTCCCATAAAATGTGCGTCTTGACTAGTAAGCACTGGGTTCATACTCTTGCGAATCGGAACCTCAGAAAATATCACATCTAAGTTTGAATAATAATACTGTAGCCTACCTGTTCTATAAAATAAACTTGTTAATACACTACATGAGATGCCATATGTCAGTGGTAAATGATGGTATGTTAATCCTTCCGCTACTGATTCAGGTAACTTCATACAGACATAACAATTACTAACTTCCATTGTGTCTACATACTGAAACAATAACTTTGTGAAAACATTTAAACTAGTGTCGTTATCAGCTATGTCATGATGAATTTCTGCCTCATCTTCTGCCATTAATTCTACTCTATTGCCCTTCATGTTTGCTGTCCTCCCTTTAGTTTCATTATTTATTTTCTTATCTATTATCATAAGGTAAGGAATTGCTGCAATCAGGACTAACCATACTATAAGCACCAATACTAGACTACATATGCAGATTGCACAGCATCTCCTACAACAATTTCGTTTTGGTCTCCCAGTAACTTTATCATCAGGCATTTTTCGACAAGGAAGATTGCTCTTCTTATCTCTTCTTCTTTTCTTTAGATGATTCTTTTGTTTAGTCAGGGTGGTCTTGTTTCTTCTTCGTATGTTAATTCTGCACTTGTTCCTTCGCCACCACTGTCACTTGACTCTGAGCTTTCAAAATCTTCAAGAATGATATAAGTCCAGTCAGGACCCTTGAATTTGTTATTCACAAGTCTCAGTCTTTTACTTTTTCTTTTTCCTGACTTTTTCCCTTGTTCAGTTTGACTTGTCACTTCAGGTACTTGTTCTGGATCTTCACTTCTGGTTGTTATGTGGTATTTTACTCTTTTAATAACACTTGGCCAATGATCTCCTTTTCTTGTCTTCTTGGTTGGCACTGTTTCTTTGTTTACGTCTTCAGAGATCTCGTTATTTTCACTGCTTAATACTGTTTTGTTTTCTTTGATTACTGCCTCTTTTGTTTGTTCTTTTTCAGGTCTGATTGGTTTCTTCTCAGTAGCTCCACAATGACTTTCAAGATGTTGGCTTTGTTCCTTTTTATTTCTTTATGTTCATTTGTATTTACCCCTTTTTCTTTAGTGAATTCTTCTTGATTTAACTGCTTCTGATCAGGGCTTATTGCACTGTGAACTTCTGCAGCCTGACCTGATTCTTCTAAACCTGTCTGTCCCTCTTCAAAGTTTATTAGATCTTCACTGTTTTTAGTCCAATTTTCTTACCCTATCTGATTTAGTTCAGGATCTTTTACTATCTTTTCTTCTTGATCCTGAACTTCTTCTTCTTCACCTATCTGATCTTCTTCAATTTCTTCCAATTTTGTTTGATTTCTCGTTCTGTAATATACTTCAGGAACTTCTACCACTGGTATCCAATCCTGACTTGTGCTCGGTTGTTCTCCGTCAGCTTCTCTCGAACCTCTAGCCTGAGATTCCTCAGCTGGGCAACTTTCAGCTTCTTCAGTGATTGGCGTTGTCTGTGAATTCTCTTCTTCAGGTTCTGGTACTCTCTTTGTGTGGCTTACGTGAATCCAATTAGGAAATCTTGCACACTTCACTGCTGTATTGGTGGTCAATATAACTTGACAAGGTCTGCTCCAGCTGGGTGATAAACACGTTTCTCTTGTGTGATTCTTCACTACCACCCAATCACCAGGATTCAGATCATGTTCTAGTTCAGGCTGCCTGGAAACTGCGTCTTCTCCAACCTGATGAGAGACAGAACGCACTAGGTCAGCCAATCCTTTGCAATAATCCAGAACCATATCATCAGATATATTTACTAATTTGTTTGTGGGAACATGTGTTTGTCTCATTGCTCTTCCCATCATTATTTCATGGGGGCTCAATCCTGTTGTTCTGTCAGGTATGCTTCTGAGTCCCATCAGGACTAGTGGCAATGCATCTGGCCACTCTAATGATGTTGATGCACACATTTTTCCCAATCTTGACTTTATAGTGCCATTCAATTGTTCAACCACTCCAGAAGCCTCTGGGCGATATGCACAGTGCAATTTCTGTTTAATTTGAAATGCTTCACATATTATCTGGATTACTTCGCTATTAAAGTGTTTTCCTCTATCTGATTCCAAAGATACTGGGAAACCAAACCTAGGTATGAGCTCACGTAACAACAGCTTTGCAACTGTAATACTGTCATTTCTCCTAGTAGGGTAAGCCTCCACCCACTTTGAAAACAGACACACTATTACTAGAACATATTTTAGTCCTCTGCATGGTGGTAACTGTATGAAGTCGAACTGGAGTCTTATAAATGGGCCCTCTGCCTTCCCAATCTTTCCAAACCCAATTATCGTTTTCCTGCCTGGATTATGCATTTGGCAAGTTAGACATCTCTGGCAAAGACTCTCTGCAACAGCCCTGAATTTGGGATTGTACCAATTTTGTCTGAACAGCCTAATCATCGCATCTCTCCCTATGTGTGTGTCTCCATGATGCATTCTGGCCATTTGTGAGAGTAAACAGTCTGGCATGACTGGTCTGCCATCTGCACTGATCCACACTTCATCTTCTCCTCTTTGGGAGCAACCCACTTTGATCCACAAATTCTTCTCACTTTCCTCAACCTCATCTTGCAATTTCTTTACTTCATTCCAAGTTTCTGGTGGCATATACAACATAAGTTGGCAGCTGATTCCCATTCTTTCCACCCTCTTATTGACTGACGTTCTGGTTTTGGCACAATGTTGAGCCACCAAGTCTGCATATCTGTTGCCGACTACCACCCAGTCATCTCCTGACTGATGTGCGGCACATTTCACCACAGCCAATTATTTTGGTGATTGTATTGCTTCTAGCAATTCCCTTACAAATTGTCCATTTTTAATGGGGGATCCTGAAGAAGTCATGAAATCCCTCTGCATCCACAGTTGGCCAAAATCGTGCACAACCCCATAACCATATTGACTATCTGTAAATATGGTCACTCTCTGATTCCTCCCAATTTTGCAAGCTTTTATCAAAGCAATCAATTCAGCTACTTGTGCAGATTTTACTGCTGGTAAATAGGATGCTTCGACTATTCCAGTTAATTCACATACCGCATAGGCAGCAGTTAGTTTACCATCTTCATGTCTTTGACATGAACCATCGACAAATAGCTCCCTGTCTGGCTTTTTAAGAGGCTGTTCCTCTATGTCTGGGCGTGGTTTTGTACACAATTCTGTAATCTGTACGCAATCATGTTCATCTTCTTCGTCAACTTTATTTGTTTCATGATATGGGTCCGGCAATAAGGTTGCTGGATTTATTATTGTACACCTTACCATGGTCACATTTTCAGCACCCATTATTATCCTCTCATATTTAGTCAGCCGACTAGGAGTAAGATGCTGAGTTCGGGTTCTTGTCAACAGTATGACAACTGCATGTGGAACATACACTTTTACAGAATGTCCCATCACAATTGACTCGCTTTGTTCAATGCTCAAACAAGTCGCTGCCACTGCTTTTAAGCATCCTGGCAACGCAGCTGCTACTGGGTCCAATGTAGCAGAAAAGTACGCTATAGGACGTCTGTCTAGTCCATGTCTCTGAGTTAAGACAGAAAGTGCACAATTTTCTCTCTCTTGACAGAATAATGCGAATTCTCTTTTATAATCAGGCATGCCTAAAGCAGGTGCTGAACAAAGTGCGTTTCTCAATTTTACAAAAGCTTCTACACTTTCATCCTCCCACTCAACAGGGTCCTTTGCTTTCTTTTTCGTCATGTTAATTAAGGGCTTAGCCAACATGGAAAAATTTGGTATCCATTGTCGACAGTATCCTACTATTCCTAGGAACATTCTCACTTGTCTTTGGGTTACAGGCATTTGCATTCTCTTTATTAATTCTACTCTTTCAGAGGTTACTCTTCTTTTTCCCCTCTCAATTTGGTGTCCCAGATATTTAACAGCTGTCCTGCAAAACTGTAACTTTTCAGGTGACACTTTATGCCCTTCCTCAGCCAAAAGATTTAATAAGGCTATGGAATCGACAACACAGTCTTCTCTGGTGGTCGACGCTACTAATAAGTCGTCGATATATTGAACTAAAACTGAGCTTCCTGGCATCACTAGTTTTTCAAGGCACTTTTTCAGTATCTGATTGAAAATTGAAGGACTTTCTGTGTACCCCTGAGGAACACGGTTCCACACATAGACTTTGTTCTCAAATTTAAATGAGAAAAGATACTGGCTGTCTGGATGCAATGGTATTGAAAAGAATGCTTGACACAAATCAATTACTGTGAACCATCCTGCATTCCAAGGGATCTGGTATAGAATTACTGCAGGATTTGGTACTATGGGACAACATGGTTCCACAATCTTGTTTATTTTACGCAGGTCCTGAACAATCCTATATTTTCCACTAGGTTTCTTTAGTCCCATGATTGGTGAATTACATGGGCTACTCATTACTTCTTTTAGGATGTTTTGTTTTACCATTCGATTGATTTCTTCAATGACTCCTGCTTTTACTTCTGCACTCATTTTGTATTGTTTAGTATTTGGGAAAATCGCACCTTCTTTTACCGTAATTTGAACTGGATCTATTTTTGCCATAAGTCCTACTTCTTTTCCGGTGAAATCCCATACTATTTGGTTTACTGTACCTTTTAATTCTTCTGGCAACTCATCTTTTGTTATCAACGAAAACATTTCATCTATTTCTGTACCTTGTTTTGCAACCATAATTTTATATACATGGTCCTCATCTGGTGTCTGAACTGCCACACCATCCGGCGTGCAGAAAATTGTACAGTTCATTTTGCACAATAAATCTCTACCTAATAAATTCACTGGGCTAGAATCGCACACTACAAATTGATGCATTTCTCTGAAGTTTCCAATTTTAACTTCCATTGGTTCGGTAAGAGGTGTTCTAATTCTTTGATTAGCTACCACCACTACTTGGATATCTTCACCAGAGAGAGGAAGGTCTGGGATGTCTGCTGATCTCACAGTAGACCTGGTAGCACCAGTGTCCAAAAGGAAAGTAATATCATTACCTTTCACATTTCCTTCAACATATGGACCAGACTGATCTACCTGTAAGGATGCGCCAAGTATGCACTCCTTCTTCCCCTCTCCTAGGCACCGTCATGAGTCGAATTTACAATAATTGTCCTGCAAAAGAAATTGTGATGTCATATAATCATTCTTACCACTCCCTCCTGGGTAACCAATGTCTGTACCATGTTTTGCTCTGCTTACATTACCCGGAACAGGTGGAGGTGGTAATTGACTCTGGGGATTTACACCCTGCTGTGAGTCATTCTGCGTCTGTGGATTTAAGTTTTGGTTTGGGTCATTATTATTCCGAATCTTTTTACATTCATCCTTCCAATGCCCCAATTTTCTGCATCCATGACAAGGAAATTTTTTTTTTAGCTTCTTCTCTACTCATTCGTCCTCTAAATTTTCCACCATTTCCCGTATCACCACTCGTTCCAGAATCTTTTCCTTGATTTTCACTCGGATTTTCCAAATTAATTCCCTGTTTCTCAGCCATTTTCACCTGTGCCCACATCACCTTTTCTTGTAATTTCTTGTGTCTATCCTCAATATCGTCTCCACAATATTTTGCATACTTCAGAATCTCATCTATGGGCTTTCCCTGCCAACACAGCATGTGTTGTTTAATCATCTGGCAAATCTCTGGCTTCAGACCGTAAACAAACCAATACACAAACTGACTCATGTTTTTGTCTCCAATGTCCTCGAATCCACTTAACTGTTTAAACACCTGCAATAAACGCTCATAATAGGAATGTACTGTTTCACTGGCTTCTTGGGTTGTTCGATCTATTTTCACCCAATCTGTTTCTTTCGGGGTATTTTCCCTTTCAGGTAGGTTATCACCTGCTGATACTTTTTCATTACATCATTTGACGGGGCACCTGTTTTCGGATCTCTAGGATATTCATCACTAGGCCAATCGACTGTGATCTTACAATCTGTCCATAAATCGGCAGGTACCACTATGTCAAACAAACCATCTAAATCCTTCAACAATACCTTTGACACCTTCACAAACCTTTCAACCTGCTTATACCATTCAATTGGTTTTTCTCTCAATTTTGGAAAATCATTCATAAATGATAAAATATCTTGTCTGCTCCATGGGACATGTACATATCCTCCTCCCGCAACTTCTCGCATTGGATACATCTGGTCTGCTTTTCCTGCTTCCTTCATCACATATTCTGATGCTGTTCTACTTGTTCGTGCTTCTTCCTTTTTCTTGGCCCACCTAGATCTCCATTTATCTAGATCTCCCCATTTTTGTAAAACTAACATTAATTCTCTTATTTGTAGTCTTCTTCCAGATGCATTCATATTTTCTAAATCTTTGTCTGCAAATTCTGCTCTATATGGTTTCTGTAATACTTTTGATCTCCCTATTTCGATTCCCATCTGTAGTGCTAAATTGGACAATTTTTCATGGAATATTTTTACATTTCTAGTGATACTCCTACACAAGAATAATAATTCTTCTTCATCATAGGTATTCAAGCGTTCTACTCCTACATTTCCTGCTATTATTTCTTCTAATTCAACTTTTAATTTATGGATATCCAATACTTTTGGAGGTGTGCACTGTTTGACTGACCCTTGTACCCATCTTTCTAAATCTTCAGGTGTTACTATGGTAGCACTTTTCGTTCCTGATGAAGTTACTAAACTTACATCTTTTGAACCTCCAGGTACATCTTTTCTGGGAGTACTATTTACAGAACCTCGAATAGGTAAATCCATGAGTGATATTGTAGATTCACAGTCACTAAATTGATCCTCAATTATAACTGGAGCTTCAGGTTTGGGGTTATTCACAGGAGTAGGTGCAAGTATGGGTTGAGGACAATTTCCCTGAGTACCATATAATGGAACTACTGGACCAATTGTTACAGGAATGGTCAACGAATCAGGATGTACTTTTATCTGGGTTATTTTCTGTATTAATTCTGCTCTGGTCTTTTCTAGGGCTTCTTTTTCTTTGTCATGAAGTATTCTAGTTGGGGTAAATTCATGCATTACTTGTGGTACCATTAGAGTTTTCGGTGGTGCACTTGGGGTGCATCCACTTGTCCCTTCCTGATATGGTGGGGGATTTCTTAACATTTCCTCCATAAATTCGTCTTCAGATTCCTCATTTCTCATTAAATGTTTTGTCTTTTCTGAACATTTGCCTCCTGATTTCTCTCCTTCTGTGAATAATGGATACAGTCCCTCTGTAATCATTGCCCTTCTCCATTGCTTCATCTGACCCTCTCTTGACTCACGTAAATATCTGGGGTAAAATCCTGGGTAACTCCTATTACTTCTAGATCTATCCCGCTCAAATGCCTCGGTTTCCCATTCTTCTAGAGCTTCGTACTGAGTTAATCTAGGTCTGGGTTCTAAGTCATTCATCCTCAATCTCAAGTTCTGAAGAATTCGCCCATTGAACGTGCCATTCTGGGGAAATGCTAATACTCCATCATTTTTGGTGTATTCTATCCAATTCTCCATCCATACACAGGTATGATAACCTCTCTCCATCATCATAAACGATGCTGGCATTTTAGCTGGTGGAATAATAATTCCTTCTCTCGTTTTGATTGGTTTGTCCTTTTTAAGATAATTCTTAATCTTTTGTAAGAATGACATTTTTCTCCTTTCTCCGTACATTCTATCTAATCTTCTGTGTACAAAATTATATTCTGCAAAACCTAGGATCTTCTATCCGGACGAGTTCCTGTTAAAGTCGGATCACGTTTTAACATGCAATCCTTATCCACTAAGAATTTTGCTTCTATATTTTCGACCAATCAAATGTCTGCTATCTTTTATTTTCGAGCCAATCCTTGCGCTGCCTTTTGGTGAGGTTTCTCTGTCAACCCCTCCTTTACAATCTGCTCTTTTCTGTCCTCGCTGGTTTAACCAATCCCAGCGCGGCACCTGTGACGTCAGTACTACTCCTGACTACTGACCCCTCCTTTACAAGTGTCTCTCCACACCCGCTGTTTCAACCTACCACAGCGCGGCGTTTTGTGACGTCAGCTCCCTCTCCGGCAACTGACCCTCCCTTTACAAAAATTTACGCAAACTTATTTTCTCTATAAATCTTAATTAAATTTCAGTAAGAACATAAAACATTCGCTATCGTGCCAGTTTCCACTAATTTCGAAAAAGATAGTTTCTTCCACACTTTAGTAAAACCTTTCCGTTTACTAATACATACACTACGAGTAAAACACTTCCGTCTACTCTTCACACAAGCTTCAGAAGTACCTGTTACTTCTTCAATGTTACCCTTACTAGGTGATATAACATCAAATTTTTATCAGCGTACCCTTTTTGCTCTTACTCGCACGCATAGAGTCCCTAACGAGTACTTGAAGTCCTGCTTAACTTCTCAGTACTTTTTCTGCCTGACAGATAACCTCACTTCAGTATGGCTTCCACTTGCCACCCACTATTCTTTTTACCTACCCCGGGGTATTCTGAACAACATATAACAAAAAAACTCAAAAATAAGCGGATGTTAGTTCATAAAAATACAGATAAAATTCTCATTACCCAATTAACAAAGAGTAACAAAAACCGTCCTCTGCTTACCAGAAAACTGATCCAGCGCAATATTAGCCAACAACATTCATACACCATTTACTCACTTGGGCCCATACATTCACACTACACTAATACTTACGCTGGGTGTCAGATATACTCTTTCATCAAAGTCCCTGCTACCAATTACCTTCTGATTGAAGAGTAATAACTTACCAATGGATCCTTTGCTAATTGGGAAGTTTAAAATGAGTGACATTCATTATAGTACATAATCCTGAAATAATCACTGAGTCAGGAAGTTTTAAAATGTTTATCTAAAGTTTTAGCAGAGTAAAATACAGAAAACACGGTACTTGATTGAAATACCCAAGAAAAAGCATAGAAATGATTTTGCTAATAAACGACGGTGTTTAAGGAAGAGGAGAAGATAGAAACAGCAGCGCAACTAAAGGTTGCAGTATAGTTACCTAAAATGCGAGAACCAAGCCCCTTAGCCAAGGAGTTGGAAAAGATAGGACCCAGGAAGGATGAAGAGCAAAGACTTCTTCCAGGATCAGGACAGGACCGGTGACCTCTCTACAACGACGCCTGCGCCGTTCCCCTCTCTGATACTCGACTTCTCTCGATTCTCCCGTCTAATGGACTCCGCCGCCCCTCCTCAGGACCTCTTCCGGACAGGAATTCAGTCAGCAACCGATCAGCTGGGCAGTCTGGAGTTGAGAGCGCTCTGGCAGTATGGACGCCTGTTCTTCGTGAACGCATGCTCTTCTGACTAATTTACTAATGCTATATTCTATTATACCCTTCTACACCCATGTACCTCCCCTTAATGTTGCTAAAATATGGGACCACTACTTCTGATTGGACAGGGACAGGGGTGGATTCTCGCACCATATCGATTTGGCCTAAATTGTAAAGCCTATTGTCTTTACGTTCCCTCCCCTTCAAATTAATACATTCGCTTTATTTCCCACCCGTCTCACGACAAATGTTATACATTTTACAGGAGAAAAGTAACAATTTGTTCCGCCGGAAACATTGGGTACATCATCTTCGGCCAATAGGTCGTGGCCTTGGGAGAAGTCCAAGTTGACTTCACTTGGCAGGCATACAGGACACATGCGCAGAACCCTCTGTCTCTCGAGTTTCAAGACACCAACCCAGGCCCAAGTTTACGAATTACTAAAAGTGCAAGAAGAAAATATTAAAATCACAAATAAAATGTTTCACTGTATACCCACTTTCCCTACTCTATTCCCATTTAATCATAATACTATCCTGCATTAGTAGCGTTAAGAAAACGACAATTTAATAATGACATGAGAGCAAGCTTAAGCATGTGAAAACATGTAGCGGCCATTTTAATGCACACTGCGCAGAAGCAGAAGTTTCCCACCAAGCAAAGAAAGACGTCACACCATGTGATCAGGTTGCGACATGCGCATTTAGGTTACCGCGCTTTTAGCGGCCATCTTGATTTATAGACAAGCGTTATTCATTAGTAAAACACATAGGCAAGCGTCTATCCCTTTTGTGTTTGTGAATGCAAAGATTAGTATTGACAGTACAAATTTAATAAATTAATACTATGAGGAGGATTGCATACAAGCAAGTTTCATTTTTGAAACCTTGCTCCATCACTACCAACAACGGTTCGTCACCTCCACTGCGTCATTGGCAACACAAACGGAAATATGGCAGTCCATCGTCACCAAAGTGAATGCAGTCGGAGTGTCGAGGAGGTCAATGGAGGAGGTCAAGAGGCGCTGGCATGAAGTGCACAGCCAAACCAAACAGAAACTCGCTGCCAACATGAAGGCAGCAAAGGCGACTGGAGATGGGAGTCCTGCGCCACAGGGGGAGCTGGAGGATATGGTGGCCACAGTCATCAGTGTGGAGACGGTGCAAGGAGTTGGGGGCCTGGACACAGCCCGAAATGACCTGACCCAACAGCAACAGGGTGAGTAACGACCAGGGACTTTGGGGACGGGGGCAGATGGGCACAATGGCACACATGCACAATCATGTGCAGCACACTGCACACCCGCAATGAGTGTGGAACAATTCCCTGATACCCTTGGCACACTGCAGCACACATAGAAACACCAAATAGGCCCCCGTCCACAATGTGCACAAATGGGCCCCCCTCCATATCACCAATGCCACAACCTACCAATGCACATGTGCTGAATCCAGGAAAGCAGCGGCTCTGTGAGCCACACTGACAATGCAAGTGATACTGCATGACAGATAGCATGGCTGAAGTCACAATACATGACATGGTGCACGAGACAACACTGAGGTGGCTGAGTGTGGACCACATCCGTAAAGGAGCAGGTCACACTCTGACACATCCACGTGCACCTACGATGCATGACGACAAGAACACATCTGCAGACAAACAATGCACAAGAGTACCAAATATCTCCAGTAACACAAATGACCCAAGTCGCAAACATCCCGCACCCGAAAAGCACACAAGTCAAATGCACACTGACTCAAAGGGATAAGGGTCCACCAATGCAGAGCTGCAGGGGCGAATCGCCAACAATGCAGCACACACACATAGCAATCACAGTACATCAACATTGACGACAATGTGGGACAGAGTGCAACCCCTACACCACATGACAGTGGACACAACTGGTGCCTCTCGTGCGTAGAAACTGGCCAATCACATCTGGCAATGTATGACACTGTGAGATGATAATGTACGAGTACAACAACACATCCGTCATGTAGTCGAAATGTCCACTGACTCCCATCAAATAGCCAGCTTCACCAAAACAGTCACAATGTACATCGTCATGCAGTCTGAATGTAAACATCTACAATGCGTCAACATACATGGAACACACTGTTAACCTGCATCTCCCCTTTACATTGCAGAGGGACAATCAACACCTCCTGCAGAGCAGACCACACATCTCTTCAGTGATGATGAAGAGGACACCCTGCCCATTTGCGCAGACACACTCCAACGGCTCGTGGACAGCCTCCTCACCCCACCTTCAGGAGCAGGGCAGCCCAGCTGCATCGCGGTGAGCCCACACCCTGCACAGACCACACAGCAGGAAGCACACACCACCACGGCTGCCTCCCAGGACCCCCACGACCAACACATGGATTTCAAATGCCGTGTGTTAGGGTGCCAGGAGAAGATGGCAGATCAGCTGCGGCTGGGTTTCGAGCTCATGGCAGCCAAACTCGATGCCATACGTGGGTGCCTGAGTCCCATCAGGGAGCACCTACAGTCCCTAACGGATACCCACTGTCCGCACCATGCCCACCAACAATCCTTGGCTGACATCGCTGGGTCCATTACTCGGATACAAGAACTGCCTAGGCAGACAGGCTCCAGCGATGACAGCACAGAGTTGGCACAGATGCGGAGGAGAATGGAGACCATGGAGCCGATGCAGGCTGGAAGTATGGCTGCCACTGCTGAACACCAGCGAGATGTAGCTGCGATCTTCCATGCCTTGCAGATCCTCATCTTGCCATTGCTGCCACTGAGCCTGTTCCAGATGGCTGCTGCAGGAACCTCGACACACACATCTCCGACCCCTGATGTGTCAGTGGCACACAGTGATGCAGCCCCATCACCTTCGCACCCTGATGTGTCAGTGGCACACAGTGATGCAGCCATTACACCGCCACACATACCGGACACACCCGACACAGAAGAAGTATCAGAGGAGTAAGATGTGGATGGTAATTACTGTGTGAGGAAGGAGGCAGTAGCATCCATCACCTCCATATGGCTTGCCCTGCCTGGCACTGCCCTATGCATCATGCCCTGGGACAACACCTTCCACTGACCCCCGGAACACTCTGCGACATTCACCCGGACCCCAACACGGACTGCCATATCTCCACTGCTTGACAATTACACAGCAATCCTGCTGCGGACTGCACTCCCCCTCTTCCAAATCACTTTTCAATCCCCAAAGGACTCTGGTTGTCCCACCACTGGGCTTCCATGTTATGTGGGCTTGGATGGCCATGTACAGCTCCCTCTCCGTCATTCGCCAGAATGTGAATAAAACATTCGAAATCATGCAGGTGTGTCATGACTATGTTCACTCACGTATGGAAGTATGGCTGGATGTAGGGACAATGATTGCACAAGAAGGTACACCCTGGTTAATTACATCAATGCGCATGTTTATCCCCGAGACACATGGCCAATTGGATGACTGTGAAGGTGAGTACTAGCTCTGTCCCCATTGCACATTAGCAACAATCTCACAACCCCCCAACGTAGGCACAAGTCCATGTATTGAATAGGGCTGTGTGTAGGAATGACCAAATCGGTAGCAGGCCAAAAGTGGTGTCCTACAACACATGTGACAACAGAACTTCACGTCGCATACCTACTCACACACATCTGTGTGGACACATTCTGTTATGATTTATAACATTGCTCAACATGGTCAGAGGTTGGACACCATACTCACATTGCTGAAGACACGTAAGTGCACAGGTCGGCCAGCAACTATCCCAAAACAATGTCTAGCTCACAGAGGTGGAGCTGTCAAAAGGGACCCACCCCCATTGTACATGCGTCAGTCAGTTCCTCCCTGTGTAGGGACGATGCTCATTGTGGCACACGAGTGGTCAATCTAATCAACACTCATCACAGTTAGACACCAGTGGTGTTGCGTAGGCCTTATTGGCATGTGCGTGTCAGTACGGACAAGGCGACGGCCACAACAGGCAGGGACATGCTTAAGACACTTACACGCAGCATGGGAACATGTCGAGGTGCAGGAAATGGGGAGGCAAAAATGAACACCAATCATCACGGATGGCAACGGTCTCAGCCCACCTTGCCTTGCTGGATGAGTCATGTGTTGTTTGGCGTCTGCCCATTGCCCCGTGTGAGGGGGCACGGCTCACAGCCCATGGGGTCTGCATAGTGCTCTGCCACCCGACTGCGCCGACTGTCTGCTCTGCTGACAGTGATCAGGTGAAAGGGTCCGACAAGTTCACATGTCGTGCTACATTGCCATGTGTGTACTCTCCCCCCAGCAGTGTGTCCGACTTGGTAACGTTGCCAAGCGAAGCTGTGCTGCTCCGACCATGGAACTGCATCACCTTGCACAGGTGTGTGTACACACGCGTAGTTCCACGCACTTGCATTCAGAGTCCAGACGAAGGCAGACATGTCCTCTGTTGTGGTGGGATATGTGCGCATTCCCCATGATGCTACAAGGTGTTGGGACCAGTGCTGTGGGTGACAATCCGATGTGGCTGCAGGAACGTAGTTACTCGTCCATGAATGCCAGCGCAGCTTCATGTGCAATGTGTTCCAATAGTACGTCGTTGTCGGGTTCAAGGAACACCAGGGTGAGCCAATCCATTAACTGGTCCGGGCAGATGTGCTCAGTCCACGCCGTTTCCCCAATCCGCAACACAGCCCAATAGGGGAGTGCCTCGATGTGGTCACTGCACACGAGGAGTTGTGCAATCTCCCATGCGCAACTGCCAGCACATACGCCAAGGATCAGTGCATCCCATGCACGGCTATCCAGGGGACACTCCTGTTCGTGGGCCAACAGGGGGCGCACTGTCAGGTCATAATCCAATTCAGCTACGGTTGCGTTGGATAGGCAGACCTCCATGGGCCACTCGAATGTGCATGATTGACAGTGGAACCAGGGCTGGACGCAGGTGACGTATGCAAGACGGAAACTCAGACGGAAACTGATTCGCAACACTGCCATTTGCAGGGATCCCAACAGATGCAGCATTCGTGCACGGTACAGTTCCACGTGACAGGGGTTGTGCATGTGCCCGGGAATGCCTGCCATTGCGTTTGTTCGTCTCGTGGCACCGGCACTCCTCTGACCAGCGGAAGTTCGGTGGACGATATGCCACAGCTCTGGGCAATGAGTCGTATGTGTGTGCAATGTTTGGACGTATGGGTAGTTTTTGACCAATGTGTCAAGGGCATCCCTTGCAGGTGTAGGTCGTGCAGGGACAAGTGTGTGTGGGGTGTGGGCACGTTGGTGTTTCATTAGTGCAGTTCGTGGTGTGGGAGTCATCGGAGGCTGGTATGGTATCTCAGGCAGGGTGTGCCAGCCGCAGTCAGGACCAAGGTCAGGGGTTTGGTTGGCCTTCGGCCTTGTGTGTTGAGACAAAGGAGCTTTCATTTCTGATTTTAGTCTGACTACTGCTTGCATGTCTTAATTGTGATGTGGACTTCGCGCTGGCTTTGATGCCAGGCCTGTGATTTGGGGTGCGCAGATTTCGAGACACACGCAGCTGTTGGCATGTTTGCATGAGCCAAGGGCCCGATTGGCCTTGCGCTCCTTGTTCAGTCTCTCTCTTTCTCTCTCTTTCTTTCTCTCTCTCCCTCTCTCTTTCTCTCTCTCCCTGTCCTTTGATGAGTGCCTGACACACCTTCTTATCTTGGATATTGTCTTGCAGGCTGTGAGTCACAGATTGTCCAGGGATGCCCCGCCATGACTCCTCAAAATAGTTGTTTGGTGACAAATCATAATGTGACATTTTGTTTGGTCTTTCAATGGTGTATGTATGAATCAGGATTTCAGTGCTCACATGTATGTTGATTGTTGCAATTGTGCGACATCAGGCGGGTGCTTGTGTTCATGTTTCCGTGCAGTTGATGTGCTGTGTCTTGGTCCAGGGGAGGTGGGGGGTGCCCGGGGTGGGGCCCGGGGGGGGGGTGTGGTCATGGGGGTGGTGGCGGTGGGTGTTGTGGCCCTCTTGGGTGTCCGGCACGCATGTTCAGTGGCTCCATGGCATCTGTTGTTCTTCAGGTGTGGCTCTGGCCTGGGCTCTCTTTTGTGGTGCAGGCTGTCGTCCGACTTTGCACCAGGTCGGAACAGGTGATAGTTTCCTGCTGCTAACACGCCTTATCGCATGTTTTGTGATCTTATCGCGGATCTGGCTGGTCGTTGAGAATGTTGAGGAGTGGTGTTGTCGCGGCTTATTGCACGGGAACACCTACTCTGCATCTCATTAGCGATAGTTGCCGGGGTCATCTGTGGTGATGTTTTAGGCGGCTGCTATCGCGGGTTATAGGCTGTTAACACCAGCTTGTGAATGGGGCGATGAATTTATCGCAACTTTTGCTGCGATAAAGTGCCGTTAACTCAGCGATATCTCCTTGAGAATATGCCCCAGAGTAGTAGTTAACAGCCGCTTTCTAACTGAAGTGCTCCCCTTCACCTGCCATTATGCATGAGCAGTCTCCGATGTCCCAACACATTGTCAATGGCATTTTCCCCACATTAGTCAGTCGGCCAGCTTTCTTGGCAGTATTCTTCATTCGCAACTCTTTCTCCATCTGTGTTTACAAACAAGCCTGTGATGCTGTAAGGAGTTGGGGTATGAGTTGAGTGGGGTAAGTACCCACCTCAAGTAATATTCACAATTCTTGTCAGGTCAAACCACCAAAATCACAAAATTATACTAAATTCATCTGAGACCAAGTCCCTGGCAGCCCTGGCGCAAAGCAGACAGGATTAGCCTAGAGGCAATGTGTAAATTATTAAATTATTCATGCAGTACGATAACAGTAATAAAGTTGGAAAGCAAAATAATAAAAATCTCAAAACTAATAAAAAAGAAAAAGAGTAAAATGTAATACACTAAATGACACCACAGTGACAAATATCCAATAAGGGAACCGGAGATATGAATTTGTAAAGTTTTAAGTAAAAATAGCTCCAAGAAGTACAAAGAAGCAATGATAGTCAATGGTTGTGGTAGAACAGGACCTTGCCGCAATTTGAAGCTGACCACAATGAAACAGACGCCGGGTACACCAACCAGGTTCGTCCTGGGCAAAAGACTTTACCTTCTGACTTTAGTCCTTCAAGTCCCAATCCAGCACAGGAGTACATTTCTAAAGACTCCCTGGACTTCAAGAGGTGCACTTATTGACTCACAGGGTGTCACACAGAGTCCAGTCCAGGTTCAGTTGCCACTGATCACCTTGGCAGTTACAGGAAAGGATTCTTGTAGCCTATTGTACCCGCTTCTTTGTCCTGGGTAAAAGAGAGAGCAGGTTCAGTCCTCTGGGGCCCTTTTCAGGTTACAGACAGTAGGTTCAGTCCTCTTCTGATCTTCTTCAGGTCCATGAGTGTTCTGAAGTGGGTGTTATATGTTATGATTTTTTTTGATTGATCTGTTTCATTTACTTTTTTAGAAAGATTATGCATATTACAAGCTTACATGGTACTTACAGGAGCAAGAATTTCATTCAAAAACAAATTATGCAAGACAGTGCAATTGTATGTTAATAAATAACATATGAGCAAATTTATGTCCGTACAGCTTTAAGTCTTGCAACAAATAGAACTGACACAGAAAATATAGCATGTAACAGTAACAGGTAATTTTGTATACATACAAGAGGTGCCCGCCTGTATGTGCGCGTATTTGATGTGGGCGCTGCTATTCATTCCTTGTAACTGTGCTGTATCACCAAAGGTTATTGATCAAACAGCTATATATATAATCCCAAAACTCGTAACATCAAATAATGGGGAGAAGAACGGGGGTGGGCCTAGGTGGTGGAGGGGCGTGCCTGGGTGTTATATGTTATATATAAAACGGTTCACTGACAGAATATCGATGTCAAAAATATAGATGTAAAAAAATATCGAGGTAAAAATATAGAATGCACAAATATCGACTCCCTATACTTAAACAGGTAAGTACAAAAATATCGATAAAAAATATCGATGTCAAAAATATAGTTGTACAAAATATCGATATATATATATATATATATATATATCCCACAGCAAAGCATTGAATCTTTCCCGCAGATTACATACAGAAAAGCCAAATCTCTTAAAGATATTTTTTGTAGAGCCCTAGTATCACCAATAACGAAGACATGAGGCATACAAGGTTTTTACACCTGCGGTAACTGCAAAGCGTGTAAGTTCAGCAGGAACTGTAAAGAATGTAAGTTGTCTCCGAATTGCAAACCATACAAAATTGTAAAACATCTTTCGTGTAATACAGATCACGTTGTGTACGCCCTAAGTTGCCCATGTGAAAAATCTTAAATTGGTAGCACAATACATAAAGCAAAAAAGCGTATTTTGGAACACCTACGTGCTATCAAAAATGGAGACAAGCAGTACCCGATAGCGAGGCACTTTAAAACACACCATAATCAGAATGGCAATTTATTGACTTTCTGTGTGTTAGATACTATTGGTGTACCTGAACGGGGAGGGAACTGGGTGCAAGACCTAAGGCGCCTTGAGTCGAGACTAATAGTTCAATATCAGACACTGGCACCGGTAGGGCACAATTGTGATGAAGAATTCTCAGTCTACCTAGGTTAAATCTGTATCTGTATCTTTCAAAGTGATCTCTGTTGCCTAAAAACTGTTGTCTGTTTTTTAAGAGAAAATGCATCCTAAATATGGAAGTAAGGAATGAACAAAATCTACTTGCATCTTTAATTTGAAAGTAATTGATGAACAATGTTTGTCTTTTTATTAGAATAGTTTTATAATTTCCACTTGGAATAATTTGCTGCATTTTCATTTTTTCCTCACATCGAGGTTTGTTTAATTCACTGTGTTATATGTCTGGGTGACCACGTGTATATATGCATTTCTAGTAATTTTATCTTTATTATGTTTTGTTACAGACAACGTAAAATATTGCAGTGATAAGAAGAAGGCAATCGAGCTACAATATCTGACCCATGATATGAGAAACAGTAGCTATTTGCCTGGATGATTATTCCTTCAGTGCTCACTTGGGCCATACCCACGGACTTACCATTTAGTGATGGCCCACTGGGGCCTTTAAACTTTTGTAACATGTGTCGTATGACATGAGTAATATCAGTGGCTTGTCCCGAGATTCAATCACCTTATGCCCACGTAGGCGTAACTTGTGGACTTATAATTAAGAGATGCCCACTTGGGATTAACCCCTGCCACGTATATATAATTTACACCATTAGAATTAGGATGGTGTGCTGATACCAGTCGGTATTTCTATCTATCCATGACTATCAGCTTGTTTCGTCTCTATTCAAGGAAGACGGTAACACTTTGTGAAACACGCTATCTAGTGCTTCCTTGTTTAAGCCAACTAGAGATTACATCTCTAGGAACACACGAACACATGTGAACCCCCATTAATGGCACGATCGCATTTGCATATACTATGCGATGTCCGTGAGAAAGAGTTAGGTTGCCTGTCCACTGCACCTCTGTGTGCTTCGGAGATAAGGGAACAATAAAGCTCATTCAAAATCCCGTACCCCAACCAACAACATTCCGTTTCACTGCAATACTAGGATTATATACACTTGCATAATATGAACTGTTACGTTACAAGTCTGTACTGTAAGTTTTTATGATCTATGAAATGCAATGAGATGATATTGAATTTTCAACGAGTGAAGTAACTCGAATGAACTTGAGTCTTTTTTCCATTTTCACATTGTTTGGGTCACACAGCTGTTTATTTAACTCATAGTTGAAACTGACACAGTTACTCGTGATCAAGGGGCGCAAGCGTAGGGTGTTTGTCAAGCTTTAAATAAATACCGATTTGCAACATTTGTTGTCCACGGCATGCTGTTTTTTATATATATATATATCGAAATCCAGATTCCAATCGGAAGGAGGCGGCACACCAATTCAAACCACAGGTAATTTATTTGAGCAAGAACTGCTTGGTTCTTGCTCAAATAAATTACCTGTGGTTTGAATTGGTGTGCCGCCTGCGTTGGGGTCTCGAATCCTGCCGAAATTATTAAAAAAATGAAGCGCTGGCTCCCGTGTCTTATTTTAATGAGGCCCCCGGGTGGGCCAGGTCCCGGGGGCATTGTGAAAAAATAATAGCGTTGTAAAATGGGGGATTAAGTCCCCTTGAATCCTGAGGGTCCCTGGGGGCCAGCTAGCCAACCAGGTACCTCCAGTAAGCACCACAGAGCTGCGTTGCAGAGAGGTGGTCCGAGGCCACGCCCCTTTTTACACCTCTCTGCAACGCAGCTCTGTGGCGCTTACTGGAGGTACCTGGTGGGCTAGTTGGCCCCCAGGGACCCTCAGGATTCAAGGGGACTTAATCCCCCAATTTACAACGCGCCAGGGGGTGTGTTTGCACACTTGTAATATCAGGCCTGCCCCCTCCCTGCACCACTGTGCAAACGCGTCCCCTGGTGCGTTGTAAATTGGGGGATTAAGTCCCCTTGAGTCCTGAGGGTCTCTGGGGGCCAACTAGCCCACCATGTACCTCCAGTAAGTGCCACAGAGCTGCGTTGCAGAGAAGTGGTCCGAGGCCACACCCCTTTTTACACCATTCTGCATACGCGGCTTGTGGTGCACTTCCTCTTGTGTCCTGAGGACCTCAGGACACAAGTGGACTTCATCGTCAGAGCAGCAGTGCGCCAGAAGCCGAGTTTGCAGCGTGGTATAAAAAGGGGGTGGCCTAGGAACACCTCTCTGCAACGCAGCTCTGTGGCGCTTACTGGAGGTACCTGGTGGGCTACTTGGCCTCCGGGGACCTTCAGGATTCAAGGGGACTTAATAGGGATGTTATAGTTATAAATTAGCATTTATAAAACCTTAGAAATTAACTAAAAAATCCATAGGATTGAGGCACATTATAATTAGAAATTTTCGTTTAAAAATCCATTGAAATTCACTGAAAAAACCATAGGTTTCAGGGACGTTATAGTTAGAAATTAGCATTTAAAAAACCGTTTAAATTCACTGAAAAAACCATAGGTTTCCGGCTCGTTATAGTTAGAAATTAGCATTTAAAAAACCTTAGAAATTCACAGAAAAAAACCATAGGTTTCAAGGACATTATAGTTAGTTGGAAATTTCACTCGTACAAAACCATAGAAATTCCGCCGTTATAGTTAGTTTAGCTAACTATAACTCGCGCCCCCGCAATGCACTGCTGATGACGTCACATATTACATCATTCATGACATGGTCAGTGACATCACTGATGACATCACTGATGACATCTGAAATGACATCACTGATGACCTCATCCACGTGAAAATATGATGCACCTCCTCACACTCTAATATAACCTTTAATACACCCACTGTAAAATACAGACTACCATTTTCGAAACCATCGACACACCAATACCAGTTACTACATATGCACTCACTGATTCCTAGGTCTACACACACATCCACTCATTCACCCATACAATCACTCATACATGCAGTCACTCATCAATACAACACTATCAAAATGTAAAAAATATTTTTGAACAAATAAATATTTTTAGTTAGAAATTATTTAGAGACAAAAACATTAATTATTACATACATTTAGTGTATTTACTTGCTACCCTATAACACTCAATTCACAACCCACATCTGAATTTTGAAGAAAATGTACATCCATAATTAACATAATTAATTATCAATTAAAGAAATATTATTAATTAAAAAACAAATTAAAACACGTAAAAATTAATTAACTTCCCACCCTTTCCCTATAAACCCCACAACCTGCACCTAAAATTAATTACACAATTTCCATATTTAATTTTCAATTAATTAATTATTATTAATTAACAACTAATTATTAATTAATTAAAAATACATTTCTTTCTACCCTTTACCCCTATAAACCCCACAACCCGCACCTAAAATTAATTACACAATTTTAATATTTATTTTTCAATTAATTAATTGATATTAATTAACAACTAATTATTAATTAATTAAAAATAAATTACTTCCTACCCTTTACCCCTATAAACCCCAAAACCCGCACCTAAAAAAATTACACAATTACCATAATTAATTACCAAATAATTAATAAATATTAATTAACAACCAATTAATAATTAATTACAAAAAATTACTTCCCACAATTAACACTATAAAATCTCAATTAACTAAATAATAATAAATAAAAAATAATCATTAATTTATTATAATTAAATTGCGTCCCACCCTATTCCCCTATAAACCCATAACCCGCTACGGAACTAAAAAACGCAAACTTTTATTAAAATAAAATTGATAACAACTAAAAATTTAACACATATTAAAAAACATAAACAATACTTATACAAAAAAAACACATCACATACATTTAAAATATAATATAAAATACATAACACTAATTAAAAAAATCAATATTTTAAACAACTATATTTTTGCAAACGATATTAATGACTTCTATATTTTTAAAACAATATTTCTTACCTTAAATTCGATATTCTTGACCACAATATTATTGCTGTCTATATTTCTGAGTCACGATATTTACAACTCGATATTTGTGTTAGTCGACATTTCCAACTCGATATTCTGTTTGGATACCATTTAAAACATCAGCAGACCTGTAAAACATGTCTTGACACTCCAGCTGGATTTGACACTAATATCAAAAGAGGACCACTGCTAATACTGCCTGCCTGGCTGTGGTTCACAAAAGATGAAGGGAGGCCTGGGTGTCAGCTATATCTGCTTGTGACAGGATTGGCCCCTTTCAAGTTCATCAAGTTCCTGGGCCAAGCCCATTGTCCATAATCTCAAGGGCGCATGACTGCCCCCTCACCCTACACCCAAGGCCTTTTGTCCCCATTCTGGGAGCCACTTGTCATCAAAAGGGCTATTCAGGTGTCAACTGACAGTTGGAGCTCATGCAAATGGCCTCCAGAAGCTTTACTTACTTACTTGCATATGCCTACTACCCCTCCTGGGGTAAAAGCCGTCAACCAGGACCCTAGCCACCTCTGTCTTGGGTTTTTCTTTCAATCTGACTCCAGGTCTAGCCCATCTCCTTGCAGTCAGCCTCAAGGCCTCGGCTCCAGATGTTTCTTGGCCTTCCTATTTTCCCTTGAGGGTTCCATGACAGGGCTTGCCTGGCGGTGTCGGACGCAGGCTTGCGGAAGGTATGACCTATTCAGCTCTGGCGTCTTTTCATGATTTCTTCATGGGCAGGGAGTTGGGAAATCTGCTGTCACAGGTTGTTGTTGCTGATGGTGTTTTGCCAGCGGATTTGGAGGATTTTCCTAAGACAGGTGTACTTATCTTGGTTTGCCATGTTATGGCCTTGGAGCTCCAGATCTTCTTTAGCCGAATAAAGGTAACCCTTGCTTTGTAGATTCTTGTCTTAACATCGGCATCTGTGCAACCCTGCTTGTCCATGACACTGCCCATGTAGGTGAAGGACTCAACCTCCTCCAAGAGTGACTGGCTGTACTGGCCATGTTAGTCTTCAGGTTCTTGGTTTTTCTCCTGTGGATGTTGAGGCCAAGTTGTGCTGATGTGGCTGCCACATTGGGTATGGGAGAGTAGGGCCAGGTTGTCTGCAAAGTCCAGGTTGTCGAGCTACGTCCATGGTGTCAACTGGATCCCATTTCTTCTCCCTGCTGTGGATGTCTTCATGATCCTGTCTACGGCCAGCAGGGAGAGAAAATGCTAGAGCAAACAACCCTGGCGGACTCCGGTCCTTACTTGAAAGGGTTCCAAAAGTTTTCCTCCATGGACTATTTTGCAGATCATTCCCTCGTAAGCATTCCTGATGATTCTGACAAGTTTATCTGGCACTCCATAGTGGTGGAGGAGTTTCCAAAGGGTCTCTGTCCATGCTATCGAATGCCTCCTCATAGTCGATGAAATTGAAATCGAGGGGGAGTTCTATTCCATCAACAGCTCAATAATGATGTGCAGTGTTGCAATCTGGTCTGTGCAGAATCTATCCTTGCAGAATCCAGTTTGCTGGTCTTGCAACTGTTCTTTTCAGGTCTTGCCTATGGACAGCTTAAGCTGTCTATTGGAAAATAAGCTTATTGCATCATTTAGACTTAGAGTGGGCTTTGTGTCTGCCCCCTGCTCCTGATTCAATGTCTTTCCTCCCTATTCTGGTGCTTGTACAGGAGCCTTTCTGAATCTCTGTGTTTTGACTGGATGAGTTGCATCCTTCCACTATTGATGTTATAACCTTGCGTTGTGGTGCATGAGGGACTATTTTCTCTCTCTATGTGTCTCACCCTGTTTTTCGCACCTTCTTTATTCCCCCACTTTCTTTTAATGTATTTGCCCACCCCCAGTGCCCACTTGCCTCGAATCCCCTCTCTCACCATTGCCCATCTCTGTATGCTTGGGTGGGCCATCTTTAAATGGATTTTCAACCATTCCTGTGTGTACGCATGTGTGCAGTTGCACAGCAGCCATTGTAGAATGTTTTTTATTTTGTTTTAAGAATAATCATTCAAAGATGGGCGCCGCACCTGTCCTCATGTTCACAGTGGCCATCTCTGAATGATTTTCTTTAAACAAACGAAAAAATATTATAAGATGGCTGTCGTGCCTGCACAAGTAGCTATCTTAGAATGGCTTTTCTTCTTTTTAAAGAAAAAGTATACACAGTGGTCTCTTTGAATGATTTTTCATAAAACAAAAGAAAGATCATTCCAAGGTGACAGCCACGTTTTCAATCATACAATAGCAGCCACTAGGGGGAATAATCTTTGACAAAGCCAACAGGTGCCATGCTCGGGACTTACTGGCTTTTCATTGCTGGTTCACCTTGAAGTCTACCAACTCAATGATGCAAAAAACTTTGATTAGATAGCCTTGTTTTTTTTTCTTCACCTCCATTAACACAACGTCCCATTCTCCATTCTTATGAGGACCTACTGTTTTTGAACGGTGATGATGTGGTCTGCAGCTGAAACTGCCAACTAGTTATTGTACTACCAGATGCCAAAGCTGCCGTAAATCCAGGGGCGGCTCCTCCGCTATGGCGGAGGAGCGTCACCCCACTGCTTTTAAGCAGTGAGAAACATAAAATGATAATAACTTAGAGTTATTGTCATTTTATGTTTCATGTCCTGCTGCTTTGCGGTGGGCGAGTGGGCGGGGCTGCTCTGGTCTCCGAGCAGGGCAGGGGAGGATTGGTTTGCCCACTCCTGAGTTACGCAATGACTGTTTGGTCGGCCCTCTCGGGCAGCCCAAGCCAGTCATGTGCACTTTCGCCTTCTCCATGCAGGCCTGCATGGAGAACATGCCCACCCCTCCAGCCCCTGCTTTGTGATTGGTCAGGGGAGGAAACCTGGCTGCCTGGTTCCTGTTCCTGTCCGAGGCAGGAGAGCAGGAGCAGAGAAGACGCGGGACCCGGCTCAGGGTAAGGTTTTTTATTTAGTTCCGAATACCCCCCACCGCGACTCTCCCCGTGACCCCCGCGACTCCCCCGTGACCCCCGCGTCCACCCCCCACCTGCAAGCCATGCCGGCCACGACTGCATAAATCATACAAGCATTTGTTACCTTGGTTGATGCTTGCTCACAATTGCCCTACTTTTCTCCAATGGAACAACTCTGCTTATGCACTGTGCCTTTATTGCTCCTCACTTGTAAAAAGGGACATAAGACTGAAAAAGAAAACATATTTTTAAATGAAAACATATTTTAAATATTTTAAATGTTAATCATTTTAATTTTAATATTTAAAAAAAAAAATCATATTTTAAATGAAAACATATTTGAAAAAGAATACATATTTTTAAATTAAAACATATTTTTATTGTGGCTGGTTCCTTTGAAAACTGGGAGTGCCCAGGGACCCTTAGGACGTTAAGGGCCCTTGTGCTTTTCAAACAGCTTTTTCAATTTCGTTTATAGGGAAATGTAAAAAATAAACATGTGGTTTCAAACTTATGCTTGTAGAAAAGGGTTTTATGTCCACTGTCAAGTACTTTGTGGAGCATGCATGTTTCTTTTTTAATTTTTATAATTTTTTATTTTGCCAACAGGTAGGAAGATCAGACAAACATAAAACATAATTAATTGCATAAACAGCATTATTCCAAATCAATAAAGCCTTTACATTTGACCCTAACATGAAACTGAGAACAAAATTTAACCAAGTCCAACCAGTAAAGAGAAAAAAAAAAAAAAAAAAAAAGGCTGATCATATAGAGACTAAAACAGATCCCCCCAAATTGCATTAAATTTCAGTAGAGATCGAATGCCTCTCGATTTAGCTAGTGCATGTTCCATATCATGGGTCTGTCTTACCAGAAGCCACCAGTCAGTAGCGGTAGGTGGCCTTGGTGAGATCCAGGCCCTAGCTATAACTAACCTAGCAGAGGTCAGTAATATAGCCATTAGGCTGTTAAATTTAGGCTCCTCAGTACTATAGCCCAGCATAATATTCATTATTATTAAAGGTAGTTTTATCCCTAACTTCTCAGACAAAACCTGGCCAACCTTTTGCCAGAATGCTGACAATTCTGGGCATGTTATAAACATATGCTTAATATCAGCAGCATACAGACCACACTTGGGACATTTAGTCCGATCATTACCTATGTTATTCGATGACCATTTTGATATTCTTTCAGGGGTATAATATAGCAAGCATATCATGCGGTGTTGCTGTAACCGTAAGTTTGTAGAGTGTATTGACTTATCTATAATACTAAGGGCTTGTATAATTATATTTGCCGAGACCGCAAAGCCAAATATTTTGCCCCAGCGTTCAGCCAATCTACCACAGTTATTCTTCCTGCAATTATTAATGCCTTTATACCCCTTGCAAATCAAAGATTTTGTGCTCTCAGTATGAAGGATATCCCAAATATCAGCATGCATGTTTCTAAGGACGCCTATTACATATTTGCCCTGTCAGTTCTATAAATTGCGCTCCTTCGATAGAGCATGCAAGCGCTATATTTCATGCAGCGTCGCCATGTCACGTGCCTCTGATTTGTTACTTTCCTTCTCTGGCTCAGCGCCAAGATAAGCCTCATGCAACAACATGAAGCTTTCTCTGGGTCTCCGGGAGACTCCCACATCATAATGACCCTCTCTCCCCCTTCATGAACTTTTGAAACATGCCTTTTAGTAGCTGTAAAATTAAAAGTCTCCTTGACCCAGACTTCCTGTCGAGCGCATTACTTGCAACCATTAATTATTGTTGCAATGGCAGGCTGATGCGATAATATTCTGAATGCAAACCAACATGAATTGAGACATTAATACGTAGTACTAAATGCAGAGCATTTAAAAACAGAAATTACTAAAAAGGTACCAATTCAACATATTTTTTGTATTCCTTTTTGTACCGTTTTTAGTTTGAAAACCAGCTGCACAATCCAGGTGCATTCAAAGCAAAAAACGTAAAGAGGAGGAAGATAACTTAAAATGGCTTCCTTCTCTATTGAAGTGTGAATCTGGGATTACCACTTTCAAAACCGCTTTTAAAGTTAATGAGTACTTGCAAATCCAATAGGTCTGGTGAAAGCTGCCAGACGTTTGGCATTGTCAATGACTTTTTTATCATGGTTTTTGCAAAACGTTATCGTTAAGCAAGTCGAGGCCCAAATTAATCTGAAAACTGAAAAGATATTCTTTGGTGTCAAAAATCACATAGAGATAGTAATCCTTGGCACTGAAGGGATCTACTTTGTGTGTGGAGGTGCTCCTTGTGAAAGGACGGAATGTCGTAATTCACAGTGAAGTTAGCCAATGACTGAAGTGGGCTGGCCCATGATGTATGTTGTAGTGGGTGGAAGAAAAATGTGAATGACACAATACCAGACCGAAGAGGGCTGGCTGAAAGCCCCTATAAGTTAATTATACACATAGTTTTAGTAAAATCAAAATGTTTGGACGAACACCAGACCTAAAAAAATGTTTGTCAGGTGAGTTCTCTGGATTGTGTAGAATTCAAGAGCAAATAGGCAATCTTTTTGACATGTATTGTCACTGTTTATGGAGGCACAGAAGACAGATCCATTGCAATCTGACTGAACTGCTAAGTATCCCTGTTTATGGCTATGATTCAGGTTTTAGGTATTTCTAGGAGTCAAGACTTGCTATTTGAGGGTGTTATGTTACAGATTTAGTTCAACTAGTACTTTCATCACTCACAATAAATCTAATGTCAAGGAAGTGTTATTCAATTAGAAAAATGTAATATTTTATTCACATTAAGTAAAAATGCGAACTTCTGTAAGTTTTATAGCATAAATAAATGCACTAAATAGTGGTTAGTGGACACTCTTAAACTATGGTTTTCAGGGTTATGCCAAGGCTACATTTTAATGCAAAATTGGATCTCTAGCCAAAGAACAGCGAAGACATGCAGTTTGTATAGAGGTTTATTGTCCATCTCACAGAGACTGACGATGCTAGCAAACCTAGGCGTTGATTGAACAAGACACCACTGTGGAGAGAGGCATCACACAAAGTGCCCCAGCTGTGTCTCAAGGCATCTCCACTGTGTTTCACTCTAATATATCAATTTTTGGTCAAGCTTATATTAGTAAAGTATATTTCTCCGAGATGCAGTGTTTCAATGAAGTGGGCTTAGTAAATGGAGTAAGCAGAAGCGAGAATGTGGACATCATTACATTAAATGAAAGAAGTAGGTTATTGCTCTTGAGTGAAATATGCTCTTGCATTCAGTTTTACCTTGAATACCCCAAAGTGCATTTCACATAATTTATTCTTAATTTCATGTAATTTTCCCAACATTTTGCGTAATTTCTGGAAAACAATTATGCAATTTCTTACACCCATAGCAATCATCTGCACAAAAGGCCATTCAGCTTTTGTGAAGAATGAACATGCCCTCCCCTGTAGGAGATTACTTCAAAAGAGGAATTTGAAAGTCACATCAACAAGTTTAAAGGGCGATAAACAGCAATGTAAATTGCGACCAAGAGAATGTTTACCACAGCTACCGTAACTGTAATGAACATTCAATATGTGACTAACAGACTTCAGACAATACACACAGAAAAAGAATCAACTTGCTTCATGGCAGGAGCAATGGCTCTGTGATTAATGGTTGCATGATCAATGAAAAAGCTAGAAAACAAGTGCTCAGGTGGCACAACTGAACATGAAAAATGTCAGAGAAAATGCCAGAAAACATCAATCACATCACAAAACGTAAGAGGCTGTTGTAACTCATCATGTGGCCAACTGCGAGTGTCCTAGATTTTGACCCTTAATTCTCCCCCATATTTTCTAATAACATAAACAATCTTGATTATCTGTAAATACAGGGATATTAATCCTGATTAGGGAATAACTGCTAAAACATTCAGGAATTGGTGCTTCCACACCGATTCTTGAATATTGTCATCCATTTTGCCAGAGTTTTGCTTGCTTGCAACACCAGAAGCCACTAGGTGAAATTCTGTCAGACCACAGTGTTCCCTCACTTGCAATGCAGATGGTAGATGTCAATTATCTTTACAAAAATCCTTGTTCTATCAGCCACTAATGCTATTACATGGCCTCCATTAGCATGTGCAGGCTTCTCCTTTCCATGAGCAATTCCTGATGTAACAAAATGACAGTGCAAGCACTGTTTGTATCACTACCCCATCTGTCATTCTGTGGCAGAAGAAGCAATGTAAGGAAAGAATATGACTGCTCATTCTTACTAGAAAGTATGTGGTGAAAAAGCACTCCATTGGGAACTCTACCCAGGTGTCCTTGGCTCCCACTGAAAATGACATTCAGTGGAAATGAATGGGGAATGGGTTCATCGTCGTTTACTGAGAGGAGCGAAGATAGCAAAATTTCCTTGCAGCCCCTAAAACCATTCCATTGCCAAAATATTGTGTTGCTCGAATTGGATTTCCTTAAAAAACAGAAGACAAGAGGCGTTTGGCAAAACAGGAACAGTTTGTGTAATTAAGCAGTTCAGCCGGGAGAACAGTTATAGGTCTGACGACTGTCTCAATTTACATCGAGTTTGAGACTTCTTTAAATACAATATTACAACAGCCATAAAAGATTTATGGCATACCATATATGGTGAGGAATGTTGGTTGCTGCCTTTAGGGTCATACATTAACGGTCAATGGTTATTACAGGTAGGTATTGCCCCACGTGGACACAGTGTCGCCAGTGGTGAATGTGTCCAGATGCCCAGCATGGGGAGCATGTGATCATTACGTGTACTAGGCCCTGATTGGCTAAGTGTTCCTAACTCATGTGGCATCTGACTTTATGGTGTTTTTAGGAGATCGTACCCCCACTGGCCATGTATGCTTTATTGGGAAATCTCCCATGACCATTGTAATGTCGCTGCGCCTATTTGTGGAATTGATCAAGAGTTTCCTGCCTGAGTGTTTGCCTGTCAGCTATGCACCCTCCCACCTGTGACCCATCATTCAGTAATCCCGAGCCTAGGTAATAGGGCCTGCCTGACTACGTTCTTGCGTGTCGAGGTAGATGTGTAGTTCAGAAAGGGTGATTCTATTAATAAGGACAATAGTGCATTTTTGTCGACAAACACATCGATATCCATATTAACATTTGCTTTCAGAAAATGACAGCTGCAGCAGGAGCCTGTCGTCTGCTGCACCTAGTACAATTGTCAATCACTTACGGAAGGCACAGGAGAAGGGAGGGGCAATGCAAAGGCAGCATTGGACAGTGCCCAGATTATACGTACTCTGAATGGCTGAAGAGGTTATGATGGTGTACCTTTATCTTGTAATATACGTTGCAGTATTGTCCCAGTCATTAACATATAGAATTATAGATGGGTAACAGTGAATTATGGGGATTTTTTTGACCGAGGGGTTTTGAGTGACATCAAATAGACAACAAGAGAGAAGCTTGAAATGTCTATGATGTCACAAAGAAACCAGAGGTGAAAAACATCCCCGCAGTTCCCTTTTTGCCCATCTATAATTTTATGTTATGTCTGATCTCCAAAATTATCTGCCCCTCCTTTCAATTTTTATGCAGTAGCAGAGGAATAATGAAGGAACCATATATAACATAGCCTCTGTTATGTATTCATGTGCCAAAGGTTAAAAAAAAAGAACTTACCTGCCATACTTGACCAACCCCCAAATCTTTCCTGTCTTCATTTCCCCTCATGCAGCTGAGCTTTCTGCTTTCAGTCAAAGCAGACAAGTAATGCAGGGCTGACAGGCTCTCAGGGAGCTCTGTCAGCCTGGCCTGTAAGGCCTTTATGACATCACAACAGTGGGAATTCAGTTTTGTTATCAACTGTTGCTATGTCATAGCAGTGGGTAATGAGACTCAAAAACTGAAATAACATTAGATGCTCTCTATGAGAGACATACATAAACATTTTCCCTGCTAACTCATGAGACCACTGGCCTGTCACAGTAATGTTTTGATGCCACGTACTTTTTGTTGAAATGATTCATTCATAAGTAAATTCAAATATAGAAAAAAGCATGGTTTAAGAATGAGATACATCACCGCCTGAAGGCAGAGGAGTACTATAAAAGAGTTAAGCATACTATGAATGACAGTTTTCAAAAGGTAAACATCAAGAAGATAATACAAATGATTAAGAGTGGCTTAGAAACAGGAAAAAGAACTCCTAAGGCCATGCCCATTGAGTGTGCTTACATGTGCGCAACAGTACTTAAAGTGGTCATTGGAACCTTTGCAAATGTACATCCAACCCACTATGGTGATGGAGGCCCTATCTCCATCAATTTATGGTATCAACTCACCAAAGTTAGTGCACACCACAGTTCTGGCAAATAATTTTCACTGAAAGGGCCAATATGGCTAGCACACTTTCTATGACTCTGTAATGCTGGTTAGGCATCTCATGGTGGCCCAGTAGCATTGTGTTTTTACAAACAAACCTCCAAAACTGGGTATTGGTTCTGGCTTGCATAGCGATGCCAGGCAGAAAAACTCTGCATTGGAAGTTCCATCCAGAAAGGGTGCTGATGCTGCAAAGCTGTCGGCCACTTGGCACATGGGCCATCAGTAGATTGTTTCTGATGAGGAGGCCACAACCAGAAACACATAGTTGTATGTACTCTAAATGAGGTGGGGAAACATTGGGATAGGCAGAACAGAACAGTATAGATTGCCACCATTTCAGCCCATTCCCAAGCAACAAAAAATCTGATTACAGACCCAATGTGGCATGATTTATGACCATACTGCTCTCCCACTGGACATTCGAGCCACTGTCCATTAATAGAGGGTTGTACACAAATCCTGGATCCACAACCATGTTAGTTGGTAACACAGAGGTTGTGCTCTGACCTGTATTTATCAAAGCTTTGGTTGGAGACAAGTAGATGAATATTAATTCCCTACATTTTGGTTAGCTGTATTTTATTTAAATGTCCCAGAAATAAATTCACTACTCAAAGGTCCGTGATGGACGAAACCATCACAGTTAACTAAAGACATGACTGTAGACTACATAAACTATTGCAGTACCAGGCATTGCAGTCATTGAACGTGGGGCACACGAACTTTGAAAAGACCCAGTTCACTCTAGGAACATGTATTGACTCTATGATAAAAGGTTTTTCTAAGGTGAACCAAACAAGTTCTAAACAAAAAACAAAATTAGTTAAAATATTTTATGCATAGACTATTCCAAAAGTAATTGAGAATGGAAAACTCATTTACATTTTACAGAAAACTCTGTAAAGAACTTTTAAATCTTCAATAACGTCTTCCACTGTGGAGAGAGAGGGTTCATCGAGCCGAAACTAGCTGTGGGTGAAAAACATAGAACAGTTGATCCAGCGCTATCAATAAAATTTCTTCTCCTATATGTCTTTGGACGTCCAGGTGCAAATATCCCTCTTAAACACAACTATATCCATATGACGGTGGGGCCCATAACACCGCATATACATTCACTCACTCATTTATTCCCTGGATTTCATCCGTTCTTACCTAGGAGAAAAACAGTTAAATGATATGCTGGAAGGAGACGGGATACCTTTTATAAAGACGACATAACACTTCTCAAGCTCTAAGGTATTCCGCTCATTGGTCGATGGACCAACTAGTAGGAATCAGTTGATGGTGATTAAGACCAGCTCAACCACTATAAACTTTTAAACATTTACATTTATCATTGAGCTAAAGAACCACTGACTCATTGTTTTTAAAGATAATAAAGTTTATATAAAGTTTAGAAGCATGAATAAGTTTCAAATTTATTATTCAGGTTACATTTAGCATCATTATAAGAATAAATTGAAATTGTAATGCATACCTATTAGATGGAAAAATAAAGTTAGTCACATCAAGAACTCCCGAAAGATCTATCTATCTGTCCTGGAAAAACAGGCCTTCTCGTTCCTTTCCCCTTTAGTATTTTAAGAATAAAAAGTCTAAATGTTTTAAATGGAAAAATCTATTAGATTTAAAAAGGTTCTCCAATATCAGCGTCTCATGCTCAATCAAAAATATAAAATAGCAGCAGCAGCCGCAGCATCAGTTCGTAAAAACGGCAACGTTGAAAAACGACAGCATCAATAGCAGCTATCCCACCAATACAACAGCAACTGCCCCTCCCCTCCAAGAGTAGGTCTTCTTATACCCTAATACTAGCTTACTAAGTAAAAATGTTACATCTTTATGGCGAGATTCTCTCTAATTGGTCCATTCGGGTCAGTATACATCTCATCATGAATATCTTTGTTTCAACCAGTTCTTTGTGGCAAATTTATACTTTTGTCGTTTCTCACGGGTTCATGACATTATCCCTTAGTTCATGGTTTTCAAACTGTATCCTTTTCTGATACTTTTCAGTCGGTCATTTTATTGTCCATTCATTTATTCACTGCGACTTCTCACGCTTTTCGCTGTCTTGCTTTGGCACACGTTTATGCGATAAGGTCATCACAGCCTTGACCACGCTTCCATCCTAGGCTCTTGGAATGATCACATGATCCCTCTTGTTCACGGCCTTTCTTTTCTTTCGTAACCCTCTCGCGCCTGCGTACTCTAACTCATGGCGGCCATTTTATTTCGCTGCTCAACAGGCCTAAGCGCACTATTATAAAGATAAACAAAACAGAGTTAAGAATAAAGAATATAAGCTTTTTCGTTTCCCTCCCTTCATTCTACGTACCCCAATTAGGTATTACCTAGCAAAAGCGACATATAAAGCCATCCCTTACTTACCAACGCTTTGTTTTGCCACTACACAGTTTATTTCCAAGCACAAATCATGCATTTATTATTCTAATTAGTACGCAATTGTCAGACTTATGTTATTCACGTTAACAATTGTAAGTAAATTAGTTTGCACATATATAGCGTGTTACCTTTAACCCTTTACATGTAACATACATGGTTGGTTATTTACTTAAGACGAACTTGTGTGTTATTTAACGTAAATATTAGGAGGTTAACAAATTTTCATTTACCCTGCTCTATCACAGTTATTGTGAGCCTTTTCACTTACTAACAAAAGAAAACATCATAAAGGTGGACAAAGATATGAAAGATGCCAGATGGAAAGACCTTTCCAGAATCTTGATTTAAATGATTGAACTAGGAACATAGTTGACAGGAAGAAGATATTTTCACTGTAAAACAATCGGCAACAGATGAATCTAGAACACATTATTTTGTACCTTGCAAATTTCAAGGGCAATGTTTATGACGCGATACATTCTTTTACACAGTATCAAAGAGACTAAATACTCATACGCTTGATTCCTACGTAGAGTGTGTTCCCATAGTCCAGCCTGCTGGAAAACGATGGCCTGCATGACGGTCCTTCTGGTGTTGACTGGGAGCCACCTGAAGAACAGCAGCAGCAGTCTGTCAGTTGATTCCTCATTGTTCTACTGCAGTGCCACCACAGTATTCTGATGAACAAGTAGAGCACTCTCATTCTAAATTGATGAAAAAAGTGTGCAACACCTGAATCCCACCTTGATAGAATCAAAGCTGTAAAAACCTAAAACATATTCTTTAGAAATGAACAAAATGAGGGGTTCATTTTGTCATTGAGATTATGGTTTGTGCTCTAGAAAGCTAAAATGTGGACACATTTTCCCTGAGTTTACAAATATCTTCATCATCCATGCCAGTAAAATCTTCTGAAATGCGGAGAAACATGTACTTTCAACCCTAGCAGCAGTCTGTCAATTAACCCCCTAGTAATCAACTGCAGCTTCACCACGGAGTTCTAATTAACAACTAACATGCTGACATTGTGAACTTATGAAAAAAGTGTAACACACTTGAACGTGATCCTGATGGAATCAAAGCTGAAAGGAATTTCCTTCAGAGAACACCACAGTACATGAAGAAATTAGGGGGTTCTTTTTGTGATAGAAATTATGTTTAGTGCTCTAGAAACCTAAACTGAGGACACATTTTCTTTGAGCTCTCACATATCTTCCTCATCCATTTCAATAAAACATTCTGACATGCACAGTGAAATGTGCTTCCAACACGGTAGCAGTCTGTCAGTTAACTTCCTAGTAATCAGCTGCAGTGTCACCACAAAAAGCCTAATTTTGACTTTGGTGGATGGTGTTAGTACCATCCCATGGCAGAGTATTTTACTCCCGCCATGGCAAGGGTGCTCCGCCTGCCAATTTTAGAGATGTCCGCTGCCCAGCGGACATCTCTTGCACTTACAGAAACCAGCTTCACAGTCATTCTTGTAAACGCATTGAAAGTGTGCCGTGCTGCTCCATCAACATGACAGCGCCGCACTGCACACTTTCATTTTCTGTTATTATTTTCACAAACAAAACCCCAAAGTGTGAATTTGTTTTTGAAAATAAAAAAAGACAGTGACCCCACTACCCATGGAATATTTCTCCCATGATGTGGGGTGCCATTGAAAAGTCTTTACTTTCACATACCGCCATATTTTGGGTGGTGGTTTGTAAACATAAAAACTTGCCATGGGTCAGCCCACTCTAAATCAGGCGGGCAGATACATGGCCAAACCTCTGACTGCCCTTACTCTGACGGGCTGTGAGAGGGATATGTAGGCGGTGGAGACAGATTAGTCTCTGCCGTCTACATACTGAAGTTCTGCCTGTCTTTAAATCAGGCAGACAGCCTTTTGTATGGCATAGTGATGGAGTACCCTCTCTGCCAAGCTCTAAATTAGGCCCAGAGTTATAATGAACAGAGCGCTAAGACAAAAGTGAGTCACGCTTGAACAACAGTTTGTTGGAACAAGAGCTGTTCAATTTAAACCCTTTCCTGAGGAAAAGGCTCAAGTAAATGATCACTGAGATGTTAATGCAGGCATGAAACCGATGGGTTAAAAAAGTGCATGGGTGTTTAGTCATTTGAGGCATAATGTATTTTCAAACGGGCTAAAAATAGTTAAAGAGAGATGCATCTGCATAAGTACAGCAGCCCCCTTTCACTTCTGTTTAACTGCTCCCTTATTTTAAATAGTAACATTTTGGCAAGCAGTTACACATATATGTATTCACTGAAAAAAAGAAAGAACAAAGTGATATTATAGTTAGGTGCTGGAATGATAATCGAACTAACCCTAAAAATCCAAATTCCAAAGAAATAATGCAGTTATAGCTTAGTGAACTAACTATGGCTTCTGCCTCCATTGTGCACTGCTTTTGTCCTTACATATTACATCACTGATGACATGGCAAATTACATAATTGACAACATCAATCATGATGCTCATGACATCTCAGTCATAGCCTCCTGCCTGACCCTGCATCCAATCCGTATCTTGACGTCTTGACTTGGACTCAGTCCCTAGGCTCCAGAAAGGCCCTGCATCCAACCATCTGCAAGCATCAATCCTCCACTGCACACAAGCTTCAGCCATACATAGTACAAGTTTGCCACAGGACTTAGCAGATAGCCAAGGTCTGCACCCACCCTCCACAAGCGGCCAACACCCACTATGTAGAGACTTTGGACTAACACAGTGGATGTTGTTTGCAAGGCCTGGTGTCACACTAGACCCTACATCCAACATAAAATTGAGGTTGAGCAGTGGGCTTGCCCTATGGCCAGACCCTGTGCTCAACCCTTCTCGTGTAGCCAACTGCTGCTATGTATGTTATTTGGCCATGCACAGCAGGGGGTTGGCCACAGGGCATCCTCCCTTTCTTAATCACCTATGTCTATACTTGCTCAGCCTTCAATCCTTCACAATAAAAGGGTTTATTGTTTAATGATATTTAGCAGCCAGATCTCCACAAGTGACCTACCCCCACTGCACACATCCTTTGACTGAATACAAGTAAAAACACAATGACATCCATCAAAAGTGCTTCCCTCTTGAAATATCCAATTCCACTTGCATCATTTGAAAGCTTAAAGATAAGCTTACAAGAGCCTAACCATCAATCTTTGTTCAAAAAGCCTATAGCACACCGACAGAATCATTCGTTGATGTCATTAGTAGTTTCAACAACATCGTTATTTAAGTGTAATCAGTGATGTCATCAATAATGTAATTTAACATGTCATGATTGATGTAATATGTGAAGCCATAAGTAGTGCATGATGGATCTGGAAGGTATAGTTAGTTCACTAAACTGTAACTGATGTATTTCAGTGGGGTTTGGTTTGTTTAACATTAGCTTGTGTCTCAGTCAGAGAGAGAGCGAGAGAGAGAGAGAGAGAGAGAGAGAGGTAGTAGTATAGTAAAGTATAGGAGGTAATTTTGGTTTAATATCTTAAGCTTTTGTAAAAAGAGGGTAGAATAGTACTTTTGGTACAAAGTGACTATACGAGTGAGAGTGAGTGTTGATGATAAGTTGCCAATTGCGAGTACACTAACGTATATTGAGCAGAGTCAATCAATCAATCAGGGGATTGTTAAAGCGCGACTACTCACCCGTAAGGGTCTCAAGGCGCTAGGGGTTGGGGGGGTGCAGGTTCCATTCCATCAAGGAGGGGGTCTGTCGAAGAGGCAGGTTTTGAGGTTTCTTGCGAAGATGGGGGAGCGATGTTGTCTGTCTGAGGTGGAGTGGAAGGGCGTTCCATGCTTTGGCCGCGAGGAAGAAGAAGGAGCGGCCTCCCGATCTGGTCTTTCTGGTGCGGGGGACCACGGCGTAGGAGAGCTGGGCTGATCGTAGGGTCCTTTGGGGTGCGTGGAATTTGAGTCGGCTGTTCAGGTATGCTGGTCCGGTGCCGTGGAGGGCCTTGTGTGCGTGGGTGAGCATCTTGAAGGTGATTCTCGCCTTGATGGGGAGCCAGTGGAGTGTGCGCAGGTGCTGGGAGATGTGGCAGTGTTTTGGCAGGTTGAGGACCAGTCTTGCGGCGGCGTTCTGGATGTTCTGTAGCTTGCGGGTGAGGTTTTTGTTTATTCCGGCGTAGAGTGCGAGTCTGCTGGTGACCAGGGCGTGAGTGACGGTCTTTCGGTGTTCGAGGGGGATCCATTTGAAGGTCTTACGAAGGAGGCGGAGGGTGTGGAAGCAGGAAGACGAGACAGAGTTGATCTGGCGGTCCATTTTGAGCTCGGAGTCCAGGATGATTTCCAGGTTGCGTGCGTGGTCCGTGGGGGTTGGCGGGTTTCCGAGGGCGGGGGGCCACCAGGTGTCTCTCCAGGCGTCGGGGTTTGGGCCCATGATGAGTACTTCTGTTTTGTTGGTGTTTAGTTGTAGGCAGCTGTTTTTCATCCATTTAGCGACGGCTTCCATGCCTTCTCGAAAGTTGCGTCTGGCAGTGTTGGGCTCGTTGGATAGGGAGAGGATGAGCTGGGTGTCGTCTGCGTATGACACGATGTTGAGTCCGTAGGTTCTAACGATGGGGGCAAGTGGAGCCATGTAGACGTTGAAGAGCGTCGGGGTGAGGGAGGAGCCCTGGGGGACTCCGCAGGTGGTAGGTGTGGGGTCCAAGAGGAAAGGGGGAATCTGACCCGCTGCGTCCTGCCGGAGAGGAAGGAGCGGATCCAGTCGAGGGCCTTGTCCTGGATTCCTGCGTCGTAGAGTCTGCGTATTAGGGTGTGGTGGGAGACTGTCGAACGCCGCTGATAGGTCGAGGAAGATGAGGGCTACTGTTTCTCCTTTGTCCAGTAGGGTGCGGATGTCGTCTGTTGCGGTGAGGAGGGTGGTTTCCGTACTGTGGTTTTTTCTGAAGCCGGATTGGGAGGAGTCGAGGATGTTGTGTTCTTCAATGAATGTGGCGAGTTGGCTGTTGATGGCTTTCTCGATGACTTTCGCTGGGAACGGGAGCAGGGAGATGGGTCTGTAGTTTTTGAGGTCGGTGGGGTCCGCTGAGGGTTTCCTTAGGAGGGGGTTGACCTCGGCGTGTTTCCAGTCGTCGGGGATCCAGGCGGTCGCCAGGGAGCGGTTGATGGTGTGGCGGAGCATGGGTGCGATGGTGTCTGCGGCTCTGTTGAAGATGTGTTGGGGGCAGGGGTCCGTGGGGGCCCCTGAGTGGATTGACTTCATTGTCTTCAGTGTGTCTTCGGTGGTGAGGGCTGTCCAGTCGTCAATCGCTGGTTTCCGGGTGTCGGGGGTTGTTGGTGAGGGTTCAGTGTGTTGGTTGTCTTCGTCGAAGTTGTCGTAGATGCTCTTGATTTTGTGGTGGAAAAAGGTGCTGAGTTTGTCGCAGAGGTCTTGTGAGGGAGGGATGTCGGTAGACTCGCTGGTGGGTTGGGCGAACTCCTTGATGATGCTGAAGAGTTCCTTGCTGTTTTGCGCGTGGGTGGAGATTCTGTCTTCAATCGCTTTTTTCCTCGTTTCTCTGATGAGTTGATGGTGGGCGTTGGTGGCGGCTCTGAAGTTGTTGTGGGCTTCTGTGGATTTGGTGTTCCTCCAGGCCTTTTTGAGGCGGCGGCCTGTGCGTCTGGAGTCTCGAAGTTCGGTGGTAAACCATCTGGCTTTCTTGGCGTGGGTATTGTTGTTTTTCTTGAGGGGGGCTATGGTGTTGGTGCTGTCCGAGATCCATCTATGCAGGGTTCTGGCTGCGGTGTTGGGGTCGTCTTTTTCCGCGATGTTTGGGGTGGAGTTGTTGAGTGAGGAGGTAAGCTAGTCGTCGGTGATTTTGGTCCAGTTTCCAGAGTCTGGTCTCCCATGTGTTAAGTCATTAAAGGACAACATACATTGAAGGCAGCTGACCTCCTGCAATTATGTCTCATGGTGCATAAACTGTATATGAGACCCATTTATTGATGGCAACCTTAGGTACAACCACTGCTGCTCTTGCTGGCCCTCAGGGCAGCCATTGACCTACCAGATGGATGCTACCAATGAAGTGTTGGTGGCCAGATGATGATAGCAACAGCTAGTTGAATGCACTGCTGAGACATACCCTCCACTTGCAATAGACCTATTAGAAGGTGACTTGCATATATGCTTATTTTCATGAGTATATTGAGTAGTTGGATCCTCACCAATCTCCTGGTTACTAGGTATATTATTATGCTCATGCCCATGGTGCTAATATTCAGAAGGCCTATAGGGGAAAGTGGGAAATCAAATGGGCCTATTTCTCCTAGCTATGCGTGCATGAAGCCTAAGGGATATCAGTGCCCTGCACTGCACAGAAACAATATTAAAACAGTAGATGTGTCACAGTGGAACCTTACAGGCTTAGGTTGGAGAGAATGAGGGGAGCATTCTAGAGGAGACTGTGATGCATCAGTCTCTATGGGGAGATTGTTCACCTTGGAAGAACTGTGAGGTATTACAGGTCTCTCTGTTTGCTGTTTGTTGACGATGATCCCTACAGGGTTGTGATTTCTACCTTTGTTTCCTAATAACTATTGCTACTATGCAGCTTTACCAAGGCATATTTAAAATAATTTAAATACTGCTAGTCCAAGCTGGTCTGTCCATTTCCTGCCTGTTCATGAAATGTAGACCCTACATAGATTCAATGCTTACTGTTACTCATTCAGTAGTGGCTCCCTCTCAGCAAGCACCATACTGGTAGACTGCAGCATTGAACAGCATCCAAGGTGCAGTATGTAACTGAGACATTGGTAAGGGCCTACGACAGACACTGGGACAATAACGATTTGCAAAATGACCAGACCTCACCTATCAGGGTAGAGGGATTAGGTGTAGTCCAAAAGTGTCAAATGATTACACAATATCAATCAATCAGGGGGGGTTTGTCCAATTAGCATTGATTGTATCAGCACAATACCCCTTTCCGATGAGCACTGGGGAGCAGCATGAGTCAGTATTGACTTGTCCCCCATGTCTGATGTTTCCCCAAGTATATCTGTGTGCATTATTGCACCCTCTACATTTTATATGAACCTGGGCCATGAAACCTTAGCATGAGCTGAGTGCATTGTGCATAGGTATAACATATCAGATCATGTCTCTAAAAATGTTTCACTCAATATTGAATTTAAATGTAGAAAATCATTGGAAACAATGATAAATTATTTACGGCACCACAGGTCAGGGATTGAGTCAGGAGGATTAAGATGGCAGTGCTACACATTGAGTATGACCCACCAAAATAATGTCATCCATCTATATTTTAATCTCATCAACTACTACCGAAAGGACACCATCTGTCTCCCTTCCTGACATAAAATGCATCTGTGATAGGTCCAAAAATAAACTGGACTTTAATAAGTGCCAGGGCTGGCTGAGGACAATTAGCTGCAAATATTTGGTTCGGCAAGTGGTAATAGAAAATGGGCTGCACATGCGTGAATCCAAGATAATGTTTTATTTTTCATTTTTTAAAGGAACGTCACCAGTGCATACAACAGAGGACACAGATTCAATGGGGGATCCAGAGAATAAACTCCTTGAGACAATCTAAAAAATACAGGCATTGTTACAGTTTCAAAGACTTGAAAGCTGAGCCTGGGTACAATGAGAAGGCTCGTTTGCATATTGGGACTTAAGGGCTAAGCACCAATTATATTTTTGCTTGCAGGCCTGAATTAAGTGAAGAGTAGTATTGAATTTTTGTCATTGACGTACATTAGGCAGAGTCTGAGAAACTGAGCCACGTTATCACAGATGTACCGGGACAATTTTATAGTTCACACAAGGGGTGCTTTTTTATCGCCTTCAATAATAATTCAAATGCATCCTTTTGAGGAACCAACGCATCAGATACTCTGTATGTAACGGTGCCTCTTCATGTCTCTACAGCAATTTTTACACCATAGATCTGGATAGATAAACCTCTTTAGAGACAGTGGAACAGCTGCAACAGGACTTACTTTATTGGAATCTCCCTATTCACTTTTGCTCTCTAAGGTCAATATTAAACTATTTCAAAGAGGGTTTATTTCAATCGCCAATTGTTCTTAACGTTTATTGAGCTATTCAAACCCGTCAACATGTTAATGTAAACGATAGTGATAGTAGTTATAAGATTTGAACAAAAAAGATCTTTTGATTTTCTAAAACAAAAATGAGTACAAGCATAGATCTTTTTTTTTTAAATTCTTTTTTTTGTCCTCATTCACCTCTGACTTTCGACCCCAACTTTCCAGTATTCCATCCTCTTACCCAAATCAAAAATCAAGGAGTCGGCACACTTACAAAGTGTATGCCTCTCTTCGAATCCAACCTGTTTATTGCCTTGTATCAAAACCAGGAACTGGCGCAATGATTGGAAAAATGAACTAATATCACCTGATAGCTTCATGTGTGAGCTTCAAGTATTCTCACCTTAGGCTATTCTGCCCTATCCAGTTCTCCAGAGGCTGCCAAATCCTATATTTCTTAGTGGTTATGTCTGTGGTTTAGAATATACATTACAGGATTTAACCACTCAGCGCTAGTAGGTGGTACACCAGATAATCACTTTCTACACATTTCCCTACGTGTCAGCAGTGTCAAATAAAATAGCAGCTTACTCTTATCATTACTTCACTTCTCAGAATCGTCCATACTGCAAAAGATGATTAGACTGAGGCTCACTACCTTAATGTGTCTTTGCAAAATGTTCATCATTATCTTACTCACATCTTCTCAGTACTTTTGAGTCATAGAGCACTCCATAAACATGTGGATGAAGTCTGCTTTTTCAAGACCACATTTAATGCATTTAGCAGGACTTCTTTTCCCCAGTTTCGAAATCCTGTGGGGTGTCCAATATGCTCTGTGAAGGGAAAACAGATTGTTTCTTAAAAAGGCAAGCTTAACCGTACTATAAACTGTGCACATCTATACTTGCGATAAGTCTTTGATTTGTGTCCTCAGCAGGGTTCCTCCCCAGAGTTCATCTAGCAATACAAAATAGCCGTCTATGGTGTCCAATCATCTCCAATACCGTCTTGAGACTTCTTTTTTCCTTGGATTCTCTTTCAACAAGAATTGCTCCAATTGGTTAGTGTTCCCAACTTTAATGCTCAAACTCTGAGACCTGCTTTTCAATTGCAAATATTTTAATCTGGAAATATTCCCTTCAACCACCTTATATAGTTAATTGCAGGAAAGTAACTTGCCTTCCTGCATTAGTTGGCCCAACCTGCCACCCCAATCGGGGATGCCAGCTTATTCTTTAATCACTCTGGGATACCCGGAGATACCCAAATAGGGGCCAATTTACTATAATAATCAACCTTCATGGCCCTTCTTATGTGAGCCCACAGCAAGGCCATTGACTGCAGTACTTTCAGCCTTGCTTTCTTATACAAGTTTGAGTCTCTACACTTATATAAAAAGTGGGTTTTGCCCCCTCTAAAATCCTTAAGTATAGCTTTAAACATGAGGCCGATCTCTGAGCCATCTGGATTATTAAACAATATTTTACAGTTTTTTAACTGAAAGGACCATGCATAAAGCTGGATGTCGGGTAATGCTAAAGCATCCTTGTCACGTTTCCTACAGAGCTACTTCCACAAGATCCTTTCTTCCTTCGAGGCTTAAATTAAACTGTTAATTTTCCGTTGTTATCTATCTAACCATTCTTTACTAAACTGCAGATGAATTATGTTAAACAAAAAAGTAAATTTAGGCAAGATGACCATCTCAACCAGATTAGTTCTGCTGAAAATAATGAATGGAAGGAGAGACCAATACTTCAGCAACTTATTTGTCTCCACAAGAGCCTTTTTGAAGTTCAATTAAGGTATCTTTTCAGGGTCCTGTGTGATCCTTAGACCAAGATAGTTTATCTCATTACTAACTAATTTTTTCTCTTTTGGTAAATTCCTAACCATAATTTCGGTTTTTGAAGGATTCACTGAGTACCCCACCACCTCTCCAACATCTGATGTCAACTGTCCAATGACAGGAAGAGCTGTTTGTAGATTAGTAGTATAGATTATAAGATCATCTGCATACAGGGAGACCTTTTTCTTCCAGCCGTTGCATGTAAAAGGGCAGATGGAGGTCTCCTTCTTGAATTTATGAGCCAAATGTTCAATATATAGATTAAACAATATTGGAGATAAAGGACATCCTTGCCTCAAGCCCCTTGATATTTTAAAAGCTGAAGTTAGCTTCCAATTTAATAGAATTCTGGCCGAGGGATCTTTATAGATTTATTGGACTGCACTACAAAAGTTTTCCCCCCAATTGTAATATTTTAACATTGTATTCAAATGTGTCCTGTTAACCCTATCAAAGGCTTTGGTCACATGCACAGCCAAAACAGCCAGTGGGCCTTAAGAGTCGTGGCAAGGTCATTTGAGCCAATTATAAACCATATGTCAATTCATGTAGAAATCTTCCACCCAAAAAGTGTTTCTGGCCCTCATATATCAGGCCTTCTACTGCTCTATTCAGTCTCTTAGCTAGAACATTAGCAAATAATTTATAGTCACGGTTCAAAAGTGAAATAGGTCTATATGACTCACAAAAGGCAAATTTTGTCTGGCTTCAGAATTAGAGTAATGATAACTTCCTTCCAAGATGGTGGCAGTGGGTCTCCTTTTTCAAAGATGTCCCCAAACAAGCTGATCATCACTGGCATTACTGTTTCATCCCCTGTGCTTTAGAAACTTCACTTGGGAGGCCACCCAGACCTACTGCTTTCCCTATTTTGCTGTACTCAATGGCCAGCATGACTTCATTCTGATTTATATCCGGGTTTAGGTTAGCCTGTTAAACCTCAGAGAGCCTATCTGGCCCATCAGTCCCTATCCAGTCATTAACCTTTTCCTCAGTCGTTACTAAATCTTCTGTGTACCCATCTCGAAAATAACAAGGAGGGCCTTTTCAATATCACTGCTATTTGTTAGGTTCAGGCCAGTCGCATTACATTTTATTTCTGCGATTACATTGCCAGCTTGGTCTGTCTTGATTTGCCAGGCCAGTAACTTCCCGCAGTTTTAACCATGCTCAAAGTGGGCTGCCTTGCTCGCCTTCCACCTCCATCTTACTCTGGCTTCCATTAAAGCAGTTAGTTTGGCTCTTAATTCTTGCAGCTTCCTCTCTAATAATATTTTCTCATTAGTCGTCGACCGTTGCTGTAATAATTGCCCCTTTAAGCTTTCCATTTCGGCCTCCAACAGCCTAATCTCCCTTTTATAGGCTCTACTCTGGTAGCATGCTATACTAGATATCTTCCCCCTTATGAAGGCCTTAAAGGAGTCCCAGACCACGTTTATCAGAGCTGTGCCTACATTGAAGTAAAGAAATACTTCTGTGTCTAATTGGAGAGAATTCACAATCTCTTGATCTAACAGTAGGGTGCAATCTAGGGTCCATCTTCTTAGTTCAAACTTACTGGTGGGGTTAAGTTCCGATATTACTGCTGAATGATCTGACAAGGAAGCTGCTACATGTTTAATAACGTCATGGATTTCCCCCTTTAGAACCTCATCTCCTAAAAAGTAGTCGATCCTAAGTGAGTGCCCACATTTTTTATTATGGAAGGTGAAACCCTGTCCCTTTTTGACCCTTTCTATCCTTAAATCGCATAATCCCAGCTGTGCCATCATGCTTTTAATATAGGATTGCATTTTGTGTGAGACAGTTGACTTACAATTGACTTACTTCTGGAGGATCTATCCAGAACATTATCCATAGTAACATTAAAGTCTCCTGCCATTATAAGTGAAGAGGCGAAATCCAACAAATGTAGAAACATTGTCTTCAAAGAGTCAATATCATCAATATTAGGGCCATAATATCCCACTAGTGCATAATTTTTTGTCATATATCTCTAAGTTAGTGATTATCCATCTACCTGACTTATCTGTAACACTACCCTTAATAGTTGCATCCAGCTGTTTTTTATCAGAATGGCCATCCCTTTTGTTCCACAGTTCTGATCAGTATAGATTATCTGCTGGGCCCACTTTTGGGTCTTAAATAAATCCAAGCACTCTTTACTAGCCAAATGAGTTTCTTGTAGAATAATAATTTCTGCCTGTGAGTCCCTTAAGTATTGCAGAATTCTGGCTCGTATCTCCCTTGGGCGCAACTCATTTATATTCCATGAAAGAATTTGTACTGGCACTATTTTACCTCTAGCTTTCAGACTCATGTATACCCAATTTTTGAAAAAGACAGAAATAGCACTGGTAATTCAACTGCAATGCCTGAGGTTCCAGAATATTTTTTCTATTTTTCCCCTTTATGCCACCCAGCTAGTGAACCCACCCTTTCCCTTTCACTCCCTCCCCTGGAGAACGCTCCCTGACTTCCTCATGGGCTTTAACGCCGTTTTGAGCACCCCCTGGGATACTCTTAACAGCAAGTGAGAGAAAAGAAACAAAGAAAAAGAAAAGCAAATAAACAGATTCAGGAAGCCACCATAAAGTAAGCCACCTAATCCAAATTATATATAAAAAAGAACATATAGTTGATACATATGTATGCTTACAACACTGCAATGTCTATCCTATGCAGAATTGCCCTTCTTGATAGTCTCAAGCAGCTCAACCGTCTCTTTATGATCTTTCAAATTATGCATCTTATTATTAAACATCACTCTACGTGTAGCAAAAAAATTTAGTTGAGCAGTTGCACCTAACTTTTTAAAGACTTCTAAACGCATTCCCAACTACCACTTCCTATTTCATAGTGGCCCAAGAAGTGTCAGATCTAATCTCAAAAGAAGTCCAATTTGCTTTCAAAGTTTTCAACTTCAAGGCTTTTAACAAAATCTGTTCTTTAATTGAGTAAGTATGGAAATGTACTAGTATTTTCCATGGTTTACTTTTATTGGGGTTCTTTTTAAACGGATCCCTGTGAAATCTTTGGCTGTCCCTAGCTAAATCTATCTCATTGTCTTCTATATGACTCCTGACTTTATCAAAGTTACAACAAAGGATTTTAAGTCCTCTTCTTCCACCCCCTCTCACACTTTTAAAATTCTTAAAATTATTTCTTCTAGAGTTATTCTCTAATATTTCTAACCTCTCCATGTGCTCTCTTTCTTTAAGTTTCAACATCCAAATATCTTCCTTTTTGTGAACTACTGAATCATTTAGTTTCCTTATCATGTCCTCAAGGGTCTGAGTCCTTTACATCAATTAGTCTAATTTTTTCTCTAGACTCTCATATGTCCCTTGAATTTCTCCCTGATTTGTATCGGACATCGCAAATGTATTTTTAATTTCAGTTGACAATGACAGCAGCATAGATTCAACTGTAGATGTAGGAGAGGTTGCTGTAGCAGTTTCACCTTCCATCTGGGGGGGAGGGGAAGACTAGGCTTGGACATCATCCTTAGCAGGTACATGACCTGGTGGCTGCAGTTGGGACCCTACAGTAGAAACGGATTGCTCCTCGCCCCCTACCACCATTTCTTGTTGCTCTCCCTCCTATGTTCCAAGTTCTCTACTACTTGATACCCATGGAACTAGCTAACGATACTCCCTCCACGTTTGCTATTTCCTCCGTTCTGAGATAAAGACCTTCGCCCCCACCTTTGGGCAGCTGGGCCAGCTTTTTCCCTGGTATCTTTCTAGATTCTTCTAAAACTCCTCAATTGCAAACCTCCCAGGGGCCGTTGTTTTAGGCACAACCTTGAAAAAAGTCCTTAGTGAGGGTGTAATTTTTAACTTCTGATGATTAGGAGGATTCACTCTAGTTTCTCTGCCTCTAAAATGCTCTGGGGGATTAGCTCCTATAGATATTGATGTAGAGTCACCATCACAAGAAGAAGTTATTACTGTAGCTCGACTCCCTCTGTTTACTGTTGTTGGGGCACTGGGCCACAATGTTTGTTTAACAATATAGGAAGAGTCCTTGTATATCTCATATCATTCTCCTTAAGATGTTCTGATTTCTCTTATCAGGCAACTTTGCAGACGACTTGTTATCAGCCCTACTTCAGGCCCTTGAGTGCTACCTTTAGACCTAGAGAGATTGCAAGCACTCTCTCTCCTTAACCCCACTGCTAGCGTGTTACTCTGACATGAGGTCCCTGCGGGACCGTGCTGCCAAAGTGATAGGTCCTCACTCCTCCCTTCACTTGTACAAGATTTCCTTGAGCCAATTTTGGCCCGTGTGCTTCCACTGCCACATTTACCCCAAGAGGGGGATCCTAGTCGCAGCCCTGCAGCCTTTCCTCAGTTCTAGCGAGGCTCTCCTTCAATGCTCAGCGTCCGCATAAGCCTCGCTTACCATCACTCCTGCGAGTCCCGCTGTGATTGCTCAAATAATGGGGGGGAGAGTAGGGGACCCACTGCTCACGAAGAAAACAACGAGGCCCGTAGCAATAAGTAATCACTATAGTGGCTGGTCCTCGGACATTTTTGGGCTGCTATTCAATTACAAGCATCTCAGAACTTGAGTGCTCCTACGACCTGCTATCTAGCTGGCCCCATGTTCTCCCCGGTCTGTTCCAAGGCAAGCACAGAACTTTTGACAGTTTTCATTATGTGGAATGTAGCAGTCATTGACTGTCAACATGAGTCACTAGACATATTGTACATCAGTCTGGATTTTGGTTGTGGCACATCCCAATAAGTAATTGTACCCATTGTAAAATTGTGCATGGTGAAATGCTAGTACATTTTTTTTCTCTCTGGAGAAACTTCTCCTTCTAAGCCCCAATAATTTTGCTTATGTCCTTTTCCTTTTCCACCCTGAAAAGGAATTTGAGGCTTCCCTTGACATGAGTAAATCTCCAATAATTTCCTGGGTGGAAAAGAGTAAGAGAAGAGTTCCTGGGTGTTTTCAAACCCACCCGCCCTTTGACTGGCATTTGCTCTTTTGCAGTTCTGGCCATTACGGGGAAATATTGCAAATGAATAAAAAGATTTACAACTATGTGGTAATCTTTTGTGAAAATGTAGCAGTAGTACACAAAGCCACTTACATAAATGTGCAAATGGCTCTTGAAATCGGGCCCTATGAGTTGGTAAGAAGATACTGGCAAGGAATAAAGCTGGCCGTCAGTGAAAAACTTGCCGACCTGTTACAGATGAAAACTTTTAGTATAGGAGCTATGAATAACCAGAGATTATTGAGGTTTCATTTATGGATTATCATTTACGTTTCACACAATAAGTAAAAAATCTATGTGAAATTAGGATTTGATATGACGAAATGGATTAACTGAGGTTTAATGGAAATGTTATGGAAAAGCAAATGAACAGATAAGGAAACAGGTGCATACAAAAGCCTGCATGCTAGTTCTGTGACTCAGATAAAATGTCAAACCACAAGAGTAACATAATCATGAGAGGAAGGAAGGTGCTTTAGATTAAGGTTCTGATATGTTCTGTTCTTCGGCGAACATTAAGGAACAGATTGAATTGTTTCTAAAGCTTTTCATAGTAAAGTTCCGCTGTCGGTGTATTGTCATTTAACGGAAAATGCATGGAGGGAACATTTTCTGATAGTTCAACAAGCTGCTGTTTCACCAAGGGCTCAAGAAGTGCATGCACTCGAAGAGCATTAAATGAACATGCGATTCTTCACATATATGGACCTGTAGATGTAGCCTACAGATGAGGATGACACTAACAACTCGAGGAAACACGCAGTAGGTATCATATTCGAAATTGTGTGTCATAGACTTCAGCACCATACTTTCTAATTAAGTGATAGGTAGTTCTAAGAGAGTCTGCTAAATTTTGCACCCCAAATTTTTCTCACCATTTCTGAAGATTTGGGAAAGAATCTTGTTGCACCATGGGCCACTGGCTCCCCCTGGATGACTCTGGTGAGATTTGTACTTCTAAATATAGTGCTGTCACTTCATACCTTTTGTAGGTTCATCATGGTTTATTAAAGTGTGGTGGGAATCATCCACGTGGACGGGATGGAGTGGACGGAAACAGAGAATGAGGGGGTTTGTTCGTTTAAGCCAAAGCTTTGATGATGGCTTTAGATTCCGCTTTTAATTTGCTTGTGTTTCCATTACAGCAGGTCTTTAAAACTAATTTTAGTTTTGCTTTCAGTGCATCATCTACTTTGATCTTAAGTTACATTTTAATTTAGTGTTTCTTTATTTTTTACGATGAATTGATTCAACAGGACAGGAAGCAGATCTCAACATTTCATGTGAGATCAACCAAATTACAAGGGCATTTACTGTTGTTCTCTCCTTCTTGTCATTCGAAGGAGCAGGGATGCTGTGCCTGGTGGCTTTTCTGATCAGGGGACTGGATTAAGCCACAAGAGCCATGAGGCAGGTTTTGGAGTTTTAGCATCAGGAATCAACCAACCATCTGAAGATGGCAAGTGATGGTAGTTTACCACATTGATGCTCGAGGGCAGTGACTCCAGAGTTGATTACTGGGGTGAAGGACAATGGGACAAAAAGAAAACAAATGTTCCTGGACAGGGTGAATTAAGGAAGGGCCACTGCACCACCAAAGACAGGATAGATGGTCTCAGGGATTTTTTGTGAATTGACCGATGGTATGCCACATGATACTAACATCAAAAGGCTGAAATGCACAGAATGTCATGGTTTTGTGTGGTGTGGCAAATGTGTGACATAGTTATTCGTTGGCACAACAGTAATTGTGCACACCTTCTACTACTGGCACAGGGATGCCCACCTCTTGTTCAGATAAGACCACAGTCTGTATCATGATGCCATTTAGTACAGTGTGCACATGTAGATGAGGTTTGTCCATTCATTTTTTCCTGGAATTGCTCTGTCTGTCAATTCATTAACTCAGAAAATAATCTCTGTGTTACTGTATGGGCTGCGTACAGCACAGCTCAGAAAGAGAGAGCAGTAATTTCCTTTCTGTGTTTCTGAGCTCAGCTAAAGCAAAATGTTGAAGTGAGCAACATGGGACAATGCATATATCCTGTGATCTATCATATAGCAGCAAAAGTGCCACTGTAAAAACCGGAGCCAGGTCAGAGCTTCTTAATCTTGGCATGCAGGGGAGACCACCCAGTGCCTGCGGGTCCAAGCCCTGGGCGTTTTTTGACACAGCAGACTGGGGAAGGGATCTCAGGGTTTAGGGCTTGCCTCCCAGGACCAGCAGGAGCTCTGACCCGTGGCCCAGTCAGAGCTTCTTAACCCAGTCAAGCAAGGGACTCTTCCTTGGGTCTGCAAGACTTCATTCTGGGCACTTTGAGACACAGTTGGCTGTAGCATCGAACCCTTGGCTGAGGGCTTCCATCCCCGGGCCAGCTGCAGCTGTGATCTAGAGGCTGGTCAGAGCATCTTACCCCAGGCAATCAGGGGAGAACTCCCTGGGCTTGTTGAACCGCATCCTTGGCATTTTGCAACACGGCGGGTCGCTGAAGGGAGCCCAAGGCAGGTGGCTTCCACCCCGGGGCCAGCTGGACCTCTGATCTAAGGCCCAGTCAGAGCTTCTTAACCCAGCCAAGCAGAGGAGACATCTCCAGATCTGTGGGACCCCATTCCAGGCACTTTGAGACATGGCCGGCTGGAGCATGGAGTCCAGGGCTGGGGGCTTACCACAACAGGGCCAGCTGGAGGTCTGACCAGGGGCACAGTCAGTGTTTCTTACTCCAGCCAAGTAGGAGAGACCTCCCAGGGACTGCAGGACCCCATCACACAATGGCAACACAGCAGGCCAGGGATGAGAGTCCAGGGCAGGGGGCTTCCACTAGAGGGCCAGTCGGACCACTGACCCGGGGCCCAGTCAGAGCTTCTTAACAAAGCTTAGCAGGGGAGATATCCATGGGCCTTCAGGACCCCATTCTGGGCATTTTGAGATACGGTCCGCCAGAGCGGGGAGGTCAGAACTGGGGCTTCCATCTCCCTAGCCAGCTGAGCCTCTGCCCCAGGGCCCAAGCAGGGATTCATACCTCGGCCAACCCATCTTCTGCTCTTTTTAAACATTGCCACCTGGAGCGTGGAGCCCAGGATCAGGGGAGTCCACCCCAGGGTCAACCCAAGCTCATTTCAGGGATAAAGGTCAGAGCTTCTAATCCTGGCCATACCTCCCTGGACCTGTGGCACTTTGCAACACAATGGATTAGATAATGTAGGTCAGGATGGGGGCTCCATCAATAACTGGAGCTTTGTCCCAGGGCCAATCTGAGCTTATTCACCCACGCAAGCAGGGTGCATTTTGAGACACGGTGGGCCGGAGAATGGAGTTGTGGGATGGAGGCTTCCACCCCCGGGCCAGCTGGAGGTCTGACCAGGGGCACAGTCAGTGTTTCTTACTCCAGCCAAGTAGGAGAGACCTCCCAGGGACTGCAGGACCCCATCACACAATGGCAACACAGCAGGCCAGGGATGAGAGTCCAGGGCAGGGGGCTTCCACTAGAGGGCCAGTCGGACCACTGACCTGGGGCCCAGTCAGAGCTTCTTAACAAAGCTTAGCAGGGGAGATATCCATGGGCCTTCAGGACCCCATTCTGGGCATTTTGAGATACGGTCCGCCAGAGCGGGGAGGTCAGGACTGGGGCTTCCATCTCCCTAGCCAGCTGAGCCTCTGCCCCAGGGCCCAAGCAGGGATTCATACCTCGGCCACCCGCTCTTCTGCTCTTTTTAAACATTGCCACCTGGAGCGTGGAGCCCAGGATCAGGGGAGTCCACCCCAGGGTCAACCCAAGCTCATTTCAGGGATACTGGTCAGAGCTTCTAATCCTGGCCATACCTCCCTGGACCTGTGGCACTTTGCAACACAATGGATTAGATAATGTAGGTCAGGATGGGGGCTCCATCAACAACTGGAGCTTTGTCCCAGGGCCAATCTGAGCTTATTCACCCACGCAAGCAGGGTGCATTTTGAGACACGGTGGGCCGGAGAATGGAGTTGTGGGATGGAGGCTTCCACCCCCGGGCCAACTGGAGGTCTGACCTGGGGCCCAGTCAGAGTCTCTTAACCACGCCAAGCAGCAAAGGAGACCTCCCAATGTCTGTGGGACCCCGTCCCGAGCACTTTGCGACATGGCAGCCTGGTGAGTACAGCCAGGGATGGGGGCTTCTTCCCCGGGGTCAGCTGGAGCTCTTACCTGGGGCCTGGTCAGAACTTCTTAAACCGGCGAAGCAGGGCAGCCCTCCAAGTGCCTGTGGTTCCCAGCCTGGGCAGTTTGCAACAAAGTGGAATGGAAAATAGAACCCAGGACCGTGTCTTTTGCCCTAGGGCCAATCGAAGCTATGACCCAAGGCCTGGTCAGAGCATCTTCACCCACCCAAGCAGGGGAGACCTCCCTGGGCCTGCAAAACCTCGTCCTGGGCACTTTGCAGCAGGATGGGCTGGTGTATGGACCACAGGTCCCAGGTGCCCTTGCCCAGGGCCTGACCGAACGCCTCCCATTCTTTTAATCCATTCTAGTCAAGTAAAGAGGGGGCATTCAAGAGAATGGATCTGGACTCCTGGAGCCTTGAAACTTTAAATGAGCCCTCATTGGAACTTCCAGCGTAGCTTGGAATTTGGAAGAATGAGTCATGTAAAGAAAATTACCTGTTTTACTTATTGTTTTCTAGTAACATTGGAATGGCACATTTTGCGCCACCCACATAAGTAACCATGTATCCCCCTCCCCTCCCATGACGAATTCACTGATCTTTGATACAGTTCAGTGTGATGAAGTTTGCTATTTCTGGCACTGAAAGTGAATGACCCATGTCTCAGTGATGGAAGGATATGGCATGCTTATTTTTGGATGAAATCTTGGATGTCTTACGCATTTTTGACTGTGGATCTAGCATCAAGAATATCACCCACTAAGGTGCATGAGAAAAAGTCAAGTGCATTCTTACAAGTTAAAGAGGGATGAGAACTCAGTGTCGACACCCGAATGCTGTACAGGAGGGAACCAGAACAAATGAATGGTGGAGAGGCTAGTCAGGGTAGTAGTGCTTTTTTCTTGCAATATCACCACTGATACTGTTGGTTTGAAGTCCATTAGTTCTATTGGGATTGTGTGTGCAATATTAAAACATGAATCCAGAAACAGAGGGAGGGTGAGGTGAGGTGATGTTAAGAGAGCGTATGTTACAAGAGAGGTAGAAGTTGTGATGAGTGTGTCCAAAAGGAACATAAGCTGCTAAAATGTCACTAATCAAGTAGGCTTATAAGTTCATTCCTTCTGCCTGTAGTTTGTAGAATGTATGTACAAGAGCCAAAAGATTGACTTGTTTAATCTCAATCATTATATTTCCTTTAATATATGTTTCGAGTAAACAAGAATCAACAGCAACAAGGAGAAAGGATGGGCCATGATATTCCAGGTAGTCGATTCTGATGGGTTGGGCATGGGGCCTGTTGGGGTATTGCCATATAATGGCCAGAAGCAGTGATAGGCAATGAATGTCTCAGGAAACCCACAGAGAGTTAGTTTTCACCCTGTTTCGTTGTTACCATCGAGAGGTACATTCATTTTAAAGCTGTGAAGGTCTTAGTGGATAAGATAGTTTCTTGGTGTAAATTGGGTTAGGATCCAATAAAGGTGGAGTGCCTACAAGGTGATCAGGGGAGGGGGTAAATGAATTAGCATTCCAAGGGTCAGATTATGAGTAGTGCAATAAACCTGCATTAGTATTCCCACACAGAGATGTACAGATTACACACATATTGATATTTCCTCGAGTCAGGAATACTGCACCATTACAAGGTTGTCCTGAGAAATGGGGCCTGCTTTGTGCAAGTGAAATGTCCAGGTGAAAATTCAGCAGCTGTGGTTTTACCACTAATCCTGTAATTCCCCGAGCTGGGAACTACTGTTGCAGCTACCTCAGTAATTACATGCAATTCAAATTGAGGGGCCTAAGTGGGATTAGGACCAGAACAAGGAACATTAGCTGGGAACTCTTAGTGTTGAGATAATGTTCCCTCTAATTATTCTTCCTCATAGGTGGCAATAGAATGTTTTTGTGCACACTTTTCTTGGCTATGTGCGCATTTGAGTGATGAGGTGTGTAAACGTGAATGTTCACCAGCTGCCACTTCCAGGTAGATCTAGCGGTATGGATTCCTCTTCCCATCCATAACACCAACTACAGTACAAAAACATTACTCCTATGGAACACAAGCAAATGGATGTACCAATCAGAGGCATTCTTTGTTTCTCACATGTAAAGAACTGCACACCACTCAGAGACACAATAACATTTGTGTAACAGGAGAAACCTTGGCAATCAGAACAACGTCCAAATATATGGATCATGATGACTCAGAATAAGACAATCAAATTTCCTGTATCACATGTATGCGCTTTGTAGATAATGCATGAAAAACAACACGGTCACACCGTTTGCTGATGATAGCAGTATGAAAAACAGCATCTAGGTATAAGGAGACATCTAAATAAAGAAGCCTGTGTGATTTCCCTTACCTAGAGTGGAAGCATGCTAATTTCTGCGCTTATACAATAGTTACAGCTTAAGAACAAGTACATTAGTTTTTGTATTTGTCCATTAGAATACCTAGCATTAAGTGACTGAACAGAATGTTCATCAGTTACTCAGTCATACGATAGGTGCCATGAAAGGGCTGTTCTAGCTGCTAACGAGCCAAAAAACACTTGAACATCAGGCCCTGAGCCACATATTGCCTGCATATAATTCACTGGACCACTTGATGTCTGCCCATGAAGTACAAGGGTACATCAAACCTGTCTATATATTACTGGACAAAATAATGGTTGTCCATTGGTCACTATACTGCACATCCTTTAGGGGACCAGATTGTGTCTGCAATGAGTCACCTGGTCAGAGGAGTCCTTCCTATCATTTACTAGACCTCATATCTGTATCAGACATTAAGCCATATTATTCATGCCACCAGTTACTAAGTAGGAAGATGCTCTCATATGTAATAACAAGGAAAATAAAATATCTGTCTAGAATCACACAATTTGGTCAAGCGGAGAAGCCAGGAATGTCCAGGTTTTCTGGCTTTACATTAAACAATTCACAGACTAGATAGCTACCTCTCTCTCTCCTGTTTGAAGCCAAAGGTTTATGCTTTGTTTTTAGTTGTTGGTGCATGATGGTAGAGCATGGGTGGCAGGCAGAAGCCACATTTAAGCTCGACTCCTTTTGGGCTCGGGGATCCAAAAGGACCTTGAGCTGAGCTAAAGCCAGGCCTCTGGCTCAAGCCTGGCTCGAGCCTTAAGTGGCTCACCCACCTCTACTGTGGGATTTGTAATCTGTGGTTAGGAAGGTAACACTGGAGGTGAGAGCAAGAACAGAGTGGAAATTAGTAAGCATGTGAGGGGCCTGGTAAGAGTTAAAATGCCTGATTTACAAAGCATATTCCACATGTAAGTTTACATAAGCAAAACGGCACTTTTGGAATTCACAAAAGTCGTTTTCACACTAGTAAAAGGATTTAGTCACAAAATGACTCTACAGGGCTAAACTACAGGGCCTTTGCGAGTTCCCAAAATGAGCACATTTACACCAGTGATAGGTAGTGTGAGCTCTGGGTGTAGGTTTACTGATTTTTTCCAGGATCAGGACAACAGTAGCCAAGCTCTAGTATGGAAATTTCCCCCATCTGCTGATCGACTCAGTTATACTAAGAAGGCCAGCTTTTCTCCAGACACAGTTAAAACAGTCTTTTTTCTCTTTAATAGCCTGTATTATTAAGATAAAAAAGCAGTTGATATTGTTAAAATGACAAAGGCTAATTAAGTTCGAGATCAATTTACAGAGAAAGCTGCGTTCAAAAGAAAAAAGCAAACACCATCTGGTAAATGTTTGCCCTGTTAGTTTTTCGTAAATATGCCCAGAGCAGAGGTTAATGGAGCTGCTCAATTTTTACGAAGCCTTATGACAGTCTTAACTCAACTTTAACTCTAAAACACATGCTAGGCTTCAGGCTTGCAAGGGGTACTTCTATAGTTGCCTACCCAAAATGAGTTAATCTACTGTTTGTCGCAAATAAGTTTACTTTGTAGGACAATGCGCTTTATTAGATGGCCACAAAACACAGAGGCTTATTGGTTTTACAGACTTCTCACTCCTAGGTCAGAAGATATCATGAGTGATGGATTATGTGAGGTAATTAGCAGTGCATGGCCATGGTGCAAGGTATAGTTACTTCAGGGCACGAGTTATAGTTACTTGAGATAACTGTAACTATAACTGGTGACTTTCTGTGGGTTTTGTAGGTTAAAACGTTATCTTGTTACTGAACAGTTCACCTAACTATAGTGTTACTTTAACCTTCGTTGTTTTCAGTGAATTTCTAGGATTTTTTTAACGTAAAGTAATATTTAATTACAATGCGTAAATCCAGCCCCTCTGCCACACACAGCCTCTGGCTGGTCCCTGTGGCCAACCTCCACATGCAGCCAGTCCCTCGCTGCACAAGGCCTTCAGCCGTGCGCTGTGGGTGGTTGGCCACAGGGCCTGGCCCTGGGCACCCTATCCCCCGGGGCCAGTTGTGATATTTAGGAGGCGAGGGCATGCAGCTACCCTCCCTGGGCTGATTTCGGCCCTGGGGACTGCATCCCCCAGAGCCCAGCAACATTTTCAGGGGGTGAGAGGCACACAGCCACCCTCCCCGGGCAGATTTCAGCCTTGGGGACCCCATACCCTAGGGCCTGGCATTATTGTTAAGGGGAAGGGGCATGCGGCCCCCTCCCCAGGCTGATTTTGCTCCGAGGGACCACATTCCCTGGGGCCTAGCATTATTGTTAGAGGTAGGAGGGCATGCAACCCCCTTGCAAGGCAATTATCGGCCCTGGGGACCCCATTACCCAGGGCCCGGTGTGATTATGAAAGAGAGGGGAACACCCGGCCCACCTCCCAAGGCCGATTTTGGCCCTTGTGCCCCCATGCCCCCGCGTTATCATTAGGGGGAGGGGGCACACACCCTCCCTCTCCAGGCTGAGTTTGGCCCAAAAGACTCCATCACGGGGGCCCGCCGTTAATATTAGGGGTAGGGGGCGTACACGGCCCCCTCTCTGGGCCACTTTCAGCCACAGGGACCCCATCACCCGGGGCCCAGCATTAATATTAGGGGGGGAGGGCATGCAGCCCCCCTCCCCAGATGGCTTTAGACCCGGGGACCCCATTCCCCAGGGCCAAGCAGTCAAACTAAGGGGAGGGGGGCCCGTGGCCCCATAGCCTGGCTGATTTCGGCCCCGGGGAACCCATCGCCCGGGGCCTGGCACAATAAAAAGTGGGTGCCCACCCAGAGCACCCACCATAGTGTTGTTGGGGAGCACAGCAGGAGCTCCGCGGCCCCAGCCAGCTCCCAGCATCCAACAGCAGCCGGCACTGCTCCCGCCCGCAGCGAGCAGCTTCTAATGCTGCTCCCTGCATGCAGGAGCAATATTTTCATCTGTTTACATGCCCGCTTCAGTGTGTGTAGGGAAACAAATAAAGAGTCAACTCCAAGCAGGCGGGAGAATTTTTTAAGCTCCCGCCTGCTGGAAGTGGACTTTATGTTTGCTCCCGCTTGAAATTGCTCCCACCAAGTGAGAGCAAATACAGGTTTCCTGGCCCACTCCAGTGCAGGCAGGGAAATCGCTTTGTCCCAGTGGTGGGCTCCCTTGGACATAGCATTTGAGCCAGGCCCAGGGTATGGGATCCCCGGGCCATTTATGACCCAGGGAGGGGCACTACGCGCCCCCTCCCTTTTTCTTGAATTTGCATCCCAGGTGACGGGGTCCCCGGGCCCTCTAGAGGCTCGGAGAGGTGGGCAACCCGACTCCACTCCCCTTAAAACATGCAGCGGGCCCTGAGGGGTACTCCCCCAGGGCAAAAGTGGCCCAGGGAGGGAGCCACTTGCCCCCTTCACCTTTTGAACAAGGTGGACCCTGGGGTGTGGTCCTTGGGCCAAAATCGGCCCAGGGAGGGGGCTCGCATGTCCCTCCCCCTTTTACAAATGTGGCTGGGCCCCGGGGGATGGAGTCCCTGGGGCCTAAGATGGCCCAGGGAGGGGGGCACACATGCTCCCCTTCCCCAAAAGTAAATATCTCTTCCCCCTGGGACCTGGCCCACCCGGGGAGCTTAAAAAACACAATTAAGGGAAATGTTTTTGGGCCCTCTGGGATCCCCACCACCAGGCTTAGGGGGTCATGGTATTCCTACCCTGCCCACTTGCATCTGTGAGTAGGTGTGTGAGTTGTTTGTGATAGACTAGCCTGTATGGTAAGCATCTTACTTTGGTCATTAGTGTTTAGAGTAATGGTTTAGAAGATTCAGGACTATCTGCTGAGAACTCTCTCCTGGGTAACAAGTGAGTGTAGTAGTTGATAAGGTTACGTCTCTCGCCAATCTCCTTATCTTATTTTAAAAACATTTAAATGGTATTTTACACAGAATATTGAAGTTTACTTTGCTGGATTATGTCATCAATGATGTCTTTTGAGATGTCATGAGTGATGTAATATGTGAGGTCATAATAAGTGCATTGTGGGGGCATAAGTTATAGTTAGCTCAGGTAACTATAACTGCTGAATTTCTATAGTTTTGTGTATGCAAAATCTGAACCCAACTATAACGTCCCTGTAACCCTTTTTTAAAAGTGAATTTGTATATTTTTTTCAAATTCTAGTTCCTAACTATAACATCCCTATAACCTTCATTTGTTTCAGTGATTTCCTAATGTTTTTTAATGCTATTTTCTAGCTATAACATCCCTGTAACCTTTTTTTTTTTTTTGTGTATTTCACTTTACTAATATACATTTTCACAAGTTCATAAATAAATTCTTATTATATATTTTAAAAATAAACAATTATGGAAATGTAACGTATGTAGTCTTTCTATAAATGCAATGCACCAAGTCTTTTTTTTCATTATTAATTTTATGGATCTGCAGATCCATTCCCAACCAAAAGCACACATTCAATACTAAAACAACAAAACATTTTAAACAAACATATGCTATTTCAAGTTATATCAGTCTATCACTGCCAGTGTGGGGGTGCGTGAGTCGCTGTGTCAGTGACTGTGTGGGTGTGTCAGTGGTTGTGTGAGTGGGTGTGTGAACGGGTGTGTGAGTGGCTGTGTGGGTCTGTTGGTGGGTGTGTGAGTTGTTTTGTGGGTATGTGAGTGAGTGTGTGAGTGGCTGTATGGGTGTTTGGGTGGGTATGTGAGTGGTTGTGTGGGTTGGAAAGTCGTTGTGTGAGTGGTTTTGTGGGTCTGTGAGTGTATTTATGGGTGTGTGAGTGGGTGTGTGAGTGGTTGTGTGGGTCTGTGAGTGTATGTATGGGTGTGTAAGTGGGTGTGTGAATGGTTGTGTGGGTGAGTGTGTGAGTGAGTGTGTGAGTACATGTGTGGGTCTGTGAGTGGATGCATGCTTTTTTTAATTAGGGTCTGGCTCTGCAGATCTGCCGCTGAGCACACAGGGGATCGTGCTGAGAGCAGTGGGGGATCTGCGGACCCTTGTGAGCTCCAAAAACATATAGAGCAATTTCTTGCCTATTGGGGGTCCCTCACAGACCCCTTCATCAGTTACAGTCATCAGTTCTATCACTTTTAAATGTTATTTTCCCCCCTGGGAGCCAAGTCCAGCCAGCCAATCACGGCATTGCTATTGGCGCAGAATCCACTGTAGTGGATTTACTTTTGACTTTAATAACTCCAAAACTACAGAACAGATTTGCACCAAATTGCAAAAAGGCATTCTTTCTGGACCAAGATCTAGCTTTCTGTCAAATTTGCTGTAATTCGATTCAGCCGCTCAGGCTGTAGTTGTGTCTAAAAGCCCTATGGGAAATTGCACGGGGAGAATGCATTTTGATACCCCCCCCCCTTTTCTCGGCCCCCATTTGATGGCTCACCCCCAAACTTTCCAGACAGCAGTTTAAGAGACTGGCAAACTAGTTTTGAAACATTTGTGACAATTCGTGAAACAGTGTCAACGTTATTATATTTATATATATATTCAGTCCACTCTGGCTCCTGTTACACCCTTGGCTCCGCAAGGGTGTAGCGCCTGTGCTGGAGGAGCAAGCCAGGCAAAAAATACACAGTCTCTGAGGAAATAATAAGGCTCTCACTCTGGGCATTTTGGTGTATAAATATGCGGATGTGTATCATTCAACTGCTGTTCAGTTTGTGAAAAAGGCCTTTTAATGGAGGCACAGAAAACATGGGAACACATCATGCCTATCAGATTTGAAGCATTACAGTTAAACGGTAATTGCAGCTTGTAAAATAAAAACTAACAAGGTGCATACATTGCTAATAAACATCCCACCAACCATTTGTGGCCAGTTCTGAGATGTAAATAGCGCTTTATTTGAAACTCATAAACTCAGCAAGCAGTATTTAAATAGACCGCTGGAAAATAGTAAAAACACAAGGTGCTGTGAGTACCACATGCTTTGCAAGGAGCTGCACAAAGATCAACAGTGGTGCATTTTAAGAGCACAAGAGAATATGAATTTGATGTTTACGCTACATGTGCATATCAAGAAGTGTGCGAACTTTAAAAGTTTGCTCTATTGAAAGTCTCGTAATTCTCTCACTTGAGTTTCACGTTAAACGGAGGCCTTTAGCACCCATTTTAAGTTGTTTTGAGGGAAAAAAGATCACCAACATCCACAGAGTTTCTAAGCTGCGAAGAAAACAGTTTTTAAGTTAATTCAGGAGAAAATGACACATAAATGTTCAGAGCCAACAAGCACTGGCAAATAGGAACAAACAGGGAATATTGCCAGTTTGCAGGAACAACTATGTTAGTGTAAACACTGGATAGGCAGAGAACCTCCCAAACAACCGCTATGTCAGTAATCAGGATGTTCGCTAACTAGATTCTGCACGCTCAATAAAAACTTTGCACATCTCTAACGTTCCCAGGCCCTCGCAGACATAGCTGAAACAAATATATTTGGCACCACTCTGCACATTAATGTTAGCATCCTGCTTAATGGACAATGATCAACTTGTTATAATTTTTCTTAGTACCTAGAACACTCTTTTTAAACAACCGCCCTTCCCAAATTAAATCCCAATATTTTCTCTTAGCTCCCACTCTGTGGTAAAATGCGTAAGTAACGTTAATGACAAAACCACATATTTCTGGAATTATATTTTTAGTCTGACAACTTAAGTGTAACACATGCAGTGCGATGAAAATGGACAGACCACAGTCTAGCGTGAACTCCACTGAGGGTCTTTGTTTTTGTGTGTTTGCTTTAAAAACTTTTTTGGCTGGGCTGAGAATGTGCCTGGGGTGTGTTTGCAACCGCTGACCTGCGGTCCCAATTTCACAGGTCAGTTTCACGTGTCAGGCAGAGGAAGCTAAAGAGCAGAGATGCCCAAAGCCGAGATGGGACAGGTTACTTGGTGTTTTGATGATGGTCGACCCTTGAACCCGTTTTGCTTCTCAGGGAATTGACCGCATTTTTACACTTTTTTTTCTGCAAAATATAATTTTATAAATTGCTGTCGATGAGAACTCGAGAAGTATGTCGATATTTTAGCAGATGTTCTAGTTTTTATTAACACCTATATTGTGCATATTTCTGGCCACAAAAAATAGCAGTGTGTTTTCGCCAAAAACATGACCATTCTTCTAATGATGACTTCAGAACTATGAATATAGGAACCTTTGTAAAATCACCCCAGTCTCTGCCTCCATCGTCTCGCCACGTCAATGCTGCCTTTTTGTAAACTAGCTGTTAAGAAATGCTTTAAAAGCCCTAAAGTTAGATTTTCCTATTTTTTATATTTATTGTTCTTAACGTTTCTCATTATATCAAAAGATAAATATTATTAGTATGAAATAATGCACAATGTGTTTAACCAAGTAAAGGCTGTCCTCTGCATTGACATTTATCTGTTATCTTCATGTAACATGGCATTAGATTTTGCTATTTGTATCTAATGTACTGTGTTCATAGAAGCTGCCACTAAGTAAAGAAAAAGGTGACGTTTTTGAGGTTAAGACTCGAGAAGCAAAACTGTTTTTTTTATTTAAACAAAATTTGGTAAAGACCTTTCTAAAAAAAAAAGAGAAAAATAGCCACTTCAAATCCAGGAACTTCTATTGGAGTCATAAGGTATTGCCAATATTAGCCAAGAAAATGGTGCTAGGCCAAAATATTTGGAAATTTAATTTTGCTTTTAGTAGATACTCATAGTTATTGGTAATATATAAAGCATGGCATGCAAATCCTACTATATTCTTCCAGTGCATATTTGTAATCTCTACACCTTGGAGGCAACATTCGCTAGTGGAAGCCAAACTAAGGGCTTGTGTTAGAGTTTAGTGGATGCATTAATTCATAACAAACGTGCTGGATATGCTGTCTGCATTATTACAAGTGCCATAGGATATAATGCACTTTTAATAAGGCGGACTGGATATCCGCTACACTTCTGACGGAGTAACCTATCCACCGAACTTTAAATCAAGCCCTAACTCTGATCTGTTCATGGCTGATAGTGGTAGCTCTCTACATCTGTTTACCGCAGAATTGTCTTTCATCATGATATCATTATATATTCTAAATGTCATTTACTAAAATGTCATCCAATTTGATGTAGTTTCTCTATTATTAAATCCAATGGTGTAATATTTTGTAAACAATAATTAGAACACACTGGGCCATATTATCAAGAACGGGCGATAACATTATCGCCGCTTTAGCGGCAGGAAACTGCTGTTAAAGCGGCGATAAGGGGCTTGATAATATGCCCTATAGAATTCCAATAGAAGCCCAGGTTTGATGTCCTTCACACTAGAACCTGGGCTTCTATTGGAATTCTATAGGGCATATTATCAAGCCCCTTATCGCCGCTTTAGCGGCAGTTTCCTGCCGCTAAAGCGGCGATAATGTTATCGCCCGTTCTTGATAATATGGCCCACTGTGTCTGTCAAACAATTGTATTTCTGCCTCCAAAGCTCCACCTGCCAGACTGGCAGCGTTGAGCTTCCGATTTCACATCTATAGGCTAGAGGTTCAGAATGAGAGGCAGCATGAACCGTTTTCAGCTTTAACATCAGCTCAACCAACAGCACATCCTAATTCAATTTCCAAATACCTACTTTGACTTCTTCCTATTACACACATAAATGTCTTTGAGCCAGAGTTTCAACACTTGGACCTGCAACTGCCTGTGAGACTAGACTTCGACCCAACTCAACATCACTTCAAGAGACATTGCTTGTAGTCTCAAGCAATTGAATTAAGATGTGACTTGAAAGACCCTTCAGGTCAGAGCTACAAATTCCCCTTATCACCGAAGGCCTATGTGTATGGACTCTACTGTTTATGGAGTTTCTGATTTGTCCCCTTTCATAAATTTTGCACTGTGTTTGGTCCATTTGCCCACCATGCCAATGGGGTCAATCTATCCTGGCTGATGAGGGGTGATACCCCGAAACCACTACGAGGATGCTTGGTTCTGGTCGAGGGAGGACCTGGCCTGGCAGTTCAGGCTGGACTGTTCTCAGGGGAGCAGGCTAAAGACTGATTTGCATATGGCTGGGTGAAAACTGGAATGGCGTGGTGGGCACAAAATTATGGATTTAGGCCCAGATCTCTGTACTGGGGGTGAATGTTTGCCATTGTTTAGCATTCCATCCATCATTTATTCTTTTTCCATTTGCTTTTATAGACATTTTAACTATTTTGCCCTTTCTGAATCCCTTGGGCAATCTCCACCAATGATCCTTGTCTTATTAAATTGTTCTCTGTTTAATCTTCATGTTCATTGATTGCTCATGCTGCTACACCCTAATTAACATTTCTTCTGATGATTGCCTTGTTGCTCTGACCTAATCTCTAAAGGTGAACCAAGGAACGCTGCAGACTAGACTTTAGGTGTGAGAACCCAACTGCAGGTCTTTCACTCCTTTAGCAACTGCAAAGGAGCAATGATATAAACGCTGTTGTAGAACATTCCGAAATTTACGAAGGCCAGATTCAAGCTGAATTCTAACTGCCCACAATGTATGCTGTTATACAAATCTCTTATCACTCAACCTCCCTTTAGCCAAGCCTTAGTTCCTTCACTCTGTGGCCTTGGAGCTAAAACCTATTGCAGACACTGACATTTTGTCCATAGTGGTTGTATTCTAACATCATAGTTTTGGAGGTCATACCCACTGTAAACAAACACTCTGAAATGGCCTTGGACAACATGACAACTTTATAAGTATTGCACAATAAACGAATGAAGAGTGATGCATCATTTCATTAATTTTCAGACAGCCGTCAATTGCATAGTGTTTGTTACCCGGAATGTGCATCAGTTGCATGAATTATTCACATTCCTAGGTACGTGGACACATTCTAGGAAATTGGTCAGGCAGACTATAAAGGAGACTGCTTTAAGTCTTGTTGTGAGTTTTGTCCGGGTTCCCACAGTCCAAAAGAACTTTCCATCTTTGGTATTTCTGCAATAGTAGCACCAGTCCTCAGTGAAAAAGGATTAAGGTAGAGCATTTAAGAGAATAACCAAATTGCAATCACACTTATCGAGATGATTATCTTCAATTTGATGATAAAAAAGTCCAAATAAAAACCAACACTAATGGAGTTCGGAGGTTATCAAAGTAAGCCATATTTCTAATAAGATACTGTCAGAAATGGGGTATTAATTTAGTTGGGGTCACCCCTGCCAACACAATAAACCAACACAAGCCTAAGACAATCTTTACTCAACCCCTGATAGCTATGTCAAAAGCAGCTGGCAATCCCCAAAGAAGTGCGTGTGAAGTTCAAAAAGTACCAAACATTTTAAAGGAAAGGACGCAACACAATAAAACTCTCACACCAATTAAAAAAATAGAGAAAACTTGTATGCAAAAATTAAATCAAGATCAACAGAATAAGTTAAGAGGAACCCCAGATATGGATTTTTACATTTATATGGCAAATAGTGCCTATGAAAAAGTTATGCTCTTTAACAAAAACAACAGTTCACGGTGGACCGTACCCAGGTGCAATTTCAGGCCAACTGCTAAGGAGTGGAGTTCGGATACACCAAGCAGGTTGTTCCGGTCAAAGGTCTTTCTTCAGATTTTATCTCCAACTGATGGGAAAGCTACTTGTGGTTAGTCCTGCAGCTCCTGTAGCCTCTGGCATTAGGTCTCTATCTGAAGCCAGGTCTCCTTTAGAATCTAGTCCTCTTTAGTCACCTGGGCTCTCATGGAGTCAGGAGTCACTATAAGTTTTGTGTCCCTGAAGCAGGTAACCATGAGGCCAACCACTTGACCTTTGGAAAGCAGTTCCAGTCCCTGGGTGCCAACAGGATTCAAGAGTCCTTGAGTCTTTGTGTGAGTCCTCAGCTTCCACCAGGAGCCAAGATTCTTTTTCTAGCAGGGGCCTTCTTCTCCAGACAAAGTGGCCGATTCCGATTCGGGCCGGAAATCCCTCCGACCGAGTCAGATTCGGAGAGATATCCGACCGAACCGGACTCTAGCAGTCCGACCGAACGAGTACGATGCGGACGCATGCTATCGGACTCGATTCGGTCGGACTCCCATTGAAGTCAATGGGAGCCGGTCGTACGACGCGTACACGGGCTCCCATTGACTCAACGGGTGCGTCGCGAACAAGGGCGCCCCCTACAGCGGGTACGCGTCGGTGCGACTCGCGCCGTACATGCATGTGTAGGGGGGACCCATGGGTCCCCCCTGTGTGCGACTTGCGCGGCTACGTGTACAGTGGGGACCGACACGGACCCCCGAAGTCCGGCTCCGACTGCTCTTTCGAGCCGGACGGCACGAGTCGGTCGGACTGTTCGAGGCGCGCATCGTACTTGCCCGGTCGGGGAACATCTCCATTGCGTGGTGCGAGTCGAGTCCGTACGAGTCTATCGGAGCGGTTCGGAGCCGGGAACGAGTCGGTCGGGGATTTCGCGTACGCTCGCATCGTACTTGCTCGCGCGGACGGGTGTTCGAATCGGTCGGAAACAGGGCGTCCGAATCGGATCCGGTAAAGCCGAATCCGATTCGGTGCCCTACCGGCCGAGATCGGAATCGGCCCCAGAGTCTTCTCAGATTCAAGAATGTTGCCAGTGGTTGGGAAAAATTCTACTGCCAACCCTAACAATTTTCTTGTTGACCCTCAACTCCTTGTGCAGCACTTCTTCTTTGCCTTACTGTAAAATTACTCAGGAACCTCCATTTCAAGATGGCTGAACCCAGCTGCCACTAGGCACGCCTGTCTTCAGCTTCTTGGCCACTCCCCTACTGACAGGGTCAAAACTGGTTTTCCCTCCTACTATGGTTAGAGCCTAACCGTTTAGGAGGGTCCTGAATAGAAGAAACCTTCATTCTGTCTCCAAGTCAAAAGAGGTAGTGCTAAAGCTGCCCTTTGTTTTGACCACTGTTTCTGTTCACTCGCAGATAGCTAATCCCTGCTTAGTGGTCAGCATTTAACACCATTAGCCTTTCCTGGGCCCAGAAGAAAGCCATTGTCCTCTGAACCAGGGTCATCAGCTCTCCCAGCCAACAATGTGTATTCCAACTCTGAAAATTGAGATCGGTAGCAGAACTGGTTTTCCCTCCTAATGTGACTAGGTATGAGTTGTCTAGGAAGGTCCTGGGAATTAATTGGAAAAGCTCACCCTGGCATCTCCAAGTCAAAAGAGGTAGTGCTAAGGTTGCTCTTTGTTCTGCCAACTGTTCCTGTGAACTCCAGGTAGCTAATCCCTGCTAAGTGGTCAGCATTTAACACCTATTAGCCTTTCTTGGGCTCAGAGGCACGCCTTTATCCTTTGAATCAAAGTTGTCAACTCTCCCAAACAAGGTTGTGTATTCGAGCTCTGGGGGTGTGATGAGTGATAAAACTGGTTTTACATCAGTTCTGGCTCAGGAAGCAAAAGAACATTATTAAAAAGTTACTTTTCTGCTTTAGATTTCAACCATTAAATCAGATGTTGAATCTATGTAGGAAATACTTTTGAAACAGTTTTGTAGGCCTTTTCTAAGTGGAGATAAGGAATCTAATGATTTTAATCCCACCCAGGCCTGTTAGAGAAAGGTCTAGCCTGGCTTACATTTTGAACTAGCTTTTGGATTTTATTTCACGGTACAGCACATTAACCTCAATATGTAGTGTGCCCTTTATATATATTAGCACCCTGGGGGCTTACAAGGCATACTTTAGGGGCGACTTATGATTATATAAAAAAGGGTTTTCCTACATGGCAAAGGTATTTTTCCCTGCCACGTTGCACTGCAGTGCATTTAAACTGCAGTCTAGCCAGAGCACAGTGGTGCTCCTGGCAGAAATAAGTTTTTGTCACATATATGGCTGGGTATACACTGTACCCCAAATATGACATTTAACTTTCCAAACCATGAGTGCACTTTAGGCAGCATTTACAATAGAAGTATAAGGGTGTAAAATGGGACAAAGAGAGAGTTCCAATGTACAGCACATTTTTTAGGGGAAGCACAGGTACTTTACTATTGTTTAGAAGTGGTATAGTCCTAAAGCCAGCAAAATTAGGGTCCAGTAAAATGTAACAAATCAGGAATGAGTATGCAGAAAAGGCAGATTTACTGCAGATACAACATTTAGAAATATAGGAGAGCAAATATTTAAAAAGTCTTTGTTAAAAGTGTTCACTATAATATAACAATGCACAAAGACTAGTATAGCCCCTCAACCAAAAAGTGTTCACATATGTTTCTAGGTGTGATTACTTCACTGGAGTCCACACACTGCCTCTCTGTGTTGGTATTGTTTGCTGTTAGATGTTAGCTTAGCTCCCCACCAGTAGTAGCACATTTGATGTATTCAGGCAAGTGCAACCAAGTTTCATTCATTTAGGTGCTTTTGGACTTGTTCCAGTGATATTAGTCCTTTTTAAATCAGTTGTAATGAGCTTCCCACAACAGATGCTGGTTTACCTAGCCCTCTCAGTAGCGTTAAATGGAATCCTCTGTTCAGCAACTTTCTCAGGTTCTGGATCTTCTCAACCCTGTCACTCAAGCAGCACATAGTCCTACAGGAGAGCAGCTGTCTGGAGCAGCTGTAAGTCTAAATTCCCATGTATATCAGAGTTCTTAGAAGCAGGCCCTTCGGACAGAGAATCACGCCAAAAGCAGAAAAAGGCCTTTGTGTGTTTTCCAGCAAATAGAAAAGAAATATTCTCACCTTTGGTGAAGTCTTCCCTTTCCTCTTCTCTGCTGGGCTGGTTCTGTGAATCAAGATGGCCTAACATGGGTAAATAAATCTAATACCTATTTTTCAATCCTTTGTAGTGCTTAGACCAAGCTCTAAAATGTGCTCACACTGCCCGATTCACAGTAGTACGATCAGGATCCTGTTCTGGAAGAGCTCCTGAAAGATCAGAAATGCCCCAGAGCTCTCTATAACTAAAATTCTATATGAAAGATTTTTTATTAAGTGAGGCAGCACTTTCTCCTCTCTTCTAGATCCGTATCTTGGGTTGTAAGTCAGAATATTATCCATCGAATTATTGTGCTGCAAAATATATCCACAATGTTGACTTTGAAAATATTCTAAAGGATTTAAGAAATATGTATATTTATTTTTACTATTCTTGACGTTGCATCGATGCATCTTGAAGAAATGCATATCTTCAAGGTGGAAAGGTACTAAACTATAGTTGTCAGAATATAGTCTGACATAAATTCTATGCCCTAAACATTGCCTACAATGAATTGCCCCATTGGAGAAAATTATAGAAAATCTTCACTCAATGAGACAACATTTTTGTAAATTTTATTCTGAACATGATATTTATGTCAGGCAATATTTCTCTGTGTAGTATATAACTATAAACTACAAAACTTCATTTAGACCATAAGGGTGTTCTCAAAATAGTGTTGGTGCCAAAATATCATGAGGCAAAATATTAAGGGAAAGGAAATTGTTTTTTAATCTTTGTTAATAATATCAATGTTTAAAACTTTGGATACCTCTGACTCTTAAGATGGCATATTCAACTTCTCCGCAGATACATTTTATGTCATATATTACAAGAGTACCTCAGCCCCGCATAAACACATAAATGTAATATGTTGCCTAGGCCATGCTGAGATCCTTATTGCGCAACTTTGCTCACACTGCATCTGACAGCCTCCTTCCTTGAGTTCATGCCAGTCTTGTAACACTAATTCGATACAGGTATGGATTTTGACACACTTGATTCAAAAGTGATGATGACTAATTGGGGGGGTGGGGAGTAGGTTATTGTGTTCACGTTGGATAGTTTATTGCATTGTCTTTCTCTTTCTATTTTTCGACATTCAATTGGAACGATCTCAACTGCTTTGTTAATTGCTAATTGCTATTAAACCATGTAATCCTGTATGCTTAAACCTGTAGACTGGCTTTTCGCTTACTCTGCTAGTGTAAGCTACTGTGGTTTATTGAGATGCACCAACTGATGACAATGTGTATATCTCCAAAATGCAATAAAGTTTGAGTTAAAAAAAAAATAATGTGAAGTATGTAAAGTCGTTTTATGTGCTATATTTGTATTTCATATTAACTGGCCTTTTGTAGATTTTTAAAAAAATTATTTAAAATTGGTTTACTTCGGGAATGGGTGTGCAGTTTTTTATTTTTTTAAATGTGTTATATTTTATTATATTTTTTAAATTTCTTTAATAATTATAAATTTAGTAATTAATCCATTTTAAATGCAAAACTTTGTAATATGTTTATTTTTGGGAGATCTCGAAGGTTAGTGGGCGTTAGGGTGGTTAGTGTTTTATTTTTATTTTATTTTAATTTAACAGATTTTGTGAAAGATATTTTGTTTACATTCAGTAAGTGATATATTAATTATTGATTTTTTTTTATTGAGGTTCATGTTAATTTTAGTTTAAAAAATTGGTTTCTTATTTCTTTTTGGGTATTGCTTGTGTACTTTTTTAATAGTGATATACATTTAGATTTCAATTGGGGGATGTTTGTAACATATTTATATTGTAACATTTAAAATATAATTTTCAACAAAATATTGGGTTGTAGTCCTTAAATTGATATAAAAACTGAAAGAAATATATGCACCATTCGAACGCTAACTGCCACATTACGACCCTAGTGGTCGTGCTGCCCTAGGACCACCAACAGCACCAGGGAACTTATGTCCACTGGTGGTGGCGCGGCGGTCCAGAGGCACCCATATGCTTGGCGGGACCGCTGTGGTACCGCCAAGCATATTAGGAGTTTCTCTCTGCCAGGGATTTCATGGGGTTCCTCCTCCATGAAAACCCTGGCGTAGTGGAAACAAAGGGGGCCCTACAGGGCCCCCTTGTACTTCACGTCCTGTGGAGGCACACAGGGGAGGCACAACATGTGCCCCCCTGTAAGCATGCACAGAAGTTCCAGCAGGGCATGGACTTTTCAGTCCATGCAATGCTGGCACTTCCTTTGACGTTCCCATTGTGGTGCCAATTTTATAGGCACCGCCGTGGGAACAGCAAAGGAAACGCCCACCAATGACTAAAAAAGTAATTATACAGCAGGCGGTCCTTACGTGGGTTTGGCGGTTCAGCGGCGGGGCAGTCCCGCCGCTCCACAGTCAAACTCGCAATCGGGCCCTAAATCTATGGGATTGGAGTTCGAATAGTATATCAAATCCCTAAATATATATACTTTTACCAATATTTATTGGACTGGAATTTGAATAATAACTCTGACTTCCCTTTAATATGTGCACTTTATCCAATTTAGGTTGGATTGGTGTTAGAATGGGGCCTCTACACACATTATTTTCTGCTAAATGCTTAGGGGACTATAAATAATAATGTATATTGCAATATTTATTTCCACTTTGTTTAATTTGTTCTTTAGATTTTAAGTTATATATGTGTGTGTGTGTGTGTGAGTGTGTGCGTATATATTCAGAATAATTAAATGTAATTATTATTTTAATTGTGGTTTAATAATAAAATTAATTAATTATATGTACATTCTAAGATCAGTTACATACCTTTATGTTTTTTACATTAAATATATTTTAAAAATATTGTTAAGGTTAATTTAAAAAAAAATGTCTGATACATTTTAGATGATCCAGAACGCAAACGCCAGACTGATCCTCAACCTGCCCAGGAGAACCCACATCACCCAGCATCTGAAAGACTTCCACTGGTTCCCGGTCCAGAAGAGATGTCATTTCAAGCTCCTGACTCATGCCTACAAAGACCTCCATGACCTAGGACGAACCTACTTGAGCCATGGCTTGCACTTCCACTGTCACCCCAAGAACCTGCGCTCCGCACACCTCGCCCTCGCGCAGATCCCTCGTATACATCGTTGCCGTGCCGGAGGATGCTCCTTTTCCTTTCTCGCCGCCAAAGCTTGAAATACCTTCTCCCTCTGCACCTCACCCTCGCTGACCGACTTCAGGAAGGGGCTCAAGACCTGGCTGTTCAAAGGAGACTTACAGCAAGCACCTGGATACCCTCTCAGGGTGACAAGCCACGCTTTACAAATAATGATTGATTGATTGATTTTATTTTTATAGAATAATTAAACTATTATTTTCAGTTTAAATACAATTATAGGCATATTTTAATGTTACAATTTTGATATTTTGGTACACCATATTTTTGTAGTTGATATTTCGTACTTACATTTTATGTTTGTAAAGTCGACATTTGTGTGGGTGGTATTTTTACTACAATACTTTTGTACCATGATATTTTTGTGGTCGATATTCTGACACACAACTTATTTCTGTGTATGATATTCTACCATACAAATGTCTACATACACAGATGTGGGGTTACAGTAAATCTATACGTAGCTGTTATAAGTACCTTCACAATACTTTTGTAGTCGATATTATGGCTGTGATACCTTTGTGGCAAGATATTTAGGAATCATTAGTCTCATAGTATACCATCTCTTGGCAACCAATTCAGGTCAGAAAACTCTATAGCCATTCCAGTACCTCTGGTAGCAGTCCTCTAGGATGCCCCATGCAGCGGAGGATAGAGGCAGTTGTCAATAGATCCAACTTGAAAATACTGTGGTAATAGTAGAGCTAGTACAGCTGCAGCTAGCCAAGCTGAAACTGAAGTTAGCCAAGGAGAAGGTTGCTGCAACCAGAGCCTTGGAGGAGAAAAAACTAATATTGGCTGATGAAGTGAGTCTGAAGGAGCTGAACCTCAAAGCAAAGCAATCCACAGGGTCAAACAACAGTGGTGACAACAACACAGTGTCCAGTGGAGAAAGGAAGGTCCACATTCTCCAGGACCTGGTGCAAAACAATGTGGTGGAGATTAATAGTTTGCAGTCTATGAGGTAGCCCTAAGGATGCACAGGGTCCCAGAGGAGGACTGGGTGGTAAGTCTCTGGAAACATATGTCTACGGTGGGGAGGGATACCCTGCAGACCCTAGCTGTAACTCGCAGAAGACTACAAACAAAGTTTCTTGTCAACAACCTAAAACCTTACCATCGTCATATGGTTATAACACCTTTTGAACTCAGGCAAGAATGAGGAGAAATGCACACCCCTTCATCACCATGTAATATGAAGTTGAGAATCTGGTCTTATTATAAGGTGTGCAACATTTCCCCACATTGAAGCTTGATCAACACAGAATGAAAGCTCCATCTATTGATTACTGGCCTGTTTTTGTACCCAGAAATGATTGTTACATTGACATATTGACAATGTTTAAAATTAGCTAGTCAAGCCCAAATCAGATGTTGGACTGGGTTCAAGAGGCAATCACATTGAATCTCTCCAGGACGCTAGCTCTAAAGGCTATTGCAGCATCACTGAGCCTATAGTTTAGCTCTAGCGCTGAAGCAAAGGTTGATAGATCTCTATTTTATGTTGATTTCCAAATACTCAATGCAGTCAGTAAGACAGACATCCATCCTATTTCCATAGTTGATAGGTTTTTCATTACATTCTGAGGTGCATTCTTTTGAGCACCTTCAAATAGTGTCTATTGGCAGGTGAAACTGAAAACAATTATTTTATAATCGTGTGGAAAATAAAGACGCTCACTTCCTACTTTTTTGGGTAATATCCATACCGATAGCATGCCTTTGGAATTGTTGGTGGCCAGGAAAAGGGCAATCCCAAACTGCTAATATGGGTAGTTTCACTTTGGAGACTTCACATCATATTGGCACTCGAGTCTGAAGCTGTCACAAACGTATTTTTGCAAAAGTTTAGATAATTAGATAAATGGTACTCCCCTTATGGAGAGGACTCTTTGATTCCCATCTTCCAGGGAGGGCAAGCTTTTGGCACTAAAGTCCATGACTGTAAGTATCAGCATGCTTATGTTTACCCTCCTCAAATGTCCTCTAGATATCTTATAAGGAAGAGGATCCTAGTCTAATGTATTCCCCTGGCTCTTCACTTTAGGTATACTAGTGTATAACGACTGTGAAATTCGAGCACTAAAACAAAAGCATAGTGGGTATATACCGCATCACCTACTATGTAAAGCGAATAGCATACTTGCTCTGTGAAAGCATAACAAAATATATGTTTTTGTAAATGTATCTCTATATTTCTTTGTGCTGCAAGTCAATTTAGGTATAATTTTCTTCAAACAATGTCATGGATGTTGATTCATAAATATGTCAGAAGTAGCCGAAGGCCTAGGTTCAAATTTGTTCCCATCTGGTGACAGATCTGCTATACTACTTAATATTAGGAAGAACACCACATCATCTACCACTGTTCCAAAAGTAGTTTACATGTGCTATCTTCTAAATGTTGCATTCATGTAGCCTTTGATGGGTTTTACAATACCTTCAAGAGAGCTCATGCATAATCTTTAGCAATATTAGTTCATACTTTTATCACAAACTCCATCAAATAGAGTAACAAAGACATTTGTTCAATGATCAAACATATAATCCTTGTTCTCTTTACAAAGAACATGTATACTTTCTATTATTTTTATTTGGATTCTTCCCACTGCCCAATTGAATTAAATCCTATTGTTATTCTAAAAAAGGAACCGCCAGGGGTCGTTGGAGAGGAATTCATGAGTTTTGTGCTTAGTTTCCCTCAATAAGACTTGATACTCCTTTGGTACATCACAATTTGCTTTGCTTCACATTCCTGTAAATAGACCATTATTGGAGTACTTGTAGTGTCAGGGAGATTTAAACCTCTTGGTACTTTCCATCAGATTGACGCCTCGGTAGAAATGGATGCTCTGTGCTCCGTGGACAACACTGTTATTTAAATTAGAAAAGGATTTCATTCATTTGGACATAGAGAGAAGAAGCCACATGGTGCATCTATTGCATGCATAAAAGGTCTTTGTACTAATGTCCTGAAAAACGGTCTGAATGCGTCAAAACGTACACAGAACTATATATGAGACTTCTTTGAAAAACAGGGCTGATTTTACACAAGGATCAAGCATATACACAGATGTTGGCGTCATATATAATTGAAAGCTTGCCTCACACAACAAACTAATATCGATCTTTAGGTGTTGCGCTATCAAAGAAAAGAAACTGTGGGAGCCTGAGGATTAGCCAAGAATGGTATTTAAGACTAAACACCCAACTTACAGATTTCGCCAATTGGGAAATCCTGATGGCTCTTGAAAAGGTCGACAGACCTTTGCCACTGAGTTAGAAAGGAGCTAGAACAAAAGCATAAACTTTGCATGCATCATCAATGGTCAGATTAATGTTCAGTCAATGATGAGAGGTTAATAAAGTTTCAACACCTTCATTTATCTTAAAAGATTAGTATTGTTATTGCAGTCTTTATTCAGATTAGTCATTTTACAGAAATATCAATAAAAAGGTTGATTTGTGACAGCATAGGTCAATACAATATAGAAGAGTCGCATAGCCAGGATAAAGAGATCTGGGTCAGATTCTTCTTCTGATCCGATTCTTTTTCCACTCTAACTAGCTAGGAACACTCATTAATATAAAACCACACAATAATGTATTTATAATGGTTAGGCGTTAACTCTCCTCTCCCAATGGAAACCGCTCATCAGATGGTGTCGTCAACTTCCAATGCTTCTCATCTTGATCCCCATGGTAAACATTCTCATCGATATAGTGTACAACATTGTTTCAAGACTTTGGGGGTCATTACGATGGCGGTCGGACTTTCGTCCGACCGCCATCGCTGCGATAGTGGGACCGGCCGCCTATGAGGCGGCCTACCCACATACCGCATTATGATGAGACCGCCACCGCGGCGGTCGCACCGGCGATACTTTACGTTGCGGCGGGTGCTGCAGGCTGCAGCACCCAACGCAATGTAAATAGGGCACTGTTTACATTTCCCTGCACTACGTGGCAGCATGGTGCATGGAAATGGTGCCCTCCAACCCCCAAGAGAGAGTGCCCGGGCTGAAGGGGGGCCCGCTACGGGCACCCAAGGTCCCTTTCCGCTAACTTGTTCATGGCGGTTAACTGCCATAAACATGCGGGCGGAAAGGGATATCATAATACCGATGGCGGTGCCTGCCATGCTGGCCAATGTTGGTGCTCCAACAGGCGGTCTGAAAAGGACCGCCTGTCGGAGCCGTGGCGGTCGGTCTCTCCGACCGCCACGCTTCACCAACGCTTCTCCCAGCCATCAAAATATGGCGGGCGGAAAAGCGATGTGCGATGGCGGAGGGCCCGCCACCGACAGGCTGTCGGTGGCGGCCTTCCGCCATCGTAATCAGGCCCTTTGTTACATGGAGGAGAGTTCACATGAGAACTTTCTTACCTAAGCTAAAAGATGCGCTGTATGTCCATTGTGAATACCAAGCAAGTCGAGTATGATTCGAGTATGATGAGGCAAAACTTGCAATAATATCCTGTAAGGCATTCACAAAATATATCTAAATCATTATTCATTCAAATAGTCACAACAGCTCATTGTGTTAGGAAAATGACTTAAAATTGCGTGAGGAAGCTGAATAAACATGGATTTGAAGTTAGCACATTCTCATGCAAGTTGCTGGTGCTAGGCAAAATGTTCTAAATTAACGTCTTTTAAACAATGAGCAAGAGTCGGAAGGAAAGGCCTGTTAGGCCCAACTAAAGATGCACATTTAAGAATGATAGCCTGGTACAAAATAAATGTTCTTCTTGTGAGAAGTTGGCCTGGCATATGCTGTCCACTATTTATAGTGGGCACCTTGCACCAGTCCAAACAACCCCTTATTGGAGATAGGTTAAAAACAACCTTTATTGAAAGCTATCCTAGTGGTAGCTATGGAGAGCAGCCTTCAGGCTAAGTCTTGAAGGAATGTAAAGCAGCTTGTTTTACCAGTCTATAATCTCTTGAGTGATCAAATGAAAGAGCACCACACCAGGTATATATTCAAAATATATGTATTTATTGCTAAACACACCCCTCTAGTCTCTTTATGAGGCTAGAGTTCGAAGTACATAAGTTATAAGATATTAAATCACAGTAATAGCACAAATACACGTTTGGGCCCTAGGGGCGTACCAAACCATATACCAATAAAGTGGTATGCGAACCACGACTGAACTAGACACTAGGCCTAGAGCCTCTAGAAGTGCTTGGACCACAAGGAACCACCCAAGGTAGTGACACAGGGGACCCACGGGAGACGCGTGCAGTGTAACTACACAACCGCGATACGCCGTTAACTTCTATGGAGAAAGTCGGGATCGGGAAAATAGAGGAAAGGGACACTTAAAAGAGGACTAGGACAAAACCCTTTGAGATCTAGGACTTTGAAGAGTCTCTACCCACGGGAGCACCGGAGTACTCGTGTTACCTCACCCAGGGAAGCCGGGTGCATAGGTGCCTTTCGGGGTCGGGTTTCGTCGTCGATTCGAATGGCGATCTGCTGCAAAGTGCTGCAAAGTGCTGCTGGCGGCCAAGAGAAAAGTGTCCGGGTGGATCCAAGAGTGGATCGGAGTTCTGGTGAACCTGAAAGCAGAGGGGACAGAGTCTGGGTCACTAGCCAGTGACCAGGAAGGCGATGGACAGATGCCCACCGATGTCGAGTGCTTCAGGTGCGTTGACGGTCGTCTTGACTCTTCAGCCACGAGGTCCGGGAGGCGTTGTCGGCGACCAGGAGCAGGATTCAGGCTGGTACATGATGTCTGTCGAGTGCTGAGGTGTCGGTGACCGGATTGGACCCAACAAGCCTTGGCAACGGCAAGTCTCGATTAAGATGTAGATCGTCGATGGTGCAGACCAGCAAGGTCTGTGGAACTCACCCAGCGAGGGTAAGTGAGGGCAGGCCTGGAGCAACCAGGATGCCAAGTAAGAAAAGGATTGGTCTTCGTTAAGGGCTACTAGCCAACGGGCTAGCGACCGCGAATTAGCCTCGTGACGCCGCACGTGGAGCTGGCTTACAGGACACTCGTGGAGTGGGGGCCAGTGATCTTCGGTGCAGGTGGTGCTGGAGGCTAGGGCTACTCGGAGCCCAAAGCACGACTTCTTGGGAGACCCAGAAGATGATGCACTTGCAAATGTGCTCGGTGTCCATGGGTCACGGTCTCAAGTCATCCACGATAGCCACAGGCCTCAGCTTTGCTGGGGACTCAGGGTAGCCTCGGGGAAGTCTGAGAATCCACCTCTGGTGATGCGATGACTTCGGCATCCGACGGGAGCTTCAGAAATGCGAACCGGACAGATGCTTCTTTGGTGCCTGCCAAGCAGGGGAGTCACTCCTTGACCCCAAGGGAGATTCTTCAGTCCTCTAATCTTGTCGTAGAGCGTCGAAGGTCCAGGATTCAGTTTCAGAGTTTCGTCCAGGTATAATCTAAAGTCCTAAGGACTGGGTTCCTACCTTTATTCTAAAAATAGGGGTTGGACTACTCTGTGGCCCCACCTATGGGTGGGTCAGGGCAGAGGGGTGGCTACACCCCTTTCCCTTTGTCCAGTTCGCGCCAAAGCAGGGGCTGCAAGCCCCTGATCCGGTTTGAGCTGGGGTATGCACAGGGACACCAAATGTGCCCCCAGTGCAGGACTTCAAAGCACCCGAAAGTGCTCCCGCCCAGCCCCAATACACATTATCCTGTCTGGGGAGGTGGTCACACCTCCCTGGGACAGGAAACCTATTGTCCAGGCCTCCCCTGCCGGAGTTTCGTCCAGCAGCAGGAGGCCAGACTCGTGTCTGTGGCAGCAGCATCCATTTTGTGATGCCAGGGCTCTGGAAAGAAGTTACCGGACTCGTCAGAGTTAACATGTCTTTCCCTCTAGAAGGGTGGAATGCTACCCCCGCCGCCAGGATTGGCGGGGGGTAGTATTCCAAGATGTTTGACACCAAACACGACATGTTTAGGTGCAGCCATTCCAAAGTTAGCATTTTACCGCAAGGATATAATGCGCTTAAGAGTATATGGTCAGGCTGCACTACAAACAGCATCAGAGATGGTCTCCGAACGCTGCAGAGGGGCCCTGCTCATGCAGGGGCACCCTCTCACATAGGAACCACGCACTCTGCCTTTAGGATTGATAAGGCCTGCCTTAGGAGTGACTTATAGGTTTATATGTGTGTATGTATTTCGTGATATAGGTAACCTATATCACAGTAAGGGGTGCATGCACCACCTTACCCAGGCTGCAGTAGCAGACCTGTGGTGTCAGTTTGGATGGCCTTCCAGGGGTGGCATAATACATGCTGCAGCCCCTGGCAGGCCTCTGAGGTACCTATGCCCTTGGTACATAGTATACCATATACTAGGGACTTATAAGGGCACTCCAGATCCCAATCAGTGATGTGCCTAAGGCACATGGAAACCATTTTAGAGAGGAAGCAGCTAGGCTGGGGTTCTGATTAGCAGGGCCCCAGCCAGACTAATGTCGAAAAACAGTGAAGCATCAGCAAAAAGTGGGGGTACCCATGTGAAGCAGATCCTACTCTCCTACACAACCCCCCAAACGTAGGGACATTAAACTAACCTTGCCCAGTTAAGTCTTCATGTTCTAAGTGGAAATACCTAGGAGTCCATCTGCATTCGCATGGTTACTCCCAGGCCTATGTTCCACTGTAAAGTCCATCCCCTGTAGGGAAATGGACCACCTAAGCAGTTTGGGGTTTTCACCCTTCATTTGTTTTAGCCATAAGAGGGGCTTATGGTCTGTCTGAACCAGGAAGTGTGTACCAAACAAGTATGGCCTCAACTTCTTCAGAGCCCAGACCACAGCAAAGGCCTCCCTCTCTATGGCTGACCAACGTTTCTCTCTATGGGTCAGCCTTCTGCTAATAAAAGCTACTGGCTGATCCTGACCTTCTTCATTCAATTGTGACAGTACAGCCCCTACCCCCAATTCAGATGCATCAGTTTGAACAATGAACTTCTTGGAGTAATCAGGACTCTGCAGAATTGGAGCAGTGCACATGGCCTGCTTGAGGTAATCAAATGCCTTTTGACAGCTAACTGTCCACTGAACCTTTTTGGGCATTTTCTTAGAAGTTAAGTCATTCAGGGGTGTCACTATTGATCCATACCCCTTGACAAATCTCCTATAGTACCCAGTCAGGCCTAAGAAGGCTCTCACCTGAGTCTGGGTAGTGGGAGCAGTCCAGTCCATGATGGTCTGGATCTTACTCTGCAAAGGTTGAACCTGGCCTCCACCCACAAGGTGGCCCAGGTACACAACCTGACTCTGCCCTATCTGGCACTTAGTGGCCTTGATAGTCAGGCCTGCCTTTTGCAGGGCCTGTAAAACATTCCTGAGGTGGACCAGGTGATCCTCCCAGGTGGAGCTAAAGACAGCAATATCATCTAGATAAGCTGCACTATAGGCTTCCAGTCCTGTGAGAACTGTATTCACCAACCTCTGGAAAGTGGCAGGTGCATTCTTCAGACCAAAGGGCATTACCACAAATTGATAATGCCCACTAGGGGTTGAGAATGCTGTTTTGGGCTTTGCAGTATCAGCTAGTCTGATCTGCCAGTAGCCAGCTGTTAGGTCAAATGTGCTGAGATATTTGGCAGAGGCCAAAGTATCTATGAGCTCATCTGCCCTGGGTATTGGATGGGCATCAGTCCTAGTGACTGCATTGAGACCCCTGTAGTCTACACAGAACCTCATCTCTCTCTTTCCACCACTGGTGTGAGGTTTCGGTACTAGGACTACTGGACTAGCCCAAGGGCTATCTGAGGGTTCAATTACTCCCAATTCCAACATTTTCTGGACTTCAGTCCTGATACAGTCCCTGACATGGTCAGGTTGCCTATAAATCTTGTTTTTAATAGGCAGACTGTCCCCAGTGTCCACTTCATGAGTGCACCAGGTGGTCTGACTGGGTGTCAGTGAAAACATATGTCGAAACTGATTGAGGACTTGCCTGCAATCAGTTTGTTGCTGGGTAGTGAGGCTGCCTGCCAAGGCTACACCATCAACTGACCCATCGTCAGGGTTCTGTGAGAGCAGGTCAGGGAGTGGGTCACTCTCTTCCTCCTGCCCTTCATCAGTAGCCATGAGCAAGCCCATGTCTGCCCTGTCCACATATGGTTTTAACCTGTTGACATGGAGAACCCTGTGGGGACTCCTGGGTGTTCCTAGGTCCACTAAATAAGTGACCTCACCCTTCTGCTCAACAATAGTGTGGGGTCCACTCCATTTATCTTGGAGAGCTGCTGGGGCCACTGGCTCCAACACCCACACCTTCTGTCCTGGCTGGTAAACAGTCAAAACAGCCTTTTGGTCATGCCAGGCCTTCTGAAGTTCCTGGCTAGCCTCAAGGTTTTTGGTTGCCTTTTTCATGTACTCAGCCATCCTGGAGCGGAGACCAAGTACATAGTCCACTATATCTTGCTTTGGGGGCTTGAGAGGTAACTCCCATCCTTCCTTCACCAAGCACAGTGGACCCCTCACAGGGTGGCCAAACAGAAGTTCAAAAGGGCTGTAACCAACCCCCTTCTGAGGCACCTCCCTATATGCGAATAAAAGGCAGGGCAAGAGTATGTCCCATCTACGCCTAAGCTTTTCTGGGAGCCCTTTAATCATGCCCTTCAAGGTTTTGTTGAATCTCTCAACTAAACCATTGCATTGTGGGTGATAGGGTGTGGTGAACTTATAAGTCACTCCACACTCCTTCCACATTGCTTTTAAGTACCCAGACATGAAGTTAGCACCCCTGTCAGATACTACCTCCTTAGGAAAGCCCACTCTTGAGAAGATTCCCAGGAGGGCCCTTGCCACCACAGGTGCTGTAGTGGTCCTGAGGGGAATAGCTTCTGGGTACCTGGTGGCATGATCCACTACCACCAGGATAAACCTGTGCCCAGAGGCTGTTTGGGGATCCATGGGACCAACAATGTCAATCCCTACCCTTTCAAAGGGCACCCCCACCACAGGTAGTGGTATCAGGGGGCCTTTGTAGTGCCACCTGCTTTGCCACTGGCTTGGCAGGTTACACAGGAGCGACAAAACTCCTTACTGTCTTCAGACATGTGGGGCCAGTGAAAGTGAGGGACAATTCTGTCCCAAGTCTTGTTCTGGCCCAGGTGACCTGCTAAGGGAATATCATGGGCTAGGGTCAATAGGAAGCCCCTGAACTTCAAAGGTATTACCAACCTCCTGGTAGCACCAGGCTTGGGGTCTCTACTCTCTGAGTACAGGAGTCCATCATCCCAATACACTGTATGGGGACCACTAGCTTTCCCAGCAGCCTCAGCAGCAGCTTGCTGTCTGAGGGGTTCAAGGGAGGGGCAGCTCTTCTGCTCCTGGCTCAGATCTGCCCTAGAAGGTCCCCCTGTCCCCAAGAACTCAACCTGGTCAGGTTCAAGTTCCTCTGGGACAGTTCCTTCTTCAGGGCTGAGATCATCCCCCTCAAGGGACTGATCTTCCTCCTGAGCCAAGGGGGAAGGCACTGCCTTAACCCTACTACTCCTCCTCTTGGAAGGCACTTGGTCCATTCTTCCAGAATCCAAGGCCTGTTCAGTGCTAGACATTTTGGCTTGTGACCTGGTCACAGCAAACACATCTGCAGGGATCCCCAGCATTTCTGCATGGGTCCTGAGCTCCACTTCTGCCCAAGCAGAAGTCTCTAAGTCATTGCCAAGCAAGCATTCGACTGGTAGGTTTGCACTTACCACAACCTTCTTAAGGCCAGTTACCCCTCCCCAGGAGAAGTTAACAACTGCCAGAGTATGGTCTGTTCTGACATTGCTAGCATTGGTCACTTGGTACATCTCACCAAGCATAACTTGCCCAGGTAGCACAAGGTCTTGTGTCACCATTGTGACACTTGCCCCTGTGTCCCTAAATGCCAAAGCCTCACGTCCATTAATTAAAGGCTGTTGTCTGTACTTGCCCAGATTACTGGGACTCACAGTGGAGGTCACATCCATGCCTCCATCACAGACTAACACAGCCTGAGTCAGTTCTCTGACTAAGTCAGAGCCCAACTCAGTTCCCAGGGTGAACCCTACTAAACTCCTTTGCTGGAGCACTTCCACCAACTGTACTAGGGGGAACAGGTGCCTTAGGGGCATTGGTGGGTGCTGGACTGGAGTCTTTGGACTTGGTGCAATCACTGGTCCAGTGGGTCTTTTGCTTACAGACCTTGCACCATGGTTTTCTTTGGCCTTTACCCTTGGTAGACTGGGAATCCCCACCAGAAGAAGATTTTTGGGGGCCTGATGAAGACTTTTGATCTTTACCCTTCTCCCCACCCTTGTCAGAGTTCTTAGCATCTTGCTTCTTGGTTTCCCCACCTTGGTTCTGTACCTTCTGCTTCACCCTGGTTCTGACCCATTGGTCTGCCTTCTTTCCCAATTCTTGGGGAGAGGTCAGATCAGAGTCTACCAGGTATTGATGCAACAGCTGATTTTGACAGTTATTAAGAATCTGCTCCCTCATTATCAGATTATACAATCCTGAGAAGTCACACACCTTACTGCCCATCAACCAGCCTTCCAGAGCCTTGGCAGAACAATCCACATAGTCTACCCAGTCTTGAGTCTGTGCTTTTGGGTGTCTCTGAACTTCAACCTGTACTGTTCAGTGGTTAGGCCAAACCCATCAATAAGAGCACTCTTCAAGACCTTGTAATTATCAGCATCCTCCTCTCTAACAGTGAGGAGCTTATCTCTACCTTTGTCAGCAAAGGAGAGCCACAAGATTGCTGCCCACTGCTCCTGAGGGACCTTCTGTACTTTACAGGCCCTCTCTAAAGCAGTTATCCATTTGTGGATATCATCCCCACTCTGGTAGGGAGGGACAATCTTGCTCAGGTTCCTATGGTCATAGGACCTTTCCCTGTCTCTAGGGACATGGCTGCCACCATGGGACTCTAGTCCCAACTTTCTTCTCTCTCTAAGGAGATCTAGGGATTCCCTATCTAAAGCCAATTGCTTTTTTCTGATCTCCAGCTGAGTTTCCTCATACTGGACCAGTCGGTCTCTCCTCTCATGAGAGGATTCCCTCCTGTGAGATGAGTCAGAGCTCCCTATAGAGGTGCCAGAGTGGTTAGACTCCTGAGAAGGAGATCTAGACTTCCTGGGCACACTCTTAATCCTTCCTGGGGGGACAAAGAGGGCATCACCTTGATCATCCTCATCATCATCCGCAGGAGGGATTTGGTTTTCCAGGTCAGGGTCATTGTCACCCTCCTGGCCAGTTTCAGAGGGGGGGCTGGGGGTATTGGTACCCCTAGCCTCGTCCTCTTCGTCTGCCCCACCCTCAGCTCCTACCCCTTCAGTCCCTACAGGCTTACTAAGGTCATAAGCCACCAACAACTCCTTGAGGTGTTGGGTGGTGGGGCTTTGGCCTGTCCTTAATTTTCTCAAGTTACATAAAGCTCTCAATTCCAAGAATGGGAGTGTATCATACTTGGAGGGTGGAAGCTCAATGGCTTCCTGCAAGGATTCTTTGGATCCTGCCCTTAAAGACATTACTAGTGTGGTGTGGTGTATGCACTACCTACTCTAGTGTGGCCTACTAAACTCTCTTGAGTTGTAGAAAGGGTTGTGCTATCCCTTAACACACAACTCTAAGTTCAGTAGAACTTACGGTTATTCTAAGCTTAAATTATATGTACCTTAGGTACCTTTAGTGGTTTTCAGTTGATCAATTCAATTGAGATTATCTGGTAAAACAATAGCAAGCTGGAATCCCACACGCTGCACACCAATGTGAGAAGTTGGCCTGGCATATGCTGTCCACTATTTATAGTGGGCACCTTGCACCAGTCCAAACAACCCCTTATTGGAGATAGGTTAAAGACAACCTTTATTGAAAGCTATCCTAGTGGTAGCTATGGAGAGCAGCCTTCAGGCTAAGTCTTGAAGGAATGTAAAGCAGCTTGTTTTACCAGTCTATAATCTATTGAGTGATCAAATGAAAGAGCACCACACCAGGTATATATTCAAAATATATGTATTTATTGCTAAACAGACCCCTCTAGTCTCTTTATGAGGCTAGAGTTCGAAGTACATAAGTTATAAGATATTAAATCACAGTAATAGCACAAATACACGTTTGGGCCCTAGGGGCGTACCAAACCATATACCAATAAAGTGGTATGCGAACCACGACTGAACTAGACACTAGGCCTAGAGCCTCTAGAAGTGCTTGGACCACAAGGAACCACCCAAGGTAGTGACACAGGGGACCCACGGGAGACGCGTGCAGTGTAAATACACAACCGCGATACGCCGTTAACTTCTATGGAGAAAGTCGGGATCGGGAAAATAGAGGAAAGGGACACTTAAAAGAGGACTAGGACAAAACCCTTTGAGATCTAGGACTTTGAAGAGTCTCTACCCACGGGAGCACCGGAGTACTCGTGTTACCTCACCCAGGGAAGCCGGGTGCATAGGTGCCTTTCGGGGTCGGGTTTCGTCGTCGATTCGAATGGCGATCTGCTGCAAAGTGCTGCTGGCGGCCAAGAGAAAAGTGTCCGGGTGGATACAAGAGTGGATCGGAGTTCTGGTGAACCTGAAAGCAGAGGGGACAGAGTCTGGGTCACTAGCCAGTGACCAGGAAGGCGATGGACAGATGCCCACCGATGTCGAGTGCTTCAGGTGTGTTGACGGTCGTCTTGACTCTTCAGCCACGAGGTCCGGGAGGCGTTGTCGGCGACCAGGAGCAGGATTCGGGCTGGTACACGATGTTTGTCGAGTGCTGAGGTGTCGGTGACCGGATTGGACCCAACAAGCCTTGGCAACGGCAAGTCTCGATTAAGATGTAGATCGTCGATCGTGCAGACCAGCAAGGTCTGTGGAACTCACCCAGCAAGGGTAAGTGAGGGCAGGCCTGGAGCAACCAGGATGCCAAGTAAGAAAAGGATTGGCCTTCGTTAAGGGCTACTAGCCAATGGGCTAGCGACCGTGAAGGAGCCTCGAGACGCCGCACGTGGAGCTGGCTTACAGGACACTCGTGGAGTGGGCGCCAGTGATCTTCGGTGCAGGTGGTGCTGGAGGGTAGGGCTACTCGGAGCCCAAAGCACGACTTCTTGGGAGACCCAGAAGATGATGCACTTGCAAATGTGCTCGGTGTCCAGGGGTCACGGTCTCAAGTCACCCACGATAGCCACGAGCCTCAGCTTTGCTGGGGACTCAGGGTAGCCTCGGGGAAGTCTGAGAATCCACCTCTGGTGATGCGATGACTTCGGCGTCCGACGGGAGCTTCAGAAATGCGAACCGGACAGATGCTACTTTGGTGCCTGCCAAGCAGGGGAGTCACTCCTTGACCCCAAGGGAGATTCTTCAGTCCTCTAATCTTGTCGTAGAGCGTCGAAGGTCCAGGATTCAGTTTCAGAGTTTCGTCCAGGTATAATCTAAAGTCCTAAGGACTGGGTTCCTACCTTTATTCTAAAAATAGGGGTTGGACTACTCTGTGGCCCCACCTATGGGTGGGTCAGGGCAGAGGGGTGGCTACACCCCTTTCCCTTTGTCCAGTTCGCGCCAAAGCAGGGGCTGCAAGCCCCTGATCCGGTTTGAACTGGGGTATGCACAGGGACACCAAATGTGCCCCCAGTGCAGGACTTCAAAGCACCCGAAAGTGCTCCCGCCCAGCCCCAATACACATTATCCTGTCTGGGGAGGTGGTCACACCTCCCTGGGACAGGAAACCTATTGTCCAGGCCTCCCTGCCGGAGTTTCGTCCAGCAGCAGGAGGCCAGACTCGTGTCTGTGGCAGCAGCATCCATTTTGTGATGCCAGGGCTCTGGAAAGAAGTTACCGGACTCGTCAGAGTTAACATGTCTTTCCCTCTAGAAGGGTGGAATGCTACCCCCGCCGCCAGTATTGGCGGGGGGTAGTATTCCAAGATGTTTGACACCAAACACGACATGTTTAGGTGCAGCCATTCCAAAGTTAGCATTTTACCGCGAGGATATAATGCGCTTAAGAGTATATGGTCAGGCTGCACTACAAACAGCATCAGAGATGGTCTCCGAACGCTGCAGAGGGGCCCTGCTCATGCAGGGGTACCCTCTCACATAGGAACCACGCACTCTGCCTTTAGGATTGATAAGGCCTGCCTTAGGAGTGACTTATAGGTTTATATGTGTGTATGTATTTCGTGATATAGGTAACCTATATCACAGTAAGGAGTGCATGCACCACCTTACCCAGGCTGCAGTAGCAGACCTGTGGTGTCAGTTTGGATGGCCTTCCAGGGGTGGCATAATACATGCTGCAGCCCCTGGCAGGCCTCTGAGGTACCTATGCCCTTGGTACATAGTATACCATATACTAGGGACTTATAAGGGCACTCCAGATCCCAATCAGTGATGTGCCTAAGGCACATGGAAACCATTTTAGAGAGGAAGCAGCTAGGCTGGGGTTCTGATTAGCAGGGCCCCAGCCAGACTAATGTCGAAAAACAGTGAAGCATCAGCAAAAAGTGGGGGTACCCATGTGAAGCAGATCCTACTCTCCTACACTTCTATATTATTTTGCATACGTTTAAGTACTACACATTTTCCCTTCATATGATTAATCTAGGAATCATTTGCTAAATTAGTAATACATTTGAAATAACAATATGACAGTGAAATCTCTACCACGACTTGCACCTATCCTGCTATCCCCAAATAAATAATAACGAGGGAAATATCCCAAGTACGTTTCTGTGCACACTGTTTAAGCACCCACTGTCAAGGTGCGGTCCTCAACCGGACTAAACAATTGTGTAATCAACGTCAAACGGTGCACCACTGAATGCTTGCATATTAAACAATAATAAACGAGGTAAAAAATCAGTGTCAAGAAAATGTGTTCTCCAAATCTTCTTTTTTATTATTCTTAAATAGTTCAGACGTGACATGTAGTGAAGAACAGCCAACGTGTTTCGTCCAGTACAATGGACTTCTTCAGGGCATAAGCAAGGTATTCATATATATGATGATGAGGGTAATCAGATATCCTCACAAAAGCATTGAATAAGGATAAATGAGTCCTTCTGAATGAAAACAATAGACAATTGTGATAAGCTTATTCAAGTTATAAGTATAGATACGATGCGATCCATCAACTAGAAACAATAGGTGAGGTCAGACACAAATAAGGCGACCCAGGGCAAATTAACCCATCAGCTCAGCACCATAATAAGCGCTGATTCAAAGGTTCCGAACCAGTATCTCCCAACGGTATGCAAGCGGACATTTGAATATGATTATTTCACGTGCACAATTTTCTGCGTGTCATTTTCTATGTGAAAACATTTCTACAGCAGTTTAAACGCATTCTAAAGTGCAATTCTAACATGGTCTGTGACTCAAATTTGTATTTTTAAAGTAATTTCCCTCAAATCCCTCCCTTTTGAGGTTTGTAATCATCATAAAATTTGGTTTCACATTAGAATTCGAGTCTAGAGAGCACTTTCATCTTCAGATGAGTCTCGTCTTTTTCTTTAAATTCCCCTGTTGAGTCTAAGGGCCTTATTACGAGTTTGGTGGTCTTCTAATGGGACCGCCACCGCGGCTGTCCCAGGAAGCCCGCCAAGCCCGTGTTGAGCCCGCCAGCCGGATTCTGACTTTAATCTAGGGCAGACGGGTGGTGTGACGACGGTCTCACGGCGGCGGGTGTGTTAGGCTCATAGTAGAGCCTCAACAGCATACCGCTGCTGTGAGAGTGCCTGCAGCACGTTCCTGCACGGTGTGGCATGCACCATGTCGTGCATGCCACACCATGTAGGAACAAGGTTGCAATTCCAGGGGGGCACAACATGTGCCCCCCAAACACACACCTCCAGGCTCAGATTCAGCTGGAGGCCCTGTTAGGGCCCCCTTACCTGCATGTCCGCCACAGTTTTCATGGCGGGGTCCCCTCCATGAAAAGGGCGGTGGGTATGCAGGTCGTAATGTGCTCGGCGGTGCCGGCTCGGCACTGCCAGCATATTCAGGCCCTTTGCAGTCTGCCGCTGCAGCGGGATCCTTGATGCCGGCGGAGGCGGCGGTCTTGTGGTGGTCCCACCACCACACTCGTAATACGGTGGACAGGTAGTGGTGCGGATATGGCAGTCCCAGGACCGCCGTACTCGTATTAAGTCCCTAAGTGATTTTATATAGTCGTCATTTATAATTCCGCATAGCCCCATATCCCTCTTGTACATTTTCCTTTGAAATCTTACCTGTCTTTTGCACATGCAGTATTTACAGCTCAGAAATACGACGTAAAAGGAATAATAAGCAAAGTCCTATTATCTGTATTGGCATTAGAATAGCCTTCAATATACCCTTCCCAGGTGTCAGAAACCAATTTCTGATGGTACTCAATCTTTCCCGAAATTCTCATACAAACTTAGGGGCATATTCTCAAGGAGCCATCGGCGAGTTAACGGCACTTTATCGCAGCCAAAGTTGCGATACATACATCGCCCCATTCACAAGCTGGTGTGAACAGCCCATAACACCAGTTTACCCGCGATAGCAGCTGCAAAAAACATCGCCACAGATGCCCCCGGCAACTATCGCTAATGAGATGCAGAGTAGGCGTACCCGTGCAAAAAGCCGCAAAAACACCACTCCGCAACATTCTCAACGACCAGCCAGATCGGCGAAAAGACGACGAAACATGCGATAATGCGCGTTAGCAGCAGGAAATTAACACCTGCTCTGACCTGGTGTAAAGTCGGACGGCAGCCTGCACCACAAAAGGGAGCCAGCCCACAGCCACACCTGAAGAACAACAGATGCCATGGAGCCACTCACCATGCACCCCGGAGCCCCAAGAGGGCAACAACACCCACCGCCACCACCCCCCCCACACCCCCGGACACCCACCTCCCCCCCCGGACCAACACTGAGGCAGCAAAAACAAAGACAGCGACCCTCCGAAAATGCACCAACCTCACAGACCCAACACCAGAGAATGTCATTGCCCACTATATGCCCAAAGGGACAACCCTCCTCCGCATCCTGACCACCATAGCCCACAGGCTGACGGTACCAACACAGCGGACAACCAACATCCCACCGCAGACAAAGCTGCTGGCCATGCTGCACGTGTTGGCCTCTGGTACCCTCCAACCAACCTCCGCCTGAGACGGAGGAGTCACACAGCCTGGCCAATCCAAGTCCCCCACAACGGTCATGGATGACACCATCAGCTTGGTACCCCACTATCTATACCTCACACACACTGCGCAGGAACAGCCGGAGACCAAGCAAGGCGTGTACGCCACAGCTGGCTTTCCGCACGTGTCAGGGGGCAATTGACTGCACACATGTCCTACTAGTGGCCCCTGGCGACACTGCACACAATAAGCGCAACAGAAAGCGCACGTATTCCACTAATGTGCAGGCAATAGTGGACCACCGTGGAATCTCCGCCAACGACGTCGCCAACCACCCAGGCAGTGTGCATGATACCTGCACCTCCCGACAGTCCATCAACAACCTGCGCCACCAGGATGGCACCCACGGAAATGCACTGCTCGTTGGCCAATACCAAATGCACACACCACACACCTCAACTCCACAATCATGCAACACACAACACAGGAAATGCACTCGTCACAAGCTCACATACAACATGCACACCCACCAGACACAACAGCACAACTCACTGTGGGAACCTGGGCCAGCCATGTACCAGAGCCATCAACGGCATGGCACCTCGGACACACAATAGCAGAATGTCGGAAGAGGTGGGGACCAGCCATGTGCTAAGGAAGCAAGGGACCGATGAATGAGAATGTACACAATGCCAAGTGTGGCGTGGATGTGCTGGCCAGACTGCAGTATGCAGACCACACACATTTCCATGTCGACACACACCGCTGGTGTTTGGAGTGTAGTGGACAGTGGACGCAACCATGTCACCCCAGCCAGTGGGGAAGTCGCGGAAATGTAGCTTGTGACGTCCCCCCGTAAGCGTGAGCGGAGTGGGCTGGCCCGGCGTACGCCAGGCCAGCGTAGGGGTGTGAATAAAAGGCATGTAACCCTGGGCGTGGTCCTCTTCCGGAATGCCCAACTTCTCTGCCAGGGCAGCGCCCCTCACCCCGCCACGAGGCCGATGCCATGAGCGGTGTTGGCAGCGATCCTGTGCGCCTGCTGCACCCCGGGACGCTGGTCCCCGAACCAGTCCTGCCCGCCCCTGCGCACCCGGGCCTCAATGCCCACCTTCCGACACCGGCGTGTGTCGATGAGGGCCCACCACGTGCCGGTGCAATCTCCAAGCCCGAGGCCTGTGACCTTGGCAGCCTCCTCAGACCATCACGGCCTCCGCAACACAGGCCCGCAGTACTCCTTTCACGTTGACGTATTCCACTGACATGCACAGCGGACAAGTAGGTCACACATTTGAAACTGAGTCTTGATTACACCATGGCAGAGCACATAAATCATGGCTGAGTGTATGTCACTATACACCCTTCGATGTGGTGCCAACGGGTCTTAGTGTTACATCACAGCCGCAAGATTCTGTGGGCCCACGCGGACTACTGCTCTCGGCCTACGCTGCGCTCGAGTAGGTCACAGAATTGGAACTGAACATCGATTATTCAAAGGCAGAGTACGAATCATTGCACGCAAGGAGAGGCATAAGAGGATGACGCGTTGCATTTGGGAGGAAAAAAGGATCATCATTTCGGAGGTGATCGAACACTACCGACAACTGCCCTGATGTCACTAACTCTGTGCATCGCGATCCTACGACACGTGGCTGTGGCCCACTGCTGACCGCTGCCTCCGGCCTACACTGCGGTCCAGTAGGTCACAGAGTCTTGAATCGTCAATGCCGGAATTCATATCAGTGTACCGGCATCATCGCAGACTGCATCCCCTCTCAGCCCCGGTGCCACTAAGTTTGTTCCCCGACATTCATGGACACTCTCTGGTCGTACATTGGTGGCGTTTGAGTCTATGGACTAGGGGGTAGTTTTCATCCTCATGCAGCTGATACCCAATTGGTGGTGGCAACGAGGCAGTCGCTTTCCACTCCTCCATTTGCTACTTCCGGATAGCTTCTGCCCTCTGCATCATGCCCTGGAGGACACCTTCCACTGTCCCCCGCAACCCTCCGCAACATTCACCATCAACATCAACGAGGACCCGCTCAGTCTGCGTGGCCCTACCTCAGTGGACCGCAAGTCACCGTCCCGTGGCGGTGTGCCTGTGCCTGCCGCTGTGCACCCAGGGCCACTAACTCTGTGCAGCTCAAGTCAGGGACCCTGTCTGAATGAATATTGGATGACCTCTGTGACGGTGGTCTTGGGGTTATTGACGCCATGTGCATGTGGCCCTGCACTGTTCGCTGCCTCCGGCCTCAACTGCGGACCACCAGGGCTCACACATCAAATCGAGTCCTGACCGGCCCGGACGTCGCATCACCGCAGGAGGCACACGCCACCATCGCCAGGGCTAACTCCAACCACCATCTGCCAGAGTCGAAACAGTGGTACTGGCAGACTAACGGAGTTGCTCAGACCTGTCGTGGATGCCATCATCTGCCTGATCCCCTGCTCAGCACTCCAGGTGCCACTGACTCAGTGCACCGCAACCATTGGACCTTTACTGATTGAATTTTGTGCTGTGGAGAGGTTGCGCAGCAATGTCACCTCAGGCAGTGTGGGAGACCTGGGACGTTGATGAGGAAGTTGATGCAGGTCTAACACACCCCACTGCATCTACATCAGGAATATCCCGAATGGACACAATCCTAGTCATTTTCATCACATGAGCGCGCTCAGCTCTAGTGCCCCAACCCCAGTGCACTGCAACTCACGGACACTTCTGTTTGTATGTTGGGTGACCTCTGTACTTGCTCCGGCTCCCTCCATGTTGCTCAGCAGTTGACTCTGTTATGCAGGTGATTTCTGTTTCCATTGCACTGGTGTCCACTGTTCAAGTTGTTGCCAGCACCAAGCACTCCGTGCGGGCTGGCTTATGCTCACCCCACACACATCCAGCACAGGCGTCACTGTACATGTGGCCCTGCCAATAAAGGGGCCGGGCGCACGTGCCCATAGCCAGTTCAACATAATATCTGCGTGTGTCTCTATGGCAGTGTGGGTCTCCTTTGTGGGGTGTAGGTGGTCCCTGAAGGGTGATTGGCACCCACGTATGTGATCTAGTTCGCCTTCCATGGGTTCGGACCACACCCGCACCTGTTCGGCCACCTCCTTTTGGCATTCTGACACCTGGAATTGGGGTGCCATGTGTGGGTCGGTGAAGTGTTGTGGGCCAGCCGTGCTTGCGGGTGCTTCATGATGTGTGGTCTGTTGCAGGGGCTGGGTTCTCCTCTAAGTAGCTTGTCTGCCCTGGTCCTGGTGGTGGGTTGCGTGGGATGTCCATGGGCTGTTGTAGGGCGTCGGTGTCGAAGGTGTGGTGGTCGTCTCCGGCATCACTGATGGGTTGTCTGGTCTGACCTGCTGGAGGTGTTGTTTGTCCCTCTGCAATGTGAAGGGGAGGTGCATGTTGACATTGTGTTGACATTTATGTTGGCGCATTGTTCTTGTAGACATGCAGACTGTGTGACAATGTACATTGTGACTGTTTGGGCGGTGCTGGCAATTTGAGGGGGGACAGTGGACATTTGGACTACATGACTGTTGTGAGGTTGTACCCGTACATATGCATCTCACAGTTCCCTGCTCTGTCAAATGTGATTGGCCTATTTCTGCACATGGGCGGACCCAGTTGTGTCCCCTGTTCTGCAGTGTCGGTGTTGCACTTTGTGCCACATTGTCATGGGATGTGCTGTGATTGCCATGTGTGTGTGCTGCAGTGTGCCACGGGGATGGGGGACATGACCCTGGGTTATTGTGGGTGTGCAGTGTGCTACACATCGTTGTGCATGTGTGCCATTGTGCCCATCTCCCCCCGTCCCCCCAGGACCTGTTCGTTACTCACCCTGTTGTTGTTGTGTCAGGTCCTCTCGAGCTGTGTCCGTACTCCCACCTCCTTGCACCGTCTCCACACTGATTGATGGCCTCCATTTCCTCCAGCTCCTCCTGTGGCGCAGGACTCCCACCTCCTGTCACCATAGCTGCCTTCCTGTTGGCAGCGGCTTTGGGCCTGGTTTAGGTTTTCACGTCATGCCAGCACCTCTTGGCCTCCTCCATTGGCCTCCTCGGCACTCCGGCTGTATTCAAGGTGGTCTGAATGTGGGTCAGTTGCTGGTAGTATTCTGTCACATCCGTGACGCTGGTCTTGTTTTCCTACGGACTGCACCCAGTCTTCCTCTCCCTCTTCTCCTTGGCCTTCCCCGACCCCGTTGGTCCTTGCTGGTGGTCTGTGGGGCTTGTGGGGTTCGCGTTGGCCTCTGCGCTGGGTCAGGGTGCATCCATGTTGCTATGCACTTTGGATTGTTTCTGGTGTGTTGTTTTTGTTGCTTCTATGGTGCATTTTCCCGCCAGACGCGTGGGATTTGCAGGCCTGCCGCTGGTTTTCGCTGCTTTTTGTATCGCGTTCGGCCTCATCGCAGCTTTTTTTGCGTTCGTGTTTCGCAGTTTTGCGGCGTGGCGTTGATTTTAACGCGGTCAGTTGACGCGTTATCTGGAGACTATAGCATGGTACCTCCGTGTTGTGAATACTTGGTTAACACGGCGTAAATTTCCCGCGATAGACTGCGATGTTGAAGGTTGCGTTAAGTCACTTTTGCGATGGTTATCACACGTTCTTGAGAAAATGCCCGTGGTGTTTCCACTTCATGTAATTCAGGTTCTAACACTGATATGTTCCTCGCAAAGCTTTCTATCTGCTTACTTTTGTCCGGTATAAACACACAGCAGTGAGTTAATTTCAGCATTGGACAGACTCCTCCCTTTTCAGCGAGTAATATGTCAAAAGCAAGATGGTTTTGCAAAATCATAGACCTTATAGCAATTAATTAGGTATTAATTAGAGTAAAGCTCCAGAAGTGCGTGTCGCCATTTTATCAACTATGGTAGCTAGCTTCCTAATCTTTTAATCGTTTAATATGATCCCCTCTGGTAGTATCACTGGTAGTATCACTGCCCCAATTATGTCTCCTACAAAAGCAGCTCTTGTTTCTGCATTGTGTTTTTGTCTATGTGACGGTGCTAACGTTAAAGCTTCTATACTTGTAACATGATACATCTTCGGTATTAGTATGCCTAAATAGCAGGTTCCTTCCCAATCAGCAGGTAATAGGATATAAGCATTCTGTCCGCAAATGTAGTAAACCCCGGGAATTGCATTTTCGTCTCCCTGTAAAGTATGCCAAGATCCCCCCATTAGTTCTAATGTGTGTTCACAGCTGCTGTTTCCAGCATGTCTAGTTCTTTTTAGTGTACGTCTCTTGTAAAAACAAGTCTTTCCCTTGTGTCTACTATCTAGCCTGAGCTTAGGACAAACTATTTTCTTTCTGAATTCATTTTCCTCTTTCTTCAATGCATTCTCTAAGACGTGTCCCTTTCTGTCTCCTGATGTTGTTTGTTCATGTCCCTTTCTTCTAAAGCCATAATGTAAACTTTCTGTGCTGGTCGTATTAAGCATGTTAAAAAAAATGAATACACCTTTACACTATCTACTGGTAAGTGTAGAAAGAAGTAATACCAGCGGTATCCATCATTTTTGCTTGCAGGTGTAAATTCATACTTTCTATTAAAGGCACTCGTGATAGCACTAAATCTTAATTTGAGTAAAAATATTCCAAGTGTCCTCGCCTATAAACTACTGAAAGCAGACTACTACAAGAGACTGCGTAAGACAAGGGAATGTGCTAATACGTGACTTCCTCAGAAACAGAAGTCGGCAAGTGTGCGCAAACATAGCAATCGTTAACATCCATTGCATTAGTGTATTCTTGAACTAACCTAGAGTATGCGTTATTAGAGTAGTCATCTTTCATGTAACTCACAAATGTTTTAGTAAAAACACTACCCCTAAAAGTTTCGGTATGTGTATTAGTGACATTGATACTAGGGGGCTCTGGATCAGGGGTTAGATAAAATCCTACTAATGCTATGTCAATAATTATAACTGTTATTACGAAAACCACACACATGATACATTTGCACTTATTTCTTATGCAACACATTGTTCTGAGTCAGTCATTAGTTTTGATTTGCAATAGAGTATTAGCAGACGATCTTCTTTAAAGATGTAAAGAGTTTGTTTTTTCTTAGATCTTTTTTTTCAGTTCTTCTTGTTAGTTCAGTTCCCTAATTGACAATCCTTAACCATGCTCCGTGTTCTTCTAAAGTGTTATCCCTATCCTTCTGTAACTTTCTTCTCTGACCTAGGTTAGTCTCCTGGAAAACAAATAACTAAAACAATAAACATCTAAGAGGCACAGTTCTTAATTGTTCTTCTTTTTGCTTAAAGTTCTTCCTGCTTTTCAATTTGGCTTCTGGATATCGATGTCTCTAAAGTTTTCAAGTCGGTTCTAACAGTTCAGGATTCATGTTGCACAGATCTTCCACTGTAACATTCAGTGCTGCATTTACGAAATAAGACCATTCATGTGTAGAATATCTTCAGCAAGGTGCTCGAGTTCTTTTAGACCTCCTTAGAACTTGATGATTTGCATTGAGTGAGCCTTCGTCCTCTGTCTCACTCTCTTCAGGAACTGTTTCTGGAATTCGTGCTATTGATGAGCTTCTATTTAGTCTCTCCTTTCCGTGATTTCTTGGCCACTCTGCTTGACAATGTATTCTTTTTGTCCCACAGCTCATTCCTTCACCGGGATCTTGTTCTTCTCCTTGTTTGTTTTCACAGATATCGTCAGCATGCGGTTCAGTCTCTGCTACATCTCCGTCTGAGACCTCGATGTCACTTTGCGTTATTTCTGGCACTTGTACTTGTCTTTCAATTTGCTGACCTTCACCCCTTTCTTCCCCTTTGCTTCTCTCTGCACTTCGGTAGGTGCTGGTGCTGCAGGTTTAGGTGGTCTTGCAACTGGTGGTGCAACCACTAGTGCTCTTCTCTCTGTATCATAGACCAAAGATGCTTCTTCTGGATTACTCACTCTTTTGGTGTTAGAGGCATGTACCCATTTCGGAATTCCAGCACATTTAACAGCAGAGTTCGAGATCAGTATGACTTGAAAGGGGCTTTCCATCTGGTTTCAAGAAAAGTCTTTTGAATGTGCTTCTTGATCACTACCCAATCACCAGGATTGAGGTCGTGGCACTGTTCTTGATAAGGGTCACATGTAGCAGCTGACACCTGATGAGAGACAGAATGAACCACATCAGCGAGTGTCTTGCAGTAGTCCAACATCATATCATCTGTGATATTCACAGGGGCGTTTGCAGGTACAGCTGGTAGTCTCATTGCCCTTCCCATAAGACTTTTGTGCAGGGATAATCCTCTCTTCCTGTCTGGAATACTTTGGACACTCCTCAACACCAATGGTTAAGCATCTGGCCATTTCAGTGAAGTTGAAGCACAAACCTTTGCCAATCTGGACTTTATTATTCCGTTCATCTGCTCAACTATGTCTGACGCTTCTGGTCTGTAACTACAATGCAGCGTCTGTTTTTGATCTGTAGTGCAGCACATAGGATGTTCATCACTTCATTATTGAAGTGTGTTCCTCTATCTGACTCAAAAAGGACCAACATCCCGAATCTCAGTATGATCTCCCATAATAACAGTTTAGCTACAGTGGGACTGTAATATCTCCTTGTTGGGTAGGCTTCCACCCATCTTGAGAATGCGCAAATGATCACCAGGATATATACCAACCCGTTGTGTACAGGCATCTCGATAAAATCCATCTGCAGTCTGTTAAAAGGGCCATTTGATCTCCTTATGTGTGTGCTTCTAACATATGTTTTCTTCCCTACATTTAGTTGTTGTCAAGTGACACATCTTCTGCAATTTTCATCTGCAATCATTCAAAACCTAGGGTTAAACAAGCTTTGTCAAAAAAGTCCTACCATGGAATCTCTCCCAAAATGTGTGCAACCGTGGTAATATCTGGTCATTGGAAACAACAAGCTATCAGGTAACACTGGCCTTCCATCAGCTGACATCCAAATGTCATTTGCATTTTTTACATGACCTGATCCACCAGTTTTGTTCAGCTTCAGACACATTCTTGTATACCATTTTTAGTTCTTCCCAGGTATCAGTTATTTCTATCCTTGCTGCAAAAGCACTTTCTTCCTCAGATTCCCAAGTGAAACCTCCAATAAATGTGCATACTAGCAATGCACAGTACCTGGCTATTGAGTCAGGGTATCTGTTGCCCATGGCAACATACCCGCTGCCTGTTGTGTCCTGGACATTTTACAACAGCAATTTCTTTAGGTAAAGTCTTTTCCAAACTAGCACTCACTGCGACAACTGCCTTTAAACAGCCGGGGAGTCCTGCTGCTACAGGGTCAAGTATGGTAGAAAAATAGGACGCAGATCTTCGGGCCCCTCCGTGTGTCTGTGTCAAAACTGAGAGTGCGCATCCATCTCTTTCACTGCAAAACAATGTAAACTCGTTATATAGTCAGGCATTCCCAAGCTGGAGCACGACACAATTTATCTTTTAATTCTAAGAAAGCTTTGGTTCATTTATTGTCCCAGGGGAGCAGATCGGACACATCTCGATGTGCCAGCCTCAGTAGGGGATTTGCCAGCAAAGAAAAGTTCAATATCCACTGTCTACAGTAGCTGACCATTTCTAGAAACATCCAGATCTCTCTCTGTGCTCTAGGTGTATTCATCTGCAGGATGGCTTCCACCCTTTCTGCTGACACTTTTCTGACTCCTTTTTATGATAATGTGTCTCATATATTGAACTTCTTTTTGACATTTCTGCAGTTTGCCCGGAGACACTTTGGGGCCGATTCCGATCTCGGTCGGAAGCTCTCCGAACGGGATCCGGCCGGAAAAAGTACAAGCCGTACGCGTTTTTTCCGACCGACTCGTACAGTTGTCCGACTGAGCGAGTACGATGCGAATGTACGCGTGTGTTCCGACCGAACCGTTTCCGGATCCGAACCGCTCCGACCGACTCGTACGGAAACGAATCGCACCACGCAATGGAGACATTATCCGACCGAGTGAGTACGATGTACGCGTCGGACAGCCGGATCGAGTCGGAGCGTCCGGCTCGAAAAAGCTCCCGGAGCCGGACTTGGGGGGTCCGTGCCGGACCCTTCTCCACCCGTAGCCTTACGAGTCGAACACAGGGGGGACCCTTGGTCCCCCCTAAACATGCATGTACGGTGCGGGTTGCACCGACGCGTACACACTGTAGGGGGCGCACTTGTTCGCGACATACCCATTCAGTCAATGGGAGCCCATGTACGCGTCGTACGACCGGCTCCCATTGACTTCAATGGGAGTCCGACCGAATCGAGTCCGGCAGCATGCGGCCGCATCGTACTCGCTCGGTCGGACTGCAGGAGTCCGGCTCGGTCGGAAATCTCTCCGGATCCGGCTCGGTCGGACAGTTTTCCGACCCAGATCGGAATCGGCCCCTTTGTGTCCATTCTCTGCCAGGTAATTCAAAAGTGCAATGGTGTCGTACTTAAAAGCATCACGTTTATCTGATGCGATCAGTAAGTCATCTACATACTGTATAAGGGTAGACTAGCAAAGAATCTTCTGGGACTCAAGATTTTCTTTAAAATCTGATTAAAAATGGAGGGACTCTCTGTATACCCTTGAGGAACCCTTGAGGAATGTTCTCTTTTGTCTTCCAACAGAAGACAATCACGCGATTGTCTTCTATTGGAAGACTACAGAGAATAAATACTGGCTATCTCCGTGCAAGGGCAATGAGAAGAAAGCCTGGCACAAATCAATGACTGTAAACCATTCTGCAGTACAGGAATTACAGGGAATTTGGAAAAGTACTGAAGCAGGATTTGGCACCATGGGACAACAAGGCACCACTATTTCATTGATCTGGCTCAGGTCCTGAACAATTCCATACTTGCCGTTAGGCTTTTGTAAACCCATTATTTTTTTTATTTTTATTTTATTTATACGTTTTTCATTAAGTGTAACAAACCATGTTTATATACATTATCAAGTCTATCTGATATGATACATCATACAATTAATAATTGTATATACCACAGCACTTAGTGATAATTAGCATGGCAATGATACGTCTCAGCAATGTTACAGAATGATAACAAAGGCAGTATTTATGCATCAGTTTTAAAGAGGTCAGGATGTTCACGTAAGTAGGTGGTAAGAGGTTCCCAGTAATTAGAAGGTCTAGCAGTTGTGGGGAGCTCTTCTGCATATATCAAAAAGTTGTCTTTACAATAGATGGAGTCTAATATCCAGCGAGCTATGGTAGGCGCCTTCCTGCTGTCCCAATGCATGGCTACTCTTCGTTTTGCTAAGAGTAATATTATAGTGGCCAGCTTTTTCTTGGTAGATTTCAAATGCGTCAAATGACCCAACAGACATAGTTGTGGTGTGCAATCTAGTTTACAATTCAGGATTACGCTTAGCAGATGGACTACCTGTTCCCAGTAGAGTTTCACTTTACTGCAATACCATGCTAGATGCCCAAAATCAGCTTGGTCTGTTCTACAGCGTTTACATTTAGCGTCTGCACGCAAACCATGTTTGTGTAAGTGGAATGGAGTGTGGTAGGTTTGGTGCAAATATTTATAGTGTATGATTCGTAAATTCCCATTGGGTGTAAGAAGCTCAGTAAGTGCGCAGCAGGATTGCCATTCATCCACATCTAGAGGCTTGTCTAGTAACAAATTCCATTTGTCATGTGCTTTTTGCGTGTTGGCGCCAATTCCCTCTGTAGGGTTCTGTAAATGTAAGTCCGTTTTTATATAGCGCAGCTACTCACCCTTACGGGTCTCAAGGCGCTGGGGGCCGTCGTGGAAATTAAGTGAACTATTGCCCAGAGTCACATGGTGCTGAGCTGAGCTGCCGCCGGAGCCAGGGATCGAACCGTGAACCCTGTGCTCCGAAGTCAGCTGCCCTGGCCGCTGCACCACACCTTCTGTAAAGTCTTGCTACTATGTGGGCATTGTTTGGAGCGGTTATTAATAATTGTAGCGTTTCTAGTGAGGGGGGTTCATTTGGATATGTGGGGTAGAGCTCCTGAATTGCCTTGCGCAATCTGTGATAAGCAAATTTGAACAACAGTGTTTGATTGCTCACAAATGTCAGGTCGGTTGGTGTTAGAAATGTTCCGTTCTGGTATATGTCTCCCATCACTGTGATGCCAATCTGTTCCAGTAATCCCATACTTCCCTTCTCTTGTGTAACCGATAAAGCGGGATGTTGTGCCAGGGGTAGGTTTGGTGCATAAAGTAGGATTTTGTCTGTAAGCTGGCTAATACGCTTCCATGCCAGGGACGAGGTACGTACTGTGTTAATTTCGTGTTTGGTCAAATGGGGCCGCTGATGTGGTAATATGTGTGCTAATTTAATGGGGTGGGCGTCACCATCTTCTACTGCAAGGTGTGGCATATAGCGTATCGGGTGAAACCAGTAGTATGCATATTGCGCTTGGGCGCATAAGTAATATAGGTATAGATCAGGGACTGTGAATCCACCAGAGGCGTATGGCAGTGTCATTGTGTGCAGACTTATCCTTGCTTGCTTCCCAGCCCATATTAGTTTAGTCAAATTGGCACGTAAGCGGCTGAAAATGGGGGCTGGTGGAGGTATGGGAATGTTGGTAAAAAGGTAAAGTAGTTTGGGTAGGATCACCATTTTTACAAGAGATATCCTGTCCGCTAGGGACAAAGATAGAGTGATCCACCGGTTTATTTGTGTTTCTAGTTTATCAATCGCTGTGCCATAATTAATTCGGATTACGAGTTCAGAGTCGCGATGAATCCAAATTCCCAGATAGTTAATGGGCTCTTACTGCCAGACTAGTGGGAAGTCCATTTGTGGCGATTTCGTATTTGCAGTTAGTGGTATCACTGCTGATTTGGACCAGTTTATCTGCAGACCTGATTGCCGTCCGAATTTTATATATTCTCTAATTATTGGTGATAGGTTGACGTTGGGATCTCTAATATACAGTACCATATCATCCGCATACAATGATATGCCAATAGGATGTAAACTGAATTGTAAGGCCGTATGGGCATATTGCTGGCGTATTTTACAAGCTAGGGGTTCTAGAGCAATCGCAAATAGCAGAGGGGACAGCGGGCATCCCTGCCGCGTCCCTCTTTGTATCTGTATTACGCCCGATATATGTCTATTGACTTTGATGCGTGCAGTGGGCTTAGTGTAGAGAAGTTTAATCCAGTTTATTAACATGGGTGGATGACCTATTCGCTGAAGAATGGTAAACAGGTAGATCCATTCGACTGAATCAAAAGCCTTGGCCGCGTCTAGAAGCACGGCCACAGCCTCCAACTCGGGGTTCAGCTGATGTAACAGGGCAAATATCGTACGAAGATTATGTGTTGTGGATCGGGATGGTATAAATCCAGATTGGTCTGGTAAGACAATAGCTGTCATAAACGGTTGTATCCTGGTCGCAATAATTTTGGCTAGTATCTTAGTGTCCGTGTTTATTAAAGATAGTGGTCTATAGGACTCAGCCAACTCCGGGTTTTTATCCGGCTTTAGTAATGCTACTATTAGTGCTTCACGTAGTGTTGGGGGAAGAGTTTGAGTGTTATATGCTTCGTCATACATTTCCAGCAGGTATGGGCTAAGTATTTCGGAATATGTTTTGTAAAATTCCCCTGTGTATCCATCTGGCCCTGGAGTTTTGCCGTTGGGCAGTGTTTTTATAGCAGCTTGTACTTCTTCTATAGTGATCGGTTGTGCTAGGAATTCACGTTGGCTGTCCGAAAGCCATGCCAGCGCAATATCTTCCACATAATCTAGGATCTCCTGTGCGTGTGCCGTGTCCCGTGCTTTATGTAGTGCGCCATAGTTGTCCATAAATGTGTGTAGGATACCGGCTGTGTAATAGTGTTCTGTATTATTGTCATCCACCATTTGCAGATCGGTGTGTTGCTTGTGTTCTATGCGTATTTTGTGTGCAAGGATACGTCCCGGTCTGCCTCCCTCACCCATCCTGCGCGCTGTGTGGCGTCTTGCTATATATTTCACTTCATCGTCTGCTAGATCATTAAAGATGTTTATTTCATCTCTTATGGTACTTAAGATATTTGCACTGTGGGTATTGTCGTATTCTGCTTCTAGTTTTTTGATGCGTGTTTCACATTGTGTTAATTGGGTATGGATATCTTTAAGGATCCCTGCCGTGGTGCTGATGCAAATGCCTCATAAGGTCACCTTGAAGGCTTCCCAAAGGATGCCTGCGCTATCTACCGACTGCTTATTGGTGGCAAAATAGTCTTCTATTGCTGTGCGAATTGTCTCGGCATAGAGTGTATCCAAAAGAGCCGTTGCGTAAAATCGCCATACGAATGGCGGTGGGGTGTATGTAGGGATTTGCAGGGTTAGTAGGACAGGCTTATGGTCTGATAATGTTTTTGGGAGGTGTCTAACATCCTGGGTCCATGTGCATGCTTGTTCCGTAATTATCCAGTAATCAATCCTGGACCAACTGTTATGTGCAGTTGAGGAGGGGGTGCTTTCATGTGTGTGTGGGTTACGCATGCGCCAGATATCTTGCATTCGAAATTCTTTCATACCGTGTATAATAACTGCGGTGGCCCAGTGGTGATATACGGTCGTGGCCCGTGATCTGTCACATGTACTATCCAGTGCTACATTCATATCCCCACCCCATATGAGCTCCATATCTGGAAGCCCCCGTATTACTGTGTATACCTTCATAAAGAAGTCAGAGTCATCCACGTTTGGACCGTATGTGTTAATGAGGCCCACTCTTGTACCCCGTAGTATACCTGTAATTATGACATATCGTCCTTGTGTGTCTGTTAATGTTTGCTCCGATACGAATTGTGTGCCCTTCCTTATCAGGGTTATTACACCGTGTGCATATGTAGAATAGGAGGATGAGACCACTAGTTCTGCCCATCGTTTCCCGAGTCCGTCTGCCTTGCATTTGAGCAAGTGTGTCTCTTGAAGCATAGCTATGTCTATTCTATGTCTATCTAGGTAAGCAAAAACCTGTCTAATTTTTCTAGGGTTATTAAGACCTCTTACATTCCAGGTAGCTAGTTTCAAGGGTGTAGGGTTAGTGCTAGTGTGCATCAATATGTCTCCAGTTATAGCGCATGAGGGAGATATGTGCGTTGCTAGTATTGCTTACCGGCATTGCTATCTGGATTCTGAGTAAATACGTAGTGTGTGCTTGTGAGATGACAATGGACAACAACATCTGTCTAGTGGCTTGATAAGGCAACTGTTATAAGTCTGGAGGGACCTTGGTGGTTTAGGCTGCCCAGTTCCCGGGCTTTGCGGAGTGCCGCATCTCGGTCCCTGTAATTTAAGATTTTTGCAATGATCAGACGTGGTCTGGCCCCAAGTGGTGGTGGTGGAGCTCTTTCAACAATGAAAACGTCAGAGAAAGTGTCTTTGCCCAAGAGAGTTATAAGTAATTGTTCGATATAGCGTTCCATGGGCCCTGTGTTGGTCGTTTCCGCTATGCCCATAAGGCGAATGTTGCTTCGGCGAGAGCGTGCCTCAAGATCTTCGGCCTTCGCCATCAACGCCTCTAGATGTTTATCCATTTTGCTTTGTTTGGTTTCTATTTGCCATTGTGCATCCTCTGTATCCGATATGCCGCTGTTCCGCCATGTCAATTCTTTCAGTGTGTCTGTCCAGCCGTTCAGACATGCGATCCACTCGGTAAGTTAGTGAGTCTATCTTGCCGTCTATGTTAGAGAGGGTGGTTTGTATCGAGGAGAACATGGCCTGAACATCTCCAGTAGCAATCCCACCCGCAGTGGATGTGGCCTGTTGTACGCCGTTATGCCCTTCCGGGTCATTCTCAGTTGGTTTTTTTTGCTGCTCAAACGTTAGCTTGGGTTGATTTCTGTCTGGTTTACCCATGTTGCAGTGATATAGATCAGCCCAGCCGTTGTAGGGCTGATGGCGTGGGTTGACACAGAGGCCCAAGGGAGAAGCTACTTATTTATAAAATTTAGTCGCTTACAGGTCTATGAGGCAGTGGTTTCTGTATAGAGTACACTCCCATATGTCCGTGCAGTAGATGCTCCGGCCACAGCTGTACTCTGCTGTGTCACTGACGCAGGGTATTGTTGCGAGGTTAGTAACGGATCCACATCGGGGGGGGTTCTGTACCTGGATCGTAGTGCGTAATCAGGCGTGGGCACTGCGAGAGTCCCGGGGTGGGTAGGGATCTCCCCTCCGTGGACAATGCGCATGCGGGGTTGAAACCACCCACGACGCTCTCCGGCGTAGTGTCTTCCGGCTAGGCCGGATCTCGCACGTTATGCTTGGCAAGGTAGATATACTCCTTCACAATTTGTGCCTCGTGGGTTTATGGCAATTTGTGAGTTATGAGCTAATCTGCATTCAGGGCCTCTGCAGCTAAATAGTGGGCAGCAAAGAGATAAGTGATGTTTCCCCTCTCAATCAGTTTCGGCTGCTATGCTCTCCAGTCAGCCCTGTAGTGCACCGGGGTAGGTCTATGTGCACAGTGCGTTTCTTAACAGTTCAGCCCCGCTCAGCACAGCACACGGTGCTGGCGCCGTTCGTTCTGGCGTGCGGCCTGGCCAATCCTATATTGAGTGCCTAAGTAGCGCAGGCTCACCAAAGCACGCAGAGGGTAGAAATGGCGTACCTCGTTTTCACCGCCGATCGGGCCCCTGGTCGCTGGAGCGAAGGCGACGCGTGCGTTGCACAGTCGCTATCCCCAGCCGCTGTTCTAGGATCGCAGTCCGCTCACCGGGCAGCTCTCACCGTCAGATTTCGTAATGATCGCAGGGAGCGCGCGTTCTTCTCCAGCCTCCACACCATTCAGGAGTGATCACTGTCCCCTGCTCACAGTGTGCGATTCACGGGCTACAGACCCAGTCACATCTCCGGGCGCGCCCTCGTCATCTCGCACTCACCGCGTCTCATCTCGTCGCGGGGCAGGTCTACGTCCGCACACGCTGCTCAAGCCGCGCCTCGGCTGAGTTTTCCCAAGTTTATTTTCTCCGGCTTTCGGCCACTTCATGTTATGAGAGTCGGCTCAACAAGACTGTTAAGTGTTCCGATTTGTTATTTTTGCATATTTACCACATCAGCAGGATCGTGGTGCAGGATAGATGTAGGATGTTTAAGTGACCGAAGGAGGTCGCTTAGAAAGCAGCCATCTTCAGGCGTGGCTAGCTCCGCCCCCCTTTTTGTAAACCCATTATAGGTGAATTACATGGGCTCCCAATCAACGCTCTAAATATGCATTTCTGAAGCATATCTTCAATCACTGGCTGTATTCCTGCAATGGTCTCTGGGGAGAAAAGGATAAGCTGGTGTTCTGGGAAAAAACAGCATTCGGTTTAAATTTGACTTGGACTGGTTCTACACCTTTTATAAGTCCAATGCCTTTCTTGTAAAATCCCAGACTTCAGCTTTTACTGTGTCTCTGAGATCTTCTGGCAGTTCAGAAATAGTCAGTAGAGGTAACATTTCTACTTCAGCATTTTTCCTGAACATTTTAAATTCAACATCCTCATCATGGGTCTGGAAGCAACACTGTCCGGTGTACAGTATATTATGCAATTTAACTAATGCAACAAATCTCTCCCTACCAGATTTACTGGGCTAGTGTCACAAACCAAAAATTGGTGCTTTTCTTCAAAGGTTCTTATTTTTACTGGAACTTCTTTTGAGATAGGATTTAGCATCTGTTTATTCATAACCCCAACTACTTGGATCATTTTCCCTGAATGAGGTAAATCTGGTCCTTCCACTGTTCTAACTGTGGAACGGGTAGCTCCTGTGTCAATCAAAAAAGACACATTCAATCAGGGAGTTTAAAGTGCGCTACTCACCCTTGAGGGTCTCAAGGTGATGGGGTTGGGGGTGAGGGGGTGCAGCCCTGATTCAGCCGAAAAGCCAGGTCTTGAGGCTCTTCCTGAAGGTGTGCAGTGTAGGGGAGTGTCTGATGTTGACTGACACATTGTGACCATAAACGTTTTCGTCTCCATATAGGCAACTTTGATCTACCTCTAAAACTGTGAGAAGTACGCAATGTTCTTCCTCTCTCAGGCACCGTCATTGGGAATTATCAGAACGGGAAACAGCGTTTACAACACTGTCATCACATCGCGTAACTATTACAACACGGTCGTTACAACGACCGCGTTGTTAGAACGCGATGCCTTTACATCGCAAGTCATTAGATCGACTTGCAGTAGGGGGCGCTCTAACCTAAGGAATAGTATAATTTACTATTCCAACACCTTCCCTACTGTTGCCCAGGCTGGAGTTGGAATAGTAAATTATACTATTCCTAAGTCCAGCGCGCCCCCTACAGCAAGTCGATCTAATGACTTGCGATGTAAAGGTATCGCGTTTTAACAACGTGGTCGTTGTAACGACTGCGTTGTAATAGAACGCGATGTTATAGCATGCGATGTAACATGCTATATTCATCAGAACCAAACTCATCTGTTTAAAACAAGGGATATTGTCCTACAATGTCCTGTTTCAGATTCTGTAATTGCAGCATTTGATTCTGGAATTGATTTGTATTAAACTTTGGCCTTTGATTCAAATTCAATGTAGGTTTTCCCATTTGCGTAGGAGCAATGGGCACAATCTGGGCTTGATTTTGCATAGAATTCTGCATTTGCAGTACAAGCATCCTGTGACCTGCTATACCTTGTGAACTTTGCATTGATCCTCCAGCATTTTCAGGATTAAATTGACATTCCCATTTCCAATGCCCCACCCGATTACAAACGTGACAAGCAGTAACCTTTTTCTTAACAGCAATGTCTGTCCTAGATCCCGCACCTGCGGGAACACCTCTACCTTTGCTGTGGGGCATTCGCATTCCATTCTGATTTCTTGGAAATCTAGCCTGTGGAGCAACCACTCCCTGCATCATTCCCTGATTCCCTACAAAAGAAGGATTCTGGAAGTCTTTCTGCACCAATCTAGTCTGAGCCAACAATAATTTCTCCTTTATTTTCCTCTGCTTCATGTCGAATTAATTACTGCAATACTTTGCATAAAGCAAGATCTCGTCTAGTGTCTTTGCCTGCCAGCAGATAACACTTTGTGTAATATGAGCACTCATTTCAGGTTTCAATCCTAGAACAAACTGAGACACAAAAACATATCCTTTTGTTAGACCTGGCATAGTTTCCCCTGTCTTTTTTGCTTCTGCCTCCTGTATTTTTGACTGTATGCTAGACTTCTTTTTTTCTGGTGTTTGAACTCTGGGCACTTTACCACTGCTGATCAATGCTAAAGTGCAAGTGCTTCCTGTGTAAAATATTACTAAAATTGGTTCTTTTATTTGGCATACTGGTAGGTCCCTCACAAAGTACACTGTGTGCGCCCAGGGCCTGTAAATCACATGCTACTAGTGGCCCTGCAGCGCTGATTGTGCCACCTACATGAGTAGACCCCCCAAACATGTCTCAGGACGCCACTGCAGTGTCTGCAAGTGCGGTTTTAAACTGCCATATCGACCTGGCAAGTGCAGCCACTTGCCAGGCCCAAACCTTCCCTTTTATTACATGCAAGGCATCCCTAAGGTAGGCCCAAGGTAACCCCATGGGCAGGGTGCAGTATATGTGAAAGGCTGGACATGTACTGGTGTGTTTTACATGCCCTGATAGTGAAAACTGCTAATTTTGTTTTTCACTAATGTAAATACTATCTCTCCCATAGGTTGTCATTGGAGCTGCCTTGTAACATCCTACAAGTGTAACTTTCAATTGGAAAGAGATAGAGGTTTGGAGTTTCGGTTCTCTGAACTCAGGATTCAAAGACATATCTTTCTGTGAAGGTGTTTTTTAAATTGGGTGTTAGAAAATGCACTTTATGAAAGTGGGCATTTTCCTGCATTACCATCCTGTGCCTCTGTCTGCCTGTGGAATCCACATCGGGGTTAGAATGACAGTTGGGCTGTTTGTGCATTCACTCTAGACAGTCACACAAAGGGAGCTGAGGTGTTCCCTGCATATCCTGATTGCCCATCACCAGGCTGATCGGCCTTCCTGAGATAGAGTGGTAGGAGGAGTTGTCACTGACACCTGAATAGAGCTGTGCCTGTCCCCTCACAATGCTGTCTCTACCCACCTGAAGTGTGTCTGGGGCAAGGTAAGGGCAAGGCAGGATCTGTGCACTACAAAGACTATCCTTTGAAGTATTCCTACTTCAAACTGGAAAGGAGTATAAGTATTGGACCTCTAACCCCACATTTGTAGAACACTTCGGGATCAAGAGGAGATTCTGCCAAAAAGAAGAGCTGGAAAAGCTGTAGGAGGAGAACTGCGACTTGTTGCTTTGTTGTGCTGGCCTGCTGCTTGCTGCTTCTTTCTTGGGCAGAGGAAGGACTGGACTGTACTTTCTTATCCTACTTATCAAGGTTCTCCAAGGGCTTGTGTGTGCTTGCCTCCTGTTGGAAGTCTCAGGGCCATCAAGGACTTCATCTGCAGCTCTCCTGAACTCCTCTGCTGGGAGTTCTGACCTGCTAAGTGCTGTCAATTCCAGTTCTGGGCCCCTGGAGGTGGCTTTGCTGCAAAAAGTTGAAAATCCATGGGGTGACCTTCCGTGCCTGTTTTTCCCACCACAAGCTTGTCGTGCAGTTGAAAAGCCAACGCATCACCTCGCTGCGGTCAAAGAATCGACGCAGTGGCTATTTGCGTGACTTCAAGATCACCGCAGCCTACGTCCGTGTCTCTGACGTCCGAAACCCCCGCTCCGACTTCGACATCAGGCTCTGCTCTGTGGCTGAAGAAATCAACGCATCACCTGTCCATGACTGTGAAAATTGACGCAGCGCCTGTTTCACCGCCGCATTGACCCATCACACCTGGATTTTTCACGCATTGCACCTTTGCGTCAAGTCTCCAGCGACGCCGTAAGTAGTGAAGGCTGCATGTTCGGAATTCAACACATCACTTCTCCTCGCAGTAAGGAATCGACGTAACAGTTCACCTGCGTGCAGCAGAACTGATGCCTCCATTCCCCTGGAACTCAAGAATCGATGCATCGATTGTGTTTTCCGACGCTTCCCTCCTCTGCGGCTGTTTTTCATCTTGGATTTTGCCACATCAAAGGTACTTTGTGCTAAAATCGACGCCTCTATAGAGTTCTAGGGACAAACGTGCTTAAAACTTTAAAAAGTGATATCTTTGCTTATGTATGTGGATTTTGTTGTTTTGGTCTTGTTTGGTTTAGATAAAGATTGGTTATTTTTCTAAACTGGTGTGGTGTCCATTTGTAGTGTTTTCACTGTGTTACTTTGTGTTTTATGTACAAATGCTTTACACATTGCCTCTGAGATAAGTGTGAGTGCTCGTGCCAAGCTTTCAAGGGAGTGAGCAGGGGTTATCTTGGGTATGTAACTCCCTTTCCCTGAATAGAAGGAAGGGTCCCTACTTGGACAGGGTGCATACCACAGCCAACTAGAGACCCCCATTTCTAACACCTTTTCTTCGGGATATTTACATCCACTGTGCTGTTTAAACACCTGCAACAACCTTTCATAGTATTCATGAACTGTCGCCTTCGTTCTTGTGTGGTTCTCTTGATTTTTAACCAATCTGTATGCCTGGGAGGTATTTTCCCTTTCAAAAAGCTCATAACTGCTTCATATTTCTCCATCACCAATGGTGAAGGTGCACCAGTTCCTCTCTCTCTCTCAGCGGTTCTGCTTTTGGCCACTGAACTGCTACCTTACATTCTGCCCACAGATCAGCCAATACCCCAATGTCAAGAAACGTATCCAGGTCTCACTTTTGAAATCGTTATAAACCTTTCTACTTAAGCATGCCACTGTACTGATTTGTCTCTCAGTTTTGGAAAATTGTTCGTAAATGCTTTCAGATCACCTCTATCTATTCCATGGAATATGTAACATGTACATATGTACCTCCAACTACTTCCCTCAATGGATATGCCACTGCCTCATCCAACTCATTCTGTTTTCCCTCTGCTTTTCTCTTTTCCTTCTCGTATTTCTTTGCCCATCTAAGTTCCACCTTTTCCACATCCTTCCATCTGCGCATGCATTCAACTAATTCAGTAATGTGAAATGCATTCCTGTAATCCTCATGTTTTCTATTGCTTGATCATCCAACTCAACTCTATAGCTACGATGTTCTATCAAAGATAGATCCACATCGTACTTGTTTGCTATCCCTGCCAACCTGTCATGTATCATAGTAGCCTTTCGAGTAATCTTACATAAGTAGGTTAACTCATCTCTATGGTACTGATCTAGGTGATTAAACTTCAGGCAACCCGTAATCAATTCTTCCATTTCTATTTTTAATTTAGGAATGTCCTATGGTTTTTCTTTTCTTGTCTCTAACTGTTTTGGGGGCTCTGTGGTTTCTACCCCTCTTTCCCTTGTAAGTTCTTCAAGCCATGCATGGTAAACCACCGTTTTCATTGCCCGCCAGTTCATTCGGACCTAAAAGGAGTCGTAAAGACTAGGATTCCTCCTCCATCTACTAGAGGTCTCCACAGAACTAACTGTGTATTTTGGGTTGTCGGTACATTTCCAACAACTGGTGTCGTTAAGACCTCTGGTCTCTCAATTTGGGGTGGTGCAGTAGGAACCCCTCGTGATGCAACGGTATCAGTATCAATGGTAACCACAGCTATGGGTCATCTCACAACTGGTTGAGCAATTTGTAAAACCTGTAACGTCTTTCAATAAGAGGTGGATCAGAATCATCTGGAGCTGTAGCTACAGTCTGATTAGCACTTGCAGGTGGTGGTGGTTGGGAAGACAACATTTGTTCTAATATCTTATCTCCCGAATCAGTATCTGGGTCACCCTCTTCTTGCTTAGCCACATCCTTACTCTTTCTCGTACTCTATGATGTAAGAACCAGATATAATCTGGTTCCTTCAATAATTACCTTCCTCTATCTACGCTGTTCTTCATACCATAGGGTATTTGTGTAATTTTTCGTCGCTCTCCCTGTCCTTCTCTGATATTTCTCCTTCTCTTTTTCCCTCGCAACCTTTTCCAAATCATTAAAAGCCTCATATTTCATGGGTAGAGGTGGTGGCTTCATCTCATACAATTTTTCCTTCAAATGAACTAGGATTCTGGTGTTAAATGTCCCATACCTTGGAAATCTTAAAGCACCCTCATTTTCCGTAATTCTTTCACATTGTTTTAGCCATAGTCATGAATTTAATCCATGTTGGATAGTAATAATGTATCCAGAGTGCCCTCATGAGGTGCCTCCTCAACCTTTCCTACAGGAATAGTGGCATCAATCCTAACAATTTTCTTTAAATCCTTAAAACATTTCATAATGACAGTTGAATTTTCCAAATTTTTACGTAAACCCAAATGTTTTGATTCTGTTCCTTATGCGTCAAATTTCGTTCACCAGTTAAATGACAGCATACATTTCATGTGATTCTTTACAAAATTCAAAGGAAGAACTCAAATCAACAACATACTGTCACAACACGGCACAAGAAACCTTCTATACAATGGCAGCATGAAAGTACACCAACCGTCCAATCCAAGCGCAAAACACTATGACGTATGACTCGCTCCTCGCAGCAGCTCACCCTCCTTCACAATTTTCTTCGCTTTCACACACTCTTTCAAATAACCTCTTAAATACCTTCTTGTTTGCTCTTCTAAGGAAAGTTAAGTATCTCAATCACTCAAGAACATTTTACACTTGCAAGTGACTTCGCGATCAGTGAAAATTCACACAAATTAATGCAGCTACACCCGTTTGCGCGATAAGGCTCCACTAACATTAACAGAGATTAATCAAACACAACAGCTTGTCCCTAACGTTACCGATGGAAGTGATGATACCTCACACTCCAAATCAACTTCTCCTGCAAACAAGTTTATAACATTTGTTATTATCCCGGGATCTTTCGGCTTCAATGAGCCTGAAATCAACGTCTCCTCTTCAACTTTTCTCACTATTCTCTCATACAACCTGCAAGGAAACACACATACAACCACTACACTCACATCTGCGACATATTCATCCTATTAATACTCATACCTTCAAAACCGCAACCTCCAAAACCGCAACCGCTTTCGGACACTGCTTCGCCATGCCGTCTGGATCTGAACACTGGAAAAGGGGATTACTTTTAATGTAGTTTGGGTACTATTTTTAATGCTCCTTTTAGGGTATTAAACCATCTCCTCTGCTACCAGAAACTGCGGAAGCCTGAGGATTAGCAAAGAATGGTATTTAAGACTAAACACCCAATTAACAGATTTCGTCCCTTGGGAAATCCTGATGGCTCTTGAAAAGGTTGACAGACCTTTGTCACCAAGTTAGAAACGAACTAGAACAAAGGCATAAACTTTGCATGCATCATCAACGGTCAGATTAATGTTCAGTCAATGATGAGAGGTTGATGACGCTTCAACACCTTTATTTATCTTAAAGAATTAGTATTGTTTTTGTTGTCTTTATTCAGATTAGTCGTCTTACAGAAATGTCACTAAAAAGGTTGATTAGTGACAGCATAAATCAATACGAAGTGTTCCATAAAGGAAATTGTCCCTAAACTAGCTAAGGAGCCTAATCTACCCTATTAGAAGCCATGAAGAGTTCTTTTCAGAAAAGGGCAAGATTTAGATTATGAAAAAAATTACCCATAAAGAGTCTTTCAAGAAACTCAGCCGAGTTCCTTACAACTGCAGTAACAACCGCTTAAAAGGAGTGATCTTTGCAGTAGCCTTGATCAAGAAATGGTCTCTAAATAAAGGAAGAATAAAGTCACCTTTGGCAGTAGCTCTCGGTAACAACAGTAAAGAAGCTACTCTTCAGTAGAAGAGTCGCAGAGGAAGGATAAAGAGATCTGGGTCAGAATCTTCTTCTCATTCAATTCTTCTTCCACTGTAACTAGCTAGGAACACTCATTCACATAAAACCACACAATGATGTATCGATAAATGTTAGGCATTAACTCTCCTCTCCCAATGGAAACCGCTCATCCGATGGAGTTGTCAACTTCCACTGCTTCTCATCCCAATTCCCACGTTAAACATTCTCATCGAGATAGTGTAAAACATTGTTTCAAGACTTTGTTACATGGAGGAAAGCTCTCATGAGAACCTTCTTACCTAAGCTAAAAGATGCGCTGTATGTCCATTGTGAATACAAAGCAAGTCAAGTATGATGAGGCAAAACTAGCGATAATATTCTGTAAGGCATTCATAAAATATATCTAAATTATTATTTATTCAAGTAGTCACAGCAGCTCATTGTGTTAGGAAAATTGCTTAACATGGCATGAGGAAGCTAAATAAACATGGATTTGAAGTCAGCACATTCTCAAGCAAGTTGCTGTTGCTAGGCAAAATGTTCTTAATAAACATCTAATAAGCTATGAGCAAGAGTCGAAAGAAAAGTCCCTTTAGGCCCAATTTGAGAGGTACATTTAAGAATGATAGTCTGGTACAAATTTTTTTTTCTTCTATATTATTTTGCATACGTTTAAGTACTACACATTTTCCCTACATATTATTAATCTAGGAATCATTTGCTAAATAAATAATACATTGGATAATGATTATTTCACGTGCATAATTTTCTGCGTGTCATTTTCTATGTGAAAACAGTTATACAGCAGTTTAAACACATTCTAAAGTGCAATTCTAACATGGTCTGTGAGTCAAATTTTTATTTTGAAAGTAATTTCCCTCACTATCAAAGAAAATACAAGGAACGAGAAACAGCAACTATGTGTACAGTGAAACAAGAACTATGTGTTTGATCACTGAACTAATGTTTTTATTCATGTTTGTTGGATGAATGTGTAATAAAAGTATAAATATATTTTGCTAAAGATTACTCATGATCTCTCTTGAAAGCATTCTGTAATATATAAACAGACACACAATTATAATGCTTCGAAAATAATACATATAAACTCCTTTTGGGAAAAGGTGACACATGATGTGGTGTTCTTCTCATTTTTAAGTAATATAGCATACCTATTCCCCAGATGAGAGCACACTTGAACCTAATATACTGAATAAGTCCCACTTCTTATATGGTTATGATCAGGAGTAACATAAGGCACTCTTTAACCCCCAATCACAGCATAGGATTGATTGCTTGGCCCACCCATAGCCACCTAATAGCCTTATATGTGTTGCCCAGGAGCTAAAGAACTGGCAAATAGTGGAAATTACAGACAGTAAGCATGGTTCACAGATACGTGTTTACTTTCTACATTTGCAGCTGCCATCATGACATTTTTAACCAGGGGTACCCCGGATAGTGGCATGGGTAGCAAAAAACAAGTGAGGGATGGCAGCCGTTATATCTAACTTCCTTAATTGACTGCGGCGAATGTGGTTGCTGTGCATTTGCGCAGATAACGGTTTGTGCAGATCGTGTTGTAGGGTTGTCTGAATGGTATGTCAGAATATTGTGAGCAAAAATATCATCTGACAGAAACATTGTGCCCTAAATATTCTTTACAGCAATATTGTCCCACTGGATGTAGGTTATCTATAATTAACTCCAACTGTGTAATAGTTATGTAAACTTATGAACCAATCGTTCTGTTAACCCCTTCGATGCTCATGACGGAGCGGTTCCGTCATGAGCATCGGTTGGGCTGTGCTTATGATGGAACCGCTCCGTCATGAGCACAGCCCCTGGGGGAAGCGCTGGCGCTCCCCCCCTGGGGCATCGATCTTGCCCCCACAGAGGGGGATGGCAGCGGAAGAGTTTCCGCTGCCACCCCCGACGCCCCCCCACGCTTCCCCATGACGTCAGCGTGCATAGCGCGCGCCGACGTCATCAGGAAGCGCTGGACGCACTGGAAACCATTTCTTTCCAGCGCGCCCAGAGGAAGGGTAAGTTTTTGTTGCTCCAGTGGGGAATGGGGGCCAAATCTGGATGCCTTGAGGCATCGGGGGAGAGGAAACCGTGTTTCCTCTCCCCTGATGTCTCAATGCAGGGCATTCCTGGTGCACGATCGCGCACAGCGTCGCGATCGTGCACCAGGAATGCCCCACTAGACACCAGGGATTCGCTTAGTGTGCAAGGAAGCGACCCCTTGGGCAAGGGTCGCTTCCTAAGGGGGATAAACACTTTAGACTTTTCTGCCCCCCTGGGGACAGATCGGCCGATTTTTGGCCGTTTGTGGACCCAGGGGGGCAGAAAAGCCCACTAGAGCCAGGGATTTGTTTTTTTAAAATTGGAAGCGACCCCTTGGGCAAGGGTCGCTTCCTGGGGTCCAATTAATTTTAAAGTATATTCTGCCCCCTCTGGGGGCAGATCGGTTTTTAAAACCCCACTAGACACCAGGGAATTTCTTTAATTTTAAATGGAAGCGACCCTTGGGCAAGGGTCGCTTCCAGGGGCTAAATTTATTTAAAAATTATATTCTGCCCCCCTGGGGACAGATAGCCTGATTTTTGGGCTTTTCTGGACCCAGGGGGGGGGGGCAGAAAAGCCCACTAGAGCCAGGGAATTTGTTTTTTTTAAATTGGAAGCGACCCCTTGGGCAAGGGTCGCTTCCAAGGGCCATATTTTAAAAAAAAGTATATTCTGGGGGCAGATCGGTTTGTTTATTTGGCCTTTCTGCCCCCAGGGGGGGGCAGAAAACCCCACTAGACACCAGGGAGTGTTTTAAATTTTAAATGGAAGCGACCCCTTGGGTAAGGGCCGCTTCCTTATGGGCCTAAATAATTTTTAAGACTTTTCTGCCCCCCCTTGGGGACAGATCACCTGCATTTTTTGGCGTTTCTGGCCCGGGGGGGGGGGCAGAAAAGCCCACTAGAGCCAGGGATTTAAAAATAAATAAATTGATCGCTTCCAGGGGACATATATTTTTTTATGTGTATTCTGGCCCCCCTGGGGGCAGATCTGCCCGTTTATTTGGCCTTTCTGCCCCCATTTGGGTAGTGACATAGCGTGTTATAATGTTATTTGTTTTATTTCTTGTGAATTTACTCTTTAGACTGTTCCAGGTTGCGGTTTCGTTACTGGGGGTTCTGCTGTTTGTGTAGTTGCATGTGTTTGGTAAGAGACTTTTTTTGTACAATGTAAATGAGTTTTATTTTGTCTGCATGAATGTGTTTTTTGCAAATGGTGTAATAATAGCAGTATGTTTGGCTTCTGTTTTTTGAGTGTCAAAAACTTTTTGCATTTGTGCTCGATGTGTATTTTGTTGTCTTGTGAGTAATTGGTTTTGTTTTTTTCTTTCTAGTGGGATATCGTTGGTTTTTGCTGTGTCTCTGCAGAGTAGGTGCTGGTGAGTGTAGCTGTCTCTTGTAAGTGAATCGTATAGTTTTTGAGTATATAGATCTTTGTGATAAAGGCACACATTTTTTTACTTACTTGTTTTGCACAGTGTTGGTTGTTGTTGACTTGTTTGTGCAGTCTCCTTTCTTAGTAAGGATAATGGCTAGCCGCAGGATTACTGCTCAGCAGGTTGTTGGTATGCTTTTTGAGTCTTCCTCTGACCATGGTTCAGAGACTGACTCTGCATCTGAGGCAGAGGAGGCAGGGGACGATTCAGGCAGTGAGTTTTCTCTCCACATGGAATCATCGGATAATGAAGCTACTCTCAGTGCGGATGAAGCTACTCTTAGTGCGGATGAAGTGCCTGTGTTAGAGGAGGACATTGATGTGCCGATAGTGCGGCAAGAGGCATCTGGGCTGCAGCCTGGGGCTGCAAGGCTTCCCATTGGTGTAGTGCGGCAAGAGGCATCTGGGCTGCAGCCTGGGGCTGCAAGGCTTCCCGTTGGTGTAGTGCGGCAAGAGGCATCTGGGGCTGCAAGGCTTCCCGTTGGTATAGTGCGGCAAGAGGCATCTGGGCTGCAGCCTGGGTCTGCAAGGCTTCCCGTTGAAAGTGCTGACCTCTGGGTTGCCCCAGGCATGGTGCCGGCATTGCCAGACTTTACTGGTGTTCCAGGGTGTAGAGTGAATACTGAAAACTTTTTGCCGATACATTTTTTTCAGTTGTTTATGGACGATGTGTTTTTGGCAGAGATTGTTGAGCAGACTAATTTGTATGCCGAACAGTTTTTGAGGGACAACAGTGCCAGCCTTAAGCCCCACTCTAGAGCTACCCGGTGGACTCCCACAAATCTGGAAGAGATGAAGAAGTTCTTGGGTTTAACTTTTTTGATGGGCTTGCTAAGGAAGCCATCAATGTCTTCATATTGGTCTACTAGTCCCTTGATGGCAACTGCTATATTTCCGGCAGTCATGAGTCGTGATAGGTATTTGCTTCTGCTTCGGATGATGCATTTTGTCGATAATGGTTTAGCGTTGGCACGAGATCACCCTGATTGTGACCGTCTTTTTAAGATTCGGCCTGTCATTGATCACTTTGTTGATCGATTTTCTGAGATCTATACTCCTGGGAAAGAAATTGCAGTGGATGAGTCTTTGGTGTTGTTCAAGGGCCGCTTGGTTTTTAGGCAATACATTCCTAGTAAGAGGGCACACTATGGAATTAAGCTGTATATGCTGTGTGACAGTAGGACTGGATATGTCTCTAATTTCAGGGTGTACACCGGTAAGGAATCCAGGATAAACCCCCCTGGTTGTCCGTCCACTTTTGGAGTGACTGAGAAAATTGTGTGGGAACTTGGTAGAGGATTTTTTAACAAAGGCCACCATTTATATGTAGATAACTACTACACTGGTGTGCGGTTGTTCAGGGAATTGGCCAAAGTGGACACTGTTGCTTGTGGCACAATCCGCTCTAACCGTAAAGGTTTCCCAAAAGAACTTGTTTGTCAAAAGCTTGTGCAGGGACAGTGCAGTGCGTTGCGTTGCGAGGAGCTTCTAGCTGTGAAGTTTTCAGACAGGAGAGATGTCTACATGCTGACTACCATCCATGAGGAAAGCACTGCACCTGTGACTGTTTGGGGTCACATTGCTGAAGTGCGCAAACCTGTGTGCATTTTAGACTATAATAGGCACATGGGTGGTGTTGACAGAGTAGATCAGAGGTTGGAACCTTACGCTGCTCTTCGTAAGGCTTACATTTGGTATAAGAAGTTGGCTATCCATCTTTTCCACTTGGCACCTTTAATGCTTTTGTTGTGTTCCAGGATTCTTGTCCTGAGTCAAAGATGACTTTTGTTAAGTTTCAGGAGTCTGTAATAGGCAGCCTTGTTTTAGTGGAACAGGCAAGTGTTCCTAGAGTTGGAGTGGTGGAGGATGATGCTAGATTGAAAGATCACCACTTTCCTGATCACATTCCTCCCACACCCTCAAAAGACTTTCCCAGTAGGAGATGTAGAGTCTGTTGGCGAAGAGGTATGCGGAAGGAGACTTGAATGTACTGCCCCGAGTGTCCTTCTAACCCTGGGCTGTGTGTGCCTGCTTGTTTTAGAATGTACCACACGCAAAAGAATTTTTGGGAGCATCCATGAGTGGTAAAGTGAACTGCCTGGCCTCTATTGTTTAATATTTTTTGTTCAGTTTCAAGGTTTGCATTTGTGTAGTGTATTTAGTTTCAGATTTTGTGTTAGTAGATTTGTATCTATTTGCAATTTGTTTGTGTTTTCTTATTTATATAAAAAAAAATCTTAAACGTGATGGCGGTGTGCGTGGAGTGGCGCTTGTCTGGCGGTGTGCGTGGTCTGGCGCTTGGCTGTCGGTGTGTTTGGATTGGCGCTTGGCTGGCGGTGTGTTTGGATTGGCGCTTGGCTGGCGGTGTGCGTGGACTGGCGCTTGGCTGGCGGTGTGTTTGGACTGGCGCTTGGCTGGTGGTGTGTTTGGACTGGCGCTTGGCTGGCGGTGTGCGTGGACTGGCGCTTGGCTGGTGGTGTGCATGGACTGGCGCTTGGCTGGCGGTGTGCGTGGACTGGCGCTTGGCTGGCGGTGTGTGTGGACTGGCGCTTGGCTGGCGGTGTGCGTGGACTGGTGCTCGGCTGGCGGTGTATGTGGACTGGTGCTTGGCTGGCGGTGTGTGAGTAGTGACTAGCTGCTGGTCACTACACACACTGCTAGCCAAACGCCACTCAACGCAATCCGTGAGCTGGTGTGGTTGCTGTGTCAGGAATGTGGGCATGTGAAAGTGATGGGCCCTTGAATGGCGCTGTCTGCTGGTGTGAGTGTTGTAATGTGCTGGGCCCGCGGCTGGTGTTGTGAATGGTTTTGTATGTGTCACACGTATGAAAGGTGTATGAATGGCCTGTAAAGAGGTTGGTGCCTTGTCGTGGCTTTACAGCTCACGAGCTGTGAGTCAATGGTTCAGTTTCTCGTCCTTTCAATTAACAGTGCATTTCATTTTTGTGAAATCTCTGGTTAATACAACTGTATATACTGAACCATCACTCCCCTCGTGCCAAATCCAACCAGTATGTATGTGTGCTTGAGGAATAGGTGGTTGTGCATAAAAATGTGTCTTTTCTGTTTTTGTCAAGCAGGGTGTACCTTGTCCTTTTTGTGAATGTTGTAATGTGTTGGTTTTGTGCCTGGTGGTGTGAATGGTCTTGTGTGTATCATGTATGAAAGGTGTGTGAATGGCCTGTAAAGTGGTTGGTGCCTTGAAGTGGCTTTACAGCTCACGAGCTGCGAGTCACTGGTTCAGTTTTTGTCCTTTCAATTATTGACAGTGCATTTCATTTTTGTGAAATCTCTTGTTAATAAAATGTTATATACTGAACCATCACTCGCCCTCGTGCCAAATCCAACCAGTATGTGTGTGTGCTTGAGGAATAGATGGCTGCGCAGTAATCTTTGTCTGTTTTGTCTCTCTGCCAAGCTGTACATTTCATCTAAGAATAACCTAACAACTGTAGTTTTTGTCTTAAACTAAACACCCATGGGAGTGCATGGTGATGTCTCTCTTGTGGATCCCAACAAGTTATCTTACCCACAATGTCCTGCAAACCTCAAAATGTGACTGTGACATTTTCCTTGCATTATTGTGTCCAAATTTTCACACTGCAGAAAGTAACAACAAATTTCCAACCCCCCAGCATTTCTCCAAGTATCCCAATAGAAATGGTACCTCACTTGTATGGGTGGGCCAAGTACCCGCTGCAGGGAAGGGCCCAAAACCTATTGAGGCGACATCAAAATTACCTATCACAAACCAACCTGGTTTTGCAAGGGGGTCCCATGTGTTTTGGCCCGGGCTCGCGGCCATCTAGGGAAACCTACCTAACCCGCATATTTCTGGAAACTAGACACCCGGGGGAGTCCAGTGAGGTATGGCTTGCGTGGGTCCCCCATCATTCTCCTACCCAGAATCCCCTGCAAACCTCAAATTTCGCCGAACAATTCACTTTTTCTCACATTTCTGTGGTGGAAAGTTCTGGAATCTGCGTGGATCCACAAATTTCCTCCCACCCAGCGTTCCCCAGGTCTCCCGATAAAAATGGTACCTCACTTGCGTGGGAGGGTCAAGGGCCCGCGACAGGCAAAGGCCCAAAACCTATTGAGGCGACATCAAAATTACCTATCACAAACCAACCTGGTTTTGCATGGGGGGTCCCATGAGTTTTTGGCCCGGGGCTCGGCAGCCATCTAGGGAAACCTACCTAACCCACACATTTCTGGAAACTAGACACCCGGGGGAGTCCAGCGAGGTATGGCTTGCGTGGGTCCCACACAAGTGAGGTACCATGGGTAGGAGAATGATGGGGGACCCACGCAAGCCATACCTCGCTGGACTCCCCCGGGTGTCTAGTTTCCAGAAATGTGTGGGTTAGGTAGGTTTCCTAGGTGGCTGCCGAGCCCGGGCCAAAACTCATGGGACTCCCCATGCAAAACCAGGTTGGTTTGTGATAGTTAATTTTGATGTCGCCTCAATTGGTTTTGGGCCCTTGCCTGTGGCGGGTCCTTGACCCACCCACGCAAGTGAGGTACCATTTTTATCGGGAGCCCTGGGGGAACGCTGGGTGAGAGGAAATTTGTGTATCCACGCAGATTCCAGAACTTTCCCACACAGAAATTTGAGAAAAAGTGAATTTTTCGGCAAAATTTGAGGTTTGCAGGGGATTCTGGGTAGGAGAATGATGGGGGACCCACGCAAGCCATACCTCGCTGGACTCCCCGGGTGTCTAGTTTCCAGAAATGTGTGGGTTAGGTAGGTTTCCTAGATGGCTGCCGAGCCCCGGGCCAAAACTCATGGGACTCCCCATGCAAAACCAGGTTGGTTTGTGATAGGTTATTTTGATGTCGCCTCAATAGGTTTTGGGCCCTTGCCTGTGGCGGGTCCTTGACCCACCCACGCAAGTGAGGTACCATTTTTATCGGGAGACCTGGGGGAACGCTGGGTGGGAGGAAATTTGTGGATCCACGCAGATTCCAGAACTTTCCCACACAGAAATTTGAGAAAAAAGTGAATTTTTCGGCAAAATTTGAGGTTTGCAGGGGATTCTGGGTAGGAGAATGATGGGGGACCCACGCAAACCATACCTCACTGGACTCCCCCGGGTGTCTAGTTTCCAGAAATGTGTGGGTTAGGTACGTTTCCCTAGATGGCTGCCGAGCCCCGGGCCAAAAACTCATGGGACCCCCCATGCAAAACCAGGTTGGTTTGTGATAGGTAATTGTGATGTCGCTTCAATAGGTTTTGGGCCCTTGCCTGTCGCGGATCCTTGACCCACCCCCGCAAGTGAGGTACCATTTTTATCGGGAGACCTGGGGGAACACTGGGTGGGAGGAAATTTGTGGATCCACGCAGATTCCAGAACTTTCCACCACAGAAATGTGAGGAAAATTTTGTTTTTTTGACAATTGTTTAGGTTTGCAAGGGATTCTGGGTAACAGAACCTGGTGGGAGGCAGTCAAGTCACCCCATCCTGGATTCCCCTGGGTGTCTAGTTTTCAAAAATGTATAGGTTTTCTAGGTTTTCCTAAGTGCCGGCAGAGCTATGGTTCAAACACTACAGCTAGGCACTTTGCCAAAAAAGGGGCATTTTTCACTGCAAAATTGACGTGTGTCCACGTTGCGTTTTGCGCCGTTTCCTGTCGCGGGCACTAGGCCGACCCACACAAGTGAGGTACCATTTTTCTCGGAAGACTTTGGGGAACGCGGGGTGGGTGGAAATTTGTGGATCGACGCAGATTCCAGAACTTTCCACCACAGAAATGTGGGGAAAATGTGGTTTGTTTGACAATTGTTTAGGTTTGCAAGGGATTCTGGGTAACAGAACCTGGTGGGAGGCAGTCAAGTCACCCCATCCTGGATTCCCCTGGGTGTCTAGTTTTCAAAAATGTATAGGTTTGCTAGGTTTCCCTAGGTGCCGGCAGAGCTATGGTTCAAAAACTACAGCTAGGCACTTTGCCAAAAAAGGGTCATTTTTCACTACGAAATTGAGGTGTGTCCACGTTGCGTTTTGCAGCGTTTCCTGTCGCGGGAACTAGGCCGACCCACATAAGTGAGGTACCATTTTTCTCGGAAGACTTTGGGGAACGCGGGGTGGGTGGAAATTTGTGGATCCACGCAGATTCCAGAACTTTCCACCACAGAAATGTGGGGAAAATGTGTTTTTTTTGACAATTTTTTAGGTTTGCAAGGGATTCTGGGTAACAGAACCTGGTGAGAGGCAGTCAAGTCACCCCATCCTGGATTCCCCTGGGTGTCTAGTTTTCAAAAATGTATAGGTTTGCTAGGTTTCCCTAGGTGCCGGCAAAGCTAGGGTTCAAAAACTACAGCTAGGCGCTTTGCCAAAAAAGGGTGATGTTTCACTGCGAAATTGAGGTGTGTCCACGTTGCGTTTTGCGCCGTTTCCTGTCGCGGGCACTAGGCCGACCCACACAAGTGAAGTACCATTTTTCTCGGAAGACTTTGGGGAACGCGGGGTGGGTGGAAATTTGTGGATCCACGCAGATTCCAGAACTTTCCACCAAAGAAATGTGAGGAAAATTTGTTTTTTTGGACAATTTTTTAGGTTTGCAAGGGATTCTGGGTAACAGAACCTGGTGACAGGCAGTCAAGTCACCCCATCCTGGATTCCCCTGGGTGTCTAGTTTTCAAAAATGTAGAGGTTTGCTAGGTTTCCTGTTAGACTTGGCATCTTTTGGCGTGTTTCCCCTGACTTTTTGCTTTCTGACCTCCCGGTTTTGACTCTGTTTTTGCTGGTGTAATGATTCTGCGCACTTTCCTCACTGCGGTCCAGTGGGAAAGTGCAAGTGCTCCTGTATAAAATGTGTTACGGATTGGCGTTTCCATGATTGGCCTATTTGGTTTATGTGTCAGTCCCTTGTAAAGTGCACTGCGAGTGCCAGGGCCTATAGACCAAATGCTGTTGGTGGGCTGCAGCACTGGATTGTGCCACCCACGTAAACAGCCCGTAAAGAGTAACTCGGGCCTGCCATTGCAGAGCCTGTGCGCAGCCTGGGGCTGCCATGTCGACTTGGTAAGTGCGCACACTTGCAAGTCCCTAAACCTTCCCTTTTCTACATGTAAGTCACCCCTAAGGTAGGCCCAAGGTACCCCTGTGGGCAGGGTGCGTTGTATGCGAAAGGTAGGACATGCCCTGGTGTGTGTGGCATGTCCTGATAGTGAATTACAGCCTAGTTCGTTTTTCACTATTGCAAGGCTACCTGTTCCCCATAGGCCAGAACGGGCAGTTTTGATTATTACAGCTTATAATCCTAACTGACCCCGGGAACATGGTAGAAATTCGAGTTTAGTATGCCTGGACTCAGAATGATAAAATGCATCTTTTAGTGAAGTTGGTTTTAACATTCTGTGTTTGAAAATACCACTTTTAGATAGTGGGTATTTTCTTGTCTAACCATCCAAGCCTGCCTCTGCGAGGTTGTGTATTCCTTGTCTGGAGTGTGAGTGATAGGGGCTGGGGGATGCCAGGAGACAGGATGAGTCAGCACAGGGCTGAATAGCAAGATCTACATGTAGATGGGTGGGAGGGGTTGCACCTGGGCCCTGAATAGGACAGTGCCTTCCCTCCAAAATGCTGGCTCCACCTCCTGTGGTGTGTCTGATGTCCCTGGCCTACTCTCTGAAAGAAGGACGGAGACTTGTCAACAAAGTGCTCCAGAACTGGTTTGGACTAGGCAAAGGCCTCTCTGCCTTCAGAGAACAAAGGAATTTGGGATATAAATATTGGGGCCCTGACCCCATGAATTTAGATCTCGCTGGAATCAAGGAACCTGCCAAGACGAAGAGCTGGAAGAGCTGCCAGGAGGAGTACTGCCCCTTTGCTGTGTTGTTGCTTTGTTGGGTTGGCCTGCAGCTGCTGCTTCTGCCTTGGGCAGTGAAAGGACTGAACTTTCTACAAACTTGTGCTGAGTATCTCCAAGGGCCTGGAACCGAGCTGGCCTCCTGTTAAGAAGTCTCAGGGACTACAAAGACTTCACAAGCCTCTGGGGACCGCTTCTGGAATGCTGTTTCAGTTGCCACAGAGGAAGGGAACTGCAACCGACTCCGTCAACCGAATCCATCCCTGACCGGTGACCTGTTTGCACCGCAGACCGCATCGTCCCGCTTCGCATCGCAACCCTGGTCTCACCATGGGCGACGTCCGACGCCGCCAGCACCGAGCCGCTGCTTGCACCGTGACCTGTGGGCACCGCAGTTCGCATCGCATCGCTTCACTGAACCAGCCGGACCCGACTGACGTGGACGCTGCAACTGGCTCAACAGTCGTGACCGCATCGCATTTGGGGCACCACTCGCACGTTTGCGACGCACCGCTCCGACTCGCACCGCTGTCCGACGCCAGCTCCCGCACTCCGGCTTGATCGCCTGCATCGCAACCTGTCAGCACCGCATCGAGCATCGTCTCACCCTGCATCGCACGCCTTGGACTCACCGACTCCGTCTGCACGACGCTCATCGAGCCGCTGCCTGCACCGCATCGAGGGACACCGCACCTTGCATCGCTCCGTCTTGCACCGCAACCGCGACGAACGCCGACCGGCTCGTACACTCCGTACCAGCCACAACGAGAAAGGTACTGTGACCGAGTCTGTTCACGACTCTGCTGGCCCGTAACGACGCGGTCGGCAGGAACTGTTGGACTCTGTGTAATTCAGCATCGCAATAGACCCGGACGGGGCTACCGACTCGTACGAACTTTGCTTTTGTGTTATTCCTGCAAAGAAGAAGTTACCTTATCAAGCATTCATTTTTAAAGTATAGTATTGTGGATTTTTGTCGTAATTGGTCTTGTCTTGAGTATATAAAAATTGGTTATTTTTCTAAACTGGTGTGGTGTCCGTTTGTAGTGCTTACACTGTATTACTGTTGGTTATGTGCAAATGCTTTACACACTGCCTCTAGAATAAGCCTGACTGCTCATGCCAAGCTACCAAGGGGGTGAGCAGGGGTTATTTTAGGAGTGTAACTCCCTTACCCTGACTAGGAAGACGGGTCCCTACTGGGACAAAGGTACAAGCCCTTGCCAACTAGAGATCCCATTTCTAACATTGGTGGCAGCGGTGGGATAGGACTTGTGTTTGCACTTGACTTACAGTGATTGGTGTGCACTACTACCATATCGCAGACCATTACGTACCACATACTGGTTCTTTTTCTTTTGGCCTATTTTTGATCTTGCCAGTTTTCAACTCACTACTTTTGTCATGCCTGAATCAATTGCATCATCCGTTGCATCTCTGGAAGTTATCTTTGAGGAGGATAGGTTGGAATCCTACGCCGTAAAGGAACTACGAGCAATTTGTAAAAACCTGAAAGTCCAAATTAAAGGCCTCACAAGGAAGGAGGCGCTACAGAAGGCGCTGAGGGCCTGGGTAGCAGCCAGACATGCCAGTGGGCAGCCTGGTAATCTCAGTGAGGAGGTGGAGGAGCCTATTTCCAGGGTGGATATGCTTTTGGGTGGGGGGAACCCGCCAGGTCAGGCAGCAGCAGTCTGTCCCCAGAGGAGCTGGAGGACAGGCGGGAGGCAAGGCAGTTTGAGCTGCAGAAGCTCAGGCTGGAGAGTGAGCGGGAGGAGAAGAGATTGGCCATGGAGGAGAGGAAGATGCTCTTAGAGCATGAGAGAGAACTGAAGGAGCTAGAACTTAGGAGTAAGTCAGGCTCAGATGGTGGCAGCAATTCGTCCAGAAAGGCAGACAGGATTGTGCACATTCCCAAGAATGTAGGCAAGGAGTTCAAGAAGGGGGATGACATACAAAGGTGGTTTCAGGGTTATGAGGCAGCCATACACATGAATGGGGTCCCTGAGGAGAATTGGGGAGCAGGATTGTGGCCACTTTTCCCTGAAGAAGCAAGGGATGCTCTGATAGCTTTGGGTAAGGGGTATCACCTCACCTATGCTGACATGAAGGATGCCCTTCTCACTAAGTATGGTCTTACTCCTGAAAAGTACAGGGATCAGTTCAGGTCCAGTAAGAAGTCTGATGCCAACACTTGGTTGGAATGTGTGGATGTGTTCTGCAGATCGCTGGATGGTTGGGTAAAGGGCAGTAGTGTAACAGATTTTCAGGGGCTCTACAACTTGATTGCATGGGAGCACTTGTCTAGTCTATGTTTTGCAGATCTGCGCCAGCACCTAGTGGATAGTAAGCTAACTGACCCCAGGAAGCTTGCTATGGAAGCGGACCGCTGGGTGAGTACCAGGGTCCACAAGAAAGCGTTTGGGGGAGACTCAGCCAAAGGTGGGCAGGGTCCCCAGCAGAAAGGTGGGGGGACAAGGGTAAAGCACAGGAGTTCTCTAAAGGGCCCCAAACTAGTACCCAGGGTAAAGGTTCCCAGCCCCCCGGTGATAAGAAGAAAGGGGTCTCTACAGGGAAGCCTGTTGAGACCAGCCCCCGCAAGTGTTATGCATGTGACCAGGTAGGTCACTTTAAGGGGGACCCCAAGTGCCCAAAGGGGACACAGCCACCCACCGGTGGACAGTCCAAAGTGTTGGCTAGTGTAGCGCTTGGGGAGGAGGGGTGCCCACAGGAGGGTGGGGATCCCGCAGAAATGACCCTTGTCTCACTAGGGGACAGTGAGATGGTCCCAGGAAACCAGGTGCCCCTAACACAAAGAAATATAGCACCTGGGTGACCATCAATGGGAACAGGGTAGAGGCTCTCAGAGATACTGGAGCCAGTGTGACCTCAGTCCGGTGTCACCTGGTCTCTGAGAAGCAGGTAGTCCCAGGGGCATTCCACCAAGTAGTTGCTGTAGACAACTCTGAGCGCCAGTGTATGGCGGCGCAGGTTCTCTTTGAATGGGGGGGTCTCAGGTCCCTTGAGGGTGGTTGTGAGCCCTACCATGCCTGTAGATTGTCTGCTAGGTAACGACCTGGAGCAGTCCTTATGGAAGGAGGTTGAGCTCAGGTCTCACTTGGAGATGCTTGGGTTGCCAGAGTGGGCATGCGTGTCTACTCGGTCAATGGCAGCCAGAAAAGGTGATCAAGAGGACTTGGAGCCTGGAACAGTGGCCCAAGTCCCTGCCAAGAGAAAGGGCAGGGGGCGCGGGAAACCGGCCCCCGAAGTTCCCACGGACCGGTAGGAGGCAGACCTCGAGGGGGACGCCCCGGTGCCTACAGGGGAGCAGGTAGCCGAACTGGGAGACATCTCTGAGCTGACCCATTGGCAGCAAGAAGGGGGTCCCACCAGGGAGGAGTTCTGCAGGGAGCAGAATGAGTGCCCTACTCTGGAGGGTCTGCGGCGGCAGGCTGCAGACCAGGCAGCTGGTAATCAGTCCGGGTCACATCTGATCTACTGGGAGAGTGGTCTCCTATACAGTGAGCCTAAGATTGCTGAGCCTGGGTCAGCCCGTGTGCTGGTGGTACCCCAGCGCTTCAGGACCTTCCTACTGGGTCTGGCTCATGACGTTCCTTTGGCAGGACATTTGTGGCAGGACAAGACCTTTGACAGGCTTGTCACCCACTTCTTTTGGCCCCAAATGCGAAGGCAGTCAGATGCACACTGTAGGTCTTGCCAAACTTGCCAGGCAAGTGGTAAGAGTGGGAGGAAGGTCAAAGCTCCTCTCCAACCTTTTCCTGTTGTTGGTACACCCTTTGAGAGGGTAGGGATGGATATTGTGGGGCCACTGGATCCCAAGACAGCCATGGGCAACAGGTACATCCTGGTCTTGGTGGACCATGCCACCCGGTACCCGGAGGCAATCCCTCTCAGGACAACGACGGCGCCAGTGGTGGGCCGGGCGTTAATGGGGACCTTTTCCAATGTGGGATTCCCCAGAGGGTGGTTTCTGATAGGGGGACCAATTTCATATCCAAGTATATGACATCCCTGTGGAAGGAGTGTGGTGTAACCTACAAGTTCACCACTCCTTACCACCCACAAGGAAACGGTCTGGTGGAGAGATTCAACCAGACCTTGAAAGGCATGATCAAGGGTCTAACAGAACCCATGAGGCGTAAGTGGGACGTCCTCTTGCCATGCCTACTCTTTGCATAGAGGGAGGTGCCTCAGAAGTCTCTTGGGTACAGCCCCTTTGAGCTCCTGTATGGCCACCCTGTCAGAGGACCTCTGAGTTTGGTAAAGGAAGGCTGGGAGGCAGCTCCCAGAAAAACTCCCCAGGATGTGTTTAGCTACATGCTGGCCTTTAGAAACCAAACTGCCCGCTTCAGGAAACTCGCTCAGGCGAACCTAGAAGCAAGCCAGGAAGAAATGAAGAGATGGTATGACCAGAATGCCACTCTGGTCGAATTTCAACCTGGGCAAAAAGTGTGGGTCATGGCCCCAGTGGCACCTTGTGCCTTGCAGGACAAGTGGACTGGGCCATATGAGGTAAAGGAGCGCAAAAGTGACGTCACCTACCTGGTGGATTTGCAAGCTCCAAGGAACCCTTTGAGGGTCCTTCACGTGAACCGCCTCAAGCCCCACTTCGAGAGGTCCAAAGTGAGTATGCTCTTGGCGACAGATGATGGGGTGGAAGAGGAGAGTGAGCCTCTCCCTGACCTCCTGTCTACCAAGGAGCATGATGGGTCAGTAGAAGGTGTGATCCTCTCCCCTACTCTGACTCAGGAGCAGCAGGGGGACTGTCACCAGTTGTTGGGACAGTTCGCCCCACTGTTCTCTCTGACCCCCGGTGTTACTCACTGGTGTACCCATGACGTGGACACTGGTGACAGCCCTCCTGTGAAGCACAAGATTTACAGGTTGACTGACCGTGTCAGAGCCAGCATCAAGGAGGAGGTCTCTAAGATGTTGGCGTTAGGGGTGATTGAGCCCTCCCACAGTCCTTGGGCCAGCCCAGTGGTCTTGGTCCCAAAGGCTGCTGCACCCGGTGCCACTCCAGAACTCCGGTTTTGTGTGGACTACCGTGGGCTCAATGCCGTCACCAGGACTGACGCGCACCCCATCCCCAGAGCTGATGAGCTCATTGATCGGTTGGGAGCTGCCCGGTTCCTCAGCACGTTTGATTTGACGTCTGGGTACTGGCAGATTGCCTTAACCGATGGGGCCAAGGAGAGATCAGCATTCTCAACCCCAGAAGGTCATTACCAATTCTGGGTGATGCCCTTTGGGTTGAAGAATGCCCCTGCCACCTTTCAGAGGTTGGTCAATCAGGTGTTGGCTGGAGGATTTCAGTGCCTCCTACCTGGATGACATTGCTGTGTTCAGTTCCAGCTGGGAAGAACATTTACAGCACCTTGAGAAAGTGTTGAGGGCCCTGCAAGGTGCAGGCCTCACGATCAAGGCCAGTAAGTGCCAGATCGGGCAGGGTTCTGTGGTGTACTTGGGGCACCAGGTAGGAAGCGGCCAGGTGGCGCCCCTACAACCCAAGATTGACACCATTCTGGCTTGGGAGCCCCCAAGACCCAGACAGAGGTGAGAGCCTTCTTAGGTCTCACCGGCTACTATAGGAGATTTGTTAAGGGCTATGGCACCATCGTTGCCCCCTTAACAGAGCTGACTTCTAAGAAGCAGCCCAGGAAAGTGATCTGGACTGAGTCCTGCCAGAAAGCTTTTGATGCCCTGAAGGCAGCCATGTGCACGGCGCCCGTGCTCAAGGCACCTGACTTCTCCAAGGAATTCGTCATGCAGACTGACGCTTCAGAGCATGGTGTGGGAGCGGTGCTCTCACAACTGAACGAAGAGGTCCTGGATCAGCCTGTAGTCTTCCTTAGCAGGAGACTACTTCCCAGGGAACAGAGGTGGAGTGCCATAGAAAGGGAAGCTTTTGCTGTGGTCTGGGCACTGAAGAAGTTGAGACCATACCTGTTTGGGACTCACTTCCGGGTTCAGACAGACCACAGGCCCCTCAGATGGTTGATGCAAATGAGGGGTGAGAATCCAAAACTGCTAAGGTGGTCCATCTCCCTACAGGGAATGGACTTTACGGTGGAACACCGTCCTGGTACAGAACACGCCAACGCAGATGGTCTGTCCAGGTTCTTCCGCCTTAGTGAAGAGAACTCCAATGGGGTTGGGTAGTTCTCCCTACTTTCATCTGGAGGGGACATGTGTTAGACTTGGCATCTTTTGGCGTGTTTCCCCTGACTTTTTGCTTTCTGACCTCCCGGTTTTGACTCTGTTTTTGCTGGTGTAATGATTCTGCGCACTTTCCTCACTGCGGTCCAGTGGGAAAGTGCAAGTGCTCCTGTATAAAATGTGTTACGGATTGGCGTTTCCATGATTGGCCTATTTGGTTTATGTGTCAGTCCCTTGTAAAGTGCACTGCGAGTGCCAGGGCCTATAGACCAAATGCTGTTGGTGGGCTGCAGCACTGGATTGTGCCACCCACGTAAACAGCCCGTAAAGAGTAACTCGGGCCTGCCATTGCAGAGCCTGTGCGCAGCCTGGGGCTGCCATGTCGACTTGGCAAGTGCGTACACTTGCAAGTCCCTAAACCTTCCCTTTTCTACATGTAAGTCACACCTAAGGTAGGCCCAAGGTACCCCTGTGGGCAGGGTGCGTTGTATGCGAAAGGTAGGACATGCCCTGGTGTGTGTGGCATGTCCTGATAGTGAATTACAGCCTAGTTCGTTTTTCACTATTGCAAGGCTACCTGTTCCCCATAGGCCAGAACGGGCAGTTTTGATTATTACAGCTTATAATCCTAACTGACCCCGGGAACATGGTAGAAATTCGAGTTTAGTATGCCTGGACTCAGAATGATAAAATGCATCTTTTAGTGAAGTTGGTTTTAACATTCTGTGTTTGAAAATACCACTTTTAGAAAGTGGGTATTTTCTTGTCTAAACATCCAAGCCTGCCTCTGCGAGGTTGTGTATTCCTTGTCTGGAGTGTGAGTGACAGGGGCTGGGGGATGCCAGGAGACAGGGTGAGTCAGCACAGGGCTGAATAGCAAGATCTACATGTAGATGGGTGGGAGGGGTTGCACCTGGGCCCTGAATAGGACAGTGCCTTCCCTCCACAATGCTGGCTCCACCTCCTGTGGTGCGTCTGATGTCCCTGGCCTACTCTCTGAAAGAAGGGACGGAGACTTGTCAACAAAGTGCTCCAGAACTGGTTTGGACTAGGCAAAGGCCTCTCTGCCTTCAGAGAACAAAGGAATTTGGGATATAAATATTGGGGCCCTGACCCCATGAATTTAGATCTCGCTGGAATCAAGGAACCTGCCAAGACGAAGAGCTGGAAGAGCTGCCAGGAGGAGTACTGCCCCTTTGCTGTGTTGTTGCTTTGTTGGGTTGGCCTGCAGCTGCTGCTTCTGCCTTGGGCAGTGAAAGGACTGAACTTTCTACAAACTTGTGCTGAGTATCTCCAAGGGCCTGGAACTGAGCTGGCCTCCTGTTAAGAAGTCTCAGGGACTACAAAGACTTCCCAAGCCTCTGGGTACCGCTTCTGGAACGCTGTTTCAGTTGCCACAGAGGAAGGGAACTGCAACCGACTCCGTCAACCGAATCCATCCCTGACCGGTGACCTGTTTGCACCGCAGACCGCATCGCCCCGCTTCGCATCGCAACCCTGGTCTCACCGTGGGCGACGTCCGACGCCGCCAGCACCGAGCCGCTGCTTGCACCGTGACCTGTGGGCACCGCAGTTCGCATCGCATCGCTTCACTGAACCAGCCGGACCCGACCGACGCGGACGCTGCAACTGGCTCAACAGTCGTGACCGCATCACATTTGGGGCACCGCTCGCACGTTTGCGACGCACCGCTCCGACTCGCACCGCTGTCCGACGCCAGCTCCCGCACTCCGGCTTGATCGCCTGCATCGCAACCTGTCAGCACCGCATCGAGCATCGTCTCACCCTGCATCGCACGCCTTGGACTCACCGACTCCGTCTGCACGACGCTCATCGAGCCGCTGCCTGCACCGCATCGAGGGACACCGCACCTTGCATCGCTCCGTCTTGCACCGCTACCACGACGAACGCCGACCGGCTCGTACACTCCGTACCAGCCACAACGAGAAAGGTACTGTGACCGAGTCTGTTCGCGACTCTGCTGGCCCGTAACGACGCGGTCGGCTGGAACTGTTGGACTCTGTGTAATTCAGCATCGCGGTAGACCCGGATGGGGCTACCGACTCGTACGAACTTTGCTTTTGTGTTATTCCTGCAAAGAAGAAGTTACCTTATCAAGCATTCATTTTTAAAGTATAGTATTGTGGATTTTTGTCGTAATTGGTCTTGTCTTGAGAATATAAAAATTGGTTATTTTTCTAAACTGGTGTGGTGTCCGTTTGTAGTGCTTACATTGTATTACTGTTGGTTATGTGCAAATGCTTTACACACTGCCTCTAGAATAAGCCTGACTGCTCGTGCCAAGCTACCAAGGGGGTGAGCAGGGGTTATTTTAGGAGTCTAACTCCCTTACCCTGACTAGGAAGACGGGTCCCTACTGGGACAAAGGTACAAGCCCTTGCCAACTAGAGATCCCATTTCTAACATTTCCCTAGGTGCCGGCAAAGCTAGGGTTCAAAAACTACAGCTAGGCGCTTTGCCAAAAAAGGGTGATGTTTCACTGCGAAATTGAGGTGTGTCCACGTTGCGTTTTGCGCCGTTTTCTGTCGCGGGCACTAGGCCGACCCACACAAGTGAGGTACCATTTTTCTCGGAAGACTTTGGGGAACGCGGGGTGGGTGGAAATTTGTGGATCCACGCAGATTCCAGAACTTTCCACCACAGAAATGTGAGGAAAATGTGTTTTTTTGGACAATTTTTTAGGTTTGCAAGGGATTCTGGGTAACAGAACCTGGTGGGAGCCAGTCAAGTCACCCCATCCTGGATTCCCCTGGGTGTCTAGTTTTCAAAAATGTATAGGTTTGCTAGGTTTCCCTAGTTGCCGGCAGAGCTAGGGTTCAAAAACTACAGCTAGGCACTTTGTCAAAAAAGGGTCATTTTTCACTGTGAAATTGGGGTGTGTCCACGTTGCGTTTTGCGCCATTTCCTGTCGCGGGCACTAGGCCTACCCACACAAGTGAGGTACCATTTTTCTCGGAAGACTTTGGGGAACGCGGGGTGGGTAGAAATTTGTGGATCCATGCAGATTCCAGAACTTTCCACCACAGAAATGTGAGGAAAATGTGTTTTTTTTTACAATTGTTTAGGTTTGCAAGGGATTTTGGGTAACAGAACCTGGTGAGAGGCAGTCAAGTCACCCCATCCTGGATTCCCCTGGGTGTCTAGTTTTCAAAAATGTATAGGTTTGCTAGGTTTCCCTAGGTGCCGGCAGAGCTATGGTTCGAAAACTACAGCTAGGCACTTTGCCAAAAAAGGGTCATTTTTCACTGTGAAATTGGGGTGTGTCCACGTTGCGTTTTGCGCCGTTTCCTGTCGCGGGCACTAGGCCTACCCACGCAAGTGAGGTACCATTTTTCTCGGAAGACTTTGGGGAACGCGGGGTGCGTGGAAATTTGTGGATCCACGCAGATTCCAGAACTTTCCACCACAGAAATGTGGGGAAAATGTGGTTTTTTTACAAAATTTTAGGTTTGCAAGGGATCTGGGTAACAGAACCTGGTGAGAGGCAGTCAAGTCACCCCACCTTGGATTCCCCTGGGTGTCTAGTTTTCAAAAATGTATAGGTTTGCTAGGTTTCCCTAGGTGCCGGCAGAGCTAGGGTTAAAAAACTACAGCTAGGCACTTTGCAAAAAAAGGGTAATTTTTCATTGTGAAAATGTGGTGTGTTCACGTTGGGTTTTGAGCCATTTCCTGTCGTGGGCACTATGCCTACCCACACAAGTGAGGTACCATTTTTATCGGGAGACTTAGGGTAATTCAGATTTGTAAAGCAACTGTTATTACCTATTGACTTTCGATGCATTCTGCCTTCCAAATGAAAGACATTGTGTAAAAAGAAGTCATTTTAAAAAATGACCGATAATTCTCATGCTAGTATGAGTATTCCCAACTTCGGAAATGTGCAAATATCTACTGCTTCTAAACTCTATATTTTGTTCCCATTTCAGAAATACATAGGTGTCTTTCATACCAATTTTTCCATGTATACATTTTCCCACAATAGTTGCTATATACCCGGTACATAATAAAAAGCCATTGGAAATTGCTGCTCAGTTTTTGACTCTGGGTTCGTCGGGTTCTTGGTGAACCTACAAGTCCTATATATCCCCACAACCAGTAAGGTCCAGCGGATGTAACAGTATATTGCTTTCAAAGAGATGTCATAATTAGAAGAAGTTACAGGTGAAAACGTTGACACAAAAGGCTGTTTTTTTCAACTAATTTTCAATTTTTCCTATATTTAACTGTTAGTTTCTATAAAGAAACCTTGATGGATCTACACAAATGACCCCTTGCTGAATTCAAAATTTTGTCTACTTTTCTAAAATGTATAGCTTTCCAGGATCCATTATTGCTTTCATACCCATTTCTACCATTAACTGGAAGGAGGTTGAAAGCACAAAAAATAGCAAAAATAGGCTATGTCCCAGAAAAATGCCAAAACTGTGTAAAAAATGTTGGTTTTCTGATAAAAGTCTGTCATTCCCTAAAAGCTGGGAAAATGGTGATTTCAGCCCCAAAAACCCTTTTTTGATACCATTTGCAGGGAAAAACCCAGACGCTTTCATTTGCAGCCCTTTTTTCCCATTTTTCCCCAAAAAAACAAAATTTAGCTGTATTTTGGCTAATTTCTGGGTCCCCTCCAGGGGAATCCACAAACCCTGGGTACCTTTACAATCCCCATGATGTTGGAAGAAAAGGACGCAAATTTGGCATGGATACCTTATGTGGTCAAAATGTTACAGGGGCCTAAGCGCGCACTACCCCAAATAGCCAAAAAAAGGCTTAGCGCAGGGGGGGAAAAGGCCTGGGAGCGAAGGGGTTAAACATATTTTGGTTTCAGTACTCTGTTACCATATCCTGTGAATGCACGTGTGTGTGTGTGTGTGTACACATGCGAACAAGGCGTATCTCCTATTTTGATTTGTTGTATGTTATGTTATATGGAGCCTCCTGCCCCAACAAGCACCCCTCACATTATCATCTGCTCTGTGAGCTCCTGGCTGCGAAATCTGCTTGTCCACCCCCTCCTTCTACAGAATCTCCCATAGCTTCAGGACTCCCAACTCAAACCCGAATCTCCAGCGCCATTCGTGTTTCCAACTATACTCAGTGCTTTAAATGGGCTGGTACTGTCCGGTACTGAGTACCAGCACTTTTTTAATTTGAGAGGGAGAGTACTGGCACTTCTCAAGAGAAATGTAATACTTTTAATTGGAGCGTACCAGCACTTCTCAGAAACAAGGTACAGAGTACCTGCACTTCTATTTTCCATTTCAAGCACTGACTATACTGTTCTCTCATGTGATTTCCAGTTGCAGAGTGCTCCAGGTTCTGAGGATAGGACATCCTGCAGCTGGAAATTATCTCAATTTGTGGTGCAAACAGGTTGAACTAACGCATGGATGAACGGGCAGCAATGAGGTAACCAACCGTTTGTTTACACAATATTACTGATGACTACATCATGACATTGTGCGTGTTCGAAAGAGCGCCTGGTGGCAGGGGTGTGTTTTTGTATGAGTACATTTTTAGCCCAATACTACAGTTTTCTTTCCAAGAAAATAGTGCGCTATATTTTCTAAAACGCTTATTTAATTTCTGAAGCAGACTGAAGTTGTACAAATATTCCCGATTTATCTGCATAAAATAATCCCTTGTCCCCGAAGCTTAACATTGCATCTGTGTTTGATTTTTTTTTATTGAAAGCCAAATGTAGCAGCATATGCTTTACTTTGATGCGTCTCTGGCCTACAATAAAGCAATTCTGCACAAAAAGAAAGTATATTCCTTTATGGAGCTCCTACAGAGATGTACTTCTGAAAACCTATTGATCTAGGCTTACCCCTTTTGTGTCTGCTTCGGTGGTTCCTTGAGTTACGACACTAAAAATGCTGGGTGGGATCCTGCTTTTATGAGAACAGAGCTCTGGGTTTTGATGAATATGAAGAAAGAAGAAACATAAATTTTGACAGAGCACTTATGCACAAAAGAAGAGCTGTTCTCCAACTCGCTGAAGGGGACTAAGGATAAAAATAAGTGCTTTATTGGTAGTCAGGATAATAAGCGGAGAAGATCAACCAGGCCATGTAATTATCTGTGAACTGTGGAGTGCGGTCTGAACCTGGGTGGGAGGAGTTTAGCAGTGGCATTAGAAATTATTGTTTCTTTGAAAGTGGATTTAATGTATAGATTCAACTCTTAGCTGAAGCAGTGGAGACAAAAACAGGAAAGACATGCATGATTTTAAAAAAATCAAAGGAGAAAGAAAGCGAAGTGAGAGAGAAAAGCACTCAAAGGAGACTGTACATGATCTGTGAATCAGGAGAAAAATACGTCATGACCAGTCTGCCTGCAGGTGCCTGATAGCTTCACCTGCTGTGAAAATCTACTCTTTTATGTTTTAAAGGTCATTCACTTCTTCGATAATTTATCTGAATAACAATATTAAAACAATTCTTGCTGAGTTGAAAGAGGCGGCTTAAAAAAACTTGAAAAACAATAAGATTAAACATAAATCTAATAAGATTTTGTCTCCATCTTTATTCTGCTGTAACTGTATTGTATTTGACTGCCTTTTTCTTTCCTGTTCCTCCCCCGTATTTTTTGTCTTGTTTTTTTCTCCAGGTTCCCTGTCCGTTCCACTTCCCGCCGTTTCCCCTCCCGCCGCTGCTGCCCCCGCAGCCCCTCCCCCCTGCTGATTCCCCGATCCCGCCTCCCAGCTGCGATTCCATCCCCCTTCCCTACTTGATGGCGACCGCTGCGCGGCCGCGCCACTGGCGTGCCAAAGGCAAGCTTGTCTGCGCCCGACCGCGACAAGAACCAGGGACCCTGGATCTCCGACCCTCCACTGCTACAACCCAGCTGCCCTCCTCACACTCAACCCCAGTACAAAACAGCAACTGCCAGCTGTTGACGCCGAACACCTCCCACGGCCAATTCTACTGCAGACACTGCCGACATTCCTTCACCATCCACAGCACCCCTTCCACCTCCGCACCCACGCCGGACTCCCGCACTAATGAAGCCCTGAAATGCATCCTCCTCAATGTGCGCTCCCTTCACAGACACGCCGTAGAGATCTGGGACCTCCTCGACACCCTCTCGCCAGACATCGCCTTCTTGACGGAAACTTGGACAAATACCGCCTCTGCCCCCTGACAATGCCACCGCCATCCCCGACGGCTACAAGATCCAGAGGAAAGACCGCCCCACCGCCCAAGAGGAGGACTCGCTATCGCACACAAGAGCTCCCTCCGACTCTCCACCTCCAGCACGAGCAACCCCATCTCCAACACCGAACACCTCCACTTCCACTTCCAGATCCAGACCAGATCCAGAACCACGCTCCGCGAAACCCTCACCTACAGACCCCTGGGCCCCGCGCTCCTTGCACCACCGCCATTGCCGACCTCATCGCACCCCACGCCATCGCCTCCACGGACTACATACTCATCGGAGACCTGAACTTCCACCTCGACCACCGCAGCGACCCAGACTGCACTGCCCTTCTGGACAACCTCACCAACTTCGGACTGAAACAGCTCGTCTCCACCCCCACCCACAAGCCCGGACACATCCTCGACCCCATCTTCGCAGGAGTGACCAACATCCACTACAGCCACACCTCGCAGCCCCTCTGGACAGACCACCACTGCGTACACTTCTCCTTCAGCACCACCACCGCACACCAGCCTGCCCCTCGCCCGCCACGAAGGACCTGAAGCAAGGTCACAGAAGAGGACCTAAACTCTACCCTCGCCCACGACCCCCCCTCCACCACGACCGACACCAACTCTGTAGCCACGAAATACACCGCTGGATCTCCAGCTGCGCAGACAAACTCGCTCCCCTCTGCCGCCCAGACAGACAACGCCCTCTGAAGGCTGCTTGGTTCACCACTGACCTCCAAGAAGCTAAACGCTCCTGCAGACGGCTCGAGAAACGATGGAGAAGCATTAAAACAACCGAAGAACAGTCCACCTACAAGCACGCCATGACAGAATACCACCAGCTCATAGGAACCACCAAGAGGACCTTCATTAGGAACAAAATCCGCACCAATGCCAGCAACTCAAAGGAACTCTTCAACATCAGCAGTTCACCAAACCACCCAGCGAAGCCACGGACATCACATGGTTCCAGGACCTCTGCAACAAACTCGGCTCCTACTTCCACCTAAAGATCAAGGCCCTCTACGACAACTTCAGCGAACAGACTCCAGAAACCACCCCCCTTCCAGCTACGACAGCCAACCCACCATCACCACCTGGACACCGGTCACCACCGAAGACACCACCACGACCATGAAAAGCACCCACTCAGGAGCCCCCACGGACCCCTGCCCGCCTCACATCTTCCACAGAGCCGCCATCGCCCCCGAACTACGCCACACCATCAACGCCACCTTCGAATCTGGCATCTTCCCCGATGACTGGACGCGGGCTGAGGTCAAGCCCCTCCTCAAGAAATCCTCGGCTGACCCGACAGACCTGAAAAACTATTGGCCCATCTCTCTCCTTCCCTTCGCAGCCAAAGTCACCAAGAAATTCGTCAACACACAACTGACCACCTTCCTCGAGGAGAACACCATACTCAATTCCTCCCAGTCCGGATTCCGCAGCAACCACAGCACCGGGATGGCCCTCCTCACTGCCACCGACGACATCCGCATGCTACTCGACCAGGGACACACCGCTGCCCTCATCCTGCTAGAACGCTCCGCCGCCTTCAACACCGTCTCTCACCGCACTCTTGCAACCAGTCTCCACAACGCAGGCATACGAGGACTCGCCCTCGACTGGATCCGCTCCTTTCTCACCGGCAGAACCCAACGGATCAGACTCCCACCCTTCCTCTCCAAACCCACAGAGATCAACTGCAGAGTACCCCAAGGATCATCACTCAGCCCCACACTCTTCAACTTCTACATGGCCCCCCTCTCCGCCATCGCCAGAAAGCATGGGCTCAGCATAGTATCCTACGCCAACGACACCCAGCTCATCCTCTCCCTCACGAAGAACCCCGAAGACACCAGACGCAGCTTCCAAGAAGGAATGATAGACCTTGCATCCTGTATGAGCAACAGCTGCATAAAACTGAACTCGGAGAAGACAGAGGTCCTAGTCCTTGGACCCTCCCCCACCACCTGGGACAGCTCCTGGTGGCCCTCGGAAACCCACCCACCCCGACGGACCACGCCCGGAACCTCGGTGTACGACTTGGCCCTTTTTGCCGGGTTATCCCCAAACCTTTTGCTTCTTCTCCTATTTTTTGCTGACCACCTCGGCATCATACTCGACTCCTCCCTCACCATGACCGCCAGATCAATGCCGTCGCCTCCACCTGTTTCAACTCCCTCCGCATCCTCCACAAGACCTTCAAGTGGATCCCACCCGAAGCCAGAAAAACCGTCACCCACGCACTCATCACCAGCAGACTGGACTATGGTAACGCCCTCTGCGTGGGAATCAACAAATCCCTGCTACGGAAACTCCAGACCATCCAGAACACCGCAGCCAGACTCATCCTCAGCACCCCACGACATGAGCACATGACCCAACACCTGCGAGACCTCCACTGGCTCCCCGTCGAGAAGAGAGTAACCTTCAAGCTACTCACCCATGCCTACAAATCCCTCCACAACACCAGACCCAAATACCTCAACGATAGAATCTCTTTCCACGCACCCAAAAGAAACATCCGCTCTGCCGACCTTGCCCTAGCAACAACCCTGCGCATCCACAGAACCAGAGCGGGAGAAAAAGCCTTCTCCTACGTCGCAACCAAAGTGTGGAACAAACTCCCAGTCAACATCAGACGCTCCCCCACCCTGCACCCATTCAGGAAGAGCCTCAAGACCTGGCTTTTCGGCTGACCCAGAGCTGCACCTCCCCCCCTCATAGCGCCTTGAGACCCTCACGGGTGAGTAGTGCGCTTTACAAACCCCTTATTGATTGATTGATTGATAACTAAAGTTTGAGGTGACACACAATCAGACTATCGCCATTACAACCTCACCTCCATTCTCCTAGTCCCAGTCCTGACTTGTGAGGAGTTTCCACTTCCGACAGAGATTTACACGCTAGGGATCGTAGATTCCTTTAGCCTAAAGCTGTCTTCTATCTCTATGATAGAAGCATAAAGCCCCATCCCTTCCACCCATCCTCCTGTTTTGTTTCTGTGTCTTTCGGATCAGAGGTGAGCCACGCTACTCGTTTTTGTTTTTACTGTTTTTCAGTTAATACCTACGTGTGTCCCAGTATTACTGGGTGTTGTTTGTTTATTCTGTTCCGTTGTCGCTGGGCGCGGCGGACTGGGTGCACTGCGGGCAACACGCTCCCCGTCTATGTGCTGGGCCTGCGACAGGGAGCTTGCAGTCTCGCCACTGCGTCTGTCCTCAGGCTGTTGATGAGCCGCAGTGCCGGTATCAGAAACCAGGGGCCGGTGTTGGGTGACGCGCGGTTCCGGAAAGCTGCACATTTTTGGCCAGGTTAGAATTTCGCGGGAGCTTGATTTTGTTACTGGGCACCTGTACTTAATCAGGGAGTATGTGTCTGTAGCGCGTTCGTTTTCCCTGCAGTCAACATGAAACGCTCAGCCAAAGAGCACCATGAGGAGGCCCCTCCTGAGGATGAGGTGGAGGAGGTGCTCCAAGTTTCATGATCAGAGCTGCAGGCTCTGATAAAAGAGGCAGTAGACTCGGCTGTGGGGGACTCCTCTGTCTCCAAACGTCCTCGGCTGGATGGGGCTGAGGACGACGCTGACGCTGAGCCTCGAGGCAAACACATTGAGGGCACCCAACTGAAGGTGCTCTTGTCCCACATCAGGGATGTGCTGGGATTCTGTGAGACCCCCAATGGAAGATGGGTTTTATTCTCAGTATAGTGCGGCTGATCGTGATGATTTGCTGTTTCATGATGTGCTTAAGGGTCTGCTGTCTAAGGAGTGGAAGGACCCTGACAAACAGGCTATTCCATGTTTTTTGGGCATACGTTATGTGTTGCAGGACCACAGACTCCGAAGGTGAACACTATGTTGGCTACCATGGCGTCTTCTGCTAGTTTGGCATCAGAGGATTCCACATTGTCTGATGTGATTGACCAAAAGGTTGAGGCTTCCCTTACGAGGTCATACACGGCTGCTAATTTCTCCATACGGGCCAGTAAGTATGCAGCTTATGCATCTCAAGCCCTGCTCAAGGATTTTCAGACTTTTCAATGATATGATGCTGTCTGACGAGGATTGCACCCCTCTCCTGGCTAATATGGAGTTGCTCTCCCAGTTCTTGTCGGATGTAACTTTTGATAGCCTTTGGGTGGCTTCCTCATCCGCTTGGGCTTCTATTACTGGTTGTTATGGTTGAAGTCATGGAAACGAGAGGCTAGCCAGCGTGCCTTGGTTATGAAGCTTCCTTTCACTGGTCAGAAGCTTTTTTTATTTATTTATTTTATTTATTTATTTTAAAGTTTTATAGAGCGCGAACCAGACCCGTGAGGGTATCAGAGAGCTTTACAAGATTGAAGGGTGGTATACAAAAGATTTAGGAGGGGAGGGTAACAGTGGGGTAAAAATAGGGAGATACAATATACAAGGAAAACAAGCAGTACAAAGTCCCGGATACCTTTGGGATAAAAACGACAGGTAGATATATTATACAAGAAGGCCTGAACTGGATGATCTTGTGCAGAAAGCTGCAGAGGAGAAGAAGGTTTTAAAACCTTTCCAGTTGCATATGGGCAGACACTCTTTTGTTCAGAAAAAGACCTGCTCCTGCGATTCTGGACAAATGTCCCTTTCGTGCACGGGCCCGTGGTCAGGGGCTGCGTTTGCTGGAAAATCCTGACTGAACTTCCAGGCTGGTGGTGAACAACCACCCAAATGACTATCATGGGGTGGGGGCTCGCCTCCGTCTTTTTTATCATCAGTGGCGTGCCTCGATTTCCGACGTGTGGGTCCTACAGGTTGTCAGTCATGGCTATCAGATTCCCTTCTAGGCATCCCCTCCCCGGACTCGGTTACTTGCTACACCATTCCCAAGGGGCAAGTTAAAAAAACTGGCCATGCTCCAGGGTGTTCAGTCTCTGCTAGAGAAGGGGGCAATCATCCATGTGCCTCCCTTACAAAGGAGAAAGGGTTTTTATTCACTGCTGTTTTTGGTTCCAAAACACGATGGACGCATTCCGAACTGTTCTGGATCTAAAATTGCTGAACAAAGATCTGGTGGTGGAACACTTCAAGAGGGTTTCGGTCCAGTCTATTCTTCCTTTGCTGGTGCACAGCGACTTCCTGGTGACTTTAGACCTCCAGGACGCATACTTTCATGTTCCTGTTCATCAGTCGAACCAGAAGTATTTTCGTTTTGCTGTTGGCGACAACCACTTTCAGTTCCAGGTCTTGCCCTGTGGTCTGGCTATCTCTCCGAGAGTCTTTACCAAGGTATTGGTTCCAGTGATGGCGCTTTTTGACTTACAACATATTTCTGTTTTTCCATACCTTAATGACCGGCTCCTATTTGCTTCTTCTTTTTTTAAGGCTCAGAAAGACCTTCAACTGGTGCTTCGGACTCTGGGGGACTTGGGTTTTCATGTCAACTTTCCGAAATCCCAGTTGGAACCGACTCAGACCAAGCTGTTCATAGGGGTCCTGTTCGACACAGTGCAGAGGTTGGCTCGCCTTCCTGCACAGAGGATATCGACAATTCGTGCCTCGGTGTATCATCTTCTGGGACAGTCCTCCATGTCGGCCAGGGCTTGCCTGAGGGCGACCTCTACGGCGGTGGTCTCGTTGGCACGGCTTCATCTCAAGCCCCTGGTGAATCATGTCCTTTGCTTTTGGAGTCCAGGCTCATGCAACTACAACCATCTGATCCCAATGACGCCTGCTGTCAGGAACGCTTTGACTTGGTTGCAGTCGGAGGCAAATCTGACATGAGGCATGCTGTTCTGCTATCCCCCACCTGTATATCTCACAACAGATGCCAGCATGTGGGGCTAGGGGGAGGTGTTAGGAGATCTGGAGAGGCAGGGGGCCTGGATAGTTTCAGTGGCACGTCAGTCCTCAAATTAGAGGGAGTTGTCAGCGGTCTGGCAGGCCCTGAGGGTTTTTCTGCTCTGTTGGTGGGATAGCATGTTGTGGTATGTACAGACATTCAGGTCTGCAGGTCTTATCTGAACAGGCAAGAGGGGACCCGATGTCAGAGTCTGAATGTCATTGCAGTTCAGATTTTTGCTTGGGCGGAGACCAATCTTCTTGCTCTTTGTGCTGTGTATGTTCAGGGGTCTCTCAACTTTCAGGCCGACTGTCTGAGCAGAAACATGCCGTCTTCTGTGATGTATCACACCTCAGATCAGGAGTTCAGTCTAGTGTATGCAGCATTCGGGGATCCCTGGCTGGATGTGTTTGCATCTCTATACAATGCCATGCTTCCTCTTTTCTGCTCATAGACTCCTGTTCCCAGGGCTTGGGAGGTCGATGCCCTCTCACTCCCATGGCCCAAGAGGATTGTCTATGCTTTCCCTCCCATTCCCCTTCTCCCGAGGGTGCTGCAGAAGATTCGGGAGGAGATGACATCGGTTATTCTGATTGCTCCTTATTGGCTTCGGAGGCCATGGTTCCCTCTGCTGTTGTCTCGTTTCAGTGGGTGTTTTTTCCTCTGTCCCTCCCACCAGCTCCACTCCAGTTTTTCTCCCAACCCGTGTCACATCTTGGTTTGTGAAAGTGACGGTTTGATGGTTCTGGGGTGTTCTAGTTTTGTGGCTCTTGAGATTCAGGAATCATGTAAACCCTCGACCTTGAAGTCTTACCAGAAACACCGAGGTTCTTTTTAGAAATGGTGTGTTCCTAAGAATTTTGATCCCCTGACTTGGATAGTTTTTTTATTCTAGACTTTTTGCGGGATGGGTTTCTGAAGGGCTTGGCTCCATCCACTCTTTGTGCCCAATGGGCCGCTGCCCGGGCATTTCATGTGCAAGAGGATTTCTCCAAAGTTTCACCCTTGGTGTCTCGTCTCCTGAAGAGTTTCAGGTTTAAGCGGCCGGTCGTTCTGAAATCTGTTCCTTCTTGGGATTTGTCAGTGGTCATTCAAGGTCTCCAGCTGGCCCTAGTTGAGCCTTTGGATTCCTGTCTCCTGTCGTGGTTGTCTGCTAAGACTGCTTTTCTGGTTGCCATCACATCTGCTCTGCGTTTGGGTGACCTGGGGGCTCTTCTGTCCTCTTTTCCCTTCTTACGCTTCTTTCCGGACAAGGTGGTGCTTCACCTGGATCCTACTTTTCTTCCTAAAGTATCCTCTTCTTTCCATCTGAACCAGGAGCTTGTTTTGCCGGTTTTTCCCTCAGATGTGGAGGGGGTTCTGTCCTCCTTGGACGTGTGTCACACCCTGTTAATTTATTTGTCTAGGACCTGTAAGTTATGGAAGTCCTTGAGTTTGTTTGTCTCCTTTGGTTCCGGTACTCTGGGTAACAAGGTTTCTTTCCAATATATTGGCAGATGGGTGAAGCAGGCTATCATTCAGGCTTCTGCTTCTGCTGATGTGTCTCCTTCCTCTGAGGTTCAGGGGCGTTCTACTCGCACAGTGGCTACTTCCTGGCCTGAGGCTGGGGGCTGTTCTATTCAGGAGATCTATTGTGCTGCAACTTGGTCTTCACAGCTGACTTTTGCCGATCATTATCATCTGGATTTGTCTGGGGCTGAGCGTTCCTTTGGGACATCTGTTTTGCGAATGGCAATGGTGTAATTGTCATTCTCTAATAAAGACTTGCTGTATCCAATTTTGGTGTTGGTGTACTTCTTGCTTGGTATATCCTCACAAGTCAGGAATGAGGCAAGGAGGATGAAGGTGAGGGGGTAATGTCCTATTACTTACCAGTAATTTTCATTACCCCGAACAAGAGTCCTCCTCTTCCGAGTCCACATCCCTCCCTCCCTTTTTTGATCACATCTGCATGTTTTTCTCAGACTTGGTATTATACAGGAGGATGGGCGGGAGGGTTGCGGCTTTATGCTTCTATCATAGAGATAGAAAACAGCTTTAGGCTAAAGGAATCTACAATCCCTAATGTGTAAATCCCTGTCGGGCGGAGACGCCTCAAAAGTCAGGACTGGAATGAAGAGGACTCCGGTTCTGGGTAATGAAGATTGCCAGGAAGTAATAGGACATTATCCATCAACGTAGATATGGTATTGCATCTTGGTACCTTGCAAGCCGCATTGCAGCCTCTTTCATTTAATTTGATCTTTTACAACTAAGCATTTCTTTAGATTTTTAAAGGTTTAGTAACTAGTGGTTTATTAATTATTGTTTATTAACACAGTGGGATCTTCATCTGTTTAATGAAATCACTCAATTTTCACCATGATGTCATGGGTCATCAAACTGTTCATCAAACTGTCTTTGATGTGAATTCTGCTACCCCTATGATTTTGCTAAAATTATCAAATGCACCCCCTCTTTGTTGTGTTGCATTGTATCATTTGTATAGCACTTTCCTACTCCAGTTCTGTAACAATAGCCCAATTTGCTTTCATTATTCTCAAGAAAGTAGCTAATCAATCTGTTATGCATGTTTGGCAGTGTGTTGAGTGAATTATAGCCTATGAGCTGTATGGTTTAGCGTCATGCCAAGTGTGAAGTCTGAATGTTTGATCCAGTCATGGCCAAGCAGGTATGTAGTAACACATTATTGCACAGGGTAGGAGGCAACATGTGTGTAAGATGATCGCTACTTGTGTATACAAACAATTACATCTAGTTGTATGAGACTAGCTGAATTAATACTTAAGTGGACAGCTGTGCCTTTATTAGGTTTGTGATTTCAAGAAGATGATTACCCTCATGTTCTTTGTGAGGCTGTCCTATAAGATTAACAACTGCAGAATGTGCCTAGAATAAGCGTTACATGACATGCTTCTTTGGATTTGCTCAAATAAGAGCAACTGGATAGAGGGGGGGTGGAGAGTACCAGCAGGCCAATACTCAGCTATCTTCCTAGGGTATCCAAAGATATTGGAGTAGCGTCACTCACTTATCGTGACATGCTTCATCATCAGCACCTTCCACACCCTGGTAGGGAGATACCACCAGGCCAGACTCAACCAAACAACATTTCTTTGGGGAGTTCTTAGATTAAATAAGGCTGGACAGTGCAGGGATCCAGAGGGAAAATATAAGTGATGAATTTTAAAAGTATCTCACAGTATACCCCAAGAAAGGTTCTTTATTAGAAGGGTACTACGGGGTATGGTTAAAAAGATATAGAACAAGGTTATAGTTGAGATTCTACTGCTCAATTAACCTTGATTTTTAGGGTGCTAACATGTTTCAGCCCCCACAATGTATCCAATCAGAACTGGGGCTTTCTTCAGAGCTATATGCTTACCCCTACATAAAAAAAAAAAACACATTCATTCTATGTGCATATATGAGGCCTAAGGCTCTCATCTGAAACTATGTTCCATCAGTGGATAATACCTATGGACAGAGAAAAGACATTGTCAGAGACAAAGTACTACAGGCTGTCCCTAAACCCGGGGTGAAGTTAGTGATTTCTCACAGAGATGATGGGTCTGCTGCGTCCTGCTACAGGATGAAATAACAATTTCCTTTTACAATAACTGCCTATTTTGGTAGGTTAGGTAATGTGAAATTTTCCAATCGTTAATCGATGCACAACTCCCCAAAATTACATGAAAAAAAGGGTTTAAAAAGGGTTGTTCGTGCATTAACTGTTAATAGGAGATCACAAACATACATGTTACCCTGATTTGCGGTTATTCTGGCATCATGCGTATCTGGCACCTGGTGACATCCTATAGTCACACTCTAATTCGGGGGGAAGAAATACCGATGTTACAATCCAGTAGTTACCAATCTCACTACTCTCGTGATGGTTTTTATTAATGATGGACTATATTTATAGACCCATGGTCCATGTCTCATGGGTGTACAACATTTCTTGACAGCTATTTATATGCTAAGGCTGGGGTTAATGTATCCTTTCTCTCAACTGCTTGCTTCGTATACTTATTTGAATGTGGTAAAATGACAGCTCTCACCAAGCCTCTATAATTTTTACAAAAAATGCCAGACAGCCTCCAGTATGTTTGATTTAGAAGGTTGTATTACACGTTAACTGAAGGACTTCACTTGTCCCGCCTACTGTTATCTAAGCGTCCCAAAAATGTGTACACAGGGTTGCAGTCCCTCTCCCCTCGTGTATAGGCGCTTACATTGTATACTTATTTGAATGTGATAAAATGACAGCTCCCATCAAGCCTCTATAATTTTTACTAACAATGGCAGACGGCCTCTAGTCTGTACATTTAGAAGGCTGTATTGCATGTTAACTGAAGGACTTCACTTGTTCCGCCTTCGGTTACCTAAGCATCTGCAAATCTGTACACGGGGGTGCAGGTCCCTTTCCCCTTGTGTGTAGGTGTTTTTGATGCCTGGCAACCCCTGCCAAACTGAATGTTATACAGACTTAGGCCCTGATTATGAGGTCGGGCAGTCGAATCACCGACAGGCCGTGGTTGGCGGTCTGACCGCAGTATAGTGATACTGGCGGTCAGACCCTATTCTGTCAGACGCAAGACTGCTAGCTTACCGGGATCATAGATCCCAATGGTGCGGTGGTCAGAGCAGCGTCCTACAATGGCAGCAGTGCCAAGGCAGGCACCGCCATTGGGATTACATTATCCCTTTCTGACTGCCTTTTCATGGCGGGAATACCGCCATGAAAAGTCTGTTGGAAAGGGATATGAAGGGCCCCAAACAGGGCCCCTGTACTTCAGGGGCCACTGAAAAGTGGCCCTGGCGGCACATGTAGTGCCCCAACTCACCTCCGTGCATCGTGTGCCATCCACAACATGGTGCATGGCAAATGGTGCACGGCTGTGCAGGAGGTGCTAAATGGCGTCGGCATGTGCTGCGGCCCTTTCCCACAGCTGCAGCATGCCCCCGCCATGTTTCCGACTGGCAGCCAGGTGGTCGCATCTCAATAGGGTGGTCGGACCAACCGCATGCTTGTCTGCCGTCTCCTGACCGCTGCAATTGCGGCCCGCGTTACGACCGACTGACATCAAAATGATGCCCTTAAATCTCAACCCAGTGTGACAATATTGTGCCAGTTGGGGTGTATTTATGGGAGCTGGGATTTACCCTGTTCATTGCTGTGTTCATATATATATTTTTCTGATCTGTAAAAAAGTCATGCCGGAAATTAAAATCCACTCATAATGTAAGATCCGTTTTTCATAGCCAAATTACACTGGTCTGGCATTTGCTTGCGGGGACAGCAACAACAAAGCACATAATCTCGAGTATATAGCCAAATTATCTCAGACATCCCCCCCCCCCCCCCATGTGCGAAGGTAAAGAAATTATCGTTTGGTCACACATCTTGTGCTTAACGAGTCTCAAGGGTACTGGGGTGGTGGTACAGAAGTACCTTTACTCACTGCGTCAAGGTACTGGCACCGCCCGTATGACTACGAGTTTCTGTTGCTCAGATAGCCGCTGAACGCTCGACTAGTCGGAGCGTGCGTTTGTGAGTCCTTCCTAGAGACAATGTCGCGTAGGAGTGACATGCATAATCGGGCCTCTCATAGTGCTTAGGAATTCTGGGACATGCAGTTCCTTCATGTCTAAATGTGTTTCCTCCACCAAAATTTAATAGTCACAGAAGAGGAATCTTGTAGGCTTTTTAAATCAACAAAAACTACAATATAAAATGAAATAGTTGGTCTACGTTTTTCATTTTTACTTCTATAAGCGTCACATAATTATGTATATCCCATTTGGTTATATGGAGGTAGGTGTGGGGAACTTCATTTAACGTGCATTTCTGGTGGTAGGACATTTGTTGATATGGTACCAACTGGAATGCATTTGTTGTGATATTTTGCAAGGTGGAAAGTTTTACAGAAGTTAATCCTCATATTGCAGTTTTGAAGGAAGTGACCCGATTAAGGTCACCCATTTCACTCACGACCACCTCTCAGCCTTCCATACAAATGAAGAGTCGGTCAGACAGTAGAGAATACAAACCAATATATTTATTCAGATACACTCGAGCGGAGCCCAGTCTGCCCAGTCTCTAAAGATTGCTGCAGAGGGACTGACATCAGCAAGCATGGAGATACATTATGTACAATTCAGAACCAATCAAGGCACGCCCATAATGGAATTTTCCAGGCAGATGCAGTTAAACAAGGAAGTACAGAAGGATAGGTTTCGATCCTGGAGCCAGGCACACACTATCTCCTACCCCAAGGTCACTCTGTCCGTACCCGCCACTAGACTAGTGGGAGAAGGCCTCTATCTAGTGGGAAAGGTATGCGCTAATAAGAACAGTGTATTCATTAGCAAAGCAAGGCCCAACCTTAGAGAAATGAAACTTACCACAGGCCGTTTCTAAGACGAAAATAAGGATTAGTTTCGGTCTTGATTCAAAATGGCGGCCAAACATAAAATGCTAACTTACATAGAATAATACACAGACAAAATAACGAAAACATTTTCATTCCAACAGTTTCACTGTAGTGGTAGCTGGACTGTCATCTCATGCCATCATCATAGTGATAGTATCTCACCACCTGTAGGGTTCTGAATGTTATAACTATTTGTCAGGATGGACAGTTGAGTGCAATGGATATTCTTGTTCAAACCTGGTGATGCACAGCCCAACCGCTAAACCCTTCTTTGTTCGTATCTCAATAGGGTTTGTTCGTTGTCAGATGAGGGTAATTTCTCCAGGACATACCAGTGAAAATCATTTTCAGAGTGTCCCGAGGACTCCAAATGGCACATCAGCTTGGTGATGGTTTTCCTACACTTGAAGGTACTGCGGTGCTCGTTAATGTGAGTTTTTACTCTCCTTGTGGTCATGCCCAAGTACTTCAAATTACATTTACAAATCAGGATATAGACCACATCAGAGCTGTTACAATTTGCGCGTTTCATTAGAATCCATGGTGTGTGTAAGCCTAGATCCAGTACCTCTGTGACTTTGGTGAGAGGGCAGATATTGCACTGTCCACAGGGGTAATGACTCCGTAAACTGGGGAGATTCCACATTGTTGATAAAGTTTGGGCTGTGGTGTCTTTTTTCTTTGGCCTGACATGTACCAGGAGATCCCTTGGTTTCCTTCCTCTTTTGAAGGCAAACATCGGTTGAGCAAAATCCAAGGAACCTGATGTCAAGGTTTTCCAATGTTTCAGAACCAGTTTCTTCATTTGGATTGAGTGGGTGCCGTAGGTGGTTACACACACTAGATGATCATTTTTGGGTTTGATGAAATTTTACTAGAGCTTGGCTTGAAGTTTGCTGAGAAGCATTCAGAGGGTTCATAATAAGTGGTTCTTTCTGTGAAATTTCAGCGCAGCCTTAAGAACTGACCCACTGGTAGGTTGTCCCTTAGGGCTTTAGGGTGGAAGCTAGCATATCGAAGCAGATTGTTCACATCGGTGGGTTTGTAGAGGACCTCTGTTTTTAAATGGTTGTTCCCGGACCAAACCCTTAGGTTCTGAAATGTGTTGGACCCAGTTCTCGTTGTAATAGTAAATTTGAGGAAATTGTCCCTTCTATTGAGCCAGTTTACAAATGTCTTCGCTTCTTGTTCTCCGCCTTGCCAGATGAATAATATATCATCAATAAATCGTTTCCACAATTTAATGTTGGTGAGAAAAGGATTTGAGTTACTGTACATGTTTTTCTGCTCAAACTCATGGACATAAAGGCAGGCAATACTTGGAGCAAAAGTACTGCCCATAGATGTCCCATGTGTGTGCAAGTAAAAGTTCTCTTGGAATTGGAAGTAATTCTGCGTCAGTGGCATATGTGCACAGTCCAAGACAAAATCCTTAAGTGTAATAGAATTCCGCTCTGTTTCACTTAACAGGGCGTCCAAGACCCCGAAGGAGGCTTCTTGAGGTATACTTGCATATAAGGCCTCCACATCAAGTGTGATAAACAAATCTGTGTCTTAGTCAAATGGTAGATCTTGTATCATCCATAGGATGTCCATGGTGTCCTTAATGTAAGAGGGTATCCTGCTAACCGAGGGTCTCAGAAAGTGATCTGTAAACATTAATAAAGGTTCTAATAACCAACCTTTGTCTGGAACTATAGGTCTTCCTGGGAGAGGGCATCTCCCCTTCTGAATCTTTAAGAGTATTCAGAAGTATGGTACTCTTGGATGTTGTTCAATGAGGAAATCGGCTTCTTGAGTGGTTATCCAGTTGTTTTCCTTTGCCTAATTTACCATATATTGTATGTCTTCTGAGACCTCATTATTGAGGTCTCTCTCAAGTTTTTTATAGCTCCTCAAGTTGTTCAGGAGCTCAAGACATTCATTGTGGTACATTTCTTTAGGAAGAATTGCCATTGCTCTGCCTTTATCAGCCGGCTTGATCACTATATTTTCGATACTGTCCAGTTCTTTAACCTCCTGAAGTTCCAGGTTACTAAGATTCTTGAAAATCTATGTGTTCTCGATTCTGAGTTTGTCAATCTCCAGTGAGATGTCTTTTTCAAAATCCAAGACTGCTGGTGGCATTGTGCTACTCAGTGGATTAAAGTGGGATCTTCTCCGCAGTCCAGCATTGTTGTCTTCATCTGTGGGTACCAAAGGCTGTTCCTTAAAGAAGACCGCTAGGCGAATCTGGCAGAAGAATTCCGCTAATTTCAGATGTAGGTTGACGAGATCAGGTTGTGGAGTCTGAACAAAACCCAGTCCTTTGTTTAAGACCTTCAGTTGTGAATCAGAGAAGGTCACTTGGCTCAGGTTCACTATGCCCATGCACTTTTGCTGGTCCCGGGTTGGGGATTGTACTTGGGGTCCGCTTGGGGCTCTGTCTGCTATTGTATTTTCTGGGCTCTTCTTTTCCCCCTTCCTTGATTTTGGTCTCTCCCTAAAAAAGGCATGGGGGCTGATTGCCAGGGGTATCCAAATGGGGGGGGGGCTGGAAGGGAGCTTGGATGTACAGGTTCCACCCAAAAGGCTGGGGAGGGGAGAGCTAGTTGTGGATAATATCCCCTACTTCTTTGAAGGGCGACCCCCTCGTCTCTGATCACGGTTGTGATGTGGGTTGCCATTGGAGGAATCACTCAAGTATTTGTCAGATATTGAGCTATCCATGTCAGAAAAGTCTGAAGTATCTGAGTTCTTTGGTTTAAAATCCGGTTTTGAGTATGGAAACGTGCCTTCAAAAGAGAACCTCTTCAGGTCTTTCTGGAACTTGCTTATTTTTGTTTGTGTCAGGTATTCTTTAGACTTGTTAATAATTTTGACTTTCTCCTCTAGTTTCTTTTTAAAAATAGTTATTGAGAGTTGTGTTTTAAGTCCATTGTAGGAGAGTAGGATCTGCTTCACATGGGTACCCCCACTTTTTGCTGATGCTTCACTGTTTTTCGACATTAGTCTGGCTGGGGCCCTGCTAATCAGAACCCCAGCCTAGCTGCTTCCTCTCTAAAATGGTTTCCATGTGCCTTAGGCACATCACTGATTGGGATCTGGAGTGCCCTTATAAGTCCCTAGTATATGGTATACTATGTACCAAGGGCATAGGTACCTCAGAGGCCTGCCAGGGGCTGCAGCATGTATTATGCCACCCCTGGAAGGCCATCCAAACTGACACCACAGGTCTGCTACTGCAGCCTGGGTAAGGTGGTGCATGCACCCCTTACTGTGATATAGGTTACCTATATCACGAAATACATACACACATATAAACCTATAAGTCACTCCTAAGGCAGGCCTTACCAATCCTAAAGGCAGAGTGCATGGTTCCTATGTGAGAGGGTGCCCTGCATGAGCAGGGCCCCTCTGCAGCGTTCGGAGACCATCTCTGATGCTGTTTGTAGTGCAGCCTGACCATATACTCTTAAGCGCATTATATCCTCGCGGTAAAATGCTAACTTTGGAATGGCTGCACCTAAACATGTCGTGTTTGGTGTCAAACATCTTGGAATACTACCCCCCCGCCAATCCTGGCGGCGGGGGTAGCATTCCACCCTTCTAGAGGGAAAGACATGTTAACTCTGACGAGTCCGGTAACTTCTTTCCAGATGGATGGATGCTGCTGCCACAGACACGAGTCTGGCCTCCTGCTGCTGGACGAAACTCCGGCAGGGGAGGCCTGGACAATAGGTTTCCTGTCCCAGGGAGGTGTGACCACCTCCCCAGACAGGATAATGTGTATTGGGGCTGGGCGGGAGCACTTTCGGGTGCTTTAAAGTCCTGCACTGGGGGCACATTTGGTGTCCCTGTGCATACCCCAGTTCAAACCGGATCAGGGGATTGCAGCCCCTGCTTTGGCGCGAACTGGACAAAGGGAAAGGGTGTAGCCACCCCTCTGCCCTGACCCACCCATAGGTGGGGCCACAGAGTAGTCCAACCCCTATTTTTAGAATAAAGGTAGGAACCCAGTCCTTAGGACTTTAGATTATACCTGGACGAAACTCTGAAACTGAATCCTGGACCTTCGACGCTCTACGACAAGATTAGAGGACTGAAGAATCTCCCTTGGGGTCAAGGAGTGACTCCCCTGCTTGGCAGGCACCAAAGAAGCATCTGTCCGGTTCGCATTTCTGAAGCTCCCGTCGGACGCCGAAGTCATCACATCACCAGAGGTGGATTCTCAGACTTCCCCGAGGCTACCCTGAGTCCCCAGCAAAGCTGAGGCCCGTGGCTATTGTGGGTGACTTGAGACCGTGACCCCTGGACACCGAGCACATTTGCAAGTGCATCATCTTCTGGGTCTCCCAAGAAGTCGTGCTTTGGGCTCCGAGTAGCCCTAGCCTCCAGCACCACCTGCACCGAAGATCACTGGCCCCCACTCCACGAGTGTCCTGTAAGCCAGATCCACGTGCGGCGTCACGAGGCTCCTTCGCGGTCGCTAGCCCGTTGGCTAGTAGCCCTTAACGAAGGCCAATCCTTTTCTTACTTGGCATCATGGTTGCTCCAGGCCTGCCCTCACTTACCCTCGCTGGGTGAGTTCCACAGACCTTGCTGGTCTGCACCATCGACGATCTACATCTTCACCGAGACTTGCCGTTGCCAAGGCTTGTTGGGTCCAATCCGGTCGCCGACACCTCAGCACTCGACAGACATTGTGTACCAGCCCGAAACCTGCTCCTAGTCGCCGACAACGCCTCCTGGACCTCGTGGCTGAAGAGTCAAGACGACCATCAACGCACCTGAAGCACTCGACATCGGTGGGCATCTGTCCATCGCCTTCCTGGTCACTGGCTAGTGACCCAGACTCTGTCCCCTCTGCTTTCAGGTTCACCAGAACTCCGATCCACTCTTGGATCCACCCGGACACTTTTCTCTTGGCCGCCAGCAGCATTTTGCAGCAGATCGCCATTCAAATCGACGACGAAACCCGACCCCGAAAGGCACCTATGCACCCGGCTTCCCTGGGTGAGGTAACACGAGTACTCCGGTGCTCCCATGGGTAGAGACTCTTCAAAGTCCTAGATCTCAAAGGGTTTTGTCCTAGTCCTCTTTTAAGTGTCCCTTTCCTCTATTTTCCCGATCCCGACTTTCTCCATAGAAGTTAACGGCGTATCGCGGTTGTGTATTTACACTGCACGCGTCTCCCGTGGGTCCCCTGTGTCACTACCTTGGGTGGTTCCTTGTGGTCCAAGCACTTCTAGAGGCTCTAGGCCTAGTGTCTAGTTCAGTCGTGGTTCGCATACCACTTTATTGGTATATGGTTTGGTACGCCCCTAGGGCCCAAACGTGTATTTGTGCTATTACTGTGAATTAATATCTTATAACTTATGTACTTCGAACTCTGGCCTCATAAAGAGACTAGAGGGGTGTGTTTAGCAATAAATACGTATATTTTGAATATATACCTGGTGTGGTGCTCTTTCATTTGATCACTCAAGAGATTATAGACTGGTAAAACAAGCTGCTTTACATTCCTTCAAGACTTAGCCTGAAGGCTGCTCTCCATAGCTACCACTAGGATAGCTTTCAATAAAGGTTGTCTTTAACCTATCTCCAATAAGGGGTTGTTTGGACTGGTGCAAGGTGCCCACTATAATTAGTGGACAGCATATACCAGGCCAACTTCTCACATTGGTGTGCAGCGTGTGGGATTCCAGCTTGCTATTGTTTTACCAGATAATCTCAATTGAATTGATCAACTGAAAACCACTAAAGGTACCTAAGGTACATATAATTTAAGCTTAGAATAACAGTAAGTTCTACTGAACTTAGAGTTGTGTGTTAAGGGATAGCACAACCCTTTCTACAACTCAAGAGAGTTTAGTAGGCCACACTAGAGTAGGTAGTGCATACACCACACCACACTAGTAATGTCTTTAAGGGCAGGATCCAAAGAATCCTTGCAGGAAGCCATTGAGCTTCCACCCTCCAAGTATGATACACTCCCATTCTTGGAATTGAGAGCTTTATGTAACTTGAGAAAATTAAGGACAGGCCAAAGCCCCACCACCCAACACCTCAAGGAGTTGTTGGTGGCTTATGACCTTAGTAAGCCTGTAGGGACTGAAGGGGTAGGAGCTGAGGGTGGGGCAGACGAAGAGGACGAGGCTAGGGGTACCAATACCCCCAGCCCCCCTCTGAAACTGGCCAGGAGGGTGACAATGACCCTGTCCTGGAAAACCCAATCCCTCCTGTGGATGATGATGAGGATGATCAAGATGATGCCCTCTTTGTCCCCCCAGGAAGGATTAAGAGTGTGCCCAGGAAGTCTAGATCTCCTTCTCAGGAGTCTAACCACTCTGGCACCTCTATAGGGATCTCTGTCTCTTCTCACAGGAGGGAATCCTCTCATGAGAGGAGAACCAGACTGGTCCAGTATGAGGAAACTCAGCTGGAGATCAGAAAAAAGCAATTGGCTTTAGATAGGGAATCCCTAGATCTCCTTAGAGAGAGAAGGAAGTTGGGACTAGAGTCCCATGGTGGCAGCCATGTCCCTAGAGACAGGGAAAGGTCCTATGACCATAGGAACCTGAGCAAGATTGTCCCTCCCTACCAGAGTGGGGATGATATCCACAAATGGATAACTGCTTTAGAGAGGGCCTGTAAAGTACAGAAGGTCCCTCAGGAGCAGTGGGCAGCAATCTTGTGGCTCTCCTTTGCTGACAAAGGTAGAGATAAGCTCCTCACTGTTAGAGAGGAGGATGCTGATAATTACAAGGTCTTGAAGAGTGCTCTTATTGATGGGTTTGGCCTAACCACTGAACAGTACAGGTTGAAGTTCAGAGACACCCAAAAAGCACAGACTCAAGACTGGGTAGACTATGTGGATTGTTCTGCCAAGGCTCTGGAAGGCTGGTTGATGGGCAGTAAGGTGTGTGACTTCTCAGGATTGTATAATCTGATAATGAGGGAGCAGATTCTTAATAACTGTCAAAATCAGCTGTTGCATCAATACCTGGTAGACTCTGATCTGACCTCTCCCCAAGAATTGGGAAAGAAGGCAGACAAATGGGTCAGAACCAGGGTGAAGCAGAAGGTACAGAACCAAGGTGGGGAAACCAAGAAGCAAGATGCTAAGAACTCTGACAAGGGTGGGGAGAAGGGTAAAGATCAAAAGTCTTCATCAGGCCCCCAAAAATCTTCTTCTGGTGGGGATTCCCAGTCTACCAAAGGTAAAGGCCAAAGAAAACCATGGTGCAAGGTCTGTAAGCAAAAGACCCACTGGACCAGTGATTGCACCAAGTCCAAAGACTCCAGTCCAGCACCCACCAATGCCCCTAAGGCACCTGTTCCCCCTAGTACAGTTGGTGGAAGTGCTCCAGCAAAGGGTTTAGTAGGGTTCACCCTGGGAACTGAGTTGGGCTCTGACTTAGTCAGAGAACTGACTCAGGCTGTGTTAGTCTGTGATGGAGGCATGGATGTGACCTCCACTGTGAGTCCCAGTAATCTGGGCAAGTACAGACAACAGCCTTTAATCAATGGACGTGAGGCTTTGGCATTTAGGGACACTGGGGCAAGTGTCACAATGGTGACACAAGACCTTGTGCTACCTGGGCAAGTTATGCTTGGTGAAATGTACCAAGTGACCAATGCTAGCAATGTCAGAACAGACCATACTCTGGCAGTTGTTAACTTCTCCTGGGGAGGGGTAACTGGCCTTAAGAAGGTTGTGGTAAGTGCAAACCTACCAGTCGAATGCTTGCTTGGCAATGACTTAGAGACTTCTGCTTGGGCAGAAGTGGAGCTCAGGACCCATGCAGAAATGCTGGGGATCCCTGCAGATGTGTTTGCTGTGACCAGGTCACAAGCCAAAATGTCTAGCACTGAACAGGCCTTGGATTCTGGAAGAATGGACCAAGTGCCTTCCAAGAGGAGGAGTAGTAGGGTTAAGGCAGTGCCTTCCCCTTGGCTCAGGAGGAAGATCAGTCCCTTGAGGGGGATGATCTCAGCCCTGAAGAAGGAACTGTCCCAGAGGAACTTGAACCTGACCAGGTTGAGTTCTTGGGGACAGGGGGACCTTCTAGGGCAGATCTGAGCCAGGAGCAGCAGAGCTGCCCCTCCCTTGAACCCCTCAGACAGCAAGCTGCTGCTGAGGCTGCTGGGAAAGCTAGTGGTCCCCATACAGTGTATTGGGATGATGGACTCCTGTACTCAGAGAGTAGAGACCCCAAGCCTGGTGCTACCAGGAGGTTGGTAATACCTTTGAAGTTCAGGGGCTTCCTATTGACCCTAGCCCATGATATTCCCTTAGCAGGTCACCTGGGCCAGAACAAGACTTGGGACAGAATTGGCCCTCACTTTCACTGGCCCCACATGTCTGAAGACAGTAAGGAGTTTTGTCGCTCCTGTGTAACCTGCCAAGCCAGTGGCAAAGCAGGTGGCACTACAAAGGCCCCCTGATACCACTACCTGTGGTGGGGGTGCCCTTTGAAAGGGTAGGGATTGACATTGTTGGTCCCATGGATCCCCAAACAGCCTCTGGGCACAGGTTTATCCTGGTGGTAGTGGATCATGCCACCAGGTACCCAGAAGCTATTCCCCTCAGGACCACTACAGCACCTGTGGTGGCAAGGGCCCTCCTGGGAATCTTCTCAAGAGTGGGCTTTCCTAAGGAGGTAGTATCAGACAGGGGTGCTAACTTCATGTCTGGGTACTTGAAAGCAATGTGGAAGGAGTGTGGAGTGACTTATAAGTTCACCACACCCTATCACCCACAATGCAATGGTTTAGTTGAGAGATTCAACAAAACCTTGAAGGGCATGATTAAAGGGCTCCCAGAAAAGCTTAGGCGTAGGTGGGACATACTCTTGCCCTGCCTTTTATTCGCATATAGGGAGGTGCCTCAGAAGGGGTTGGTTACAGCCCTTTTGAACTTCTGTTTGGCCACCCTGTGAGGGGTCCACTGTGCTTGGTGAAGGAAGGATGGGAGTTACCTCTCAAGCCCCCAAAGCAAGATATAGTGGACTATGTACTTGGTCTCCGCTCCAGGATGGCTGAGTACATGAAAAAGGCAACCAAAAACCTTGAGGCTAGCCAGGAACTTCAAAAGGCCTGGCATGACCAAAGGCTGTTCTGACTGTTTACCAGCCAGGACAGAAGGTGTGGGTGTTGGAGCCAGTGGCCCCAGCAGCTCTCCAAGATAAATGGAGTGGACCCCACACTATTGTTGAGCAGAAGGGTGAGGTCACTTATTTAGTGGACCTAGGAACACCCAGGAGTCCCCACAGGGTTCTCCATGTCAACAGGTTAAAACCATATGTGGACAGGGCAGACATGGGCTTGCTCAGGGCTACTGATGAAGGGCAGGAGGAAGAGAGTGACCCACTCCCTGACCTGCTCTCACAGAACCCTGACGATGGGTCAGTTGATGGTGTAGCCTTGGCAGGCAGCCTCACTACCCAGCAACAAACTGATTGCAGGCAAGTCCTCAATCAGTTTAGACATATGTTTTCACTGACCCCCAGTCAGACCACCTGGTGCACTCATGAAGTGGACACTGGGGACAGTCTGCCTATTAAAAACAAGATTTATAGGCAACCTGACCATGTCAGGGACTGTATCAGGACTGAAGTCCAGAAAATGTTGGAATTGGGAGTAATTGAACCCTCAGATAGCCCTTGGGCTAGTCCAGTAGTCCTTGTACCGAAACCTCACACCAGTGGTGGAAAGAGAGAGATGAGGTTCTGTGTAGACTACAGGGGTCTCAATGCAGTCACTAGGACTGATGCCCATCCAATACCCAGGGCAGATGAGCTCATAGATACTTTGGCCTCTGCCAAATATCTCAGCACATTTGACCTAACAGCTGGCTACTGGCAGATCAGACTAGCTGATGCTGCAAAGCCCAAAACAGCATTTTCAACCCCTAGTGGGCATTATCAATTTGTGGTAATGCCCTTTGGTCTGAAGAATGCACCTGCCACTTTCCAGAGGTTGGTGAATACAGTTCTCACAGGACTGGAAGCCTATAGTGCAGCTTATCTAGATGATATTGCTGTCTTTAGCTCCACCTGGGAGGATCACCTGGTCCACCTCAGGAATGTTTTACAGGCCCTGCAAAAGGCAGGCCTGACTATCAAGGCCACTAAGTGCCAGATAGGGCAGAGTCAGGTTGTGTACCTGGGCCACCTTGTGGGTGGAGGCCAGGTTCAACCTTTGCAGAGCAAGATCCAGACCATCATGGACTGGACTGCTCCCACTACCCAGACTCAGGTGAGAGCCTTCTTAGGCCTGACTGGGTACTATAGGAGATTTGTCAAGGGGTATGGATCAATAGTGACACCCTTGAATGACTTAACTTCTAAGAAAATGCCCAAAAAGGTTCAGTGGACAGTTAGCTGTCAAAAGGCATTTGATGACCTCAAGCAGGCCATGTGCACTGCTCCAATTCTGCAGAGTCCTGATTACTCCAAGAAGTTCATTGTTCAAACTGATGCATCTGAATTGGGGGTAGGGGCTGTACTGTCACAATTGAATGAAGAAGGTCAGGATCAGCCAGTAGCTTTTATTAGCAGAAGGCTGACCCCTAGAGAGAAACGTTGGTCAGCCATAGAGAGGGAGGCCTTTGCTGTGGTCTGGGCTCTGAAGAAGTTGAGGCCATACTTGTTTGGTACACACTTCCTGGTTCAGACAGACCATAAGCCCCTCTTATGGCTAAAACAAATGAAGGGTGAAAACCCCAAACTGCTTAGGTGGTCCATTTCCCTACAGGGGATGGACTTTACAGTGGAACATAGGCCTGGGAGTAACCATGCGAATGCAGATGGACTCTCTAGGTATTTCCACTTAGAACATGAAGACTTAACTGGGCAAGGTTAGTTTAATGTCCCTACGTTTGGGGGGGGGTTGTGTAGGAGAGTAGGATCTGCTTCACATGGGTAACCCCACTTTTTGCTGATGCTTCACTGTTTTTCGACATTAGTCTGGCTGGGGCCCTGCTAATCAGAACCCCAGCCTAGTTGCTTCCTCTCTAAAATGGTTTCCATGTGCCTTAGGCACATCACTGATTGGGATCTGGAGTGCCCTTATAAGTCCCTAGTATATGGTATACTATGTACCAAGGGCATAGGTAACTCAGAGGCCTGCCAGGGGCTGCAGCATGTATTATGCCACCCCTGGAAGGCCATCCAAACTGACACCACAGGTCTGCTACTGCAGCCTGGGTAAGGTGGTGCATGCACTCCTTACTGTGATATAGGTTACCTATATCACGAAATACATACACACATATAAACCTATAAGTCACTCCTAAGGCAGGCCTTACCAATCCTAAAGGCAGAGTGCATGGTTCCTATGTGAGAGGGTGCCCCTGCATGAGCAGGGCCCCTCTGCAGCGTTCGGAGACCATCTCTGATGCTGTTTGTAGTGCAGCCTGACCATATACTCTTAAGCGCATTATATCCTCGCGGTAAAATGCTACCTTTGGAATGGCTGCACCTAAACATGTCGTGTTTGGTGTCAAACATCTTGGAATACTACCCCCCCGCCAATCCTGGCGGCGGGGGTAGCATTCCACCCTTCTAGAGGGAAAGACATGTTAACTCTGACGAGTCCGGTAACTTCTTTCCAGAGCCCTGGCATCACAAAATGGATGCTGCTGCCACAGACACGAGTCTGGCCTCCTGCTGCTGGACGAAACTCCGGCAGGGGAGGCCTGGACAATAGGTTTCCTGTCCCAGGGAGGTGTGACCACCTCCCCAGACAGGATAATGTGTATTGGGGCTGGGCGGGAGCACTTTCGGGTGCTTTGAAGTCCTGCACTGGGGGCACATTTGGTGTCCCTGTGCATACCCCAGTTCAAACCGGATCAGGGGCTTGCAGCCCCTGCTTTGGCGCGAACTGGACAAAGGGAAAGGGGTGTAGCCACCCTCTGCCCTGACCCACCCATAGGTGGGGCCACAGAGTAGTCCAACCCCTATTTTTAGAATAAAGGTAGGAACCCAGTCCTTAGGACTTTAGATTATACCTGGACGAAACTCTGAAACTGAATCCTGGACCTTCGACGCTCTACGACAAGATTAGAGGACTGAAGAATCTCCCTTGGGGTCAAGGAGTGACTCCCTGCTTGGCAGGCACCAAAGAAGCATCTGTCCGGTTCGCATTTCTGAAGCTCCCGTCGGACGCCGAAGTCATCGCATCACCAGAGGTGGATTCTCAGACTTCCCCGAGGCTACCCTGAGTCCCCAGCAAAGCTGAGGCCCGTGGCTATCGTGGGTGACTTGAGACCGTGACCCCTGGACACCGAGCACATTTGCAAGTGCATCATCTTCTGGGTCTCCCAAGAAGTCGTGCTTTGGGCTCTGAGTAGCCCTAGCCTCCAGCACCACCTGCACCGAAGATCACTGGCCCCACTCCACGAGTGTCCTGTAAGCCAGATCCACGTGCGGCGTCACGAGGCTCCTTCGCGGTCGCTAGCCCGTTGGCTAGTAGCCCTTAACGAAGGCCAATCCTTTTCTTACTTGGCATCCTGGTTGCTCCAGGCCTGCCCTCACTTACCCTCACTGTGTGAGTTCTACAGACCTTGCTGGTCTGCACCATCGACGATCTACATCTTCACCGAGACTTGCCGTTGCCAAGGCTTGTTGGGTCCAATCCGGTCGCCGACACCTCAGCACTCGACAGACATCGTGTACCAGCCCGAATCCTGCTCCTAGTCGCCGACAACGCCTCCTGGACCTCGTGGCTGAAGAGTCAAGACAACCGTCAATGCACCTGAAGCACTCGACATCGGTGGGCATCTGTCCATCGCCTTCCTGGTCACTGGCTAGTGACCCAGACTCTGTCCCCTCTGCTTTCAGGTTCACCAGAACTCCGATCCACTCTTGGATCCACCCGGACACTTTTCTCTTGGCCGCCAGCAGCATTTTGCAGCAGATCGCCATTCGAATCTACGACGAAACCCGACCCCGAAAGGCACCTATGCACCCGGCTTCCCTGGGTGAGGTAACACGAGTACTCCGGTGCTCCCGTGGGTAGAGACTCTTCAAAGTCCTAGATCTCAAAGGGTTTTGTCCTAGTCCTCTTTTAAGTGTCCCTTTCCTCTATTTTCCCGATCCCGACTTTCTCCATAGAAGTTAACGGCGTATCGCGGTTGTGTATTTACACTGCACGCGTCTCCCGTGGGTCCCCTGTGTCACTACCTTGGGTGGTTCCTTGTGGTCCAAGCACTTCTAGAGGCTCTAGGCCTAGTGTCTAGTTCAGTCGTGGTTCGCATACCACTTTATTGGTATATGGTTTGGTACGCCCCTAGGGCCCAAACGTGTATTTGTGCTATTACTGTGAATTAATATCTTATAACTTATGTACTTCGAACTCTAGCCTCATAAAGAGACTAGAGGGGTGTGTTTAGCAATAAATACATATATTTTGAATATATACCTGGTGTGGTGCTCTTTCATTTGATCACTCAAGAGATTATAGACTGGTAAAACAAGCTGCTTTACATTCCTTCAAGACTTAGCCTGAAGGCTGCTCTCCATAGCTACCACTAGGATAGCTTTCAATAAAGGTTGTCTTTAACCTATCTCCAATAAGGGGTTGTTTGGACTGGTGCAAGGTGCCCACTATAATTAGTGGACAGCATATACCAGGCCAACTTCTCACATCCATCTTCCATGGTCTTGATGTCAACAAGCAGTGCAACTAAGATCATTTTTGCAGTTTGCATTATGAGGACCAGCCAGTCCCTCGCGCACTTCCATGCAACGAGGGACCAGCTGCATCTAAATTCTGCATCACTGAGGAAAATACGTGGAGCACTGGAGACAATGAGAATGTTAGGGGCTATGTTCTCTCATAGATATTCGGCCCCATGCAATAATGTTTTCAGTTGACCATTTTAGTTCGGTTAATGATTCTCAATCTCTGGTGTTTCCACTGGTGTGGGATAGAGTGCTATAGAGGCCCCACAAAACTTGTCTCACTACCAGAGAGCGGGAGATTTCCTGTTCAGTTGTGATCTCGTAAAAACCAACACTTGATTACATAAGAGCAACTGGAAGGGAGGGGGGTGGAATGTCCCAACAGACCACTACTCAGCTATCTTCCCGGGGTATCCAAAGATATTGGAGTAGACGCATCACTCACCAATTGTGACATGCTTCATCATCGGTGCCTACCCACACCCTGGTAGGGTAATTCCACCAGGGCGGACCCAACCAAACAAAACATTTTTTGGGAGCTCCTAGATAAAATAAGACTGGACAGTGCAGGGATCCTGATGATGAAGCATTTCATGATAAGTGAGTGAGGCATCTACCCCCCTCCTCCATCCATTTGCTCTTATGTGAGCAAGTGTCTGTTTCTGGAAGAACGCAACTAGACAGGTAATCTCCCGCTCTCTAGTAGTGAGACAAACAAACGCTTCTTTGGATCACTGTGATGTTCATCAACAGCTACTGCCCCATTCTCTTCCTTACCCCCCTGTTCCCTCTGTCTCATCACTTTTAAAGTTAGTAGTACAGGCAGATGTATTGATTCACCTAAACGAAGCGAAAACCAACTACAAAATGTTTCCGGATCACCATCACTGGGATTCTCCATCATACACCATTGGAGATAAAGTTTGGCTTTCAACCCACGTTTTGCACATCCCCGGGTTTCACCCCAAATTTTGTGCCAAATTTGTAGAGACATTTTCTATCACTTACCAGGTGGGGAAGGGGGCAGTTCCCTTGCCACTCCCTCGTCACTTGCACATCCAGCCATTATTTCATATTTCACACATTAAACCTGCTGTCACATCTCTTGCAAATCCTCCTCCAGTGATCATGGTTGATGATACCCAAGAAGTAGAGATTAGGGCTATTGTTCATTCCCAAAAAGGTAGGGGGCAGTTGCAATATGTGGTTCATTGGAAGGGGTATAGTCTTCCTGAGCAGACCTGGGAACCCGCAGCTTTTGTTCATGCTCCCAGGCTGGTTGCAAATTGTCATCAGCAATTACCCCCCCCCCCCCCAAAATAAAAACCTGGTTAACCAAAGTCTGGGGAGATATTTTTCAGAGACACTGTCAGGAATTCAAGGAACATTTGGCGTGTACTCACTAGATCAACTCAACGTTGTAGACATAGTTATGCAGGGCAGCATCTATGACAGACCAGCTTGTAGCATGGGAGGCGTCGTAACACAGGAAGGTGTGTGCTTCGGTATTCAAGTCAATGGCAGGTCTTCCAGGTTAGCATAATCAGACAAGTATTTAAGTTCAGAACTGGTGTCAACCCGCACCTGGCAACACTGTGCATTGTGCGATTTTGTGCTCATTTATACACCGGCCTTCGTCCCACAACCTTTTTGTTTTCCTCCTTGCCTTTTCCCTCGGGTGTCACCTTAGGTTGCTCTACTTGTTCTCTCACTCCCCTATGACTTTCAGCTCCTGTTCTCCATCATTCCTTGATCTGCTGTATTTGGTAGCTTTCTGGCTTCCATCCCTTCCTTTGTACAGTTGGCCCTTGGTTCACAGTGTCCTGCCCAACGGAAACCAAGGATTACAAACACTAAAGGTGGAGAGATTCGGTTGCATGCGTTAAGTACTATTGCACATACTTACCTGTGATAATTCTACCGACAGTGAGAGATGAGTACTTGATGATACCCTTTATGCTGTCAAGTTCCCCAAAAGAACGCTGCATATTGGAACTACAGCGTAAAAGAGTTCCTCTCTCTCTCTTTCTCTCTCTCTCTCTCTTTCTTTCTCTCTCCCTCCCCCCTTCTCTTTCTCTCTCTCTCTCTCTTTCTCTTTCTCGCTAGTTCATTTCTCTTTCTCCATGGCACATACCTCAAACAATCTCTTTCACCAAATGGAGGTGTACAGGCACAGGAAAGTGTGGCTTGTGATAGAATTTTGCGGGGTCCGGGTAAAAACAAGCATCAGGTGACATTTAGTGGTATGATCCTGTTTAACCTTCCCGTTAATAAACAGGTAGACTTGTGTTGAGACTTAACTGTTGCATTGTTTTTCCTTAGCTACACCTTCCCTACTGCTCAGCCAGGATGAGTCCTGGAGTGCATGGTAATGTAAAACAGGAAGGCAATCGACGAATGGAATAACCTTAAGTATTGCCCGGCGATGTCGCCTCTATTCCCCAAAATATGAATCAATGAAGAGGCAGGCGCTGGAGACTGGAAGGCAGGAAACAAAGGTTTATTCTCTCCGGAGGAGAACACGTCAGATCAGACCAACAGGGAATCTTCACGAGGTGCTCTACTGCATCTCTGAGGCCTGGCCTCTTATACACGCATTTATGGCAGGAAGACATTCTTTATTACAGTAAAGATACTTTGAAGTATGAAAGACATCCCTGGGATCTTCTGCTTCAGACCCGTTCCCACGCACCCTTACAGTGAGAATCCCCTCCCCATTCACCATACAGAATCGTCATCAGACGGCACGATCAGCAGGGCATTCCGCCGGTTCCCGGAATGCATGTGGTGTGACGGATCTCATGGGGTGGGGGCCTTGATCTACTGTAACTCCTTTGAAGAGGGGCGATTCCTTACAGTCGGGGCCATAAACTGTATCCGCAGGGCTAGGTGATAGCCTGGGACCGGCCTGGACAATCGGATACGGAGGAAGAGGGGTGTCAGAGGGTGTGATAGTGTATAGGAGGAAAGGGAGGTGTCGGGCAGGCCCGGGGTGAGATTCCCAGGGAAGTGCAGCGCAGTTGGAGGGGGTTAATGGCCCGTGCATGAGAGAGAGAGAGAGAGGGTGACCAGTGCGGGGGGGGACTTGCGAGGATGTGGAGCCGCGCTGGGGATTAGCGGTGTGCAGAGAGTGGGTCTGATCAAGGTAGCTAAAATGGCCGCCGCGGACGACGAAAGTGTGGCATTTGGGAAAAAGGGCAAGATGGCGCAGACAATGTTTATCGATACAAATTAATTTTCCACAGTCCCCCCTTTTAACATTTCTCGCCAACTTGTTAATTCGGGTCGATCCCCATAATGCCACGTATTTCTGTCTCATACAAAGTTTTCATGTGTTCAGCCTGTAAGTCCAAAGTCTTTGGGCAAATGCAATTTGAAAATAATGAACACAGAGGAGGCAGACATTGGATACTTAAGCAACACCCGCATAGCACCACAATCGGAATCAGAATGAATGTGAACAACCTCCACCCCCAGGCTTTCAGTAAGTCCCAGAACCAGCTCCCAAGCGACCATCCTTCTTGCTCCCGGTGTACTTCAGAGGACAGTCTATGGAGGTGTTCGATGGCTTTGTAAACAGAAGGTGAATTGTCTGGCACGTAGGTGCAACAGCTGGACCCAATGATGCGGCATGCTCCTCCTCGGTCTGCCAGAACCACGTCTAGAACAAGGCGGTTCTGCAGAGCCACCAGGCGGACTGCCTGAAGCTCTGCGGTGTTATTGGTCAAGATGCCAGCTGTGATGTTCATGGTGGTTTCAACTGCCTGGGTCAAGTGTCGGATGGCGCGGCTGTTCGTCATCGGACCCCAGAATGGCACAAGTCCTTTCGCGGCATCCAAGAACTGTGCTCCTGTCGAGTCGGCCTGGTCGATGTCCCTTGCACGCTTTTGCCGGTGATGGCTTGCTGGGGCCACATACGTAGGTGGGAGGATGAAGGCAATGTAGCATGTGCCCCCCAACCTTTGGGGAGCCAGGTGTATGCTTTGGTGCCACAAACAAAGTACATATTTGGAGAAGCAACAAAGGAGGGAGGGTTGGATGAATCCAGTGTTCTGGTGATGACGCAGGCGCTGCGGCCCACCAGTTGCGTCCCCAGGCCTTCGATGCACACAAGGCCCGAGACGTTGACAACAGACAAGGCCACTGTCAGAGTGGTGGCTGTTCGTTTCCGGAGGTAGGAGAAAGTGGGTCTGGCTGGGTTATGGAAAACTTGCATTTCCACTCGTTCTTTGGCAGGGATGTCCATGTGAATAGAGGTACCAGAGGTCAGAGGGTAAAAAGGAGTAGCGGTTCGCCCAGTCTTATTCAGCCATGCCTCGTGGTAGAAATGCGAAACAGTTCTTTCTGATGTGGCATTGTCTTTAAAGCTTTCTTGCAGAAGAATCAGCCAGGCAAGACAGGAGCCGTGGATGGAAAAGGGCGAAGGAATGAACGGGATGGAGTGTCCGGCTGCATGGGGCAGCAGCCCGCAGATCCAGCAATTAGTGGCATTAGCGGCAAGGTTGTGTTGGTGCAGCAGTTGCACAAAAGAGTTATTCCAGAACTCCCTGCATCTCTCTCGGAGCGGTGGAGAAAGGGCAATCAGGAAGTGTTCCTTGGTAGTTATCGGCAGTTCAGTGGGGAGCAATGTTTTGTGAGCGGGTGTGCTTTCTTCGATGATCCAGAAGGTTGTCATGAGGAGGAGGCAAAGAGAAGGGTAATGAAAACGGCTATAGTCTTTGAGCTGTGCAGTTTGTTAGTCTTTGGGTATCGGTAGGTCCTCTTCGGATATCCAGTTGCTTCCATCATTGGGGAGTCGGGCGCTTCCATCATCTTCAGAGTGCTCGGTAGCGGGCAGAACCACCGACTTTCTCTGACTTCTCTTCGGGCAACCTTGAGTGTGTTAGGCTACCGTTCTGAGATTTTACCCAGTCAGTGGTCTGCTTTGCCGAAGCTCCTCCCTTTTACGTAGGTTGTACCCTTCCCTGGACGGTACGGTGGGATCGGGAAACTCTGCCAGTTCGAGCGTTTCTGTGTCGGTGTGACAGCTCAACGATGGTTTGTCTTTTGTCAGGAGCTCTTCCTGAGTCGCGATGTCTTCTTCCGTCGTCAGAGTTGGGGGGCGCGTTTACAATGGTGCGCATGCACCCAGTGACGCTTGCCTTCCACTCGAAGGGCCGTCCGTGTAGTGATCAGGACTTGCCAGGGGCCCGTCCACCGAGGTTCCAAGCTTTTGGCACGCTGGAAGTTGCGGATCAAGACGTGATCCCCTGGGTGAATGTCGTGTCCTGGGCCCCTGGAAGCGTCTGGGATGGCTTGTAGCACCTGTTGATGGATGACAGTTAAGGTTTTAGTGAGGGTGCACAGATAGTCAGACATTAGGACGTCTGGGACGTCATGGATCGAAGTTGGCCTAGGCGCGGCCCAAATATTCATTGGCCGCCCGAATACTACTTCGTAAGGGGTCAAGTGGTGCTTAGTGGGGGTGGAGCGCATTGATAGCAATGCCAATGGGAGGGCATCAGGCCACTTCAGTCCGGTGGAGGCAACAATCTTAGAGATTTTTAGCTTGAGTGTGGCGTTGTGTCGCTCGACCAGGCCTGCAGATTGGGGGTGGAAGACAGCGTGAAATTTCTGTTTTACACCCAATCCCTTTAAGATAAGTTGGATGACTTCAGCTATGAAGTGGGGGCCGTTGTCACTCCATAAAATCCGACAAAGGCCATATCGGGGAAAAACTCTTTTAACAGGACTTTGGCAGTGGTCATGGCAGTGTTGTCGCGTGTGGGATAGGCCTCCACCCATTTGCTGAAGGCGCACACGACAACAAGGACGTACTTCAAACCCAGGCAACGGTCTAGCTGAATGTAATCCATCTGTAGGACTTCAAAGGGATGGTCGGGGACCCCGAACCCACCCCGAGGGTCAACAGTTCCTTTCCCTGGGTTGTGTTGCAAGCAGATTAAGCATTGTTGAACTAGGCGTCTAGCAGAGTCGGGAATCTTGTCGTTGTGCCAGACTCGGGTGATGAGTTCAATCATGGGGGCAGATCCTATGTGTGCTGGGGAGTGTGCCATAGTCAGTATGGGGATCAAGTAGGAATTGGGTAGCAGCCATTTGTTCGTGTCTTTTGTCAACCAGCAGCCTTCATCATCTTTCAGTCCCACCCGTGCCCATTCAGTCAGTTCTTGGGGGAGCAGGCCATTTGTATGTCTCTAATGTGCTCTCTAGCGTCCTTCCATTTTTCCGTCTGAGACCTAGTCACGTACATGCGTGTCGTCGTCCTATTCTCAGCTGTGGTTCGAGCAGTGATGTCGGCTAGTGCATTTCCTTGTCCAATGATGTCTGTCACTTTCTTGTGTGCCTGGCATTTGATGACTGCAAGTCGTTCGGGGAGGAGGACTGCTTCGGTCAAGGTAGAGACTAGATCTCCGTGAAGGATGGGTGTACCATGCGAAGTCAGGAATCCCCTTTCCTTCCATAAGAGCCCAAAATGATGAACCACCCCGAAGGCATACTGGCTGTCGGTGTAGATGTTTGCGACTTTGCCTGTTGCTAGGACGCATGCACTTGTGAGGGCAATTAGTTCTGCCACTTGTGCGGACCGTTGGGTGATGCGGGCCGTCTCAACTACCGTCCGGGCTGTGGTGACTGCATAGGCAGCCGAGGTCGTGCCGTCGGGGAGTTTAATGCACGAGCCGTCTACCCATAGCTCTCCATCAGGGTCTGGGATGGCAGTGTCACGGAGGTCAGCTCTACTTCTAGTTTGCTCGTCCGTGAGGGTCACACAGTCATGCATAGGGGACACATTGGGGTCGTCATCGGGGAGGGGCAACAGAGTGGCAGGGTTCAGAGTGGTACATCGTTTCAACGTGATGTGGGGTGTAAGCAGAGTTAACTCGTAACCAGTCAGTCGTGCGCTAGTCAGGTGCTGAGTCTTGGTCTGGTTCAGGAGTGTGTCGACAGCATGGGGGACCAGCACAGTGAGGGAATTCGAAAGTACGATCCCCTCACTTTGTCGGATAGAGACGGCAGCGGCAGCTACCGCTCGAAGGCAGGCGGGCAGAGCTCTGGCTACAGGGTCAAGAGTGGCAGAGAAGTAGGCACAAGGGCGTCGTTTGGGACCTATGGGTTGCGTTAGGACAGACAAAGCGCACCCCTCCCTCTCGTGGGTGAAGAGGGAGAAGGGCTTGGTGTAGTCAGGGGTCCCTAGAACAGGGGCTGAGCAGAGGGCATCTCGTAGTTCTTGAAAGGAGGATTGGCATTCAGGGGTCCAAGGGAGTGGGAAGGGAACGTCTTTCGCTAACAGAGAGAGTAGAGGTCTGACTATGAGACTAAGGTTTGGCAACCACTGCCGACAGAAGGACGTGAGGCCTACTAAGGAGCGAACCTGCTTTTGAGTCTTGGGAACGGGGGTCTCTAGGATGGTCCGGATCCGATCGGGTGTGAGCTTTCTCCCGTCCTTGGACAGGAGGTGGCCTAAGTATGTCACCTGTGGTTGGCAGAACTGCAGCTTCTTCTTGGAGACCTTGTGACCATTCTCCGCGAGGAAGTGCAGGAGTTGGATGGTGGCTGTGGTGGCAAGTGGCGTAGTGTCGGCAGCCAGGAGAATGTCGTCGACATACTGGATTAACACCACTCCGTCCGGGAGCTGGACTGCGTCCAGCTGTCTCTTGAGAGCCTGGCTGTAGATGCTGGGGCTCTCAGTGTAGCCCTGGGGTGCTCTACAGAATCTATATGAACGGGCTTTTAGGGTGAAGCCGAAGAGGTATCGGCTGTCTGGATGGATGGGGATAGAAAAGAAAGCATTTTTTAGATCTATGACGGTGAAAACAGTGGCAGTGGAGGGGATCAGGGTCAAGATGGTGGTGATGTCAGAGACTACTGGGTACTGAGGTACGACTACTTTGTTTACTTCGCGGAGGTCAATGATGAAGCGATAAGCCTTCTCATCTCCCTCGCCTTGCTTCTTGACAATGGGTAGGATAGGGCTGTTACAGATATTACTGACTACTTCCTCTACCACTCCTGCATCGACTAAGGACTGAATGATTCCTACCAATGCCTTCTCGCCCTCGGGCGATATCCGATACTGTGGGAGCTTTGGGAGCATAGCGTCTGACCGTACAGTGATGTGCACAGGGTCTATCATCATGCGTCCTACGTCTGAGTCGGTCTTGGCCCAAAGGTACGGGGGTAAAGTGTCTAGTAAGGACAAGTCAGCGTCAGTGATGGAAAACATGCGTCGGGTGGGACAAGGTCTGAACGGATTCTGGTTATCGTACAGTATGACTCGTACTCCGTCTGGGGAACATCGAATGGTGGCTCGAAAGTGCTTCAGGAGGTCAAGACCCATAATGGCGTCGGGGGTGTTGGAAGATAGCAGGAAGGTCGTGTCCGTGATGTTGTTCTCTAAGTCAAAGGGAATCGGTGTAGATAAGGGATTAGTAGAGGGCGTTCCATCAAAGCCTATTGATGTCACGTGTGAGCCAGACAAGGGTGCCCTTGGAATCAGTCGTTTGGATAATGCACTACGTGTTGCCCCAGTGTCCACCAAAAATGGGGACTTCGTACCCAGGACCTTAGCAGTGACATAAGGACCTTGCTGGTCAACACAAAGCTCGACTGGATCCCTCCCTTGTCCCTGGCTGTCCTATGCGAAATCGCGGACGTTCTCGCAATCGGACTGCTGATACTGATTCTGTCGTGGGCGGTCAAATGTGTTAGGTCGGCTTGGTCTGTCATAGTTAGCATCATTGGTGTGTCCCCGTCCCTGGTCCCTGTTCTTTTGTCCGTTTGTCCCATCCCTAGCCTCTCGGTTCTTGTTTGCTTCATGAAGGACCGGGCACTGCGACTTCCAGTGACCGTATCCTTTACAAAACGCGCATTGGTTTTCATCTAAGTCCCTTCGGCTTGTATAGGGTACGGGCATTCGTTCTCTGGAGGGTGTATTTTTAGGGGCTGTCGGCTGGTAGTTCCCCTTGGAGGGTTCCCTACCTATCGTCACCCCCTGCAGTTGAGCTATCATGACCCGCTCTTTCAACTCCTTCTTTTACGTTCGGATGCCCTATCATTCTCATTCTTCTGATGTTCATAGTATTGGGCCATCTGGAGGATAGCCGTGGGTTTAGAGGCTGCCCAACTGCTTTCGCTCGCCTGCAATTTTTGAGAAACTTCTTGCACCAGGCCTTTCACGAAATTCTGAACGAACAAGTGGTGTCCGGTTGCAGTGGCCATATCTTGGCCGCTGTAGTCGGAGAACACCGTTTCGAACCTAGAGAAGTATTCCGAAGCGTCTTCTTGTGGTTTCTGTCTACAGGCCGTCACTATTGACCAGTCTATTTTCTTCTCGGGAATCAGGGTCTTGAGTTTCTGGACGATCTTGTCCGGGAGTTCAAGGATGGCCGTTACAAGTTTCTGCCCGGCTCCTCGTTGCTTGTCGAACTCATCGAGTTGTTTCCAGGTATGTCCGAACAGCTCAAGGTGGTCGACCTTGCGGATCTGCTTCCACACATCAGCTGGCAGACATAACCCGAAGAACAAATCGAGGTCCGTTAGGGTCATGATAGTGGAACCTAAGGCTGTACCTAGTTCAGTGTAGAAGGCGGTGGGGTTTTTTCGTAAATCGGGCAGAGATTTTCGGAACGTCAGAATATCCTGTCGATCCCATGGTTGGTAGACCCAGTTGTACACTATCCTCCCTTTTGCATCCGTATGGTTAACATCATCGTGTGTTCCCTGACCTCGTGGGGGGACCCAATAGGGGCGGCCTCTCTTATCGGCATCATGGTGCTAGGTTGCTCTATTCGTGGTTCGGCCGCTACGGATGTCGTAGGTTTAGCTTCCACCTCTGATTCAGTGAGGTGGCAGAAAACCCTAAGTGTACGCGCAAGGAGGTCCGTCACGTCACACTCGCCCTCATCCCCGATATCAATTTTTCTATACAGAGTCGTTAGGCTCTCGGGACCTCTATCTCGATATCGGTCCTCATAAGCGTTTAGGACATGATAACATAATCGTACGACAAAGTGTCGTCTGTGGCTTCCCGCATATGAGTTGAATATATCCATAACGTGTTCCTCCTTCTCCTTTCGTTCTACTAGTGTCCTGACTACCTTGTCAATCCTCTCTTGCTCGTTTTTGCCCAACCTGTTCGTCCTTGTGGGTTCTGTGTTTCGGGCCTCATGGTCATCTAATATTGCTGCTTGTTTTGTATCTGGTGCGAGGGATTCCGCCGGTGCGGAGGCCTTGGGGGCCGAGGCCCTGGCGCTACTCTCGTCTGTGCTTGGGGGTCGCGAGTGTTGCGCTGAAGGTTGGGAAGGGGCATATGGAGGGGGCATGTAGATGATCGGAGGACCTAATAAGAGATCATCGTTGGTTCGCTGTTTCGAAGGTAATTCAGGGTAGAGCGCAGAGGGTGTTCTAACAGGACACTGGCTCGGTGTTTCGATCTCTTGTTTTCGCTTAGCCTCCTCTCTCTTCTTTATTTCTTCCTCTAGTTTCTTTGCAGCTAGGTGGGCTGCTTTACGTAGCTCTTTGTCTAACCTAGCTTCCTCTTTCTTCTTTCGCTGTACAGTTTCTTTGCGCCACAGGCCAACGCTGTCTAGCATGGTCGGTGTCGTTCTACGAGTTTTTAGGGCTTCATCTAGTGCATCTAGTTTGCTTTCTTCAAAGGATCCTATCAGTGGCCACTGACTCTGGGGTTCCTTCTTCGTATACCTGTGCCATAATTTGCAATATGCTATAGCGACTAGTCCATGCTTTGTGAACATGTCTTTGTTAGGGGTGCCTTCCAGTGGGACTGGATGATCCACCTCTAACAAGCGGTCCGGGCTGAACCAGCTACCACTCAGTGGGGAGAAGATAGGCATGACAGATTACAAAGGGGGACAAAAGTCCGCGTTACCTACCCTTCACTACCTGCAAAAGACTAGGCAGAATATTGCTATTCCAGGTTGTTTGCAGACAATAAATGTTTCAAGAGAACTAGATCCAAATAAATAATCAGTGGGGAGAAGATAGGCACGACAGATTACAAAGGGGGACAAAGGTCCGCGTTACCCATCCTTCACTATCTGTAAAGGGAGAGAGAATATTCCTATCCCTCGCCGTTTGTAGACAGGGAATGCCTCAAAAAGGAGCTACTCTGATACTCAAAGAAAAGGGAGCTACCCTTGACAATCAATCAAACAAACAATCAGTGGGGAGAAAAGATAGGTACGACAGATTACAAAGGGGGACAAAAGTCCGCGTTACCCACCCTTCACTGTTCACAAAGGAAGATAGAGTATTTGTACTCTTCCTCGTTTGTAAGCAGCAAATGTCTCAAAGAACCGTTATCGTTTCACAATTTGTCGTTTTGTACGACCTTACCCGGACCGCATGGGCTGTTTCCTGTCCTCCGAATCCAGCGCCCGATCGTCCTCTATCTTCTATCGCGGCACTCCTGATGGTTCCCAGTCAGGACCGTAGATCACTCGAGAGAGGTCTGTTCGGAACCAGTGAAGTTCGGATGATCGGCTGTCAGACGAGGGTCTATCGGACAGGAGCTCTCCCGATCGTTGCAGTCGTTCACTCTGTCGTCAGGACCTCTCCCACTGGATCCACGTGTCGCTGATGGGCCCCACGCTTGGGACGCCAATTGTAAAACAGGAAGGCAATCGACGAATGGAATAACCTTAAGTATTGCCCGGCGATGTCGCCTCTATTCCCCAAAATATGAATCAATGAAGAGGCAGGCGCTGGAGACTGGAAGGCAGGAAACAAAGGTTTATTCTCTCCGGAGGAGAACACGTCAGATCAGACCAACAGGGAATCTTCACGAGGTGCTCTACTGCATCTCTGAGGCCTGGCCTCTTATACACGCATTTATGGCAGGAAGACATTCTTTATTACAGTAAAGATACTTTGAAGTATGAAAGACATCCCTGGGATCTTCTGCTTCAGACCCGTTCCCACGCACCCTTACAGTGAGAATCCCTCCCCATTCACCATACAGAATCGTCATCAGACGGCACGATCAGCAGGGCATTCCGCCGGTTCCCGGAATGCATGTGGTGTGACGGATCTCATGGGGTGGGGGCCTTGATCTACTGTAACTCCTTTGAAGAGGGGCGATTCCTTACAGTCGGGGCCATAAACTGTATCCGCAGGGCTAGGTGATAGCCTGGGACCGGCCTGGACAATCGGATACGGAGGAAGAGGGGTGTCAGAGGGTGTGATAGTGTATAGGAGGAAAGGGAGGTGTCGGGCAGGCCCGGGGTGAGATTCCCAGGGAAGTGCAGCGCAGTTGGAGGGGGTTAATGGCCCGTGCATGAGAGAGAGAGAGAGAGGGTGACCAGTGCGGGGGGGGGGCTTGCGAGGATGTGGAGCCGCGCTGGGGATTAGCGGTGTGCAGAGAGTGGGTCTGATCAAGGTAGCTAAAATGGCCGCCGCGGACGACGAAAGTGTGGCATTTGGGAAAAAGGGCAAGATGGCTCAGACAATGTTTATCGATACAAATTAATTTTCCACAGTAATGAGTGGAATGCTGAATGCTTGGTGATGTCATAGAATGCATGGGTGCCTGGTAATGTTCTGAGTGTCAGTTGGAAAAAAATAAAAAAATAAACCTACCTTCTTTTTCTTCGCCGTCGCAGCACGTCTCTCCTCTGTCTTCTTCTCTGCTGCACCGGAAGCACCCAGGCTCCCGGACTCTCCCAGCGAAACACGATGCTGCATAAGCAGCGTCGTGATTGGTCTGAGTGGCCTGTTTGCCCGCTCAGGCAGTACCTGTGAGGCTGGGCATGTTCTCCACTGGGCTGTGCAATACAGCCCAGTAGAGAACATGCCAAGTGCGCATGACTGTTTGGCTGGCCCCATAGGGCCGGCCAAGCTGTGATACGCACTTAGGGAGGGAGTGCAAACCACTCCTGCTCCCTCTGATGGCGGGGAGCCCAGGCCCGCCCGACCTGGCTGGAGTGGCAAAGCAAAATCAAATGATAATAACTTCTTGTTATTATCATTTTATTTTTATTTTCCACTGCTCAGTGAGCAGTGGGGCGCCGCTCCTCCGCCTTAGCGGAGGAGCCGCCACTGCCTCAGAAGCCATACATGGAATTGTTTGAAGGACATCAATGGGTCCAATGGCCAAATAGCAGAGACTCTGACTGAAAGGGATCAAAATCCTTGTATGGTCTAGTAAGTGTACTTGTGTTAAAGGCATCAGGCATCTAGTGAAGGGTGTGCGATAAGGAAGTTAATGTTGAAATTGATGATAAGGTGATAAATCCAGATGGTGGGATTGTTCCCTGTAAGTATGATAAATCCTCATGATGTGGAAATTGCATCAAGGCTGTGGCCAACGAAGTGTGTGGTCCCAGGAACTAGAAGGTGTAAGTCAAGTGTGTCAAGGTTACTGAGGAGGGATGAGGTCTGGAGCAGCCCAGGCTTGTCTCACAAGCTGTTGAGCTCTCTCAAGAAGCATTCATTTGGGTGTTTTTTGTAATATTTGAAATTGAGTCTATGAGAGTTGGAAAGGATGAACAATGTACAAGTTAGGATTCACATTACAAGGTAAAAAAATTTCACCACCTTTTTGTTGAAGTGATTTCTTAACATGGTTAAGTAGCCATTGAGGATGGTCATGCTTAAAATGGGTGCAGTGTCTTATCATCAATTTTCTATGGTAAAAGGACTGGGCCAAGGTCAGGTAATATGTTGTGATGTAGCTTCTGTTTTTGCTTAGGAATCTGGTGTTGATTATAATGCAAAACAGGTGTTGTAAGAGTGACCAGGAGGTTAGGTGTTCTCTTATGTCTTTGACATTATTGATGCTCACTTTTGCAATAGAGGAATATGGGAAATTGGGTTGTTGGTTGAGAAAGGTATTAGCCCTTCTCAAGCAACTGCCACAATCCTTGTCAGGGTGAGCCACAAAAGTCATAAATTAACCTGCGCTTAACTCTCTGGTAGCTTGGCATAAAAGTAGTCAGGCTTAACTTAGAGGCAATGTGTAAAGTATTTTTTTTTTATTAGATTGCGAATCTCCACTAGAAATAAAACCCCCCTTGAGAAACTGATCTGTGTAACCACTTTTGGCGTACACACCAACAAGATTCGCAATCTAATAAAAAAAACTGGCATCTCATCAGAAATATTGATCCTGCTATTGAGTCTCCCATGTTTGCATTCACACGAGGCAAAAATATCAAAGATCACCTAGTGCACTCTTCCACACAAGGCAGTAATAGGCAGAAAACTAGAACACTCGAATCAGCCTGGGGCCTACCAGAAGTAAAAGGTCACTTCAAATGTGGAAATTGTGTTGCTTGTACCTTCACCTTTGATACAAACATCTTTGAACATGGTAATGTTAGACAATGTCTTAACTTTTTTTCCAACTGTAATACACGGAATGTTGTATATTGTATATGGTGCCCGTGTCATTTACCATACATTAGACGAACATCGCAACCCATCAAAGCACGAATCGGTCAACATCGAAGCAGGATAAGATGCTCTGTGCTGAACGCCCCCTGGTATCACATTACATGGAAAAGAACCATACAACAGATAAACTAAAATGGCAGGTCATTGATGAGGCGACTATCCCTGAAAGAGGAGGTGATCTATCACAGATCCGACAAAGACTTGAATGCCAATGGATAGAAAGGCCCAATTCCATCACTCAAGGACTGAATACAGCTGGGGAATGGTGTGGCTTTGTGGCCACCCTGTCAAATTGATTGTGCAAGTTACGTCAGCTTTGTAACTCCATGTAATAAGATAAGTCCAACCATGGTATTCACTATAACCAAGACTGCATTGTAGTTTTATCAGCAATCACTAAATGTAACTATGACCTATTTGACAAACAATTGTATGTATGGTTCCTTTCCCTAACCTTGGTTCCTATACCCCCTTTTATTCATGGACATAGACAACATCCTCGTGCAGCACTCCATCAATATGGTTTCCACTATACACACTTTTGTCTCTAATTTTAAGGTTGACGTGTCCCCACTATACAACCACATATATTTGTATTTTGGTTCATTCTTGTACTTCACAACGGTTCACCATTGATGGCATACACCAGGCACCCCATTGATCATAGAGCAGCACGAGACTCTGGAACTTCCCGGCTATCCGAAGTGATGCTTCACACGCTGCACTTATCAGGGCTGGTAAAGCACACTTCAACTCCAATAATTACCACTTCAGTTGGCGCTGCCACCGTGTCACTTGACAAACAATGACGTATTTACGTAGATCTGCTACATCTCATTCCATCCCTTTCACTTTTTCTGTAATGCTTACTAATGCGGCCCCCTTTTACAAAACACTGACCAATCACCCCTCACTCATCTGTACTGGTAATTATGACCTCTTTTTTTATAAACTTATTGCATGTAGAATTCCTCTCCTTCGCCTCTTATTCATGGGCATAGAAAACATCCTCGTGGTGGTTCATATATCCCCCCCTTTTTTTCTATAAATTTAGTCTGGTACGTCCCGACTACACAACTACATGTACAATTCCTTAACATGGTTCATTATGGTACACAATAATGGTTCGCCATAGTTGGGATACACCTGGTCTCCCATTGATCACAGAATAGCACGAGACTCATGCACTTCGCGACTATCCGAAGTGATGCCTGCCACGCCGCGCCAAACTTGGCCGGTAGAGCGATCCTCAACTCTATAAATCACCAGCACGGTTGGTGCAGCGCACTTGTCATTCTACAAGCGGAGATTGACTCATGCGGATCTCCAATATCCTACTCTATCCCTTTGAATAGTGATGAGTCATCCCTGACTCTCCTGTACCGGTAAGACCACCTGGGGATCTTTTCTTTTTCCTACAGCAGGTCAAAAAAATCGGCAATAGCACAATACTCCATCTATTTTGTATTATCACCCCTTTCTTAGACAATCATCCTTGAACACGGACTGTCGTGGCTCATACGTTTACGGATACGGCAAATAACTACCAGTGTCAGACTGTCAGTTTTTTTCAAACCCGCCCTCACTGGGGTAAGTCTTAGACTATATTAGTTCCTTTTCAATTACTTTATCTAGCACCGTAATGAGGCTCATTTATTCTCATTTTTCAATTTCCCCCTTCAACTAGTGCCCGGCAGGGCCCCATGTGAGTACCTTCCGTTTTGACTCACTTCCTGGTGGTGTACACTTGTCACCCTGACAGTGAATTCTTAATTTCAGGTACGATAACCACTGACCATTTGGCTACCTTTTGCTTTTTGAACTTCTCCTTGGGCCCTATACTGATCCCTTGAATATAATTTTTTCAGGTGTCCCTTCATTGTTAGGTCCTGAAGAGACCCCCTATTGTTGGCTGGGTCGAAACGTCGTCGACAACCCAAAGCGAGCCATTTTCCAGCCCCTACCACTGTACTAGAAGGCTGTGATCATTTATCTGATACTCTTGTCATGGTCGCCTTTGTAAAAAAAAATTGAAACCTTATTTTTATGTCACAAAGTGTCACAAAAATGATATGAAGGTTCTATGTTCACTTGGGACACTATGCACTTGATTTTTGAACAATGTGAAAACGTATTTACATAAATAACTTGAATTTATAAGTATCTCATAGTATATGGTCTTTTTCTCTCTCTGATATCCATTTGCCCCTGATTATTGCCATTGTGCTGTTAATTATTGTTTATTATACGCATTTGTCCACAGGAACCATTGTTTCTGGTTACATAATATATACCCTGGTTCTATGTGAGTAGGGTGGCCCTTGTTTCCTTATACATGTCCTTCTAAAGTCTAGCGTGTTGTGGATGGTCATCGCTGTACCGCGAACAGCAGGCCGAATGGTGTAGCGCAAAGTGCAGATCCCACGTTGCCAGTCATCACTGGTGGTCGCTGTGGTGCAAAGAGAGAACTCTGCATTGGTGGTCAGCACGGGTGGCAAGATCTTGGTGCGAACAGGCCCAAAACTTCAGGATCTCTCTTTTTCTTCAAGGAGGAGCTCAAATGATGCCATACCAAAGGTCCAGGACCTGGGGGGTACCTCTTGGGGATCAGGAATTCACTCCAACACAGGCCAGTAGGGCTCAGGCAGGCCCCGTTGCAAGTCCAGGTCAGTAAATCAGTTGGGCAATTGCAGAGAGACCTCTGGACCTTAATCTGTCCCTGTAGCTCAGAGCAGGAGCCATCTAACTAGCACTTGGAGTCACTCAGGTAGCCTGGGATGAAGGGAGCAGGTCCAGTCTTCCATCTCAGTCAGCAGGGCAGGCCTCAGGCAGCGGGCAGTCCTCTGGCAGCAAGGCAGGCCTTCTTCTGTGACGTTCACAGGTCCAGGAGTGTACTGAAGAGTGGGTCTGAGAGCCCTATTTTTTATACCTGGAACCCCCTTGAAGTGGAATAAGTTTCTAGAGTTTTCCCCCTATGGGAGTATCTGGAATGTCCTGCCTCCCTGCCCTGGTCCAGTGTGTCTGCAGGCACAATAGGCTATTGTGAAGTCCTTTGTGTGAGGGGAGACAGTGTCTTGGAAGTGTGACAGGTGACTGCTCCACCCTTCCATCAGGTCAGGATGGCCAATCATGCCTACACCCAGTCCCTCTATTGTGTGGCTGTCTGGGAGAAATACACAAAGGCCAACTGTCAACTACACCAAGTCATGTGGCCCAGGAAACAGGCTGCAGACACCAAATGGTTATAAAAAAAACATGGCATTTTCATAAATGTGATTTCAAACCTGACTTTACCATTAAAAAGTATTTTAAATTACTATCTGCTCCCAAACAGAAGGTATCACTTATTAAACATAATAAGGTAACCCAATGTTATCCTATGGGCGAAGTAGGCCTCACAGTAATGAAAAATTAATTTGGGAGTTTTTTTACAGGCAGGACATGTAAAACGTAAAAGTACATGTCCAACATTTTAAATACATACTACCCTGCTCTATGGGCTGTTTAAACCCTACCCTAGGGGTGACTTAAATGTACTGAAAATAAAGGTTTAGTCCTGGAAAAAGGTTTATTTTGCCAGGTCAAAATAGCTTACACAGGCTGCAATGGCAGGAATGAGACATGTTTTAAAGGGCTAGTTAAGTGGATGGCAGAGTAAGTGCTGCACCCCCACTAGCAGCATTTAATTTACAGGCCCTGGGTACCTATAGTGCCACTTTGTTAGGGTCTTATAAGTAAATTAAATGTGCCAATTGGGTGTAAGCCAATATTACCATGTTTAAAGGAGAGAGCACAAGCACATTAGCACTGATTGGCAGTGGTAAAGTGCACAGAGTCCTAAAGCCAACAAAAACAAATTCAGAAAAACAGGAGGGGTAAAGGCAAAAGGTTTAGGGGTGGGCCTGCAGAGAGGGCCAGGTTCTATGTGGAAGTAGAGGGTAAAAGGATGGGGGTTGCAGGTGTGCGGGATAAAATACATTAAACTAACCAGGGGTCACTTAATCATTCTAGTCGATGACCTGGCAGTTTAAATAGATGGTAGGCAGCAGAGCGAAAGTGGGCAGGTTTGGTGGGATTGACAATTACTCTTGTAGGTGAGCCAGTAGAGAAGATGGTGCTGAGTTACATAGGTTGTGGAAGGTAAGGTGATGGATAACCAGTGATCTGTTAACTGTTGCGATGATTGCCCTGGCAGCAAAATCTGTCAACAAGGTGTGGTTAGCTGCTTCAAGAGACAGAATAAGGATGAAATCATGTTAGGATAGAGAGGAGAATGTTGGCAAGGAGTAGTTAGAGGCAAATTGATTGGAGAGTGATAGGTTGATGGTTTGAGTGAGTAGGTGAGATTGGTCTACATCTTTTAGGACACTTTGCAGGAAAAGGCATGGGTGAGGTTTGGGCAAAGAAAGGTGTCATTAGAGAGAGTTTTTTCTGATCTATAGTGGGAAGTATAAGTGATGGCTGAGGAGAGGGGAGAAATAAAACGTGGTAGGTAAGTAAAGTAGAAAGACTGAATAAAGTATGAGAGTTTACTTATTAGTAATGCAGCAAGTTTACTAACTAGTAATGAGCAGAAAGGGAAAAGAGAGGGGTTAGAGAGGGTTTTTGATGGGTCGATGAAAAGAGAGTTATCATGGGATTAGAAAGTAGGCCAGATTTGCAGTTTCGGAAAGAGCAGGTAACGGGTTGGGAACGGGAGTTTAAGGGGTAAGAAGTGAGACAGGCAAGAGATAAGAGAACATGATAGTATGAGTATCATAAGGTAGAGCAAGAGAGTAGTGACCTACGGAGTGGAAGTGGAGGAGAAGGTGGTAGAGAAGGAGTTTTGAAAAGGGGAAGGTGCGAAGAGTTAGTAATGATGATAGAAAGATGTTAGAGTAGATATTGAGTAAGGGGGACGTCTGTTAGAAGAGTTTCAGCAGAAGTAAGAGATTTGATATGATGACCTGTTTTAGAGGATTGCTCCAGTGCCTGTGACTTGCTGCTTGGGTGGAAGTAAAGGGTGCTCTAGGAGGCCATCTATCAGTGAGGGTAAAGCAACCTATTGAAGGCTGCAAGAAAGTCACCCAGGAGCAGGAAAGGAAACTAAATTCTCTCTGTGGAGTCCACAAAAATGGTAAATTGTGAAGGAAGGGAATCTAACTGACGTGTTCTAGTGAGATCACTCAGGAATGAAAGCAAGGCAACCACTTGAAGGGCTTGCAACCCCTTAAACGCTCCATAGAGTCCAGGTGCTTCTTCAGCTCTTTCCTAAATAGGAGCAGGGTTGTGGCGGCCCTTATGGATACAGAGATAAAGTTTCAGATCATAGGTGTAAGTGCATGGATGGAGAAGGTATACTGTCTTGTTTTTTTGCTTTTTTACACTTTTGTACCTCCAGTCTAATGGTATCTAGACTGTGGGTATGCCAGAGACAGTAAACTTGTCAGCCAGATTGGTGGGGGTGCTGGAAGTGATGACTTTGTAATTGATACAGCTGCTTTTGAAGATAGTGTGGACTGGAAAATGGAGCCTGTGGAGTTCCATCAGGATGAGGATGATCTGGTCATATTTCTTCAGGCCATGGATGAGATGTGTTGCTTCATTTAGGGTGCACTGAAGAGTAGTGTGGAGTTATGAAGAATGGTGTTGTTGCCATCCAGATGCCAGAAAATGATATCTTGAACAGCAGCTCAACATTTTCTTTCTGGGAGGAACACTTTCACTTTCTTTAATGGGGAGAGCTGGTACTGAGCAATTTTTAGGTCTCGCTGAGCCAGCGCATGCGTTGCCCTGCGAGAAATTTAGTGAGTGGCTTTTTGACAGTGCTACCAGAGGCTTTTGCTGGCCTCAAGCTTGCGTTCACGCGAGCGTGCACGCACGCAGCCGCCATGTGGGTTTCTGTCAAGGCTCATTAAGCCTTGCGTGCCTGCTCTCTGCTCTCACTACCCCCTCCCTTCTCCCCCTCCCTCATCGTCAGTTACCGGGCTACAGCTTGTTCTCTTTCCTTCTATGCTCCTCCACCCCCTGCTCTTTGCTCTCACTACCCCCTCCCTTCTACTACCCCCGCCCTTCTCCCTCCTCGTCAGTTACCGGGCTACAGCTTGGTTGTATCCCTGTAAGTTTATAGCGCTTCAGAGCGCCCCAAAGCACTAGGAAGGCAGCACGCAGAAACTCAATAAAAGTCCCAGAGAAATAAATATCCTAAATGTAAAGCATGTTCTCATTTGCATCTGCTATCGCATAGCAGGAATAAGTCCTTAGAGATCGATAACATATTTAAATGACTTTGGAATTGCTTAAGTTAAACCAAGGCATGAAATCTGTAATCACGGGCAGGAATGTGATCATTTTAATGGTGTCTGCCAGATTCATTTCCCTCGCAGAAAAATTGAATTAGCAGCGCAGAACATCACAAATTAAATCACGCAGACACGCCCAATTTGTTCAGTGAAGAAATAGTTTTCAATTTTGATTTAAACATCTAGAGATATTTCAGCCTCTTTGCAACCCGCTTTAAATGCCCATGTTCACTTAGCATGCCATAGCTGCATTTAAATCGCTTCTACGTGCTTCGGAATTTAGCAGGCATAGAACTCCAAGCACAGGAAACTAAATTTGTCCGGGAACACTCAATGTACTCAGTTGGGAAAGCCAGGATTGGACCCAGTGCTTAATTTGTGCCTGTGGTTTCCGGCACTTAATTGTCAACACGGTGCTTGTGACAGTCTGCCACAAGGTGGCGCTGTCTGGCTAATTAGAGATGACCACAACAACAGTCAATTACCAATTCAATATACATTAACAAGCATTGGCATAGCCAATAGGTCTCGCCTTTGGGACCCTATAAGTGTTTAGTTATCCAGCACAATATCCTTGGTGCAACAACATTAACTGTTACATGGCTAAACACTTATAAGGTCCCAAAGGCGAGACCTATTGGCTATGCCAATGCTTGTTTTTTCTTGGCAATGTCTTACAGAGAATGAGGTTTGTGTCCATGGTTAATCCAAGTGATTTCGCATTGGTTGACAGTGGAGTTTCAAAACTGTCAGCATTCATGTCATTGATCCAGGTTTGGACTCATTGTTGCTTATTTGTTCTTGGCAAATAGCTAGTCAGGTAGGTTCTGTACATCCAGGCCTGCATGAGGTCCAGGCAGTGTATGAGGCTTGGATATCTGTAACAGAGGCGACTTTCCAGTAGAATTGGGTATCATTGGCCTATCGGTGAACCTCCATATAGATGTTGAAGAAGAAAAAGAAAGGTAATACATTGAAGGGCCCAAATGGGTCCACCCAAAAGCAATGGAACGAGCAGCCCAGGAGGGAAGGAGGGGAAACCCTCAGAGGCTCAATGGAATCCACCCTGAGTAACGATGGAGCAGCCAGGCAGCAAAAAAGAAAGGGCACCTAACAGACAGTCCACCACAAAAGTAGAGATATATTCTGCCCCCTTGGAGCCAAATGGCTAACCAACAGGCTGGCATATAGTCACACTGTTAGACCTAGCATCCTTGGTGTGGTTTCTCCTAATCTCTTGCCTTCAGACCTCCTGTTTTTGCTGACTTTGTTTTTGTTGGCCTTACAACTCTGCATACTGTACCACTGCTAACTACTGCTAAAGTGCTCGTGCTCTTTCCCTAAAACATGGTAACATTCACTCATAACCGATTGGCATATTTAATTTGCTTATAATTCCCTAGTAAAGTGCACTACCTTTATCTACGGCCTGTAAATTACATGCTACTAGTGCACCTGCAGCACTGTCTGTACCACCCACGTAAGTAGCCCTCTAAACATGACTCAGGATTGCCATTGCAGAGCATGTGTGTGCAGTTTAAACTGCCATTTCGACCTGGCAAAATCAACCTTTTGCCAAGCCCAACCCTTCCTTTTTTTATACATGTAAGTCACCCTTAGGGTATGCCCTGGACAGACCAGAGGACAGGGTGCAATGTAGTTAAAAAGCAGGACATGTACTTTTATGTTTTGCATGTCCTGGTAGTGAAAAACTCTTAAACTCACTTTTCTCCACAGCAAAGCCTATATGTGCCATAGTATAACACTGGGACTACCTTATTACATTTTATAAGTGTAATTTTCAAATGAGAAGGAGCAACAGATTCAAGTTTGCTGTCTCTGTAATCCTAATTTAAAATCCTATTTTATGGTAAAATTGGATTTGAAATTACAATTCTGAAATGCCACTTTTAGAAAATTTGCATTTTCTTGCCTTAGCCAATTGGTGCCTGCAGTCTGTCTCTGGTAACATGACTGGGTGTAGTTGGCAGTTGGACTTTGTGTATTCCTCCTAGACAGTCACACACAATGGGAGCTTAGGTGTGACTGAGTGGACCATCACTGGCAGGATGGGAGGGAGGAGCTGGTCTCAGCCTCACTTATACCTGAATAGGCTTTTTCTTGTCCCCACATAAATGGCTACACCCCTTCTGTAGTTAGTCTGGAGCCAGGGAAGGCAGGGCATCTGTGCACTTCAAAGGCATGCCTCTAGCAACATATCTCCACTTCAAAGGCACAAACGTGTATAAAAGAAGGACCTCAGACACCACCACTTCAGTACACTTCTGGACCTGTGGATACTCTGCCAGGAAGAAGGACTGCTGTGCTGCTGAAGGGTTACCACTCTGTTGGATTGGACTCTGCTGGACTCCTACTTTGCTGTGCTGATTTGCTGCCTGCTGCCCTTTTGCCTGTATGAGTGGGATGGACCTGCATCTCTTGAACCCAGAACCCAGTGTGACTCCAAGGGTTAATTGGGTGGCCTCCTGATCTGAAGCCTCAGGGACATAACAGGCTTCCAACCTCCTGCACCTGGACTCTGCCATCTATGAGTTTACCCTGTCAAGTGGTGCCACCCCAGTCCTGGACCCTTGGAAGTGGACCTAAGGTGCTTGCCAGCGGAACCAACGCATCTCCTCTGCTGAGCGACGCATCCCCGAGTAGAACCAATGCATTGCTGGTGCTGTGTGGATTGATCCATACGCAAAAGACCTGCATCAGAGTCCCATAAGTCCTCGCAACTGACGCATCGCCCCGACGGTGCAGCGCATCCACTGTTCAGGGTTTCGCATCTCTTGTTGATGGCAGCCTCGAAAACGACATACTTTGCATCACAGCCTCACAGCTCTTCGGAACCAACGCATCTCCAGCTGCGTACTGCATCCCTAAAGGCGGACATCGCATCACAAGCCCCGTCGACAGGACCCTCGACAATGATGCAACAGTACCTCGCACTGCAGCCTAGCCACATCTCAGAACCACTGCATCACTTCGGATGCACAGAGCACCTTCGACATGGGTCCATGCAATGCTCCGCTACCAGGATTTAAGGTACTGTTTTACTGTTTGAAGTGTTGCACAAATACTTTACACATTGCCTCTAAATTAAGGCTGACTGCTCAGTGCCGAGCTACCAGGGTGTGAGCACAGGTTAATTTGGGGTTTGCTTGTGCCTTACCCTGACTAGGATTGTGGTTGCTGCTTGACCAGGGCTCACACCCCAGTCAACCAATAACCCAATTTCTAACATACACTATGAGCAGAAACAAAGTAAAATCAGTCAGAAGTAGTAAGAATGGGGATGCTCCCGATCCCAAGATGCCTACAGGGCGCTGGTGCTGTATCGTATCCTTGTACTATTAGCGGAACGCAGGGCAATTAGTAGCTTCAAGATCATTTCTGGGACTCTCATCTCCCTTAATATTAGCCATAATCTAGGGTGGTCGACACTTTCGAAAGCTGTTTGAAGGTTGACAAAAACCAGGTATAGTAATGACTTTTTTAAACAGGCGTAATTGGAGGAAATTAAATTCAGTCTGATTACTTGGTCTACTGAGCTCTGGCCCCTCCTGATGGCTGCTTGATACAGTGAAATTAGATCCTTTCCTTCCAATCACTGTTCCAAATGTGATAGCAACAGCATTCCCAAAACTTTGCTCATGCTGTTGAGCAACGAAATCTGCCGATATTTGGACACCACGTCTCTTGAGTCTTTTTTATGTAGGGGCACAACAATTGATTTCCTCCATGATGAAGGAATTTCTTCTAGAGACCAGATGTTATTATAAGTACGAGTCAGGATCGGCGACCATAATGTTAGCTGACTTCGGGAAACATCTGACGTAATATTATCCAGACCTTCTGGAGTTTAAAAAACAAAAACAAAAAATCTTTTTATTTAACATAGCTCGTAGTACCATAACACAATAGACATAGGTCAAGAAGCAGATTAGAAAATAGCGTTGTGGTGAACAAAAATTAGCACATCAGCACACAAGTGGGATATATAATTACATGATTACTCCCCGGACTCCCTCCCCGATCCCCTGTATCTTCGCCATGGCCCCCAAATCTTTTTCCATTTCTTTATACAGCCCCTGCTCTTATATATGGTTTCCTCAGCTCTTTGGCACCAATCTAGGTCCCTTCTCCACTGTTCCCATTGCGGGGGTGTCTGGGAGCCCCATCCCCTGGCGATGTTTCTTTTTGCTACACCCGCAGCTAATGCCAGCCAAAGTTCAGCGTGTCTCGTCCAATCTGTGTCTCCCTTGATCATCAGCAACAGCCACTTTGGCTCCATTGGAACAGAGTCGCCCACAACCACAGACATCGTGTCCCTAACCTTGGTCCAGAAAGGGACTATTTCGGGGCACTCCCATAGTATATGATAGAAGGTGCCCTCCCCCTGGCAACCCCTCACGTAAAGGGCCGATGGACTCCTGCCCCACTCGTATAGATGTCTGCGAGGGTAATATATGCGGTGTAGGATTTTCAATTGGACCAATCTAAACCTGGGATGGATTGCTATTTCATGCGGGCTCTGTATGGCATCTTGCCAATCATCGTCGTCGAGGGTACCAATGTCTCGAGTCCATACCGCCCGGAGCTTTACCAAGGGATCTGGCGTATTGTTTATGAGCTTACGGTAAATGGTGGATGTTGGCTTCTCTAGTATGGGGTCTAGTAGTAACCTATCTTCCAGAGGGGAATACTCCGGGATGGAGGAGCCTCTACCAATGTGTGACCGAATGGCGTGTACGAGACGTATGTAGTGGTATTGTTGTGAGTCATGGAGGTCATACTCCTTCTTAAGGTAGGCAAAGGAGCGGGGGGCAGATCCCTTCCAAACGTCACCGAAGTAGTCTATGCCAATCAGTCTCCATCCCCCAAAACCGGTCAACCGCGACATCTCTCTCAGCTGATCTCCAATCCACAGGGGGGTTTTACCGGTCAGTTTGTCCGTCCACCCCAGGAACTTGTTCGCCTCCCTCCAACACTGGACCACCACTCTAGTGTGCGCAGGCCACTCCCTTCGCAGTCTCCGAGCATATAGCAGATGTTCGCTGTTTCCCCCTGGCATGACTAGTCTGTCCACTCTATAGGCCGGTTCGGAGCTATCTGTGTATACCCAGTCGTTGACTACCTGGAGCTGTGAGGCCCAGTAATATAATCTAACATCGGAGAGCGCCAGGCCCCCGTCATACACCCCTCTAGTGAGTTGGTGGAGCGCTATCCTAGGAGTCCCACCATTCCAAAGCAGCGTTCGCACTGCCTGAGAGATAGGCGTAAAAACTCCCATGGGGACAGGATACGGTGTATTTTGTAAAATATATAGAAGCCTCGGCAGGGCAAGCATCTTAAATAATGCCGCGCGGCCCATGAGGGAAAGCGGTAATGAGCGCCAGTGACTCACGTCGGCCCCGAGGCGAGCCAACTGAGGTTCAAGGTTTCTGTTAAAAAATTCCTCAACGTCCTGTGTGATGTAGACCACCAAGTACTTGAACCCGTCCGTGGCTACAGTGGCTGGACAGCTAGTGGGGACCCGTGGAGGGGGGCCCGACAAAGGAAAAATCACCGACTTCCCCCAATTAATGGTGTAGCCAGAATAGCTGCCGAATAATTCAAAGAGGTGTAATGCCCGCGCGATCGAGTGGTATGGCCGCGCCATATACAGCACAATATCACCGGCATAAAGGGAAATACGCTCCTCCCAGTCATCCGTCAGAGCCAGGCCCCAGAAAGACCCGTCTCTCCTGATCCAATGAGCCTGGGGCTCCAGGGCCAGGACAAAAAGGAGGGGAGACAGGGGGCAGCCCTGCCTGGTGCCCCTCCCAAGGGGAAACACCCTGGACATAGTACCATTCACTCTGACCCGAGCAACCGGTTGCTCGTAGAGGAGACGCACCCATCCGCAGAAGGTCGGGCCAAAGCCAAATTTGTGGAGCACCATAAATAAATAGGGCCATTCGATGCTATCGAATGCCATTGATGCGTCTAACGACATCAATGCCGTTTGTGCGTCCCCACATCCTCCGTCATGTACAGTACTCCGTAGAGCGACGCAGGTTATGACGGGTGCTCCTACGGGGCATGAATCCGGACTGGTCTACATGCACCAAGTCCAGGAGAACAGATAGCAGCCTATCCGCCAGGGCCTTGGCCAGGACCTTGGCCTCTACATTGATAAGTGAAATGGGGAGGTATGAGGAACATTGGCCTTATGGATAACCACTATCGTGGCTTCACGCTGATCGGGGGGGAGCATGCCCACCTCTCGAGCCTCCGAGAACATCTGGAGGAGGGGGTTGATAATGACATTAGCCTGGCTCTTGTAAATCTCTACCGGAAGCCCATTGGGTCCAGACGCTTTTCCGGACTGGAGCGCATTAAGGGCCTTCCCGATTTCTTCCCCCGTGAGGTCCGCGTCGAGGCGGTCGCTCTGTTCCCGGGACAATTTGGGCAACGCGAAATCCTGCAAGAATTCAGCGCAGTCGCCTTCAGTCCTGGTGCACACCGGTGAATATACCCTTTCGAAATGAGACGCGAACGCCTCCGCTATTTCCATGCTGTTGGATACTGGGGACCCCGACCCATCTATCACCTCCGCCACCTATGAGCGCTCCCTGTCGCGCCGCTCAAGCCAAGCAAGCAACTTAAGGGATTTATCCCCTACATCGTACAACCGGAGCTGTGTGGCCAGCGCGTATGCCCGTGCCTCCTCCTCAGCTAGTGAACGAAGTTCCCTCTGTTTGAGTGTCAGTCTGTGGCGGAGATCAGCCGAAGAGGCTATACTGTCGTCCTGTTCCAATTGTTCTATTTCCTTTTCAAGTTGACTGATCTGTAGGGACTCCTCCTTCTTCTGGGCCCCAATCAGAGCCTGGGCCTGCCCTCTCAGCACCGTTTTATATGCTTCCCACATCGTTACATGGGAGTCTACAGAGCCCCGGTTTTCCTCAAAGTAGAGCCGAGAACCCTCTTGGAGTTTGTCCCCAATAGCCTGATCCCTGAGGCGCCACGGATCTATCCTCAGGAAGGAGGCCTTATTAATCACAGGGCCCAGAAGTGTGACGCCAACCGGTGAGTGGTCGGAGATCCCACGGGCCATGATGCGGGGGTCAGCAAAAGCGCCCATCTGGTCGGTGCGGGTGAAAAAATAGTCAAATCTGGAAGATGTCCCATGTCGAGCTGAGTAGAACGTGTATTATCTATTTGAGGGGTGATATGTGCGCCACAGGTCACAAAGGCCCAATGCCGTGACAAAGCCCTCTAGGCCCCGTTCCCCCCTGCAGCTGGGCCCAACCCCGGATCGGTCTATGTCAGCATTCATAACCGCATTAGTGTCGCCCCCTAGCAGGAGGAGCCCCTGAGGAGGATCTGCCAGGAATGAGCCCATTCGCGGAAGCACTGATGAGTGTAGGCCCGGTGGGACATAGCAGGAGCAGAAGACTATGGTGCGGCCCTCCTACTTCACCGCTGCCGCGGCAAGGCAGCCCGCATCATCGGACCATGTGCCCAACAGAACTGCAGGCAGGGCGTTGCGGATCAGAATGCCCACCCCCCGTGAGCCTGACGTGAACCCCGAGTGGGCAACTAATTTATACCCAAAACGATCTAAGGCCTTGCATCTATTCCCCCACAGGTGCGTCTCCTGAATGAAGACTACATCAGGAGAGTGTCGTTTCAGGAACTGTAATACTAGGGTCCTCTTGATTTTGTTACCCAGCCTGTTCACGTTCCACGTCCATATTGTACACTTAGCTTGAGCACCCATTGCAGTCAGAGAGGGTTGTCAATATCGGAGAGATGATTGAACCCACTGTGTCATCAGGCAAAGTACCACACGCTATAGGACTGTACTGGTCTAGAGCAAAACTTACCAACCACTGAAACAGACCCCCCCCCAACCAACACCCCCCACCCTGCCTCCCTGCTTGATGGGTCCCCAACCTCCCACCATGTAAACATGCAGAGTGCCTGTCGCCCCATTGTATCCCCACACAACATATAAGAGGAAACATGAACTTGCAGTCAGCTAGAAGAATTATACAAAACTAGCGAATGTCCCACCCGTATTGTAGCTATTTTAGGGCAATCCAATGCCCTGCTCCGTGATTTCGCCCCCACCCAGGTCCGCCCTCAGTTAAAGTAGTACACCACCAGTGGCCCATAGCGTCCCAGAGCGTTTACAGGGAAGTCCAAAGTTCATGCTGTGGGAAGCTCCGCATATCAAAACATCCCCCCCCATAACCAAACGTCAATGATCTCCAAAGCACCAGGAAAGGGAGAGAGGGGAAGAAAAGGAAATACCGTTCAGTCCTACTGGCCACACTGCGACAGGTCACTTTGTTACTCGCATTTCATGGCCCTGACTGCCAGGTAGGGGTCTCTCGGCATTCTCAGTGTCCTGCCCGTTAGGTCGCTGGTCCGGTCTATGCTGGCTGCCCCTCCTGCCCACTGTCCGCCAACCCTCCAACCAGTCGCTGGCCTCCTCGGATGAGTCAAAGAAATAGGCCTTGCCTCCATCCAGGATCTTAAGGCGTGCAGGGAAGAGCATCATATATTTCACCCCTGTTCCCTGAGGGCTCTCTTCACCCCCTCAAAGGACCGACGTTGGCGCTGGACGTGTAGGGTGAAGTCCGGAAAGAACCGGATCGTGGCGTTTTCAAGACGGAGGTCTCCTGTTGTCCGCGCCGCCTGTAGGATGGCATCCCGGTCACGAAAATTTAGAATGCGGGCAATGATGGTGCGCGGAGGGGCCCCGGGGTTAGGCTTACCCCCAAGCGCACGGTGGGCGCGCTCAACCGAGAAGAAGTTGGACAGGCGCTTGGGTTTCAGGTGGTTCAGTACCAGTTCCTCTATGAACCAGTCTGCGGCGGGCCCTTCCATTCCCTCCGGAACCCCCACCACGTGAATGTTGTTGCGCCTGGCCCGCCCCTCCTGATCCTCGAGCCTGGCATAGATATCGGTTTGATTTTTGGTGAGGGCAGCAACCTGTTCCTCGAGTTTTTGGGTTTTGGATTGTAGGCACCCGATGCCCGATTCCGCCACTGCTACTTTATCGGCCATTTTCCTGAAGTCCGCCCTTAGGAGGTTGACCTCCTCCGTCACTGAGTCTAACTTGGGCTCCAGGGTTCCCTGGAGTTCCCGAATCGCTGTCATTATATCCCTCAGGGATGGGTCGGGCCAGTGGCTTCGGGATCTTCTTGTTGGCTCCCTCCCGGAGCCCCGTCATCCTTCCCCATGGCCACCGTGTACCTGTCGATCTGGTTTGTCTGGCCCTGGCCCTGAGGTCTATTGCAGCCCATGTCCCAGGGTGAGCACCCCCCTGTCGAGATCCGGACACGATGTGGGGGGGGGACGGCCCCCTTGACGAGCAGGCTGCACTCAGGGAAAAGGGGGAGGCCGGGCACCCCACCACTACCTCGGGCCCAATAACAGCACAAAAGGCAGCGTGCACAGGGCAGTCAGGCAAAAGAAAGTCCCCCCAGGGCTCGGCCCGCACCACCACCAGCCCCCTCCAGCGGCGTTCAGTGCAGCCTGCTGCTTACAATACAACGGGCCCCGGGTCCTCGCTCCCCCGTTCACAGCCCGCTCACTTGTTGAATCTCAGGCTTCCTCAATTGCCCAGGCCAACGCTTGTCTCCACTCCAGGGGGGGCCCACACTCCGATCTCCCGGATCAAGCCGTGCTCGCGCGTGGCAGGCCCCTCGCCCCCCTACTGGTCCGGATTGTCTGCCCGGTGGGCGCTACTTCCGTGGCAGGCTTCGCTGTCCCCACCGCTGGCGACCGCCAAGTCTCACTCGCGGCCTCACTGCTTCCAGCCTGCACTCACCAGCCGTAAGACTGAGGGCGCCTCTCGCCGTTCACGGCTCAGCCCCGCTGCCGTAACTTGCTGTTCCGGGTGTGCCGGCCCCCACCGTGGGCCGCGCCGCCTATGTTGACTCCGCGATGCGGTCCCAGGCGCTCCTCCGAGCCTCCTTCTACGGCTTCCGATCCAGGGCGGTAACCGCCGCAGAGTCAGGGCGCCATTTTGGCCGTCTCCGGGAGAGTTGCGCCGATCGTGATTTTACGGGCACAAGTGCTTGATGGCGGCTGCCTCAATCACGCTCCGCCTGCCACCGTGCTTCAGCGCGGCAGAGCCTCATAAATCGCCATGGATTGCCCTCGGATGGTGACGGATGTCGGGTTTAGATGCTGACCGCTAGCGGAGCTCTAGCAGCAAGCGGCCATCTTCCGCGGCTGCAAGCCACGCCCCCCCCCGACCTTCTGGAGTTTTTGAGTCATAATCGCTCATGCAACTTCCTTTTTCGCTAAATTCAAGCAGTTGCTCCAAAGTCGATGGATCACCAGGGAATATAAGAGCTATCGCAAAAAGTGCTTGATTTGAGGTGTGCTGTTTTGGGACTTTGTGCTTATTAATCATTATCTTTGGATCTACTTTCCCGCTATGATATTCAGATTGGGCTGTCTCATTGAGGTTGGAGTCACCCCAATCATCGCCTGATGTTGTACTGGAAGGTTGGTTGATCTGCGCGACTGAATGCCACCATCTCTCTGGTACAGAGTAGTAAAGTGGTCTACCCAGAGTTGTGGGCTGATACACACATTTGGGAGATCACAGCCCCGTCTGATGATCTCCCAAATTTCTTTGGATTGTGTGAGGATAGTGTATCCACCGGACCTTGCCTTAGCTTATGCAAATGATGCTTCTTTTTATATTTTAGCAGTCCTTTATACAGCTTTCTTCTTTTGAGGAACAGCTGTTCGGTGATGTCAGACAGATGTTGAATCTTTAAAACTAATGACAGAGCTTTTTTCAGTTTCACGCATTCTCCGTCAAAACAATCCTGTCTATCGATATATTAGTTTTGTTTTTTCTTTCCACAGTTAACAGCAGCTCCTCGAACATTTGCAACTGCAGCAACTGGTGCACCACATTATTTGCAGGTAGCATTAATGACGTGGTATATAATATTGATCATTTGTGACTAGTAGTATTAGTGTTTGAGTCGCACTTATCATCGATTCTGACAATGTTCTTCCTGTTTGATTTTAGAGCAATTTTAAAGCCTCTTGCATTTTGGCTATGAGTTGGCATTAGAGAGCCCGAGTCGGAATGCAATGGGTCGTTATCGCTATCAATCCTGCCAATTACTCCCATATCGATGATAAGTTGCCATACTTCAATATTTATTGCCATATAGTCAATGACACTTTGCCTACTGCCAACTCGGAAGGTGGATTTAGGGGGTTTATCCGATTTAGTCTGCCCATTCAATGGGCTCATACCTCCCTCTATTAGAGCCTCAAAAACAAATTTGCCCTTCTTTATGGTCATGCAGAGCTCTGTAGGTGGTAAAGGTATGTCCCAAATGCTTTCTTCATCTATTATTGATTAGTTCCACATTTGGGGATTCAATTTGGTACTAAAAGTGCCGCAGACCAACATGCACTTCTTTCTATGCAGAATAGGACCTCTAGATTCATGGTTTCAGTTAGAAGGTTCTGCAGTGTTTCCAATCTTTTCATCAAAAGACAGAATGTCCAGTTTAACTTGAGCACAGCCACCTTGTGGGAGGTACACATTCATAATCTCAAGTGACCATGCCTTACTTCTTAAATTAATGATTTGAATATGCTTGTTTAATATGGTATGAGTTGTTTCAGAGTTTTCAAGTAAAAACGTTCTTATCCAGGTATTCAAGGTATTCAAGCCTCCCACTGGCTTGCCTCTTGCCTTTCTGCTGTTTAGTTGCAGGTAAGTGATATGTTGAGTAGACATCTAGGTCAATAGTATCTATAGCCCACGTTTCCTGGAAGCAGCAAATGTCTTGTCAAATTCCAAAAGGACAGCCAGTTCTTATCCACCATATTGGATTTTAAACCTGCTGTATTATAGCTCATTATTTTTAGATGCATTTTTTTATCTGGTTTCCGATTTGGTAGTTTGAGGTTTATCCTACAGGCATCTTCCTTTTTGGTCGGCCAATAATGGTCTTAATAATGGCTGAACAGCATAACTCTGTTGATTTTGTGTCATATTATTTACTATGAAGACCTTCAGGTCTGCCAGGTTGGACCGTTTGGGGAGCTGCTGGCAAGAACTCGATGCAGCTTGCAACACTGAGCCTGACTTTTGGCTGCGTTCTCACTTATTTTCAAGAATATTTGCACTTGTCTATTCTAGGAATATGAACGGGTACATTTCCTTTACTGGGGGGATTATGTTGATGCCCCAAGACTTCATCAAATTTGTGTGCTGTAAGATTTAATTTGTTATCCTTGTACTAGGGCACACTATATGTGCAGACTCTCTTTCACTGAGCCTATTGAATCGAACAAATCTAACCGCCAGTAGATCATTTGATCCTACATACTGTAAGCCAGGCAGGGAATGTAGTAGACAGAGAATATTGCTTCTGTTAAGTATATCTTTGCTCCCTCTCAAGATATATTCTGGGGTGAATATAATTGTTGCCTGATCTTTAACAACACTTAAAGTTTCCTTTGCTCCATTACATTGGGTGTTTGCCTGCATACAGCATTGCCTATCTTCCTTTACGGTTTCACTGCTGAAATCTAATTTAAATGGTTGCTTTAGTAGTTGCATTGATAACTGGGCCCTATCAATCATGGAAACGAGTGTTTGAATTTCCCCAAGGCCGTAGAGCATCAGAACGGGCTGGGTCAGAAGGCAAAGCTGGGACAAAAGGAGGCGAATCACCAGGTCTTCCATGAATAGCCTTTCTGATATTTTGTTCTATATGTTCCAGCTTAGGCTCCATTGATGCAACTGGTCCTGCATTAGTGATGTCTAGGCCTAAGTAATCTGCACAAATCCGAGGCTCTAGATACCTAGTGCTTTTGCTATCTGTGGCACTACATTGGATATATATTTCACCTGGGTTTTTTGCGGCATTGATTTGATCACCTTGATTTAGCATGATTCTATTTGACCTATGTATTTGGTTACAGGTCAGCGATTCACCCTCAATATGAGTCGACTCGTTTTTTACCTTTGTTGTTGGTAAAATTCCCCCATTAACAATTTCCAGTATTGATAAAGGGATTGACCTAAATCCTGTTGGTATTCGTTTTATGTGAGAGTGTAGGGTACGCGCTTTGCCGGACAACAAACCAGGGTTTTGATTTAAAAAGTCACCATCGTTCTGATAATTTTTTACAATACTGCATCGGTCTGATAATTTTTTACAATACTGCTGGAAGGATTACTTGTCCCACCTCCTTGCTCTTGGGTTTCTGGATCCATTTCAATTTGTGTCTTGGTTTGGGATAATTCTATTTTATTGGGCTGGAGGGGAGAACTTTCATTTTTTTTTTTTTTTACAGCGCCTCTTTTATTTTTGATTTTTTTTCCAGTGGCATTCATTTTTTAATTTAGATTTTGATTTTTTCTCTTCTTTTGAGCCTTTCCTTTGGGAGGAGATGGTACATTTATGATGGACGTTCAAGACATACTTAGTTCCTCTAATGTATCTCCGGTACATGCATGAGGTTTTAGCTTTATCTCAGACTTTTGTATAGCAGATACTAGCTCTGGGTGGATCATTGGACTTTTAACGGCAGTGTCTGTATCAGCTAGTTGGGCACTTGTCAAATATTTAGGATTGTACCTGCAGTCCTCGATTATGTTGTTTATAACCATTGTAACATCCAGCAATTTCTCAATCAGGGAATTGTAAGCGCGCTACTCACCCGTGAGGGTCTCAAAGCACTGAGGGGGGGAGGGGGGATCCGCAGATCTGTTTAGCTGAAGAGCCAGGTCTTGAGGGTCTTCCTGAAGGTGTTCAGGGAGGGGGCGTGTCTGATGTCTGCCGTTCACTCGTTCCAGGTCTTGGCTGCAATGTGAGAGAAGGATCTTCGGCTTGCTCTGGCTCTGTGGATGCGCGGGGTTTCGGCCAGTGCGAGGTTGGAAGATCGGAGGTTTCTTTTGGGTACGTGGAAGTTGATTCTGTCGTTGAGGTATTTGGGTCCGTTGTTGTGTAGGCATTTGTAGGCGTGAGTGAGGATTTTGAAAGTGACTCTTTTCCCCACGGGGAGCGAGTGGAGACTTCATAGGTGTTGGCTGATGTGTTCGTGACGGGGGATGCCGAGGACGAGTCTGGCGGCAGTGTTCTGTATTGTCTGGAGTTTGCGGAGTAGGGACTTGTTGATGCCGGCGTAGAGTGCGTTTCCATAGTCCAGTCTGCTGGTGATGAGTGCGTCGGTGACTGTCTTCCTTGACTCAGGGGGGATCCACTTGAAGGTCGTGCGGAGGATGCGGAGGGTGTTGAAGCAGCTGGAGGTGACGGTGTTGACCTGTCGGTTCATGGTGAGTGATGAGTCGAGTACGATGCCGAGGTTCTTGGCATGGTCTGAGGGGGTAGGTGGGCTTCCGAGGCCGGTCAGCCACCAGGTGCTGTCCCATGCAGAAGGGGTGGTACTGAGGACGAGGACTTCTGTCTTCTCGGCGTTGAGCTTCAGGCAGATGTTGGTCATCCAGACTGCGACGTCTTGCATTCCTTTCTGGAAGTTGAGTTTGGCAGTGGTGGGGTCTTTGGTGAGGGAGAGGATGAGCTGGGTGTCGTCGGCGTAGGATACGATGTTGAGGCCGTGTTGTCGGACGATGGCTGCGAGGGGGGCCATGTAGATGTTGAAGAGGGTGGGGCTCAGTGATGAACCCTGTGGGACTCCACAGGTGATTTTCGTGGGGTCGGAGAGGAAGGGTGGGAGTCTGATCCTTTGGCTTCTTCCGGTGAGGAATGATCGGATCCAGTCCAGGGCTGTTCCTTGTATGCCTGCGTTGTGTAGTCTGGCGACTAGTGTGCGGTGGGAGACATGTCGAAGGCCGCTGATAGGTTGAGTAGGATGAGGGCTGCGGAGTGGCCTTGGTCCAGGAGGGTGCGGATGCCGTCTGTGGCGGCAAGTAGGGCGGTCTCTGTGCTGTGGTTGCTTCGGAATCCGGATTGGGATGGGTCGAGGACGGCGTTCTCTTTAATGAATCGTGTCAGTTTCCTGTTGACTGTTTTCTCTGCAACTTTGGCTGCGAAGGGGAGGAGCGAGATGTGCTGATAGTTCTTGAGGTCGGTGGGGTCAGCTGTGGGCTTCTTGAGCAGGGGTCTGACTTCTGCGCGCTTCCAGTCGTTTCGGAAGGTGCCTGTTTTGAAGGTGGTGTTGATGGTACGTTGTAGTTCAGGTGCGATTGCGGCCGCGGCTCTGTGGTAGATGTGAGGGGGGCAGGGGTCGGTGGGGGCCCCCGAGTGGATGCTTTTCATGGTCGAGGCGGTGTCTTCGGCCATGATCGGTGTCCAGTTGGAGATGGTGGGCTGGCTGGTATTTCTGGGGGGCAGGGGGCCGTCTGTGGCGCCTGGTGGATGGTCGATGAAGTTGTCGTCGAGGTTTTTGATCTTGAGGTGGAAATAGGTTCCAAGCTTGTCGCAGAGGTCTTGGAATGGGGTGATGTCTGTGGCTTCGCTGCGTGGGTTGGTGAATTCTTGAATGACACTGAAAAGTTCCTTGGAGTTGGTGGAGTTGGCCAGGATTTTGTTGTGGATGAAGTTCCTCTTGGTGGCTCTGATCTGGTTGTGGTAGTCCGTCATGGCGTCCTTGTAGGTGGTGTGGTTTTCGGTTGTCTTGGTGTTTCTCCAGTTCTTCTCCAGGCGTCTGCAGGTGCGTCTGGCTTCTTGGAGAGCGGTGGTGAACCAGGCGGCTTTCCTGGGGCGTTGTCTGTCGGGGTTACGTAGCAGGGCGAGCTCGTCTGCGCAGTTGGAGATCCAGGTGTGGAGTTCTCTGGCTACGTCGTTTGCGTCAGGTGCCCAGGTGTGGTTGTCTCGGGTGAGGGTGGAGTTAAGTTGCTCGTCGGTAACCTTGCTCCAGTTCCTTCGAGGTGGGCGTGGGGCTGGTTTGGGTGCCTTGGGTTTGTTGATGGTGAAGTGTACGCAGTGGTGGTCGGTCCATGGCGGCTGCGTTGTGTGGCTGAATTGGACGCTGTTTCCTGCCGCGAAGATGGGGTCGAGGGTGTGTCCTGCTCTGTGGGTCGGTGTGTTGACGAGTTGTTTAAGTCCGATGCTGGCGAGGTTGTCACAAAGGATAGTGGAGTTGGGGTCGCTGGGGTTGTCGAGGTGGAAGTTCAGGTCTCCAATGAGTATGTAGTTTATTGAGGCGATCGCGTGGGGTGCGATGGAGTCGGTGATGGTGGTGGCGAAGGGTGTTTGGGGGCCGGGGGGTCTGTAGATGAGGGTTCCTCGGAGTGTGGCTTTGGGGGTGGTCTGGATCTGGAAGTGCAGGTGTTCGGTGGAAGGGAAGGTTTAGCTGGAGGTGGTGAGGCAGAGGGTGCTCTTGTGGGCGAGGCCCCCTCCTGGGTGGTTGGGGCGGTCTTTCCTCTGGATCTTGTATCCGTCTGGGATGGCGGTGCTGATGTCGGGGGTGGAGGATGCGTTGGTCCAGGTCTCTGTGAAGAAGGCGATGTTGGGCGAGAGAGAGTCGAGTAGGTTCCAGATTTCCATGGCGTGTTTGTGTACGGAGCGTACATTGAGGAGGATGCATTTTAGGGTGTCGCTGGTGCTGGCGTCGGCGGTGTTGGAGGCCGGGGTGGCGGTGAGGGTCTGGCGGCAGTGGAGGCAGGAGAACTGGCCGTGGGTCGTGTTCGGCAAGGCCTGTTGGCATTCTCTAAGTCTTCCAGGGTTGAGTGCGAGGAGGGTGGTGGTGTCATAGCGATGGGTAGTGGGAGGTTCAGGGTCCCTGGCACTGGCCGTGGTCGGGTCGCGGACGGGCGCAGACGGGCTTGCCATTGGCGCGCCGGCGTCGTGACCGCGCAGCGGCCGTCATTGAAGTAGGGGAGGTGGGAGGGAGGAGAGGCTGGGAGGCGGGAGCGGGGGAATTCCGGGGGGAATTCTGGGGGGAGGGCGCAGGGGCAGCAGCGGCGAAAGGCGAAAGGAACAGGCAGGCATGAGAAAATAAAAACAGTGGTGGAATTAGAGTAAGACACAGATGGGCACAATAACAGTGGCACAACAGGGAAAAATTAAGAAAAAAAAACGGCTGAGAAAGGTTACGGTGGTTGCAGGCAGTCTGGTCCCAGTTGGAGCAGGCAGCAGGTGCAGGAGGGGACAGCAGCCTCGAACCGCCCAAGGAGGAGGTCGGAGTCTGGAGGCAAGAGACGGCACAGCGGAGCTGCGGGGAGAGAGTGGACCTAGACCCAAGGTCCAATAAAGGAGCGCAACTTTGGCTTTCTCTAGATCCTGGAGTGGATTGCAACTTTAGATTTTCCTTTACAACATCCTCCACCAGGGCCATCATATGGTCAATCATCAATTTTGAAGAAGTGAATTGCCTGGTAAGCTCTAGTTGGGTATTCAGTTTCGAGGATTGTGTGGTAATTGCATTCACAATTGAATCCAATGTTGTACACATGACCTTCTTGAGACTTAATATTGGTTGGTCTAATGAAAACACGTACTCATTTTGGGCCTTGTCTATAACCTGATCTATGTATTGGTAAACTGGCTCATTCGATGCATAAATTTGTTGATTGTCATCCAAAATATGTAGGTCATCCAATGTCATATTATTCATTTGGGAATCTGTCCTGTTGCTGTCGAGGTTTTCAAATGTAGAGGGCATCAGGTTAAGCAGATCCAGGCCCTGCCTATCTGGAATATAACAGTCATTTTCAACTGGAAGAATAGGGGACACGATCGGCTGCGCCTGGTAAGCTCCTGCACTCGCTGGTGACCCTGATTGGTTGACCATGGTGTTTAAAACAGCAACTGCGTCTGAGGTAGCACATTTAGCTGGACCTGTTGTTAACAGTGCAGGTGACTTCCTTTCGCCTATAACTTTAATGGGGGAGCTTGTATTGAATTCCAGATGTACTCCTTTCAGAGCCTGAATTTACTGGTACTATACTTTGGGACTACTAATTTGATATTAACATTCCTGTTTATGCTACTTCTCTTGCTAACTTATTTAACTCCTTACTAGAGTCTTTTGGATCTGATGATAGTAAGGATAATATAGGCTGCTGTTCACCACAGCCGCCATTAGTTGCTTCAATGTGGTGGGCTTTCTCTTGACTGAATTCCCCCCGTTGCTGGTCAAGAGCGGAAATACTGTAGAAAGTGTGGGGTGAATTGACGTTGGTATTACTATAGTGGCAGTAATCTGTTATGGTATTTGCTTGCCCAGGACTCTTGGAGGTAAAAAAAGAAGATGGTGATGATGATTGAATCATTCATTGCGGATTTAGTAACATTTGATGAGCGGTTTTTGACCCTGCATTCCTGGGATGATGATGTTCGACACGTGTTAGTCACAATCCTGCACTCACTGGGGCAAGCATCACTGTCATTGATATTCATTAGTCTCGCTATGCTCCGGGGGTGGGCCTCACTGCACACCCTGTAATACATGAAGCCAACTCTACATCCTCTGATGGCAGTGGTGATGGTAGATGTAAATGTATATGTGGATGTAGATGGTCGCGTAGACATAGACCCCAATTCCTTTAACGATATACTTTCTGACTACCTGGCAGGCTCCATAATAGGTGATGCAGCCAATATATTCCCCACCTCTGAATTTTCTGGGTGATTATTTAAGCACATTTTTCCTTCCTTGAGCATCTTGGCCTTTAATGTCCCCCTTATTCTGAGCATTTTATTGATTCTATTGATTCTTTATTGATTCTTTATTTCCATTTTCCTTACTTTATGCTTTCTGCTGCCCTAACAGTTGCAGTTTCAATACAATTTCAGAGTCAGTATCAATTCCAATAAATAGTAATTGAGAAATTAAGTGTAACTGAATACTAAAGACTGTGGCTCCAAAAGGCTCTAAGGCATAAGGGTACATGGATGCAATGCTTCGCTGATAGTGGAGTCAAAGTTTAAACCGTGGACAGTCACTCAGGGAATTAAACCCTCACTTCCTAGAGACTGCAACCCTGGAAACCAGACATGCGCCCTCAGCTTATGCCTGCGATTGGCTGGTGCAGTGACCTCCTCTAAGTATCCTCCGGAGACACTCCCGGCCTATGAGGCCCAATGCAGCACACTCACCAGCTTGCCAGGGCTCCCATGCCACCAATTTGACACCTCAGAAATGGCTGTGTGCCCAAAGAGCCAGTATGATGGCTAAAACACTGCCTACAAGCCACACCCAGGTGAACAGCTGACCAGCCACAGTAAGCTCCAGCCCCAACCCCCTCCCAAAGCGGTGTACCACCTGCTGCCAAGCCAGGCCAAGCCAGTTACCTTCCAGCCCACCCAGCTCTATCAGCTGTTCCCTGAAGCCCCCCTCACTGCGAGCATGTCAGAGCGGTATCCAATACTTGCGCAGGAACAGAGATGCCTTTTCCCAATGCCCCCGTCCGGGAAATCTATCTGACACCTAATATGAATAGTGCCTCGAAGAATCTCCCAAAGGGGGAAGGGGGAGTGGATAAAATAATAAAGAGAAAGAAGAAGAAGAGACTGCCTGCAGGTTATCTGCTTTCCAATTCCTGCTTCACCTCAGCGCTATGTAGATGCCTCTGGCGGAGTGTCCTGGAAAACTAAATATAACAAATACTTAGCTTACATTTCTTTACGCCCTCTACTAACTTGAATATTTCTCTAGTAGCTAACAACATACCAGGTTAACCTTAGACTTTAGCCTCTCTTCTATTGGTCTTCATTATTCTTCCTGCAATTAAGAGTCCTAACTCGCTCTATCTTGCATGGAATTTCTAGAGATAACTAAGGGAAAAACAGTATTTGTTTACTAGTGTTTCCTCAATTAACTGTCTCTCTATCTTATCTCTATTGTTGTTATTATTACTTTACATACCTATTTTTCTTATCTCTAACTCGTTTAATATCTTTTCTTCTTTTTTCTGGTAACAGATGCGGAATTACTCTGGCTATTCAGGTGAGTATTATTTTTCTCTTGAAAATGTCTTGTCATATGGTTTAACTCGTTGTCTAATAAAGTTGCCAACAATACAGTTCATTACAAGGTTATATTTACAGTCATTCCGATAGTACTTAGCTTATTCGCTGAGGCCCAGAGCTGTCATCTCTAACGTTGCCGTAATACTTGACTGCTCTTCCGTTCTTGAAACATTGTTTCTTACGAAGTTGTGAACCTGTCAGGAATTCTCCGCGCATGTACACCAGGCGAACACCACTTCGACGAAGTGAGAAGCCAGGCGCGAGTGCGCAGAATCAGCAAAGAGACACTCTGGAGAAATACGGCACCAAAGGGAAACGCGAACGAGGAATATCCGACGGATTTCGACGAACCACTACCCTGACTAAAACGACGAGGGAGAATCAGAAGTGCGTGTGCTCCTGTCCAAATTCCAGGTGAAGTGCGCCAGCGTTCTACTGTGAGCGCTCCAAGTAGAATTCCGTGAAGTAAGAAAAAGACTAGAACTACACCCTCCATGCATCGCCGGCCATCTTGGAGTTGTTCAACCTCCAAGCTTCTTTCCAAGTAATGGCCTTAACCTTCTGCGTGTTTGAGATTATCTGTTCCTGCCTCGTTAAGCAGACTATAAGGTTCTGATCTTTAGGAGTCCTGACAGTACCCCCTTGCAAGGGAGGCTCTTCCGGTCGAGGTTTTCTCGGAAACTTTTGGTGAAAGGCCTTCACCAAACGAGGAGCGTGTACATCAGAATTTGGTTCCCAAGATCTCTCCTCAGGGCCATAACCCTTCCAGTCAATTAGGTAATAGATTTTCCCTTTACTTTTCTTAGAGTCTAGTATTCTTTTAACTTCAAATTCCTCTCCAGATTCTAATTGCACAGTTTTAGGAGGAAGTGTAACTCTTAAATCTGGTGAAGTTCTTTTTAACAGAGAGACATGAAAAACTGGGTGGACCTTCATTCTTTTGGGCAGTTTTAATCGGTAAGTTACTGGATTAACTATCTTTTCGATCTGATACGGACCTACAAACCTAGGTTGAAATTTGCGATCCCCTTTTAACCTAAGGTTCTTGGCGTTTAACCACACCTTATCACCAATTTGCAATGCTGGACTCTCTCTTCTCTTTTTATCCGCATATTTCTTATAGTTCTCCTTGGCTCTAACCAAGTTTTCTGTGGCTGTCTGATGGACTTGTGTTAAGTTTTTAACCATGTCTTGGACTGCTGGGACTGAGATTTCTCTGCAATTTGCAAAGGAATTAGGGTGTCTTCCATAATTAAGATAGAATGGAGAAAAACCGGTGGAAGCATTTTTTGCATTATTATGTGCAAATTCTGCTGCCCATAAATACTCTGGCCAGTCCCCTTCCTGATCAAGTAAATACAATCTCAAATACTGCTCTAATTCTTGGTTTACCCTCTCTGTCTGCCCGTCTGTCTCTGGATGAAAACTGGTGGAGTATCTAGTTTCTACACCTAGTCCTTCCATGAATGCCTTCCAAAAGTGGGACAGGAATTGGGAGCCCCTATCAGAAACCAGAACCCTGGGAATGCCATGAGCCCGCACTATGTGGGTGCTAAAGTGAATGGCCAATTCCTTGGCAGTTGGAATTTTCTTCATGGCAATGAAATGGGCCATCTTGGTGAATGCATCAACAAACACCAATATGGTGTTGTACCCTTGACCCGAAGGTAAATCCACAATTAGATCTACCGTAACTGTATGCCATGGATGTGGAGGGGTGGGCATAGGTTGGAGTAACCCTTTGGGGATTGTCTCTCCGATTTTCCCCGAGCACAGACCTCACATGTTCTTACATAAGAATCAATGTCCTTAGACATTTGTGGCCACCAAAAATTTCTTTTTACCAAATCCTCTGTTTTAGAGATTCCCTTGTGACCCGCCAGTTTGTTGTCATGGTTTCCCTCAAGAGCTATCTGTCGCAACTCCTGGTTAGGCAAATACAACTTTCCTGCATGAAATGGCAGGCCGTGCCGAATCTCTCTCTGCGGTTCCTGTTTAGCCCATTCTATCATTTCCTCTAGTGACATCGTTTTCACAATTTTCTCCTCGATAGTTTCTTGACTCACAGCTGCCACAATCTTGTGTTCTGGAATGATTGTTTGTTGTTCTTGGTGGTCTTCTACCTTTTCTGTGTTCAGTCTAGACAGAGCGTCGGCCTTCCCGTTCTTAGTTCCGGGTCTGTAGGTGATCACAAAATCATAATCTGAGAAATACAATGACCACCTCAGTTGACGTGGGGTAAGGGTTTTGGCAGATTTCAAAAATTTCAGGTTCCGATGATCTGTGAACACTGTCACGGTATGTCTCGCCCCCATCAGGTAGTGTCTCCACTCTTTGAATGCGTCCTTGATGGCCAATAACTCCTTCTCTGTGATAGTGTAATTGACTTCTGCTGGAGTTAATTTCCTAGACCTATAAGCCACCGGGTGGAGCTGCCCTGTTCTTTTATTTCTTTGAGAGAGAACTCCTCCAATTGCCAAATCTGAAGCATCCGTCTCCAGATAGAAAGGTTCTTTGGGGTCAGCATGTAACAAAACAGGCGCGATGGTGAACTCCCTTTTTAATAGTTGAAAGGCTCTTTCAGCCTCTTCCGTCCAATCAAAATGAACTCCTTTCTTAAGGAGCCGAGTCAGTGGAATGAGTTTGTGCGAAAATTCATTTACAAATCTTCGATAAAAATTGGCAAAGCCAATGAAGCTTTGCAACTCCTTTACGTTTCTTGGGGATTTCCATTCCAAAACGGCCATCACCTTTCTTGTATCCATAGTCATTCCGGATGGTGTAAGAATGAATCCAAGAAATTCTACTTCCTTTGCACTGAACACACACTTTTCCAATTTGACATACAGTTTGTTTTCTCTCAACCTTTGTAATATCTTCCTCACTTGATTCGGATGTTCTTCTTCTGACTTCGAGTAAATTAAGATGTCGTCGATGTATACAATAACGCATTGATCGATGAACTCCCTCAGTACACTGTTTATAAAGTGCTGAAAGGCAGCTGGTGCATTACATAGCCCGTAGGGCATTACTTGGTATTCGTACAACCCCAAATTAGTTCTGAAGGCTGTCTTCCACTCATCGCCTTCCTTAACTCTAATCAAATGGTATGCACCACGAAGATCCAGCTTAGTGTATATCTGTGCTTCTTTCACTTGATCTAAGAGTACTGAGATGAGAGGTAGTGGGTATCTATTCTTGATGGTAACCTTATTTATTGCTCGATAGTCAATACAAGTTCTGAGTTCGCCTTCTTTTTGGGGACGAAGAATAATGGCGAGAGACTGGGGATTGGGAGGGACGTATGAATCCATTGGCCAAGTATTTCTTGATATACTCCTTCAGATGTTCATTCTCTTTTTCCGTCAGGGCATAGACTCTGCTACATGGTAGATTTGCACCCGGCTCCAATTCTATTCGGCAGTCAAATGATCTGTGGGGTGGTAATTTTTCTGCCTCGATTTCATCAAATACATCTTCAAAATCCTTGTAGTCAGGCGGAATTTCATTTGTGTGAATCACACATACAGATATATCTTGTTCGCTCAAAGGAGTAGCTGGTCCTGGTTCCCTTGACCTTGTTTTAGTACCAAAACAACTTTCCTTACAGAAGTCAGAATCCATCTTCACTGTTCTCGCTTCCCAATTTATACTCGGGTTGTGCTCTGTGAGCCACGGTAAACCCAATATAATCTGGAATTGGGGTGCATCAATTAAATTGAATTGTATCGTTTCTCGATGTCCTTCTTGAAAGGTTAATTCCACTTGTTCGGTGTGACTGGTGATGGGCCCAGAAGAAAGATTCGTTCCATCCACCGGTCTTACTGGTTCGCTTTTCGACTTTTGAATTGCTCTAAGGCCAATCTTCGTTGCATATTTTAAGTCGCAAAAGTTTCCCGTCGCTCCTGAGTCTATCATGATTGAAACTTCTGTCAGGGTAACGTGTCTGAATTTCAATGTCATTGAGATCACTAGATGGGGGACGATGACTGTAATGTATTTGCCAAAAGATGCTCCTCTGGAGTTGTTTTAGTCTCTGCAACCACCAGTCCAACTCCACTTACTGGTGGTGCTTGAAGTTTTCCTTCTCCTTGGAAAATATCTTGGGTTTCTTTGGACACATTCTCACAAAATGTCCACTGCCTCCGCAATACATGCATAGATTATTCTGTCGTCTCTTTTCCTTCTCTTCCTTAGTTAAAGGCCCTCGTACCGCTCCAATCTGCATTGGCTCTACTCCGGGTTGACCTTCTGTTGCTCTAGTTGACTCCGTTTTGGCTCTGTCAAACCTTGGAGTGTTGTATCTAAATTCTTTTCTTCTCTCACGTCTCCTTTCACATTGTCTAAAGTCGATTTCTAAGACTAAGTCTACTAAAGCTGATATGTCCGTGGGTCGATTAGGGATCTGGGCTAAAACATCTTTCAATTCGTCCTTCAAACCGCGATAAAAGACTGCTGCTCTTTTACTCTCCGGCCAGTCTGTTTCAACTACCAGCTTATTAAACTGGGCCAGGTACGCCACAAGATCTTTATTGCCTTGTTTCAGCTCTAGTAATTCATTATCGGTGGCCTGTGATATTTTCCGTCGATCGAAAATCCGAAGGAATTCTTTCTTAAAGTCCTCAAAGTTGTATAGTAGAGCGTCATCTCTTGTGACCAAGGGCATAGACCAACTGGCGGCATCGCCACTGAGGTAAGACAAAATGAAGGCCACGCGGGACTGTGCGTCTGGAAAAATCGTAGGACGACACATGAAATGTAAAGCGCATTGTGTCAAAAATATTTGGGCCTTCTGTGGGTCCCCACTAAATCGTTCTGGTGGTGCTAAGGGAATCACAGGAGACAGGGAATGTACTACGTGTGTTGCTTCTCTAGATGTGGAACCCCCTACAGTCTCTGGGAATCTTAGGCTAGATGTTTGATTCATGTTTGTCACTCTAACTGCTAACTCTACAGTTTCTCTTCTTGAGTCCATCATTTCTTGCCTCAATCCTCTGTTCTCGTCCCTAACTGCTGCTAACTCCTTTTGTATTAGGCCTAATACTTCTCCCAAATTTTGCAAATCTATGCCTTCTGCCATTTCTGTTCAGGCGCAAGTTTCAACACTTGGGCACTTCACTCTGTCAGAGCGGTATCCAATACTTGCGCAGGAACAGAGATGCCTTTTCCCAATGCCCCCGTCCGGGAAATCTATCTGACACCTAATATGAATAGTGCCTCGAAGAATCTCCCAAAGGGGAAGGGGAGTGGATAAAATAATAAAGAAAGAAGAAGAAGAGACTGCCTGCGGTTATCTGCTTTCCAATTCCTGCTTCACCTCAGCGCTATGTAGATGCCTCTGGCGGAGTGTCCTGGAAAACTAAATATAACAAATACTTAGCTTACATTTCTTTACGCCCTCTACTAACTTGAATATTTCTCTAGTAGCTAACAACATACCAGGTTAACCTTAGACTTTAGCCTCTCTTCTATTGGTCTTCATTATTCTTCCTGCAATTAAGAGTCCTAACTCGCTCTATCTTGCATGGAATTTCTAGAGATAACTAAGGGAAAAAACAGTATTTGTTTACTAGTGTTTCCTCAATTAACTGTCTCTCTATCTTATCTCTATTGTTGTTATTATTACTTTACATACCTATTTTTCTTATCTCTAACTCGTTTAATATCTTTTCTTCTTTTTTCTGGTAACAGATGCGGAATTACTCTGGCTATTCAGGTGAGTATTATTTTTCTCTTGAAAATGTCTTGTCATATGGTTTAACTCATTGTCTAATAAAGTTGCCAACAATACAGTTCATTACAAGGTTATATTTACAGTCATTCCGATAGTACTTAGCTTATTCGCTGAGGCCCAGAGCTGTCATCTCTAACGTTGCCGTAATACTTGACTGCTCTTCCGTTCTTGAAACATTGTTTCTTACGAAGTTGTGAACCTGTCAGGAATTCTCCGCGCATGTACACCAGGCGAACACCACTTCGACGAAGTGAGAAGCCAGGCGCGAGTGCGCAGAATCAGCAAAGAGACACTCTGGAGAAATACGGCACCGAAGGAAACGCGAACGAGGAATATCCGACGGATTTCGACGAACCACTACCCTGACTAAAACGACGAGGGAGAATCAGAAGTGCGTGTGCTCCAGTCCAAATTCCAGGTGAAGTGCGCCAGCGTTCTACTGTGAGCGCTCCAAGTAGAATTCCGTGAAGTAAGAAAAAGACTAGAACTACACCCTCCATGCATCGCCGGCCATCTTGGAGTTGTTCAACCTCCAAGCTTCTTTCCAAGTAATGGCCTTAACCTTCTGCGTGTTTGAGATTATCTGTTCCTGCCTCGTTAAGCAGACTATAAGGTTCTGATCTTTAGGAGTCCTGACAGAGCACACCCTCAACTCCCCTCGTCTACAGGACGGGAGAGGGTGCGCCACCAGCAGAAGCAGGAAGCACAGTTTGAGGGCTGCACCTACCGCTGTGTCAGGAGAGAGAGGCAGGAACACCGCGCTGGCTGTGGCACACACACCCGGGCCGCTTCCATGGGCTGGGGGGCCAGGCTCTGCAGATCTTAAAATCCGCACTGGCTCCTTTCTCTGGCTCCCCAGCTCCGGCTTCAAAAAGGTGAGACAGTTGTTGCTGCTGCCGGTAGTTCAAGCTCCAGAGCCTCACGAGACTCAAACAGGCCTTCCGAGACACCACTCCCATAAATAATTAGGGTTATTCAAATATGTAATGTCTTTGTAGTGAAGTACTTTCCCTACTGTTGAATAGGCTCAATCAATCAATCAGGGGTTTGTTAAAGCGCGACTACTCACCCGTAAGGGTCTCAAGGCGCTAGGGGTGGGGGGAGGGGGGTGCAGGTTCCATTCCATCAAGGAGGGGGTCTGTCGAAGAGCCAGGTTTTGAGGTGTCTTGCTGTCTTGTGGTTTGTGGCCTCCTGGTCTGCCTTGCTACGTTGACTTAGGCCTGGCTGCCATGATGCCTTTTTGCGCACGTTACTTTGTGCCGTTGTTTTTCCAGCCTCTGCTTCTGCCCGGCTATTTTAGAACTGTCTGCATATCTGTCTTTTACCTTTTCTCCTGTTCCCTTTGGGCTACGTCTGCACAACATGTACAAGGTCGAAAAACAACGTCCCTTGTTCTTGCTGATCTGGCCAGTCCCTCGCACTTAGACATAACACTTTGTACAGCTGCCCTGGAGAAATTCGTGTGCTTTTAATATTGTGATTTTCACGTTTAGCGACACTTGGAGAAAACCTTTCCAGAGAGAAGAGCTGTGTATGTCTGATGATGTAAACCTTGCATCTAGATCTTGAGGTATGGGGGTTCGCTAGTCAAAGCCCAGAGGTCTTCTGTTTTTATAATAAACTAGCTACTAGCACGGGGAGGGTGGTAAGGTCATTTAGCACTATATCCACTGCTTTATGAAATGCTTTCCCCGTTTGTATTCTATGGAGTTGTAACTATGCTGATTATATTATCCTTATGCATTATGCTGATAGTACTGGCACGTGTACTGTATCTTAGAGCACGTTGTTGAAATAAACATTTTAACCTATACCGTGTCTCTTCTTACGCGCATTGTGGACAGGTATGAGTGAGTTATGAAAGGGTGTTCTTGCTACTGCGAGTCCTGTGAGAGAGAGAGAGACCGTGTTCTGGGTTGTCTAATCATTGGTAGCATTGGTGCCAATGAGACGCTACAGCTAGTCGGGTTGGGGTTTTAGGTGCTAAGGATTGTGGTTGGCTCACCGCCATATTCCGAAGTCCTATTATCCTGTGCATAACTCTGTGTATGTGCAGAATCCCTATAACATGGCGCCCATTGTGGGGCTGCTTATCTGCGAGACGCTTGAGTAGTACTTGTGCTTGTCCACAACACCCTTCGCAGACGCTTCCGGAAGCGTGTGTGACGGTGATACCTCCTATATTGACGTTTTTATAGGTTCTTTCAAGCTTGAAGTTGTTAAAAGGTTTCTTAACTAATACCCTATATTGTGCTGCCTTACATTAGGTTGTCGAAAACTTTTAGCCTAGAATGGCTATTCAAATTGCGGCACATAGCCGTGCAGCGCTCCGGGCTCACTTGACAGTGTATGGAGTGCCTGACGCGGGTGTTGATCTGATCTTTGTGGTACAAGCAGATCCAGCTTACCACTTTGAGGTGTTTTACTCTTGGGTCACTTTTCCGGCGGTGGATGCGAACGATAATTTGTTCCATGAATATGAAGCCACCATAGTTCCTAATCATTATAGACCGTATAGGAATCTTCAAGTACCGCTCACGGCTTGGCAACACCGTGTTTGGTTTGATGGCGCCCTCCCCCAACCGGTTACCGCGGTTCGTTTAGGGCCCCTATCAATAGACGGGGCCACTTGGCCTGTTTTGGCCGGGTATACCCCACATCCGCGTTATATGACGGTGGCAGTCGCTGAACTGCGTAATATGCATTCGTCTTTGATACGAGAGCATCGAGCTTTAGTACAGTATGTTACTGGCAACATCCAGGGAGTCCCTCCTGGAGTTGCGGCCCATCCAGCTGCTGCAGGCGGTGTGACCATAAGTCCTGTCATAGGGAATTCCGTGATGGGCAAGCGCCCACAAAATAAGGATGATTTTCCTTATTGGCTTGCAGAGAAGTTTGACCAGCTGGAGGCAGTTTTTCCAAATACCTCTCCCGTGGACAAACACAGGATTCTGATGATTAGTTTACCAAAAGACTTAATCCCCGAGTTGGCAGAATGCAACAACTGGGGCAGGGTATTTGCGGCAGTATATGCGAAGTGATTCGGCACTCCTTCCATGACAGTTCTCCCCTCTGTAATTAAACGAGTGCAGGATGAACATGGCCCTGAAGCGGCTGTGGAATTAGGGATGAGACTGGTGGGAGTGTTCGATGTAGTAGCTGATTTGATCCTTGCGAATGTCAAGGGCGATGCAGTGAACTTTCAAGTAGCTAATGCTTTGGCTTTGGTCCCAGAACCGGACAAGCCGCGCAAATTACCAAAGATTATTGCTCAGGCTTACAAAACAATTGGCAGAAATAGCCTGGGCGTTAAGCCTTTTGCTAAATCGCAAACACAATCGCAATCACAACCAAAAACTCAATCTGAGAAAGATGAGAAACCAGTTTTTACTAAAAAGAGCTGGAGGTTGAAAAAACAGGGTAAGCAACAGAAGAAACCGGGGTCGCGAGGCGCATCCCCGGTTTCCGTCTCTTCTGAACGCACTTATGATTTGCGCGATAGGGCGAGAATTAAATCTCCGGAGAGATTTCAAGACCCTGATACGCGTTCTCCTCGTTCTTCACAGGCACTGACAACTTCGCAGGCTGGTGGAGGAGATCGCCAGGATAGAGGAAGGGGTCGAGAGGCTCCACAGGGACGAGACCAACCTCGACAACAGGTCAGAGGGAAAGCTGAAGACTTTCAACGCTCTCGCCCACAGTTTCAGAAGAAGAAAGTTGCCGCTGTAACAGCGAGATATGCCACAGACGGTGAGAACGAGACTCCTGAATTGGACGTGGGCAGTGACCCTCCTAGACAGCGCCGCGGAAGTTACCATAGTGCGGGAGGCGCTATGTCCTCATGTGGAGGCAACAGCAACTGAAACATTCATTACTGTCGAGACAGCAGACACCAGAGTGGCACCCCCTGACAGACTATATAATATTGTAATTCAAATCGAAGGTGATATACAGCGTGTTATAAAAGGGATTTTTGGGAAAATCTGACCTCTTCATACGACATTTTGTTAGCAGAGGCGGATTGGCCGCCCCCATTCGTACTTGCTGCGCGTAAAGGGGAGGAGGTAATCCTTCCGAGCTTTTCTCGACATGTCCAAAAGGACAAAGCAGAGGCTCTTGCAGCTGAGTAGGCTGTGTCCCTGGCTCCAGCGTTATACCGCAACCACGTGGGTTGGGATGAGGATTCTCCCCCCCATGAAATACCTTTGCGGTCGCTGCCACAGCCACAACCCCAATATCCCATCAAACAGGAAGCTAAAGGTCCCGTTTCCGAAATTCTGACTCAGTTAGAATATCAGGGAGTGATTGAAACATGCGTGTCACCGATGAATAATCCCCTATTCGCGGTTTCTAATCCCGATGGATCGTACCGCTTGGTTTTGGATTACCGACATTTGAACTCACATTGTCGGACCTTTGCGGTGCAAAACACACATAGTTCTGCGCTTGTAGACAGTCTTGTTCGTAAAAAATATAAAACTACACTTGACCTATCCAATGGATTCTACACGCACAACTTAGCCCCGGAGAGTAGCCAATGGAGCACTTTTACCTCCGGTGGTAAATTATTCAAATTCCGGCGTTTACCTATGGGCTACAAGAACAGTCCAGGTGTATTCGCTGCCCGTGTTGTCTCTTTGTTAGACGGCATAGACCCAGATGCATGTTCGTACGTCGATGACATTTATCTGACAGACGACAAATTATTCCCGCATCTTTCCCGAGTGGACCGCATTATTCTAGAATTTGCGGTTCTAGGTTACAAGTTTAACTTTGCCAAATCACACATTGCTGAATTTACCATTTTGTTTTTCGGCTATGAGCTCAACAATGAAGGTAAGGGCTTAGCCCCCCATTTCCTCGAGAAATGTGCACTACTGTGCCCTCCTACTACTCTGAAGAAACTTCAGTCTTTACTGGGTTTTCTGAATTTCGGGCGTATTTACATTCCCGAATATGCCCAGCGTATCAAGCCACTGTATGCCTTGATACAACCTAACTTTTCGAAGTCATGCTGGCTTCCGGAGCATACCTCCATTCTGCAGTCTTTGCAGACAGACCTTCTTGAGTCTAAATTCTTGTTGACGCATGATAACCGCACAAACCTGGTGATCAGAATCATTCCAGGGGCAGTGGGTTTCACGTACTTGACCTTTAACGAAGGTGACACAGTACCAATCGCATACAAGTCACATCTATACACTTCCGCTGAAATGCGCTTTTCATCTGTGGAGAAAGTTTTGACTGCGGTGCAGATGGCGATTCTAAAGGAACGCGCACTGGCACAGGGAAAGCGCATTCTGGTGGTAACACCATATCCTGCCCTGGAGGCAGTGACAAAGACAAGTGTTCCGAACTCTAAAGCTTTGCACGCCCGTTGGATTCAATGGGCAACATCTTTGACGTCTCCGGATGTCACTTTTATTTTTGATTCTTCTCTTCAGACTCAGGAGTTTTTACAATATGAATTATTTCATCCTCCTCCTCTGTCCTTGCTACCGCTTGAGGAATACGAATGTATTATCTATACCGATGGTTCGGCACAACCGGCCACGGGTTCCAAGCATGCTTATTCAGCCGCATGTGCTATTGTTGCAGGTACTTTTGTGAACGGAAAGTTCAAATCTACTGTGGTGCACACTCAGGCATTCGGGGACAGTACTGCACAATTGGCCGAACTGCGCGCATTGGTGCTTGCACTTGAGTTCGCTAATCCGGATGTGACAACTCTAGTTGTATGCGATTCTTACTACTGTGTTCAGTCTTACAATGACAATCTGTTCTTTTGGTCGCAAAACGACTACAGAGATGCCAAAGGTAGCACAATTAAGCATAAAATGCTTTGGGTTCGAGTGGCAGATTTGCAACAACGTCTGCCCCTCACACAGGTGGTTCACACCCTTGGCCACCAGCGTGTGGGCGCACACGCTGTCGGTAACGGTTTGGCAGACGAAGCTGCCAAATCAGCAGTAGTTACGTGCTCAGTTGCAGCGGTTACTAGATCCATGTCTAAAATTGATACCGATATTTTGGCAGCTATTGCTGCAACAAAGGAAGGTGCTAATTACCCTAGGGGTTTTCCTTCCAAATATTCTTACCAGTTAGGTCCCGAACAGGCTCCTTATGTAAAAATACCCGGCGTTGGTGATCGGCTGATTCCCAACGCGGACCGCAGACTTTCCTTGATAACGGCAGCACACGAAGGCATGGCTTCGGCACATGCTGGAGTGTCTGCGACTGTTTCCATATTGCAGCAGCGATACTGGTGGCGTGGGTTATACAAAGAAACCCGTACTTATGTGCTTTCTTGCGACGTTTGTCACCAAATTAAGCCTTCCACGGTTACACGGCCACCGCAGACCCAGCTCTGCATTTCTAACAGACCCTTCGGGTGTGTTTACCTGGATCACTGCGGTCCATTTCTTCAGACACTGCCTATAAATATATCTTAGTGGCAGTGGATTTGTGCACACGTTTCATCTGGGTTTGGCCACAACGGAGTGCTGACGCTCGAAATGTCATAAGGGATTTGCGTGTCTTTGTGGGAATTGTCGCCTGTGGCACCTTCCATTCTGACCAAGGTCCAGCGTTTGCCTCTAAGGCTTACAAGGACGCTATGGGTTCACTGGGGGTGCGGGTGAAATTTTCGTCTCCGTATCGGCCTGAGGGCAACTCGATTGTTGAACGAATGAACCGTGACTTAAAGCAATCCTTGACAGCTAGAGTCTTAGGTACTGGCAGGAACTGGCTGGCCCACTTGTATACCGTACAACGTGCACTTAATAATCTCCCTAGAAGACCTCTGGGTGGGCGGACCCCATACGAAATGCTCTTTGGCATAAGAATGTTTGTGCCTGACCTTGATGGTCTAGACATGGCGGCGCAATCCGCCATCTTTGATGTAGATAACCATTCTACTATGTTACAGGACTTACAAGAAGCCCGAGACAAACTTGCGATTGCACATTTACCTTCAGCCACAGACGCTGTGCTGCAGATTCCGGTTGCCGGCTGGCTTCCGAAGATTGGAGATCTGGTTTGAGAGAAGGTGGAGAACAAAAAAGAATTCGGCCCCTCTTATCGTGCACCAGTTCCAGTCCTGGGCTTGAAGGGAACTCGTACAGTCATCTTACCACCGCTTCCTGGTCGCAAAGAGAAGAGATACATCTCAGTGGAAAATGTCAAGCTACAACATCTGGCCGATCCTGAATAGTGTTACACCTCCGGTCTCTTGTCCTGTCATTTCTCGGACGAATGTTCGTGGCCCTCCGGCCCGAACGGTCACTGATGTTGCTCTCGAGATGGTAGATTTGCCTGATTGCGTACTCGATGATCCAGACTCCCCCTGCAACGACGAGTCTGAGTATACCTACCACGCCAACGAGTCGGTGGCACACCTACCAACAACGCCACTGAGCCCAACACGTTATTCCTTTGACTCGGATTCAACCTCATCACTTATCCCGTCCAAATTCAGCATTCTTGTATCCTGGTTCAGAGCCAATTTTTTGATTGCCCCCTGGACATACATTTGGTTGGTGCTATTCCTGATTTTTTTGTTCATGTCCATTGGCTTTGTCACAGTGTTTTTCTACTCATCAATGGTCAATATTTACCGGAACGCTCTGCAGTGAACTGTGTCGCTGGAACTTTGGCTCCACATTCTTCATCTCACATCATGAAGCGAGACCACACATTTGTGAACATTTCAGCTTTTCCAGTTGCTGATGGTATCGTTTGGGATGCGGTAAACTTCCAAATTCATGGGCCAACCGAAATTATTAATGTACCAAATGTCCTTCGTGTTTCAATGGGTGATGTGGTAAAAAGTAATATTCATTCTGACGATTGGGATGTGCATGCAGTTGAAGCATTATTTACTGATTTGAAATATTATGCAACTTTTAATGCTGAAGATTTGTACATGAATTCTGCAAGTTATGCCGATTTGTATTGTTACCAGCATTGGGGCAACCACTTTGTCCATAAACCAAGTGCACTGCGTGGTCCTTTTAACTACACCCAATGGGAGCATTGTCCAACACCTTTACCAGGTAGCTCCCAAACTCTTAGAAATAAATTTACTTACTTCACAGACTTTGATAGATCGAACCCTGGGTCCTATTTTTTAAATTAAACGCTCCATCCACTCAGAAAATCATGTTGACCCACACCAAATTGCTATATTCGGGTTCCTTTTGAGCGCCTTAGCTGTGGGTGGTTATGAATACTGGAAGGACACTGTTGACTTGAAATCAATCTGGGGCTCCAAACCATGGCAGGTGCAGGGCACCGAAGCCTTGCACCGTGCTTGCCTTATCCCGGCCCAGATTTTATTTCTGAATAATACCATTTATCAAACTACGTGCTGGGGTTTGGTTACTTCTAAACAATTGAATGCACCTTCCATTCCTGCATTGGCTTCCCCTCCCAATGGGAGCTTGCATTTCAATATGTCCCTTCAAAATTTGCAGGCTCTTTTTCATAACAATTCGTTTAATATCTCTACGCTTGTTCAGTCACCCTGGTTGGCTTGGCCATTGCCTCTAATGGCTGCCAACTGCGTTTTCATGACTCAGTTCCGGGTTACAAACAGGATAGGCCAGATCCAAGGTTTTCTGCCTCTCGTACTGTAACAACATATTCTGTTGGTAAATTGTGTAGAGTGGTTGCAGCACTCTTCCCTAGATTCTGTTAAACAACATTTATCCCTCCTATCAGGCAACATTGATCTGTCCGACTTTGTTCTAGGACCTCGTGGTCCACGACCTAAGAGGTTCATTTATGAGACTTATAATGAACTCTGGAAGCTTTCGCAAATTGAAGCTGCTTCCCGTCTACGGGAAATAGATCAAGCAAATTTGGAAAAGGTGCTTGCTGTTGTTGACAATAGTATTAATACCCTGTCTTCCCGCATTTATACATTAGAGAATATTGTGTCCTCTGTTGTTGATATTGTACAAGATGATGTTTCTGTGTTATATTATGGGCAGAATCAATTGCGTTCAGTTATGCAGTTTGCATGGACTTTGCAAACCCTGAAGTTAGGTAAAGTTCCTTGGCATTTTATGAACACCTCTGCCTTATTCCTGCCTTTTAATTTAACTGACAAACAGCAGTTCATGTCCATGAAGGAAGCAGCATACACTCTGTTACATATCGAGAAAATAGAGCCCGTACCATTCTCTGTGGCGGAATTGGATTCTGCCGTGTGGCTAGTGCATGGGGTTATCACCTTACCTTTTTCATTGTTTGAATTTAGTTCGTGCATGAAACATTATCCTGTGGGCCGTTTCCAGCCCTTGGGCAGTGCCTTCCTGCATGAGCTGTGGTCCCTGCCTTTCATGTATAAATGCCTTAGAGATGAGAAGGAAGTTTTTCTCAAGGGGGAGTCATGCGATTCTACTGTGGGTCATTCCCTTATTTGCAAACACATTAAATTGCATGGCGCTTGCAACGTTTCGGCTCCGAATCTTGCTTGTGTGAAAGGGTATTCCTGCTCCTGCTATTTCTCCTACTTTCATTGTGCTTGCTAATGGTAGATATCTGCTTTTGAATAACCAAGACTGTTGTGGCATGCTGGCCGGCATTCCCTATATCGTTACAGTTTCACACAGGGTTGTCTGCTGCAAAAATGTGCTCTTTCCTCCCCCGCACGACATCATAGATAGTTCCGTTTGGCCTTCCATTCCTACTCTGAAGGCGGATTTCAATAAATTGAGCAGAATAAAGGCGCTATTATTGAACCAGGAGGTTATGCTCACATCCGCCCGGGAGACATTCATTCTCCAGGTGGCGAGTACCCACAGTGAAATACAGGCCCTTTTGAACACCAACCTCCCACAACATTTCAGTGAACTGATTCACCGTGTTTTTAATGCATCACGCACTGAAGGTCTGGTGCACTTTTTTAAGAAAAAGAACGCCCCGCCGACGCCCAACAACTAGAGCCGGAGGTGGCGTGGAATGCCTTGAAAGTGGTGCTAGTCAGCTGCCATTGGCCAAACACATACAGATTCACATTCAGTGCAACAGTATTGTTTTGTAAAAAAAGAAAAGATGAGCATTTGATTACAATGTATTTTGTCTGGGTGTAAGCCGTTTGACCTACATTGAGCGAATTACAATAGTCAAGCCTATGTAGAATAAGAGCTAGGACAATTTTTCTGGTGGGTGGTGTAAGAACAGCAACAACCTTTTTATTAGATATATGGTATTAAAACCATTAATACCTGACTTACATATGATGTAGTGTTGCAATATAAAATACTGAAATCCTACCCTCGCTGTAAAGACTCTCAATGTACCTACATGCAATTAATAATGATGTATATCTATACAGCTGACTCTCTAAAACTTTGAGAATTCCTAGAGCTGATAGATAAATGAAACCTATATGGCAGCTTTATGAAACAACCTGAACTACAATACATGTTTCTAGCTAGTTAATTATCTTTAGTGATTTGTAAATCAAGTCTGTGATCTGAATGATTCTCGATGTAACAAGCTCATCGGTTGTAACATAAGGAATATACATTAGTTTTGTGCTTTCAATCCTGGGAATATACTTTCACTTCCCCTCAACTGGCAGGACCTTAATTTCATATGTATCTCAAAAATATTTCTGCGTTTTTACAAGCTGAGGATTCTTCTTGCTCCTTTTGTGAAATAATCAGTGCAGTAGAGTTGGTAATTCATGGAAGGATGATTCCAGTACTAATGTGCAAGCACAGACCATATACTTGATCTCTAGTGTTATCCCACAATACTTCTCTGCAGTGATAACTTCATAAGAAAGTTTATCTAAAATATGAAAAACCTAGATTCTATGAATTCAAGATTTCATTTTTTACTTACCCCCCCAATGTATATACAGAATGTATCCTGGAGTGGGAGACACCCACCCTAGATGTAAAGCCCCAGGCACTGATTTCTACCACATTCTGTGTAAATACCCAATGATCATTGAATATTTGGGCAAGAATGTGACTGTGGTATCAGAAATGGCCCTGATATCCTCACCGGGGCCATGCCTTTTGGGACATCTGCCAAGAACAAAATAATACAGATTTACCAACTAGTTTACTGACCTAACTTACATCCTGGTCTAAAGAATAGTAACTAAGTCTCCCAGATTTCCGTTTTTACTGATTATTACGGATAAATACAGACAGAAAACAATGTTTCCTGCCTGTATTTATTTTTTAAAGTGGAGAAATAAAGAAACTTGTGCTTCTTGTTAAGGGCTCTCACAGATAGACAGCATGGGAAGTTAAAAAAAGCATTGGAAATGCAATAGGTCTCGCATTTTTTTAAGTTAGAGCTATTGGCATTGTAAATGGCAATGTCTGTTACCTACTAAGGGAGGATGGAGGGAGCAGTTGGTGTCGGAGTGCCAAAATGCTCTGTTGGAGAGTGACTGGCCAAAAGTAAACCAAACAAGCAGCGACTTTTAAAAAAGAAAGCATGTGTGGACCGTGTAAGTGTGTAGCCATGAAGCATATTTTTAACAACTAAGCTTGGGGAATACTTGGATATTACTTTGTGCCAGGGAACAAAACAGAGCCCGATAGAGACCCGTTTCAAGGCCCCCTTTTAAAAACTGCCGGTGCTCAGCACCGGTGAGACCCGGCCCACTTAAAGCCCTGGGTTTGCACTCTAATTGTGGAAATAATCGTAGGTATTGGTGCTTGGGTACCAACTCATGCACGTTTTCCATCCTAACCAGGTGGTTTTCCCATTAAATGATTCCTCCTTGGGAAATGTGAATAGGAAAGAAGGATGGCAGCACAATTCAAACACACTACTGCAATTCCGGTGAAACAGGTTTTTCTACCCACAATGGTATCATGAAAAAGCCCGGAAGACGGGCCCTTCAAGTATATGACCAAAAGGTTGTGCAGTGGTTGCCTCTCAGACAGTGTGTTCTGGACTTGTAAAGTCTAAGTTGGGCAAAGGCGGGCGCATGTCCCGGTGCTGGTGCCGTGGGGAAGGTACTAAGTCAGTTTTCCCAGTGTCAAACACCAAGGAGTTAGCCACTGAAGTAAGTGTACTTCCTTAGAAGGGTGGGAAATCCACTATACAGTTGGACACACAGGATAGGGGATACCGGCTGGACGGTATACAGGTAAGGGATGTGGGAGAGGGGACTAGAGTCCAGAGCCATAACGTGATAGAGGACAGAACAGGAAGCTGGCAATGGGGCGAGAAAAGAGGAGACAGGAAAGAGAGCAAATGGACAATAATTGGGGCCGAGCACCAAGCAGACACAGGGGCAGAACAGGACATAAGTAATAGCGATGAGAAAGAGGAAAGAGAAGGGGCATGGAGCAAGAGATGGTTCAAAACAAAAGGGGCAGCCAAGTCAGGAGAGTGGAGTAGACGAGGCTAAGGCACAAGGAGAACAGAGGAAAGAGCTTTTGCCCCGTGCAGACTCCGCCTTGTACGCTGCAAGCGGTTCCGTACCAACATGTCAAACAAGCAGTGAGCAAGCACCACTCAGCCATGCCTGTTCTGTGCTGCTCAGTAGGTCACTTCCGGGAACTGTATTCCTGCATCTCTTGTGTAAGGCATTCGTTCAGCTTCCTTTGGAAGAATACAAAGCAGCTATTTGCAGTAATACATTGCAGTGAGATCACTCGTTTGGCAACCTAACACTATGTGACGGACCCAGCTATGTCTGCCCTGTAGTCTACATTGATAGTTATACTTCAAGTGGTTATTAGGGTAGAGCATAAAACGAACCCAAATTACTAAAAATCAATAACATTCTAAACAGGAGGCTCATTCTGTAGACTGCACAAAGGTTTCAAGGTCGACCTATAATGGACAGTTTGTGAAACACGGTATCAGCCAAAATATTTTTACAATTTACATTCCTTCTAAAGATAAGCACTTCTTTCAATCCAAACCACTCTTACCTTTCAGTTTTGATAACTCCCGGGTATGCTTTTTACTTCTGAACAATTCATCACTTAAAGCGCTTGAACAGACTTGTTGCCACAAGCCAGCGCTTTACAAATCAATATGATAAATAAATTATCAAAACAAACTCTTAGTGCGGGCAATCATACTCTAAATGTGCCGGCCTCTAATAAGCACGGTTTGCGTATTCTGAAAACTTAATCAGCGCCAAGGTGATCCTTGCATGCGATGGTGGGGTCAGCTGCATCAACTCTTCCAGAGCATACAGTTTTCTTTCAGGAATGCTACAGACATCCATTAAAAACAGTGGTGCGCGCGCACCACAGAGGAGCAGGGGGAGGGAGCGTGGCAGCGGCAGCGAGGCGAACGCGCGCTAGCCACCAGTGGGAATGGGAGGAGCAAAGGCGGGACATGCGCCCGCCTTTGCCCAATCGCGTGCTGTATTTATTTTAAAAAAGCACGCGAAAGCCAATACCAGCAGGCGAAAGCAAAACCACACACCCCAGCGTGTGGTTAGCTTTCTAAAGCCCTTTCTAGAGGTCTGGCGCTGTGCGAGCAGTGTTGCGCACTGCAACGCTAGGCGCGAGACCTAAAAACAAAACATAAATAAGAGGCATTGTCATTTACAATGCCAATGGCTCAAACTCGCGTAAATGCGAGAACTATTGCATTGCAAATGCTTGTTTTTGATAAGTGGTTGACGGACGACAGACAGGACCCACTGTACAGAGAGTCTGCATATGGCCATTAATGTCTATTTCTGCTGTATGGTACTATTGTTTATCCTCTCCCCCAGCAGACACTGCTTTCCATTTGTAACAGTGTTTTTTTTTGTAAAGGAAGAAACTTCCCCCTCCCCCAACTATTGTACTGCAGTGTCCTTACTATATATTTTTCCTTGGCTTACCATAGCTCCCTCTCACTTGAAATGTTGTAACCAAGGATGTGACCTGATCTATGTTCTTGCTATCAATATTTTCAAAAAAATATACCAAAAAAAAAAAAATCACTCAGTGTTTTTGCCTGTAAAGTTTAGGACATGACTATAGTCTCCAACAGGGACCCGCTTCAATGCCCGTTTTAAATTCTTCCGGGTCTGAGACCCAGACGGACCCAGCCCACTTAAAGCCCTGATGATTGATATTAGGTAGGTTCAGACGCCTTTAGGTATAAACTGTGCAAATAAACTTGGGATTCTGAGAGCGAACAATGTCTAGTGATGAATATGTAATGTCAAGTTTTACAATTTCGCTATGACATTTAATTTCTACATGTAAATTTATGTGTGGGGAAATTTTTTTTTAGATGGATTTTCATGTAACATTTGTATTGTGCTGTTTTGTGAAAACATTCATCACGTAACTATATATATATATATATATATTTTTTTTTTTACATTTATTTGTAGGTTGAACCAAATGCACTGTATCCATAAGTTCATTAAAATTAATTAGAAAGGTACATTGTATTTTATTGCATTAGTACTTATTTCGTTATTTAGCACTTAACATACTCTTTGCAAGGCCTACAGCGTTCATTAGACTTCGAAACATTGCAGAAAGAAGTATTAGATACATTTAGAAAGTAAAGTTTTTGCGTGGTTAAGGTTTTCACAAAACAGCACAATACAAATGTTACAAGAAAATACATATAATAAAAAAATATATTTATATTATTTTTATTTATTTAAAGGTTGAACCAAATGCACTGTATCCATAACTTCATTAAAATTAATTAGAAAGGTACATTGTATATACACACGCACACACATCCCCACATGTTATTTTTCCATTAAGAAGAAATGAAAAGTATGAGCAATGTACACAGGAACAAACTTGCATTGTATTGTAATTGCATTTATATAGCGCTTACTACCCCTGACGAGGCGTCGAAGCACTTTTTCGGCGAGTAGCACGCTACTCCGGGACCCAAAGAGGATTAGTGTTGAATTTGTATAGTGAAACATGCAAGTAAATTTTAAGTGGTGGATAGGTTACTCAGTTATTTCGATTCGGAAGGATAGCAGAAAGATAGAAGAGGAAAAAAAGGTTTGTATTTATATAGCGCTTGTTACCCCTGATGGGGTGTTGAAGCACGCTACTCCGGAAACCCATAAAGGATTTGTGGTGAATTAGTATAGTGAAATATGAAAGTAATTTGAGTGGTGAATATTAGTCAGTTATTTGGAGTGAGAAGGATAGCGGAGGGATAGAAGGGGAAGAAAGGTTTGCATTCATATAGCTCTTGTTACCCCTGATGGGTGTTGAAGCGCTTTTCTGGTGAGTAGCACGCTACTCCGGAACCCAAAAAAGGATTAGTGTTAGTGTACACACAGTCTCTCACATACATTCACAATGCACACACACACCTGTAAACACACACTCAGCCTTTCACATTCATTCATACCTTCACACAGACGCACACCAGTACATACAAACACACACCAAATACACACCTGTACACAGACAGCCTCTCAAATACACTCACACCTGCGCACACACCAGTAAATAGAAACACACACCTGCTCGCGCCCAGCATCTCACATACATTCACACAGACACTAGTACATACACACACCTGTAAAAACACACTCAGCCTTTCACATTCATTCACACCTGCACACAGACGCACACCAGTACATACAAACACACACCAAATACACACAGCCTCTCAAATACACTCACACCTGTGCACACACCAGTACATACAAACACACACCTACTCGCGCCCAGCATCTCACATACATTCACACAGATGGACACTAGTACATACACCTGTAAACACACACTCAGCCTTTCACATTCATTCACACCTGCACACGCACACACAATTGTGCACACACCTGTAAATACACACTCACACCTGCACACACACACACTTGTACATACACCTGTAAATACACAATCATACATACCTGCAGTCTCTCACATCAGTGCATACTACACACGCGCCTGTAAATAGTGTCTCCCGTGCATTCACACGCCCACACACCTGTAACACAGTCACAGCTTCAGTCACACACACACACACACTTATAAATATGCGCACACACCTGTACACAGTCTCTCACATACATTCACACCTGCACACAGACATTTGTAAACACACACACACATGAATACGCCTGCATGCACACAGGACTCACCATGCGCTCGATGCCAATCGCAGCGCTGCATGACTTTGTCAGGGTACTGAAGCGCTAGACACATAATTCATGGGAGACAGCTAATAATTGCGCAACGAAGACAGCGCTTTGGGCCAAGCAGAGGGCAGGGAAGCGCTACACAAACGGCAATGCAATGATGTTTACACACAGTCGGCGCTTCACCAGCGTGCAGACATTGTATTCTTTACTGTGCTCTAGCCATGGGAGAAGCGACAACGGGAGCAGCGACAGGGGGCCACGGGAGCAGCGACAGGGGGCACGGCGGAGAAGCACTACTGCTAAGCTGGCAAGGATCCTTCACCATGGCAGCAATCAACTCCACGAACATGAGAAGCAGGTCGGGCCCCAAGGACAGGGCCACGATCAGGGCCCCCGAAGCATATCCACGAGCCGCGAAGACATGACAATCGCGAGCATGACGAGCAGGGCAGCTCCGCACAGGAGAGGGCAGGGCCCCCACCGGAGAGGCCCGGGGGCGCAGACGCCAAGCAGGACAGACCCGGAGACACAGGGGCAGAGCACCGTGCAGGCAGGGGCTCAGCTTGTTCTCTGCACTGCCCCGACCCAGCACAGCCTGCACCCGGACAGCACGGACCCCGGACAGCCTGTCTGAGAGGGACCCAGCACAGCCTGTCCCCCGTCCGACAGGGACCCTGCACACCCTGTGATCGCTGACTGACCGGGCCCCAGCGCTCCCTGGATCCAGCACAGCCCGGCACGCCCCGCCTGCCCGGCTTCGCCACTTCCTCTAAGGCTCTGGGTAAGTCGGGGAAATTACTGGCAGTCTATACAAATAATGAAACTGAATTATTCCGAGTTTAAAAATAAAACGGATGCTTCGAGAATTATAAAGTGCATGTAAGCTGTTTCTTAAAAGACCAGTGGACCACAGAGGAGCGGGGGGGGGCGAGGGAGCCTGCCGTCTGTGCCGCGCGCTGATGCGCGTCCTAGACACAGACGGGAATGGGCGGAGCAGAGGCGGGACATGAGCCCGCCTTTGCCCAATTGCGTGCCGTTTTTTTTTTAAAAACGCACGCTACAGCCAATGTGGGCTTCCGAAAGCAAAACCACACGCACGAGCATGTGGTTAGCTTTCTAAAGCCCTTTCTAGAGGTCTCACGCTGCGCGCTAGGCGCGAGACCTAAAAAGCAGGATAAGATTTCCTTAAATATAGGAATTTGTTAAAATATATTAATATTTTATGCTAATATTTACTTTTGGGTGATGTGTTTTTCCAGATTTGGCTGCTTAATTTGCTAAAACGCTACAGGCATCAAAGTATGTGTGCATGTTTATCAGTTATCAGTTCAATAAATGTGGAAATATACCATTTTATGACTCCATTTATTCTCAAAACACAAAATAAATAAGGATACATACCGATAAGATGGCTAAAAAACGAAATATGGATAAATACAGATGGAAATGTTAATAAAATAAATACCATAAAACCAGGAGCCCTGATAATAGCTAAGACTTGTACAGCGTCCAGTGCATGCCCCCTAACTACCTCCAGGTTTTTATGGTTAAGAGGCCTGCAGAAATGGGCAGAAAATGACATACTTACCAAAAAATTACAAAAATCAAAACGAGGAAACGGAAAACATCAGCTGCAATAGTAATAGAAAAGGAAGGAATCCTAAGGATATGATCATGTCCCTGGATATTGACCCAACAATCATCCATTTCGTCAGCTCAGTAATGAGATATACATATAGTACGCTATACATGAGGCAGAACCTCCAAATCCAACAACATGGGCGGTGGGGTCGGCGGAGTCAGGACGATGGCCCTATAATCTGCCCAACGTTGCCATATACGTGTATGTTTTTGGGGGTACCCTCGGGCCTTAAATACTGGTTCTTCCAATCCCATGCAAAAATCCAAACCTCGCTTCCATATCCCCAATAGGGAAAGAAAATGGTATGTTTTAACTGACATTTTCACCTAAATTTCATGTCACTTTCACCTTTGTGTTTTTAAGGCTTTTTGAATACCTAACTGTAACTTTAACCTTTGTTGTTTTCAGTGAAGTTTTTGTTTTTTTACTGTAAGTTACTTTTAATTTATAACATGCAAGCGTATTGGTTTTGTCAATAAACGTTTCAATTAAGCATTTACAGTAAAAAAACAAATTGAAGCAAATATTGTTCTTTTTTCACTCCTCATGCCACATAATGCAGCCATAAAACCAACCACAAAGGGGCCCTGCTTGCCCAAGATAAAGAGCAAAAGCGCCATCTCTGGGAATGTTTAAAAATATCAATAAGGTATCCTGGGGTCATATTCTTGAGACCTGTGGAAACCTATGGTTACTTCTTTAAAGTATTTTTTTTTTTGGGGGGGGGTGCTGCATTCCCTTCAGCAGCCACCCCCCACAACACTTAGAAAACATGCTTGTGGTGCCCCTGACCTGATCGGGGCAACACCAGTTGCACAATATATGTAAATTAGCCCACAAAAAGCATTTTGGGCACTCCTGCTAGGAGCATGGAATAATAAATGAACTGCTCCAGCCGCTAATTTATTATTCTTCCCTTTTTTATTTGTTTTTGTTTTTTGTGGCAGTCCTGGTCTCACCCAGGAAACTCATGGCCTTAATTTTTGTTAGGGGCTGCAGGGAGCAACCGAGGGCCCCAGCAGTCCCGCCCGCTCCCTGAAAGCGGCCCCATTTTATGGGGCTGCGCAGGATGCCAGACACTCTTTTTTGTATAATCAAAAGGAACTAGCCAACGCAGAGGAAGCATCAAAAGGTGTGTTTCGCAGAGAAAAGAAATACTATTTCTTATGAAAGCCCTCACCCACCAACCTAGTTGGTGGCATGCTTCATCATCGGGCCCCACCCGGTGGCACCGAGCGTGCCCCGGGTGTGCTACGACACCTGTTTACAGCGGAGCGGGTATTTTGGTGATTGAGTGTGCAGTGATAAACAGGACTATACCAACGAATGCCGGAGGTTACTCAATGACTCACGAAACTACAGACGCCTGAAGGATGATCCCACCAAGACATTGCAAGCAACAATCAAATCCGTGGTGGAGCACGCCGAAGCGAACTAGCACATCTCCAAACAGGAGGCAGACTACCTATGCACCAGAAATGCCAAGGTGCCATATTTCTACATTGTCCCCAAGATACATAAAGAGACCAGACCGCCCCCAGGACGACCCTTCGTCTCGGAGATCAATTCTCTTCTAGAACCCCTCTCCCGGTTCTGTGATTTCTTTTTGAACCCCCTGGTACAGAAGGCATCTACCTATATCCGAGACACCAAACACCTTCTCAACCTCATCAAGGACCAGAGGTTTGATCCCACCACACAACTCTTAGTGGGGTTAGACATCGAGAGCCTGTACACTAGTCTCCCACAAGACGCCACTCTACAGGTTCTGCATGACGTACTGATGGAGACCCCATGGGAGTTCACCACCCCCAGAGACTTCATCTTAAAGTGTGCCACTCTAGCACTGAAGGAGAATTACTTCGAGTTTGAAGGAGAATTCTACCTCCAGACTAATGGCACCTCGATGGGCAGCATTTTTGCCCCCAGTGTGGCGGGGCTCTACGTCCACCATTTTGAACAAACACACATACTATCAGCTGCCAATCCCCATACCCATAACATCAAGTTATGGCGTCGTTACATCTACGACATCTTTATGATCTGGTCTGGCTCCCAAGCAACTCTGGCTACTTTCCTCATCTGGCTCAATGAACGGGACCCCTACCTACGGTTCACTAGCACAGCACAGCCAGTTCGACCAGTATAGCATTCTTGGACCTTGCTATTGAAGCAGAGGCAGGCACTCTCAAAACTACGACATACTACAAACCGACGGCCAGGAACTCATTGTTACAATTCAACAGTTTCCACCCTCAGGCACTTAGAGAGAACCTCCCCTTCGGCCAATTTCTCCGAATACGAAGAAATTGCAGCCAGACATCTGATTACCAAAAACAATCAGCAACATTTGCCAAGAAGTTACACGAACGAGGATACCCCGACAAAATTGTCCAAACTATCAAAAAACGGGCCCGCAACCAGAATAGGGATGCTCTTCTGGAGGACAATACACGTGAGGACTCAATAGCCCCCTTAACATGTGTCACAACCTACAATGAGGCCTCTAACAAGGTGTCCAAAATAATACGCAAAAACTGGCGTATCTTGAATTCAGGAAAAAGGAACTGGGATCAACCTCTGTTTGCATACAAGAGAGCTAGTAGCCTCAAAGATCGACTAGTATCTACACAACCCAGGATGCTCAAGAATACAACTACAAACTCAGTCATTAACGCCTGGGGCCTACCTACCGTGATCGGACATTACCCATGTGATAATTGTAGTGTCTGCCATTTGACACGACCAACCAAGACACTAGACCTGGAACCCGGCAAAATATGGAGACAACTGAAGCACACGAATTGCAACTCAGCCAATGTAGTTTACCTGATTGAATGTCCCTGCGGACTTTGCTACATTGGCATGATGACACGCAAAGTGAGAACCAGAATCGTGGAACACCGTAGTACTATTCGGTGCAAAAAGAACATCAGCAAACTGATGGACCACTACCTACAAAAAGTACACACCCCTAACGACATGTCTTGGACAGTGGTAGAACACTTTGAGTGCAACAACACCGGCAGTGACAAATGTCTGCTCAACAAAGAACAACGCTGGATATACCGTCTATCAACTCAGTTACATGGGCTGAACGATAATAACCCCTGGCAAAACCTGAACACATAAAATTATAGTTGTGGCAGAACACCAAGGGCAACAAGATAACATAACTGCCTCCATTGGCATAACACCTCCTATAGTTTAAATACAGTGCAGATACACAGACAGCATGCCAAGCAACACTGCCTGTTAATACAACATCTGCTGACAAATGGTGGTTGCTACTATTATAGGCACAAGTTATACACACCGAGCGCCTCTTTCTCTGTTCTCTCAGTCTGTAAATACTACACACTACACTACGTAGGTTGTACACCGGTTTTAATAAATTACAAACACGTAGTCTGTCTACCCTTTTTACCTTTTTTTAAATATTTGCAAACACTCTCAACAGGGTAAATGTAAATCCGCTACTAGTTATACATAATAATTTCCACACGGCCAATTTTGCTGATGGCCGTATAACTTTCCTTTCACAAGGGAGACACGCCCCTTTCTTACGGGCACAACCAGCCCCGCATATACACATAGCGAGGGCCTTTGTCTGTCTTTTATGTCGACTTCCTCCCACAGACGCTACTCGCGTTAGCCAATAATTGCATCCACCTTACCCGACGCGGATGGTATTTAATGTTCGAGCCAAACGAGGGCTCACACCGACGGAGATCTGATGCAACCAAGTAGGTCTTGATGCGGGTCCTGAGCTTTGACGAAGTAAGTGGGGACTGTGGGGATCAAAAACCTCGAGACCACGGGGGAACCGCTCGTAGACTTAAAGGTGATACTACCATACTTTGTGTGTCTCTTATTTTCGCATAACAGAGTGTGACTATACGCCAGACCCCCTTGCCGGATACTCATGAGGTTTTTCTCTGATAATTACAAGAGTAAGAGTTTTACGTTTCTTTGCACAATTGTCAACTGAAGCCCGTTATGAATCCGCTATTGAACTTTTACACATAATAGCGCATACTGATGACAATGGCAATCATCTGTCCCGTCACAATCCGTACCTCACCGACGTATAATTATCTGGTTATAGCATGGACACGACGGCATAGAACCACATAAGTCATATGTGCATTTATTGAAGCTAATCTCTATAATTGTGTGTTTGTTCGTTTTGTCTTTGTGTTTTTAGGTCTCGCCCTGAAAGCCAGCACTTCAGCGCTGACTCTGGGTGAGACATTTTGTAGTGTGGGCTTGCAGAAATGCGACCACAACTTTTGGCTGGCCTAGAGCATGCGAATACGCGCACAGTAACGCGCATTCCACGCATGCTCCAGGCGCCATCTGGCTTTCTCCTCCCCCTCCCCCACCACAGAGCGTGTCTCGGGGCCGCGCGTCCGTGTCACTTTCACGGCCGCGCGTCACTTGCTCTCCCGCTCCTGCCCCTCCCCCACCACAGAGCGCGTCTCGCACGGCCGCGCGGCCAATGCTTGTTTGTATTGGAGACTCCTGCCACCACTTGTTTTCAATAGCCCTGACAAAAACATATTTCCCCAGTGAATGACCTTCCACATCTGTGCCCGCTGCATTGCTATAACGTAAGGACATTACATAAAATGCCATTTTAAGCATTCATTTTTATGAAATTAACGCACTTTGATCTCTTTTCACCTCCGTGGAAATACAAAAAATAAACACTACTCTAGTTCCAAGGTGGCCGCCCCATTTACTGCAGCACAAGGAAGCGCCGTCGGCTTGGTTTCCTGCCGCTTTCTGTCTCTACAGGTCGGGTCCTGGACAGGTGAAATAAAGTTCCATTTGTAAATCTTGCAGCTACCTCAAAATATGCTGCTGGTTGTGCGCTCTCACCTGCGCTGCCACAATGTTGCTCTGCGGAGCCTGTATCACGCGGATAAGGTGGCTACAGTGGGCACGCAGCCCGACCCTCGTGCCGAGCAGTACAAGGTAGGCCAGTCACCGGCGAGGGAAGTCACGAGTGGTTGACCAGAAAATAAGATGAATTTGGTGTGAGCCTGATTTAAAAAAAATAAAGCTGCATTATGGGCTGACAGCGCTCATGTTATGTTAACTTGGCATCTAAATAACATCCAGGTTTCTGTAAACATTTAATATATATTGACATTTCAGACTATGTAGGACCAGGGCTTTAAGTGGGATGAAGAAACTGGGGAGGTCTCAAAGGGGCGTGGCCGGTGTAATTAAGGCCGTGTTTTCAATTATCGTGCACAGATTCGTGCGCGATAATTGAAAACAAATTGCTCGCTGTGGCGTGCGCGCACCACTCGCGGGCTTGTTTTGAGAGGCCTTCTCAATTGAATCACGAGGGTGTGGGGAGGGAGGCAGGGTTTCAACACGCCCAGTTTCCCTAGCCCCTGGAATGTGGCACTTGCTCGGGTGATCGTGCCATTGTAGTCTTCTTTTTACTTAAATTGGTGCTCTGTGGCAATAAATCCCCCAGGGGCGGCGGGGCTCTGTCTGTAGTGTGCACTGGGTACACGGCGGTTATAGTGCCGCGAGTAGAACCTTTCCCTTACGCCCCTTCTGGCCAATTCTTCAGCCCCTCTCTTACTCTTCCCTATTCTCATCTGCCACATCCCCTCTTCCAACATCTTTCTTCTCCCCTTTAACATTCCATGTCTTCCTGCTTCTCACTTCCCTGCGTGCTCCACCTTTACCTCTACTGCACCTCACCTTCCTAGTTCCAATCCCCCGTCCACTCTTTCTTCTCCTCACCCACTCTCTCGCCCATTCATTTCCTACCTCTACAATTAAATTCTCCCTTCTCCTTTCTTTCACCCCTCCCGCCCCACCCATTCCCATTCTCGTTCCCTTCTCTCTTCCGTTGCCATCCATGGCTCTCTCTTCCCTGCGTTCCTCACCTCTGATCTCCTCCTCTTCTGCTCCCTCCGTGTAACCTTTCCCCGTTTCCTCTCACCACTCATTTGTCCCCCCACCCCCACTCTCCTCGCCCCTCCCCTACAGCCCCATCTCGCACCCTACCGTCTCCAACCTCAACGCCTACAATCCATGTTTCCGTTCCTCTTTCTCTCCCCCTCCCACCCGCGCCGCCTCTGCCTCTCTTCATTTCTCTCATCCCTACGCCTCCTTTTGTCCCTCCTCTCGACCCCGACCCCCACTGCCATCTCCTGCGGTAACATCCATCAATGCCATTTATCACCCACACCCACCACACCAAGCCTTCCATCCATGCATCCCTCCGACCACCTCACCCTACATACTCGTCCATCCATCCATTCATCCATCTCTGTCTCTTACTTTGTCCCCACTCCACCTCCACACACTGTTCTCTCAAGGTTTCTCCTTTCCGACGTCTCAACTTCTAAAATGTAATGAAAGTCCCTGCATGCACTTTGATAGAACCGAGATGGCTGGCTCTTTTAAAATGCGAAGTTCGTAATGCTGAAGTGTGAATTGAGAAGGAATGTCAGGCGGCGGCGTGGTTTTGGGTTCATGATTCTGCAAAACCACGTATTCTACATGGCTTTTGATGTAGGCAGTGAGATACATGAATCACAGGGCACACACTGGTGCGTGCGTTTGAGAGCTGGTGCAGCAACGTAGGGCTGGCACATGTGTCCAGGTGTTTATAGTGTGCTGAGGAAGGAAGCGCGTGGTCTGGTGTGTTCCTGAAGGCAAAGACAGGGTGTGTTCTCAAAGACAGGGCTACAACTTTTTGGAATTGCTCGGGAGGCGTCACTATGTCACTTAGCCTCGCACCGACCCCGGGTGAGCCTGTTCCCATAGTGCAAGTGATGGTGCACGTGGCAACTCTATTATGATGAGATTGTGTGTGGTAGTCTGGTCGGTAGCGCACTGACTGCTGAGGGGCTGGTGGTGGCCAGATGGTTTCCGACAGCAATGGCGCAGTAATGAATATTAATTACTTATGTGGAGCAAAAATAGCAGCAGCTCCTAAGGGCAGTCACTTGTTTTCTTTGTGTGGCATGCAGTGTCACTCTGCAACATCTTATGACATCTCTCTCTGTTTTCGAAATAAAGAAAAGAAGACAAAACTTAGTAAATCACAGAGTTTAATAAGCTCGTGCACACGCGGATGGTCAGTCACTTTCGCAGAACTGTAAAGTGAACTTCAAATCACAATGCAACAGACAGTGGTTTATACACCCTTTTAAAGATAAACGCGTCACGTGCATAAATACTGATAGAATGTTCGAGCACAGCATTATTGTAAAAAAAACAAGCATTTTCAATGCAATAGGTCTTGCATTATTAAAGTTTGAGCTATTGGTGTTGCATTATCGCCTTTGGGACCTTATAAGTGTTTAGCCATGTAACAGTTAATGTTGTTGCACAAAGGATATTGTGCTGCATAACTAAATACTTATAAGGTCCCAAAAGAGAGACCTATTGGCTATGCCAATGCTTGTTTATCTCACCACAGGTTTAAAACCTTAGAGGGAACTCCCCTCTTACCTATATTGCACCTTAGCGAGTGCAGCACATATCGGGTCACTTACACTTTTAGTTGACCTCACTTTAATCACTTTTTACACATAAAGGTCCTGAAGAAAGCCAGATCATATCCAAGGCCTGGCTGAAACATGTTGACCATAATGGATGTGGGAGACCATAGTTAACTCCGCACACATCCGCCGCCTTGCTTTTAATACTGCCAAAGGCCCACCAATAAAATAACCCTTGTGGGTAGTGGGACCCCAGGACAGTTTTTAACTTACACTCACACACCATCACTGCACACTCAATCACCAAAATACCCGCTCCGCTGTAAACAGGCGTCGTAGCACACCCGGGGCACGCTCGGTGCCACCGGGTGGGGCCCGATGATGAAGCATGCCACCAACTAGGTTGGTGGGTGAGGGCTTTCATAAGAAATAGTATTTCTTTTCTCTGCGAAACACACCTTTTGATGCTTCCTCTGCGTTGGCTAGTTCCTTTTGATTATACATACGTTCTCAGGGGAAGAGAACTAGCTTTCTTGTTCCTCTCTCTCACCTTGATACCTAAGACACTCTTTTTTAACAGTAGGGTGCCCCGGTGCTCAGCCGGGGCACCCCAAATATTTCCAATGTTGAGGGTGGTGTGGGAGGAGGCCCACGCCCCCCACAGCCATGCTGGTGCCCATCCTAGGTATGCCAGAAGCTGACAATACTCGTGCCTGGTGGGAGCAGGTTTTCTCTGCTCCGCTGGGCATTCAAAAACATTTGTACTCCCACCCACCCGGCCGGAGCCTTTCTGCTCCTGCTGGGTGGGAGCTCAGAATTCTTTGACAGTGCGGGCAGGGTAAACAACTGTGTCCTGGGGGATGAGGTTTCGAGGGACACTGTCACTGAGCTAGCTCCTGGGGATGGGGTCTCCAGACCCAGAAAAGGATCGGGGAGGTGGGCGTTTTCCCCCTCCTCTTTAGATATGAAATGGCCCCAGGAAATTGAGTAACTGGGGCCCTACCTACTTATCATTGAAAACAGCCCCAGGGGATGGGGTCCCTGGGGAATCAGAGAGCCTCAGGGGGGCCACACGCCTCTTTCCTAATTAGAAAAATGGCCACAGGGAATGGGGTCCCCAGGGCCTCACAGAGGCTCAGGGAGGGGTCGGCACGCCCATCCCCAAAAAGCTAAGATGCTCCGACCCCGCCCATGCCCACTCTGAGGGCCTTATTTTAGAAAGGTCGGCACTTTTCTGATCGGATCAGCAGATCTGCGGATCGTGCGCAAATCCACAGACCCAATTGAATTTTTTTGGCTCTGGGGAGGGCCAACAGGCCTAGGGGGGCAGGGTATCTCTACCCTACCCACTATATGTTTTTTAACTTTTCTATAGGACAGGGGACTGAGTCCCTACTATGTTTTTTGAAACCTTTTTATAGGACAGGGGATTGAGTCCTCGAGTCCTAAAATGGCTGCCATCACATCCTTGTTGATGTGGTGGCAACCAATCAGATCTTATGTCAAGATCTGTTAGCTCCTCCATCCTTCGCGGCATGAAATATCTATAAAGTTTTAGGCTTAATTTCTCAAAAACCACTGAAAAGATTTGAACCAAATCACAAAATGCACACTTTCTGGGCAAAAATCTAGCTCTCTGCCAAATTTGGAATAACTCCTGTTAGGAGTTTTCACGGTATCGCTGTTCAATATTCCTATGGATAAATAAATGGGAAAATGAGTTTTGGGACTCTCTTTTTCTCAGTCCCCACTTGACGAATCACCCCAAAACTTTCCAGAAAGGAGCTGAGGTCGACAAGACTTTTTTTGGAAAGTTTTTTGAAGATTCATCAAACAGCGCCAATTTTATTGCAAACCAAAAAAAAATCCCATGGAGATGTAAGAGAGCTTTAGGAACTGTCACCTCAATAATTGTCTGAAATATGGACATGGGCATGAGCGAGAAACAAGAAACATGTATATTTGTTTACCAATAAAGGATCCCAGATTGTCTTGTATCACATAAGGGGAAAGAATACGTATGGAAAATTGAGAAAATATTTATAACTTACTACACCAAGGGAGGGTACCCACTGATCAACCTAAGTGCCACTGTCCCTTTGATCCATGAAGGCAGCTATTTTTTAATTCCTTGCAAGTTAACATGCTTCCTTATATCTACACTGAGCATACAATTATTAGAATAGGGAACGCATGATGGATCTCTGGTACTGATGAAGGACATTGACTCAGTTAAGCTTAATAAATGGTCAAAATAGGGGGCATGGCTACTGGCCAAGAAGGTGGTTGCTTGACTTGGAGCTCCTTTCCTAGTCCCAGGCAATGCACAATTATCCATCGCTTCGGCTCCATGCACTGTGCCCTCAAGCGTCGAGAAGAGTGGTAGATCGTCCCCTGCCTCCCCCTGGGGCGCAGACATTTTCCTGACGGGCCAATGTGAGAAGCACTATGAAGGAGCCGCAGAGCAGGGGTCCCGTCACAGCCTGCGGTGAGTAGAGTGAGCGGTGCATCGCAGGGAGAACCGAAGTTGCCTCCCACAGGCACTCACGGCCCAATCCATCATCAATACTCCAGTGCTACGTCCCGCATCGCCACACTGACAAGCCACTGTGGGAGGCTCCAATCCCTGTCTATAATGGGGGGAGGCCACCTCGAGAGGTCTGCACCCTGGGGAGAAGAGGGCAGGCAGGTTAGGGCTGAGCCTGGCCCTAAGGACGAGCTTACCGCCCGGCAAGAGTCGGTCACAGGCTGAGGACCACGCGGGTGCTGTGTGAGGACTGAGCCCAGCCCTGTGGATGAGCCAGCAGCCTGGCTATAGTCACTACCAGGCTGAGAACTGCGCGGGCACGGTACCCCAGAGGATGCCCAGAGGGGAGCTCCCCCCTACCGGACTTTGGAACACACACAAACTGTTGATGGCATACTGAGATAGCCACACTGTTAGCGGTACACCACAGCAAGTGGGCAGTGAGAACCCAATGCTCCTATTCGCCTGGGCTGTTGGCGCCCTGCTTCACCCCTTTGTGTAGCAACCACCACTTGCACCATGGTGGTGGAGGGGGGCTGCAGGACGGCCTTGGGGTGAATGGTGGCGGTGCACTTCACTGAGAGACTGCTGCATTGCTTTTGGCTCCCTTGTGCTTCTGCAGACTTTAATGCTCCTTGAGACCTTCATGACCCTCCCTGGGGAGGGCTAGTCTAGACCACGGCTGCCGCAGCTGGGCACACACTGACACCAGATGGAGCCATCAGCAATGAGAGGACAATGGGTCAGATGCATGGCAAGATTGAAAAATTTGCTAAACCCACCATAGCGACCGATAGACAAGAAGGCCATGAGATGGGGCACCCTGGGGCCACCGCTCCCCCAAAGTCTATGTACTCCATACTCCAGCCATACAGGATTTGAGAACCTCCCTAGAGGGCAACATTGGGAAGTTGAGCATTGACCTGTCTCTGCTCAGCCAGGATCTCTGAAACACTGATGACAGCATGACCAAGGTGGAGGGGCAGCTCTCAGATGTGGTGGACTCTCCTTTAATCCTCTGAGCCACGGTGACAGGCCTCCAGCGTAGGGTGGGACAATTGGAGGCCAGGCCAGGTTCGGGAGGAACAACATTCAGTTTGTTGGGGTCCCCGAGGGGAAGGTGGGGCCATGCCATTCCAGCTTTGTTACGGCATGGCTTCAGTCTTGGTTCCCAGTGGAGTAACTATCTTCCTGTTGTGTGGTGGAACAGGCACACAGGTCGTTGGCCCCCTGACCACCTCCTGGGGCACCCTGAAACCCACAATTGCGAGGATCTTGAACTTTGTGGCTAGAGATATAATTTTGCAAGAAGCCCGTAAATTGGGTAAATGCGGGGGTCCCTGTAATGCTCTCTCCAGATTATACAGTGCAGCAACAATGCCGCGCATTCCAGACGGTGAAGGAGAAACTTAGGGTAATGCAAAATCAATACATGCTGCAGTACATGGCACACCTCAAAGTTCTCTACAAAGACAAATCAATGTTCTTTAACACGCCCGAGAGGCCTGGTCATGGGTGGAGGAGCATCCGGACCACGGGCATGGCTGTTCTTCTCCCCCAGTTACCTCACCTGAGAGGGGGCAGCGGCCCAGTGGCAGCAACTTCCTCGCTGCACCAGGAGAAAAAGACAGAGACATCAATCAGAAGACGTAATGCCATATGGCCCAAAACATCTGCGGCCTGTGTCACTGGGGGGGCTGCCCTGAATATGAAAATGTGGCAGAGGGACCTGTACGCTGATGGTCCAGGTGGCCCCTTCATACTTTGCTACTCTTACAACTGCAACGTTTACTAACTATGGGCCTGATTCACAAAGAAAACATACACTTTTGTGTAAGTGTACGATTGTTTGCTATTCACAAAGGGATTTCGAGTAGTATCTTTATGAGTGTAGAGTCTTCGCACATGAAAAGATAGGACTACTCTGTCAATGAGCACCCTCCCTCCAGGTGGTGGAGAGAGAAGAACTAGGTCTCTCACTCACCGCCGCAGGAAACCACAGGCTATTTCATCAATGTCCTCCGGGAAGAGCCCTGGTCCTAATGGCCTCCCCCTCTAAGATACTCCTCCCTGTTGGTCCCTCACCTACTGGCCCTATATTAAGACACCTTTCACGGTCATCCTCAAACCAGACAAGTCCCTAGACGAGTGTGTTCTGGTGAAACTCAGGGCCAAGTTGGAGGCAGTTCTGGGAACTCCCAAAGAACATGAATGGGTTGACGTGAGGATGGCACCTGAACGATTAGCACTATCTATGCACTATCACCTCATACAATTCAAATACTTCCATTAGTTCTATTACTCCCCTGCTACACTATGGCAGAAGAGTCACGCAAACGGCCGAGATTTACCTAGATGCAATTTCTCCCCAGGCTTATTCTTTCACATGGTATGGGACTGCCCAGACATTCGCTCATACTGGCGGGCTGCCAGCTGGGCCTTGGGCTGAGTGGTGGGGAGCCTGGACCTGAACCCAAAGGTAGCCTTGCTGGGAATTATGGACACCTTAGCAGAGACATATTCCACCTTTGCACTCATAGCTTTGGGCTACCTGGGTGCAAAGAGAGATTTAGCAAGAAAATGGCAGGAGGCCTAACCCCCCCTCGATTATTTAATGGACCAGAGGGATGAATAAATGCACAGTGATGAAGAAGCTTTTCTATAAAGCGCAAAGGGTGCAAAAAAAAAAGACAAAATCTGGATGAACCTTTTTTGGAAAGTTTTGTACAGATTCGCAAAGCAGCATCAATGCTTTTAAGAAAACGAAATTTGCCTTTCCTGTGGAAACTCTGACCTAGCTAACATTACACAGTGGTGGCAATTCCATATAGAGTTCTACATAGCAGAGGAGGACATTTCGGAGAAGAACACTGCCTTCAAGAGTACTCCCAAAATATGGTTGCAAAGTTACTTGTAGTAACTTTACAGATGTAATTTCAGTCATGCCACCACCCTTTCATGCAAGTGTTTGGAAACCCACACCCTATTACTGGTCTGGAAGGATATCACCACTTGGAATTAGTAAATACTATCTGGAAGGAGATTTCTGCCCTGGAGTAGGTGGAAATCTAGGTGCTGAGATCTCTGCATGTAGATATTCCTAAGCGAATAAGATCATTGACTTTAGCTATGAATTATGAAAATTACTGTAAATGAACTCATAATTGGAGAGAACGTCTGTTTCAGCATAGCATTGTAACACGTAAGAAAGAAAAATATTTGAATCAAAAATATTTCTAGCAGATAAACATAAATAATATTCCAATACACTGATATGTTCTTACATTTGGCAAGGTTTCCTCATTTCCTATCTTTGTCTTTCTTTGCCTCTGGGGAACGAACACAAATTCACTGATGTCTTTTCCAAAATTATCCATGTGTGCCAAATGCAAAGGATTGACAATATCACATTAGATGGCAGCACGTTTGAGACTCTCAATTGTTATGACTATGTACACAACAATTTTCCACATTAGAGTGAGATCCATTTCCTTTAACGTCTCGTGCTACAGGCACATTCTCTTCTTCTGGCTGGGTCCCAAGCATCTCTAGAACATCCAGTACCTAAATGCTAAAAGCTAATATTCCTGGTGTTATTATTAACATGATCACAATACCTACCATAAATAAGGATGGTATTATAATTATGAAATGAACACCAGACTGTGGAGAAATATTGCTAATATTTCCCATTTAGCATGGAATACTGGAATACAAATATTCTGCTCGGTCACATGATAGCCTTGTTTTCAAAATACCTGAAATTTCAGTTTTTTCAATTATTTGTACACTGGATTGTACATTGACAATGATACATAATTTAAAGTCATTCCCAGGAAAGTGTTTCTGCTGTATTACTATTTGCGGGATATGTTTAAGGTAAATATATAATGTTAGTGCTACACTGGTTAGGCACAAAACGTGTAATTCTAAAAGATTTTTGAATAGTTGTGGCTAAAAATCCAAATATCCAAAAAATCAAGAGAAGGGAGGAAGAAGCAATGATTCATTCTGCTTCCATGCTTAATAGTCCAGGTGGAGGAAGGTTGACTGCCTGGAGAACGGGAAACTCAGGCGGAAAAGGACCCAATGGTAAAACCAATCACCTAACCTTCTCAAGCGGAGAACCAAGATCTACCGCTGCACACGGGTTAGAGTGTATGAGGGCCTTTGTACAACACTTATAGACCCTGGCTTTTTCCAGATACATGGTTCATTCTCTTTTGATTATAAACTAAAAATCCAAATATTCTGAAATAAATGTTTCAGTACCTTTTATTTAACCAGGCAAGACTTACCCTCCTTATGAATGTTGAGGCAAAACAGTGCATTTTGCAGTACATTTTCTCTAAAACTTGGCTAACTAACTACATATATTAGAGGCAATAGCAAAAATAAGATTATACTTTATGATATTGTCCATCATTAATTAAAACGTATACAGTATTGTTTCCCTTTATTTTTCGACCTTGCCTCTTCAGTGCAGATTCATGGTCATAGCTATGACTGAGTTTCTAGTTGTTCTGTTATGCAAGTTTTTATCTTCCTTCCGGTTTTCCCAACATATCCCAATCCGCAAGCACATCTGATAAAATAAACACAGAACTTAGTATCAGATGGAGCAGAAAGTTTAAATTCATTTATTTGGACAGATTGAGTACTGTGATCAGACATCTCTTTTAATGATATTGTAGCAGCTTGTGCAAGTATAGCAAGGAGTACTATGGCAAGAAGTGGTACCTTTGCGTGTGCTGCTGCCAGAGGCTTTTTTCTGAATGTAGAGATTCCCTTACTATTTCTGTTCCTAGTGTATGCCATCATGGGGGCCGCTCTAAAATAGACATCAAGGGTGTGTCTGTTTCCAATGGCTTCCAATGTTTGAAGACGACTGTCTGAATTTCATTACTTTGTTAAAAATATTTTGCTGTCATAACAGGTCTTTTCTTTTGCTTTCTTCTCTTTCTTTCAATAGTGTAGCCCTTGGAATTTGATCAATTCTCCTGAAGGCCTGATTTAATGTTTGGGTGTGGTATTCTTTTTTAGTGTTTGGTAATATTAATTTTCCATTGTTTTGCCCTGGGTTTGAAGTAATTTGTTTATTTCCATCCAATTGTGAGTAAGAATGATTTGCTTTTAGTTTGCATGGATGACCAACCTCTGGTTTTGCAACCCCCTCTTTTAGAAAATAATGGAATTATTGACTTAAAATAAAACCACGTAGGAAATAAAGTTACATTAAAATACATTATTCAAAATAGTACAAAATATAAATAAATATACATTAATGTTAAACATCATTTATAAAAATACTCCATATCTTTAATGTGATTATAAAATATTTTAATAACCTTGTCTGCATTTAAAAATTAAATGTTATTTAAATAAAACTAAATTACTTATAATAGATTATATACATCACTTTTAATTATTTTAATGTATATATTACTTTATTGTTTGATTAAAAATCGTTACAATGATGGACATACAACAATAAAAACGTATATCAGTCAATTGCTAAAATATTTACACATGCTGGGCAAAAAAGAACATTAACTGAGTTTCTGTGTCTTTGCTTACATTATTGCCTCGCACTCTTTTAAAACCAAGTCTGAATACAGCCCTATAATCCATTAATAGCGTCATGTGTAAGTAGCGGGTAATAGAGGAATATAATATTTAACACTAAATAATTGTTTAAAACCTAATTAGCACCCGTTAAGAATTACATAACCTCTCTGGGTTCAGGATGCTTAAATATGGACTGAAATTAAATCAGGGGTCGTTGTGGTTAAGACACAGTTAAGACAGTAACAATTCATTTTGGTTTTATCGTCATGCTAAAAAGAGGGGGCAGGCACTAATCGTTACTAGAAAACTACTAACGATTCCACTGATGGTGCAGTTCTATTTATAAGTGGGAAACGCCCTGCAAGAGGTGGTAAAAACTTTGAGGTCTCACAGGACAGGGAACAGTAAAAAGGAGAGCTGTGCAAAGTACCAGATAAGGCAGCTATCAAGTTATACAATATAGTAACAAGTTAACAACGCAGTGTACTGAGTGCTGCCCAGTGCAAATTAACGATTGTCGACTCACTAGCTCTAACAGATTGCAAGCCTTTTTACTGCCCTTGCGACAAACTTAGTGAACCATTGGAGCAGACACCAAGTTTCTTCCATTTGCCCCGGAGCAGAATTTTTTGATCGTTAAGAAGTGCAGGGCAAAGGCATACCATGTGTTCAATCGTTCCCTTGCTACTCCCGCATCCCCTGCACATTATATTGTTGTTTGTAAGGAGCCAGCCTGGTAGATGATACAGGAAGGGCCATTCTCACATTCTGAGGGCCAAAAATCTTTTTTTTCCAGTGCACTGCATAGGTGTACGACAAGTGTGGTGCCACAACCTCTGCCTTGAACCCTGATATAACTGTCCAGGCATGCTTACGTTGAGCCAGTTGTGCTCTGTCCAAGTGGAAGGACCAGGAACGGACATTCCTTTTAATATACATTTTGAGGGTCTGCTGGGATGGGTTAGAACTCCAGATTTCTTCTACTTCCAGGAGCTTTAAAGAGTCTTATAGATAACATTGGTATGATCGCCCAAGCTGACCGGTTGATATTTCCTGTCACAATGTAGCCGCCAAGCTTCCTTCTCTGGACATGCGTAGCTTGTTACACAACTTAATGAATGCTCCAGCCCCCACCGCTCGATGATCTTGTAGACCAAACTCAAGTCGTATTGGGGCAGGGGATGAGGTTTTCAGAAGGCTCAACACTTGCTTAATAATTCTTGTTGTTATTTTGTTCACAAGACTGTTATCTTTCCCCTGCATAATCTCCTGACCATAGGAGAGATAATTGAGGATTTTTGCCTTCATGACGCTTATTAGAGGAGTCAAGCTTGGGCTGGATAGCTGCCTTGCAAGGTTAGTGAGGGCTACCTGGATTGTCAGAGCTTTGGCTTCTACCACGTCTCTGTGTTTTAAGAAAAAGCCCCTTCTATCCATGTGGACCCCTAAATATTTGTATGAAGCTGCCCTATCAATACTTTTACCGTTGTACTGCCATCCGCCGCCTTGATATTTCCTTGACCCATATGTGGTTGCCCTTGTCATGAATAGGTTTAATTCCAGCTCATTTTTGGTGGTGTAAAGAGATAGCTGATCAAGTAGTCTCTGCAGGCCAACCCTGGTGTGACTGAGCAGGACAAGATCATCTGCGTGCAAGAGGTTGCTGATTCTGGTCACGGCGAGTTTTGGAGGATGAGAGTTGACATCTTCAAGTACATGTGATAAATCTGAAATGAAGAAGTTGAAAAGGAGAGGCGCCGGCACACAACCTTGTTTATCTCCACGCGAGGTTTGTATCTTTCTGGAGATGTAGGATCCGTCTCCAAGTTTTATACAGATCCATGTGTTTGTGTGTAGCTGGATTACAGCTTGTAGGAGCGCAGGTGGGATCCCCCATTTCTGCAGTTTGGACCATAATTGGCCCCTGGGCACATGATCGAAAGCGGCCTTGAAGTTGACGAAACAACAGTGAATTAGCATTCCTGAGGCCACCGCTTTGTCCAACAGGACCGATATTGCAAGGAAGTTTGTGATGGTTTTGCCACAAATCCTGTCTGACTGAAGGGTATAAGATGATTTTTTTGTGGCCCAAAACAACAGATCTTGAAGGAGCAACTTAGCGTAGCATTTAGATTCAACATCCAAAAGGGTAATCATCCTGTAGTTTTTAGGGTCTGACCTCTTGCCACCTTTATAGATTGGGTGTATAATAGCTCCGCGCCAAGATTCCGGTATGAGCTGATTTGTCCAGCAGTAACTGAATAAGGGTGCCAGATATTTGGGCCAAAAGTCAGTGTCTTGTTTGTACAAAGCCTGCGGTAGACCATTTGGCCCAGGAGCTCTGTCTGAGCGGCCCTTGGTTATGATTCGTGCTGTTCTGGACATTAGGGCATCTAGTGTGTTGGGTATCTATTGAGGAGACACTTCGTGCTGGGACAGTGATTTAATGGTGGTTACCGATGGCATCCTGGTGTTCAATTTTGCGAATTGCTCAGTTGTGCCAGCTTGGATTGCACCTGAGGGGAACTGCGATCGACTTGGATTATTCTGAAGAGTCAAAGTTGGAAGTTTAACCAGTGAACCTTCTTCCTTATCCGTTTTTTTTAAGTGGGTCGTTAAAAGAGTTACCCATTCGTCTTCACGAATGTTTGCACTACTTTTTCCTCCATGGTTATATGTTTTCCCATTGGCAAGGGACCAAAAAGACTTGGAATTGTGATTTTTACTCGCACATACCAATTTTGTCCAGAACTGCTCGGACCGTTTTTTATTCTCTAAAAAGATTGCTTGTCTGAGTGCCTTTTGGGCAAGCTTGTATGTATTGAATAGATGCTCGTCCCCTGGGTGCCTCCATGCTTGTGTAAGTGCGTAATTATGTAGGGATTTTAATTTCTTAATTTCCACAGTTGTGATTGTTGTATTACCTTTATTGGTTTTTCGTGGAATACATGAAAAGTTTTTAAGCAGTTGACAGGTGAAAAACTCCCATGATGTAGTGAGCAGGGTGTCGTCGACACTCCTTACGCCTTGCAGCTCTCTACATTGTGTTATCATTGTCGGTATTGTGGAGTCAGACCATTTTAACCTTTTGAGGTTCTCTGTGTAGATTCCGCCTGTTGTCCGGCTTGTCACGGCATGACGTGCTACTTCGAATATTATGGTAATCACTTGGGGTCGGTGATCGCTGTCTCCTCGTGCAGCAATGGTGTAATTTTCGATCGAGGGGAGCATTTCCTTATTGCAGATGGTGTAATCAAGAAAGGCGTGAGTGCCGCCATTTGTTCTTGTCCAGTTTGGAGGACTGTCCATGGAAAAGCAACCATTCAGAGTTGTGTAACCCAAAATGCTAAGTTGTAGCGCCATGTATTAGCCGAGTTTGCTGTATTTGTTGCCGTGGGCTTTACTTGCTCGATGTGTGAGTTTATGCTCTTCAGGGAGTTCTTGGAAGAGATTTGTGTTATAATCGCCGGATATTGAACAGGCAGTTCTTCCATAGTCACTTAGTAATTTACACAAGATCCGGATCAATTGGTCAAATTTAGATTTATTTCTCCCTGGGGCTAGGTGAGATGTATACATTAATCAGGATCAATTGTTCAATCTGTTTGAAGTTTCTGATCCTTATGCCGGAGATGCAGCCTTCCTCGAATGTTAGTTAGTCGATGTTGGCGTTTAGCTTGCCAGCTGCATAGATTGAGAGACCGCCACTGGGTCTACCAAACTTGTGCGACCTCAGGGCAGGGGACCTGTATTCCAAATATCCTTCTATTGGAAGGCTGACCTCGGACCATGTCTCCTGCAATAGTATGACCTCGTGGTGTTTTAAAAACGTTATCACATCTGATGATTGGAGTTTTGTGACAAGGCCATTAATATTCAATGAACACACTGAGATGCCAGGTTGAGCGCTAATTCAGTCATAGTTCCCCCTGCCAAGGCCGCTGGCAGCCAGGCCCAATCAGCCTCCAAGGTTTGAGGCTCCTCTTTTTCTGATTGAATAATTCTTGCTGGAGGTCGACTTTGAGTGGAATTTAGTGTTGAAAATGGTGGCAGTCCAGTGTTATCTGATGGAGCCAGCGGGATTGCGAGTACCGATGGGTACCGTGGTTCTGTTTGAGGAACAATTTTAATGCCCCATTTGTTAAATTGGTCGGACCTTAATATCACCTGTTCTTTGGTTACTACTGATGCACAAGTAATTGGCGTTGATTCGGTGAGTTGTTTATCTCTGATAGGTTTACATTCGATAGATGTTATGTCACTAGATTCAATATGATGCAGTTCAGGAATGGATTTGAACAGTTTAAGGATATTCCCTCTGTTCAGAATATCGTGTGGTCCTTGTGTGAGGTATTCCGGGATAAATAACAGTTTGGCTTTTAAATCTGTTGTGGTAAGGTCCTGGCCTATGGCCATGTGGTTACTCTTGTCCTTTGTCTGGGATAGATTAATTCTCCTGTGATTGAAGGTTAATCCTTGCGTGTATTTGGCTTGTTCGCCTTGGAGTTGAAAGGGCACTTTGTTGGAGGTATATTTACCCATGTTCGTCAGATCTAAATTCTTTACAAGTGTTATCCACAAATTCTCCTCACCACATAACTTAAATTCGTCGTTGTACTGTTCTTTTGTGTCTGGTGAGGAGTGTTTGCTGCATTTGTGGGCATTGTTGGTGCTTCTAGTCCAGGCGTTGGAGAGTGCGGTGATGGTTTTGGCTCGGAGACCTTTTCTAGCTATACTAAAGTCGAGATTTGTGGTTTCTTCGCTGGACCCTCCCGCCTGGGCCCAGGTGAATGCCTACACTCTTTATGGTGGCAAGATACTGGTGTCGCGTTGTGTGTCGACCTTATTAATTTTTTGGGGGGGGGAGTTTTGTGACAAAAAAGAGCTGCTGTCGGTGCTTGCGGTGCTGATCGAGCCACAAAGTGTAATATTTTTTTTAATTAGAGGCGGTCCACTGATTATATTTGGAATCACTGTACTGCGCTTACTACGTTTTTTACGCAGCCTTTTTTTTCCCTTTTACTCAGATGTTGTTTTTGGGGGGATTTAATCGTAGTTCCCATCTCTAAGCCAGCGTCCCCACTGTCCGAGGTTGGTGTTATCTTTGTCTTTGACACAGTCTGTGGTTCTATTTTTAACGGGGTTTTATTCTTGTTATCCATTTTGAATTGTTGATCCTTGTATCCTTTATTGCTTTTTTTTGCTTCACGCTGAGTTCTTTGTTGATTGTCTGGATGATTAAATTGGTTGAATGTGGACGTAGAGAAAGTGGTTGGTCTTGCATACCTGTTGGTAATTTCCTGATTTCTGTCAAGACCAAAGTGAGAAACTGGGGAAGGGAGGACAGGCTGTCAATTATTGGCGAGCAACAACATATTGCTTATGCTGTATTAACGTTGGATTGTGCTTTTGTAATTACGTTGTTAAGGCCTTCCAATTTATTATCTATCCCTGCTGTGTATACTGCTAAAGTATTTAAGAGGTCGACTTGTAAATCAAGTATGTCGGAGTGATAATTTAATGCAACCACAGTGGATTGTAATGTTTGCAAAAAGTTAGGGCCGGGGGTGATTGGCTCGATCACTGCCTGATCATGACCTTCGTGCGTGTCTGCTGACCTATTAAATTCTGACTTGAAGAAGGATAAGTCCAGGAGGGAGCGATCATTGGGCTCTGCTGGCTTTGTTTCGAGGGTTTCTTGGTTGGCCAAGGCGAGGAGCGTCGTTGGAGTGAGTAGTTTAATATTGCCTGGTAAAAGCCTGGCCCATTGTGCAGCTTGAGGACTGCAAATGTTCTTATTTCCAAAAGTTCTTATATCGTTAATGTGAGAATTGGTGTCCTGTTGCATGGATGACCTCAGAATAATAGGAGAATCGTCACTTGAGATGGTGATTGGCGAAGAACTTAATTCCTTGTTGATTTGAAGAACTGGTTACGGATGATGAAGTGTATCTCCTAACTGAATAGCTAATCTTGACCTATAGATTGCTGGAGTAGAGTGCTCGTTCCCTTTAAGGTGGCTGTCAGAGGATGTACTAGTGACCTGGTTAAAAGGCTGCTCATGGATCATGGTCTGCACTTGGATTGGTACTGAATCTGCTCTTGAACGTATTTGAAGAGGTTGTACTGGCAGGGGCAATGGTCCGTTGGAGTTGGTTACGGCTGAGGATGTGGATCCGCATTTCTTAAAATAGTCTCTGAGGGTCCTCTTTTTTGCGTCAGCTATTGTTTCATCTCCCATGTTGTGTTATTTATTTGAGGGGTCGAGGAGTGCTGTTGTTTCCATCTCAGAGGGACAACCTGGGGAGTTAAAACCCTGTTCTGGCCGCTGCGAGGGAGAGGCTAAATCCCCCGAGGATGAGGGTAGTGGCATCGAGGAGGGTGATGATGATGATGCCGCCCCTGCGTCCGTAGGTGCTTTAGTGGCTTCTTTATTTTGCTTCTTGCAGGTTTTTGCTGTTTCTTTCCTAAGCCTTCCAGACCACATCATGTTGTGGCTATGGTTTAGAACTACTACTACTCCGCCGTCGTTGATTACTCACTGCTTGTTTAGTCTTTTTAGCCTTCACCTTCACCTTCCTTGTGGATTCGGGGTTCAGCTTTCCCCCTTTTTATGGCAAGTATACCCCCGACCGCAGCCGCGGTATGACGTAACAAATGGGGGATGTCCTGGGAGCAAAATGTGTCCTAATTCCAGGCCTCCAAACCTCCAGTCCCTGTGTTGTTTTCGTTCTGCTGATACAGGGGAGGTTGAAGGGTGAGGCAACAAATACTGTGGCGGGCTGATGCCAAACGGGAGCCTGCGTAGGTGTGGGCGAGCTGGGCTAAGCGAGCGAGTGGAGCAGGCAACTATGGGCGGCCACACTGGCTCGCAAGCCGCACTGGCCTAACGCCGGCCGCCTCCATGAGAACGGGTGGCCCCTCGCAGCTCTAAGCTCAATACATGATGCCTGCACCTCAGCCTCGGCCTCCGCGTCTCCTGGTTGAAGTGAAGCGAAACGAAGCGGAGCAGGGGTGGGGAGGTAGCAGGAGGAAGCGCTGTGGGTGAAATCCCGGCGCCCCCGCCCAGCGGGATACCTAGTGCTCCTGGTACTCCCGATGGCAACGACAGTGGGCAGCAAGCGTGGACCGCAGCAACCCCCGCTCACCAATTACCGCACCCGCTCGCTCAGCTCCGGCGCCGCCAGCTCCCTCGACAGCCCTCGGCTCCGTCAGTCCGTCACTCCAACACTTCGTCACTTCCGACCTACATCTTGCCAGCTTCCTGGGAATGTTTGCCACTCCCTCAATTGGGCAGTACTTAACAAAGTGCCATCCGATTCGTTTGAGCTTTGGTCTGAAGTAATTTTAATGCAGAATGAATGCACATATAAATATAAATTGTTTTTGTATAGTTATTTTAAATGTAGAAGCAAAAATGCTACATCACTATTCACCAAATTTTGAATTGAAAATTTAATTAATTAAAGTATAGTAAGTTACATTTTACTACATTACATATTAAATTACATTTAAATAATTTTTCTCCAGGTTAAATTAAAAAATATGATAAATTCTCATCTAAAGTAAAAAAAAGTGTTTTAATTATGCATGATTAATTATTAAAACTAATGTGTAGGATTTATTAAAAGTAATTTAATTATATTTTAAATGTAACTTTTTCTTGCCGCTAAATTCATGCGTGTATCAAAGGCAGTAACTTTCAATTTGTATTCATTACATCAGAAATAAACTTTCCCTTATAGTTCCATTTTAACTAAAAATATACTTGAGCCATCTTCACCCGACTGAATTGCTTTTGCCTCGGTTTGAAACTGAGATTAAGAAGCATCCATTTCACGGATGGCTGCACTGGTTGCTAAATTTAGAGCAGAAAAAGCTCTTCTGGAGAGCTGCATCCACACGCCTGTCCACACGATCATTCACAGAAGCCCCCTCTGTAACCACAGAAGACTTCCCCACCATGTTAGCCACCAAAAGATCAAGCGTGACTTTCAGCAGGGAAATCCACCTCACTCTTAGGTTAAGGGCAGAGTATTGTGAGAAATCAAGCCAAATCAGTTTTCTCTGCATTTTCCCACTCAAGGAAAAGCAAGTCCCTGACCCCTCTTTTCACAGACAGTCCTGGAGGCGGGACAATATGAAATTGTTGGAAAATGCATTTACGGGTGGTACTGGACAGCGATTTGAAGCTGTAGTTTACCTGGCAAATATCTGAAGAGTGCGGGCATAGCAGAACATTGAACATATTTGCTTCTTTGCAGAGGTTCAGGCTCTGGTTCCTCAACCAGAAAATCCCTGAGGAAGGAGAACAAATCTGTTTGGTGGAAACTGAATGGGTAGAGGACAGAATAGACTCCTTTGTCACAGAATTCTCCAGCATTGGGGCACGTCTGAATCTCTGTAATAAGGTAACACGTAATCCTTTAGGAGCCACCTAGATGTGGTGCTGAACTACTGCACAAGGCATAAACGACTTCATTTTCTTCATACCCAGGGAGCACTCCATGGGGCAGCATTAAAGTTTCTGTGGAGAACAGAGCTGAACGTCATGCACGTTCCTGTGTGCAGAGCAGTAAGTGATGGTGGGGCGTGGCAGAGAGAACAGTGAGACATGCTGCTTTTCTTGCATCCTGCAAATGTAACTTCATGGTCAATGAAATATGGGTGAAGTGGTCCCCAGGTCTTTGATCATCAGTCCCTCTTGCCCTTCAGTTCTGTAAAGCAACGAACCTTTGATGCATGCATCACCAGGAAGTATATCCCATGACAACCTCAAGAATGTGATGGTAAGCCCTTCTCGGAGCTTGCAGACGTTTGCAGCGTTTGACGAATGAGGGGCTCAAGAGCGCTTTTGTCTAATAATGATATAGTGACGTTAGACCAGGAACCCCAGCGGACTGGCAGTGCAAATGCTCAAGGGCCTAACAGCTTTCAGGCTTCAGTGGAAGGCGTGCTTTCTGCTGCAGACACGCTGGTCAGCGTGGGTTCTGTTTCAGTCCAGTTTATTTAACACCTACCTTCTTCAGGCCCATTCTAACAGCTACACCATAAGGCCTAGCCATAACAATAATTCACGTCATGGAATAACCAGCTGGCAGAGGCGGGTACCCGCACACCCTGTACGCGCACCACTTGTAATGCACATCACAGCATCTGTGTTTTATTGGGATTTGATCAAATATTTTGTGAAAATAAAAAACAGCCTCGTAAGTCAGACTACATAGCAGCGTCCTGAACGCCTATAATGCAAAACATGCCTTAGGTTCGAAGTTGCAGGGGGAAATCAAAGGTTTGAAGCGCCAGATCTGGAGAAACACACCATTTCTGTTGCAGCCAAAAGTGATAAATCACAATCACAGTAAGAAACTGCCAGTGTCTTGGCTGCCGCTTCTATTTTCCTCCACACATAAAACAAATACAAACAAGTCGATAATGTAGCCAGACGTACCTGTGAAGGTTGACCAGTTCACAAGACGGCGCACAGTAATTCAAGACACCACTCTTCATCTTACTGTATTATCAAATTAGTTTGTTGAAGGTATTCAATAACGTGTTAACTTGGTTAACAGCTTTTAGTCAAAGCACCCAAACCGGTGAGGATCACTTAAAGGGCCAGCGGTTCTCACAGAGCCACGATAAATGGATATTGGTGCAGTCAGGCCTGGTCTCTGATCCCTTGGATCAACTTTTGTCTCTCACTCATTTTCCGCGGTATTGCTGGTTTGGGCTGATTTGCGCCTGAAATGGCACTATGGCCCAGATTTTGAAAACTGTCATGGAACGCAGCGCAACCCCCGAAGCGGCTTCGCTGCGTTGTCTGACAGGAAGAGAGCAGGAGAGAGCTATATTCACAGACATATGGCTCTCTCCTCTCCATAGCGCCAGTGCTGATTTCAGCTGCCGTGTGCCAGGCACAAACCTTAGCGCTATAGTGCAAGGGTGCGTGCATGAGTCTAGCATAGGTTTTGTACAGGAAGAGTAACCTTCCTGTACAAAATACTATGCATAGACACACATCAAATCTTTTCCTACTTTGTATGTGTGCTGCACAGTGCAGCACGCATGCAAAGTTGGAAAATAAAGGAGAAATTAAAACATTTCTCCTTTTAATGGCTGCTTTACACTGGCGTTAATTTTTGGCACTAAACCCTGTTTTCTAATGTTAGTAGATAGGGTTTAGCGTCAAAAAGCATGGGTGGTAGCATTGGAACCCCCATGTACCACCCCCCTGACGCAAAGTAATGCAAAGCAGCGTTTAACGCTGCTTTGCGTAACTTTTACATACAAATCAATACTAATGCAAATTAGCGATTTGTTAATCCCCAAATAAGTTTCGCGTCGGGTTAGCGTTACAAAATTAGCGCTAACCCGTCACTAAACCTTTGTGAATCTGGGCCTATGAGTTTTGCAGTAATTACCACACCTGCAGGTTTTGCCTGCAAGATTTTTGCCAGGTAAAGCAAAACGCGAATTGTAAAAGCAAAAAACGCACATTCTAGGTTTGCGTACTGCAGAATGTGTAAAATGACGAGGTGAATAAACTGCAATAATGCAGAAATAGCAAGCCCAGGTGCATATTTATTTACACTTTGCGCCTGGTATGAGTCACAAAAGTGTTGATTGGGATTTTTGCGGTGGAAAGCAGTCCTTAAGTAATGCAGAGTAGCACTATGCGGTACTTTGTGTTACCCTGGCTTAAAAAGGCGTACCATGGGTGGTACATGCGTGTCCTCATGCAATCTCCCATGGTTTTTGCCATAGAGGCCTAAATACTAAAATAAAAGACATGGCTTTGAGCCAAAAATGTACACCTCCTCGAAGCAGGCGTAACATTAGAAAAGTTGATTTCCCACCAAACTATCCCACCTTTGCATGCGTGCTAGAATGCAGAGCACACATACAAACTTAGAAAAGTTTAAACTATGTCGATGTATGCATTTTGTACTGGAAATGTACCCTTCTAGTTCAAAACCTATTCTATACACTTTGACACATCCCTAAACTATTGCGCAAGGGTGTTTGAGTGGGGTAAGGCAGCCTAAAGTGTTCCAACGCCAGCGGAGAGAGATACAGTGCCGTGTCTTAGTACATATTGGGCTGTTCTGCTCATTATTTCTTTCATGCAATGCAGTGCAGCAGCTATGGTTGCTGCACTGTGTCGCTTTAAAAAATGAGCAAATTTGACCTCAGTATATATTTCAAACCCCTAGGCATCAGTATCAACACAGTGCAGCATTACAATAGCGGGCAACTCATACTGTGGCCCTATATATGAATACTGTGTTAGCAGGCATCACCCAGTGGTGTAACAATAGCCCCCGCAGCCCCCTGGGTGTGGAGGGGGCCCGAGCTCCAGATGCCCCTTCCGGAACCGTGCACGGGCAGCGGGCCCCTGACCTGAGAGCTCCTGGCTGGTTCCGGGGCGTGGGGTTCCCCTTCTATGTATTTTGCAGGGGGCCCCTCAAGTGTTGTTATGCCATTGGCATCACCAGCCTATATAGAGAGTGTCTGAATAGAGAATCCTAGTGAGAAGGAAATGCTATTGCTTCACAACTTCAGATCTGATGATAGCAGAGAAGAATATGATTTTAACTCTTTATGGAATGGCGTAAGGCTGCTCTCTGTAGGAGGGGTAGCCAGCTTGTCATCCCTGAGTCTGGGTGCCCCACATGAGAAATATTTACTTTCTTTGTGGTTCAGTAAAACTCAGACACCTGCACAAGGGTGCTGGAAGATGATGAGAGAAAGGAGCAGACAATCAAGGAAGAATGAGCCAATACAAAGCATCGGAATATAATCACACATTTGCATTTGCATGTTTCATCTGAATATATTGGTATCTTTCATTCTTTCTCCTTTAGCAGCCACAGCATTTAATCAGAGGTGCTGTACAAAAGTGAAATTAAGGTATTATGAATAATAACCAGTGTCATTGGTTTAAGTGAGCTTTCATGACCAAACTACAAACATATTCCCAATTGCTTCTTCATGTGTATAGACAACGAGGAAAAACTGACCTGTGGGCACTGAAGCTGCTTGATGTTATGTGCAGGGCAATGTAAACACATTAACATTACATATCAGGCTGGATAATGTCAATGAGAGATGGAAAGCATAGGGGATGGTTCAGTGGCAGAGGGTTCATGGACCATAATGGACCAATGGTGGAAAGATGGCTAATGGTGATTGGATAGATGCCTAATGGTGATGGCACTAGCGTAGTTATTTTTATGTTTTCAATGCTGTAATGCTCGAGGCTTAGACTGCAAAGTAAATCAGAACACTATGCATGATTTGCCAGGTGTGCCACCAGTGGCGGCTAGCAGAGGGATTGGTGCGGGATGTGGGGGTGGGGCGGGCGAGGGGCTGGGTGGGGGGGTAGTGGAGTCGGACATACGACGGGCAGGAGTAAGGTAAGTAAATAAATAAATAAAACTATTTACCTCGCGCTCGCTGCATCGCCAACTCGGCGATGCAGCGAGCGCAAGGTAAATAGTTTTATTTATTTATTTACTTACCTTACTCCTGCCCGTCGTATGTCCGACTCCACTACCCCCACCCAACACCTCCCCCGCCCCGCCCCACCGCCCCACAGCACTCCCTCTGCGAGCCGCCACTGTGTGCCACCCAGTAGAAAGGTACATAGCAGCAAGAGTGGAGGTTTGAAATGATATATTGGCAGGTTAGCCTTATACATTCATGTGTCGGGAGACATGAAGTGTTTTCCGAAAAATTGGAAAGGTCAAGGTAACGAGAGAGAGGGTAAGATGGAGGAGTTTTTTTGTAAAAAGTATATATTTATTTTAGAAGTTTGCTAACGATAAAAAAAGACACAATAGTCAACTGACTGCATTTCAGAGGAATCACTGACTCAATATGGCGGTAAACAAGATCGTTTGACACAAATATCGTGTCAAAAATGTTGTTTACCAAATTATTGTGCCCCAATAGTTATAATGGTAAGTAAAATATCATTGACACTAATATCATCAACAAATATACAAAAACAACAATTTTTTAAATATAAATAGAGTTTAAAGTAGTAAATGTTAAATATTTTTATATATCAATTTAATATAATGTAAATTAAATAAATTCCACTAATATTTAATAATATATATAAATATATAATTATATAAGCACAATTATTTAAATAATTATGTTACACTATATATATTTATATAAACACAAACGCATATATATAAATATATATGCGTTTGTGTTTATATATATAGTGTAACATAATCAATAACACTATTTATTTTACATTATATTCATTGTTTAGATATTTTAAATGCATTACTGTGAAAATAAAACATATATAGATTATATAGATATACATGTATATATAAAAACAATTTAATAGCAAAATATATTAATTGATTTAGGAAATAAATTAAATATTACAAATTTAAATCCCCCAAAAATGCATTTACTAAAAATACTATAAGAGTCGGGAAAGCATTGGACTTCAGAGGGATTACATTTATATTCTCATTCCAGTACTATGGAGGTATTTAATGTACTATTCCCACTCTATTCTGTACAACAGTATGTAAAGAATGTCCTTTGGAGGATAAGATTTACTATTCCAACTCCAGTCTGCTACAGTAGGGAAGACGTTGGACTTTGGAGGGGTTAAATTTACTATTTAACCCCTACAACTAAACACCAACAAAACAGAAGTACTCATCATGGGCCCAAACCCAGGCGCCTGGAGCGACACCTGGTGGCCCCCCACCCTCGGAAACCCGCCAACCCCCACGGACCACGCACGCAACATGGGAATCATCCTGGACTCCGAGCTCAAAATGGACTGCCAGATCAACTCCGTCTCGTCTTCCTGCTTCCACACCCTCCGCCTCCCACAATGGGTGTGGGATTGTAACCAGGAGCCAAGAGCTACTGCAACACGGCAGGAAGAGGACATATGACACAAACTACTCCTCCCTCCAGTTAGCGTCATACATACTCCCTGTACAATGTAGGACATAACGTCCACATACGCATAGGACGTACGGCGCAGAAGGTAAGTCAGACACCAAGCACAAAAACAAACTATACGTACCCGACATATCACACACACACAGAGGGATGCAGAAATTACTTAAACCAGCAACAGCAGCACCATAGGGGCAGGATGGCCATCACCAATACCACATATACACATAGGGGCCTGGATGCCCACCACCACTACCACCCCTACTCAGGGGGTGCCAGATGCCTGTCACTACTCCCACCTCCACCCAGGGTGTGCCAGATGCCTACCACTACTACCACCTCTACCCATGGGGGGCTGGATGCCTGTCACTACTCCCACCTCTACCCAGGGGGTGCCAGATGCCTACCACTACTACCACCCCTCCCCAGGGGGTACCAGATGCCTACCACTACTACCACCTCTACCCAGGGTGTGCCAGATGCCTACCACTACTACCACCCCTCCCCAGGGGATGCCAGATGCCTACCACTACTACCACCCTTACCCAGGGGTGCCAGATGCCTACCACTACTACCACCCTTACCCAGGGGTGCCAGATGCCTACCACTACTACCACCTCTACCCAGGGGTGCCAGATGCCTACAACTACTACCACCCCCACTCACAGAATGGCTAATACATGACACAACAAGCACACACCAATATAAACAATGCAACATAAAGACATCCCCCCCAACACCATGACAAGCGTGTGTAGGCTGTGTCAAATGGCTACAACACTGAACATGACTTTGAACATACAATGTGACCCCCTATCACATGTGCCACACATAAATGTGTGTGGCCCCCACAATGCAAGCAGACCATGACCACTGTGGCAATGGGTCCAACCCCCATCATCACAGTGACCAAAATGTAAGTGTGGGGCCCATAGCTGAAGCACATCTTGAACATTGTGGCAATGGGGTACAAACCCCCATCATCACAGTGACCAAAAGGTAAGTGTGGGGCCCATAGCTGAAGCACATCTTGAACATTGTGGCAATGGGGTTCAAACCCCCATCATCACAGTGACCAAAATGTAAGTGTTGACATTGAAAAAGCTGCAACTGCCAAACTGCATGGATGATTCCTGGTCACAGAACAACAAACACATCAGTGGCAAAGTAGTGCTTGTGTCCCATAGCAACATAGATTGGGGGAGGCAAACACTGCAGTGCAAATAAGACATACCTTTGGCCATGTGCAGACAAACATCACCCATGGGGGCTGACACTGTCAACATTCATCAATGACACAATGACATAAGTGACCATGATAATGCAGACCCACATATTTGCACCAATGGGCACACAAATGCAGATACCCTGTGGAGACTGTAGATGTGAGGTGAACAGATACCATACCATGGCAGCAATGGGACACACAAACAATGATCATTGTGCTGACTGATGACCTAGGAGTCCCAGGGACAGCAGGGGAAACCCACCAAACAACAGACAGCCAATGGCACACTAAAGACATGCCAATGCAGTGGTGCAGATGCACAAACACAAACAGGCAGACCTGCACTGCACATCAAACACAACAGGTGAGGGGGGGTGCCAGTGTCCCCAGGCAACCACACAACACATGATGAGGCCTGAATACCAATTACACAGATGTGCATACAGTGCCACACAAAGGTAACTCATGGATCCAAATCCCCTATGTGGGCAATCAGGCATTGTTAGATGAGAGGGAGCACTAATCACACATGTCACACAAGCATGTAGGAACAGCAACTGACACAGCAAGACACAGAGACACCACAGCACTACCCCCAGGGTCCCCACAATGTGGTGACCCTGGGCTGCATTACAATCCCACTGTGATGACAAAGCTAGATGTCGTTCACACTGTGAACCACAGTCATGTGTCCTGAGCAACAAACTACCATCACACCTACACAAGCACAAATCAATCAGCACGGCCAGTAAGCCAAGGCCAACATGGAGGCAGGGGTCTAGCCGTGCAACAACTCTCATCTGCACACACTCAACACCACACACCTCGACCTCCAACAATGTGCAGCAGTGAAGCACACATGCACTGGTGACATTGCACATGCACCCATGACAATCCCATGGGTGGTGGTGGGAACCAAGGTGCAGAAACACATCACACATGGCCACTCAACAAGACCCTTGAATGTCTGACACACTGCACACTACGCTGTACATGGACATGACGGCAATACCACACCAACCAATGGGATCCCAGCCACAGTCCCACACCAATGAAGAAGCCAAGGTCACCCACAAAGAACACACATAGACAACTACCAACATTGCAGCCCTGACCCTGAGGAGTGCCAGCAGTCACTCACACAACGTGTCACAATCACTGAAAGCTAACACAAACTGGAAATCACATGACAGGTGTAAACAACAAGTGCCAAGGGGAATCCTGACTGTGACCCATCTGCGTCTGCCCACAAACTCAGCCCTCACAGCCAACACACCTATGGGTGACACCCTGATGACCAGTAATGTGCCATGCACCCACATCACAGAGAACCCAGGGAGAAGACTATGGGGGAACATAGGTCAACTCAGCAAGCATCACAAACAGGAACACCACTAGGGATCCCAGCATGCACAGCAAAATGGAAGTGAACACACAGACATGCTCATACAACACACACCTTGGGCGCAGGCGATGTCACAGGAGTACACACTGCCATGAGGGGACTCCACTCCTGTGTGAGGAAAGCTGTGCCATAAGTTGCCACAGTAGGGCTCCATCATGTCAGCAGAACACTTGGTCACACAGTCAACAATTTGCACCAAATGAAGGCTCCCGTCACATCAGCCTGGTCATGGGAGTGTCAACGAAATCATCAGCACAGATCCAACACACATGTATAGCAAGTTGCACTGACAACACAGATGAGTCCTTCCCCATTGATGCCCAAACCTGCATGTCCAGTGGAGATGGCCACACGGTCAGGGAAGTAGAATAATTGAACAATGGCAAGCACAACAGATGTGCAGGGGTGGAAGCCACAGATGTGACATTGCTAATGTAAGTAGGAAATCCCATTGCCAAATATTGAAAATATGACACCCTCAGATGCTGCTAAGGATGACATGGATACACCACAGGATAGGACACATTCCCCCTGGACCCATGGGTTCCTGAACAGTAACACTTCATTTTCATGAGACCAAATATCACAATCACTGCAGCAAGGGCATGGTTAGCATCATCAACATCATGTACATCAGAAGCAAAAGCACTAGAGAACAGAAAGTCGCTTTATTCAGCATATGTGGGTTCAAAAGTTGAAGTCCAGTAAAAAAGAAACAAAGGCCAATGGCCTGAAAGTCTAAACAGGGTGACAGTGGCAGATGTCACCCTACGCATGCCTGCACTGATAAAAACCAGGGACAATCCCCTCGGAGGCGTATACGGGGGGCAGGCCAGGCACCGCAGGGACAGGATCAGGGCTCACCAGAAGGAGGCAGGGAAGGGGTGGTGGGTGCTGAAGAGCCACTGACAACTGCAGTGGAGGTGTCTGACATGGTGTGTGCCGGCACAACTGGGGGCATGACACTGATGGTGTGGGTGCCGGCACGACTGTAGTGGACCGTGCAGATGGAGTGGACAGGTCCCCCACTGCAGTGCCCAAGTCAGACAGGGTGGTAGTGGACTCCACTGCAGTGCCTACCTCCAGGGGAGGAGAATGGGGATCAGGTAAGGTGGGCAGGACAGAGGGGGAGGACACCGTCTCCACACCAGTGGCACAGACAAGCGCAGCGGGGGGGTGGGGCCGGAAGAGCAAGTGGCAGGGGGAGAAGGCCGGATCTTTTTGGGGATGGTGTATCTGTGGGTGGGGGAACCTGGGGCAGGGTGTGGTGGTGGCACCTGTGGAGTGGGGGCCTGAGGGATGGAGGAAGGAGACTTGGTGCCTGAGCTGCAGGGCGGCGGCGGGGTCTTGCTCTTCCGGGTTCGGGGGGACTTGCGGATGGGGGCGTCAGTCGGTCTGCTCCTGGGGGAGGGTGTCCGGGGGCGAGGGGCACTCTGCTCCGTGTGGGTGGGCTTCCTCTTCCCCCTGAATGCTGGATCAGCTGGATCGGAGGGGAAGAGGCCGAGGTCACTGAGGAAGAGCCGCTGTGTCTTTGGGGTTGCAGGTGAGGCAAGGGAGGGGGCTTTGGAGGGAGAGGCAACTGAGGACTGCGCAGTGCTCGTGGATGCATGTGTGTGTGCCTGGGCCCCATCCCCTGTGAGTGTGGTTTCAGTCCCCTGACTGTGCGTGCGTGTGCGTCTTGTTTGTGGTGTGTGTGTCTGTGTGCTGCTCGTGTCTGTGCTGGTGTGTGCCTGTGCCGGTGTGTGTGTGCTTGGGACAGGTAAGGTGCTGGGGAGTGTGGATGGGGCAGAGGCAGGAGGGGTGAGGGACTGTTGGAGGAGGGACACTGCTGCCATCAGGGAGGAGTCCATGGACCTATTGCCCCTCTGTAGGGCAGACATGCCCGATGAGATGCCCTCCATGAATGACACCAGCTGAGTCAACAGAGTGGTGTGTGCATGGAGGACACTCAGCATCGCTGTCTGCCCTACATGGAGCTGGCGAAGGAGGTACACAGACTCCTCACTCAGGGCAGCAGGGGATACAGGGGCAGGGGGTGCGGTGCCTGGCCCGAAGGAGACACGCTCCCGAACATGGGAGCCTCCACGGACCTCGGGAATGGGAGCCGATGGGAGGGCGGTAGTGGTGGTGGTGGTGGTGGTGGCGGGGACAGCAACACTAGCCGGGGTGTGGTGGCTGCTGACACCCGCATCCACAAGGGAGTCATCCTCCGAGCTGCTGTGGTCCTCAGCTGAGGTGGATGGTGCTGAGGACTCCTCGGTGTGGCTCCCCTCGCCCTCCGTGCCACTGGGTCCCTCCGACCACTCCTCGGCTGCTGACCCAGTCTGGCTCTGCGGCTCCTCCTGGTCCGTGGAGCTGTCTCCTCCTGTGGCTGTGGATGTATCTGCAAACAATAGGGAAACAGACAGACATCAGTCACCTGCACCGAACGCACACACCACAGTAAGTACAGCACATTACAGTGCAAGCCCTGGTATCCTTAGTTGAACATTGCCAAAAGTGCCCAAACAGAATAGGAGTAGCCAATTGTCAGTCTGATGGTCAACCATGGCACTCACATCCCTCCTGGCCTTGCACACATCTGTCTGGTGTCTGTTGGATGGCAATACCCCAGTGTGGACACATGCACCACCTACACAGTAGTTGGACAGTGCAGAAAACACGGTGAAGCATGTGAACATGCACACATCACAACTCTTGCCACTGAGTCAGTACAGGTGTCCGGATGAAAGGGATGCCCAGAGTCAAATATGAAATGCATGTGATGCATACCAGCGACAGACACCATGATGCACCCATGTCCTGATAGCCATTGCCACAATGGTGTGCATGTAGCACATGTCACTCCCCTGCAGGATCACTCATAGGAAGTTACATGCCATGGCACAGGCATGCCTGCTATGTCATACATCACTGTCTCCAGTCACATGGGCAGGGCAGCCAGACAACAACAGTCTGCACTGTGTCACAATAGTAGGTCATGGGGAATGCAAGTCCTGGAGCTGAACAAGTGCACATGTACATCCCCCACACACCACATCATCTGAACCCTTATCTGTCCACGTCATACCGATTGGACATATGGGAGACCTGTAACACCACCCTCTGAACCTGAGCACCTCACAATCTGCTGTGAATGGGAAACAGCTGCCTGAACTTCACATTCGCATACCCCAGTCTGCACGGTCAGGTGATCAAACACCTATCTGTCACCCAAGTATTGTCTACTATGGTCACATCTCCGGTGGCATGCTGAGCCCCAACCGAGAGACACCCCAGCAGTCATGACAAGGAAGCCACAGCACACTGACACAGAGGCAGACACCTGAGGGGACATATCACTGAGCACAACGTGTCAGCTGATACACGGGAGTGGGAGTACAGAGTGTATTGTATGACCTGGAGTAGGCATGACTGTCCTGCCCCACATGAATGAGGGATGAGCCCTGGACAGTAGGCAGCTGGCTAAGTATGTGTGACACACGTAATATACACACTCCTGGGGCCCAAGCATTGTTCCCACCCGCAGCATGGGTGTGTGCCAGATACCCCAGGCACATGTGGTGGATCAGCTCAGCAATTGGACCACATATCAAAGTAACACGCAGATTACATGTCAGGACACAGGCATTGTGTAAGCAAAGGACCTACCCATGATGCCCACCACAGAGTTAGGGGAACAGATGCTGTCCCCCACCTTGAGTCAAGCAAACTGCAAGTACACAGTACCCAAGTGACACAATTCCCTGACTGGAAGGGCCACACCTGGATATCAGATGAGGAGTGGGCAGTGCACAATCGAGGGACATGGGTACTGGACAACAAGACTGATGTACTGTGGAAGTTCAACCAGGCCAGAGGAGGGCACATAGCATGGCAGACAAAGTTCACAATGCAGTCATGGACTCACCCCCTCCTTGCTGCTCTCTAGCCTTCAGCTGCCCATCCAGATCAGGGAAGACCACCGCCAGGATCCTGAGCATGTGGGGGGTCAGGGTCCGGTGTCCGCCCCTCCTGCGAGGAGGCGACAGCTTCAGCTGGACCCGTGCGATCCTCCGGGTCCAGCCCCGAAGGTCCTGCCACCTCTTCTGGCAGTTGCGGATCCGGCGCTTGTAGTCCCCCACGGATCTCACTGCCCGGACGATGGTCAGCCATATCTTCTGCTTCTGGTGGGCATCAACCTGTGAGGAAGACAAAGTGAGAATGCCATTACTACACATGCAACATATCCGTGCATTACACAGTTGGATATACATGTCTCAATCACAGGGGCACATGATGTACACAGGCAGTGCAACGATGGCTGTGGACAGTATGCCAGCAGTTACTACATGGTATCATTGCCTGGGAAGTAAAACCTTGTTTAAATGCACTGTCACTGCACTATACCTGTTCAGTGCATGTAACTACACACTATGGGGGGTGACAACTACTCAGTGAGCCTGCTAGCCAGTGGCGTGCAGACTGTTAGCCTTGCTAGTCAGACAACATGCACATTTAGTAAGGCAGTGGACAGCACACTCACCTGCTCCCCTGCTTTCCCATACAGCTTGCTGTACTGTGGAAGGAGGCTGTCCAGCAGGGCCTGGTTCTCCTCAGTGCTGAAGGCTGGGGCTCTCTCCACAGTACGTGCCATTGCAGGGTCCAGAGGGTGCAGATACAGCAGCAGTGGTGGTGGCAGATGTCGTCCTGGAGCATGTAGTGCAGGCAAGTGAGCTCTCAGGGGAACAGCCAGCATTATATGTGTGCTGCAGGGGCAGATACTATCCCATGTGTCCAAAGTGATAGGTCCAAGTCTTTAGCATCTTCTGAATCTGGCCAATCCATGGAATTGCACCACTTACACACGCCCACAGCGTCCTTCAAAAGTTCAACTTCATGACACCCATGAATTTGCAACATTGTTGTGGCTGACCAACTGAATTTCCAGCATCCGACTCGTTCAAGATTTGAAAACGCGTCCGTTGCCAGGCCAGGCCATAGCCAATGGATGCGCACCGATCGGTCCATTGCTGTTCAACGCGTATTGCGGATACAACGCGTACCCGCTCACATTGAATGCAATGGGCCGGCCGGGCACACCGATCGGTCCATTGCTGTTCAACGCGTATTGCAGATTCAACGCGTACCCGCTCACATTGAATGCAATGGGCCGGCCGGGCACACCGATCGGTCCATTGCTGTTCAACGCATACCCGGATACAACGCGTACCCGCTCACATTGAATGCAATGGGCCGGCCGGGCACACCGATCGGTCCATTGCTGTTCAACGCGTACCCGGATACAACGCGTACCCGCTCACATTGAATGCAATGGGCCGGCCGGGCACACCGATCGGTCCATTGCTGTTCAACGCGTATTGCGGATACAACGCGTACCCGCTCACATTGAATGCAATGGGCCGGCCGGGCACACCGATCGGTCCATTGCTGTTCAACGCGTACCCGGATACAACGCGTACCCGCTCACATTGAATGCAATGGGCCGGCCGGGCTCACCGATCGGTCCATTGCTGTACAACGCGTCCCTGTACAAGTCACTGGCATATGTCACCATGCCTGTCACAGGTGAATATATGCCAGCAACATATACTTCCCAGGGAGTGAGGGGCACACCTACAACACCACACCCTGTCCACACTGTATCCTGAGGCATGTAAGGCTGCATTACCTATTCCGTGTATGAGGGTGAACATGTTGTTCTGTGGGTGGCACTTGGGGGCAGCTACTCCCAGGCTGTGCACGTGTTCATGGGGACAGAATCCTTGGTGTTTCATGTACATGACCACTGTGATGTGCAACTGTTCATTTCTGTGCATGTGGCATGGTCACATTTCACGGTGGTGTATGTGTATGTCATGTCACATACCCCCTGAGTCCCATGTGTGATGGTATGTACGTCACAGGGTGACCCATTGCCACAATGGTGATGGTCCTCCACAGTCTGTGTGCATGTTGTGTTTACAATGTCTCTGATTCCATGTGCACAATGGGAGACAGTCTCCACATCCACGTTGTTTGTGCATGGACTTTGATGTTGTACGTGTGTGTGTCACAGACGTCCATGTCTATCCTGCAGAGGCAACAGGGACCACTACCTGTGGGGGTCATGGTTGTTTTGCTGTGGTGTATTCATGATACACCATGTCATGCCAGTGTCCATGTGGCAATACAGGGTCCCTTGGAATCGACCTGTCGTTGAGCTGTGATGCCTGGGGCACATCTGTCCTCACATGTCACTGTGGGGTGTGTTTGGAACGTGGCAGCAGGAGATGGGAACTGTGACACGGCCTCATGATATCCCATGGCACAACCTGGGACTTGTTGATGCCACTTGTTGAACTGTGATGTTAGATGTTGGCCATGCATGTGCCATACATGTCCTTACGGAACTGCACACATCATGTACTTGTGCCTCATAATGATGTATCATGTGATATTGAGTATGGTCAATGCCACATATGTGGGGTGACTGACAATCTTTCTTTCTTCACCTATGCACTGCAGGGCACCAGCTGTCCATAGACCATTCCCTGACCTTGCAACCATGGTGGAACGGGACTGCATCCGACGGTACCGCTTCACAAGGCCGCTGATTGAGGTGTTGACGGTGCGGTTGGCCCCACATTTGCAAGCTGGCCGGACATACCCTACAGCGCTGACCCCCAAGGTGAAGGTGATGGCACTTCTTTGCCACCGGTACCTTTCAACACACTGTGGCGACTGCTGGTGGGATGTCACAGACCATGTTCAGCCGTGTGCTCCGCGATGTTTTGGAGGCTATGTTGATTTACCTGAACCAGTACATCTATTTCCCTAGACTCCAACAACTCACTGACGTGAAGAGTGACTTCTATGCCCTGGGGAGGATGCCGCATGTCATTGGCTCCATTGATGGGACACATGTTGCTTTGGTACCACCACAGGCCCAAGAGCAGGCATACAGGAACCGCAAACACTACCACTCGGTCAATGCACTGGTGGTATGTCTTGCAGATATGAGCATCTCACACGTCTGTGCCCGTTTCCCCGGTTCTGCACAAGATGCCTACGTGATGAGGATAGTCGCATCCCGAGGATGATGTCACAGATGCGGAACCAGCGTGCCTGGCTTGTTGGTGTGTACTGACTTAGTGCCATTGTGTGTGTTCTGCAATGTAGTGTTCCACCCTCTTTTCCAAGTCAGCTAATGTGCAATTGTCTGTATGTAGGTGACTCCGGATACCCCAACATGCCGTGGTTGCTGACGCCCCTCAGGAACCCTGTGACACCAGGCCAGATGCGCTACAATGAGGCACATGGTCGGACCAGGAGAGTGATTGAGCGGACCTTTGGTCTCCTGAAGAGCCGCTTCCGCTGCCTGGACAAGACAGGAGGGGCCCTCCCATATGCCCCAGCAAAGGTGTGCAAGATTGTCATCATCTGCTGCATGCTACACAACCTGGCAGTGCGGAAGGTGTTGCCTCTCATCCTGGATGACGATGACCAACATCCGCCACCTGTGGAGGATCCTGGTCTGGACCACGATGCCAGTGATGATGATGATGATGGTGATGTCCGCACACAGCTCATCACCAACTTCTTCAGCTGAATGTGAGTATCCAGAGATGTCATGTCAATGATGTGAGTATGCATGATATGTGTTGGTGGTGCTCTGGTGCTGTTTGAGTGTGTCCATGTGTTACATGACTGTATGCGTGTAGCGATGTGTCCTTACAGGTAGTCTGTACTCCCCAACAGTGTTGACATGCTAACTTGGTTCTGGGTGGGTATCTTGTGACATGTATTGGGCATGAGTATTGCAGTTCTGTCCTGTTCTTCAGTGCTTTTGACTGTGTTTCATTTCTGTCCTTCACAGGGTACTTACAGAGTGGTTTGGTCAACTGTGATCCCCAACACCGTGATTCGACTTCCAGGGTGGTAGCTGTCGTGTCCCTACAGGTGATGTGCGCCTCACCCATGGACTTCCTTCCTTCTACACTTGTTGACTGTGTGCCCGCTGCCAGGTGGGATTGCCTTGCATCTGTAGTGGTTACAACATGTTGCAAATGTGTAATAAACCTGTGCTTCACTTTGTGATGTGCGTTGTCTGTGGTCACACATCTGACTGACATTTGCTTACTGCACCAGTGGGCTAGTTGACAGAGACTGTGAATAGGTGTTGTGTCTGTGCATTGCACCGTATTTCCTGGCAACATCAGTGTAGGCGATCAGTCAGATGGGCTAGGTGTGTATATGTTGTGTAGCCCTGGTGGTGTGTCTCCCTCATATGTGTCACGTTGCCATGACTCACATGCCTGTGTTGTACTTGCTGTAGCAGTTAGCATGCACAGTGTAATTTCGCAGGTCATCATCTCCATGACAGGAACCACGTTGGAATCACAACAGAGGCAGGTATGGTGTATTAGTATGTTTATTGTCATACATGTGTGTGTATAGTGCACAGGATGGTGGGTGCTGTACATTTTGATTTCAATCCTAAGTTCCTAGATGAATTGGAAGTCCTGGTAGCAGATATGTCCAGAATAAAGTCCACAGTCATCTGATACATTGGTCCAACTTGTACTCCCCATCTCATGTGGGGGAGTTGTGTTGCAGTCAACAGGGTGAACAGTTTGCGCACAAAGGTGATTATCCAGTACAGGTTTTGGCTTCCTGGGGGTTGCACATGGCCATCGGCCTCTCACTTGCCCCTCCTCGGACGACCCCTTTTCTTTGGGGGGGACCCTCAAGTGCAGGCTGCTGCGGTGCAGGGGACTCTCCGCCAGAGTCATCCTCCCTCCCTGTGGCAGTTGCAGTTGTTTCAGCACCAGATGTTGTGGGCACACAGGGAGGTGTTGACTGGTTGCTGCTCATCTGGCGGAGGCATTGTAATATGTCCCTATGCACCGCCGTCATCTCTTGCAGTGTGTCCCACTTGGACTCCACGCGGGACATGTGCGAGTCCGAGCGGGCATGATGGGCAGCCTGCTGCTGTTTAATGTCCCTGAGGAGCCCCACTACCTGGCTGAGCTCTCCGGTGCTGGACTGGTACGCATCGGCTATGCGTACCAGTTGTGGGTCATCATGCAGTCCAGACCCCTCTGCGATCAGTGACCTATGTCTCCCACCCCTCCCACCACCCCTGGCTTACACGTGCAGTACCTGAGGTGGCATGCACAGGTGACCCTGGGCCCCCTTGGGGGTTGTTGGTGGTGTTGGTGTCCATAGCCCCACGTTGGTCCAGGGTCCCTGTGCTGGTGGTGGTGGTGCTCCTTGGTCTGTCCGTGTCAGCAGGGGTGGTATGTGTGTTGACAGTCGTTGGAGGGGTGGGTGCAGGGGGTGCAGCTGGTGGTCCTGCTGGTGCTGCATGATGACTTGCTCTGGAGATGCCAGGTAGGTCTTCGTCATCCGAGGAGGGCAGAGGCTGTTCCACACCAGTGAGCTCCGTTTCCCCTTGAGCCTGGGACAGGGACTCCTCAGCGTCTGCTGCTGTGTCCCCATCATCACCTGTTTTTGGGAGACACACACAATGTATGTTATGTTTCTGCAGGCATGAATGGTTGACACACATGACAGTTGTAACTGTACCTCTGGATGCGGGCCTGTACATTGCATTGTCCTAAGTTGTCACAGTCAGAGGTTGATATTGGTGTAGCACATTGTCCTGCATACTTTGGGCATTTCTATATGAATGTTGGGGTGTGTACATGGTCTGCATTGGTTGTATTTGGTTGACATCCGGCCCTCCTTCCCACCCAGCCAGATATCCCACCATGGAACGTGCTTCCATTGCAGGGAGTGCAAGTTGTCTTTCAGGATGTCAGTCAGTGGTGTCCTGCTGTTGGTTGGTGCACAGTTGCCAGCAGGGCCTTGTGCTCCCCACAGCAGTACCCAGTGTCAGCCATCTTGTCAGTTCTTGTCCACTCCCTGTGATGTGCGCATGGTTCAGGGTGGTGTTGATGGGACAGTTGTGGGGGTGACCAATATCTGTGACTACCACTCCCATCATGCTATTGCCTCCACCCCACTTCCCAGCATGCAATCAATCAATCAATCACGGCATTTATAGAGCGCGCTACTCACCCGGGAGGGTCTCAAGGCGCTGGGGGAGGGGGTAAGTTACTGCTCGAACAGCCAGGTCTTGAGCTGCTTCCTGAAGGCGAGATGGTCCTGGGTTCGCCGAAGGTGAGTGGGGAGGGAGTTCCAGGTCTTGGCCGCCAGGTAGGAGAAGGATCTTCCTTGCCCATACTTACTTGCTTTTGGGTGTACTTCACTGTGTGTGAGTGTGAGAGCAATGGCAAGATGGCTGACAGTGGTGTCCTGCTGTTGGTTGGTGCCCAGTTCCCAGCAGGGCCATGTGCTCCCCACAACTGAGCACCAGTGTCAGCCATCTTTGAAGTGGCTTTTGACTCCCTGTGAGGTGTGCATGCTTGGGTGTGAGCTTGCTGGGCCATGTGGGTGGGGGATGTTGGGCTGTGACTACCACTCCCATCATGCTATTGCCTCCACCCCACTTCCCAGCATGCCCATACTTACTTGCTTTTGGGTGGACTTCACTGTGTGTGAGTGTGAGAGCAATGGCAAGATGGCTGACAGTGGTGTCCTGCTGTTGGTTGGTGCCCAGTTCCCAGCAGGGCCATGTGCTCCCCACAACTGAGCACCAGTGTCAGCCATCTTTGAAGTGGCTTTTGACTCCCTGTGAGGTGTGCATGCTTGGGTGTGAGCTTGCTGGGCCATGTGGGTGGGGGATGTTGGGCTGTGACTACCACTCCCAACATGCTATTGCCTCCACCCCACTTCCCAGCATGCCCATACTTACTTGCTTTTGGGTGGACTTCACTGTGTGTGAGTGTGAGAGCAATGGCAAGATGGCTCACAGTGGTGTCCTGCTGTTGGTTGGTGCCCAGTTCCCAGCAGGGCCATGTGCTCCCCACAGCAGTACCCAGTGTCAGCCATCTTGTCAGTTCTTTTCCACTCCCTGTGATGTGCGCATGGTTCAGGGTGGTGTTGATGGGACAGTTGTGGGGGTGACCAATATCTGTGACTACCACTCCCATCATGCTATTGCCTCCAACCCACTTCCCAGCATGCCCATGCTTCCTTCCTTTTGACTCTGCTTCCCTGTGGGGTTGTGTGCCTGTGCTGACAAGATGGCTGACAGTGTTATCCTGGAGTTAGTTTTGCTACAAGTCCCATGTGTGTCCCTGTGCTTCACACTGCATGACCCAGGGTTGTGGTTCTTTGTGGGATATTTGATTAGAGTGTGAGGCAATGCATTCTCCCAGGTGAGTTGTGTGGAGTTTGTGTTAGGGGTGTGTGTGAGTGGAGCTGCTGGTAACTATGGTCAGTGCTGTCAGTCCTCCTTCCCACCCAGCCATATTCTCCACCATGGAAGGTGCTTCCGTTGCAGGGAGTGCAAGTTGTCTTTCAGGATGTCAGTCAGTGGTGTCCTGCTGTTGGTTGGTGCACAGTTGCCAGCAGGTCCTTGTGCTCCCCACAGCAGTAGCCAGTGTCAGCCATCTTGTCAGTTGTTTTCCACTCCCTGTGATGTGAGCATGGTTCATGGTGGTGTTGATGTGCGCATTGTGAGGGTGGGCAATATCTGTGACTACGACTCCCATGATGCTATTGGCTACACTGACTTGCCCAGCATACACAAGATTCCTTCCTTTCAGTGGGCTTCACTGTGAGGTGGTGTTGTAGTGGTGGCTACATGTCTGGATGTGTTTGTTAGTTATATTTGTGCCACTGCCTAGCTGTAGTTGTAGTTGTGTTTGTACATGTGATGACACAGTTACATATCACTATGAGATGGCATGTGTTGTGTTTATCTGACTGACATACACATTTTGGGATGATTCTGTTCTGGTTGGTGTGTATTTGCTTAGGGTGCATGGTTTGGCTCTCCTCTTGACAGTGATGTGTGTGTATTGTCGCACAATATTGTGTACATTTGTTGTGTACTCACCAGGCTCTGGGATGTTTTCTAGTCCATAGACGCTCACTGGTGGTAGGATGGCCCGCACCTTCTCCTCCCAGGGCCTGAGGTATACTGGTTTGGCAGGAGAGCCACTGCCGGTGTGTTGGCTCAAGAGGTAGTCCTTCTTCAACAGCTCCCTGACCCTCCTGCGCACGACATACCACCTGTTCTGGATGTCTACCTTTGTCCGCAAACATGGTGATTGTGCGTTCACCCTGTCGATGATCCTCTCCCACATCTTGGTTTTCTGCGACATGGGTGTCTGTTGGACCAGTGTACCAAACAGCTGTGGCTCTACCCTGAGGATCTCATCTACCAGGACTTCCAATTCACTATCTAGGAACTTATGATTCTTCTTTGGGGGCATGGTGATGGGTGGTGATGGTGAGTGATGTGTGTGTTGGTGTGCAGGTGAGGGTGTGTGAGTGTGTGTTTAGCTGGGTGTATGTGAGGGTGCTATTTGTTGAGGTGCTGATGGTGTGTGGCTTGTGTGATGGATGAGCTGTGGGTGGGTGTGTGGTTGCTGTCTGTTCAGTGCTGGCAGGTAATTTGAATTTGCAAAGGATCATGGTAGGGATTTGTGTCCTTTATATGGGTGGAGTTGTGGGTGTGTCTTTGTTCCCTGTTTCCCCCCCCCAGTATTTATTGCCTTTGTAATTGCTTGTTTGGCCTTTTTTTGTGTGTTTTTCCCTTTGTACTTTTTGTGCATGTAGGAGACGTTCGTGACCGAGTCGGACCCTGCAGTTGTCTCGTACGAGCTTCTCCGAGTCGTTCACGCTGTGTTTGTGCTGTTTTCTATGCTGCGTACGCGTCGGTCGCGGTGTATTGGGTTGCTTCTGCTCGCAGTTTTGTATGCGTGTCGGTCGTACGGCTTGGGCTCCGTGCGACTCGGTCGTGTTTTCCACGCGTTGCATCGTACTGTGCGGGTCGGACTTTGCGGGTACGTTTCGTTCGGGTTCATTCCTGGTGCGTGTCGGTCAGTTCGATTCGCGTGGTTTTCCGGCCGGATGGCTGTTTTCCGCGTGGCTCGGTCGTTCGGCTTGTGTTCCGTACGAGTCGGTCGGATTTTGCACGCTTCTCATCGTACTTTGCGGGTCGGCCTGCACCTGTACGTGTCGGTCGGTATTAATTCCGGCTCCGAGTCGGTCGGTACGTTTTCCGGCCCGAATCGGAATCGGCCCCATAGTCTCAGTGTAAAATGTTTTTAAAAGTCCAAAACTGTAATACTGTGTCTGGAATGGTAAAAGGCTTTGTCATTTTTCAGCTTAGTGTGGATGGCACTTGCTAATCCTCTGCTTAAAGACTTTGCTATAAAAATGTCAAAAGGCTTTGCCACTTTCTTGCTCGGCGTGGATGGCACTGTGCTAATCCTATGCTTAAAAACTCTGCTAGAAAATATTTGAGGTGGGCAGATTTGGAGTATTGGTGTTGTTGTAGTGTTCCATACTAAGGATCTGTTCTCCCCCTAAATCTTGGGAGCTACTCAGGGTCCCCTACTTTTTTTTACATATATTAATAATATATGCTAGGAATGAGCGTTTTTTTCTAAATACACTGACATTATATGTAATATACATACTTTTGTAGGTTGATGGCAGTGTTCTCTCTGTTCTGGTGCTCTTCAGAAAAATGTGTGCTCAGTTCAGGGGCTAGAATACCACTAGGCACAAATGGTGGTCCTTGCTCTTTATTGTGTATTTTAGGTTTAATCATCATTTAAATTAAAAAGTGCCAGCAGATTGTCTTTTTTTGCTTTGATATTGTAACTAAGGGCCTGATTAGGATAACAGTTGGATTTATGTCCGACCGCCATCCTGGTGGGAAACGGACCGCCCGACAAGCTGTCGGCGGTCCCGCACCCTGAATCACGATGCAACTGCCTTCAAGGCGGTCACAAAGTTTATATTTTGTATTGAGGTGGGTGCAGCGGGCTGCAGCACACGCTGCAGTACAAAGTATGCACCCCATGCATATCCCTGCACTATGTGGCAGGCACCATGCGGTGCCTGCCACATGGTGCAGGGATATGTTGGGGGGCACCATAGGTGCCCCCCAGGGGCCATGTCGGAGGGCCAAGGAGGGCCCCCACGGTCTCTTGCTGCCTGCCTTTTTTATTGTGGGTAAACCGCCATAAAACAGCCAGCAGGAAGTGACTTTGTAATCCCTACTGCAGTGCCTGGCAGGCACCGCCACTGTTGTAGCCCGTTGGATCCATGGCAGTTGGTCTCTCCGATCGCCGACCATCCGCCTGCCATCTAATGTGGTGGGCGGTAATCAGTATTACGATGGTGGTGGGACCGCCACCGACGGGCTGTTGGTGGCGGTCCCACCGTCATCGTAATCAGGCCCTAAATACACATTTACTGGTAAAATTCATTTTCTAGAATTATTTTGCCCTTCTGTATTTTCCTCCTCCATCTTGGTTGGAGAAACCTGTTTTTCATGTCATAATCATGTTAATTTTTTTTTTAAACATATTACTAAAATTCTTTAACTGCTATTTTAAATAGAAAAATACTTTTATGTTAGAGAAATGTCTGTTAAAAAATATTTGTGTTGTAAAGACGTGTTGTAAAGGTCTTTTTAGTGTTATTCTATGTAGCTGCGTGGTAAAGGCATGCATTGTAAAACACGTGTGGTAAAAGTCCTCGTTGTAAAGGCACGCGTTGTAATGGCATACATCACCCTCATGGGTCTGGTGAATGGCTCACATGCACAGATGCTAGCAGTGTTTGCTCGTAGGAACCCTGCCTTCATTTAGAAGGGTGCAAAGACCCACCATGGGTGAGTCATGATAAGGACCATCCAACATCTGGGTACCCTCCCAAACTACACCTGGGATGCGGGGGCTCTCTAAAAGTGTGCCATCTCTTTGATTCCACCCCCGATTTATCTGTTGTATACTTCACCACCAGAAACGTGCATGGACAGATAGATTTTCGCATGTGCCTGGTGACATTCACGAAAATAGCTTAAAGGCCACATTTGAATACACGCCAACTGCAAGACTATTCACCCATTTAGTATGATCAGTCTGCATCAAGCTTGCAAGCGGGGTTCAGTTTTGCTAATCCGGCTATAGAACTGTAACGTACTGCAGTGATAATAAACACAAGAAAACGATATTGTTCAAATGTAAACATCAATTTATTTAAATTTGCCAGGTATGTATGTGCTTTCCATCTTTGGGTATGTGTAGGGGAGGGGGCTTCTCTTCAACTCCAGTATACTGTACTTATGTAGTTGTTTTCATTCTGTCTACTATCTGGGTTTAAGTCTTGAAATTGAAGTACAGTCCCAAAATACTTCTCTGGAATTTAGGTTTCCATGAGAGAGAAGAAGCATGCGCCTTAAACCTTCACTTAAGTTCAGAACAATAATCCCTTCAAATAGTTAGACTAAACCCCTCTCGTTTTATTTGGTTTACTAAGCATATGTTAAAAGTTAGCTTGAAATGATTTGTGTCTTCAGTGTGTAAATGTTTGCTCACGGTGTAAGGGTCAGAAAATCTTTAGCATTGTCAATACCTAGAAAACATGCACTGAGGATCAGGTCAGAGGTCACTCGAAGAACCGCTCACAGTAGCCACACACAGGCTGAATGGTGCCAGCCCAGTGTGTACCTTCGCCCGCCCTCCTTCCAGTGCATTGTTTTTTAGTTAGCTGCAATCAGAGTGTGTTGGTTTGGATTCCAGCAAATGTCACTCAGCTCGGACCCCAGTTTGTTCTCGCCTGATCCGAAAGGTCAACTATTCCAGTGGTGCTTGGAGTTTCCTTTCAGTTTTTTGGTTTGTCGCTGGATTCCAAGGTATTTGGAAGAAGTAGACACACGTGCAGTGCACCTCATCGAATCATCGGAAACATAGAAAGTTTAGCGCTGAAAAGGGTTTCTTGTTTGTTTTTATGCTTTAAACGCTTTTGTGAACAGATGTACAGTGGTCAATCTACTAAAAGCGCCAAGACACCGCTCCTTCAGTGGAACAGATGGATCGTTTCTAACTATATGTTGCCTTTCTTAGTCGATGGTTCATTGTGGCCCAAATAAACCATAGGAATAGGCTAAAGCATAACACCGCATTTACTTCCCACACAATTAAGTTGAAAAATATTCATTTTGCTCTGTATGCCTTGTGTCTGTTTCATTACAAACATCACGAATTGCTTTATTTAACGAATGAATATGTTTTCCAGAATTGTTGTGTTTCACTACATTTTCAATTCGAAGGATTATGGGTTTTTCTTTTACTCCGAAATGAGAATTCTTTTGAAAAGTACAGAACAACATTGGTTTGCAAAAATGTTCAGGTGCGCTGAACACCTTTGTTAAAGTGCTTCCTTGATTGCGTGTATATGATATTTGAAACATTATATTTTGGGTCTGTTTTTATAAATGAGATTTGTAAAATAAATCCAGATAATGCAAGAGCTTGTAGGGTGTTAAATTTGAAATTGTAAAGGATTCTGTTGTCTTCATAGTAGCTGTATGATAAAATTAGTCTGTGTTCATTCAGTTCTATATTATATGAATCGCAGCATTTTCTTACTACTGGCTAACCGTAAGTGGCATTCATTGTGAACACATGGGGATGAATTCACTAAAGTATAATGCTACAGTGGTCTGGACAATGTACTTTCTTCTTTTCCCACTCGTGCCGATTCACCATTTGGACTAGTCGCTAATGGCGGACTAGGCCGCGAGTGCAGCATCTGAGCTCAAATTTACTGGCCTCCTGTTCTTGCACACTATCACCCAGGGCAAGTGCCCCTTGCTCTGAGTCAAGCGGGCAGAGGGATAGAGACCTGATATGTTAGGAGGCTACCTTGCTGTGAGTCAAGCGAGCAGAGGGATAGAGACCTGATATGTTAGGAGGCTCCCTTGCTGTGAGTCAAGCGAGCAGAGGGATAGAGACCTGATATGTTAGGAGGCTCCCTTGCTGTGAGTCAAGCGAGCAGAGGGATAGAGACCTAATATGTTAGGAGGCTCCCTTGCTCTGAGTCAAGCGAGCAGAGGGATAGAGACCTAATATGTTATAAGACTCCTTTGCTCTGAGTCAAGCGGGCAGAGGGATAGAGACTTGATATTTTAGGAGGCTCCCACAAATGGCTCATGGGACAACATTTCCCTACACAGACTTTGGGGATTAGTGACGTAAAATAAATAGGAACGGATTCCTTACCCTAATTTCATGGTATCAGCGTGTTCCTGTACTCTTCTTCTAATGCTACTGCATTGCAGACCTATTGACTGCTAAGGCTTTCAGTAGATGAGACCAAAAATGCCTTTTCAATGGAAAGGGAGACTTCATCATCAGGGCCGGACTGGCCGTACCGGGCATCGGGTGTTTCCCCGGGAGGCTGGAAGGGTTCGGCCGGTTTTGCAGCGGTGGGGCCGATTTTGTTACTGGGGTCCAGTTTTGCAGCTGTGCTCCAATAACTGCCCCCAGGAACAATAGCAGCAAGCAAGCGTTTCCAGCCTCCCGAGACTAGTCGGAGAAAATTGACAGGGCTGCTTTGGGTTCCCAGTCCGGCCCTGTTCATCATCATCATACAAACACAGTTGCGATCGCCAACTGGGGGAATTGTAATTTTTATTTATTTCGTAACAGTGCATGGACAGCACGGACCTTCTCCTCAAACAATAAAAATACAGAAAATAAACCTATTTGTGGAGCTTGTGGGGGAAGGGGTATTATGTGTGTGCATGTCGTGAGGTAGAGAACAAGAGGGTCTTTAGTCAAATAGAGTAGAAACGAGTCACACTTCATGTAAGAAGACTAAAGCACTGGATCTAAAACTGAATTTGTGAATATTATATTAGATTTTTTGATGTGTGAAATTTCCATATAGATTGAGGTCTTGTTTCTTGCATTTTGGAAGCCATTGTAAAATTAAGTTTGTATTGCAGGTAGGAGGGCTGAACAAGAGAAAGATTTGTAAATGTTGGGCATCACCTTTAATGAGATTGAAGCCTCTAGGACAGTGTTTCCCAAACTTTTTCGACCTGTGGCTCCCTTGACCTAATTGGCAGTTGGCCATGGCTCCCCACCATTTTTTTACCGGTGGGGGAATGTAACCCCGACCTCGGGAGTACTTCCAGTTGTCTCCCTGAAATTTATTGGGATGCGATGAAGGTATTATAATCATATTTGTAACAAAATAAAAATATAGCAGTTGTTTAATAAAAGCTTTAATAAGGGATTCAGTGAAATATGCTTTATCAAGTGAACCTTGATTAGACAGATCGAAGCATTCCTGCCATCACCTTCTGAGAGTATGACACCTCCGAGCAGTCCAGGCATTTTAGCTAAAAGCTCTCGCTTGCCATGAGTTGCGAGAAATACTCAGCATAATAATGTAAAAAAGGCAAACTACAAGCCCAAGAATGCACTACTAAAAGCTAAAAAAAGAGCAGCTATATGTGTGCCTGTTCGGTGCTTTAAGGAAGCTTGCATTGTTGCAGCCTCTGCTGTATCTGTTTTTGGTCAGTTAATGACGCTTTGCGAAACTTTAAATTATGAAAAAGCCTGCTAAAGCTTCTTCTATTCCCTCATCCTTTTCGTTTCTCCACCTCTTGTTGCTGCCTTTGCTCTTCAACATTCTTTTTTCCCTCTCTCTGCCTTTATGTCCTGCTTTCCTTCTCTTCCCCTTTGATTCTTTCACACTTTGTTTTACCCCCGTGTATTCCTTCTTCCACCTGCTGCTTGCCCTTGTTTTCTCAGACTGAAAGTCTTGGTGTCACTTTTAGTTCCCTGTATTTCCCATCCCTCTGCCGCACTCTTCACAGAAATAAAACATACGTGGCCCAGTCTAGGTTGATTTAACACCCTCTCCGATGCCCAGGTTGCTGCAGTCTGAGCTGAACTTGCATATCAGCACTGCGATGTCTCGTCCGAGGTAAGCGCTAGGCTAGTAGTGTAAGAAATAGGGACGGGTAGTACCAGTTCCAGAAAATGTTTTATACTTATTTAATTTGGGAGGCCTCTTATGTTGTCACTAACATGGAGAAATATACGGAGGGAACAATGATGAACTGCTTTCACTGAGGCTGAAAGGGAAACAGGTTATTTCAGTATTACATGGATCCTGCCTGGCTGAGGGTCAGACTGGGGTCGGGAAATTAATCCTGGCTGCAATGCGGCCTATTTCCAAAGCGAATTTGCCCACTGGAATTTCTGATTTATAAAGTCCGGCACGTGTTTCTTCAAGTTCACACAAAGTGCGGGAACAGCAGCCAGCATATAAATACACGGGCTGTGAAGTTGTAGCAATATTTGAAACTTTTTTCTTGACTGGAGTGAAAATGTCACGAGTCTGTGTTTTCCCCCCTACATAACTCTTGTTCCCCAGGAAGCTTTACTGCACCATAAATTTCATTCATATGCACCTGTTTGCGTAATTTGTTCTGCGAGGAGCCTACGTGTTCATTTAGATGCACTCCTGTTTTCCGACGAGACTGTGGGCCACTGCACATTTATTTAACTTGTCCCTTTCAAACTCGACTTGTCAAATTAAAACCGTTAATGAGCGAGCAATGATACAGCCCTCTTACCTACTTGTAACTTGTGAAGAGGGTCGTCCGAGGCACGGCAGAACACGGCGGGCAGCAATAACGCTCGACAGTCATTGCTGCGTATGCGGAGGCTACGTCTGTGAAAGCACGTACGCACGTATGGCGGCATTGCGCTCCTGGGCCAAACCATGTTCCCGGATTATGCAGGTGGCATTTGTAACTCCCCGTGAGTTGCGCTGCGGCTGGAATAAGCTTCACTTGCTGCATTCAGGTAGGCGTCAAAAGACGCATATTATTTTACTGGCCCACATTCTCACAACATGATTATAAGCTTGCTCAGCAAACGGCCACACGCTATCTTTCCCACTTCGTGCGCGGCGCCCCTGGCTACTCCTAACGGCGCACCGGGGTGCCGCGGCGCACAGTTTGGGAACCACTGCTCTAGGAGAATCCAACGAAAGTTACTTTGAATCAGAATAATGTGGTGTCATTTCTTTATGGCAGCTATTAGGTGGAGTCCTGAGAAGAGCAAAGCTAGGATAGCACATCATCCATCAATTTGTGCTAAGAACATGTCCAGGACAATTGATCTCAAGTGTATGTCAGGGATGAAGTGCTAGAGTTTAATTGGCAGAAGACGTTGATAGCAGGTGATTGTTGGGACCTTGGTAAACTGTGGTTGTAGTCCTCAAAGTTGGTGTAAGGCAAAGCGTGTGGGGGATTCCACCTTAGTGAACTATGAGCAGCTTGGTAAAAAGGAAGAGAACGAACATAACTTCTTCCAATGAGACACACGTGTGGATAAAGTGGTGAGAAATGATTCCTATTCAACCATATGAAAAGCTGCTCATTGATCAAGTAGCATTAGCAGGCAAGCCTCAAAAACATCCGCCATATACAAGAAGTTCAACAGTGAAAAGCATGCCAAGGATTTGCAATGGGACCAAACTAGTATGCTGAGATGTCTACACTCATTCTCTAACATCAGATGCTGTCTAAATGACTTTTCAAATTTTGTTGCACATTTTCAGGTAAAAGTGTTCTTGATTTAGGCACGAAAGTGCTTTTAGAGGGGTTGGATAATTTCACTGTTTAAAATTAGGTATTAATTTAATTCTTATTGTATTGTGCTTTTGTGTTCAGGATGAGGATGTTAAAAGATGTCATTTGATTTTAAAATTATGACAGAGACAGGGGTGGGCTTGTATTCTCCAAGTTTCCAGGGATGTGGTTGCTGATTGAGGTCAGCCATGTGACAGAGATGATGGTTTTTGCTTCACAGGTTTCAGTGTAATTGATTTGTTTTTGCGTGTAATTGGTTTATTAAAGATTTTCCGGAAAACAATACAAGACATGAGCATCAGTACTGAGGTCGCACCACATGTACATATGACGACAGTATAATTGATTTTAAGTTGCTGGTGATTTTGAGGATTTCATGGCAGTAGAAATTAAGGAAAACTTCAAAAATTGCGCTAGATGAAGGAACGAATAAAATAATTCCAGGCCCAGAGAGATCTTATTAAAATATGCTTTTTAGGGTTCTTCTAGAATGTTCTTTGGTTTTGATTGTCTGCTGCACTTGGTTTGGAACTGGGCTGTTTTGAAAGGTATTGCTGTGCTGCTGGACCACTGCCAGCCTCAATAGAGCCCTTGTCATGGGTGGGCTGAGTAAAAACATGAGTTAGGTCAAGTAGATCCAAAAGGCATCTCAAAGTGTTGATCACTGGATTGTTCCTGTGGCTCCACAGAATATGTAGTTCATTGAGGTAAAAAAGACGGGGTTGATAGATGTTATTAAACTGATTTTCCTAAAAAAATAATGTGTGGGAGAGATATTCAATGGAGAAAAAGAGGGGGAGTCAAGAGTTATCAAGAACAGACTCTTTTTTGTATGAGTTCAAGTACACCATCAGTGTGGTTGGCTCGTTTTGTGTTTTTTAAACACTAAATAAACAATGGAGATAAACAATTAAAACAATGAAAAGACACAGGGAATATGTTTCAGAGAGGAAGAGCAAGTCCAGTTTGTGAGCATGAGTTTGAGCAGTGTCTACTAGTTCAGAGATTCTTTAACTGAGTAGGTGTTGGATAATGTGATTGCTGTGAAAATGTTGAACCTATAATATTTTTAATATGATAGTCCCATCAAAACTTTTCTGTAGCATTTCTGTTTTTTCTGGATAGTGAAACTAAAGGCACGCAGTGTGTGGTCACTTTAGATATACATGTATTGAATAAAAGAGATGAACAATCAGTTAAAGAAGTTGTGAATGTACCGAGATATTAATCATTCCTAGAAGAATCAACTCAAATTTATGGAAGGAAGTCTTCGTTCAAGAGAGAACATTGCCACCGATGCTAACAACAGGTCTTTAAGGACGGCAAGATGCATCAAATTCAGAACTGGATTGTGGAGTGTGGTTTAAGTTGAGCTGATTTATTGTAGTAGTTCTGAAATGCAGGAAGGGTCATTGTGGGCATGCAGGATCACCAACTACCAAACAAGAGGACACACAGATTTACTCCTGCAGGCAGCGAAAAGACAGCTAAAAAGGGTAGACCAAAGGCAGGCAAAAAAAAGACTCCAGAGATAAGGTTGGCCTGAAATGAAAATATGAGTATTTGGGAACCGGACTAACGTCAGAGTATCCAGTAGTATATTGTAACATGACTGGACGGTGCAAAATTATTAAACACCATCTTAAGGACTTCACTTTCATTTGTGTAGACATCCTATGCATGCTAGGATGTTCGAAGCATCTGCTCCTTCTTCTAAGGCCTGGGTATTTTTTCTCAAGGACAAAAAGTGCCAGCCTTAATACAGATTAACATAATTATGGAGGCACACTCCAACATACCAAGGCTGGCTGTACCGAATGTGGTATATACTGGGGATGGAACGCATAACCCTCACTTTATCGAACTAGGGTGATTCTTTTCCCAAGCTATGGAGCCCATTTTTGAAACTATTAACGTCAGAGTTCCATGAACTCACCTGTCCCAAATATCTACAACTTCTTCGTCTGTCTGAGGCCCCTTCCATTACCACTTGAGAGAGACCCATTCATTGTTTGGAAATGCACGAGACAGTGTTGTTCTGTTTTTACATGCTGCCGGGTCTCAGGGTGGGGGGTTATGGGGATGTGCTGCATTCTCAAGCTATTTGGCCTGATAACTATAACCAAAGAAGAGCGACTCCTGTGGGTTCCATAGGATCTGGGAAGTCCAGAATTAACCCGAAACCCTCAACCAATCTTGACACTGGTGGTGTATAATGATCACCGCTATGGTGTGTTTTTGGGCGGCATCATCATTGGGTTTCACACTTAGGTACTCGCTTCCCTAGGTGAGTACTGCCTCTATCTGAGGGAAAGTACTGGTGGGATAGGCCTTTAATAAAATACGACCCTGGGGATGGGGTCCCCAGACCCTACTAAGGCTCAGGCAGAGGGTCCATGCGGCCACCTACCCATTAACCGCTTCGGTGCTCATGACGAGACCAGCTCGTCATGAGTCACAGTGGAGCTGTGCTCATGACGAGCTGGTCTCGTCATAGCGGCTGCGCTCCGCCCACGCGGGATTAATTCCCCGCCTGTGCGGGAGAATTAATCAGTGGGCGG